>CM066737.1:25353218-28119051 GCA_033961575.1 Aselliscus stoliczkanus
CCAACATAGGCCAGTAACACATCGTCCTCCACAACTAGACTGAAGAACAAAAAAGACAGCAACTTGTCTGTTCCCCTTCCCCGGTTCCCCAATGCTGTTCCCCTCCCCCAATTCCCCAATAAAACCTTAAAAAAAAACAACAACGCGGAATGACTTAAAACCCAAGTGAAGAGAGTTTTCCAAGGAGAAGGGAATAAACAACTGTGTCAAATGCTGTACAAAGATTGAATGATTGAAAGACAGAGTTGAAATTGGATTTAGCAATGTGGATATTATTAGTGACTGATAAAAAAAAGGTTAGATGGACTAGTGAGAGTGAAATTCTGCTTTGAGTGAGTTTGGTGAGAGCAAGTAGACAGAAAAAAGAAGCAGGGTCAAGAAAGTATTTTCTATGCTTTTTGTTTGTTGATCGGTAATTTGGGAGGAAAGAATGGGTTTGTATACTAATGTAAATGTAATTCAGTGGAGAGGGTAAACCTGATGATTTTGGAAATTAAAGGGATAATTGCTAGAATAGTGTCCTTCAATTGGGAAGAGAAGATGGGACCTAATGTTTCGGTGGAGAAAGTGGCTTTAACTAGGAGCGAGAATGGTTCATTCACAGTAACCCAGATGAAAGGGGGAGTGGTATGTGGTACAGATGCGGGTGGGTAGGAAAAAGGGGTTATGGGGATCTGCGGAAGTTCATGCTTTTGACTGCTTCACTTGCTCCTACCTATAAGATCCAAGATGAGACCAGACTGACTGTACTGCTTCTGTATTTATTCTGTCTTCTATTGAAATAGTAGTTCTTTCAATTACTCCTTTAAATTATGAACAAGCTGAATCTGTGAGAAAGTAATCATTTAACATGGGAAACAAAACCTGGAAAAGTCTCCAAACAAAATGTATGTTTAACAGTGTAAAACCATAATATTAATATTAATATTCAATTCTATGCAAGAATTGTTACTATTTGGGGAATTTAATATAGCTATTGTTTGCTTTTCATGATTTTCTTTTTTTTTTTTGAGGGCAGTGTCACGGGCCCTCATATGTGGGATCCAAACCGGGGCCGCTGGCTTCCCAAGCCAGCGCTTAACCACCGCACCACTCGGCCGGCCTCACCATTCGTATTTTTGCCAGTACAAAGTAGGATTTGTATGGCTGATCTTTAATGATATACCCAGAATGGTAAAGCTAATAAATTTCTGTCATAAAAGATACCCATCCATTTTACGAACATATTTTGAGGACCTGCCATGTGTCAGATACTGTTCAGATTCTCTGAATACGAAGATAAGTAAGACTCAGTTCCTGTCCTTGGAGAGACACGGTTTGACGGAGATAGCAGGGGAGAAAGACCAGAAAACAGGCAACTGCAATATTGGTGAAATCTGCCATGATGTAGAAATAAACAGAGCACAGTAAGTGTCATGGAAACACAGAGGTAGCAGTGACTAACTGTGGAGATGGTTTACAATGACTTATAGATGGTGCTATTTGGGCCGAATCTTTTTTTATAACTTTTTTTGTATTTATTTATTTATTTATTTATTTTTATTTTTATTTTTTTTGAGGGCAGTGTCACTGGCCCTCATATGTGGGACCCGAACCGGGGCCGCTTGCTTCCAAAGCCAGCGCTTAACCACCGCACCACTCGGCCGGCCCTTTTTATGTATTTATTTACTATTTATTATTTTTTACATAGCATAACATTCATTATTTTTTGTTATTATTCATGTATTTATTTTTAAATTACATTTGACATTCAATATTGTATTATATTAGTTTCAGGTATACAGCATAGTGATTAGACATTTATATAATCTATGCAGTGATCCCCTGATTAGTCTAGTACCCACCTGGCACTATACATAATTGTTACAATATGATTGACAATATTTCTTATGCTATACCCTACGTCCCCATGACTACTTTGTAACAATCAATTTATACTTCTTAATCCCTTCCCCTTTTTCACCCACAGCCTACAAATCCCCTCCCATCTGATAACTGTAAATTTGTTCTCTGCATCTATGAATCTGTTTCTGTTTTGTTTGTTCATTTATTTTGTTCTTTAGATTCCACATATAAGTGAAATCATATGGCATTTGTCTTTGTCTGACTTACTCCACCCAGCACAATACCCTCTAGGTAAATCCATGCTATTGCAGATTGCAAGATTGCATTCTTTTTTATGGCCAAGTAATATTCCATTGTATATATGTACTGCCTCTTCTTTTTCCGATCATCCATTGAGGGGCTCATAGGTTGCTTTCAATCTTCACTATTGTAAATAATGCTGCAGTGAACATAGGGGTGCATATACCTTTTTGAATTAATGTTTTGCATTTATTCAAATATCCAGAAATGTAATTGCTGGGTCATAAGATATTTCTCTTTTTAATTTTTTGAGAAACCTCCAAACCGATTCCCATAATGGCTGTACCAATTTACAGTCCCACCAACAGTGCATAAGGGTTCCCTTTTCTCCACATCCTCACCAACACTTGTTTGTTGATTTATTGATGATGGCCATCCTGATGGGTGTGAGAGGTGATATCTCATTGTGATTTTAATTTGCATTTCTCTGATGATAAGTGATATTGAGCATCATTTCATATGTCTATTGGCCATCTGTATGTCCTCTTTAAAGAACTGTCTATTCAGGTCCTCTGCTTATTTTTTCATTTGATTATTTGGGTTTTTTTTGGTGTTGAGTTTTACGAGTTCTTTATAAATTTTGGATATTAACCCCTTATCAGATGTATCATTGGAGAATATTTTCTACCAGTTTGTAGGTTGTCTTTTCGTTTTGTTAATGGGATTTTTTTTTTGCTGTGCAAAAACGTTTTAATTTAATGTCTATTTGTTTATTTTTTCTTTTGTTTCCCTTGCCTAAGGAGATGTATCAGAGAAAATGTTACTAAAAACAATGTCAGAGAGTTTACTGCTTATGTTTTCTTCCAGAAGTTTAATGGTTTTGGGTCTTACATTGCAGTCTTTAATCCATTTGAATTTGTTCAGATATATGGTATGAGAATGTGGTCTAATTTCATTTTTTTCTGCATGTATTGGTCCTATTTATTGAGCAACACTTATTGATTAGACTGTCTTTACCTGATTGTACATTTCTGTCTCCTTTTTCATAGATTAATTAACCATACAGTCATAGGTTTATTTCTCGGCTTTCTATTCTGTTCCATTGATCTATGTGTCTGTTTTTATGCCAGTACCATGCTGTTTTGATTACTATAGCCTCATGGTATAGTTTGGTATCAGGTACTGTGGTACCTCCAACTTTTTTTTTTTCCTCATGATTGCTGTGACTATTCAGGGTCTTTTGTGGTTCCATATAAATTTCAGGACTATTTGTTCTAATTCTGTGAGAAAGTACCATTAGTGTTTTGATAGAGTTGCATTGAATCTATAGATTGCTTTGGGTAGTATGGACATTTTAACTATGTTAGTTCTCCTTTTCCACGAACACAGTATGTGCTTCCATTTATTTTTATCTTCTTCAGCATCTTTCTTCAATGTCTTACAATTTTCCGAGTATGGGTCTTTTACATTCTTAGTTAAATATATTTCTAGGTATATTATTTATTTATTTATTTACTTATTTATTTATTTATTGTGATGCAATTGTAAATGGGATTGTTTTCTTAATTTCCCTTTTTGTTAGTTTGTTATTGGTGTATAAAATGCAACCCATTTCTGAATATTAATTTTGTATCCTGATATTTTCTGAATTCATTTATCAATTCTAACAGTCTTTTGGTGGAATTTTTAGGGTTTTCACTATATAGTATCATGTCATCTACAAATAATAACAGTTTTACTTCATAGATTTTAATTTGGATACCTTTTATGTATTTGTTTTTCTTTTCCTATTGCTGTGGGTAGGCCTTCCAATACTATGTTGAATAAAAGTGTTGAAAGTGGACATCAGTGTCTTGTTCCTGACCTTAGGATAAATGCTTTTAGCTTCTCCCTGTTGAGTATGATGGTAGCTGTGGGTTTGTCATATATGGCCTTTATTATGTTGAGATTTGTTTCCTCTGTTCCCACTTTGCTGAGAGTTGTTATCATAAAATGGATGATGGATTTTTTTTTCCTTTTTCATTTATTTTTTGAGGGCAGTGTCACTGGCCCTCATATGTGGGATCCAAACTGGGGCCACTGGCGTCCCAAGCAAGCGCTTAATCAACGCACCACTCAGTCGGCCCAAGGATTTTGTTAAATGCTTTTTTTGCATCTATTGATGTGATCATATGATTTTATTTTGTTTATGTGGTGTATCACATTAATTGATTTGTGGATCTTGAACCAACCTTGCATCCCAGAAATAAATCCCATTTGATCATGGTGTACGATCTTTTTAATGTATTGCTGAATTTGGTTTGCTCGTCTTTTGCTGAGGATTTTTGCATCTATGTTCATCAGGGATACCGGCCTATAATTTTCTGGTTTTGTAATGTCTTTGGCTAGCTTTGGAATCAGCGTAATGGTGGCCTCGTTAAAGGAGTTTGGAAGCCTTCTGTGTTTGATTTTTTTGAACAGCTTGAGAAGGCTGGGTGCTAATTCATCTTTGAATGTTTGGTAAAATTCACCTATGAATCTATGTGGTCCAGGACTTTTGTTAGTTGGGAGCTTTTTTTTTTTTTTGTAAACATTTTATTGGGGAATTGGGGGAGGGGAACAGCATTGGGGAACCAGAGAAGGGGAACAGACAAGTTGCTGTCCTTTTGTTCTTCTCTCTAGTTGTGGAAGACATTGCTTCACTGGCCCATGTTGGTATCATCATTGCGCTCTTCTCGGGTGAGGCAAATTTGTTGCTGGCCTCTGGATGGCCGCTCACAGCGGCTCTTGGCAGCTCACACCAGCTGCCAGCCACTCATGCTGGCTTCCAATCACTCACTGTAGCCTATGGCAGCCCACTGCAGCAGGGGCTGCAGCTATGCCGACCCGGGGACACACAGTAGCCCAGCTCCAGGTGGAGTGTTGTTCACCATCTTAGCTGTTGAGGGCAGTGTCATTGGCCCTCATATGTGGGATCCGAACCGGGCCTGCTGGCGTCCCAAGCCAGCTCTTAACCACTGTGCCACTTGGCCAGCCCTGTTGGGAGGTTTTTGATTACTGATTCAATTTCATTAGTAGCAATGAGTCTGTTCAGATTTTCTGTTTCTTCTTGATTCAGTCTTGGAATATTGTATGTTTCTAGGAATTTATTAATTTCTTCCAGATTGTTGAATTTGGTTCCATTTATTTTATTTATTTATTTTTTTTATCTGAGCCATCCTGCCACCTGTTGGCAGCTCAGCGGCAGCTCAATGGCAGCTCAGCTAGGGCTGGGCATGGAACTGCTGTTGCTCAGAGCTCAGCTCACACTCTTGAGTGAGGTCTTAACCAACTGAGCCACTCGGCCGGTGCATCGAATTTGGTACCATTTAAATGTTCTTAGTATTTTCCTATAATCCTTTGCATTTCTGTGGTGCCGGTTTTCACTTTTCCTCCTTCATTTCTGATTTTATTTATTTGGGTTCTCTACCTTTTTTTTTTTCATGACTCTGGTTAAGGGTTTATGAAATCTGTTTATCTTTTCAAAGACCCATTTATTGGTTTCATTGATCTTTTGTTTTGTTTTTTAAGACTGCATTTCATTCATTTCCACTGTGATGTTTATTATTTTCTTCCTTCTGCTCACTTTGGACATTGTTTCTTATTCTTTTTCTAGTTTTTTTAAATGTAGGGTTAAATTGTTTACTGAGATTTTTCTGTTTCTTGAGGTAGGCTTGTGTTGCTATAAATTTTCCTCTTAGGACTGCTTTCTCTGTGTTCCATGGATTTTGGGTTATTGTGGTTTTATTTTTATTTGTTTCAAGATATCTTTTGATTTTTTTCCCTTGATCTCATTGTTAACCAATTCACAGTTTAATAGCATGTTATTTAGTCTCAAAGTGTTTGTGTGTTTTTCAATTTTTTTCTTGTAAATTGATTTGTAGTTTATGCCATTGTAATCAAAGAAGATGCTTCATATGATTTCAGTCTTCTTAAATTTATTGAGACTTGTTTTGTGGCCAAACATGTGGTCTATCTTGGAAAATGTCCCATGTGCACAGGAAAAGAATGTATATTCGGGTGCTTTGGGGTAAAATGCTTTAAAAATATCAATTAAATTCACCTAGTCTAGTGTGTCATTTAAGGCCGCTGTTTCTTTGTTGATTTTGTGTCTGGAATATCTGTTCATTGGTGTTAATGGGGTGTTCAAATCCTCTGCAATGACTGTCAGTCAATATTTGCTTTACATACCATATTTAGGTTCTCCTGTGTTGGGCCATAAATGTTTACAAGGTTGTATCCTCTTGTTGGATTGATCCCTTATCATTATGATATCTCCGTTTTTGTCTCTTATTATAACCTTTGTTTTAAAGTCTATTTTGTCTGATATAAGTATTGCTACCCAAGCTTATTTTTTTATTTCCATTTGTATGAAATATCTTTTTCCATCCCTTTATTTTCACTCTATGTGTGTCTTATGATCTGAAGTGAGTCTCTTGCAGGCAGCAAGTGTAAGGGTCTTGTTTTCTTATCCATTCAGCTACCCTGTGTCTGTTGATGGCAGCCTTTAATTGATTCACGTTTAAAGTGCTATTCATATAGGTATGTAGTTTTTGACATTATGTTCTTCATATTTATGTTCTTCTCTCCCCCCCCCCATTAAAGTCCCATTAACATTTCTTGTAATACTGGTTTTGTGGTGATAAACTCCTTTAACTTTTTCTTGTCTGGGAAGCTCTTTATCTCTCCTTCAATTTTAAAGGATAACCATGCTTGGTAGAGTAATCTTGTTTATAGGGCCTTGCTTTTCATCACTTTCAGTATTTTGTGCCAATTCCTTCTGGCCTGCAAAGTTTCTCTTGAGAACTCAGGTGACAGTCTTATGAGAGCTCCCATGTAAGTAACTAACTGCCTTTAAAATTCTCTTTGTTTTTAACTTTTGGCATTTTAATTATGATTTATCTTGGTCCTGGTGTGGGCCTGTTTGGATTCTTCTTGTTTGTGGCTCTTTACTGTCTGGGCTTGTATGTCTATTTCCTCCTCCACATTGCAGACATTTTCTGTCATTTTTTCTTCAACTCGGTTCTTAATCCCTTGCTCTCTCTCTTTTCCTAGTACTCCTATAATATGAATATTGTTATGCTTAATGTTGTCCCAGAGTTACCTTAAACTGTCTTCCTATATATTTTTTTCTTTTTGCTGTTCTGATTGGGTGTTTTCCTTTACCTTGTCTTCCAAATCACTGATTCAGTCCTCTGCTTCATTTAAGCTGCTGTTGATTTCTTCTAGTGTATTTTTCATTTCAGTTATTGTATTCTTTATTTATGACTGGTTCTTTTTTATGGTTTCTCTGGTTTTTTTCTTTCTAATGCTTACTCTGTTGACATTCTCACTAAGTTCCTTGAGCATCCTTATAACCAATGTTTTGAACTCTCTATCTGATGGATTGCTTGTCTTCATTTTGTTTATTTTTATGGAGATTTCTCCTGTTCTTTCATTTTGGACATGTTTCTTGGTCTCCTTATTTTGACTTTCTCTCTGTGTTAAAATTTTTTTTTCTTTTCTGTGTATTAGATAGATTTTCTATGTCTCGGGGTAGGGTGGCCTTATGTAGTAGCTGTCCTGTGGGGCCCCTTTGCATCGTCTCCCTGATTTTCCTGAGCTGGGTGCTTCAGGTGTGTCCCTTGTGTTATTATAGTTATCAACTTCAGAATTACTGGTTGGTACTTTAAAAATATAATTTCTATCTTCTTTTGGATATGCTCTATTTGGTGAGACATGATTTTCTTTTTTTAAAGATTTTATTAGGGAATTGGGGGAGGGGAACAGCACTGGGGAGTCGAGGAAGGAGAACAGACAAGTTGCTGTCCTTTTGTTCTTCAGTCTAGTTGTGGAAGAAGTCACTTCACTGGCCCATGTTGGTACTTACTATCATTGCTCTCTTCCCGGGTGACGCAGTTGCTCACTGGTCATTGGACGGCCGCTCACACTGGCTGCCGGCCACTCACTGTAGCCTATGGCAGCCCATTGCAGCAGGGGCTGCAGCTATGCCGTCCTGGGGACTCACAGCAGCCCAGCTCCAGGTGGAGCTGTTGTTCACCATCTTGGCGATAGAGGGCAGTGTCACTGGTTCACATGTGGGTTCTGAACAGGGGCCCTGCTGCTCAGAGCTGGCATCCCAAGCCAACTCATAACCAAGGCACCACTCGGCAGGCCCCTAGATATGTTTTCTTAAATGATTGGAACCAGTCAATCTTTTGTTCTCTGCCAAGAGGCTGTGTGTGTGTGTTTATGCATGCCTTTATCACTGCACCAGGAAGTTGACCATTCTGCCTTATTGTTCACTTCCTCTTTGTACAAAGCCTGCAGGTCAGGCAGAGGTGAGAGCATAGGGCCTTCTTAGGTCTTCCCAGAACGTGCTCACAGTCCTGTGCACATGCTTAACCCTATGCAAGCCCTTGACCTTCGAGATTCAAAATCTTATAGATAACTCATTCCTTAGCTCATTCCGTAGCTTTTTCTTTCAAGCTTTTTGCTTAGTTTATTGTTCACTCCAACTATTACCCACTTCCTAAGACAGTTTTGAATTTTAATAATTGCCTTTAATGGTTTTCTTCAAAGTCTAGGGAAAAAGGCTTTTCTTAGTAGGTGATAACCAAATGAAATAATATACAGCCTTGCAAGTGGGATCCTCCAGGGAGACACCACACACATCAAATATTATAATAACATTTATCTGGAAATGTGGCTTTGAAGAAGCTCCAACACTACTGTGTCCTCCAGTGGCTGCCAGACTGCTGGTTTTGTCTGTGAATGCAGGCTATTAGTTTTCAAGGCTTCAGTGGAGCTGGAGAACTGGTGCTAGACTAGGGCAAGTGAAAACACCACCAAGCTCACTGTTCTTTTCTGCATTCAACAATTTTACTTGATTAAATAATCCTTGCATTGTACCTAGCATTTTGTTAATTTCCAGAGCTGTGAAAGAGATGATTCTTATAATATTTGTTACTTTTCTCATTGCTTTTTATTAAGAAGAAAATTTCTCGAGGTACTTAATATACTATTTTCACTGCCATCACTTCTTATCTGAATCTTGTATGACTATTAGGAGTTTTCCATTATCATAATAAAAACGTTGTCCCTCCAGGCAGAGGAAATTTAGAATAAATGCACAGAAAAAGGAAATAGAACAGCATCCTTAGGGAACCATTAATCATTCTTTATGATCTGAATGCCGAATGGAATTGGCTGGAAAGCTAAGCTTGGGGTATGATTATGAAGGGCTTTGTAGACCTTGCAAAGAAGATTTACAGTGGTGTGCTCGAATTTCTTGACCTAGTTGATTATTAAAAGGTATTAATTTTAGGTAATTTAATAACTAAAATGAAATTATGTAAAATATGCAATTAAGCAGAATATATTAAAAACCAAGATAATATCTACTCGAAACTAATCATTTCCTAATGATATTACTTGATTTAACTATTATCTATGCTATGGAGGCTATTCATTTCTATTATATTTGCATCGTGGACATATTATACCATGGCATACTATTGTGCATGTCTTCCCAGCTGTATTTAGTGGTATCACGTTGGTAGACTGAGATCACTCACAATGATAATATTTACACAATGGATACAAACAAAGGCTACAAATCAGAGCTTTTTGGTGTGTGTATGAGCCAGTGTGTAAGCATTTGCCTCACATCACTGAGTTTATACCTTATCTTTCTAGAACCTCTACACATTGAAAAATTGAAGGTATTAAGTTAAATAATTTAATTGCACTTTAGAAGAATTGTTCTAGCCAAAGTGTGGAGAATAAGTTGGGCGGCGGTGGGGCGGGTAGATGGGAAAGAGTAAAACCTGTTAATAGGTCAGTGAAGTAGATGTTAACAGACAGATATTAACTGGGTTATAAACTGGTATGGACAGATTATACACTCAGACCCAGAATGACCAGTTTAAATAAAGCATCCAAGTAATATATGCATTAAGTTAAGAAACAAGATATACTCTAGAAGACTATGGAAGAGTTTGTCATGAAACTTAATACATAGTCCTGTGCCCATGCCATACCTCCCCCAGTTCTGTGCCCCAGAAGAAACCACCCTTTTGGCTTTCTCTTTCTGATTATTCTGGTTGTTAATTCCTTAAATCTAAATAGTGTGCTTACACCACTATTGATCAACTTTAGACACTATCTGTTGATTCCCTGAGATGATTGATGTGTATTTAAATCTTTCGCTGCCTCACATTCTTAGCCCTCCATCTTCCTCTCAAAATTATGTCATTTGTGCTGGATATTTCTAGTGCTCACCATTATCTTCTTTTCTTCTCCTTCCAGGCACACAGAGAATTACAGGGAAGATTTATTTATAATTACAGGGAAGAATTACAGAGAATATTATACTTTCAAGCTACCTTCCAGTTAGGGCCATATGATTAGTGCTGGCTAATGGGTTACGAGCAGAAGTGATATGTGTTGCTTCTAGCCCAAAGTATTCAAGAGGAGGCATGGAATTTTGAAGTGTCCTCTTCTTGTACTGTGACAAAACCTGAAACCTTGTGTTGATATGGATGCATCATAAGTTGGTGATACTCAGCCTGCTTATTTTTTCTCAGTGACTGCACGGAGCAGACTCTCTATTGACCTATGCTAGACATGTTGTGAGCAAGAAAAAATACTTTGTATCCTTCACGATGTTAGGCCACTTCATTTCTGCAACTAAATTTTTACTGCAACATAAACTAGTATAGGAATTATCAAACTTTTTTTGGATAACAAATCAGTAAATATTTTAGGTTTGGACTGTTAGGACTCTGTTGAAACAGATCAGTTGTGCTGTTGCTGTGTGAAAGGCACTACAGACACTACAACAAGAAATTGGGTGGCTATGTTGCAATAAAACATTATTTACAAAAGTTGGCAGCACGTTAGATGCAGACTTTCATCTTGCCCTATTCTAACTAATTTATCACTATTCTGAGTTCCTTCACTTGTACCTCTTCTATTTCAATCTGAGTATTTAAATCTCTATTTCTTGCTTTACCAACCAGAAACAGTTTCTCCTACCTCCCTGTTTTGTAGGATTAAACTTTGGCAATTCTCCCCTTCTCCTTTCCTTGTATCCCTCCTGTTCCCATCTTTACCTCTTTCTAGCACCCAAGCTTTGTAAGCGCTATGTTTCTTTTATATTGTCAAGCCTGATCACTATGGTTACAAAACTGATTCTTAAGTGTTCTTTGATTTGTATCCAGTTTGTTGTATAGGTACAAAGCTATGAGTATTTATATCATTATGATTTTTTTAAGAGATTTTTATTGGGGAATTGGGGGAGGGGAACAGAAAAGTTGCTGTATGTTTGTTCTTCAGTCTGTTGGGAAGGACGTTGCTTCACTGGCCCATGTTTGTATCGTCATTGCGCTCTTCCCTAGTGAAGCAGTCACTCTCCAGCCTCTGGACGGCCGTTCACGGTGGCTATTGGCAGCTCACACTGGCTGCCAGCTGCTCACGCTGGCTGCCAACCACTCACTGTAGCCTATGGCAGCCCACTGCAGCAGGGGCTGCAGCTATGCCGTCCTGGAGACTCACAGCAGCCCAGCTCCAGGTAGAGCTGTTGTTCACCATCTTAGCTGTAGAGGGCAGTGTCACTGGCCCTCATATGTGGGATCCAAACAGGGGCCGATGGCGTCCCAAGCCAGCTCTTAACCAACGTGCCACTCTCATTATGATGTTTTAAATGTCACTCACTGTGAGACAATCGTGTGCTTAATTAAAGTTCTTCCTCTTTGGGAGCAATGTTAGAATATCAGTGCCATTGTAAGGAGCACATTTCAAGCAGTAGGTTCAAATAGATTCACCTTTAAGCAGCTTTTACCAATTGTTTACAGCATAAATTCAAATATTCTCAAGCCTACAATTATTGTACCCAAGGGTTCAGAACACAGAAAGTTTATAAGTCATTAGTGCTGTTTACCACATATTTCAGTTCCTCTCCCTTCTAGACAATATAAATTAGTTTAAGAAAAGAACATTTCAGTGGCCAACAACCCCAAACATTCATGGCTTACAATAGTAAAAGTTTTTCCTTCTTTATGCTACTTGTTGACTGCATGTTGGCTATAGCTGTTTAACATCATCTTCATTCCAGGATTCACGCTGAATGAGGAAGCAAGGCATTACCAGGTGTGTGGCAGAGGAAAAACAGAATTTGAAGAACAATGCAATGGATTTTATAACTTCTGCTAAGTCATTTCCACTTGCTTTTCATGGGCTAAGCAATGACATGGCTAAGCCTTGACACGATTGGTGTGGGGAGGGACAGTGATGGTCACAACCTTGTCAGATCAGTGAATTGTATTAGAAATGACAGGTGTCACTTCTAGGACACAATATTCAAGTGCCACTGTAAAACTCTCCATGGCTCTGTTTTCCCTCAGCCACACTTCTTGGTAATGTAATCTAGGTAGTCAGTGCCCTGTGGATAAGACTCCCTCGCTGACCCTTGATATTTAATATGAGTAAGAATTAAACCTTTGTTATATCAAGCCACTAAGATTTTAGCTGTGTTTATTTTTTTCCAGCATATACTAGCATATCATGATGGATATTTATGTTTTGCTTAGACCATATGAAGATCCATCCTTGAATGATGGAATGAAGAGATATGTACCAGAATAAACAGTGAATAAGTAGATACTGTTGGTACCTGAGATGGAGTCCTATACCCTGAACTCCCAATCCATGCCCATACTAAAGCCTTGGGTGGGTGGGGAATAACCGAATGGTAGAAACTAATAATATGCTTGGGAACCAGAGATGAGAACACATCCATATGTCTGAGAACATAAAAGAGGCAAAATTGCCTCTAGCCCAGAGTAGTGAGAAATTGAAAGAAATGTCCAAGTGATCTGTCTGTGAAGATGGGCACATGACTGTTATCTATAGTTACCATGCACTGCGCTTCTGTGCACCACATAGCAGAAGCAGTAATGCTACCTGGGTCACACTCAGGCAATTAAGGCCTCTGAAAACCCTGCCTTGTTTCTTGAAGCATCTGAGTAGTGGAAGAAAGCAGTTCCATGTTTCCCATGCCCCTAAGAGGGACCAGGGAGTGTCTTAAAGAGGGTTGGACTTAGAGAAGCGCTGTGCTTGGGGATGACAAAGAAATGTTCTGCATGAATCAGCCACAAAGATCCAGATGGGATGATGCCCATCTCAGGACATGTCAGATGGACACAACTCGGGAATATCTCAGAGATCCTGAATTGATTATGTTTTTCCTGCATGCAAATTAAGTGCAGTTATAGAAAAATGGCATTGCTTTTCTTGCTCAGCCAAGCATTTGGACCAAGTACATTAATATACCAACTATACTAATAAAAATGTCACTCTCACAAACCAGCTTGCATTCCAGTATGCTTTTCTGAAGGCAAGAGGAAGGGATGGAGTTATGACGAAGGTTTTGAGAAATGAACATACCTTGCATCTTATCTTCTCTATTCTGCGGGAAGTCCCTTGGGTTGTATATTGCATGTGAGAACATCATTTTCCTCATGGACAAAACAGTTAGGAATCACTGATCAAAGCCATTGTTCCATTTGAGAACCAGTTTATATAAATACCTTGCCACTGACTGAAATATAGATCATGGAGGCTGGTCCCCATAAGCCATGGTGCGATAATGCTGAGTTTAGCTTAAGACAGCTTATATTTCCAGATCATCCATTGGAGATTTTATGCTTTTAGACTCTTAATAACAGGGGCATGAACTTATTTTACACATCAAGTTTGGTTTTACATCATCCTATGCTCCAGGCTGAATCTGAGAAAACAAGAAATGGAATGAGAGAGAGATAGAGAGACAGAGGGAGGGAGGGAGGGGGGGGGAGAGAGAGAGAGAGAGAGAGAGAGAGAGAGAGAGAGAGAGAGAGAGGTGTTGGGGGTGGATTAAGAGGAAGAAAAGGAGAGGACAAGAGGGGGAGGAGAAAGAGGAGGAGAAAACAAAAGAGAAAAGAAAACTATCCTTAAACATGAATATGTAGAAAGCTACAAAAGTCTGAGTATTGACAACTGTTTAAAAATAAAGTTATTAGAAAGTTAACTACTTAAGAATGTTTCTGAAAAACATCTGGGCATTTGGAAAAATGCTTCTGGAAAATACTTGGTAAAGTAATAATGCCAACAATCATTTCTTTTACTTTTGATCCCCTACTGTATATTTTAAGCCAGATCATGTCTTTCCTTTGATGAAATCTCTAAAGGCTTTTCATCTTGATTAGAGTAAAATTGAAATTCCTAATAATCCAGTCTCCGTACTCTTCCCTTTCTGACTTCAGTGCTGTTCTTTTCTTCCTGGATCTCTCTGCTCCAGTCACACTCACCAATATGATTCCTGCAACACAGAATGCAGACGTCCATCTCAGGGCCTTTGCGTTATTCTGCCTAGAAGGTTTTTCTCCAAGGTATCAGCTCTCATTATCATTTTCTTCAGGTTTCTACTTAGAAGCCACTTTATTGGAAAGGCCATCCCCAATTTAATGGGGGAAAGCATTAAAATGGTACTTGTATTATACTTCTGTCAAAAAGTGTGATTTTTAAAAACCCGTTTCATCTTGGTACAGTGCCTGGAACATGTAAGCTGTCAAGAAATAGTGAACGAATAGATGTGAATCTGAGCTTAGTATGGCAGCCTTCATTATTAGAAAGCATTGGCTTTTAGAGGAAAGAATGCTGAACTAGGGCAGGCTGAGTGGCGCGGTGGTTAAGCGCTGACTTGGGAAGCCAGCGGCCCCTGTTCGGGTCCCACATATGAGGGCCAGTGTCACTGCCCTCAAAAAAAAAAAAGAGAATGCTGAACTGCCATGGAGTAACGTTTGGGAACTGATGAATTATTTTATCCATAGAATGGTGGTGGTGAGGTTTATTAAATGTAATACAACTCAACATATATTGATTATACTTATTATTATTACTCCTGTTACATTTATTGGAGGCAATATGGTACACAGGTGACATGGGCCTGGTTTAAATCTGGATTCTGCTGCTTCCTACTTGGGTGATTTAGGTCAAGTCTCTTAACCTCTATGAGTCTTAGTTTCTTCATCTAAAAATGGGAGTAATAGGTACTATCACCTACTTCCCAGGGTTGTTGTGGGAAGTGAATGAATTAATATACAGTAAAACCTTGGATTGCGAGTAACATGGTTTGCGAGTGTTCTGCAAGACTAGCAAACATTTCTAATACATTTTAGCATGGCAAACAAGCGATGTCTTCCAATACTGAGTAGTTTGTTTCCAGAACAAATTATGCTCGTAAACCAAGGTATTACTGTATGTAAAACGCTTTGCACAGGATGTGGTACATAGTATGTGTTCAGTAATTGCTAACTATTACTGGTGAGCATATTAGGATGCAGAAATTCATGACATTGAATATCTAGGACAAAGATGTAGATTTTTACAAAACAGAAAGCACTAACCCTCATCGAAACTAGAGTATTTTTAGCATAGAATATTAAAACTGGGATAGACCACAAGATGATGGAACTGAATGTCTTTATTGGTTTGGGGAGATAAAACTGGAATCCAGAGAGGGAAACTAACTTATCCAGCATCACTTAAATACTTAGCAGCAGATGTTAGGCAAGAAACCAGGTCTTAATACTCAGAAATATGCTAGTTGTCCCTTCACGAAGCTGCACATTAGGCTTCTGCTGTCAATGGTGGCACCTGGGACACAGGGTTTAGGACACTAATATTCATTTGATTCCACCACAAGTGCCTCCCCACAGAAATGCAAAGTCAGCCCACGACAAGTCCTACAGCCTTTCTCCCCACTTCCCTCAACCAATTACTGATGCCAAACTCCATCAGTATCAAAATACTAGAACAGCACCTGCCTTTATTGATGTCATTAATATGCATGGAGTAGAGATTTCAATCTAGTTTCATGAATAAATCATCTTCAGAATTTTGTGGGTCATGTAGAATTTTGAAAAACTAGCTAGAAATGAAACATTAGTGATACCTTCTTAGGAGTGACGAAATGGTGTCCTGGCTCTTGGCTGGTCTACATGCCATTTCTGTCTCCAAATGATAGTTACGAGTGAGATGGCAGCTGGGATGAGCAAATATTCCATTTCAGGTGTCAGGTCCTTGGAGAAAGGATATTACAGTTTCCCTATCAGTTAATTCCAGAACTCCAGCATATCAAATGCACATATGCAATGGTGTTTACAACAAAAGCATTTACCACCATCACTATCTCTATTCCTGTTGATTGAGTGACGAGTTCCTGCTGTTACTATGGAGGAAATTGCTGCTTCGATTCCTTGTGGAGAGGAGCTGGAATTTACTCAGTGGAATGGGCTTCCAAAACATATCAGCCCTGCCAGCGTGGCCATCTTACCCTGTGGGAGTAACTTTGCTTTGGGAAAACCTTGCTGAGTAGATCACATGTATAGGCTTTTTCAGTTCCACTATGAAGTCATATTATTTAATTATATATACAGTTAGATTTTTATTATTTATTTCTTTTTTTAATGCATTTTATTTTTTGCAGTTAGCATTTTAAAAAATCATTAATGGCAGGGCCAGCCGAGTGGCTCAGTTGGTTAAGAGCTCGTTCAAGAATGCGAGCTGAGCTCTGAGCAACAGCAGTTTGATGCCCAGCCCGAGCTGAGCTGCCAACAGGTGGCAGGATGGCTCAGTTAAAAAAAATCATTAATGGCAATGATTTTTACTGTACTTAAATAAATAAACTTTATGTTTTTATTTTTGACCCTGGCGCACATGGGCACCTCACCCAAAATGGGAGTACTGAGGAAGGATTTTTAGACACAATAAAAGAGATTATCGTTTAAATTCGTCCTTTTGGGACTTGCAGAAATTGACTTCAGCAAAAAGGATATTCCCAGCACATGCACGAAACAGAGAAGTAAGAGTGAAAAAAGCCCTACTTGAAAACTATAAAGAGTTCACCTTTTGTATCCATTTGAATGTTGAGGTAGCAAGAATTGAGCAGGGGTCAGATCTTAAAACACTTTGAAAATTATATAAAAAGAACTTTCATGCCCTCCTAAATTTTTTTGAATTAATCTGGAAGGCTATGGGAAATCCTTGAAAGGCTTTGAATAGGGAAGTATGATGAATGGTTTTATTTGAGGGATGGACCAAGGAACAGGTGTGGGAAGAGATGAAGGTGACTATAAGTAAGTTTTATGTTTTTAAAATGTTTTAAAAGACCTTTGGAGATAAAGTTCATTCCAAAGTCAAGTGAATGTAAGTTTGAAATCTCCTTTCCCCAAATAAGAATGTTAGGGGTGGTAGAACCTATGTTCATTAAAAAGAAGGAGATAAATTCTTATTTCTTATTTTTGACACTTTTGTTTTACATGTTAAGGGCCCATGATGTTCCCATAAATTATTTTACTTTTTCGTTTGAATGCTGTGCCCTGAATGAATTTTATGTTCTATGTTGCAATGTAATTTGCTTTGCTCTCTTTTCACTTAGCCCCAGGCTATAATCACTCAGCACTAGTAGTGGCCATACTTTCTGCCTATAATCATGAATCAACCTTCCTGTTTTCTCTCAATTAAGAATAAGAACAAGGTACAATATGTGTAATGAAGTAAAGAAAATAATTTTCTTTGTTGTGTTGTTCTAGCCAGGAGAAGCCTGAGAGAGATCATGATTAAAAAATAAATAAATACAGCAGCAATTAAGGTGATTGTTGCCACTAAGACTGCCTCAATGCTTTTAAATGTAAAAACAGTCTTTGAAGATATTTTCTATCACAATAGATCAATGAATTAATTTCTCAACATAGTCCATAATACCACCTAACTCTTTAATATCATTTGAATTGATATACACACCCTTCTCCCATGGGAAGACATTTGAACATGGAATAAAACGTTGGCTCTGTGGAGATATTTCGTTATTCATATTAAAGGTGATTTGATGATGAGATGAAGATATAGAGCATACTAATTTGGTTTCATCACAAGGTTATAATGCAACCCTAAAGTTTCAATATTTTTTCCTAAAAAGAAACTGTTACCAAGTACAATGGTGATGTTACTATTCTTTTATAATTGTAGAGGAAGTTAATTAAAATACTGAATCTAAGTCTTCAACTTTAGGTTAAAATGGGAATATAGAAAGTGCTCCTATGTTTATGAGAATATTTAAAAATTATACTTCTTTGAGTGCACTTATTCTTTACCCCTTTCGAAAGTATTTGTTAATTATCAGCTATGTGTTACTCATTATGCTAGGAAATGTTAATAAAATGTTGAACAAAACCAGACATGGTTCTCATGGCCCTTATCTTCTAATTGGTAAAGTATATAGGTATTAATCAAATAATTACATAAATATATCATTCCAATCTGAAACAATTTTTTATTCATTTCAAGAATGTGGTTACATGGACCACATTGAAAATAATCCCGAGATAGACTAGAGAGAAAGGTTGGCTAGGGAAAGTTTTCCTGAAGAAATGTTACTTTAGCTGAGACCCAAAACATGATAAGGCCTGATTAGGTAAAGGGCATAGGTATGTAGGAACATTCTGGATGGAGCAAACAGTTTGTACAACAACCTGATGATACATTAAAGGAACTAAAACCAGGCTCATGACTGGCATGTAGAGGGTAAGGACGAGAGTGTTGTAAGAAGAGGCTGGAAAGGTAAGAGAAGGTCATACCATACAGCACCTGGTAGGTCATGATCTACGAATAACTAAGAATTTTGGCTTTTAACAGTGTTGAGCCACTAATGACATTTTACATGTAGTTGACATACCCATCTTTGTATTTAAAACACTATAGTTACAACAGAAAAAGTGAATTGAAGGATCTGGCATAGAAACAGGGAGACCAGTTAAGAGATTTTTTTCAGTTGACCAATGGAAAGGTAGCTTAGGATAGACTTAGGGCAGTAGAGAATAAAGGGAAGAGAGATTCAAAAGATATCAAGGAAGTTTCTGGTCAAAATGGTGGATTAGGGGGCCGGCCGAGTGGCACGTTGGTTAAGAGCTGGCTTGGGTCACCAGCGGCCCCGGTTCGGATCCCACATATGAGAGCCAGTGACACTGCCCTCTACAGCTAACAAAGCTACACCTGGAGCTGGGCTGCTGTGAGTCCCCGGAGTGGCATAGCTGCAGTGCCAGCTGCAGTGGGCTGCCATAGGCTACAGTGAGTGGCTGGCAGCCAGCGTGAGCGGCCGTCCAATGGCCAGCGACTGATCTGCCTCAGCCGGGAAGAGCACAATGATGATACCAACATGGGCCAGTGAAGCGACGTCCTCCGCAACTAGACTGAAGAACAAACGGACAGTACCTTGTCTGTTCCCCTTCCCCGGTTCCCCAGTGCTGTTCCCCTCTCCCAATTCCCCAATAAAATCTTTAAAAAAGAAAAAAAAGAGAAAAATACCTTCCATCAGATGTAGGGCAAAAAAAGTAAGCGTCGACCATAAGAACACTACTCCTGTGTTGCTCATCTGCCATGTTTTTATTTGCAGCTCTTCATATAGTTGTGCATGTATAACTTATGAATGCCTGTTGTATCTTTTGAATGGCATTAAAGATTTAAAGAAACCTTGTCCAACTTTACACTTCTGCATAGAAAATCCTTTAGATAACAATTCTCTGTTCTTTTTCCATAGACAGAAGTGACTTTTTCACAAAACTACCCATTTTCTAAGAGATTAAAAATCCCATTAACTTTCCAGAAAATATACTCAGTTCCCCAAATTGCACTACAATAGTTGCCCCTGCAAATACAGATGCCAAGGACAAAGCTGTTTGAGATGGGACCAGGGGTGAAAATAGCAACCATGCTTCTCTAGGCATCTTGATGAGATTGTTATTCGGTGCAGGCCATGCTGCCTTGGGGATGGTGTATGTGTGTGCACTTCAAAAGTCCCAATATTGTGTATTTTCATTCCTGTTCCTTTTAAGAGGTAAGGGATTGCATGATTTTGCATTATTTGATATGCTTTACTTATGTTCTTGCAGTTGGTTAGTAACCTCTAAGACAGCAAGGTGTATGCTGGACGCTCCCGGTAGTGTGTCCTCTGATAAGGCTAATTTTCTAGGGATGGCTGCTCTGACCCCGCTTCCTCTGACCATCTGATCCATAAGGACAGTAAGTCACATTTTTCAAAGCTCTGCCCCCACTCAGTCAGTTAATATACATTATTATTTGCCTTTAAATTCAGCTTGATGTGGAATTACTACCAATGATTTTACATTCCACCAAATATGTTACTAACCTAATCAGAAAATCCCAGTTCAATCAGACTTTCTCAGAGCTGAGCTACAAAATGTCCTCCTGGTCCAATTTTTAATCTTCACCTTGAGATAAACATGTAGAAAGGCTCTGTAAACCGCAGTTAATCTGACAGTGATTTCTTTACATCAAAAATTAGTTTCTAAAAATTATTTCTTAATTTCAAAAATTTACCTCAGGAAGTAAGAATGCAGGAGTCTTTGTAGATAGGCTTTTGCATCAGGTAAGGTTCTTCAAATTGTCTTTTCTCTTTAGAAGAAAGGAAAGAAGGAAGGAAGGAAATTGACAAATATTGAACGCTTACTACATATCAAGCAACATGCTGGACATTTTCACTGGCCTTAATAAATTCATCTCATTTGACTTTCACAGCCATCCCCTGAGGTAGTTACTATGCCTGCTTTTGCATATAAAAGCATAGGCTCAAGAGAATTCAGTGACTTGCTAAGGCTGCACAGATCTCCAGTGGCAGAGCTGTTCTTTGAACCTATGTCTCTCTGCCTGATTACAGAACTTATGTTCTTTCCACCACATAGAGTGGCTCCTTGTTTCCTGGACGTGCTGTTTTCCTGCTTCTAGTTAACTTTCTGGTTGAACTCAATTTCAGCCTTCCAGACCCATTTTGTGCCTTTCTGAGGTCATCATTCTGCTAATTATTCGATTGCTTCCTACTTTCAGTGGAACAGTGAAGGCAGACTAAGGCCAGGGCCATCTAAGTCAAAGGATCACTGGTGCCATGATTCTCCACAGCTTGTCTTTTTTTTTTTCGTTAAGATTTTATTGGGGAAGGGGAACAGTGTTGGGGAATTGGGGAAGGGGAACAGTCAAGTTGTTGTCCTTCAATCTTTGTTACGGAGAGCTCAGCTCCAAGCCGGTTACCATCCAGCCACCAGGCAGCAGCTCGCGGAGGGGCACAGCCCACCATCTCATGTGGGAGTTGAACCAGAAACCTGGTTGCTAAGAGTGCACGCTCTAACCACTCAGCAATCCGACCACAGGTCTGCAGCTCAGGGCAGCCCAGCTCAAGGTGCCATGTTTAATCTTAGTTGTGGGTGGGTGTAGCCCACCATCCAACGCAGGAGTCGAACCTTCAAGCTTGTTGTTAGGAGCACGTGTTCTCACCAGCTGAGCCCTCCTGCTCCCTGTTGGCAGCTCAGCTCGGGCACAGCTCACTGGCCCATGTGGAAATCGAATTGGAGACCCTGTTGCTGAGAGTTCATGTTCTTAACCAACTGAGGCACTTGGCCAGCTGAGCTTGTTTTCTTTTTGTTAGCACAAGAAAGAATCCTATAAAACATTGTCATTATAACATAAAACCTTTCTCTGATTCTGAATTTCATAAGGACTTGTAAAGGAACTCTTAGGAGAAGTGAGTCAATGAAGTTGCAGAAGATGCATTCTTAACAAGGCTATTTTTAAATAGCTGGACAGGAATCATTAAATCAAAAAAGCATAGAAACAGATGTCCTTGGGACTGGAAGGAATTTTCAAGATTATTTTCGAAGAAGGGCAATAAGTTTCACAAAGTTTATTCACCTTGTCTGTGGACTCTGATGGTCCGGTAGCCGCTTCCTGGTTTGCTGAGTTGAGGATTGTGAGGCTTTATCAAGGTTCAGGGAAAGAGTGCCTTGATCTGTTACGAGTATCTGCAGTGGCCAAAAGAGGAACTAGTGGAAGTGTGTTTTCGCCAAATGTTTTTGTTTGTTTTTTACATATTAATGAGTCTGTTTTATTTATTTTTGTTTGTTTTATAAACAGTCTATATGAGGCAGGGTTTCTGTTCTTTCTCTTTTTTTTCCTTAAAATTTATTGGGGTGACAGTGGTCAACTAAATTACAAAGGTTTCAAGTGTACAATTCTGTAATCCATCATCTATATATCACACTGAGTGCTCGCCATCCAGAGTCAGTTCTCCTTCCATCACCATATATTTGACCCCATTTACCCTCATCTACTACCCCTCCCCTTCTTA
Organism: Aselliscus stoliczkanus; assembly: GCA_033961575.1. Taxonomy (NCBI): domain Eukaryota; kingdom Metazoa; phylum Chordata; class Mammalia; order Chiroptera; family Hipposideridae; genus Aselliscus; species Aselliscus stoliczkanus. Next base: position 25,375,537 of record CM066737.1, read on the forward strand.
CCCTCTGGTAACCACTAAACTGTTGTCTGTGTCTATGAGTTTTTGTTTCTTTGTTTGTCTTGTGACTTTGTAGCCTTCAGTTTTATATCCCATATATCAGTGAAATCATATGGTTCTTGACTTTTTCTGTCTGATTTATTTCGCTTAGCATAATAATCTCAAGATCCATCCATGTTGTACCAAATGGCACTGTTTCATCTTTTCTAGCGCAGAATAATATTACATTGTGTATATATGCCACATCTTCTTTATACAATCAGTTATAGAAGGACACTTTGGTTGTTTCCATGTCTTGGTTACCATAACTAAAGCTGCAGTGAACATGAGGGTACATATATCTTTATGGATAAATGTTTAGAGTCTTTGGGTGGATACCCAGGAGAGGGATTGTTGGGTCATATGGTAATTCTCTTCTTAATTTTGTGCAGAACCTCCATATTCTTTTTCATAGCAGCTGTACCAATTTGCATTCCCACCAACACTGTATGAGTATTCCTTTTTCTCCACAGCCCCTCCAATTCTCAATTTATTTAAATCTCCCTCAATTTCAAGATAAACAAACTGAGACCCAGAGAAGGGAAATGACTTACTGAAGATTCCATAGCCAAGTAGTGGCAGTGTCATAACTGAAACCCAGGTCTCCTACATCATAGCTTCATGTTATTTCCACTTGACTCTCCTATCTCTAGTCACTTTCCTACTTTGAAGATAAATCACATATATTAAGTTGTCTCTGACATTTTGAATGAGTTTACTGCCAAAATTCCTTAAGGTTTTCTTTAGGGAATAGCATGGAGGAATTCATAGGATTCTTTAGAGGAATAGCTAAGGTTTACTTCTTCAACATTGACTATCTATGTTCATTGAAAGATAAGTTAAAAATAAATATATTTCGGGGTGATCGAGATGCAGCATCTCATTCATGTGATGGGACTCCATGTTTGTGTATTTCCAGGTTAGCATCTCTTGTGGGATTGTCTTGTATGTGACCTCATTGCTATCCTAGCCCTAACATATAATGGCTTCTTCTCATAGATCCAGAAAATTTGAATGGATTCATATCCAAGGACCATGATTTTCTTTTTCCCTTTTCCTTGTTGATGGTACTTGTTTCATTCCTGCCTCTGTGGCTATATCAGGTCACACCTGATATGATACCCTTGTTTTAGCCTACTGCATTACAATTCTTCCCTCTTCTATGAAGGATTCCTTGATACATATAAAGAGATGTTGATTTCTTCTGTACCTCAGACTGGGCATATACATGTCTGTTTTCATATCCACCATTTCTTCACAGTTAAAAAGGAATATACCGATATACTTAGAGTTATAGCATGCTTGATTTTTATGCAACTGTTTATGCAATTTGAGCTGAATTCAGCTAATTTGATCTGTCAAGATCAAGAAGATATACTACTGCCTCTACAGAAGCTCCTTTCCACAAAGTTTATTTTTTCTCTTGCTGGCGAAATGCTCCAGTAAATGTATTATTTTGCAGATGAATTAAAGGCTCACACTACTGCACTTCAAACCAATTGCATCCCCAATATAGTCAGAAATAATGGTTTCAATGTTTTTCTTAACTGATAAGATTTAACATGTTCTCACAGCTTTATAGGCTCTTTTGATTCCTTAAAATAGCATCCCTAGTTGGTTAACAATTGTGTTCCCCAGGTCTTGTTACAGAAAACATGTGTAGTATCATCTTTCTTCTTTTTTTTTTTTTTTTTTTTAAGATTTTATTGGGGAATTGGCGGAGGGGAACAGCGTTGGGAAATCGGGGAAGGGGAACAGACAAGTTGCTGTCTTTTTGTTCTTCAGTTTAGTTGCGGAGGATGTTGCTTCACTGTTGGTATCGTCATTGCGCTCTTCCCGGATGAGGCAGATCGGTCGCTGGCCTCTGGATGTCGCTCACCGCGGCTATTGGCAGCTCACTCTTGGCTGCCAGCCGCTCATGCTGGCTGCGGGCCACTCACTATAGCCTATGGCAGCCCACACCATCACCGGGGCTCGCACAGCCCAGCTCCAGGTGGAGCTGTTGTTAGCTGTAGAGGGCAGTGTCACTGGCCCTCATGTGGGATCCGAACCGGGGCCGCTGGCATCCCAAAACCAGCGCTTAACCAATGCGCCACTCGGCCGGCCCATCTTTCTTCTTTTTTAATCTACATTCTTTTTGTGAATCTAGGAGGGTCACTGTATTATTTTCTTATGCCTGCTATAACATATTACCATAAACGAGGTGGCTTAAAACACCACAAATTTATTATCTTATAGCTGTGGAGTTCAGAAGTCCAAAGTGGTCTAGCTGGGCTAAAACCTGTGCCAGTGGGCCTATGTTCCTTTCTGGAAGGTGGCTTTCTAGGGAAGAATCAGTGTTACTGAATTTTTTCAGCTTGTAGAGGCTTCCCAGATTCCTTGACTGGTGGCCCTCTTTCACAAAGCAAGCAGTAACTTGGGGAAGTCTTTCTTTGGATACCACCTCTCTGGTTCTACCTCTTCTGGCTTCTTTGCCCCCATTTATGGACCCTTGCAATTATACCAGTCTCACCTGAGTAATCCAGGATAATCTCCCCATCTCAAAGTCCTTAACCATACCTGCAAAGTTTATTTTCTCATATTAGGTAAAATATTTATAGTTCCTGGGAATTAGGACATAGAAATCTTTGGGCAACCATTATTCTCTCTGCCCTAGTCCCTAATAGGGGGTTAGGATAACACACGTAGGAAGTCACATGTCTGTTTTTCCAACATTGAAAAAAAAATGTTGCAGGCCAAGTGGTGCGTTGGTTAGGAGTTGACTTGGGACTCCAGCTCTGAGCAGCCAGTGACACTGGCCTCTACAGCTAAGATGGTGAACAACAGCTCCACCTGGAGCTGGGCTTCTGTGAGTCACCAGTGACGGCGTAGGCTGCCATAGGCTACAGTGAGTGGCCAGCAGCCAGTATAAGCAGCCATCCAATGGCCGGCGAGTGACTGCCTCACCTGGGAAAAGCACAATGGTAATACCAACATGGGCCAGTGAAGCAACGTCCTCCACAACTAGACTGAAGAACAAAAAGGACAGCAACTTGTCTGTTCCCATTCTCCTATTCCCCAACGCTGTTCCCCTCTCCCAATTCCTTAATAAAATCTTTTTTAAAAAAATGTTGCAGAGTGTACCTGGGTTCAGAATAGACATAAGATTTCAAGGAACCTACTTACTATATACATATGGAAACAAACTTGACTACACATTTAATTACTTTAAGTTGAGTGAAAGAAATTCCTTCAGCTGAAACACATATATCATCTCTCTTAGAATTGCCACCAAGTAATATTGTTCAGAGCTTGGCAAAAACACATCCCAATGACATTGGCAAAATCATTTTCCACCTACTTGCTTTAGGTGTGTCACTGTGCCAATGAACACATTAAATGTGATTAATCTCTTTGGAGATGGAAGTTGGAATTACTTATCAGCAAGGCCTGAATGAACAAAACAATTTTGAACAAAACATTCTATCAAAAGGAGAAATTGCATTTCACCTTATCAGTAAATGCTTTACAATTAATTTTTATTTTGACTAATTTGTTGTATATTTTGATTCCCCAAATACATTATGATAGAGACAGTTTCTGAGTTTACATTGTCATTTATTTTGTTAGACTTAATGTCTCTATGATAAAGTAAATACCCACCTCTTTGCTTTTGTTTTTTTCTCTCCTCTATATAATTAAAGGAACCTTACCTTGATTGTGGTGATGGTATCATGGTGTATGTTTTCTTCAAACTTATTAAGTTGTATACATTAAATATGTGCAGCGGTTTTTTTTTGGTATATCAATTACACCTCAATAAAGCTGTAGAAACTTTTTTAAGTTTTATTAAATTTATTGGGGTGACATTGGTTAACAAAATTATATAGGTTTCAAGTGTACAGTTCTGTAATACATCATTTGTGTATTGTGTGTTCACCACGGAAAATGAAGTCTCCTTCTGTCACCATATATTTGACCCCCTTTACCTTTTCTGCCTCCCCTAGTCTCTTATCCTCTGGTAACCATTAAACTATTGTCTGTGAATTTTTGTTTGCTTGTCTTGTTCATTTGTTGCTTTCAGTTTTATATCCCACATATAACTGAAGTCATATGGTTTTCAACTTGTTCTGTCTGACTTATTTTGCTTAGCATGATAATCTCAAGATCCATCCTTGTTATCACAAATGGCAGTGTTTCATCTTTTCTTATGGCAGAGTAGTGTTCCATTGTGTATATATACCACACCTTCTTTATCCAATCATCTATGGAGGTGAACTTTGGTTGTTTCTATGTCTTGGCTACCATGAATAATGCTCAGTGAACATAGGGGTGTATAAATCTTTAGATAAGTGTTTTCAGATTTTGGGGATAGATACCCAGGAGATGGATTGGTGGGTCATATGGTAATTCTATTCTTAATTTTTTGAGGAACCTCCATACTGTTTTCCATAATGACTGTACCAATTTACATTCCCACCAGCAGTGTATGAGGGTTTCTTTTTTCCCACAGCCTCCCCAACACTTGTTATTACTTGTCTTATTGATAATAGCCATTTTAACTGGTGTCAGGTGGTATCTCATTGTGGCTTTGATTTGCATTTCTTTAATAGCTAGTGAAGTTGAGCCTCATTTCATATATCTGTTAGCTATTTGTAAATTTTCTTGGGAGAAGTGCCTGTTCAGGTCCTCTACCCATTTTTTAATTGGATTGGTTTTTTGTTGTTGTTGTTGGGTTGTATGAGTTCTTTATATATTTTGGATATTAGCTCCTTATCGGAGGTGTTGTTTGCAAATATCTTCTCCCATTCAGTTGGATGCCTCTTTGTTTTGTTGATGGTTTCTTTTGCTGTGCAGAAGCTTTTTAATTATTCATGAATTATAAAATCAACAAAGTTAAAATGCTCATATTACCCAAAGCAATAAAATATTCAATGCAATCCCCATCAAAATCCCTTTGGCAGTTTTTAAAGAAATAGAACAAAAAAAATCATCAGCTTTGTATGGAATCACAGAAGACCCTGAATAGCCAAAGCAATCCTGAGAAAAAAGAACAAAGCTGGAGGTATCACACTCCCTGACTTCAAATTATACCACAAAGTGACAATAATCAGAACATTATGGTATTGGCAGAAAAACAGACACACAGACAAATGGAACAAAATTAAGAACCCAGAAATAAACCCATATGTATATGGGCAAATAATTTTCAACAAAAGAGCCAAAAATGTACAATGGAGAAAAGAAAGCCTCTTCAATGGCACTGGGAAAATTGGAAAGCCACAAGCAAAAGAATGAAACTAGACTGCTGTCTGTCACCATACACCAAAATTAAGTCAAAATAGATTAAAGACCAAAGTATAAGACCTGAAACAGTAAATTGCATATATACTAAACTTACGGACCTTGGGTTCAGAGAGGATTTTATGAATTTGAACTCAAAGGCAAGGGAAGTAAAAGCAAAAATAAATCAATGGGACTATACTTAATCTTTTGAGGACCTCCATACTGTGTGAAAAGTCTTTTTAATTAAAAAAAAGGAACCTGTAGTTTAAGGATGACTCCAAACATGACAGAGTGCCTTCCCATTATGGCAGCACAACAGCAAGCCTTCAGTAAAGGATTATTGAATGCTTCCTTAACTGATTAATTTATTCAAAACTTGTATTGATTGTCAGTTAACTGCCAAGGACTATGTAAAGAGGGAAGGATGAGAGCGAAAACAGGCATAACCCGTTTGCTTCTTTGTGAGGTTTACATTCCTCAGAGATCCTAGGAATTTCCTTGGTGGTCATTCCTAATAATGAAAATGACCAGCGTGTTGGCAAGGCGTTTGGGCCCATTCACTAAGTGCCCATTCCAAGACACAAGAAAAAAAAAACCACATGGAGCATACTCAGGCTTGTTTTATTAATGAGCAGAGCCAAGCTATATTTGGCCAGCTAGATTTTATAACAAACCGCTCCTATCTATCTGGCTATGGGAGTCGTCGTCTTTGCTTTTTAGACAAGAAAAATAATTTTCCTAAAACATGCTAATGGATTGGTGGACCAAACAAATGGTATTGCAAGAGAAATGTGAGTCACCATGTGTTTCTAAGCAACATAAATAGAAAAAGTAAAATGCTGCTGATTATCTGAATGACTCCAGAATTTCCACATAGTGTCTCCCTTATACCTTAGATGCTACTTTCAGAAATAAAATGGCCTATGGCTCTGGAGGGGCAGACTTCGTTGTATTTTATTTTTTAACTTTCATTTATTTGTATTTTTGACATTTTTTTCAATTACAGTTGACAGTCAATATTATTTTATATTAGTTTCAGGTGTGCAGCAATAGTGGCACATGCTTACACCATGGCAAAAAAAATAATGAACTTGACATATGCCATTTCTTGGATAGAGAGTTGCTGCAGGACACAGCGTTCCCTGAAACAGCCTGCAATGTGTGTATTGCTTTTGTCGATGTTTCTGTTAAATTAGTTTAAAACAGTTAGAATTCCAGAGCCAAAGCATAACTTGGAAGCTATATATGAAATCTGAGACTTTTATAGACAATTCCTTTTATGCTGAATTTCTGAATAAAGTTGTAAAGTATAATAAGTGGGGATTTTTTTGCCACCACTGTAGTATAATTTCAGCTTGATTATGAAAGTACATATGGTTATCTTTAAATTCAGTGAATGTGTTTCTAGTTTATAGAATGAAATTTTCAGATTTCACAGATTTGAAAAAACAGCACACATCTGGATGGATGATACATAGCTGTAACAAAATTGCTCTTCTCTTCATTCCAAGAGCATGATTTGTTCAGCAGGGGCTTTGTGGAAGTTTCGTCTTCCTTTCTTTATATTAAAAGCAACAAATATTTTGATTTCCAAGCACGTCTTGACATGCTCTTTAACATCTTGTTTTATTTTTTTCCTTTAGTTATTTAAGGTCACTGATTCTGAGTAAACTTGGGGGGGGGGAAACAAAACCCTTGGGAGTGCAAGACTTGACAGTAGCACAATCTTGAATTAGCTAGTAATAGTTTACATTTCTAATGTCCGTAGCCATATTCATTGAATCACATTCATTTCGTTGACTTTTCTTTTTTTTGTTTTATAGCTGAGCCATCCTGCCACCTATTGGCAGCTCAACGGCAACTCAGCTCAGGCTGGCCTCGAGCCGCTGTTGCTCAGAGCTCAGCTCGCACTCTTGAGCGAGCTCTTAACCAACTGAGCCACTCGGCTGGCCCTCGTTGACTTTTCAATGAATTATTTTCTTACCAGTAGCCAAGAGAAAGGGAAAGATGCACAAGTGGCTGATTAAAATGAGGATTACCTACTAACTCAAGCAGCATCAGTGACTTGTATCTGTCAGCAAGTTACCAGTAGAGGGCGATGAGAATAAGAATGTAATCTTTTGGAATAATAGACGTTTTGGCAGCTGACAATATTCAAACAGTGAACCATTATTGGAAGCAATTTCCAGAAAAAGTTTGACATTTAAAATACAAATTTTTAGCATATAAAAATTGAAAAGCTCTTTTGGGAGATTAGAACATGTGGGAAATTGGCTTGAGAAAGGGTGATCTAATTTTTGCTGAGAAGTGTTATATTCCAGTCACTGTGCGTGCTAGCCTTAGCACATACCTTATTTTATTTACTCCTATATTTATACAAAGAAGAGTCTGTTATTACCTCCATCTTACAGACAAGGAAACTGAGAAGTTAATATGCTCAAGGTCATATGTGAGTGATGGTAGATCCGAGGTTGTCTGCTTCCAAAGATCATTCTCTCAATCATTAGGATTTATTGGTCTCATTTAATTCCTTCCTGGTAATTTAATCATTTGCCACGGATTGATTTTGAACCAGACAAACTAAATTTGTCAGAGGAATATAGTAAATGATGATAGAATAATAATAGCTACCACTTAATGAGCATTTACTGTGTTCCACATCATGGGCTCTACTTTTTTCTCTGCCTACCGCACAGGCTTTTTATAAACGTCTTTGAGACATTCACATAAACATATAGTTGAGTCAGGGCCACCGAATGGCTCAGTTGGTTAAGAGTTGGCTTAAGAGCGCGAGCTCTGAGCAACAGGACCATTGGTTCAATTCCCACATGGGCCAGTGAATGCTGCACTCAAGCTGAGTTGCTGCTGAGCTGCCAACAGGTGCAGGATGGCTCAGTTGGTGTAACAACAAGATTGCCTGTTCAATGGTGGGCTACACCCACCCGCAACTAAGAATGAACCCAGCAACTTGAGCTGAGTTGCCACCCGGATGGCTCAGTGGATAGGGTGTGCGCTCTTAACAACAAGGCTGCTGGTTTGAATCCTACATGGGATGGTGGCTACGACCAACCGCAACTAAAATTGAACACAGCACCTTGAGCTTAGAGGCCACGAGCTGCCAATGGAAAGCCAGGCGGTGACTGACACCCTCCACAACAAAGATTGAAGAACAACAACTTGGCTGGTCCCCTCTCCAATTCCCCAACACTGTTCCCCTCCCCCAATTTTCCAATAAAATCTGAAAAAAAAAATACAGTTGACTCATTTGAAGTGTAGAATTCAGTGTGTTTTAGTATATTTACAGTCTGTTTTAGGACATTTTCAACACCCCAAAAGAAACCCTGTACCCTGTAGCTATCATGACCTGGTGCCCACAACTTCTGCCCTCAGCCATAAGCAACTATTAATCTACGTTGTCTCAAGATTTCCCTGTTCTGAGCATTTCATATGAATAGAATCATATGTATGTGGCCTTTTGTTACTGGGTTCTTTCACTTATGGTGTTTCAAAGTTCATCTATGTATGACTACTTCATTACTTTTGATGACTGAATAATATTCTATTGTATGCATATGCCACAGTCTGTTTATCCACTCATCAGTTAATGATCATCTGGGTCATTTCCACCTTTGGGTATTATTAATAAGAATATTGCTGCTATGAACATTCATGTACAAGTTTTTATGGGACATCTATTTTCATTAATTTTGGGAATGTACCTAGGATTAGAATTACTGGGTCACATGGTAATTCTGTTTCACTGTTTCAGAAATTGCCCAACTTTCCCAAAGCAGCTACACCATTTTATATTTCTAATAGCATCGTATGAGTGTTCTGATTTCCCTACATCCTCACCAGCACTTAGGATTATCTGACTTTTAGATCATAACCACCCTAATGGGTATGAAGTGGTGTCCCTTTGTGGTTTTGATTTGTATTTCCCTGATGACTAATGATGTCAAACATCTTTAATGTGCTTATTGGCCATTTGTATATCTTCCTTGAAGAAATATCTATTGAGATCCTTTGCCTATTTTTAACTGGGCTATTTATCTTTATATAACTGATTTATAAGAGTTCTTTATATAGTCTAGATACAAATTCCTTATCAGGTATATAATTTGAAAATATTTTCTCCCATTCTGTGAGTTATTGTGCTATATTCTTTAGATGAATTTTTTTATTTGATCTTTACAACATCCATAAGAGATATTATTCTCCTCTCCCCCTTTTTTTTAGAAAGCAGAACACAGGCTCAGAGTAGATAAGTACCTAGCCTAACTCACAGTGCTAATATGGGATGATTGTAGGATTTGACCTCTGATCTTTATTGCAAGTTTAATTAAAGCTCCATCCTCTTGCCATGATGCTCATATATATTGTATATATTTGGTGAGAGAAATTGAATCTTAGGAATCTTAGGAAAGCCTGTCTGTGCTTTACTCCTAGGCATCTGGTAGATAAACACTGAAAAGAGAAACGCTTTGGCAATATTCCTCAAGTTGATTCTCTGGAGATTGTGCTGATTCCCAGCAGGAAGCTGTAGCCACAAAACTCCTGAGGCAGGTTGAATTGATGTTCTGAGTCTGGATTTATAAGCAAGGGGAATTGTTCTGTTAAAAGACAGTGACAAAAAGAAACCTTTTAATGGGAGCCAGATGCAGCCATGACTTTGATTAAATGTTTGCTGGTAACCATACTTAGGTGGGAACATCTGCCCACTGATGAGCTCCCTGGAGTTTTAGCAGGTGGATTTATGTGGGAAATACAACTCCAAGTACTTCTTCCTGAGGAGAGATGTTATGAAAACATATAAGCCCCCTTTCCTTTCTTCCATTTAGTTCCACCTGCCATTTAAGAGGCCTAAGTCAATGCATTCTTGTGTTGGGATAATGATGTTACTTCCCATGGGCTTCTCTGCTTCCCTAGCTTTGGCTTTGCAGGTGCCCAGTAGGTGTTGGTACCTGCATGTGGGCCACATGTGTGCAGTCATCTTGAGTTGTCCAAAAACAGTGCCTAGTTCCGTATGCCTGTAATAGCAACCTGCTGGCATTAGAATACGCCATTGATCTTTTTTTTTTTTTTTTTTTTTTTGTGACAAATGTCTTTTATTTATTTATTTATTTATTTATTTATTTATTTATTTATTTTTTTATTTTTTTTTATTTTTTATTTTATTTTATTTTATTTTATTTTATTTTTAATTAGTTTCAGGTGTACAACACAGTGCAATAGTTATACATTTTACCCCTCAAAGTGACAACCCCCCACCCCCAATACACCACCCCACACACCCCCATATCATATATATCTATTACTCTTCCTCTGACTCTCTTCCACAGTATAATCCACATCCCGTGACTATCTATATATATTCAATTACAGTAGGAATACCACCTCCACTTTAGTAATACAGTGCAGTGATCAAACCTCTACTCCATCCATGAAATGGTCTCCCTAACAAGACCTATGATCATCTGACATTCCACAGAATATTTACAACATTATTAATTATATTCCCCAAACTGTTCTTCCTATCCCTGTAGCAATATTGTAGTTGCCTATTTTTGCTGTCTAATCCCTTCCCCTTCTCCCTCATCCCCATTCCTCTCCAAATTAGCAACCCTGATTTTTCCTCTATATCTATGAGACAGTTTCTGTTTACTTTGCTCATTCATACAGTTTTTCATATTCCACATATAAGTGAGATCATATGGTATTTGTCCTTCTCTGACTGACTTATTTCACTCAACATTATAGTCTCTAGGTCCATCCATATCATTGCAAATGGCACGATTTCATTCTTCTTTATAGCGGAGTAATACTCCATTGTATAAATATACCACAGTTTCTTAATCCAGTCATCTACTGACGGGCATTTTGGTTGTTTCCAAGTCTTAGCTATTGTAAATTGTGCTGCTATGAACATCGGGGTGCATAACTTTTTTTGAATAAGTGTCTTGGTTTTTTCAGGATAAATACCTAGGAGTGGAATTGCTGGGTCAAACGGTAGCTCTATTTCCAGCTCTTTGAGATACCTCCATACTGACTTCCATAGTGGCTGCACCAATCTGCAGTCCCACCAACAGTGCAGCAGGGTCCCCTTCTCCCCACAGCCCCGCCAGCACTTGTTGTTTGTTGATTTGTTGATGATAGCCATTCTGACTGGAGTGAGGTGGTATCTCATGGTGGTTTTTATTTGCATTTCCCTAATGACCAGTGAGGTTGAACTTTTTTCATATGCCTGTTGGCCATCTGTATGTCCTCTTTAGAGAAATGTCTCTTCATATCTTCTGCCCATTTTTTAATTGGGTTGTTTGTTTTTTTGGTGTTGAGTTTCATGAGTGTTTTATAAATTTTGGATATTAACCCCTTATCAGATATATCGTTGGCAAATATATTCTCCCATTCAGTAGGCTTCCTTTTTGTTTTATTAATGGTTTCCTTTGTTGTGAAAAAACTTTTAAGTCTGATATAATCCCATATGTTCATTTTTTCTTTTACTTCCCTTGCCCGTAGGGATGTATCAGTAAAAATATTGCTCCGGTAATGTCTGCAAATGTACTCCCTATATTTTCATTTAGGATTTTTATGGTTTCAGGTCTTACATTTAAGTCTTTAATCCATTTTGAATTTGTTCTTGTATAAGGCGTAAGGAGATGATCCAGTTTCATTTTTTTGCATGTGTCAGTCCAATTTTCCCAGCACCATTTATTGAATAGACTATCTTTACTCCAGTGTAAATTCTTGCTTCCCTTGTCATAGATTAACTGTCCGTAAATGCTTGGATTTATTTCTGGGCTCTCTGTTCTGTTCCACTGATCGATGTGCCTGTTTTTATGCCAATACCAAACTGTCTTGATTACTGTGGCCTTGTAGTAGGTTTTGATGTCTGGTAGCGTGATCCCCGACTTTGTTTTTATTCCTCAGAATTGCCGAGGCTATTCTGGGTCTTTTATGATTCCATATAAACTTTAGGATTATATTTTCTATTTCTGTGAAAAATGCCCTTGGTAGTTTGATAGGAATTGCATTGAATCTATATATTGCTTTAGGCAGTATGGACATTTTAACTATATTAATTCTTCCTATCCATGAGCATGGTAGGTGTTTCCATTTATTTGTATCTTCTATGATTTCTTTCTTCAGTGTCTTATAATTTTCTGAGTACAGATCTTTCACTTCTTTGGTTAAATTTATTCCTAGGTATTTTATAGTTCTTGACGCAATTGTAAATGGGACAGTTTTCTTAATTTCTCTTTCCATTAGTTTATTATTGGTATATGCAAATGCCACTGATTTCTGAACATTGATTTTATATCCTGCTACTTTACTGAATTCGTCTATCAGTTCCAATAGTTTTTTGATGGAGTCTTTGGGGTTCTCTATATACAGTATCATGTCATCTGCATATAATGACAATTTTACTTCTTCCTTGCCAATTTGGATGCCTTTTATTTCTTTTTGTTGTCTGATTGCTGTGGCTAGAACTTCCAGCACTATGTTGAATAAAAGAGGAGAAAGTGGACAGCCTTGTCTTGTTCCTGATCTTAAGGGGAATGGTTTTAGCTTTTCCCCATTGAGTATGATGTTAGCTGTAGGTTTATCATATATGGCTTTTATTATGTTGAGATATGATCCCTGTATTCCCACTTTGCTAAGGGTTTTTAGCATAAATGGCTGTTGGATTTTGTCAAATGCTTTTTCTGCATCTATTGAAATGACCATGTGATCTTTATCCTTCATTTTGTTGATGTGGTGGAATACGCCATTGATCTTTATCATACACACCCACACTCCTGAGCCCACACACTCCCCTCTGTTCAAATTCACCCTCTTACTTGTCCTTATTAGTCTACCTTTAGAAGACTTTATCATCATGCAGGATGCATGATATTTAGAGGAAGTATGTTTCTATTAGTGTTTTGGGATGCTTCTGAGTTCTAGGTCAATCTTAATTAGGCAATCACCAGTCAGGAGGGCTTTACTTACCTTCCAGGCTGCCATAAAATCACAAAGTTCATCTTGTCTCACCACTTTTACTTCAAGTCACTACCCTGCATATTATTAATTATCACCTAGACCCTTATCCCTGTATTGTTCTACACGTAACAAAATTGGTCCTAACTGTCCCCAACGTCATAAGCCCTTCTTTTCTGCCCTCTGTAACTCATCATCTATCATTAACAAACTTTCCAGTAGCTTCAACTCCTTGTCTCAGTGTTTCCTGTATTTCTGGTTTATAAATGGAATATGGCTATGCCTTGAGGAAATCACTTCTCCTGCTGTCATCTTAAGTGAATATTAGTTTTCCTCATATGCCTCAGGGAGTAGAGCTAGAGGAGGAGGATGCTTTGCTCCTCATTGCCACGTCCAAACCATTTCTGCTCCTTTCTCCTTCAAAATCTAGGCCTCATTTTATTGGGTTGTCCGAAAAGTCACGCTGTATTTTTTCTGTGTTTTTCATTGCAAAAATGCATCACGACTTTTCCGACAACCCAATAATAGTTCATGCTGTCAGACAATATCATGTGCTGTCCCTCCTTATGTCTTTCTCTTCATTCATTCGACACTTTAACTTCTGAGTTCCTTTCTTCCTCTCCATTTTTATTGCTGCCACCATTTTTGGCAACTTCAATATCTGTCATCTCTGTGGATATTCATCCACCATTTTTGGCTTTGCAAATCTTTCATGCCCTCATCTCCAATGTGATTTTTCTCCCATCACTTTAATGCTCATGCCCTAGACATTTGCTATTCCCCCAAATTGTACCAACTCTGAAATCTTGATTTTAAAATATACATCTCTTGGGCTACAACTGATTATTTTTCCTGCCAAATGCCTCCCTCACATGCATGTGTACACACACACACGCACACGCACACGCACACACACACCAACTCCAACAATTCAACAATCTATGAGCTCTACTGCATTAACCACCCTTCTCATTCTTCGTTTCTTAACAATTTATAGTGTTCGGGGTCCATCATATTATCACTTACTTTTATAAACCTTCATCTCTCTGCCTACTTTCCCATCATAGTAGTCTCTTGGTATAGTAACCACAACCCTTGTTAAATCTAGCTGTCTGCCTACTTTGTACCTGTATACAAATGATGAATGGTGCTGTAGACAATTTACAAGACTGAGCTGATTGATCTCACCTTAAATTCTTGACTGCATATCTCAAATCAGCCATCTTTTCCAATTATGCACCTATTTCATTACTCAAAATGAATATTCCCTACCTTAGTCTCTCCTCAGTTCCTCAAAACTCCACCCTCACTTCTGTCATTTTATGACCTTACCTCATTCCTTTACTGGAAAAGAGAAGGAGAAGGAGAAGGAGAAGAAGGGGAAGGATAATCAAAGGAGTATCCTTATATGTTCCTCAGCAAATCATATCACCTGCATTTGTTAACTATGCCATAATCCTATCTTTCTCTACAATTTATAAACATTAATTGTTTATGTAAGGCTAACCCTTCCACTTTTACTATGGATCCGTGTACTAGTATTCTGAATACCCTTCTTGTTTTCTCAATATTTCTTCTTCTACAATTATCCCCTTGATCTTTTATGTCATCAATTTCATTGAATCATTCATATCAGCATACAGATGTTCTCTAAAATCTAGCCTTTTAAAAATTCACTCTTTCGATACCAAATCCCCCACTAGCTATAGTCCTATATTTCTTCTCTCCATAACACCACACCTCTCCAAAGAAAATGTTTATTCACCCCCCACTTCCTCATATCACATTAAGACCTTAATATACATCATTCAGGTTAAATCTTTTCTACTCTTAGTCTTCTTTTTCTCAAAGTTACCAGTGACCTCCATACTACCAATTTCAATAATCTGTTTTCCCCATCTTATCTATGAAGAGTATTTAATAAAGTTGACCATTTTCTCCATCTTGAAACATTATCTCCCCATTGCTTTGCTGATGCTTCATTCACTTGTTTATTCCCGTTTTTTTAATTTTTTTTTTGTTATGGACCTAGCAGTGTAATTGTTAGTATGGGAAGTCTATGTTTAATTTGTTAAGGAACTGCCAATCTGTTTTCCAGAGGTTGCACCATTTTATGTTCCCAAGGAAGTGTATAAGGATTTCGGTTTATCTGTATCCTTGCCAAAACTTTTTGCTGTTGTTGTTATAGCCTTCTAAGCGGGCGTGAAGTAGTATCTCATCATGGTTTTGATTTCTATTTCCCTAATGACTAATGATGTTGAGAGTATTTTCATGTGTTTGTTGGCGATTTGTATATCTTCATTGGCGAAATGTCTATTCAAGTCCTTTAGCTAATTTTTAATTGGGTGATTTGTACTTTGGTTGTTGAGTTGTCAGAGTTCTTTCTGTATTCTGGATACTAGGCCTTTCTCAAGTATGTGATTTGCAAATATTTTCTCTGTTTTTTTGGGGTGCCTTTTTACTTTCTTGATGTTATTTTTGCAGAAGAAATTATTTTTTAATTTTGTTATAGTCCAGTTTACTCTGTTGCTTGTACTTTTGATGTCAAATCTAAGAAACCATTGCTTAACCAAGTTCTATATGTTTCTGATCTCAATAGCTGACCTAAAGAACTCAAACCAACTCATTCATATTTGTGACAACTTACTGTGTGCCAAGCCCTACTCTAAATATTGGGGGTAGTAATGAACAGGATACTGGAGACAGAGACTGCTAGCTCATCTCCAACATTCAAGTTCTTTTCTTCTGGATTGACGACGTTTCTCCTGTTGTCTTGCATTTAGGTGTGGCTATGTGAGTTTTGACCTATGAAATGTGCGCAGGAGTAATGCATGTACCTTTTGAGCAGAGCCCATATATATTTCCATGTGCCCTCCCTCATATCCTTTCCTTTTTCTATAATTAGAATGTAAATGGCCACACAAGTCGTAGTAGAAATGGCAAAAAGTGCCGTTTTGCCACCTATCTTAATAGGGTTGTGATGAAGGTTAAATAGGGACCTGGATATTTATTGGATTGTCAGAAAAGCCATGATGTATTTTTTCTGGTGTTTGTTGCAAAAATGCATCATGACTTTTCTGACAACCCAATTGTATAATTCCTATATAGAGTTAATAGTCAATAAATGTTAATTTCTATAATAATAATAATAATTAATAATTTTATTAATACTTTTCATAATATGGTCTTTGGATGCTACAGTAATCACCTGGGATAGGGAAAATGTAAGTAACCCCACATAAATCAGATAGTGCAATTATGGCTTCTCTTCTATAGACACAGTGTCAGACTTGTTGATACTAGCAGTCTTTGCTCTTTCTACACAGTTTCTCTGTTGATGAACCAAGATAATTCTAAGCCACTTTAAATAATGTTTAAAGGACTATAATTTCTGAAATGCTTATCTAGTAGAAAGCAGCTGAAAGTAAAAAAAAAAACTATAGGATAAGCTTGGTTATAAGGGTTATGAGAATTTTAAGTTGTGCTAGACCATCTTGCATTTACACAACACTGTTCTATAAAAAAGCCTCACCACTTCCCCTTCCCCTACTTCCCTATGTCTGATAAGAAAGCTCAGGTACACTCTTCTGTGGGGCCAGTAGGACGTTTGGACTATGCAAACCCTGACCTGTATATGGAAACCCTCACTCCAGCTTCCTCTTCTTACCACCATAAAAAGCCAAGCCAGTCTCCTTCCTCTGCTCTCTCTCAAGCCATCCTTGAAGCTGCTTGAGAGCCTACCCTGATTGCCCTAGAAAGCCTCATTATGTAAGGAATAAACTTTTTCTTTTTTTTTATTGGGGAACAGTGTGTTTTTCCAGAACCCATCAGCTCCAATTCAAGTACTTGTTTCAATCTAGTTGTGGAGGGTTTGAGGATCGAACCGGCAACTTTGGTATGCGCACTGCATTCTAACCAACTGAGCTATCCGGCCGCCCCAGGAATAAACTTTTTCATACTCTCTTGGTGTATGTGTCAGCAGTCTTGACATCGAAACTACATTTTGGGTGAAGGATCAATCCTGTCTCTGTGGAGTGATTGCAAAAATTGGCCCTGTGAGCAGACATCAAGGTACTGTCCACTACCACCAGGGGTCTTCCTTTGGCTTTGGCTTCCTCACTGGCTGTGTGCCATGCTAGTAAGCATGCACTTTGAGGCACAGCTTGCTGGCTAGCTTGTGTTTTCAACTGTTCTTCCTTGTGCTACATTTGTGTGTCTTACTGATCATCGGCTAAAGATTTGATCCACATGAGTCCATTTATCAAATTGGCATCTAGTGGGTCAGCCGAGTGGTGCATTGGTTAAGAGCTGGTATTGGGAAGCCAGGGGCCCCGGTTCAGATCCCACATATGAGGGCCAGTGACACTGCCCTCTACAGCTAACAACATCTCCACCTGGAGCTGGGCTACGAGCCCCGGCGACAGTGTGGGCTGCAGCCTCTGCTGCAGTGGGCTGCCATAGGCTACAATGAGTGGATGGCAGCCAGTGTGAGCTGCCAATAGCTGCGGTGAGTGGCCATCCAGAGGCCGGCGAACGATCTGCCTCACCCGGGAAGAGCGCAGTGATGATACCAACATGGGCCAGTGAAGCAATGTCCTTCACAACTAGACCGAAGAACAAAAGGACAGCAACTTGTCTGTTCCCCTTCCCCAATTCCCCAATGTTGTTCCCCTCCCCCAATTCCCTAATAAAATCTTTTTTAAAAAATCATTATTTAAAAAAAAAATTGGCATCTAGTCACAGGATGACTCGATTGGAGCCCTCCTTGAAGCAGTCCTCGATCATGTGTCTCAACCTGGACCTATTTGTGAGTCTCAGATTGAATCATGTATCTCAATTCCAAAATAAGATGTGACTGACATGAAGTCCAAGGGAATGACTCTTACCTTTGGAACATTTGTTGTGTCTTGCCCAGTTGTTGGTCCCCTTTCTATACAGAACACGAGAGAAAGGCTGATAGTCTGTTCGATACACAGGTCCATTAGGTGGTCACTCGTGGGGAGGAAGAGCAGTAAGACATCCAAAATACTAAGTAATGTGCTGCATTATTCACAATAGCCAAGATAAATAATGTAAGTGTCCATCAGTGGATGAACAGATAAAGAAGATGAGAGAGAGAGAGAGAGAGAGAGAGAGAATATGAATGGAATATTATTCAACCATGATGAAGAAGGAAACCCTGACTTTTGCAACAACATGGTTGGACCTTGAGAGCATTATGCTAAGTGAAATAAGCCAAACAGAAAAGGACAGATACTGCATGGTATCACTTATATGTAGAATCTAAAAAAGAGAAAAAAGTCAAACTCATTGAAATAGAATGTAGAAAAATGTTTGCCAGGGTCTGAGGAGTGGGAGAAATAGGAAGAGCTTGGTAAAAGGATACAAACTTCCAGCTAAAACATCAATGACATCTGAGGATTTAATGTAAAAAAAACACAAGACAAACAAACAAAAAACAGTCCTGCACCCCCCCCACCCCCCAACTGTCAAGGTCCTCAAAAAGAAGTCTAAAAAAATGTCACAGCCAAGAAAAGCCTAATGAGACATGATGAATAAATTCAATGTGGTATCCTGGATGGGATCTTGGGACAGAAAAAGGACTTTAAGTAAAAACTAAGGAAATTGGAATGAAATATGGACATTAACTATTAATACTGTTTCAGTATTGGTTCACTAAGTGTAACATATATATCATACAAATGTACGATGTTAATAATAAGGGAAATTGGGTGTGAGTTATATGGGTATTCACAATTTTTCTGTAAATCGAAAACTGTTCTAAAAAAAACATTTATTTAAAAACACACACAAAATACTAGGTAAGGATGAGAGAACCTAGCACAGCCCATCACAGAACCGGGTGCTCAGTCAATATGTAAATGACCTGAGCATTCCAGCTTTGCCTTTTGGGCCTTTCAGCTTCCCATCCCCCCACCAAAGTTCCATCAGCTCTGTCTTTTATTTTTTATTTTTTATAGATTTTATTGGGGAATTTGGGGAGGGGAACAGTGTTGGGGAACGGGGGAAGGGGAACAAACAGGTTGCCGTCCTTTCTTCAGTCTAGTTGTGGTGGACATTGCTTCACTGGCCCATGTTGCTATCGTCATTGCGCTCTTCCCGGGTGAGGCAGATCGGTCGCCGGCCTCTGGATGGTCGCTCACCGCGGCTCTTGGTAGCTCACGCTGGCTGCCAGCCACTCACTGTAGCCTATGGCAGCCCACTGCAGCAGGGGCTGCAGCTATGCCGTCCCGGGGACTCACAGCAGCCCAGCTCCAGGTGGAGCTGTTGTTCACTGTCTTAGCTGTAGAGGGCAGTGTCACTGGCCCTCATATGTGGGATCCGAACTGGGGCTGCTGGTGTCCCAAGCCAGCGCTTAACCAGCGATTGGGCCAGCCCACAAATATTCTTGCTCTTCCATCCTTGCTTATTTTGACTACCCCCTTAAGAGCAATGAAGAATTCAGAGTGAATTTGTGCATAGGTATGCCCAGCACCTAGGACAGCCCATCTGGTGCTCAGTCAATATGTAAATGCCCTGAGCATTCCAGCTTTCCCTTTTGGGCCTTTCAGCTTCCCATCTCCCCACCAAAGTCCCATCAGCTCTGTCTTTTGTGATGCAATCACCAGGGAAGGTAGAGAAGCTCCAGGGTCCAGAGGGAGAGCAGAAATGGAGGACACGGTCAGAGGTGAGCAGTGAATCCCCACGATGGAGGACACAGAGGTAGGGGAAGCAGGAAATAATTGGCGTGCGGGGAAAATGGGGGTACCCTGTAAACCTGCAGCACAGATAGGGTGCTTACACAGGCAGTGGGGAGGAAGGCGGTTAGTGGACAGGGTGAAAGCCAAGTCCTTGCAAGAGGGAAAGCTTGTGGCCCCCTCCGGGCTGCTCACTCTGGGGTGGGGAGGGCAGGGCTCTTTTCCCTCCTGCAGATGAGTAGAAGCTCAACTCCTGACCTCTCCTTCCCGCAAACTCAGAGTCTCCTCTGCTCTCCCTGCATCTGGGTTCCCACCAGGAGCTCGCATTGCTCTTGTGTGGTGTGCAGTTAGGGTAAGTGATTGTGGAACTGGATGCTGCTTGGAGTGTCTTTTCCCTCTTTCTTTTTTAAATTAAAGTTTATTGGAGTGACAACGGTTAGTAAAGTTACATCGGTTTCAGGTGTACAATTCTGTGATCCATCATCTGTGTATCACATTGTGTGCTCACCACCCAGAGTCAGTTCTCCTTCCATCGCCATGTATTTGATCCAGTATACCCTCTTCTACCACCTTCCTCCCCGTGTCTTTTCTCTTTTGAGCAGACTTAATTCCAATGCCATGAAGACAGAGGGAAACCACATTTCAGTGGGCATCCAATCCGCTTGTGAGGATCATCTGGCAAGGTCATGCCTGTCCTGGGGACAGGAAACGAGGAAGTCTTAGTCTTTCTTTCCAGTTGTAGTCAGGGCAGGCAAGGGGATGCTCCCCTGGGTAGGGTGAAGAGGGAGGGTGGCGGGGTTTGCTTGACCAGGTTTGTCAGCAAATTCTGATGGCCGCTCAGAGACAAAAGCAGCCGCTACTGTTCTGTTGTCCCCATGTGAGCTGGGTTGACTCTAGTGCCCAGGGCACTGGTGAGTAGATAGCACTGTGTGCTTTTTTAAAAAGATTTTATTGGGGAATTTGGTGAGGGGAACAACGTTGGGGCATGGGGGAAGGGGAACAGACAAGTTGCTGTCCTTTCGTTCTTCAGTCTAGTTGTGGCGGACATTGCTTCACTGGCCCATGTTGCTATCGTCATTGCGCTTCTCCCGGGTGAGGCAGATCAGTCGCCAGCCTCTGGATGGTTGCTCACTGTGGTTCTTGGCAGCTCACGCTGGCTGCCGGCCACTCACTGTAGCCTATGGCAGCCCATTGCAGCAGGGGCTGCAGCCTACACCGTTGCTGGGGCTCACACAGCCCAGCTCCAGGTGGAGCTGTTGTTAGCTATAGAGGGCAGTGTCACTGGCCCTCATATGTGGGATCCAAACCAGGGCCGCTGGCGTCCCAAGCCAGCTCTTAACCAACGCCCCACTTGACTGGCCCAGCACTGTGTGGGTTTTAATTGTCTTTTTTTGTATAGTGTGTGAAGAAACGAAGGGAGGGGAGGCAGGGCCCTGTGCGTGCGTGTGTGTGTGCGTGTGTGTGTGTGTGTGTGTGTGTGTAGGTAGATGATGGAGGTGGGAGGGGAAGGGGAGGGGGAGACGGAGAGAGAGAGAGACACCAACAGAGGAATAGAGAAGATGACAGCACAGGACCCTGGAGAGCATCTGTGGGACAGCAGCCCTTTGTGTCTGGGAAACAGGTAGGGAATGGGGGATAATGTCCTGTTCCCCAGCCCAGGTAAGTTTCCTAACACCATATCCTGGGAGTTTCAGAGCACTGGTATTTGTGCAGCTTTGCTGCTAATCTCCAAATAGCTACCTACACACCTGCCTCTACTCCCCAAAAGGGACAGGCTCCATGTTGTCTGCTCACACCCCTAGCGGTACCCACATCCCTGCTCCCATCCTTCCAGAGCACGAAGCCTTTCCCAGGGTTAAACCGCCTCCTCAGGGCACACAGCTGGAAAGGGGCAGCACAGGCACTCTGAGTGAGGCCAACTGTCTCTAGGACCCGAGTTCTTACGCACTGTGCTCCCTGGCTCCGGAGACGTGAGGCCTAGCAGGAGAGAGACGTGTAAAGGCTGGATAGAACCGTTCCTGCTGTTGAGTGTTCTTTGGACCTCAGTCCGGACAGGTAGGCACTTTTATAAGAGCACCAAATCCTAACTACTAGACCACCAAGGAACCTCAGGTAGGCACTTTTAAACTTCAAGTTTCCAAAATGACGTAGGTGGGCATGGATAGATGGAGGGGTCAGTGCACTCAAACAGATATGCCTCAGAGTCTCCAAAGGCCTGTGCAGGTAATCGAGTTTCCTAAAATATTTGTCGGTTACAGCCAAACAGGCTTTGAAAAGCTAGTCTCACAGCTGTGTATCCGTTGGGTTAATAGGGATGTGGCCCATCTCCTTTAGTTGTGCTGATTCTGGGTTCCCGGCTCCCTGCAGGCCAAGTTTTCACCGGAAGCAGCATCTGAGAATCAGGCAGCAGAGATGCTGGCGTGAACTTGGCTCTGAGAGCAGGTGAAGGGCAGTCGCTCCTGGGGGTGACAGCGGGGAGTTGTGTGAATAGCTCCCTTTTCCACACCCACAGGTACTCCATGGCCTCAGCAAGTCACATAGACAGCTTTCCTCATCACCCTCATGGGTTTGCAATAGTATTTTGTGTTCTTTTCTGCTATTAGAAATGTGTCATTTCTCTACAAGATGTTCAGGAATTCTTAGGGTTGTGGGCGGAGCTGCCTTCGGAGCATTTTTGAAGTCCTTCCCTTTGCATTTAAGAAGCACTTTCCCCAGAGGCAGGACCGTATTTGGAGGCCCTGATACACCCTCTGGGCTTTATTTAGACTTTTGGAGTGAACACGGGAGGTTTTACTTAGGAGGAAGGCTGGAGCCGGTGCTGGTGGTGTCTTTACACATTTGAAGCCCCCACCCGGGCTGTTTCCCTAAGGAGCATCAGAGCCTCGTGTCCAGCTATGATCAAGATGCTTGGGGCATCCCTGTCCCTGGGTGCCCTCACTCATTCCCGGCAGTTGGACCCATGCCTGTCACTTGCAGGAATTTTGGCCAGGACTCCGATGGAAAGCAATGCACAGCAGGACCCTGCTTTCCAGGCGCTGGCAGTCAGGTAGGGGAGGGTGAGGCCGCGACACAAACAGGTGAAGTAAAAGGAGGTGGTGACAGAGAAGGAGGTAAGAGTCCCCTCCCTCCCCAAGCATGAGGACACACGGGAATGAGGACCCTGGGGTTCAGATCCTGGGTCCACAGCAACATGGAGGGAAACCACTGTCTGTCTGTCCTCATTGCCCGGTTCCGCTTGGGCCCCAGAATCAGGACTGTTTGTCTCCTTCCTCCCAGGACACAGTAGCCAAGGGTGGGTATCATCAGGATACCGCCCCTTCCTGCTCAGTGGTAAAGGTGGTGTGTGTCACAGACCAGGTGTTTGAGTTGTGGTGAGAAATGGAGGTCCCTGGGGCAGCTGGGGGAGGGGCACCGCTGGAAGAGGGAACACAGGTGACAGATGGTCACCCCTATATGAACAGAGGGAAGAAGGGCTGGGAGGAAAAAGGCTTTTCCCAAAGGAAGGGCATGGTTGGTGATGGGCTTTGATTGGCCAGTTTTCTTCTGATGCTGATTTCTTCTTCTGGTTCCCAAAGCAATCTTACACCCTTCCGTGGGGAATGACAGCACATTTCCAAGGGGATGGCAGTCATTCTTGGTCCCCACCCCTGCCCATTGCCCTCCCACCTCCTGAGAGTGGGGCAGAAGATGGGAAGTAAATGAACATAGGGTCCTTGCGACCCTCTATCTTCTTGTGTTCCCCGTGAGAGGGACGGGGCTGGGGCTACAAATGGCAGTTGTGTGGGTTGGGGTGTGGGTTGAGGGCAGGTATGGTATGCGATGTCCTGTGTTCTGATTTCCATGACCAGCACGACAGCAGCTTACCTTGATTTCTCAGTCATGTCTTTTCATTTCCTCCCTTCCATTCCCTTAAGTCTCTTCTCTCAAACATACCCCTGGGAAGCAGGCTGCTGGGAGAAGCTCTCCCAAAGCTGCCAAGCAGTTGTGTAAGGTTCAAGTTGGCCAGCACCAGCTCCGGTCCTCAGATCCATCCCCACTGCCCATCTTGTCAATACAGAGATACCTGCCACTCATGCTCAGTCGTGTGAGCCCTGCTTGCTTTGTCCCTGTCCCAGTGATGGTCACTGTAGATGGGAAGGGGTAGGACGAGATGATTCAGAGAGCAAAGGACTTCCTGCCTGGGCCCCAGTGGGGACCCTGAACTCACCACTCAGTGCTTCAAGTAGTCAGCTGGAAAGAATGTCGGAATCCTTCCAACTCTAAGAGAAAGTCTGATTAATGAAGCAAAACCTACGACTCAGGCCAGAAGCTGTGGAAGCATTAAAGGTGCTCCATTCCAGGCGAAAACCACATCTTAATGATCTTTGATGTTGTTGAGCGAGCCCCCACCTTTTAACACTGTCCCGTGAGGGGTGACTTTCACAAGGGTGTACAAGGGGAAAGAGTGACATGCAGCACAGAGGTTTGGTGGGCATTTACATTTGCGACACCCAGTGAACCGTGCGGCCCTGTGAACACATCCTTTGCACCAGGACCTTTTCTTCTCCCTGGAGGGTTTGAACTTTTCTCCCCACGTGGTGGGAGATCCTGGGCAGGGTTGTACCTTGTTTCCATCAACAGGCTGTGTCAGATGTGACCCTGCTCACCTTCCTGGGCTACGCCTGAAGGTGCTCTGTACGTTCTGCCTTTGCTCTTTCGGAGCCCTGAGCTCAGCCTGCTCTGAAGAATCAGGAATGAAGGAGCAAGTCGGAGGAGAGGCCCAGCCAGCCTAACTGTTGTGCCATTCCAGGGGGGACCTGGTCCATGTGAGGGGGACCTCAGAGCACCCCAGCTCCGCTGACCGCGGTCACATGAGTGACCCCAGGCGAGCCCATTAGAAGCAACTCGCAATCAACTTATGGACTCATGGGGAATCACAAACGAGTGTAGTTTGAGGCACTGAGAGTCGGGGGTCCTGGAATGCAGCCACAGTTGAGCGGTGGCCTTGGTATCCTTGAGCCTAATGAGATCAGACTAATTTGGTTCATGGCTTTCAGCGATTCATGGAACTTCTCTAAGCTTTATTCTTCATCTGCCAATGTGTGATAATAACACGTACAGTCACAAATTGGTAGTTACAAAGTAGTCATGGGGATGTGGAGTACAGCATAGGGAATATGGTAAATAATATTGTAATAACTGTATGGTGCCGGGTGGGTACTACAATAGACTAATCAGGGAGATCACTTTGTAAGTTATATAAATGTCTAACTACATACCGTATACCTGAAATTAATATAAAATAATACTGAATGTCAAGTATAATTGAGAAAAGATACATACAACCTTCTTAGGGGTTTTAGTTGATTGACATATTCATGTGTTCCTTACCAACTCACTGTACTGTCATTGGAACAAAGACTAAAAGAAAAGGGATGCTGAGGGCCGGCCGAGTAGCTCAGTTGGTTAGGAGCTCGCTCAAGAGTGCGAGCTGAGCTCTGAGCAACAGCAGTTCGATGCCCAGCCCAAGTTGAGCAGCCGGTGAGCTGCCAACAGGTGGCAGGATGGCTCAGCTAAAAAAAAAAAAAAAAAGAAAAGGGATGCTGGGAATGACCACGTAAAATTGAAAATCACTATATCTGATTTACCCTTTGTTATAAAGCTTAGAAAACACTTTGAAAATATTTAAAATGTATGATAGACGAATAGGCAAAGGCATGAATACATAAAAACGTCTCAGAATCAACTAGAAAAATATATCAAACATTGAAAATCAGATCATGTTTCAAAAATATTTACTAGGGGGCCAGCCAAGTGGTGCGGTGGTTAAGAGCTGGCTTGGGAAGCCAGTGGCCCCAGTTCGGTCCCACATATAAGGGCCAGTGACACTGCCCTCAAAAAAAAATATTTACTAGAAAACTTATTGTCTTTGGAAGTTTAACCTGGAAGAAATCTGTACGCCTTTATCAACTATTTACTAAGAATATGATACATGCCAGGCTGTTTCATGTGCTAGGAATATAACAGAACTAAATGGGCTCAAAACATTTGTTATCGGAACTGACATTTTTATCGGAAGACATAATAAAATTAATTAACAAAATATTTTGCATGCACAGAAACGATAAATATTATGGGGAAAATATAAACTCAAACTTGAGTTAGGGAGTACCATAAGGAGAGGTGTTAAGATTTAGATACCCTTTATTAGGCTGAGGGGTTTCACTTCTATTCCTAGGTTGATGAGGTTTAATTTTTTTCATGAAAGTTAATTTTTTATCAGCTACTTTAACTACATCCTTTGACATTTTCATTTTTTTCTCTTTCGTTTTCTTGTACTGCAATACGTTGTTTGATTTTTGGATGTTACTCCATCCTTGCGTTTCTGGGGTAAACTCCAAAATGTCATAAAATATGAAAACCTTTATAAATTGCTATATATAATGTTTTTTAAGGATTTTTGAATCCATATTTAAGAGAAATACCAGTCTTGTTTTGTCACCATATCTTTGCCTAATTTTCAAATTAGAGCAATACAGGATTTATAAAATTATTTCAGATGCATTTTCTTTTGAAGATTATTTTGATTGAATTTCTTTAATTGCCTTGAAGTTCATGTTTTACATTGTTTCTTGGTCAATTTTGGTTGTGTCTTTCAAGAATTGTATTGATTTCATTGAGTATGTCGAAGTGATTAGCATAAAAATTTTAATAGTATCCTCTAATTATACTTTTGATGTCTTTGTGTTTCTGATATTGGTAGTTTGTGTATTCTCTTTCTTCCTCTTGCTCCATTCTTATTAATACTTGGTATAATCAGTGTGCTTATTAGTCACACCTATATCATTTTTACTGAAATGTCTGTTTATTCTTTTGTCCATATGCATTATTTTTTGTTGTTGTTTGTTTTTTCTTGGTTTCTTAATATCAACAATCGAGAGTTCTTTTTTGTGTCTTTTTTTTTTTGAGGGCAGTGTCACTGGCCCTTATATGTGGGACTGAACTGGGGCCGCTGACTTCCCAAGCCAGAGCTTACCCACCGTGCCACTCAGCCGGCCGAGAGTTTTTTTTTATTTTATTATTCTTCCAGCTTTATTGAAATATAGTTAAGAGGTAACTGTATATTTCAGGTGTACAACAAAGATTTGATACATGTATATATTTAAAATGATTACAAATAAAGGTGAATTAACATATCTGTCACCTTCCATAGTGAAATTTCTGTGTGTGAGAGAGAACATTTAACATCTATTATCTTAGCAAATTTCAAGAATATAATACAGTTGATAACTAGTCACTATGCTGTACATTAGACCCCTATAATCTACTCATCTTAAAACTGAACGTTTGTACCCTTTGACCAACATCTACCCATTTCTCCCCACCCGTGATCCCCTGGTAATTGCCCATCTATTCTCTGTATGAGTTCAGCTTTTTTAGATTCCATGTATAAGTGAGCTCATGCACTATTTGTCTCTGGCTGGCTGGCTTATTTCACTTAGCATAATGCCCTCCAGGTTCATCCATGTAGTCAAAATGGCAGCATTTCCTTCTTTCTCAGAGATGAATAATATTGTGTGTGAGTGTATCTCACATTTCCTTTATCCATTCATCCATTGTCAGCCATGTAGTTTCCATGTCTTGGCGGTTGGGAATAATGCTGCAATTAACAAGGGGGTGCAGATATCGCTTTGAGATTCTGATTTCATTTCCTTTTGGTATATATCCAGAAGTGGGATTGCTGGGTCAGAGGGTAGTTCTATTTTTAATTTTTGGAGGAAAACTCCATAGATTTCCATAGTTTCTGTATCAATTTACATCCCACCAACAGTACATGAGGGTTCCCTTTTCTCCACATCCTCGCCACCATTTGTTCTTGTCTTCATGATGGCCATTTTAACGTGTGAGGTGATTTATATCTCATTGTGGTTTGGATTTACATTTCCCTAATAGCTAGTAATGTTGAACACCTTTTCATGGACCTGTTGGCCATTTGTATGTCTTCTTTGGAAAACGAATCTGTCAAGGCCTTGGTCAATATTTTAGTCGGATTTATTTTTTTTGCTATTGGGTTGTAAGAGTTCTTCACATATTATAGGTATTAACCCCTTATCAGATATATGGTTTACAAATATTTTCTCCCATTCCATAAGTTGCCTTTTCCTTTTATTGTTTCCTTTGCTGTTCGGAAGCTTTTTAGAAAAAAAAATGACCTAAATAAATCAACTACAGTAACAAAAAAATAAATAAAAAACAATGCTTGGGCCGGCCGAGTGGCACGTTGGTCAAGAGCTGGCTTAGGACACCATTGTCCCCTGTTCGGATCCCACATATGAGGGCCAGAGCCACTGCCCTTAAAAAAATAATAACAAAAAAACAATTCTTACACAAGATGGACCAAACTCCCACAAGCACACTTGCACACATACACCTAAAACCTCACACACAAATATTCAGACATTCACAAGTACAGGTAAATGCACACATACAAAAGTCACATACAAAAGCCAAGCTTGAAATGAAGCACAAAGGCATCACTAAGATACATAAGAAACCTACAAAAACACCCCAAAGTGGAGAAAGATTGATACTCAACAAGCACATTAAAAAAATCATATTGCACACATGCATCAAAGATAAAGACAAAAAGCAATTCAGGGCTGGCCGAGTGGCGTGGTGGTTAAGCGCTGGCTTGGAAAGCCAGCGGCCCCAGTTCAGTCCCACATATGAGGGCCAATGACACTGCCCTCAAAAAAAAAGCAATTCAGCTTGACAAAAGAACATCACATATAAATGCTACCAAAACCAAATATCTATAATATAAAATTTTAGAAAACAGTGCAGAAAATAAAACAGAAGTGCACTGCTAAGGACTGAAGTGTGTCTACCCAAAATTAATATGTTGAAATGCTAACACCCAATGTGATGGTATTTGGAGATGGGGCCTTTGGAGATAATTAGGTTTGGGGGAGGTCATGTGGGTCAAGCCTCCATACTTGTAAGAAGTGACACCAGAGGGCTTGGTCACTCAGTCTCTACTTGTAAGAAGTGACACCAGAGGGCTTGGTCACTCAGTCTCTCCCCAACATGCACACACCAAAGAAAGGCCACGTGAGCACACAGAGTGCAAGACAGGAAGAGTGCTTTCTCCAGAAACTAATCACACTGACAGCTTGATCTTGAAGGTCTGGCCTCCAAAACTGAAATAATACATTTCTGTAGTTTAAGCCACCCAGTCTAGAGTATTATGTTATTGCAGCCTGAGCTGACGAAGATGTGCATAAACACAGAAATGGAATCAAGCCAAATAAACGAAAACACCCAATGGAAGGAGCAAAAATGATAAGATAAAAAAGAATGCCAAAACAAACTGAAATCAAGCAAATTCCCTCTAAACAAATGAAATTCTCCCACAAAATCGCAAATAAAATGGTCAGAACAAACTCCAAAGGAGTCTCATCAAAATGTAATGATATACTCTAGGTAGTTTAGATAAAGTGCCCAGAAAACTCTCAGAGTGCAGAAAGAGGAAAGAGTGAGCAAGAGACTCAAGCTGTACACTGTCAAACAGAAGGAAAAACAGTATTACTACCCTCTTGTTTAAAAACCTAAATTCCCCCAAGTATTGGGGTACAGCAAGGCATGAACTGCTGGGAGATGGGCCCCCAAACTGCCCAAACATGTTATCCATTTGATATGAATACAGGGAGATCACCTATGAGGGGGTATAAAGATATCTCCCGTTTCCCAACACAGGGATGTGAAATTTACAACCTACTTCCCAAACACACTGAGGCGTCCAATTAGCGACATAAGCCAGCCAGACAGAAAACTATGATTTAACTTATAATGTGGAATCTACCAAGTTGAACTCACAGAGTAGAATGGTGGTTGCTGGGGCTGGCAGTGGGGAAATGGGGAGATGTCAGTCAAAGGTTACAGACCTCCACTTATAAGAAGAATAAGTTCTGGGGATATAATGTACAGCACAGTAATTGCTAAGAGAATATCTCAAAAAAGGTAAATGAGTTGATGGATGTGATAATTAACTTGGTTTGTGGTAAGCATTTCACAATGTATATTAAATCACCATGTTTTACACCTTCAAAATCACTTCCACCTCAAATATGTACAATTTTTTGTTTTTCAATCATACACAATAAAGCTGGAAAAAGGAAGAAAATGTTTCAGTCCCTGGGAGGAAAATGGAGTATGGGGTTAAGCTGTGGAGGAATCTGAGAGGCAGGACAGCATTTTGGGAGCTCTAAAAGAGGAGTCTTCCAAATGATAAGCTGATCAGTGAAAAAAGGTAAGGGAACTTGGAATATAGAGGAAAAATTCTCAGCTGACCAAGAGGGAGGGCTGTGTTCTCAATACAATTTTTTTTTAAAGATTTTATTGGGGAACTGTGGGAGGGGAACAGTGTTGGGGAATGGGGGAAGGGGACCAGCCAAGTTGTTCTTCAATCTTTGTCGTGGAGGGTGCCAGTCGCCATCTGGCTTCCCGTTGGCAGCTCGTGGCCTCTAAGCTCAAGGTGCTGAGTTCAGTCTTAGTTGTGGGTTGGTGTAGCCACCATCCCATGCGGGAGTTGAACCCGGCAGCCTTGTTAAGAGCGCATGCCGTATCCACTGAGCCATCCGGGCAGCAGCTCAGCTCAAGGTGCCAAGTTCAGTCTTAGTTGCTACGGCCGCCATTGAACAGGCAATCTTGTTGTTACAACAGCTGAGCCATCCTGTCACCTGTTGGCAGCTTAGCGACAGCTCAGCTTGGGCACAGCGTTCACTGGCCCATGTAGGAATCGAACCGGCGGCCCTGTTGCTCAGAGCTCTCACTCTTGGGCAAGCTCTTAACCAACTGAGCCATTTGGCTGGCCCTGTATTTATTTATTTATTTGTTTGTTTGTTTTTGCTATAGTATATTGCTTGCAAAATGAGATGTTTTAGCACTCCGTAAAAGGCTAGAAACATATTTTTTAAAGAGACACTTTTATTAATCTTAGTACTTCATATGCCATGTCTGCTGATTGTAATATCTGAGTCATCTCTGAATCTGGTTTTATTGATCTTTTTGTCTCTTGATACTAAGGTTTCCTTGTCTTTGGTGTGTGTGTTTTAATTTTTAATTTTTTTTTTAATTTTTGAGGGCAGTGTCACTGTGGGACCTGAACCGGGGCCGCTGGCATCCCAAGCCAGCGCTTAACCACTGCGCCACTCAGCCGGCCCTTAATTTTTTTATTTGATGCTGAACATCATGTGTAGAACAGGAGAGAATGAGGTAAATGGTATCTGTACCTGTAAAGCAACATGCCGCTTCTGTCAGGCTTGGCTTATGTGACAGGGGCAGTTGAGTCAATCTTGTCAGTTATTAACCTGGGATGGGGTTTTATTATTGTGGTGGTTAGCTTCAATGCAATGCAGCTTTAAATTCTTCTAGCATGGTTTGTTCTTAGGGTGACGTCTAGGTTCCAGAGGATTTTTCTCAAGTGTTCCTGCTTTTACTCTTTGATCTCTGACAGCCATCATACCAAAGTCACATAGGGATCTCTCTCCAGGTCCCTGCCCCTTTCCTAGTGGGAGATCGTTCTTGCTTGTTCCTTGGGTGCTTGCTAGGAATTACTTCACTTTCTCTGTCACTGGTAAGCCAATCTCTGTAGTCCATTTCTCCTTGGAGAGGATTATCTTTCCTTAAAATCAAGCTATTCAATAGAATTATAAGGAATTCCAGGAAAAATTGAGTTCCGTGTTTATCCGACTTTCTCGTGTCATTAGTTTGAAATCCACACATTGTTAAATATACCAGCCAGAAGCAGAACTGGATGTATGCCTTTTTTTCTCAGCCATCCTGCTACCTGTTGGCAGCTCAGCGGCAGCTCAGCTCGGGCTGGGCATCGAACTGCTGTTGCTCAGAGCTCAGCTCGCACTCTTTTTTATTTTTATTTTTGAGGGCAGTGTCACTTGCCCTTACATGTGGGACCAAACCGGGGCCACTGGCTTCCCCAGCCAGCGCTTAACCACCACGCCACTCGGCCGGCGCTCAGCGCGCATTCTTGAGCGAGCTCTTGACCAACTGAGCCACTCGACCAGCACTGGATGTATGCTTTTTAGTTGTTTCTTTGTTGTTGTTACATTTATTTTGGAATAATTTTAGACTATGGGAAAGTTGGAATTCTAGTACACGGAGTTCTTATACATCCATCACTCAGCTTCCCATAAGATTACCATCTAAAGGACCGGCTGAGTGGCATGGTGGTTAAGCGCTGGCTTAGGAAGCCAGCGGTCCTAGTTCAGGTACCACATATGAGGGCCAGTGACACTGCCCTAAAAAAAATTACCATCTAAAATAATCATGGTATATTAGTAAAAACTCAAAAATTACCGGTGGCACAATAACATTAACAAAACCATAGACATTATATGGATTTTATCACTTTTCCCACAAATTTCCTTTTTCTGTTCTTCTGATCAGTAACATTTCCTAGTCCTGTTTTCTTTTTCATGCCCTTTTGAAGAGTACTGGTCAGGCATTTTCTCGAATGTCCCTTAAATTGAGTTTTTCTGTTTTTTAAAATCAGATTAGGGTTCTGACATTGGGTAAGAATACCACGAAGATGAAGCAAACTTCTCGCTGCATCATATCAGGAGGTGAATCCACATAACTTGTCACTGGTACTGTTTTTTTATTTTTATTTTTATTTTTAGAGGGCAGTGTCACTGGCCCTCATATGTGGGATCTGAACCCAGGCCGCTGGCTTCCCAAGCCAGTGCTTAACAATGTGACACTAGGCCGGCCCTGTCACTGGTACTATTAACCTTTAAATTCCTGGTTAACATGGTATCTGTCTGCCAGATTTCTGTTCTGTGAATTCACTACTTTTCACTTTCCATATATCATATTTTGGAAATGAGTCACTAAGCCTAGCTCATAGTCAAGTGGAGAGGTGTTAAGCACCTTTGAAGAGGGGTGTATCTACATATACTGTTTAGGATCCTTGTAAGGAAGTTGTGTACCTTTTCCCACATATATTTACTTATTCAGTAATTTATTTATGAGTATGGACTCATGAATATTAACTTTATTATTTGAGTTTTAATCAAATACTGCTGTTATTGATTTTGCTGATCAAATTGTTTAGCTTTGGCAACTGGTCATTCTCTCAGGTGGGGTCATTTGTCATGCCCCATCCTTTTGTGGTGATACTTCCTTAATTTCCTTTTTTTTTTTTTAGCTGAGCCATCCTGCCACCTGTTGGCAGCTGAGCTCGGGCTGGGCATCGAACTGCTGTTGCTCAGAGCTCAGCTCGCACTTTTTTTTTTTTTTAAAGATTTTTTAATTAAGGAATCGGGGTAGGGGAACAGACAAGTTGCTGCCTTTCGGTCCTCAGTCTAGCTGAGGAGGACGTTGCTTCACTGGCCCATGTTGGCATCCGTCACTGCGCACTTCCCGAATGAGGTAGATCGGTCGCCGGCCTCTGGATGGTTGCTCACTGCGGCTATTGGCAACTCACGCTGGCTGCCAGCCGCTCATGCTGGCTGCTGGCCACTCACTGTAGCCCATGGTAGCCCACTGCAGCAGGGGCTGCAACCTACACTGTCGCCAGGGCTCGCACAGCCCAGCTCCAGGTGGAGCTGTTGTTAGCTGTAGAGGGCAGTGTCACTGGCCCTCATATGTGGGATCCGGACCGGGGCCACTGGCGTCCCAAAACCAGCTCTTAACCAATGCCCAATGTGCCACTTGGCCGGCCAGTCTTCCTTAATTTCTGATACTCCAAATTACTCAAGGATCTTTTTTTTTTTTTGAGGGCAGTGTCACTGGCCCTCATATGTGGGACCGAACCGGGGCCACTGGCTTCCGAAGCCAGCACTTAACCACTGCGCCACTCGGCTGGCCCTCAAGGCTCATCTTGTATTTAACCTTCCCTAGCCCTGAAACCAATCATTTCTCTAAGGACTCCAGGTTTGTTATTAGAGAATGAGATATAAAAACTTAAGATCTGGAGCATGGTTTTTGAGATGTTTTCCCACCTTTTTGTTCTGAAAAATATGTTCCAAGGGCTATTTACCTTAACAAACTAAGACTGGGACATCGTATAAGAATATGCACAGCAGAGATCTGCAGACATAGAAGATGTTTTGAAAGATAATGTACTAAGCTCCCACCTGTCAAACCATCAATGGCTTTTTGTCCAAGAAAGGCTCAAGGACAGTCAATCGAATGGCTTTATCAAGTGGCTTGGGACAAACTGAAAAGCAACAACCAGATAATGGGCTGGGCTAGTATCAAGCTGCTAAGGGGAAAGTAATACGTAGAATGATGTTATAAAGTAGCAGGGGACATAATGGTCCATAGGAACGCTAAAGTTCTAGTCCACAAGAAACCAGAACCTAGCAGATGGAAAAGGTCTAAGGAAGAGTGGATGAAGTAGCCATTTGGTGAAGTTCCCTTTATTGTTTGCTTTATGTACTAAAGATGATACATTTAATTTTTTTTTAGGAGTACCCCCAGTAAATCAATAGATAAAGTTTTCCTGATGAATTACTATGCATTATAATTAGAGGAGAAGTAAGAAAGTACACACACACGAAAACCTGAGACAGAAAAATATATACTAATGTAACCTATGGCCTGTCCTTGCCAATTGTGTGTCAATGTAGGGTCATCAATTCTAAGAAATGCACGACTCTGGTGAGTGATGTTGACAATGGGGGAGGCTGTGCCTGGGTGGGGGCAGGGGACATATGGGAAATCTCTCTACCTTCCTCTCAATTTTGCTGTGAACCTAAAACTGCTCTACAAACATTTAAAAACCATAAAACATTTGCATGTAGTTAGAGCATATAGGTGAAAAACTCATGTGCAGTAAAACTGAAATTTTGTGTATATGATTGTTCCTATGATTTTAACACATAGATAAGATTTTGGTACATATCACAACTATGAAGATATGGAATAGTTGCATCACCTTAGATTTTTTTCCTTGTATTACAATTTTGTAGTTAAACCCTCTTCCACCCCCCTAAGCCCTGGAATGATTAATCTACTCTTCATTAATATATCTTTTCAAGAATATCATATGAATGGAATCATGCAATATGTAACCTTTTGAGGCTGACTTTTTATTCTATTTTTTATTTCTTTAGCTGAGCCATCCTGCCACCTTTTGGCAGCTCAGCTCGGGCTAGGCTTCGAACCTCTGTTGCACACAGCTCAGTTCGCACTCTTTTTTTTTTTTTTAAAGATTTTATTGGGGAATTGGGGGAGGGGAACAGCATTGGGGAATTGGGGAAGGGGACCAGACAAGTTGCTGTTCTTTTGTTCTTCAGTCTAGTTGCGGAGGACATTGCTTCACAGGCCCATGTTGGTATCGTCATTGTGCTCTTCTTGGGTGAGGCAGATCGGTCGCTGGCCTCTGGATGGTCGCTCACAGCAGCTCTTGGCAGCTCACACTGGCTGCCAGCTGCTCACGCTGGCTGCCAACCACTCACTGTAGCCTATGGCAGCCCACTGCAGCAGGAGCTACAGCTATGCCGTCCCGGGGTCTCACAGCAGCCCAGCTCCAGGTGGAGCTGTTGTTCACCATCTTAGCTATAAGGGCAGTGTCACTGGCCCTCATGTGTGGGATACAAACCGGGGCCGCTGGCATCCCAAGCCAGCTCTTAACCAATGCACCACTCAGCCAGCCCTCAGTTTGCACTCTTGAGCAAGCTCTTAACCAACTGAGCCATTTGGCCGGCCCGAGACTGACTTTTTTTTTTTTTTTTGAGGACAGTGTCACTGGTTCTCATGTCGGACCGAACTGGGGCCGCTGGCTTCCCAAGCCAGCGCCTAACCTCCATGCCACTCGGCGGGCCCCGAGACTGACTTTTTAAAATCAGCATAATGCCTTTGAGATTCCACCAAACTGCTGTATATACCAGTGGTACATCTCTTATTATTGCTGAATAGTATTCCAATGAATGGATATACCACAACTATTGAAGGAAATTGGGTGGTTTCGTTTTGTACCCTTACAAATCAAGTTCTTTAGAAAGCATTCAAATGTAAAGTGAGCACAAAAAATGCTCAAAGTCATTAGTTATTAGGGAAAGAGAAAATTAAACCATACTTGGACAGCACTTTATTCCCACAAGGATGGCTAAAATGAAAAAGATTAAATATACCAAGTATTGGGCCTGGCGAGGGGCGCGGTGGTTGGGAGCTGGCTTGGGACGCCAGCGGTCCCAGTTGAGATCCCACATGTGAGGGCCGGTGACACTTCCTCAAAAACAAACAAACAAACAAACAAAACACAAACACACACAAAAATACTAGGTAAGGATGAGAGCTGTGAGACAATGGAATGAACCACTGAATGGGGGTAGCTATGGGGAATGGCTTAGTGGAAGCACCTTCTGCCTGCTATGTGCACCACAAGAACTGAACCAGAGGAGGAAGAGTGAGAGGTCGGTTTTGAGAAAGCACTTTGTGGGTGTTGCGGAAGCTACCCCTTTCTCTAAAAAGGAATTACTGAGCATAAAATAGAAACAGATATGCCTAAGCTTAACCACTGGAATATTGCTTTCCCCAAATTCCCCACAGCCAAAGAGCTCATTGCCCTAACATACCCTCTAATGCACATGGACAGTCTGACTCAGTGAGTAATAAAATTGGGTCTTTTGTACATATAGTCAGCTTGAGAAAATGTTACCCCATGGACCTTCTCTCTCCTTATAAAATAATAACAACTTCCACCTAGTTTTTTTAAAAAAGGGCCCAATCTAAATGAAAGTAGGGCCTTCAAAGATTGAAACCCATTATAGAAGAACCCATTTAGAGAAGGTGTGATTATCCTCACATTTGACTTGTTCTTAAACCTGGAAAGCATGAATGGTGCCTCTGTGTGAATTTTCATACCCTTAATGTCATGGCTCCACCCATTAGGGCTCCTTATCTAATATTATTGAAATTCTGATGCCACCCAATCAGTAACTGGTAAATTGTATTCATAGCAAAGCATTTGACGGACATGTTCTCTTCAGTGCCTATTTCAGTAGCCTCTCAGCTACGGGATAATCGTCATCTTTAAAGGGACATAATACACCTTGACCTGGGTACTCAGTGGGGTACTTCTCCACTGCTGTCATCTCACATAATCTTTGCAGGCAATATCTTAACCACAGCTAGCGTTTTCCAGGTGGACAGGAATGACATTATACTGATGGCATCCTCCTTTGAGGAGATTCCTATGACACACTTATTCAGGACATAATAATATTCACAAAGGAGCTCACAAAAAGGGGATAATCCATTACCCACACACACGGTAAAAGGCCCTACAACCTCAGGTTTTTTTTTAGTTGGGGAACAGCCATGGTCATCGGTTACAGATTGCTTTCATGCTACAATGGCTTAGTTGACTCTTAAGGAGGGTGCAGCTCACAGTGGCCCATCAGGGGATCGAACCGGCAACCTTGGTGTTATCAGCACCACGCTCTAACCCACAGAGCTAACCCGTCATCCCCTCAGTTAAGTTCTTGAAAACTATTTTGTAAGCTGAGGGCTGCTCCAATACTCAGTGTATCAAGAAACAGCTTTTACCCTCCTTGGCACCCACATTATTAAAAGAAGCCCAGCATCTTTTGGACATTTTTGGATTATGGAGGCGATATTCCTCATATACAAATTTTATTTAAGTCCATTTGTTCTGTTACTTGCAAATAGGCCCACCTTGAATGGCCCCCCTGGCAACAAAAGGCTCTACAATCTGTCTAAATTTCCATAGAACAGTCACTCCTGTTAGGGCCCTCTAGAGATTCCTTCACTGTAGAGGTGTTAGCAACCTTCTCTTATACCCCTTGGAGCCCCTGGACCATCCATGATAGCCATTAGTGGCCCATGGGCTCCTGACACAAGGAACTGCCCTCCTTGGTCCAATGCTATATGCCATTAGTGTGGCAATTGGTGGCCACATATAAGAGATTCCTAAAAATCGAGGCTCTCTCAGGTCCTGAACCTGTGACCTTACCTATGCAGCTCCCCGTTATGCCTTTGGTCATGGAGGCAGCACTCTGCAAGCCCATTTAGGCTTCCTTGTTACATGTGGGAACCAAAACTGGCTGCTCTGCCTAGCCTACCTCCAGGAGAGGGTCACTTCTCCTATGCTCCATCTCTTGTCAGATGCCACAGTGCTGAAAGAGGTCATCTCTCTCTCAGAACCCTTGGATACCTGGGGAGTCCCTTAAGATCAACAGAATGAATACCACGTAAGCAATGATTTTATCACTATCACACTTAAAGGAGCTTGCCTGAGATCTGCTGCTTGTCATGCCTTAACCAGGATGTTGCTGATACAGGGCAAGACTCAAGAGTCAATTCAATTGGCCAAAGTTTAGGCAGTTATCTTAGCACTGGATGTCTTGGCCAACAGGTGGCCTCATGTGCACATTTTTACAGTTCTTTGGGTCATTGCCAATGGTCTAACCATCTGCTCTGGCCAGTGCAAGCAATTCCTTATCCAACGTTGCCTTATTTGGGGTAAAGAATTCTAGGAATCTTTTGCTCCACAGATATCCAAAATATAAACAAAGGGGTCCCACATTTCTCTGCACATATTAAAGCCACAATACAAAGTCTCACCATGGCATTCCTTATCCTCTTTGGAGTGTCACATATCACTGATCTTGACCAAGGTACTCATTTCACTTCTCAGAATATATATTGCTAGGCCCTGGAATGAAATATTTAATGGAACATTCACCTCTGTAACTGGTCTCAGGTTGCCAGTGCCATAATGGCTAAGATAAACAAGTCTAAAATAAATGAAATAAACTATGGAATGTTTTAGTGATCAGTCAGACACCAGGGGTTAATTATAATAGTGCCTCACTCCATGTTTTCAGGTTAATTGAGATATAGTAGACAAATAAAATTATATATATTTAAGATATACAACTTGATGTTTTGATACATGTATACATTGTGAAATAAACATTCCCATCTAATAATTACCATTTTTCTTTTTTTTTAATCTCACTTTTTTTAGGTATGCCTCATTATATGAATAATAATCCTTTTCATACCCTCTTGGTGTATGTGTGACATCATTAGTCTTGACATTCTAACCAAGTTTTGGATGACGAGGTGTATATCCCACTTCTGTGAGGTGACAACAAGTTCACATACTTCACAAAACTTTTATATATAATATATATAGGGCATATGGGAGTGGCACTTTAAGAAAAATGCCAGTATTTCAGTAAACAAATATGTTTTGAGTGTCAAGTATGTGTGAGACATGGTTCTTGGTCCTGAACTTACAGTGAAGAACATAAAGTTTATAGTTCCCACCATCAGGTAATTTAAATTTACATGGGTGAGAGTGACTAAGAGTGTTGTGGGAGCCATGGACAGCTGATTTAGCTAGGGGGTATGGGGCTATCTCTGGGGAATTGATGTTTCAATAATGAGATGGAGTCAGCTGTGTGAAGACTTTGGAGAAGAGCATTTTAGGTAGAAAGAATAGCAAGTAGTGAAACCATGAGGTGAGAACAAGACCAACACGATGAGAAACAGCAAAAGGGTGTGTGTGACTGGAATCCAGTGAGAGGGGCAGAGTGGAGCTAGACGAGTGAGACTAGAGAGGCTGACAGAGATGGGGTCTCAGGGCGCTGCAGGGGAAGAATTTGCCTTTTATTCTGTGTGCAGAGGAGAGCCACTGGATAGTTGGATACAGAAAAGTGATGTAGTCTGACTTATGTTTTCAAAAGTTCACTGGATGTTGTGGACTCTGTGGGAGCAGAGGGGTGATAGGTTGTTGCAGTCATCCAGATGTGAGATGATGGTGGCTGGGACTAGGGTTGTAGCAGTGTCTAGCAGAAAAGTTTAGAGCATAAGACTTGAAGTTAAATCTCCATTTACATCTTCACCACCTAACAGCTATTTGACCTTGAGTAAGTTTCTTAACCTCTGGAAGACTTGAGTTTCCTCATCTGTCAAATGGCAATGATGATGGTATCTATTTCTTAGAGTCATTCTGGGATTGAATGAGGTAATTTATGTAAAACATCTGACACTATATTAGACCCATAATAAGCATTTCATTAAATGGCTTCTGTTATTATGATCACTAATATAAATAAATAAATAAATAATACATAGCTGCTGTTAACCCATGAGTGAGCTCTTGTTTGGTTTTCTTTTCTTTTTTTCTTCTTCTTTTTTTTTTATTAGTTTCAGGTGTACAACACAATGCAATAGTTATACTCTTTACCCCCCAAAGTGAAAACCCCCCTCCCCCAGTTCACCACCCCACTCCCCCCCATATCATACATATCTATCACAACTCCCCTGACTCCCCTCCACAGTATACTCCACATCCCATGACCATCCACATATTCAGTTACAGTTGGCATAAAATACTATACAACATCAGCTTCAGGTGTACAGTGCAGTGATCAAGCCTCTACTCCATCCATGAAGTGGTCTCCCTAACAAGACATGTGACTATCTGACATGCCACAAAACTTTTACAACATTATTATATTCCCCAAACTGTGTTTCATATCCCTGTGGCAATATTGTAGTTGTCTATTTATGCTGTCTAATCCCTTCCCCTTCCCCCATCCCCACCCCCCTCCCAACTAGCCACCCTCAGTTTTTTCCACTACATCTACGAGTCTGTTTACTTTGATCATTCACTCAGCTCTTCAGACTCCACACACAAGTGAGATCGCATGGTACCTGTCCTTCTCCGACTGACTTATTTCATGTAACATAATAGTCTCTTCACAACATTATCAATCACATTCCCAGAACTGCCCCCATATCCCTGCAGCAGCATTGTAGTCACCCACCTACGCTGTCCAAAACCTTCCCCCTCTCCTTCTTCCCCACTCCCTCCCAGCCAGCAACTATCAGTTTTTCCTTTATATCTGCTTGATATGACTGCAGTCTTCTTAAATTTACTGAGACTTGTTTTGTGGCCTAACATGGTCTATCTTGGAAAATGTCCATGTATACTTGAGAAGAATGTATATTCTGTTTTTTTTCAGGGTGAAATGCTCTAAAAATATCAATGAAGTCCAGCTAGTCTAAAGTATCATTTAAGGCCCCTCTTTCTGTGTTGATTTTCTGTCTAAAGGGTCTGTCCATTGGTTACAATGGTGTTGAAGTCCCCTACTATGATAGCGTTACCGTTGATCTCTGTCTTTATGTCTGTCAAAATCTGTTATATGTAGTTAGGAGTTCCTATGTTGGGTGCATAGATGTTTATTAGGGTTATAGTGCCCTTCTTTGTCTTTTATTGTAGTCATTTTAAAGTCTATTTTGTCCAAAATAAGTATTGGTACTCCAACTTTTTTTTTCTCATTTCCAGTTGCATGAATTATCTTATTCCATCTGTAAACAGCATATACATGGGTCCTATTTTCTTATCCACTCAGCCACTCTCTGTCTTTTGATTGGAGCATTTAGCCCATTCACATTTAAAATGATTATTGATAGGTGCATATGTATTGCCATTTTGTTATTTGTATTCCTGGTCTTCCTGGGTTAGCTTTTTTACCCCTTTCTTTTGTTTAAAACAAGCCCTTTTAACATTTCTTGCAATGCTGGCTTGGTGGTAATGAATTCCTTAAGCTTACTCTTTTCTGAGAAGCTCTTTATTTCTCCTTCAATTTTAAGTGATAGCCATGCTGGCTACAGCAATCTTGGTTGTAGGCCTTTATTTTGTGTCACTTTGAATATCTCCTGCCACTCCCTTCTGGCCTGCAGAGTTTCTGTAGACAAGTCAGCTGTTAGTCTAACAGGAGTTCCTTTGTATGTAACCTGCTGTCTTTCTCTTGCAGCCTCTAGGATTTTGTCTCTGTCTTTAACCTTTGCCATTTTAATTATGATGTGTCTTGGTGTGGACCTGTTTGGATTCAGCTTGTTTGGAACCCTCTGCACTTCCTGGGCATGTATGTTGATTTCCTTCACCAGGGTAGGGAAGTTTTCAGTCATTATTTTTTCAAATACATTCTCGACCCCTTGCTTCTTCTCTTCTCCTTTTGGTATTCCTATGAGTCAAAGGTGGTTGTGTTTCACCTTGTCCCATAGGGCTCTTACACTATTTTCATTGTTTTGTATTCTTTGGTCTTTTTGTTGTGCCAACTGGGTGATTTCTGCTATTTTATCTTCCAAATCGCTGATCCGCTCCCCTGCTTCATCTACTCTACTAGTGATTCCTTCGAGTGTGTTCTTCATTTCAATTATTGTATTCTTTAGTTCTAACAGGTTGTTTTTTATGGTTTCCCTATCTTTCTTTATGTCCTCGCTAAGTTCCTTAAACATTCTTATCATCAGTGTTCTAAACTCTGTCTCTGAAAGGCTGGCTCCCTCTGTTTCATTTAGTTCCATTTTTAGAGGTTTCTTCTGATCTTTTACTTGTGACATGTTTCTTTGTTTCCCCATTCTGGCTGTTGCTCTGGCATTGCTTTGGTGTATTAGATAGATCACCAGGAGAGCCCTGGCTGGATCACGCAGGCACACAGCTCACGGCCCAACACTCCCAGCTAAACTCCCAGTCTCAGCTTGTCCCAATCAGCTGCTCGCAGATCAGGCCGAGCAGCCCGACAACCAATCACCAGCCTGGCAACTCAGCAAGTGCAGTGCAGAGAGCGGGGACCCAAGGCAGCTTGCGCACTCCCGGGTCTCAGTGAGCAGCCTGTTGGAGCCGGAGGGTACCCGCCCAGCGTTTCCCTGGCAACGCAGTATAAGCCGGGCGGAGGGTGGGGATCCAAGGCCACATGCACGTGCACACGCACACACGCACTTCTGGGCCAATTGCACCAGACCAATGAGGTCTCGGACCTGATCCTTCGTGGGAGGGCCCAAGCCCGACAAAATGGCGCCCTCCCTATACCACTCGCATGCAGGCTCCACTCCACGGGAACAATAGTCCAAAACCCTCCAGCCTTTGCACCAAAGGTGCTCAGTTCAGTCCATCCCCGCAGGCTCCCGGGTCCGGCTCACACAGCCACTGCCTCCACCAGGAACCAGGTAAGAGCTCACCAGCGAGCAAGCCCGGGCCCCACTGATTCTCCAGCCGCTCTTAGCCTCACCGAGCTGAGCAAAGACAGTCCTCACTAATTTACTGCCGGCTATATTAGAACTCCTCTTCCCGGCAAAGGAACTCTGGGCTGGTGAGCTTGGAGTGCGGCCAGAGGGTCTCTCCCACAACCGGCGAAGCCTCCCCATGGCTGGGGCTTCCCTCACGGGGCGCGCCCTCTCTTGTCTCCGCCCGTCCTACCAGACCCGACGTGGCCTCCTCTTAAAGTTCTTCATTTAGTGGTTCTGTTCATCTAGTGTTCCGGGGACCTCCAGGGTTGAGTGCTGTATAAATTGTTTGTAATTTTGGTGTGATCCTGGGAGGCAGTTAGCACAGTGTCTGTCTATTGCGCCATTTTACTGGAAGTCTTGTTTGGTTTTCTTGATGACACAAGTATTCTGAGGCACCTTCCGTCAAAGATCAGACATTCCAGCACCTTGAGATACTTTAATACGTATCTGTATCTGTCTCACAGTTAATTTATGCAACAAAGTGGTGTAAGTGGCCGAACATTAACATTCTTTCCTTCTACC
Organism: Aselliscus stoliczkanus; assembly: GCA_033961575.1. Classification (NCBI taxonomy): domain Eukaryota; kingdom Metazoa; phylum Chordata; class Mammalia; order Chiroptera; family Hipposideridae; genus Aselliscus; species Aselliscus stoliczkanus. The sequence goes on from CM066737.1 coordinate 25,419,090, forward strand.
TAATGAATCTCTGCTTGCACACCCATCCTCTTCTCTCCAACCTTCTTCCACAAGGTCCTAAATGAACGGCAACCTATATTTCTCCTCTAACAGCAAGCAACGTGCTGAGCTGAGTCAGATTGTGCTGATGGTTGTTTCTTTCCATAAGTGCAGCTTTGAATTTTTCTTTTCTCGGGAAAATCTGCTTGCATTTTTCAAAGCAGTTTCTTGTTTTATTACTTCTTGACCAGAGCTCTTCCGAAGGCCCTTGTTTCCTTGATGCTTTTATTTTCTTTTTGGCCTCTGGTATTTGCCCATCTTTCCACATTATCATTAATGCGGATTCTAATTAATAAGCTGTTTCCTGCGTCCTCTGTATCCCTGATGAATGAGTGAATTAGGACTAGATGTTGTTTCCATCCTCTTTTTTTTTTTAAGATCTTTTTTTAATTGGGGAATTGTGGGAGGGGAACAGTGTTGGGGAATTGGGGGAGGGGACCAGCCAAGTTGTTGTTCTTCAGTCTTCTTTGTGGAGGGTGCCAGTCGCTATCTAGCTTCCGGTCTGCAGCTTGTGGCCTCTAAGCTAAAGGTGCTGTGTTCAGTCTTAGTTGCGGGTGGGCGTAGCCACCATCCCATGTGGGATTCGAACCAGCAGCCTTGTTGTTATGAGTACTCGCTCTATCCTCTGAGCCTTCCGGGTGGCAGCTCAGCTCAAGGTGCCTAGTTCAGTCTTAGTTGCGGGTGGGCATAGCCACCATCTGATCCCATGTGGGAGTCGAACCAGCAGCCTTGTTAAGAGCTCACACCCTATCCACTGAGCCATCTGGGTGGCAGCTCAGCTCAAGGTGCCGAGTTCGATCTTTAGTTGCAGGTGGGCATAGCCCTCCATTGAACAGGCAATCTGAGCCATCCTGCCACCTGTTGGCAGATCAGCGACAGCTCAGCTCAGGAGCAGCATCACTGGCCCATGTGGGAATTGAACTGGCGGCCCTGTTGTTCAGAGCACGTGCTCTAACCCAACTCTTAACCAACTGAGCCACTCAGCCAGCCCTGTTTCCTTCATCTTTTTTTTTTTTTTTTTTAAAGATTTTATTGGGGAATTGGTGGAGGGGAACAGCGTTAGGGAATCGGGGAAGGGGAACAGACAAGTTGCCGTCTTCTTGTTCTTCAGTTTTAGTTGCGGAGGATGTTGCTTCACTGTTGGTATCGTCATTGCTCTTCCCGGATGAGGCGGATCGGTCTCTGGCCTCTGGATGTCGCTCATCGCGGCTATTGGCAGCTCACGCTGGCTGTGGGCCACTCACTGCAGCCTATGGCAGCCCACTGAAGCAGGGGCTGCAGCCCACACCATCACCGGGGCTTGCACAGCCCAGCTCCAGGTGGAGCTGTTGTTAGCTGTAGAGGGCAGTGTCACTGGCCCTCATGTGGGATCCGAACCGGGGCCGCTGGCATCCCAAAACCAGCGCTTAACCAATGCGCCACTCGGCCGGCCCCTGTTTCCTTCATCTTTAATGAAATTTCTTTCCCTTCCTCACCTAGGGCTGGTGAGTGATGAAAACTTACTTATTGTTCAAGGCTACACTCAAATGGGGTTTCCCCTCTGAAGCCTCTTCATCATGAATGCCAGCAGAGTTAGTTGCTCCTATTGTCTTACAAACACTGATGTTAAAGAAATTACCATGTTGTAATAGAATTATTAATCTACATATTTTCTCCCCCAATATACAATGTACAATAGCAAGGGGGCTGTTTCATTCATTTTTGTAATCCCAACATCCTAACACACCTAACACAATATCATGGCGGCTGCTCAGTACATGTTTGATGAATGGAAGAGCGTGAATAATCAAATCATTCCATATATACCAGATCACTTCCTTAACCTGATCTATATGGTTTGCTTTAGAAAATGGTACACTTAAAATCATTTAAAAATTCAATTGTTAAAAATTCAAAGTATAAGAAAGAAAGAAAAATTAAAAAACAAAACAAAAACTAAATGCTAAAAACCCTAAAACACCCTGCAATGTGCACATTTTTGGCAACTGCCTTTCTGCACATGGCTATACACATATGTAAACATTTACATGTGCATTTATAGAAATAGTTTTCTGTGTTTTTAATGATGAAACGTTTGCCTCTATAAGATTTTCCATTTTATTACCTCCTCCACTGAATAACCAATGTTAAAAGCTTGGTGTGCATCTTTCCATATCTTTGTCTATGTTCATAAAATAATGTAACATCTATACATAAACATGCAAAAATATAGGGGCACTTTACTGCATCTTATTTTTCTCACTTTCAAATACTTTATAGAAATTTTTTCCACATCATCTGGCATAGACTTGGCACACTTTGTCAAATAGCTATGTAATATGATGGTTTGAATGAAAGACAATTTATTAAACCATTTCATATGTGTGCACGTGCATGTGTGTATATATATATATATATATATATATATATATATATATATATATACCATTTTATATACAAATATAAATTATATACAGGACACTTTGGTCAGCGTTGCTCAAGCAGTAGTTTGCCGTAATCAGAAGTTTCTGGACGCTGATGGTGACCTCTTTGAGCACCTCTTGTCATTGCAGAAGTCAAACGTGACTTGTATTCATCTTTTGTTATCAGTATATATTGAGTATTACAATTTTAATAGTTTTTTCCTTTCTTAAAATGTGTATACTTTTTTTTGGCACTCTTTATGTGTGCATGTGTGTGTGTATGTGTGTGTGTAATGAACAACCTAAGTTATGTCTATTTATATATAAAATAATATATATGTAAAACATGTAATATATAATAAAATTATATATATATAACTTATTTTGTTCATATTCATTGTTATATATTTGTGCTTTTATTTCTATGGAATAGACCCAGAAATGGAATTGCTAAATTGAAGTTTATGTGAATTCTTTGTTTTCATAGATGTTGCAAGATTGAATGCCAAATGGCTTTAATACCTCACATTTCCCTCAGTAAATGTATGCGATAGCATGTTAACCTCCAGCAATATTTAATGGTCTTGAAGTGATACTGCCTTGTCATTTAATGTAAGTATTCCTGACTGTTAGTGAGGTGGAGTAACTACGCTTGTTCATTGACAAGGTGGATTTCTTTGTTTGTGAACAGCTCTTCTCACTCTTTTTAACCACTTTCAATTGGGGTATTTGTCTTTTCTTATTAATATGTAGGATTTTTTTTATATGTTGGATATGAACCCTTTGTCTGTAATCTGTACTGCAAATGTATTTTTCTCTATTATTTGTCTTTTGTTTTTTACCTTTACTATTGCCATATGATTATATTTTGTTTTATTTATTTATTTATTTAATTTTATTTTATTATTATTATTATTAGTTACAGATGTACAAAACAATGCAATAGTTATTTTTTCCACCCCTTACAAAGTGACTCCTCCCTCCCACCTCTCCTGCCCTCCCACACCCGATATCATACATATCTATTACAATTCCATTCACTCCATCCCTACACTATATTCCACATCCCATGACTATGTATGTGTTAAATTATAGTTGACATATAATATTGTTCAGCGGCAGCTTCAGATGTACAGTGCAGTGGTTTTAAGTACACACATGTTCCAGTACTTCCTCTTCAGTGTCTAAGTTTTCTAGCTTGAATAAAAAGTTTTCTTGACTGCTCCTAGATTATATATGTTTTCCAAAACTCTGTATTTTATTAATTTCAACATTTTCATTTTTAAACCATACAGAATTTTATTTATGCTGTGTGAAAGAAGAGCCTAAACTTATTTTTATCCTTTATAATAAATATAAATAATAAATGTATGCTATATTCCTAAGAAGAAAATGAAAATATAGTAAAAATACAAACCGAAAAACCACTTATGTTGGATTCAAATCCAGGTCTGAAACTTACTAGCTGTTGCCCTAAAAAAAGTCACTTAAGTAATGTGAACCTCTCTTTCGTGATTTGTAAAAAGGAGATAATAATGTCAACCTCACAGAAGTTTTATAAGAATTGAATTAGCTAATGTATACCAAACACAGTGACTTGCATATAGTCAGAGGTTAACAAATGATGGTGGCTTAAAAAAGCTATGGTGGCTATTATTTCCTTCTCTCTGAAATGCTTTGGCCTTGAACACACTTAGGAATGCTTGTAAGCCCAATCGTGTTGTGCATCACAGCACACTTTTGGCCTTATATCTTTAACAGCATGTGTATTCAACAATGCTCCAAAAGTTTAAAAAAATACTATTTTAGGAAATTAGCCTTAAAGATATTATCAACCAGATAAAGTGATACTGATATGAGCATTAGAGGACAGACTAAGGTGGCTTAGATCCACCTCAGACAGAAATACATCCTTTTGCAGGAAAAGGAGATCTACTAGAAGTTCCAGCTTCTAGAAAATGTGACAAAGATGTTAAAAAAATGTGATGACTTAGGGGCAAGCAAGTAAGAGGCTCTGAATCTCCAGATAGTATTTGAGAGAAACACTTTGTTCCATATGGCCTAATAAAATTAACCCAAAGGGCCCCAACTTGGATTCCTTTCATGCCCCAAATACCATTGTTGACAGAATTGGAATGTGTAGTCAATGCTAAGTGCCCTTAGAGATCATTTTTCATTTCATAGGAAGGAGAAATAACTTTCCCAAGCATTTATTTTATCTGACCAACACTTACCATTTGCTCTCACTCTGTGTCAGTAACTTTTCCTAAGGGATTCCCATATATCAATTTGTTTATAATCTACACCATAGCTTGAGACAAAGGTATTATTATTAACACTATTTTATGGAAGAGGAAATTGTTTTTTTTGTTGTTTTTTTTGTTTTTTTTTTGTGAAACCTCAAAACTTTAATTCATTCTTCACATCAACTACAGATTTAAAGACTTGTACCAGTTCCAACAACTGCCTGAAAAAAAAGAGCAATAAATATAACCTCATATTCAAGGCAGAAATTTTGACAGCCTCTCACTAACAGTAAACTTACATAATCTTTATAATCTCTTTGATGCCTGAAATTAAAAGAATAACCACCAAAGGCAACAGAGTTGTAAATTTTCCTTTCGGGGGCACATCTGGAATTTGCTGCAAAACAATCAGAGTCACACTATTCATTATATTATAAATCCTTGTTATATTTACTGACACTGAAAGTCACACTATTAGTAGTATGGCCCAGGCCATGAAGACAATAGATACATTAAGTTAAAAACAAAAGGGGAGGGGGAGAGAAGAGTCTTAGCACATCAAAACCATCCCCTGAGTGTGACACTTAATATTACATTATGGAAAAGTTCCCAATGCAACTAACTGCTTAATGACACTTCAGTCATTATGTCACCTTTATAATGGGATACTTTTATTATGTTTTGAAAGGAATAGTTCGAAACCTAAATGTTTAAAATAGCATCTTTTCAAAATAGTTAAATCCAGAAAGTCAGATATCTTCACTGAATCTTACTTCGTTTTTAGGCAGAGAATAAAATATTTGGAGGCCCAGAATAATGTTTCCTAGGTACAAATTCCCTATGGATAGCTCTCTTGGGCTGCCCATACATTGTTTAAAATAGGAGAAATGAAGCGATTGAAACAGGCTGTGGTGATTTTCCGAGGGATCAAAGGTAGGTTGAGGGCTCGATCAGACCCTTTAGTTTTCCAGATTTAGACAAGTTGTTAAGCCTCAATTTCCAGACGGGCCTGTGCGTCCTCTGTGCTGCCTTATCTCTTGCTTGCTTGCTATTTCTTTGCACAGTGCAGCCAAATAGTGTCTATGTATGTTGAAGATCCCGATAATTCTTGTAATTACTTTTATTTTTTTTTATTTTTTATTTTTTTTACTGTGTTAAGTATTTTTTTTTATTTTTTTTATTTTTTTTAATTAGTTTCAGGTGTACAACACAGTGCAATAGTTATACATTTTACCCCTCAAAGTGACAACCCCCCACCCCCAATACACCACCCAACTCCCCCCCCCATATCATATATATCTATTACTCTTCCTCTGACTCTGGAGGAGGAAATTGAGTTACCAAGAAGTTAAATAACTTTTCTCTAGTTTCACAACTAACAAATGGCAGATCTGGAATTTTAACCTAAGCAATATGGCTCCAGAGTTCATGCTCTTAATTATCACATTACGGTGGTTATTATACAGAGGGTGCCAAAAAAAGTATACACATTTTAAGCAAGGAAAAAACTGTATTAAGATTGTAATACTCAATATATACTGATAACAAAAGATGAATATAAGTCATGGGAATACATTTTTTTTGGAACCCCCAGTATAAAATCTCTTGGAAAGTAAGCGGACACCATGATACCTTCTGTAGGCTAGGTAAAGACAGTATTTTAACTATTTTTTGCTTGCTAATTTAGACCACAAGTTTTAATATTTTAAAAATTATTTGAGGGCCGGCCGAGTGGCACAGCGGTTAAGCGCTGGCTTGGGAAGCCAGCGGCCCCGGTTCGGGTCCCACATATGAGGGTCAGTGACACTGCCCTCAAAAAAAAAATTATTTGTATATTTTAAAATAGCCACTGAAAAATTGCTAAAATGAACATAATGTTCATATAGAATAAAACACATCAGACTAGGATATGCTAAGAAGTTTGAGTGGGATCTCTTTTTTTTTAATTTTTATTGAATTTATTGGGATGACATTGGTTAATAAAATTATATAGGTTTCGAGTGTACAATTCTATAGTATATCATCTGTATATTACATTGTGTGTTAACCACCCAGAGTCAGTTCTCCTTCCATCACCATATATTTGACCCCATTTTCCCACTTCTACCACCCCCTAAACTAAACTGTTATCTGTGTCTATCAGTTTTTGTTTCTTTGTCTTGTTATTTGTTGCTTTCAGTTTTATAGCCCACATGAGCGAAGTCATATGGTTCTCGACTTTTTCTGACTTATTTCATTTAGCATGATAATCTCAGGAGCCATCCATGTTGTTGCAAATGGCAGTGTTTCATCTTTTGTTATGCCAGAGGAATAATCCATTGTATATATGTACCACATCTTTATTCAATCATCTATCAAAGGTCACTTTGGTTGTTTCCATGTCTTGGCCACTGTGAATAATGCTGCAATGAATATTGGAGTATATATTTTTACAGATAAATGTTTTCAGATTTTTGGGGTAAATACCCCGTAGAGGGATTGCTGGGTCATATGGTAATTCTATTCTTAATTTTTTGAGGAACCTCCATACTGCTTTCCATAGTGGCTGTTCTTAGGATTGCTTTGGCTATTTGGGCTCTTTTGTGATTCCATACAAATCTGATGTTTTTTTGTTTTAATTCTTTTAAAAATGCCTTTGGGATTTTGATGGGGATTGCATTAAATCTGTATATTGCTTTGGGTAATATGTTCATTTTAACTATGTCAGTTCTTCCAATCCATGAACATGGAATGTCTTTCCATTTCTTTGTGTCTTCTTCAATTTCTTTTAATAATGTTTTATAGTTTTCAGTGTATAGGTCCTTCACATCCTTTGTTGAATTTATTCCGAGGTATTTTATTCTTTTTGTTGGAATTTTAAAAGGAATTTTTTTTTTCATTTCTTTTCCTGAAATGTCATAGTTAGTATATGGGAATGCAATGGATTTTTGTACATTGATTTTGTATCCTGCAACTTTACTGTGTTTGTTTATTGTTTCCAATAGTTTTCTGGTAGAGTCTTTATGGTTTTCTATATAAAGAACCATGGCATCTGCAAAAAGTGACAATTTAACATCTTCCTTCCCAATTTGAATGCCTGTTATTTTTTTCTCTTGCTTGATTGCTCTGGCTAGGATTTCCAATACCTTGTTGAATAACAATGGTAATAGGAGGCATTCCTGTCTTGTTATTGATTTTAGAGAAAAGCCTTTCAGCTTTTCTCCATTAAGTATGGTATTAGCTGAGGTTTGTCATATATGACTTTCATTATGTTGAGGTACTTTTCTACTATACCCATTTTATTAAGTGTTTTCATTATAAATGGATGCTATATCTTGTCAAATGCTTTTCCTGCATCAGTATAATCATGTGATTTTTTATCCTTTATTTTGTTTATATGATGTATAACATTGATCCATTTGTGTTTGTTGAACTGTCTGTGTGCCCCTGAAATGAACCCCACTTGATCATGATGTATAATCTTTTTAATGTATTATTGTATTTGATTTGCTAATATTTTGTTTAGGATTTTTACGTCTGTATTCATCAGAGATATTGGTCTGTAGTTTTCTTTTTTGTGTTAACTTTACCAGGTTTTGGTATCAGGGTAATGTTGGACTCATAAAATGAGTTAGGATGTATTGCCTATTGCCTCTTCAATTTTTTGGATGAGTTTGAGGACAGATTTTAAATCATCTTTGAATGTTTGGTAGAATTCACTAATGAAGCCATCTAATCCTGGACTTTTGCTTTTGGGGAGGTTTCAGGTGTTAAATTTGAATTTTCTTATCACTGGTAAAACAATGATCTGTTTAATAAACTATACTAGGCAGTTGTTTTTCCATATGATGATAAATGTATGATAGTAATCTCACAACATATAAAAATGCATTCCCAATGGATTAAATATCAAAACATGAAAATTAAAAACCATGAAAGTACTGGAAGAAGGTCTAGGACATAAGTGTTATAATGTTTGACATTCCTGAGAATGACAAAAAACTCAGCAGTCATAAAGAAAAGGGCTGATAGGATTGTCTTCATTAAACACACACCCACACACACACACACATCTGTAGATCACAAAATACTGTAAAGTTGAATCAATATAGATTATACATTTAGGAAAAAGGGATTTTCAACAGTATTTAATAGAATATGTGTATAATTTGCTTGGGCTACCATAAAACAATACCACAAACTGGGTGGCTTAAACAACAGATGTTATTTTCTCACAATTCTGGGGACTGAAAGTCTGAGATCAGGGTGCCAACATGGATGGTTTCTGGTGAGAGCTCTCTTGCCTTCTTGCTGTGTCCTCAGCATCGCAGAGAGAGAGAGTGATCTCTCAGGTGTTTCTTCTCATAAGCACGAATCCAAATAGATCAGGGCCCCCTCCCGTATGACCGAATTTAACCTTGATTATTTCCTTAGAGGCCTTATCTCCAAATACAACTACACTTGGAGTTAGGGCAACAACATATGAACTTGGGTGGGGGAAACACAAACATTCAGTCAATCACAAAGCATATATATGTCTACAACTCAAGATAAATCCAGAAATAAGCTAATGAATAATTAGGCAGAGATAATTCAAGGAAAAAGCATGCAAATGACTAGTAAACACATTAAAAATTACTTAATCTCATTTGTATGCTAGAAAATGAAACCTTATTCTCATTCATATGGACAGATGTATAAATGATTTGCGCACACACACACACACACACACACACACACACACACAAAGAGGTTATTAATGGTAAGCTATTCTCCTGGCTTGCCTGGTATCAAATACTATGCTGAGCGTTTTACCTGAATTATTTCATGTTATCACCAAACAACATTGAGAAATATGCATCATTATCCCCAAGCTATGGATGGGAAACTTGAGACCCAGTGAGGTGAGGTCAGAGGCTTTGTTCAAGGTCATAAATTACAAATGGTAAAGCTAAGCCAGAACCTGGACCTCGAACATCCATTTCTCTGATATCTCATTAGTGACAGTAAGAGCAAACACTCTTACTAATGGGCACTCAGTAAATGCATTTAAATCTGCAACAGCCAAATAGGTGCTACTACGATTCTTATCTCCATTTTGCAGATGAGAAAAGAGAGGAAAAATAAATAACAATCAGCAGTCAGAATTCAAAGCCTGAAAGACTGACACTGAAGCCCACAGCCCTAGATGCCATGCTATAATGCTGAAAAGCCTGCTGCTTGGGGAGCCTTGGAGTGTGAAATCAGAATTTCCCTTTTGCTTTTTTTTTAAATTAAAATTTATTGGGGTGACAATGGTTAGTAAAATTACATAGGTTTCAGGTGTACAATTCTGTACTACATCATCTATCTATCACATTGTGTGCTCACCACCCAGAGTCAGTTCTCCTTCCATCACCATATATTTGACCTTGTTTACCCTCATTTACTGCCCCCTCCCGCCTTACCGTCTGGTAACCACTAAGCTATTGTCTGTGTCTATGAGTTTTTGTTTCTTCATTTGTTTGTCTTGTTCCTTTGTTGCTTTCAAACTGCCTCTGACTTTTTTTAAAAAAGTATTTTTTTCAGACATATTCACGGTCAGGCATGTTAGTCTGCACCTTCATAGATTAGGGTGTGTGAACATGGGGGCGGTAAACAATGGTTCTCACGGTAGGGAAAGGTCAAAAACTGTTAATATGGAGAAACTAATTTTCATTTTCAATGATTAAAGCAGAAGAGAAGTGAAATTTCATCATTTTCGTTTACATTCCCAATATCCTCTCTGCAATCTACATTCCCAGTATCCTCCCTGCAATCTTCAGCATTAACTCAGGGGTAGTAAAAGGTGTGCCCAGCTATTGGCCAATATCCACAGAGCATTTTCTAGCAAGAGAAACAGCTGTTTCTCACCCACATAAGACAGAGAAGTGGCAAAAAACCAAACCAAACCAAACAAAGCCCTGTATTCTCTGTGTTCTCCGATCTGTCTGTCTGAATGAAGTTAATTTGAGAACTCTTGGAATGAGAGGCTGGGTTTTTGCCCAGGAGCAATCAAAACAAGCATTACCCTTTTGCTGTGACAGGAAAGTTCAAAAATTCCATCATGTTCCAGTTTCTCAGCAGTTGATAAAGGTTAATAAAACAGGGTTTTAGGAAAGCAGTGTTCCTCCATTTTTTTGTGTTCTTAAAGGACAATTCTCGTTAGTTCCACTTGTCTCAGTCCTCACACTTTTTCACATTCCAACCGGAGCTTGTCTCTTTTCTCTGCTTTGCATGGACCAATAAACCACAGATAGAGCTCTCAGTTTTGATAGCTGAGGAGAATGAGGCTGCCCTTTAAAAAACTCTGAGCTGGTGACAGTAAATAGCGGGAGGAGGTAAGATTTGAACTGTAGTCCCCTGGGAAGGGAACATCTGCTTTGTAGAATCATAAACATTACATTAGGATGGGCTATGGATTTTTACTAGAACTCCTGCAGTATTGGGGTGGTGAATTTTTTATGGGCTTTCTCACAAATGTCAAGAAATTTTCTCCAGGATGAGGCAGCACCCTGAGTTCCTTTACTAGTCTTGGTATGTTTCATGCTCCTACTTCTTCTTAGTAATTTGATAGTTCAACATAACACCGTTGTTGCAGAAAGTATTGTTTTGACATTCAAATTATCCTGAGACTATGCTACCCGGCAAAATATTATTGCTTTAAGAATAGTATATTCAGCTTACAAAGAATGGAAACTTGTTTGAGGTCACAATGATCAGTCGTTTCAGAGTAATTCTAATTTCTTCTGAGGTGATTTCTCCGATCTTTAGTTTTTCCGTCTTCAAAATGTAAAAATAATGCTTTTCTTTCAGGTTTTGGGGAGGATTAAAAGAAATTTTGTATATAAAATGTTTAGCATAATACATAGCGTATAATAAGTACTCAGTAAATATAAAATGTTATCATTTTTATTATGTTAGCTCAGTAGCCTTTTAGATGAGGTTTATGCAGCAAACAAAATACATATGAATTTCAGCAGTTCATTCAGAAAAGATTTCTCATTGTATCTTTGTAGACACCGTGACGAAATAGAAGTGGGCCGGCTGAGTGGCACGGTGGTTAAGAGCTGGCTTGGGACGCCAGCGGCCCCGGTTCGGATCCCACATATGAGGACCCGTGACACTGCCCTCTAAAAAAAATAAATAAATAGAATCATGTCTGGGTTTCCCCCAGTCCAATATACAGTAAAACCTTGGTTTGCTAGTATAATTCGTTCCAGAAACTAACTACTCCTATTGCAAGACATCACTCATTTACCAAGTTAAAATCTATTAGAAACGTTTGCTCGTCTTGCGGAATGCTCGCAAAACCAAGTTACTCGCAATCCAAGGTTTTATTGTACCTGATTGGATTGTAGTTCTACTGGAGAGAGGTTTCTAATGGTATGTCCCAGGAGGCTAGCCCAAGCCCTGTTCTGATTAGTATCCTTATGAATGATTTAGATAAAGAAGTTGAGTATTTGTTCAGCAATTTAATAGATAATGCAAAGTTGCAAGGGACAACAAGTAGTTTAGATGAATGAGTCAGAATCTAAAAAATATATTGAAAGCCTGAGGTGGTGGACTAAATATATCAAAATGAAATTTAATAAAAATTGATGTAAGTCTACACCTTTGAGATCAAAGCCTAATGAGCACATCCATATTGGGAAGCATAATTTTGTATCAGCCCTTGCAGAAGACATCTGGTTTGAATGTCATTGGTAAACTCACTATGAGTCACAGTATAATTCCCATCATTTTCCCCTAAGAACAAATGCTATCTTAGGCTGTATGAAGAAGAGTATTTTGTTTAAAATGAGAGAGATAGTAACTTCCCTCTGCTCAACAGTAATTAGCAATCTACTCAGATTTTTTGGGGGGGCGAGGGGTGAAGGGGTGCAAATGTTTAAGAGGAGTAATGGAAAATGAAGACTATTCAGAGCAGAGTCATTTTCAGAAAGGATCAAAGGAATTGGGTCTACCTGACCTGGAGGTGGAAGACTGAAAGAGATGTGGCTCCTGTCTTCTGCAGCTTAGTTATGTACAGGATTACTAGGTGTTTACAATTAAGACGATTGCCCTGAGGGCCGGCCGAGTGGCTCAGTTGGTTAAGAGTGTGAGCTCTGAGCAACAGGGCCACTGGTTCGATTCCCACATGGGCCAGTGAGATGCTCCCGAGCTCAGCTGACAACAGGAGGCCAGATGGCTCAGCTGGTGAGAGCACGTGTTCCTAACAACAAGGTTGCCGGTTTGACTCCTGCATGGGATGGTGGGCTCCACCTCCCCGCAACTGGATTGAGGACAGCAACTGGAGTTGGAGTTGAGCTTGTGCCCTCCACAACTAAGATTGAAGGACAATGACTTGACTTGGAGCTGATGGGTCCTTGAAAAACACAATGTTCCCCTTCCCCAATTCGCCAACACTGTTCCTTTCCCCAATTCCCCAATACAATCTTAAAAATAATAATAATAATAAAATAATATAGTCCTACCTTTCTGTTACCTGACACATAAGAGAAACACACAAAAAATGAAAATGAAATTATTAAAAATCCGAAATATGAGCGCTATGAAGACCAAAAAGTGAAAGGCAAGAAAATGATAGAAGTAGGATCCTATTTTATTATATGTTGCTAGGGGTTGAGGTGGGTTCTGAGCTAAGAAATAAAGGATGAACGAGTGAGGTAAAGTATACATCATATATATACCTGAAACTAATGTAATATTGAATATTAGCTATATGTTAGTAAAAGTCTTTAAAATAAATAAAGTCACACACACACACACACACACACACACTCACAAAAGAGTGGGGTAAAGTTATTCAGGAAGCAAGAACCACAAGAATAACAAAAACAGTGTTATTTGTTTTTTCAAGGAATAAATGTAGACCAAGTGTGGATACACACACATACACAAACACATACCATGTAGAAAATACATAGTATTTTCTGGGGGTTCTTTTATTTTAAAAAATGCACAGTATATCATATATTTTGGTTAACAAACCATGTTAGTAAATATAAACTTATTTTTGAACAACTTCTGCATGTATATTATAAATACACCTCACTTGATTTGCTCATTCCTCTCTTGAAATTTCTATTACTCTGTTCAAATTTTCTGCTCATTTTCTTTTTTCCCCCCGAGTTTTATTGAGGAATAATTGACAAATAACATCGTAAAATATTTAAAATATACAACATAATGATTTGATATCCGTATACATTGTGAAAGGATTCCCCCATTGAACTAATTAACACATCTATCACCTCACATATTTATAATTTTTGTATGTGTTAACACTGTGTTGTGGAATTTAAATTTCCCAAGAGAATAGACATATGTGTTTTCACACACATACCTACCTACTCTCAACCTCAGCAACCAGTTTCCTATTCTGTTTCTATGATTTGACTTTTCTTTTTTATAAGATTCCACATATAAGTCATACCATGCATATTTGTCTTTCTCTGTCTGGCCTATCTCATTTAGCATAAGGCATTTCAGGTCCATCCACATTGTCACCATGACAGAATTTCCTTCTTCAAAGCTGAATAACATTCGTGTGTGTGTGTGCATTTTCATCTTTTAATGGAATTTTAGGTTGTATCCACCTGTTGGCTGTTGTGCATAATGCTGCAGTGAACATGGGAGTGTTTTATCTCTTCGATATCTTGCTTTCATTTCCTTTGGAGAAATACTCAGAAGTGGAATTGCTGGATCATATGGTAGTTCTAGTTTTAATTTATTGAGGAATCTCCATACTGATTTCCAAAGTGGGTGTGGCTATGCCAGTTTACATTCCCACCAGGAGAGTACAATGTTCCCCTTTTCTACACACCCTCACCAGCATTTGTATAAGTTCCTTGTATATTTTGAATATTAACCCTTTATTGGGTATGTGGTTTGCATATATTTTCTACCATGCCATGGGTTTCTTTTTCATTTTATTGATGGTTTCCTTTGCTGTGCAGAAGATTTTTAGTTTGATGTAGTCCCACTCCTGTTCAGATTTTCTGTTTCTTCATGGTTCAGTCTTGGTAGATTGTATGTTTCTAGGAATTTATCCATTTTTCTTAGGTTGTGTAAATTATTGGCATATAAGTGTTCATAGTAGTCTCTTAATGCTTGTTTGTATTTTTGTGGTATCAGTTATAATGTCTCTTCTTTCATTTGTAATTTTATTTATTTGATTCGTCTCTTTTATTCCTAGTAAGCCTAGCTAATGATTTGTCTATTTTGTTTATTTTTTCCAGAAATCAGCTCCTAGTTTCACTGATCTTTTCTATAGTCTTTCTAGTCTCTATTTCATTGATTTCTGCTTTGATCTTTGTCATTTCTTCTTTCTGCTAATGGTGAGCTTAGTTTGTTTTCATTTTTCTAGTTCCTTGTGGGATAAAGCCAGGTTGTTTATTTGAATTTTTTTCTTAATGTAGGCATTTATTGCTATATACTTCCTCCTTAGAATGATTTTTTCTGCATCCCATGTGTTTTGGTATGTTGTATTTCCATTTTCATTTATCTCATTATACCTTTTTATTTTTCTTTTGATTTCTTCTTTGGCCCCTTAGTTATTCAGTAACATGCTGATTATTACTGTTTAATAACAGTAGTATGTTTTTAAATCACAAATGCTCCACATATTTGTGAATTTTCCAGTTTTCTTGAAATTGATTTCTTATTTCCTACTATTGCGGTCAGAAAAGATGCTTGGTATGATAGCAATCTTTTTGAATTTATTAAGACATTTTTTGTGGCCTAACATATGATTTGTCCTGGAAAATGTTCCATGTGCACTTGAAAAGAATATGTAATCTACTGCTGTTGGGTAGATTGTTTTGTATATGTCTATTTGGGACATCTAGTCAAACATGTAGTTTAGGTCCAATGTTTTCTTATTGAATTTTTGTCTGGATGATTTATCCATTGTTGAAAGTAGGGTGTTGAAGTCCCCTGCTATTATTTATTACTGTCTACTTTTTCCTTCTGATCTGTTAATACTTGTTTTCTATATTTAGATGCTCCTATGTTAGATGTATAAATATTTATAACTGTTGTTTCCTTTTGATCAATTGACCCCTTGAGCATTGTGTAATGATCTTCTTTGTCTCTTGTTACGATCTTTGAATTAATTCATTTTGTCTGATATAAGTATTGCTACTCCTGGTTTCTTTTGGTCTCCATTTGCCTGGGATATCTTTTCCCATCCTTCACATTCAGTCTATGCGTATTTTTTTTTAATTAAAGCTTAATGGAGTGACAATTATGTGTATTTTTAAAGCTCAGGTGAGTCTTTTAGAAAACATATAGTTGAGTCTTGTTTTTTTGTTTTAATCTATTCAGCCATTCTATTTCTTTCCATTGGAGAATTTATTCCTTTTACATTTAACCATTTAACACAATTATTGATAGGTATGGAGTTACCATTGCCATTTTATTCATTGATTTCTGGTTGTTCTATAATACCTTTGTTCCTTTTTTTCTCTCTTACTATTTTCTTTTGTGACTTGATGGTTTTCTATAGGCGTATGCATTGATTCCTTCTCTTTATAGTTTTGTTTTGTTCTGTTTTTTTAAGCTGAGCCATCCTGCCACCCCTTGGCAGCTCAGCGGCAGCTCAGCTTGGGCTGGGCATCGAACTGCTGTTGCTTAGAGCTCAGCTTGCACTCTTGAGTGAGTTCTTAACCAACTGAGCCACTCGGCTGGTCCTATAGTTTGTATGTCTACTATGGACTTTTGCTTTGTAGCTATTATGAGGCTTCTGTTTTCTCTTCTATTGAGTTGTCTGTCTTTCCTTATTGATTTGCTGATGTTGTTTTTATATACTGGATACGAATCCTTTGTGTATTATATATATTGCAAATAGCTTCTACAGATTAGTAGCCTGCCTCATTATTTTTATGAGCTCTTTTAATGAAAAGAAGTTCTTATATGTAATATGGTAAAATTTATCATTATTTTCTTTTTAGGAATTCTTTTTTTATTGCATAGAAGCTATGATTCTAGATGATATCATATAAGGATATATGATATATAGAGAAAAGAGAGGGTGTTTAAGAACAATTCTTGAAATCTCCATAATTTAGTGTCTGGTTAGAGCAGCATGAACCAATAGAGAGATTAGAGGAGAAACAACCAGAAACAATGACCATTATTTAACTGAATTTTCTTCAGTAGCCAGATCCTCAACCCATCTCTACTATGTTACTATAGCCAGAATTGTAGATCCAGAACATTGTTAATGAAAGATTTTTTTTTCTACAAATAGGTAAATTAGCAAATCAAGGTATTATGAGTTCACTTTTAGAGTTCAATACCTTCTCTTATTTTGTGTTTTCTTCTTATTCTTCCTAGCTGTTTTCCCTGTTGTCAGTTTTTGCCTATTAATTTTATTCTCTTTTGTCTTCTCCAGGATCTTCAATGGACTACATATTTCTAAAATAGTACTAGAGACTACCATTACCTTTTAAAAACCTTCCTTAGTTGTTGAAATCCAAAGTGAACTCATATCTTTCTTATTTAAATCAAAAATTTGACCTACTATTAAACCACTCTGCTTCCCTTAACATGTCTCTATTTTTTTTAGTGTAATTTAGAATTTTAGATCCATATTATTGTTAACGAGTCACTATGTTTGCATTATATAACTATTCTTCAAGAATATTTAAAATACATTTGGCTTTGGTTTGCTTATAAGATTTAAAAACAATATATAAACTTCACTAAGTGCTTACTTTTAGTCATTTTATTCTATCTCTTCTCCTTTCTGGAATTTTAAATTTTGCTCTATAGATCAGTTATTTTGAATATAATTCAAATACGTTTTAGAAAATCCTATAGGGAGGTATATTTTCTGTTCTTTTACATTTCCAGTAGTACGTAAAGATCTCAGATTGAAGTATTTTACCATATCTCCGAAGACATTGCTTCATGGTTTTTCTCCATTCAGTGCTTTAGATGAGACATTTGAGAAAAGCCTGATTTATTTTCCTTTGAAGATAACTTGTGTTCCTGCTTAGAAAATTATATGGTTTTTTAAAGATTTTATTGAGGAACTGGGGAGGGGAACAACATTGGGGAATCGGTAAAGGGGAACAGACAAGCTGGTGTCTTTTTGTTCTTCAGTCTAGTTGCGGAGGATGTTGCTTCACTGGCCCATGTTGGTATCCTCATTGCGTTCTTCCCGGATGAGGCAGATCCGTCACTGGCCATCCGCAGAGATGGTCGCTCACCGCAGCTATTGGCAACTCACGCTGGCTACCAACCGCTCACGCTGTCTGCCGGCCACTCACTGTAGCCTATGGCAGCCCATTGCAGCAGGGGCTGCAGCCAACACCGTCGCTGGGGCTCGCAGCCCAGCTCCAAGTGGAGCTGTTGTTAGCTGTAGAAGGCAGTGTCACTGGCCCTCATATGTGGGATTCGAACCAGGGCCGCTGGCATCCACAAACCAGCTCTTAACCAATGCACCACTCGGCCGGCCCTATAGATTTTTTTATGCTTGTACCTCAACAAAAACTTTGCCAGTATAGGTCTAGATGAGGTTGTCTTTTCAATGATTTTTCTTGGCACATGATGAGACTTCTCAAAGTATTGATTCAGCTTTTCCATCAGTTCAGAAATGTTGTCATTGATTATATTGCTTCAGTCCATTACTTCTTTTTTTTTTGAGGGCAGTGTCACTGGCCCTCATATGTGGGACCTGAACTGGGACTGCTGGCTTCCCAAGCCAGTACTTAACCACCGCACCACTTGGCTGGCCCAGTCCATTACTTCTTATCTTTTTTTCTACAAAACCACTCTACTTGCATCTGTCCATATATAAAATCCTGTCATTATTTTCATTTTTTTTATTATTGGTTACAGATGTACAAAACAATGCAATAGTTATCTTTATCACCCCTTACAAAGTGACTCCCCCTTCCCCCTCCACTGCCCCCACCCCCAATATCATACATATCTATTACAATTCCATTGACTCCATCCCCACACTATATTCCATATCCATGACTATATCTAGTCAACATCTAATATTATTCAGAGGCAGCTTCAGATGTACAGTGCAGTAGTCAGGCCACTGCATCATCCATGAAGTAGTCTCCCTAACAAGACATGAGTCCTTCTGGTCCCCTAAAAAATATTACAACATTATTGATTATATTCCCTAAACTGTCTCTTCTATCCCTGTGGTAGTATTGTAGTTACCAGTTTATGTTGCCTCGTCCCTTCCCCTTCTCCCTCATGCCCATCGCCATCCCATCTAGCCCTCATCAGTTTTTCCTTTGTGTCTCTAAGACTATTTCTGTTTACATTGCTTGTTTATTCAGTTTTTTAGATTCCACATATAAGTGCGATCATATGGTATTTGTCTTTCTATGACTGACTTATTTCACTTAGCATAATGTTCTCTAGGTCCATCCATATCGTTGCAAATGGTATGATTTCTTTCTTCTTTATAGCTGCGTTGTGTAAGTGTACCACAGTTTCTTAATCCAGTCGTCTACCCATGGGCATTTCATTTATTTCCAAATCTTGGCTATTGTAAATAGCACTGCAATGAACATAGGGGTGCATACATTATTTTGAATCAGTGTCTTGGGTTTTTCAGGATAAATGCCTAGGAGTGGAATTGCTGGGTCAAAAGGTAGTTCCATTTCCAGTTTTTTGAGATATCTCCATACTGACTTCCATAGGGGCTGCACCAATCTGCAATCCCACCAACAGTGCAGCAGTGTTTCCTTTTCCTCACGGCCCCAACAGCACTTGTTGTCTGTTGATAAAAATCCTCTCATTATTTTCATTTCTTCATTTCCTGTCTCTGTGTTGTGGTCAAGATTCTAAAGCATGTAATTTACATTGCTAATTGTTAATGAGGTCTTTATTCTCCACTTTATCAAGTAAAAAATTTGAATTTGCTATCAAATTTGATGTTGTTTTTTATATTCTTTATTTCACTCATTTCCTTTAATTTTCATTTTAACCAATTTCATTTTCCCTTCAATTTTCAGTGTTTTGACTTATTATCTTCACTTATTTCATAGTCATTTTTAGAAATTATATTCAGTAAACAAAACTCCCCGTTTTATTTTTGCCAATAAATAGTGCCTTCATGCAAAATAATTAAACTGCAATAATGCCTCTAATAAAATGCAAGTATGACTCCAGTTTTTTCACTAGAACTGTCATTTGTCCAAACCCCCATCAATGGGCACAGTCTAGGTTCAAGCTAAACAAATAACTAAAGCTATTTATTTATTTATTTATTTATTTATTTATTTATTTATTTTTATAGAGATAGTGAGGTAGACTTTATTTAGGACCATCCCGATAGGTATTGGCACCCCTGCAACAGGGTTTTACAGTGAGCGGAGAGATTGGGCTCAACTCCACTTTTTTTTTCAAAGAGTTTTATAGGTTTTTTTATTTTTTATTACTAGTTTGAGGTGTACAAACAATGTAATAGTTAGACATTTACCCCCCTCACAAAGTGATAACCCCTTCCCCCAATCTACTACCCCTCTGACATCGTATATAACTGTTACAATTCCTTTGACTCATTCCCTATGCTCTACTCAATTCCCTATGCTGTGAATATATATATATATATATATATATATATATATATATATATATATATATATATATGAAATTATAGTTGATATTCAATATTATTCAGCCTCAGCTTCAGGTGTACAGGACAGTGGTCAGGCATCTACACCATCTATGAAGTGGTCTCCTTAATATGACAAGTGCCTATCTGACACCCTACAAAATCTTTACAGTATTATCGGTTATATTCCCCAACTAAAACTTTTATCCTTTGCTAAAATATTTTCAGTTTAATTTATGTTTCTTTAATATGTGAATTAACACAGTGTTCGCATAATATTAATAGGGTCTGAATAGAGTACTTTTTTCTTTTTCCTTCTTCCAGCCCTCAAGAAATTGTCATGTTATATAGAGTGGAAGGGAATGGACTTAGACACAGGAATATACCATTTTACACAATTTTCTAGGGACGATCTTAGTGCTAACTAAGTAGAAGAAGTGAGCAAACTCCTACATCAGGGCCCAGACTGTTCAGGTAAACTATAACGAGGGAGAAACTTCAGTGCTTTGTGCGAATCTCAGAATATCTACACCTCGGTTAAGCAGATCAGATTTCTTCATAGGGAAGTTGTAAATAATAGCAGGACTATTCATCTGCAAGATTAAGGGTGGAACACCACCTGATAGAGATTCTAGAAAATCAATATTGTTTTTATTAAGAATCTTTGTTTTCTCACAGCTGATATAATGCTGTATAGCATTACAGCACAGCACCTTCACATGCAATCAAAAAAAAAACTTTTTAAATATTTTTTTGATAGTGGTGATGGTAAGGGTGATTCAGACAAAATGAAATATCACAAGATGACCAATTAAAGATAGAAACAGCCAATTAACTTCCACTAGCATTGACTGAATAGATGTTGGGCTCCAGGCTCTCTTCTGGATACGAGGATAGAAAGTGCAGTAAAACTTCATTTCTGTTTCCTGAGAAGATTCCATCAAAGCTACTCGTGGTGACCTTCACTTTTTATGTTTTCTTCAACTTCATTCCATGCCTCTCTTTTGCAAAATGGGAAAAGAAAAGATCTTCTGTGGCAGAGAAATAAATAGTTCCAGATAGGATTATCTGGAACTTCCAACTATAGCAGTAGTCCGCAAACCATAGCACAGAGGCCAAATTTGTCTTACTGTCTTTGCTAATGAAGTTTTATTGGAACACAGCCATGACCGTCTATTTGTGTATTTTCTATGGTTGCTTTTGTGTGACAATAGCAGAAGTGAGTAGTTGCAATAGAGACTATATGCCCCACAAAGCCTAACAAATTTTATTATCTGGCCCTTTACAGAAAAGGTTTGCTAACCCCTGAACAAAATTGTTCATCTACATCAGCTGCTGGTATCCCATCCACTTTTAGTCACCAGGGTTCATAGCTTGATACATTTTAAATGTTTCGTCCCTGCTGCCTTCCTCTTTTACTGTTTTCATTTGTGGTCATAAATAAGTTAGTTTTAATGCAAACATTAATTTATTGAAATTATTGTGTATCCATGTTACTAGGGAAAATGTTTCTGTGTGCTCTACTGGAATGTATCAGTACCAAGAAAAGCATCGTTATCCAGCAGTTATCTACATTCTGACTCTGTCGCCTACCATTCTGTCCTCTATGCACTGTGCTTTAGCCACGTTGGCCTTCTTGCCGTTCTTGAGTTTGCCAGTTTGGGGCCTGTACACGTGCCGTTCTCTGTGCCTGGGATGCTCTTCATACCTTTGTTTTTTCAGCTCTCTCCTATGATCAGATATCACCTCCACAGAGAGAATGTCCTTGACCATTTAATCTATAATAGCACCCTCCTTCCCTAGCACATTTTGTTACTGTAATGTGCTTCGTTTTCCTTCATGATCAATATTATTTGGTGATATTATGTGGAATAATTCATTCATTGTCTGTCCTACTACCATAGCATTGTATTCATGAGAATAGTGACCTAATCTAGTGGAGTCAATGTTATATTCCCGCCCTCTGTAACAGAGCTGAGGATATAGTAGGTACACAACTAATATTTACTGAATGAATGAATAAGTGGGTAGAATAAATAGATTAGAGAGACAGTATATCTAAATGGTTAGATGAATATAGCTGACTTAAATTTAACTTCTACCAAGTGAACCTGAACAAGTTACCTTCTCTTTCTGGGCCTCAGTCTTCTCATTTGTAAAATAGGGATGGTCACACTAGTTATCCTCCAAGAGTCACAGCACAGATTAAAGAATGTATGTTGGGGCTGCTGGTTAGGTCGGTTAGTTAGAGTGCAGTGTTCATAGCACCAAGGTTGCCGGTTCAATCCCCACATTGGCCGCTGAGCTCCACCCTTCACAACTAGACTGAAAGAACTACTTGACTTGAAGCTGATGAGTCCTGGAAAAGCACACTGTTCCCCAATTTAAAAAAGAAAACAAGAATGTATGTAAAAGTTCCAACACAATTATTAGCATGGTAAATGCTTAATGAAGGCAATTATTATTATTATGAATATGAGATAAAGAGCCAGGAATCATCTGAAAAGCCAGGACATAGAAAGTTTAATGCACGCTATTGCAAAAGTGCATTTTCCCCTAAATCAGAGTATGTGGATCAGCCAATGCAAATTCTTGTAAATTATTGTTACCACAAACAGAATTCTTTGAAGTGGGAATATTAAACTATTGTATTTAACAAATATTTAGTGAGGGCCTACTCTGTGTCAGGCTCTATTGAGCAAACTGGTGTCAATGATAGTCTACAAACATTTTTGGCAGTCTCTTTTTTTTCATTTTCTTTCTTTTTTCTTTCTTTTTTATTATTTTTTAATATTTTATTGTGAAATAAACATGTTTTTAAATTAGTTTCAGGTGTACAACACAATGCAATAGCTACACCTCTTACCCCTCAAAGTGACAACCCCCCCCAGTTCGCCACCCCACCTCTCTCCCCCCATATCACACACATCCACCACAACTCCCCTGATTCCCCTCCACAGTATAATCCACATCCCATGACTATCTATATATTCAATTACTGTTGGTATACGATATTATACAACCTCAGCTTCAGGTGTACAGTGCAGTG
The DNA here is from genome assembly GCA_033961575.1 of Aselliscus stoliczkanus. Lineage (NCBI taxonomy): Eukaryota > Metazoa > Chordata > Mammalia > Chiroptera > Hipposideridae > Aselliscus > Aselliscus stoliczkanus. Next base: position 25,442,418 of record CM066737.1, read on the forward strand.
ATCAAGCCTCTACTCCATCCATGAAATGGTCTCCCTAACAAGACATGTGACCATCTGACACCCCACAAAATATTTACAACATTATTAATTATATTCCCCGCACTGTGTTTCATATCCCTGTGGCAATATTGTAGTTGTCTATTTATGCTGTCTAATCCCTTCCCCTTCTCCCTCATCCCCACCCGCCTCCCAACTAGCAACCCTCAGCCCTCCCTCTATATCTATGAGTCTGTTTACTTTGCTCGTTCATTCAGTTTTTCAGATTCCACATATAAGTGAGATCATATGGTACTTGTCTTTCTCCGACTGGCAGTCTCTTTTGATACATTCCCTAAAGGAAGTGGGTAACCAGCATGGAGGGGTTAACCATTCACCCAGTAATCCTGAAATGTTAGACACTCAAGGAGAAAATGAAGATGAACACATGTGCAGTTTTGTGGGGTTTCTATAGTGCTCTTTGTTCAGTGTATACCTCAGAAGTATGTTGGACTTTCAACTTAGTGTAGCACTGTGATTTCCATAATTGATGTATTCCATGGGTACAGTGACTAAGTGACCCAATTTCCCTAGGACTAAAGGAGTTTTTGGGACATGTGTCTGCGTGATCAACTGGAATATATCAATACCAAGAAAAGCATCATTTTCTTGCATTGTAATTTTAAAACCAGGACAGTCCCAGCAATTTGGGTCAAGTTAGTCACTCTATCTATAAGGGTGTGTATGTGTGTATATATGTTTATGTATGCATATGCATATCTCAAAATCTAGGTGCCATATTTAGATGGGGAATAAAGTGTGTTAGATGCCATGATACACATGTACATTTATATTTCCAGATCTCTCTAAAAAACATCTATTTCCGAATAATTTTTTTAAAAAAAGAATTAATCATGAAGTGCTATTTTAATATCTATCAGACCATATCATATTATCATTTTTTTTTTTGGACCTCATTTCTCAAGGCACTACCTAAAAATCATGTGCAGCCAAAATTTTAATCCATTTCATGGGACTTATAGAACGTGTTCATTTTTCCTACCTATTGTCCCAGTCCCCAGATACCTGATCAGGAATTTGCTGTTTGATAGAAACAGTTCTTTTTTTTTGCCATTTTACAGATAATGCAAAAGCTTGCATTCATGGTCATTTTGGAGGCTGGAGGTTTCTCATTTGCATCATTTGCACATCTTTAGCAGGCTGGTGCGAAAACATAAGACTGCTTCATCATTTTTATTAATCAATGCTTTTATCTTTACTTAAAGACTTGGTCCATTAACTGAAGCTCCTTGTGATGAATCTTGAGTCTTCCAGAAGAATGAATCTGTGTTCTGGCACATGAAAAGCAGCCCTCCCTGCAGTTCTACCAAGACATATTTGAATATGTTTTGCTAATATTATATATGTATATATAGTATTAACATGGGGAAATTAGATTGAGGGTTTTTTAAAAAAAAGATTTTATTGGGAAATTGGGGGAGGGGACCAGCCAAGTTGTTGTTCTTCTATCTTTGTTGTGGAGGGCGCCAGTCACCATCTGGATTCCCGTCAGTAGCTTGTGGCCTCCAAGCTGAAGGTGCTGTGTTCAATCTTAGTTGCGGGTGGGTGTAACCACCATCCCACGCAGGAGTCAAACCCGGCAACCTTGTTAAGAGTGCACGCTCTATCCTCTGAGCCATCCTGGTGGCAGCTCAGCTCAAGGTGCTGAGTTCAATCTTCAGTTGCGGGTGGGTATAGCCACCATTGACAGATAATCTTATTGTTACACCAGCTGAGCCATCCTGCCACCTGTTGGCAGCTCAGCGACAGCTCGGCTAGGGCACAGCGTTCACTGGCCCATGTGGGAATCAAACTGGTGGCCCTGTTGCTCAGAGCACGCGCTCCAAGCCAACTCTTAACCAAATGAGCCACTCAGCCAGCCCTGAGGATTTTTTTCAAAAGATGGAGTGATTTAATGTTTGGTAATTGAAAATCTATCTATCACAGTGTTTGGAAATAAGCAGAGATATAATAATTTGGTCTGACACACTGCTGTTTGTTGTTTTCCTTCTTTTTATATTTTGATTACACTCTCCTACCACCCATTCCTTGATGTCCTTTGAGAATTGCAAGCTTCTTGAAGACAGATAACTTGGTATCATTGCATTCCCAGAAGTTAGCATGGTGCTTGACCAAGGATGGTATTCATGAAATGTTAGTTAAGTAAATGAATAAACAAGAAAATGTAGATTAGAATGATTTCCCAAGAATGGCTAAGGGTAATGCAAAAAAATGCAAATCCGGTAGTAGCTATATACACTTGCATACACAAAGCATTGAATGCCCCCAAAGATCTCATTAAATCTCAGGATTTCACCAGGGCCAATTCTAGTGACTTTGTTCCTTGTTAACCTGTCAGATCACTATAAAGAAATAATCATGATCATAGTAATAGTAATAATAATAAGAAGAATAGTCTTTGTCTTTTGGTATTAATTCAGTCAAAAAATGTTGACCAAATACTTATTATGTGCCCAGCTTTATTTGGTGCTGGGGATACAATGGTCAATATGGCCAAGTTCCTGCTCTCGAAGAGATTTCAATCTTTATATTTCTTTTGAGCTCTACCTCTGTCTTCCTGAGTGTAAAATGGGTATGATTATCTATGCCTAAATGTTCAATAATAAGTTTAAAGGCAAAATGTTTCAAACTACTCACCAAACCAAATGCTCTTGCATGATTTATTTTAATATAAATCTGTTGATGGCAGTCATCATGTCTTTTCTGTTTTCAGCTGGGTATAACCAGAGCCTAGTACAGAACCTGGCCCACAGAAAATTTTCAAGAAAAGTTTCTTCCAGGGCCGGCCGAGGGGCGCGTTGGTTAATAGCTGGCTTGGGACGCCAGCGGCCCCAGTTGGGATCCCACATATGAGGGCCAGTGACACTGCCCTCTACAACTAAGATGGTGAACAGCAGCTCCACCTGGAGCTGGGATGCGCAAGTCCCCCCACGATGTTGTGGCTGCAGCCCCTGCTGCAGTGGGCTGCCATAGGCTACAGTGAGTGGGTGGCAGCCAGCGTGAGCTGCCAATAGCCGCGGTGAGCGACCATCCAGAGGCCAGCGACCTATTCTGCCTCACCCGGGAAGAGCGCAATGATGATACCAACATGGGCCTGTGAAGCAACATCCTCCGCAACTAGACTGAAGAACAAAAGCACAGCAACTTGTTTGTTCCCCTTCCCCAGTTCCCCAACGCTGTTCCCCTCCCCTAATTCCCCAATAAAAATCTTTAAAAAAAAAGGGAAAGTTTCTTCCAAGGTTATACCTTCCATGTCATCAGACTTAAGCCCCGTGGCTTCTAAATTCCACAGTCCCCTTTCCATATCTACTATAGTGGCCTTCACAGACAATGTTGTATCTAGTTGTACATGCATGTGTCCATATTTACCCTTAGATGGTAAGCTCTTTGGGAATAAAGATTGTCTACATTATTTGTCTTTACCACATATCCCAGCACTAGTATACCCACAGTCAATGCTTACTGAATTAAATAATTCTCAAAATACCTAAGCTTATTGTGGATCAATAATTTTTTAAGTAATTCTAGTGGCCTTGTGTCTGGTGATCCAGGAGAATGGCACTAGAGAAATAATAACAGTAATAAAAATCGTGACACACACTAAGTGTCAGGCGTAGTGCTAAGTGCTTTCCTTGTTTTCCTTATAAAATCCTTCCCCAAACCCATCATTATATCCATTGTACAGGTGAGGAAACTGAGACACAGGTAGGTTAAGTGACTTACTTACGTTCACACAGGTAGGAGTTAAATCACCACTAGTTATCTGGTCATATTAGCTCCATGATATTTCTTCATATGTCATTCTTTACTGAAGAAACGCATGGATTGGCTAAACATAAGAGGAGTCCAATTGGATTCCAAGATACTGTTACTGACAATTCAGAGGCCAGAAGTTTTACCAGATACTGGTGCTGGCAGATGAACCAGAAATTCTCTTGATGTTACTTGGAATTTCACTTTAAATGTAAACTACTAGAGATGAGCCATCCTCCTGGTTATGAAGTGTCACTGATAAACTCAGGCTGTGAAGCAGGAAGTAAGTACCCCTTTATCAAATGTAATGCCTTTTGCGGGAGGAATTAGGGCTGGAGGGTTATTAACAAGTACAAAAAAGAAAAGGAAAAATACACTATGCTTCTTTGATGGACTTTGACCTGGACATATGAGGGACTGAAAGATCATTTTGATTTAAAATAAAAATAACTATTTGAGTAGCACGCAACTAACCAAGCTTTTTCGCTGTAGCACTATGACAGTCTTTTGTTCAGCTCTGCGTAGTGAGAGAAAATTCTTGTACTTTTAACTGACTGAAAGGTGTCAGAGCATAAATGCTTCTAACTATGTCCAGGCTTTTTTAAAGTGCCCTAATTTAAGGTCCATAACACAATGGCTTTTATATATTTCACTGTGAAAATAAATTTCAGTTGGAAATGTGTAAATTCTTGTTGGAAACCTAGGTCTTTCATGCCTAAGCACCAAAAGACCTGGCATTTTAAATAATAGTGGCAATTAAAATAAAATACTTTTTAAAAAGGATTTTTATTAAAATATAGCTGACATGCAATATTATGTTAGTTTCAGGTGTACACCATAGTTATTCAACATTTATATACCTAAAGAAGTGATCACCATGATAAGTCCAGCAACCACCTGACACTGTACCACAGTATGACAATACTATTGTCTATATTCCCCATGCTGTACATTATATCCCCATGACTTTTTTTTTTTACCTGAAAATTTGGACTTCTTATTGTCTTTCACTTTACCCCCCCCTTTTTTTAAATTTTCAATTATAGGTGACAATATTATTTTGTTAGTTTCAGGTGTACAGCATAGTGGTTAAACATTTATATAATTTACAAAGTGATCCCCCTGATTAGTCTAGTACCCACCTGGTGTGGTGTGTCCCGTTAATTGATTTGCAGATATTGAACCACCTTGCATCCCAAGAATAAATCCCACTTGTTCATGGTGTATGATCTTTTATTTTTGAGCGGGCAGTGTTACGGGCCCTCACATGTGGGATCCGAACCAGGGCCGCTGGCGTCCCAGGCCAACTCTTAACCACCTCGCCACTCGGCCAGTCCTATATGATCTTTTTAAAGTATTGTTGAATTCAGCTTGCAAATACTTTGTTGAGGATTTTTGCATCTATGTTCATCAGGGATATCAGCCTATAATTTTCATTTTTTGTAATGTCCCTCATTACACTTCAAAGCGTGGTCATTTCATCTACACCTGGGAGACTGGTGATTTCTTTCTGATATCCAAGGGATTTGATCTACATGAGAAAATAGGCAGTGCCTAGAGGAAAGGACAGGGAGAAGAGCAAAAGGCAAACAGATTGAGGTAGTAGGAGGGAAAGAACCACCGATGGATAGCTAAAAGGAAAACAGAGGCATTTGTTTGGATATCATTTTCTTTTTTATTTTAGCAAATGAGTTTGTTTTTTTAATAAGATTTTATTGGGGAATTGGAGGGGAACAGCGTTGGGGAATCAGGGAAGGGGAACAGACAAGTTGCTGTCCTTTTGTTCTTCAGTCTAGTTGTGGAGGATGTTGCTTCACTGGCCCATGTTGGTATCAGCATTGCGCTCTTCCTGGGTGAGGCAGACCAGTCGCTGACCACTGGACGGCCGCTCATGGTGGCTGCCAGCCACTCACGGCCGCTCGCTGCAGCTCATGAAAGCTCACACCAGCTGCCGGTCAGCCCCACTGAAGCCTACACTGTCACCAGAAACTCACGGCAGTCCAACTCCAGGTGGAGCTGTTGTTCACCATCTTAGCTGTAGAGGGCGCATGTAGGATCCAAACGAGGTCCCTGCTGCTCAGAGCTGGCATCCCAATCCAACTCTTAACCAATGCACTACTCTGCCGGCCCTGGATATCATTTTCAAATCACACTTACGAAAAACAAAATGGGAAGTTAGATGGAGACACGCCTCCTTGTGCCCTACAATGCATCACTTAAGGTGTGAAAATGTAAGAGAAGATAGATTACAATAAATTTCCATGAGGCGATGACCAATTTCCTTATTTATAGTTATTCTTAGGAACTAATCAGGACTGTTTAGGAATGTAAAATCAAGATATTCTGGCCCAATCAGCATACGCTCATCCGAGAAATTTCTTCAGAGAAATTCTCTTTTATTGAAGAGTTGTTCTTTGAGCTTTTGAGCGTTTTATTTGCAAAGCTTATATATAGAGAAGTTATATCTTAACCAGCCTCAGCATGAATCTTACAAGGATATATCTTTCCTAGTCTACAATTACAATTCTGAGCTAGCTTCTTGTTTAGTCAGCAGACTCTACAAAAGCAATACTATATGTCATACAATGTGTGCTAAAAAAAGATGGAGTAAAATCATTTTGCTAAGTGAAATTAGCCAGTCACAGAGCACAAGTACTGCATGACTCCACTTACACGAAGTACCTAAAATAGTTAAACTCATGGAAACAGAATTCAGTGGTGATTGCCAGGGGTTATGGGGGAGGGGGTAATGGAGGGGTGCTGTTGAACAGGTTAAAGTTGCAGGAATACAAGATGAATACATTCTAGAATTCTACTCTGTAACACTGTACCTCCAGTTAACAATAACGTCTTATGCACTTCAAATTTTATTAAGATGGGAGGTCTCCTGTTAAGTGTTTTACCACAATAAAAAAAATCCTTCTATGAATTAAGAGATGCAGACTTCTCTGAATTTATCTAGTAGAATGTTTTTTTGTTTTTTTAAGAATTTATTGGGGAATTGGGGAAGAGGAGCAGTGCTGGGGAATCTGGGAAGGGGAACAGACAAGTTGCTGTCCTTTTGTTCTTCAGTCTAGTTGTGGAGGATGTCATTTCACTGGCCCATGTTGGTTTTGTGTTCATTGCAGTCTTCCCAGGTGAGGTATTTGCTCGTCGGCCGTTGGACGGTCACTCAGTTGGGGCTGAAGGGCAGCTCACGAAATCTCATGCTTGCTGCTGGCCTCAGCAGCCTACGCCGTCACCTGCGACTCATGGCAGCCCAGCTCCAGGTTGAGCTGTTGTTCACCATTGAAGTTGTAGAGGGTGCGGTGTCAGTGGCCCTCATGTGGGATCCGAACCAGGGGTCCTGCTGCCCAGAGCTGGCATCCCAAGCCAACTCTTTTTATTTTAAGATTTTATTGGAGAATTGGGGGAGGGGAACAGACAAGCCGCCGTCCCTTTGTTCTTCAGTCTAGCTGCAGAGGACGTTGCTTCACTGGCCCATGTTGGTATCATCATTGCGCTCTTCCGGGTGAGGCAGTCGCTCATCAGCCATTGGACAGCTGCTCACACCAGCTGCCGGCCGCTCACAGCTGCAGCCCATGCCATCGCCAGTTACTCACAGCAGCCCAGCGTCTCTGGCCCTCATGTGGGATCTGAACCGGGGCCCTGCTGCTCAGAGCTGGCATCCCATGCCAACTCTTAACCAACACGCCACTTGGATTACCCCCTAGTAGAATATTTTATTTATTTATTTATTTATTTATTTTGTAGAGGTCAGTGTCACTGGCCCTCATATATGGGATCCAAACCTGGGCTGCTGGCATCCCAGGCCAGCTCATAACCACCGCGCCACTCAGCCGGCCCTCTAGTAGAATATTTTAAAGTGTGTGCCATGCGTTAAAGCTGTTGGATATTTAATAAATCTAAACAGGCTGCCTCTAGGTAGAGTTGAGTGCTCTGTTTCACTGTGATTTGAAAAGTGGTTGAATATTAAGTAACCAGAGATTGTGTAATTAAACAGAAGGATGCTTCATCTCATTACCCTAGTTAATGAATGGTAAATTCTATTCAGGGTAGGTAAATGAATTTTGAATCATAACCCTTAAAACAGAAAATGTAAGATGAAGTATACTGTCTTTTCTACATAGGTAGACTTTTCATGGTTATATTTTAAAAAGAAAACTATTGGCTCTTGAAAGGGAAAAGTGTGAAGATTCCACTTTACAGCTGTGATGAAGCATTCAAGATAAGGAAAAAATGAGCACAATTATTAAAAGAGAAATAGATAACCTAAGTCAAAATCAGCTTTCTCTATATAGTATCAGTGCATTAAATTTCTGGATACCTAATTTAGATAAAATTGTTTCTGAAAACAGGCAAATACATATAATATGTTTTGAATGGTAAAGGAAGAAAATCACCTTCCTTTTATAACACATTGTCTCTGTGACTACTTGGAAATTGTTCATCTGATTTACCAAAATTGGGGACACTCGGTCATTTTAGAATACTTTGAGACTCATCTTTATTTTTGTGAAATTAAAACTTGAAGAACAATAGTAGTGATTAAACAATTAAGGCATACTTGTTAAAAAGTCCATGACTGGGGGACCAGCTGAGTGGCTCAGTGGATTAAGAGTGTGAGCTCTGAGCAACAGGGTCACCAGTTCGATTCCCACATGGCCCAGTGAGCTGTGCCCTAGCTGAGCTGCTGCTGAGCTGCGAACAGGTGGCAGGATGGCTCAGCAGGTGAGAGCATGTGCTCCTAACAACAAGGTTGCTGGTTCCACTCCTGCATGGGATGGTGGGCTGTGCCCACCCACAACTAAGATTGAACATGGCACCCGAACTGAGCAGCCGGGAGCTGCCAACAGGCAGCATGATGACAACTGGACTTGGAGCTGAGCTAGCTGCACCCTCCACAACTAAGATTGAAGGACAACAACTTGGCTGCTCCCCTTCCCCAATTCCCCAACACTGTTTTCCTTCCCCAATTCCCTAATAAAATCTTAAAAAAAAAAAAAAGTCCATGGCTGACCAAATCACCATATCAGTAGTAAAGGTGGCTGTCTGGCTTTTTAATGAATGTGTAATGAAAGACTTGTAAAATTGCTCATAGTTTACCCACAGTTTTTGAATTTCCCCACATTATTTGTTAAAGTTTATCACATAAATCCAAATTTGGGGTCATTTTAAATATTAAATGTGTGCTTGAATGTCTCTCATAGTGTCTTAGGAGCCATTCACTATATCATACAAATATGTATTAAGGAACTTTGAATACTGTTTTGTTCCTCACACTATAATTTGCTACAATACAGTCTAGCGCATTTCCTTGGTTAAGAGAGAAGAACTTTTTTTTAATTGGGGAATCAGGGAAGAGGAACAGACAAGTTGCTGTCTTTTTGTTCTTCAGCCTAGTTGTGGAGGACGTTGCTTCACTGGCCCATGTTGGTATTGTCATTGTGCTCTTCCCGGATGAGGCAGATTGGTCACCAGCCTCTGGACGGCCACTCACGGCTGCTCTTGGCAGCTCACACCAGCTGCCAGCTGCTCACACTGGATGCCGGCCACCCACTGCAGCCGATGGCAGCCCACTGCAGCAGGGGCTGCAGCCTACACCATCACCGGGGCTCGCAGCCCATCTCCAGGTGGAGCTGTTGTTAGCTGTAGAGGGCAGTGTCACTGCCCCTCATATGTGGGATCCAAACCCCGGGCCGCTGGTGTCCCAAGCCAGCTCTTTTTTTTTTTTTTTTTTTTTTAAAGATTTTATTGGGGAATTGGCGGAGGGGAACAGCGTTGGGGAATCGGGGAAGGGGAACAGACACGTTGCTGTCTTTTTGTTCTTCAGTTTAGTTGCGGAGGATGTTGCTTCACTGTTGGTATCGTCATTGCGCTCTTCCCGGATGAGGCAGATCGGTCGCTGGCCTCTGGATGTCGCTCACCGCGGCAGCTCACGCTTGGCTGCCAGCCGCTCACGCTGGCTGCGGGCCACTCACTGTAGCCTATGGCAGCCCACACCATCACCAGGGCTCGCACAGCCCAGCTCCAGGTGGAGCTGTTGTTAGCTGTAGAGGGCAGTGTCACTGGCCCTCATGTGGGATCCGAACCGGGGCCGCTGGCATCCCCAAACCAGCGCTTAACCAATGCGCCACTCGGCCGGCCCCCAAGCCAGCTCTTAACCAATGCACCACTCAGCCAGCCTGAGAACTATTTAGAATAACAATTTTGGTGCGGTAGAATAACAGCTTTATAAGCCTTCATAAAGGTTTTCTTGGCGGAATTTCCAGTTTACAATGTCAGTATGAGGATTCCATATTCATTAAATCTATAATAATTCTAGATTTGTTATACTGAGAGGTGACTATAAGGTTGGATGCTCACCAGCATTGGTTTTATATGTTTTTTGGGTGATTTTTAGAGTTTACCTTTAGAGCCAGTGCTGCAGAAATCAAAATCAATGGGAGTTTTCTTAGAGGGACTGCATTGATTCAATCAATTCTCCCATGTCCGTCACTTTATAGGTGTCAGGCACTGAGTTAGAAGGTCTGTCATACAGATGCAGGAAAGAATCAGTTACATGCTCTGCTCTCAAGGAGGGGCGCCCCGGAGCTGGGCTGACTATATAAATTGTGAGGTTTGCCCAGTGCTGGATCTAGCCAGGTAGACCTGAGCATGGTAGACACATAAGTCTGTTTATTAAATAGATAATAAATATTTCCTAAATGAGTGAACAGATCTATTCCATAATATAGGAACATGCAAATGCCCTGAAAGATCACAGAACTGAGAGCTTCCTTCTCGCTCGTAGAGACTGTAGGTGGAATTTTGAAGAATGTGTGTTGGCATTAGTGTAATATTGAAACAACGTTTTAAAGATTTTAGTATGACTCTAGTTATGAAAAACAATGATGTGAACTAGAAGTCTTTAGAATCATAGACTCTTGACAGTTATCTTGAAATAAAGTTTTTCTTTATAGTGGATATAAATGTTTCAGGTAATGTCAGCAATTGTGGAAAATTCAGAGGAAATATAGCCAACATAATAAGAGTATAAGATCATTAAAGGATCTCTTCCTGCCTGGGTCAGACCCATGGGTAACTGAAAGAATGATGTGTAAGGGTTTGATTCTCTTGCTAATACCAATCTCAAAGCCTAGGATGTCATCCTAAACCTCCCAGTTCTATTAATACCCATCATAGTTACTTATTCATGAAGTTAGCTAAGCATTTTTTTCAGTTTCCCTCACCTCTTAAGTTAATGAAATTTAATAAGATGGTCAGTTTCCTCCTTCTTCTGCATTTCCATCTTTAAGGTTAATTTATGTGAAACACTAATCAAAATACATGACTACATGAAATATATACCATGAATTATACTCATTTTTAAGTAGTCAAAATGCCCTACATCATTTTTATAGAAGTGATGATATTTAGTTTTTCATTCCAATTTATTATGTACTTACTATGTGCCAGGTACTGGAGCTGCATACTGGGACACAAAGCCAAGCAAGGCACATGTGTTGTGTATACCAATAGAATCTATAGTCCAATGACAAAGAGGTGGATGTGTAGCTTTATTAAGAGCAGCAAAAGTGGGAAACAGTACTGTGACAGAGGCCAAAGAGGCAGGACAGCTAGCTTAGTTAGATTGGGGGCCAGAGAAGGGCTCTTTGAAGAGGTGACATTTAAGCTGAACGCAGAAGGTTTCAAAGGAACTAGCCATCCATAAAACAGAAGTTAAGAATATTCCTGGCAGAGGAAACGTGTGCAGGTTCCCAAGCTTATAAAAAGATTAGTGTATTATAGGAACAGAAAGAAAGACCAATGTCAAAACATGGGAGAGTAGCTGAGTGACTGGTTAGCTCAGTTGGTTAGAGCGTGGTGCTGATAACACGAAGGTTGCTGGTTCGTTCCCCGCATGAGCCACTGTGAGCTGTGCCATCCCTAAAAGTGTCAACTATGCTATTGTAGCATGAAAGGAATGCATAACCAATGACCATGGCTGTTCCCCAATAAAAAATTAGAAAAAAAAATGGGAGAGTAGAATGAGATGAACCTGAAGAGGAGGGCGGGATCCCAGCTCATGCAGGACCTTACAGGCCTGTGTGTAGAGGTGGGATGATATTGAAATCTCTGCAGAATTGTATCATGATGAGATTGAATTTTAAAAATTATTCTGGATATTTTAAAGAGGAAGATTATTTTTTCTTAAGAGCCTGTTTTTGTTTGTTTGTTTGTTTGTTTTTTGTTTGTTCATTTTTATTGGGTAACAGTGTGTTTTTCCAGGACTCATCAGCTCCAAGTCAAGTAGTTGTTTCGGTCAAGTTGTGAAGGGCGCAGCTCAGTGGCCATGTGGGCATCGAACTGGCAACCTTGGTTTTATGAGCACTGTGCTCTAACCAACTGAGCTAATTGGCCGCCCCTGAAGTGCCTGTTTAAGTGATCCAAACAAAGAATGGGAGGTGGCTTAGACTAGGACAGTAAAAATAGAAATGAATGGATTGAAGAGATACCTGGAGGTGTATCTGATAGGGTGATATAATTATATGTTTACTTGGATATGTTTACTTCTCTTATATCTTTACTTCCCCTACAGCATAGAGCCCATTGAAGGGAGGGTGTATATCTTGTTCACCTCTGTATTTCTACTTCCAACTGGGAATAGTCAATTAAAAATTTTTTTCATAACTTGGAATGTCTGGAGCATGACAGGCACTCATCAAATCTTCAAATAGATGAATAGTTTTGCTATCTATAGTGGAATTTCTCTTTGCCCTAAAATTAATTTTTTTTTATCATGCATTACAAGTTCCCCCATGATTTTGTTATCCTACAATGTGGTGAACATGACCATATCATCTCTTTCTCCATCCCCGTTTAAGATTTTATAAACTTCAGTGATACACTTTCAGTAGCTTCATCTTTCAGGTTGAAGAAAGAAAATCTCATGAGTCCTTTCTCATATGGCGCTTCCTCCTTTCTTATTTTTTTTTTAACTGAGCCCTCCTGCCACCTGTTGGCAGCTCAGCAGCAGCTCAGCTCAGGCTGGGCATCAAACTGCTGTTGCTCAGAGCTCAGCTCGCACTCTTGAGCGAGCTCTTAACCAACTGAGTCACTCAGCCAGCCCTAGCACTTCCTCCTTTTGTCTGATCATTTCTGTTGCTTCCCTCTGGATTTTCTTCAGCTCTTTTATGCCTTGTTTGTGATATGATAACACAGTGCTCCTGGTGTGAACACACCACAATCCTGTGTGTCGGTTGAATTCTGGGTTTTGTTTTATGCCAATACATTTTCTAATAAAGCCCAATATTTTCTAGACACTTTTTGGTTCTAGGGAATAGGGCCCAAAGACCCACAAGTCTTCTTATAGTAATAATATAATTTATAACTGGAAATGAAGTATTTTTTGTTGTTGTCCACATCTATACTTTTCTTTCCTTTTATACAGCCTCATGTAATTTTCTTGCATCTTGTCCCTGCCAGTTTGGTATCTCACTGTCTCCAGAAAAACTTAGTGCCAATTGCATTCTTTTCTGCAAATCATTTGTAAAAATTGTCAGATTAGGCTGACGCCTGGGAGATATCTCCACTTGTAGTTTCTGTCCAAAGCAATTTTCCCCGACTCTTTGTTTCTTGTCTGTAAGGCAGTTCTCCTCTATTCATGACAAAAAGAATCTTCTCAACTTCATGGTAACCCTGGTCAAAGATTATGTAAGTACACTTTGAAAATGAATATAACATATTTGCTTGTTTTATGTTGTTGTTATTATTAGTTATCCATGAATAACTCAATCTGATTAGCTGAACATGATTTCCCCTTATAGAAACCACACTTCCTTTTAATAAATGTTATTTCTTCTTCTTGAGTAACTCTATCTATCTATCTATCTATCTATCTATCTATCTATCTATCTATCTATCTATCTTTCAATCATCTGTCTTATCTCTCTACCTAGCTACTCTTCCATTAACTTGTCTGTTATGAAGGTAAACTTGTCAGTCTTTAGCTGTAAGAATCTCCACTAAAATTCTTCTTATGAATGCCAAGCATCATCCTTTCAGAATTTATAATAAATAATGACTCTTAAAAGTTTTGACTGTTAGCTCCACAATTTCACCTTGAATTCTTTTAAAACTTTTGATGCATTTAAACCAATTTATCAATTAAATCTACAACATCCTCTAATTTTATTCTTTGCTTAAATCTTTTGTGACAGTAAATTTTCTCAACTGTAAGATAACTTCTTTGGGTCGGCCAAGTGGCACGTTGGTTAAGAGCTGGCTTGAGACACCAGTGGCCCTAGTTCAGATACCACATATGAGGGCCAGTGACACTGCCCTCTACAGCTAACAAAGCTCCACCTGGAGCTGGGCTGTGCGAGCTCCGGGATGGCATAGCTGCAGCCCCTGCTGCAGTGGGCTGCCATAGGCTACAGTGAGTGGCCGGCAGCCAGCGTGAGCTGCCAAGAGCCGCTGTGAGCGGCTGTTCAAAGGCTGGTGACCAATCTGCCTCATCCGGGAAGAGCGCAATGATGATACCAACATGGGCCAGTGAAGCAACATCCTCCGCAACTAGACTGAAGAACAAAAAGACAGCAACTTGTCTATTCCCCTTCCCCGATTCCCCAATGTTGTTCCCCTCCCCCAATTCCCCAATAAAATCTTTTTAAAAAAAACAGTAACTGTTTAAAAAAAAAAGATAAGAAGACGTTTGAAGGGCCGGCCTAGTGGCGTGGTGGTTAAGTGCTGGTCTGGGTTCGGGTCCCACATATGAGGGCCAGTGACAGTGCCCTCAAAAAAAAAAAAAGACGTTTGATGTTTTGTGAGCATGGGGAGATCATAAGGTCACTCATTTAAAAATAAAACTCTGGTTTTAGTGTATAGAAGAGATGGGGTTTGGGGGATAGTGAAAGCAGGAAGACAAATTGGGAGGCTATTACAATAGGCAATCAGGTAAGAAATGATGAAGACTTGAACCTGAATGGTGGTGGAAGTCACCAGATTTATTTTTTACAAAACTCATCAATTTTATTTATCAGACATTAATTATATTTGCCAGAAAATGCATTTGCTATTTACATAAAAAGTATTTTTTCCTTTTCATGAAACACTAAAAGTTGTTATGATAAAGTTACTTTAATATAAGTTTGTGTTTTCAAAAACTCAGACAATAGTGGTTATCAGAGGGTAAGGGGAGAGGCGGGTGGTAGATGAGGGTAAAGGGGATCAAATATATGGTGATGGAAGGAGAACTGACTCTGGATGGTGAGCATACAATGTGATATATAGATGATGTATTACAGAATTGTACACCTGAAATCTATGTAACTTTACTAATCATTGTCACCCCAATAAACTTTAATTAAAATATATAAGTATGTATATATCCAAAGGAGAACTGTTTTCATCAAAGAACCATTACTGTATACTCTATCTTTGTAACTGTTTATTGTATATGCAATGTAGACAAGTAATTTTGCTTACTATAGAAAACTAATTGAAGTTCAAAGAATGATTTTACTAGTTATTTTGCTTAAGCACCTTTCTAACTGATCTGAATTTCCAGGAACTGCTGCTTAATGCTTGATATTTTATTTCATAAATTCAGAGGCTGTGGATTTAGTTTAGTCATCAGACATCTTTAAGGCTTGCTAACTAAGTCAACTTGGTGTTCTTCAAAGATTAACCATAATGTTGCACATTAGAATGTTAAGAGCAAGATGGTAGTTTGAAGAAATAAACTGCTTAATGCTGTTTCCATTGGTCCCATGTAAACAAACAGTAGAATATTGGAATGGGCCGGCCAAGTGGCTCAGTTGGTTAACAGCTCGCTCAAGAGTGCGAGCTGAGCTCTGAGCAACAGCAGTTCAATGCCCAGCCTGAGCTGAGCTGCTGCTGAGCTGCCAACAGGTGGCAGGATGGCTCAGCTAGAAAAAAAAACAAAAACAGTAGAATATTGGCAAGTTATTCAACTCAAAGCCAATGTTTATTAAAGGCAAGAAGAAATTTTAAAAATGGAAATATTTCTGGATTTACATTTTGTCTCACCTCTGTCCAAATTCTTACTGTCAAAACAATCCAAAAATATACAGTAAAACCTTGGATTGCGAGTAACTTGGTTTACAGGTGTTCCACAAGATGAGCAAACATTTCTATTAGGTTGGTGCAAAAGTAATAGTGGTTTTCGCCATTACCACTATTACTTTTTTTTTTTTAGCTGAGCCATCCTGCCACCTGTTGGCAGCTCAGTGGCAGCTCAGCTTAGGCTGGGAATCGAACCGGCAACCCTGTTGCTCAGAGCTTGCACTCTTGAGCAAGCTCTTAACCAACTGAGCCACTCGGCCGGCCCTTGCAATTACTTTTGCACCAACCTAATACATTTTTTTTTTGAGGGCAGTGTCACTGGCCCTCACATGCAGGACCCGAACTGGGGCCGCCAGCGTCCCAAGCCAGCTTTTAACCACCGCGCCACTTGGCCGGCCCCAACCTAATACATTTTAACTTGGTAAATGAGCAATGTCTTGCAATACGAGCAGTTTGTTTCCCAAATGAATTGTGCTCGCAAACTGAGGTATTACTGCATTTAACATCTCACATGGGCTGACGCCTTGCTCTTATAAGCATGTTACTTGAATTGACTAGTGACAGAAGCTCCCTTTGAAATTAATCAAGAACACTATGAATAGAGCAAGTATTTGGCCTTACACACTTCTGTTTGATTTCATTCTTTTGCTGGCCTAGCCCTCTTTTTCTTGGGGAGACTGCTCCCACACACATGGAGATCATGAGCAACCAATTTGGCACCTTGGACCTTTGGCCACATATGATTGGTCAAGGGATGGCCTACCATGGGTAAATATGAGGCATTGCCACAGAAATTTTGCAATTATAATGAAATAAATGGTTTCTATCTGGTGGCCAAGATCTGCATTGATTTAATAGAAAAAAATTCAGTCAATATGGAGGTCATCCTATGTCTTTGTATATTTCACAAAGACCTCAGGTGATTCTCTAGCAGAATGTGCAATGACCAAAGTTAAAAGTACCTTGGTATAGATCAGGGTTCCTCAGATTTCCTTGTTGCTAAGAATACCCTAGGGTGATCGATAACTATATAACTTCCGAGCCACCTTACCTTCAAATTCTGTTTAGTCAATTTTGGGCCTAGTAATCTGTATTTTATTTTATTATTTTTTACTAGTCCTCTTATTTTATTGTATTTTTTAATTTATTTTCAATTGCAGTTGGCATTCAATATTATTTTATATTGGCTTCAGGAGTACAGCACAGAGCACAGAGGTTAGACATTTATATAATTTATGGGGAGATCCCTATCCCCAATTAGTCCAGTACCCACCTGGCACTATATACAGTTATTAAAATATTATTGACTATGTTCCCTGTTACACTTTACATCCCCTTGAGTATTTCATAATTACCGATTTGTACTTCTTACTCCTTTCACCTTTTTCAACCACTCCCCCAACCCCCCACCCTATACGCAAACTATCGGTTTGTTCTCTGTATCTATGACTGTTTCATTTTGTTTGTTCATTTATTTTGTTCTTTAGAGTCCACATATAAGTGGGATCATATGGTACTTGCTTTTCTCAGTCTGACTTATTTCACTTAGCATAATACCTTCTAGGCCCATCCATGTTGTCACAAATGTAAGATTTCATTCTTTTTTATGGCTGAGGGATATTCCATTGTATCTATGTACCACCTCTTCTTTATCCAGTTGTTTATTGATGGACACATAGGTTGCTTCCATATCTTGGCTATTGTAAATCACACTGCAATGAACGTAGGGGTGCATAGATCTTTCTGAATTAATGTTTTTTAATTTCTTTGGATGAATACCTAGGAGTGGAATTGCTGAGTCATAAGGTAGTTCTATTTTTAATTTTTTGAGGAACCTCCATACTGTTTTGAATAGTCGCTGCACCTATCTGCAATCCCACCAACAGTGTATAAGGGTTCCCTTTTCCCCACCTCCTTGACAGCACTTATTCGTTGATTTATTGATGATAACCATTCTGACAGGTGTCAGGTGATATCTCTGGTTTTAATTTGGATTTCTCTAATGATTAGTGATGTTGAGAATATTTTCATATGTTTATTGGCCATCTGTATATTCTCTTTGCATAAATATTTATTCAGGTCCTCTGCACATTTTATAATTGGATTGTTATATTTTTTGCTGTTGAGTTGCATGAGCTCTTTATAAATTTTGGATATTAACTCCTTATCGGATATATCATTGGTGAGTATCTTCTCCTATTCAGTAGGCTGTCTTTTCATTTTATTGTTGGTTTCTTTTGCTGTGGAAATTTTTTTCAGTTTGATGTAGTCCCATTTGTTTTTTCTTTTTTGTTTGTTTCCCTTGCTCAAGGAGATAGATCAGAAAAAAAATATTACTAAGAGCAATATCAAAGAGTTTACTGTCTATGTTTTCTTCTGGGAATTTTATGATTTGGGGTATTACATTTAAGTCTTTAATTCATTTTGAATTTATTCTTGTATGTTGTGAAAGCATGGTCTAGTTTCAGTGTTTTGCCAGCATTTGTCCAGATTTCCTAGCACCACTTATTGAATAGATTGTCTTTACCTCATTGTATATTCTTGCCTCCTTTGTCATAGATGAAATGACCATATAGGCAAGGGCTTAAATGATCATATAGGCGTGAGTTTTCTGGACCCTTTCTTCTGTTCCTTTGATCTATGAGTCTGTTTTAATGCTGTTTTAATTACTATAGCCTTATAGTATAGTTTCTATCAGGTATTGCGATACTTCCAACTTTGTTCTTTCTCAAGACTGCTGTTGCTTTTGGGGGTCTTTTATGGTTCCGTATAAATATTAGGATTATTTGTTTGAGTTCTGAGGAAAATGCCATTGGTATTTTGATAGGCATTGCATTGAATCTATAGATTGCTTTGAGCAGTATGGACATGTTAACGATGTTAATTCTTTATAGCCCTGAGCATATGCTTCCATTGACTTGTATATTCTTCAGTTTTTTTCTTAAAAGTCATAATTTTTTTAATACAACTCTTTTATCTCTTTGGTTAAATTTATTCCTAGGTGTTTTATTTTATTGATGCAATTGTAAATGAAATTGTTTTCTTAATTTCTCTTTCTGATAATTCATTATTGGTGTATGAAAATTCAGCCAATTTCTGAATATTAATTTTGTACCCTGCTACTTTACTAAATTCATTTTTCAGTTCTAATATTTTTGGGTGGAACCCCTAGGGTTCTCTATATTGTATCATGTCATCTGCAATCAATGACAGTTTTACTCCTTTCCTATTTAGATGCCTTTTATTTCTTGTCTGATTGCTGTGGCTAGGACTTCCAATACCATGTTGAATAAAAGTGGTAGAAGTGGACATCATTTTCTTGTTCCTAATCTTAAGGTAGGTGCTTTAGTTTTTTCACCATTGGGTATGATGTTAGCTGTGGGTTTGTCATATATGGCCTTTATTATATTGAGGTATTTCCCTCTGTTCCCAGTTTGCTGAGAGTGTTTATCATGAATGGATTCTAGATTTTATGAAATATTTTTTTTGCATCTGTTGATATGACCATATGATATTTATCCTTCATTTGGTTTATGTTGCATGTCACAGTTGATTTGCAGATATTGAACCAACCTTGCATCCCAAGAATAACTCTCACTTGATTGTGGTGTATGATCTTTTTAATGTATTGCTGAATTTGGTTTGCTAATATTGGTTAAGGATTTTTGCATCTATGTTCATCAGGGATATTGTCCTATAATTTTATATATAATATATATAAAATGTCTTTGTTGGCTTTGGTATCAAGGTAATGATGACCTTATAAAATGAGCTTGGGAGCTTTCCATCTTTTTGAATTTTTTGGAATAGCTTGAGAAGGACAAGTGTTAATTCTTCATGAATGTTTGGTAAAATTCACCTGTGAAACCACCTGGTCCAGAGTTTTTATTTGTTGGGAGTTTTTTGATTACTGATGCAATTTCATTAGTAATAATAAGCCTGTTCAGAATTTTTGTTTCTTCTTGATTCAGTCATAAGAGATTGTATGTTTCTAGGAATTTACCCATTTGTTCCAGATTGTTGAATTTGTTGGCATATAATTGTTTGTAGTATTTCCTTATATTCCTTTGTATTTCTGTGGTGTCAGTTGTCACTTCTCTTTCATTTCTGATTGTATTTGATTTGGTCTTCTCTCTCTTTTTCTTGATGAGTCTGGTTCAAGATTTATCAATTTCTTGTATCTTTTCAAAGAACCAGCTCCTGGTTTCATTGATCTTTTGTATTATTTTAAGACTCTATTTTGTTTATTTCCACCCTGGCTTTTATTATTTCCTTTTTTCTACTCACTTTGAGCGTTGTTTGCTGTTCTTTTTCTAGTTCCTTTAGGTATATGGTTAGATTATTTTCTTGAGATTTTTCTTGGGTGTTTTTTTTTTTGAAGGCAGTGTCACTGGCCCTCATATGTGAGACCTGAACCGGGGCCGCTGGCTTCCCAAGCCAGGGCCCAACCACCCCGCCATTCGGCCAGTCCGAGATTTTTCTTGTTTTTTTGACATAGGCCTGTATTGCTATGAATTTCCCTCTTGGGACTGCTTTCACAGTGTCCCATAGATTTTTGCTCAGTGTGTTTTCATTTTCATTTGTCTCAAAGTGTCTTTTGATTTTTTCCTTGATCTCATTGTTGACCCATTCATGATTTGGTAACATGTTATTTAGCCTTCATGTGTTTGTTGTTTTTCAGATTTCTTCTTGTGATTAATTTCTAGTTTCATACCACTATGCTTGGAGAAGACACTTTATATGATTTCAGTCTTTTTCAATTTATTGAGATTTGTGTTTTGGCCTACCATGGGGTTTATTTTGGAAAAGATTCCACATGCTGGATGGACCTAGAGGTGTGCTGAGTGGAATAAGTCCAACAGTGAAAGACGAATGCCATGTGATTTATATGTGGAATCTAAAGAACAAAATAAGCAAAGAAAACAGAAACAAACTCATAGATAGAGAGAATATTTTGATATTTGCCAGATGTGAGGGAGTTGGTGGTGAGTGAGAAAAGGGAAGGGATTAAGATGTACAAATTGGTTGTTACAAAATAGTCATGGAGATGTAAAGTATAGCATAAAAAATATAGTCAATAACATTGTAATAACTATGTATGGTATCAGATGTTTACTAGCTTTATTGGAGTGATCACTTCATAAATTATATAAATGTCTAATCAGTATTTGTACACCTGAAACTAATATATTTCATATACACTTTAGTTGAAAAAGCAATTATTAAAAAATAAAAAAAAACAAATTAATAAGAAAAGAAAATATTCCATGTGTTCTTGAAAAGAATGTATATTCTACTGCTTTGAGGTGAAATGTTCTAAAAGTATAAATTCAATCCATCTGCTCGAGTGTGTCATTTCAGACCACTGCTTCCTTGTTGATTTCGTGCCTCAAAGATATGTCCATTGGTGTGAATGGGGTTGTCAAAGTCCTATGTATGACTGTATTACCCTCAATCTCTCTGCATTTTTGTTGGTCAGTTATTTGCTTTATATATTTAAATCCTCCTACGTTGAGTTCATAAATATTTACAAGGGTAATGTCCTCTTGTTGGATTAATCCTTTTATTAATACGAAATCTCCTTCTTTGTCTCTTATGTAGCCTTTGTTTTAAAGTCTATTTTGTCTGATGTAAGTATTGCTACCCCAACTTCTTTTTTTTTCATTTCCATTTGCAGGAAATATCTTTTCCATCCTTTTTCTTTCAGTCTATGTGTTCCTTTTGCAGTCTCCATGGTCACCTGAGCCATATGCTCCAGGAGTGTCCCTTGTGGAGATTTTGTGTTCCCTCCTATTGTAGTTGACACTTGATTACTCTTGGCAGGTTAGTGAATGGGACTGACCTTCAGGCTTACTGGCTGTGAGGATTGGCCAGGCTCACAGAGCATGAGGTGCTATAGGGAGGCTGACCCCCTGGCTTAGGATTCACTGCAGCGGGCTCTGGTTCCTGCTGAGACGACCCTTTGTGTATGTTGCCTGTGGGGCTAATTAGGTGGTGTTCTGTTGTGATTTCAAGCTGGCCGCTGGGTGTGCTGGTTCTGGAGCCTCTTGACAGGGCCTCCTTGAGGCTAAGGTTAGAGGTTGCCTGTGACTGGCCTGTGGCTACCTGGTTGAAGCAATCTGCAGTTGGTCATTGCATCTGCTGGACCTGGAGGCATATGGGAAAAGCCATGCTACAAACTGTGGCCAGTGGCCACCAGTACTGGGCCTGGGGCAGCACAGCAACAGGGCCCAGGCACTCAGAGGCCTTCTGCCACCTGTCAACTGCCCCTAAGACTCAGCCGCTGAAAGAGCCTCTAGAGGTACATGAGCTGGGTTGGGCGGGGAGGGGGCGTTTCACAGGGATTCGCTAGGTGGGGCAAGTGGGGCATCAGGTTACAGCAGATTCACCTTTGGTGCCAGTGCTGAACCTGGTACCACTCAAATGGCTCAGAACACATTGAGGCCAGCTGCCACCTGCCTGGGTCCCACAAACCCGTAAAGTGTGAGTCAACCCTGGCTGTCCGCTGGTTGCTAAACAGTGAAAAAGCCTCCAAAGTTGCATGAGTTGGGTGGAGTTCAGTCTCGGAGTCACTGGCATGGAGCCAGTGGAGTTCAGCATGCCAGTGTAAGTTCAGATTTGTACATGTGGCGGGGAGGCTCAACACAGGATAGATGGCACTCACCCACCAGGCATGGGGGAGAGGGGCTCAACACAGGAACAGTGGTGGCCTTCCTTCCAGCCTTTGCCTTGAAGCCACACTACTTAGTCTCCACCTATATGCTTCTGTTACCCCCCCCTCCAAGCCTATGTACCCCCACAGGAGCCCAGGGCATGTGCCTGGGAGTGAGTCACCTGTGGGCCCCCCAAGAGGAATACTTGGGCTTTCTGCAGCCCTCTGTTTTATTGGGATGAATGGAATCCCCACTGATCCCCAAATCCAGATTCTGTGTGGGCTCCTCCCCTCAGCACTGGTGCTGTGGGGCCGGGGGTACCTCCACAGTCATGGTTGCGACATCCCTCTCAACACTCAAGCATCACACGTGGGTGTGGAACAAGTCCATCTCCTGTCCCTGCCCCTACCACCAGTCTCATGTGGCCTCTTTTCCACATCCCTAGTTATAGGACCTTCGTTTAGCTAGTCCCCAGATGGTTCTCCAAGCTGACAGCTCCACAATTTAGTTGCAATTTATATGTGGTCGTGGAAGGAGGCAAGCATGGCATTCATCCATTTGGTCATCTTGACTAGAACCCTGGTAATCTATATTTTAATAAGCACCTCTAAATGATTTTATTTCCAGAAAATCTTAGGAAACTCTGAACTGGGTACTCATTCTGATCAGTCCTTTTGCCTGCAATTCAAGTAATTAGCATTTGATAGCAGTATGACTTTTCTCCAATCATTTTTGTTGGACTCTGCACTGTTTTCTAAAGGAAATTTTAGCCAACCATGACCTCTGAATTCAAAAGAGATAAATCGTTGGTCATGGCTTTACTTTTTATTTTTTTAATGAGTCTATTTATTCATTCAACAAACACAAGGGACTTACAAATTAATGGGGGAATAGGGCAGATATTAAATGAATAATTACATGAAAAAACAATATACCCTGATTGGTAATACCAAGCAATAAGCAATAGTAAAGTATACAATGAGATTATAAGGGACCTGATTGGGTGGAACTATAATTCAAGAAAGATCTCTCTGGAGAAGTGATTTTTAAGCTAATTGGATAGTGCAAATAATTTCTGATCCTAGCAAACTTAGGTCCTGGTATAGATCTGTTCCAGATATCTGGCCCTCAGCTCAGTTATGAATGGACTGAGAACATTACATTTGTCATGCCTTTTGGACTGCTGTATGAAAATGTCATGTTTTTTTGACATACATTCTCATAGACCTTAGCTTTCTTCCTTCTAGGTTAAGTAGAGAAGACTGGCATATAGAGCCATATCTATATATCTATATCTATAGATATAGATAGATACATCCCCAAATATCTATCTATATCTATAGAGATATAGATATATAGATACAGATATAGATATGAAATATTTGATTAATTAGAACCCCCTCTCGTACCCCATTGCATTGATCCCTTCATAGGCATCCTGTGTTCTCTCAGTGACTTTTCTCATTTCTTCAGTGAGCAACAGCCGTGTACACCTGAGTGTCTGGGTGCCTGCTCCACACTTCAGCTCTTCCCTTACCATCTCTTTGCATTCAAGGATGTAACTTGCACTGAGTGATTCTCTAACTGCACATTTAACCGGACCCCTACTGAATTTAGGAGGACCCAAATATTAATAAAATAATCCAAACAATTAATTTTAGCACTTCTGTGAATATAACTACTTAACGAAGAAGGAAGACTGCTAACTACTATGAGAAGAAATTAATAGACCAAAAACATAAGATCAAGTGTTTTCATTAATGTGTTAACATATTTTACAATTTTTAAAGGGTTTTCACAGGTACTTTCCTTTGTGTCTGACAGTGATTCAATATAAAAAAGGTGTTACTGTTATTTTACTGATAATGAAAGCAAGGCCCTGAGATAGAAATGGGTAGCCTGAGGTCAAAACTCCACCTACTTCAATCTGTTTCTATTTCTGATGATAATGACAAGGTAGCTCACTCAATTTTGTGGCTTCCCTTATTCTGCCTTCTCTCTTCTGGTCCCCGGGAGCCTGCTTATTTGCAGTTCAACAAGGGGCTCCTGCAATTTTGATTTGCTTTTCGATTTGCTTTCTCCAGTTGTTCCTGCTGTTTGAGGGCTAGGGCATCAAAGCTCAGCTTGAATCCTGCCACTTCAGCAATGGAAACCTTTATCCTTTTTACTGCTCTACTTGGAGCCTTAACTACGCTGAAGTTCCCTTGTTCTCAGTGGAGAAGGTGCTGGAGCAAGACCCCCATGTGGTTCAGGTGGTTTAACTGAAGATAGCTTACATCCCCAAAGGATGTGGTGTCAGTGAGGGAACCTTTTTGGCCAGCTGGTATATGCTGCATCACTGCTTCTTAAACATCCCTCCCCTGCCCTGCCATCTGTAGCTGTGCTTGCTATAAGAATTCCTTTGTGAAGAAAGAAATTGTACTATTTGCAACGATATGGATGGACCTAGAGAACATTATGCTAAGTGAAATAAGTCAGTCAGAGAAAGAAATACCATATGATCTCACTTATATGTGGAATCTAAAGAACTAAATAAATGAGCAAAATAAACAGAAATAGTCTTAGAGATACAAAGGAAAAACTGATGAGGGCTAGATGGGACAGGGATGGGCATGAAGGAGAAGGGGAAGGGACGAGGCAACATAAACTGGTAATACAATACTACCGCAGGGACAGAAGAGACAGTTTAGGGAATATAATCAATAAGGTTGTAAATATTTTTCTTAGGGGATCAGAAGGACTCCTCTCTTGTCAGGGAGACCACTTCATGGATGGTGTAGTGGCCTGACCACTGCACTGTACATCTGAAGCTGCTGCTGATTAATATTAGATGTTGACTACAGTTTAACACATATATAGTCATGGGATGTGGAATATAAGGTGGGGATGTAGTCAATGGAATTGTAATAGATATGTATGATATCAGGGGTGGGGGGGCAGGAGAGGGGGGAGGGGGGAGTCACTTTGTAAGGGGTGAAAAAGATAACTATTGCATAGTTTTGTATATCTGTAACTATTAATAATAATACTAAAAATAAAAAATAAATAAAAATAAAACCCCAGGCTTTTCCCACCAAAAAAAAAAAAAGAAAAAAAAAGAATTCCTTTGCATGGAATTTTCTATATAATTCATAAAGCCAAATGGTTCTCCCAGCTTTTTGACATAGGTTATCATTATGACCATTTTGGGAGAGGGGAGGGGCAAAACAAGCTTGCATCAGGCACTTTCCTGATAGTCTTCTACTCTTCAAAATCCCCCTATTCTACTCACAAGGAGTTTGAGGTTCATAGGGTTAAAAGACTCATTTAAGATTCCCTAGGGATTTAAACCAAAACCAGTCTACAGCTGACCACCCTCAAAGTCATCTGAAATGTTAAACAAAAAAGTCTGCTCTGAACCTGAAACAAATAAGTCACTATTTGAATGAATGTAGTATGATTTGATTGACATGGGGAAATTCCAATACGGTAATCTAATCATGCCCAGCTGTTGATTAAAATTCAACATAGACTCAATGGTCCAGAAAATAACATTCAGACCCACCATTATCGCTTTTCAGGATTTCTAGGATCTGATTCAGGGGACAAGGACTAAGGTCCGTGTAGAGCCTCAATCTACCTATAAACCACCTTCTCCACTGCTGAGGGGACGGGGTGAGGGAGGAGAGGTGAATACACACCTGGTGTCTATGTGCTTTTTTCTGGTTTCTATTGTTTTTATAAAAGGGTACATTGACTAATATCAAACCAGTGATTTAATCTAGCTTAAGCAAAGCTTTAACATATTAACTTCAAGATAGTAAAAAATGTCTTCAAAATTACTAATATTTCTTATATATCAATAATTACTTTTCATTTGTTCAATATCTTGGTTTGCTAAATTGATACGATGTCATTGTTTTTCTCTCCTGGTGTACAACCTCTGGTTTTCTAAGTGCTCAGAAATAGGTCCTTCTCATTATGACCATTTTTAAACATACTTTTCGAATGTACAGAACAGAGTTTTCCTTATGATCCTATGGATGGAAAAAGGGCCACATGTTAAACCTGACAAGCTCAGGAGACTGAAGAGAACCACAGAGGAGGGTGTGAACATAAAAATTCCTAACTAAGGTGGGCCACAGAGGAAAGTCACATCTTCAGCTTCCTCATTAAGTTAATCTGTGCCTTTTCAGTGGGCCTGTTCTTTGTCTTTTTGTACCTAAGATAACATCTTTAATCCTTTTTCTGGACCAGAGCTGGAAACTGTAAAATTCCTCATTATTATGCTTGGCTCCTGATTACCATCTGTATGTGCTGTAAAAAGCAGCCTGTTTGCTATCCTGCACCCACCTGTATGGGAGGAGTACCTGTCTCTCCAATTTATTTTTATCCAATCCCAGAGATTTCCCGGCTTTCCTTTCTTGTCTCTCCAATTTATTTTTATCCAATCCCAGAGATTTCCCAGCTTTCCTTTCTCCCACCCCATTAATCTATCACCAGTGGATTTCATGTAACCTTCCTCCTTTGATTTTCTGTATAAAATAAGCTGTAAAACTGCCATTCCTCGGAGCATTTTCTCAATCTGTTGAGATTTTGCTTCCCGGCAATTGTCAACAGTTTGGCTCAAATGAGCTCTAGGTTTTCTCTTAGGCTGGATGTTTTTCGTCAACAATCCATAATCTGTGCACTACCAAAGACAGGCACAGGGACTTTCCTAATGTTCATCTCGGTCAACACTGAGGGAGAAATGAATTTGGCTTCACTACACACTATTTTTCATCCTCAGATCTACCCTTTGTTCTGTATCCCTCAGTAATTTCCTCTGGTTGTCAAGTTGGCATCAAAAAGACAGCAATTACTCAGGAGCTCTTCGCAAATGTTTTCTCAAGTCCATTTTGGACCCATATGTAAGGTATTTATTTTCATACTTGGACATGTCTCTGCTCTTTGCCTTGCTATATTTGAAAATGTTTTCCTTAAGCCCTGGTCTTTGTACTTTAGTCCCCTTTACAATACTTTGTCCTACCTAT
Source organism: Aselliscus stoliczkanus (assembly GCA_033961575.1). Taxonomy (NCBI): domain Eukaryota; kingdom Metazoa; phylum Chordata; class Mammalia; order Chiroptera; family Hipposideridae; genus Aselliscus; species Aselliscus stoliczkanus. Next base: position 25,469,962 of record CM066737.1, read on the forward strand.
CACCTTCTGACCTCCCCTATCACATACATATCAATCATAGCAATTGATGTTTTTAAACCTCTGATTCTATCAGTTTTAGGAGCCCAATAAATTTTGGAGTCAGATATTTGGATTGAAATCTTGGTTTCACTGCTTCTGAGCTGTGCATTTATGGGCAAACTGCAAATCCCTTTGAATCTTAGTCTCTTCATTTGTAAAATGCAATAATTAAAAGCACCTACCCCTTGTTTGGCATGAGAATGAAAAATGATGAGGCATGCAAAATGCTTAGAATAATGTCTCATAGGTAATAAGAATGCAATAATGTGAGCTATATTATTATGAACCCAGTGTAAATTTTGGTTAGATGGAGTTAAGCATATTGACCTCATGGGAAAACCATGCAAGTTAGATCACGTATGCAAAATGCCTAGCGCATGCCCTTTCCTAATATAGACACTCAAAATATTATATGATAGTCCCATTCCCCACCAACTCACCCTCCCCCATTCCTCACTCCTTTGTCTCATTTGAAGACTGCTTTTCCTCATGTGTTTTTTGCTTTTGTGGATTAACAGCTATACTGTCATTTTAAAACTAACCATAAAGTCGTCATTTTCAATAAAATCCCAAAAATCAAAGAAAAGTAAAGAGGAAAATTGTCAAATAATTGCTGTGCTCTGAGGCAAAAAAAATATATATTAGAGTGGTGACTTGTTTTTTATATATTTTTTTAACTCCGTAGTGAAGTGGACATTGTAATAGCCTTACCTTCTGGCCATTAGACACCTGAGAGCTGCCAGAGAAACTGAAAAACTAGCTGTTCTATTCAAAGTCATTCTTAATTGCATGAGGTCAAGTGTAAAGTGTAATCACTTCATTTGTGTTCAATTGGTGCCACTTTTCATTGTGTTCTTTTTCAGAGTCTCATAGATTTTCAGGTCTATTAGGCGCCAGCATATGTCATTTTCCTCAGCTCCAATTCTAGTGTTTGAATCTCTTCTATGTTACCCCTGGCAACTGGTCATCTAGCTAGCCTTTGCCAATTATCTTCCAGGGCAAGGGAGCTCAAAATATCCAGGAGGCTGCCTAGACCAGCTTGAGACAGACATATCTGTGAGAAAATTCTCCCTTTGCAGAACCAAAATCTGGCTTCATGTGTTCTCTCCTTAACATCCTAGCTATGCTTCTTCTTTTTTAAAAATATTTTATTGGGGAATTAGGAGAGGGGAACAGACAAGTTGCTGTCCTTTCTTTCTTCAGTCTAGTTGTGGAGGACGTTGCTTCACTGGCCCATGTTGGTATCGTCATTGCGCTCTTCTCTGGTGAGGCAGTCACTCATTGGCCTCTGGACGGCCACTCACTGTGGCTCTTGGCAGCTCACACCGGTTGCTGGCCACTCACTGTATCCTATGTTAGCCCACTGCAGCAGGGGCTGCAGCCCACACCATCGCCAGCCATCTTAGCTATAGAGGCAACCAGATGGAGCTGTTGTTCTCCATCTTAGCTGTAGAGGGCAGTATCACTGGCCCTCATATGTGGGATCCGAACCAGAGCCCTGCTGCTCAGAGCTGTTGTCCCAAGCCAGCTCCTAACCAATGCACCACTCGGCCGGCCTTAGCTATGTTTCTCAAGATCTTGCAGAATTAATGTCCTATTTATTGTGCAGTAGCAGTCAATCTATTATTTGGAAGAGAGTTTTCATACTACTTATGGATTTTTTTTCTTTCCTCAGCCAGTGGGAATTCTAAGCTAATGCCAGAAACTTTCAAAAAATAAGTAACATCAGATTGAAGTGAGTATCCAGATAATGTAGATACAGTGATGTTATTCATTTTTGAGATCAAGCGAGCTCGTAAAGAAGTTTCAGATGTGGATATCCATTGCATGCCTCAGGATTCTGCTCCATACTTTATTGTTTGCAAAGCTAACAGTTGATGTTAGAGAAGCATGGCCTCTGGACACAGACATTTATTCATTCAATGATTCATTCGTTCAATCCAAGTTTTAATTATTTGACATAATTTCATATGCCATAAAAAGCATCTCTTTCAGGACAATATTATACAATATTTCCCTCACATCAGTCCCCTGTCAACTATAAACTTCAATAATCCATGCTTCAAAAATAGGGCTAGAGGAGAACATTATTAAGAAAGATGAAAATAACAATTTTGTCATTGCAACCATCTGCCTTTGTTCTTTGAAACATCTTCCCGCCCCAACTATTTTCCTACCCTGGAGTCCTGAGTTTATGATCTTCAGCCTTTCCCATATGCATTGAAAGATCCTAACTCACAGGGCAACTTTGTGCTTTGTGCTTTCTCTCTGATTCATGTCCAGCATCAGTATGTCAACTGACACATGTCCTGGCTTACAGATTTACATAGAACTATAACAAAAATCATTCTAAGACAATGCCAGGGTTGTTATCACTAACTAGGTGTGTTTGCTAGATAAAGAACTGCAATTTGCAAGGCAAGACAGATCTAACATTGCTTTGTGCAGAAAGGGATGGGGTTGAAAGTCTGCCTGTATCTGGAGTAGCCATGACTGTAGACCCCTAGTGTTTAAACAGGAAGCCCAGAATAATCATTCAATGAATATTTTTATATACCTACTATCAATGTCCTCCAATCAAAGACCACTGGAGACATACCTTAGTTCAATTTCTTGGGTTTATTGCTCATTGCAGCTAAGGGGGATAATACACACTATAAGGCATCTCAGTAAGGTGTTTGAAAAGACTTTTGATAGGGTTGGAGCTTATATTAGGTGATTTGGGGGATGTTTTTAGGAAGCAGGGCTTTACTGTGGGTTGGATGCTATCAGTAAGCCAGGTCAACTTTATGATTGGGTATCTCAGTAAATCTTACAGAGAAAAAGGGGAAACTCAAGCAAGGGTAAAGCTACAATTGGTGAAGAAGCAGCAGTCACTCTTGTTAGCCAGGATAGGGAGGTGTTTGGTCATTTTTTTGTGATTTGGACAATGTTCATGTTCTGTATGTCTTGAGACATGATTACAGAGTGGTCCTGTTTTTGCCTTGATCCAGCATGGTCCCAGAGTGGCCTTGTTTGATGTTCTGTGATTTTTTTGTTCAACAAATCACTGAGGCCTACCTGTGACTGTCAGGACAGCTTCTGGGTGTCAGTAAATGCTTCTCTCTTTCTCATGAGTAGACATTTTGATGCATCCATAACAAATATATTAGGAACAAAAGCAGATGACAGTGTATTTGCTTTCATTGGGAGAGGAGGACAGAAAAACAAACAAACTTTGTAAGTAATTTAAACAGCATATTAAAATGTGATAAATGCTATAGCAAAGAAAAAAGGTAATGAAACAGGTTAAAAGGTATGGGGAGTGGGGTAGGTATAGAGGAAAGTTGCATTTTTGTAATTTTATTTTATTTTACTTTTTTTTGAGGGCAGTGTCACTGGCCCTCATATGTGGGACCCAAACCGGAGCTGCTGGCTTCCCAAGCCAGCGCTTAACCACCGAGCCACTTGGTCAGCCCAGAAAGTTGAGTTTTAAATAGGGTAGTTAGGGTAGGTCTCACTGAGAAGGTGACATTTGAACAAAGTCTCGGTATGGAGGTGAGGGAGTCAGCTCTTTTAATAGCTGAGGGAATCATACTAATAGTAAGTTTTGATTCCTGCGCCCTTCTGACTTACTGCATAAGGAATTGAGCTCATCCTCTCTTTCCTGTCTGATTCACTGTTTTCCCATTGACCTCCCTGAGACTTTTTTGCCCTAGGCCAAGGAGAAAGGGATTGGGTTAGAGGGACAGGACAAAGTGGGGCATGTACGATGATGCCCTTCCTCCAGTATTCCTGCTGTATAACCTCCAGGAAGTGAGTAACCTCCTTTCCCCTCTCCCTCTACAAAGCTGCTAACTCCATAGTTTGTCCTCTATGGAAGGCAGCTGCCCAGCTGACTATTCTTGTCACAGGACCATTATTGCGCCATCTTCACTCTAGCTGGGATTCTGCATTCCTCTTATGAAAGCGGAGTTGTCCAAGTTCTAGCTCTGTCCATTGGAACCACAGTCAGATACACAATTCTGAGCAAAATGGGTCTGTCTCCTGTGGATTTCTTTATTTGCTTTGATTTATTCAGAGCATATTCATGGCTATTATACTTATTTTTCCTCGAGCAACATCTGTATAGGTTCTATTTCAGTGTTTATATTTAAAAGTATAAATACAGACTGATATTTTAATTTGTAATTGTTGATATTTTATTTCACATTTTATGTCAAGATGACAGTTTCTAAGTGATGTAACTGGGCTTAGGCTTGAAATTTTGAGATTTCCTTTATAGTGTTCTTACTTCTAGATGCCAGTATATTCTATCCTGGTGGCTACAATTATCCTAAGAAAATTACACAATTAATATTTTTAAAAGTAAATGTAATTGACACCAAGAGACCTGGAATACAAAGCACCCTTCAATGACAGATTGAATAAATCTAATTTAGATATGTATACATCACCTAAAATGTGAGCGATTGAATGAAAGCCTTGTATTAATAAACAACATGGCACTAGGAGGAAAAATATATGACTTTCTAATTTTTGACACTGAAACTTTAGCTGTATAGTTAACAAATCCAAACAATAAAAATGTCATTATTAAGAGATAATTCTTGATTTGATATGTTTAATGATCTGATTATGGGACCCATTTTTATTATTAAATTTTAATAATCATAGTAACTTACATTTATATGGGGCATTATGCCTTGCTTTTATATCCATTTTCTCATTAGAGCCTCATAACATCTCTGGAAGGTACAGAATTTACTGAGTTATTATCCTCATTTTCCTGTGAAGAAAGTAGGGCTCAGAGAAATTAAGTAACTTGCAAAATTAATAAGAGCTGGATACAATAATGGAATCCAGCTCTCCTGAATATGACTATAACTTTCAAATAAAGGGCAATCAGACATTATTTCAATTTTCCGTTTGTCACTACTACCTATGTGACCTTGGACAAGTCGTTTTATCTCTCTGAGCTTCCATTTCCTTGAGGCTAACGATAGTACCTACCTCAGTGAACTGGGTATGATGATGATGATATATACATAGCTATGTATATATAAATACACACACACACACACACACACACACACACACACACACACACTCAGTACCAAAAGAATATGTACACATTTTAAGAGTGGCAAACTGTATTAAAATTATAATACTCAATGTGTACCAATAACAAAAGATGAATACAAGCCACATTTGTCTTCTATAGTTACAAGAGGTGCGCAAAGTTATTACCATCAGTGTCCAGACACTTCTGATTACAGCGAGCTACTGCTTGAGCAACATAGACCGAAGTGTCCACTTGTGTACATTTTATATTAGGTGTTGTATGAGACCCAATTTCCAAAATTTCCAATGTGTTTGTGTGTGGGGGGTGGGGTGTTCCAGCACCCACAAACAATCTGAGGGACACTAGCTAAGTGTCCTACAATTCTACAGAATTCTGACTGTCTATCTGAGATAGCATCAAATTCCACAGATTAACGGTTCAGTTTTCCAAGACTGCCCTCCCCCACCACTTCAGATGCCAGTTGCAAGTCTATCAGCTACCGATTGGAGGTTCCCACAACCCCATCTTTGGGTTCAACTCATTTGCTAGAATGGCTTACAGAACTCGGAGAAACATCGTACTTACTAGATTACCAGTTTATTCCAAATAGACAGATGGAAGAGATGTATAGGGCAGGGTATTTGGAAAGCATACAGAGCTTTCATGCCCTCTCTGGGTGCACCACTTTTCTAGAACCTCCATAATTTACCAAACTAGAAGCTCTCTGAACCCGTTCCTTCTGTGTTTTTATGGAGGCTTCATTACTTAGGTGCAACTGATTAAATCATCTGCCACTGGCGATCAATTCAACCTTCAGCCCTTCTCTCCTCCCAGGAAATCCGGGGTTGGATTTGAAAGTTCCTGTCCTCTATTCATAGTTAGTTCCCCCGGCAACCAGCCCTCATCCTTAGGTACTTTCCAAAAGTCATCTCATTAACATAAACTCAGTTGTGATGGAAAGGGGCTTGTTATGCATAACAATACACCAATTTCACCTTTATGGCTCTGAAGCTATTTAAGGAACTGAGGGCAAGAGACCAAATAGTATAATGAAATATACTCCGGTGGCTCTTACTGCCCAGTAAATTCCGAGGGTTTTGAGAGCTGTGAGTCAGGAACCATGGATGAAGACCAAATATATATACATAAGAAGTACATTTTGGTCACCTGAATGACCAACTATATATTATATATTTCTTATAAATCACATTTTTATATTATATATCCTAGTATAATACCTAGAAAACATATAGCTCAGTACGCTGATAGGAACTATTATTAGTAGTAGCAACAACACTTATACAGCAATTTGTTCATCTTTAAAGCACAAAGACTGGAACTTGACTCTTACAGTTGTCATTAATATTAAATGAGATAGTAAAAACAAAGTATTTAACATCGCATGTGTTACATACATTTTGCTTATCTTGGTTCATCAATGCAAATGGAGACTGCAGCCAAGAAATCAAGAGAAGGCTGAGACTAAGGCAGCAATGTAAGAATTAAAGAACTTGAACAAGTGCGTGAATGGTGATCATTGTGGACCAGCTGAGTGGCTCAGTTGGTTAGGAGTTGGCTTAGAGCTCAAGCTCTGAGCAGCAGGGCCTCCAGTTCGATTCCCACATGGGCCAGTGACCCTGCACCCTAGTTGAGCTGTCGCTGAGCTGCCAACAAGTGGCAGGATGGCTCAGCTGGTGTAACAACAAGATTGCCTGTTCGATGGTGAGTTATGCCTACCCACAACTAAGATTGAACTTGGCACCTTGATCTGAGCTGTAACTCGGATGGCTCAATGGATAGAACGTGTACTCTTAACAACAAGGCTGCCGAGTTCAACTGCCTCATAGGATGGTGGCTACACCCACCTGCAACTAAGACTGAACACAGCACCTTGAGCTTAGAGGCCACGAGCTGCCGACGGGAAGCCAGATGGCAACTGACGCCCTCCACAATGAAGACTGAAGAACAACAACTTGGCTGGTCCCCTTCCCCAATTCCCCAACACTGTTCCCCTCCCCCAATTTCCCCTTCCCCAATTTCCCATTAAAAAATCTTTACAAAAAATGGTGATCATTGTAAGGGTGACATTATATCTTCTATTTTGAGATTTAAACCTCTAGTGTAATTTTATTTAACAGTGTAGGTTAGCTTGGCACTTTTTGAAAGTTGTTTTCTTTCCTTTGCTCTCCTTGTCTCTGGCCAAACCTTAATGATTCTGTTTACTATACATTTAGTATTCAGACCAGCTTTAATGGTTCTGTTTACTCCAGACCAGTTCAATGACTGTTTACTCCAGGCCAAAACCACCTCTCCCCATCCCCTCTTTTCCTTTGTTCTGCCTCTCCTTCTGTTCCTATGAAACCTTGGGCCATGCTGAGGGAGTGGGGAGATGGCCTTTGGACAGGAGTCCGCCATCCTCCCAGAATGCCCGTAATTTAAATAAACCTGCTTTTCTTTCCACCAACCTCCTCTCTCAAGTTTTAGCTTTCACTGGCTAGCAGCTATACCTTTAGCCTGGTAACATCATTAGAGACCAAGCTAAGATCACCCACACCCTTGGATTATTCCCAATGACTATTTACAGATGTGAAAGTTGGACAATAAAGAGGCGGATTGGGAAAAAAAATTGATTTATCTGAAATATGGTATTGGAGGAAAGCTCTACAGATACCCTGGACCACCAGAAAGACAGACAAGTGGGTCCTAGAGCAAATGAAGCCTGAGATGCTTTTTTTAAAAAGATTTTATTGGGGAATTGGGGGAGGGGAACAGTGTTGGGGAATCGGGTAAGGGGAGCAGACAAGTTGCTGTCTTTTTGTTCTTCAGTCTAGTTGTGGTGGATGTTGCTCCACTGTCCCATGTTGGTATCATCATTGCGCTCTTCCCGGATGAGGCAGATTGGTCACCAGCCTTTGAACAGCCGCTCACAGCGGCTCTTGGCAGCTCATGCCAGCTGCCAGCCGCTCACACTGGCTGCCAGCCACTCACTGTAGCCTATGGCAGCCCACTGCAGCAGGGGCTGCAGCCTACACCATCGCCGGGGCTCACACAGCCCAGCTCCAGGTGGAGCTGTTGTTAGCTGTAGAAGGCAGTGTCACTGGCCCTCATATGTGGGATCTGAACCTGGGCTGCTGGCGTCCCAAGCTAGCTCTTAACCAATGCTCCACTCAGCCGCCCCCGAAACATTTCTTGAGGCAAATATGACAAAACTGAAGCTGACCTATTTGGGCTTATTATGAGAAGGTGGGGTTCTTTGGAAAAGACAATAATGTTGGGAAAAATAAAAGGCAGCAGGAAAAGAGAAATACCAAACATGAGATGGATTGACTCCACAAAAGAATCTATAGGCATGAGTCTACAAGAGCTGAGCCAGGCTGTTGAGGACAGGCCACTGTGGATGTAAACCATTCATAGAGTCACCAGGAGTCAGAGCCAACGCAGTGGCCTGTTAACGCATATACGCATGTGACACATGCAGACATTCAACAAAATGATAGCTAACATTATGATTATTTTCATTTGTATGTTAAGACTCACAGTCCTGAAAGTGACTGAAGTCTCAAATTTAACCAAAGATGAGTTTACTATTATTGGGTTGTGATTATTATTATTGGCTCACAACTAAGCAATTAGGGATTTTGCCTCACTTCTGGTGTACACTTCTTTCATTTCTTTAAAGAAAATTAAATGATATCTTCAGGATCTCTCCCACCACTTGGCCCCACTGTGTTGACTTCACTATCCAGTGGTTTAAATAGCTTCCAGCAGTTTCCAGGTTTACATACCCCAAGATTTCTATCTTGTGGGAAAAAAGCCAAAGTCTTCATCCAAGCATTGCAAGCAAATGTCGCAAGACTCATTTGATTGTATCAGCACCTAAGTTATGTGCTTACCCCTGTATCAATCATTTTGGCCAGAGGAATATAATGTGTAGGTTTACTTAGTCCCGAGCAACATGCAAATGTCTCATACATTATTAGTATTCTGTGTACACTTGCTCTCAAAGGAGATAGTTCTGCATTGTTGGTCTACATAATTAGGTTGTTCTATTGTCGTCCCCACAGTCACAGTTCACCTTCATCTACACAGTCTCTCATTTTCCTGCTTGGTAACACAGCGGAGTGGGATTTAGTATAAATGGGTTGAACAAAACTGTTCATTATCCTACTACCAGATCACACAATTCACTGTGATTAAACATTTATGTGATGACTCCCACACTGTGTAATAATACCCTGTCTTGGGCACTGTAAAGGAGACTTTTGAAAAGCTCTGCCTTCCAGAGTGTCTCAGACTCATGGAGTGACAGAAAAGAGTTCTTTCTAATATATAGGTGAATATGAGCAGTAAGATAGCAGACCTATCCCCAAGTGCTCTGGAAATGTAGAAGATGATATTAATCTTCAGATTGGACTGAAACAGAGACAAAAACTGAGAGAGATGGTGATATAAATTTGGTGGCAAGTTGACAAAAGGTTTGGTTTAAGTTATCAACACTACAGTTCTCCAAAGTAGAACTGGGTGTATGGTAACAAAGTTATTCTAAAGTCAGAGAGCGTATCATTTACAGATTTATGAGTATATTCTTTCCTTTTTGCCAAGACACTCAACTTATCTTTTTCCTGTCTCTTGATTCCTCCAGATAAATGAAAATCAATTACATCTATAAATTTTCAGAGGCAACTCCTAATTTACTCCCCATATCCAGAACCTACTCTTACAATAAAAATGGATTAAGTAGCAGTTTTCATTCATTCATTCATTCTGCCAGTCAATGAGCTCCTACTAAGTGTCAGTTTTGTATCAGCCACATTAAGGGATTAGAATATGCTAAGACATGGGCCGGCCGAGTGGCACAGTGGTTAAGCGCTGGCTTGGGAAGCCAGCGGCCTCAATTCGGGTCCCACATATGAGGGTCAGTGACACTGCCCTCAAAAAAAAAAAAGATTATGCTAAGACATATTTTTTTGCCTAAAATATAAGGTGTATTCCTTTTGGTTGGGGAAGCAGACTTAAAAGTACAGCATGAGAAATGTAGTACTAGAGACCCGTGGGACATTTTTAGAAACATCAGAAGGAAGAACCAGTACTACCCGATGTAAGGTGCAGGTGGATATCTGATTAAGAAAGTTTTCACTGAGGAGATGACATTTGAGCTGGGTCTGTAATCAAGGAAGGGAGGAAATTTGTACAAATAAAGAGAGGCATGAAAAAGCCACCCAGAGAGTGCCTAAGAATTGGGCGGTCACTTGATATGCCTGGAGTGTGTGTAGATTCAATGGAGAAAGTGGCAAGAGATGAGGCCAGAAGGGTGTGCAAACAGCAGCAGATCAGGAACGATCGGAGAGATTTGATTTTACCTCCTAGATTTGGAGGGGTCACAGATGGGGTAGAGGCACAGGCATGGAAGAGATTCAGTCAGGGCAGTGACATAATTGCTAAAAATAATTATTGAGCATAATTACTAAGTTGGAGAACAGAAGGCTATTTGCAGCATTCTATAGAAGCCCTGTTTTAGGAAAACCTAATGAACCCGAATGTGAATGAACATTAAATACATAAACAAACAGAAAAATAATATTTCACTTAAGGAAAGAGAGTTCCTTGAAATTGAGACCTTCCCTGCTGCAATATAATATGTAATTCTACTTATAATAAATCATCTTTATATTTTCCAGAAGTACTTCCATTATCTGAACCAAGGACTACTTTGCTTGTTTGGGCCAAATTTGTAAATTGGACACAAACTGACTATGTTACTGAAATACATTGCCAGATATGTCTAATATTTGAAGAGAAAAGCGAAGATGACACAGCTATGTTTTCATAATATACCAGTTTCACTTTAGCAGTGACCTTGGGATCCTTGCTGTAAGGTAATCAGACAGGTGGAAGAAAACAGCAACTAAAGACCTTGTGATGCTTGCATAGCTAAATCCTCTTAGATTGAATCCAAAAGCCCATCATAATTCTGAATTCTATGCCATGAAAGTATTCACAAATACCAGATTTATTATTCAAATTATGTTGATCTTGTGCTTTTTATTTAAAAAGTTTACTGACATTAGTATTCAAAAGTAGTTTTGGTACTTGCATTTCCGAAGCTGCTGTAAAGACTCACAGAATGCCATAAAAATCTTAAGGTTTTTTTTATTGACTTTGTAGCTGTACCTTAAGTATTTACTCCTAATACAGCCGTACTCTCCTTCCTTTTAAGCTTTTATAGCTGAGGGCAAACTTTTTGTTGATCACCAACGAAACTCTGAAAAACCATTGGAAAGGAAAAGCACATGGTGACTTTCAAAACCATCATTTGAAACAAAACATGGGTACATTTTCCTGTGTTTGATTATAGATATAAATAAAGGAAGGGCACTAAATTCAAATTGTTTACCATCTTTTCTTGCCATTAGTTCATGAAACATGTCTTTATCATCACTCTTAACTTCACATGGACCCAGGAAAGAAACAGTTATAAAATGGGAGCCACTGGACTCACTTATTCCTTCTTAGATTGCGTTAGAATATGCTAACTGAACTCAATTATTTCTCTTTAACATGGATGGCAGTCCAGGAACCTACTTTTCTTCTACTTCATACAGCACAGAAATGATTTCTCCTCCTACAGTGATGACATGAAATATATTTTTGGTCTCCCTTAGTTGACATGCAAATGTACCCACTGTATCACTAGCAAAAACTCATTAAAAGCCACTGGAATGAAATTGTGTTATCTCCTGGTAACACAGGAAATAACATTAGTTATCACTCCAGTGAATTTCCATTTGCTAACACAGTAAAATCACCCTCCCCTCCCTTGTTCCCCTGAGGTTCCCATAGAAAATGTTCTTATTTTACTCTAGTTCCATCAGACATGGGCTCTAGGTATCTATTTATCACAAAGAAACTTTTGAAATTTAAAGTGCAAAGTGCTGCCACATGATCTCATACAACCATGGAAACTTTTGTTTCCTAATATGTCATATAGGTCTGACTTTGTAGATATTGCTAAAAATTCCTCATCAAGTGTTTGAAATTGTTGCTTAAATAACAATTATTTGGCTTGATTAAAAAGAAGAGACTGGAGTATAACAAAAGTGACATGTATCAGGGCTCGCTAAGTGGCGCGCTGGTTAAGAGTTGGCTTGGGACGCCAGCTCTGGCCAGCAGGGTCCAGGTTTGGATACCACATGAGGGCCAGTGACGCTGCGCCCTCTACAGCTAAGATGGTGAACAACAGCTCCACCTAGAGCTGGGCTCCTGTGAGTCGCCAGTGATGGTGTAGGCTGCATCCCCTGCTCCAGTGGGCTGCCTTAAGCTACTGTGAGTGGCTGACCGGCAGCTGGCATGAGCTGCTGTGAGCCACCATGAACTGCCATCCAATGACTGGCGACCAATGTGCCTCAGCCGGGAAGAGCGCAATGACAGTATTAACATGGGCGAGTGAAGCAACGTCCTCCACAACTAGACTGAAGAACAAAAGGACAGCAACTTGTCTGTTCCCCTTTTCTCATTCCCCAACGCTGTTCCCCTCCCCCAATTCCCCAATAAAATCTTTAAAAAAAAAGTGACATGTATCATCTGAAAACAAACCTTTTCTCAAATATTTTACTCATTGTAGGATAGTATTTCCTTTGCAAAAAGATTCCCAATGCTTTTGGTTTTGTGGGCACTACGCTAATGTGCATATAATAGACATTTAGGCAAATCTTACCCCAGCTTGCCTTCCCTAGTTTTCCTATTGCTACTTCCTATAATCACCAACTCTTGAAGCTGAAATGAATCTTATCTACTTCAGGGAGACTTCAGAAGGAAAAAAAAATTAACTAAATGAGCAAGATAAGCCAATATGGTAATAAATGAAATTATAAAGGAAATTTGCTATAAAGGAAATTTACTGTAAAGGAAAGTAGGATGTTGTGGGGAGAGATACTTAGATGATAATTTATTTTTCCCAGCTTTATTGCGGTATGATTGACAAAAGCTGTATACTCATATATTGGGGTTGTACAATGTGGTGTTTTACGGTGTACAACATGATTTAATATGCATATACATTGTGAAATAATTACTACAATGAAAGTAATTAGCACATCTATCACCTCAGGTAGTGATGTTTGTGGGAAGAACACTTAAGATTTACTTTCTTAGCAAATTTCAAGTATACAATAGGTTTTTAACTATAGTTGCTATGCTGTACATTAGAATCCTAGAACTTATTCATCTTATCACTAGTAACTTGTACCCTTTCATTTACCTTCCCCCACCCCAGCCCCTGGCAACCACCATTCTACTTTCTGTTACTATTAGTTCCATATTTTTAGATTCTACATATGTGAGGTTATAGAGTATTTGTCTTTGACTTATTTCACTTAGCATAATGTCCTCCAGGTTCATCCATGTTGTTGCAAATGGCAGGACCTCCTTCTTATTTATGGCTGAATTATTTCCATTGTATGTATATACCACATTTTCTTTAACTTGCTACCTGTCCAAGGTCTCTTAGGTTGTTTTCATGTCTTGGCTATTGTGAAGAATGCTGCAATAAACATGGGTGTACAGATATCTCTTCCAGATACTGATTTCATTATATATATATATATATATATATATATATATATATATATATATATATATCAGAAATGGGATTACCGGATCATATATGATCTTGAGAAAGAGCCATCCAAGTGAAGATTTAGGGCGAGACCATCCAAAATGGAAGAAATAGCTAGGATGTACAATAAAGTGCTCAGCAATTATTTGATAAATGAGGAATTATGTTTAATTGCCTTATAATTTTCATATTTATTGTTCATCTATATTTTTCTTTTGTTGTTTTTTGGCAAATTTTCTATGAAGGAAATTATACTTTAGTAGAAAAGGTATTTTGTGCATTGGGAAGATTAACCCTTTGTTTGCTGTTGGTATGGTGAATGCTCTCCCATTTTATTTATATTTTGACTCATTTAACTCTTTTTTCTTAGAATTTATATTTTATATTTAGCTCTATTAACCTTCTTAATGCTTTTTAAATTTTCATTATATTTAGAAATATCCTCTCTATTTAAATATAATTAGTATTTAACACCAGTATTTATTTATACTTTATGTTTAGTTTAAGATTTTAGTTTAGGGGCCGGCCGAATGGCACGTTGGTTAAGAGCTGGCTTGGGACACAAGCTGCCCTGGTTTGGATCCCATATATGAGGGCCAGTGACACTGCCCTCTACAGCTAAGGTGGTGAACAACAGCTCCACCTGGAGCTAGGCTGCTGTGAATCCGTGGGGGGCCTGCTGCAGTGGGCTGCCAAAGGCTACAATGAGTGGCCGGCAGCCAGCGTGAGTGGCTGGCAGCTGGTGGTGAGAGGCTGTCCAGAGGTTGGCGACCGATCTGCCTCACCCGGGAAGAGCGCAATGATGATACCAACAAGGGCCAGTGAAACAATGTCCTCCACAACTAAATTGAAGAACAGAAGGACAGCAACTTGTCTGTTCCCCTTCCCTGGTTCCCCAATACTGATCTCCTCTCCCAATTCCCCAATAAAATCTTTAAAAGAAAAAGATTTTAGTTTAAAGCATTTGTTACGTCGTGCATTTATTTGAGTTAGAAAACCATTTTTAATGTTTTTCAAAATGGCTAAATAGTCATCACAATACACTTAATTAAATAACTGACATTTTCCTATTGATATTAAATGCTACCTCGTGATATACTAAATTACATATTCTTGAAACTAAATCCAGACTCATAATGTGTTCCTTTCAACTATTCCTCTATGCCATACAAAACTATTTTTTTTCCATCTTTATTTATTTATTTATTTTTAAAGATTTTATTGGGGAATTGGGGGAGGGGAACAATGTTGGGCAATTGGGGGAGGGAACCAGCCAAGTTGTTCTTCAGTCTTCGTTGTGGAGGGCGCCAGTCACTGTCTGGCTTCCCGGCGGCAGCTCATGGCCTCTAAGCTCAAGGTGCTGTGTTCAATCTTATTTGCAGGTGGGTGCAGCCACCATCCCATGCGGGAATCGAACCCAGCAGCCTTGTTGTGAAGAACACACGCCCTATCCACTGAGCCATCCAGGCCAAAGCTCAGCTCAAGATGCCGAGTTCAGTCTTAGTTGCAGGTGGGCGTAGCCCACCATTGTACAGGCAATCTTGTTGTTACACCAGTTGAGCCATCCTGCCACCTGTTGGCAGCTCAGTGACAGCTCAGCTCGGGCACAGGGTTCACTGGCTCATGTGGGAATCGAACCGGCTGCCCTGTTTCTCAGAGCATGCACTTCAAGCCACCTCTTAGCCAACTGAGCCACTGCCAGCCCCTATTTTTTTCCATCTTTATAATGCCAGTCTTCCTCAGTATTCTTTATCGAAATGATCTTAGTTATTATGACCTGTTGTTCCAGGTGTATCTTTGAAGCAAATTGCCAATTTATTTTATTTTATTTTTATTGGGGAACAGTGTGTTTTTCCAGGGCCCGTCAGCTCCAATTCAAGTAGTTGTTTCAATCTAGATGAGGAGGGCGCAGCTCAGTGGCCCATGTGGGGATCGAACCTACAACCTTGATGTTATGAGCACTGCACTCTAGCCAACTGAGCTAACTGGCCGCCCCTGCCAGTTTATTTTTATTTATTTATTTAGTTAGTTAGTTAGTTAGTTAATTTCAGGTGTGTAACACAGTGCAATAGTTATACATTTTACACCTCAAAGTGACAGTTTATTTTTGAATGGCATTTTGATGGGAACAAATTGAACATTATACATTATAATTAAAGGAAATATGAATTTTAACTTAGATTATTCCTAAATTTTGTTGTTTACTATGGTAAATGTGCTCTCTTTTTACCTTACTAAACCTCTAATTAGTCCTGAAAAGATGTACAGTGAATTTGCTCAGGTCTTCTTAGCATATAAAAATGCAATCACAAATAATTATTTATATCTGTCTGTCTGTCTATCTCTACATATCTAGCATAATTGCCATAATATATCTGACACATGTATATTTATTGGAACCAAAGTGCCTATGTTTCAATGTGGCTTCAACACTTTCATGCTGTGCTTCATTGGGCTAATTGTATAATATCTCTTTACCTTAGCTTTCTATAAAATTGAGATACAGTTATCAACCTGGTAGGTGGTTTTGAAGATGAAATGATTTAGTTTATGCAAAATGCTTAGAACAGTGCCTCGCACATAGTAAGCAGAATAAATGGTTTGTTGTTGCTGTTACCATTCTCAATATTATTAACTACAGTTTTCAAAGAAAAGCTAAATAATGGTGATGCAAGTTGCCATTTTTATTTTTCTCCTTACTTTAGGAATAATACCCCCTAGAGAATTTTTCCATATTTGATTCCTCTATATTTTTATATTAAGAAGTATATCAAGAACATTATAGATGTTTTATACCTTAATTTATTGGTATATATCTTTAAAAAGTATGAATTTTTATATACCACAATATTATACAGACAGTTAACAAAAGTAATAATCATTTCTTAATATTTTCTACCCAGTTCATATTTAATTTACCTGAAAATCTTTTTTTTTACAGCCCATTTGTTGAAACATACGTCTCCTCAAGGAGTATGTATTGCATTTAGTTCTTCTGTCTCTTAAGACTCAGTATGAAATAGTCTCTTTTTTTTATGACATTAGGAAAAATATTCCACCTTCCTGATTTGTTTGAATATTTACTCATGGTATTATTTACCTTGTTCCTATATCTCCTGTGTTTTCTGTAAACTACTAGTTCAATATAAACTCTTTTTTAACTTTGTTGGGGAACATTGTGTTTTTTCCAGGACCCATCAGCTCCAAGTCAAGTCATTGTTTTCAATCTAGTTGTGAAGGGCACAGCTCACTGACCCATGTGGTAACTGAACCGCCAATTTTGGTGTTATGAGCACTGCGCTCTAACCAACGGAGCCAACCGGCTGCCCCAAGCCCTTTTTTTTTTAACTAAAATTTATTGGGATGATGATGGTTAGTAAAATTACATAGGTTTCAAGTGTACAATTCTGTAATACATCATCTGTATATCACATTGTGTGTTCAATATAAACTCTTAATAGGTTTCCAGTTACAAACATTTTGAGGAAGAATACTTTCTATTATATCATGTATCTTTTCCTGTCCTCTGGGAAGCAGATGCCAAAGGAGAATTAGAAGTGCACAAGATTTGTTGGGAAAAGGACTATGAATGATAGAGGGAAGAGGGAGCAAGCGTATACTGAGAGAACCTCAGGCCCTAGAGCAGATCTGACTTCTTTGGAAGGAGAGAAAGGAGAAAGGAGGATTGGATAGGAAGACCTTCAGACTGCAGCGCAGCTCTGAGAATATCTGGGCCAGGCCAGGACAATAGGAAACCACAGGGCAAAGATGACCAATTGTAGGAGTCTCACAGTGTGGTGAAATGACCTGGTTCTAGTAATCCCATTGTGCTCAGTTATTGGTCTGAAGCAGCCCAGGGGGACGGTGGTCTCAGTGTGAACATTGTTTTGGGTTCTAAAAATATGGCAGCTGGAGTCTGTCAGCCCACTGCACTCCTTATGGCAGATTGTCTCTTAAGTGGAGATCTGACTAACACACTCATTTGGCTACCACATATATCAGAAGGCATGTACTGTCTGGTTTTCTCACTGTTGGATTTGCTAAGGTTAAAGTGGTCATAGTCTGATTTCTCCACCATAAAATTATATTTTTTCTTTTTTGACTAGAAAACAATCTGAGAGGGTGATACATGGGTACCATAAGAAAGCCCATATCCCTAGGGCCGGCCGAGTGGCACGGTGGTTAAGCTCTGGCTTGGGAAGCCAGCAGCCCCGGTTCAGTCCCACATGTGAGGGCCAGTGACACTGCCCTCAAAAACACACACACAAAAAAAAAAGAAAGCCCATATCTCTATTATCTTCTCACCTAATGATTTTAGAACCTATTAATGACCCATACCTGAATTGAGTATTTCTTTAGAGGATGTAAAATGGTGATTCTCTAATTGTATCATTCTCCCTCTAGTATTTCCCAGTTGCCAATAATGTTGAATGTTGATGTATGAGAGAAATTAAAGTTTACATAAATAGATTTTGTAGTATTAAAACTATTTTCTCAGTATCTCTACCAAGTGATCTCACAGGTATTTCAAATTCAATATATCCAAAATAAATGCAGCTTTCTCAAACTCTAAATTTGTTCTTCTGCATTTCAGCTTCAGGGCAAAGCGATACCATCCATGTAATGACCCAAACCTAGACCTTTGATAATACCCTTCCTTCATTTCTTCTTTCTCCTCATTTCCATATCCAGTCATTCACCTAGTCATATTGGTGCAACATACTTGATATTTCTCAAAATCCAGTTCAATCTGTTACTGACACAATTCTGTGTTTCATGTTTTCTTTCCTAGCACTATAACAAGTCTCTTAAGTAGCCCTGAGTGCTTGGTCTTGCTTTCCCCCAAAATAAACTCTATAGCAAATCCAGCAGGATCCTTGAAAATTGGAAATCTGTTGGTAGTATTTTCCTATGTAAGTTCATTCATTGACTCCTCATGTTTCTCGCAAAAGGTTCAAAACCTTAAAAAATATATAATTTTTTTTATGATTTGTGCCCCACTTCATTTTATGTCTCATCTGCTGCCCTTTCCCCCAGAAAATCTTGTTATTTAACAAAGTTGCATTCCTTTAAGGTTTTGATAAAGGGCAATGCCCTTTATCACTTCCATTACTTGCACATGCTCTTGGTCCTTTTGGTTACTTCTCTTTCTTGGTCAATATGAACTCTTAATTATCCTAAAAAGGCAGGTTAAAATGCCATCTCCTCTTGAAAACTCAGCTTGACTTACCTGGGAACTACACAAATGCTTCCTTCTCTATATTTCTGTATATCCACATGTGTATGTCTCGAACAGTGTTTATTGCATGGTTTATTACAAATTATTTTTTTTTAGATTTTTTTAAAATTGGGGAATTGGGGGAGGGTAACAGACAAGCTGCTGTCCTTTTGTTCTTCAGTCTAGTTGTGGAGGATATTGCTTCACTGGCCCATGTTGGTATTATCATTGCACTCTTCTCCGATGAGGCAGATTGGTCTCTGGCCTCTGGATGGCCGCTCACAGTGGCTCTTGGCAGCTCACGCTGCCTGCCGGCCATTCACGCTGGCTGCCGGCCACTCACTGTAGCCTATGGCAGCCCACTGCAGCAGGAGCTGCAGCTATGCCGTCCCTGGGACTCACAGCAGCCCAGCTCCAGGTGGAGCTGTTGTTCACCATCTTAGCTGTAGAGGGCAGTGTCACTGGCCCTCATATGTGGGATCTGAACTGGGGCCACAGGCATCCCAAGCCAGCTCTTAACCCATGCGCCACTCGGCCAGCCCACAAATTATTTATGTGTTTGCTTCCCCTGCTAAACCGTGGGCCAGAAGGACTGTAAATGTGCTCTGTTCATCTGTATATTCTTAGTGCTTAGCACAGAGCTTGGCCAAGAGTAACTATTGAAAAGAATTAATAAATAAGTTCTCAATTAAGTATAATTTCAAAGTCAGGCTTCTTTCTTTTGCTCTGTCATCAAATATGTAGCTTCCAAACTGGCACCCAAGCTACATTTCAGGGACAGCAAAACATGAGGTAGCTAAACACAGGGGCTCTGGAGTCAAACTTCTGAAATTAAAATCCTACCTCTCCCATTACCCTAGCCTCTGGATCTAATTTTTCTCATCTGAGAATTAGTAGTAAGATGATATATCTCATAGTGTTGCTTCAAAGATTCAATGAGATCATAGATATTTAATCAGAGTTACCATTTCTAAAGATCCAATTTCATTATATATTTTATCGACTTCAAATTATTTGCCCATCCTACACATACATTCCATGCTCTAGATACGCTAATAAAACTGTTGCTAATAACTCTATTAGTTCATATTTATTTACCAAGTTCAAGGCACAATTTAAGTGATTTTTAGGCATTGCTTATTCATCCAGTTATTCATTTAACAGATCATTATTGAGCATCTATTATGGGACAGGCACTGTTATAGACATTAGGGATACAGCAGTGAACGAACTGACTAAACTCTCTCTCTGCCGTCATGTAGCTTATATTCTAGTGGGGAGGAGGACAGGCAATAAGCAAAAAATAAGTAAGCTAAATACAGACTACGTCATATGGTAATAAATATGATGGAGGAAATAATACAGAAAATTGAGGTTCAGGGGGTGCTGAGTGGATGCTGGGTTAAATAAGGAGTCAAGGAAGACCACACTGTAAAGGTGATATTTGAGGGGAAAATTAGAGAAGGGAACAATTAGGGAACAAATTCATGTGGATATTTGAGAAAGAAAGCAATCCGTAAATGAACAAGTGCAGAGGTCTGGAGGCAGAAATGTGCTTGTTTTACTGAAAGAACCGTGAGGAGGTCATATTGACTAGAGAAGAGTAAGAAAGAGACATGGCAGTAGAGGCTAAGATTACAGAGGTAGCAGGGTTGAGATCATATCGAATGTGCTGTGAGTGAGCTGGAAAGCCATTGCTAGTTTTGAGTGAAGGAGTGATGTGATGAATTTTTAAAATATTCTCAAAGGTGTGTGCAGAATAAATGTAGATAGGTAGGGATGGTGGCAGACACATCAATTAGGAATCTAATCCAATAATCCAGGTGAGAGATAATGATGATTTGGGCCAGCATTGTAATGGTAGAGGTCCTGAGAAGTAGGTCAGTTCTGAAATATATTGAAGGAGAGCCTATAGAATGTGTTGATTAATTGGATTTGAGGTATGATCAAAGGAAAGGAGTCAAGTATAATAATGGTAATCATAGTGGATAATACATACTACCCTTATGTATCCAATACTACTAAAGTTTTTCTGAGTGTTAACTCATTTGGTTCTCAGAAAAGATGAGGAAACAGTTCCTGGCACATGTGGATACTCAGTATTTTACTGGTTGGGGTACAGAGAGGATGAGTAACTTGCCCATGCTATGTAGCTAGTAAGTAGTGGACCCAGAACTCAAACACAGACAATCTGGCTACAGCGTCCATGATGTTAATCACCACACCATGGTTGGATGGTTCCAAAGGGTTTTGCTTAGACTAACTGGAGAGATGGAAGAGGCGATACAAATGTGGAAGTCAGTGGTATACTGAAGCAGAATGAAATCACCTAGGGAGTGAGTACACATAGAGAAGATAAGAGGTCTAAGACTCAACTATAGGAAACTCCAACGTTTACAGTCCTGAAAGATCAGGAGGAATCGGCAAGGGAAACTTCTAAGAAATAGCTAAAGAAGGAGAAAATGCAGGAGAGTGTAGTGTCCTGAAAGCCAAGTGAAGAATGTATTTCAAGGATAACTGGGTCAAATGACACTGATATATCAAGCAAGATGAGATGTGTGAATTGAACAGTAAATTTAGCAGTCTTGAAAAGAGCAGTTTCTATGCCGTGGGAAGTAAGTTTCAAAAGAGAAATGAAAAAGAATTGGAAACAGTGAGTATAGAAAGCTCTCTCTAGGAATCCATCTGTGATAGATGCCAGAGTAAAGGTGCCATGGATTCAGTAGAGGTTTGTTTTGGGGGTTTGTTTTGTTTTCCTTTGAGATGGAAGAAATGATTCTTGGCTAATGGAAATGATACACTAAAGAGGAGTAAACTGGTGATGTAGTAGAGAATAAGGATAATTTCTAGTCTCAAGTCCGTGAATATATCTGAGGGGCTGGAATCTAGTGAACACAAATACAGAGTATTTACTTTCAATTGTAGTTCTTATCAGTAGCCATGCTTCCTAAAGGACCATTGTAATGTCATGATCTATTTTCTGATGTGGTCATGCCCGAACATTTACATATTGAAATACATTTTAAAACAAATTACTTTTAAAACAAAATACCATATGATCTCACTTATATGTGAAATCTAAAGAACTCAATCAATGAGTAAACAGAAACAGACTCAGGAAAAACTGATGGTTGCTGGTTGGGAGCGGGGTGGGGATGAGGGAGAAGGAGAAGGGTTAGACAGCAAAAATAGGCAACTACAATATTGCCACAGGGATATGAAAGACAGTTCAGGGAATATAATTAATAATGTTGTAAATATTTTGTAGGGTGTCAGATGGTCACATGTCTTGTTAGGAAGACCACTTCATGGATGGGGTAGAGGCTTGATCACTGCACTGTACACCTGAAGTTGATGTTGTATAATATTGTATGTCAACTATAACTGAATATATATATATATATATATATATATATATATATATAGTCATGAGAAATGGAGTATAGTGTGGGAGGGGAGTCAGTGGAATTGTAATAGGTATATATGATATGGGTGGGGGAGTGGGGCGGTGGATTGGGGGAGGGGGGTTTCACTTTGAGGGGTAAAAAGTATAACTATTGCACTGTGCTGTACACCTGAAACTAATTTTTAAAATTAAATTAAATTAAATTTTAAAAAATTACTTTTTTAAAGGTCTCCCTTATTTTATATTTAATACATTGTATTGATTTTTTTGGAAATGATGTATGTAAGTAGTTTATGGATTTTATTTCAGAATATTAAGGAGAGCCACCTTAGATCAATTGAATCAGGCTCTCTGAGCCAGAGGCAATAGTATAGGTATTTTTTAAAACTAAAAATAATTTTTTTAAAGTATAGTTGGCATACAATAATATGTTAGTTTCAGGTGTACAGTATAGTGGTTAGACATTTATATACCTTAACATGTGATCACCACGAAAAGCCACCATAAGTAGTAACTTAGAGGGCATTATGCTAAGTGAAATGAGTCAGATAGAGAAAGAAAAATACTGTCTCAGAGTATTTTTGTGCCTCTGTGCCCTTTGGTATGCTCTTGCTTGGATTGCCTTACCTTTTTTTCTCTCTACCTTTCCAGGTCCTTATAGGCTTCACATTATTAGCATTTAGAATTATGTTATCTTTATATGTATATCTCAATATCAATATATCTATACCTATATGTATATCTATCTATCTATTTATCTATCTATCTATCTATCATCTATCAGTCATCTATGTATCTATCTCTCAGGCTCTATAGTCAGGGATATCTGGTTGAATCCTGACTCTATCACTTCCTAGTTATGTGACTTTGGGAGGTGACTTAGCCTTTCTAAACCTCAGGTTGCATATCTTTGAATTGCGGGCAGTTATAACTTTTAACTTAATCTAGAACTGAGAAGTTTGGAGCCAGAGAACTCATAAGATGTCAAGTAAGGTCTCAGGTTGAATGCCTGTGCAGCAGTGACTGTCTTTCATGCCTCAGAAAGAGACTATAACCAAGCATGACTCAAGATCTTTAGGCTTTCTAAACCATGGCGAGTGACTCCACCACCACCCAAACCTCAGTTAATCCCAAAGAAGAAAACCAGGAAGGATGTTTAGAAGGCTCTAAGGTCAATCCCCATCCACTGGGCTAGAAGTCAGGCTATCTAAAATCCTGAGAAAACACCACAGGAACTAACCCAAGCAAAAGGAACTGAATTGGGTGCTTAGTCTTCTCTATACTCCCAATGGGTGATTATATTTAGAAACCATATATTTCCCTTTACTTTTTCAAGTGGAACAAGTGACTTACAGTGATCAAACCAGACTTGACCTTAGTTGAAAGCATACTGGACTGAGTTCCTCTACTACATCTGCTACTAGTTAACTGTGTGATTTAAAAAATATTATTTACCTTTTTTGAATTTCATTTGTCTCTTTTGTAAAATTAAGGGATTGGATTAGATGATTTCTCAATTAGCATATTTTGTGATTTTGGAATGAGCTAAAAAGCTAAGCTCTTATGTGATTGACAAGATTGTAGAACTTCAGGGAAAGACCAGAACCCCTCCTGTATTTAAAGGTATTCACGGAAAGGCAAGCCCTTTCTGAGGAATGCATTTCATATTCTTAACACTCCTCACATCAATCAGAATGCCAGATGGAAGGCGTATTGAGGGGATGGGTGAAAGAGGGGAAAGGATTAAGAAGTACAAATTGGTAGTTACAAAATAGTCACGGGGATGTAAATTATAGCATAAGGAATGTAGTCAATTTTATTGTAATAACTATGTAGGGTGTCAGATAGGTACTAGATTTATCAGGGCATAATATTCTCTAGGTTGGTCCATCCATGTTGTTGCGGATGGCAAGATTTCATTCTTTTTTACGGCTGAGTAATATTCCATTGTATATATGTACCACTTCTTTTTTATTCGTTCATCTATTGATGGACACTTAGGTTGCAATGAACAAATGGATGCATGTCTTTTAGAAGTAGTGTTTTGGGTTTCTTTGGACAAATACTCAGAAGTGGAATTTCTGGGTCCTTTGTTGTGTCTTGTTATAGCCTTTGTTTATAAGTTTTATAAATGTCTAATTACTATGTTGTACACCTGAAACTAATATAATGTTGTATTTCAACTGTAATTGAAAAAGTAAAGCAGTATTTTAAAAAAATAGACCTTCTAGCTCATCCAAACCTAGGCATGTACCTATTTTGCATAAAATGGGATAACATATTGTCAGCAGAAATGAACTTAATGTAGAAATGTCATTGTTTGCTGGACTACTGCATTGGAAAAATATTTTATGGTTTTGATGAGTGGGCAGAAATTAATTGGAAAATATGGAGTGATCAGAGAAACCACTCAGTGTGTCTGTAAGTTTAGCAGTAGTTGACCCTTAATCTCATATCTATGTTTTGTGAAAGCCAAGCACTCAAGAGAGCCCAAGTTACATCTCAGCCTCTTCCCCTCCTTAGGTGGGGAGAATGAAAGACCCTCTGCTCCACACCCAGACTCTCACAACATCTCTGCTTGTTCTCATCAATGTAGACCAGTGATTCTCAATCTGGGAGAGATTTTGCACCACAATGGACGTTTGTCAATATCTGGAGATATTTTGAGGTTGTTATAACTGGGGGATGGGTGCTACTGGTATTAATGGATAAAGGCCTAGGAAGTTGCTAAATATGTTACATTGCACAGCAAAGCCCCAAACAGCAAAGAATTATCTGGTCCTAAGTGTCAATAGTGCTGAGACTGGAACCCTGGTATAGGCTGCAACCTTCCTGGACTTAGCTTAAGCTGCGGGTGTTGTGGTAGGACAGATCACCACAGGACTTGAAGGACACAAAAATATGAGTGGGAAAAATTGGGGATACTGGTGTGAGGTTAAAGGCTAGGGAAAGTCAGAAGGTGACTGGCCTAAGAAGAACTAAGCAGAATCCACCTCTCTCTTATATAGCTGCCATGGAAAGAAAGGGAGCAAAACCTGCAGGAATAGTCACCTGGTACAATAGTAGCCAATGAGAAGCTGTTGCTAGGGAGAAAATGTAACATGTAGTAATGAGTGAATATATGTATACACACACACACACACACACACACACACACACACACACACGGAAGCCACAGTCCTATAGCCATTACCAAGCTCTCTTTTCTCTTGGCATCTTCAAGCTATCTAAGCTCTTCCTCCCTGGAGACAACTTAATGGCACCTGCCTTAGTGCTTTTTACCCTGTCCCTCTCTCTCTAGCTCTTACTTGTTTGTTTTTCCTTACCTCTCTAAGAAAATCAAATTGGTGGTAGCTATGTTATGCCTCTAAAGTGAAGTGAATGCCAAAGTCTCTCATCACTTGTATAGTTTTATGACTTATGGAGGCCAAGGGATCAGTCATGTTCTTGTGGTGGTGGAAAAGTGTGATGGCAGGACACCCCAGGTCACAGAGTTCTGATGAACCAGGAAGCCAGCATGCATGGGAAGTCTGTCTACTAAACCCTGGCCTGACCTGGGGGTGCAATCAAACTAAATCTGGAATCAAACTCATTTGGCTATGTGGGAAAACTAATGTTAAAATCTTATCTGTTGGTGAAGAGGCCTGAGCCCTCCATGGTATAGAAAATGTATTCTGAATGAATGATTACCTAACACAGATAGGGTTAGTTTTTTATTAAAGGATTCTTGGGCTGGCCCAATGGCTCATTGGTTAGGAGTTAGCTTGGGACACTGGCTCTGGGAAGCAGGGCCCCCGGTGTGGATCCCACATGAGGACCAGTGATGCTGCACCCTCTACAGCTAAGATGGTGAACAACAGCTCGACCTGGAACTGGGCTGTTGTGAGTCACCAGCGATGGTGTAGGCTGCAGTGGGGCTGCAGTGGGCTGCTGTGAGCTACCGTGAGTGGCCAGCAGCTGGTGTGAGCTGCCGTGAGCGGCTATCCAATGGCCAGCGAGTGACTGCCTTACCTGGGAAGAGCGCAATGATGATACCAACATGGGTTAGTGAAGTGATGTCCTCCACAACTAGAATGAAGAACAAAAGGACAGCTTGTTCCCCTTCCCTGATTCCCTAATGCTGTTCCCCTCCCCCAATTCCCTAATAAAATCTTTAAAAAATAATAATAAAAAAATGAACAAAATAAAATAGCCAAGATATTGAAGCAACCTAGATGTCTGTCGATAAGTAAAGATGTGCCATATGTAAGTAAAATATATATAATATAGTAATCAGAACTGTATGGTACTGAACATATATATAGTTCAGTATGTATATATACGTATGTGTGTATAATGAAATATTACTCAGCAATAAAAAAGAATGAAATCTTGCTATTTAGGATGACATGGATGGACCCAGAGAGTATTCTGCTAAATGAAATAAGTTGGAGAAAGACAAATACTATATGATTTCACTTATATGTAGAATCTTTTTTTTTATTAGTTTCAGGTGTACAACACAATGCAATAGTTATGCTCTTTACCCCCAAAAGTGACAACACCCCTCCCCCAGTTCGCCATCCCACACACCCCCATATCATACATATCTATTACAATTCCTTTGACTCCCTTCCACAGTATACTCCACATCCCTTGACTATCTATATATTCAGTTACGTTTGGCATACAATATTATACATCAGCTTCAGGTGTACAGTGCAGTGATCTAGCCTCTACTCCATCCAAAAGTTTTACATTATTATATTCCCCGAACTGTGTTTAATATCCCTGTGGCAATATTGTAGTTGTCTATTTATGCTGTCTAATCTCTTCCCGTTCCCCCTTATCCCCACCCCCATCCCAACTAGCAAACCTCAGTTTTTCTTCTATATCTATGAGTCTGTTTACTTTGATTGTTCATTCAGTTTTTCAGATTCCACATATAAGTGAGATCATATGGTACTTGCCTTTCTACGACTAACATATTTCACTTAACATAATAGTCTCTTCACAACATTATCAATTACATTCCCAGAACTGACTCTATATCCCTGCGGCAACATTGTAGTCACACACCTACGCTGTCCAAAACCTTCCCCCTTTCCCTCAGCCCCACTCCCTCCCAGCCAGCAACCATCAGTCTTTCCTTCATATCTGCTTGATATGACTTCAATATTCTTAAATTTACTGAGACTTGTTTTGTGGACTAACGTGGTCTATCTTGGAAAATGTCCCATGTGCACTTGAGAAGAATGTATATTCTGTTTTTTCAGGGTGAAATGCTCTAAAAATATCAATGAAGTCCAGCTGGTCTAAAGTGTCATTTAAGGCCCCTCTTTCTGTGTTGATTTTCTGTCTAAAGGGTCTGTCCATTGGTGACAATGGTGTTGAAGTCCCCTACTACGATAGTGTTACTGTTGATCTCTGTCTTTATGTCTGTCAAAATCTGTTATATGTAATTAGGAGTTCCTATGTTGGGTGCATAGATGTTTATTAGGGTTATAGTGCCCTTCTTTGTCTTTTATTGTAGTCATTTTAAAGTCTATTTTGTCCAAAATAAATATTGGTACTCCAGCTTTTTTTTTCTCATTTCCATTTGCATGAAATATCTTATTCCATCTGTAAACAGCATATACCTGTGTCCTATTTTCTTATCCACTCAGCCACTCTCTGTCTTTTGATTGGAGCATTTAGCCCATTCACATTTAAAATGATTATTGATAGGTGCATATGTATTGCCATTTTGTTATTTGTATTCCTGGTCTTCCTGGGTTAGCTTGTTTACCCCTTTCTTTTGTTTAAAAAAAGCCCTTTGAACATTTCTTGCAATGCTGGCTTGGTGGTAATGAATTCCTTAAGCTTACTCTTTTCTGAGAAGTTCTTTATTTCTCCTTCAATTTTAAGTGATAGCCGTGCTGGCTAAAGCAATCTTGGTTGTAGGCCTTTATTTTGTGTCACTTTGAATATCTCCTGCCACTCCCTTCTGGCCTGCAGAGTTTCTGTAGACAAGTCAGCTGTTAGTCTAACAGGAGTTCCTTTGTATGTAACCTGTTGTCTTTCTCTTGGAGCCTCTAGGATTCTGTCTCTGTCTTTAACCTTTGCCATTTTAACTATGATGTGTCTTGGTGTGGACCTGTTTGAGTTCAGCTTGTTTGGAACCCTCTGCATTTCCTGGGCATGTATGTTGATTTCCTTCACCAGGGTAGGGAAGTTTTCAGTCATTATTTTTTCAAATACATTCTCGACCCCTTGCTTCTTCTCCTCCTTCTGGTATTCCTATGAGTTGAAGGTGGTTGTGTTTCACCTTGTCCCTTAGGGCTCTTAAACTATTTCCGTTGTTTTTTATTCTTTGGTCTTTTTGCTGTGCCAACTGGGTGATTTCTGCTATTTTATCTTCCAAATCATTGATCCGCTCCTCTGCTTCATCTACTCTACTGGTGATTCCTTCAAGTGTATTCTTCATTTCAGTTATTGTATTCTTTAGTTCTAACTGGTTGTTTTTTATGATTTCTCTATCCTTCCTTATGTCATCACTAAGTTTGTTAAACATTCTTATCATGAGTGTTCTAAAGTCTGTCTCTGAAAGGTTGGATCCCTCTGTTTCATTTGGTTCCATTTCTAGAGGTTTCTTCTGATCTTTTACTTGTGACATGTTTCTTTGTTTCCCCATTGCTTTGATGTATTACATAGATCACCAGGAGAGCCCTGGCTGGATCATGCAGGCACACAGCTCATGGCCCAACACTCCCAGAAAAACTCCCAGTCTCAGCCTGTCCCAATCAGCCACTCGCAGATCAGGCCGAGCAGCCCGACAACCAATCACCAGCCTGGCAACTCTGCAAGCACAGTGCGGAGAGCGGGTACCCAAGGCGGCTTGCGCACTCCCGGGTCTCAGTGAGCAGCCTGTTGGAGCCAGAGGGCACCCGCCCAGCATTTCGCTGGCAACGCAGTATAAGCCGGGCAGAGGGTGGGGATCCAAGGCCGCATGCGTACGCACACACGCACTTCTGCGCCAATTCCACCAGACCAGTGAGGTCTTGGACCTGATCATCTGTGGGAGGGCCCAAGCCCGACAAAATGGCACCCTCCCTACACCACTCGCATGCAGGCTCCACTCCACGGGAACAACAGTCCAAAAACCTCCAGCCTTTGCACCAGAGGTGCTCAGCTCAGTCCGTCCCTGCAGGCTCCCGGCTCACACAGCCACTCCCTCCACCAGGAACCAGGTAAGTGCTCACCGGCGAGCAAACCCAGGCGCCGGCCCCACTGATTCTCCAGCCGCTCTTAGCCTCACCGAGCTGAGCAAAGAGAGTCCTCACTAATTTACTGCCGGCTGTCTTGGAACTCCTCTTCCCGGCAAAGAAGCTCTGGGCTGGTGAGCTTGGTGTGCGGCCGGAGGGTCTCTCCCCCAACCAGACAAGCTTCCCACGGCTGGGGCTTCCCTCACGTGGCTCGCCCTCTCTGGTCTCCGCCTGTCCTACCAGACCCGACGTGGCCTCCTCTTAAAGTTCTTTGTTTAGTGGTTTTGTTCCTCCAGTGTTCCGGGGACCTCCAGGGTTGAATGCTGTATAATTTGTTTGTAATTTTGGTGTGATCCTGGGAGGCATTTAGCACAGCGTCTGTCTATGGTGCCATTTTTATATGTAGAATCTTAAAAACAGAAAAAAACAAATACAACACAAAGAGACCCATAGATATAGACAACAACTAAAGTTGCCAGAGGGGAGGAGGGTGGCAGGATGGGTGAAAAAGGTAAAGAAAGGGGTCTAAAGTAGAAAATTCCATTTTTAAAATTAATAAGCTACAGAGATATAAAGTACAGCATAAGGAATGTAGTAAATAATATAATAATAACTTTGTGTGGTGACAGATTGTTAGTAGACTTATCAGGGCGATCGCTTCATGAGTTATGTAAATGTTGAATCACTGTGTTGTACACCTTAATCTCATATAATATTGTATGCTAATTACACTTTAATAAAAAATTTAAATTAAAAAAATAATTTCCATGTAAGAGAACATCAAAGAATCTGGAGAGAAATATGACTAACAGTGAAAGAAAGGTCACAGAAAGAAAATCAACAGTGACTTCACATACAAAAATGTCAGGGAAGAGTGGTGGTGAGACTTGCAAAAAGTGGAGATAACCACTGAAAAGACAAGTGAACAAAATTGCAATATAGAAATATTGAAGGCTGCTGCATAAAAGAAATACCCTGGACAAAAGACAAAAAAGGGGCAGAAGAATGTCAGAATCAGAAAGAAATGGGATAAGGACTGCAAGGGCTTCCTGACGAAATGAAGGATGATTGCAATAATTTGGAACATTATTAACTCATTGTTTCCCCATGCCCCTTTTTTCCGCAAACCTAGCTGAAAAACCTATGCAGTAATTTTTCATTGAATTCAGGCTGCTTATGAAGTCCATGTTGGCTCTCCTCTAGAATCCCTCCTCCCTAAAGCCTGCTCCCTCAAAATCTTCCCTCCGGAACCAACAGCAAAAAGGCAGGATTTTGACTCAGATTCAGTGTCTTCCAATCCCTTAGAACCCACCTCCTCCAAAAATCCTTTCCCAGAATCCTTTACTTCTTAAAGCCCCCTCCCCCAGAATCTACCTTCACCAGGATTTCATTCCTTTTAGAGTCTCCTCTTCCCAGAATCTTTCTCTTTTCGGAAGTCCACCTGCAAATCCCCCTTGCGATCCCTCACCTCAGACTCCCTCTTTCCCCGAATGTGCCTCCATGCAGGGCCTTGTTTACCCAGTCATCTCCCCCAGAATCTCCCTCCTCAGGACCCACTACCCTTAGCATCCCCCTTCATCCAAATCTCACCCTCCCCTAGAATCCCCTTTCACAAAATCTTCCTCCCTTTCAGAGCCCCTAACCCTAACTTTATATCTAGCGCTAAACCTAACCCTAACCCCTAACCCTAACCATAAGGCCCCTCCCTCAAAATCTACCATTCCCAAGAATTTTTTTCCCTTCAGAGCTTCCTTTCCCTAGCAACTGCCAGCCCCCCAATTTGCCTCTGGTAGAATCCTCCACTCCTTAGAGACCCTCCCTCCAGAATCCCCCTTTTCAGGGTCTCTGTCCTAGAATCCCTCTTTCTACAGTGTTCCCAAATCATCTCTTCATTCTCTTCTCCAAATGACTTCCTCTGCAGGCCCCTCTCCCCAGCGCCCACACGCTTCCTATCTGAGTAGCGTCAGTTTTGGGTTGCGCTCTTCCTCCCACCCCACTCAGGATGCTCCCTTCCCTGCCAAGAGGCTCTTCTCTCAGGGCTGCAGGGAGCCCACAGCTGCCTCGGTTTCTCTGGCAGCACTGGGTCTGGAGTCAAAGGTTCAAAAGGGTGTGGTGGCTCACCTTGCACCTGGAGAGCAGAGATAGGGCAGAGGTTAGTGGGCAGGTCTGGCGCCAGACGGAGGAACCTTCAGCCTAGAATCCAGCTCCTAAAGGATGAGAGAAGAGAGGAAGGAGGAGGGAGAAAGGGAGCACCCAGAGTCTGATCTAGAGGGACACACGCACAGATACACAGCAAGAGAGAGACAGGCACACCTGGAGGAGAAAGCCAAAGAAGGGGCCAATGGAGAGGAGAAGTTAGGAGAGACACCAGGTCAGTCAGAGACGGATCCAGAAAACAGACACAAGTGAAGGATTCAGAGGCAGAGAGGCCAACCCTCAGAGAATGAGACAGACAGGTTCAGGCAGGCACAGAGATGCCAAGATACTTGGACAGAAATAGAACTAGAAAGTGGAGCAAAGACCCCCCAATTATATACCTGAAGGCCCGGATAAGGCCTAGCACAGTGTTTTCCAATGAGAAGGCAGGCCACAGGATGCAGACACTCTCACAACATACTCTGTACTGACTTATGGGCGTGTTTTTTTGGGGGGCGGGGAGGCGTTGTCGGAGAGGCTTGTAAACTCTCCAGTGTCTCCAGCCTGATCCTCACACTCTTGCTAAGTCTCCTATCTTCCTTGGGGGATTATGTCAGGGAGACCCCTGACCTAGGCCCTCCCTACTGTAGAGTCACCTTCTTCCTGCCTTTTGCTGAACACTCACTGAGTATCTGGATTGAGTGGAGCTGGACAGGGAGGTGACAGGGGCAATTCCTTCGCCCACTCCAGTGGGGGGAAAAAAAGTACATGTTGAGGGAGAAGGAGAAGGGATTAGACAGCATAAATAGTTAACTACAGGCCCATCCCAGTGGCGCGGTGGTTAAGAGCTGGCTTAGGATGCCGGTGGCCCCGGTTCGGGTCCCACATGTGAGGGCCAGTGACACTGCCCTCAAAAAAAAAATAGGTAACTACAATATTGCCACGGGGATATAAAAGACAGTTCGGGGAATATAATAATGTTGTCAATATTTTGTGGTGTGTCAGATGGTCACATGTCTTGTTAGGGAGACCACTTCATGGATTGAGTAGAGGCTTGATCACTGCACTGTACACCTGAAGTTGATGTTGTATAATATTGTATACCAGCTGTAATTGAATATATAGATAGTCACGGGATGTGGAGTATACTGTGTAAGGGAGTCAAAGGAATTGTAATAGATATGTATGATATGGCGGGGAGTGGGGTGGCAAATTGGGGGAAGGGGGTTGTCACTTTGAGGGGTAAAAAGTATAACTATTGCACTGCATTGTACACCTGAAACTAATTTTTTTTAAATATATATTTCACAATAAAAGAATTTAAAAAAAAGTTAACATTGAATTGTCAGTTGTAATGGACATATAAGTAAATGCATTGCTGATACAAGTAAACAGGCATTAAGGTAATCTGTCCTTTGTTACTGCTTGAGATCTCTGAGCTATTCCTACCCTGAACTAATATATATATATACACACACACACACACACACACATTCACACAATGTAAAGTACAGCATAGGAAATATAATTAATGTTAATTTAATAGCTATATACAATGTCAGAGGAGTAGTAGATTGCGGGGTTATCACTTTATGAGAGATGTAAATGTCTAATTATTACATTCATTTGTACACATGAAACTAGTAAAAATAATCAGATACTACTATAGAAATTCAAAAGGAAGTGAAAGAAAAACACCATTTTCTGAGATAACTAACAGTATAAATATTACAGTAGAAAGAGGCCTAACTTTGAAATCAGACAAACCTGGGATGTAATACTGGATCCCCCATTTATTATCTGAGCAATCTTGGGCAGAAACCTTGCAAAGCCTCAGTTTTCATATTCATACCATGGTAACAATAGTACCTACTTCATAAGCTTATTGTGACATTTAAATAATGAGACAACATATAATATAATTACCTAGCATATAACAGGTGCCTAGCATATAATAGGCAATATGATAGTTACTAAATAAAATAATGATAGTTACTAAATAAGATGATAGTTACTACATAAAATAATGATAGTTACTAAATAAGATGATAGTTACTACATAAAATAATTTACTCTCTTCTCAACAAATTTATCTGCACTTAGACTCTACTTCATAAGTTGAAATTTCACTTTTTCCTCTTTAAAACTTTATGGTTTACATAATATTACTATTATTATTTCATTATCATTTTTATTATTTTAATCTATCAGCTTATAATGCCCTGCAGAAGAGTTGCCTAGAATCTAAACAATCCTAACATCTCAGAAAGAGTAGTATGGGGTGCTACTCATTTACAAAGGACATTGTATCACAGACGGAGCATACATTGCTATATTCAACTTGAATTTTTCTTTTTAGGGTATTGGAACATAAATGAAACATGGAATTTAAATGATTGAGCTAAGAAGTCAAACACACAAGAGTAGATGTTATATGATTTCGTTTGTGTAAACTGCAAAAGCAGGCAAAATGAATTGAGCTGTTAGAAGTGATGAAAATGGTACCCCCGGGTGAAGGGTGAGGGTGGTTAGTGAGTGAAGAGACCTCAAGGCAAGAGTAGAGGGCACTGCTGATGTCTGATTCTTGATTATGGTGTGAGGAACACGGTGCATTCACCTTGGGAAAATTCATCACGATAATACCAATCATGTGTTCACTTTTCCGTATGTGTTTTATATTAAATACCAGGTTTGAAAAAATCATGACCATCTCCAAAATGTAATATATATTCTCTTTAAAGACGTTTGAAAAAATTCCACAGACAGAAGTAAAAATCACCTGTAGTTTTACCACTAAAATATAGACAACGCTAACATTTAATTATATTATTTTGTTTTCCTTATTGGTTATTTATTTTTTTGAAAAAAGAGAGTCTTGGTGTATGTGGAGTTTTGTATCTTACTTTTGGTAATTGACATTACTCTTTTTAGTTCCTCATGCCATGGAACATGCTTGAAAAATATGAATTCTAATACCCACATAGAATTTGATTATGTGGATATGTCTTGTCTTATTTGACCAGTCCCACCTGCCTGTCATTTATATTTTCCCCATGTTCTTGTGCGTCTAGATAATACTGTTATTAGTGATATTGTGCATAAATCTTGGTGCATATCCCTGATTATTCTCTCAGAATAAGTTATCGTAAGTGAAATTACTGGGTCAAACTCTTGAAAAATATTACCAGTTCTCTATAAAAAGATACTGTGAACTTATACTTTTCCCAGCGTTGCGTTGCTCCGGGTATGGCTGTACGCTGAGTTAAAGCTAAAACTTGAGAGGCGAGGTTGAAGGCAAGAAAAGCAGGTTTATTCCAAAATGCCAGCATTAAGGGAAGACAGTGGACTCCTTGTCACAAAGACTGGCTTTCTGCTCTTCATACTGACAAAAGGTTTTACAGTCATGCAAAAAGAGGCAGAACAAAGGAAAGGAAGAGTTGGTCAGGCAACTCCTGAAAAAGTCACTTCTCAGACGCTGGTGTTTCAGGGATAGGAGGGTATCTGCAGATGTAAAAACTGCTTTTAAGCCATTGGGCCAGGTATGCAAGTGGTCTGAAGTAAACAGAACATTGAAACTGGTCTGCAAAGTGCATGTACAGTAAACAGAATCATTAAGGTTTCGAGGGAGGGGAGAGAAGCATAGAAAAGGAAAACTTTCAGAAAAATCCCCAACTAAACTACACTGTTTAATCGAATTACACTAGAGGTTGAAATCTCAAAATAGAAGATATGGGGTCACTGTTACATCAGCACGATTCAAAGGTCCTGATTTCTCTGTAACATTCTATCACATGAGAATACAGTTAATATTTATTAACACTTTATTATGAACCAGTCACTGTACATGTTTTATTTATTACTCAAAGTAACTCTATGGGTTAGGTAGTCTTATCATATCTTAAGGTGAGGCTCAGCAAATCACCTTCCCTAGCAATTAGCTAACTTATGGTGGGTTTTTTTTTTTTTGCTTTTTTCTGTTTTGTTTTTAATTAAAATTAGTTGAGGGTAAAAAAAAATAATTAAAATTAATGGTTAGCAAAGTTACATAGATTTCAGGTGTACAATTCTGTAATACATCATCTATGTATCACAGGGTGTGTTCAGAACTTGTGTTTTTAATTACAAGGCCCAATATAGGGTGCTACATTCACTTTGAGTTGGTGTTTTAAAAATTGCTATTTTGATGGACAAAATATGGTAACGTCTTTATTTGTACCCTTGATTATTAGTAAACTTAATTTAAAAAAATTTTTCTGTGATTCTCTCTAGTTTCTTGTTTGTCATGGTCTGTTCACATGGTTTAATTTTTGATAATATGTTGACCTTTACTTTCACTGATTTAAAAAATGTACTAGAAGATCACATACACATGGTAACAATGGTAAACAATAGAAAATGAGTCTCCTTCCCACAACAGAACTTTATCCTCAGTGTCTAAATTTTGTAATTCCTTCCCACAACAGAACTTTATCCTCAGTATCTAAATTTTATAATTACCCACTTTTTTACAAGTGTACACTTCCAGAAATTTCCCATGCTAATACTTCCCCACTATATAGGCATTTTGTTTCTCTCATATCTGTATTAGTTTCCCAGGGATGTCCTAAGAAAACACCACAGATGGTGTGGCTTAAGAAATAGAAAATTTTTCCTCACAGTTCCGGACGCTAGAAGCTCAGATCAAGGTGTTGGCTGGGTTGGTTTCTTCTGAGGCCTCTCTCTTTGGCTTCTAGCTGACCACCTTCTGGCTGTATCCCTACTTTGCCGTTTCTCTGTGCGTTGTCTGTATCCTCATCTTCTCTTCTTATAAGGACATCAGTCATATTCCCTTAGGGCCTACCCATAGACCTCATGTTACCTTAAGTACCTCTTTAAAGGTATTATTTCCAAACATAGTCATATCCTGAGGTACTGGGCATTAGGACTTCAACATATGAATTTCGTGGCGATACAATGTAGCCTGTAGTGAAGGAAAAATTCTATATACACTGTGTAGCATCTCGATTCTTATACTTAATGCAGTTAGACATCAACCCATGTCAGAACATGGAGATCGATTACATTAATTTAAATAGTAATGTTACTGGAGAATGGACCCTCCTTGGCACAGTGTCCAGGTTCTTGGTGTCTTGAGCAAAGAATTGAATGAGACGAGGAAATAAAGTGGTGAAAGAGCAGCTTATTAGAAGAAAAATTACACTCCAAAGGGTTAGGAGTGGGCCACAGCTCAAGGGCTCTTAGGCTCAAAGGGCCAAAGGCCCTGACTGATGATGACTTGTAGTTTTTATCCCCCCCCTTTTTTTCTCTCTCTAGAATGGGCTGTTCCTCTCTGGTTGTGGCATTGACACCTGTGATTGTCAACAGACTATTACCTCATCTCTTCAGACTGTGCATGTTCCTTCCCAGAATTCAGTCTGTTATAATATTAATGAACTTCCGGGCATATGTATGATATTATAATGATGGTATAATGAGGCCCAGGTGAACTGAAGTTCGTTATGGCCTTTACTGTGCGGGTGTGTGTGACTGGTCTAATTTAATAGGGTATTTTGTACCCATTTTTTTCCTCATAGGGTAGATACTTATAGTGAAAAGGGGAAGTTTTGGGTGGTTGCATTCTGTAGGTTGGTTGTGTAGGACATGCAGGAATGCAGAAACCCAATGCCTGTCTCTAACTCCCTGCCTTGATTTCCCCTTGAGAGACGTGATCCCCATAAAATCTTTATGGGGGCCAGGAAGTCTTTTCTTCTGTATCTGCTTCCTGTTGGGCAGTGGTGTAGAGCCGTCCCTACCGACCGGGGGATTCACGGTACTCTCGTTCTATCTGATCTTATTAGATGAGTGGAAGGGGTCTGGATCCACCTGGAAGACCATGTTGGCTTCTTTGGTTGGGACTGGTAATCTTGCTTGGGTATCATCTGCATCCCCAAGGCCTCTGAATGAGGAAAAATTGATTTTCATTAATAAATGTCTACATGATGGAAAATCTTGTGGCCATTGAACTGGTCACTCAGGTTGTGTCAGTTGTCCAGGAGCTGGGCCCAGAACAGGTTGGAAAGAACATTAGGCTTCAATGATACAAATATAAATCACAAGCTTTAGGGTAATTATCTGAGGCAGGACGTAGGAGATTTCAATGATTCAGGTTAAAAACAATCTATTGTTTATGATTAAGAAGCTGATTTATCAAATAATTAACCAACAACAGGATAGGAGCTAAAAAACTGGAAAAAGGAAGCTTTAAGGAAAAAGAAACTTAAAATCCCTATATGAAAGAAAACTTAAAAGTTTTTTACTGGAGTGGGGGGCAGAAGGTACTCTCTTGGCCCATATCAGTTAACATCTTATTTCATTTTATGGGTATAAGTTGTGTAGGCAGTTTCCCATATGTGGATATTTAGGTTATTTTGAGGTCATAAATAATGCCACTGAGAATATTATTGTAGGTATATCTTTTTGTATATCTCTGAGTATATCTGAGTATGACTTTAGAAGTAGAATCATTAGAATAAAGATTACATGCACTTAAAATTTTCATAGAGCTTGCCAAATTATCTATATAATCAAAAGTGAAAAGGAAGGCCTAATGTCTCACGCCCTTGATAACACTGGATATTTCAAACTGATACTTGGCATTTCAATGGGTAGATTATGACATCTTATTAGATTGAAGTGTATTTCATATGTTTATTACCATCAGTATTTATTTATTAAATGCCTTTCATATCATTTTAGATAGTTTTTTATTATGTTGCTCTTTTCATTTTTTAATTTTACTTTTGAAAACTGTTTATATATTAAGAAGATTGGCCCTTTGTAATATGTGTTACATATATGTTTTGCAGTGTGTCTTTTAATTTTTTTTCTTGCATATTATTGTGAACGTAATTTTAAATATTTCTGTACAGTTAAATCTATATGAGGACTGACAATTCAGTTCACAAATTTGTTGCAATGATGTTGCTAACTTTTTTGCTATCAGAGGGATTATTCATTATGAATTTGTACCAACTGGATAAACAGTTAACCAATATGAGTATTTGGAAGCTCTGAAAAGGCTGCATGAAAAAGTTAGACGACTTGAACTTTTTGCTAACAATTCATGGCTCTTGCATCATGACAATGCACCAGCTCACATGGCACTGTCTGTGAGGGAACTTTTAGCCAGGAAACAAATAACTGCATTGGAACACCCTCCCTACTCACCCCAATGACTTATTTCTTTACCTGAAGATACAGGAAATATTGAAAGGAAGACATTTTGATGACATTCAGGACATCAAGGGTAATATGACGACAGCTCTGACAGCCATTCCAAAAAACAGTTCCAAAATTACTTTGAAGGGGGGACTAGGCACTGGCATTGGTGCATAGCTTCCCATGGGGAGCACTTTGAAGGTGACCATAGTGACATTCAGCAATGAGGTATGTAGCACTTTTTCTTGGATAAGTTTGAAAACTTATTGTTGGACCTCGTGTCTGTGTGTGTGTGTGTGTGTGTGTGTGTGTGTGTGTGTGTGTGTGGTCTTGGTATGTAAAGTAGAGCATCAGAAATATAGGCAATGGTATTGGAACAGGTATATAGGATCTCAGAGGGGCAGTAGATTGGGGGTTATCACTTTGTGAGTGGTGCACATGTCTAATTATTACATTGTTTTGTATACCTGAAACTAATAAAAAAGATCAGATACTATTATGGGAATTCAAAAGGAAGTGAAAGAAAAACAATTTTCTGACATAACTAACAGTTTCAGCATTAGGGAAGAAAGAGGCCCGACTTTGAAATCAGACTAACCTGGGATACAACACTGAATCCCGCATTTATTATCGGATCAATCTTGGGCAGAAACCTCACAGAGCCCCAGTTTTCATATCCATACCATGGTAACAATAGTACCTACTTCACAAGCTTATTGTGATGTTTGAATAATTAGATGGCGTATAATATAAATACCTAGCATATAACAGGTACCTAGCGCATAACAGGTGCATGTAACTGACAGTTACTACATAAAATAATTTACTCTATTTTCAACCAATTTATGTTCACTTAGAATCTAATTCATAAATTTAAAAGAAATTTCAGACTTTTTTCTCTTTAAGACTTTGTGGTTTACTTAATGTTATTATTACTTCATTATCATTTTTATTTATTAGCTTCTAGAATCTAAACATTCCTGATATCTCAGAAAGAATAGTATGGGGTGAGCTACTCATTTACAAAGGACATTGTGTCACAGAAGGAGAAATATAGAAATATAAATTGTATAGAAATCTAAATTGCTATATTGAACTTGAATTTTTCTTTGTAGGGTATTAGAACATAAATGAAACATCAAATTTAAATGATTGAGCAAAGAAGTCAAACACACAAGAGTAGATGTTATATGATTTCGTTCATGTAAACTGCAAAAGCAGGCGAAACGAATATGAGCTGTTAGAAGTCAGGAATATGGTACCCCCGGGTGAAGGGTGAGGGTGGTTAGTGAGTGAAGAGACCTCAAGGCAAGAGTAGAGGGCACTGCTGATGTCTGATTCTTGATTATGGTGTGAGGAACACGGTGC
Source organism: Aselliscus stoliczkanus (assembly GCA_033961575.1). Taxonomy (NCBI): domain Eukaryota; kingdom Metazoa; phylum Chordata; class Mammalia; order Chiroptera; family Hipposideridae; genus Aselliscus; species Aselliscus stoliczkanus. Next base: position 25,510,207 of record CM066737.1, read on the forward strand.
ATTCACCTTGGGAAAATTCATCACGATAATACCAATCATGTGTTCACTTTTCTGTATGTATTTTATATTAAATACTAGGTTAAAAAAAAGGCATGATTATCGCAAAAATGTAGTATATGTATTTCTTTTAGAAACATTTGGAAAAACCCAGAAAAAGAACTAAAGATCACCTGTAGTTCTACCACCAAAATATAGTTAATGCTAACATTTAATTATATTATTTTGTTATCTGTATTGTTTTTTTATTCTTTTGAAAAAGTTTTGTATTCTTTTGTAAGTTTTGTATCTTACTTTTGGTAATTGACATTACTCTTTATAATTTCTTCGTGTCATGAAATATGCTTCAAAAATATGAATTCTAATACCACATAGAATTTGATTATGTAGATATGTCTTATCTTATTTGACCAGTCTCAGCTTCCTGGCATTTATATTTTCCCCATGATTTTGTGCTTATAGATAATACTGTTATTAGTAATATTGTGTATAAATCTTTGTGCATATCTCTGATTATTCCTTTAGAAAAATTTGTCAGAAGTGCAAGTACTGGGTCAACCTCTTGGAAAATATTACTGGTTCTCTATGAAAAAACACTATGAACTTACACTTTTCCCAATGGTACGTTGCTCAGGGTCTGGCTGCTTGCTGCACGAAAGCCAAAACTCAAAGGGGAGGTTGGTGGCAAGAAAAGCAGGTTTATTCCAAAATCCCAGCATTAGGGGAATGCTCCTTGTCACAAAGACTGGCTTTCTGCTCTTAATACTGACGAAAGGTTTTCTAGACACGCAAGAAGAGGCAGAACAAAGGAAGGAGAAGTTGGTCAGGCAATTGTGTTTCAGGGATTGGAGGGGAACTGCAGATGTAAAAACTGCTTTCAGGTCATTGGGTCAGGTATGCCTATGTATTTTATATTAAATACCAGGTTAAAAACAAAACTATGATAATCACAAAAAAAATGTAATATATATTCTTTTTGGAAACATTTGGAAAAATCCAGAAAAAGAACTAAAGATCACCTGTAGTTCTACCACCAAAATATAGCCAATGCTAACATTTAATTATATTATTTTGTTATCTGTGGTGGTTATTTTTTTTTAAAAAGAGAATCTTGGTATATGTGAAGTTTTGTATCTTACTTTTGGTAATTGACATTACTCTTTATAGTTCCTCATGCCATGAAACATGCTTGAAAAATATGAATTCTTTTTTGTGTGTGTGGAGAAAACACAAATTTGAAATGAAATGTTTCACAAACTGAAAGAGCAGTTGCGAAGAACATGTATTGCTGCCTTATTCGATTGGCTGGCTATCATGATGATGTATTTTGTGTGCTGGACACCTGATACAGCCAGAAATATGTAATCCTTTTTTTTTATCATTAAACAACACGTTCATTGGTATTGATACAGAGAGTTATAAAAATCTTTTTTTAAGAGAAAAGTACAAGGCATTCAAGTTACGAATTTGAGATAATCTTTCTACACTTGAGACATCAGGTTGTGAAAGGTTAGTGTTACCTAACATGACATTTGCTTTTAAAGTTTGTAAGTTACAGGTTTGCAGCTTTTCAGGCTCTGAGTGTCCTGGGTCTTACCCCTTTGGTGTGTGAGTATAAGCCTCTAATTCAGTTATCAATTCCGCCTAGAGTGGTTGCATAGAGTCCACTGGACACACAATGTCCTACTTGGTGCTGTGTTAAGACCTTGGAGCGAAGACCCTGTCTACTGAAACTTGGCACACAGAATGGGTTCAGCTTTCCAGGAAGGCACCAGTCACTTCTCTGTAGCCTGTGGGTGACTGACAATGCTGGAAGAGTGGTGGAAGGGGCTACTGGAACCGCAGGCTGGTTGCTTTGGGTACCAGGGATTTTCACTGCTCTTTGTGAAGGGAACTCAACTCTATTATGAAGTGAGGAACACAAATGTGGACAAATATATGTGCACGAAGATGACAAATACTACAAACTAGTTTATGAGGCCCCCGATAGTGAATTATTACAGAGGAATCTGAAAACTCTTAGCTATAAAGATGAGTGAGAAATGAGAAAGGAAATGCTGGCAGAAGGAACTTTTGCAGCCTGGAGTTGAGGTCATGGGGGAAAGAACATTCCTGGGAAAACTCTATACATCCCTTTTCTTCCTCTAAGTAAAAATTAGTTCATGCCAATCTTGGTAATAGCTAAAGCCTGTTCTTTTCTGGATAACCATGTGAGAAAGCTGACTCTTGAGATAAATAAATGTACATACATGTCCATAAGGAATTAGCATTTTTCAGCTTCATGAACCTGAACAATTTTATTAACGTTCTGAGGCAAAAGCCAGCTATGCTGCCCTTTCTACAATTCCCAGTAGGAGAAGGTCAACTTCTTCAAATTACTGGCCTCTGGGCACTTGGTTCCTTCAACTGGGAGAATTTTGCCCCTCTCTTCATGAGGTCTGTTCCAGCTCATCCTTGGTCCCTGGCCTATTAATATATCACACAGGTAAGTGGTATATTTATAGGTTATTTACTTTCTTATAATGGTCTCTTGCCACACTATATTCTCTATAAGGGCAGAGACCGTGTCTGTTTTATTCACAACTGTGAGCTAGGTGTTTACCTAATTCAGTGCTTCGTACAAAGTTGAAATGGGAAAAAAAAAAGCCTAATGAATGAATACCCTTCAAACATCATTTAAGTGATGAAATTCTAGGTTATTTTTTTAAACAAGAAGCTGGGTATCTCGTTTAATATTCCTCTAGCTATTTCTTGCTCATTTATCCTTTGATTTAACATCAAGAACTCAGGTTGACATTGCTTCCTGGCTTCATTTACTAGAACTGAAAACCACACAAAAACTATCAATTTCACAATCAATCTCTCTTTGGAATCAGTATTTTCAGATGATTCAAAACACTGGTCACAGGCAGGTTTGCCCAGTAAGTTGGTAGAAGGTCTTCTGTTTACTATTTGGCCATGACAAGCTCAGAACTGAGAAATGGTTCCATGAAGTTTCATAATAAATATTAAATATATAAAATTGTGACATGTGTAACATTTATAAAAACAGAATTTATAGGAAGCTCTACACAAAAAGTGAAGTTCATTTCAAAAATGTGATCTGAGAAAATACATATTTATTCCTTCTTGGATTTATTTCTTTTTTTTTTATTTGAGGGCAGTGTCACTGGCCCTCACATGTGGGACCGAACCGGGGCCGCTGGCTTCCCAAGCCAGTGCTTAACCACCGCACCACTCAGCCGGCCATTTTTATTTAATAAATTAAAAATTTTTTATTTATTTTTATTGTGAAATAAACATTTTTTTAAAAAATTAGCTTCAGATGTACAACACAGTGCAATAGTTATACTTTTTACCCCTCAAAGTGACAACCCACCTCCCCCAATTTGGGACCCCACTCCTCCCCCCCATATCATACTATCTATTACATTTCCTCTGACTCCCTTCCACCGTATAATCCACATCCCATGACTATCTATATAATCAATTACAGTTGGCATACAATATTATACAACATCAGCTTCAGGTGTACAGTGCAGTGATCAAGCCTCTACTCCATCCATGAAGTGGTCTCCCTAACAGGACATGTGAAAAATATGAATTCCAATACCCACATAGCATTTGATTATGTGGATATGTCTTATCTTATTTGACCAGTCTCATCTGCCTGGCATTTATATTTTCCCCATGTTCTTGTGCGTAGAGATAATACTGTTATTAGTAATATTGTGCATAAATCTTTGTGCTTATCTCTGATTATTCCCTCAGAATAAGTTATCATAAGTGAAATTACTGGGTCAAACTCTTGAAAAATATTACCAGTTCTCTATGAAAAGATACTGTGAACTTATACTTTTCCCAGCATTGCTTTGCTCGGGGTCCGGCTGCTCACTGCACGAAAGCCAAAACTCAAAGGGGAGGTTGGTGGCAAGAAAAGCAGGTTTATTCCAAAATGCCAGCATTAAGGGAAGACAGTGGACTCCTTGTCACAAAGACTGGCTTTCTGCTCTTCATACTGACAAAAGGTTTTACAGTCATGCAGAAAGAGGCAGAACAAAGGAAAGGAAGAGTTGGTCAGGCAACTCCTGAAAAAGTCACTTCTCAGACGCTGGTGTTTCAGGGATAGGAGGGTATCTGCAGATGTAAAAACTGCTTTTAAGCCATTGGGCCAGGTATGCAAGTGGTCTGAAGTAAACAGAACATTGAAACTGGTCTGCAAAGTGCATGTACAGTAAACAGAATCATTAAGGTTTCGAGGGAGGGGAGAGAAGCATAGAAAAGGAAAACTTTCAGAAAAATCCCCAACTAAACTACACTGTTTAATTGAATTACACTAGAGGTTGAAATCTCAAAATAGAAGATATGGGGTCACTGTTACATCAGCACGATTCAAAGGTCCTGATTTCTCTGTAACATTCTATCACATGAGAATACAGTTAATATTTATTAACACTTTATTATGAACCAGTCACTGTACATGTTTTATTTATTACTCAAAGTAACTCTATGGGTTAGGTAGTCTTATCGTATCTCTAGGTGAGGCTCACCTCAGCAAATCACCCTCCCTAGCAATTAGCTAACTTGTAGTGTTTTTTTGTTTGTTTTGTTTTTGAATTGAAGTTAATTGGGGTGACAATGGTTAGCAAAGTTACATAGATTTCAGGTGTACAATTCTGTAACACATCATGTATATATTACTTTGTATGTTCAGAACTTGTGGTGTTTTTAATTACACGGCCCAGTGTAGGGTGCCACATTCACTTTGAATTAGTGTTTTAAAAATTGCCATTGAGATGGACAAAATATAGTAGCATGCTTTTATTTGTACTCTTGATCATTAGTAAACTTAATTTTTTCCTTCAAATATTCAGTGATTCTCTATAGTTCCTTGTTTGTCAAGGGTATGTTCACGGGGTTTCATTTTTAATAATATGTTGATCTTTGCTATCACTGATTTTAAAGATGTATTTAAAAAACAAATACACATGGTACAATGGTAAACAATAGAAAATGAGTCTCCTTCCCACAACAGAACTTTATCCTCAGCATCTAAATTTTACAATTACCAACGGTTTTACAACTGTATGCTTCCAGAAATTTCCCATGCTAATACTTCCTCACTATATAGGCATTTTGTTTCTTTCTTATATCTGTATTAGTTTGCCAGGGATGCCCTAACAAAATACCACAGATGGGGTGGCCTAAAAAATAGAAAATTTTGGGCCGGCCAAGTGGCGTAGTGGTTAAGTGCTGGCTTGGGAAGCCAGCGGCCCCGGTTTGGGTCCCACATATGAGGGCCAGTGACACTGCCCTCAAAAAAAAACAAAAAAACAAACAAACAAAAAAATAGAAAATGTTTTCTCACAGTTCCGGAGGCTAGAAGCTCAGATCAAGGTGTTGGCTGGGTTGGTTTCTTCTGAGGCCTCTCTCTTTGGCTTCTAGCTGACCACCTTCTGGCTGTATCCCTACTTGGCTGTTTCTCTGTGCGTTGTCTGTATCCTCATCTTCTCTTCTTATAAGGACATCAGTGATATTTTCTTAGAGCCTACCCATAGACCTCATGTTACCTTAAGTACCTATTTAAAGATATTTCCAAACATAGTCATATCCTGAGGTACCTGGCGTTAGGATTTCAACATATGAATTTTGAGGGGACACAATGTAGCCTATACCAAAGGAAAAATTCTATTATACACTGTGTAGCATCTTGGCTCTTATGCTTAATGCAGTTAGAAATCAACCCTTACTTATCAGCACATGGAGATCTACTACATTAATTTAAATGGTAATGTCTTATTTCATTTGATGGGTATAATATAAGTTGTGTAACCAGTTTCCCATATGTGGACATTTAGGTTATTTCGAGATATTTGAAGTCTTAAATAACGCAACTGTGAATATTATTGTAGGTATATCTTTTTATCCGTCTGTCAGTATATCTGAGTATGACTTTAAAAGTAGAATCCTTGGATAAAAGATTACATGCACTTAAAAATTTGAGAGAGCTTGCCAAATTATCTATTATACCAAAAGTGAAAAAAAAAGGCCTAATTTTTCACATTCTTGACAACACTGGATAGTTCAAACTTATACTTGGCATTTTGATGGGTAGAATATGACATCTTATTAGATTGAAATGAATTTTATATATTTATAACCATTAGCATTTCTTTATTGAATGCCTTTCATATCATTTTTAGATATTTTTGATTATGTTGGTCATTTCATTTTTTAATTTTATTTTTAAAAGCTGTGTGTATGTTAAGATTGGCCCTTTGTCAGATGTGTTGCATATGTGTTTTGCAGTGTGTCTTTTAATTTTTATTGCATATTATTGTGAACGGAAATTTTAATATATCTATATAGTTAAAGATACTTTATATACATAGAGAGAGATTTATGTATTTTCTTTACTTTTATTAGTGTTTTGTACCTGGTGAAATTTTTTTCTTCCATGGAGATCTTCCCATACTATCATTTTTTAATATAGTAGTTCTATTTTTAATTTTTTGCAGAACCTCCATACTGTTTTCCATAGTGGCTGCACCAATGTACATTTTTAATTGCCAAATTGTACTTTTGGAAATGTTTTAGCTTTTATTTGTTGATTTATTGATTGCTTTATATATAATCTAACCCTTCTCAATTTATTTTACGTTAGGGATGCAGACTTATAGGTTTGTTTTATGGTTTTTGGTTTTGGGTTTTTTGTGTGTTTTTTTTTTGCTTACATGCCGATCCCTGGTCTAGATGAGCAAACGGAAGTGTTGCAGGGGTAGTAACCTGTTTTGAGCCATACATGAGAATTAAGGATAGAATTCACCTTTGGAATTTAGGATTCCAAGTCAGGTTTTCATTTTATAATGCCAAATGAACAATTTAAATATAGAATATTACAAAAGTGATTATAACATGGTCTTTCCACATAAGCAAAAAAAAACACAAAAAACAATGAAAATGAAAATAAAACTATCACAGTTCCATTTATAAAATTTTTAAAGGATATTATTCACATAATGGTGATTATGTAAAGATATATTTATGGCTCTCAAATAATTTTTAAATTGTTGTGAGGGACAGGATTGGCTCTTCTAGGAATCGGCAAACTTTTGAGAAGGAATATAGCAAAAGAGCCTCATGTGGCCTGCGAGCCACAGTTTGCCAAACCCTGGTCTAGAGAAATGAACATAGAAAGGAAATTAACTCTGGTCAGGCACTGGGCCACACACATAGGTACATTGTCTCGTCTAACCTACAGGAAAAATCAAGGGAGCTTCAGTTCACAGATCTGTTTTTTTCACTCATCTATCTAAAAGCCAAAACCTTTGTGATGTCTGATTGACAGAAATATGATTTCTGGATAACTGTGGACCTTAGTTATAGTTCTTGGAGGCAGTATCCATTTCTCCCAAAGATATGTGGACACCTGGTTTCTAGTAACTACTTTGCTGCTGATAAGCTGTGTGACTTTGGGCAAGTCATGAACACCCTCTAGGCCTCAGTTTTTTCCCCTCCAGAAAAGAAAAGGCTTGGATTATTTCTACAATCCCTTCCCTTTGATAGTCTATGCTTGGAGTTGGGAGCCATTTTCTGCAAAGGGCCAGAGAGAAAATATTTAAGATTTTCCAGGGCACAATGTCCCTGCCACAACTACTCAACTCTGCCTTTATTGCACAAAAGCAGCCATAGACAATACAGAAATGAACAGACATGGCTGCATTTCAATAAAACTCAATTTGCAGATCAGATGATGGCTTGGTTTTGGCCCATGGGACTTAGTGTGTTGACCCCTGGTCTATGCAGCAATGAAGGATTTTGTGGTCGACTCTTTCTTTTCCTGTTTGAACCCATATATCAAGAACTATTTTTTATACATGCCAAGCCTAAAAATGTCTCTCTGTTGAAGCAGAGTTTATGTATGTGCTTCATTTTTTCCCCCAAAATCTGGATAAAGCCACAAAATTGGAGAAATCAGTGGGCTTGGTTTAGACTGTAGATCACTAAGAACAGCAATGACATGATAGGAGCAGTAGAAACCTTAATGAATAAGTTATATGACAGTTATATTGATTTGAAACACCATTTGTTCCAATTTTAATGTATTGTATATGAATTAACTGTATATACCACTCACAGCAACCCAGCTAATTTATTGACATATATCAAAATCTACTTTGGATTACTTTTTACGTTATCAAAAACATTTCTTTTCTGGGGTGGAAAGTTAGCTCAGTTGGTTAGAGCACAGTGCTCATAACACAAGGTTGCACATTCGATCCTCGCTTGGGCCACTGAGCTGTGCCCTCCACAGCTAGATTGAAACAACTACTCGACTTGGAGTTGATGGGTCCTGGAAAAACACACTGCTCCCCAATAAAAATTAAAAAAGAAAAGAGAGAGAGAAATGTTAATTTAAAAAAAATTTTTTCTAAAAAAAAAAAAAAAAATTTTTTTTCTGAAATGCACAACAATTTTCAATAACCCTTCTTTCCTACCAGAGAATATTTTACAAAGGATGGAAAGCAGAGGGGAATTAAAAGTTCTCATGAATTTAGTAGATGGACAAATGGCTTGCTAGAGGTATTTGATTAGGTTGTTACACTGAAAAGTAGAGAAAGTGAAAACTGGTAAGCCTCTTGAAAATCACTGTCAGAGCCAGCATTTGAACTAAGGTTTAACCTTGGGTCTGTGTACCCGATTTCCTTGTGAATGCCCTGGCCAGGTCCACCAATGAGAGCATTACCCTAAGTAGGACTTTTTTTTTTTGGTATCTGTTGTTTAATTCTAGTAGCTATTAGTGCTGAGGATAAATCTGATGCCAATGTGTCACCACAGATTTTCATCAGTTAGAAGTTCTGAAAGCAAGAGGGAGCTCTTTTCGCAACGTTGATGAATTCCCCCCAAATCAAGGTTGCAGTGTGGGCTTCTAAACCAGTATGAGTTTTGATGTTTGTGTGTTCTCCTTATTTTATATTCTCATTGTTTGTTTCTTCTACTCAGCAATGTCTTCAGTGTCTCTTGTTCGATGAGTTCAGTCATGGAAAATATTCAGAGGACTTGGGCAGATGGTGAATTCACCTGGGAGTTTATGCAATTCATTCCATCATTCTAGCATTTTACAGAAATAATCCCAGTATGAGTTTAAGCATATTCTGTCTTGAAGAAAGACTAAAACAACAAAATGATTAAAAAATAAATTTGAGTAGCCCTCCATTTTCCCTGTACAGTACTTCTAATTAGATTTTGGCTTAACTCTGCCAGTTCCTCACCCCTGAAAGATGCGTCTTTCAGTTGTATATAGCATTTTTATCAGTGCCATTTTTTTTTTAATTTTTTATTTTATTTTATTTTATTTTTAATTAGTTTCAGGTGTACAACACAGTGCAATAGTTATACATTTTACCCCTCAAAGTGACAAACCCCCCACCCCCAATACACCCCCCCACACCCCCCCATATCATATATATCTATTACTCTTCCTCTGACTCTCTTCCACAGTATAATCCACATCCCGTGACTATCTATATATATTCAATTACAGTAGGTATACCACCTCCACTTTAGTAATACAGTGCAGTGATCAAACCTCTACTCCATCCATGAAATGGTCTCCCTAACAAGACCTATGATCATCTGACATTCCACAGAATATTTACATTATTAATTATATTCCCCAAACTGTTTTTCCTATCCCAGTAGCAATATTGTAGTTGCCTATTTTTGCTGTCTAATCCCTTCCCCTTCTCCCTCATCCCCATTCCTCTCCAAATTAGCAACCCTGATTTTTCCTCTATATCTATGAGACAGTTTCTGTTTACTTTGCTCATTCATACAGTTTTTCATATTCCACATATAAGTGAGATCATATGGTATTTGTCCTTCTCTGACTGACTTATTTCACTCAACATTATAGTCTCTAGGTCCATCCATATCATTGCAAATGGCACGATTTCATTCTTTCTTTATAGCGGAGTAATACTCCATTGTATAAATATACCACAGTTTCTTAATCCAGTCATCTACTGACGGGCATTTTGGTTGTTTCCAAGTCTTAGCTATTGTAAATTGTGCTGCTATGAACATCGGGGTGCATAACTTTTTTTGAATAAGTGTCTTGGTTTTTTCAGGATAAATACCTAGGAGTGGAATTGCTGGGTCAAAAGGCAGCTCTATTTCCAGTTCTTTGAGATACCTCCATACTGACTTCCATAGTGGCTGCACCAATCTGCAGTCCCACCAACAGTGCAGCAGGGTCCCCTTTTCCCCACAGCCCCGCCAGCACTTGTTGTTTGTTGATTTGTTGATGATAGCCATTCTGACTGGAGTGAGGTGGTATCTCATGGTGGTTTTTATTTGCATTTCCCTAATGACCAGTGAGGTTGAACTTTTTTCATATGCCTGTTGGCCATCTGTATGTCCTCTTTAGAGAAATGTCTCTTCATATCTTCTGCCCATTTTTTAATTGGGTTGTTTGTTTTTTGGTGTTGAGTGTCATGAGTGTTTTATAAATTTTGGATATTAACCCCTTATCAGATATATCGTTGGCAAATATATTCTCCCATTCAGTAGGCTTCCTTTTTGTTTTATTAATGGTTTCCTTTGTTGTGAAAAAACTTTTAAGTCTGATATAATCCCATATGTTCATTTTTTCTTTTACTTCCCTTGCCCGTAGGGATGTATCAGTAAAAATATTGCTCGGTAATGTCTGCAAATGTACTCCCTATATTTTCATTTAGGATTTTTATGGTTTCAGGTCTTACATTTAAGTCTTTAATCCATTTTGAATTTGTTCTTGTATAAGGCGTAAGGAGATGATCCAGTTTCATTTTTTGCATGTGTCAGTCCAATTTTCCCAGCACCATTTATTGAATAGACTATCTTTACTCCAGTGTAAATTCTTGCTTCCCTTGTCATAGATTAACTGTCCGTAAATGCTTGGATTTATTTCTGGGCTCTCTGTTCTGTTCCACTGATCGATGTGCCTGTTTTTATGCCAATACCAAACTGTCTTGATTACTGTGGCCTTGTAGTAGGTTTTGATGTCTGGTAGCGTGATCACCCCGACTTTGTTTTTATTCCTCAGAATTGCCGAGGCTATTCTGGGTCTTTTATGATTCCATATAAACTTTAGGATTATATTTTCTATTTCTGTGAAAAATGCCCTTGGTAGTTTGATAGGAATTGCATTGAATCTATATATTGCTTTAGGCAGTATGGACATTTTAACTATATTAATTCTTCCTATCCAAGAGCATGGTAGGTGTTTCCATTTATTTGTATCTTCTATGATTTCTTTCTTCAGTGTCTTATAATTTTCTGAGTACAGATCTTTCACTTCTTTGGTTAAATTTATTCCTAGGTATTTTATAGTTCTTGACGCAATTGTAAATGGGACAGTTTTCTTAATTTCTCTTTCCATTAGTTTATTATTGGTATATGCAAATGCCACCGATTTCTGAACATTGATTTTATATCCTGCTACTTTACTGAATTCGTCTATCAGTTCCAATAGTTTTTTGATGGAGTCTTTGGGGTTCTCTATATACAGTATCATGTCATCTGCATATAATGATAATTTTACTTCTTCATTGCCAATTTGGATGCCTTTTATTTCTTTTTGTTGTCTGATTGCTGTGGCTAGAACTTCCAGCACTATGTTGAATAAAAGAGGAGAAAGTGGACAGCCTTGTCTTGTTCCTGATCTTAAGGGGAATGGTTTTAGCTTTTCCCCATTGAGTATGATGTTAGCTGTAGGTTTATCATATATGGCTTTTATTATGTTGAGATATGATCCCTGTATTCCCACTTTGCTAAGGGTTTTTAACATAAATGGCTGTTGGATTTTGTCAAATGCTTTTTCTGCATCTATTGAAATGACCATGTGATCTTTATCCTTCATTTTGTTGATGTGGTTTATCACATTAATTGATTTACGGATGTTGAACCAGCCTTGCGCACTAGGGATGAATCCCAGTTGATCATGATGTATGATCTTCTTAATATATTGCTGAATTCTGTTTGCTAATATTTTATTGAGAATTTTTGCATCTATATTCATCAGGGAGATTGGCCTGTAGTTTTCCTTTTTTGTGATGTCTTTATCTGGTTTTGGAATCAGGGTGATAGAGGCTTCATAAAAAGAGTTTGGGAGCCTTCCCTCCTTCTGGATTTTTTGGAATAGTTTGAGAAGAATAGGTGATAGTTCTTTTTTGAATGTTTGATAAAATTCACTTGTGAGGCCGTCTGGTCCAGGGCTTTTGTTTTTTGGGAGCTTGTCAATTACTGATTCAATTTCCTTGGTAGTAATCAGGGTATTTAGATTTTCTGTTTCTTCTTGCGTTAGCTTTGGAAGGTTGTATGCTTCTAGAAAATTATCCATTTCATCCAGATTGTCAAATTTGTTGGCATATAGTTGCTCATAGTAATTTCTTAGAATTTTTTATATTTCTGTGATGTCTGTAGTCATTTCCCCTCTTTCATTCCTGATTTTGCTAATTTGAGTCCTCTCTCTTTTTTTTTTGATGAGCCTGGCTAGAGGTTTGTCAATTTTGTTTATCTTCTCAAGAAACCAGCTCTTGGTTTCATTGATCTTTTGAATTGTTTTTCTGTTCTCTATATTGTTTATTTCTGCTCTGGTCTTTATTATCTCCTTTCTTGTACTCCCCTTGGGCCTCTTTTGCTCTTCTTTTTCCAGTTCCCTTAGGTGTAAGGATAACCTGTTGATTTGAGATTTTTCTTCCTTCTTTAGGTAGGCTTGCACTGGTATAAACTTCCCTCTTAGGACTGCTTTCGCAGCATCCCAGAGATTTTGGGTCGTGGTGTTTTCATTTTCGTTTGTCTCGAGGTATCTTTTGATTTCCTCCTTGATCTCATTTGTGACCCACTCACTATTTAATAGCATATTGTTTAGCCTCCATTTATTTGTCAGCTTCCCGGATTTCTTCTTATAATTGATTTCTAGTTTCATAGCATTGTGGTCAGAGAATACAGTTGAAATGATTTCAATCTTCTTAAATTTATTGAGACTTGTTTTGTGGCCTAACATGTGGTCTATCTTAGAAAATGTTCCATGTGCACTTGAAAAGAACGTATATTCTGTAGCTTTGGGATGAAATGCTCTGAAAATGTCTGTTAAATCCAGCTGGTCTAATGTGTCATTTAAGGTCGCTGTTTCCACATTGATTTTCTGTCTGGAGGATCTGTCCATTAGTGACAGCGGGGTGTTGAAGTCCCCTACTATGATAGTGTTACTGTTGATCTCTGTCTTTATGTCTGACAATATCTGTTTTATATATTTAGGGGCTCCTATGTTAGGTGCATAGATGTTTACTAGAGTTATGTCCTCTTGTTGGATCGATCCCTTCATTACTATGAAGTGTCCTTCTTTGTCCTTTGTTATATTCTTCAATTTAAAGTCCATTTTATCTGATATAAGTATCGCTACTCCAGCTTTTTTTCTCAGTACCATTTGCATGAAATATTTTACTCCATCCCTTTACTTTCAGCCTGTATGAGTCTTTGGATCTGAGGTGAGTCTCTTGTATACAGCATATACTGGGGTCTTGCTTTCTTATCCATTCAGCCACCCTATGTCTTTTTATTGGAGCATTTAATCCATTTACATTTAATGTGATTATTGATAGGTGTGTATTTATTGCCATTTTCTTATTTGTGTTCGTAGTCTTTCATAGGTTGTTTTTCTCTTCTACTTAAAGAAGCCCTTTTAGCATTTCCTGCAAAGCTGGCTTGGTGGTAATGAATTCCCTTAACTTATTTTTTTCTGCAAAGCTCCTTATCTCGCCTTCGATTTTAAATGATAACCTTGCTGGATACAGCAATCTTGGTTGTAGGCCTTTATTTTTCATCACTTTGAAAACCTCCTGCCACTCTCTTCTGGCCTGCAAAGTTTCTGTAGAAAAGTCAGCTGATAATCTTATGGGGGTACCCTTGTAAGTAACTTGCTGCCTTTCCCTTGCTGCTTTAAGGATTCTGTCTTTGTCCTTAACCCTTGCCATTTTCACTATAATGTGTCTTGGAGTGGGCCTGTTTGGAATCATCCTGTTTGGAACTCTCTGCACTTCCTGGGCTTGCATTTCAATGTCCTTTGCCAGGTTAGGGAAGTTTTCAGACATTATTACTTCAAATATATTCTCAATCCCTTGCTCCCTCTCTTCTCCTTCTGGTACTCCAATGACCCTTAGGTTATTGCGTCTGATGTTGTCCCCCAGCTCTCTTAAACTATTTTCCATGTTTTTCATTCTTTTGTCTTTTTGTTGTACCGCATGGGTGATCTCTGCTATTTTGTCTTCTAAGTCACTGATTCGATTTTCTGCTTCATCCAGTCTGCTAGTGATTCCATCAAGTTTGTTATTTAATTCAGTAATTGTGTTCTTAAGTTCTAGCTGGTTGCTTTTCATGATTTCTCTATCCTTCTTTATATTTTCATTAATTTCCTTGAACATTCTAATAATCAGTGTTCTGAACTCTGTCTCCGATAGGTTGGTTACCTCTATTTCCTCTATTTCCACTGATTCAGGAAGTTTCTTCTGTTCTTTTATTTCTGTTATGTTTCTTTGTCTCCCCATTCTGGCTTACTCTTTGTGTTTGCTTCAATATAACAGATAGATCCCCCAGATTTCTCAGTCTTTTCTGGGTAAACTTATATGGTGTGTTTCCTTTATATTTGAATTACTCAGTCTCCCTATTCTCCTGTGCTTGTATCTGAGGTGTTCCTTGTGTCGTGCGTCCTCACTTGTTGAAGTTTTAGTTTTGATTACTTTTGGTTTGTCAGTAGGTGGGATTGACTCCCAGATTGATTAGCTGTGAGGATCAGCAGCTTCTGCAGTTTATGAGCTGCTGTGAGAGGATTGACCCCTCTGATGAAACTTGGACCCTATGGGTCTTAGTACCTGTAGTAACTTCTTTTTGGGTGTGACTCTTGTATGTCAAACCCAGAAATGCTCTGGTTTTATCTAAAGTTGGCCTCCGGGTTTGATGATTCTTGTGTCTGTTTGTTTGGACCCACTGCTGCAGAGTGATCTTAGAGCATAACAGATCAACAAGAACAACCTCCGCAGCCACCAAAGGAAACCAAATGCTCGCACAATTAAAAACAACCAACCATCAAACTACAGTCAACTTGTACAGAAATATCAATCATACTAATGAAGAAAACAAACAGAAACAAAACAAAAACCACATACTCAATAATAACAGAAGAGGAAACAAAATAAAATACAATATCCTAAAATAAAAAATAGAATAAACATGAGAAACCGATTAGCTATACCTAAAAAATAAAAAATAAAAATAAACTAAAATAATAATAAAAAAGTAAGAAAAATTTAAAAAATAAAATTTGCAGAAAAAAGGAAAAGAGGAAAAGTATAGCAGTGAGAAGAATGAATAAAATAAGAGAGAAAGTGAGGGTGGGGAAAAAAGAAAAAGAAAAGAAAGAAAAAGAAAAAGAAAAAAGGAAAAAAAATATATATATATATTTGTCTACACACCCATATATATGGACATATATTCACCTATATACACCTATATATATATGCCTATATTAAAAACTACAATATGATTAGAATGAAATAGAAATAAAAACCAAAAACAACCAAGATAAGCAGCCAATAAAGGGAAAACAAAACAGAATAAAACCAAACAAACCAAAAATACCCGTGCTGGTCTAGGCTAAAGTCCACCAAGCTCTCTTCAGTTTGTCTGCTGTACAAAAATTCCTGTGCGTCTTGTGGGAACCGTAGGCCACCTGATGCCTAGCGTAATCCTGGCACTGCAGGTTTGCTGTACTTGAGTGTGGTTGTGACGTGTGATTGGTGGTTTTTACAAAGTCACTGCCTTTTTGCTTTTGCCTGTTCCAAGGCAGGCTGCACCCCCAAAGGCTCAATGAGTGTCTCTGGGCACCCTTTGGGTTGACAGCTGTGGAGAATTAAAGAATTCCTCACTACCAAAAGCCTGCTGCTAAGAATCTGTTAATTAGTGCCTCAGCAGATGAACCTGCCCTGCCTCCCAAGCCATGCCTAAAGGTGGGGGCGGGGTAGGTAGTCTCACTCTGCTGCCTTTACTGGGTGGAAATTCTCAACCCCCTGCAGGTAAGGATATCTTCCTAGTCTGCCCCTATTGCTCCCTTCAGGAGTCAGTTTAAGACTGTCTTGGCGGGGGACAAAGTTTGTGGGAGTGGGTGAGTTATTGGGTTTTTTTTTTTTGCTTTCTGTTCAAGAGTAGAAAAAGGGAAAAAAAATAAAAAACATAAAAATAAACAAAGCCACAGTTCCAACACTGTTTCAAGCTAAGGCCTTTGCCTCTTATGCTCCAGCGGAGTTCCTGCTGCTCTCCCAAAGGGTCTGCCGGGATTTAGGGAATTGCGCGCACCCTACCGTGTGGCCAAGATCCCCGCTCCGCGTGTCTCGGGGACCTGCGTCTCCACCCGGCGCGCTGCTTGTCCGAGCGAGTCCTCTTTTTCCCCTGCTCCCGGGTTCCAGGCTTCTGCCTCGGAGCCGGCGCGCCCGCGCGGATCTCCTGCTGCTCTCCCAAACGGTCTGCCAGGATTTAGGGGACTGCGCGCACCGTGCCGCGTGGCTCCGATCCCCGCTCTGTCTCTCCGGGACCTGTGACTCCGGCCGGCGTGCTGCGTCTCCGCGGGCGAGTCCTGTGTTTCCCCTGCTCCCGGGTTTAAGGCTTCTGCCTTGGAGCCGGCGCGCGCCCGCGCCGTTCTCCTGCTGCGCTCCTGGAGGGACTGCCGCCGGGGTTCAGGAGACTGCGCGCACCTTTCCACGCGGCTCCGATCCCCGCTCCGTCTCTCCGGGACCTGCGTCTCCGCCCAGCGCGCGCGCTGCTTCTCCGCGGGCGAGTCATCTGTTTTCCCCTGCTCCCGGGTTTCAGGCTTCTGCGCTCCGCGGGACCCGGTGGGCACAGAGACTGATCCCTGAACCGGGAGGGTGCAGGGACTGATCTTGCCCTGCCGCTGCGGGGCTCTGCACCCTGCTTCCTGGGGACCTGGCGAGCCGCGGGTGCAGCTCGTACCTCTGCACCGTCGTCTCCTCTCTCTCCTCCGGCACTTGCCCGGCCTGAGGCTTCTGCCTCAGACTGCAAACCAACGCGCTCTGGCTGAACTCCAGGTGAGCCGCGGGCCGCAGGGAGCGAGCCGGGGAACACTCACCGTGACTCAGCAGCCGCGGGTGCGGGCTGCACCTCACGCGTCTCGCTGCCTTCTTCCCCTACTCGCCTGCAGGGGACCAGCCTCCGCTGACCAGGGTTCAAGAAGGTGGACACGGAGTCGGCGATACGAAAGACAGAAAATTTTTGTTACAGTAAAAGGCAGAAAAAAGAAAGCGGAGACACCGGGAAGAGTTTCTCAGAAGTGTCACTCAGTGCCATTTTTGTTGTTGTAATGACATTGTCTCATGATTTGTTTTTATCTAATCAACCTTGCATGAATTTTAGAAATAAATGTGCATGCATTGTTTAAGCTTTAGTTTTTTGGGATGCTTGCTTTTGTCATGATCCACCTTTTTTACTTCACAAAATAGAAACACAGAATTTATGATGATACAAAAAAGATTATATAATATAGATGTTCACATAGGTGAACATATATGTATGCATATATTTAAATCTATATACAATCTTATGTCCCCTGCCAAAAGATCTTATTTTTGATTGTCACAACCTGGCAGAGAGGGCCAGGGTGGAGGGGGTGGGAGGTCCTATTGACATGTAATGGCTAGAAGCCCGAGATGCTGTTAATAATTCTACAATGCACTAATTAGCTTCACCACCTCCAACATGTAAAAAGGAATCATCTAGCCCTAATCGAGAACGGTGCCAAATTTGAGACATTGTGGTCTAATCTAAAAACCTGTAGAGATGTCCACATATAATTTAAGTAATTATATATGAAATCACAGATCTTTCACATACTATGAGTCTTTATGGTACATATAGAAAAGGCTCACTGGAAAGCTCTAGAAGCTTTTTCCTAATGGTACAGAATGAATTCACATTTTAAGAACATTGTAGGGCTGGCCGAGTGGCGCAATGGTTGAGAGCTGGCTTGGGACGCCAGCAGCCCCGGTTCAGATCCCACATATGAGGGCCAGTGACACTGCCTTCAAAAAAAAAAAAGAAAAAAAAGAACATTGTAAAGTGGGGAATGTTGCAATACACACACATTAACCAATTTTTTTTCCTTGGAAAATAACCAGGAGTCTTTGGTTAAGAATACATATTTATCTTTGTAATTATATTTATAGTTGTATCTCCCCAGGGCCTTTTTTCTATGAATTTCCCTCCCTTTTCCTGCCCTATCCGTTTATCTCCTCTACCTGAGTAATAGAGGATCTAACATTATAATTCAGTGTGAACCTGGCCCCTGGAAATCTGAGGTAACACTGAGAATGAGACCTCTCTCTCTCTCTCTCTCTCTCTCTCTCTCTCTCTCTCTCTCTCTCTCTCTCTCTCTCTTAAACCAGTAACGTGCATCAAGCATTTCTAAAGCTGTTTGTCCAATTACATGAATGGAAATGAACTAAAGAAGCATTGGAAACTTAGAGGGAGACAGAGACAAAGGGGAGAGAGTGTTTAATCAGTTTTGTACATTATGAATGTATTCTCCACTATGGCACTTTTCAAGAGGAGGAAGTAAAGAATAAAGTTGCTGTTTGAATATTTGAGATGATAAACTGTTTTCTCTTTGAATGAGATATCCTGTGGAAATAGGCCTTTAGGAGAGAACAAGAGGTCAAGATTTTTTTAGTCAGACATTCATATATGTGCACATGTAAGTACACACACCTACATATACTCTTACACAAATAAGGTTATAAGGTTATACCGTGTGTGCTATTTGGTATCTTGCTCTTTCCATTCATCGATGGATTGTAGACCCCTTTTCATGTTCATTCATATCACCATTTTCATGGCTGCAGAGCATTTGGTGGTACAGCTCTTTATTAAGGCGATCTTCGCTTGATTGACACTGAGGTTGTTGCCACACCCTCCCTATTAAAAACAATGCTGCAGTGATCATGCTCGTGTATACACTTTTATGCTTTTTCTTTCTTTCTTTCTTTCGTTTTTGCTGTCATCTTAAGAAATATTCCTGGAAGATCCGCTGAGCCAAGGAATATTTAATTTACAAAATTTCGAGGCATAATGCTAATTGCCCTTCCAAAATGGCTGGAACAAATTACTTTTCCACCATTAGTACACTAATATACCCATATCCTGTGCCTTTACGGTCAGTGGGTTTTCTCATGTTCTTTCATCTTTGTTAGTATTTTTCCTCATTATCAATCTGAAGGGTGAAAAATGTTTCATTGTAATTTGCATTTTTGGTAACTAGTGAAGGTGAGCATCTTTTCATTTTCAGTAATCACTGTGAATTCTTATTTTTCAATTGGCTTTTCCTGTTCTTTGCCCATTTTTAAATAATGTCATCTTTTTCGTTTTGATTTACACATGCTCTCTGAATATTAAGGAAATTAGTCTGTCAAATGTATTACAAATACTTCCTCCTGGATTGTCTTTTAACTCCCATTAAGGTATTTTGAGCTGAAAAGAAGCTTCATATTTTTTATGTCATCGTATTTATCAAAGTTTTGTGGCTTTCAGGTACAGCAGTGAGGCTTAGAAAGGCATTTTCCAGAAGATCACGAAAAGCATTTGTACATATCTTCTACAATGATTGAATTTTTAACATTTAAATATTTGATCTATCTGGAATTCATACTAATCAAGTTTAGCAGCAAGAGCTTAACCTGTATGATAAAGACTTATACCTAGATTCTACCTCTTAACAGCCGAGTGATCTTGAGAACATCATTCAACTAACTGCTTGGAATCTGTTTCATCATCTGTAACAAGGGATGCTCATACTCGCTAACTCATAGATTTGTGATGAAAATGACAGAATCTATTCAAAGAATTTAGAACAGAACTTGGAACATAGTAAGTATATAATATTAGCTGGACCTAGTCTTATTACAATTACTATTCTCAGTTTCACCCAAATGATTTATCAACTGGTCCATTTCCCCCCAAAATTTAAAATGCTACTTGTAACATAGTTCTAATTATAGTAGATGACTAGATATACATCTAAACCCTCTATTTTATTGCATTGTTCTGTCTGTGTATTTCCATAACACAAGTACTTAGTACTTGCAAAATAATTTTCAAATAGCAGGCTTTCTTCACTTGTTCCTGAAATTAATTTTGATATTTTTAATTTTTTATGATTAAACATGGGACTTTTAGTTTGAGTCAG
Organism: Aselliscus stoliczkanus; assembly: GCA_033961575.1. Taxonomy (NCBI): domain Eukaryota; kingdom Metazoa; phylum Chordata; class Mammalia; order Chiroptera; family Hipposideridae; genus Aselliscus; species Aselliscus stoliczkanus. Next base: position 25,530,491 of record CM066737.1, read on the forward strand.
ATATTTAATTTGATAAGAAATCACAATGTTAATTGCCTTTCCAAAAAACTGGAACATTTTGCATTTTCAGTATTATTCATGACTATGCCCACATCCCACACCTTGTCTAACAGCAGGTTTCCTAATGTTCTTTCCTCTCCTCTCTGCTAATATTTCTTTGTTTACAATGTGAAGAGTCAAAAATATCTCATTTTAATCTTTATTTTATAGACACAGGGAGAAATGACATTTTTAAATTATTGCCTTTTCCATATTTTCTCTACTTTTATTTAGGTCTTTTTCTTTTACTTTCCCCACATAGAGTTTTATACAGTAGTTTTCTTCATTTAATACTTAGCTGTTGCTTGTTAAATTTATTCTATGTATTTTATTTTCATTTTTTAACTGCCTATGCAAATGGGCTTTTTCCATTACATTTTAATTTGTTTTCGTTGGTATAAATGGAAGATATTAATCATTGTATATTAATTTTGCACTTACCTTCATTTCAAATATGTAAAATTTGATTTTCTTCTCTTGTCTAAATGTATTATCTAGCAGTTTTAAAACAATTTTAAATAATGGTGCTGAAACCAGCATCGTAATTTTGTTCCTGAAATTAAATTCAGTCTTTTCAATTTTTTTACAATAAAATATAAGGCTTTTAATCTGAGTCATATATTATACTTTATAAGGAAGCATTCAGGCTTTACTGAAGCTTGAATTTTATAAATTCCTTTATTGGCATGTCTCAGGATGACCATACTTTTTCTTTTGACTTATTAGTATGGTAAGTTATATTTATGCAATGCTTATGGGATCCCTGTTATTGAACTCTTTGCATTAGAATTCCTCCCACTTCATTATTATGTATCATTTCTGTTGATCTGCTGTTGGATTCTATTTGCAAATGTTTTATTTCAGATTTTTGTATCAATACTTGTAATGCATATTTTTAAGAAGTTTTCTCTGCGTTTCCTATCTTGTCATTCCATGCTCTAAAACAATTTAAAAGGTGGAGAAGTTATAGGACTGTAAATTCTAAAAGAATCTTTGTAGCCAGAGAGAGAAATAGCTTTAAAAACTGGCCCTACTACTTGTTATTTGTTTTGACATTTATAAAATGGGGCAGAATGATAAAATTAATCAGATAGGTCTCTTCATCATAAGATAATGAATGTAAAACACTTAGCATATGCCTTCCAAAGTCACTGAAGAAGTGAAAGTCATATTATCAATTTCTCAAAGTATGAAAAAATTCACTTGTGAAATCATCTGTTCCTGACAATTTGAGGAACAAGGAAATGTCATTCTTTGATCTCTTTATCAATTTATGTCATGATTCTCACTCCATTTCTACTTTTTGTCTCTGGGTCATTTGGGGTATTTTTTTATATTTTTCTAGAAAACACCTATTCCAGTCAGGTTTTCCTTTTTTTTTTTTTTTAGCTGAGCCATCCTGCCACCTGTTGGCAGCTCAGCAGCAGCTCAGCTCGAGCTGGGCATCGAACTGCTGTTACTCAGAGCTCAGCTCGCATTCTTGAGCGAGCTCTTAACCAACTGAGACACTTGGCCAGCCCTCCAGTAAGGTTTTTTAAAAAAAATTGGAACTGCATACTATATTCTTTATAATTATCTCAGTTATCTCTGTACCTGAAGCTAGTTTGCCTTTGTCTTTCCTAATACTTTCTCTTTTTCTTCTTAAATATGATAACTAGCTATTAATTTATTTTTTATTTTCTTCTCATATCTAAACTCTATTAATTAGTCCATCATACAGACAGTTATATAGAATGATAAAACAAACACGTGTATCTACCATCCAGCTTTGACAAACCTTAATATTTTGCCATATTTCATTCAGGCTTGCCATTACTTTTTCTAAATAAGACACTGGAGATAGGATGAATCTCCCTTTGTATCCCTCCTTTAATCATTTTTTGTTCCGTGCTGCCTAGTTGTATCCTGAATGTGGTGTCTACACATACCAAACTTGGTAATTAATTCTATTCACCAAATATTTTCTGCTTAGAACTCCTGAGCATGAAACAAGATGGCCCTTCTCAGCCCCCTTGTGGTTGATGGGACCATGTGATTACTTCTAGCTAATACATTATGGTTAGAGGTGACACATGTCATTCCAGGCCAGATCATTTCATTGTTCATCTGAGACCCTCAAAAGATCTATATCCACCTCCAATGGCAACCTACAGTTTCCAGATACTGGGAGTTCTATCTGCCTGACCCCCTGAAAAAGAATGACATGTATGAGGACCCATGGCAACCCCCAACTCATATGCAGCACAAGTGAGAAATAAATCTTTGGTGTTCAAAGCTTCTGAGATGATTTCATTGTCTTTGCTGTTTTAACCACAGCACAGCCCAGACCATCCTGACTAATGCATCCATTAACAACACATAGTAGGCTTTATATGATTTAAATCTCTACATAAATGCTATCAAGCTTTCTATGCCCTCCCACAACTTGCTTTGCTCATCTAATGTTATGTTCTTAAGATTAATCCATGAGATATATATATTTCTTTCATCTTAAAGGCTGTTTACTTTTCTACTGTCTGAGTGAACCAAAATGCATTCACCCATTCTTCTATTAATGGAAATTTGTGTTGTTTCTAATATTTGGGGGGAGGGGGGCAGGGGGCAATTTTTTTTCTTTTTTTTTTTTAAGGTCAGTATTCATTCTTCTTCATTTGCTCTCATAACAAACATAGAATTTTTTTTTTTAGATTTTTATTGGGGAATTGGCAGAGGGCAACAGCATTGGGGAATTGGGGAAGGGGAACAGACAAGTTGCTGTCCTTTTGTTCTTCAGTCTAGTTGTGGAGGACTTCGCTTCACTGGCCCATGTTGGTATCATCATTGCACTCTTCTCAGGTGAGGCAGTCACTCGCCAGCCATTGGACAACCACTCACGATGGCTGACGGCCACTCACTGTAGCCTATGGCAGCCCACTGCAGCAGGGGCTGCAGCCTACATTTTGCTGGCGACTCATGTCACCCCAGCAACAGGTCAAGCTGTTGTTCACCATGTTATCTGTAGAGGGTGCAGCGTCACTGGCCCCCCATATGAGATCCAAACTAGGGCCCTGCTGCTCAGAGCTGGCATCCCAAACCAACTCTTAACCAGAGGGCCACTCGGCCGGCCCCAAACAGAAATTTTTTCTTTTTTTAAAAGATTTTATTGGGGAATTTGGGGAGGGGAACAGCATTGGGGAACCAGGGAAGGGGAACAGACAAGTTGCTGTCCTTTTGTTCTTCATCCTAGTTGTGGAGGACATTGCTTCACTGGCCCATGTTGGTATCATCATTGCGCTGTTTTCGGGTGAGGCAGATCAGTTGCTGGCCTCTGGATGGCCACTCACAGTGGCTCTTGGCCGCTCACACTGGATGTGTGCCACTCACTGTAGCCTATGGCCGCCCACTGCAGCAGGGGCTGCAGCTATGCTGTCCCGGGGACTCACAGCAACCCAGCTCTAGATGGAGCTGTTTTTCACCATCTTAGCTGTAGAGGGCAGTGTCACTGGCCCTCATATGTGGGATCTGAACCAGGGCCGCTGGTGTCCCAAGCCAGCTCTTAACCAATGTGCCACTCAGCCGGCCCAAACATAGTTTTTAAATGCCTCAAATATACATACATCACTGATGCACACATTCCAAAAAAGCTGAGGTACAGGATGCTATGTGGTGGGGGAGCAGGATATGGCCTAGGCTCAGGGCCTCAGACTGGGGTCTGGAAGGTAGCTGGCCACAGGGAAGGTAGCCAAATTCCACAGGGGTCCACAGGAGAGAGTGGAGATCTCAGTATGAGGTACTGAGAGGGACCACAGTGGACAGCTTACCAGGCCCTCTGTAGGGGATCTTCATCCCAGCAGGCCCATGGGAAAGGCCACTCCAATCATGCAGAAGCCAGTGGGGCTCTATTGTTTCCAATTTTACACTGTTAATAACAATGCTACATTATCGCACGTCTCATACAATATTAGTAAAATTTTACAGGGATGCAATTATTAGATTATCGGGTGCATACATCTTTAACATTATTAGATCTTGTCAACAACCTCTTCTCTATGATTATGGAAATTTATACTGCTATCAACACTACAGTAGGATTTCTGTTTCTATATCCTGTCAACACTTGGTATTGTCAGACATTCCCATTTTTTTTTCACTCTTATTTATAGTATTAATATGCACTTTCTTGCTTTCTAATGTAATTGAGCATCATTTTGTATGCCTATTTTCCATAAGGAAAATGACATTTACTTGTATGTATACTTTGTCTTTTTGTTCTTGGGTTGTTTTAATGGAAATTCAGGAGTGCCTTTGTTAGTTATGTGCATTGTAAATATCTTCTCTGAGTCTGTTACTTCTCCTTTCACTTTGTTTGGATTTCTGTTTTGTTCTACATGACTTTTAAAATGTCAATGCTGTCAAGCACAGTATCTCACCCTATTCATTTATCATTTGACCTTATTTTTACAACTTTAAGATAAAGATTTTAGGGGCTGGCTGAATGGCATGTTTGTTAGGAGTAGGCTTGGGACACCAGCTCTGAGCAGCAGGGCCCCAGTTTGGATCCCACATGAGGGCCAGTGATGCTGTGCCCTCTACAGGTAAGATGGTGAACAACAGCTCAACCTGGAGCTGAGCTGTCATGAGTTGCTGGTAATAGCATAGGCAGCAGTGGGGCTAGCCAGCAGCTGCCATGCACTTTCGTGAGCTTCCGTGAGCAGCTGTCCAATGGCCAGTGACCGATGTACCTCACTCGGGAAGAGCAAAATGATAATACCAAAATGGGCCAGTGAAGCAATGTCCTCCACAACTAGACTGAAGAACAAAAGGACAGCAACTTGTCTGTTCCCCTGTCCTGATTTCCCAACGCTGTTCTGCTCTCCCAAACTCCCAATAAAATCTTGGGGGGAAAAAAAAAGAAGATAGAGATTTTAGGAAAGTCTGAAGCATGAGCCAGGACAGCCATTTATATGGAAAAGACACTGGAAGTGGCTTGGTTGGACCCGAAATTTGGCTGGGGCAGGGTCTTAGGGAATCAGGGCAAATGAATGGTGTTAACCAGGTTGATGGAGACTCAGATATGGCAGCCACCTGCATCTTCATGCCTGGGGGTTATGGAGGGCTCAACAAGGAAGCAGTAGATTGTTCTCTCTGGGAGAAAGCTGCCCCTCCAGCCCTCGCTCTGCAGCCAGACAATACAGTTTCTCCCCTTATGTCCCTGGCACCTATTGAGCTGCTGCAGTGGCACTGGAGCTCAGAGCAAGTGAGTCCATCAGTGAGTAAATCTGTGTGTGGGTTCTTTAAGAGGATCACCTGGGACTGTAGCCACCATCATCTCACTCAGTCACAATCTCTGCTGCTTTTTACAGCCAGAAATTATGGGGACTTTTCTCCCCAGTGCTGGAACCCTGGGCTGGGGAGCCTCACTCCTCTGGGGGACAGGGAGGGGAGAACTTCTGCAGCTGAGATACTACATGAGTGTGTGGGACCAGCCTGATCCATGTCTCTGCCCCTCCTACCAGTCTCAAGGTGGCTCCTTCTTTATGTCCTTAGTTGTAGGACTTCTATTCAGCTAGACTTAAGGTGATTCTTAATGATGATTGTTCTGTAGCTTAGTTGTAATTCGTGTGTGGTCCTGGGAGGAGGCAAGCACAGCGTCTGGCTACTCCATCCATCATCTTGACTGGAAATCCCAAAAAAAATTTAGTCAATAAAAGAGACCCCATACCCTTTAGCAAATCACTCAAACTCTCTTCCCTCTAGCCAGAAGTAGTTACTAATCTACTTTCTGTTCTATAGATTTCTTTGTTCTGGACATTTCACATGAATGGAATCATATATCATTTTTTACTGGCTTGTTTCAATTTACATAATATTTTCCAGGTCCATCCATGTTATAGTATGCTTTGAATTTTTACATGCCTTTTTAAAGAGATCCATCCCTAACCTGAGCCAATAATGCTAATCTCTTTTATTTTCTTCATTACATTATATAGTTCAATGTTTACATATAAGTCTTTAATCTGATGGAGTTGACATTTGTGTATAATTTCCATATTGAGTTCTGATTGAACTAGTACCACTTATTAAAATATCCCATCATTTACCCTGGATTTACAATACTACATCTATTACACAGTAAGGCTGCACACATTGTGAGTTTGTTTCTAGTCTACATACTATGATCCTGTGGTCTACTTGACTGTTTTTACAAGTATCTTTTCAAGTATCTTACTGTCTTGGGTGCTATAACTTAACTTTAGCATTATAAATCTTGCTCTTTAATAGGGAAAGCCCCTTAAAATATTTTTTTAAATTGTCTTGCTTATCCTGGGCTTTTTGAAGTTCCATTTAATTTTTAGGATCAACTTCTCAAAATCCATGAAAAATTTGCTTTTTTAAGATGGCATTGAATTTATATTTTAATGGAAAACTGATATATTTAATATATGAACCTTTCCATCCAAATATATGTTATATATTTCCTTTTGTTTGTTCCTTTTATTATTTCATATGATATTTTATAGTTTTTTCCACAAAGAACTTGCATATTTTCTATTATTTTCCCTACATATTTATAGTTATTTTTAAACCATGTGCAAATAGTATTCTTTATAAAAACACATTGTCTAATTGTTACTGTTATGTAGGAATGTGATTTATTTTTCATTGTATTGCTCTTGTACCTAACTTTTTCATTAGAATTTCCTCATTAGTTCTAATGGTTTCACAGCCTAAGTTTCCCATATAAACAATCATATTGTTTGAAAATACTGAATCAATCTCTCTCTCTCTCTCTCTCTCTCTCTCTCTCTCTCTCTCTCTCTCTTCCTCTCTCTTCCAAATCCTTGCATATTTTAGTTATTTTTCTCATTTTACAGTTCTGGCTATGACCTCCTGTACAATCTTGAATATAAAGGTAACAGCAAATGGCATTTTCTTATTTTTGACTTTAAACTTTTCATCATTAAGTATGATGTTTGCTGAAGGTTTATGGAGGTTATACTTTATCATATTAAGCATGTTGCCTTCTATTCCTAGTTTTTTCAGCATTTTTAAAAAACTTTGTTGAAATTTACAAAATGTCTTTTTTCTACCTAATTAGATTATTCTGTGATTACTCTCCTTGATGGGTTATGTTAAATTATGTACTCAATTTAAACCATGGCTACGTTCCTGAGATAAAGCCTTCTTGGTATAATACACACACACACACACCCCACATATATTTGTGTGTGTGTGCACATATATTTTACTGAATTTGCTTGACTTATAGTATATTTAGTGTTTTGCTCTCTATAATCATAAATGAGATTGACCTAAAGTTTCATTTCCTTTTTTTTTTTTTGAGGGCAGTGTCACTGGCCTTCATATGTGGGTCCGAACCAAGGCCGCTGGCTTCCAAGGCCAGCGCTTAACCACCACGCCACTCGGCCGGCCCTCATTTCCTTATACTACTTTTATCTTACCAATACCTCAATACAAATTTAGTAAACATTCCATTATTTAAAATTTTGTAGACCAGTTTGTAAAAGATAGAAAGATAGAGATTATCTGTTCCTTGGATATTAGGAATGCATGCCTTTAAAGTTCTAGATGGGGGAGGAGATTTTTTTTAGCTACTGATCCAACTCTTGTCATGAATTTTGACATATTCTGGTTTTCTATTTTTGTTCTACTTTTTTAATTTAATTTTTAAACCTACTTCTTTTCCCAAATAATCATTATTAATGCAGTTGTTGTTTAAAACAAATTCTTGTTTTGGATTACCAACATATATTTGAATTGCTTTATATACAATTCCTTCTTGCCTCTCATCCCTTCTATCTCAGTTAACTTCTCCTCTCTGAATTGTATCTTTTTCTTTATAAAAGTAAAAATTTTAATTCACTGCTCCCAGGTTTTGGCAGTTCAAATAAATCAAATAAGGTGAATTACAATTTGTTCATTTTTATTCTACCATATTCCAGCTTCAATCTTGCTATGAAGTAGTGTATTGTGAATTTACTTGCTGTTAGGTAGTCTATAGTCAAATTGTAGGTATTGTGTTTTCTCTTGTTTTCATTGTCTTTAATGTCATGAAGTTTCCCTGCAATATGTCTAGATAGGAGTCATGAATAAAATGGTTTCGGATATCTTTTCTATTTCTCTACTATCTAATGCTTTTAGAGTCTATACTCAGTAATTTGTATTAAACAATGATTACTATTTGTAATATGTGCTTTCAAAGTGCACATTCTCCTCAACCATGCACTTCAGTATATTCCAATAATTCCCAGGGACTTTTTTTTTTTTAACTTTTTATTTTTATTTTTATTTTTTTGAGGGCAGTGTCACTGGCCCTCATATGTGGGACCGGAACTGGGGCCGCTGGCTTCCCAAGCCAGCGCTTAACCACCGCGCCACTCGGCCGGCCCCCCAGGGGCTTTTTTGAGAACTGATTTCATTGATGATGATTGAATTTACTGGACTCGATGAATTTGCTCAGAGCACAGTGAGAAATGACCATAGATCAGAAGACTGAGAAATGTAAAAAGATTATTGATGAGCTTATAAGAGCAGTTTCAGAAGACTGGTAGGAACAGAATCCTAATTACAGTGGGAAGTTGGCTGTGGAGTGATTTGCAGCAAAAGCAGAGGACAGATATAGGGTAGTAGCTGGTGGGATTTGGAAGACAGCAAAGGTTAAGATGAAAACTGTTATATTTAAATGTAGATGTGACAGATTAGTGATGTAGCTGCTGATAACAAAGAGTGGATGTTTTTAAAGTTAATTCTCTTAGAAGATGGAAGGAGAAAGGATTGAAAGCTTTAGAGTAACAGATACTCCATTGAAACCAGAAGAAATGAGGAAGGAATAGGTGCTCATCCACATGTATTCCCAGTTTTTCATCCCCAATCATATTTTTTTTTCCTTTCTTTCTTTTTATTAATTTGCAATTTGTGGGATATTTTCCCCATTGTATTAAACTGTAATTATTTATAAACTATTTCGCCAAGTTTTCAAGGACTGTTTTATGTGTGTGTGTGTGTGTGTGTGTATTCTATAATTGCCAGTTGTTTTATGGGTCAGTACCTATTTTTCTCTAAACAATAACCTCTGACCTGTAGTTCTAAAGAAGCCTTAACTACTTTCATTTGGGAGGCTAGGTCAGGAAAAAAATGATAATGTCAACTGACGTCAAGGAACAAAAATGCAAACAATATGTGCTCCATATCTCTTATCATCTGCTCTTGCCTCCAGTCCTCATTCTTCCAAGCTGAGAACTACAAGTGGAAATCTTAAGGAGTTCGTTCACTTATTTTTTGAAAGTGTTATTGGCATTCAAGAGCTGAAAACACTGGACAGTGGTATCCTCTTTCCTTTTAGTCTACACTGTTTTGTACCTGACCAGTATTATCTGAAGTTTGTAATATGAGCATGTGATTTTTTTCCTGGTATCTATAAGGTTTATTTGTTTTATTCATTTTGATGGTTGTCAGAGAGGAGGTATTGTCTGTGTGCCATCATGTCGCCATATTTTCCAGAAGTTCTAGAATAAACTCTGAGGCCTTGATTAGTCCTTTTTTTTTTTAAGTTTTACTGGGGAGCAGCCATGGTCATTGGTTATACATTGCTTTCATGCTACAATGGCATAGTTGACTCTTTTTAAAGGAGGGCGGAGCTCACAGTGGCCCATGTGGGGATTAAACTGGCAACTGTGGTATTATCAGCACAATGCTCTAACCAACTGAGCTAACCAGTCACCCTTAGTCCTTTTCTATTTCCCTGCTACATCACATGGGCCTGAAGAACAGGCAGGATTCAAAGTAGGTAGAAAAGACAATAGGATAGTGCCTACTACATCCCCCCAAAAACATAAGTGAGTAAACTCATATTTGTGGGGGATATTTCTCCCATACAGAAATTGGGAAGCTAGATCACTCAGTATACCAATTAATTCTCCTTGTATATGTGAATCATCTTTATATATAAGATACTACAGAAAATATCACCCATAAATGAAAAATACAAGTTACCTTAATTTTTAATAAGGATAATCCCTTACACTTGCAGTATGTATAGTGTACAGTTTAGAATGTTCTTTCCCTTGCTAGTGAAATGAGTTATTATAAGAAGAGTGCATAAAACAATATAAGCTACACTGTCCAAAGCAGTTTACATGTATTCATCAGTTTAATTCTTCCACAAACCTATTGGTGGATTCTAGTATTAGCCCTATTTTAATGACAAAGGAACTGAAGGACTGAGAGTTTAGAGAGCTTGCCCAAGGTTGGACAATTAGTTATGCAGATTTCAAATTGAGGCCTCATAGCTCTGGAACCCACAACCTGAACCATTGTGGCAGTGCATCACCTCATATATGATCCACAGCTACAGTGTGAGGTAAGCAGGACTTACCATCTATATTCTCTGGAAGAGGAACCTCAAGTTCAGAGAGGGGCAAGACTTGTCTCAATTAACACTGCAACAGCAGAAATGACAGCACTGGGACTAAAACAGGTCTCCTGAAAATGTCATTGTTCTTTGCATTTCATTTTACTGCCTCTGCCCATGTCCTACCTTTTCATATATCCAAAGATTAGTACTGAGTTAGGGAAGGGTATTTTCCAAGTGAGGCTGGTGGAGATACATATCCCAATACTTTCCTTATAAGGAGCTATGTGTCTTAAATTAGATAACGGTACATGCCTCTCCTAATCCCTTATACCTAACAAGTACTCCATAAATGTGATGCAGTTCCTTCAACATTCTTTTACTGACCACTTATCTTCCTTCCCTGATACTCGGTCCTTTACTTTGCTGCTCTTTACCCCAGAGCAACTAACATCTCTTTTGACCTTCATCTCTTTGGCCTCCATCCCTTGATCATCGCTACTTTCCTTAATTTCAACCTTTTTCATGAAGCCTGCCAGGCTTTGGGAAAAAAAGGCTGATGAAGAGACAAAGCTTGGGCACCTAGAGGGCATAGGACATCAATGACAGAAGTATGAGGAATTTTTACAAGTAACAATGAGCAGAGTTCAGAGCTGAGGTGAATGCTAATCAGGCATATAACATTTATGTGATAAATGGTACAATAAGATTAAAATGATCATCTTCTCAAAAGTAATATATTCTACAAAGCATCCACACAATAAAAACAGCAATTCTCCTTTTCAGGTTTAAGCCTGAAGCTTAGACGGGTCCTATGTCTTTTTTTTTTTTTTTAGTTTCAGATGTGCAAAACAATGTAATAGTTAGACATTTACACCCCCTCACAAAGTGATAACCTCCTCCCCCAATCCACTACCCCTCTGACGTCATATATAGCTGTTACAATTCCACTGACTCTATTCCCTATGCTGTACTCCACATCCCGTGACCATATATATATTTAATATTCAATATTATTCACATCTTTTCATTTATTTTAGGTAACCTTATCATTGGGAACTGTAATTGCCAATTGACTATACCAGCCATGTATATAAAATATCAATTCCAAATACATTTACTGCTGGCCCACTTGTACATACATTATCTCATTTAAACTTCATAACAACCCAGTGAAGCAGCAAAGCTATTATAATCTCCATTTTAACCCAGGAAACAATCAAAGCTCAGAGAGTTCAAATAATTAGCTCCAAGTCACACTCCAGTAAGTGCTGGAACAGAATTTGCATCCACCTTTGCCTGCCTCCAGATTTCTCATTTTTCCATGTTCCAACGCTGCTTCACCAAACAAAACCATGAGTACTTGAGAACAGAAATATGCGATGTTTTCTTTCAATGTTAGTGACTTTTGTTTGGTGTTCTTCTGGTTTGTATGATGTAAGATTCAGACTGGGGCTACCCTAGGAAGTTTTGTCCTATTATTAAATGTTTGCTTCCTTCCCCCCATCTGAGCAATACTCTCAGCAGGGGGTCTAGCAAACCTGTTGTTTGTTTTGGTTGCTTTTTAGAGCAGCCTTACAGATAGGCAGGTATCTTGAGAAAAGCTACCAATGTATAAACACTGCTCTCATTTCCTTTTCAACTTTCTATACATTATCCTCTAACCCTCTGAACAACAAGGATGCTTTCTAAATGGTCTGTTTGTTTCTCTCCTGGCCAACTCTGTCACTTTGCTGGAAACTGCACCTTCGTAGGGTCTTGAGGGGGCCAGACAGGAGACTATTTGGGGTTACAACTAGAAAGCATCACTCATTATTTACTTTTGCTAAAGTAAATAGCAGGGGTTTGAATCCATTGTTTTGTACCAAATTGCTTGTTGGATGTGGTCCTTGTTTTCACTTTATCAAAATGTAGAGATGAAAGTATGGTGACTCAAGGAAAATTATTTTCTTGGTCCAAAAATGCCTTATAGCTAGAATAATGGTGGAGGCAGGTTACTTTTTTTTTTTTAAAGACTGTCCTTTCCTCATTGGATGGTCTTGGCGCACTTTAGAAGGAATTTGACCATAAATGTGAGGGTTTATTTCTGGATTCTCTGTTCTGTTCCATTTGTCATATGTCTGTCTTTATGCCAGTTTCATATTGTTTCAATTACTGTAGTTTTGTAATAAGTTTTGAAGTCAGGAAGTGTGAGACCTCCAGCTTTTCTTCTTTTTCAATATTGTTTTGCCTATTTGGGGTCCTTGGATTTCATATGAATTTTAGGATCAATTTTTCTGTTTCTGAACAAACAAAAAAGCAAAAACATATGCTTTTGGAATTTCGCTAAAAATTACACTAAGTCTGTAGATCGCTTTGGGTAGTACCGACATCTTAAAAGCATTAAGTCTTCCAATCCGTGAACACATGGGATGCCTTTCCATTAATTTGTGTCTTTTAAAATTTCTTTCAGCATGTATTGTAGTTTTCAGTATACAGGTCTTTCACCTCCTTGGTTAATTTTATTTCTAAGTATTTTATTCTTTTTTATGCTATTGTATTTGCAGTTTTAAAAAAATTCCTTTTGACTTGTTCATTGTTAGTGTTTACAAACACAACTAATTTTCATGTGTCGATTTTGTACCCTGCAACTTTGTTGACTTTGTTTATTAGTTCTCTGTGTGTGTGTGTGTGTGTGTGTGTGTGTGTGTGTGTGTGTGTGTGTAAGTAGCATTTAGGGTTTTTTTTTTAAACTTTATATTATTATTATTATTATTATTATTAGTTACAGATGTACAAAACAATGCAATAGTTATCTTTTACACCCCTTACAAAGTGACTACCCCTCACCTCCCCAGCCCCCCCGATATCATACATATCTATTACAATTCCATTGACTCCATTCCCACACTATATTCCACATCCCATGACTATATATGTGTTAAATTATAGTTGACATCTAATATTATTCAGCGGCAGCTTCAGATGTACAGTGCAGTGGTCAGGCCACTACGCCGTCCATGAAGTGGTCTCCCTGACAAGACATGAGTCCTTCTGATCCTCTAAGAAAAATATTTACAACCTTATTGATTATATTCCCTAAATGAGCAGGTTACTTTTGACCTACATGTCTGTGTATGTGTGGGTGTGTGTGAGGGGGGTGTTGATGTGTGAGTGTGTGCCTGTGGGCGCATTTATGAGAAGTATCCTTCATATTTAACCACCAAGAGTTCTCTAGTGGATGAAACCTCACTTCTATCATTAGAAATCCAGAGTTGGAGACTTTCTCAACTGCTTTGCTGGTCTCTATTCAGAAAGTGTGAGCATCTCACAAGCATGGCCTATGCTAGAAGCATGGTTGTATTCCTGGCACCTGACACTTGGCACCATATATGACAGGGTGAGTGCTCAGTAAGTGTTTCTAAAATAAATAAATAAATAAATAAGTAAATGTAAAGAACAAGTGGCTAGATGATAAGTGGATAAGTAAATTAATGAATTATTAATTAAGCATAGAAGCTCAATGGCTTGAAAAGCATCAAGGGTTACATTGAGCTGAGGATATAACTCATGAGTCAGGGAAATGGAGCCCTTCGATGATCTCACACAGTATGCTCAGTCTAATTTAGCTACCTTAAAAAAAAAGTTACTTACTCACCTGGTGGATTGAACTCTCATGTTTGCCATCTCTTCAGAAATACTGTGGAAATGATACTAAGGGAATAAACATTGTATGAAAACTAAGGACAGAGAAAATAACTAAGACAAGTGACATTGGCAAAAAAAAGTGATTTTAACACTAATTCATTTCGCAAATATGTATTGAGTGCCTGCTATGTGCCAGCCACTGTTCTTGGCATTGGGGATAAATCGGTGCAAAGAACAGACAAAACTCCCCACTGTCATGTAACTTACGTTCTGTGGAGGGAGCTCATTTTCACAAAACATGAAAGTGGTTGGAAGAGTGCTGACTGATTTAAAAAAGTGGAGGAAGTTGTAATATAAAAATACCCAAAATGGGGTGGACATTAAAAAAGGCAACATGAAGCCAGCCATGTGGCTCAGTTGGTTAAGAGTTGGCTTAGAGCACGAGCTCTGAGCAACAGGGCCGCCGGTTCAATTCCCACATGGGCCAGTGACGCTGCACCCTAGCTGAGCTGTCGCTGAGATGCCAACAGGTGGCAGGATGGCTCAGCTTGTGTAACAACAAGATTGCCTGTTCAATGGTGGGCTATGCCCACTTGCAACAAAGACTGAACTCGGCACCTTGAACTTAGGTGCCACCCAGATGGCTCAGCGGATAAGCATGTGCTCTTAACACCAAGGCTGCCGGGCTCGACTCCCGCGTAAGATGGTGGCTGCGCCCACCCATAACTAAGATTGAACACAGTACCTTGAGCTCAGTGGCCGTGAGCTGCCAACAGGCAGCCAGATGGCGACCAGTGCCCTCTACAACTAAGATTAAAGAACAACAACTTGGCTGGTCCCCCTTCCCCAATTCTCCAACACTGTTCCCCTCCCTCCAATTCCCCAATAAAATATTTTTTAAAAAAAGGCAACATGATTTTCCATAGAAAAAACCAGGATGGCTCTTCTTGAGGTATGAAATGCCGCATAAGACACAGATGGAGAACTGGAGTGAAAAGAGAGGGACTCGAAAGTCTGTATTTAGAGCTGATGGACATCGAGGTCTACACCCCCACCCTCCACAGCAACTACCCACTTTCTGTTCTTTCCAGAGAAGAGATCAAATGTTTTGCTTCTGAAAGTTGACCTTGAGAAACTCCAGATTTGGGGACACCTAACGCAGTGGAGACCAGTGGTAAGATACGGAGTTGAAAACAAAAGGAATACATCAAAGTGTGCACACTGAGAATTTCCACCCTCTCTCCTTTTCCTCCACACAACCCCAGGCTATGTTACCCCAACATAATACTGCTGGATTATTCTTTTAAGAAACTAACTGACCTCATAAAATGGAATACTACTCTGCCATAAGAAAAGATGAAACAGTGCCATTTGCGACAACATGGATGGAACTTGAGATTATTATGCTAAGAGAAATAATTCAGACAGAAAAAGTCAAGAACCATATGACTTCACTGATATGTGGGATATAAAACTGAAAGCAACAAAGGAAAAAGGCAAACAAATAAAGAAACGAAAACTCATAGACACAGACAACAGTTTAGTGGTTATAAAAGGGTAAGGGGGGAGGGGGTTGGTAGTTGAGGGTAAAGGGGATCAAATATATGGTGATGGAAGGAGAACTGACTCTGGGTGGTGAACACACAATGTGATATACAGATGATGTGTTACAGAATTGTACACTTGAAACCTATGTAATTTTACTAACACTGTCACCCCAATAAATTTTAATTAAAAAAAAAAAACCTTGAGAGGCTGATATTCAGTGGTTTCTCAGTAAGGAGACCAGTTTACCATCATCATGTATTTCCACCTTTGCAAACAGAGCTCTCAGTGTCCGGTTTTACTCTTAATTATGAACAAGCAATCCAATGACCATAAGCCATTTCAGAAATCCACAGATAGTGCAGGAAACATATTAAAAGAGAAAAAATAGAAAATGAAGACTCGGAGATTATCAAAGAAATAATAATACTGAGGGACTCGAG
This sequence comes from Aselliscus stoliczkanus, assembly GCA_033961575.1. Taxonomy (NCBI): domain Eukaryota; kingdom Metazoa; phylum Chordata; class Mammalia; order Chiroptera; family Hipposideridae; genus Aselliscus; species Aselliscus stoliczkanus. The sequence goes on from CM066737.1 coordinate 25,546,496, forward strand.
ACTCCAAGTTGAGAGGAAGCCCCAGAGCCTGATCTCTGGATATCTGACATATTGGTAAGTAGTAGGGCCCCTGCACTGGTACTTTTATATAGAACCACAGGTGATTCTAATGCATATTGAGGACTGAAGGCAACTTTTCCAGATATTAACATGCATTGTTTTTTGTGGATTTGGATCATGCAGGCCAGCACTCACACTGACATGTAAATATGTTCCCCATGCAGTTATGATAATGTGTCTGTCATGGTGGAACATATGGAAAATCAATGGCAGAGAGATAGAACTGCTTCCTCTCAGACTAGGATTCACATAAAGCCATTTTTAAGCTTCTCATCCTATGTAAACTATATAAGAATAAAAATGAAGTTCTGTTTGATGATTAGCCTGTAAAATAATTAAGAGTCTCATTTATATATAAAGCTTGCATCTCTCCTCTTATAAAAGCCTTTCTTTTTTAAATCAATGCCCATATCTTATGTAGATTACCTTGTAGAATGTTGGACCCCCAAGGCATGCAAAACCTGATTACAAGTAGGGAGAACCTAAGAGTAAGTGAAATGAACTTCTAGATACCTGTTATCCTGTTTTGAAGAGTCAGTTATGCAAAATCAATATAAACTCTAATTCCTAGAGCAAGTAGGGCAGCCTGACTAGGTAGAGAAAGCTTCTGGGCACTAAAGGTCCTCCAAACACATTTGATGGCTTCTTCTGCTTAAGTAGTATTCTAAGATTATCTTGTCCTGACCACTGAAGGGGAAAGAGAACTCCCTTCATGGCTGTTTGTTTGCTCTATTTGATCATTTTCTCTCCTCTCGGTAACTGGAAGGATTCTCTGGGTAGATGATAATAAAGTGTTAGAGTCACTAACTTTGAAATTGGTTATGAGAATCATTTATCCTTAAAACCATTACTCACCAGTCAAATGAAAAAGAGCTAGGGCTAAGGCAGTAGATACACCAAGAGAACCCAAGGCTTGTCATCCCCTGACTAGAATTGTCAGTGGTTCTTATCTTGTTTTGTTTTGTTTTTTAGCTGAGCCATCCTGCCACCTGTTGGCAGCTCAATGGCAGCTCAGCTCAGGCTGGGCATCGAACCACCATTGCTCAGGGCTCAGCTCGCACTGTTGAGCGAGCTCTTAACCAACTGAGCCACTCGGCCGGCCCTAATGGTTCTTATCTTGGATATGAACTGTTCTACCACATCCCTGCTCAGAGTGGCCATGTTGTGTTTTAGAGATTAATGGGAACAGACATTTCTTTACAGTCAAGGAAACAACTAGAGAGGGGAGTAGGACTTTCATGACTGGTAATAGTGGAACCAGAATTCAAAACCAGCTCAGTTCCTTGACATGGAGAAACTTGCTCTTACATACCAGAGGTGCCCCAAAAAAGTACATGTTTTAAGAGATGTTATCTGTGTATTATTGTACTTTTCAAAGTTGAATTGAATTACAGTAGTAATGTATAGTATGATGTCCACTCAAAACATGGTATTAATCTAGGGCGGCCGGTTAGCTCAGTTGGTTAGAGCGCAGGCTCATAACACCAAGGTTGCCGGTTCCATTCCCACATGGGCCACTGTGTTGCGCCCTCCACAATTAAATTGAAACAACTACTTGACTTGGAGCTGATGTGTCCTAGAAAAAACACACTGTTCCCCCAATAAAACTTTAAAAAAAAAGAAGAAATGATACCCTGTCTTAAAAAAAATGGTGTTAAACAAATGCTAGTGTCATTCATTGTATTACAATTTTAATACAGTTTTTTCCTTTCTTAAAATGTGTATGCATTTTATTTTTGGCATCCTCGGTAATTAAGAAGTGTGTTCCAGCCCAGCTTGCTGCAAACCCCGGGCCTGGCGTGCTAGGCCGCCCTGCGGCGCTTGGCGGGGTCCCGTCTCCATACGCTGCGGACAGTGCAGGCGTCTCCTGGGACATGGCGAGCTCGGGCTGCGAGGACACGCAGGGCCAGGAGGAGGAGCGTTTTCTGTACTTTGCCTATGGCAGCAACCTAATGCGCAAGCGGATTCACCTCCGAAACCCCTCGGCCGCGTTCTGCTCCGTGGCCCGCCTCCAGGATTTTAAGCTTGATTTTGGCAATTCCCAAGGCAAAACAAGTGAAACTTGGCATGGAGGCATAGCCACCATTTATGAAAGTCCTGGCGACGAAGTATGGGGAGTAGTATGGAAAATAAACAAAAGCAATTTAAGTTCTCTGGATAAGCAAGAAGGGGTTAATAGTGGAACGTATGTCCCAATAGAAATTAATGTTTACACTCAAAAAGGAAAAGAAATTACCTGTCGAAGTTATCAGATGAAAAATTATGAGAGGGCACCCCCAGTATATAAAGGTCATTTGCATGGGTGCAAAAGAGAACGGTTTACCACTGGAGTATCAAAAGAAGTTAAATGCAATAGAACCAAATGACTACAAAGGAAAGGTCTCAGGAGAAATTGAAGACATTATCAAAAAGGGGGAAACAAAAACTCATTAGAACATAATTGAATATATCTACGGATATTTTTCCTATGTGCTAATATACTTTTAACATTGAGAAGAGGGATATGGGATATGTTTACATTTGATATATTTTTGACAATGCTCTGAAGGGATATCTCACTTGAGTGACTCCCTGTTTTCAGACTATGAAAGAAACTGGGTCAGGAGTTAGACAATTGCAAAGGGGGTATGAGGCCCTGGAATGCATGATAAATGGCTCTGGCTACTTCTTCTGTGAACACTATTTTCTTGAGTTGATCTGAAGTGTGTTTTTGCTCTGTGACAAAGGGGAGATTTGCAACTTAATGCTGGTGCTGGTGAATCACTGCTCTGGAATTTTTCTTATCAGCTTAGTCAGAGCTAACCAACTGCAGAGATAATTGCTAATAAATTGTTTAAACTGAAAAGCTGGCATGCTGTTCTTAGGTGAATAAATGTTTTTGTGGTTTAACTTGCAAAAAAAAAGAAGTGTATTCCAGCTCCAATTGAAATATAGGGAAAGGAGAACTGAAGTGTCACTTGAAGAGTCAGGAAAGTTACTTAGAAGAGGTGACACTTGAGCTGAGATGTGAAAATTTGCAGGAGATGGTAAGGTAGAGAGAGAAAGTGAGAACAGGAAAGGAGTTATAGGAAGCACACATGCAGAGTCATGATGTCAGGTGAGAACCAAAAGTGACTTTAGAGATTATATAACTCCCTCACTTTATTCTTGAAAAATAAAAAATAAATAAAATCAGGCCCTACCTGGTGCCAGGTGCTAGGATTAGAGAGATAATTAAGATATGAATCATCCCATCCTCAAGAAGTATGCAGTCTAGTGTGAAAGTAATGACTTTATTTTTTTCCACCGCTGTGTCTGCTTTATTTCTATTTTGCATGACACTCACATGGTCTAGTAAGCTTAGCTCTGCCTCCTGACTAAATGCCACCTCCCAATACTTGGTTACCTATGTTGCCAGTGCTGCTGGTACAAGAGCCTCCTTGCCAGCCCCTCCCAACTGTAAGGATACGGAGAGGTCTGAGGATGTGTACTACTGATGCCAGGATCTGCATCCTCATACTTCTACCCGAAGGACACGTTTCTAAAAAATATGTGAATTCATCATATTACGTTTCTATGGTATTGTCAGGACTTGAGGTTGGTATTCATTCGTTCAATCCAGAAACCTCCCTCCAGTGAGTACCAACTAGTTGCACAGCCTTGAGCCCAGCGTTTGAGGCTGCAAAGGTCAACTGCATGATAGTTCTGTCCCTTCAGTAGCTAAAGGTTTCATTGGGATGCATATGTGTATATTACTGAAATAAAATTTAGCAGGGCACACATTTGCTGTAGGGAAAATAGCATTAACTTTGGTATTAATATGGACTCAAGTCTACAACTTGGTCATTTTATGATCTTGGAAAAGTTGTTTAAATTCAAGTCTCAGTTTCCCCATCCAGAAAATGGAAATGATGACAAATCCTACCTCAACAGTTGAATGTGTGCACGTGTGTGTGTGCCAAATCAATTAAATAATATACAAATCAATTTGGCATAGATTATGATTTCAGAATATTTTTACTTATCCGCCCCCTTTAACCCATTATCACAATACCCTAAATATGTAAAGTTGTCTGGAAGTTAGGGGCACATGAAATATTTGGTGGTGTTTTCCTTATTTCATGAATGATCTAACTTAAAACCAATTTACATGGCAACCCATATATAGTTCTCTCAAAATTCAAAATAATGCCTTCCCTAAAACAATTTGAAGTGGTGACTTAACTGTGGCCTTGGATGCTGCTTTGGAGAAATTGGGCATATATTATCAAGAGTACCATTTTGTTTAAAAAGCTCATAAAGCTTTATCCTCAGCTATTACTGATTTAGGAGTAGCAGATATATGGAAACGTTCACACTCTACTGAACGGGATTATGCATTCTTCTCTAACCCATGTAACTCATATTTCCAGCCTGACTTCTAAGTTCCTCACTTTCTGATTAATGATGTGAGTAGCAAGGCTCTAGGCGATGTTCTCTTCTCTGACCATGCCACAGACTCACTTTCAGTTGACCTTCAGCAATATTAGGCAACATGTCGGCAAAACTTCCTTTAGTAATGAACATTGGAAAAGAAAGTTAGCATGTGTGATTCTAAACTCCATAGAAAGTACAAAACATACACACACTCACATGAGGACTCTTGATTGCATATATATATATATATTTATTTTATTTTTTGCTCATCAGCATTAATTTTTTTTTCTGGAGCAAAGTGTCATTAATTGTAAGAATCAACTAACTGGCAAAGTTCCCATGAAAGATAAATGCGAACTGGGAAGGACATATGGATAAATCATTCACTGCCTCATTCCAACTGAAAAGAAATATTTTGACTCTGGAGGGAACAGTGAGAAATGTGTATATTACAAAGTTATATGTTTTAATAACTTCACCTCATTCTATTAAGCCTCTAACCCCACTGGAATCATAAAAGGTTAATATTGAGATGAACCCTGAGAGCATAAATTAGGCATTGGCCATTACATGCCCCCCAAATGAGCCTTAAGCAATGTAACACTTGATCAGCAGGAATTTCCTTTTTTATTAAAGAAATGAAGATACACTGCATTGGATGATATTATTGAGAAAGCCTAAATTTTTTTCATTATCCTATAAGTGCTTAAAATTGCTATTACAGATTTCTGCAGGCCAAATCCCAGGTCCCAGTGGAGTCCTGCAGAGTTTATGGAGTACTAGTAGGGAATGTGTTTCAATTGCCCACAAATACATACTTATGCAGTCATATTGGGTATTTTCAGGAGGAAATGAGATATTTTATTTTTATTCTATCTATGAAGAAGGGTCAACTTGAAATGGAGTGCTGGAGTTAGAGGCCACAAATCAAAACTGGGGCATCACCAAGACTATTCCTCATTTATGAACTTTTTATGATATTAAAAAGCACCAAGTTATCTATCATTTCTTGCTCCTTAGGTGGCTTCATTTTTCAACATTAGATAATACTACTTCACGTTTGCTATTCATCAACTTTAAAAGTGACACTTGTCCAATAAAAATAGTTGGATATCCTTGGCAAAGACATGGCACTTCTGGATTGCCCTCTATTTCATCAATTTCCTCTAAGAAGAAATCCCCCGGCAGTAAATAATGAAAGTGTGAGTCTATCGCATGAAAAACGATTTTACACGGATCTTTTCTGGTGTCTTGTATTTTTAAAAATAGTTACATTTAATTCGTAGGTCTCAAAAATCCTTTTTTCTTCAGCATCTGTGCTGAGATGAAATGCCCTCAAAATTTGAAATATACATATAAACAACTGTTTCAGTTTGTGCCACAAATGTTTAATATATGTATTACATATATACAGAGGGTGCCAAAAGATGTATACACATTTTCAAAAAGGTATTAAAATTGTAATAATATATACCAATATCGAAAGAGGAATACAAGTCACGTTTGACTTCTGCATTTACAAGAGGTGCTCAAAGTGGTTACCATCAGCATCCAGACACTTCTGATTACGGCGAACTACTGCTTGAGCAACATTGACCAAAGTGTCCACTTGTATACATTTTTGTGACACCCCCGGTATGTATATGTATATTTAGAATAGTGGCCTTTATCCAATATAAAACTTATTACTTTTCTTTCAAAGTTTCTTTTAACATTTAATTATCTTGAAAAGATTCTAATCATCATATCCAAATCTAGGAACACTGATCAACGATCCTCGTGATTCAGATTTGCTATCAAAACACTGGGAGAAAGAATAGACAAGAATTTGATTACTGAAAGGATGTATTTTGTCAAAATAAATACAGTAATACCTTGATTTGCGAACATAATCATTCTGGAAACAAACTACTTGTATTGCAAGACATCTCTCATTTACCAAGTTAAAAGGTATTATTACGTTGGTGCAAAAGTAATAGCGGTTTCTTTTGCACCAACCTAACAGAAATGTTTGCTCATCTTGCAGAAAGCTCGCAAACCAAGTTACTCACAATCCAAGGTTTTACTGTACATTGAATTTCAAGCAATACAATGTTTGAGAAGTGCCTTCTAGTTTATAAAGTACTTTTACACTTTCACCCCTTTGATCTTTTAACCAAGGAAAATCAATAGGCAGAGCCTCTCTCCTCTCTCTCTCTCTCTCTCAATCTCTCTCTCTCTTACTCTCTCTCTCCATATGTGTGTGTATATATATATATATATATACACAAAATGTATATATTTTGTGTATGTATATATATATATATATATATATATATATATATATACACACAGACACACACACACACAATGAGGATAATCACTCTTATTACATTGCTATAGGGATGAATAATATAATGTATGTAAATCATCTGTTGAAGACGCTGGAAGATAGCAGGTGCTCAACAAATATTTTTGAAATGAATTGAATTTTCCCATTTTATCATGTGAGGAAATTGTAGTTCAATTGCTTTTAGTGACTTGCTTGAGGTCATATAGAGATTAATGATGTCATGTTACTAGAACTCAGGTCTTACTGATTCAGCTGGATTACTTCTAAAGATGAAGATTTAAATGTCTGTTATTAGTTCAGTTCTTCTGACACTGTTTTAATCAATGTGACACAGACTTAATTAATTTCATTTTAGAATGTATTTTTGGTAATGTATTCCAGAGAACAAATAGATTAGGGCATGTTTCAAAATTGCTAAAACCTAACCATGCAATACCTTCAAATCACAAATTTGACCTATATTACCTAGCATGGAGATAGTAGAAGGAACAGATTATTGATAGTTACAATTTATTCATCACTTATTTTGTACTAGGTACATAAGTGTTTTATACGGATCATCTCATTTAATCCTCACAACACCTTAACAGGTCTGCTCTCATTATCATCATTTCATGAACAGGAAAAGTAAAGCACAGAGAGAGGTTAAATAACGTTGCCCAAGGTCATAAAACTAGGAAGCTTGAGAAGAAATAATTTTAACCCAAGCAAATTGGCTCTAGTTTAGACTTTATACTATTAATCCCTATGCCCCACAGCTTCTATGGACGATATGTAACTAAGAATGGCTCAGTCAAAATGCCAAGCAATCCAGGATATTAACCAAGATCATCCAAATTTGGCTGTTAGAAAGACTGAGCAAAGAGGAAAATGAGGGTTTGGAAGAGCAAACGGAATGTGAATGTGTGGCAGAGCAGGGATAAGAGTTTTTGTAAAGCAGCTTTAAGTGAGAATTAAAAAAAAAGCTGAGGGAAATATAATCCTTAGCGTGGAGACTGCACTTCTGCATCTTTAAGGGCATGAGGAATGGAGAGGCTTAACAGGATCAAGAAGGAACATTCTGGAATGTTCTGGTGTGCTCTAGTATGGATAAAGTCATCATGTTCCAGGTTAGGGAAGGCATGCAGCCATACTGTAGTGGGCCAGAGAGGGAAATCAGGACTGTGCATCAGTGTGGAGCTACGGGGCAGGGAGTACTCTGTTAGTCATGAACAAAGGAGTAAGGCCTTTCCAGCTCACATGTCTAAATTAAATGCATTTCTGAAGCCAGATCAGTAGGACACTGAAGGCCTGAGGGAACAAGGAAGAATTCATACAAGTGAGAGTTGGAAAGCATGGAAAGGCTGCCAAAAAACATGGTGGCAAAGGAACCAAATATGTATGGCTAATACCTCAACACTGGGCACATATACACGTATATACACAAATACACAGTAATCTACAATTCCCACTCTACATTTTCCTTAGGAGTGTTTTAAAAATATTATTATATTTTATTCAAAGTGGAAATTATTTTCTAATATTATGTGATTTCTTCCTCTATAAAATTTAGTTATTTTTGACAGACCTGGTAGATAGCTAATGTTATATAGTTTGAGGATGACATCTTAGTCTCCTCAGGCTGGAATAACAAAATACCATAGACTGAGTGGCTTAAACAACATTTATTTCTCACAGTTCTTGAGTCTGATAAATCCAAAATCAAGGTGCCATCTATGTAGTTTTCCTTCTTGAGGCCTCTTCTCTTGGCTTGTAGGCAGCTGCCATTTCTGCGTGTGCTTGTGTGACCTCTTTTTTATGTGCTTGGAGAGAAAGAGAGAGAGAGAGAGAGACTCTGGTGTTCAGTATCTCTTCTTATAAGGGTAATAATCCTATCATGAGGTCCCCAACTTTATGAACTTATCTTAACCCAATTGTCTCCCAAAGGCCCATCTCCACATTGGGGATTAGGGCTTCAACATAAGAACTTGGGGGGACGTGAACATTCAGTACATAACATATGGAAACTATATACAAAGTCTGACAATTAACTTTGTGAATTCATCCTAGAAAAAGTGCGACATATCTCATTGCTGAATATCATTATGGTCACTTTCGAAGTACTCCCCTTGGGAAGCTATGCACCGATGCCAGCCCCTAGTCCACCCTTCAAAGCAATTGTGGAACTTTTTCTGGAATGGCCATCAGAAATGTCGTCATATTACCTTTGATGTAATAAATGTCATCAACATGTCTTCCTTTCAATATTTCCTTTATCTTCAGGTAAAGAAAGAAGTCACTGGGAGCCAGATCAGTTGAGTAGGGAGGGTGTTCCAATACAGTGATTTGTTTCCTGGCTAAAAACTCCCTCACAGACAGTGCCTTGTTAGCTGGTGCATTGTCGTGATGCAAGAGCCATGAACTGTTGGCGAAAAGTTCAGGTCGTCTAACTTTTTCATGCAGCCTTTTCAGCATTTCCAAATAGTCAACTTGGTTAGCTTTTCGTCCAGTTGGTAGAAATTCATAATGAATAATCCCTTTGATATCAAAAAGGGTTAGCAACATCGTTGCAACAAGTTCATGAACTTAACTGTCCAACCCCATGTGTGAGTGTGTGTATATACGTCAAAAAAAATGCACATTTTAAGAGATGTTATCTATGTATTACTTTTCAAAGTTGAATTGAATTATGGTAATGTGTAATATGACGTTCGCTCAAAAGATGGCGCTAATCAAACGAATCCTAGTGTCATTCATTATATTACAATTTTAATACAATTGTTTCCTTTCTTAAAATGTGTATACATTTTTGGCATCCTCTGTAGATGATAGATAGATAGATAGATAGATAGATAGATAGATAGATAGATAGATAGATGATAGATAGATAGATAGATTATAATTTTACACTAAATGCTGGAGAACAAGTTTCAAATATTGTAGAATAAGAAGTTACTTGTTATGTTCTATTCTAATTTTATACTTGTAAAGATAAACAGAAATATCTTCTTCAGATCTCAATATATATTGCATATATATTGACATTTTTTTTAACTCTACTCATAAATTTTGGTCAGTCCATCGTTCTAAGCAACTAAAAACAAAATCTAGATATTATACTAGCAAGATCTTTAAACTGGAAGTTAGTAATATAGAAGAGGAGTGTTAAATTTGGTACTAATTTGCTGTGTAACCTTGACTTGCTCTTTCTTGGCATCACTTTCCTCTCTGGAAAAGAAGTGTGGTTGAGTTGAATGTTTATTTCAATGTGTCACTTGGGTGACCAAATGACCCTTTTCCCCCAGGACTGTTCTGGTTTTACTCCCAAAAGTCCCACCTATCAGGAAACCTCTATCCTGTGATGTGAAATGTCCCAATTTTCCATTATTAGTGGGGACAGACAGGGGAAAGTTCAAATAGATATGGCAGCCCCCCAAAACACAGGCTGAAAGTAACAGTGTTTTCAGGTGTAATGGATAAGACGTAGGTTAATCTGCCTTCCAGAGTGGCAGTTGCTCGTTGTTCCCCTGACTGCTGATGTTGAAGCTGTGATCTGTAGTTCACAGTAATGGATCATACATGGTTGCCTCGGCCTGATTGATGCAACTTAAGTGTGCAATTTAAGTGTTCTCTAATTGTTAGTATTAACAGCCCACTTTTGATTCTGCCTGTAGTTTAGCTCTTGTGCTTTATATCAAGGTAGTGTTAGTTTAACTTTTAACATTGTGGATAATGTTACTGTGTTTTCTAAGCGTTCAGATAATAGTAAATATACGATTACAATACTAATACAGACATAACCTGGACATCACAGAGAAAGAAGGCTAAATGGCTGTGTGATTTAATGACTGATCAAAGGACTCAAACAACAATATTAGGGAGCTAAATAACCCAAATAGAACATATTGTACAATATGAAGAAAATAGTTTGGGATTAGATCTGAGGAAGAAGGGAAAATGAAAGCGTAAATGGAGACTGACTCTCATAAGTCCGGGATGAGACAGGTAAATACTTATAAGGCAAAAACAAACAAACAAACAAAACCCAGACCAAAAAACAAAAAACTGTTGTCTCCCAAAAGATACCAATGCTGTCAAAAATTCTGGCCAATGGGGCCAGCCGAGTAGCGCATTGGTTAGGAGTTGGCTTGGGATGCCAGCTATGAGCAGCAGGGCCCCAGTTCGGATCCCACATGAGGACCAGTGACACTGTGTCCTCTAAGCTAAGATGGTGAACAACAGCTTGACCAGGAGCTGGGCTGCTGTGAGTCGCTGGTGACATTGTAGGCTACAGCCCCTTCTGCAGTGGCTGTGATAGGCTACAGTGAGTGTGTAGGCTGCAGTGGGGCTGGCTGGCAGCTGGCATGAGTGGCTGTCCAATGGCCGGTGAGCGACTGCGTCTGCCGGAAAGAGTGCAATGACAATACCAACATGGGCCAGTGAAGCGACGTCCTCCACAACTAGACTGAAGAACAAAAGGACAGCAATTTGTCTGTTCCCCTTCCCTGATTCCCCCACGCTGTTCCCTTCCCCCAATTCCTCAAAAATATTTAAAAAAAAAATTCTGGCCAATGAATTAGCCTAGGCATACCACATGAAAGAACATCCATTATCATATTGTTCCTTTGATTGCTCTTTGAATCTGAATAAAGTTACATTTTCTGATGCAGAGGTTGCAACTAAAATGTCTGGGGCAGCCAGTTAGCTCAGTTAGTTAGAGCACAGTGCTCATAACACCAAGGTTGCTTGTTCAATCCCCACATGGGCCACGGAGCTGTGCCCTCCACAACTAGATTGAAACAACTACTTGAATTGGAGTTTATGGGTCCTGTAAAAACACACTGTTCCCCAATAAAAACATTTTTTTAAATGTCTTATGAAAGGACAAAGAGGTTTGATCACAGATATGTTCACCATCCATTCCAGTATAAAGCTGATTCTGTGAGAACATCAACTGATGCCTCAAATCATGCAACAGGTCCACTCTAGCTCTTAGGAACTTTGATTTGAAATAAGGAGTTTCCAACTGTTTCCTTGATTTCCATGAAGATTTTAATAAAACTGTAAGAAACACACACAAAAAAGATACAAATTAGACTTTCCTCATCTATCTGCATATTTGGCAGAGACTACAAAAGCAAATTATGGCAAATTCCTTTCAGTTTATAAAGTTTTCACCAGAGAAAAGTAAAAGATCTTTTCTGATAAATATTTTATAGACCTTGCCCATAATACTGATAAAAAGGGGTGTATATAATTTGCCAATATCTATGATGCCCTCTGAGTATTCTTTTCTGAATTTATTCCCTTCTCTGCCTCCCATGTATGCACTATTCTGCCTATTATTGTAATCATTCCCATGCTTTCCTTTATAATGACCGCATACACATATATCTTTAAACAACAGGGTCTTTGGTTTTTCTTGTAATTGATTTTCCATAATTGGAATCACATGTTTTTATGGAGCTTGTGCTCAACATTGTTTTTAAGAATTCACCATATTTATGCAAGTGGCTAGATATCGTGAATTTTCCATAATATATAGTATCCCACTGTAGGTCTATAAATAACATGGTTGTTTTGTGCATGGAACCAATCTTTTGGTTTGTTCCACTTTTTTCCCATTGGTACAAACAATGCTGCTGTGAGTATTTTTGTACATGTCTCATGGTTAAGGTTGCCAGATAAAATGAAAAATGCCCAGTTAAACTTGAATTTCAGATAAACAACAGAATTTTTTGTTAGTATAAGTATGTCCCTAATAATACATGGGTGATATATACAGACATATCTATCTATAATCTATCTATCTATCTATCTATCTATCTATCTATCTATCTATCTATCTATCTATCTATCTAATCTATCATCTATCTAATCTATCTATCTATCTATCTATCTATCTATATATATTTATATATTCTATTTTCTTTATCTGAAATCCAAGTTTAATTGGACATCCTATATTATTATGTGCTAAATCTGGCTACTCTCTTTATGGTTCACATTATCAAGAAGTTATCTAGAATATATACCTAAGATACATAGTATTGTTAGACTTTTCAACTTTACCAATTTGGTGAGTGTAGAATTATATATCGCTGTAGTTTAATTTGAATTTCTCTCATTACTGATGAATTTCAGTATCTTTTCAAATGACTCTTGACTGTATTTCTTCTGTGAAGTACCCATTCATGTGTTGTGCCTCTTTGTTTTCTATTGAGTCATCTGTCATTTTGATGATTGGGAGGCTTTCTTCATATATTCTGGATACTAAACCATTGTTGCTTTTATATGTGGCATAGATAGCCTTCCAGTTTGTGGCTTACCTTTTTAAGTTAAAGTTAGTCTTTGTTGATCGTACATGTATAGATTGGCTTCCAGAATCTCTATTTAGTTCCATTGTTCTCATTGTCTATCCTAGAGATCAAAACACATTATCTTTACTATAGCTCTACAAAAATACTGGATTATTTGGTAGGGCATGTCTCCCAATTTTTTTGCAAAATGATTTAAGGTCTAGATCATGTTTATGTTAATGTTCTACATGTGTTTAAAAATGTAACTTATCCAGAATTTGAATTCCATGTTTTATATATTTCCATTAGGTTAAACATGCTACTTATGCTTTTCAAATCTTCCATATGCTTGCTGCTGTTTTTCTGCTTAATCCATCAACTATTTGGAGAGGTATGTTCAAATCTTTCAGTATCATGGTAAATTTGCTCATTTATTTTCCTTATAGTTCCATCAAATTTTACTTAATAACTTTTTAAAATATTTTCAAAATTATTTTTAGTAAGTTCTGTCAGGCTTAGAATTGCCTAATTTCCATAATGAATGGGTTCTTCTATAAATATATATTGACTTTCTTTATCTATAAAAATGATTTTTGCCTACACTCTGTTCTTTCTGGTATTAAAGTAGCTGAGCCATGTATTTTGTTTGAATTTATTTTGTATAGATTTTATATTTTTTACTTAAATATCTTTTGTGTCCTTATGCTTATGTGACTCTTGTAAATAATGTATGAATAGATTATTTTTAAACATCTAATCTAAAAATCTTTTAACTGGAGAGCATAATTTGTTTGTATTGATTGCAATTGCTCATTTATTTTGATTTATTTCTATCACCTTATTTAGTATTTTCGATTTGACCCTCTTTTGCTGTTTTGTTTTGTTTTTTAATTCCTTGCTTCACTGCTTTTACTTTAACTGTGATTCTTTCCCCTGCTTCCATTTTTCAGAATACTGTTTGGAAGTTATATATTCTGTTTTAATTATTTTACTAGTTCATCTAGAAAATTAAATATGTATGTGTAATGTAACAAATTCTAAAATGAATAAATTTCTTTTTCTATTCTAAAACAGTATGAAAACTTTAGAATGCTTGAACTCCAATTACACCATCCCAAATTACATGCTTGTGTTTTTCAATATTTTTAGTATTATCTTGGTTTTCTGTGAACATGTAGTCTTCCATATTAACATAAAATGAAGTAAAATATTTTGTTGTTCTATAAATAATTTGTTATTAAATTCTTATTTGTTATTAAATATTTTTATCTAATGTGATTTTAATTACCACATAGAATTAAATTATTTAGAAAAATCATAATTTAACTAAATTACTTTTATTGAACATTCAGCTTGTTTCCAAACTTTCACTATTACCAACAGTAGGCTTGGATGACTGAAAATTATTTAGAAGTAAACCTCATAGCTCATAATAACAGTTAACATTTACTTATACCTATATGAGGCAGTAATTGTGCAAAGTGCTTTGTGTAAATTATTTCATTGGTCTTCACAATGACTATGAAATGGGCACTATTATTAATGCCACTTTTGAAATCAGGGAACTGAGACTGAATTTATGTAACTTGGTTAAGGTCACACAGCTAGTATATGATGAAAATGGGCTTTGGACTCAGGCAGTTTACATTTTGAGATGGAGAGTGAAAAGTGGGAATATTTTGAAAACACATTTTCTAGGTTATATTTAAAGAATCAAAATTGGTGTCAAATTACTCCAACACACACTGAAAGTTATCAATTAAGGATGAAAAATATATGATTAAAAACATTCATTGATTTTTTTAAAACATTTTTTTTTTAAATTTTATTGGGGAACAGTGTTTTTCCAGGACCCGTCAGCTACAAGTAGTTGTTTCAATGTAGTTGTGCAGGGTGTTTTTTCCAGGACCCATCAGCTCCAAGTCAAGCAGTTGTTTCAATCTAGTTGTAGAAGGCACAACTCAGTGGCCCACATGCAACTCAGTTGCCCATGTGGGGATCGAACTGGCAACCTTGGTGTTATGAGCACTGCGCTCTAACCAACTGAGCTAACCAGCCCCCTGGAAATATTCATTCTTGATTTATTGATTGTCTTGACCATCTAGTAATTTTAGCCAAACTGTTATCTCTGCAGGTACATATGAACAATTTGATTTCAAACCTCTTCCTACCAGAACAACAGGAGCTAATGACTGTAATTCACATTGCCTAATTTTAAGATTTCTAGTATGTAGGTATGTCGGCTGTAACCTTCAGGCCACCCTAACAAAGAGATTTCCCAAATCACAAAATAGGGACTGATTACAAAAAGATATGTACGTAGGAACTATGTCTCACTTCAAACAGGATTAAATGAATATGAATATGCTTTATATCACTATTCAGAAATGTACTTCTCACATGATAAGAATTGCTATACTGCTGGTTTGTCGGAAAAGTCATGAGGCATTTTTGCAATGAAAAACATAGAAAAAATACATCAAGACTTTTCTGACAACCCAATATAATTTAATTGTAGATGTAAGTCATGAAGTAAAGGTAGTTACAATCATGTCTACTTTTATCTAACCTGAGGACTGACGATTGATTTTGTGAGCAATTATAGATTTCAATTTCAATTTACTAAGACTGGTATCATCTCATTGACTTTTCTATTTTGTGTCACAGACCATTCAGTATGATTTCAGATTTACATGAAGAGCAAGTCACATATGTTTGAAAATGCAATATGCATTTTGTAAAATTAAATGTCATTATATTGGGTTGTCAGAAAAGTCATGATGCATTTTTGCAACGAAAAACATAGAAAAATACATCATGACTTTTCTGACAACCCAATATATCACTTACTCCAATTAAGAGATATTTATAGCCAGAACACTAAAATGTAAGCTACACGAGGGAAGAGATTTGGGCCTCTTTGTTCACTAATATTGTCATAGTTCCTTGGGCAGAACCTGGCACAGAATTGGCACTTGGTAAATATTTGTTAAATGAATACACAAGTGCATATTTATTTCTCTGCAGTCACTGATGGATCCTTATAGATTGTTATCAAGGGGGAAGAAAAAGGCGCAGAGTGACTTGCTCTATAGCAGCAGTCTTCAACAGGTGACCTGGACACTCCTAGAATATGTCCGGGCCAGGACTTGTAGTTTGAGAAAGTTCCCTCGATGATTCACAATCACACTCATACTTTATAACAAGTTTTCCCAGTGCTGTAAGTGCAAGCTACTTATTATGTTTCTCCCTGGTAGATTTTTTTTCTGTGAAGCAGTGACCCTCAGCGTCGAGAATATGGCCTCGCATGTGTAACAATATTTTCTCATTGTGAATCATCCTTTGTCCTTTGTTCAATAAAACATATATCTTTTTTGTGTACCATCAGATGTGATAAAGAGTTGGTAGGCAGTTGTAAAGGGTGGGCTGGAATGAAGTGAGAAAGCAGACAGAATGTTAACATACGGTGGATACAATTAACGATATTGGGAGAGCCATTTTAAGTATTCCATTTGTGTGTTCGCTGATTTCCAGATGTTCTGCAAAACATCCTGTGATTTCATTTTTAGCATCTGAATCAAAAGACCATTCTAATCATTTTAAAAAGCTTTTTCATTATAAAAAAATAGTTTTAAAGGAAGCTGTGCTTTATTAACAGCTATTGAATATGTACATTTTAGAGAAAAATATTTTGAAATGACTTCTCTTTCAATTTTAATGGAAAACTCAGCAGTACTGGGTATTGTTTCTTCAAGACAAAGTAGATTTAAATAAGTAGGTATAGGTGTGCCCCAATCTATGAAAGCCCAATTTATGAAAATGTGAATTTGAAAACTTGGTTGATTTTTTATATTTTCTGTCTAGAGGCAGTCTTCATATTCAGGAAAATCCAGCAAGACCTGATGGAGTGAGCATAGAGACAGCAGTCCTGAATTCGTACATTGATTTTGCCTTATAAAATTGGACGACTCACTCCGGAACTCAATTTTATCGTTTGGAAAAATATAATTTAAAACAATCCTTTTAGTAAACAAGTTTCTATGATGTAATTAATGCCTCATCAAATTTTATTCTAAATCATGGTTCCCCAATATCCAATGCCAGTTTGACTGCATAAGTATCATTTTACAGAGCTATTTAAATATGTAGATAAAATGGCCTCACCTCTAGATATTATAGAAATCTGCAGTTTGGGTAAATATTTTGTTAAATATGCTCTTTAAGTGAATCTCATGCACTCCTCCCTCTACATCCCAAAATTTTG
Source organism: Aselliscus stoliczkanus (assembly GCA_033961575.1). Classification (NCBI taxonomy): domain Eukaryota; kingdom Metazoa; phylum Chordata; class Mammalia; order Chiroptera; family Hipposideridae; genus Aselliscus; species Aselliscus stoliczkanus. Next base: position 25,563,825 of record CM066737.1, read on the forward strand.
AATTTTGAATGCTTTTTTTAAGTACCTCTGGGACTGTTTAATCTATCTGCATATATATGTCAGATTTTAAAATATACCTTTCATTGCATATGTCTTTTTATATAGCTGATTTGATTTTTCTTTTATGTTCCTTTATATAAAACACACTGCAATTAAGTTCTATTGTACAAGATTTTCCCTTTTTTCTTCTTATTTCATATTTCTTTTTTTTAATGGCAATTTATTTTTAGTTGTGGAGGATACAGCTCAGTGGCCCATGTGGGGATTGAACCGGCAACATTGGTGTTGTGAGCACGCTCTCTAACCACCTGAGCTAACCAGCTGCACCATATTTCATATTTCTTAGTTAGGTTCACTTTCAAGAAGTGGAATTACTATATTAAAGGCTCTGAACACTGCCAGACAGGCCAGTACTAAGTATGCGGATGAGGTAAATGAGGCACTTATCTGGGACACCAAATTTAAATAATATTTTCATGCAGTATTTGAAAACAAAACAAGATTATTGCCAAACTCCATGGTGAACAAAATAACATGTTAATAAAGGTAGGATCAGATATTTTTCCTGTTGCATGAGGCTCCAGTATGGCTTCACGTGGCACTGTTGCTAGTATCAATTGAATATTATCATTTCTAAAGACATTTACAAATTTGAAAGGTGGAGAGTAATATCTTGGTGCTATACTTTGTCACATATGTTTTATTTATATTCACTTTTATGTCATAATTCACAATAAAAGAAGGTAACTTCCAAATCATATCTAATTTGGCAAAATGATGTGAATTACAAGCAGATGAAAATTGGTAGGAGATGCTACTTTTTCTCTGTATTTTTTTTCAGTTTTTTCTGGTTTTGTTTTATATTGTTCAAGACCTTGTTATTTGGTCCATACCCCAGTTCATCAATATCACTTCTTGGTTGATTGTTCCTTTATCAGGGTGAAATCGCTTTGTCCCCATTAATGTTTTCCATCTTCAATTCTGCTTTGTTTTTTTTTTAATTGGGGAATTGGGGGAGGGGAACAGCGTTGGGGAATAGGGTAAGGGGAACAGACAAGTTGCTGTCCTTTTGATCTTCATTCTAATTGTGCAGGACGTCGATTCACTGGCCCATGTTGGTATTATTATTGCGCGCTTCCCGGGTGAGGCAATCAGTCACCAGCCACTGGACAGCCGCTCACGGCGGCTGTTGGCAGCTCATGCCAGCTGCCAACCACTCACACTGGCTGCCAGCCATTGATAGTAGCTCAGGGCAGCCCACTGCAGCCCTGCTGCAGCCTATGCCGTCGCCGGTGACTCTCAGCAACCCAGCTTCAGGTCGAGCTGTTGTTCACCATCTTATCTGTAGAGGGAGCAGCGTTACTGGCCCTCTATGTGGGATCCGTACCAGGGCCCTGCTGCTCAGAGCTGGCATCCCAAACCAACTCCTAACCAATGTGCCACACAGCCGGCCCCTGATTTTCTTTTTTAATACTGATTCTTTAAAAGAAAAAAAAAAGCAAGAAGAGATTAGCCAATGATTTAAATGTGTTAGGGACAGGTCAGGAAGCAAAGAAATTTTTAGGACAAGACTAAGCATTGGACACTTATTGTGTTTAACAACTTTTTCTTTGCTAGAATGAAAACTGGTAAAGCAGAGATAATCCCCCTAGTGTAAATGCACTTGTGATCAAATTTGGTGTTTATCATGGCCACAGTGAAACACGAGTACATTTCTTGAGGTCTCTGAAAGTTACTCTGGAGTCTTGATTTTGATTTCGACTGTCAATCATCAATTTTTGTCTCTCATTATGTTACCATTTGCATACCTCAAAGGATGGACCATGGATGCACAGGTAATGAAATTTTGCTGGCATGTTGCAAAAGTTGATATGAACACAGATTTGTAACTGAGAAACAAAGAAAGGGCACTTGAGTGACAGCTGAGATGTGTTCTATTAATATTTAAATTGAGTTTCTCATTAGAGACATGTCTAGACTAGTTGACTCTTAAAGAATAGACTACAACTAATTTTACTTTACTGCTGAGCATTTCTTCAACAAAAATATACAATTTTCTTTCTCTTTCTTTTGTAATTTTTTATTTATCTTGCTTACCTCCTCAAAAGAGTACATAGCTCCTTATTGTATAAAATAGAAGTTAAATTATTTATAATGGTATTCAGAGTCATTTATAATTTGGCTCAAAATCATTTTTTTCTAAATATTATGCCTCTAAATAATAATAAAGGTGATAATAATAATACTAGTTGTATGGTTTGCTGATATTTATTGACAATGTGCCATGAATTCATTTAAGCCTATTTTGTGCATCATCTAATTTAATCTGCACAAAAACCTTCCTATGAGCTTCCATTTTGAAGATGAGGAATTCGAGGCTTAAAAGGAGTAGGTAATTTCCTCAGTCAGATAGCCAATCTCATAGCCAGTCTATCTGATTTAGAGACAGTACATTAGCTCCCATATATTTGATAGCCAGGACACACTGTATTACGCACCAAGACCTAAATACCTTTACCTCAAAAATCCATATGTTTGCATGTCCTTTCTCTAACCCCTCTATGTATTACTCTTCCTCATTCATAGATCAAAATCTCCCTTGAGGGCTGGTCGAGTGGCGCGGTGGTTAAGCACTGGCTTGGGAAGCCAGCGGCCAAGGTTCGGGTCCCACATATGAGGCCCAGTGACACTGCCCTCAAAAAAAAAATCTCCCTTGATTTTTTTTTTACTTCAGTGCTCTTTTCAAATGCCAAGAACATCAATACTACACCACTCAAATCCAAATAAATGTTCTCTCTTATATGTGCCCTTGGATCATTGCTTGTCTTTACATTTAGCACATTTTCATTGTGTTTATTATTACGTACTGTTATTACCATTGCTTGTTTATAAGGTCATCTCCCTTACTAGTAATTACCTTCTAGGTTCAGAAACTGCTCACATAACAAAACCTCAGAAACACACTCACGTTAGGAAGAGAGGGATCTTTGAGACCATCTTTTCAACTCCCTCCCAACACCACCACCACATACACACTTCACACGTGGGTAAAGTGGACACCAGGGGAACTGACTTGCATTAGATTGTACAGCTTATCCACTGCAGAGCTAGGGATAGGAGCCAAGCCTGAGCCACAGGACACTGCCTTTTCTTTACATGTCAGGATGACTCAATTATTTTCCTAAGACATTCTCAAGAGCACACAGCAAGTACCTGTAAGTACCGTGAATGCTGCTGGGCTACCAGCGTGGTCTAGCCGTATAAGTGAACTCCCATATCCACGTGATCCTGATTTAACACATTCTGATTCCCATTTCAAATTGTTATCCCATTCATTTACAGTATCTTTCCATGACACATTGCCATTCGTGTCACTATTTTTCTCCCAAGTCAAATGAAAATGAGTCAGCAGGCTTAACATAGGCTCTGAATGGGACACAACCAAGTATTGGCATCAGAGGAACCGAGTGTTGAACAATGGCTGGTGTTCAGGAAAGATAATTTTTCTAACTCCTCTGTCTAAAGGAAATTGTGCTAAGAATTCTATTGCTTCTCATCGAATTCCTATGGCCTGTGGCAAACAGATAAGCAAAAGTTGTAAATTAAGCAAGTTTTTCTTAAGCTATCTGCCAATCTTAATGTATTTATCATACCCAGAACACATTTGCATTGGTCTCCAGGAGGTATGGATTAACCATGTTGTCTGGATTGCTTTTTTCAGGCATCTACATGCAACAACTTTCAAACAACATTTTGACACGTAGTTTTCTTAGGTGACTATTTCTTTGTCATGAAAACACTGCCCACCACTCCTGCCAGTGCTACCAGTTCTAGCCAAGACTAGTTTTTCCTTTATGCTGACAAATTGAAAACAGAATGGTCCAGATATACCATAAAAATATCTGACTCCCTTCATACAAATGATTCAAGACTCTGAAGAGGGACAGTGAAGTTACAACACCTTCATTAGTTTCTCTGCTAAGTCCTCTAAAAAGAATTGATTAGACATTGAAGGAAAATCAAATTTCATAATTAACATAATATTCAGTTATTCATTTTCTAATTCTTGTCTGTGTTGATTTAGATTACAATACGTGGAAGGGTTTGGAAACTGAGCCAACAGTTTCTACGGTATTGTGATTTCCATAAGATAATATACTGTTCATAGATGAGAAATGTTTCTATACAAATTTATAAAAATATGGTAACAAGAAAATCAAGCCCTCCAACTAAGCCAAATACAGTAGTCACCTTTACCTATGTATATTTTATCTTTCTTTACAAAAGAAGACAGATGTACACACATACACACAAGATAGAAAATATTGAATGTAAAACCTGATGAGAAATTCTTGGCCTTTTATTTACAAAATAATAGAACCATCTTCAGGAAAATACTTATGCAACATATACCTATGTAGAATTAACTTGGATGTTTCTGTGAATCTGGATTCTATAATTTTGTCACAAATTATTTTTTCTCAAAGCTAATATGGCCATTTTAATAGGCAGTGAAGGTGCTACAAGATTATGTAAGCATGAAAGTTGTCCTCTAAGAACTTACCATCAAACTAAGAAGACTTCCAGTATGGTAATCCTGGCTGACTCCCTTGTGAAATGCCTATGTGGACAGCTCAGAGTGCTTTCCTTCCAAACTGTTTGTTGAAGTGAAACGGTAGCTAAATTAATTTCTGCAACAGCTTTTCACAAGCCAGCAATTTGGCTTCATTAAAATAAAATTTCCAGGGCTGGCCAAGTGGCGCAGTAGTTAAGCACTGACTTGGGAGGCCAGCGGCCCTGGTTCGGGTCCCACATATGAGGGCCAGTGATAAATAAATAAATAAATAAATAAATAAATAAATAAATAAAATTTCCATATTTTTCTTTAATTTCTTTCAGCTACCTAATAAACTTACATTGCTTAAGGGCATAAGCAAAGAGAAAATTAACATTCTTTATCACTTCCTCCATCAAAACTTGCATGGAACTAATTTTATACATAGTTCATCAAAATAAATACCACTGATACAAGAAAAGCAGGGCACATCAGATTTTAAATTTGATCATCAATAATTCAATAAAATGTTAAAATATTAATAATTTTGAACTTCATTGCAGTTTCCCCATTTGTGGTAAGTGAGACATACATAGCTGTTCTAGCTTCTAATCAAATTTCTCCAATTTCAATAGCCAGTTAGCCTTCAGGTATTGGTGTTTTATTTCATTATTTTTTAAATAAATATTTTATTTTTCAATTAAAGTCGACATACAATATTATATTGATTTCAGGTGTTTAACAGTGATTAGACATTTATAAAACTTAACTAAGTGATCACCCGATAAATCTAGTACCCATCTAACACCATACATAGTTATTACAATATTATTGACCATATTCCTTATGCTATACCCTACATCCCCATCACTACTTTGTAACAACAAATTTGCACTTCTTAATCCCTTCCCTTTTGTACCCACGACCTCCCCCTGCCCAACCTCCTTCCTATCTGGCAACCGTCAGTTTGTTCTTTCTATGAGTATGTTTCTGTTTGTTCGTTTATTTTGTTCTTTAGATTCCACATATAAATGAGATCATGTGGTATCTGTCTTTCTCTGTCTGACTTATTTCACTTAGCATAATACCCTCTAGGCCCATCCATGTTGTTGCAGATGGTAAGATTCCATTCTTGTTTTATGGCGCAGTAATATTCCATCGTATATATGTACCACTTATTCTTTGTTCATTCATCTATTTTTTTTAAAGATTTTATTGGGGAATTGGGGGAGGGGAACAGCATTGGGGAATCGGGGAAGGGGAACAGACAAGTTCCTGTCTTTTTGTTCTTCAGTCTAGTTGCGGAGGATATTGCTTCACTGGCCCATGTTGGTATCGTCATTGTGCTCTTCCCGGATGAGGCAGATCGGTTGCCGGCCTCTGGATGGTCGCTTACCGCGGCTATTGGCAGCTCGCGCTGACTGCCAGCCGCACACGCTGTCTGCCGGCCACTCACTGTAGCCTATGGCAGCCCACTGCAGCAGGGGCTGCAGCTTACACTGTTGCCGGGGCTCGCAACCCAGCTCCCAGTGGAGCTGTTGTTAGCTGTAGAGGGCAGTGTCACTGGCCCTCATATGTGGGATCCGAACCGGGGCCACTGGCATCCCCAAACCAGCTCTTAACCAATGTGCCACTTGGCCGGCCCTCATTCATCTATTGATGGACACTTATGTAGGTTGCTTCCATATCTTGACTATTGTAAATAATGCTGCAATGAACATAGGGGTACATATGTCTTTTCAAATTAGTGTTTTGGGTTTCTTCAGATACACACCCAGAATTGGAATTGTTGGGTCATATGGTAGTTCTGTTTTTCATTTTCTGAGGAACCTCCATACTGTTTTCCATAGTGGCTGCATCAATTTGCAGTCTGACCAATGGTGCACAAGAGTTCCCTTTTCTCCACATCCTCACCAACGGATGTTGTTTTCTGACTTTTTGATAATAGCCATTCTGACTGGTGTGAAGTGGTGATATCTCATTGTGTTTTTCATTTGCATTTTCCTAATAATTAGTGATGCTGAACATCTTTCATATACCTATTGGCTATCTGTGTATCTTCTTTGAAAAATGTCTATTCAGATCCTCTACCCATTTTTAATCAGATTGTTTCTTTTTTGTTGTTGAATTGTATGAGTTCTTTATATATTTTGGATATTAACCCCTTATTGAAAGTATCATTTGCAAATATTTTCTCCCATTTGGTTGGTTGACTTTTTATTTTGTTTATGGTTTCTTTTGCTGTGCAGAAGCTTTTTACTTCCATTTGTTTCTATTTGCTTTTTTTTTCCATTGCTTTTGATGTTAAATTCACAAAAATGCCACTGAGACCAATATCCAGAATCTTAGTGCCTGTGTATTTTTCAATGTATTTTATTGTTTCATGTCTTACATTCAAGTCTTTCATCCATTTTGAGTTAATCTTTTTGTGTATGGAGTAAGAGAGGGGTCTAGTTCATTCTTTTGCATATGGCTGTCCAGTTTTCCCAGCACCATTTACTGATGACTTTACTTTCTTGGCTCCTTTGTCATAAATTAGCTGCTCATATACATGTGTGTTTATTTCTAGGCTGTCAATTCTATTCCACTGGTGTGTGTTTGTCTGTTTTTGTGCCAATACCAGACTTTTTTTCTTTTTTTTTTAGCTGAGCCACCCTGCCACCTGTTGGCAGCTCAGAGGAAACTCAGCTCAGGCTGGGAATTGAACAGGCGATCCTGATGCTCAGAGCACGTACTCTTGAACGAGCTCCTAACTAACTGAGCCACTCAGCCGGCCCCAGGCTATTTTGATTAATATAGCTTTGTAGTACAGTTTGAAGTTGGGAACGTGTGATAACTCCAGTTTTGTTCTTTTTTTCTGAGGATTGTTTTGGCTATCTGGTGTTTTTTGTGGTTCCATACAAATTTGAGGATTTTTGTTCGTTTGTTTTATTTCTTTAGAAAAAAATTGGTATTGGGACTTTGATGGGGATTGCATGGAAACTGTAGATTACTTTAGGTAAAATGGATATTTAAACCATGTTGATTCTTTTTTTTCCCTTTATACCTTGTCTGACAATCTTTTCTTTTTAGTTGAAATACTTATTGTGTTTATATTTAATGTAATTACTTATACGAGGTGTGACAATTAAGTTTGGAAACTGGTTGCAATGATGTTGCTAAACTTTTTTGATATCAGAGGGGGATTATTAATTATGAATTTGTACCAACTGGAGAAACAGTTAAACAAGTTTACTATTTGGAGTGCTTAAACACTGCGTGAAAAAGTTAAACGACCTCGCCAGCCGAGTGGCGCATTGGTTAAGAACTGGCTTGGGACGCCAACGGCCCCGGTTCAGATCCCACATATGAGGGCCAGTGACACTGCCCTCTACAGCTAACAACGGTTCCACCTGGAGCTGGGCTGTGCGAGCCCTGGTGATGGTGTAGGCTGCAGCCCCTACTGCAGTGGGCTGCCATAGGCTACAGTGAGTGGCTGGCAGCCAGCATGAGCGGCCGGCAGACAGCTGTGAGCTGCCAATAGCCATGGTGAGCAATCATCCAGAGGCCAGTGACGGATCTGCCTCATACAGGAATAGCACAATGATGATACCAACATGGGCCAGTGTAGCAACGTCCTCCGCAACTAGACTGAAGAACAAAAAGACAGCTACTTGTCTATTCCCCTTCCCGGATTCCCTAACGCTGTTCCCCTCCCCCAACTCCCCAATAAAATCTTAAAAAAAAAAAAAAAGTTAAACGACCTGAAATTTTCACCAACAATTCATGGCTCTTGCATCATGACAATGCATCAGCTCACATGGCACTCTCTGTGATGGAGTTTTTAGCCAGTAAATAACTGTATTGGAACACCCTCCCTACTCACCTGATCTGACCCCCAATGACTTCTTTCTTTACCTGAAGAAAAAGGATATATTGAAAGTTAGACATTTTGATGACATTCAGGGCATCAAGGGTAATACGATGACAGCTCGGATGACCATTCCAGGAAAAGAATTTAAAATTGCTTTGAAGAGTGGACTAGGCACTGGTGTCAGTGCATAGCTTCCCAAGGGGAGTACTTCGAAGGTGACTGTAGTGATATTCAGCAATGAGGTATGTAGCACTCTTTCTACGATCAGTTCACGAACTTAATTGTGAGATCCTAGTGCTGTGCTGTGTGTGTGTGTGTGTGTGTGTGTGTGTGTGTGTGTGTGTGTTACAGTTGTTCTTAGAGGGAAGTTAGTTTCAAATTAACTTAGTATACTATTGTCTAAAATGGAATTCTCCTAATACCTATTCTGTTTTAACTATATTTTATTGTTTAGTAAAGCAAATTCCTTACCCCTTATTATTTTAGAGTCTCTTGCCTAATCTTGTATGATTATTTTCCCACATGTAATTTAGGATCACATTTTGTTAAATTATAAGATGTAATTACATTGTATTCATTGATTTATTTAGGGAGAGGTGACATTTTTTTTGCTAAGATTTTATTAGGATATGATTTGAAACAATGATAATTTTGATATTGTTTTATGTCAGTTATTTTTATCTTATGGTATTTTAGATATAAATATGCGTAATTTTTCACTTTCTGCATGAAGCTAATGAATGGAGCCTCTTTAAAAGAACGTGTAATGCATGTATTTCTCTATGCCTTATTTTTTTAAATCAGGAACTAATTTTGAATTCTATTCATGTCCTTCTGTCTATTTTTATTTTCCTTTCACTAATGTTTATTTAATGTTTGCTAAGTGCCAGATAGTCATATATTGTATGTATCACAATGAACAAAAGAGGGAGACACAATTTCCAAGCTCTATTGAAGCTTATATCGTATGTCACTTAGGGTCCTTGCAAGAAACAGAGAGCATACTCTAAAGGGTAATTGAAGGTATTATGAAAAACAATGATACAAAGATATGGACAGGGTCAAGGAAAACAAACAAATGATGGGAAAGCATAACAGGGTCAATAAGATTGTCAAGTTACCATTATCCCTTGTCCTGAAGGGAAAAGGGAAGGCAGTGCTCTCCATAATCCAGAATGAAAGCTCCATGTTTCGGCGAGTTTCAAAATTAGGATTTATTAACTTAAATAGGGAAATGCAGCTTAGAACGCCTACAGCCCAGAAGGGAGGGAAGCAGAGGAATGAATACTTTGACCCTTCTTCTATCCTCAGACATCTTTCCAGTATCTTCCTTTTGTTAAATCTAGCTGGAAGCCAGAGGGCAAGCCATCCCAACCAAGCCAGGTTTCTGGAAAACAGAATAAAACGGAAAGCGAGTCAATATATAGAGACAAATGGAGAATAACTACATATAGTATATAGAAACTGGCAGGTAAGTAGGCAAGCATTATATAGAGTGATAAGTGCTATGACAGAGGTAATACTACATTCCATGGAAACTCTTAGAAGAGGCATCTCTGATTTGCTGCTCTGTAACGTCTCATGGACATTGTTCCCACCTGTTCTGGTCTAGTTAGATCCATCTCTGCACCTGTACCCATATTCAGTATTTAAAAAAAAAAACAATTTTATCATGGGAAATTTCAAATGTACACAAAAGTAAAGAGAACAGTATAATTAATTACCACGTAGCCATCACATACTTTCAACAATCATCACTACTTTTGAATCTCTAGTCTTCGATTCCCCCACTACTCCGTTTTATTTTATTTTTGAGAGAGGTTTTTAAAACTCCCAGTATTACAGTATTTTACTTGAAACTATTTAAATATACATCTCTAGCTGATAAGAATATTTAGAATAGTTTTTGTATAGTCACCATGGCACTATCGCACTTAACAACATTATAGATTAACCTAAGAAAATTAAGTAAATTCTTTAATAATGTGTAATATAATCTATACTCAAATTTCCCTGATTCTCTCAAATATATTTTTTTCATGGTAGGTTTGTTTGAATCATGATCCAAACAACATCTAGATATATTGTTTTCTTTTTGTTTCCTAAGTATCTTTTCTGCTGTAATTGCCCACCTCCTTCCATGCTAACTGACAGCATGCAATTGATTAAGGGAGAAGCCAGGTTATTTGAACACCCCACATTCTGGATTTGGCAGATTGCTTTTTCGTGATGTCATTTTATGTGTTTCTCTGTCCTCAGTCATTCCCATAAACTTATAGGTGGATCTGGAAGCTCAAATGTATTTTGGTTCAATTTTTGGCAAGAGTATTTGGTGGGTGGTGTTATTTGCTTCCTATTACATCACATCTGGGAGCACATGATGTTTGATTATTCTACTTTCAGTAATGTAAACTATCAGTGTGGGTTGCCTGATGCTTTTGTCATCAAGTTTTTCAGCATTTTTACCTAATGATTTTACCATGAATTGATTATTGTCTCCAGAATATATTATCCCTTTAGGGGTTAAAAAATGGAGATTTTTCTCATTCTATATTCCTCTTGAATTTATCAGTGGTAGCTCTTCTATAAAGAAGCACTCTCCCTCGTTAATTATGTGGTTATCCTGAAATATAATTGATCTGGAAATGGAAGATAAATGCTTGATTTTTCCTCTTATTATTCATCAGTTTTCAGAACAATGAGTTGCTGCCTTAGCAAGTTTCAGTGGTATCTAATGAATTTTTTATCATTATGAATTTATGTATTTTTATATTTTTTGATGTGTTTTAGTCCATTGCAGTCATTAGTGCTCAAATTGTGCCACTTTGGGGCTAATAAGTGTTCCCTCAAGTTAACTTCCATATTCAGATTCTACTTAATTAAAATTGGGTTTCCTCTTTGAATTGCTCTCACTTCTGACATCTACCCCGACTGTATTTGGCCACTAGATTGCTGGGATACTATCTGAATACCCTTGAATGCTTTACCCACCAGCCACACATTTGGTAGTTTTCATTGATTAGCATTCCAAGTTATCACCAATTGACTCTGGTTCCATTTTATGTTGTACCAGCCACTTAACTGGGATGCTTTTTCTTCTTTTTTTTTATAATTAATATTATTTTTAATTTTTGCTTTCTTTTCCTTTATTATTATTATTATTGTTATTATTAGTTACAGATGTACAAAACAATGCAATAGTTATCTTTTTCACCCCTTACAAAGTGACTACTCCCTCCTCCCCCACCCCCCAACCCCCGATATCATACATATCTATTACAATTCCATTGACTACATCCCCACACTATATTCCACATTAACTGGGATGTTTCTCAATAGCTCTCCATTGCCTGTAAACACAGTCTATACTCAGTGGTATGGAACTTAAAGTCCGCCATGATTTATCATCAAAGTCATTACTTTGCCCTACCTTGCTGCTGGTCATTTGTCTTTCTCAACTTCTGAAAAGGCAGTTCTGTGTTGGCTAACACCTACAAGGCTAGGCTCATGGCAGTTTCTGAGCTAATTTTGGGAAGGCCAAATAGAATTTGCAGTCAAAACAGCAGAGGATGTGCTTGAATTTTTTGTCAATTCATCTGACTCCCTTTGTTCTGCTTCTAGGCTCGCCAGAGAGTACTGACATTTATTGGGTTTCCTAGGTAGATCTTACTCTCAAGAAGAGACTGCGCTCACCATAATAATTCATGTCCTGTTCCTTTTTAAGTTCTATTTCTCATTATAATCAAGTTGCAGGCATTCTCATTATAGGTGACTTTCCATAGTACAGGCTTTATGTAGGCTATAGGGAAGGTCCACGGAGGAAAGGTATCTTAAGTACAGTGTGCAGTTACTATCACAGTCCTGTTTCTCACTGTAAATTAATCACTTGTCTTTCTGATCAGTCTTGTGAGCCAGGGCAATGCAAAACTACCTCTTAAGTGACAAGTCCACTCTAGATGTGCTGACACTCAGGTCTCTGAGTCTACAAGGCTGAGGGCCAGATCGCAGACCTTGGCATCATGGTAATGAATGTATCACTTTGAGCCTTTTCCCTGGTGACACAAGTGTTTATGTTAACTTCATCCCTTTTGTCTTGTTTGAACTTCTACGGGTACAATTTTCAAAGCTCCATAGATAGATGATCATGTAATGCAGTTACAGTAATACCTTAGTTTGCGAGCATAATTCTTTCTGGAAACAAACTACTCATATTGCAAGACATTGTTCGTTTACCAAGTTAAAATGTATTAGAAATGTTTGCTCATCTTGCGGAACACTCGCAAACCAAGTTACTCACAATCCAAGGTTTTACTGTATTTTATTTACAGATGAGAAAACTGAAGCCATGGAAGGGCAGAATATATCTAAGATCACAAAGGTTCTTGAAAAATCCACAATTCATTCCAGGCCGGCCTCTTTATGCTCAGCTGAACATTCTTTCACTTGTTTAATGATTCTAGATGGTTAAAAAAGCATTTTCTTGTTCTCCTTTGGATTTCATCTATATTCAGGGATTATAAAATTGTAGTGATGCCTGAGACCTTAAAGATCATCTATTCTACTGTTTCTGAACAGGGATCTGTAGACTAGATAAATTACATGCATTAGAATGACCCTTAGAGATTTTCATTCTATGGACTGGGGTAGAAAAAAAGACTATATCTTGGTAAGTTTCCCAGGAGATTCTCCTGCACAGAAAGACTTGGAAACTCCTGGTCTAATGCAGCTTACTGGGTTTTTTTTAAAGGATTTTATTGTGGAATTGGGGAGGGGAGCAGTGTTGGGTGATTGGGGAAGGGGAACATTGTGTTTTTCCAGGACCCATCAGCTCCAAGTCAAGTTGTTGTCCTTCAATCTTAGTTGTGAAGGGCACAGCTCAGTTCCAAGTCCAGTCACTGTTTTCAATCTAGTTGCAGGGGGATGCAGCCCCCATCCCATGCAGGAGTCAAACTGGCAACCTTGTTGTTAGGAGCACGTGCTCTCACCAGCTGAGCCATCCTGTCACCTGTTGGCAGCTCAGTGGCAACTCAGCTTGGGTGCAGCTCACTGGCCCATGTGGAAATCGAACCGGTGACTCTGTTGCTCAGAGCTCATGCTCTAACCAACTGAGCCACTCGATTGGCCCTAATGCAGCTTACTCTTATAGATGAATTAACAGAGACATAGGAAGGAGAAGGAATCTTGTCTTTGTATGTAATTTTTACTTAGGGGCTGGTGTCATATCACATTTGACTTTTCAGTAGTTATAATATTTACAACTCCAGCACTATGTACTGTGTATACAGATTGGAGCTTTTCAGTGTGGAATATCAATGTCAGGAAAACCAGAAAAGCAGCACAGTATCCCAGTAAATCCTAGAGCAAATTGTGAACTTTGTCCCGAATGTCATTTGGACACAAGTGTTTCCTGCCTCTATGGCTGCTACCTATGTAACTTAGGCTATTGGACATATTCAAAAAAGCAAAAATCTCCAATTAGAAGAGGTAATAACAAACATTGCCATCACTGAATTTAGAGAAGAACAATAGACGATGCCATTAAGACAAAGTTGAATGCACTTTGGAAATATAATGAAGTTCTGAAGGGCTCCACTGCAGACTATTCATGTTTTTGTGGATTGTTCTCAGCTATAATACATACCAGGATTAAGAATGTAGGATATCCTTTAATGCTATGTGCAATTCTAGGGCTGTGACTTTAACCCATTTTAGGGCTTCATATACCTATTTTAATAGTCTATACCAGCACCTCCTTAGATGTATATATGTACATTATTTTCTTTAATGGTACTGAACACTCGTATATCACTTGTATATGCCAAGCACAATCATAAAGCATTTCACAGTCAGATAAGGGAATAAAACAATTCATACAGGTCTGAAATAAAAGATAAAGTTCACTAACTGCTGTATGTGTTCAGACACAAGAACTATCATATTCAATTTGTGGGAAATAATAGGAAAAGGCAATGGCATATGAGGCAGGCCTTGGAGAAAGTAGTGGAGGGAGAGAGGGAGGGAAGGAGGGAGGGAGGGAGAGACAGAGAGACAGAGAGAGAGAGAGAGAGAGAGAGAGAGAGAGAGAGAGAGAGAGAGAGAGAGAGAATGAATATGGGCCTTCATTCCAGGCATAGAGAGCTGTATGAACAATGCCATGGATGCATTAGAGTATAAAATACATTAAGTCAGACTAACTCAGACACTTATATTTTGCATTCTTTCTTTGAAAGGATATTTCTATCCTCTTAGTTCCATTAAGAAACTTCAAAATGAAAACTCCTATCTTCTATGTATTAATAAATTATAATGGCTTTACTAGATTGCTTTTAAACAGAGGTGTACTTGAACATATAGGCCAAGAGCTGTGACATTGACATGAAGGGTGAGACGTGAAGGATAGAACAGCAGTGTTAAGGAAAAGGAGCCAAGGATTTGGAATCAAAAGGGCAAAGATCTGGGCCAGCCGCGTGGCGCGGTTAAGTGCTGGCTTGGGAAGCCAGCGGCCCGGGTTTGGGTCCCACATATGAGGGTCAGTGACACTGCCCTCAAAAAAAAAAAAAAAGAAAGGGCAAAGATCTGAGCCTCTTCTCTACTATTAATGAATGGTATGATCTTGGGTTTTTATTCAATGTCTTTGGACCTCAGTTTCTTTATTTATAAAAACAGTATGGAATGCCTTCCCTTTCTAGCTCTCCAACTTGCTGTGAGGATCAAATAAGATAAGTGAAAAAATTAGGTGTTAATATGGAATATAATCATTACTAATAGTAATAATGGTAGGTTTAAATTTTCATACCATTTAAAGATTTTTATACATATGCCAAATGAGGGTTTTTTTCCGTTCTTTTCAAAGCATTAGTCTTGTAATGTGAGAAATAAATTTCTAAGATGAGTCACTGGTATAAAGATCATATTCCGATTCATAAGTCTTTTCTGGATGCATAGAGATATTTAACTGTTAATATGACATAGAAAGGCCAGGAGGCTGAATCATTGATGAGGGGAAAGAATCAATTTTTTTGTGCATCAGCAAGACTTCAGTAGCTGACATCATCTGCCTATAGGAGCTGGACGCAATGACTCTCCTTATATCCTTTGGTTTCAAGTATATTCCTATTATCATTTAACTCCCGAAGCCGAGTTTATACAGGTGACATTTGTTACTCAAAATCACTGCAAACAAACTCCCATTTCTAAGGCATCAATCTGGAAGGGCGTCGTGGTTTTTATAGTATTTTACCTGCCAAATATGTTAGACTCATACATACAGATGGATCTAAATACTAGATGGAAGGGGGTTTGAGAGGATGGGTGAGAAAGGTGAAGGGATTAGGAAGTACAAATTGGTAGTCACAAAATAGTCATGGGGATGTGAAACATAGTGTGGGGAATAATCAATAATATTGTAAAAACTATATATAGTATCAGATGGGTACTAGACTTATCAGCAGGATCATTTCAAAAAATATATAAATGCCTAAGCACTACTCAGTACACCTGAAAGTAATATAAAATAATATTGAATGTCAACTATAATTTAAAATATATATAGTCATGAGATATAAAGTACAGTGTAGGGAATATAGTCAATGGTATTATAATAGCTATGTACAATGTCAGATGGGTAGTAGACTTGTTGGGATTATCACTTTGTAAGGTATGTAAATGTCTAATCACTGTATTATACACCTAAAACTATACACCAGGGTGCCAAGAAAATGTATACATATTTTAAGAGATGTTATCTATGCTTTAGCAGTAGTTCGCCATAATCAGAAGTATCTGGATGCTGATGGTAACCACTTTGAGTACCTCTTGTCATTGGAGAAGTCAAACGTAACTTGTGTTCATCTTTTGTTATCGGTATGTATTGAGTCTTACAATTTTAATAGCTTTTTCCTTTCTTAAAACGTGTATACATTTTTTCGTACCGTGTGTGTGTGTGTGTGTGTGTGTGTGTGTGTGTTTTCAGTAATTTGCATTTGGTTTTGCTTATGATATTGTTTTTTTCTTTAATGAGAGAAGATACTGTCCTTAATAAAATAAAAACTGTTTTTATGTAACCAGCAAAAAAACAGAAATGGAACTGGTCAACAAACATTTGGAAGCGTGTTTCCTCTCACTAATAGTCAAAGAAATAAAATATAAATCACTGAGATTTTGTTTCAACCTATCAAACTGGAAAACATTTGAAAGAAAAGTAACTGGGCAAATTTATAAAATCCTCCAATGTAGGAAAACTTCAATGAAATATGGTAGAGTAATTAAAATATGTTCTAAAGAAAAGATGGCAATGAAGAAATAATCACTATAAGATACATGAGAAATGTCAGACATATCAGTAATCTAGAAAGAAATGCAGTGAAAAGTTAATAGCAGTCATTTATGAATGGTTGTATTATAATTTTTTACTTTTTAATTTTAGTTCTCACATTTTTCAATGAATATTAATGTTATTAGTAAAAATAAAAACCAAGTATGTGCTTATGCACTCATACATTCATGCACACTTAAGAATCCTATTGTAGGACTGCTTGTTTCTGTTGTATTAAAGTGTAATCTACTAAATATGATAGCCTCATTCTTTTAAAAAAACTGTATCTTATCATGGTAAGAACACTTAACATGACATTTACCCTCTTAACAAAATTTAAGTGTACCATACATTCTTGTTGACTATAGGTACAATGTCACATGACACATCTCTAGAGCTTACTCAACTTATTTAACTGAAACTTTATGCTTGTTGATTAATAATTGCCGTTTCCCCCTCCCCCACCCTCTGGTAATCACCATCTTAGGCTTTGATTTTATGAATTTGGCTATTTGAGATATCTCATATAAGTGGAATCATACTTGTTTGTCTTAACATAATGTCCTCAAAGTCCACCCATGTGTGGCATATTGTAAAATTTCCTTCTCTTTTAAGGCTGAATTGTATTACGTTGTGTGTATATACTACATTTTCTTTATCCATTCATCTGACAATGGACATTTAGGTTGTTTCTACATCTTAGCTATTGTGAATAGTGCTGCAATGAACATGAGAGTGCTAATATCTCTTCAAGATCTTTATTTCAATTATTTTGGTTATATATCCAGAATTGGGATTGTTGAATGATATGGTAGTTCTGTTTTTAATTTTCGGAAGAATCTCCATACTGTTTTCCACAGTGGGTACACCATTTTGCATTCCTACCAGCTCTGGTGAGGGTTTCAATATGTCCACAACCTTGCCACCATGCATGTATTTTCTGTTTTGTTTTTTTAATTTTGTTCTGTTTTTTTGTTTGTTTGTTTTATAATGGCCATCCTAACAGGTGTGAGCTGATACATCATTGTGGTTTTGATTTGAATTTCTCTGATGATTAGTGACAATAAACATTTATTCATGTAACTGTTGGCTTTTTGCATGTCCTATATGGAGAGATGGTTATTCAAGTTCTTAACCCATTTTTTTTATATCTAATTTTTTTAATCTATTTGTGAAAAAATATACAAGTATCTGCATTAGTAGCTATTGCTGCATAACAGTATTACCACAAACTTCATGGTTTAAAATAACATGTATTTATTATGTCACAATTTCCGTGGATCGGGAATCCAGGCCTGAATGGGTCTTCTGCTTAGGGTCTCACAAGGCTGCAATCAAGGCATTGCTTAGGGTTGTGATCTCATCCTGGGCTCGACTGAGGACAGTTCTGCCTCTGGGCTCACATAGAATTCAGTTTCTTGAGGTTATAGGATGAAGGGCTTCAGAATTTTGCTGGCTATAAGAAAGAGACTGCCCTCAGCAATGAGAGGCTCCCATAGCTCCTTGCCACATGGGTTTCCCAACATTATCAAAGCACGCTAGCCCTAAGAAGGCAACAGAGAGAATCTACTAATAATAAGTCAGTCACAATCTCAGACAATCTAATCTCAAAGGTGACATCTCAGGTCACACTCAAGGGGATGGGATTATGCAGGAAGTAGGAACCATGGGATGCCCTCTCAGAAGCAGCCAACTACAATTTCCACCATCTGTCTGATAAGTATAAACTCTTAAACTACACATTTTAGCCAAGAGAGTAAAATGTATATCAGGTTTCCTCTCTTACCCTTGCAATTGCCTCCCCTCAGCCTTTCCTCTCAGGACCTGCACAGGGCCCCAGGCTGCCTCTCTGCCAGGCCCTTAACCCATTTTTTAAAATTGAGGTATTAAGTTCTGTTTTCACTGAGTTGTAGGAGTTCCTTACATATTTTGGAGATTAACCCCTCATTGGATATATGGTTTAGAAATATTTTCTCCCATTCTTGGACCAGCAAAGTGGCTCTTTGGTTAAGAGTTGTCTTGGAAGCATGAGCTCTGAGCAGGGCTGCCGGTTTGGATCCCACATGGGCCAGTGACGCGGCGCCCTCTACAGCTAAGATGGTGAACAACAGCTCGGCCTGGAGCTGGGCTGTCGTGAGTACCAGCGATGGAGTAGACTGCAGTGGGGCTGCAGTGGGCTGCTGTGAGCTACCGTGAGTGGCCAGCATCCAGCGTGTGTGGCCGTCCAATGGCCAGCGACCGACTGCCACTCCCGGGAAGAGCGCAATTACAATACCAACATGGGCCAGTGAAGCAACGTCCTTCATAGCTAGATTGAA
Organism: Aselliscus stoliczkanus; assembly: GCA_033961575.1. Taxonomy (NCBI): domain Eukaryota; kingdom Metazoa; phylum Chordata; class Mammalia; order Chiroptera; family Hipposideridae; genus Aselliscus; species Aselliscus stoliczkanus. The sequence goes on from CM066737.1 coordinate 25,582,865, forward strand.
GAACAAAAGGATGGCAACTTGTCTGTTTCCCTCCCCCAATTCCCCAATAAAAATCTTTACAAATATATATATATTTTTTTTTCTCCCAATCTGTAGGTTGCCTTTTCACTGTGTTGATTATATCTTTTGCATGCAGAAGGTTTTTAGTTTGATGTAGTTCTACTTTTCAGTTTTTGTTGCCTGTGCTTTCGGTGTCATATCCATGAAATCATTGCCAAGGCCAATGTCGTGAAGCAGCACTCTTCAGTGAGATGCTACTATGCATGTGGTTCTTTTTCCTTTGTTGTAAATCTATTCCTTCTTGTTTGAGCTATACTATAGGTAGAGATATTATACATATTTACAGGCCAGGTGTTTTCAGCTACCTATTTGCAAATTGCAGTTGGGATATATGCAAATTGAATCTCTACTGCACTCATGTGGGACATAAACATACATAAGACAAAGGCTACTGTTTTTGCTATTTAACTATACAGTTTTTTCCCCATAGTAGCAAGCAGAAAATAAGATTTTAACTGATATTTACTCTGTAGATTTGAGAATAGAATTTTGACTAAGAAAGTATCACTTCGTTATTATCTAGTGAATATCTCTGACAATCACGTATTGCCTGACTTCTTGCTGAGTCATGATTACTACCAAGTAAATATCTGGTTTATAGATTTTAATGCAATTTTATTTTGTTAAAATACAGCAAATATACAATATTATATTAGTTTCAGGTGTACACCATAGTTATTCAACATTTATATACCTAAAGAAGTGATCACCATGATAAGTCCAGCAACCATCTGACACCTTTCCATGCTGTCACAATATTATAGACTATATTCCCTGTGCTGCACACTACATCCCCATGACTTATTTGTTTTATACCTGGAAATTTGGACCACATATTCCCCTTCAACTTCCCCCCCTTTTTCAATTTTTCAATTACAGTTGACATTTAATGTTATTTTATATTAATGTACAGCATAGTGGTTAGACATTTATGTAATTTAAGAAGTGATTCCCCTGACTGATCTAGTGCCCTCCTGACACTATACATAGTTATTACCATATTATTGACTATATTTCCTCTGCTTTACTTCACATCCCCATGATTATTTTGAAACTACCAATTTGTGCTTCTTAATCCCTTCCCCTTTTTCACACACCCCCACCCCCCTCCCATCTGGCAACCGTCAAAATGTTTTCTGTATCTATGAGTTTGTTTCTGTTTTGTTCATTAATTTTCTTCTTTAGATTCCACATATAATTCACCCCTTAAACTAGGGGTGAACAAACTACAACCTACTTACAGGGCAAATCTAGCCGTAAAGCATGCTATCTCTTTGTTGAAGTTCTGACTAAGTTCATTGAGCATCCTTATAACCATCGTTTTGAACTGTATATCTGGTAGGTTGCTTGCCTCCATTTTGTTTACATCTTTTTCTGGAGTTTTCTCCTGTTTTTTCATTTGGGATACATTTCTTTGTTTCCTCATTTTAGCTGCCTCTCTGTGTTTGTGTCTATGTATTAGGTAGGCCTGCTATGTCTCTCAGTCTTGGCTAGGTGGCCTTATGTGGTAGGTGTCCTATAAGGACCTAGCACAGTCTCTCTAGCCACCTGCTCTGGGTGCTCCAGGAGTGTCCCTTGTATGGGTTGTGTGTGCCCTCCTGTTATAGTTGAGCCTTGATTGCTATTGGCACATCAGTGGGTGAGATTGGCCCTCAGGCTGACTGGCTGTGGGGTTCGGCCACATCCACAGCTTACGGGCTGCTGTATGGGGGCTTACCCCTGAGTGGTATTCGCCCCAGCAGGGTCTGGTGCCTGTTGAGACCACACTTTGTGTATGCATCTTGTGGAGCTAATTGGGCAGCATTCTGCTGTGGTCTGAATACAACCTCCAAATAAGTTGGTTCTGGGGCCTCTTGGGAAGGGCTCTGGTGCAGGTCCAGGTCACTCATTGCCTGTGATCAGTTGGGGGCCAGCTGATAGGAGGTACAAAGTGATCTGAAGTTATTTGTTGCCCGTGCTAAACCTGGAAGCACATGAAAGAGAGGCCACATTGTGAACTGAAGACATCTGCCACCATTACTGGCCCTGGGGTGGCTCCTCAAAATCCAGGAAACCCTGAGGCCTGCTGGCACCTGCCAGCTCCCTTAAGGTTCAGCCGCTGATAGAGCCTCAGGAAGTATGCAAGTTGGGTGAGGCAGGATCTCTGGGAGTCACTAGAGTGGGAAGAGTTGTGATCATCAGGTTAATGTAAATTCTCATTTGGTTCCAGTGCCAAGCTTGGAGCAACTCAGCAAAGGTCTCGGAGTACACCGAGGCCAGTCACTGCCTGCCTGCGGTCTGTCCAACTCTGATAGTTTTCCAAGAAAGAGTACAAAGTGGGCTGAGCTGGCTGCTCTTGGAGAAAGTGCCTCCACATTGGGAGAGTTGGGTGGGGTGGAGTCCCAGTGAGTCAGCAGGGTGGAGCAGCAGAGCTCACCAGGCCAATCAGATTCAGATCTGTCCATGAGGGGGCGGGACCAACACAGGAAAGATGGCACCCACCTGCCAGCTGCTCAGGAGTAGAACTCCACACAGGGAAAATGGCAACTGTCCTCCAGCCCTCACTCTGAAGACACATACCTCAGTCTGGGCTCCCGTATGCTTCTGATGCCCACCCCCCGAGTCACTGTTGTTCCACTGGAGCCCAGGGTGAGTTGCTGTGAGTGAGTCTGTGCACGTGCCGTTTTAGAGGACATCTGGGTTTCCTGCAGCCTTCCATCCCACCTGGATGGTTGGAGTCCACACTGTTTTTCACAGCCCGATGTTGTGGGGGCTCCTCTTCCTGGCACCGGTACTCCAGGCTGGGGAGTCTGATTTGGGGATGGGGTCCCTTGCTCCTTCGTGGGGAACTTCTGTGGCTGAGATATTCCTCCTGATTCTCAACCACTACATGGAGATTTGTGGCAAGTTTCCCATTTCTGTCCCTCCTACCAGTCTCAACATGGCTTCTTCTTTATATTTTTAGTTATAAGACTTCTGTTTGGCCCAATTTCATATGATTCTCCAGGTTGATTGTTCTATAATTTAGTTGTAATTTTAATGTGCTCATGGGAGGACACAGGCACAGTGTTTATCTACTCTGCCATCTTGGATCTGAGCAGGTTGTTTTTTTGTTGTTTTTTAATATAATGTTGCAAAGTAAATGAATAGTGATGTGAGTTACCTGAGAGAGCAGAGTTTATAGCCAGGAGACTTGTGTTTTGAGCATTGGATATAACTCTTATTATGTGTTTTGGCCTCAGATGGACTATTTACTCTTAGTCTCATTATCCTCATCTGTAAAACGAAACTAATGACACCTGTCTTGCTTTTTTTAAGGTTTGTTTACAGACTGGAAAAGTGAACTTGCATGGAAATTCCCTAACACCTTGTGTGCCCAGCTTGACCACATACTCAGCTATTTGATAATTAGCTCAATTAAAGTGAAGTAGAGGGGCACAGGTTGCTGATTTAATTTCTAGTTAAAGTAATTGGCTTAATGCCGTATTATACCCCAATTTAGTCCAATCACTCAGTAAATATGTGTCTATGTAGGAGGTTAGCTGAGGGTGGGTGGTAGTTCAATGTTGTTCTATCTCAGCTGTAGGAAAACAATCCCTATGTGTACCCTATTTATGCTTATAAGTCAAGAGCAGTGTTTTATAATAGGCTGGTGCAAATGTAATTGTGGTTTTTGCCATTACAAATAATGGCAAAAACTGCAGTAACCTTTCCTTTGCACCAACCTAATATAAAGGACATCACGTTGATATTTACAAGATTGAAAATATAGGTACGATTCATAAACATGTCAAGTAATACTCCCTTCCTGAAAGGTGTCCTCCTCTGGCTTACTCCTCTCTAATATTCAATTGAACACTATTCTCCTTATTATATGGCAAACTCCATGATGGCAAATTATATGGCAGTTTGTCAGTTTTGCTCACCAGAGTCTGTTGTGTCTATTATAGTGCTTGACACGTGGCAAACGCTCAAAAATTATTATATTAAGTACTATATATTTATTACCTATCATGTTATTGTATCATATTATATATAATACATATATAATATGTATGTACATAAAACTATTGACTTAACAGATTCATTAATCCCACCATCTCCCTCCCAGCTCCTACCACAGCTTCATAGACTTTTTAGGTGCACAGTAAATGGTAACTGTATATAACCATGTTATTCAGGATGAGGCAGTAGGAGTTCAGTACCCTACTATTTTACAGTAAACCCAAATGTTAATCCTCATGAAACACTCAAATGCATACCGTACGGTGCCTAAGTAGGATACTGTCGTCAATCATTTGCAAATACATACACTGAAATTTATTTTACAGTAATTGAAAACTACCAGTCCAGAGATGACTAGGAAGGCGATGATTGAAGTTTTAGAGCAACCCAGTCTAAACGAGAGCTGGAGGCTCATTTGAATTCCCTAATTATCCCTGGTCCAGATCTCCAGGCTTATAGTTCTCCCTGAGCTCCTGGTTATTTTGCCTAATAGATGTCCCAGTCTTGTTAAGTCCTCAATGTTAAATATAACACTAGTCATAAACTTGAAGTTGCAGTGAATTTATTTTAGGAGAGGTCTGAAGCTACTTTCTACTAATGACTAACCTCAGGGAACAGTTTGCCTATTAGAAGTGTGCTAAGCCCATACCTTCTGAATTATAATTTATTTACCTAACATATTTAGTTGGTAAAAGGAAATAACCATAGATCCTATGATTTGGACTCAAAGAACATTAACAATAAATTCTATAATTTAGTGAAGTTTGTATAAAAAGTTTGTGTGGGGGAAAAAAGTCTATATATCTGTCTATCTATCTGTCTCCATCCATACACATATATGGTATTTATTCACATCTTCTGAATTAGAACATTGGTAAATTATATTTCATCTCTGATTTAACTAGTTTTGTAAAATAACAAGATTATGAAAATCCTCAGTCCACAGGCATGAAAGACAGCATCCAAATCTATAACACCTAAAGGGCATACTTTTGAATAACTTCCAGGTTTTATGCTCATAAATTTATTCCAAATGTTAGATGATTGACATTTCATTTTTTAATTTCTTTCAGACCTGACAATCTGGATTGTAAATTGTAAGCCAATATCTCCAAACTTCTTTTTGGTTTTATGATTTTTAAATATCCACCTTTCTGAGTGTGTGTATGTGTATGTGTGTATAGAAGAAAGAAATTAAGATCATATTTTTTCTTAATTAAACAAAACTTGTAAAAGGAAAATAATGTTTTACTGGTAAGACTACTTTTTTAATTTTTGATATAGTTTCTTCATAATATTTTTTGATTTATTATTTGGCAAAGAAAACTCAACAGACCCACAGTGCACCATTCCTGGTGAGATTAATCTTTAATGTATATAAAACAACAATACTTGAACATTTTCCTCTTTACCAACCACCAAACTACCCCTGGGCATCAAAACAGTTCTCGCCCAAGTTCGGAGGAAAGTGAATAGCATACTTTAAGTGCTTTTTAAGCACCACGCTATCAAATGTTTACTTGTGTGGCAGTTAACTGAGTTTTGGATGAATTCACTTTTATCCACCCCCTCCCCTACCCCAGAAGCAGGGAAATTGTAGGACTTTCCACTGCAGGCTTCACAACATGCAACAGAACTGTCCTTCCAGAGTGGGTTTGAAGAGCAGTCAAATGAAAGCTAAATTGCTTTACTTTGACTTGCTCAGTCAACATTGGAGAATTTTCCCATATTTGGATCACAACTCCTCTTGAGCTCTGAATCCTGAAGGGAAGTCATTTTATGGTCTGTTTTCCCTAAGGGCACCATTGACTTCATGCCTCCTGATTCTCAACCACTACACAGAGGTTTGTGGCCTTTTCCTCATCTCTGCCCCTCCTATTAGTCTCAAGGTGGCTTCTTATTTATATGTTTAATCATAGGACTTCTGTTGGGCTCAGTTTCAGATGGTTCTCCAGGTTGATTGTTCTATAATTTAGTTGTAATTTGAATGTATTCATGGAAGGACGCAGGCACAGTGTTTATCTACTCTGCCATCTTGGATCTGAGCAGGGTATTTTTTTTAAAAACGGCCCCATTTTTATCCCATGTGACTGAGTGGAAAAATATTACATTCAAAATAGTAACTTTTAACCAAAGGAAAATTCTGTGAAGATTTTTACCTCTGATACTTGGGTTGAGTTAATCCATCATTCATTCACTAATCATTTTCTCAAAACATATTTGTTAAGTACCAATTGTCATCTAGATTCTAAGCAAGATATTGTAGATATGACAAAGAATATAAAATAAATCCTGCCATTGGTAAGCCCAGAATCTAGGGAAGGAAAGGAAGCATAGATAATAGTGACACAAAGTTGTAACTATAGTATCACTAAAAAAAAAAAAAAAAAGCAATACAAATAGCCAATGTTGAATCCTCAAAGTCTTCCACAGATAATAAACTAAGGCCCACAAAAGTTTAAAGTCCTTCCTGGAAGTGCAATCTCAGTGCTATGGAAGTTTATCTAAAGGAGAGGTTGGTTCTACTTTGGATATTGAAGCAGCACCTCAAGCAGCTGGACCTTCTATGAGACAAGGGTTTACATGAATGGAAAAGTGGGAAGAGTATACTCAGCGAAGAGAAACATAACAAAGCCATGAAGATCGGATTTGTTTGAACGCACATCATGCTGTAAGCCATGTTGTGAGACCTCCTTTCCTTGGTGAGCACAGATAGTAAAGCATTACATTGATCGCTTTCATAAACAGGATACTTACCAGAGCAATTGTCTTCTGCATAAGCTGAGTCAGTATTACCACCCAGATGTGGAGTGCTTTTGAGGTCCAACTCCCTGATTAGGTTAGATGTTTTCATTTGGCTCTGTGGTCATGAGAAATGCCACTAACACTGGCCAGGAGCCTCTTCAAATTATCCCACTGGTCACAGAGGAGCCCATGAAGAGAAGAGTCATCGAGCCTCCTGCTAAATGAATTAAATCGCTCAAACACATGACTGTTGTGTGTGGAATACAGCATCATATTCACGTACAAAGGACATGACATTTAATCCTAGGCTGTGACACAGGAGAATGGATTTATTTGCATTTAGCCTTCTGCGGTGACAAAAAGACAGTGGCAGTTTAATTCATCAGGAGACTGTTGTGTAAATACATTGTCTATTGTCATTAGGATATGGTCTTGCACATTGTACAAGCTGGCTTTTCCCCAGCTACTTATGGCAGGGCACAATATATTAAAAATAACTTTCCCTCCTATCTTCTTCAAGAGGCATTACTTCTTGTCTGTCCCTCATAGACTTATGGAACTTTTACTCAAGAAAATATTTTAGTGCAGTGTTTTTCTAAGTGTAGTCTGAGAACAGCTGTTTCAGATGTTCCCTTTTTAGGATCCAAATTCCGGAATCACCGCCTAGGCTCTAGGGATGGGTCCCAAGAACCTACGTGCTTAACAAGCTTCCTGAGTGACCTCATGTAAATTAAAATTTGACAATCACTCAAAGATAGTCTAACTCCATCATTTCTCAAATCAGTAATAATCAGTTCAGGAAGGAGACGTGACTTATCCAGCGTTACAAAGCAAGTACCCACAGAATTGAGCCTTCCCCGGGCTTCGGAGATCTGAGTCAGGGTTCTTTCTACCACCCTGCTGTGGTTATACCTTCCTGCAATCATATACCTATTATGCAAAAATTCCAGGAGGAAGAATTTTTACTGATCAGCTACTATCAACACACAAACTCTTTTTGACTTATAATGTCATATTTTAATGTAATTGTTTAGAATATTTGTGGCAACAGTTTCATGTTCTGGAGAACTGTATGACCGAGCATGTACTCTCAACATGGAATCTTGGCATACAGAAAACTTGAAGCATCTTGGTCGAAAATTATCTGTCCATGTTTATGTGGGTTTATTTCTGGGTTCTCGATTCTATTCCATTGGTCTGTGTGTCTGTTTTTCTGGATGGATCTTGAGATTATCATGCTAAGCAAAATAAGGCAGACAGGAAAAGTCGAGAACCATATGATTTCACTGATATGTGGTATATAAAACTGAAAACAACAAAAGAACAAGAAAAACAAATGAAAAAACGAAAACTCACACAGACAATAGGTTAGTGATTACCAGAGAGTAAGCGGGGAAGAGGGGTGCTGGATGAAGGTAAAGGGGATCAAATATATGATGATGGAAGGAGAACTGACCCTGGGTCGTCTAGATGCTGCATTACAGAATTGTACACTTGAAATCTATGTAACTTTGCTAACAATTGTCACCCCAATAAACTTGAATTTAAAAAAAGAGAAGAAAAAGAAAACATTAAGCAAAGATTAACTGACAGGTTTGTAATGGAGTTATAATATAGACTTAGATTTGTGCCCAGATTTTGTACAGCAGGATAGAATTGCAGAAAACGATGCTGAAAAACTAAACACCACAGGTTGACCAGTGACCATGAAGATAAAGTCCTGCCCACTTTGTATGCTTGCTTTCTTAGAGTCACTTTTCCTAGTGCCTTTTTTCTCAGTTTCTGTTGTGTAGGTGAAAGTGAAGAGAACATTCTGAACCCTGCCCACAAGGAATACCTCCAGTATGCACTGCTTAATTGCTTTGAGATTCAATTTAAAAAACATTTCATTTTGAGCATCTTGGCCTAATTAATAGCTATTAATTGAAATGCGGCATCCTTTTGGAATCCGGAATAGCAGACATTTTGCTTCTTCTACCAAGTTGTTATGAGAGACAAAGGCCCCGTTGTTGAGAGCTTTAAAAATTATTTCACCAGTGACTAAACATGGGCTATCGGTGCTGAAAAATGGGAGCTTTTATGCATGCCAACATGTAGTGTAGTTTTATAAAAAAACAAAAACAAGACAAAACTCATGGGTAGATTGTTTCATTTTTAAGAAGGTGGGTCTACAGAGTAACAATTCCCTGCCAGGTGGATTCAGTTTAGTCTGAGATCTTTTTTGTTGGTTTTCTTACAATGACCAAGATTTGAATCTGAGAACCATTGGCCTGCCATTATTGGTACTGCCAGTTTTTCGAGTCCCTCCCAAGTGTTCTACATCTCATTGGATTTCATAAAGTGTTCACCACCCAAAGTCAGTCCTCCTTCACCACTTATATTTCATCCCATTTATCATCATCTACCACCCTCCTCCCCACTTACCCTCTGGTAACCACTAAACTATTGTCTGTGTCTATCAGTTTTTGTTTCTTTGTTTGTTTGTCTGGTTCCTTTGTTGCTTTCAGCTTTATATCCCACATATCAGTGAAATCATATGGTTCTCGACTTCTAGATGGTGAACACACAATGTGATATATAGATGATGTGTTACAGAATTGTACACTTGAAACCTATGTAACTTTACTAACCATTGTCACCTCAATAAACTTTAATTTTAAAAAATCCTACAAATAAAATAGAACATTTTTTATTTTATTTTTAATTAGTTTCAGGTGTACAACACAGTGCAATAGTTATACATTTTACCCCTCGAAGTGACAAAAAAAAAAAAAGAGAACTATCATTTAAAAAAAAGTGTTTTCACAAAGCCAATAGATTACTCAGGGATTTTTGGAAGTTTTGTCTGGGAGCTCTGCAAATTAAACTCTTGTATTTTGAATTCTTAGACTTCACCTCTGGCAATGTTTTAGCTTCATATTGGGATTGAGGAGAAGGAAGAAAACATACTTCACCTGAATTCAAATGTTCCCCACATGTGCAAATCATCTCAGCTGATAGTTGAGAAGGGGCTTCCCAAGAAGTAACCACTGAAAATATTAATTGATGGAGCTAGCTGATTTGTAGAACTTCTAAGCATCACCTCTTTTGATAAGGACCCACCCCATTATCTTTGAGACACACTACTTGTGTGTCTCTCAGGGCTGTTCATTTGTATGGGCTTTGTCTCAGTTTTCTATTTTGTAGCATTAATATAATCTAAATTGTTAGATAATCACCAAGTGTGCATTACTCTCTTTATGTCACTTTCTTTTTTGAAATAAGGTAACCATTTGCCTGTAGGCTCAGTCATAGGTAAAGACCCTTTTCCTATCTGTAAAAATAACTATGTAGAATTCAATGATCTCTACATTCTCTTCCCACTTCAACATCATGTATTTAGGCCTAGGGCACATTTTAATCTGTTCTCTCTCTCTCTCTCTCTCTCTCTCTCTCTCTCTCTCTCTCTCTCTCTCTCTCTCTCGATTTGTAATATTTTGTGAGTTTAGGAAAAAAAAACCCAGGGGGGTTCTCAAGTAAGGAGATCGTTGATTTCAAGTTAGAATATGTTAACAATAAAAATCGCGATTGTAAAAGCCGTTTTGAGGGGCCCGCCAAGTGACTCAGTTGGTTAAGAGCTCGCTCAACAGTGCTAGCTGAGCTCTGAGCAACAGCAGTTCAATGCCCAGTCCGAGTTGAGCAGCCACTGAACTGCCAACAGGTAGCAGGATGGCTCAGCTAAAAAATGAAAAAAAAGCCTTTTTGACAATAAGCACCACTAAATGTAATGCATTAGGAGGTATATTGTATCTTTGTTTTAATATCCCTATATGAACAGTGTGTAAAAAGCATATAAGTATTTCCCATTTGCAACCTCATTTTGAATACCATTTTAGTTTTAAGACGGAAGTTTGGAAATATAGGTAAAATCAAACCATTCATGGTTACTATGGTTATCGTCTGTTTAATGGTAGCATTTGAAGAATATTTAACCTTGACATTTTCTGAATGAAGTTCAGTGAATTGTGCACAGGGGAGTTTAAATGGATGTATTCATCCTGACTTGAAAAAATGTCTCTGGCTTTGTTAAACACTCTTTTAAAACTTGATATTCTCAGCCAGGCATTAACATCCAGTTTTGTGATTAAAAAAAAAACAATAAGTTCTATATATAGATTTTAAGCCTAAATATGAAATTTATCATCAAAAGTAATTTAAGACATTAGGAATATATGTAATTTTTTTTTTTTTGGAAATCAATGGTAAATTAAGAAGCTAGATAATAAATGCCAGCACTAGGTTGGAGTTTTAATTTGCTATGTACTATGAGGGTAATTTATCTCTTACCCTACCATTTTCTTAATTAACAAATCATATTAGAAACATATGCGCAGTTTACCTCTTATGCAGTGCTTTGGATTGTTGTGTAATAAATTGAGGACATATCCATTTTCTGCTTTTCTTTATTAGGATATCATCCTTTGGGTGCTTTCCAGTCTACCAGTGAACAATAAATACTGCTAGCTCCAGATGGTGAGAAATTGAATACCTTGCGGGTGCCATTCACCTAACACAGCAGAAAGAAGGAATTGGATACATTCATTGGAATTATAGTGGTGACAAGCAATAGGGATGTCAGTGGAGACAACCTTTGACTCCCTTTCAGTAGATTGAGTGTTGATTCCTAATTCAGTGTGATTAAAACTCTAATAACATGCGTTCTGAATTGCTGTCTTTGTAGTTTTATTGCTTATGCAGGTGGAGAAAATGTTGACAGATGAATCTACTCCAGGGAGCCCAAAGGTGTAGTCTTTCAATGTGTTATATTAGCATAATAGCTTTCTATTTTAACAGCCTTATTAAGGTATAATTGATTGCACATATTTTATGTATATAATTTGATGAGTTTGGATATATGCAAGTATCTGTTATACCATCACCACAATCAAAGCAGTAAATATATCCATCACCTCCAAAAGTTTTGTGTCCTCTTTTTGTGTGTGTGATAAGAGATCTTAACATGAGATCTACCCTCACAACAAATTTTTAAATGTATATTATTGCTAATTAAAGCCCATAAAATGCAATGTGGCAAACAGGCACACAGAATGGGTGATTGATGTAAGGATGTCCCCCCAAAAAAATTTCCTTTAAGGTGGGGGCAAGAATGGAGGTGACGATGTGGTAAGAAAACAAGGAATAACCATAAGCAAAAGCCAACACCAAACAGAAGAAGAGGTTAAAATAAGTCTTTCAAAGGCTATAACAACTTTCTTTTAAGCCACTGTTACTTCTGTTGGCTGTATGGCTAATTGGTTGGTTAGCTTTAACCAAATTAATTAATGAAAAAGTTCTAAGATAGTTTTGTAGCCTTGAAGAAGCAATTAAACAATAGCACTTATAAATTGTAAGTAGGGATATTATATTATTTTGGTATGTAAGCATGCTGCTACCTTTGCGCCATTAAAACAAAGCAAAAAAAATGATTTTTAAAGTCAAGTTTATTGAGATATCATTTATATCCAGCAAAATTCACCTTTTTCAGGTGTGCAGTTCTATGAGTTTTAAGAACCAGGCAGTCCACTTTTTTTTTTCTGAAGGTAGTGTCACTAGCCCTCATATGTGGGATTTGAACCAGGGCCGCTGGCGTCCCAAGCCAGCGCTTAACCACTGTGCCACTCAGCCAGCCTCCATGCAGTCCACTTTTAAGACATTCCCATCACAAGAAAAACTTCCCTTATATCCTTCTGTTGTCAAGCCTCTCTTTCTACATCCGGTCCTTGGCAGTCACTGATCTGTCAGTTTTCCTATAAGCTCACCTTTTCCAAAATATAATATGAATGGAATCACACAATATATAGTCTCTTGTACCTGGCTTTTTTCATTTAGCATAATGATTTTTCCATTCATCCCTCTTGTTGCATGCATAATTGCTTTTGGGGATAAAATAATATGTGTCTTGTAAATGAGTTGTAACATAGAGAAAAAATATGAAGAAAAATCACCAATAATCCTACTGCAAAGGTAACCATCACATTAACTGCTTTTTTAAAAGTTTTTTTTTAATTTTTCATTTACAGTTGACATACAGTATTATATTTATTTCAGTTGTACAACATAGTGATTAAACATTTACAAAGTGATCATCCCAATACATCTAGTGCCCATCTGACACCATATATAGTTATTACAATATTATTGACTATATTCTCTGTACTATACTTTATATCTGTGACTATTTTCTAACTATGAATTTGTACTTCTTAATCCCTTCTCCCTTTTCACCTACCCCACAACCCCACTCCCGTCTGGCAACCATCAATATGTTCTCTATATGAGTTTGTTTCTGTTTTGTTTGTTCATTTATTTTGTTTTGTAGACTCCACATATAAGTGAAATCGTATGGTATTTGTCTCTCTCTGTCTGACTTATTTCACTCAGCATAATACCCTCTAGGTCCACCCATGTTGCTGCAGATGGCAGGATTTCATTTTTTTTAATGCTTTTTAAACTTACTTCCTGGCTTTTCTTTATGCATATATCATTTTAGACACACACACACGCACACACATATCCTTTGACCTCTTAATATATATAGTTTTGTACAGTTTCAAATAACATATTAAAATAAATTATTTCTTGTGTTCATTACAGTCTTCATGAGTCTAATTTTATGGGATGCAAGTGCCATATTGTTTTTCATTTATTTAGCCATACCTATTTTAGATATTTTGTGATTGTTTCCAATTTCTTACTATCATAACACAACAGTGGGCATTTTGGTGTATAATGCCTTTAAAGTAGAAATCTTAGATGTCAGCTGATCACAGATTTTGCAGTCTGAATATGAAAGAGGGAATCTGGTGTATGTGTGATGAATGCAAAACAAGGAAGATTGTATTAACTCAGAAAAAGCAGTTTGATAGTACAGGATGCATATAAGAGAAGCAGTAATATAGTACAAAGCAGACTCCAAAAACTGTAAAATACGAAAAAAAAGACTGTACAGGAATAACTTCCCTTCATTGAATATGTTGTGTTAAGCATTTGATCTGCATTATCTCATTTAACCATTGCAACAATCTTATGAGGTAGTGTGGTAGGTTTAATGCCCCTTCAATCCCTGGAACCTGTGAAAATGTTGCTATACATGGCAAAAGAGATTTTGTAGATGTCATTAAGTAAGGGGCCTTAAAATAGATTATTCTGGGTTATCCTTGTAGACCCAGTCTAATCAACATTAGCCTTTAAAAGCAGAGACATTTCTCTTGCTAGAATTAGAGATGTGACAGACAGAAAAGTCAGAGCGATCCGAAGCCTGAGAAGGACTCAGTGCGCTATTATTGTTGGCTTTGAGGACAGGAGTAATGTGACAAGAAATGCAAGTGGTGATAAGGAGCTGAGAGAAGATCCCAGGTGACAGCCAACTGGGAAGCGGGGACCTAAGTTCTACAACCACACAGAACTGAATCCTGCCAGTCAATAACCTAAAGGAGCTGAGAAGTAAATTCTTGTCCAGAGACTCTAGGGAAGGGTCAAGGCTGGCCAATACCTTGATTTTGGCCTTGTGAAGTCTATAGCAGACAAACCAGTCAAACCCACCTGGACTTCTTACTTCCAGAACTGTGAGGTTAAAAATTTGTGTTGTTTTAGTCTGCTGAGTGTGTAGTAATGTGTTATGATAGTGATATAGTGGGACCCTGTTATTATCTCCACTTAATAATTTAATCTGAAAGTTTGGAGGGGTCTGTTAATTTCCTCAAAGTCACCTGCTGATTGAGTCAGGATTTAGTGCCAAATCAAACTGACTGTCAGAGGCAATTTTAGTATATATATGCATATATATATATATATATATAATATATATAATGTATATTTTTATATATAATAAATATATAATGTATATGATATACAATAAATATATATTAGTTGATCATTTATTTTGTTGCTTTAAAGATGGAATAGTGTCCTTTTTTTGGGGGGGGCAGTGTCACTAGCCCTCATATGTGGGACCGAACTGGGGCTGCTGGCTTCCTAAGCCAGCACTTATCTACCATGCCACTTGGCCGGCCCATGGAATAGTGTCCTTTTAATGACTTAAAGTTTTCACATTTTTATCATTAGTTTTTAAAGATTTATTAAAAATACTCTGTTTACATCACCAATACTATTTATTTATGCCTTCTCTGTTTTCTAGTTCTAGATTTCACTGTTTTATTGATTATTTTAAAGAAACAATCTTTACTTGTATTAACCAGCTCTACTGTTTTCGTTCTGTATTCCATTTATCAATCTCTTCTACTTTCTTTAGATTGATTATTTCTATTTTTATTGTGGTATAATACGTATAACATAAAAAGTGCCATGTTAACCATTTTTAACTGCACAGTTTAGTGGTACTAAATATATTCATTATGTTGTGTAACCAATACCACTGTTCACTTCCAGAACTCTTTTCATCTAGTAAAATTTAAATTTTACAACTGTCAAACAATAACCATTCATTCTTCCCTCCTCCCAGCCCCAGCAACCACCATTCCTCCTCTTGAATGTTTTGGAATAGTTTGAGAAAAATAGGTGTTAATTTCTCTTTAAATATTTGGTAAAATTAATCTGTGAAACCATCCAGTCCAGGACTTTCGTTTCTTGGGAGTTTTTTCATTAGTGATTACGTTTTGTTAGTAGTAATTGATCTGTTCATATTTTCTGTGTCTTCTTTATTTAGTCTTGGCAGATTGTATGTCTATGAATTTATTCATTTCTTCCAGATTGTCTATCGGTTGGCATATAATTGTTCATAGTATTTTCTTATACAAGATCAGACAATTAAATTCACGAACTCATCCTAGAAAAAGTGCTATACACCTCATTGCTGAATATCACTACGGTCACCTTAGAAGTACTCCCCTTAGGAAGCTATGCACCAACGCCAGCACCTAGTCCACCTTTCAGAGCAATTTTGGAACTCTTTCTTGAATGGTCATCAAAGCTGTCATCATATCACCCTTAATGTCCTGAATGTCATCAAAATGTCTTTTTTTTTCAATATTTCCTTTATCTTTGGGTAAAAAAGAAGTCATCAGGGGCCAGATCAGGTGAGTAGGGAGGGTGTTCCAATACAGTTATTTGGTCACAGACAGAGCTGTGTGAGCTGGTGCATTGTGGTGATGCAAGAGCCGTGAATTGTTGGTGAAGAATACAAGTCATCCAAATTTTTCACATAGCCTTTTCAGTACTTCCAAATAGTAAACTTGGTTAACTGTTCAGTTGGTACAAATTCATAATGAATAATCCTTCTGATATCAAAAAAGGTTAGCAATATCATTGCAATGCTTCACAAACTTAATTGTCAGACCTCGTGTGTCTGTTACATTTAGTGGGTTTTGTGTTATTTAAGTTCTCTATTTCCTTATTTTCTATCTGGTTGTTCTATTCATTATTGAAAGTGGGGTACTGAAATCTCCAGCTAGTATTTTAGTACCATGTTTCCCTTTATTTATATCAGTTTTTGCTTCATATGCTTTCCTTATGTGTAAAAAGGTGTGTGTGTATATAATTATTGTCTTGCATCATTGAACTTTTTATTAATATAAAATATCCTCCTTTGAGTCTCGTAAACTTCTTTTGATTTGAAGTCTATTTTATTTTATATTAGTATAATCACATCTGTTCTCTTTTGATTATTAGCTACATAGAATGTCGTTTTCTATCCTTTCATGTCCATCCATTCGTGTCTTTGGATCTAAAGTGAGTTTCTATTGACAGCATATAGTTGGATTATGTGTTATTATTTTGCCAGTCTTGGTCTTTTGATTAAAGAGTTCAATGCAATTATATTTAAAGTAGTGGCTGATAATATCGAGCCTATATCCGTTGTTTTGCTATTTGTTTTCCATGTCTTATAGCTTTTCTGTCCCTCATTTCCTGCACTGCTGTCTTTTATGTTGAGTTGATTTTTTGTAGTGAAACATTTCAATTCCTTTCTCATTTACTTTTGTGTATATTCTATAGCTATTTTCCTTGTGGTTACAATGGGAATTTCATTTAACATCCTGAAGTGATAACACTTCTATATAAATGTATACCAGCTTAACTTCAATAACATACAATAACTCTTCTCCTTTACAGCTCTGTCGTCATACCTTTCTTTTGTCAATGTCATAAAATTACATCTTTATACATAAACTAATAATTCTTTTAAATAAATTAGTTTCTCTTTCTTTGTTTTTTAAAGATTTTATTGGGGAAATGGGGGTGGGGGAACAGACAAGTTGCTGTCCTTTTTGTTCTTCAGTCTCTTTGTGGAGAACATCACTTCACTGGCCCGTGTTGGTATTATCATTGCACTCTTCCTGGGTGGGGCGGTAGCTCGCTGGCCATTGGACGGCCACTCATGGCGGCTCACAGCAGCTCACAAAAGTGCATGCCAGCTGCCGGCCGGCCCCACTGCAGTCTATGCCATCACCAGCGACTCACGGCAGCCCAACTCCAGGTTGAGCTGTTGTTCACCATCCTAGCTGTAGAGGGCACAACGTCACTGGCCCGCATGTGGGATCCGAACCAGGCCCCTGCTGCTCAGAGCTGGCATCCCAAGCCAACTCTTAACCACTTGGCTGGCCCTTCATTAATTTCTTAAATTATGTAGAAAATAAAATGTGGAGTTACAAACCTTAGTTACAATAGTGTTATTAAACTAGTAATTTAAAAAATATATTAATCTCTTCAATCATGGAGAACACAAAAGGGGCAGTTATAAATCATTTTTACAATAATACTAGCTTTTATAAATGCCCACGTATTTACTTTTATTGAGATCTTTATTTCTTCATGTAGCTTTGAGTTACTGTCTGGTATCCTTTCATTTCGCCCTGCAGGACTCTCTTGAATATTTCTTATAGGGCAGGTCTAGTACTAACGAACTTCTTCAGCATTTGTTTACCTGGGAAAGTCTTAATATTTCTCTCACTTTTGGATAATTTTGCCAGATGTATACTTCTTGGTTGATGTTTATTTCTTTTAGTATTTTGAATACATTGGCTTACCACTTTCTGGCCTCCAAAGTTTCTAATGAGAAATCTATTGATAAACTTATTCAGGATCCCTTGTATGTGACATGTTCCTTCTCTCTTGCTGCTTTCAAGAATTTCTCTTTCATTTAATCTTTTGAAAGCTTGAGTATAATGTGTCTAAGTGTGGTTCTCTTAGAGTTCATTGAGCTTTTTGGATGTTTATATTCAAATCTTTCATCAAATTTGTGAAGTTTTCAGCCATTCTTTCTTTCTTCTTTTTTTTTTAATTTTATTGGGGAATTGGGAGAGGGGAACAGCATTGGAGAATCAGGGAAGGGGAACAGACAAGTTGCTGTTCTTTTTGTTTTTCAGTCTAGTTGTGTAGGACATTGCTTCACTGGCCCATGTTGGTATTATCATTGCGTTCTTCCTGGGTTGAGGCAGATCAGTCGCTGGTCATTGGACCACCACTCACGGAGGCTCACAGCAGCTCACGCCAGCTGCTGGCCACTCACAGTAGCTCATGGCAGCCCACTGCAGCAAGGGCTGCAGCCTACGCCATTGCTGGCGACTCACAGCAGCCCAGCTCCAGGTTGAGCTGTTGTTCGCCATCTTAGCTGTAGAGGGCACTGCTTCACTGGCTCTCATGTGGGATCCAAACTGAGACTCTGCTGCTCAGAGCTGGCGTCCCAAGCCAACTCCTAACCAACGTGCCACTCAGCCAGCTCAGCCATTATTTCTTTAATATTTTCTCTGCCCCTTCCTCTCTCACTTTTCCTCCTGGAAGCCCCCACTATGCATATGTTGGTCCATTGGATGTTGTGCCACAGGTCCCTTAGGTTCTGTTTGCTTTTTTCAATCATTTCTATTTATTTATTTATTTGTTTGTTTATTTATTTATGGTTCTTGGACTCGATAATATCTACTGTCTTATCTTCAAGCTTGCTGATTCTTTATTCTGCCTATTCGAAACTTTGAATCACTCTGTTGAAATTTTCATTTCAGTTATATGTAAATTTTAACTCAAGAATTTCTTTTTGGTTTAATTTCAGGTTTTCTCTCTTTATTGATATTTTCATTTTAGTCATATATAGTTTTCTTGACTTTCTCCACATTTTCCTTTAGTTTTTTGAAAACCTTTAAGATGGATGTTTTAAAGTCTTTTTCTACTAGATCTCACATCAGATCTTTATCAGGAATAGAGCCTGTTGAATTATTGCTTTCCTTTGAATGGTCCATCTTTCCCATTTAATGTATGCCTTGTGATTTTTTTTTTGTTTAAAAATGGACATTTGGATTTAATCATATGGTAATTCTGGAAATCAGATTCTTTCCCTTCCCTAGGCTTTGCTTTTTATTGTTATTTGTTTTCGTTTTCATTGTTACAGGCTGTCTCTGTGCCAAGGGTCAGCCTCAGATGTACACTTACAGTCTTCCTAGGTATTTTCTGAGCTCATATCTTTCCCTGGGCATGCACAGTTACTTTTTAATTTTTCCTGTATATACACTTGCTTTTGAATGTCCTAATCTTTAATATCTGGCTCCTAAAACAGGGGAGGAGAGGAAAATAAAGGATGAGGGGAAAAGGGCACCCCTCTTTAAATCTCCTACAAGTCACTTCTGCCAGACGGGGAGAAGTGTGCCAAAATGAAGGGAGATGCAATAGTTGCCCCCCTCCTCTTTGTCTGTTCCTCTGCTATCAGAAGCAGCAATCATTGATAAGAGCATATATCTATGCTATTTGGAGGACAGGGTCCTTTTTGCCCACCCTGGCTTCCGCAAGCTGTGTGCAGATTGCTCCAGGAACATGTACACAGCTGTCTGCCATGGCACTTGGGTTAGGGCATGAGTTGCTGTTACTGGGCTGAAAGGTGATATTGACTAAAATAACCATAGTTTATCACCCAGGTATTTCCCTGAAATTTGCAAAACTTCACTCCAGAATTCCAAAGTAGTTATATAAGACAGATTCTGCCAGTATAATTGTTGTCTAGGTGGGAAGACAGATTCCTGGTGCTCTCTATGCTGTCGTCTGTATCCCAGAATCCTCTCTTAGATTGTGATTTTTTAATATTTTGATACATTACCTAGTTGAAGTTTTAGTTGCTTTATTTTCAATATGCTCTTGTTTTTAAAAGCCATTAAGGCTAAATAAGGGATCCCAACTTCTACTTTGGCCATATCCCTCCTCTTTTGAAATATAGTACTCCCATTATTTTCTGTTTCTAATATTTTACAATTTTCATTTTCTCTTAAACCAGAATGATTTAGAATTGCAGGTATGTGAATACGTACATGTGCTTTGAATTCTAGTTTATTTGATTCAGTTTTCAAGACTGTTGATTTTTCTTGGCTGCCTCTTTGGTGTTATTTTATAATTTTATTTAATTGTGCTTAGTATTTAATTGTGCTTAGTGAATATGAGAGATAATTATGGCCTAGCACAGGGTCAGTTTTGGTGACTGTTTGATGTTTGTTTAAAATTTGGGAGCACAAAGTTCTCTTTATAAGTTTAAGATTGTAATTAAGTTATTCATATTTTCTACATGTTTCAATACTTCATTAGTTGGTTTCTTACAATAGAATGGTGTTTTAAAAGCTCCCACTATAATGATTGCTTTCTCAATTTTTCACATTGTGTTTCTATTAGATTTTTCTATATCTGTTTCAAAGATATAATGTCATGTGGATGAAGATTTGTAATATCTATCTTTTGGCAGGTTTTAAAAAATTATTCAATATATTTGAAGTATTTTAATCCCTTTAAATGATCTTACTTTGAATTTTATTTGCCTAATATTAATATGGCCACATGAGCTTTCCTTATATAATAAAAGTCATAGTTTAATTTTAATTTCTTAATCCAATCTGTCTCCATTTTTTAATAGATAAATTTAATATTAAGTTATTTTGAGTATTTATACTCTTGGATATGTTCTTGTCAACTTGTTTATGTTTGCTTGTTATGATGCTTTCAATTCGTTTAATTTATCCAGTTTAAAGCCTTTAGTTGGTTTCATGTTTTCTTGTTACTTTACTTTTATCCTATGGCTTGGAAATTATATTTAGTTTATATTCTTGGAGTAGTTATATTTAAACTTTAATATACATACATGACATATTTTTTCTTGTATCTATGTTTATTTAATATCTGTTTCCTCTCTCTTACAATGTTAAGAACCTTTATATACTTTGCTCCCTTTTATTTCTCCCTCTTTCCCTGCTACGTCCTATATTGGTAATATTTGATAGTTCAGTTCGAGATTGTTATTATTATTTTAAAAACAGTACTGATTTAGATGTAGCAAAAATCTATTAGTTTCTGGTTTCTTTGCTCACCATTGCTTCTTCATTCCTACTTCCTTCTTTTAGATTAATCTTCCTTTTGCTCTATCATTTATTTCAAGGAGGATCTAGGAGTTGTTAAACTGAGACTTGCATTTCTAAAAATATCATTATTTTACTTTAATATTTGAAGAATTGATTGGCTGCATTTGAACTTTTTTTCAGTTTTATTTCTTTAAAAAAAAATTGAATATTTTCCTTACTGTTTCCTTGACAGATTGCCAAGGAGAAATATAAAGTCAAAAATAGTTTTATTATTTGTTGATAATTATTTTTCCTTTCTGAAAATTTTATGGTTATCTCTTGACCGTTATGTTCCAAATTATCAATGCTCTGGGAAGATTTGTGGCACATTTTCAGTCATCTGCTTGGCACTATATGGCTTTTTCATTTATCATATCTTTCTTCAGTTTGGAGAATTTTGTTATTAGAATAATTGTTTCTCTTTATTTCTATTTCTCCCAATATACTCAAATCTCTCTTTCTTGGAATTATATAGTCAATTTAGAAATTCTGGATCTCTACTCTCTTATTCTCTGGTATATACCACTTCAAAGTGTAGGGTACCTCTGTGGTATTTTCTACCCTTTTTCAATCTTTTGTAACAGTTTCTCTGCACGCACTTTGAGCTATCATAGGGAAAGAAGAGTTCCAGGGACTTAAAGGGCTTCTGGGGACCTAGAAACTAAACAGAAAGAGCAGAACCAAGATGCCTTTAGGACTATCCCCTTACCACTGTGCATTTCAGATCACCATTTTTAAAATGCAAGAAAAACAAGGGGGCCGGCCGAATGGCGAGGTGGTTAAGCGCTGGCTTCGGAAGCCAGCGGCCCCGGTTCGGTCCCACATATGGGGGCCAGAGACACTGCCCTCAAAAAAAAAATTATTGTCTAAAATGCAAGAAAAACAAAATTTGATGGAGAAATTATAAATAATAGGAAATAGGGGACTCAAAAATAAAATATACGAGGTCAGGTAATTAAGTTTGTGAATTTGTTGCAACGATATTACTAACCTTTTTTTTGCAAGATTTTTTTTGGGGAATTGGGGAGGGGGAACAGTGTTGGGGAATTGGGGAAGGGGAAACAGACAAGTTGCTGTCCTTTTGTTTTTCAGTCTAGTTGTGGAGGACATTGTTTCACTGACCCATGTTGGTATCATCATTGCACTCTTGCCAGGTGAGTCAGTCGCTCGCCGGCCATTGGATGGCAGCTCACAAAAGTGCACGCCAGCTGCCAACCAGCCCCACTGCAGCCTACACCGCCTCCAGCGACTCACAGCAGCCCAGCTCCAGTTCGAGCTGTTGTTCACCATCTTAGCTGTAGAGGACGCAGCTTCACTGGCACGCATGAGGGATCTGAACCGGGGCCCTGCCTCTCAGAGCTGGCATCTCAAGCCAACTCTTAACCAATGCACCACTCGGCCTGCCCATCACTAACCTTTTTTGATAACAGAGGGATTATTCATTATGAATTTGTACCAACGGAACAAACAGTTTAACCAACTTTATTATTTGGAAGTGCTGAAAAGGCTGCGAAAAAAGTTAGACGACCCAAACTTTTCACCAACAATTCATGGCTCTTGCATCACTACAATGCACCAGCTTACACAGGCTGTCTGTGAGGGTGTTTTTACCTGTAAATAAATAATTGTATTGGAACACCCTCCCTACTCACCTGACCTGTCCCCCAATGACTTCTTTCTTGACCCAAAGATAAAGGAAATAGTGAAAGGATGACATTGGATGACATTCAGGACATCAAGTGTAATACGACGACAGCTCTGATGGCCATTTCAGAAAAAGAGTTCCAAAATTGCTTTCAAGGGTGGACTAGGTTCTGGCATCAGTGCAGAGCTTCCCAAGGGGAGTACTTCAAAGGTGACCATAGTGATATTTAGCAATGAGGTATGGAGCACTTTTTCTAGGATGAGTTCACAAACTTAATTGTCTGACCTCGTAGAGAAGGACATGTCCACTATAGTATAACTCTAGTTAAGTCCAACAAGTCTCTGTTTTATCTTAAAAGTTAGGATAATTCTAAGGGACAAAATTAAAAAGTCAACTCTTCACTCAGCGGATTTTAATTGGCTACACAAGGTTAATTCAAACTTCAGACTAGAGGAAGATGGGCTAGATGTTTGTAGGGCAAAAGCAGAAAGTGATTGGACAGAAAATCTCACTCAGCTGATGATGCTCCTCAGTCCTTGTCTTCTTTATTTTGAACCCATCTACCTTGACTAGGTTGGTCTCTAGACTTCCAGTTCATCATCTCTCTCCCATTTGTTCCCTGAAGTGTTTGCATGCAGCCCAGGACTGAAGATAAATAATAAACTTCTTGGAGTGTATCTCATTGGTTTGGGCAATTGTCTGTATATACTAACTATGCCTTGTGTGAGGTCCTCTGTTCAGCATGTCTGCCTTTTCTGGTCGTCCATTATTCTTAAAATTTTACTTCTGTTCTTCATTTTAGCCTGGTAGTTGGAGTCATAACCCATGCTTTTTTTTTTCAAGATCCAGAGTAATTTGCCTTCTCAAATTGAATTTTGATCCTTAATCTTGCACACTGCTAAATCCATGTCACTTAGGTATGCACCTCCTACATCCTGCCCCCCTGCCACCCCCTTAGCTTGCCATGTCTCATGTCTACTTATAAACCTGTACTGGCTTTGAATAGATTTTTCTGAATACCTTTTCAAGTATGACAAATAATATTGTTTTATGAGAAATGAAAATAAGTACTTAAAAATCTCTACCTACCAAAAATATATCACATGGAAAGCTCACAGTCATAGAATTATTGAATTTTTAAAATTTCATGTAGGGTTAGGACTCATCAACTTTAGCTTCTCATCTAAAGTTAAAAGACCTTCTATTTTATCCCTAATAGACAGTTATTTAAACCACTTGGTTGCAAGTGAAAGACACCCAACTAAAATTGACATAATAGGGAAATTTACTATAAGAAGAGTGGAGAATTTCATGGAAGTCAAAAGCAGGACTAAAACTGGGCCTAAAGAATAAATGGCCTCAAATATCACCAGGGTTCAGTAACTTTGATTTTCACTGCTTGTTGGTTTCATTCTTTCTCCGCATGGCAGAATATATGACTGCTTACAATTCCTGAGTTTTATAGATACCTTGTCAAGAGAGACTGACTTGATTATTTGTGTGATTAAGTATCACACAAAGGCTCATTTTGGGCATATTGCCCATCTTGGACGAACTGTTTGTGGCCATTGAGGGTAGGGTTTTGTTGTTTCCAACGATTGCTCTTTCAGTCTCCATGTTTTTAGGCAGTTATTTCCTATGGAAGATGGTTATAGGTTAGAATGCTATATATACAAATGATATACTCATATATATACTTGTATGTACATACGAGGTCTAGCAATCAAGTTCACGAACTCATCCTAGAAAAAGTGCCACATACCTCATTGCTGAATATCACTATGGTCACATTTGAAGTACTCTCCTTGGGAAGCTATGCACCAACGCCATGCCTAGTCCACCCTTCAAAGCAATTTTGGAACTCTTTTTCTGGAATGGCCATCAGAGCTGTCATTGTATTACCCTTGATGTCCTGAATGTCATCAAAATGTCTTCCTTTCAATATTTCCTTTATCTTTGGGTCAAGAAAGAAGTCATTGGGCACCAGATCAGGTGAGTAGGGAGTGTGTTCCAATACAGTTATTTGTTTACTGGCTAAAACTCCCTCAAAGACAGTGCCATGAGAGCTGGTGCATTGTAGTGATGCAAGAACCATGAATTGTTGGTGAAAAGTTCCGGTCGTCTCACTTTTTCAAGCAGCCTTCTCAGCACTTCCAAATAGTTTGTCCAGTTGGTACAAATTCATAATGAATAATTCCTCTCATGTCAAAAATGGTTAGCCACATTGTTTTGACTCTTGATTTGGACTTTTTTGGTGTTGGAGAATTGTCTGACTTCTATTGTGCATGTTGATGCTTTGTTTCAGGGTCATATTGGGACTTCCATATTTCATCACCAGTGATAACACAGCTCAAAACATCGTCTTGCCTTTCCAAAAGGTCTTGGCACACTTCGACTCCCCTTTGCTTTTGTTCATTGGTGAGCTCCTTTGGGAGCATTTTTGCACACACCTTTCTCATGCCAAGATTTTCAATTAAGATTTTCCTAACTGTTTCTCCATCGATGTTTACTTGGTCTGCTGTGCTTCTTACAGTTAGCTGACAATTTTGATGCACAATTTGACAAATTTTTGCAATGTTTTCATCAATTCTGCTCGTTACTGACCTCCCTGACTTCTCTTCATCAGTGATGCATTCTCTCCCCTCAAAAAAACATTTAATCCATTTGTACACTGCCGTTTTCTTCATGGCAATATCCCCATAAATTTGGACTAACGTGCCTGATTTCACTTCCACTCTTGCCATGTTTAACAAGAAAATTAATGTTTGTTCATTGCTCTAATTCAACCTCAGACATTCTCGCGACGACACACAAAAACACACAACTACAATAATGAATGCCACTCAGCAAGACACCGCCACATGTCAACAGGAGTACAGCTGTGAGACACTGATATACCAAGGTTATGAAATCGTACTGAGCTGTTTGTACAGTGCTGCCAATGTAAGCGCATGGCAGAAAGTTCATGAACTTAATTGTCAGAACTCATATACAGCAGGATTTTTATTAACTTCATTTAGTTCACCGTTCTTTCTGTATAATATTGATGAAATGCTGTAGGAACTTAACTCATACTTATATCAATTAGCTTATGGCAAAATTAGTTTTGTTATACAGAGGGTGTCAAAAAATGTATACACATTTTAAGAATGGAAAAAAATATTAAAATTGTAATAATATATACTGATAGCAAAAGATGACTACAAGTCATGTTTGGCTTCTGCAATTACAAGAGGTGCTCAAAGTGGTTGCCATCAGTGTCCAGACATTTCTGATTATGGTGAACTACTGCTTAAGCAACACTGACGGAAGTGTCCACTTATATACATTTTTTTGGCACCCCCGGTATATCGTTTGCCACAGTTCCAAGAACCTATTGACAATGTTAATGAGGACTTAGGTATGTGTAAATATATATTACACATACACCAGAGATGCCAAAAAAATGTATATAATTGGACGCTTTGGTCAGTGTTGCTCAAGCAGTAGTTCACCGTAATCAGAAGTGTCCCCTTTATATATATTTTGGCGCCCTCTGTACATACATAAAGTCCTTAAATGCTAATGTGTAACTTTCACAAATGTTTTCATTCTAACTTCACAATTTCATCAAATAGATAGGATGGACATACATATGAGGCTCAAGTTAAGTGAATTGTCCAAAGTCTCATCCTTTCCAATATAATAAACTAGGTAACTTAAACCCAGGATTTTAATTTTTAAAAATTTTTATTAAAAATATAGCTAACATACAATATTATATTAGTTTC
Source organism: Aselliscus stoliczkanus (assembly GCA_033961575.1). NCBI lineage: Eukaryota > Metazoa > Chordata > Mammalia > Chiroptera > Hipposideridae > Aselliscus > Aselliscus stoliczkanus. The sequence continues at coordinate 25,609,426 of CM066737.1, forward strand.
AGGGTTACACCATAGTTATTCAACATTTATATACCTAAAGAGGTGATCACCATGATAAGTGCAGCAACCATCTGACACCGTACCACACTATCACAGTATTATTGACTGTATTCCCTATGCTGTATATTACATCCCCATGACTTCTTTGTTTTATACCTGGAAATTCGGACCATTTATTTCTCTTCACCTTTTCTGCCCTTTTTAAATTTTTCAAATACAGTGTTGACATTCAGTATTATATTAATTTCAAGCATTCAGCAAAGTAGTTAGACATTCATATAATTTAAGAAGTGATTGCCCCTAACTAGCTTAGTACCCACCAAGCACTATGCATAGTTATTACCATATCATTGACTGTATTCCTTATGCTTTACATCCCCATGACTATTGTCTAACTACCAATTTTTACTTGTTAATTTCTTTACCTTTTTTACCCTGCCCCCAAACCCCCTCCCATTTATCATCCCAACAAATCTAGTGCCTATCTGACACCATGCATAGTTATTACAATATTACTGACTACTCGTATATTCCTTAAGCTATACTGTATATCCCCATAACTACTTTGTAACAACTAATTTGTACTTCTTAATCCCTTCCTTTTCTTTCACCCACACTCCCAACCCCTCTTCCATCTGGCAACCATCAAAATGTTTTGTGTATCCATGAGTTTGTTTCTGTTTTGTTTGTTTATTTTGTTCTTTAGATTCCTCATAGAATACAAAATCACATTGCATCTGTCTTTCTCTGTCTGACTTACTCCACTCAGCACAATACCCTCCAGGTCCATCCATGCCACTTCAGATGGCAAGAACCCATTCCCTTCCCTGGCCAAGCAATATTCCATTGTATATATTTATTGTACCACCTCCTCTTTCTCCATTTTTCCATCAGTGGACACCCAGGCTGCCTCCACATCTCGGGCATACAAACAATGCTGCAATGAACATATGGATGCACACATCCCCTTAAAGTAACATTTTGGGTTTCTTCGGATAAATGCACAGAAGTGGGATTACTGGGTCCTTCATTGTCTCTTATTATAGCCTTTGTTTTAAAGTCTATTTTGCCTTACATATGTATTGCGACACCATTTTTTTTCTTTTACATTTTCATGAGATAACTGTTTCCATCCCTTTAACTTTCAGCCTATGTGTGTCTTTTGATCTGAAGTGAGTCTTCTGTATGCAGCATATGTAAAAGTCTTGTTTTCTTATCCATTCAGCTACCCTATGTCTTTTGAGTGGAGCATTTAATCCATTTACATTGATAGTAATTGTTGATAGATATGTAACTATTGCCATTTTATTATTCATAATTTTGATATTTTTCCATCTTAAAAATGTCCCTCTGACATTCCTTGTAATACTGGTTTGGTGGTGATGAATTCCTTTAGCTACTTCTTGTCTGGGAAGCTCCTTATCTGTCTTCCTATTATTAAATGATAGCCTTGATGGGTGGAGTAATCATGGTTGTAGGTCGTTGCTTTCCATCACTTTGAATATTTTGTGCCAATCCTTTCTGGTCTACAAAGTTTCTGTTGAGAAATCAGCTGACAATCTTATGAGTGCTCCATTGTAAGTAACTAGTTGCCTTTGTCTTACTGCTTTTCAGATTCTCTCTTTGTCTTTAACCTTCGGCCTTTTGATAATAATGTGTCTTGGTGTGGGCTTGATTGCGTTTATTTTCTTTGGGACTCTGCACTTCCTGGACTTGTATGTCTATTTCCTTCACCATGTTAGGAAAGTTTTCAGTCATTATTTCTTCAAATACGTTCTCAATCACTTGCTTTCTCTATTCCCCTTCTGGTACCCCTATGATATAGATATTGTTATGCATAAGTTGTTTTGGAGGTCTCTTAAACTATCCTCACTTTTTTGGATTCTTTTCTTTTTGCTGTTCCAATTGAGTGTTTTCTGCTACCTTGGTCCAGTAATCACTGATTTGATCCTCTGTTTCATCTAGTCTGCTGGTGCTTCCTTCTAGTGCATTCTTCATTTCAGTTATTGTATTCTTCACTCCAGACTGGTTCTTTTTATGGTTTCTGTGTCATTTTTTTATGCTTTTTATCTCTTTGTTGAAGTTTTCAGTAAGTTCCTTGAGGATCCTTATAACCATTGTTTTGAACTCTGTATCTGGTGGGTTGCTTGCCTGTATTTCATTTAGTTCTTTTTCTGTTTTTTTTTTTCCAGTTCTTTAATTTGGGACGTATTTCTTTGTTTCGTCATTTTGACTGCCTCTCTGTGTTTGTTTCTATTTATTAGGTAAATCTGCTATGCCTCCCAGTCTTGGCTGGTTTGCCTTATGCAGTAGGCGTCCTGTGGGGCCCTAGCATTGTCTCCCTTGTCACCTGCTCTGGGTGCTCCAGTAGTGTTCCTCGTGTGGGTTTTTCATGCCCTCTTGTTATAGTTGAGATTTGATTGCTATTGGCATATCAGTGCATGGGATGGACCATCAGGATGATTGGCTGTGGGCTGCTGTGCATGGGGGCTTATCATACTGAGTGGGATTCACCCCAGCTGTCTCTGGTGTCTGTTAAGACTTTCCTTTCTGTGTGTCACTTGTGGGGCTAATTAGATGGTGATCTGCTGTTTTCTGAAGCCAACCTCCAAATATGTTGGTTCTGGGGCCTCTTGGGAGGGAATCTGGTGCAGGTCAAGGTCACCCACTGCCTGCAACTGGCCAGGGACTACCTGATAGGAGCTACAAAGTGATCTATAGTTTTTCACTGCCTGTGCCAAACCTGGCGGTGTGTGGGAGAGGCCATGCTGCAAACTAAGCTTGCCTGCAACCAGTACTGGGCCTGGAATAGCTCCAAAAAAAGCCAGGACTTCTCAAGACCTGCTTCCACTTGCCAGCTCCCTTATGGTTCAGCCATTGATAAAGTCTGTGTGGTACACAAATTGGGTGAGTCAGGGTCTCAAGGAGTCACTAGAGTGGGAAGAGTTGTGTTCAGCAGGTTAATGTAGATTCTGGTTTGATATCAATGCTGAGCCTGGAGCAACTCAGCAAAAGTCTTAAAGCACACCGAGGCCAGTCACAGCCTGCCTGGGGCCTGTGGACTCTGATGGTTTTCCAAGAAAAGGTGCAGTGTGGGCAGGGTAACTGCTTGCCAAGAAAGTGCCTCTGACATTGGGGGTGTTGGGTTGGGTGGGGTCCTAGTGTAGCTCACCAGAACAATTCATACTCAGACTTGGCCGTGGGTATGGGGGGTGGGGTCAACACAGGAAAGATGGCACTTGCTTGCTGGCTGCATGAGAAGAGGACCTCACACAGGGAAAATGGTGACTGTCCTCCAGCCCTCGCTTCACAGCCACACACATCAGTCTGCCCCCTATATGCCTCTGATACTACCTGAGTCACCATCCTTCCAACAGCACCCAGGGTAAGTGCCTTCGAGCAAGTGAGTCTGTGTGCGTACCCTTTAAGAGGACATTTGGGTTTCCTGCAGCCTTCCCTCCCACCACGATAGTTGGAACCCCCACTGTTTTTGACAGCCAGATATGGGTCTTCCTCTTCCCCACACCGGACCACTGGGCTGGAGATATTGGTATAAGGCTGGGGTTCCTCGCTTTTCCAGGGGTAACCCTTATGGCCAAGATATCCCTCCTGATTCTCAATTGCCACACTGAGTTTTGGGGCCTGCCCATTTCGCGTCTGTGCCCCTTCTACCATTCTCAACGAAGCTTTGTTATATCCTTAGTTATAAAACTGTTCAGCCAAACTTCAGGTGGTTCTCCAGGTTGATTGTTTTATAATTCGGTTGTAATTTTAATGTGTTCTCAGAAGGAAGCAAGCACAGTGTTTAGCTACTCTTCCATCTTCCCAGGATTTTATTTTAAACCTCCTGATCTATGGTTTTTGTTTTTTGTTTCTTGTGTTTTGGTTTTCCTCCAAAAACTACACTATCATTATTATTATTATTTCAAGGTCTCTTGTTATAAGAGTTGTAAAAACCCAATCTGTTCACCATTCTGGGCAATACTCCAGTATCTGTGCTTAAAAGAAAACATTTGAAACCTAAATGAAGATCATTTCTTTTCTCTGCTTAAGGTATAAATAGAGCAGTATTTTTGTAAATACTAAATAGTAACATCACAATTTTGATACTTTATCAGTAAAACAAGGAAGTACATTAGCATAAGTGCCAGTGATTTTTAAAAAATGATATAGAAATTTAGCTAATGATATATAAACTGTGTACACATGGAAAAGTTATGGAATATAGTTCCATTTATCTAATTGTTGATTTTCCTGGCTGATGTCGATTTATATGATTGATTGTACTGCAGTGATTAATCTTTGTTAGGAGAACAAATAACACCAGCATCCAAAGTACCATATTATAGAGATGACCTGAGACTGGTGAGTCCATGTGTGTTGACTACTTTGCTGGTCATGAGGCAAGTAACATTGTGGGAGAATTACATATAGAAGTCAGTCTTGTAAATGAAAAGTGTGTTTCAAATCACCTGTTTATTAATGAATCAGGAGTGAGTGGTGAGGAGAAACTAAGAAACAATAGTTTAACACCTAAAGGTATTGATTGCCACTCATTCTCTATTCATGTGTGTATGGAGATTTGTTTCACTTCTCCATATAATTTTTCTGACAGTTTTTCCCTGAAAAAAAGTGAACATCACAGACCACCTGATTTTATAAGAAATAACTGAAGATCATTGAGATCATAAATATAAATCCAAAGGACAACATAAATATGCAGAATGGAAAGTAGTTCATTACTTCGAAGGAAATAAATTTCCAAGTATATGTGTTTACTCCTTTTGTACAATTGCCCATTTTATGATGCTGCCTGATACTTATTATTGAAACGTATCATATTTTTGCAACTCTGACAAGCCCATGAATGACCTCATACAATTTAGCTGTCTTTGTATTTTATAGTATTTTATTCTCAAGCCAATACAGATCTAGTTCCATTACACATTTAGAAATGTCATTTTAAAAAGATTTTCCAATAAGATGTTGCTGAACACTGATTAATTTGAAATAGGCTCGCAATTGTGAATAACCTCATTTTAGATGTTGAAAATATAATTTATATCTAATTTAAACCCAATAGAAACTATAACCTGAATGATGCCATGCATTTTCTACTTTTGGTATGTTTATATATCAAAGTATTTTCAAGTATAATGGATACTTTTAAGGTATGTGTGTGTGTGTGCGCTCACGTGCATGCACATGCACGCATGTGTGTAAACTGTCATGATCTATTTTACAGATTAAAATAAGTAAAAGTAAATGGCTGGTCTAGGTATTATAGTAAGCAGAATTCTGAGATTCCTGGCTCCTATTTTAATAAATACTTCTTCCATTTTATTGAATCAAATACCAACTTTGATGTTGTTATGAAAGGATTTTGCAGTTGTAATTAAAGACCTTAATCAATTGACCTCACGATAAGGAGAATATTAGTGTGGACCTGACCTAATCAGGTGTGACTTTAAATCTGAGTCTAGAAGTGAAAGATTTATGAAGTCAGAGATTCAACAGTTAGAATCAATGTGAAAGAAGTCTCCATTGAAGACTTAAAGATGGAGGCAAAGAATGTGGTGGCTTGTGGGAACTGAGAGTGGCCCCGTGTGACAGCCAGCAAGAAAACAGGGACCTCAGTCATATAACCACTGAATTTTGCCAAACCTGAATGAATTTGGAAGAGAATCCCAAGCCTCAAATAAGATTGTAGCCCCATTCAACACTTTGATTTCAGCCTTCGTGAGACTCTGAGCAGAGGACCCAGCTATTTCATCCTCAGACTCCTGATCCAAAGAAACTATGAGCTAATACATTTATGTTACTTTAAGCTGATTAGTTTGTATTGATTAGCTATGTTGCAATAGAAAACTAACATAGATCGTTTTATCTTTTCTCTTCATAGCTTAACCCAGGTTCTGCCTCAGAAGCAGTGACTGTAATTACTTTTGGCTCTTGCGTAAAGGTCTTTAGTATTTGAAAACCCCTACGTTTTCATTTTCCCCAATGCTGTTTTCCAGTCTTACCTTCCACTGTAAGCTTTTAGTCATCCTCTTATTGAGTATGCTTTTCCCTGTATATTATACTTCTATATCAATGGGTTTCGCTGTATCCTCTATTTAGAAGTCCTTCCATACTTCTGCAATATCTCAAATTTCCAACCTTAACTGTCATTAAAGGTTCAATTCTAATGCCACCTCTTTCCAAACACTCATGAATCCACTGCAGCTTTTATAGTATGTTCCTTCTTCGTGCACCCAAAGAATTACCCTAAGCCTCTCATGAGTTTCCCATGTTCTTCATTGTATCCTCTTTGCATAGACATTTTATCTTCCTTACAATGAGGAAGCATCACTGTAGCACATATTTTGCCTTGAACATAGGAAGTGATTTAGTATTGGATGGATGGATTAGTGGATGGATGGATAGATGGCTAGATTGAGTTGGTGAATCCTGAGAGTTAGCCTTTACTATCTTAATGATTCATCCACTCCACCTTCCCTAGCTCTTGTTTATGTGCTCTGCTTTCTTGATTATTTAATTTTTTACCATCATCATACTCCAGTGTTCACACTTTTCTCTTGCTGACACAGACTTTCTCACAGCTTTTCTCTCTTATACAGACATCCCCGAGCGATAAACCTGAAAACACACTGCATGAGAAATTACATTAACCTAGTAGTTTACTGTACTAATTTAGCCTGGAGTAATTATTTGGTGCATGGAGGATAACTGTATGCTCATTCAGTTGCTAACATAATTCTTAAAGGTCTTCCTGAAATCTATATTTACCTCTCAGCACCTCCTATATTTACTTATATATACAGGCATGTGCCTCTTAATGATGATATGTTCTGTGAAATATGTTCGTTAGATGATTTCATTGTTAAGCGAACATCATAGAGTCTAATTACACAAATCTAGGTGGTATAGCCTACTACACACCTAGGCTATATGGTATACTATTGTTGTATATGTGGTCTGCCATTGACCAAAGTGTTATGATGCAGCACTTGACAATACAGTAATACCTTGGTTTGTGAACATAATTCATTCCGGAAACAAACTACTCATATTGCAAACATCGCTCATTTACCAAGTTAAAATGTATTAGATATGTTTGCTCATCTTGCGGAACACTCACAAACCAAGTTACTCGTAATCCAAGGTTTTACTTTATATGTATCTCCATACAGAAAAACATGTGTCATTTGAGCTTGAAGAAGCAGTTACAATAATCTGTTTCAGGTGTCATAATTTTGCTAGAAACATGGAAACAATTGGAAGTACATAAACTTGAATAATGCTGTAAGTAATTTATCAAGACACTTATTGTTATTACCAACCCAGCAAGAGTAAGAGGATAATTTATATCAACCATCATTATAATGGATAGTTTTTGAGTAATTCAAATCAAAAGCACTTGGTGTTTCTCATAATTGTGTGGTCATCATACACGACTGTTAATAGATTGCCAATTGCTTCTAATACTAAATTATGGATCTCAAGTAATTGAGATGAGTTAGTTAATTGTGATAGAATTCCTTATGTGTTTTGTAAGGATAATCGTGCATGTTGAATGACACTTGTAGTGATAACTGCATATGAGGAGATGATTCTCTAAACAAAGCCACTTTAATTTATAACATGTTTTTTCAGTTTTCTCTTGGTGAATACTGTGCTCTTCATCAGCTTCCTTTCCTCATCACTGTCCACCCTCAGCTTATCTTTCTATTATATTCCTGGATATTGCTATAAAGATGATGAGAAGGAGGATTACAGCCTCCAATTTTTGAGCAGTTACTATGTGTGATCTAAATAAATAGATGTATGTATGTGTGCACATGTATACAAACACACACAGATATTTATTTAATCCCCTAAACCACCTCTCCAAAAAAGATAGGAACTCAATAAATATTTTACAATTAATGAATAGTACAGATGATAAAATTATAGAAAACATCAAGAGGAGGAAAATGAGAAACAACAAATAGAGGCAGAGAACCATCAAGAAAAGTTTTTAAAATCTGAAGCTCTGAAAGATGTAACCACCTAAGCTTTGAAGCAGAGCTGGAAGTCAAAACCAAATCTGGTTGGCACTACAGTGTATTCACTAATGATACTAGATCAATTGCTTCCTCCACAGAAAAGCCAGTGACACGTCTTCGTTCGCATTTCATCAGATTCTTCTAAATGATTACTTCTTTTCCCTATTGCCTATTTCTCCTCCAATTGATGTTTTCTATGAGAAGTTTATATGTACCATCCACAAATTTAAAATATATATTGAGGGCCAGCCGAGTGGCACATTGGTTGGAACTTCGTTTGGGGCGCCAGCTCTGGGCAGTGGGGTCGCAGTTCGAATCCCACATTTGAGGGCCGGTGACGCTACGCCCTCTATAGCTAAGATGGTGAACAACAGCTCGACCTGGAGCTGGGTTGCCATGTGTCGCCCGCGATAGAGTGAGCTGCAGTGGGGCTGGCCAGCAGCTGGCCAGCAGCTGGCCAGCGGCTGGCGTGTGCTTTCATGAGCTGCCGTGAACTGCTATGAGTGGCCATCCAATGGCCAGCAACTGATCTACCTCAGCTGGGAAGAGCACAATGATAATACCAATATGGGCCAGTAAAGCGAAGTCCTCCACAACTAGACTGAAGAACAAAAGGACAGCAACTTGTCTGTTCCCCTTCCCCGATTCCCCAACGCTGTACCCTCCCCCAGTTCCCCAATAAAATCTTTAAAAATAAATAAATAATACAAAATATGTATTGAGTGCCAACCTTGTGCCAGGCAAAGAGGATATATCATTGAACAAAATGACACAGCCTCCTACCCTTATGGAGCTTATAACCTAGTAGGAGAAGATAGACAATAAATAAATAAAACTATATGAGGTCAGACAGTTAAGTTTGCAGTCTCATCTTAGAAAAAGTGCTGCATGCCTCATTGCTGAATATCACTATGGTCACCTTAGAAGTACTCCCCTTGGGAAGCTATGCATGGATGCCAGTGCCTAGTCCACCCTTCAGATCAATTTTGGAACTGTTTCTGAAATGACCATCAGAGCTGTCACCATATTACCCTTGATGTCCTCAATGTCATCAATATGTCTTCCTTTCAATATTTCCTTTCTCTTTAAAGAAAGAAGTCACTGGGGGCCAGATCAGGTGAGTAGGGAAGGTGTTCCAATACAGTGATTTGTTTACTAGCTAAAAACTCCCTCACAGACAGTGCCATGTGAGCTGGTGCATTGTCGTGATGCAAGAGCCATGAATTGTTGGTGAAAAGTTCAGGTCGTCTAACTTGTTCACGCAGCCTTTTCAGCACTTCCAAATAGTAAACTTGGTTAACTGTTTGTCCAGTTGGTACAAACTCATAATGAATAATCCCTCCGATATCAAAAAAGGTTAGCAACATCATTGCAACAAGTTTGCAAACTTCATTGTCTGATCTCATATACTCTGTCAGGTGATGACAAGTGCTATTAAGACAAATAGGGAGGAGAGAAGGGAGTGACATGGAGTGAGGACTCTGGTCAAAGAAGGTCTCACTGGTAACATGAAACGAATCAGCAGGCCCCTAAAAGACATTGCAGTTCACATACGCCCCTTCCAGGTGGATAAAGGATTTGTGCAGCCCTCTGGTCATAGAAGACTCAATGGCTGAGGTCCGAGGCAATGTCCAACGGTCAGAGTAGTGGATATACATGTGCTTTGTTTTCACTTCCAGGTCCACAAGTGTCTAATATATAAGTAAGTATTTTTGACTTACCACGTGACAGTGGGCTCAAGACAGCAAAGTTAGTTCTAGATCTTACCCTTAGGGGTCGATGGGGCACCTGGTACTCAGCTAGGATGTGTTGATTTTGATTCATGAACTGAGTTGGAAGTATCAGTACATAACCAAATGGACTTGGTGTAGGACAGCAGAGAGTGGAGTGGATTCCTTGGGCTTCATTTGTCCTAGCCGCCTGGTTTCTTTTGGCATAGACATAAGATAAACCTCATTCATCCAGCAGCCACACACCCCTCTGCTCAGTAAGAGGGTAAGCATTTTGAGGCAGATTGTTTTTCCTGTATGCTTTCTGAAAAGGCATAGCTGAGTGTATTTCCACAAGAGCTTTTACATTCATAGGCAATATTTCTGAGTGTGTTTTAGCATAAAATCTCACTGCTACATGTTTGAGGATATACTCTTTTGTGACTATAACTTTTATCAGTCATTTAAGTTTTATTAGTAATCGCCTTAACTGCAAAGCAGTTTAATTTCTCTTGCCAATGTGGTCTTTTTTTTTGAGACTGTAAATTTTATTTTTAAAAATTATTTTCATTTTTCAATTAGAGTTGTGTGATCTTAGTAGAATCTTGGTTTTGTCAGGATTAAACAGAGTGGTCTGTACAAATACCACAACCTCATTTATCTTCAATAAGCTTGTGAGCTCATCTGACATCAATGAATGTGGTTTGGGTTCACCAGAAGTTCCATTTCCTGGTTTCCCATTTGTTTCTAATATGAGTAGTAAGGAAAGTGTTTACCATTATAGAACTTCAACATATACAATATCAGCAAGAAAGGGGTTGAAGTAATATTGGAATTCAAACATGGCCTACATAGTTTCTAAGACCTGTCTATCTTTTGTGCCAGATCTTGTGCCTTTTTTTCTTTTATTTTTTTTTTGAGGGCAGTGTCACTGGCCCTCATATGTGGGACCCGAATTGGGGCTGCTGGCTTCCGAAGCCAGCATTTAACCACCGTGCCACTTGGCCGGCCTGATCTTGTGTCTTTTAGTAGATTGATAAACAAATGGAAAATTTGTCTCGTTTGCTCTGTATTTCATTCTTCCCAGATACGCCCTGTACTTTTGAAACAATTTTATCCATAGAATGGTGGAGAGGTGAGTAAAATAATGTATTGCAAAAACTGGTTAGATTCCTGGCCTGAGCTGAGCAGCTGCTGAGCTGCCAACAGGTGGCAGGATGGCTCAGCTGAAAAACAAAAACAAAAACAAAAACAAAACAAAACAAAACTGGGAGAGTTATAATGTCTCACATTCTTGGTTTGACTTTGCTTCCTCATGATATCATTGGTATCTTTATCCTCCACATTTATTATAGATGGAAATTATCTTTAGAAGTTAGATTAGATTCAGGTTTGAGATTTTTGATAAGAGTATTTCATAGACAGTACTGTGGTCCTCATATTGCTTCCTAATGGATATCACACAATGATTCATTGTCCCGTTTTTATTAAAGTCCCACTGATAAGTGGATTTTGGTAGTATAGCCTGATCTCTCAATTGTGAAATTCCCCCAAGTGGCCATGTAGTAGTTTTAGCATTGTTTTCTGAATCAATTATGTCATTTAGGTTTGCAAAATCATAGTTTTCTAATTTTCTTGTTCCTTCGATATTTATTAGTCAGAATTGTTCTGTAACAAATACCCTACCTTCATCAATGAGTACGATTTAGTTACTTTGAAATACAGCCCATAGGGTAAATATTTAGCTCTTTCCTTTTAATTGCCAAATTTCAGAATAAGAAATTGGTAAACTAGAATCTCTAAATGGTTTCCATTGAGGGTTTTATATTAAATGTGATGTACAGTTAAACAAAATAGCAAGCATTACAAGAACCTAGTTGGCTTTTTTCTAGAAAAATTACATTATTGATAAGTTCTGTAAATGAGAGTAACTGATCACACAGTAAAACAGTCAGTCTGTTACATCTGGCAAGCACTCCTTTTTAGGGAACGTCAGAAAGGTACCATGCCTCCACAGACCCTCAGCCTCATCTAAATGTACTGCAAAGACTGAGTCATATGTGGTACTTTCCCCAAGGGAGCCATTCTAGGGCTGTAGTTGGAATCTGAGGGCGGGGTTACATAAACGTTGGCTCAAGCATCCACTCATTATTTCTGGGTATCTAAGACACTGTACTGCTAGTGAAAAAAGTCTCTCTTCAATGAAAAGTAATAAAGAATTGACAGTCTTCTCTCTGGGTATTAAAAACAACTCATTCTGGGAATAACATCAATATTTGTTGAATAATTTAACAAACTGTTATTCAAAAATATTTATCAACTAGTTATGTGAAAATCATTCTGTTAGTTGCAGTGGGGTTGGGGGTGGGGGTAAACAACAACTTATATACAGAGGGTGCCAAAAAAAAAAAGGAAAGGAAAAAACTGTATTAAAATTGTAAGCAAGGAAAAAACTGTATTAAAATTGTAATACTTAATATATACTGGTAACAAAACATGAATGCAAGTCATGTGAGTACATTTTTTTGGCACCCCCAGTATTTTCCAGGATTTAAAGGATATTTCTTTTATGCAGGGGGTGCTTCTAGATAGATAGATATAGATTAGATACATAGGCAGATATACTCACACATATGACCTTAGTAATATAAGGTACAAAATAATACCGTTGAGGAGGTGCCATTTATCATGGTAATTGAAAACTAAGAAGTTTTTTTTTTCTTTCATTCACTGTCTTCTTATAAAGAAAGCTCCATGGAGGATATGATATTGGTGTTTGATATGAAGGAGAGAAAGATCTGATATGACTTGGAAAATGATTCCATATAGTATTTAAAGGAAAAGTCAAGTAGAATTCCAAGGTTTCTGGCCTGTTTGGATGGATAATGGTGTGTTGCAGCTGTTCAGATGAGTGGTGATGATGGTGGGGGACCTGATGAATTCAGGTTTTTTGTTTGTTTGTTTGTTTGTTTGTTTGTTTTTTAAATATGGAACGCTTCACGAATTTGGGTGTCATCCTTGTGCAGGGGCCATGCTAATCTTCTCTGTATTGTTCCAATTTTAGTATATGTGCTGCCGAAGCAAGCACTGAATTCAGTTTTTGAAAGCAAGCATAACTGGACAACATCTATGTAATTCCTCCTGCTTTAACTTCTGGCCTGATACTTGATCTACTGCTCCCATTCATTCATTTAGTGAACATTTGAGTTTCGACTATGTGCCAAGAACTGTACTGTGCTAGAACTGCAACAAAGGACAAAGACAGATAAAGGTCTACCTATACAGAGCTGATAGAGTAGTCTGCTGAGGAAAAATGGGTATTAAAATATTATATGATTGGCCAGCTGAGTGACTCAGTTAGTTAAGAGCTCGTTCAAGAATACTAGCTGAGCTATGAGCAACAGCAGTTCAATGCCCAGGCTGAGTTGAGCTTCTGCTAAGCTGCCAACAGGTGGCAGGATGGCACAGCTAAAAAAAAAAGTATTATATGATTCATTTTAATTGTGTGTTTTTTTAGATTTTTTTAAAAAGATTTTATTGGGGAATTGGGGGAGAGGAACAGCGTTGGTGAATCGGGGAAGGGGAACAGACAAGCTGCTGTCCTTTTGTTCTTCACTCTAGTTGCGGAGGATGTTTCTTCACTGGCCCATGTTGGTATCGTCATTGCGTTCTTCCTGGATGAGGCAGATGGGTGGCTGGCCTGTGGATGGTCACTCATCGCGGCTATTGGCAGCTCACGCTGGCTGCCGGCCACTCACTGTAGCCTATGGCAGCCCACTGCAGCAGGGGATGCAGCCTACACCGTCGCTGGGGCTCGCACAGCCCAGCTCCAGGTGGAGCTGTTAGCTGTAGAAGGCAGTGTCACTGGCCCTCATGTGGGATCTGAACCGGGGCTGCTGGCATCCCAAAACCAGCTCTTAACCAATGCGCCACTCGGCCGGCCCTTTTTAGATTTTTTTTAATTGGGGAATTGGGGGAGGGGAACAGCATTGGGGAACGGGGGAAGGAGAACAGACAAGTTGCTATCCTTTCGTTCTTCAGTCTAGTTGCAGAGGATGTTGCTTCACTGGCCCATCTTGGTATCATCATTGTTCTCTTCTCAGGTGAGGCAGATCGGTTGCCGGCCTCTGGACGGCTGCTCACAGCGACTCTTGGCAGCTCACACTGGCTGCCAGCTGCTTACGCTGCCTGCCAACCACTCACTGTAGCCTATGGCAGCCCACTGCAGCAGGGGCTGCAGCTATGCCATCCTGGGGACTCACAGCAGCCCAGCTCCAGGTGAAGTTGTTGTTCACCATCTTAGCTGTAGAGGGCAGTGTCACTGACCCTCATATGTGGGATCCGAACCGGGGCCGCTGGCGTCCCAAGCCAGCTCTTAACCAATGTGCCACTCGGCCGGCCCTGATTCATTTTGGTTTTGATGGGAGCTAAAGAGCGTTGGAACTTCTGAAAGTATTTGAGAGGGTGATCTAATCCAATCTGGGAATATGGTAGAACTCCCTGAAATCAATCTGTGCACATAACTACCAGTGGTATGTGGTTGTACTCTGGGGAAGTATGTTCCTTTTTGCCCAAGCACTGAAGCTCTTCCTTGGTAACCTCAAGATCTTACACATAGTTAGAGCCTCGGATGCCTTGTCTGGAAAATTAGGATGATTATATTCCCTACACCGTCCTAAGAGGACTAAATGAAATGATTCATGCAAACCATACTCGTATAGTGTGGTGCCAGACAATATGGATGCTTTCTCTCCCTGTTCCCTACATCTCATTCTTGTGATTGTCTATGTTCAGAACATAGCTCAGCAGCATGCTCGCACACGTGTGGAAACAGGTAGGCATTTAGGACATCACATCCTTGGAACATATTAACCCATCTAAGTCTTCCTTGTCTCTCTTCCTTCTGTGTTGGGCTTATCATCATCTTCATCATCATTAGATTTGGAGGGTGCTTTCAGAGGCCTTATTATAGCAAAATCATAAAACTAGATGAATTGTCAAAACCTTCAAACTCTGCTTCATATGTTTCCCAACCACATAGGTACCCTGACTACACAGCTTAGATTTTGCAAGAGGCTAAATTCAAATAGATTTTGTTCTAGTTGTTTTTACAAATACACTTGAACTTGTTAGACTCTGTGTCCCAATTTTTAATTGAAATGTAAGTTCATCATACTTCAGATAAAAACTACATATATATATAGTTTCATTCATAGTGCAGGCCCTTAGTATCTTCATTTGCTCTAGCTGCTTTAGAGCAAACTGAATAACAAAACTGGATTTCATCTGTTAAAACACTGGAGTAAAAGCAGGTCATCCAAACCCTACTTCTTTTTCCTTTAAATATCCTCAAATATTTGCATATTGCCTTTATGTGTTTCCTCTTTAGCCCCTCTTTGTTTTAGAAGGAAATGTAATTTCATTTCCTCTACATGAACAACCACCATCAATACCTGATATCCTGTGGGTCTCTTGTAAGACTAGTGTTTTTAACCTCAATTGAATTTTTAGTAGTTTTCCTCATAAATTCTGAAAATGTTTAGTCATTTTTATCATCGTGGTGCTGTTATTGACTGTTCCTGCTATTTTTGAAAGAATTATCTCTCCAATTCACAGAGCTTCCAAAGGCAGAAGGGATGTATTTTTCTCAACAGTCTGCCTGGGAGGGGCTGCAGCAGCAGTGAATGTGTGGTGGTATACATTTCAAGGTTTGCAAATAGCAGATTGGGGTAGGAGGACATGCCATATACAAGTGATATGTCCCCATGCACTCTGATAGACCACATCTTGACTCATCTTTTTTTTTTATAAATGAGAAGGGAACACACACACACACACACACACACACAAACACACTGTATGGCACAGTGGGTAAGGAAGGGACATGCATGCCCTTGATCCAGGCTGCCTGGGATTTTATTTCTCCTGAGCCAGTTACTACCCATGAGCTGTGTGAGATTGGGTGTGAGTCTTTATATTTCTACATCTTAGTTTCCTCATTTATATAATGGGGTTAATAATAGAACCTATTGCATAGGGTTGCTTTGAGAATCAAAAGACTTAATCGTATATAGACATTAGTTCAGTGCCCGAGACATAGGAGAACTTCAATAAGAATTTACTATTGCAGTGTTTCTACTCTGATTACTTGGGATGCATTGGCATGGAGCTAAACACTTGCATGCCTCACCAGTAAGAATTTCAAAGCAATGGTGACTGTTATTCAAAGGAATAAATCTGTTATTCACATTGTTATCAAAGCTCCTTGAAAGGTAGAAAGAGTTGATCTTTTTACCCCTTTTATCATTCTAACAAAGCCCCATGGAGTCCTTTGCTGGTGGTTTTCATGTGATAGCTCTCCAGGAAGCGGTCCTGTCCCCTGAGCGATCATTTATCCAACACTACACCCACACCCTATTTTAACAAGAGGTGATCAGCATGTGTGTAGGAGGTGGGGTCAGGGGACAACTTCTGTGAAGAAATATGAAGTATATTTGTATGGTGTGCAAATGTGTGTGCGTTAAGGATTAAGCATCCTACATATACTGGGATTTAATGTACTCTTAGAAAAATCAAATGCTTTTTCTCCAGGGAAGGGATCAACAAATCCAGGAGGAAACAGCATAGGGATGGTTGTCAGGGAGATATAAAGTTTTAATTTTCAGTCTTCTGTAGGATAGTCACGAGGTGAACAAGCAGGAATTGACTGCTCCATGACTTCAGAGTTGATTTTATGTTTCAAACTCCTCCACTCCCTCACCCCACTCAAGGAATTTGTTGGGATGACTATTCACCATAAATCAGAGCTGTACAAAGCACGGACTTAGAGGCAGAGGAGCCTGGCTCTATCGCTTGCCAACTGTGTTACCCTGGCCAAATGCCTTATTCTCTCAGAGCACTGTTTCTCGCATATGTAAAACGGAGATAAAAATACCTATCTCCTAGGATTGAGGTGGACATTAAATGAGTGGTCTGAAAACTCCTTAACACATTTTTTTATGAGCTATCCTTGAGCTAACATATTTTGAACTGTCATTGGCTCATGCTATTTGAAACCATTTCCACTGAACTTCAGGAAGAGCCTGAAAGTCTGTTATCAGTTTAACCTCGTGACAGTCCAATTAGCTTATTTTTAAGGTAGAGAAAAATTTGCCAAGTGTTTGAATTACTTTCTACACAAATAATATTACAGGCTGACTTTCCCTATATACAGGTTTTCTAAGGTTATTTTGACTGAGGTAGTATCTATGGAAGGACTTGAGAAAATGATATTATAGTTCTTCAATGAAAGCACTAAATGAAAACCAGCCATTGCCTCTCAGCCACCTGATGAATATCTCAGAAGTGGATGGAGTAGAGGCTTGATCACTGCACTGTACACCTGAAGCTGATGTTGGTATAGTATTGTATGCCAACTGCAACTGAATATGTGGATGGTCACGGGATGTGGAGTATACTGTGGAGGGGAGTCAGGGGAGTTGTGATGGATATGTATGATATGAGGGGGAGTGGGGTGGCGAACTCTGGGAGGGGGGTTTTCACTTTGGGGGATAAAGAGTATAACTATTGCATTGTGTTGTACACCTGAAACTAATTAAAAAAAAGAAAGAAAGAAAAAGTCATAATCCAAATTCTTATTGTTATCCAACAGGAATTTTTTTTCTTTTTTTTTTTTATTAATTTCAGGTGTACAAAACAATGCAATAGTTATCCTTTTCACCCCTTACAAAGTAACAACCCCATCTGCTGCCCCCCAACAGGAATTTTCTATCGGTCACATTCAGTGAGTAAGGATGAGGATATGGCTCTGTGTCCTGAAAGATCCAAGCTAAACAATTAAAGTGACCAATGTGCCCTCTGGTTTGAGTTGACATGTCTAATTCTTGAATTTTTCTTTCCTGTAGTTCAACCATATTTTACTCCAGACTTAAGAGCCTTGAAAGAGTATTGTAATTATGACAGTTTTCTCAGAATACCATTTGCTGGCTGCTGATAACCTTTCTTCAGTTTTGGCAGCAACATGTCTTTGTTAAAAAATTTTCAACACTGCTTATATCCAGTGGGGGGATTGTTTCCTTGCAGAAAACCTTTTGAAGGTCACCCATCACTAGTGTATTTTTAAGTCAGCATGTACACTTCCAGCAGCAGGATAATCATTAACTCTAAATGAACCTTAAGACAACAGAGAATTAAGCATAAATCTCTGTGTATAAAGAAGGCAGATTCAATTTTAAGCTATAGTAGGATTGAGAGAGAAAAAACCCAGACACAATTGTATATTAAATTTTAGAAAAGGAGATAGAATTTTAAAGCAAGCTCTTGAGTTAAAACATTAGATTTTTTTTTGATGTGTTATACTTTTAAATCTTTGAACTTCTCATAATTCTTAAACCCCTCAGTTTTTCATAGAACATGGTCTTTATAGAAATATTAACATTGTACATTAAAGTATAGAGAAGAAAATACAAATTGCCCATAAATCCATCACTCAGAGATAACCACTATTAAATTTTTACTATATTTCTATCCAATCATTATTCTATTAATTTTTTTTAACATAGCCAGTGTAATATTAGATGTATTAGTGATCTATGATTTTGGATTTTTCAGACAATTTAAAAAAATATAGGGAGCAGCATAAAATTATCAACTTTTCATGTGCCAAGTAAAAACAAAACATAAACAAAACATTCAGCCATGGACAGCAATAAAAAAATCGATCATCTCCATCACCATCATTGTATAAAAGGATATTTTAACACCACAGTGCAAAATGATAAAATCTCAGAATAAAATAGCCATTCAGATTGAATAAACTTTTATGAGAAACTATCAATATTGTCTTTATTTTTCTTATTTTGTTATAGACTGGTAAAAACTTTATCTTGACAGCCATAATGACCATGGCTGTTCCCTAGCAGTGAATTGGCTAGGAGAGGGAAAAAAAAGAAAAATATTGTTCAGCCTTTCTTAAAATACAAGGTCTGACAATTACATTTGTGAACTTGTCGTAACAATGTTGCTAACCTTTTTGATATCAAAGGGATTATTCATTAGGAATTTGTACCAACTGGACAAACAGTGAACCAAGTTTACTATCTGGAAGTGCTGAAAAGGCTGCATGAAAAAGTTAGACAACCTGAACTTTTCACCAACAATTCATGGCTCTTGCATCATGACAGTGCACCAGCTCACACGGCACTGTCTGTGAGGGGGTTTTTAGCTAGTAAACAAATCACAGTATTGGAACACCCTCCCTACTCCCCTGATCTGGCCCCGAATGACTGCTTTCTTTACCTGAAAATAAAGGAAATATTGAAAGGAAGACGTGTTGATGACATTCAGGACATCAAGGATAATATGATGACATCTCTGATGGCCATTCCAGAAAAAGAGTTCCAAAATTGCTTTGAAGGGTGGACTAGGTGCTTGCATTAGTGCATAGCTTCCCAAAGGGAGCACTTTGTAGATGACCATAGTGATAATATTCAGCAATGAGGTATGTAGCACTTTTTCTAGGATGAGTTCATGGACTTAATTTTCCGGCCTCATACATGGTCACACATTTCAGTTGAGCCCCTAACATTGCCTATAGTCCTACTACTTATCCCAAGTACATTTAATCTCTCACTATCAGATGTTCTATTTCATGCCTTCTCGTCTGTCCTCAAGCTTCCAATAACTGCTATGCTCTTCTCTCTCTCAGCTGATGATATTGCTTCCTAATTTCACTGAGAAAATACAAGCATTCAAAAGAGGAACTTCTCATAATGAGATACCACTCACAACTGCTAGGATGACTCGTATAAAATGGATGTTCAGTAACAAGTGCTGGGTGAAGATGTGATAAAATTGGAATGCTGATCCATTGCTGTGGGAATGTAAAATAGTGTGGTATTCTGTCTTCTTCTTCCCCTCTTATTGACATACCCACTAGAGTGGTACATTTGTTACCAATGACGAACCTCCACTGACATGTCATAATCATCCAAAATCCCTAGTTTACATTAGGGTTCACCCTCAGTGTTTTGCTTTCTGTGGATTTAGACAAATGTGTCATGGCATGTATCCATCATTCTAGTAGCACACAAAATATTTCCACTACCCTAAAAATCCTCTGTGCTCCTCGTATTCATCCCTCACCCGCTCTATCCCTTGCAACCACTGAACTTTTTATCCCCACCATGGCTTTGCCTTTTCCAGTATGTCATATAGTTGAAATCATTCAATATGTATGTACCTTTTCAGATTGGCTTCTTTCACTTAGTAATACGCGCTAAAAGTTCCTCCATGTCTTTTCATGGATTGATAGCTCATTTCTTTTAGCACAAAATAATATTCCATTGTCTGGATATTCCACAATTTATTCATCCATTTACCTCTTGAAGCACATCTTGGTTTCTTCAATTTTTAGCAGTTATGAGTAAAGCTGCTATAAACATCTATGTGCAGGGTTTTGTGTGGATATATATTATCAACTCCTTTGGGTAAATACCGAGGAGCACAATGGCTGGACCATATGGTAAGAGTAAATTAATTTTGTAAGAAACTGTCAGATTGTCTTCCAAAGTGGCTGTACCATTTTGGATTCTCACCATTAGTAAATAAGAGTTTTTGTTGCTCCACATCCCCACCAGCATTCATTTTCATTGTTTTCGGTTTTGGCTATTCTAATAGGTATGTAGAGTATTTCGTTATTTTAATTTCCAATTCCCTAATGGTATTGAACATATTTTCATACACTTATTCACCATCCGTATATCTTCTTTGATGAGGTGTCTGTTTTGGTCTTTTGCTAATTTTTTAAATCAAGTTGTTTCTTATTGTTGAGTTTTAAGAGTTCTCTGTGTCTTTTGGATAACAGTTCTTTATCAGATATATCTTTTGCAAATATTTACTCCCAGTCTGTGGCTTGTCTTCCCATTCTCTTGATAATGTCATTTGCAGATCAGAAGTTTATCATTTTAATCAACCCCAGGTTATCAATTATGTCTTTTATAGATCATGCCTTTGGCATTGTATCCAACAGGTCAACACCATCTGTAAGGTCATCTAGATTGTCTCATATGTTATTTCCTAAGGATTGCGTGTGTGTGTGTGTCTGTGTGTGTCTGTATGTGTGTGTGTGTGTGTGTGTGAAATAGCATCCAATTTGAAAAGGAAGCAGTAAAACTGTCATTATTTACAGATGACATGATATTATATATAGAGAAAACCTTAGACTCCACCAAAAAGCTATTAAAAGTAATAAATGAATTCAGTAAAGTGGCAGGATACAAAGTTAAAAATCAGAAATCTGTGTTTCTATACACTAGTAACAAATGATCAAAAGGAGAAATGCAGAAAGCAATCCCACTTACAATTGCTTCGAAAAGAATAAAATACCTAAGAATAAATGTAATCAAGCAGGTGGAAGACATGTCTCTGAAAACTATAAGACATTGATGAAAGAAATTAAAGAGGAGACAAATAAATGGAATGCTATACTGTGCTCATAGATTGGAAAGATCAATATGGCTAACCTATCCATACCCAAGGCAATCTGCAGATTCAATGCAATTGCTATCAAAATAGCAATGGTATTCTTTTCAAACTGAGAATAAATAATTCTAAAATTTGTATTGAACTACAAAATACCCAGAATACCCAAAGCAATCTTCAGAAAGAATAACAAAGTAGGAGTTATCATGCTCCCTGATTTCAGACTACACTATAAAGCTATAATATTCAAAACAGTAAGGTACTGATGCAAAAACAAACACATAGATCAATGGAACAGAACAAGAACAAGGAGGCCAGAGATAAGGCTTCATTTATATAATCAACTAATCTGTGGCATAGGAGGCAAGAATACACAATGGGGGAAATTACAGTCTCTTCAATAAATAGTGACAGGAATACTAAACAGATAAATACAAAAAATGAAACTGGACCATTTTCTGACACCATATACAAAAATAAACTCAAGGGTCTGGCTGAGTAGCTCAATTGGTTAAGAGCTCGCTCAAATTTGCAATGATATGGATGGACCTAGAGACTAATATGTTAAGTGAAATAAGTCAGTCAGAGAAAGACAAATACCATATGATCTCACTCATATGTGGAATCTGAAAAACTGTATGAATGAGCAAAGTAAACAAAAACTGTCTCATAGATATAGAGGAAAAATCAGGGTTGCTAATTGGGAGGGAGATGGGGATGAGGGAGAAAGGGAAGGGATTAGACAGCAAAAATAGGCAACTACAATATTGCCACTGGGAAATGAAAAACAGTTTGGGGAATATAATTAATAATGTTGTAAATATTTTGTGGGGTGTCAGATGGTCATATGTCTTGTTAGGGAGACCATTTCATGGATGGAGTAGAGGTTTGATCACTGCACTGTATAACTGAAGCGGAGGTTGTGTACCTACTGTATTGAATACATATAGTCACGGGATGTGGATTATACTGTGGAAGAGAGTCAGAGGAAGAGTAATTAATATATATGATAAGGGGGGAGGAGTGGGGTGGCGAATTGGGGGTGGGGTGTTGCCACTTTGAGGGGTAAAATGTATAACTATTGCACTGTGTTGTACACCTGAAACTAATGAAAATAAAGAAATTTTTTAAAAAAAGAGCTCGCTCAAGAATGCAAGCTGAGTTCTGAGCAGCAGCAGTTCAGTCCCCAGCCCGAGCTGAGCTGCCGCTGAGCTGCCAACAGGTGGTAGGATGGCTCAGCTAAAATAAATAAATAATAAATAAACAGATAAATAAACTCAAAATGAATTACAGACTTAAATGCAAGACATGAAACTACAAACCCGCTTGAAGAAAACATTGGCATTGTAGTAGGTTTTGATGTCTGGTAGCGTGATCCCCCCGACTTTGTTCTTATTTCTCAGGATTGCCAAGGCTATTCTGGGTCTTTTATGGTTCCATATAAATTTTGGGATTATATTTTCTATTTCTGTGAAAAATGCCCTTGGTAGTTTGATAGGAATTGCATTGAATCTATATATTGCTTTAGGCAGTATGGACATTTTAACTATATTAATTCTTCCTATCCATGAGTATGGTAGGTGTTTCCATTTATTTGTATCTTCTATGATTTCTTTCTTCAGTGTCTTATAATTTTCTGAATACAGATCTTTCACTTCTTTGGTTAAATTTATTCCTAGGTATTTTATAGTTTTTGAAGCAATTGTAAATGGGACAGTTTTCTTAATTTCTGTTTCCGTTAGTTTATTATTGGTATATGCAAATGCCACTGATTTCTGAACATTGATTTTATATCCTGCTACTTTACTGAATTCGTCTATCAGTTCCAATAGTTTTTTGATGGAGTCTTTGGGGTTCTCTATATACAGTATCATGTCATCTGCATATAATGACAATTTTACTTCTTCCTTGCCAATTTGGATGCCTTTTATTTCTTTTTGTTGTCTGATTGCTGTGGCTAGAACTTCCAGCACTATGTTGAATAAAAGAGGAGAAAGTGGACATCCTTGTCTTGTTCCTGATCTTAAGGGGAATGGTTTTAGCTTTTCCCCATTGAGTATGATGTTAGCTGGAGGTTTATCATATATGGCTTTAATTATGTTGAGATATGATCCCTGTATTCCCACTTTGCTAAGGGTTTTTAACATAAATGGCTGTTGGATTTTGTCAAACGCTTTTTCTGCATCTATTGAAATGACCATGTGATTTTTATCCTTCATTTTGTTGATATGGTGTATCACATTAATTGATTTGCGGATGTTGAACCAGCCTTGTGTACTAGGGATGAAACCCACTTGATCATGATGTATGATCTTCTTAATATATTGCTGAATTCTGTTTGCTAATATTTTATTGAGAATTTTTGCATTTATATTCATCAGGGAGATTGGCCTGTAGTTTTCCTTTTTTGTGCTGTCTTTATCTGGTTTTGGAATCAGGGTGATAGTGGCTTCATAAAAAGAATTTGGGAGCCTTCCCTCCTTCTGGATTTTTTGGACTAGTTTGAGAAGAATAGGTGATAGTTCTTTTTTGAATGTTTGATAAAATTCACTTGTGAAGCCATCTGGTCCAGGGCTTTTGTTTTTTGGGAGCTTGTCAATTACTTATTCAATTTCCTTGTAATCAAGACAGTATGGTATTGGCATAAAAACAGGCACATCGATCAGTGGAACAGAACAGAGCACCCAGAAATAAATCCAGGCATTTACGGACAGTTAATCTATGACAAGGGAAGCAAGAATTTACACTGGAGTACAGATAGTCTATTCAATAAATGGTGCTGGGGAAATTGGACTGATACATGCAAAAAAATGAAACTGGACCACCTCCTTATGCCATATACAAGAACAAATTCTAAATGGATTAAAGACTTAAACGTAAGACCTGAAACCATAAAATTCCTAAAAGAAAATATAGGGAGTACATTTGCAGACATTACCCGGAGCAATATTTTTACTGATACATCCCTATGGGCAAGGGAAGTAAAAGAAAAAATGAACATATGGGATTATATCAGACTTAAAAGTTTTTTCACAACAAAGGAAACCATTAATAAAACAAAAAGGAAGCCTACTGAATGGGAGAATATATTTGCCAATGATATATCTGATAAGGGTTTGATATCCAAAATTTATAAAACACTCATGAAACTCAACACCAAAAAAATAACCCAATTAAAAAATGGGCAGAAGATATGAAGAAACATTTCTCTAAAGAGGACATACAGATGGCCAACAGGCATATGAAAAAATGTTCAACCTCACTGGTCATTAGGGAAATGCAAATAAAAACCACAATGAGATACCACCTCACTCCGGTCAGAATGGCTATCATCAATAAATCAACAAACACCAAGTGTTGGCTGGGCTGTGGGGAAAAGGGGACCCTGCTACACTGTTGGTGGGATTGCAGATTGGTGCAGCCACTATGGAAGTCAGTATGGAGGTATCTCAAAAAACTGGAAATGGAGCTACCTTTTGACCCTGCAGTTCCACTCCTAGATATTTATCCTGAAATACCCAAGACACTAATTCGAAAAAATATATGCACCCCTATGTTCATAGCAGCGCTATTTACAATAGCTAAGACTTGGAAACAACCGAAATGCCCATCGGTAGATGACTGGATTAAGAAACTGTGGTATATTTATACAATGGAGTATTACTCTACTATAAAGAATGAAATCGTACCATTTGCAATGATATGGATGGACCTAGAGACTATTATGTTAAGTGAAATAAGTCAGTCAGAGAAAGACAAATACCATATCATCTCACTCATATGTGGAATCTGAAAAACTGTATGAGTGAGCAAAGTAAACAGAAACTGTCTCATAGATATAGAGGAAAAATCAGGGATTCTAGTTGGGAGGGGTGTGGGATGAGGGAGAAGGGGAAGGGATTAGACAGCAAAAATAGGCAACTACAATATTGCCACTGGGATATGAAAGACAGTTTGGGGAATATAATTAATAATGTTGTAAATATTTTGTGGGGTGTCAGATGGTCATATGTCTTATTAGGGAGACCATTTCATGGATGGAGTAGAGGCTTGACCACTGCACTGTACACCTGAAGCTGAGGCTGTATAATATTGTATACCAACTGTAATTGAATATATAGATAGTCACGGTATGTGAATTATAATGTGGAAGGGAGTCAGACGAAGTGTAATAGATATATATGATATGGGGAGGAGGAGTGGGGTGGCCAAATGGGGGAAGGGGATTGTCACTTTGAGGGGTAAAAAGTATAACTATTGCACTGTGTTGTACACCTGAAACTAATTAAAAATAAATTAAAAAAAAAAAAGAAAACATTGGCAGTAAGGTCTTTGTCATCAGCCTTAGCAATAACTTTTTGAATATGTCCCTCCAGTCAAGGGAAACAAAAGCCAAAATAAATAGGACTACATCAAACTAAAAAGCTTCAGCACAGCAAAGGAAACTATCAACAAAATGAAAGGACAACCTACTGAATGGGAGAAGGTATTTGTAAATGATATATCCAATAATGGGTTAATATCCAAAATATATAAGGAATTCATACAATTCAACATCAAAAAAACAAATGATCTCATTTTAAAAATGGGCAGAGGACCTCAACAGACATTTCTGCAAAGAGGATATACAGATGGTAAACAGACACATGAAAAGATGTTCAACATTATTAATCACCAGGGATTTACAAATCAAAACTACATGAGATACCACCTCACACCTGTGAGAATGGCTATCATCAAAGAGTCAGCAAATAACAAGTATTGACAGGATGCGGGAAAAAGGGAACTCTTGTGTACTATTGGTGAGATTGTAAATTGGTGCAGCTACTATGAAAATATTGTGGAATTTCATCAAAAAAATTTAAAAATAGAACTACCATACAAACCAGCAATTCCACTCCTGGGTATTTGCCCAAAGAAAATGAAATCACTAATTTGAAAGCATACATGCACCCTATGTTCATTGCAGCATTATTTACAATAGCCAAGGTATAGAAGCAACCTAGGTGCTCATCTATAGATGAATGGATAAAGAATGTGTGAAATACACACACACACACACACACACACACACACACACACACACACACACACACTGGAATAATACTCAGCAGTAAAAAACAATGAAATCTTGCCATATGTGACAACATGAATGGATGTAGACTATTATGCTAAGTGAAATAAGTCAGACAAAGACAAATACCATATGATTTTACTTATGTGTGGAATCTAAAAGAATACAGCAAATTGAAAAACAAAAATAGACTCATAGCCAGAGGGGAGGGGAATGGGGGGGATGGGTGAAAAAGGTGACGGAGAACAGGGGTACAAAATTCCAGTTACAAAATAAATAAGCCATGGGAATGTAGTCTACAGCACAGGGAATATAGTCAGTAATATCATAATAACTTTGCACGGTAACAGATGGTAACTAGATTTATCGCGGTGGTTACATAGTAAGGTGTATAAATATCAAATAACTATGTTGTAAACCTGAAACCAATATAATATTGTATGCCAATTATACTTTAATAATTGTTTTTAAAAAGGAAAATTAATAGGTGTATGAGAGTCAAGAAGGTATACATTCTGAAATGCAGAAATGACATAAGAAGTCAGTAGTCTAGAATGGGAAGAATCAAAGGCTAATATGATCAAGTGTGCAGCCCTAGATGCCAACTAGAAATTCATTCCCTAAAACATGATTCCACGGATCCAGGAGCTTTACTATAGAATGCAGTTAGCACCAATTTGGCAGAGGAGATCCAGAAAGTGTCTCGAACTAGTGAAGAAAGGTAAATAAGAGAGTCCCCGTCTATGGCCATAGTACCCTGAATGCAACTGATCTCTGAAGCTAAGCAGGGTCAGGCCTGGTTAGTACTTGGTTGGGGGAGTACCAGGACAGTCTGGCCTGTGTGCTGTGTGTGTCCTTCATTACCTTGAGGAAAGTGCTGGTTGTGACTGTGCAGATATTATACTCATATATGCCTCTTGAGACCTATATACCAGTAAAGAACAATGAAGCTCTAATGCAATTTACAGAATAAGGATTTTTGTCTTCCTGCTCTTGGCTATTTTAAGCATAAAAAGTGTTTAAATATTTCTCTGAATATAACTTTTTTTCTGATAATGCAACCATAAAGAGAACAAAAAGACTTCAATCATTGTTCTTCTAGCTCTTGGCAAAGACAAGTATATACAGAGATTTAAAAAGAGAAACCACTGAAGTCAGAAAAGGATCCTGACCTCTAAGAATACTTTTGAATATCTTCTAATTAGCATTTCTTAGAGTAAATAAGTGAATTATTGCATAAGCTGACTCATTTCTGTCACAGATCCGAAGTAATACAAGTAATGTGAGACCAAGGAACAGAGAGCTATTTGTTATATTTTTGTTGCACAAAACAATCTTGTGATAGTATCTTTTTGACATGATTTATAGGACTGATAAAGAACTCCTTTGTTAATGAGGTGATTTGTTAGGCTCCAAAATGAAAACCCTATCTCTAAATTAGAGTAGAAGAATGTGAGCATTCTTATTGGGTATGTTCTCTTTGAGTCCTTGTATTAAAAGCAAAACATTCAATTATAACAATTTTCAATGAAAAAAATGAACATTCACTTAATATTTTTACTTTGAAACTAAGTAAAACAATGTCTTAATAATAATAGCCATGGTTATTTGGTCGTGTATATTCTAATTTATGTTGCAATGGCATTATTTCACTAGATCTTTCTGATTACCTTGTGAAATATTTTACAGATGAGGCCCACAGTGGTGAAGTATTTGACCAAAGTCCCACAGCTAGTAAATGGAAGAGCTGGGGATCAAAACAAGATTTACAAGGTTGGACAATTAAGTTCGCAAACTCATCCTAGAGAAAGTGCCACATACCTCATTGCTGAATATCACTATGGTCACCTTCGAAGTACTCCCCTTAGGAAGCTATGCACCAATGCCAGCACCTAGTCCACCCTTCAAAGCAATTTTGGAACTCATTTCCTGGAATGGCCATCAGAACTGTCATCTATTACCCTTGATATCCTGAATGTCATCAACACATCTTCCTTTCAATATTTCCTTTATCTTCAGGTAAAGAAAGAAGTCATTGGGGGCCAGATCAGGTGAGTAGGGAGGGTGTCCCAATACACTTATTTGTTTACTGGCTAAAAACTCCCTCACAGACAGTGCTGTGTGAGCAGGTGCATTGTCGTGATGCAAGAGCCATGAATTGTTGGTGAAAAGTACAGGTCGTCTAACTTTTTCACGCAGCCTTTTCAGCAATTCCAAATAGTAAACTTGGTTAACTGTTTGTCCAGTTGGTACAAATTCATAATGAATAATCCCTCTGATATCAGAAAAGGTTAGCAACATTGTTGCAACAAGTTCACGAACTTAATTGTCAGACCTCATAATATCACTCCTGAAATTTGTATTTCTTAACCATTAAGCTCTACTGCCACTCAACTTAAAGACAAGTTAGCTGATGTAGTATACTAGCCAGATCAGTATCATTTATTAGTGTCTTGATAAACCAGGATTGCCTCTAAAGCCTTGTATCTCAGCTCTGAGGATGCCCTTTATTATAATTTCCCATTAAGGACAATAACTAATGACCAGGTCTGAGTCTGGGAAAGGCTCTGGCTCTTCAGAGTGGTGGGATGTTGGCTAAATGTCACTTTTTGTGATAGGCAATATAATGTTACCCTCCCCAAATATGTCCATGCCCTGTTCCCTGGAACTATGGCTATGTTACCTCACATGGTAAAAAGGACTTTGTAGATGTGATTACATTAAAGATCTTGAGATGGGATTATCCAGGTAGGCCCAATGTGATCATAAGTCCTTGTAAGGGGAAGGCAAAAGGGTCAGAATCAGAGAAGGAAATATGAAGATGGAAGTGCAAGTCAGAGTGACTTAGAACAATGGGTCAAGGAATGTAAGAAGACTCTAGAAACAAGGAAGTATATTCTGTCCTGGGGCCCCCAGATGGAACAGAGTCCTGCTGGTGCCTTGATTTTATCCCAGTGTGAACCATTTCAGATTTCAGATTTCTAACCTCCACAACTATAAGAGAATACAGTTATGTGATTTTCTACCACTGTTTGTGGTCATTTGTTACAGCAGTAATAGTAAACTAATACGGTTTCTTTTTTTTTTAAAGATTTTATTGGGGAATTGGGGGCGGGGCTAATACGGTTTCTTTATTTGTGAAACAGGTATAACAGTGACCTCAGAGAATTGATGTGAGGCGTTAAAGAGGGGGAAAAACAAGTGAATTGAATGCATACAAGGGAGTTACAGAATAAAGGAGTACCATGTGAGATATTTTCTAAAACCTAGGGATATTCATGTGGCACAGAATTCCCCCCATCTTCCCCAATTCTCCATGAGGCCTTGGAGGTACTTAGACTAGGAGGATGAAACCTAAACCTTATTCACCCCTCCTTCCTCATCTCTGCTCCCAAGGATTTTCAGAATCCGACCCTGCTTTTCTCTCCTACCTCATCTCTATTTGATGCCTGCTTGATTCACTTCACTCCAACCATACTTTCTGTCTAAAGTGCTTTGTCCTTATTGTTTATTCTCCTTGGAAGTCCCTTATGTCATTACAGAACTGTCTTGTCATTCAAACCTCAACTGAAATGACACCTTCTTCTAAAAGGACTTTCCAGACCACTCAAGCCAAAGCAAACCATTCTCTACTGCATTTCCTTAACTTAGCTTCTTCATGGTGCTTATTAGAAGCCAAAATGTATCCAGATTTCACCAATTTTCTTCATATGTTTATTTTTCTCTCTGTCTTCTCCAGAATATAAGATAATAGAGGGTATGGACACTGCCCTTCTTACTACTATACCCTCAGAAACTAAGAGGCACATAATTATGAACTTAATAAATTTCTTTTGATTGATGAACCAAAGGCAACACTGTTTTCAGATGTTTTGGGAAAGTAAGTTAATGAAGTTTCTTTTTGTGTAAGCCCATTTGAGAAAGAATTTTCTGCACTAGTATCCTAATGATGCAACTTTTTTCTCCTTAGTCTGCCTATCCATCTATGTATCTATCATCTATCAAAAATCAGACAACAGAGCAAAATATCAAGGATAAAGTCACAATTACAGTAATACCTTTGTTTGCGAGCATAATTCGTTCCGGAAACAAGCTACTCGTATTGCAAGACATCGCTCGTTTACCAAGTTAAAATGTATTAGAAATGTTTGCTCGTCTTGTGGAACACTTGCAAACCACATTACTCACAATCCAAGGTTTTACTGTATTTGAAAACCTTGCTGGGTATTTTCTTGAATATACTGTGTATATATCATATTGTGGGAAATGTTCCATTATCTAATATGCTGATATAAACATACCAGTATACTATACTATTAAAATAATCTATTTTCATGTATGATCATATAAATATGTGATATTATACAGCAATATAATTGCAAAATATATAGAAATTAATATGTGTATATTTTATCCCCATGACTTATTTATTTTATAACTGGAAATTTGTACCTTTTGACTACCTTCTCCCATTTCACACACCCCACATTTCTCACCTCTAATTATTATCTAATATGTTTTGAAATGATATTCAATATACTCTCAAGAACAGTCTGGTTATACTATATGTGATGTGGTGAAACTTAGCTTTTTCCATTTGACAATGTCCTATAACAGGACAATGACTTGGGGATAGAGAGTGTGGCTATTGTTGACAAAGCATGGTCAGAAATGCTTCTTGACTCTTTACCTAGAACACGATTTGATAAAAAGTAGTCTTCCATGAGAAAATGTGAGGGAAGAGCCTTTCAGGAAGAGGAAATAGCTCGTACAAAAGCCTCAAACCAAGAGGTAGCTTAACATGTTCAGAGACAAACAGGAGGCTGATGTGTTTGAATTTCTTGCCTAGAGGAGGCAAGTGGAAGCAAAGGAAGAAATTATCAGACATGAGGTCAGAGGGGCCTAGGCCATGGAAAGAAACTTGATTTCTTTTTAACTGCAGTAGGCAGAGAGTTTTAAGCAACACGGGTGAATTGTGTTGTACTTTTACAATATCACTTGGACTTTACTATGGAGACTTCCAGAGTCACTGCTTCACATCGTTCTTGTTCATTTCACATTAGGTTAATTTTTTAATTGAGATATAATCGACATATAACATTATATTAGTTTCAGATATACAGCAGAATGATTTGATATTTGTTTATATTGCAAAATATCACCATCCAAAGTCTAGTTAACATCCATCACTGTACATAGTTACAAAAATTTTTTTCTTTTTTTTTTAAATTAAAGTTTATTGGGGTGACAATTAGTAAAGTTACATGGGTTTCAGGTGTACAATGCTGTAATATATCCTCTCTATGTCACATTGTGTGCTCACCACCCAGAGTCAGTTGTCCTTCCATCACCATATATTTGATCCCCTTAACCTTCATCTGCCAACCCCTCCCCCCTTACCTTCTGGTAACCACTAAACAATTGTCTGTGTCTATGAGTTTTTGTTTGTTTGTTTATCTTGTTCCTTTGTTGTTTGCATGTTCATTGCAGCTTTATTTACGGTCGCTAAGACATGGAAACAACCAAAGTGTCCTTTGATAAATGATTGGAAAAGAAGATGTGGTATATATACACAAAGGAATACTACTCTGCCATAAGAAAAGATGAAATAGTGCCATTTGTGACAACATGGATGAATCTTGAGATTATAATGCTAAGCAAAATGAATCAGACAGAAAAAGTCTAGAACCATATGACTTCACTGATATGTGGGCTATGAAACAAAAATTTTTTCTTGTGTTGAGAACTTCTAGGATCTACTGTCTTAGGAGCTTTCAAATACACAATACAGTATTGTTAACTATAGTCACAGAGAACAGATTGGTGATTGCCAGAGGCAGGGGATGTGGGATGAGTGAAATAGGTGAAGGTGTTGAAAAAGTACAGATCTTCAGTTATAAAATAAATAATTCATGGGATGTAATGTACAGCATATTAGGTTCATTTTTTTTAAAGATTTTTTTAATTGGGGAATTGGGGGAGGGGAATAGCGTTGGGGAATTGGGGGAGGAGAACACACAAGTTGTTGTCCTTTTGTTCCTCAATCTAGTTGTAGAAGACATTGCTTCACTGGCCCATGTTGGTATCGTCATTACATTCTTCCCGGGTGAGGCAAATCGGTCACCGGCCTCTGGACGGCCACTCACGGTGGCTCTTGGTAGCTCACACCGGCTGCCAGCTGTTGACGCTGGTTGCCAGCCACTCCCTGTAGCCTATGGCAGCCCATTGCAGCAGGGGCTGCAGCTACGCCATCGCTGGAGACTCACAGCAGCCCAGCTCCAGGTGGAGCTATTGTTCACCATCTTAGCTGTAGAGGGCAGTGTCACTGGCCATCTATGTGGGATCTGAACCAGGGTAGTTGACATCCCAAGCCAGCTCTTAACCAATGCGCCACTCATCCGGCCCAGGTTCATTTCTAATTACTGAATTTAAATATTATCATTGATGCATTGCTGTTGATGCTGCCATTGTTTCTTGTGTAAATGGGACTGTTTTTCTCAATATGCTCCCTAAGTAGCTATTGTTTAATTAAAAGAAATTATTGAGAAAATATGTTTCTATCCTCCTCTCTTATTGATTCTAATATATCTTCAGTTGATTCTGTTGAAGTTCTCCTGTAATGTAGATAATATAATGTTATAGGATGTGCAAATTTTATATTAGGCATAAATGATGATTTTGCCTTTTACTGTGATACCTGTGCCTGTTATTCTGTTCCCTGACTGACTTGTATTATCTGGCGCTTCCACAAAAATGTGAAGTACAGTTCTGACAAACACGCTTGCTTTGTTCCTCACCTAATGACCATATTCCTGTGCAAGAAATTCCTAGATACCCAACAATCCCTTCTTTCTTTGCTCCTAGAACCCTTGCAATTGATCTAGTTGCATGGATTCCCCAACTATATTCCCCAGCCTTCTTCGCAACCTAGCGTGGCCATGTGACTGAGTTGTAATGAGTTGTGAGTACAAATGAGCCATTTCCAGATCTTGCCCTCTAAAGGAATGCTTATCTGTTCCCATTTATGTTTCTATTAACTGGTACCCTTTTGCTGAAGATTTTTACTTTCAGCCTTTCTGAGTCACTTTGCTTTAGAAGTTTTGTGTTTAGCTGTATCAATAGAATACTACTGGTTATTATTATTAATTTGCCTAACTATGAGTCTTCCATATTTGTTCCCACTCATCATTTCTCTTCATATTTTTCTGATTTTATTTAGCCCTTTATGTTTCATTTGTTTCCCATCTGAGCAATACCAAATGTGTCAACTTAATTTTTAATTCTGTTAGGTTTTAGTTTCATGCATTTAAAAGAGCACATTCAGTTTTAATTTTCAAGTATCACTTTTAGGTCCACAAGAGTTTCTTTGAAGTCTTCTCTATGAAATGTTAATAGCCAGGGCTGATGTCTATTGAGATTTTTCTTTGGAATTGTTTGGAAATTTGCATGCATCATCTCATTTAACCCTCATGATAACCTTGTGAGACAGTTGTTCTTCTTATTCTCAATTTGCAGATGAAAAAACTGAGGTTGAGAGGAGTCAATCATTGGGGTAGGGCCACATAACTATTTCTTGTTAAAGCTACCTTCAAAATATGTTTTGATTGATTCTAAAGGCCAAAATTATCATATGCTAACGTGAAGAAATTATTGAACTTCTTCCCAATCTCAGTTCATTTCCGCAGTTAGTAAGCTTAATTCTAAAAATGCCAAAATTATAATATGCTAAAGTGAAGAAATTTTTGTGCTTCTACTTCTTCCCAATCTCAGTCCATTTCCACAGTTAGTAAGCTGAATTCTAAACCAGTGATCCTAATGTTGTTTTTTTAATATCATTCCATGTATCATGTTCATCTGTTGTCCATTATTCCCTGGGTTTCCCAAGTCTACAGTTGAGGTTACTGACTCAAATTTTTTTTACAGAAATGATAATGTTTCTTATTATTACTTCTGATTCATTTTAAAGTTATCTTTTATTTTATCCACTTGTTACATATCATCTATAATCTCCTCATTTCTTCATCTACTGTTATAGAAGCTGGCAAAAAAAAAACACACAAAAAAAACCCCACATCATTTATCTGTCTTTGCTGTATTCCTGTTGTCCCCCTCCTCCATTTTAAAGCAATTTGTACATAGGTCCCATGTTGTTATTACTTGCTTTTTTTCTGATTTATTTTGAATTGGGATCATTTATTGCCCCCTCCCCAAATAGCCTCACTACATTATCCTTGAGATCTCTGCTGGTTGACATGGCAACTGTGGCCTCACCTGCTCTCTCCACTTTGAAGAGTGGTTCTCAAACATAACTATGCAAAATAGAGCAACCATCCTCATTGCAGACCTACTGAATCAGCCTTAAGTTGGGAACTTCTGAATCTTTTTTTTAGCCCACCTCTAAAACTGGTCTGTGCATTTCCATTTATGGACCAGTGCCTTGGAACATGCACTGAACAGCTTTGGATTTATTGTTTTCACTCTGTCTTCAGTCAGTCAGCTCCTCTGTGGGGGAGGAGGGTGGTGTTGAGAACAATGAAGAGATACCTAGGGCTGTGTGCAGTTGTAGCTTTTTTTGTTTTGTTTTTTGTTTTTTTCTCAGTTGCTAGTTTCTTTGATTTCGTTGGCATGCCTGTACCATGGTACATTGCTCCATGTTGAGGGGGCATGCATTTATCTGTTGGTGGATAGTACCCTTCATGTTTCTTTACATTTCCTCTCAGAGCGAGGAATTCATTTTCAGGAAAAAAGTACATGGTCTATGGAGTTTTTGTTTTGTGCGAACCTATGTGTTTCATCTGTCCAAAGAGCTGTTTGTGGCCCTCGTTCTCAGGAAATTACTTTTATTTCTCTCTGATGTTATACCTAGCTGGAAGGAAGAGGAACTAGAGATGGGTAGGTGGGTAGGTAGGCACTCGCATATGTTGTAGGGCTTTGTGTCTCTTTAAGTATTTAACTTTGCAGGGCTGTTTATTTGCAGTGAAGAAACGGGATCCTCACAGTACATTCTACATTTTTAAGGTCTGCTCAAATAATTTTCTTGCCTCTCCAAACTGAGAGATCTGGACGACGGTGATGGTAGGGGTCATGTATTGATTTCTTGAGTCTTCTTTCAACCTGAGCCAAATTATTTTGTATCTGACTCATATTTCTAAAAGTATGTTGAATGAGACTCAAATTTTGTCTGAGTTTAAGCACTGGTGAATTATTTCTGTTCGTTTTGATCAGTTATAGCATGAGTTCTTTAAGCCTGCACTGTTTCTGCTTGCTTTCCTGGAAAGCCTCACAGCTTCTTCATTATTATCTATTATTGAAGATTTTTCAGGAAAAGAAAGTTATACAGTATTCCTTATTGGATGGCAAACTTCCATGCTTGACATTCCATTAGAATAAAGCAAAAATCTCTGCAAAAGAAGATGCTTGAAATCACAGTAACCCTTGTGCACAGTTGGTGGGATTGTAAATTGGCACAGCCACTATGGAAAACAGTGTGGAGGCTCCTCACAAAATTAAAAGTAAAAATAGAACTATCCTATGATCCAGCAATCCCACATTTGGGTATATATTCCAAAGAAATGAAATAAATACCCGGAAGAGATATCTGCACCCTAATATTCATTGTAGCATAATTCATAATAACCAAGACATGGAAACAACCTAAGTGTCCATTGATAGATGAGTGGATAAATGAAATATAATATAGATATATTATGTAATATTATTTAGCCATGAGACAAAAGGAAATCCTGCCATTTGTAACAACATGGCTGGAACTTGAGGGAATTATACTAAGTGACATAAGTCAGACAAAGACAAATACTGGATAATCTCTATTATATGAGTATGTAGAATCTAAGAAAACCAAACAGGGCCGGCCGAGTGGTGCATTGGTTAGGAGTTGGCTTAGGACACCAGCTCTGAGCAGCAGGGCCACAGCTCAGATCCCACATGAGGGCTAGTGACGCTGTGCCCTCTACAGCTAAGATGGTGAACAGCAGCTCCACCTGGATGTGGGCTTCTGTGAGGTGATGGCATAGGCTGCAGTGGGGCTGGCCAGCAGCTGGCTTGCGCTTTTGTGAGCTGCTGTTAGCTGCCATGAGCTGCCGTCCAATGGCCGGCGACTGACTGCCTCACCCGGGAAAAGCGCAATGATAATACCAACATGGGCCAGTGAAGTGATATCCTCTACAACTAGACTGAAGAGCAAAAGGACAGCAACTTGTCTGTTCCCCTTCCCCGGTTCCCCAATTCTGTTCCCCTCCCCCAATTCCCCAATAAAACCTTTTTTTAAAAAAAAGCCAGAGAGTAGAGTGG
Organism: Aselliscus stoliczkanus; assembly: GCA_033961575.1. Lineage (NCBI taxonomy): Eukaryota > Metazoa > Chordata > Mammalia > Chiroptera > Hipposideridae > Aselliscus > Aselliscus stoliczkanus. The sequence continues at coordinate 25,646,049 of CM066737.1, forward strand.
TGGTTACCAGGGCCTGGTTTATGGGCGAAATTAGGAGATGTTGATCAAAGGGTATAAAATTCGAGTTATAAGATGAGTAAGTTCTGGGGATCCAATCTACAGAATAGTGAGTACAGTTAACAATACTGTATTATATGCTTGAAAGTTACTAAGAGAGTAAATCTTAACTAGTTTAACCACAAGAGAAATAATAACTATGTGAGGTGAAGATGGTGTTAGCTAACACCGTAGTAATAACTATTTTGCCATATGTAAGCATAGCAAATCAAAACACTGCACACCTTAAACTTACACAATGTTATATGTCAATTATGTCTCAATAAAGTTGGAAAAAAAGATCCATGTTTTAAGAAATCTCCTTGTTGAGCCTGGAATGGCATCAGCTCAACATAGAGCCCACAGTCTGATAGTAAGTTTTTGCTCTGCCACCTTTAGCTGCAGTAATCTGGATCAGTTGTTTACTTTTTCTAAAACTCGTTGTTGTTTTTAAACTCTGTATAATGGAGATAACCCTAGTAACTTCCTGATAGTATTTTTTTTTATCTGAGCCATCCTGCCACCTGTTGGCAGCTCAGCAGCAGCTCAGCTCGGGCTGGGCATCTAACTACTGTTGCTTAGAGCTCAGCTCGCACTCTTGAGCGAGCTCTTAACGAACTGAGCCACTTGAACGGCCCTAGTATTTTCTTTTAATAAGGATTAAATGTATCAATGTAAATATATAAAGTATTGAGCATAGTACCTGGCACAGAATGAGCTTTTCATAATATTTTCCTGACCCTTTCCATTGCTTACCTATTAATAGTGAGACACAGCTGTTGATTTGCCAAAAGAGACATAATTTTATAGCTAAAAAGATTCAATGGTGGTTAAGCGCTGGCTTGGGAAGCCAGCATCCCCGGTTCAGTCCCACATATGAGGGCCAGTGACATTTCCCTCAAAAAAATAAAAAAGAGATTCAAAATGTCTTTGGATAATACTAATGAATGAGCTACAGGGTTTTTTACCTTTGTCACTCTTGACATTTTGGGACCGATAATTCTTCCTTGTGGGAAGATGGCTTGTGTAATTTAAGATGTTTAACAGCATTTCTGGTTTGTACTCACAAGATGTAAATAGCACCAACTACTGTCCTCCCCCACTCAGTTGCAACAACTATAGATGTCTCCAGATATGGCAAGACGTACTCTGGGGAGAGGTGCAAAATTTTCCCCAGTTGGGAGCTACTGAGCTAGGGAAATGAGAACATTCTTTTTTTTTTTGGAAGTGGGTAGGGACTTAACCTCAAAGAGGTTAGCCTGGAAAAGGTCTACCTCAGCCTCTCCCACCTTTTTAGTGAGCTAGGTGTTTCTATGCCTATGTCTCAATGAAGAAATGTCAGAGCAGAAAGCAGGAGACTGAAGAAGGGTTTTCTCCATGTTGGGAGAATAGAAAAAAAGCCAGGGCATAGTCAAAAACTCATGGGCAGGCCGAGTGGCACATTGGTTAAGAGCTGGCTTGGGATACCAGCGGCCCCAGTACGGATCCCACATATGAGGACAAGTGACACTGCCTTCTACAGCCAAGATGGTGAATAACAGCTCCACCTGGAGCTGGGCTGCTGTGAGTCCCCGGGATGGCATAGCTGCAGCCCCTGCTGCAATGGGCTGCCATAGGCTACAGTGAGTGGCCGGCAGCCAGCGTGAGCTGCCAAGAGCCGCCATAAGTGGCCGTCCATAGGCCGGCAACCAATCTGCCTCTCCCGGGAAAAGCGCAATGATGATAGCAACATGGGCCAGTGAAGCAACGTCCTCTGCAACTAGACTGAAGAACAAAGGGGCAGCAACTTGTGTGTTCCCCTTCCCTGATTCCCCAACGCTGTTTCCCTCCCCCAATTCTCCAATAAAATCTTAAACAAAAAAAAGAAAAAATAATTCCTCATGAGTTAATGTAAAGCTTTTGTGTTCTCAAGACCAGAGGAATTTTCAGCCTAGGGGAAGAGCCAAGTCAAGAGTTGTGTAGTGGTCATGGCTGTCCTCCATTTTCCTGGGATAACTTGTGGAAATGACAAGAGTCCAGAAAATCAATGCTTTATACACCTCAGGGAATTTTGTCAGTGCCCGGGAGTGGTGGCATGACTTCAGTGTGCCCCAGATGTTGAAAAAAGATCTCCTTGGAATGATAGAGCCATGAAGATGGGCACTAGGGTTGTCACTGTTGCAGGAGAGAGACAGGGTGTTGGCTCTCTAAAAGGTGCCAGAAAACCACGCACACAAACACTCGTGCAAGTATGCAAACACAGAAACCTTGACACTGAGCCCTGGGAAAGTGGTAGAATTCTCTTAATTGGCTTTTGACATTTTAGCAGAATGATACTTAAAAGGTGAGTTGTTAAGAATAATAAACATTACATCTCTTGTTCCCCTGAGTCTGTGAACTGAGATACAAAATGAGATGTACAAAATAGAAAGTCTTGCATGTGCCAGAGGACTCAAACATAAAAGCACCATTCAGTTACATAGTTCAACCATCACTTAATGACTGTGTACTAGGTATCAGGTCCTATGTCTAAAAAAATAAGGCAACATATCAGCACGCATAGAGCCCACAATCAAGCAAATGGATAAACACTTAAAACTGTGGTGTTAAGATCTGTGATAGGAGAATGTGCTTAGGGTGATATGAGAGCCCAGAAAAGGGACACCCGAGGATCATGGAAGAAGGGGACAGGTCCCTGTTCCCTGAGGTGAAGCTTCAACATTGTGCATTGTATCCAACATGCACTAAGGCTTAGCAACAGCCCTTGTCTGCTGGACTCATCCCAGAGGCCAAGTGTTACTGCATTTGAAAAACACATAGAGAAAAAACTGATAGTTGCTAGATAGGAGAGGAGTGGGGATGAGGGAGAAAGTGAGGGGATTAGAAAGCACAAACTGGTGGCCACAATATTGCCACAGGGATATGAAAGACAGTTTGGGGAATATAATCAATAATATTGTAAAGCTTTTGTAGGGTGTCAGATGGGCACTTGTCTTACTAGGGAGACCACTTCGTGGAGTGGATATATGGTTGACCACTGCAGTGTACACCTGAAGCTGATGCTGAATAATAATGAATGTCAACAGTAATTTAATATATATCTAGTCACAGAATGTGGAGTATAGCATAGGGAATAGAGCCAATGGAATTGTAACAGCTATATACGATGTCAGAGGGGCAATAGATTGGCGGAGGGAGGGTATCACTTTGTGAGGGGTGTAAATATCTAACTATTAACATTGTTTTGTTCACCTGAAACAAAAAAATAAAAATAAAATTGAAAAAAGAAAACAAGGGGGCAGGCCGAGTGGCTCAGTTGGTTAAGAGCTAGCTCAAGAGTGTGAGTGGATCATCTACTTATAATGCTAATAGTGAAAACATAGGAGGACAGGATGATAAATTTAATAGAATAGAATAGAATATCTGACAGTCATTAACAAAGAATTAGATATATAAGAAATGATGTGAAATAAAGTCCAATATAAATTAACAGAAAAATATTGCAAGAATAAGGCATAATGTTATTCCATTTGTATTTTGCAAAGGATATATACTATACACACAAGTATTTATATATATATGCTTCTGACTATATATGCATATACATATGCATTTGCTTGTGTATGTGTATGTTTTCAGTGCTATACCAATGGGGGAGGTGGGCTGATGAGAGGGATCTACCCCATACGGAAGAGTATTTCATCCTTGACATTGTTTAGAATTGCTGGTGAATGGTGCTAATAAAAAGCAGGCTGACTTTAAAAAAAAAAAAAAGAGTGCAAGCTGAGCTCTGAGCAACAGCAGTTCGATGCCCAGCCCAAGCTGAGCTGCCGCTGAGCTGCCAACAGGTGGCAGGATGGCTCAGCTAAAAAACAAACAAACAAACAAAAAAAAATATATAACATGAAATCTACTCTGAACAACCACAAAAAAAAACCCATTGGAGATCAAGGTTTGTAATTTATACATATTTGGCACTTTGAATTTAGTGTATCCTGGCCAGCATTTTAACAGCATTAGCACATGGTTCAGGGCTAAGTCTCTGGCTTATGGTTGGTTGGTTTGTGTAGATGAGTAATGAACTTTTTGGGGAAGCATTGATTTTGACAGATCCGCACAGATCCCCAGCTTCCTGCATGTGTATGACAGCCCCCCACAGCTCCGTGGGCCCAGTGTTCGATATTTCACTGTTTCTCATCAACTGACAAAGCTAGTGGGGGCATGATGTTAGTTACAAGGGATGAAGCCAGCCGCAGTGACTCTCTGGCAGGAATAGCTCACAGAAAATGAGGTGATTATAAGTCTCTTTGTAGGTTGCACCGTCTTCACTGTACTGAGTCCTAACAGCTCTCTTTTCTTCTTTAAAGCAGCCGTCTGAAAACCCTTATGTTGTTAGGCTAATTAGACCTCCTCTTTGGGTAGAATGCGTAATGAGTAGCTGGGGATATGCAGCTAGATTTCTTTATTCATCTGGCAAGACCATATGTGTTCCCCGACCCTTGACAATTAGTAATAGGTTAATCATTCTTAGAGTAATAGGACAGCTATGTATATTACTGCTTTCCTGAGTCCTTTAGAGCCCAGTGACATGCTGTCGGTGTATTGTTTAAGGCTACCTAGCTTGCTGACTTCACTACAGATGTGTGGTGATATTGATGGAGAAGTGGTCTGAGGCTTACTGTGTGAAACTGAGTTTTTGAATCTGTGGGCCTTGTAGGGTAGCCATACTCAGGGCTCTACCAAATTGTTGGATAACGTTGTTATTGTAAAAGGAAATTAAGCTACAGTGCTTATATTGCTGAATTGATCTGATGTGAGTTCCTCAATTAGGTATGACTCCTAAGCTAATATTTTGTAAATGTATTCTATATTAAAATTTCCATTTTGAAGAGAATTTAATGAATCTTTTCTATAATTACATGGTAGGAGTTAAGTGATTTTTGTCTCCTGTGAAATTAAGCATATTCACTATCTAAGAAAAACAAGAACTTATTCATTATATATTCTACACAATTTAGTTTGTAAATAAGAATTGTTTATGTGCACTTCTAATACATCAAATTTTGTACTACCGTTTTAATGTCTTTAGAACTACCTCGCTTAGAGAACTAATGACGGCCTTTGACTCAGTGGTTCTCAACTGGGAAACATTTTGCCATCTATGGGACATTTGGCAATATCTAGAGACGTTGTTGGTAGTCGTAACAGGGGCAGCACAGATGCTACTGGCTTCTGATGACTGGAGACCAAAAGGATTGCTAACAATCTTATAGTACAAAGGACAGCCTCCCCACGACAAAGAATCAACCTGCCCAAAATGTCGATAATACCGAAATTGAGAAAAGCTGATTTCACCTAATGTGCTCAGAACTATAAATATGATTTTAGTTTCTCAAAAATTTGACACATGTATTCATGTGGTCAGAATGTGCATTGTGGGCCGGCCGAGTGGCGCTGTGGTTAAGCACTGGCTTGGGAAGCCAGCGGCCCCGGTTTGAGTCCCACATATGAGGGCCAGTGATACTGCCCTCAAAAAAAAAGAAAGAAAGAAAGAATGTGCATTGTGAAAATTTCTACTAAAGCATTTGTGTGGGGAGACATATTCCCCAGATGTTAAATGATTGGCAGGGAGTTTGAGAGATTGAGGTAAAGTTGGCCAAAATCCAACTGATATTTAATAGCCAGGAAATACCCTACCTGGCAAGTATTCATTTATAATATCATAAACCACCACAAGAAAAATTTATTTAACCTCTGAGAAAATTAATAGCTAAGGCATAGCATTTTCTAATTAGCTTTTAGTTTGTGATCCAATAAATGAGAATCTGAATGGAGAGTGACCATCATGTCATAACGTCTTCTTTAATTTTTAAGAAAATATTTTCATAAAAATAATGTAAAAAGGAAAAACTTACATGTAGCATAAGATTTAATTTTTTCTGTCAAGAGAATATGATACTGGAGAAATGTGTAATTACATTTTACTTGGAATTTGTTCTATGTAGCAAATTTAGTTTAGACTTCTTAAGAACATTTTCTAAATTTGGCATCTCTATTTTAAGAAGAATTTCATGGAAATAATATTTTCTTATGTCTCCAAATGGGGAGAGTGCCTCTCCTCACTGAATTACTATATTGAAGTGGCATGTTCAGCATATTTTCCCCTCCATCCATTCTGGCTGTAATTCAACCTAATATATGAGCAGGATGCAAAATGAGTCAGTGGACAGTCACTCCCGTTTAGTGTGTTTTCACATTAAAAAAGAGTACAAGAACAGAAACAAAATAAACAAAAATACTCAGCAAATATTTAACGAGTAAACCATTCTACTTTAGGAGCTTGAGAATGGACTTTTCTCTATTGGTTATTTTTCTTCTGTATTTTCAATATCTGCCTTTCTACTGGCTGCTTCACTAAGTTTATAAAGAAGTTCAATATTAAATAAAAAGTTTTAAAAGAAGAAGCATCAGCAACCATAAACATCTTTTGACTCTTGCCTTGTCTTCTAGCTTCTTACCATCTTTCTCACCCCTTTGTCAGTTAAGCTTAAAGGGTAAAGATTTCTGTTTTGGTTTCGACTTACTTGCCAATCACTTCCTTTTATTACAGCTTTCTTGAGGTATAAGTGATATACAAAGAACTGCACATACTCAATGTGTACAGTTTCATTGGTTCAGACATATGCATACACTCAGGATATCATCACCACAATTAAGGTAATACACATATCCATTACCTCCATAAGTTTCCTTAGCTCCCTTGCTTTCCTTTGCTTGTAGTAAGAACATTGAACATGAGATCTACCCTTTTAACAAAATTTTAAGTACAAAATCCTATATTGTTAACTGTGATGACTGTTGTAGAACAGAGCTTTGGAACTTGTTAATCTAGCATAAGTGAAACTCCATACCCATTGAACCACATCTCCCCTGCTGCTTCCTGACTTCTATCCTTACCAGTCATCTGAAACTGCACTTTGAAAAATCACTGAGGGGCCGCCGAGTGGCGCGGTTAAGCTCTGGTTTACGAAGCCAGCAGCCCTGGTTCGGATCCCACATGTGAGGGCCAGTGACACTGCCCTCAAAAAAAAAAATTAAATTAAAAAAAAATTACTGAGGATCTCCCAATGATCAAATTCAAAGTTATCTTTGAGGTCTTTCAGGTCTTAAAATAAATGATATCTTTTTTTTTAAGATTTTATTGGAGAATTGAGAAAGGGAGCAGTCTTGGGGATTGGGGAAGGGGAGCATTGTATTTTTCCAGGACCCATCAGCTCCAAGTCAAGTTGTTGTCCTTCAATCTTAGTTGTGGAGGGTGCAGCTCAGCTCCAAGTCCAGTCACTGCTTTCAATCTAGTGGCGGGAGGGGGGGCGGTTTGCGCACACAGCCCACTATCCCATGCGGGAGTTGAACCAGCAACCTTGTTGTTAGGAGCACGTGCTCTTACCAGCTGAGCCACCCTGACACCCATTGACACCTCAGCGGCAGCTCAGCTTGGGCGCAGCTCACTGGCCCATGTGGAATCGAACCAGGGACCCTGTTGCTCAGAGCTCGTGCTGCTAACCAACTGAGCCACCCAGCCGTCCCAAATGATATCTTCTTAAAGAGACCTTTCCTGAACACCTGAGTTAAATCTCAAGACACCTTCAATTTCTTTTCTCCATAGCCCTTAATACCTTAAATCATTTTTATGTCTTTGTTTACATGTCCATTTCCTGTCTTGCCCCATTAGAATATAAGTTCCTTGAGGACAAGGACTTAGCCTTGTTCACTACAATATACTCAGCCCATAAACTATGCCTGGCACATAGTAAACATTCAGTAAATATCTGTTCACTGACTGGGACTGACTGGTTTTCCTCTTAGATGACCTCTCTGGAGCATTTGCTACTGATGTGCATCCTTTCCTTGATGCTGCCTTCCTGGCTTTTGAGATAGCACCATTCCTTTTCAACCACCTTTGCCAACTTTCCAATGGAATGTTATCTCTTTGAAGACAAGAACTGCTATTATTACAGTACATTTTCTGCCATGTGAAGGTCCAGAGAAACAGCCTCAAGAGGTTCTTACAGTTGCATTTCAGTATGAAAGGTCTTAGCTGAACCCCGTGTTTAAGGTGGCTGAAAACTATTGAAGCGAAAGGAAGTGTTCTTTTTTGGCTGGGAACAAACCTAAAATGTGCCTAGTGTGATAATTAGGTATTGAATAGAAACATGGTATGATATGAATATATGTATTGCTTAGTACTAAAGACTCTAATTTTGTTTTGGTGCTTGGTCTGCCCTTCCAACAGAAACACAGGGATCTCAAAATGGGTAAAAAATGGGTAACTATATACATGTCCATATACTGAAGAATGGTTCATGTAGGGTACAGTAACCTGATTGAATATTATGTAGCTATTAAAATTATAAATTTTAATTTCAAAGATAAGAAACTTGAAATATTCGTTATAAGTGAGCAAGGGATCGCACAAAATTGTGCATACTGATAAAAGTGAACTGGCATCTTAAGATGACTAACCATAGAACTGGGAGGTCTGTGGGTGGAACTGGGCTCCCTGTTACCTTCTAGTCCTGACTTCCTGTTAAAACTTGATGGTTCTAACTTCCTGGAGAGAGGTTGATTTCTATAGGGGATCATCTTGGGAAGAGGTTAGTTTTTGCACATGGGTGGCCAACAGGAGGTGTGCATCCTCACGTTGTTTTGGCAGTTTTGTTTCATTTTCTTTCCTGAATAAACCCTCTTTTGGTGGACTACCTAGAGAATTATTTTGTCCAGTCGACAGTACCATGTGAGTAGAGCTTTATAAAATATGTATAACAGTGAAAACTAGGAAAGGATAAACAGAGATTGTAATAATAGTTGGGTCATTTTATGGGATTGTGGACACTTTGTTCTATTCTAAATACCCTGTATTCCTGCAACTTTTTTTTTTTTGAGGGCAGTGTCACTGGCCTTCATATGTGGGACCGAACCGGGGCCGTTGGCTTCCCAAGCCAGCGCTTAACCACCGTGCCACTCGGCCGGCCCTTCCTGTAACTTTTATATATTTTAAAAACAGCAGCCCAAGCCTGAAAACATTAAACAATGTATACCCCTGGTGGGATGTACTTGTGATGGAAATTTCAGAAGAGAGTTTGGCAGTTGTATCATCTTTTTTTCAAGGAGGAAATACATTCCCTGTTACTCATGGCCTTTGAGATTCCATCTGTGTTTAATGTATTCCACATCTAGATTCTCCTCTCAAGGTATGATGCCCTGGAAATATAAATAAAGACTTAAGTTACTCCCATGAAAGTGACTTCTTCCAGTTCACACCATGAATCACGGGCAGATCTGAAAATTGAAACCCCTCACTTTACACTCTTAGACTTCATAAACATCCCTAAAACACTTCTTCTATTCTAGAGTGGTAGATATATAATGAAGTGTTCTGAATTTATTAGACTAAAAGTCTTAAATTTTCCATTTGATTGCTATTGCTCTAGGTGGCAACAAAAGCCATTCTGATTTCCCTTGTAAAAGCCAGATTGGTTTGACACATGCATTGTGGAGTTTATTAAATTATTGCCTCCTCTCTCATTTATAATTTTGAAAGTAAATCCATGTTCATGAAATTTATTGCACCTGCGATTGTAGAGGCATAGAGAAATGCAGCAATTGATTCATAAATAGCTTTTATCATGTAAATGAATGATGACAAGTGTCTAGTTCACAAGGTGGTTAAAGTGACAGAAAACACAAGTTTCAGCTTTATAAAAATGACAGTTTTTCAAGGCTATGTGATTAGAAGAACGTGGTTGGAGGGGTGATCTGATTCTGATGTATAAAATTCACTGCCCCAGCATGTAGTCTGACACTCAACAGGGGTCAGACTCTGAACCTGGGATGTAGAAGCTGCTAGGCAGGAGTACATTTTTCAGCTTTCCATACAGGTATGACTTGCCATCAGCTAATTCACACAATGCATATACTTACTTATTAGCGGCTGGCTACATAGTTTTTTTTTTTGCATTGCTTCATTCTTGAATGAAATTATTCCATCTATACTGTCCAATTATTGCAAGACAAAGAAAAAGCTCATCTTCCCTGAAGAATGCCTGAGAGGGTTAGAACCCAGAAATGCCAGATAACATAGGACAGGGGGGTGATATTGGAATAAAACTAGGATAATTAATTCAACATATAGGGAAAAGGAAACTAGCCTCAACCACATCTTACCCCATGCACAGAATGCTCTTTAAACAGGCGTACAGCTCTGGAAGAAAAATTAGATGTTCTCTCAAAACATTGAATGGCTCAAGAGCAAAAACTTGAATAGCATTTGTAAGATTCCCAGCATGCTCTTGCCCAATCAGTCAGACTCAAATCCCAATGATTAATAAATGTTACATACAAGGAGTTCCTCCAGGAGATTTTTGTTATTGTTGCAACTTTGTTTTCATTTTATATATATATATAGACACACACACACACACACACACACAAGTATAAATAAATTATAAGTACAATTTAAACAAACACACATCTTAAGAAGTCTTAAGGGGGGCCGGCCGAGTGGCGCGGTGGTTAAGCACTGTCTTGGGAAGCCAGCGGCTCCAGTTCGGTCCCACATGTGAGGGCCAGTGACACTGCCCTCAAAAAAAAAAAAAAAAAAAAAAGGTGTCTTAAGAAATACATCACCGGTACATTATAAACCTTCTATGTGTTCTCCCCAATCACAGCCCCTTATGCAGTGATTATCACCATTTTGAACTTTGTGGTATTCATTCGCTTGTTCTAAGTTCTGATGTGTACAATGTTAGAATTTTGCAACAATATATTTTTTAGAAGTGCCTGATTTTGAACATTGTACATATTGTCGTACCATATGTATTATTCTATATTCCAATCAAAATTTTTTTTTGAAATTCAGCAAATTCAGTGTATTTATGCAACTGTAGTTCATTCCTTTTTATTGCTGTATAATATTCAATTGTATACCAAAAGTTATTTATCAGTATTCTTTCAGAGATTATTTAGGTTATTTAGTGACAAATTCTCTCTTTTCTTTGTCTAAATATGTCATCAGTTCACCCTCATTCTTGAAAAATATTTAAGCTTGGCATATGATTCTAGGTTGACAGGTTCATGGCCTTCCTGTTCCTTTTGCTGATGTTGAAAAGTTAGGCCTCAGTTCAATTGCAATAGGTGAGTTATTTTCCCCCTCTGGATGTTTGTAAGATCTTCTCTGTTATCTCCTCTTTCACTATGATGTGTCTCAGTGTGAATTTATTTTTTAAGTTTTTTTTTTCCAGCCACACTTGACATTCAGTATTATTTTATATTACTTTCAGGTGTACAGCAGAGTGGTTACACATTCATATAATTTACAAAGTGTTCTCCCCAATTAGTCTAGTACCTATCTGGCACTATACATAGTTATTACAATATTATTGACTGTATACCCTATGCAGTACTCTACATCCCTGTGACTATTTTGCAACTACCAATTTGTACTTCTTAATCCTTTTACCTTTTTCACCCAGCTCTAGAACCCTCCTGTCATCTGGCAACCATCAGTTTGTTCTATCTATGAGTCTGTTTTGTTTGTTCGTTTATTTTGTTCTTTAGATTCCACATATAAGTGAGATTATGTGGTATTGTCTGTCTCTTTCTGACTTAGTTAACTAAGCACAATACCCTCCAGGTCCATCAATGTCACAAATGGTAAGATTTCATTCTTTTTTATGGTCGAGTAATATTCCATTGCATACATGTACCACCTCTTCTTTATCCAACTGTCTATTGATGGGCACTTGGGTGCTTCCATATCTTGGCGATTGTAAATAATGCTGCAGTGAACATAGGGGTGCATGTATCTTTGTGAATTAGTGTTTTGGATTTTTTCAGATAAATACCCAGAAGTGGAATTGCTGGGTCATAAGGTAGTTCTATTTTTAATTTCTTGAGGAAACTCCAAACCGTTTTCCATAGTGGCTGCACCAATTTGCAATCCCACCAACAGCGAGCAAGTGTTCCCTTTTCTCAGCATCCTCACCAATACATGTCGTTCATTGATTTATTGATGATAGGCATTCTGGCAGAAGTGAGGTGATATCTCATTGGGTTTTTATCTTGCATTTCTGTGATCATTAATGACATTGAGACTCTTTCATATGTCTGTTTAGGTCTTCTGCCCATTTTCTTTTTTTTTTAGCTTAGCCATCCTGCTCAACGGCAACTCAGCTCGGGCTGGCATCGAACCGCCGTTGCTCAGAGCTCAGCTCACACTCTTGAGCGAGCTCTTTTTTTTTTTTTGAGGGCAGTGTCACTGGCCCTCACATGTGGGACCGAACCGGGGCCGCTGGCTTCCCAAGCCAGGGCTTAACCACAGCGCCACTCAGCCGGCCCTTGAGCGAGCTCTTAACCAACTGAGCCACTCAGCCGGCCCTTCTTCTGCCCATTTTTAATTGGATTGTTTGATATTTTGGTGTTGAGTTGTATGAGTTCTTCATAAATTTGTAATATTAACCCCTTATCAGATGTATCATTGACAAATATCTTCTTGCATTCAGTAGACTGTCCTTTATGTTCTGTTGATGATTTCTTTTACTGTGCAAAAACATTTTAGTTTGATGTAGACCCCTTTGTTTATTTTTTTTCTTTGTTTCCCTTGCCCGAAGAGATATATCAGAAAAAAATATTAAAAAGAGCCATGTCCGAAGGTTTGCTTCATATGTTTTCTTCTAGGAGTTTTAAGGTTTCGAGTCTTACATGTGAGTCTTTGATCCACTTTGAGTTTATTCTTGTATATGGAGTAGGAAGGTGGCCTAGTTTCATTTGTTTGCATGTACCTGTCCAGTTTTCCCAACACCACTTATTGAATCGGCTGTCTTTATCCCATTGTATAGTCTTGCCTCCTTTGTCATAGATTAATTGACCATGTTGGCATGGGTTCATTTCTGGGCTCTCTATTCTTTTCCATTGATCTGTGTGTCTGTGTTTATGCCAATACCAGGCTGTTTTGATTTCTGTAGCCTTGTAGTATAGTTTGATATCAGGTAGTGTGATACCTTCAACTTTTTTTTTCTTTTTTTTCCCAAGGTTGCTGTGGCTATTCAGGGTCTTTTGTGGGTCCATATAAATTTCAGGATTATTTGTTCTTGTTCTGTGAAAAGTGCCATTAGTATTTTGATAGGGATTGCATTGAATCTCTGTTGATTTGGGTAGTATGGACGTTTTAACAATGTTAATTCTTCTTATCCATGAGCACGGTATAGGCTTCCATTTATTTGTATCTTCTTCAGTTTCTTTCTTCAGCGTCTTAAAGTTTTCTGAGTGCAGGTGTTTTACCTCCTTGATTAAATTTTTGCTAGGTATTTTTTAAATGCAATTGTAAATGGGGTTTTTAAAAATTTCTCTTTCTGACAGTTCATTATTGGTCTATGAAAATGCAAAAGGGCCGACCAAGTGGCTCAGTTGGTTAAGAGCTCACTCAAGGGTGTGAGCTGAGCTCTGAGCAACAGCAGTTCGATGCCCAGCTCGAGCTGAGCTGCCTCTGAGCTGCCAACAGGTGGCAGGATGGCTCAGCTAAAAAAAAAACAAAAATTGCAACTGATTTCTATGAATTTTTAAATCCTGCTAATTTACTGAATTCATTTAGCAGTTTTAATAGTTTTTCGTGGACTCTTTAGGGCTCTCTATATGTAGTATCATGTCATCTACAAATAATGACAGTTTTACTTCTTCCTTTCCTATTTGGATGCCTTTTATTGCTGCTTCTTGTCTGATTGCTGAGGCTACGACTTCCAATACTGTATTGAATAAAAGTGGTGAAAGTGGGCATTCTTCTCTTCTTCCTGATCTTAAGGAGAACACTTAGTTTTTCACCATTGAGTGTGATGTTTGCTGTGGGTTTGTCATATATGGTGTTTATTATGTTGAGTATAATTCCAGATTGTTGAATTTGTTGGCATATAATTGTTTGTAGTATTTTCTTATAGTCCTTTTGTATTTCTGTGGTGTCAGTAGTTGCTTCTCTTTTATTTTTGATTTTATTAATTTGGATCCACTCTCTTTTTTCTTGATGAGTCTGGTTAAAGTTTCATCATTTTCATTTACTTTTTCAAAGATCCAGCTTTTGGTTTCATTGATCTTCTGGGGTTTTTGTTTTTGTTTTTGTTTGTTTGTTTGTTTTTAGAGCCTATTTCATTTATTTCCACTCTGATCTTTATTATTTCCTTCCTTCTATTCACTTTGGGCTTTGTTTGATGTTCTTTTTCTAGTTCCTTTAAGTATTAGATTCTTTATTTGAGATTATTTCCTGTTTGTTAAGGCAGGCCTGTATTGCTATGAATTTCCCTCTTAGGACTGCCTTTGCTGTGTCTAATAGATTTTTGGTCGTTGTGTTTTCATTTTCGTTTCTCTCAAGATACCTTCTGATTTCCTTTTTGACCTTGTTGTTAACCCATTCGTTATTTCATAACATATTATTTGGCCTCCATACATTTTCGTGTTTGTCAGGGTTTTTTTTTCTTGTAATTGTTTTTCTAGTTACATATCACCAGTCAGAGAAGACCCTTGATATGATTTCAATCTTCTTAAATTTATTGAGACTTGCTTTGTGTGGTCTATCTTGGAAAATGCTCCATCTGCACTTGAAAAAATGTATATTCTGGTGCTTTGAGGTGAAATGGTCTAAAAATATCAACTAAACCATGTGGTCTAATGTGTCATTTAAACCCACTTTTTCCTTATTGATTTTCTGGTCAGAAAGATCTGTCCATTGGTGTCAATGGATATTAAAGTCCTCTACTATGATTGTATTACTCTCTGTCTCTTGCTTTATGTCCATCAATATTTGCTTTATATATTTAGGAGCTCCTAGGTTGGGTGCATAAATATTTACAAGGATTATGTCCTCTTGTTGGATTGATCCCTTTATCATGTGATGTCCCTCTTTGTCTCCTATCATAGCCATTGTTTTAAAGTCTGTTTTGTCCGGTATAAGTATTGCTACCTCACCTTTTTTTCATTTTCATTTGCATGAGATACTTTTTTCCATACCTTTCAGTCTTTGTGTGTCTTCTGGTCTGAAGTAGGTTTCTTATAGACAGCACATGTATGGGTTTGGTTTTACCCATTCAGCTACCCTATGTCTTTTGATTGGAGCCTTTAATCCATTTACATTTAAAGAGGTTATTGATAGGTGTATAGTTATTGCCATTTTATTATTCATCTTTTTTAAAAAATATTTTATTTATTGAGGAATTGGGGGAGGGGAACAGCATTGGGGAATTGGGGAAGGGGAACAGACAAGTTGCTGTCTTTTTGTTCTTCAGTCTAGTTGTGAAGGATGTTGCTTCACTGGCCCATGTTGGTATCATCATTGCACTCTTCCCGGATGAGGCAGATCAGTTGCCGGCCTCTGGATGTTTGCTCACCATGGCTATTGGCAGTTCATGCTGGCTGCTGTCCACTCACACTGGCTGCCGGCCACTCACTGTAGCCTATGGCAGCCCACTGCAGCAGGGGCTGCAGCCTACACCATCCCCGGGGCTCGCAGCCCAGCTCCAGGTGGAGCTGTTGTTAGCTGCAGAGGGCAGTGTCACTAGCGCTCATATGTGGAATCCAAACCGGGGCTGCTGGCATCCCAATACCAGCTCTTAATCAGTGCACTACTCAGCCAGCCATATTATTCATCTTTATGTTATTTCTTATCCCCCCTTTTTCTTAAAGACATCCTTTTAACATTTCTTGTAATACTGTTTTAGTGCTGATGAACTCCTTTAGCTTTTTCTTGTCTGGGAAACTCTTTAGCCTTCCTTAAATTTTAAATGATATTCTTGTTGGGTAGAGCAGTCTTGATTTTATGTCCTTGCTTTTCATCACTTTGAATATTTTGTGCCACTTCCTTCTGGCCTGCAAAGTTTCTGCTGACAAATCAACTGAGAGTTTTATGGGAACTCTTTTGTAAGTAACTGTTGCCTTTCTCTTGCTGCTTTTAGGATTCTCTCTTTGTCTTTAAACTTTGCCATTTTAATTATGATGTGTCTTGATGTGTACCTCTTTGGTTTCATTGTGTTTGGGACTCTCTGAGCTTGTTCATCTGTTTTCTTCACCACATTAGGGAAGTTTCTGTCATTATTCCCTCAAATAGCTTCTTTTTTTTTTAAGATTTTATTGGGGAATTGGGGTAGGGGAACAGCATTGGAGAATCAGGGAAGGGGAACAGACAAGTTGCTGTCCTTTTGTTCTTCGGTCTAGTTGGGGAGGACATTGCTTCACTGGCCCATGTTGGTATCATCATTGCACTCTTCTCGGGTGAGGCAGATCAGTCGCTGGCCTCTGGACAGCCACTCACAGTGGCTCTTGGCAGCTCACCCCAGCTGCCAGCCGCTCACACTGGCTGCCAGCCACTCACAGTAGCTGTGTCAGCCCACTGCAGCAGGGGCTGCAGCTATGCCATCCCCGAGGACTCACAGCAGCCCAGCTCCAGGTGGAGCTGTTGTTCACCATCTTCACTGTAGAGGGCAGTGTCACTGGCCCGCATGTGGGATCCAAACTGGGGCCCTGCTGCTCAGAGCTGGCATCCCAAGCCAACTCTTTTTTTTTTTTTTGAGGGCAGTGTCACTGGCCCTCATACATGGGATCCGAACCAGGCCACGGCATCCCAAGCCAGCTCCTAACCAACGTGCCACTTGGCCAGCCCTCAAATAGCTTCTTGATCCCTTGCTGTCTCTCTTCTCCTTCTAGTACTTTTATAATGCAAGTGTTTTTACACTTGATGTTGTCCCAAATGTCCCTTAAACTGTCTTCATTTGTATTTATTTATTTATTCATTTAGTCCCAAATGGGTGTTTTCTGCTACCTTCAAAATTCCTGATTTGATCCTCTGCTTCATGTATTCTGCTATTGATTCCTTCTTGTGCTTTCTTCATTTCAGATATTATATTTTTATTTTGGACTGTTTCTTTATATGCTTTCTATTTGCTTCTTTGTGCTATCACTTTAGTGAAGTTCTCACTAAGTTCCTTGAGAATCCTTGTAACCAGTGTTTTGAACTCTGTACCTGGTGCCTCCAGTTTGTTTAGTTCTTTTTCTGGAGTTGTCTCCTGTTCTTTCATTTGAGATGTATTTCTTTGTGTCCTCATTTTGGCTGCCTCTCTGTGTTTGTTTCTATGTATTTGGTAGATCTGCTGTGTCTCCCAGTCTTGGCCAGTTGTCCTTATGTAGTAGGTGTTTTGTGGGGCCCAGTGGCCCAGTCTCCCTGCTCACCTGCACCAAGTGCTCCAGGAGTATCCCTTGTGTGGGTTTTGTGTGCCTTGATTGCAGTTGGCACATCATTGTCTGGGATTGACCCTCAAGCAATTGGCTGTCAAGTCTGGCCACATCCACAGCTTATTGGTTGTGGTGTGGGGGACTTACCCCATGGAGTGGGATTCACCACAGTGGGCTCTGGTGCCTGATGAGACCACCCTTCAGGTGTGCCATTTGTTGGGCAAATTGGGTGGTGCTTTACTGTGGTTTGAAGCCAACCTCCAGGTATGTTTGATCTGGGGCCTTTTGGAAGGGGCTCCGCTGTAGGCCAGGTTAGCCAGTGCCTGTGACCAGCCAGGGACTACCTTGTAGGAACTACAAAGTGATCCTTGGTTGGCTGCTGCCTGTGCTGGACGTGGAGGCATGTGGGAGAGGCCATGCTGTGAACCGAGGATGGCTGCCACCAGTACTGGGCCTGCAAAAACCTGAGGGTACCCCAAGGCCTGCAGCTGCTGGATCCCATAAAGCTCAACTGCTAATAGAGCTTCATGTGGTACACAAGTTGAGGGAGGTGGGGTCTCAGGGAGTCACCAGGGTGGGACAAGTGTTGTTCATCAGGTTAATGTAGATTCTGGTTTGGTGCCAATGTTAAGCCTGGAGTTACTCGATAAAAGTCTCAGAGCACACCGAGGCCAGCTGCTACCTGCCTGGGGCCGAGAGATCCCCCATGAGTTGTCTAAGAAAGAGTGCAGAATGTGTGGGGCTGGCTGCTGGCCATGAAAGTGCCTCCAGCATTGTGCAAGGTGGGTAGGGCAGGGTCCCAGGGAGTCACCAGGCTAGAGGGAGCAGAGTTCAGTAGGCCAATGCATATTCAGATTTGGTTGCATGGGGGAGGGTTCAACACGGGAATGGTGGCATCCGCTGTCTTTCCTGTGTTAAGCCAGTTGCACAGGAAGAGTATTCTACACAGGGAAAATGGCTACTGTCCCTTCAGTCTCTGCCCTGAGTTTCAGCCCCTCCACTGGTGCCCACAGTGAGTGCCTGTGAGTGAGTGAGTTTATGTTCATGCCCTTTAAAAGGACATCTCGGGGGTCGGCCAAGTGGCGCATTGGTTAAGAGCTGGTTTTGGGATGCCAGCGGCCCCGGTTCAGATCCCACATATGAGGGCCAGTGACACTGCCCTCTACAGCTAACACCTGGAGCTGGGCTGTGCGAGCCCTGGCGATGGTGTAGGCTGCAGCCCCTGCTGCAGTGGGCTGCCATAGGCTACAGTTAGTGGCCGGCAGCCAGCCTGAGCATCTGGAAGCCAGCGTGAGCTGCCAATAGCTGCTGTCAGTGGCCATCCAGAGGCTGGTGACCGATCTGCCTCATCCAGGAAGAGTGCAAAGATGATACCAACATGGGCCAGTGAAGCAACGTCCTCCACAACTAGACTGAAGAACAAAAAAACAGCAACTTGTCTGTTCCCCTTCCCCGATTCCCCAATGCTGTTCCCCTCCCCCAATTCCGCAATAAAAACTTTTTTTAAAAAAAAGAGGACATCTTGGTTTCCCACAGCTTTTTGTCTCACCCAGATTGTCGGATTCCCCATTGATTTTCGCAACCAGCTGTTGTAGAAGCTTTTCTTCCCAGCACTGGTACTCTAGACTGGCAAGTCCCATGTGGGGCCGGGGTCCCTCACTACTCCAGGGGGCACTACCTCCATGGCCAAGATATCCCTCCTGATTCTCAACCACCACAATGGCCATACACAGGTGTGGGGCTGGCCCGTTTTGCATCTCTGCCCCTCCTACCAGTCTCAATGTGTCTTCTTCTTTATATCCTTAGTTATAGGACATCAGCTAGACTTCAAACAGTTTTCCAGGTTGATTGTTCTATGATTTAGTTGTAATTTTAATGTGGTCATGGGAGAAATCAAGTACTACATTTGTCCAATTCACCATCTTGGATTCCAGAATCTACATATTGATTGATTTTCATTTATTCCACTTGGGATTTATTAGTCCTTCTGGATTTGTATTTTGGTGTCTTCAAATATTAAGAAAAAAGTATGTCATTATCTCATTTAGTATTTCCTTGACCCCACTTTCTACTGTCTGTTGAGGTTTTCATTCACATATATTAGGTTTTCTCACTCAATATACCGTATCCTTTAATTTCCCTTTCATATTTAAATTTTCATTTTATTGGGCATTCTTGCAGAATTGTTTCATATTATTTTCTTTCTAATTTTAAATGCCTACATTGTATTTGTATTAATGAGAAGTTTATTTATGAGTAATATACATCAATGCCAGTATGGCCAAGCATAAGATTTACCCTACGAGGTATGTTTTGGGAATATCCTCCTAATGCAATTGAAAAAAAATTTTTTTTGACGGCAGTGTCACTGGCCCTCATATGTGGGACCCAAACCAGGGCCACTGGCTTCCCAAGCCAGCGCTTAACCACTGCGCCACTTGGCCGGCCCCCAATTGAAATTTTTTTTTAAGTGCTAACAGTTCTATCCATGCTAGACCATAGTATGTTTATTGGTGCACTATTTTCTTCATTGATATTTGTACTGCACCCTCTCTGCATTAGCATTTTGAGTAATAAAAAAGGGCAGTTTGATGTGCTCTTTCATGCTTATTTTAATTTAGCTATGAATAATATAAAGTGATGATTTGTATGAAATCTTGAAAATAATTTTCCCAAATTTCATATTTAATGCAAAGGACATTTTGTAAATGTACTTATAATTTAATTTAAACACAAATAAAAAGCTAAATGAAACTGAAAATTTTATTTTCTTTTGAGCACAAAATTTACATACAGATTTTGGTTGTGTACAACTATGTTTATGCTAATAAATAAGAATATTTATTCTTAACCACACCGGCCGAGTGGCATGGTGGTTAAGCACTGGCTTAGGAAGCCAGCAGCCCCGGTTCGGGTCCCACATATGAGGGCCAGTGACACTGCCCTCAAAAAAAAAAAAGAATAGTTTTCATGATGGCTAAACAAAAACATACCTCCCTCCCCATAAAGCAAAACTTTCAGAATGCTTGGTATGAAATAAATGATAGCTTATCTTTAAAGGGTTATATGCCAATATTAAACTTTTAGTTTTACTGAATGAAAGTTTGCAAGTACCATAATTTCAGCTCCAGTCATATTTCCAATAAGGGAATTTATATATTGACAAAACTTGTGTTTGAGGGAAAATGTATCCAAGTGAATATACCTCTATTAACATTCATTTTCTATGAACTAATCTTTAAAAACTAACAAATTTGTATTGCATTGTTTTGTACATCTGTAACTAATAATAATAATAACAAAAAGTAATTAACTGTTATGTAGAAAAAAAAGCCATAAAAAAAGAAAAAAAGAACTAACCAATTTGCAGGTTAGACAACTATGACTTTAATTAAATTAATGCTATGTTGCTATGTTGTATTACTTTTGAGAAACTAATGGAATTAGTTAATGTGTCAGAGTCAGTTATTTTGTTTTTTTTGCATTAAGCTTTTATAGGGAGAGAGAAAGCTCTGAGAGGTAGAATTGTTTAGTTGAAAAAGCATTTATGGTCAATCCTATTTATGATCAAATCCTGGCCCTACTGCTAACTAGCCACATGAGCAAGAATTTTTTCTACACTCCATTTTCCTCACCTGTAAAGTAGTTATGATAATGCACATATGATAGGGACGTAGCAAAAGCTAAATTAGATGACATATTAAAGCTTCTATAAATAACAGTCTTGACATCATATATTGAAAACTTATTTTGTTTCAGGTATCACACTAAAAAGAGAGGACAGATAGGTCCTAGCACATAATAGTTAAGTCCATTTCTACCCATTTGATCGTACTTGGCCCTATTCCAATTCAGATTCAGATTTACACTGCTTAATCAATAGCCAGTTCCCAGTTATTTTTAAATCTTTATCACTCCTCACTAGTGCTATCATGTATGTGTTCTGGTTAAGTTTCAACCTTTTCCAGCTGATGAGATAATGTACTCTTCAATTCAGAAACCTACAATGCCTTTCTTTCATGCCTCATCACTCATCTGACTCCCTGGCCTACAATGGCAACTGGGTGATGGGAACTAACATGCGTTTCTATTATATGGAAATCTCTAAGCTTGGCAGTACTCTCTGAGTACTGAGACTACCCCACTTAACCCCAAATCCCCTCCTTTACTGATTTGTCTTGCCTTCTCTAGTATTGCTGTGCCCCAAGATCATAATAACTCTAATTACATCTCACAATATATATTTCTAGTACCGTAGTTCTACCCCAGTTCAAAAATATCTTAACAAAGAGATGAGTGTATTAGTGACCTGGGAGAGTAAAAATCTAGGTCTGTCAACTTAAGTTTTTTCATTGATTTTATACATGATTTGCTAGTTGTTTTCTTTCCATCAGCTATACTGTTAAATTATGAACAATTCCTGTTGTTGCTCTTCGTTACTTCCTCTGGAGTCGGTCATATTATCCTTATTTCACAGGAAGCTTGAGTTCATTCCCTTTAGACAAATTTGAGCTTCGTTTTCCTCATTCATAAGGCAGTGATTCTGGTACTTGACTCATTGGGTTTATGGGATTAAGTAGAATAAAAAATAATAAAAGAGACTACCACGCTGGCCGAGTGGCGCGGTGGTTGGGAGCTGATTGGGATGCCAGCGGCCCCGGTTCGGATCCCACATGTGAGAGCCAGTGACACTGCCCTCAAAAAAAAAAATTATCACACTGCAGTATATAGTATACACTCAGTAAAAAGTAATCTGTCATAGATGAGAGTACCTTAATAAAATCTCACTTATATCATATACAGAAAGAATTTTAGAAATGCAGAACTTAGGAGAAAGACATTATGTTGTGTATCCTCTACTCTAGTGATTCCCAACTGTGTTGTAAGAAACTTTTGGGTTTCTAAGACTGTTACATTAGAAGGGAGCAGACCTTCTTACCCTCCTTCGTTTGTTTCAATTCCAAGCAGTGTAGTTGGATTTTTAAAGTTGCATTTACATCATAATTTCATTAACTTATAGAAGATTTCATTGGGCAAGTCCAAAATCTGGAGGATAGGCTGGGAGGCTGGAGACCCAGGGAAGAGTTGCAGTTCAAGTTCAAATGAAATCTTCTGGCAAAACTCTTTCATGATTGTGGGAGATCAGCCTTTTTGCTATTAAAGCCTTCAATTGTTTGGATGAGGCCCACACACATTATTATCTGCTTTACTAAATGTTCACCAATTTAAATACCAATCTCATCCAAAAAGAAAACACTTTTTTCAGAAACATCCAGAATAATGTTTCATCAAATATCTAAGCACCATGGCCCAGACAAACTGACACATAAAATTAACTATAACAGACACAAATTACCGAAATCAGTGCTGAAAGAGTAGGCATCAGTACTGACCTTACAGAAATTAAAAGGATTATGCTATGAAAAATTTTATGGCAACAAATTAGAAAATTTAGATATAATTGACAAATCATTAAAAGACAAAAAACTATTGAATCTGACTCAAAAAGAAATGGAAAATCTGAACAGACTTACAATATGCAATTGAATTAGGAATTAATAAACCACCTAAAAAAAAAAGACCTCAGATAATGTCCGATAACACTCAGATAACGTCAATGGTGAATTTTGCAAAACGTTTAAAGAAAAATTAATATGGATTCTGCATATAGTAATCTAAAAATGGAAGAGGAAAGTAGGGTTAGTGAATAGCAATTCAGACTTGACATACTTGATAAAAAGAAGTTAATCATGATTCCAAATTATGTGGTCCTTTTCTCTTCATTTCTTCATCACTTCCAATTATCCATTGGAACCCCCTGTGACAGTTGGTCTGTTGGATATTGGGATGAATCTGTCTAAATCATGGAAGAATATTTGTCGTCATGGTGGATCAATAGATAACAAAAAGAAATGTCATTACAGCTTGAATGTTCATTATGCCATGCTGTTTCCATGCACTTTCCAAGTATTAATTACTTTTAAATTTCTATTAATTGCATCAGATTGTTGGATTTGTTTTTCATTTAATGCCAATAATTAACTGTTATATTATGTGGATTGTACTTAGTTTTTAAATGAGGCTCGTGGTTTTGTTGAGATATTATTCATGTACCATAAAATTCACTATTAAAATTGTACAACTCAGTGGTTTTGGTATATTCACAAGATTGTGCAACCATCCCCACTGTCTAATTCCAGAACATTTCCATCACCTCAAAGGAAACTGTACCTTTTAGCAGTCATTCTTCATTTCCTCCTCCCTTCAAAATCTAACAATCACTAATCTACTTTTCTATCCGTTTTGATTTGTTTGTTTTGAACTGTCCTGGCATTTTTGTTGAAAAATTAATTGAACACAGATGTATTGATTTTTTTCTGGACTCTCACTTATATTCTACTGATCTATATATCTATCCTTGTGCCAGTATCACACTGTTTGAATTACTGTATCTTTGTGACAAATTTTGAAATCTGGAAGTAAATGAACTCCAACTTTGTGCTTTTTTTCAATATTGTTCTGACTATTTTGGGTCACTTGCATTCCCATATGAATTTTGAGATCAGCCTATACATTTTCACATAAATTGGCAGTTGCAATTTTGATAAGGATTGCATCAAATCTGTAGATTAATTTGGGGAGTATTGCCATCTTAACAATATTAAATTTTCCAATCCATGAATACAGAATGTCTTTCCACTTATTTAGATCTTTAATTTCTTTTAATAATCTTTTCTAGTTTTTGTAAGATAAGCTTTGCACTTCTTTGGTTAAATTTATTTCTAAGTATTCCATTCTTTTGATGCTGTTGTAAATGGAATTGTTTTCTTAATTTTATTTTTGGATTTTTTTTTGTTAGTATGTAGAAATAAAACTGTTTTCTGATATTAATTTTGTATCACGAAACCTTGCTGAACTCATCTAATCATTATTTGGTGATTATTTGGGTTTTCTATATATAAAATCATGCAATCTGCAAAAAGTCATAGTTTTTTTCTTTCTTTTCAATGTGGATTGTTTTATTTTGTTTTGTTTTTTTCCTTTTTCTTGCCTAATTGAACTAGATAGAACTTTCAGCATTATGTTGAATGGAAATGGTCCTTATCTTGTTCCTGATCTCAGCAGGGACAGATTTTGGTCTTTCAATTTGAGTATGAT
This sequence comes from Aselliscus stoliczkanus, assembly GCA_033961575.1. Lineage (NCBI taxonomy): Eukaryota > Metazoa > Chordata > Mammalia > Chiroptera > Hipposideridae > Aselliscus > Aselliscus stoliczkanus. The sequence goes on from CM066737.1 coordinate 25,670,487, forward strand.
GTTAGCTGAGGGTTTTTCATAGACACCCTTTTCCAGGTTGAGGAAGTTCTTTCTATTAGTAGTTGGTTGAGTACTTTTATCATGAAAAGTTGTTGACCAGATCAAGAATCTGCAAACTGTGGCTCGTGAGCCAAATTCGGCTCTTTGGGTACGTTCCGTCTCAAAAGTTTGCCGTCCCTCACAACAATTTAAAAATTATTCAAGAGTCATAAATATATTATTACAAATAAGGAAAATTTAAAGTAATATTATAAATAAAACTATGATCGTTTTATTTTAATTTTCAATTTTACTTCAGAGCCACCTGTACATACCCAAAGAGCTGCATGTGGCTGGCGAGCCACAGTTTGCTGACCCTGGTGGCTCTTCCATCTTAAAAGGTTGCCGACCCCTGGACTAGATCAAATGCTTTTTCAGCATCTCTTGAGATGATGATGAATTTTTGTTCTTTATTCTATTGATATGGTGCATTACATTAATTTGTTTTTAATGTTAAGCCAACCTTAATTTCCTAAGATAATTCACACTTGATCATGGTGTATTATTATTTTCATATATTGCTAGATTTTGTTAGCTAGTATATTTTTGAGGATTTTTGCATCTATCTTTATACAAGGTATTGATCTGTAGTTTTCTTTTTATGTGGTGTTTTTATCTGGTTTTGGTATCAGGGTAATGCTGCCATGCTGAATGAGTTGGGTAGTGTTTTATTCTTTTCTATTTATTGGAATATTTTTTGAAAGATTGGTTTTAATTCCTCTTTATACTTTTGGTAGAATTCACCAGTGAAGCTACCTGGACCTTGGCTTTCCTTTGTGGCATCTTTTTTATTACTATAAATCTCTTTGCTTATTATAAGTCTATTCCAATTTCCATATATTACTTGTATCTTTAAAGGCAATCCTTGAGGTAGGTGTCATGATGACAATTTTTTTTAAAGATTTTATTGGGGAATTGGGGGAGGGGAACAGACAAGTTTCTGTCCTTTTGTTCTTCAGTCTAGTTGTGGAGGACATTGCTTCACTGGCCCATGTTGGTATCATTATTGGGCTCTTCCCGGGTGAGGCAGCTCGGTCGCCCGTCTCTGGATGGTTGCTCACTGTGGCTATTGGCGGCTTACACTGGCTGCCAGCCACTCACACTGGCTGCCGGCCACTCACTGTAGCCTATGGCAGCCCACTGCAGCAGTGGCTGCAGCCCACACCGTCGCCGGGGCTCGCACAACCCAGCTCCAGGTGGAGCTGTTGTTAGCTGTAGAGGGCAGTGTCACTGGCCCTCATATGTGGGATCTGAACCGGGGCCGCTGGCATCCCCAAACCAGCTCTTAAGCAATGCGCCACTCGGCCGGCCCATGATGACAATTTTTAAAAGGAGGAAACTGAGGTTAAATTTCTTGTCCAAGTTTTCCAAGGCAATAACTGGCAAAGCTAGGATTCTGGTCAACTTGGCTCTAAAACTCATGTCAATTTCTATTGTATCACACTATCTTCCAGGGACACTGATTAAGACACTGATCCAAAAAAATATATGCACCACTATGTTCATTGCAGCACTATTTACAATAGCCAAGACTTGGAAACAACCGAAATGCCCATTGGTAGATGACTGGATTAAGAAACTGTGGTACATTTATACAATGGAGTATTACTCCACTATAAAGAAGAATGAAATCATACCATTTGCAATGATATGGATGGACCTAGAGACTATTATGTTAAGTGAAATAAGTCAGTCAGAGAAAGACAAATACCATATGATCTCACTCATATGTGGAATCTGAAAATCTGAATGAATGAGCAATGTAAACAGAAACTGTCTCATAGATATAGAGGAAAAATCAGGGATTCTAGTTGGGAGGGGGGTGGGGATGAGGGAGAAGGGGAAGGGATTAGACAGCAAAAATAAGCAACTACAATATTGCCGCAGGGATATGAAAGACAGTTCGGGGAATATAATTAATAATGTAAATATTTTGTGGGGTGTCAGATAGGTCACATGTCTTGTTAGGGAGACCATTTCATGGATGGAGTAGAGGCTTGATCACTGCACTGTACACCTGAAGCGGAGGTTGTATACCAACTGTAATTGAATACATATAGATAGTCATGGGATGTGGATTATACTGTGGAAAGGAGTCAGAGGAAGTGTAGTAGATATATATGGGGGGGAGGAGTGGGGGAGCGAATTGGGGGAGGGGGGGTTGTCACTTTGAGGGGTAAAAAGTATAACTATTGCACTGTGTTGTACACCTGAAACTAATTAAAAGTAAATAATTTTTTTTTAAAAAGATTATATATTCCCTTTCTTCTTAGGTATAAACACAGAGTTATAATACACTAAAGCCATTAGAGAAATGTGGGAATATTGAAGAAAATGTCTTTTGGCAAGCCAACTTTCTGTCAATATTTTTTGCACAGACTGTGGACATCTTGTGAAAAGATTTAATTCAACCCATTTTTAGTTATCTATCCTCCATCTGGAAGTCGGAGTTTGGTAATGTTTGTTGATGTTGCCTTTTATCTATTGATTCACTTTTGTTTTTATATGGCAGGGATGACCTTTGGGTTTCTCCTGCTGAAGAAAATTGTCTTCTCAGCTGAACTTCTTTCGCTTTCCTTTCTTTCTAAGAGACTTGAGTTTGTAAGAAATATTTCTGAGCTTTTTAATAAAGAATTCAGATTAGGAGACACATAAGAAAAGTGTTATATGGAAAAAGGGAAGGGAGTAGAGAATAGTCATGTTGGCTAGGGTGTTGTGAGTGTTTTGAGGTAAGGGTTTCAGAAATAACGCATGAGGAGAGGTAAATTAATGAATGAAAGAGGTTATTGTGAATTGGGCCCCTTTTATGTTATCTGAAAAAATACAAGTGAATGATTCACTTGGTTTTGTCCACTGGAATGAGTTTATTTAGCTACAAGACTAGTCCAAATGTGGATCGTGAAGGTTCAGCTTAATTAGTATTACACTCCTACCTTACAATGAGGATGTTTCTGACTTTGGTTTTGTTTATAGGTGAACCCTATATACAAGCAATAGTGACTTTTGAATCTGGTTTGCAGGAGACATAATTAATTCACTCATTAACTCAACAATTAATTATTGAAAACCAGTTCTGTTCCAAGCCCTGTGGTAGATATTGGGTGAATAAAATGCTTATAACCCCTGACTTCATGATATTTATAGCCCAGGAAGGGAGATAGATATTTAATGAATATATCCACAAGCCTATGGATGATTACAATTTGTCACAGATCCTATGAAGAGAAAGTACAAGGAATTATGAGAGATAAGCATGTCACACCTAAGTTAAATGGATAGAGGTGATCAGGGAAGCCATCTCTGAGATAATAATTTATTTTTTTATTTTTTTAAGGGCAGTGTCACTGGCCCTCGTATGTGGGACCGAACCAGGGCCACTGGCTTCCCAAGCCAGCGCCTAACCACTGCGCCATTCGGCTGGCCCTGAGGTAATAATTTAAAGCTAAGACCTGAAGTCTGAGTAGGAGTTGCCCATATGATGAAAGTTCCAGTTAGTAGATTCTGCATATACACAAGTTCAAATCTGGAAAGAGCTGTGTTCTTTTGAGAAATTAAAAGCCCTAAGAGCTTTTAATTTTAAGTGAGAAGGATATGTAGCTGAAGAGGTAGGCAGGGTAAGATCACCCAGACCATGTGCAAAATTTTTTAAAATGTTTTAACCCATATCCACATGTGTATTTGACAACCCATTTCCCTCCCTACCCCAATTGAACTCTTTACACATTCAGTAGCCATGTCCCTGCATTCCAGAAGACCAGTTCTATATCTAGTTAAGGAACATCTAGATTTTTAGTGCTACCACTCTCAGAAGCATGTGTACAATTTTACTAGGTGAAAAGACAATTAACATTCTGTCCCCTAATCCGACAATGTACAATTGAAACTAACTGTTGTAGATAGGGTGAAAGGTCTGTGACCATAAGACAGATTTATTTTTTGGTGGGGGGAGGAGAGAGGTCAGTATGTTATCTACTGCTATACTCTGTGTACTTTTTCTCATTTAATTAGGCACAATTTTTTCCGGTTAAAGATGTAAAAGCTGATGAAATGACCTTCCCACAGTTGATGGGAGAGTTGATTTAATACTCAGTTGAGAACTCTTATTTCTATAACATCCTGTCAGTCAGATATTGAACATTAATAATAATTCATCCATTAATCTATTAATTTGTTCCCCAAAGATTAACTTAATAAATATTTAATGAAAAATAGTTGGAAACTGAGACTATACTCAAGAACAGCTGGACATTTTCTTAGATCCTTCAGAGCTATACTGAAGTCCTAACTTCATATGCTTTAAAAAGTAAAATATTGGGTTGTCAGAAAGGTCATGTCACATTTTTGCAATGAGAAACACAGAAAAAATACATCATGTCTTTTCCGACAACCCAATATAAGCCAAATTACCTATCTAAAATGAAATTTAAAAAAAATTCCTGAGGAAAGTATTCTTTCTTTTTGGGGAAAGGTTTAATAGGAGAGCCATGCCTCCTAGATTCCACTCAGTCCCATTGTTCATTTAACAACAAGCTTATAATGTGCGCAAGGCACTATTTATTATTGATGTTGATATCACCAACATATGTGTCTTAAGACTAAATGAATAACAAGTTTCATTTTGGTGAGAGTTTGAAACAAAATCAATCCTTTATCTGAAAGCCAGCAAAATACTTTTTTCTAATGTATTATGCAACTCATAATGTCAAAGGGATTTGACTTTTAAACACACAACAGGTACAAAGTGTAACTAGCAGCATGAAACTGATGCATTTAAGTCCCATATCCATTTTGTAAACCGTATGTAAAACCAGTAGATATCTATGAGTCTGTTTCTGTTTTGTTCTTTTTTTTTTTAGATTCCACATATAAGTGAGATGGTATAGTATTTGTGTTTCTCAGTCTGACTTATTTCACTTAACATAATGCCCTCTGTGTTCATTCATGTTATTGCAAATGGCAGGATTTCTTTCTTTTTCATGGCTAATTAATAGTCCATTGTGTGTGTGTGTGTGCACATGTGCGTGCATGTGTGTATCACTCTCAGGGACATTCTATATATCATATTTTCTTTTTCAATTCATCTACTGATGGACACCTAGGTTACTTCCATATCTTGACTATTATAAATAATGTTACAATGAACATAACTTTTCAAATTAGTATTTTTGTTTTCTTTGGGGAAATACCCAAAAGTGGAATTGCTAGGTGATGTTGTCACTTTATTTTTAATTTTTTGAGACACCTCCATACTGTTTTCTATAGAGGCTGCAACAATTTACAATCCCACCAGCAGTTTACAAGGGTTCCCCCTTTTTTTTTTTTTTTACAATTCACCAACTCTTGCTTTGTTGACTTTTTGATAATAGCCATTCTGATAATTATGAGGTGATATCTCATTGTGGTTTTATTTGTATTTCCCTGACGGTTAGTAATGTTGAGAATCTTTTCATATCTGTTGGCTATCTGTATGTTTTCTTTGGAGAAATAGCTATTGAGTCCCTCTGCCAATTTTGTAATCGGATTTTATTTGATGTTGAGTTGTATGAGTTCTTTACTGATGGTTTCCAGAATGGAGGGAGTTTGGGGGATGGGTGGAAAAGGTGAAGGGGAATAAGAGATACACACTCCCAGTTGTAAAATATATAAGTCACTAGGATGTATTATATAATACAGGGAGTATAGTCAATAATATCGTAATAACTTTGAATTGTGACAGATGAGTTCAAGTCTTATCATGGTGATCACATTATAAAGTATACGAAATATCAAATCACTATGTTTTATGCCTAAAACTAAACTAGTATTGTATGTCAGCTATACTTTAATAAAAAAAAGAAGAAGTACCCATATGTAAAAATAAAAGTAATGAATACGGTCAATAAAAATATTTCAATAGTAAGAGCACAGAAGACCTGAAGCTTATTAATAAGACATTTAAAAACAGAACATTGAAAATAGTTAATTTTAGCATTTATTTTATCCTCTAACATCCATACATGAGGAAGAGAGTAGTATTCAGAGTAGCATTTGTCCCTCTGTTCTTCCACTTATGGCTTGAATGTTTTCTATAAGCATATTTGAAATAGAAATACAGGAGAAATTGAAAGAAAAGGCAGACAGTGCATTAGGTCAGGTACTGAAACATCAGTGGATGACTTTCAAACCTCTAATAGACCATCTGGACCAATAACAGTATTGATCAGTGCTCAGTACAGCCCTGTGGAGAGGGCTCTAGTTGATCCCAGTGTGATAGATGGACATCGGGTCTGGCCCTCAGCCGAGCATTTGTGAGAGATGCACCCATGACCTTGTGATCTTGTGGCTGGATGAATCCATTTTTGTTAGTTGGCTTTGGTTTTTCAGAACTGGGGGGTGAGCGGGAGGAAGCCCAAGTTTTACACACAGCTATGATGTTAGACAGTGGAGCACATCTTTGTGAGGGAGTTATAGTGCCTGAGGAGAGCTGATCCTGAACAGAGGTGAGGCAAATTTAATGCTGCATAATTTAGAAGTCCTTTCTCCAATATTTCAAAGTGTTTCCACTAAAGTTTCAAAAACTTTTTCAGAGCGGAAATTTTCATGTACTTGACAAAGAGGATGGAGTTCTTTCCTGTGCCTTCATTCTGGATCCTAAATGCCACTAACTGAGGGAGCAGTTTTAAAATAAAATTATAGCACAATTTGACTGTCGTTATTGTTACATTGATGCCAGGGAGAGAGAAGACAAGTGAATGCTAATGTAAAGCCTCTAGGCCTGACAGAACTTCAGTGGATCTGGTTAGCAGTCCTGAGCATTCTATTGAATCTCATGAAAGCCATCTAGGCAACCAGTAGTTCATGCACTTAATTTTGCGTACAGTTTCAGGGAATCATAGAATCTTGATATGAACTTAAATCAGCCCAAGACCCCCAAGTTAAGAACTCTTGGACTAAGTAATAAAAACATTAGCATCTAGGGCCGGCCGAGTGGTGCATTGGTTAAGAGCTGGTTTGGGGATGTCAGCGGCCCTGGTTCGGATCCCACATATGAGGGCCAGTGACACTGCCCTCTACAGCTAACAACAGCTCCACCAGGAGCTGGGTTGTGCAAGCCCCAGCGATGGTGTGGGCTGCAACCCCTGCTGCAGTGGGCTGCCATGGGCTACAGTGAGTGGCCGGCAGCCAGCGTGAATGGCCAGCAGCCAGTGTGAGCTGCCAATAGCCGCGGTGAGCTGCCATCCAGAGGCCGGTGACCGATCTGCCTCATCCGGGAAGAACGCAATGACAATGCCAACATGGGCCAGTGAAGCAACGTCCTCCGCCACTAGACTGAAGAACAAAAAGACAGCAACTTGTCTGTTCCCCTCCCCCAATTCCCCAATAAAATCTTTTAAAAAAACAAAAAAAATTAGCATCTAGTTGTGAAAAAGTCAAGCTAGGAGATTTTAGAATGGATAAGGAAGCTAGGCTGTAGCCAGGGGCATGAATCCACAGGGTGTTTGCCTACAGGTGAGAGGTTATGAGCTGAACAAAGCTGCTTTGTATTGTAGATTATCTTTAGAGTTCTTATCCCAGGTTCCAGGACAATTGGGCCACTCCAGCTCTCCACCCCTTTGTCCAGCTTCAGCCTGGACATATTCACCTCAGCCCCTCATGACTCTTGTCGTCTCCTCCCTGGTCTATATTGGGAGTTCACTAAATATTTCTAACTCCAAGAAGAGCAGGTCACATACCCAAGAATACCTCCTTGGATGTCAACAATGGGCCCACAGTCCCAGTGACCATGGTAATTGGACAATGTTCCCCATTCCACTTCAAAAAATAGAGAAAGTCTAGTCACCCTCATGGTGTCAAGTTTGACTAATTAATTACATTAAAATCATATTTCAATTCAGGAATTCGGAGCAGAGAAGAGAAAGCTATATGTTAAAAGCACATCCCACTTGTGTCTGAGGCCAGCAAATGATCTATGGAGCACCATTTGAGAACCACTGCTCTAGCATAAGTAACAGTGAAAATTAATAGCAACAACCCCTAAGCATTTACTGAGTGAGAGACTTAATACATAGACTCCCAAGTAAGCCTCTGAACAAATCTAAGGGTTAGGTACCTTGATGATGGTGCCGCCTGTAGAGCAGCTGAGGAAGATGAGGTAAAGAGAGGTAAATTAAGTAAAAAGAACTTGCCCAACTTCACGCAGGAAGAGGAGCCAGGGCTGCCAGCCAGGTCTGTCTATAAATAGTGAGTTTGGGGCTTCTTACCATTTTTTATGCTATGTGGCATAGGAATACCTGTGGTGGTCTGGTGAAGCCTATAGACCCTTTCTCAGAATAATTTTAAGTACTTAAAGTGAAACATCGAATTCCAAAGGAAACTGAATATATTGATGTTCATTATAAACCTATTAAAAATAAATACACATATAATATATAGTAACATGTGGTTCTTTTGTGAAGCTTTGAGTAACAAGGTCTAGGGGCAAGGTGAATAACTGCCACAGTTTCAAATGATAAATATAAACAATGTTCTGAGATATCTGTAAGAACCCTAAGGTGATATGAAAATATCTCTGATTTCTATTGATAACAAAGTCACACAGGCTGCTGATACGATTGTGCTTTGTTGCCTACATTCATTACAGAAGAGAAGGCTGAATTTCACATAAAGGTTAGTGAAAATAAAGTTGATTCTATTTTTTCCCTCATCCAAGTTCATGGACTCTTTGAATTCGATCCACAGACCCCAGGATAAGAACTTCTTCTGTAGTTTGTCCTCTTCATTAGCATGATGCACAGACTTTCCCTAGAATGATTAAAGGGAAGTATCTGTTTCCTTATATCTCTGATAGTCTGTGACTTTCTCTAGTCGACGGGGAAAATAAAAAGCAATGTGACTTTGACAAAACGTAATTTGAAAAACTAGACATTAAAGTAAGATACTTTTCCAAAACAGTGTTCTTAGGAAAATGTTCACTCATTCCAATGCTTCTTCGTTTGGTTGGTTTCTGCGCTGAAAACCTTTTAGAACTCCTAGTATCGAGTATGAGTTGACTCTATACTGTTGCTTGGATAATCTTTAGTTTTGTCTCTGAGTTTTTATCCTCTGTCCTCAGCCTTGGTGGCTGAACCTCCATCATTCGTCTGAAGCCCCCAAACCACCTCACTCTCAGATTCTTTTTATCAGGTCCCACTCCTCTTTTTCTTCACCTCTACCTTTGAGGAACTTCCTCTCATCTCACTTTCCAAGTTCAAGTCCTGTATCTGATATTGTCCTGTTCTCTTTGTCCCCTCTCCCTCTACTCTCACTCTCCTTCTCTTCAGTTTTTCTTATGTCACTACCTTCTTCCTCTTTTCAAAAAACATATGCTCAACTATCTCTTTTTGAAAAGAGTTCAAAATATCCTGCTTCACCCACACTCCCAGGTCAAATTCATGAGAAGGTCAACTGTGCGTTCGTTTCTCTGCCTTCTCAGTGCAGACCACCTCACTGTCCTTTGGAAATCTGACTCCTATCCATACCATTCTACTGAAACTGTGCTACTGAAGTCACCAAGGACTTTCTAATTTCCAAATCTAGCATCTTTTACTCTCTCCTCACTTCCCTGGAATTGTCTGTGGTATTTGGCATTGCTCTCCTCACATGTTTCTATTTCTCTTTCTTACTGTTCTTTCTTTACCCTTTAGTGACACCTTTTCTTTCTCCCTTTTCTATTTATGAGTCTTAGAATACAAAATAGGATATCTATGTAAGAAGTATCATACATAATACATGTATAAATACATACACATATGAGTAGTCTATCAACAACATTATATCATATCTTATAAAATATATGTCTCAGAGGTTTTATATGAGGATACAAGGTGTGTGTAATTAATATATGACATATAAAGTTAACATAATACATTACATATAAACTGTATATCCTATATGTTATATGATTTACACATATGTAGGCATATATGTATATATGTTTGTGTATACACATTTAATCCACACAACAACCATTGAGATATATACAATTATTTTCTCAGTTTTACAGATACAGAAACTGAGGCATAGAGAGGCTGGTTCACTTGCCCAAGATCACAGAGCTGGTTAAGTGCCTGAGCTGGGATTCTAGCTGGTATATTGTGAGTAAAGGGCCCATGCTTTTAACTATTCTATTATACGCCACCATTAAGTTTCCGGAGCGAAAACCTAGCAAAGAGTGTGGATGTTCTGCTATTTCATCGGACATACTGAGTTCCAAGCTGAAGCCAATTTCTCCCAGAATAACACAGGCCTCCACTAGCCATATTTATGCTGAGGCTGTTATGATTATGACAGGTCGAAATCTCATTCAAGTCCAAACTTTCAAGTTATTCGAGAGCCTCCTTTCCCTCCTGATCTGATTATCAGCGGCTATAATATCTGTTGCCACTTCTGCCTCCTTCCCTTTCCTGCTACACCAAAGTTCAGGCCCATGCTTCCTCTTCCCTCATCAACCTCCTATCTGGGCTTTCCTCACTTTAAGCCATTTTACACAACTGCCATGTTTATCTTTCCAAGCTACATTCCCAGTATGCCATCCCCTTCCTCAAAAACATTCAATGATTTCTTATTGCGTATGAAACTAAAAGCAGATCATTTAACATGATATTAAAGGTCCTTCAGAGTTGGTTCACAACTAGTTCACCAACTCTATTTTCCTTATTTTTTCTTAACATCATAATTTGGTCACTGGGACTACTTCTTCTCCTTTATATACCTATCTTCATGCAATTCCCGTTTTCTCCTTTCAAGGTCCTGCCTACTTTAAAGACTTACGCCAAACACCTGTCTTATCACGGAACCTCTCCTGATGCACCTTGCTCTCCAAAAGCTCTAACTTCTTTCTCTTCAGGAAATGTCTATGTGAAGCTACTGGTACCTCTCCCGAAGCACTTGGGTTCTGACCCACGTTTTAGGTATTTGCATACATTTGTATCATATGCATCTTCTTTCCTGTAATGCATAATAGCACACTGTCTGTCACTTAGAAAGCACCCAGTAACTATCTGTCAAATTGACTTTAATTGCATATTTCTGCTGTAGTTGGTGAAAATAGTCACGCTAGAAAACTCTTCTCCTTGTTTTAAAGCAAAACACATTTATCCACCTAATGGACTAGTGTCTGGGGAACTAGCCAACTTTATTCAGCAGCCTTCACCATGAAATAGTTTTTAAAAGTGAAATTCATCCTCCAAGAACAAATATATATTTCTTAACATTGGAAATAGTATTGTGAATGTGATGCAAGATCTGAAGGGAATCTCAAATAAGGAATTCAAAACAGAATTCTAGTTCATTTCCCCTTCAAGGCTTCCTGGTGGCTTCTTATCACAATTAGAATACAATGCAAACTCCTTCCATGTCTTACAAATCCCTACTTGTTCTGGCTTGTGCTTATCTCCTGAACCCCCTCCTCCCACTCGCTCCCTATTGCTCACTTCCTTCAAGACTTTGTACAGCACCTTGAATGTGTCAAGCTTGTTCCTGCCTCAGGGCTTTTATCCTTACTGTTCTTCTGCCTGAAATGCTCTTCCCTCACACTTGAGGTGGATCTTTCCCCCTTCATTCGAGTCTCTGTTCAATGTCACCCTGCCTGAAACAGGCCCCGCCCTCACTCCATCACCCTCTCTATTTACTTGCCTTGCTTTTTTTTTTTTGAGGGCAGTGTCACTGGCCCTCATATGTGGGACCCAAACCGGGGCCGCTGGCTTCCCAAGCCAGCTCTTAACTACCACACTACTCGGCCGGCCCACCTTGCTTTTTTAATAATACAGTTCTCTGAAGTTATCTGGCTCATGTGTTAATTGTATCACTCCCCATTACATTTGGTCCACAAAGGTTGGGGGATTTTCAGTGCTGTGTCCTAAGCACCTAGAACAGAATTTGGCACATAGTAGGGTTTTAGCATATATCTTAAAAAAATAAATGAATAGTTAATGAATGACTGGTGACTACTGTAAGGGAAGCAGTATTAGATTAGGAGATTTGATTCTGGCAAGAATATTAATTAAATTATCCATTTTGAATGATGTTTATACTTAATTCAAATATTTAAGCTTTTCAGGGACTCATATATGCTAATCTGAATGTTTCTTGGTAATATTACTTAGTAGAGGAAAAGGAACAATAGCATTAAAGTCAGTTGTAAACAGAAAATGTCAAAACGCATGCAGCTTCTTTTTCCCATGAGATTAAAAACTCTGTATTCACAACTGAGGTGGATTTTTTCAGCAATGAACTGCTAAGGCTTGTCTTCAGATGAAAAACATTAGTTTATGTAATTCTAGCAATCAATCGTTTGCTCAAATCCACACAGTGTTATCACTAAAGGTCATAGGAAAGCTTATTTTGTTTCACTTCTGATTGAAAGGAAGGAAATGTCTTGCGTAGTGCCCTTCTCATATAATCAAAAATTTTGCAAACCTCATTTTTTACAAGCAATCAATTTTATATTATTTTTAATCAATGTATTTTAACTAATTTACATATGTATTTTTCCATACATGCATTATCTGCAGTTATATTCATATATACCGTATGCAATCTTTTTTTGTTCTTTTTCTTTATGTTGTTTGGCTTCCCATTCCCCCAATTTAGTTATCCCCTGTCTGGTAACCTATTTTAGCAAATGTGTATATGTATTTGTGAAGTACACACACATGCACCATGGAAGTCCTTGTTAAAGATCTAACATAACACTGCAATGAACATAGGGGAACATATATCTCATGGTGGCCAAGACATAGAAACAACTGAAGTGTCCTTCAATGGATTATTGGATTAAGAAGATGTGGTACATTATACAACGGAATACTACTCAGCCATACGAAAAGATGAAATACTGCTCTTTGCGACAACATGGATGGATCTTGAGAATATCATGCCAAGCTAAACAAGTCAGATGGAAAAAGACAAGAACCATATGATTTCATTCATATGTGGGATAGAAACAGAAAGAAACTAATGAACAAACACAACAAACAAACAAAAACTCATAGACAAAAGTAGAGTAAGGGGGACAGGGGAGGTATAAGAGAGTAAAGGGGGTCAAATACATGGTGACAGAAGGAGACTTGATTTTGGCTGGTGAACAGACAAGGTAATATAAAGATGCATTATAGAATTGTACACTTGAAACTTATATAATATTATTAACCAATGTTGCCCCAATAAACTTAATAAAATTTTAAAAAATAAAATAAATAAAAGTGACACATACGTAAGAGAAAAAATATTCTACAGTTTAGATCAGATTTTAACAAGCTATGAGATAAATTGCTTAAAATATATTCTGTCTGAAATTTAGAAGACAATATTCAAATGACACTGGAAAAGGTAAGAAGGTATAGGAAACAAATTGTAGTTGCTAGGTACTGTGGTGGGGTGGGCAGTTGACTGCAAAGGTTTTGCCCAAGGAATTCACCAAATTGCCTTGCTTTTCAATCCTTTTTATTCATCTGTAGCATTCCATTGTATGGATGCACCTCAGTTTATTCAACCCTTCAATCGTGGAGGGACCTTTGAGTTGTTCTCATCCATTGGCAAATATGAATAGTGCTACTGCAAACATTCATGTATAGGATTTTGTGTGAACATATGTTTTTATTTCTCCCAGGAATAGGATTTCTGAATCAAATGGTAGGTGCACACTTATAAGAAATTACCAAGTCATTTCCTACAGTGACTGCCAATTGGAAATTCACAAGGGTGATGCATGAGCACTCAAGTTGTTCGTCAGGCTTGCTAGCACTTAGTAGCATCAGTATATTTTTCAGCAGTTCTCCAAAGTATATTGCATCTTACTGTGCTCTTAATTTGCTTTTCTCTAATGGCTAATAATGTAGGAGAATTTTTCATGTACTTATTGAACATCTGTATGTCAAATTTTTATGAAGTATCTTTTGATGTATTTTACCTACTCTAATACTGGGTTGTTTGTTTCCTAATTTTTGAATTTTGAGAGTCCTTTATATCTTCTGGATACAAGTTCTTTGTTGGATATAAGATTGACAAATATTTTTTTAGTCTGTGGCTTGTATTTTTCTGCTCTTAAGATTGTTTTTCTCATGCAATTTTTTAAAAATATATGGAGGATGTCTGATATAATCTTGTTTTTTTTCTTCTTGAATCACGTTTTTTATGTCCTTTTTGAGACCTCTTTGCCTAATTTCATGTCATAAGATTTTTCTCTATGTTTTCTTTTAAGGAATTTTCACATCCATGAATGTATTTTATTTTATATGTAGGGCTACATTAATATATCCAAACAACATTTTTATATTTTTTCCTGTAAAGTTCTTAATTTTACTAGTTTATTTTATTCTAAGATATTTAATGTTTTGGGATTATAGATTACATGTTATATTTTGTTTGCTTTTACTTTCATACATTTGTTGCTGGCAGAAAACAAATTTCCTATTTGCATACTGATCTTATACCTAGGAAACTTATATGTACATCTTTATGGATTAAATAGTTTAGCTATCACGTAGTCTAATCATCTGCTTATCATGGAAACTTTGTTTCTTACTTTCTGATGCCTTTCCCTTTTGTTAATTCTGCTTTGCATTATTGCACTGGCTGCTATTTCTGTTACAATATTGAATAGAAATGGTAATAGCAGGAACCCCAGTTTAGTTCCCCAGTTCAAAGTAAATACTTTACTTTTTTTTTTTGAAGTAAATGCTTTTAACTTGCCCTCAAAAGGTATGATATTTGCTGTTTTTCATACATATCCTTTATCTAGATCACTAACATATCTTTAAATTTTTAAAAACTTCATTTTCTAATATCTTTATATTTACAAGAAAATCTCTTTGATAGTGAAAAAATTTCCCACATGTCCCAATCTTAGTTCCCCTTATTACTGAATGGCACATGCCATTCATTAGTATGGTACATTTGTTGAAAATGATCAACCAATATTAATCCATTCTTATTTACAAAAATCCATACTTTATTCAGGTTTCCCTGTTTCACCACATTTGTTTTTTCTATTCCAGCATCCCCTCCTGGACACCCTATGACTTTCAGTGACCATATCTCCTTAGACTCCTCTTGGCTGTGCCAGTTTCTGAGACTTTCCCTGTTTTTGATGGCCTTGACATTTTTTAGGAATCTGGATCAGATATTTTGTGGAGTGTCTCTCAATTGGAATTTGTCTGACATTTTTCTTATTATTTGAAATGGATTCTGTTTTATGCGAGGAAGAACAGAGCGGTAAAAGGCCTTTTTTTTTTTTTTTGAGGACAGTGTCACTGGCCCTCATATGTGGGACCGAACTGGGGCCGCTGGCTTCCCAAGCCAGCGCTTAACCACCGTGCGACTAGGCCCGCCCAAGGGCATTCTTATTACATCATATTCACGATACATACTATCACCATGATTTTTCAGTAATGATGTTAGCTTGAGGAGGGAGTATTTTCAGGTTTCTCCACAGTAAATTACAGTAAGTCCCCGACTTACAAATGAGTTCTGTTCCAGGAGAACGTTCATAAATCGGATTCATTCATAAGTCCGACGAAGTGAGTCTTATACACCTTTAACACAAAAATACAATGTAAAGTCAATGGTTGAGTGATTCATGTTATAAGGACGAGTGACATCTACCATCTTTTCACCTCGGTCAGTCTCTCAATTATTTTCACTTTTGTTTCCATGGTTATTGCTTTGCGCTTCCTAGCAGTCCCCTCCACATCACCACTGCTTTTCCTCCTGCTTCTGGACACCCTGGGCTCTGACTGAGCCCTGCACTACTGTCCACTACCGCACTGCACAGTCAGCACACAGCAGCACCACTGGGACCATGTCTGGCAGACACTGAGCTACTTCCGTGGTTTGTTCACATCTATGAATGTTCGTAATGCGAGGTCTGTTCATATCAGTGAAAGTTCACAACTCGAATGTTCGTAAATCGGGGACTCACTGTAATCCCTTTCTTCAGGTGTGTCACACTGTAATCTTTGGAAGAATAGGGGAGCCCCATAATCTGCCTGGCTGTCATCAAGATGAGTACTGTGAGTGATGACTACAGAGACTCCCACCCCACATAGAGGAGGCCCCACAGACCCCAGACCCCGGCATGCTATCTGCACTGGGAGACTTTTCATCATGGTAACTGGATATTGGGTCTCTTACTTCTGGATAGAGGACCCAAGAGAGGTATGGGCCTTGTTTAGAGGGGCCTGGCTTGAGGTCAGGAGAGTGAGGGACCTAAGTCCTGCCAGGAGTCACCGGGAGGACTCTTTGCAATGGTTGAGTGGACGTCCCACCTCCAACAGAGGAGGACACACAGATACCCGCTCATGCTGTCAGTCAGTCCTGGGAAGTCCTGGGCGGGGCTGATAGGCAGATGCCCCCACTCATTTCTCTTCCTCTCTGGGAGTCTCAGAAAAATGGGGATGTCTTCTTCAGGCCAGCAGAGAGAGCTATTTCAGGCCTTGTCTGGAGAAAATATGAAAACCCTGAGGATTCATGGTATTTACAAACCTAGAACACAGAGGGGCCCACAGAATCCACCCTTTCTCTGTTGTCAGCCCTCGGATACTTAAGTTGATGTAACTAGATATGGTGAATCCTAGTTTCTATCTTGAAATATTTTCTAATTTCCCACAATGATTTCTCTGAAACAAGGTTGGTATAAATATTTACGTAGTTTGGGCCAGCCGAGTGGCACCGTGGTTAAGCGCTGGCTTTGGGAAGCCAGTGGCCCTGGTTCGGTCCCACATGTGAGGGCCAGTGACACTACCCTCAAAAAAAATATATTTACGTAGTTTAATTTCCAAAAAAATGGTGAATTTATACATATCTTCTTAATTCTCCTCTTTGGTTGAATTCCATTATGGTAAAAAAAACATTTCATGTAATTGCAATTCTTTTAAATTTTTGGAGTGATTTTAATGGTCTGTTTGTGTGAATGTTCTGAGTGCACTTGAACAGAATGTACATTTTACTGTTGGAGTGGTTTTAAGTGGCAATTAGATCAATTTGCTTGATATTCTTTCTCAGGTTTTATTTTCTAATTATTTGATTAGTTACTCAGGAATGTTGATGTCTCCAAATATAGTCATAGCTTTGACTATTTCTCCTTTTCCATTCTCTCAGTTTTTGTTTAATGTATTTTGAAGCTCCGCTTTTAGGTGCATACACATTAAGGACTGTTGCATTTCCTGGTAAACGGACTCTTTAATTGTTATGTATTATTCCCTAGTTATCCGTGGTAGCTTTCCTTCTTATGAGGTCATTTTTTTCTGACATTATTATAATTACCCAGTGATCTTTGTTTTTCATTTTCATTTTATACATTTAAATAGCAAAAATAACACCCTCAAGTTAGCAGATGGGAGGGGACATAAGCCCTGTGAGGAGTAAATATGATCATCTTTAGGTGCTCAGGACCTCACACGGGACCTCCCAGAATCCAGTCTTTCTCTGCTTCCAGTCTTGAGACATAAATATTATTCAATATTGAGGAAGGCCAATATATCATTTTTTTTGTTTGAATCATGAATTTAATTTGCATTCCTCTAATAGCTAAAGATGTAGAGGAATTTTTCATGTGCTTATTTACCATCCATATGTCAACTTTACTGAAGTATGTATTGATGTATTTTGCCCATTTAAAAAATTAGGTTGTTTGTTGTCTAATTTTTCTATTTCAAAGACTTTTTGTATTCTGGACAGAGGTTCTTTGTTGGATATTTGATTTGCAAATATTTTCTTCCAGTCTGTAGCTTGTGTACACATTTATAAAGGTGCTTAACATCATATGTCATTAGGGAATTGCAAGGTAAAACAACATTGAGGTACCACACTACACACTCATTCAAATTGCCAAAATCTAAAACACTGAAAGCAACAAATGCTGATGAGGATGTAGACCAAAAGGCACTCTCAGTAATTGCTGGTGAGAAGGCAAGTTGGTACAGTTACTTTGGAAGACAGTTCAACAGCTTCTTACAAAACTCAGCATAATCAAATATTAGTTTGTGATGTTATTAATATTTATGGAAAATAGACTAAGGGTAACTTTACTAGTGAGCTGAGAATCTTTAACCTAAGCAATAGCTTGAATACATATATGGCCATTATCTGTGCATTGTATTTTAATTTGGGGGCAAAAAATGACTTTAAGTTTATTCCAAAGATTGTGTGGAAACAAGATTTCACTTAAGTTTTATGGCTCCCAAGTCACTCCTCAGAATATTAAGAATGTTGTTGCTTATCTCACTTTTATATGATAGAGGACAAACAGAATTGGTGATTTACATGAGTTTTTCCAAACCAATAAAGCCATAACAAGAACCTCAAAGCCCCTGGCAGTCCTTTTTATGAGCAACACCTCCCTGAATAAACAAAACATAAATCACACTAGGCCTACAGGTGCCTTTTAATACAATATTAAAAAAAGTAGAGAATGTTCTGCATTTCAGCATTGAGGATTCAAGAAAGGAAAGAACAGATTTTCAATAAACTGCAGGTCCAGCAAAAATATACTTGATGAAATGATGCATTGCCATTTCTGCAGCAGAAATAACTGTTAGAGTCTAGGCTGCACAAAAGTGCAATGTTCCTATTACATTAAACATTTCTCAAATGAAAATATATGCAAATAAGTTTTGTGCAGTTTAAAACTACAATTCAAAGTATAATGTAGATGCTTAATTGAACTTTTTATTGAGTTTTTCACAATATTTCTGTCTGATGTATATGTATATGTATAATTAATTTATTGAAACCATCATTCCAAAATAAATCTATACAATTTAGAAAGACTGTTCATGTTGCTAACAGTGTACTACTGCTCATAGTGATAATCAAATGACATTGAGTTAGGCTTTTTTTTTTTAATTGGGGGGTTGGGGGGAGAGGAACAGCATTGGGGAATCAGGGAAGGGGAACAGACAAGTTGCTGTCCTTTTGTTCTTCAGTCTAGTTGTGGAGGACGTCGCTTCACTGGCCCATGTTGGTATCATCATTTTGCTCTTCCTGGGTGAGGCAGATTGGTCGCAGGCCTCTGGATGGTCGCTCACCGCGGCTATTGGCAGCTTACACTGGCTGCCAGCCGCTCACACTGGCTGCCGGCCACTCACTGTAGCCTATGGCAGCCCACTGCAGCAGGGGCTGCAGCTATGCCGTCCCGGGGACTCACAGCAGCCCAGCTCCAGGTGGAGCTGTTGTTCACCACCTTAGCTGTAGAGGGTAGTGTCACTGGCCCTCATAGGTGGGATCAGAACTGGGGTCCTGCTGCTCAGAGCTGGCGTCCCTATCCAGCTCTTAACCAATGTGCCACTCGGCCGGCCCTTAATTAGGCTTTTTAAATAGAAGTATTATGAGTTGAGTCTTCTACTATTTTCATTACAAATATATATCCTTAGTTCTGGTTCTGGTAATGGCAGAACAGTTTCGGTAAGAGTAATCCTCCCACAGATAATAATTAAAAACTGAGGACAATTTTTTTAAATATAACTTTTTGAAAACATTATAGTAAGACTGAAAGCAGACAGAGACTGGAGGGGATCCAACCTTTAAAAGAAGGAGAGTGCACTGGGTGAGATTAATGATTATAAGCCCTTTCCACTGTGGCATCGCCATTCTTCATAGAAACTTCAAATGCTTAAACAGAAAATCACGATCTTATTTCCTTAAAGTGTCAGAAAATGGAGCATGGAATTGCCAGAATTAATAAAAATTGAGGAGGGATATCCCAGAAAGGAGGAAACCAAAGTGAGGGTTGCCCCAAAATATGCATATGAACTCCCTTCAAATGTTTGGTTGAAACATGAACTGTGTTTGTATGGGGAAAAGTCCAAAGAACCCAATGGAAAACTACAGTTGGAAGTCTGAAAAACACAAGCAGAAATTTGGTGGTTGCTTGCGGCAGTGGTGACAGTTCAGAGTTGGAGTCGAAAAAAGTTAGAATGGCTTGGTGTAACCCTTGGATTTTACCCTAAGAAAGTGTAAAATGTAGCTTCTGCAAGGTGAAGGTGAGCAATCAGTAACTTAACTGCCTGAAAGAACAACAATCTTAAAAAAAAAAGACAACAGCATTCAGGGTGTCTATATTGTGTACATCACATGCCTAGTATAGAATAACAATCAGTAGGCATACAGAGAAGCAGGAATATTTGTGCCATGATGATGCTGTAGATTTTGCAATTAGTGGATACATTGTTTTCAGGTGTAGATAATATATTCACAGATAGACCATGTAAGAGTCCGTAAAATAAGTATTTAAAATGTCAGGGTTGCCAGTTCGATTCCCAGCCTGAGCTGGGCTGCCAACAGGTGGCAGGATGGCTCAGCTATAATTAATTAATTAATTAATTAATTAATTAATTAATTTTAAAATGTCAAAAGATAGAATTCTTTTAGAGTATGCCATCTAACCAAAATATAGTTATATTAGAAAAACAATAAAAAGAAATCAGGGGGCAGCCGGTTAACTCAATTTGTTAGAGTGCAGTGCTCATAACACCAAGGCTGCTGGTTTGATCTCCATGCCCTCCACAGCTAGATTGAAACAACTACTTTATTTGCAGTTGATGGGTCCTGGAAAAACACACTGTTCCCCAATGTAAAAAAAAAAAAAAAAAAGGAAAAAATGAAGAAATCGTGAAGGAAATTAGAGAAAAAATTTGAACTGCATGAAAATAAAAATATAGTATGCCAACTTGGGGAATGCAGATAAAGTACTCTGTAGAAAAAAACCCAAACTTAAAGTTTTTGTATTATAAAAGAGGAAAGTTCTCAAATCAATAATCTATATTGTTACCTCAAGTAACTAGATAAAAGAGTAAAATAAAACCAAATTAAGTAGAAGGAAAGAAATAATAAAGAGCAGAAATCAATTGAATACAACACAAACAATGGAGAATACTAACAAAACTAAAAAGTTGTTTCTTTGAAAATTTTAACACACTTCATATAACTAGGAAAGCAATGAGAGAAAGAGAGAGATTGAGATTGAACAAACAAATGCCAATATCAGAAATGAAAGCAGGATATCATGACGGATAATGCAGATGTTAAAAACATAGTAAAAATACACCATGCACTATATGTCAGTAAATTTGACACCTTATATAAAATCAGAAAGATAACTTCAGGCGTGTGTGGGGCGTGGGGTGGTGGATTGGGAGGGGGAGGTTGTCACTTCGCAAGGGGTAAAAAGTGTAACTATTGCACTGTTTTGTACACCTGAAACTAGTAAAACAACAACAACAAAGAAAAAAAAAGATAACTTCAAAAAATATAAAATCTAAATATGCTATATCTGTTAGGGAAATTAAGTACATTATAAAAAAACCTTTGCCCCAGGCCCAGGTCATTTAACTGTTGCTTTTTCATCAAACATTTGATGAAGAAAGGATAATGATATATTACACAGTATCTCAGAAATTTGAGAAGAGCAGTTCTCAACTAATTTTATAAAGTAAGAATAAACTTATGCCTCAAGTTGACAAATATTTTATAAGAAAAAAACTAATGACTGATAGTCATGATAAATGTATGGAGATACAACCCTAATATAATATTAGCAAATCAAAATTAGTAATTTGTAAAAAGGGAAAAACATCATAATCAAGTGGGTATGCAAGAATATAATGTTTGTTTAAAATTCAAAAACATCTTAATATAATTCACCACAGTAATTGAAAAATGGATAAAATTATTACAATAAAGGCATTAAAATATTTGACACACATAATTATACATTCATGGTTTAAAAAATACTCTCAGTTAATTAGGAATAAAGAGAGATTTCCTCAGTCTGAAAAATAGGCATCTATTTAAAAACCTTCATGTCACATCACACTATGTTAACTGTGCCCCTAAATTCAGAAACAAGGAAAGTATGCCTACTTTCATTTTTATGCAATAACCAAATGGTCAACAAAGAAATCACAAGAGCAATTAGAAAATAATTTGAGAAGAAAGAAAATAAATACAACATACCAAAACTTATAGGATACAATGTTCAAAGGAAATGTATAAAACCATGTTCAAAGAGAAATTTATGGCTGTAAAAACCTACATTAAAAAAAAGATCTCAAACAAGAACCAAACTGTGTACATCTTAAGGAACTTAGAAGAGCAAGCTCGTCGCAAAGGTAGTAAGTGGAGGAAATGATAGAGATTAGAGTGAATTTAAATGAAATAGAGAATGGAAGGGCCGGCTGAGTGGCGCGGTGGTTAAGCGCTGGCTTGGGAAGCCAGCAGCCCCAGTTCGGTCCCACATAAGAGGGCCAGTGACACTGCCCTCTAAATAAATAAATAAATAAATAAATAAATAAATAAATAAAATAGAGAATGGAAAAACAAAGAATCAATGAAACCAAAAATTGGTTATTCGAAACAAGCATCAAAATCTACAAACCTTTAGCTAGACTGACTAGGCAGAAATATAGAGAAGACTCAATAAAATTAGAAATAAAAGTGGGGAACTAACTACCAATCTTACAAAAATAAAAAGAATTGTAAGAAGATACTATGAACAATTGTACGTTAGCAAATTAGGTAACTTAATTGAAATGGAAAAATTCCTTTAAGCACAACAATTCCCCAAACGAATACCAGAAGAAACAAACAATCTGATCAAATTTAAAAATAAAGCGATAGAATCAGTAATCTAAAACCTTCCAACAAAAATAAGCACAGGACCAAATGGTTTCATGATTCTTTCTACCAAATATTTAAGGAAGAATTAATATAAATTCTTCTCATACTCTTACAAAATACAGAAGAGGAACGAACTATCATGCCATCATTGCCCTGATACCAAAGCCAAACAAAGACATCAGAACAAAACAAAGTTACCTACCCATTGTTTTTATGAATATAGATGAAGATACTAAAAAAAATTCTAGAAAACAAAATCGAGGAGCATATTAAAGGGATTATGCAGCATGACCAAGTGGGATTTATCCCAGATGTAAGAGTGATTTACCATATGAGAATAAATTAATGTAATACATGATGTTCATAAAATAACCCACGTAATCATCTTACTGATTCATGATTAAAAATAAATAAGTTAAAAATGTAACAAAACTCTCAAAATAGAAGGGAACTTGACATGTCTTAGTCCAGCTGTTATAACAATAATATCATAGACTGGGTGATTTAAACAACAAACATTTATTTCTCAGAGTCTGGAGGAAGAGAAGTCCTCGGTGTCTGGTGATACTCAGCTTCCTCCTTCATAAATAGCCATAAACAGTCTTCTCGCCTTGTCTTCACATGGTGGAAAGAAGGCTAGAGAGCTCTCCCTGGTCTATGTTCATAATGGCACTAATCCCATGCATGAGGGCTCCATCATCATAACCTAACTAGTCCCAAAGGCCCCACTTCCTAAAACCATTACATTGGGGGTTAGGATTTCAACATATGAATTTTAGGGAACACAAACATTCGGTCCAGGACAAGATATTTATGAAAATCCCATAGGTAATATACTCAATTGTAAAAGGCTGAAAGCTTTTCTTTTAAATTCAGGAACAAGACAAGGATGCTGTTGTTGTCTTCATTCAACACTTTACTAGACATTCTAGCCAGAGCAATTAGGAAAGAAAAAAGAAATCACACATCCCAATTGGAAAGTAAGAAGTAAATGTATGTCATTGTCTTATACATAAAAAATCCTAAAGATTGGTTACAAGCTCGCTCAATAGTACAAGCTGAGCTCTGAGCAACAGCAGTTTGATGCCCAGCCTGAGCTGAGCTGCCACTGATCTGCCAACAGGTAGCAGGATGGCTCAGCTAAAAAAAAAAAAAAATCCTAAAGAATCCAAAAAATATAGCTAATAAACAAATTCAGCAAATTTAAAAGATAGATCAACACATAACAATCAGTTGTCTATCTATACACTAATGATGAGCAATCCTAAAAGGAAATCTAAAAAATAATTCCATTTACAATAGTATCAAAAAGAATAAAATATTTAGGAATAAATTTAACCAAGGAGGTAAATACTTGTATGCTGAAAACTACAAACATTGTTTAAAGAAATTAAAGAAGACATAAATAAATGGAATGACACCCCATGTTCATGGATTAGAATACTTACTGTTGTTAATATGAAAATACTTCCCAAAGTGATTTACAGAATCATTGCAACCCCTATCAAAATTGCAACTGCCAAAATTTGCAGAAATGGAAAAATTCATGTGGAATTGCAAAGAATCTCAAGTAGCCAAAATAATCTTGAGAAAGAAGAAAAATGTTGGAGGATGCACAATCTCCTGTTTCAAAACTGACTACAATACTACACTAATCAAAACAGTGTGGTACTGGCATAAGTATAGGCATAGAAATCAATGGAATAGAGTTTAAAGTTCAAAAAAAAATCCATAGGACTGGCCGAGTGGTGCAGTGGTTGAGCGCTGGTCTTGGGAAGCCAGCGGCCCGGGGTTCGGGTCCCACATCTGACGGCCAGTGACACTGCCCTCAGGAAAAAAAAAAAGAAATCCATAAACCTATGGTCATTTAATATTTATCAAGGAGGAAATAATATTCTCTCAACAAATGGTGCTAGGACAACTGTATATCCACATGCAAAATAATAAAATCACATACCTCACACCATATAAAAATTAACATAAAATGAAGCAAAGACCTAAATGTAAGAGGTAAAATTCTAAGACCCTCAGAAAAAAACATGGAAGTATATCTTCATGACTTTGGATTTGGCAATGGATTTTTAGATATGACAACAAAAGCATGAGCAACAACAAAATAGATAAATTGGACTTCAGCAAAATTAAAAACTGGTGCATCAAGTGAAAAGAGAACCATGAAATGGGAGAAAATATTTGCAGATTACACATTAGATAAGGCTCTAGTGTACAGAATATATAATGAGCTCTTACAACTCAACAACAGAAAAACAACCCAATTTAAAAGTGGGCAGAGGATTTAAATAGACATTTTGCCAAAGAATGTATACAAATAGACAACGAACACATAAAAAATGCTCAACATCATTAGTCATTAGAGAAGAAATGCGAATCAAAACCACAATGAGATACCACTTCACAATAGACAATAACAAGTTTTAGTAATGATGTGGAATAATTAGAAATTTCATATAATGCTGGTAGGAATATAAAATCGTGCAGCTGTTTTAGAAAACAGCCTAGCTTGAGCTCAAAAGATGAAACATAGCAATGCCATATAACCTAGCAAGTCTACTTCTAGGGATATACGCAAGAGAAATAAAACATATATCCACACTAGAACTTGGACACAAATATTCATAGCATCATTATTCATAATAGCCAAATACTAGAAATGATCCACATATCTATGCACTGATGAATAGAAAAAAATGTGCTATACACATACAATGGAATACTTTTAGCCATAAAAAGGAATAAAGCACTGGTACATTCCACAACATGGATGAACTTCGAAAACATTGCACTAAGTAAGCAAAGCCACACAAACACATACATATTGTGTGATTCAATTTATATGGGCTCTCCAGGACAGGCAAAACCATAGAGGCTGAAAATTGGTTACTGGTTGCCAAGGTGGGATGGAGGGCAAGGTGGGATGGAAATGCAGATTGGCAGATAATGTTCCAGTGTTTCTTTTTAGGGTGTTGAAAATGTTCAATTAGATTATGGCAATGTTTGCACAATTCTATGAATATACTAGATACTACTGAAATATACAATTTATTGGATTGGTGAATGTAATGGCCTATAAAATGTATCTCAATAAAGCCTTATAAATTGGATGAAAAACTTGTACACTGAAAAACTATAAAACACTGATGGAAGAAATTAAAGCAGACAAATAAATAGTAAAACATTTCATGTTCATAGATTGGAAGACAGTATTGTTAAGATATCCATACTACCCCCAAACAATCTGCAGATTCAGTATCATCTCTATCAAAATTCCAATGGCATTTTTTATAGAAATAGAAAAAAGAATCTTAAAATTCATATGGAACCTGAATAGCCAAAGTAATTTAATCAAGGACAAAGCTGGAAGCATCACATTCTCTGACTTCAAAATATATTACAAAGCTACAATAATCAAAACAGCACAGTACTGGCATGAAAGCAGATATGGAGAACAATGAAACAGAGAGCCTAAAAACACTATAGTGTCAAAAAAAATATACACATTTTAAGAAAGGAAAATACTGTATTGAAATTGTAATACTTAATATATACCAAAAGATGAATACAAGTAGCATTTGAATTTTCAATTGCAAGAGATGCTCAAAGCAGTTACCATTAGCATAATTTTAATAGTTTTTCCTTTCTTAAAATGTATATACATTTTTTTTGCATCGTGTGTGTGTGTTTGTGTTTGTGACATATATATATGATATGATACAAGGTCAGACAATTAAGTTCGCAAACTTATCCTAGCAAAAACTGCTACATACCTCATTGCTGAATATCACTATGGTCACCTTCGAAGTACTCCCCTTGGGAAGCTATGCACCAACCCCAGTGCCTAGTCCACCCTTCAAAGCAATTTTGGAGCTCTTTTTTCCAGAATGGCCATTAGAGCTGTCGTGATATTACCCTTGATGTCCTGAATATCATCAAATTGTCTTCCTTTCGATATTTCTTTTATCTTCCAGGTAAAGAAAGAAGTCATTGGGGCCAGATCAGGTGAGTAGGGAGGGTGTTCCAATACAGTTTACTGGCCAAAAACGCCCTTACAGACAGTGCTGTGTGAACTGGTGCATTGTTGTGATGCAAGCGCCATGAATTGTTGGTGAAAAGTTCAGGTTGTTTTCATATAACTTTTTCACGCAGCTTTTCCAATACTTCCAAATAGTAAACTTGGTTCACTGTTTGTCCAGTTGATATAAATTCATAATGAATAACCCCTCTGACATCAAAAAAAGGTTAGCAATGTCATTGCAAAGAGTTTGTGAACTTAATTATTAGACCTCATATATATGATATATATATATATCATATCAGTTACACCCTCATTGAGAATGTGTGATAGAGAAGGAGATATATATATCATATATATATGATATATATTATATATAACATATCAGTTACATACTCAGAATTTGTTTCAATAACTGTCTTCCTTTAAACTTCCTCAGGAATTTTGCTATAGAAGCTGTGTCCAGATAGAGAGAACTTAATATAAGAAGCAAGTAGATGTCAGCAGCATATAGAGTGGACTGTATAGTAGATGTTGTGATGTCATGTTCAAATTCCCTCTATTCAGCTGGTCAACCATTTTTCCAGCTGCTATATGTGGGGGAAGCCCTATTGCCTGGAAAGTTACTCGTACATCTCTTGAGTGTGGCCCACAACTAATGACTGAATGATAGATAAATATAAAAACACTTGCTGGGGCCAGCCGAGTGGCGCTCTGGTTAAGAGCTGACTTGGGATGCCAGTAGCCCTAGTTCGGATCCCACATATGAGGGCCAGTGACACGCCCTCTACAGCTAAGATGGTGAACAACAGCTCGACCTAGAGCTGGGATGTTGTGAGTCCCCGGGATGGCATAGCTGCAGCCCCTGCTGCAGTGGGCTGCCATAGGCTACAGTGAGTGGCCGGCAGCCAGCGTGAGCGGCCAGCAGCCAGCGTGAGCAGTTGGCAGCCAGTGTGAGCTGCCAAGATCCTCTGTGAGCGGCCATCCAGAGACCAGCGACTGATCTGCTTCATCCGGGAAGAGCACAATGATGATGCCAACATGGGCCAGTGAAGCAGCGTTCTCCACAACTAGACTGAAGAACAAAAGGACAGCAACTTTTCTGTTCCCCTTCCCCGGTTCCCCAACGATGTTCCCCTCCCCCAATACCCCAGTGGAATCTTTAAAAACAAACAAACAAACAAACAAACACAAAAAAACACTTGCTCATTTATTGAAGATAGCCATGAAGTAATGTTTATACTCCAGAGTTTTCCCCCATCGGGGGCCTGGACTAGACTCTTTTTTAGACCACATCCCTGCTCTGCTCTTTCTGTTTCTTTATCCTGCCTCATTCCCTCCCTTTCAGGTTTTTATTAAGGAGTTTCCCTCTAATCAATCACTTTTGCAGCAATCTCTATTTTATATGCTCCTTTGAGCAACAACACCTAAGAAAATTTTCAAATGCAAGATCCAGTAGAAAAGGAAAAATGAAGATGTTTATGCTGATTGACAGAACAAGGCCCAAGAAAAGGAAAGGCAGAGATGAGAGCTCAAGGACAGGTAGAGAATTATATCCCCATTATCATAAAATAAAGGAAAATTGCATGCTACTAAAGTACCTGAATGTGGAGAGCCACAAAAACTGATGGAGGGAAGAAAAACTCCACAAGGAATGTGAGACTGAATCAAGAAGAAGCCTACCAACCATTTTTGCTGCATTCTGTTTGCTTGGCTCACTCTCTGTGCATGTGGGGTGATTAGAGACACGACCACAAACCATTGTCAGAAAAGTAGTATCCCAGGGCACAGCTTCATCTGCAGGATTGCTATGTTAAGCTAATCTCTTATTTGTTTAAAAGGCAAAGTGCTCATTTACCTATACAAGTGTTGTATAGCTCTCCAACACCCAACAGATGCCAGAATTACACGACTGCCCTATTCTGTTTACACTGGAGTGTAGTAAGCAATGGTCATTAGAATTTGCTCATGATGCTTACTAATGAAATTACTTCCTCCCCAATCCTCAATCTCTACTCTTAGAAGAAAAAAAAGAGTTGCTAATAACGTTGAATACATTATGTATATGTGTGTGTGTGTTTATAGTGTATATTTAAATATATGAGATAATCTATAGCATATATGAGGTTGGACAATTAAGTACTCAAACTCATCTTAGAAAAAGTGCGACACACCTCTTTGCTGAATATCACTATGGTCACCTTTGAAGTACTCCCCTTGGGAAGTTATGCACCCATGCCAGTGCCTAGTCCACCATTCAAAGCAATTTTGAAACTCTTTTTCTGCAATGGCCATCAGCACTGTTGTCATATTAACCTTGATGTGCTGAATGTCATCCAAATGTCTTCCTTTCACTATTTCCTTTATCTTCAGGTAAAGAAAGAAGTCATTTGGGGCCAGGTCAGGTAAGTAGGGAGGGTGTTCCAATACAGTTTTTTGTTTACTAGTTAAAAACTCCCTCACAGTCAGTGCCATGTGAGCTGGTGTATTGTCGTGATGCAAGAGCCATGCATTGTTGGTTAAAAAAGCTCAGGTCATCTAACTGTTTCATGCAGCTTTTTCAGCACTTCCAAATAGTAAACTTGGTTAATTGTTTGTCCAGTTGGTACAAATTCATAATAAATAATCCCTCTGATATCAAAAAAGGTTAGCAGCATCATTACAACAAGTTCACGAACTTAATTGTCAGACCTCGTGTGTGTGTGTGTGTGTGTGTGTGTGTGTGTGTGTGTTGTGTGTGTAACTTAAAGCTCAGAATCCCACATTGACCAGCTTCTTAAACCCATGAGCAACAAGCATTGCTCACTTGCTGCAGATCTAACTCATTTATCTAAGAGACAAAAACCTAGGCATGAGTTCTGAATCTGGCAATATCTAGAACAGCAAGCCTTTTGAGATAGAATTTACTCATTAATTAAATAATGAGTTTGGGTAGCTTCATTAATGTCCCAACTGTATTTTTTTATTTTTATTAAATTTATTGAGGTGACATTGGTTATTAAAATTATATAGGTTGCAAGTATACAATTCTATAATACATCATCTATATATTGCATTTTGTGCTCACCACCCAGAGTCAGTTCTCTTTCCATCACCATATATTGGGTTGTCAGGTAAGTCATGACATATTTTTTCTGTTTTTTGTTACAAAAATGTGTCATGACTTTTCCAACAAACCAATATTTGACCCGCTTTCCCCTTTTTATCTCCCCCCTCTGGTAACCACTGAACTGTTGTCTGTATCTATTAATTTTTGTTTTTGTTTATCTTATTTATTTGTTGTTTTCAGTTTTATATCCCTCATGTGAGTGAATTGATATGGTTCTCGACTTTCTGGCTGACATATTTCGCTTAGCATGGTAACCTCAAGATCCATCCATGTTGTCTCAAATGGCAATGTTTCAATACCAACTATTTCTTTTTTTTTTTTTTTTAGCTGAGCCATCCTGCCACCTGTTGGCAGCTCAGCTTGGGCTGGGCATCGAACCGCCCTTGCTCAGAGCTCAGCTCACACTCTTGAGCGAGCTCTTAACCAACTGAGCCACGCAGCCGGCCCTAATACCAACTATTTCTTTATCCTTTCCTATTTTTTGGGCACTGAGGGAAGTGCTGATCACTAAAACCTCTCTTAACACCAGTGCTGCTCTCTGAGAGTGTAATTGAATATCCACTCTTGCATTCCTATAGAGCAATTCTCATCCTGAGACTGTAAACTGACTTTCATTATCTTTCTTTCATGGATGTGGGTGACAGATGTTAAGTGACCTTCCCAAGAGAGCAGCCAGGATTCAAAACAAGGCTGGAAGTATAGCCATATTGTTCTTCACATCTAGCTTAAGGCATGCTTCTCCATCTTAAACATTATGAAGGATTATCATGGATTTGCTTTTGTGTCATATTTTAGCTTTACTGCCATGACTTATTTTATTCAGCTTCCTCAGTAAGGCATTTCTCTTTCCTATAGTCTCTAGGAATACAGTGTTAAAATGGCTGCATATATTTAAGCAGTGCATCTTATTAAAAATTCAAAAACAAAACAAAACTTATAAAACTCAAATCCGCCACAGGATTTCACAGTACTTTGGGGACAGGAAACAAACAAACTCCCAAGCTATGATTTGTCAAGTGTTCTCTTTCCCTAATTATGTTATTTTCAGCTACATGCTGAGTATTCTGAGCACAAGATCTATGACTCCTGAAGACTTAGAGTTGTAGGTTAACAAATAAGTGGTTTTAATAAAACAATGACTTTGGGAAATTTTGAGTGGCATTATATTTCATAATATTCCCAGTAATGCTGTATCAAGCACTAGTCCATCAGTTTTCTGAAAAACAAGAGTTTTCCTATTCCCACAAGTATTCATGATGTTATAAAGTAGCTCACTACAGGTGAGTGTATTGTTTGGTAATATACTTTCCACTGCATGAAAATGAAAATTGAACTACAATTAAAATATAGTTTCAAAACATGATGTGTTATGTATAAATTTTGTCTCTCTAAAGTTCTACTTTTCTTCTCTCCATTACTGTGGAGTTTTCTTAATAATTGTGCTTACATAATAATGATATTGATTGACCCTGATTTTCTACATTAACACTTCTATATAATTAATTACATACCTGACCAGGGATCTAATACCCATAATTGTATAAAAATAATCACAAATCCATATTTGAAAACCATTACACAAATGATATGCTGGAAGAATGAAAGCCTTCTAACATTTATGTAACAGTCAGTAAAATAGGAAGAAAAGTAATGGTCAGAGACATGAAATAACTCACTGTAATACTGCATATATTAATTATATAATTTTTTTTTGGTTGTTTTTTTTTTTGAGGGCAGTGTCACTGGCCCTCACATGTGGGACTGAACCGGGCCGCTGGCTTCCCAAGCCAGCACTTAACCACCGCGCCACTCAGCTGGCCCTATACAGCTTTTTTTTTTTGATGGCTTCCCAATTTCTGCCCTTTTTAAACCATATATTAGAAAATGAAGAAACACTTTTGCTGAAATCATGGGACCCAGGAGGTTTTCTTTAGATTGTCTTTTTTAAATAAATTTATTGGGATGACATTGGTTAGTAAAATTATATAGGTTTCAAGTGTATGTTTCTATAATTCATCACCATATATTTGATCCTCTTTTTCCTCTTTTTCCTCTTTTTTCTCTTTTTCCCCTCTCCCCTTACTCTCTGGTAATGATTAAACTGTTGTCTATGCCTATGAGTTTTTCTTTCTTTGTCTTGTTGCTTTCAGTTTTATATCCCACATGAGTGATGTCATATGGTTCTTAACTTTTTCTGCCTGACTTATTTCACTTAGCATAATAATCTCAAGATCCATCCATGTTGTTACAGATGGCATTATTTCATTTTTTCTTATGGCAGAGTAGTATTCCATTGTGTATATATACCACATCTTCTTTATCTAATCATCTATTGAAGGACACTTTGGTTGTTTTCATGTAAATTGGTACAGCCACTACAGAAAACAGTACTGATTTCCCTTAAAAAATAAAAAAAAATTGGGCCGACTGAGTGGCACGGTGATTAAGCACTGGTTTGGGAAGCCAATGGCCCCGGTTCGGGTCCCAATATGAGGGCCAGTGACACTGCCCTCAAAATAAATAAATAAATAAATAAGAATAGCACTACCATATGACCCAGCAATCCCTTTTGGGGTATCTACCCCCAAAATCTGAAAACATTATCTGTAAAGATATTTGTACCCTAATGTTCATTGCAGTATTACTCATGGTGGCTAAGATATAGATTAGTCCTTGATAGATACTTTTGAAGCAATTCCAGAAGAAAAATAAGCACAAGCAATGATTTTTGAGAACCAGATCAGAAACATTTGCCTTAAGGATTTCTATCATTGCAATTCTTGTCTAGAAGCAGATACAGACATTCATGTTCAAGGTGGTGGCCATTCTTTCTTTAAGTGATACTTTTTTCCTGGGACTTCTTTGATCAGAATTAGTTGGGCAAAATTTAGTTTAGTATATGTGGTGCTGAGATGGGGAGATATCTACAAATAAAGTTTGAGTGGTAAGCAAATTCTAGATTATGAAGTGTGCCATGTAAGAATGTATTCTGTAAGCAATTGGGGACTACTGAAGGCTCTTAAATCATGGCTTTACCTAGAAACTCATTAGCTGCTATGAAGGTTCATAATTCACAATTCATGAGATCTTTAGAAAGTAAAATCTAAAGGCCTTGGTGAAGGAAAATGGAGGAAAAAGAGTCACTGTGGATCTCAAGGTGTTTGACCCAAACATTTTTGGATATGATGATGACATTCACTAAGATAAAATATAGATAGGCAGAAGGACAGGATTTTTGTAAAGTGATGATGCCTTTACTTTGGACCTTTTTTGCCTTGATCTGCCTATGGGACATACACGAAAAGTTGACTAGTACACAGTCATGTTTCTGGTTTGCGAGTTTGTTGCTTCACAAACTCAGGAAGGCCACATGGAGAAAAGAAAGAACAAAAAGGAGATAAAGCAAAATGCATTTCAACTCAGGAGAAGCAGCAGGTCAGAACCATGTGTTCACACAGTCCTCCCCTGTGCCTGGCTTATTTCTCTTTGTTATATAAATAACTGACCAGTTTGAAAGAACCTCAAAGCCCTAACCACAACTTCTACTCAATATATTTCTGTACAGTACATTCAGTAAAACCCCAATTTGGCACCAAACATAATAGTGTTGAATTTTTTAAAAGCCGGATGACGGCTTAAAAGCAAGGTAGACATCTCCATAAGCCAGATATGGAAAAGAATATGCAGCCTGTTGGGCTCTGGGTATAGAATATACAAACCCACCTGTTTTTCTGCCTCATAACCACCCTTCCATCAGCAAAGAAGCTGGGGGAAAAATTCTGATCACAGCCTACGGTTATATGTGTGTATCTTAGTGTCTAAAGAAAACAGAAACAGCAGCAGTACCAGGAACTAGGGCAAACCCCTGTCCCACAAGCTAAAAGATCAAACTTGTGCCATTCCCAGTATTGCTGCAGATAAGGACCTTGAGTTACCAATACGAAGCCCATTTCTAGACAGGGTTCCCAGGGCCCAGTGAGAAGGCAACCACAAAACTACTAGATACAGAGAAAGAGCAGAAGAAAGGATCTATTTCAACCAGAGGGAAGGAGTAGGACATGAGAGTGATGTACAAATCAAACGGTTAAATATGTAAGTAAAAATTACTACTGCTTATAAAATATAATAATAGCTCATTTTTTTTCTAAAATAGTAAGCTGAACTGAAACCCAGACAAAAATGATAAGGAAGATTACTGAGAAAGGGGTGGGGGAATGGAATGCAGTGAATGGTTAAAGTGTGTTATTTGTCTTAGTCTTCATATGTCTTAGGAAGTCACAGTAGACTTTAGCAGGAAAAGATATAATCAAATTACACATACACACACACACACACACACACACACACACACACAGGGTGCCAAAAAATATGTAAACACATTTTAAGAAAGGAAAACAGGGCCGGCTGAGTGGCGTGTTGGTTAAGAGTTGGCTTGGGACCCCAGCTCTGAGCAGCGGGGCCCAGGTTTGGATCCCACATATGAGGGCCAGTGACGCTGCACCCTCTACAGCTAAGGTGGTGAACAACAGGTCGACTTGGAGCTGGGCTGTCATGAGTCACCATTATTGACATAGGCTGCAGCCCCTGCTGCAGTGGGCTGCCGTAAGCTACCGTGAGTGGCCGGCAGCCCGTGTGAGCAGCCGTCCAATGGCCAGCGAACGACTGCCTCACCCAGGAAGAGCACAATGATAATACTAACATGGGCCAGTGAAGCGACGTCCTCCACAACTAGACTGAAGAACAAAAGGACAGCAACTTGTCTGCTCCCCTTCCCCGATTCCCCAACACTGTTCCCCTCCCCCAATTCCCCAATAAAATCTTTAAAAAAAAAAAAGAAAGGAAAACTGTATTAAAATTGTAATACTCAGTATATACAATAGGAAAAGGTGAATACAAGTAACTTTTGACTTCTGCAATTACAAGAGGTGCTCGAAGTGGTTACCATCAGCATCCAGACACTTCTGATTACTGAAAACTACTGATAGAGCAACGTTGACCAAAGTGTCCACAAGCATGCATTTTTTGCCATGCCCATTGCGTGTGTGTGTGTGTGTGTGTGTGTATATATATATGTATATATCACATGGTAAAAGTATTTACAAAAGGATCTTCATGGTAGTGTTTGCTTCTGGAAAATAAGGGAAATAAACAGTAATAGTAAGTGAAACATTTACTTTTGTTTATGATGTTCTATTTCCCAAAGAACAAAGAAAGATTTTAAGCTGATATAAAAACAAAGAAAATGAAACACAAAAGAAAAGGCAAGAATGTGAAAGAAACTGAAATAAAAGAACCAGAAATAACAAAAGTCACCAAACATCAGAATGCCAACAGAATTCCTGTAGATAATCAGAAGTGCCTGTGAAACACAGAATCCATAATTTTCTTCCTTTACAATAGCAGTCTCACTGAGTGGCACAAAGGCAATGCAATGTGATCAGTTCTGAATAAGAATGGAGAATTCTTGGAAACGCAGTCAAGACCTAATCAACCTAAACCATGGAAAAGATAATAGACCACAACCCAATGTCTAGAAAAAGGCACCAAGACATTCGTGTGGTTAACTACCAAGTGAGGAAAATCCTAGAGGGCCTTTGAACATTTAAGGAGAGCATTAGACTTGACAGTGCACAGTTCTGGAAATTTCTTTTAATTCTCCATGGCAAACAGACAGTGGTAGACCAAGAGCATTTAATATCTAGAGCAGCTCATTTTTGAACACCTCCTCCTCTATATGGCAAGATTATTTTAGTAATAATAGTACACTAATCATTAATACCCATTGTTTTATTGATTTGTCCTTTAGTATTAAAACAAACTTCTAACAACTTTTAAAGGATGAAATTTAATCTTAAAGTGCTATTCATATCCAGTGAAATTATTTCATGTATAATCTAAATTTAAATTATCAAACAACAGCAAAATTATACCTCTCAGTTCAAAATGGATCACTGCTTGAAAACTTCAATACAAATAAAAACTGCAAGTAGTCACATAGAATGGCAGCATTGAAGTAACTCAAGGTCATTTCTTGTCTTCACAATTACTGTGCTATTGTTACTTACAATCTACTTTTTAAACCTACGATTAGGTAGACCACAGGAGTTGGAAATGGAATTGCATTTGAAAGAGCCTGAACCATCCTAAATTGTTGTTTAGTCACAACTCCTGGATATAAGAAGGGAAGAAAATCTACTTAAAATGCCCCAGACCAAAAGAAAAAAGTGATTTTTTTTTTAAGATTTTATTGGGGAATTGGGGAGGGGAACAGAAAAGTTGCAGTCCTTTTTGTTCTTCAGTCTAGTTGTGGAGGACATTGCTTCACTGGCCCATGTTGGTATCGTCATTGTGCTCTTCCCGGGTGAGGCAGATCAGTCGCCGGCTTCTGGACCACCGCTCACAACAGCTCTTGGCAGCTCACAGCGGCTGCCGGCCGCTCACGCTGGCTGCCAGCCACTCACGGTAGCTTATGGCAGCCCACTGCAGCAGGGGCTGCAGTTATGCCGTCGCCAGCCCCAGATTGAGCTGTTGTTCACCATCTTAGCTGTAGAGGGCACAGTGTCACTGGCTCTCATGTGGGATCCGAACTGGGGCCCTACTGCTCAGAGCCGGCATTCCCAAGCCAACTCTTAACCAACACATCACTCGGCCTGCCCAAAAAAGTGATTTCTTGATTGATTTAACTTAAATGTCCAGGAGTGCTTCTGGCTGCATATACAGACATGGCTGGATCTAGGGTCTCAGTAATGTCATCAGGACTAGTCCCCTCCCTCGCTCCCTTTATATCTCTTTCCCTCTTTTCCTTCCCCAACTATTAGTTCTACTTTTCTCTGTGTTGCCAGTATCTCGGGCTGACTGCCTATCTAGGGGTTGCCCAATAGATCCACTCTTGCAAATTTATAGCTTCCTGTATATTTGAAAAGTGTAAAGCTTATCTAGTTTCCTTCATCAAGTGCCCTGATATTATTGCTGATTAGATAATAAGACCACACTTGCATTAGTCATTATAGTTGGGTTATGTAATGATCTGATTGTCTAGGCTTAGTAGCCAGCCCATCCCTGAGATTTCCCCATCCAAATCACATGAGCTAATCATGGAAGATTGATTCTATTGGGTTGTTAGAAAAGTCATGACATATTTTTTCTATATTTTTCATTGCAAAAATGGATCATGACTTTTCTGACAACCCAATACAAAGGAAATTGGGGACACTTACCAAAAAAAATGGTGAGCAGATAATGAGCTCATAAACCATGACCCAGTATGCTAATGCTAATGCAGAAGGATAGTGACATATTTTACTTTTGAGTAATCATTTGCATAATTTAGCAGAGGATGGATTAAAGTCCACGACTGACTATTCCATATTTTTCATTAAATGAAGATTAGAGATCTGGTTAAGTAATGTAGGACTGTACAGTCAAAGTCACAAACAGAAGTTATAATGGAACAGAATCAATTGCTCCAGGTTCCATGGACTCTATATAATGTAGTTTGAGAATATTTGGCTAAAAGCATTTGGTGCAAAGTAAATAATTTCACATCACAATTTGGTAAAAACATTCATTTGATCAGAATCAGGGTCCCTAGACACTACCATCATATTATTATAAATCTTAGTAAAAAGCAGAGTGTTTTTGTAAATTTCTTTGAATCTTTTAAGTATTTCATCTTGTTCTGAGAATATTTAAGGTTGTTTAAATGTTTATTTTTAAAATTGTAATCTATATTTATTTAATTATCCTTGTTTGTCTAAGTTACAATATTGCAAAGCTAAAATTCCTAAATTTCTAACAGCAGAGGATTAGTTGGAACTAATGAAATTCCCCTCACCAAAATGCATACATACATAAATATCTTTGAAAATATATGCCAAGGCCAGCAGGATTGTGGACAATTTTACGATATCTTGTTTTTCATATTTTCGATATTGGGCATGGATTTTTTGGTGATAAAAAAGAAATGAAGCATGAAAAACTGTAATACTCAGATATAAATCTAAAAAAATTTGTTCACGATCTATATGAGGAAAACTACAAAACTCTGATGAAAGAAATCAAAGATGAAAATAATGGGAGAAATATATCATGCGCACAGACAGGAAGACTCAATGTTGTCAAGATGTCAGTTCTTCCCAACTTGATCTATAGATTCAATGTGATCCAATCTAAATCCGAAAGTTATTTAGTGGAGGGCCAGCCGAGTGGGCTGGCATTGGTTAAGAGCTGGCTTGGGATACCAGCTCTAAGCAGCAGAGCCCTGGTTCGGATCCCACATGAGGGCCAGTGACACTGTGCCCTATACAGCTAAGATGGTGAACAGCAGCTCGACCTGGAGCTGGACTGTCGTGAGTCACTGGCAATGGCTTAGGCTGCAGACCCTGCTGTGGTGGGCTGCCATAAAGCTACCATGAGTGACTGGCAGCCGGCATGAGCTTCCAAGAGCCGCTGCGAACGGCCGTCCAGAGGCCGGTGACCGATCTATCTCACCCAGGAAGAACGCAATGATAAAATACCAACATGGGCCAGTGAAGCGACTTCCTCCACAACTAGACTGAAGAACTAAAGGACAGCAACTTGCCTGTTCCCTTTTCCAATTCTCCAAAGCTGTTTCCCTCCCCTAATTCCCCAGTAAAATCTTTAAAAAAAGAAATTATTTAGTAGATATGAACAAACTGATTCTAAAGTTTATATGGAAGAGTAAAAGGCTCAGAATAGCTAACACAATATTGAAGTTAGAATACTTTGAGACTTGCTGTAAAGCTACAGTGTTTATGACTGTGTGATATTATTGGTGAAATAATAGGCAAATAGATTAATGGACAGACTAGTGATCCCCAAAATAGATCCACATAAATATAGTCCACTAACCTTTGACAAAAGAGAAAGGGCAATTCAATGGACAGAGGATAATCTTTTCAACAAATGACGCTTGAAATACTGGACATTCATATGCTAAAATGCAGATACAGACCTCACACCTATCACAAAAATTAACTCAAAATAGATCATAGATCTAAATGTAAAACAAACAAAAGACTGCAACACTCCTAGAAAATAACATAGGAGAAAACTTAGGTGGCCTTGAGTTTGGTGATGATTAGATAGAACACCAAAAGCACCATCCGTATTGAATAAGTTGAACTTACTTAAAATTAAAACTTTTGCTCTATAAAAGACACTGTTAAGAAAATGAAAAGATAAGTCACAGGCTGGGAAAAAGTCTTTACATAAAAAAATATCTGACAAAGGACTGGTATCAAAAATATATCAAGAACTCTTAGAATTCAACAATAAGAAAACAACCTGATTTTAAAAAATGGGAAAAGATCTGAACAAGTATCTCACCAGACAAGATATACAGGTGACAAAATATTATGTGAAAATGTTCAATACCATATGCCATTAGGGAATGCAACTGAAACAACAATGAGGCTACTACACACCTATTAGAATAGCCAAAATGCAAAACGCTGACAATACCAAATGCTGGTGAAGATGAGGAGAAACAGGAACTCTCATTCATTGATGGTGGGAATGCAAAATGGCACACCCAGTTTGGCAGTTTCTCACAAAACGAAACATAGTTTTACCATATGACCCAGTAATCACACTCCCAAGTGATTACTCAAAGGAATTGAAAACTCATGTTTATGAAAAACATGCACACAAATGTTTATACCAACCTTATTTATAATTGCCCAAGCTTGCAAGCAACCAAGTTGTCTTTCAGTAGGTGAATTGGTGAACTGTGGTATATCCATGAATGGCATATTGTTCAGCAATAACTGAAATAGACACTCAAGGCACAAAAAGATGTGGAAGAACTTTAAAGCATGTTGCTAAGTGAAATAATCCAATCTGAAAAGGCTATACTAAAAGGCTATATTATGTAATTCCAACCATATGATATTTTGGAAAAGGCAAGACTTTGGAGACAGTAGAAAGATCGGTAGTTGCCAGGGGTTCAGATGGGAGGGGTGAGGTAGAAGAGATGAATAGTTAGAGCACAGGGATTTTTAAGGGAATAAAAATAATCTGTATGATATGTAATTGTGGATTCATGTAATTATACGTTTGTCAAAACCCATTGAATGCACCATACAGAGTGAGCCCAAATGTCAACTATGGATTTTCATTTAAAATAATGTATCAATATTGGTTGGTGAATTTTAACAAATGTGGCACACTAAAGTGTGATGTTAATGATAGAAGAAACTGCAGGGAGGGGGTATGTAGAAACTGTACTTTCCACTAAATTATTCTGTAAACCTAAAACTGCTTTAAAAATGTAGCCTAATACATTTTTTTTATTTTTTTATTTTATTTTTTTTTAAAGATTTTATTGGGGAATTGGGGGAGGGGGACAGCGTTGGGGAATCAGGGAAGGGGAACACACAAGTTGCTGTCTTTTTGTTCTTCAGTCTAGTTGCAGAAGAAGTTGCTTGACTGGCCCATGTTGGTATCATCATTGCGCTCTTCCCGGGTGAGGCAGGTGGGTCGCTGGCCACTGGATGGTCACTCACCGCGGCTATTGGCAGCTCACGCTGGCTGCCGGCCACTCACTGTAGCCTATGGCCGCCCACTGCAGCAGGGGCTGCAGCCCACACCGTAACCAGGGCTCACACAGCCCAGCTCCAGGTGGAGCCGTTGCCAGCTGTGGAGGGCAATGTCACTGGCCCTCACATGCGGGATCTGAACCGGGGCCGCTGGCATCCCCAAACCAGCTCTTAACCAATGCGCCACTCGACCGGCCAAGGAACAAACAATTTTTAACCTAAATCAATATACCTCTTTCTCCCTCCACACTCCCTAAATAACAAATACATTTCTATTGGGTTCCTGGATTTGGTCTAATTCATTGTAGGAGATGCATGAGAATGCCTCTTATCTGCAGCTGTCAATGAGTAGGTCCAGAAATTTTCAACATTATATCTTACAAACAGTGCCAAGAATCAAAAGCTTGTTCAAATAGAGCCTCAGAACAGGTACTGGGAATCTGATACAAGATATTGTAGATCAGAAATCAAGGGAAAACAAAAGTGAAAAAGAGTGAATCACAACAGGACAGTGGACAAGTGGGGTAAATACTACTGACATCACGTTACTGTGGCCTACAGCTGATCTTTCTGGAATTGCTAATGAGGAACTTGTACTAGGGAGCCTGATGCATTTAAAGGGCTCAGTAGAGAACAGACAGCATTATAAAACAAAACATCAGAATTAGCCCCTAAAGATCCTTTAGTTCATCCAATGTCTGTGTCATTTCTATGGCTGGAATACCTTACTGTGCTGGACCCAATGAAAATGTGAGGTTTCTTGTTCAAAAAATGTGTACGAATTTCAAGATGGTGACAACGGAGCATTAACCCAAGTTCAGGGCCCTTCTAATTGTGGGATCCAGTGCAACTGTACCAATCACACACGCATGAAGCCAGCCCTGCCCCCACCCTTTGTTATGCAATCATCTTGCAAATGCTTGAACTGTGCTAAGGCAGACATTGAAATGTGTAATGTCTCTGGGACTTGAACAAAACCAGAGGTGAATCAAAAGTCATTTAATCCAGATTGCAAATATTTACCCCCACATTCTCCTCATGAAGGTGGGACATGATCAGTGGGACCAACTGTTATTGCTGGTCCTTGACATTTTCATCGGCTGCCTTCTGAAGTCACATCTAGGGTGGCTATATTGATATACTCACAGGAAGTCAAAATGTTCTTCTAGCTTGGGAATAAATAATAACAGTGACTGGTATTCAGTGAAAGCCTTGTTGGATGGTAAAAAAAAATGTTTATTTCACAACAAAAGAATTTAAAAGAATAAATAAAATAAAACTACTGTTACCAAGAAAAAAAATCCTTGTTGGATTAATGAATGGATTCGTAGGTTTTAAAAGAAAACTCCATACCCTATAGTTTAGTATTTCTACTGCTAGGTATATGTCTTAAGAACAAAAGTCAAAATGCAGATAGATTATTTTATATGAAGATATCTATCATGATATTATTTATAATTATACAAATTTGGATACAACCTAAAATATCACTTGTTTTAAGCAACATGGGAAATGAGTGTTGTGTAAGTAATATAATACTAACTGAAAGCAAGGATACAAAACTAAATGTAAGAATACAGTATAAATGTCAAATATAAGGACATATGCCAAAATGAGAACAGTGGTTTCTCCTGAATGATGGATTATAGGTGCCTTTTCCCCCAGAATGTTTTTATGTTGCTACATGTGGTAGGAGTTTTTAAACATGAATATGGGCTTTTTCTCCCTCCTTACATATTTGTGTTCCTTTTCTCCACAATCCAAGCAGGTTGCTAGGTCCTTTTAAATTTCTTGCCTCAAGTACTTTTTGCAAGACCCAGTATGAAAGTAGCAGATAATTTTCGACATGTCCTATTGTTCATAAAAGCCTAAGCCCACTGAAGAGTTGACTAGGTTTACTGTGAAAGAGAGAGAGAGAGAGAGAAAAAGAAGGGGGAGGGGGAGGAGGAGAAGAGAAAAAGGAGGAGGAGGAGGGGGAAAGAAGGAAGGAAAGGAAGAGAAGAAAAGAGCCACTTTTACTTAGCAAATAAATGCCCTTGATAAAGGAGTAAAAAATATTAATTTTATTAAATCTCAACCTTGAGCACACATGTTTTTAACATTCTGTGTGACGAGCTAAGATGTATGCATAA
Source organism: Aselliscus stoliczkanus (assembly GCA_033961575.1). Classification (NCBI taxonomy): domain Eukaryota; kingdom Metazoa; phylum Chordata; class Mammalia; order Chiroptera; family Hipposideridae; genus Aselliscus; species Aselliscus stoliczkanus. Next base: position 25,712,988 of record CM066737.1, read on the forward strand.
ATCACCTCTGCTGCAAACAGAAGTGTGATGGTCATCTCTAGGAAAAGCTCTTGTTTATTGTTTGGGATGTGAGCTCAAGTGGCTGATTTTCCCATGAAACACTGATTTTTTTTGTTGGTTTGATTTTTGCTTCACTAGACCAAAAACTTATTGTTTATTTTTTACAGAATTATTTATAATTTATTATTTAAAGAATCTTTTTGCATATTCTGTATGCCCTTTTTTAAAAATCTTTCATCCTTCCTCCTTTTTTACACTTTATTTATTTATTTATTTAGACATTTGTTATTATTTTATATTAATTTCAGGAGTACAACATAGTGGCTAGACATTTATATAATTTAAGAAGTGGGGGCCGGCCGAGTCGCACGGTGGTTAAGCGCTGGCTTGGGAAGCCAGCGGCCCCAGTTTGCGTCCCACATATGAGGGCCAGTGACACTGCCCTCAAAAAAAAAAAGAAGTGGTCCTCCTGACTAGTCTAGTACCCACCTGGCACTATACATAGTTATTACCATATTATTGACTATATTCTTTATGCTTTACATCCCCATGGCTATTTTCTAACTACCAATTTTTACTTCTTAATCCCTTCACCTTTTTCACCTTGTCCCCAACCCCTTTCCCACATATCACCCCAATAGATCTAGTACTCATCTGACACCAGGCATAGTTATTACAATATTATTGAGTGTATTCCTTATGCTATAACCTACATCCCCTTGACTATTATGTAACAACATAATAGTCAAGTCCCTTCCCTTTTATCACTTTTGTCACTCACCCCCCAACCCCAATCCCGTCTGGCAACCATCAAAGTGTTCTCTGTATTTATAAGTTTGTTCCTGTTTTGTTTGTTTATTTTGTTCTTTAGATTCCACATATAAGTGAAATCACATTGCATCTGTCTTTTTTCTGTCTGACACTTCACTCAGCACAATATCCTCCAGGTCCATCCATACAAAGTAGATGGCAAGAACGCTTTCCCTTCCCTGGCCGAGCAGTATTTCATTGTATATATGTACCACCTCTTCTTTATCCATTCATCCATTGATGGACACCCAGGCTGCCTTCACATCTTGGCTATTGTAAACAATGCTGCAATGAACATATGGATGTACACATTCCCTTGAAGTAGAATTTTGGGTTTTTTCAGATAAATACCCAGAAGTAGGATTACTGGGTCCTTCTTTGTCTCTTCTTATAACCTTTGTTTTAAAGTCTATTTTGTCTGATATAAGTATGGCTACCCCAGCTATTTTTGTTTGTTTGTTTTCTTTTCCATTTTCATGAAATATCTTTTTCCCATCCCTTTACTTTCTGTCTGTGTGTGTCTTTCGATCTGAAGTGAGTCTCTTGTAGGCAGCATATGTAAGAGTCTTGTTTTCTTATCCATTCAGCCACCCTGTCTTTTGATTGGAGCATTTAATCTATTTACATTTAAAGTAATTGATGGTAGATATATGGTTATTGCCATTTTAGTATTCATATATTTGACAATTTTTTTTCTTCTTCTTAAAGAAGCCCCTCTAACATCCCTTGTAATATTGGTTTGGTGGTGATGAACTCCTTTAGATTTTCTTTGTCTGGGAAGCTCTTTATCTGTCTTTTGATTCTAAATGATAGCTTTGCTGAGTAGAGTAATCTTGGTTGCAGGTCGTTGGTTTTTATCACTTTGAATGTTTCATGCCAATCCCTTCTGGTCTGCAAAGTTTCTGTTGAGAAAACAGCTGACAGTTTTATGGGCACTCCCTTGTAGTAACTAACTTCTTTTCTCTTGCTGCTTTTAGGATTCCCTCTTTGCCTTCAACCTTTACCATTTTAATTATGATGTGTCTTGCTGTGGGCCAGTTTGGGTTCATCTTGTTTGGGAGTCTGCACTTTCTGGGCCTGTATATCGATTTTCTTCACCAGGTTAGGGAAGTTTTCCATCACTTTCTTCAAATAGGTTTTCAATAGCTTCTCTATCTCTTCTCGTTCTGGTACCCCTATGATATGAATATTAGTATGCTTGATATTGTCCCAGAGGTCCCTTCAATCCTCATTGTTTTTAATTCTTTTTTTTCCTGTTCTGATAGGCTGTTTTCTGCTACCTTATCTTCTAAATCACTGATTCATTCCTTTGTTTCCTCTAATCTACTGTTGATTCCTTCTAATGTATTCATCATTTCAGTTATTGTATTCTTTATTTCTGACTGGTTCTTTTTTATGTTTTGTATATCCATTTTTATGTTTCCTATATTTTAGTTGAAGTTCTCCCTGAGATTATTGAGCACCCTAATAAGCAGTGTTTGGAAATCTGTGTCTGGTAGATTGCCTGTCTATTTTGATTAGTTCTTTTTCTAGAGCTTTGTTTTGTTCTTTTATTTGGGACATGTTTGTCTCCCCATTTTGGTTGCCTCCCTTTACCTGCTTCTATGTAGTAGGTAGGTCTGCTATGAACTCCTGGTGTTAGTAGAGTTGTCTTATGTAGTATGTGTCCTGTGCATTTTCCCTGGTCACCAGAGCCAGGTGTTCCAGGTGTGTGCCTTGTGTGGGTTGTGTGTGCCATCCTGTTGTAGTTGAGCCTTGGTTGTTCTTTTCATATCAATGGGAGGGATTGACCCTCAGATTGATTGATTGTGAGGACTTGCCGTGACAAAAGTGGAGGAGCTGTGGTGCAGAGACTTACCCTACACAGCAGGATTTGCTTTAGCAGGGCTCTGGTGCCTGTATAGTCTGCCCTTTGGGTGTGTCATCCTTGGAGGTGGCTGGTGATACTCCAGCCTGGTCTGCAGTTGGCCACCAGGTATGCCAGCCCTAGGGCCTCCTGGGAGAGGACACCCTGCAAGCCAAGTTTGGCCACAGCCTGTATTCTGCCCAGAGCCACAAAGCAATCCTGGTATGAACCACAAAGGAATCCACAGATGGCTGCTGCCTGCACTGGCCTTACAGGTGCCTTGAGAAGCCAATTTATGAACCAAGGCTGGCAGTCATTAGTGCCACACTTAGGGAGCTGCTCAGCTAGAGGTATGGGAAATGCTAAAGCCACATGCTGTTTCTTTAGGTTTTCTGAACCTTTGAGAGATTTTATGGAAATTCACAGCATGAGCCATGACAGGCTGTTTATACAGAAAAGCCACTGGGAGTGGCTTGGGTGTGACGGAAAGTTGTGTGGGGTGTGATCTCACTAGGGTGGGGCAGAGGAAAGGTGATAACCAGTTTGATGGAGACTCAGATATGGCATCTGCCTGGTCTGCACACAGGGAAGGGGAGGGCTCAACAAATAATTAATGGCTTATGTCCACTCCTCCATCTGGGTGAAAGCTGCCCCTTTATCCCCATCATGAAGCCACACAATTTAGTTTCTCCTGGTATGTGCTGGGCACCTTTAGATCCGCTGCCTCCATACCGGAGCTCAGAGTGATTCCATCAGCGAATAAGTCCATGCACAGTCTCTTTAAGAGGAGCACCTGGGAGTCCACCCATCCTCCGTCTCACTCAGCCACAATCTCTGCTGGTTTTCACAACCAGAAATTATGGGGACTTCTTTCCCTGGCACTGGAACCCTTGGTTGGGGAGCCTCATATAGCTCTGGGACCCCTTGCTCCTCCAGGGGTACTTCTGCAGTGAAAATATCCCTCTTGATTTTTAATAATCACACACGGGTGTGGGACTGGCTCATTCCATGTCTCTGCCTCTCCTACCAGTCTCAAGGTGGCTTCTTCTGTATGTCCTTAGTTGTAGGATTTCTGTTCAGCTAGATTTCAGGTGATTCCTAATGATGGTTGTTTTGTAGTTTAGTTGTAATTTATGTCATCCTGAGAGGAAGTGAGCACATTGTCTACCTACCCAGCCATCTTGACCAGCAATCATGTTTTTATTTGACAGAATGTCTGACAAACTGTTTATTTAGACTGGATATTTTTCTCAAGAATAAATGAAGTGAGCCTGTCACTTCAAGGCAAACAACTGATAGTACTTGTTGCCAATGATAACATTCAAGCTCTTAGTGAAAATTAAAATTTTGGAAAACTTATATTTACCACAGTGAGCTTGACAGTCTTCCAAAATCTGAATACTTTCTGATGAGATTGGTGGTGATATTAGCTTATGTGAATTTTTGATGTTTATAATGAAATGTGACATTTATGCAGAGAGGTCTGCATAAGTTAGTGAATCAAATTTTTTTTCTTTTAAGATTTTATTGGGGATTTGGGGTAGGGGAACAGTGATGGGAAATTCGGGAAGGGGACCAGCCAAGTGTTGTTCTTCAGTCTTTGTTGTGGAGGGCGCTAGTAGCCATCTGGCTTTCCATCAGCAGCTTGTGGCCTTTAAGCTCAAGGTGCTGAGTTCAGTCTTAGTTGCGGGTGGGCATAGCCACCATCCCATGGAGGAGTCGAACCAGCAGCCTTGTTGTTAAGGGCGCACACCCTGTCCACTGAGTCATCCAGGCAGCAGCTCAGCTCAAGGTGCCAAGTTCAGTCTTAATTGTGGATGGGCATAGCCCACCATCGAACAGGCAGTCTTGTTGTTACACCAGCTGAGCCATCCTGCCACCTGTTGGCAGCCCAGCGACAGCGCAGCTCCAGCGCAGCATCACTGGCCCATGTGGGAATCGAACCTGCGGTCCCGTTTCTCAGAGCTTGCACCCTTAAGCCAACTCTTAACCAACTGAGCCACTCTACCAGCCCCCAAAATTTTTTAAATGACTGGTGTTTGTTGTGGCAAAACCATGCTTGGATAAAACATGTATTCAAAGTGTGAGACAGACTAAGGAATCCTAAGGAAATAGAGTACAAAAAAGGAACTAAGAGTCCATATTGCAACTGGCCTTTAAAAAACTACCACTTCTTTAAACCAAAAAAAAAAAATATTTCAAGAAGCTAATAAAATAATGCACCCTTTTCCAGCAACATATAAGGGGAAGGCTAGACTTTTTTTTTTAATGTACTTCAATCAAAACAATGTATTGCAACAAAATGAATGCACTCTTCTATCAAGCCAGATGTTAAAAAATATATAAAACAACACCACTCTTCTTGCTTATGTTTTGTTTTGTAAAATATAGTTATGTTTCATAAAATATGTATGTTAACTTGTAATGGGTTTATTACAGTTACTTTTATTTTAATTTTTAATATTGTAAATGTTGAGAGATACAGCCCACATAAACAGAAATTCTTTCTGGTCCTCAGTAATAATTAAGAGTGTAAAAGGACCCTAAAAGGAAAAGTTTTGAAAGCTGCTGCTATAGATCATAAAAGTTACTGAAGGATTTAAAAGAAAGGAGAGCAGTGGTCAAGTTTGAAGTTTAAATATATTGCTCTATCTGTGCTCCTGTTGAATGTTTACAAAGATCAAGTGTGCATGGTATGTTACTGTTAAATCCTTATACTTGGAAGAACACCCTTTTATATATTACAAACATTAAACATATCCAGGTCACAGTAAGATTTGTAGTGGGCAGGTCACTTTTCCAGTAGGTAACAATGTGACTTTGATCTAGAAAGGTTAAGTAGCTTGCCTCTGGTCACTCAAAATATTCATGGCAAAGATTTAAACTCAGATCTATCTGACTCTAAAATTTATGTTTTTCTAGTACACTGTCCTGTTTTATCCTTTGCTTGTTCATTAAAAAACATAAATACTTCCTTCACTCTAAGTACTTAGAGAAGCCTCTCTTTTGATGAAAAGAGCTTCAGAAATTGCTCCTCATGTCTTTGCCCCACATTTGTGTCCTGGATGCTGTAGAGGCCAGAGGGACAGCTTGCTTAAAAGGGAGGCCCATAATCAATCACTGAAAGAAAAATTATTTGGAAGAGTGACATTTTCTATAGCATGGACCATCATGAGAAAAAGAAGGTAAAACTGCACCCATGAACTCCCCTAAACATATATACTTGGACAGGCATAGTACACACATAGCTACAAAGGGGTAATTATATTAGTTTCATATTGTATCTGCAAAAAGTTACCACAAAGTCAGTAACTTAAAACAACACACTTTCTTGGGTGGCCAGGTCGCTCAGTTGGTTAGAGCACGAGCTCTGAGCAACGGGGTTGCCGGTTTGATTCCCCCATGGTCCAGTGAGCTGCGCCCTCTGCAAGACAACGACTTAAGCTGAGCTGCCAATGAGCTGCCGATGAGTGAGTGGCCCGATGGCTCAGTTGGTTAGAGCGGATGCTCTTAACAACAAGTTTATCAGTTCGACTCCCACAGGGGATGGTAGGCTGCACCCCTCCACAACTAGATTGTAAACGGTGACTGGACTTGGAACTGAGCTGTGCCCTTTACAACTAGGATTGGAGGATAGAAACTTGACTTGGAGCTGATGGTTCCTGGGAAAAACATACTGGTCTTCAATAAAGTTAAAAAAAAGCCATTAAAAAAAAGCACAAATTTATAATCTTACTGTTCTGTAGGTCAAAAGTCCAACACAGTTCTCACTGGGCTAAAATTAGATGTCCATGGGCTGTGTTCCTTTTAGAAGCTCTAGGAGATCATGTTTCCTCACCTTTTTCAGTTTCTAGAAGCTTCTCCCATTCCTTGGCTCATGGTTTCCTTTCATTTTAAAAGCCAACAATCACATGGCTCAAACCTCTGCTTCCACATCACATCTCCTTTTCAGACTTTGACTCTCCCGTCTCCTTCATTATTCGCTTATAAAAATCCTTGTAGGACCGGCCAAGTGGCATGGTGGCTAAGAGCTGGCTTGGGATGTCAGCGGCCCCAGTTTAGATCCCACATGTGAGGGCCAGTGCCGCTATCCTCAAAAAAAAGAAAAGAAAAATCCTTGTAATAACACCCTGGATAATCCAGGATAATCTCCCCATTTCAAGGTCATCTGATTAGCAGCCTTAATTCTATTGCAACCTTAATTCTTCCTTGCCATGTAACAGCGTATTCTAGGTTCCAGCATTAGCATGAGGACATGTTTGGGTCCATTACTGTGCCCACTGCCATATTTTTTGTACTGCCTAAACTCTGTTTAGGAATACAGAAAAGTGTAATACCACCACCACAACCCCCACACACACACACACATACACACACACAGACCCAGACAGACACATGCACACACACACACACACAGTATCCTAAGTGGTTTTCAGTTTGGGCACCTTTATTTTCCAATACTATATAGATGTCATTCCATTTATGTTGCTCTTTTTTTTTCCTTCTGACCTAGTACTACCTACACATGCAGACTTAGATGACAAGAAATTGATTGTCCTGAATCCTGCTGAGGATGAGTTACTGCTAATTGGTTCTTTGAGCAGACTGAATGAGGTGAGCTTCTTTCAGTTTGCAATTGATGGGGATAAATTTTATGTCAGCAAAATCCATAAAGATTCTTGGGGTGTTTTCCTTGATTTGATGCGTTGTCTTTTCACTTATTCAGCATTTTTTTTTCAGACCAGACATCATAGTAGGAGAGAAGATGACCCTGATACATTTGACCTGAATGGACATATCTGATCCCCTTGGGATAGGTTATGATGTTCTCTGAATAAGAGAGTGATTCTGTTTTAATAAATCTAAAACATGGCAATGAGCTTCAGTTATTGACTAAATAATCCACTTAGATTGCACTAGAATTTTTTGGTTCCACTTTTGTTGCATTTTTTAAAGTCTTATTTAAAATGCCTGACATTTTAAATCTCTGTATAATAGTCTATCAAGTGGATGGATGCCCCTTGACATCCTAAATTTCCATGTCTTTGTTGGGGGAGAGGCATCTAAATTGTTTTCAGTGTGTCATAATTATACATAATTCTGCAGTGAGCAGGGTTTCCAACTTCAGTACTAGTGATGATAACTTACTGTGAGCAGTTATCCTGTGCAGTATAAGATGTGCAAAATCCCTGGCCTCTACTCACTAGCTGCCAGTAGTATTCTCACAGTTGTGACAAGCAAAAATAGGTCCAGACATTACCAAATGTCTCCTGGAGGGGAAGGGGAAAAATTTTCTCTGTTTGAGAACCACTATCTTAGAATATATTTGTTCCTTTAGATAATTTCTTTGTGACAGGTTTCCAGGGTCAAAATTTATGGGTCAAATAAAAGTATTTGTATGGTTCTTGATGTATTACTAAATTACCTTTCCAAAAGGGTATACCCTAGTCCTCTGCCCACCAGTAGAATCTGAGTGACCCAATTTTGTGTTAACTGCAAGAGTCTTAGTTATTATCACTTTATTTATTTTTTAATTTTCTGATGCAAACTACACTTTACTATTATTATTGTTATTATTATTTTATTTCAGTTTGTTTTTTCTTGAACCCCAGTGAGAACAAAATGCTGTATCAGGGCTGGCTGAGTGGCTCAGTTGGTTAAGAGCTCACTCAAGAGTGTGAGCTGAGCTCTGAGCAATGGTGGTTCGATGCCAGCCCGAGCTGAGTTGCTGTTGAGCTGCCAACTGGTGGCAGGATGGCTCAGCTAAAAAAAAAAAATGCTGTGTATGTTTGTTCACTATTTGTTTAGTTTTGTTTTTTGTGAAATGTCATTTCAAGTCCTGGGCCGTTCATGTTTTAAGGTTTGGGGGAGTAACAAAAGTAGTAAAAATGGATCAGAAGAGAGCTTTAACAAAATTAGGGTAGTCTTTTTTTTTTTTTGAGGGCAGTGTCACTGGCCCTCATATGTGGGACCCGAACCAGGGCCGCTGGCTTCCCAAGCCAGCGCTTAACCACCGCGCCACTCGGCTGGCCCTGGGGTAGTCTTTTTTATTTTTTTTATTTTTTTTAAAGATTTTATTGGGGAATTGGCAGAGGGGAACAGTGTTGGGGAATCGGGGAAGGGGAACAGACAAGTTGCTGTCCCCTTGTTCTTCAGTTTAGTTGCAGAGGATGTTGCTTCACTGTTGGTATCGTCATTGCGCTCTTCCCGGATGAGGCAGATTGGTCGCCGGCCTCTGGATGTCACTCACCGCGGCTATTGGCAGCTCACTCTTGGCTGCCAGCCGCTCACGCTGGCTGCGGGCCACTCACTGTAGCCTATGGCAGCCCACTGCAGCACGGGCTGCAGCCCACACCATCACCGGGGCTCGCACAGCCCAGCTCCAGGTGGAGCTGTTGTTAGCTGTAGAGCGCAGTGTCACTGGCCCTCATGTGGGATCCGAACCGGGGCCGCTGGCATCCCAAAACCAGCGCTTAACCAATGCGCCACTCGGCCGGCCCTGGGGTAGTTTTTTTTAAAATGAAGGCTAGTTCAGTAATTAAACATAAATGTTTGTGAACTACATTTTTTTTCAAAATTTTACTTTTATTTAGAAAAAGGAAATATCTGAGGTGACAGTTAAGTTTTATTTTACGATTCCCCAGTCACTGATGGGCTTCATTTAGGGAAAGGGTATTCTAAGTTTTTATCTTGCATCCCTTGTAATATCTGGTTGTTAATGCTGCACATTTAAACAGATTTTTGTAAATTAAAACCCTTTTGAGGTTCTGAAGTTTCTGTAGTTGTTCCCTGACTGAACTTGTAAGCTTCTCACTTACAAAATATGTTTTTAAAAATAATTCCTCCTAATTTTGCATTCTTGAAAAGAACACATTTGTCCATTATACATATGATAATCATCAGCGTGTCTTTAAAACAAGGGACATACTACCTTGCCCACTTACTTTTGAAAAATGCTCCTCTTCCTTAGCCTTGTCTTGCCCCATCACATCAATGCCAGCTTTTATTCCCCTCCCGCATTCTAGAACAAGCTAGACAATAGTCAAAAACACTTGTTAGGCAAATACTATTGATCAATTCTCTTCTGTCTACTACAGCTAACTAAGAAAGACTGAGGTATTCAACCTATGTAGGGTTCGGGGTAGGGACAGAGCAAAGCACTGGATTTATCTTTCTCTGGGCCTCAATTTCCTCATCTATACGTTGAAATGCAGAAATTTAGATCTCCGTAATGGGCTGTTAGTTCAGTGGGGCAACCATAGCCCTTAGACCTTCTCATTGCTCTAGCTTGTTTACTGTTGGAGAGCTAGAGTTACTATGAAGAAGTCAAGCCAAACTTTACCAACACTAAAATGCCATGTGTCCTCAAGAACAAACTCATGAACTTAAATCATTCAGAAATTCATCCTCAAATTAGATACCCTCCATGCCAGAAAGCATTTATAAGATTCTATAGGATGTAAATTCTTTCTTCAATGATGAGAATTAATAGTATATAAAATGGTTACATAACCCATAAACCACTTCATGATTTTCCTTTGTAGTATCTTTTTTTCATTAGCTAGTAGTGTTGATGCTGTGTTTTACCAAAATTTGTGGTCCATTACTTAAAATTCCATCCCTGAAGACTGATTTAACTCAAATATGGAATGTTTCTTTAACATAATTACAAATTGCAGCTAAGTAGTCTTTTAAACTACAGTATTTCATTTTTAGAAGGAAAAATACAATGTAATACCTAAGCAACCTTGTTGAATCTTCTGCTATGATGTGATTTCTGCCCTTAAATGATCACTTGTCTTCATTTTGCCAAGTTTATTGCCCCAAAAGGATACCAAGAAAGCAGAAATTGCTACCTGCAACAAATGTTCTGGTAGCTTTAATATCTCCACTAAGGCAGCATCTAACACTGGTTTTGGGGTTGTTACTTTCAGGAAAAGCATCCTTTCACTTTCTTTGTCTTTTATTTTTCAAAAGCTGAGTCAGGCAATTGAATCTGACAACATGTAGTCTTTTACTAACAAACAAATAAGTGGCAACCCTGGGGCCAATGGTCCATATGTCTGCCCATTAATAATCTATGGAATGCTCTTAGCTTTGTCTTGCATCACACCAGTGCACAGAAGAGCAGAAAGTAATTACAAGGGCACAGACGTTTATGCAAGTGAAAATGTGCATGAAAGGCAAAGGGTGGTATTTACCTAGGGAGATCTCTGCCTCCGGACAATGTTAGAAGGGTAATACAGATTGTTCTCTGGGATGGTTTGAATGCTGGCCTGGAGATGGAGAGGAGCATGAGGTCATTTCTTTTTGCTGTTGTTTCTGTTTTGTTTATTTTCTTCTTAAGAGTTCATATATAAAAGACATCACATTGCATCTGTCTTTCTCTGTCTTATATTCCACTCAGCACAGTGCCCTCCAGGTCCATCCATGACACTGCAGATGGCAAGAACCCATTCCCTTCCATGGCCAAGCAATTGTCCATTGTATATATGTACCACCTCCTCTTTATCCATTCTTCCATCAGTGGACACCCAAGCTGCCTGCACATCTTGGGCATATAAACAATGCTGCAATGAACATATGGATGCACACATCCCCTCAAAGTAGCATTTTGGGTCTCTTCAGATAAATACCCAGAAGTGGGATCACTGGGTCCTTTTTGTCTCTTGTTATAGCCTTTGTTTTAAAGTCTGTTTTGTCCTGTATATTTGTAAGTATTGCTACTCCAGCTTTTTTTGTTTGTTTGTTTCCATTTTCATGAAATATCTTTTTCCATCCCTTTGCTTTCAGCCTTTTCATCTGAAGTGAGACTCTTGTAGGCAGCATATGTAAGGGTGTTGTTTTCTTATCCATTCAGCTACCCTATGTCTTTTGATTGGAGATTTTAATCCATTTACATTTAAAGTAATTGTTGATAGGTGTATGGTTATTGCTATTTTATTATTCATATTTTTTGTCTTTGTCTCCTCCTCCTCCTCCTCCTTCTTCTTCTTCAAAAAGTCCCTGTAACATTTCTTGTGATACTGGTTTGGTGGTGAATAACTCCTTTAGCTTTTCCTTGTCTGGGAAGCTCTTTATCTCTCCTATTTTAAATGCTAGCTTAACTGAGTAGAGTAATCTTGATTGTAGGTCCTAACTTTTCATCACTTTGAATATTGCATGCCAATCCTTTCTGGCAAAGTTTCTGTTGAGAAATCAGCTGACAGTCTTCTGGGAGCTCCCATATAGGTAGCTAACTGCTTTTCTCTTTCTGCTTTTAAGATCCTCTCTTTGTCTTTAACCTTTGGCATTTTAATTATAATGTGTTTTGGTGTGGGCCTCTTTGAGTTCATCTTTTTGGAACTCTGTACTTCTTAGGATTGCATATCTATTTCTTTTTTTTTTTAAGGATTTTATTGGGGAATAGTGTGCTTTTCCAGGATCCATCAGCTCTAAGTCAAGTAGTTGTTTAAATCTAGTTGTGGAGGGCCCAACTCTGTGGCCCATGTGGGAATCGGACCGGCAATCTTTGTATTACAAACACTGCGCTCTAACCACCTGAGCTCACCAGCTGCCACTGTATATCTATTTCCTTTACCAGTTTAAGGAAGTTTTCTATCATTATTTCTTCAAATAGGTATTCAATTCCTTGCTGTCTCTCTTCTCCTTCTGATAGCACTATAATGTGAATGTTGGTATGTTGATGTTGTCCTTAAACTATCCTCATTGTTTTGGATTCTTTTTTTCATTTGATGTCCTGATTGGATGGTTTACACTGCCCTGTATTCTAAATCACTGATTTGATCTTCTGATTCATCTAATCTACTGTTGATTCCCTCTAATGTATTCATCATTTCAGTTATTATATTCTTTATTTCTGACTGGTTCCTTTTTATGTTTTGTATCTCCATTTTTATGTTTCCTATCGCTTTGTTGAAGTTCTCCCTAAGATAATTGATTGCTTCCTTGTGTTTGTTTCTATGTATTAGGTAAGCTTGCTATTTCTCCTGGTCTTAGTAGAGTGGCCTTATGTAGTAGGTGTCCTGTGGGGCCCAGTGGTACCATCTACCTGGTCACCAGAGCCAGGTGCTGCAGGTGTGTCCCTTGTAGGGGATGTGTGTACCCTTCTATTGTAATTGAGCCTTGGTTACTGTCTGCACATCAATGGGAGGGATTGACCCTCAGGCTGATTAGCTGTGAGGACTGGCCATGACTACAGTGGAGGAGCTGTTGTGCAGGGGCTGACTCTAAGGAGCAGGGTTTGCTTTAGCAGGTCTCTGGTGCATACCCAGTCTGCCCTTTAGGTGTGCCATCCTCAGAGGTGACCAGGTGATGCTCTGGTTTGGTGTGAAGCCGGACACTGGGTGTTACATCCAAGAGTCCCACCACAGGCAAAGTTCTTCTGCAGCCTATGTCTTGCATGGGACCAAAGCAATCCACAGATGGCTGCCACCTACACTGGGCTTGGAGGTGCCTCAAGAAGTCAAGCCTTGAACTGAGGCTCAGTGCTGGTAGTGCTGAACTTGGGGCTGCTCGGCAAGTGGTATGGGACATGCCCAAAGCCAGGTGATGCTGTTTCTTTGGATTCTGTTCATCTTTGAGAGATTTTAGGAAAATGTGCAGCATGAGCCAAGGCATCCCATTTGTACAGAAAAGCCACTACAAATGGTTTGGGTGTGCCAGAAATTTGGGGACAGCAGAGTCTCAGCTAATCACCAGGGTGGAGTTAAAGAATGGTGTCAGGGTGATAGGCTCAGATATGGCCACAGCTTGTGTCTGGATGCAGGGAGTGGGGAGGGCTCCACAAAGAAACAATGGATTCTACCAACACATGTGTCCAGGACAAAGCTGCTTCTCCAGCCCTTGCCCTGCAGCCAGACAATTCAGTTCCTCCCCATACATCCCTGGTGCCTTTTGACATGGTGCCCCAGCACCAGAGCTCACAGTGAGTGGGTCCATCAGTGAGTGAGACTGTGCACAGGCCCTTTATGTGGAGCATCTGGGACTTCAGCCACCCTTGTCTCACTCAGCCACAAGCTCCACTGGTTCTCACCACCAGAAGTTGTGGGGACTTCTCCCCACCAGCCCTGGAATCCTGGGCTGGGGAGCCTGGTGTGGGATTGAGAGTCTTCTCTCTTCTGAGGGTGAAGGGGCTCCTCATCCGAGATATCCCTCCTGATTTTTTGTGGTCACACGTGGGTGTGAGACCTGCCCATTCCATTTTTCTGCGTCTCCTACCAGTCTCAAGGTAGCTTCTTCTGTATGTCTTTAGTTGTAGGACTTCTGTTCAGCTAGACTTCAGGTCATTTTCAATGATGGTTGTTCTGTAGTTTTGTTGTAATTTTGATTTGGTCATGACAAAAGGCAAGCACAGTGTTTACCTACTCCACCATCTTGACCTAAAGTCACATGTAGTCATTTCTTAAAACCTTTCATATTCTTGCCATATTTTGTGTAGCACCAGGCTCTGGTAGATTTGAGTAGCACTTCTCTTTTTCTGGAAGCTGGAAGAATATGGTAAAAGAGAAAAAGGTATGTGATATATGCCAAAGACCTCTGTTGGAAGAATGGTAGGGCAACTTAAAAGTGTTAATCCTTAGTTTCTTCTCTGTAAATAAAGATCAACTTAGTTGATTGAACATTTCTACTTCCTTACTTTAATCTCTCTTAAGTTCCACATCAAAGTCTATACATAGAAAAACCTTTATCTTGGGTCAGCCTAGTAGCGCATTGGTTAAGAGCTGGCTTGGGACACCAGCGGTCCCGGTTTGGATCCCACATACAAGGGCCAGTGACACTGCCCTCTACAGCTAACAACAGCTCCACCTGGAGCTGGGCTGCGAGCCCCGGAGATGGTATAGGCTGCAGCCCCTGCTGCAGTGGGCTGCCATAGCCTACAGTGAGCGGCCGGCAGCTGGTGTGAGCGGCTGGCAGCCAGTGCGAGCTGCCAATAGACGCAGTGAGCGACATCCAGAGGCCGGCTACCAATCTGCCTCATCCAGGAAGAGTGCAATGACGATACCAACATGGGCCAGTGAAGCGACGTCCTCCACAGTTAGACTGATGAGCAAAAGGACAGCAACTTGTCTTTTTCCCTTCCCTGATTCCCCAATAAAATCTTTTAAAAAAAAAGAAAAAGAAAAACCTTTAACTTGAAAAGGATCTAATCCCTATATTTAGCATCATTTGACTCTGGGGTTTTTGCTGTTCTCACATTTTCAAAATTCACTTTTCTTAATATTTGTGCTATCATTATAATGTAGAGGCAGTGGGTGCATTGTGTTAGTTCATGTGATGCATTCCACATTTCCAACCTAAACTGCTAGTGGGATCCCATCTGTTTAATAACATTCAGTTTAAAATTAAACTGTTAAAAAAATGTTGACAAACCTGGGCAAACTTTAACATAATGCCTTTTTCCTATTCCATCTCCTAGTAGGCGTTCCAGGGGGTTGCAAGAGTGCCTCTGGCCTTGTTGCTTCCTGTCTAGTTTGGGAGTTTTACTACCTATTCAGATCCCCAATTATAATATTTTGGGTCCTTAAGATTGAGTCATGTCTCCAAGGTTCAGTCCACTATCACTCTTTTGGGTCATATTTAACCACGAAGTGCACAAGCTTTGAAACAAACAGATACAGATTTAAGTTCTGCATCTGCCACTTACTTGCCAGGTGATATCAAACCATCACATTTTTGCACATCAGTTTTCTTGTGCATAGAATGGAAATGTCTGCTAATAACCTTCTAGAATCCTTGTGAGGACAACTGAAGATTAAAAATTGTAAAACAACAGCAAAACACCTGGCATGTAAAAAGCCTTCAACTAATATTAGTTAAGTATACAATGCAAAAATTACTATGGGATGTAGCTGTGGTAATTTTCACTTTACAGATGAAGAAACACGTTCAAAGACATTAAATTACTCATCCAAAGTCACACAGTTTCTTAGGCCATTAACCAAAGAGTTACCCTTGCCTTCTTTTTTTTCCCCTCAATCCTACTCCCAATATCTAATCCATTAGCAAGTTCTACCCTAAAATTTGATATTAAATGCTACTATTTGTCACCATCTCTACCTTAACCACCTTAGTCCAAGTCTCTCAATTTATCTGTTACCTGGCTTATTTCAACAGCCTCCTACCTGGTTCCCCAACTTCAACTCTTACCTGCCCTACTAACTGAATTCAAAAATACAGACAAGATAAACCATAAATGAGACTATGCCAGTTCACTGCTTAAAACTTGACAGCGATTCCCACTGCACTTAGAATCAAACCCAAAACCATTAGCAGAGCCTTCAGGACTCTGTATTCTCTGATCTCTATCCACATCTCTAATGGAGTCTCTTAACACTCTTCCCTTTGTTCACTGTTTCAATCACATAAGTCTAATTCTAATTGTGGCTCTTCATGTAGTCTCAGATCTTTTACACTTGCCACTCCTCTGCTTGGAATGTACTCTTACTATATCCTCATGAAGTTTCTCCTTCCCATCTCTCAGGTCTCAGGTCCATCTCAAGAAGCCTTCTCTGACCACCATCTCTAAAATACCATCATGTCCCAATCCAGTCATTCACTCAATCCTGCCTTATTTCCTTCCTAGCCCGTACTGCTATCTAAAATGACTGTATTTGTTTACTTAGTTTCTTTACCGGTTTATTTTCAGGCCCACCATCCTCCCAAAGACCATGTCTTTTTAATAGAAAAAAACAACAGAATGAAACAGAATAAAACCAGAAACTACTTTTTTTTTAAAGATTTTCATTGGGGAATTGGGGGAGGGGAACAGCATTGGGGAACCGGGGAAGGGTACAGACTAGTTGCTGTCTTTTTGTTCTTCAGTGTAGTTGTGGAGGATGTTGCTTCACTGGCCCATGTTGGTATCATCATTGTGCTCTTCCCGGATGAGGCAGATCGGTCGCTGGCCTCTGGATGACTGCTCACAGTGGCTCTTGGCAGCTCACGCTGGCTGCTGGCCACTCACTGTAGCCTATGGCAGCCCACTGCAGCAGGGACTGCAGCCTACACCGTCCCGGGGACTCACAGCAGCCCAGCTCCAGGTGGAGCTGTTGTTAGCTGTAGAGGGCAGTGTCACTGGCCTTCATATGTGGGATCTGAATTGTGGCTGCTGGCGTCCCAAGCCAGCTCTTAACCACATGTGCCACTCAACCGGCCCCAGAAACGAATTTTTTAAAAGTCAGTTAAGTGGGAGGGGGGATCAGTTACATCTATTTTGTCTTTTAAATTTAACTAGCAAATCTATTTAATCCCAGCCAAGTGATTAGTTTCATGGTAGACACAGGCTAAGGCAGGCATTTGTACAAAGCGTTCAAACCCTCAGGACACTATTTAGCAAAGAGGAAATCAGCCAGCCTTCTACTCACTTGGGAATCAGGAGTAGGAATAACATGGATGATTTCCTCTCATTTTAGCCATTAGTTGCAAACCCTCCTCCAAGTCCTTTGCCAGAGCTACTAATAAGAAGCCAAATTGACTAATCTGATCGTCACCGTCTCTCTCCATCCCTGCACAGTGCATATTGGAGATGCTAATGAACAGCAAAGTGGCTCAAAGCACAGTCACAGGAGGCCAGAGGAGGAGCAGAGCAGAAATTCCTGAACTTGTTGGCTAATAAGGTTTGTGTTTCTCATCTATTTTCTTGGCTAAGAATATGAAAATGTAAGGACTGGTATGCTTACCCTTGAATGTGTACTGATCCAGGGAGGTGACCAGCCCAGTGGGAAGCAGCAAGAAATGGACACGGGGCTGTGGGTCAGCCAAGCCACCTAGAGAACAAGAGAAATCAAAGTGTCTAATTTTAGGATTAACACACTCTACACCTAAGTAACTCAGGGCTTTACCAATCTCTTTGAGTGGGAAGGATGGACGTTCACATCAATTCCATGCTGCAGGAAGGTCTGTACATAATTGCCACTGCTGTATAATATAAACTGCTGAGCAAATGCTATAATTCATTTTATAATGGTTTTGTTTATTTAACTAATTCTGAGCAAGCCATATCTAATCAGTGGCTAAAGCCACTACCCAGAGTGGATGTATGGTATTGGCAGAATGGTCACTGAGTAGAAATTTTTTAGACGGATCACCTTCACTTCCTATTACTTACGCCCTCATGATTAAAACTCACAGTAGCTGGGCAAATGTGGTTGGTTTTAGTTTATGAGCCTGGAATTGGAATTCTTGTATCAGCCAAAAGATTTTGAAATGCTCTTTGACTTAAACCCAAATAGGTTGGATAACTGTCAAAGGGAACTTTCTCACCAAAAGAGTGTCCTCCCAGATATATCTGTATAGATATATAGATAGATATATTTTAAATGGCTTCTTTATTTATGAATCACAGTGCTTGCCTCTACCCAAGCCACAATTTGAAAAATGGAATAAAAAGTTGATGATCATCTAATTAATTTGGAGCTCCAAGTTTTCCAATTTGGTCACGTACAATGTGCAAAAAAGAATTAATAGTAGGTCAGACTCTGCTGTGTTGGCTAGACAGCCTCAGAGTCCCAGATTTCTACCAATGTAAGATTTACACTGCTCAGCAGACACGGCAGTGCACCTATTTTTGCATTTCTATTTAAACAAGTGTTTGGATAAATGCTCTGATGTCACTGCTCAAAATAAAGACTGCCGCAAGACCCAACTGCAAGGATTTGTTTAACATTCTGTGCACATATCCCTGCAAAGCCAGCACATTTCCAAAGTTATTTCATAGCACAAACCTTCATCACAAGAGAATAGTTCGGTCCCCCACACAAATTGGATGTCTCTGGAGCATTTCCTCTTGGCCGGTAATTTGTCATGTTACAGAGTTAGGGAGCTATGTCTTTATTGTCCATGTCAGTCTGCTCATCTGTTCCAAGTATGTCTGGCTCTCTAGTAATCACTGCTTTTGTTTTGTGAGAAAATATCCTTGCCCTCTCTCAAAGAAACCATGGCTCCTTAACCAAGGACAAAGTTTAGGTTTTTATTAATCTACACTTACCTCTATGAGTATATTACAATACATAGTAATAAAAATGGCTATTCTTTTGGGGCTCCTAATCTGCTCTACATAATTTGTGGGACCCAATGCAAAATGAAAATATGGAACCTGTTCAAAATTATTAAGAATCGCAAGATGGTGACACCAGAGCATTAAATGAAATGCAGGGCCCTGGGAAATTGCACAGATCGTGAGCCCATGAAACCAATCCTGCTAAGAGCTAATTTACTCTTTTAATAGCCCTTTGAGGAAACCATAATTATTTCTAGTTTGCAAGGGCAGAAACCAAAACTCAAGAGAAATAAAGTACCATGAAAAATAAGACAGCTAGGAAGTGGTGGAACCAGGTCTATCTAGCTCAAAAACTTATCCCCTTTTTCCTACACCAGATGCTGCAAACTATGACCCAATAGGCCACATCCAGCCCACAAGCTCAAAAAAAAAATAACATTTTTAAATGGTGGAATAAAACCAAACGATTTCATGAGAGTTGAAAATTGTGTAAAATTCAAATTTCAAAGTCTATAAAAATAATTGGGGGGGGGGACATAGCCACACCCATTTGTTACTTATTTTCTGTGATTACTTTTACACAGCAGAGTTGAGTGATTGTGACTGAGAAGTATGGCCCACAAAGCCTGAAAGATGAACCCTTTCCAGAAAAAAAACTTTCCCAACCCTTGACCTACTCCAGGCAGCCAGTGAGCACACATTTGTTTGAAAGAAAAATAAATATATACTGTTGTGTCTGCTCACTTGCAGGCCATGAAGGAATTCATGAGTCAGGTAGAAATCTAGAAGGAAGATTATTAAAGAAGGTTGGCTGGGCAGAGTCTGCTGGAAACTACTGCAAACTACTGGGATGAATCTTTGTTTGGGCTCGAGTTTTATATTTTCTAACCAGGATGTAAATTGCTTTGGCCTCTAGTGGAATTTTCTATTGAGTTTGGCTTTGTTCCTTGAGGTGGGGGAAGGTGCAGTTAAACTGGTTATCGCAACCTTTGCATATGTTATATAGATTTAAATTGAAACCAGGGTCCCATACAGATGCAAAACCTCTCCCAAGTCACAGGGCCAGCACTGGGCTGAAGTAAACAGAACCATTGAAACTGGTATGCACAGTAAATGTACAGCAAGCAGAATCATTAATGTGTGGCAGAGAAGAAGCCTGGAGAAAGAAAAGCTTTCAAAAAGTCCCAAGCTAAATTACAGTTGTTAAGTCAAATTATACCAGGGATCCAAATCTCAAAATAGAAGAGTTAGTGCCACCATTGCAATCCCTCTGTCTTAACATACATGCATAAATTTGACTGGATATTTCCTTATCTTTAAATGTATTTTCCTAGGGCTGCCTTAACAAGGTACTACAAACAGCGTGGCTTGGAACAACAGAAATGTGTTTCTTTCAGAGTTTTGGAGGCTAGAAGCTTGAAATCAAAGTATTGTATGAGTTGGTTCTTTCTGAGGATTCTGAGGAAGAATCTGTTTCATGCCTCTCTCCTACTTTCTGGTGGTTCGCTGGCAATCTTTGGTGTTCCTTGGCTTATAGTTGCACCACTCCAATCTCAGCTTTTGTCGTCATATAGCATTCTCCCTGTATGTCTCTGTCTTCACATGACCTTGTTCTTATAAGGACACCAGTCACATTGGATTAGGGACCCACTCTCGTAAAGTATGACCTCATCTCAACTAATTACATCAGCAAAGACTGTTTCCAAATAAGGTGACATTCACAGGTACTGGGGATTAGGACTTCAACATTTTTTTTTGAGGGGACACAATTCAACCCATTTACTGCAATAAATAAATAAATGGTAAGCAAGCAAATAAATAAATGAGCAAACAACCTACAACCTCATATCATTCCTCAGACCATTTCCTTGTCCCTGACCAGACCACAAGCCATGCAGGAAGTATTTATGGAACATCTGCAAATCGATCTTCTCAGACCTACTTTCAACCTTCATCTGACCTAATTTCTCCCATCCTGGGTGCATCTTTGACATCCAGTAGACTCTACCTCCAAACTCCTTTTTTCTAGTATTTATAACTCAAGATAAAACAATACAGTACAGGATTTTTAGTTCACACGCATTCTGAACATTGGGATGTGTGCCATGATGGGGTTCCATACTCCATTCATTCTGTCCACTTACATCCCATTTTTATCCTGAATACATGTCTTGTATATTTTTTCAATGCCATATACTTGATAATGTAGTAATACTTTATTGGAAATCCAAAGCTATCAAGCACTTCATTGTATCACTTGAGTTTTCAACAAAGGCCTTTTTTAATTCTAAACATTATGTTATGCTCTCAGTTCATGGCATGGTATTGTATAGACTGCATGGGCCCCACAACTATTAGATACTTATTTCGCACATTACTACTCAGCAACCACTTTTGTTACTGGAGAGTGGGCCCTTCTCAGAGCGATGTCCAGGCTTGGTTTCCACACTGGGGGTCTAACTTGGCGGTGTCCAGGCTAGATTCCCAGACCGGGGGTCAAACTCCGGCCTCATGCAAAACTGAGAATCTTAGCCACTCTAGCTTGACTCTCACACTGGGGGTCGAACCCGGTGGAGCCCTGGCTAGATTCCCAGACTGGGGGTCGAACCCAGGCCTTCGAGGAAAACTGGGAATCTTAGCCATGCTGGCTGCCAGAGGATAGTCTCTCCTCTGCGCAATGTCCAGGTTCTTGGCATCTCGAGCAAAGAGTTGAATGAGACACAGAAATAAAGTGGTGAAAGAGCAGTTTATTAGAAGAAAACGTACGCTTCAAAGAGGTAGAAGTTGGTCCAAGCAGAAAGCAGCGACTCAAGGGCCATTATTAGAAGAAAAAGTATACTCCAAAAAGTTAGATATGGGCCCAAGCAAAAGTATGGCAAAGGCTCAAAGGGTCAAGGCCACGGAGAAGGGCCAAGACTGGTGTGGACTTGGAGTTTTTATCCCTTTTTCTCTAGAATGGGCTGTTCCCCTCTGGGCGTCGGACCACTTGATTGACACCTGTGATTGACAACAGGCTATTACCTCATCTCGTTAGACTGCATGTCCCTTCCCAGAATTCAGTCTGTTATAATGATATTAATGAACTTCCAGGCATATGTATGATATTATAATGATGGTATAATGAGGCCCAGGAGAAATGAAGTTCGTTATGGCCTTTACTGTGCAGGTGTGAGTGACTGGTCTAATCTAGTTGGGTATTTTTTACCCATTTGTTTCCTCAGAGGGGTGGATACTTAGAATGAAAAGGGGAAGTTTTGAGTGCAGAAGGGAAGTCTTTTGGGTGGTTGCATTCTGTAGGTTGTGTTGGAGATGCAGGAATGCAGAGACCCAATGCCTGCCTCTAACTGCCTGCCTTGTTTTCCCCCTGAGAGACGTGATCCCCACAAAATCTCTATGGGAAGTTGAGGGACAAGGGGTCTTTTCTTCTGTGTCTCCTTCCTGTTGGGCAGGGGTATAGAGCTGTCCCTGCCTATTGGGGGTTCACGGAACTCTTGCCCTACCTGATCTCAGATGAGAGGAAGGGGTCTCGAGCTCCACCTGGAAGACCATGTGGGCTTCTCTGGTTAGGACTGCCAATCTTGCTGGGATATCATCTGTATCCCCAAGGCCCCTGAATGAGAAAAAACGGATTTTAATTAATAAATTTCTACGTGATGGAAAATCTGTCAGCTCTTACAGAGCTTGTGTCCATTCAAATGGTCACTCAGGTGGAGTCAGTTGTCCAGGAGCTGGGCCCAGAACAGGTTGGAAAGAACATTAGGCTTCAATGATACAAGTATAAATCACAAGTTTTAGGGTAATTTTCTAAAGCAGGGGATAGGAGCTAAAAAAAAGAAAAAAGAAAAAAAAACCTGGAAAGAGGAAACTTTAAGGAAAAGGAAACTTAAAAGCCCTATAGGAAAGAAAACTTAAAAGTTTTTCAGTGGGGGAGCTACTCTCTTTCCCATATCACTTTCATCTTCAAAGCACTGCCTCCTGATTTAATTAGTCTTTCTAATTTTCTCTGAAGTAAGTGTGCTATCCTTCTTGTTTTATATTAAGGGAAAGGGAAATAACGAGAGGAAATCACTTGTAGAGCATTAAAGATCATTCTTGGTGAGTTAGAAGCTAGTTAAGATTGCCTGGTTTTGATATAACAAGGAGGATGTATTTATCAGAGTCCACCACAAAGAATTCCTAATTTTTCTTTCATGGACCTGCTACTCATTGAATACCACTATCCAGCACAGAGAGTGGCTACTTCATAAATATTGGGTGAATGAATGAAAGGAAATAAAACACATTTTAATATCTAGAATGAATCAAGTACTATCTAAAGTCATGTATATTCTATTTGTTTTTCTTTTGTTTTGTTCTATTGTCATGACAGTACCCCATGCTAGTTATTTCATAAATCGATTTCCTCATACTGCCTACTTCTTCTCTGCTGTTTTAGTACCTCCATCTCTGGCAAAACCACATAGAGATTTCAACATTTGTGTGCCATGTCCAAACTGTCTTCAAAGCCTTAGCATAAAACCACCCAATTCCATTTCCACTGAAGTTTCAATCCTAGGTAGTCCAGATCTCTTTATTCCTGCCCTGTCATTTCTGGTATGCCCTCTGGCTACAGTTAATCAGATTAGAGGCAGGAACATGATCAAAGGGTATGCTGTGATGTGGCCTACCACACACAGGGGGGAAAAATGACTACCGAAACAAGAATAGGCTGAGCAAATCTGCTTCTTGTTCTTAGAAATTTGAACTGAAAAAAGAATGTGGAGAATGAGGCCATTAACAGAGCTAAATGTAAAAGGCTATGTGGAGAAGCCATGAATAGGTGAGAGTTACAGGATTTCTGAGAAAGCAGAAACTGTAAGTAGAGAGGAGTTATAAAGTAAATGAAAATACATGGGACCAAAGATTTCCCTCCTCAGTCATTTAGAGTTTAACACCTGAATTCCTTGTTGCTTTCTAGCCATATATTGTCACCAATTTGGCAATTTCCAAGTTGACATGGACAATCCTTCTACATCCTGGCCTCTTAAATCCGTGACCTTTTCACTTCTGTAGGTCTTGGCCTCCATTCCACCTTGGCCACTCATCTACTCATTGCGTAATACTACCCTTAAAATTGTCATCCCCGTAACTGCGTCACTACAAAGACTAAACTAACAGAAATCACCCAGTTTGGGCTATGACAATATTAATGGCAAAATATGATGATTGCTCCAACTAGTGTGGTAGCAGTACAAATGGTTATAGGAGTGATAAATTCTGGATTCATTTATAATCTTGAGTAACATAATATAATTTGGGATGTATTTTGATGGTAGTAGAGCCAATAGGATATGCTGATGCACTGGAAGGGTGTAGTAGTGAGGAGAGTGATCAAAGATAACAACACATTTGTCCTGAGCAACCGGGTGAATACCATTTACTGAAGTGAAGAGCAGTTCATGGAAACTCAGAGTTCAGTTTTGAAAAAAGGAAATGTGGGCCGGCCAAGTGGCGCGGTGGTTAAGCGCTGACTTGGGAAGCCAGCAGCCCTGGTTCGGGTCCCACATATGAGGGCCAGTGACACTGCCCTCAAAAAAAAAAAAAGGAAATGTGAAGTGGACAGCTGCATATATGAATGAGAAGTTCAAAGGGGACGTCCAAGCCACAGATGTAAATTTGAAAAACAGTGCCATATGGAGTATCGTTAAAGCTATAAATCTGAAATCACCAAGGTTATGAGAGTAGAGATCAAAGAGAAGAGAACCAAGCACTGAGCTCTGGAGCACTCCAATGTTTATCATTTAGGAAGAGGAAGAAGAACCAGGGAAGGATATTCATGAGTGTCTAATGAATTAGGCGGGAACATAAGACATGGGTCAATGGATATGGTCCTCCAGACACTCGAAATAAAAGGGAAATAGTGTTAGTGTGAAAAAGCAAGTCACTATATGTTTCCTGGCTATAAGGTTATATAAGTCAGCTCACCAATCGGTATATTAATCAGTATATATTTTAATTAAATGGGTTTGGGTCAACAGTGCTTGCTCCAAAACCCAAAAAATGCCCACACACTAAATAACACTAACAACACATACTTGCCATCCCTGCTTGTTTTGATAAAGATAATATTTAGAGATAAACTGAGCAGCAGTAATCTGATTCATGTCCTGAGTTTCATTTTATAATTATCTCATTCTTGACTTTTACCAAAAGGAAGATTATTTACAACTAGATACTTATCAAGTAAATGTAAATTTCTAGTATATTTTTAATGACATCACCTACATTAATTTCCCTACACAACCATCCCCCTTTCCATCCAAATCAGGTTAATTACTCCTCCTCCTTGTTGCTGAAACATCCTCTCTATGTCTCCAAGAAAACATTATAAAATTTCATTACAATTACCTGCTTATGTGTGTCTCTCCCCACCATAATGGAAACTCCTAAAAGATAAGAACTATGTTATATACGTGTCTCTACTTACAATTTGTAGCCCAGTGCCTCGACCAGTGCATTCATTTATCAAACAAATGTGTATCAAACACTCGCTAACCCCATGATTAGGAAACTCCATTGCTCACAAATTTTCCTTTGTGATAAGCTTAGGGGAGGGAAAGCCAGTTATTTCTCAAATGGAATTCTGTCCTAGCCCTTCTAGATAAGATGAAGGAAAATTTATTTAGTTATTTATTTATTTTAAAGATTTTATTGGGGAATCAGGGAAGGAGAACAGACAAGTTGCTGTCCTTTTGTTCTTCAGTCTAGTTGTGGAGGACATTGTTTCACTGGCCCATGTTGGTATCATCATTGCGCTCTTCCCGGATGAGGCAGTTGGTCGTCGGCCATTGGATGGCTGCTCACAGCGGTTCACAGTGGCTCACAGCAATTCACGGCAGCTCACGCCGGCTGCCAGCCACTCACTGTAGCCTATGGCAGCCCACTGCAGCAGGGGCTGCAGCCTATGCCATCACGGGCGACTCATGGCAGCCCAACTCTAGGTGGAGCTGTTGTTCACCATCTTAGCTGTAGAGGCTGCGGCGTCATTGGCCCTCATGTGGGATCTGAACTGGGGTCCTGCTCAGAGCTGGCATCCCAAGCCAACTCCTAACCAATGAGCCACTCGGCCGGCCCAAGATGAAGGCAAATTTAAAAGACAGCTGCATCATATAGTGAAAATGAGGTTAGAAGTCGTAACTTTCATTTCTCTGTCTCTAAAAGTTGTTATGACTCAGGGCTAAATACTTCTCCAAATTGAAGAGTTTAGACTAAAATTCTATTATTGTTTTAGCAATTAACTTATCCTGCATGCTAATTGTGACTTTCAATACTTCATGACTCTATTTGGGGAAGAAAAAATGAGGATTTTTATTCTTGTTTAAAATCTGAGCAAATCATTATGGAGCAGCTGATTTACAAAGATATGTGGAACACATATGCAGGCATTGCATTTCCCTTTGGCAGACTGTAGGAGGTGAAACATTCTCCAAGTCATTCTAATGTTACAGCTTCTCATTTATATGTTAGTTTTTCAAGGAGTCAGACTCTTTCATCCTAACTTCACTTGTTGCAATTTATTCCATCACCGTAGTAAGATAAAGAGCAGGAGCAGCAAACCATTAATAGTAGGCAACCCTCTTGATATTTCCTGCTTTTATGTTCAAACGGAAATTTTGTATATCAGCTTTCCTTCATGCTTTATTTCAGAAAGTTAATTAGATTAAAATAGTTCATATTGAGATACATTAATAAGTGATTTAACAGATAGTCTTAATTTTTCAAAAAGCAATTCTTAGATATAGGAGGTACTAGGTTATCATGCAGAATTTTTTTTCTTTTTTCTTTTTTCTTTTTTGAGGGCAGTGTCACTGGCCCTCATATGTGGGACCGAACCGGGGCCACTGGCCTCCCAAGCCAGCGCTTAACCACCGTGTCACTCGGCCGGCCCAGAATTTTTTTTCTTAGTGAGGTAAAACAGATGAACTAAAATCAACATGCCTGATTTTAGCCAATTATTTTAATCTCTTCCTCTGCTTGGGCTAATAAACATATCAACACTGACCACTTCAAATTTTCCTCTGTTTTTTGTTTGTTTGTTTGTTTGTTTGTTTGTTTAATACAAGTGCAAGAGAGATGAAAAGCAGTGAAGGAGAATTTTTAGTTCAGTATCCCAGTTCTGAAAACTGCAAAGGAAAAGTGAAGGGTTTAGTGGAAACATGCCTTTTCCATCATTTTTTTTTAATCCAAAAACAAAACCAAAAAAATTATTTACTTTTTGGTTTATTTCCCCATAGACTACTTCTATGATTTTATAAGGGGAACCAACAAAAAAAATCAGATTTGTGTTATGAATACTAATTTTTGAAAGTATATTTCTTAATATGCATATATTGCATAGCAAATGTGTTAACCATAGTTACTATACTTCTTCCACCAGTCCTCAGTGCCAAATAGATTTCCTTCCTGTGTCCATACATAGGTACTAAAATCATTAAACAATATTTTTGGATCTGAGATCCTGCACACTTTAAGTTCTATAATAAAGGTGGAAAAGGAGGCCCAGGATGCTTCTGCTGGATAAAGAGTTTGCGATTAACTTCTATTGGGTTGTAGGGGAAAGCCATGATGTATTTTTCTATGTTTTTCAATGCAAAAATGCATCATGACTTTACTGACCACCCAATATTTACATTTCTTCAGCTACTGGAGCTACTAACAACCGTGTAATACTGTATCTTCAGAAATTACACATTCCTAGTCATTGTCATGCTACTTGTGTAACCAAGTTAATACGTGAATTACATGTGCACTAACTTCTTCTGAGGTGGTTCTTAATTGAGTTCTTGTAAAAGTCACTTTAAATTTATAATGATGACTGACCTCCAGGGAATGCCACTGTCAAGACACTATGAAGGCTGTCCAGGAACTGAGAGAAAGACAAGCCTTCATTATGCAAATACTGTATTTTCTAGTTCAGTTATTCAGTCATTCTAGTTCAGTTATTCCTTTATTGCCCTAAAAATACATAAATATTCTAATTGCAGCTTTTATGCAGAAGACACCCAAGAGCATGTAGCCTGATTGGTAAAAGGACCCTGAAGAATATTAAGGAGAGAGATACATGTGAAGAATAATCCATATTTTAAAAACACATTGCAATAGACAAGGGTATTCTACATGGCTGCCCTCAGCTTCAGTACTCTAACATGGGTAGTAGGGTAGTGTTAAAGACCAAGAAAGCTGAGACTTTTATCTGAGGGATTCAGGAAACTCAGAACCAGAGCCTGTATCCTGTTATTTTTCTAAGGCCTGGTAGGTCTCTGTGCAGTTGGCAACCTACTCTGAATTCCCCCAAATAGATACAGGATTTTGTACCTGTCTGGACCTGCTTGCAATTGGAAATATTCCTCAGTAACCACTCTGAGCTTACCCAAATCCTTGAGGTCATGCTAGAATGGAATTCACATTAAGCTGTAATGGTGAAATACAAGAAAATACATACATCTATTGGAAAACTAAAATACAAGTTCAGACAATTAAGTTCTCGAACTCATCCTAGCAAAAGTGCTAGATACCTCATTGCTGAATATCACTATGGTCCCCTTTGAAGTACTCCCCTTGGGAAGCTCTGCACTGATGCCAGTGCCTAGTCCACCCTTCAAAGCAATTTTGGAACTCTTTTTCTGGAATGGCCATCAGAGCTGGCATGGTATTACCCTTGATGTCCTAAATGTCATCAAAATGTCTTCCTTTCAATATTTCCTTTATCTTTGGGTAAAGAAAGAAGTCATCAGGCTCCAGACCAGGTGAGTAGGGAGGATGTTCCAATACAGTATTTTTTTACTGGCTAAAAACTCCCTCACAGACAGTGCTGTGTAAGCTGGTACATTGTTGTGATGCAAGAGCCATGCATTGTTGGCGAAAAGTTCAGGTCATCTAACTTTTTCATGCAGCCTTTTCAGCACTTCCAAATAGTAAATTTGGTTCACTGTTTGTCCAGGTGGTACAAATTTATAATGAGTAATCCCTCTGTTTTCAAGAAAAGATCAGCGGGAGCATTGCAACAAGTTCGTGAACTTTACTGTCAGACTGGAATTCTTGTGACAAGGAGAGTCAGGAACAGGGAAGAATGAGAGTAGGTGGGCAAGGTTATGGTTCTCTTATTATTCTCCCACCTCCAACTCATTTCTATACCATCATCATAGTGCAGACAATTATGTGAACACACAATGAGCAGCTGCTATGTGCCAAATACAGTGCTGTCTTCTTTAGGGGATCATGATAAGTGGGGAATACTTAAGCAGGGCTATACAGCCAAACTCCGTTTGAATACCAGCCTCAATATTTACTAATTTGGATAAATTGCTAAACTTCCTTGAATGCCAGTTTTTCATTTATATAATACTATGCAACTGTGGAATGCAGAATAATGCCCCCCCCCCAATACATCCATGCCTCAAAATCCACAAAGCCAGTGAATATGTTATTTACCTGGCAGAAGCGACTTTGCAGATATGATTAAGGACTTCAAGAGATGAGATTATTCTGGATTATGGGATAGGCTCCATGTAGTTCTATAGGTTCTTTTTTTTTTTTTTAAGATTTTGTTGGGGAATTGGGAGAAGGGGAACAGACAAGTTGCTGTCCTTTTGTTCTTTAGTCTAGTTGCAGAGGACGTCGCTTCAGTTGCCCATGTTGGTATCATCATTGCACTCTTCCCAGGTGAGGCAGATCGGTTGCTGGCCATTGGATAGCAGCTCACAGCAGCTCTTGGTAGCTCACACCATCTGCTGGCCGCTCAGACTGGCTGCCAGCCACTCACGGTAGCTCATGGCAGCCCACTGCAGCCTATGCCATCGCCAGTGACTCAGGGCAGGCCAGTTCCAGGTCGAGCTGTTGTTCACCATCTTAGCTGTAGAGAGTACAGCATCACTGGCCCTCATGTGGAGTCCAAACCCCGGGCCCTGCTGTTCAGAGCTGGCATCCCAAGCCAACTCCTAACCAATGCACCACTTGGCTGGCCCCCTAGGTTCTTTTTTTTTTTTTTGAGAGCAGTGTTACTGGCCCTCACATGTGGGACCCGAACCAGGGCCACTGGCTTCCCAAGCCAGCACCCAACCACCGTGCCACTCAGCCGGCCCGCCCCCTAGGTTCTTAAAAGTGAGGAATCTTTCCCAGCTGTGCTCAGAGAGAACCAGAGATGGCATCATGAGAAGGACTTGGCACACCATTGTTGGCCTTGAAGAAGGAGGAAGGATCCCACAAGCCGAGAATGTGTGTGATCTTTAGAACCTGAAAAAGGCAATGAAATGAATTATCCCTTGCAGCCTCCAGGAAGGCACGTAGCCTTGTCAATACCTTGTCTTAAGCCCAGTGAGACCATTTCAGAGTTCAGATCTCCAGACCTATAAGCTAATAACTTTGTGTTGTTTCCTTTTGTGGTAATTTATTGTTTGGTAATTTGTTACAGCAGCCATAGGAAACAGTACTTCAAGGGGTCATTATGAGGATTAAGTAAGTGATTATATGTAAAACACTTAGAATTATGTCTGGCACATACTATGTATTATTTAAGCATCAATGACATTATTATTATTATCATCCAAAAAATAAGACAGTAACTACAAGGGAAGTAGGGGAAATGGATATGGACACAACTAATGAGAACATATCAAGCAGGATTAAGATTTATATTAACTTGCAGTGGAAGACAGGAAGTAGAAATCAATAAATTACAGAGACAACATTGGAAGAAAGCCTAAGACAACAAGTGGAACTTGGTCAGACAAAGGAGAGAGAACTCAAGCAGAGGGAGCAGCAGAAGTTAACACATGTGAAAATAGAACAGCCAGGAAATTGGTGTGGCTTTCCTTTCACACCCCACAACTTCTTTCTCCAACGTTATATCTCGTCCTGTGCAGACCTATGTGGAAAAGACAACAAGCTACATCGGCAACATCATACTGCTGAAATGAAGTACTATTCCAGGGACAACTGAAAGGTATATATATTATTGGGTTGTCGGAAAAGTCATGACACATTTTTGCAATGAAAAACATAGAAAAAAAATGCACCATGACTTTTCCAACAACCCAGTATGTGCCTTCATTCCTGCTAATCTTGGTAGCTGTGAACTTGGCTTCTCAGACATGATCACAGAGATGGATTGCTATGGCAAGTAGTGCTACAAAACTTGAAGTAAATCTCTATATGCTAACTTTTGTACTCTGCCTAGGTCATTCTACTATGTGTTACCAAAATACGCATAACTGATTTCAGCATAGCCTTATACATTTTAAACTACAACCTGAGGATTACTTCAAAGCTTCACATTAAAGAAACCAAAAGAAACAATAAATATGCATATGGCACTGCTGAGTGTGTCAATGGGAATAATTTTGTGATACCTTTGAGAATTTCATTTAGGGTAGGTTTATATCTCAGATCAATGATCAATCTATAATAGTCCACACTAAGCTGAAACTCCTTACTCTCTAATCCAAGCAGTTTCATTGCATTCCCCTAGTTTGAAATTTGTAATGGCTCCTATTTCCCATCCTGTCAGACTCAGTTACCCATCCATGAATTTCAAGATCCTCCCTAATCAGACTCCATTCTATCTGTGCAGTAATGACTCTCTTCTCACTCTCTCTGCTACACATCTTTTACTTTTAGTAGCCCAGGTTTCTCACTGTCCACTCAGGAAGCCATATTTATTATGACATCTAGACCTTTGCTTGAGTTCCTTTTCTGTCAACCTCTGCCACCTCTACACATACACACACTCTAGTGTTCCCAGTCAAACTTCCCTGTCAAAGTTCAGTTCATGGTTCACACCATCCACAACAGCTCTCAATATTCCATTCCTTGATGTTTTCCCTCTGGCCTCAACACAATTTTTGTGCATTCCTGCTTATGGGCTTTTGTACATTCCGTTTCCTCTCTATCCCACCAATCCCTCATGCCTCCTCCTTTTACTATTAAAATCAGCAAACTCCTAAATAATCTCATCAATCTTATGAAGTCCATTACTGCAAGAGCCGCTGTTAGTCAAGAATTTGGCCTCTGGTGTTATGCTTTTGCAAATATATGCTCATGGTCTTCATGCCTTGCCAAGAGATAGTGCTGTAATTTCAGATGTTTGTGCCTCCAGTATCTCAGAAAAGCTTTGATTCTCACCAGATCTGAGACTTTCTTCAGGGGACATTTGCATGGATGGCTTCACTTCCTCAGGCAGTCCCTATTCAGGCAGTTCAGGAGTAGCTTGATGTTACTGAATCGCACCATCTCCAGTAGCTCCTCCTGAATTATACTCAGAAGATTTTATAACTGTGTTCTACCCCTTTTATGAGGTACTTTCATCCCTGTTTCTACCCCTTAACACAAGACCTGCTGATAAAGGTATTACCTCTTAAATGCAAATGCCCTGTGCTGAGCTTCCTGCTGTGCCCCAGGACCTTCCCAACTACCCATAATTCCTTTATCCATAAATGGCTTTGGTGCTCAATAAGCAAACCAGAGCATGAAGGATCAAATTACTCAGACTGAGGACTCTTAACTGTATACCCTGTGTGTGTGTGTGTGTGTGTGTGTGTGTGTGTGTGTGTGTGTTGGGGAGGGTGGCAGAAATACATAAATAAGCAAAATCCCTTAGTTCATTGCAGCTAAGTAATGGCTTCCTGAGAGATCAATTGCAAAGCTTCCTAGATCAGGCTCTTTGCTAGCTCCCAAGGACTAGGGAATGCACCACCTATGCCAGCAAGGCACTGTTTCAGGCCCATTCATGCATTTGACCTGCCTGAGAGTAAGGGTGAGGGAACCCAAGGGATTTCCCAAGCTCACACAGCTTGTGAATCTTGGAGCTGGTGTTTGCATGGGACCCTGTTCTGTGCTCACTCAAGCCCCAACTAATCTGTCGCTAAAATGAGGCAATAAGACTAGACATTTTACAGGGTCCATGCTACCTCTAAAAAGCCATGAATCTGGTCAAAAGACAGTCTATGGGTAGAGCTGCTCTGCCACTCTCTTCTAGCTTGCTTTTTAACTGCTCAGATTACTTGTGGGTAGTATATTTGTTTAAAGTAGAAAGGCTATTCATTGGTGTTGGAGATTTCAAGCCCGCCATCCAAAATGCACAGAGGTATCACTTATGTGTCTCTGTGCACCCACCAACTAAATACTTCCATCCCTCACTACATAAAACCTCCTTCTATATCTTGAACTCTCCAACACAATGCTCACATTTTCCCAAGGCTGCTTATTGTCATTTGCTGTCAGTCATCCTTCCTGGGCTGTGTGTGTCTGCACACAGCAGCTGGAAGTCCAGCTTCCAAAAAGAAGTCTGAAGTTGGCTGCTTTGTAACTTATCTACCTGAACTGCAGCCCTCACAGCGGCAGACCCTATGAAAAACATAATTAGAATACTCCTTCCAAGTTAATAGATCTGCCTTCGACCCAAGGAAGAACGAGTCCCTGTTAAAATAAAAAAGCATTGGCTGTCAGGCATCCTCTCTGAGTACTATATATTATTAGACGTTCTGAATGCCAGCCTCTGCATCAGACTGAAGCCTCGGGTTCACTATTTTGCTCTTGCTTTACATAGTAGCAACCTCACACTAAGTACACGTTGGAAACACTTCATTCCAGTGCTTCCAATATTTTATTCGCACCGTGTTTTACTACAGACGTTTCCATCATCTGCTTTGCCATCAGATGTGTATGTGTTCATCCCTCTGTCCCATGGCTTCCCATTCATCCCTTGGATATTAATTTTCTTTTTCTTCTCCTGTACTTTGTACATATGCAGGGATTCAGCTAAGGGCCTGGTTTTCAACTTGCTCTTGGTCCTGACCTTGATGTCAATCACCATCTCCCCATTCTTTGTTACTAGGTATTTGGAAGTCACTTTCCCTAAGGAATCAGTGGCCTTCTGTTGCCTACTATGACAATGATTGGCCTAGCTTTCACAGAAGTCTCAATGGCGGTGCACAAACCCAGGAGCATAACCTCAGTGACAGTCTTAGTCTCCTGTCACATTCTACCTCTGTCCTCCAGTGGCTCCAACCAGCCCTTACCTCTAAGACTGAGGATGCACCATATTCTTTCTCACGACCCTAAAATAGCTCACACTACAAATGTATCTCAGACTAGCATCATATATTGCATATATTTACTAAAACAAATCCCGTATGTATTTGGTTGTCAGAAAAGTCATGATGTATTCTTTCTATGTTTTTCGTTGCAAAAAATGTGTCATGACTTTTCCAACGACCCAATAATTTCCCTCTTCTTTTCCATCTCCCCATTTAGTGCTTAGGCCAGTGATCTTCAAACATTACATAATAATAGTAATCTCTCAATAAATATTAGCTCTTGTCATTATTGGAGTCATGCATTGAGTTCACCAATTTAACCTTCGTTGACTATAATATGATGTAGGTAGATAGGTGAAAGGTTTGAATGAGGCTCTGAGAAGTTAAGTAACCTCCCCATGGGCATTCTGTCTGTAGAGCTGAAATTTGAATCCAAGTTTGAGTGAATGTAAAATTCATGTTCTCTAGCACTATGCTATTTTCTCTCCATAAATGTCTGAATACAGAGTAAATGATCAAGCCTCAACCTGAGATATGATCACATGCTTATGAGATTACACAACTAGTCGATATAAGAAAACATTGGTAGGGCTGGCCGAGTGGCAGGGTGGTTAAGCGCTGGCTTGGGACGCCAGCGGCCCCGGTTCAGATCCCACATGTGAGGGCCAGTGACACTGCCCTCAAAAAAAAAAAAAAAAGAAAACATTGGTTGTGTGTCATATACAGACAACTGATTGTAGTGGCTGTTTTTAGATGGAGTCAGTCACTATTTTGCCAAACACATTCTAGAAAGAAAAATCAATATGTTTCAGTTATGAAAAAACAAAAAAGAAGCCCTGATACATGAAATAAAAGTCATAGTTTGTGTTATGGGATTACATACTGCCTCACTTGCCTCCACGAATTCTATCATTGGAAAATTAAGGGAAATGTAGTGATGGCTCCTGAAGCAACTCTCCTCTGACATGGGACTGGTTTGGTTGTTAGAAGAAAAGTCTCCAAGAGAATAACCAAGAACTAACATATTTTGACCTCATACCAGCCACAGGAGGAGATGGGAAGCTGAGGTATGGGAATGAATATCAACACAACTTTCTTGACTTATTAATATTCTTGTTGGAATATATCAAAGTAAAATTTTGTAGAGTATCCTTCCATTAGACTTCCTGAGAACTGTACTTCTATTTCTCTTTATTGCCTTTATCACTGTATATTTTTGTGTCTAGTATATAATGAGTACTCACTAAAAGTTTGTTGAAAGTATATATCCATGAATGGGGGAATAAATGCATCTTGGGAAATATAAGGAAAAATATCTTTAAACTATGAAAGGTGTACCTCGCAGAACAATGAATGGTGAGGTACAAAGGATTCAAGAATGATGAGTATCTTACAAACAGTATAAATTAAAATATCTCTTCTGAGAAAAACTCCTAACATAAGTAATTTTCTGCCTACTCAGGTAAGAATCATTATAGGTTCAGTTTTAAGGTAGGCCAAATTTTGACCCAATTTGGTCAAATTATTTTTGAAGAGTCTCATTACATCCTATGTTGATATAATTTGCCCAAGGTCATATAGTTAGTGAGCAGCAACTTTGAACGCACAGCCTACTCCTGTGATTCTACAGCCTACTCTCTTCCCATTATACTCCATAAAAACAGACAGACAATCAAGCAAACAAAAAATCTCGCAGGTACTACGAAAACACATAAGAGGGTCTTGTTTTGCCTGAAGAGGTTAAGGCAATCTCCAAGGAAAAGGTACCGTTTCAGTTAACTCTTGAAGGATCAAGAGGCTCTTTCAAGAGGAAAAGGCAGGAAAGGCTAGTTAAAATAATGTGTATTTTATTGTATTTATTTATTTATTTATTTGTTTTATTTTTTATTTATTTTTTGGGGGGAATTGGGGGAGGGGAACAGCTTTGGGGAATCGGGGAAGGGGAACAGACAAGGTGCTGTCTTTTTGTTCTTCAGTCTAGTTGCGGAGGACGTTGCTTCACTGGCCCATGTTGGTATCGTCATTGTGCTCTTCCCGGATGAGGCAGATCAGTCGCCGGCCTCTGGATGGTCGCTCACCACAGCTATTGGCAGCTCACGCTGGCTGCCAGCCACTCACGCTGGCTGTGGCCACTCACTGTAGCCTATGGCAGCCCACTGCAGCAGGGGCTGCAGCCTACACTGTTGCCGGGGCTTGCAACCCAGCTCCCAGTGGTGCTGTTGTTAGCTGTAGAGGGCAGTGTCACTGGCCCTCATATGTGGGATCCGAACCAGGGCCACTGGCATCCCCAAACCAGCTCTTAACCAATGCACCACTCGCCCAGCCCTATTTTTTACTTTTTAACTGAGCCATCCTGCTACCTGTTGGCAGTTCAGCAGCAGCTCAGCTCGGGCTGGGCATCGAACTGCTGTTGCTCAGAGCTCAGCTCACACTCTTGAGCGAGCTCTTAACCAACTGAGCCACTTGGTCGGCCCAATAATGTGTATTTTAATACATATGCCTATGTGTATAAAGGCAAGGAGGACCAAAAAAACTGGTGTGTGAACTCAATAACATGCAAGTACCTGGTATGGCTGAAGTTCATGTTGCATGTAAGGGAGCGATGCCTCACAGGGCTACAGAAATTGGCAGGGACTAGACCACAAAGGGTCTTGCAAGGTAGGCTAGAGAATTTAAATTCACCAGGCAATGAGAGGCATTAAAGGGTCAGGGAAATGAAAAGATAAGATTTGTATCTTGGGGCTATTTGGCTTTAATGTGGAGAATGAAAAGGAGAAGAGTAAAACTGCCTACAAAGCCATTGGAAAAGTCCAGACAAGAGCAGAGAAAGGGTTCATTTCAGTTAGCAGCTGACATAATGGAAGAAATGGAGAGAAGAAAACAGAATAGGGATGTGGAAAATCTCAATAGAATGAACAAGACCTGGTGGCTGATTGGATTTGGAGCAGACATGAAGAGGGCTGAAGGAATCAACAGTGAATGATGTTTAAACTCACTTGGTTGTCAGGCTGAATGTTATCAGTGGTCCAGAAAGAGAATATACATGCAGAAGCAAGTCCAGAGGCAGTGGGAGTACAATTTTGAGAGAGAATAGAATCAGACTGGGGGGTGACTGGTTAGCTCAGTTGGTTAGAGTGTCATGCTGATAACACCAAGATTGCCGGTTCGATCCCCACATGGGCAACTGTGAGCCGCACCCTCCTTAAAAGAGTCAACTATGCCATTGTAGCATGAAGGCAATGTGTAACCAATGACCATGGCTGTTCCCCAATAAAAAATTTAAAAAAACAAAACAAAAGAAAAAGAAAGAAACTTAAAAAAAATAGAATCAGACTAAGAACCTAATTGGATTTGAACTCCAATTTTGCTGCTTAAAATTTAGTTGAGTTTGTATCCACCTTGAGCTTTTGTTTTCATTTGTTTGTTTTACATCTATAAGATGCCTAATTAGAGCACTCACCTCACGGTATTGCACAGCATTGTTGAAAAGTTTAAGTGAGAACATGTCTATTACATGTTTGGTAAAATGGCTGGCTCAGGCTGACTCGTTTAGTAGAAGCAAGAAAGATAGATATTAGATTTCCTGAGAGTTTGCGTTTCTAGTAACACATCTAGACAGAGAAGTCTGTTAAAATCAGGATCTAGGCATATGGGGCATTCCTAGAGATCCTGGAATAGTATAAAACTCAAGACTCTGATTCATTCCTATATAGTTTTTCTTTCTTTGAGGTAAAATATGTTTTCCTCACTAAAATAATTTACAACATAGTCACAGGAAATTGGAAATAAAGAAAAACACACAGAAAATGTTATTTCACTGCTTCATCAAAATGAATTGGAAAACTCTTTTTTTCATACTCTGGAAGAATTTGCATATTCAACAGCAGTCTCCTGTAATGATTAAGGGTGTAGATTCTCCCTTATGTTGAGAAGTTCTGTTCCTCTACAATTTACTAGCTATGGGGCCTTAATGTCTTCATCAGCAAAGTGAGGATGAGAATGAAAGTACCTATCTCAGGGCTGGCCAAGTGGTGCGTTGGTTAAGAGCTGGCTTGGGACACCAGCGGCCCTGGTTTGGATCCCACATATGAGGGCCAGTGACACTGCCCTCTACAACTAACAACAGCTCCACCTGGAGCTGGGCTGCTGTGAGTCCCCTGGACGGCATAGCTGCAGCGCCTGCTGCAGTGGGCTGCCATAGGCTACAGTGAGTGGCCAGCAGCCAGCGTGAGCAGCTAGCAGCCAGTGTGAACTGCCAAGAGCCGCTGTGAGCGGCCATCCAGAGGCTGGCAACCGATCTGCCTCACCCGGGAAGAGCTCAATGATGATACCAACATGGGCCA
This sequence comes from Aselliscus stoliczkanus, assembly GCA_033961575.1. NCBI lineage: Eukaryota > Metazoa > Chordata > Mammalia > Chiroptera > Hipposideridae > Aselliscus > Aselliscus stoliczkanus. The sequence continues at coordinate 25,751,058 of CM066737.1, forward strand.
GTGAAGCAATGTTCTCCACAACTAGACCGAAGAAAAAAAGTACAGCAATTTGTCTGTTCCCCTTCCCAGGTTCCCCAAAGCTGTTCCCCTCCCCCAATTCCCCCCAAAAATCTTTTTTTTTTACTTTTTGTTACCAACTAACATTAAATTTATCAAAACTTGTGAATAATTTGTTTTGTAAATTAAGTTTCAAATTCCCTAAATGCATTCTCTCATTTACACTTCTGATAATCTTTCTGATGGATGAGTAAGAAGTGTTTAGACACCAAGCAAGCAATGGACAGAATCCTGGGTATACTCACAGAGATATGAAACATATGAACATTATTCATATGCATCACAGAAGACAAAAAAGTTAGTAACAGCTGCTCTGGAAAATTGACTTGTTAGGATATAGCATTTCTTTTGACTGATGAGAGAAGAAATTAACAGTAGACCCTGAGTGTAGTTGTCAACTGACATCAGAGTACTTGCTCTGAGCTAAGTCATGTGCTGGTTTTCATAGAGATTTGTGATATAAAAAGGTTTTGTTGAACACATTCTGTGTAAAAGGTAATAAGAGGAAAAAAACTTAAAGTAGAAACTAGTTCACAGCTATATCAGCTTAGATTGACTCTTGGGAACATTAGCTTATAGATCCTGTTTTGCCACTAAATGCTGAACTTCAGAACCTGTGGTTTCTCTGGGCCTCAGTTTCTTCATACATAAAATGGGCAGAGGTGAACTAGATGACCTCTGAGTTCCCTTTAGATTCTACAATGCTTAATTTAAAGTCTTTGCAATGTTTATTCAGGTGTTCTCTCCCTGAGGCATTTCAGAGACAGAAATGTTCCATTCCAAATTATGAGACAGCTAGACTTCAGGATCAGGGTGTTTAAGATGCTCTTCAAAGAAGGTATGCTTTATGTTTTCATCCCTGTGCCCCAGTATAGAATCTCTACTTACAGGAAGTGGGGACAGGCTTATAGTCTACATTGATAATAGCTAGTGATGGAGATGAAAAAGGTATAACTGTAGTGTTGCTATTGGCATTAAATCTAAAAAGCTTAGGCCATCAAGCAAGGCCTTTCATTAAATAACATTCCTTACCTAATTTCTCCCTATCTGATAAAACCCTTACTTTTCAGCTGAGTTGATCACGTCCATTTTTCCCTTTCCTGTATGCTCTTGCCAATCCCTCCATCTGGAAGGGCAGGGAGGGAAGAATAATGCATGTCCGTTATTTCCTTCAAGACCAAGCTCTGTCTTAGTTTATGTTTCATCAATATGGTTACAAGTTATTTCTAGAATCCTATACTACCATGTACTTACTTATGTTATCTTGCATATTCATAAAGGGTCCTTCTCTTAACAGTTAAACTTTAAACACATTGTACTGAGTAGGCACTGATTACATGTTTATCTAGTTTGTGGGTGCAGCAGGAATCTCAGATGGCAAAAGAATGAAAGCTTCAGGCTCCTGCCTTCATCCCATACCATTCCCAAAGCTCTGTTTTCCCTTCCCTTTTCTTTCCTGTGTGTAATCCCCTATCTTCAAGTAAGGGCTAATTCTGGGCATGAAAAGACAACACAGTTTGTACTTGTAGTTTCGTATTTTCAGTTCATTTCCATAAAAACATAATATAAAAGTCATTGCCACCCGCTTCCACTCCTGGAGGTGATCCATCAAGCCTGTCAGTCTGGGCCGCTCCAACGGTTCAGAACTCATCATGAGATATGTGCAGCGCATGGTCACACAGATCTGTTCACTTACTACAAAGTTTGTCTTTAACATTGTCAGACTCTTGGGAGAAGAATTCAATGAGTTCATCCTCATATTCTTCCATAATGCTCTCACATGCAAACTTGAGGGTGCCGCTGATGTCTGAATCAATTCGGATGCCCTGTAGGTCCAGTTCATTGGATTCTCCATTCCGGCTCACTACACGTACATAGTTCTTGCGGTGGGTGGAAGGATCAATCTGTTCCCCATACTCCTTCATCCGGTCACATACCTCCTCTAGTAGCTCTGTGAGGTGGGCCTCTGAGCGAGCATAAGGAACCTCCACCACTGACTGGCTGCCATCTGGATTGATTTGGAAAGAGCCCATCTGAATGGTCTTCTTGGGATCCACCTGGGCAATTTCCCACTCTAGTTCATCCACCAGAGCCCTGCAAGCTCCACAGTGTAGATCCTGGCTCCTCCAAGCCCAGGCAGTTCCCAGCAGGGCCCCCAGAAGCAGGGCCAGCCAACCCCAGCCTTTCATCTTTACTGTAATGGGGTTGCTCCACTTCTGCTCCCAGGGCCGCCGCAGTGGCCCAGACGCTGGAAGCCAATCGGAATCTCACTTTAGCTCTGCCCAATAAAATCTTTAAAAAAAAAATACCTATCTCATGATTGTTATGAAAATCAAATAAATAAAGCATTTAAAACAATGCCCAGTACAAGGCCATACTCCTTTAAAACTATTTTTATAAATTGCCTACTAACTTATGTAAATGAGACCTTTTATTTGTACTTTTTACATCAAACTGTCTTATGCCACAGAGAAATTAATGGAAGCCTAATGCAAGATATATATATATATATATATATATATATATATATATATATATATCTCAAAGGTATGTATATCTCAATTGTTATTTCATAAACATAAAAATTCAAAATTAAGAACAATTTTACTCTATAACACTTATTTATATAGAATGCTTCCCAGCCAGCAAATGAAACTTCCCATGCTACTCCCAGAAATAGGCACAAAGACTACAGTTGTTTGAGCAGATGCATGCATGTGTGTTAATTCTATGCATTTTGCAGATAAATCTGTGGGCTTCCCTTCCATTAATTGATTCCTGCACTTAGTTTCTGCATAGTTTGTGCTGTGGCTAGTTTCAGAAAGTCCTTTGGCCTTGTTCTTACTACCTCAGATGTCTTTTGCTTTGCAATCAGACATCTTTGGTTAACCCAACCCCCCCTACCCCCGTGGGGGTCCAGCTTCCACGAGTCCAGGGGTTCCCTCAGGTGGAGATCGCGTCGGCAAGGGGAAAGAAGGGAGTGGAGACACCGGGGGAGTTTCAGAGTAGAGTCACACTTTATTGTTACAGCATGTCCCCTTTTATAGGGGCTTTTGACCATTATCTCAATCTCAAGTTATGTTTCACATGATAATGATGTTTTTTCTTTCTCACAATTTTTCAGTTCCTTACTTCCTTGAACTTGTCTTTGTGTATTAGGGGTACAGTGTGACCTGTTCTGTGTCTTTGGATAAAGAATTAACTTATCTCTGCATATCACCTAAAGAATGGTTACTATGACTACCTAGTCATTATTCTAAACTCTAGCAGCTAAACAATCATAGGACTCACAGGGTGCATATTTGAACTATTACTAAGAGGCCAGTGGTGGCTGTGTGTAGGATATAATTTTCCATATCATCTAAACTTATTTTTATCTGAATATAATACTATATGACTAAAGGGGGGCTCAAACTTCTCTTATCCTACTGAGGACTACATGATTAAATACAAAAGGAACAATATCTATTCTTTATTTTTTTTTTGAGGGCAGTGTCACTGGCCCTCATGTGGGATCCGAACCAGGGCCGCTGGCTTCCCAAGACCAGCACTTAACCACAGCGCCACTCGGCCAGCCCTAACAATATCTATTCTTTAATTAAAATCAAAGTATTCATTGTTACAGCAATGTACAAAGCACTGAATCAAAGTAAAGTTGTTGATCTACATTCCCAGCCCCATGGTCAGTAAGTCATCCCTTATTAGAACTCTCATGGCCTGGAGACCTTAGTCTCCACGGAGACCTCTCACTATAATTATCTTGGGCAAGTGAGTGCATTGGGCAGATGTTATCATCAGTTTCTCACAGACAGGCTGTTGGTTTCTTACAGGCCATTGGCCTACGTGACCAGAGGTCTGAGCCTTTGTTTCCAAAAACTTGAGTCCCCTTTTTCTCAGTTCTGGGGTCCCCATGGGGGCTACAGCCTGCCTTGGGTTGTTTCCTTTTTGGGAAATCTTACCCGTCATTGACTTACATAGCCATCTCTCATTGGGGTACCACAGGAACTTGCCATAAGTATAGTGAATGTACTGTCTCCCACAAGAGCTAATGTCAAGAAAAGGCACATGGGCTCACAGGAATGGAGACTAAGACTGACCATGAAACCCTGTTATGTACTGACGGCCCCCAGCACCCCCCCCACACTTTATTTTCTGCTTAGATCAAATTACCAACCATCCCAGCAGGCTGACAGAAATGAGCCTGGAGCTCAGGGAAAAAGTCTAGTCATTAAGGAAGGATCTTGGAGGCACACTGTGTGAGGGGTGGTTGATGCTGCAAAATTTGATGAGAGCAAAAAGAGTAGGAGAGGACGAGGTGGGAGACAGAACCCAGGGGAACTTCAACATTTAAATTTTTGATGTGGAAGAGGGAAAAAGAAACCTTTTTTAAATTAAAATTTATTGGGGTCACAATGGTCAACAAAGTTACATAGGTTTCAAGTGTACAATTCTATAATATATCATCTATATATCACATTATGTGCTTACCACCCAGAGTCAGTTCTCCTTCTAGCACCATATATTTGACCCTCTTTTTCTTTTTCTACCACCCCTCCCCCGTTACCCTCTGGTAACTACTAAACCGTTGTCTGTGTCTATGAGTTTTTGTTTCTTAGTTTGTTTGTCTTGTTACTTTATTGTTATCAGTTTTATGTTCCACATATGAGTGAAGTCGACTTTTTCTGGCTATCATCAACAAGACAAATAATAACAAGTGTTGGAGAGGCTGTGGAGAAATAGGAACCCTCATACACTGTTGATGGAATGTAAACTGGTACAGCTGCTATGGAAAGAAACATTTTTTTAAAAAAAGTTATTCAAGGCAACCAGATGTTTAGAGAAGGGCTTGGTGAAGATGGAAGACCGGGTTTTTGTTGTTGTTGTTGTTGTTAGTCTGTTTTATTTTGTTCTTTTGCTTTGTTTTGTTTTTACGATTATACATGGGCTTTTTATTTCCACCTAAAATCCAAACCAGTTTGAAAATTATACTGGACAAGAGTTTATTTTTGGATGAGTTAAATAAAAGACTAAGAATTGTTTTGTAAAAGCATGAACTATTTTCTTTAGACTCTACATTCCAATAATATTTTGCAACATATCCTTGTGATTCAATTTACTCAGAAATACACCATAATTATAATGTTGTTCTTTTGCACACAGATAGCATGTGTTAAGCAAAGAATCTTCACCATGTGAAAAAAGTCCCATAAAACTAAAGCTAATTGTTTTTGACAGCTCATAGTTAAAGGAACTGTGATACTTAGTGGACATAAATTATCTATCATCTACAAGTCAAATTCATCTAGTCTTTTCACACCAATGTATATCTTTTGTGGTTGCCTCATTGAATTTAAGTTTAAAAATATTAAGAGTGTTCAAAAGGAATTAGGGGATAACCTATAAGGATGTACTGATCTAAACCAACCTAAGAGAGATGCAAAAGATTGGAGAAAACCTGAATTGCAAAGTGAATATACTTTTGATAAGGCAGGGATTTGGGTCTGTTATGTTTTCCAATGCTATTAATATGTTTTGTCCTTTTGTTTTTTTGTAATGCAGTTGTGCTTTGATCAAATTGAGAATTCTGCTATACTCTCAATCATTCAGGAAATTTGCCTTTATGAGTATTTTTGACTCATATTGTCAGTGAAGAAAAATATGTATTAATAATAAAAACGCATAAGATTTCCATGATGGATTAGAAAAGGCAATGTATATTCCAGAGAGTTTTATTAAAGGACAATGCACTGAATATGTCAGAGAAGCATAATTAACATAATAGAAGGCCAGCCAAGATCACATTTTGCCTATTTAAAAATGGTTTCCTCTATCACCTTACAGTTCTGCCTACTCAGGCAGTCCAATTTAGCTTCAGTTTGAATTACTTCCACCATTCTTTTTTCCCTTATATTTGACTACTCTCATTTTAATTACCCAGAGAAACTGCATTTTCTCCTAGGAGCATTTTGTATAGTGATAATACAGCATTAGCCATCTTTGGAGAAAAAAACAAGTCCTGATTAAAAATCAATCTTATTTCAGGTCCTCCAAGTTGCCTGTTTCTTCCTAACTTCCACTTAGGAGCTCAAGATGGAATTTTTACATGCATGATAAATTTTTGGAAGAAAGCAGCTCATGGGCTGGTAGTAAGAAGCAAACTCTTCCCTATTCTCAAAACATTTCAGAGAACAGCAATAAACACCTTTATAACAATCACACATCACACTTTATAGGTGTATAATTCTTTACAATTCATTGGTGAATTCTTCAAAAAATTTTTCAGATATTGTGATTTCTATTTTTTCATTAAGAGAATTCTAATTATATCAGGAGAAACCATTTTACATTAGAAAGGGCGGGGGCTAGCAGAGTGGCTGAGTTGGTTAAGAGCTCTCTCAAGAGTGCGAGCTCAGAGCAACAGCGGTTCGATTCCCGGCCCAAGCTGAGTTGCCACTAAGCTGCCAACAAGTGACAGGATGGCTCAGCTAAAAAAAAAAAAAGAAAAGAAAAGAAAAGAAAGAAAGGGGGAAAGGTCACCTTTGATTGCATACCTAGTACATGACTGAGCCAGAACTGGGATCTAAGGTTCTCGATAGCCAATTGTGTGCTCTCCTTCCCCAAATCAGAAACTGTTCTTTTCCCCATTATTCCTTAAATGATGAAGATTACCCGTATTTAGCTGGATGTTTTATCAGCCTCTTTACACAACTTATTCAGCGTGTATATTTGAAACACATCCTTTTTGTGGGTACTGTCATAAAAAGACAAGAGAGTCTAAATAATGACACAGATGGTATTTCAACATATGAAAAGAAAATTGTCAATTGGACAATGCTTTGGTTTTAGCTGTGGCTGCTACTGCTGCTATTACCACCAGAGAGATAATAACATCATTTGTGACACTGATGGCAGCAGTAAGCAGGACACAATGTCAGATACAACTGTAAGTCAACACTTCAGAGAGGGAAGACACATATTGGGGGTGTCCCAAGACTAAAGGATCACTGCCAATGCCATAGTGAGACTGGGAGAGACATTCCAAGTGTGTTAGCAATTACAGGGCTGGGAGTAGGAAGCAGTTGAGGGAGGAAGAGGAAAAAGCTGAAAATATACTTCCACTAATCCCCAGCCTATTTCTCCTCTCTGGATATCACTCTCCACTGATATGTAGATCAAGAAAAGGAATGGTTTTAAGAATAAAGCTCCTGTGAACTGAGAAGGACAATAGAGGCAGAAAGCACATGCTGGAGTGTATGGAACTTGTGTTTGAATGTCAGGTATCATTTCAAAGCCGGTCTCTGTAATTTTTTCAAATGGGATGACTGTGGGCAGATCACATCTCTGAGCCTTTCTTTAGCTGTCAAATGATAATAATAATAACTAGGTCAGAGACCAACTTGGTGCTCATATCACTTTTGTTACCCTCCCCCCTCCAACCTCCAATATCTATGTACATTGTACAATGAGATGCTCCAGGGACTAAGCATATGGAGGTGGCAGTGTGTATGTGTGTGAGGGGGTGGGAATGTTGCTGTTATTTGTGGATCATTTTCTGCATTCCAGGTGCTATTCTAAGTACTTTGTACTTTTTTTATTTTTTATTGCAGAACAATGTGTTTTTCCAGGACCCATCAGCTCCAAGTCAAGTAGTTGTTTCAATCTAGTTGTGGAGGGTGCTCCTCAGTGGCCCATGTGGGGATCGAACTGGCAACCTTGGCGGTGTGAGCCTGCGCTCTTACCAACTGAGCTCACCAGTCGCTCCAGTACTTAGTACATCTTAACTTATTTGTTCCTTGTAGCATTTCTGTATCCCCAACTTACAGATGAGAAATTTGAGATAAGGAGACATTAAGTGGCTTGTCCTAAGTCACAGAGCTATTCAATAATAGAGGCAGGATTTGAACCCAGAAGTCTCACCCTTAACTTCAATGCTACTATACTGCTTTCCCCCAAATCTTCAATTTTGAAAATTTGTTGCCTGTCTGCATGCAACAAACCAATAGCTCCTTTTAAGTTTGACCAAGCACTGAAGTCAAACATCAACAAATCATCCTCACATTCTACCTTATACACTTTAAAGCTTATTAGTGCCTAAAGGAAAATACTCCATCTTTGAAATTTATAGCTCACTCAAAACAATGAGTGTTTGGTTATTATCCTTTTGTCTTTTTTTTTTAAGATTTTATTGGGGAATCAGGGAAGGGGAGCAGACAAGTTGCTGTCCTTTTGTTCTTCAGACTAGTTGTGGAGGACGTTGCTTCGCTGGCCCATGTTGGTATTATCATTGCGCTCTTCTTGGGTGAGGCAGTTGCTTGCCCGTCATTGGACGGCCACTCGCAATGTCTCATGAAAGCTCATGCCAGCTGCCGGCCAGCCCCACTGCAGCCTATGACATCGCCAGCGACTCAAGGCAGCCCAGTTCCAGGTCGAGCTGCTGTTCACCATCTTAGCTGTAGAGGGTTCAGCGTCACTGGCCCTCATATGTGTGATCTGAACCGGGGCCCTGCTGCTCAGAGCTCACACTCCCAAGCCAACTCTAACCAGCACACCACTCAGCCGGCCCCCGTTCGTCTTTTCTTAAGAGAAACTGCTTAAAATTATTTTAATTTCCACAATATTAGTAGTATTTTATATGGATCTGGATACCGAAGGCTCCAGTGACTTTCATTAAGTTCTCTCCTTAGGCATCTGACCTGGCTCATGTCTTGAAAAGGCTTTATTTCTCTAATCCACCATCTCCATCCCCTTTTTTTTCCTGCTGTACTGCCACAGGAAGGAAAACGCAATACCCTCTTTCAAACTTGCTTTTGTTCTGCCTTACAGCAACATCAAGCGATAATCCCATATTGTTTTATCTTAGTTTCAAAACAAAGAAATATAGAAAACTATATTTCTTTACATGAAATAAGTATTTAGAAAATATTTAAAGTTAATATTGTTTACAATATGCAATACTAAAGGAGTAGTGACTTCAACTTACTTTATGCTTAGCACATTCAATTGGGCTGTTTAAGTATCCTTAGGTATCCAAATGGTTTTACCTTGTGATTCTTATAAAATAATGGAGAATCATCAAACCGTTAGTGATATCCCTTGCTCATGTTCATGAACCCATTTTAAATCCATATTTCCCTGTATGTGGAATTACATTGCCTATTATATGGGGCCTCAAGATCCATTGTAGAGTTCCTGTTTTTCTCTTTGTAATTTGATTTACATTTTATTATTTTTATTTTTTTGAAGATTTTCCCTTTATTGTAGAGTTTCACAGTTTCTGGCCTTACATTAGAGTCTCTCACCCTTTCTGAGTTGAGTTTTATGTGTGGGGTAAGGCAGAGGTCCAGAGTTACATTTTTTTGCCTGGGGATCTTCATTTTTCCCAACACCATTTGTTGAAGAAACTGTCTCTGTCCCAGTGTGTACTTTGGGCTCCCCTGTCAAAGATCAGTGACCGTATATTTGTGGGTCTATTTCTGTGCTCTCTCTTCTGTTCTATTGTTTTGTTTGTCTGTCTTCACTCCAGGACCATACAATTTTATTGACTCCTGCTCTGTAATATATTTTGAAATCAAGAGATGTTATTCGTCCAGCTTGGTTCTTCTTTCTCAAGACCATTTTGGTTATTCTGGGTCTTTTGTGGTTCCATATGGATTTTATTATTTCTTTTCCTATTTCTGGGTCCAGGGTGGCGGCTGGAGCTCCGGGAGGCCCGGGATTTTCCTGCAGGAGTGAGTCACCTGGACGGGCTGGGAATGCGCCAGGAAGCACGCCCCCCAGCCCTTCTTCCCGGGCTGATTTACATTTTTAAAAGTGTATAACAGATATTGCTCAGAGAATGGATTGATGAAGAGCAAGACAGGAGTTATAACAGAGAAGAATTATTATTAATATAATAGAAAACACAAGAGATAATATGACTCAGACTAGAGGGATAGTGGTAGAAAAAAAGATACATTTACTGTATATTTTGTAGTAAAAGAAAAAAAGCACTAATATTTGGTGATGAATTGGATGTGGGTGGGTGAGGAAATATGAAGTATAGTATAAAAAGAGACTCCAAGGTTTCTGGCTTGTACAACCTGGTGAATAGTTGCAACATTCTTTAAGATTAGAAACACTGAATGAGTTACATCTGCCATTTTAAGATGGAATATGAATAACAAGTTGAAGAAGTGCAAAAGTGGAAAGAAAGAGACAGTTAGGAGGCTATTGCCTTAGTCCAGATGAGCAATGATGGTTGCTTAGATTAGAGAAGATGATGAAAATGGAGAGAAGTATGCCACTTGGGAGATAGTTTAGGAAGTACAGCCAATAGGTATTATTATCTCTTGATTGACTAAGGAGAATTGGTGAGGGAGAGAGAGGTGACAAGGATATCTGCTAGATTTCTTGCTTCACATTTGGATAAATTGCGGTTCCATTTTTTGGGGGACAGAAAACAGTGGCAGAGAACTAGGTCTAGGATAATAAACTACTTTCCCCTTTACAAAGAATACCACAGAGAGTGGGGGAGGGGCGGAAAGAGAAGAGAGGGATTCTTCTGACAAAGCCAGGTTAGACATGTCCTCTTACAATATGACTTTCCAGCAGTATATTGTAAAGTCTGGAAGGAGAACATTTTCTATCTGTTTTTTCAAAAGTAACAGACAAAGACTCTTGCCAAGAGATATTGTTCCTGCCCAAATATGTCACTGATTCTTTTATCTTTCAATAGGATTTGTGATGTTGCTTTGGCTACAGCCACTGATTCCCTGCTGCCACTCTTTCCTTGGGAATGAGACGCTCTCAAAAGAAAGCCACAACCCCTATGGCAAAATTTTAAAAATCAATCAATGTAACAAGCATCATGCCATCTGCACATTATCCAGAGGCAAAATGAAGCAAGGGGAAACTCCCTACTGAACAAAACACATTGTGCAACCACCTAAAACTTCAACCACAGGAGAAAAATGCAGAAAGTAATACCAAGGAAGAAAGACTTGTGTACTGATTACTAGAAGTAGAGCAATGTTTACACCTTTCTGGGATCAACAAATCTACACCTTAAGGGAAAGATGACTATTATTTCCCAGAAGACAGAACCATGTAGAAAAGTTTCAGAGCTTGGAGAAATACGAGTTATAGAAGGTATCAAACCATGTCAAGAACAAGTTAATAGTTACGGTTTCTTGGTAAGAAAGAATATTATTCACTTCTTTCCATTTCTCCTTTTTTTAAAAAAAAAAAAGATTTTATTGGGGAACTGGGGAAGGGGAACAGCCAAGCTGCCCTTCAATCTTCGTTGTGGAGAGCTCAGCTAGCTCAGCTCGAAGTCCAGTCGCCATCCAGCCGCCCGTTGGCAGTTCACAGTCACTCAGCTCAAGGTGCAGTGTTCAATCTTAGTTGTGGGTGGGCATAGCCCACTATCCCATCATAGCCCACCATCCCATGTGGGAGTCGAACTGGCAGCACCCACTGAGCCATCCTGCCATCTGTTGGCAGTTCATCAGCAGCTCAGCTCGGGCGCAGCTCACTGGCCCATGTGGGAATCTAACCGGTGACCCTATTGCTCAGAGCTTGCACTCTTAACCAACTGAACTATTCTACTGGCCCTTTGTTGTTTTTAATTTAGCAAATATAGAGAAGGCTCCTAATATGTGTACTTTTCTATTTTATTTTATTTTACTTTTTACTAGCTATGGCTTGACAGATGGCAACTTGCATGGTTTGATTATCTAAACTTATAGCACATGAATTGGTGAAAAGATCTAGGACTCTCCATTATCAATAAGACATAATGTAAAAGACATTGACAATAATAACAGAGCCCAAGAATGCACATTTTACTCAGCTAATCAAGTAGCTCTTTAGGGCACAGAGTACATTTTGTATGAAATCATTATAAAAAAATAAATTGAGGCAATCATTATTAGAAGGATATCATTTTAAAATTCCAAGTGGGGAAACATTTCATTTCTATCCCATCACAAAGAGAGTGAAAAGCCTTTTAGGACTCCTAGACTGTTCACTTAAAGCTACTTAGAGCCAAAATTCTGTACAATTTACCACCACCAATCCTTTCATCAAATATTTGATAGAAAGGACTGTCTATTCACAATAGTTGGCCTTTTAGCACTCATTGAAATGTACACATTGAATTGAAGCAAAAATACAATTCCAGCTAAGCAATCAATTTTGTTTCAAAAGCCTGTATATCTCAAATGTGTATGGCCTGAATTATCTAGATCAATATTTCTTTAACTTTTCATGCGTAAATACAAATTATTTAACTATTCCAAATAGTCTTGAGTAAATATTTCCTAATAATGCCTATATCTCAGATAACTACAGTATAAATTTTAAATAAATCTTATAATTTTTTTACATTTATATAGTACAACCTTAAGGTTTCTTTTGTTTTTCTTTTCTAGATCCCTAACATTTTGGTGAGATGAAATAGAGCTATTTTCCAGAGAAGCTAATCTAGTGGTTACCTGTCCCATGCTATCAAAGAATACTAAATATGAGAGACAAAAATGTCCTGGAAATGACAAGTGAAGTGGGTTTCTGCCTACCTGTTATGCTAATAAAACCCAAATAATCAAGATTATTTCCCCAGGCAGAGCCACTTGGTCTTTGGTGGCCAATAAAATAAGACTACGGAGTAGCTGATTAGCTATAGAAGTCTCAAACTCCATGAGCACTGAAAGGTCTTACAGCATGCTGCTTCTCAAATCAAATCCCTATCATTTGCAAAAACAAAGGTAATTCTGAGGCCAGCCGAGCGGCACATTGGTTAAGAGCTGGCTTGGGACGCTAGCTCTGAGCAGCAGGGCTGCCAGTTCGGATCCCACATTAGGGCCAGTGACGCTTGCCCTCTACAGCTAAGATGGTGAACAACAGCTTGACCTGGAGCTGGGCTGCCATGAGTCACCGGCGATGGCATATGCTGTAGTGGGCTGCAGTAGGGCTGCCATGAGCAACCGTGATCCACTGTGAGAGGCCATAAGCCACCGTGAGTGGCGGCCGTCCAATGGCCGGCCACTGATCTGCCTCACCCGGGAAGAGTGCAATGATCACAGTACCAACATGGGACAGTGAAGCGACGTCCTCCACAACTAGACTGAAGAACAAAAGGACAACAACCTGTCTGTTCCCCTTCCCCGATTCCCCCACGCTGTTCACTCCCCCAATTCCCCAATAAAATATTTAAAAACAAACAAAAACACAAAGGTAATCCTCAAGAAACCCCAGAGGATTTAAAAAAAATGATCAATATAAAATAGTTATACATTGATAATGACTTTAAAATGTTATATGCTGAATTACAAAATAAATTAGAGATTGGCTTTCTAATATTCTCTAATTGTGGTTCATTGCGAAATACGTTTTAAAATGGTAACTATTCACCCTTAGAAATAGCCAACAGTTTTCTTTTAGCAGCTAACTGGCTTGTTCATTTTTCTTTTCTTCTCCACAGGAGACCCGTTGCAGAAAAATTACTCGAGGCTATGTCTGTTTTTAAGTGACCCGCTTTCAAATGTGTGCTGCTCTCGAGGCATTTGAACTTCTCAGAAAGAAAAGATAGGGATGGCCCTTTCTTGAGCACTCGTTAAGAAGCAGGCAAGTTATTAGCAGATCTGTCTAGTGCTTTGGCAGATGCCAAAGGTCTGAGAAGGGGAGCGTACACAGCCTCCAAGTCAGCACAGCTGTGAAGAAGATCTGATTCCTGATTGAGAATCTGTAGACTCAGGAATTAGAGGTCCCACCTCCATTGATTTTCTCTGTGAATTTTAATTTTAGCTAAATGGAATCCCAAGAAGGGATAATGGTGACATTTTCTGCTCCTTAGATTTTGAATAAGTATAGCTGCACTTGGGTAAGATGTCTAGAAGTAGGAATGGAAATTAAGAGACAGGATAAGAAACAGAAATTGTTATTATGGATGGAAAAATGTTCAGCCCTCAATGATAAACAGAGGGATTTAAATTGAAATCACAATAAATAATATATCACTTGTAATCTAAAAACTAGCAAAATAATTAAAAATACCAACATCCTTTGCAGACAAAGGAGAGATGAGTAGGACATTTTCATAGATTGCTTATGGGAATGTCAACCAATACAGTTTCTGGGGGGAAATGACAAAATTCATCAAAGGCTTTTAAACACTCATATTCTTTGATTCCAGCGTTTGGGATTAATAAAAGTTTGAAAAGAGGTGATTATTAGATATACTACTCGCCTTACACAAGGGCTTACTCCTAGCCACCCCACAGAGTGAAGCCACCACTTTTTGGGTACGTCTGGATGACATTGCTACTGGGTGTTTGAAAGAGTTCAATGCTATTCGTGATTGCACTTGGATCCTAAGGCATTTTTGGCTTTGAAATATTATTTTAAAGTCTAAAAATGAAATAGATAAAGCAATACACAGATGAACAGTTCTTTAAGTCAAAGTCTGTTGAACATGCTTAGATCTGCTGTTTTATCTCATGGAAAGCAAATTCATTTAATTTAAGAAAATCTCCAAAGATCAGATCAGTAAGGGGTGTTGTGTTTGATAACAAGTCAAAAACTGTTTTCCTCACAAATAGCATAAGATGTATTAGAATAAATTGAGTTCATTTTAATCAGGTAAGCAACCTTGAGAGAATGGATTCCTGTAGGCAGTCTTAGAAATGTCAATAGTGTAAATGCTTAGCCAGAAATGCATCCACACGCTTCTCAACCTGGCATGGGGGGGTTGTTGGGAATGTGCTTCCCTTTGCTTTACTGCACATCTACAATTGAATTACACTTTTGAGTCCTGAGTCCTTTCAATTCCCTATAGGAACTGGATTCAAAAGGATAGATCTTAAACATAGATAGAGTGGTCATGATAGAGATGACAATAATCTTTTTAAAATACATGAAATGTATCATAGGACTCACATACCATTAACTGTTTAAAAAAAAATTTACAAAGCCACAATGTAAAGCCTCGTAAGCATAGCCCTGCATCCTCACTTGTGACTGAGCACTAAATAATGGCTTGGGAAGAATGACATGGGGATAAAAATGTCATGATGAATTGCTACAAGAAAGGATCAAGGAGCCCTGGTAATTAAGGGACTGTCATTTTGACATGAAATAATCACAAGAGGTGCCAGATCTCTGGGAAAGACATGTGCTTGCCATTTCAATACAGAGGCAAGGAAAAATCAGCTTGATTAGAAGAGGACATGTGCGCAAATGAGAGCACTTCATGTTTTTTGATCGCTTGTACTCATGCAAACATTTTTTAAGGGAAGAAAACAAATCCTGCTCATTAACAGTTCCTTTAAGAGTATTTTAGACAGAAAACATTTAGTAAGAGCTGTAGCTTAGGTCAATCCACATATTTGGGGGTGGGGGTGGGGAGCAGTGTCTGGAGTCTTATTTCTGACACATGTAACATCTTGCTTTTGATTTAAATGTAATGTGGCTCCTAAGAGATGCAGTTACTTTTGATGCCAGATTGTTAGATCTGGAGACTTCCTAGGATAAGGTGACCATAGCAACGCCTGTCTGAGAGCTACATGACCATCTTATCCTGTATTTTCTTGAAAATTTTTACAAATCTTTTTATCCAGGCACTTGAAGTACAGAGTCTAATTCAATAGTATCCATTTGCTGGATATGGGAACTAACCATTATAGAGGTCAAGTAACTGGGTCCAGGTCACACAGCATACCATAGGAGAATAGGGATTTGTCCTCAAGTTTGTCAGACATTTACAAAGCCTGTATAATTTTCCCTATAATACAATGACTCTGTAAAAATACTATTGTAAAGTCTAGAAGACCTGTGGTCTAGTATCAGTTCTGTTAGTGACTCAACATATGATCAGGGAGCTACTAGCCCTTTAACTGCTGTCTGCTTGTGCTCCTGTCCACTCCTCACTTTATAGGCCACCTCCTTTTCACCACAATCCATGACGTTCGTTAGTTTGTGTTTCTCTCATTTCACCAGCATGATCATTTCATAAATATTTTTGGAATCAGAAAGTTATATCAAGCAGGGCAAGAGGAAAATATTAGAATTCACCATCCCCAGTCCTTCCTTCTCATCAGCCTTGATTTGATTCTTTGAGTCCATCCTCATTTGTGAGGTCCCTAAGACAGGCAGCAGAGTAAACCTGCAGAAAGTCCTAAACAGGTTATTTAGTTGATTGTATTATCTGTGCTAATAGTCTTTTACATTAGCTGGATTAATTGAAAGTTGACTGCAATAACAATGAGGTCACTGCTTCAAATTGGTGGAATCAATCTCACAAAGCAGAATGGGCCAAATTATCAAAGATAGCAAGTCACTCTTCATCTATTTCTTCCCATGAAAAGGACAAAGAATGCTGGCTGCCTTGTAGAATCTAAAGAAACATTTTTTTCCTCTCTAAAAAGAATTTGGATAATATCCAAAGATGCTTAATCTCGATGAACATTCATATAACTAAGGGATTGGTGGTACATCAACCATATCAATAATAATGATGATGAAAAATCTGAGGTGCATTCCTGATAGGGTGGCAGACAATATTAAATGTGGGGCAGGGGAGAAAATTGAATTTGTCAAACATTGTCAGATGCCAGCAGGACCCCCACAAGGTTCTTCACATACTTTATCTTATTTTAATACAGAATAAAATAATCCAAGCATGGTAGGTATTTTTGTCTTCATTTTGCAGATGAAATAGCTGAGGATAGAGGTTAGCACCTTGCCCAGGATCCCACAGCTAATCAGGACGGAACTGTCATGACTTCAAAAACCTTGGCTCTTTCCACTGCACAATGCTAAAGCATCTGGGCTCTCTAGGCTGTTCCTCCTTGGCCTTCGTGATTGAAGACACACATTGAACAGATGGGGAAGGGTGCATTTTTGGCTTTATAATAGAGCGCAGTATTCTCCTATGTGCAGACAACTTGTCGTGTCTCTCATTATCACTGGGATCCAAGCAACTGATCAAATTAACCCAGATTTAGAATCAGGGGAGAAAAAGGGCTGGGTAGATACTGGCACAAGCCGGTTTAACCTCTAATTAACTCCTTTAACAGCCCTTTGAAGGCAAAAGGTGGCATTATCAACCTCTTGACAGATGAGGAAACTGAGCCAAAGTGGAAATGATTTATCTCACATCACCCAGAAAGTAGTGACAGAGCTGGGAAGAGACTCATGGCCTTTGAGCTCTTCTCTTAGCATATTGACAAGACCATTCCACATCAAAGACAAAATAATATAATAGCACCAGCTGCATAGGCCAATTATTGCTTGAAAATAAAATATTATAGAAACATATTTTTTTTTTTAGCTGAGCCATCCTGCCACCTGTTGGCTGCTTAGCGACAGCTCAGCTCAGGCTGGGCATCGAACTGCTGTTGCTCAGAACTCAGCTTCCACTTTTTTTTTTTTAATTTTATTTTAAGAGCAGTGTCATTGGCCCTTATATGTGGGATCCAAACTCGGGCTGTTGGCATCCCAAGCCAGCTCTTAACCACTGCACCACTCATCCGGCCCTTCAGCTTGCACTCTTGAGCGAGTTCTTAACCAACTGAGCCACTCAGCCAGCCCTAGAAACATATTTTTAACAAATTAAAAATGGTGGGTTAATTTTTATGATAGCCATCCAGGTTTAGAGAAGGAACAACTACAGACATATCTTGGAGATATTGTGGGTTTGGTTCCAGACCACAGCAATAAAGTGAGAATCATGATGAAAGGAGTTAATCTCTTGCTTGTGGAGGGTCTTGCCTTCAGTTTATAAAACAACAACAACAACAACAACAACAAGTACCATCTGAGAAGTGCCATAAAGCAAAACACAATAGAGGTATGACTGTAATTCATATGGACCTGAACTTTAACTTAACAAATCAATGCCATTTTTCTACAAATGATTTTATCAAGATGTTCCAAACTGGGGAGTTTTGCAGTTTGGAAGAGCCACATCACCAATCAATATTATTCTGTGTCAGGGTCCCAAATGTGAATAATAAATAAAATTCCATTGCAGAAATCCAACCATGAGACCAAATCCCATCATCTCCATGTCATTCAAAATAAGAGTTTGAAAGCAAAACACTCTCATTAAAGGTTTTTATTAAAATATAGCTAATATACAATATTATATTAGTTTCAGATATACACCATAGTTATTCAACATTTATATACCTAAAGAAGTGATCATGATAAGTCCAGCAACCATCTGACACCATACTACATTATTATAATATTGTCTATATTTCCTATGTGGTACATTACATCCCATGACTTATTTGTTTTATACCTAGAAATTTGTACCTTTTAGTCCTCTTCACCTTCCTCCCCACACATTTTTATTTTTTTAAATTTAAATTTAAATTTTATTTTATTTTATTTTTAACTGAGCCATTCTGCCACCTGTTGGCAGCTCAGCGGCAGCTCAGCTTGGGCCAAGAATCCAACTGGCAACCCTATTGCTCAGAGTTCACACTCTTGAGCAAGCTCTTAACCAACTGAGCTACTCAGCCGGCCCTCCCACTTTTAATTTTTCAATTACAGTTGACATTCAATATTATTTTATATAAATTTCAGGTGTACAGCATTGATATAATTCAAGAAGTGGTTAGACATTGATATAATTCAAGAAGTGATCCCGCTGACTAGTACCCACCTGGCACTATACATAGCTATTGCCATATCTTTGAATGTATTCCCTGTGCTTTACTTTACACCCCTATGATTATTTTGTAACTACAAATTTGTACTTCTTAATCCCCTTACCTTTTCCACCCTGCCCCCCAACCCCTTCCCATCTATCATCCCAACAAATCTAGTACCCATCTAATACCACACATAGTTATTACAATATTATTGACTATATCCCTTATGCTATACCCTACATCCCCATGACTACTGTGTAACAACCAATTTGCACTTCTTCATCCGTTCCCCTTTTTCACTCACCCCCGACCCCCCTCCCATCTGTCAACCTTCAATATGTTTTCTGTATCTATGAGTTTGTTACTGTTTTGTTTGTTCATTTGTTCTTTAAATTCCACATATAAGCAAAATCACATTCCATCTGTCTTTCTCTGTCTGACAAACTCCACTCAGCACAGTACCCTCCAGGTCCATCCATGCTGCCGAGATGGCAAAAACCAATTCCCTTCCATAGCTGAGCAGTATTCCATTTTATATATGCACCAACTCTTTATCCATTCATCCATCGACAGACGCCCAGGCTGCCTCCACATCTTGGCTATTGTAAACAATGCTGCGATGAACATATGGATGCACACGTCCCCTCAAAGTAGCGTTTGGGCTTCTTCAGATAAATACCCTGAAGTGGGATTACTGGTCCCTCTTTTTCTCTTGTTACAGCCTTTGTTAAAGTCTATTTTGTCTGGTATAAGTATTGCTACCCAAGCTTCTTTACTTTTTTCATTTTCATTTTAATAAAATATATTTTTTCATCCCTTTACTTTCCATCTATGTGTGTCTTTCACATTCAGCCCTTCTATGTCTTTTGAGTGGAGCATTTAACCCATTTACATTTAAAATAATTTTATAATATTGGGTTGTCAGAAAAGTCACGACTCATTTTTGTGACAAAAAACATAGAAAAAATATGTCATGACTTTTCCAACAGCTCAATAGACATGTAACTATTACCATTTTATTATTCATAGTTTTGATTTTTTGTTTTTGTTTTTGTTTTTTCATCTTAAAGAAGTCCCTCCAACATTCCTTGTAATACTAGTTTGGTGATGATGACCTCCTTTAGCTTTTTCTTGTCTAGGAAGCTCTTTATCTGTCCTTTGATTCTGAATGATAGCTTTGCTGGGTAGAATAATCTTGGTTAGAGGTCCTTATTTTACATCATTATGAATATTTTGTACCAATCCTTTCTGGCCTGCAAAGTTTGTTGAGAAATCAGCTAACAATCTTATGGGACCTCCCTGGTAAGTAACTAACTGCCTTTCTCTTGCTCCTTTTCAGGTTCTCTCTTTGTCTTTAACCTTTGCTGTTCAAATTATAATGTATAATGTATCTTGGTGTGGGCCTGTTTGGGTTCATCTTGTTTGGAGCTCTCTGCACTTCCTGGACTTGTATGTCTATTTCCATTGCCAGGTTAGGAAACATTCCTATCATTATTTCTTCAAATAGGTCCTCCATCCCTTGCTTTCTCTCTTCTCCTCTTGTACCCCTATGATGTGAATATCATTATCCTTGATGTTGTCTCTTAAACTATCCTCATTTTGAGGGATTCTTTTTTTCTTTTTGCTGTTCTGATTGGGTGTTTTCTGTTACCTTGCTTCCAAATCGCTGATTGTATTTTTTGCTTCATCTAGTATGCTGGTGATTCCTTCTAGTGCGTTCTTCATTTCAGTTATTGTATTTTTCACTTCTTACTGGTTCTTTTTATGGTGTCTATGTCCTTTCTTATGCTTGCTATCTCTTTGTTGAAGTTCTCACTAAGTTCCTTGAGCATCCTTATAACCATTGTTTTGAGCTCTGTTTCTGGTAGGTTGCTTCTCTCCATTTTGTTTAGTTCTTTTTCTGGAGTTTTCTCCTGTTTTTTCATTTGGACATGTTTTTTTGTTTCTGCGTTTTGGCTGCCTCTCTAATTGTTTCTATGTATTAGGTAGGGCTACTATGTCCTCCAATCTTGGCCGAGTGGCTGTATGAAATAGGTGACCTGTGGGGCCCTGGCACAGTCTCCCTGGTCATCTGCACCCAGTGCTCCAGGAGTGTCCCTTGTGTGGGTTATGTGTACCCTCCTGTTATAGTTGAGCCTTGGTTGTTGCTGGCATGTCGGTGGGTGGGATTGACCCTTACAGTGATTGGCTGTGGGGTTTGGCCACTTCCACAGCTTATAGGCTGCTGTGCGGGAGGCTTACACCATTGAGTGGGATTTGGCCTAGTGGGCTCTGGGGCCTGTGGAGACCTCCTTTTGTGTATACCATTTGTGGGGCTAATTGGGCAGTGCTTTGCTGTGGTCTGAAACCAACCTCCACATATGTTGGTTCTGGGACTTCTTGGGAGGGGCTCCAGTGCAGACCTTGGTCACCCACTGCCTGTGACTGGCTGGGTACTATCTGGTAAGAGTTACAAAGTGATCCGTGGTTGTTTGCTGCTGGTGCTAACCCTGGAGGGGCATGGGAGAGGCCACACTATGAACCGAGGACGTCTGCCACCAGTACCAGGTCTAGGGTAGCTCCACAAAAATCCAGAACACCCTGAGGCCTGCTGCCACCTTCTGCTTCCCTTAAAGTTCAGCCACTGATAAAGCCTTATGCAGTACACAAGTTAGGTGAAGGAGAGTCTCAGGGAGTGACTAGAGTGGGAGGAGTTGTGTCACCAGGTGAATGTAAATTCTGGTTTGGAGCCAGTGCTGAGCCTGGAGCTACTCAGCAAGTCTCAGAGCACACCGAGGTCAGTTGCCTACTGCCTGGGGTCTATGGGACTCTGATTGTTTTCCAAAAACAAATGCAATGCAGGTGGGGCTGAATGCTTGGGGAGAAATTGCCTCTGGCATTAGGGGAGTTAGGTGGGGTGGAGTTCCAGTGAGTTAGCAGTGTGGAGCCCAGAGCTCACCAGGCCAATCAGATTCAAATTTGGCCACGTGGGAGTGGGCTCAACACAGTAAAGTAGGCGTCTGCCTGCCAGCTGATTGTTTTCCAATAAAGAATGCAATGCAGATGGGGCTGGGTGTTTGGGGAGAAATTGCCTCCGACATTGGGGGAGGTGGGATGCGGTACCAGTGAGTCAGCAGAGTGGAGCTCCAGAGCTCACCAGACCAATCAGATTCAGATTTGGCCGTGTGGAGGTGGGCTCAATCCAGGAAAGATGGCTCCCACCTGCCTATTGCATGGGAGGAGGATATCCTCACAGGGAAGTGGCAACTGTCCTCTAGCCCAGAACCTGAAGTAACACAACTCAGTCGGCCCCCGGTATGTCTTCAACACCCCCGAGTTACTGTCCCTCCACTGGAGTCCAAGGTGAGTGCCTGGGAATGAGAGAGTCTGTGCACAGGCCATTTGAGAGAAAGCCTGGGTTTCCCACTGCCTTCTTTCCCACCTGGATAGTCGGAATTACCACTGTTTTTCACAGTCAGATGTTGTGGGGCTTCTTTTCCTGGTATCAGAACTCTGGGCTGGGGAGCCTGGTGTGGGGGGCTGGGGTCCCTCATTTCTTCATGGGGAACCTCCGCGACCAAGATATCTCTACCGGTTCTCAACGGCCACACAGAAGTTTGTGGTTAGCCAGTTCCACCTCTCCATCCCTCCTACTAGTCTTGATGTGGCTTATTTATATCCTTAGTTATAAATGTTCTGTTCAGTCAGACTTCAGATGGTTCTCCAGGTTGAATGTTTTATAATTTATTTGTAATTTTAATTTGTTCATGGAAAGAAGCAGTCACAATGTTTATCTATTTTGCCATCTTGGATCTCCTGATTTCACAACTCTCATTTTATACAGTTCAGTTTTGTCCCCTTACTGATTGGCTTTGACATTTCTGGTTGTCTATAAATGCAGTTAGAAAGAGTTCCAGTGCTGACCACTTGGAGAGCCCTAAAAAGTACTATTTGACTCATAGAAGCAAGGATAGCTTTGATATGAGATAAAATAATAACAATACTACAACTACTGTTCATAACCTCTTCTTATGTACTGGGAACTGTGATAAATTATGTGTGACATGCATTGTTTCACTTAATCCTTACAGGAAACCTCAGAGATAGATGCTGTTGTTTATCATTCATATTTTAAAGATATGTAAACTGAAGCACAGTGTTGACATATTTTACATTAGAGTCAGAGCAAATATTCAAACTCAAAACTCTGACTCCAAAGACTGAGATCATTTTTTTAATTATATATAGCTTTATTACCTATAATATGTTAATGATTTCTTAAAGATTTTTATCAAAATATAGCTAACATACAATATTATTATAGTTTCAGGTGCACACAACAGTTATTCAATATTTATATACCTATAGACATGATCACATGATAAGTCCAATAACCATCTTACACCATATCTTGTTACCACAGTATTATTGACTATATTCCCCATACTGTACATTACATCCCCATGACTGATTTGTTTTATACCTGGAAATTTTAACTTCTTCCCCTTCAACATTTCCCCACTTTTTAAAATTTTCAATTACAATTGAAATTTAATAGTATTTTATATTATTTTCAGGTGTACAGCATAGTGGTTAGACATTTATACAATTTCAGAAGTAATCCTGACTAGTACCCACCTGGCACTACACATACTTATTACCATATTATTGACTATATTCCCTATGCTTTACTTTACATACCCATGACTATTTTGTAACCACCAATTTGTACTTCTTAATGCATTCACTTTTTTCACTCTGCCTCCCAACCCTTTCCCATTAATGACCCCAATAAATCTAGTACCCATCTGCACCATACATAGTTATTACAAAATTATTGACTATATTCTTTATGCTGTACCTTACATCCCCATGACTACTGTGTAACAACCAATTTATACTTCTTAATCCTGTCCACTTTTTCACCAACCCTAAAACACCTCCCATCTGACAACCATCAAAATGTTCTCTGTACCTATGAGTTTGTTTATTTTGTTCTTTAGATTACACATGTAAGTGAAATCAAATTGCATCTGTCTTTCTCGGTCTGACAAACTACACTCAGCCCAATACCCTGCAGGTCCATCCATGCCGCCACAGATGGCAAGAACCCATTCCCTTCCCTGGCCTAGCAATATACCATTGTATATATGTACCACCTCCTCTTTCTCCATTCATCCATCAATGGACACCCAGGCTGCCTCCACATCTTGGCCATTGTAAACAATGCTCCAATGAACATGTGGATGCACATGTCCCCTCGAAGTAGCATTTTGGGTTTCTTTGGAAAAATATCCTGAAGTAGGACTACTGGGTCCTTCTTTGTCTCTTGTTATAGTCTTTTTTTACAGTATATATTTTTCTGGTATAAGCATTGCTACTGCAGCTTTTATTTTTTCCATTTTCATGAAATATCTTTGTCCCATTCCTTTACTTTTAGTCTGTGTGTGTCTTTCGATCTGAAGTGAGTCTCCTGTGGGCAGCATATGTAAGGGTTTTGTTTTCTTATCCTCAGTCACCCTATGTGTTTTGAGTGGAGCATGTAATCAATTTACATTTAATGTAATGGTTGATAGATATGCCGTTATTGCCATTTTAATATTCATATTTTTAATTTTTTTTAATTTTTTGTCTTGAGGAAGTCCCTCTAAGATTTTTTGTAATACTGGTTTGGTGGTGAATAACTCCTTTAGCTTTTTCTTGTCTGGAAAGCTCTTTATCTGTCCTTTGATTCTAAATGATAGCTTTACTGGCTAGAATAATCTTGGTTGTAGGTCCTTGCTTTTTATCACATTGAATATTTTATGCCAATCCCTTCTGGCCTACAAAATTTCTGTTGAAAAATCAGCTAATGGTCTTATGAGAGCTCCCTTATAGGTGACTAACTGCTTTTCTCTTGCTCCTTTTAAGATCCTTTCTTTGTCTTTAAACTTTAGCATTTTAATTGCGATGTGTTTTCACGTGGGCCTTTTTGGGTTTATCTTGCTTGGAACTCTCTGCACTTCCTGGGCTTGTATACTTATTTCCTTCACCAGTTTCAGGAAGTTTTCCATCATTATTTCTTCCAATAGGTTTTCAATACCTTGCTCTCTCTCTTCTCCTTCTGGTGTTCGTATGATGGGAATGTTGGTATGTTTGATGTTGTCACAGAGGCCTCTTAAACTATCATCATTTTTAAAATTCTTTTTTCTTGTTGCTCTGCTGATTGGGTGTTTTCTGCTGTCTTCTAAATCGCTGATTTGATCCTTTCATTTATCTAATCTACTGTTGATTCCTTCTAATATATTCTTCATTTTAGTCATCATATTCCTTATTTCTGACAGGTTCCTTATGTTTTCTATCTCCATTTTTATGTTTCCTAGCTCTTTGTTGAGTTCTCTATGAGATAATTGAGCATCCTTACAACCAGTATTTTGAACTCTGGGTCTGGTAGATTGCTTATTTCCATTTTGCTTAGTGCTTTTCTGGATCTATGTTCTATTCTTTCTTTTGGGACATGTTTTTTTGTCTCCCTATTTTGGGTTCCTCCCTGTGTTTGTTGCTGTATATTAGGAGAGGTTACTATGTCTCCGGGTCTTAGTAGAGTGGCCTTATGTGATAAGTGTCCTATGGGGTTCAGTGGCACAGTCTTCCTGGTCACCTGAGGTGGGTGCTGCACACGTGTCCCTTGTGTGGTTTGTATGTGTCCTCCTGTTATAGTTGAGTCTTGGTTGCTGTTTGCACATCACTGGCAGGGATTAATCCTCAGGCTGATTGTTGTAATGCCTGGTCATGACTACAGCAGAGGAGCTGTTGTGCAGGGGATGACCCTATGTAGCAGGGTTCACATTAGCAGGGCTCTGGTGCCTGCACCAGCACTTTGGGTGTGTCATCCTTGGAGATGGCCAAGTCATGCTCCAGCTTGGTTGGAAGCTAGCCACCAGGCATGCCAGCTCTGCAGCCTCTTAGGCGCCCCCCCCCCCCCACAAGCCAAGTTTAACTGTAGTCTATGCCCTTCTGGCATGAGCCACAAAGCAATCTGCAGATGGTTGTCACCTGCACTGGACTTGAAGGTGCCTCAAGAGGCCTTGGGGCAAACTGAGGCTGGCTGTCACTAGTGCTGGTCATAGGACTACTCAGCCAGAGATATGGGACACACCAATGCCAGATTCTCCTTTTTTGGGTTTTGTGAACCTTTGCAAGATTTTTAGGAAAGTCCACAATATTGATCTAACTCAATTTTTTTTTCTTTTATTGGAGAATTGGGGGCAGGGAGCAGCATTGGGGAACCGGTAAAG
Source organism: Aselliscus stoliczkanus (assembly GCA_033961575.1). Taxonomy (NCBI): domain Eukaryota; kingdom Metazoa; phylum Chordata; class Mammalia; order Chiroptera; family Hipposideridae; genus Aselliscus; species Aselliscus stoliczkanus. The sequence goes on from CM066737.1 coordinate 25,777,006, forward strand.
GGGAACAGACAAGTTGTTGTCCTTTTGTTCTTTAGTCTAGTTGTGGAGGACATTGCTTCACTGGCCCATGTTGGTATCATCATTGCGCTCCTCTCGGGTAAAGCAGATGGGTCTCCGGCCTCCAGACGGCCACTCACAGTGGCTCTTGGCAGCTCACACTAGCTGCCGGCCGCTCACTCTGACTGTCGGCCACTCACTGTAGCCTATGGCAGCCCACTGCAGCAGGGGTTGCAGCTATGCCATCCCAGGGGACTCACAGCAGCCCAGCTCCAGGTGGAGCTGTTGTTCACCATTTTAGCTGTAGAAGCCAGTGTCACTGGCCTGCATATGTGGGATCTGAACTGGGGCCACTGACTTCCCAGGCCAATTCTTAACCAATGCACCACTCCACCGGCCCTAACTCAATTTTTAATAATATTAGTATATATAATTTCCCTAATTTTAAGTTTTTACAAGTTGTTTATCTTCATTTTCTTGTATGTGATTTGTGTGTGTGTGTTTATGCACACGTGCGTGTCCATGTTTGCCAGTACAAAGAACACACTTAGGCATAGGTACATACTGTTTCCTTATTTCTGTGTGATACTCAACAGTGGGAATGCTGAGTCAAAAATTGTGTGCATTTTTACATTTTAATAAATCCTAACAAGTTATCTCTAAAAATAATTGTAGAAATTTATATTCTCTTTAACAATGTAAGAGAGGCCTTTTGGGGGGGGGGATATACTAATAAGTATACCTCCCACCATTCAAATGTGTCACCTGTAGGGGAGATGTGATAATCATTGCCTCCCCAGTACTGTCATTACAAATTACTATCCCAGTGAGTCATCTTTATGGACAGATATGTACCATATCCCTTGGATGCTCTGGGACTTTCGAAGGATGGATTATTATTGCTTTATTACCTCTTTCTTTTTTCCACAGGGAACCAGACTCTAAGTACTGGTTCCAAAAAAAGTGATTTATTTAGACCAGGTCTTTGTGATCAAAATTAAGAAGTGTTTACAAATTTACACTTGGGGATAAAATAATTTAATTCTTTAAAGAGTGCTAGGGAGCCACATAATCATACTACTTCAGGTGAGAATCTGACAAACTTAAAGCTAAATTAGGGCACTTCTAGCTTCAGAAAATGATATCCACTAGAAAAGAAAAAGATTGATTAAACTTACTGAGCAATTTCAGGCAATGATATTTACCTACTGTTGTGTAGACACAGTCTTAAGTAGAACTTTAGACCTTCCTTAGATTGCCTGTATCTTGAAATTAAGACATTCAGTAAATCATAAATTTATCTCCCCTCCCCCATGTTTTGTCAGTACCATAACAAATACTTGCCAATAACACATATAGAAGGAAAGTTTATAGATGGATAATGACAATGCCCATTGAGATGATAGCTCCATTATTTATATACCTCACAAATAGAAGCTTAAATGCACAGGGAAATCAATAGAATAAAAAGAATCAATACTCAGTTTATTCTTATAGCTACCAGACTAAAGAATAATTTCAAAAATATAGATGTGCAATATGATTAAGAGAGTTAAAAATTCTGAATATCTTGTATTCAAGCACTCACTACAAATGCAACATTGATTTTTTTAAAAAGACTTAAAGTTGTGTGTGTGTGTGTGTGTTTGTATATGTTCCACATTGTAAAAATTAAAAATAATTTTTCTTACAATCCAAGTTCATGTTTTAGGTTTAAGTCAGTCCCAACTGCTCTTTTGGTAAACTTCTAAAGAGAGAATTTTCATATGGAAGAGTCAGTTATGCAGTTGAAAGTAAATTGTTCCCCTCACACTAACCTCTCTTCAAAGGTAATAATTAGTCAGGAAAACAAAACTTTGGGTAGCAAAAAATTCCTCAGTTTACTTTAAAGCTGTTGCCCATATGTGGCTTTGTATAAGCATTCAAATCTAAAAGTCTTGCATGTTTCCATTATAGAAACACTCTTGAATTGTTCTATCCCTGGCATTGTACCTGCCCCTGAACATTATACTTTCAGAGTGACTTGGAAGATTTCAGCCTACATGACTAAACACCTTAACTCTGGGTTTTCCCTGGGTGACATATTGAGTACATACTACCACATTATACTATCACAGAAACTCATGGACTAGAGGATTTTTTTGACAAAGCAAAGGACTGTGTGTTGAAATTTCTCTGGTGATTTTATTTTTACTCTCTTGCCTCTTATGAATTTCCTGTTTTTTTTCTTTATTTGTTTTTCTTTATTTAATTTGTTTTATGTGCACAATGGAAAAATGGGGAAAATTTATGCTTGACAGTCACACAGTCAGGCCTAGGTTGAATCTTGGACTAACATTTTCTAGTTGTAAAAACATGAATAAGTTTGGGACGGCCGAGTGGCGCAGTGGTTAAGTGCTGGCTTGGGAAGCTGGTGGCCCCGGTTCGGGTCCCACATATGAGGGCCAGAGACACTGCCCTCAAAAAAACAAACAAAACAAACAAACAAACAACAACAAAAAAAAACTTGAATAAGTTTATCATTTCTTCGTCTGTAAAATAGGAATAATAATAGAACCTACTCAAAGTTATTATGAAGAGTAATTGAGGTAATGCATGTAAAGTGTGTATCAGTGTTTGATACAACAGACAATCACACATCTTGACTGCTACTATTACTTCTATCACCACCATAACCACCACAATCATTACTACTATCTTAGTTCATTTTGAGCTGCTCAAGCAAGATGCCACAGACTCGGTGGCTTAGAAACAACAAAAATTTATTTCTCACAGTTGTGGAGGCTGGAAGTCCACGATCAAGGCACCAGGTAGAAGGGTGGTAGTCCTCACATGGGAGAAGGGATTAGGGATCTCTCTGGAGTCTCTTATAAGGCATTAATCCCGTTAATGTGGGCTCCACACTCATGACTTAAGCTCCTCCAAAAGTGTCGACCTCCAATTATTACCATCTTTGGGGATTAGGATTTCAAATACGAATTTTGAAGGGATATAGACATTCAGACCATAGCAACTAAACATTCAATTACTGTGAAGGAAAATGTGGTGGGTGGGGAAGGAAAGAAATTCTCTCTACTCCTTGGATTCGGAAGAGAGCCTTACCAAATGGAGGAAACGGTCTTTGTTAACAGAAGCAGACTCGGTGAAATATGTATCTAATTTGATATATTTCAAACTGTTATGCTTCCAATTGAGCTAGTTTTTCAAACAGGTTGTTTGGCTTCAGAGAAAAAAACAATTGGTTAACTAACACAATTATTCTACTAGCTAGTATCATGCAGATCAAGCAAACCGGTGGGATAGAATTATTTAATTTTCCACTGAAAAAGGGTAAAATTGCCAGGTAATATTTGTGATGCAATTGCAAAGCTCTTAAAATCCAATGCCCTTTGCCCAGAGCTGCTGGGTTCCTTTGTTTGGTTGCATTGAAGAAGAATTTATTTCTTGGAAATGACTAACAGATTATTTTTAAAAAACACTATTTGTAATAACAATAAAGCACATTATGCATGGTATGAGACTTCAGTCTTGTGAACTTTGTATCTGTCTTTGATGAGGTGTTTGAAATTGGAAGAGGGGATACAGTAACAGAGCCAGAATTAGCAAAATTCTATTCTGTTTCATTATTTTTCTATTACAACCAGAGAGACAAATGTACAAAGATAAAGGTCAAGAAAGTTAGACAATAGCCTCACAACTATGATAGCTGTGAAAAACAATAGCTGAGCTATTGCTGGAGGAGGAACAAAGAGTTTTGAGCTGCTCCAAGTCCCCATGTATAAAGAATTTGTCACTATTTTTGACCTGTCTGGTAGTTCCTAGGAGTGCCACTTAAGTAACTTGTTTTGATTTTACCTGACTCAGAGCATGACCAGTGCAAGTTTTCTTGTTATTAAGGGCTTCTTAAAAACAATCATCCACACTTGCATAACATTCCAGCTGCCTGAGGTGGTGATACCAGTTGGAACCAACAAGAGTTTGGCAAATAATTAAATAAATAAAAAGAAAATCTGGGAAATGAGATATTATTATTCATGGCAGGATTTGAAGAGCTCAAACATATTCCTCAGGATTTGAAAAGCATGTGAAGGGCTATGAGTGTACGAGGCCAGACAATTAAGTTCACAAACTCGGGCTGGCCGAGTTGCACATTGGTTAAGAGTTGGCTTGGGATGCCAGCTCTGAGCAGCAGGGCCCTGGTTCGGATCCCACATGAGTGCCAGTGATGCTGTGCCCTCTATGGCTAAGATGGTGAGCAACAACTCGACCTGGAACTGGGCTGCTGTGAGTCACCTGCGATGGCCTAGGCTGCAGTCCCTGCTACAGTGGGCTGCTGTGAGCCACCGTAAGCAGCCGTCCAATGGTCAGCAAGTGCCTGCCTCACCCGGGAAGAGCGCAATGATAATGCCAACATGGGCCAGTGAAGTGACGTCCTCCACAACTAGACTGAAGAACAAAAGGACAGCAACTTGTCTGTTCTCCTTCCTTGATTCCCCAATGTTGTTCCCTCCCCCAATTCCCCAATAAAATCTTTAAAAAAATAAAAATAAAAAATAAGTTCACGAACTCATCCTAGAAAAAATGCTACATACCTCATTGCTGAATATCACTATGGTCACCTTTGAAGTACTCCCCTTTGGAAGCTATGCACTGATGCCAGCACCTGGTTCACCCTTCAAAACAATTTTGGAACTCTTTCTGGAATGGCCATCAGAGGTGTCATCATATTACCCTTGATGTTCAGAATGTCATCCAAATGTCTTCCTTTCAATATTTCCTTTATCTTTAGGTAAGGAAAAGAGTAATTGGGGGCCAGGTCAGGTGAGTAGGGAGGATGTTCCAATACAGTTATTTGTTTACTGGCTAAAAACCTCACAGACAGTGCCTTGTGAGCTGGTGCATTGTCATGATGCAAGAGCCATGAATTGTTGGTGAAAAGTTCAGGTCATCTAACTTTTTCATGCAGCTTTTTCAGCACTTCCAAATAGTAAACTTGGTTAACTGTTTGTCCAATTGGTGTAAATTCATAATGAATAACCCCTCTGATATCAAAAAAGGTTAGTAAAATCGTTGCAACAAGTTCATGAACTTACTTGTCACACCTCATACCCAGGAAACACATGAAGAACACCTAATCTCTCATTCCTAGATGACCTTAGGTTCTGCAGAAGCTGGAAGTGAAGGTGAACACAGATTTGTAAATTGACTGCCAGAACATAGAAGACTTGCCTCAACAAATACACACAGCCCTTTAGCAAAGGGCATTTAAGGAAACTTAAATCATTAGCTTACAACTAAGCCAGTAAAATAGAGACTTCATGGCCACACACAACAAAAAATACAGGTGCTGCAGATTTAATTTAGAAAATTCACTAAGCAAACAAACAATAAAAGCAAGAAAAGCTGATTAACAACAATAAATCCTTTTGGAAAATGGTATCTGATTTCTGGAATTTCACATTAATAATGTTTAAAATGTCTAGCTTTTAACAAAAAAAAATATGAGATATATAAAGAAATAGAAAAGCATGTACCATATACCAGAACATAAGCAATATATAGGATCTTTACCCTTAGGAAGCCTAGATTTTAGACTTACTAGACAGATTTTAAATAAGATAGAATATGTTCAAAGAACTAAAGAAAATTCTATCTAAAAATGAAACAAAAGTATGACAATGATGTGAAACCAAATAGAAAATATCAATGAGATATAAATTATGAAAAAGGAACAAATTGAAATTCTGGAGCTGCAAAGCCCAGTAACTGAAATGAAAAGTTAACCAGACAGGCTTAACAGCAGACAGCAGACTTGAGCTGGCAGAAGAAAAAATCATAAACTTAAACATAGGTCAATTGAGAGTATCCAATCTAAAGAACAGAAAGTAAAAAATGAGGAAGAATGAACACAGCTTCAGAAACCTATGGCATGCCATTAAATACACCAAGAAACATAATGAGAGTACCAGAAGAGGAGTAAGAGAAAGGGGAAGAAAGAATATTTGGAAAAAATGGCTGAAGACTTTCCAAATTTGATGAAAAATATTAATCTAAATATCTAGGAAGCCCAATGAATTCCAACTGGAAAAGCTGAACAACATGCACACCTAATGGAATCATAGTTAAACCTGACAACAAAGACAAAGCAAGAGAATCATGAAAGCAAAAGTTGACCCTTCATTTAGAAGGGATACTCAGTAACATTGACAGCTAATGTCTCAGCACAAAATAAGGGAGCTAAATGAAATAAACTATCATTAAATCTATCCCTCAAAAATAAAGGAGAAATTACAACATTCATACATAAACAAAAACGGAGAGCGTTGCTACCTCATGTACCCTATAAGAAATACTAAAGGAAATCCTTCAGATGTAAATGAAAAGACACTTGAGAGTAACTTGAATTCATATGAAGAAATAAAAAGTACTGGTAAATGGAACTCTATAAGTAAGTAGAGTAAAATATATATATATATATATATATATATTTTTTTTTTTTGAGGGCAGTGTCACTGGCCCTCATGTGGGATCCGAACCGGGGCTGCTGGCATCCCAAGCCAGCGTTTAACCACTGTGCCACTCGGCCAGCCCAAAAATATATTTTTGTTTGTAAAGCTTTCCCCCCTTCTATTTGATTTAAATGACAACTATATGAAGTAATAGTTATATAACTTTAATAGGCACAGAATTTAGAAAGATAAAATTTGCATGATAACAGCACAAAGAAGAGGAAGAGAAATGGAGCAAAAGAGCAGCAAAGATTTTTCTTCTATTGAAATTAAAATGGTATTAATCTGATCTACATTGTTATAAATTAAGATGTTAATTATAATCTTCAGGACAGATACTAAGAAAATAAAACAAATACTATGGTTAAAGGGCTGGCTGAGTGGCACGTGGGTAAGGAGTTGGCTTGGGATGCCAGCTCTGAGCAGCAGGGCCACGGTTCGGATCCCACATGAGGGCCAGTGATGCTGTGCCCTCTACTGATAAGATGGTGAACAACAGCTCGACCTGGAGCTGGGCTAATGTGAGTAACCTGTGACGGCCTAGGCTGCAGTGAGTCTGGCCGGCAGCCAGTGTGAGCTGCCATGAGTCATCATGTGTGGCTGTACAATGGCTGGCAAGCAACTGCCTCACCCGGGAAGAGCGCAATGATAATACCAACATGGGCCAGTGAAGCGACGTCCTCCACAACTAGACTGAAGAACAAAAGGACAGCAACTTGTCTGTTCCCCTTCCCCGATTCCTCAACACTGTTCCCTCCCCCAATTCCCCAATTAAAATAAAAAACACAGGATATTTGAAAGTAACTTTAGGGCCAGCAGAGTGGCGTAGTGGTTAAGGGCTGCCTTCGGAAGCCAGCGGCCCCGGTTCGGGTCCCACATATGAGGGCCAGTGACACTGGCCTCAAATAAATAAATAAATAAATAAATAAATAAATAAATAAATAAATAAAACATGTCTGTTCTTCAAAAAATTTTTTAAAAAAAGAAAGTAACTTTAACACACACACAAAAAAAACATAGTAATGCAGACATGAAGACACACCAAAGACATAAGGCATACAGAAAAACAAATAGAAAATGACAGATATAAATCCTGACTTATTAATTATATTAAATATAAATAGAATAAATACACCAATCAAAAGGTAGAGGGAAGTTAATACCACACTTTCAAAAACAGATAAAACAACTAGGTAGAATGTCAACAAGGAAATACGAAACTTGAATGATAAGAACTAGGCTTAGATGTTTACAGAAGACTCCACCCAGCAACAAGAGAATGCATTTTCTTCTCAGGTACACATAGGACATTAACAACACTCCCAAATAACCAACGTATCAAAGAACTTACAAGAGAAATTTTTAAAAATGCTTTGAAAAGAATGAAAATGAAACTACAGCAACCCAAAACTTATGGGATTCAATGAACACAAACTTTATAGAGACACGTATAGCTCTAAATACCTACATTAAAAAACAAGAGCTTTGGGCCGGCCGAGTGGCGCGGTGGTTAAGTGCTGGTTCGGTCCCACATATGAGGGCCATTGCCCTCAAAAAAAAAAAAAAGGAGAACTTTATTGTTTCAGGTCTTCATTTAAGTCCTTAATCCATTTTTTAAAAACAACTTTTGGGCCGGCCGAGTGGCACATTGGTTAAGAGTTGGTTTGGAGGGCTGGCCGAGTGGCGCAGTGGTTAAGCGCCAGCTTGGGAAGCCAGCGTCCCCGATTCGGGTGCCACATATGAGGGCCAGTGACACTGCCCTCAAAAAAAAAACAAACAGTTGGTTTTGGGATGCCAACGGCCCCAGTTCGGATCCCACATAGGAGGGCCAGTGACACTGCCCTCTATAGCTAAGATGGTGAACAACAGCTCCACCTGGAGCTGGGCTGCTGTGAGTCCCCGGGACAGCATAACTGCATCCCCTGCTGCAGTGGGCTGCCATAGGCTACAGTGAGTGGCCAGCAGCCAGCGTGAGCTGCCAGTAGCCACTGTGAGCGACCATCCAGAGGCCGGTGACCAATGTGCCTCATCTGGGAAGAGTGCAATGATGATACCAACATGGGCCAGTGAAGCAACTTCCTCCGCAACTAGATTGAAGAACAAAAAAGTCAGCAACTTGTCTGTTCCCCTTCCCCGATTCCCCACCGCTGTTCCCCTCCCCCAATTACCCAATAAAATCTTAAAAAACACAAAACAAAAAAGCAACTTTTGTTTTCATTAAACAACTAGATATGCATAGATGTAAAGGTCAAATAGATTTTCAAGGCTTATAATGAAAATTAGCAGTTTCTTATCCCACTGAACATTCAATGACAATTCCGGACTCCCAGAAGTATAATCATTGTCAAATCTCTTTAGCTGATTCTCTTGATGTTCACCTCATTTTTCTAAATAATCTGCTGTGCTATTTAAAAAAACTGATTAGTTATATTTTACTATATTGACTATCTATTAAAAATATTAAGATGTAACAGCTTTATACACCCCTAACACACTTTATTCAAATTTTTGGTTAAATCAAAAGTTTATCTTTTTATTAACAGTTAATTGATATAGGGTATGACAATTATGTTTTCTTTGAATCTGTTTGTTTTTCCTAGAGTTAATAATTACTTTCTTTGTCCTTTTCTGTTTTCTGTGACCTGTAACTATTGTATCCCCAAATTCTTTGCCAATGTAAAACAGTCAAATACATCATTACATCACTACATTCAAAGACATCAGATAATCTAGGAGGTCATTATTATTTTCCCCATGTGGTGTTTTTCTTCAGGCCTTCCATTCTTCTGCTCTACTCTAGACTAATTGCATTCTGTGAATAAAATTTCCTTTACATCATCATCCTAAGAATTCCTTTAATTTTGTCCTGCATTAGATTCTAGTTTTCCTGAACACTGTGTATTCCTCTTTCATGGTTTACTTCTCTGTCTCTCACTCTCTCTCTCTCTCTCTCTCTGTCTCTCTCTCTCTCTCTCTCTCCCTCCCTCCCTCCCTCCCTCCCTCCCTCTCTCCCCCTCTCCCCCTCCCCCTCTCCCCCTCCCTCTCTCCCTCCCTCCCTCTCTCTCTTTCTCCCTCTGTCCTTCTTATAGCTTCCTGAGAAAATAAACATATATAAGGAATTTTTATTTGTTTTTTAGATTTGGCAAGGTCGAAATTCTTTTTATTCTGCCTTGATATTTAATATAGAGTTTGGGAGGGTGCAGAATTCTAGGGTGCAAATTATTTTCCCTGAATTTTTTCTCCCCCCCAGCTTTATTGTGATATAATTCACATAAAAATTATGTACATTTAAGAAGGACAACATGATATACTCACATATTACAAAATGATTCCCACCATAGGATTAGTTAACACCTCCATAACTTCACATAATTACAATTTTTAAAACTTTTTTCTACAGATAGTTTTATTTTTTCCTTTCCTCTCTTTTTTAATTTTTCAATTACAGTTGACATTTAATATTATATTAATTTTGTGTGTACAGCATAGTGGTTAGACATTTATATAATTTAAGAAATGATCCCCCTGACTAATCTAGTACCCACCTGGCACTATAAATAAGTGTTTATCATATTATTGACTATATTTCCTATACTTTACTTTACATCCCCACATCTACTTTGTAACTACCAATATTTTGTATTTCTTAACTTTTTTTCAGCCACCACCCCAAACCCATCCCATCTGGAAACCATCAAAATGTTCCTTTTCTATGAGTTTATTTCTGTTTTGCTTGTTTGTTTATTTTGTTCTTTAGAGTCCACATATAAGCCACATCACATTGAATCTGTCTTTCTCTATATGACACTCCACTGAGCACAATACTCTTCATATCCATCCATGCTGCCACAGATGGCAAGAACCCAATCCCTTCCCTGGCCGAGCAATATTCCATTGGATACATATACCACCTCCTCCCTATCCATTCTTCCATTGATGGACACCCAGGCTGCCTCCACATCTTGGCCATTGTAAACAACGCTGCAGTGAACATATGGATGCAGATGTCCCCTCGAAGTAGCATTTTGGATTTTTTCAACTAAACAAATACTCAGAAATAGGATTACTGGGTTCTTTTTTGTCTCTTGTTATAGCTTTTGTTTTAAAGTCTATTTTATCTGATATAAATATTGTTGCCCCCGGCTTTGTTTGTTTGTTTCCATTTTCATGAAATATCTTTTTCCCATCCATTTAGTTTAAATCTGTGTCTTTTGATCTGAAGTGAGTCTCTTGCAGGCAGCATATGTCAAGGTCTTGTTTTCTTATCCATTCAGCCACCATTTGTCTTTTGATTGAGCATTTAGTCAATTTACACTGAAAGTAATTGTTAGATATGTAGTTATTGCCATTTTATTCATATTTTTTATTGCTTTCTTCTTCTTCTTCTTAAAGAAGTCCCTTTAACATTTTTTGTAATACTGGTTTGGTAGTGATGACCTCATTTGGCTTTTTCTCGTCTGGAAAGTTCTTTATCTGTCCTTCAATTCTGAATGATAGCTTTGCTGGGTAGAGTAATCTTGGTTGTAGGTCCTTGCTTTTTATCACTGAATTTTTCCTGCCAATCCCTTCTTGCCAGAAAAGTTTCTGTTGAGAAATCAGCTGACAGTCTTATGGGAGTTCCCCTGTAGATAACTAACTGCTTTTCCCTTGCTGCTTTTAAGATTCTTTATTTGTCTTTAACCTTTGGCATTTTCATTTTGAATTGTCTTGGTGTGGGACTCTCTGAGTTCACCTTCTTTGGGACTTTGTGCTTCCTGGATCTGTATGTCTATTTCCTTCACCAGGTTAGGGAAGTTTTCAGTCATTATTTCTTCAAAAAGTTTTCAATTCTTTACTCTCCTTTTTTTCTGATATCCCTATGATGCAAATGTTGGTACATTTGACATTGTCCCAAAGGCCCCTTAAAATATCCTTATTGTTTCAGATAGTATTTTCTCTTTGCTGTTCTGATTGGGTGTTTTCTAAATCTTACCTACTACCTTATCTTCTAAATCACTGACTCGATCCTCTGATTCACATAATCTACTGTTGTTTCCCTCTAATATATTCTTCATTTCAGATATTGTATTCTTTATTTCTGACTTTTAAAAAATGTTTTTTATCTCCATATTTATGTTTCCTAATTCTGTGTTGAAGTTCTCCCTGAAATCATTAAGCATCCTCATAAGCAGTGTTTTGAACTCTGCATCTGGTAGATTGCTTGTCTCCATTTTGTTTAGTTCTTTTTATGGAGATTTGTTCTGTTCTTTCATTTGGAACATGTTTCTTTGTCTACGCCTTTTGGCTGCCTCCCTGGGTTTGTTTCTATGTATCAGGTAGGGCTGTTATACCTCCCAGTGTTAGCAAAGTGGCCTTATATAGTAGGTGTCCTATGGGGCACCTACTATAGCGATAAAGTGTCAAAGTTATTTGAAATATGCACAGACTTTTCATGGTAAAAACAAAGTATTGTTTATTTTGTACTGTGTACTAAATATTATATATTTGAGTTATTTATTCAATACCCAAATATTTCCTCATGCTGAGCCTTTGCAGTCAGAATGTTCTTTCCTTATCTTTGTCAATCGCTAATCTGTTCTGTTCCCTATACTTTTACCTTTCCCAGAATGTTACATAAATGGAATCTTACAGTCTGTATCCCCTTAAATCTGACTTCCTTTATATAGCATAATGTTTTGAAGTATATTCAAGTTGTTATATGTATAAATAATCTGTTTCTTTTCATTGCTGAATAGTTAGTACTCTACAATATGGATGTGCTAGCTTTTTTACCCATTCAACAATTGATGGGCATGTACGTTTTTCCAGTTTGGGCAGTTATGAATACTGCTGCTGTAAACATTTATGTATAGGTTTTCATGTGAACACAAGGGTCCATGTTTTTCTTGGCTAACTTCTTAGACATGAACTTGTTGAGTCATTCAGTAAATATATGTTTACCTTTGTAATAAACTAGCTGACTATTTTCCAGAGTGGCTGTACCATTCTGCATCCCCACCAGCAATGTATGAGTGTTCCAGTTTCTGCGCATCCTTACCACCCTTATGTGTTGTCTGAAGAGACAATCTATGTTCCAATGTTGTAAGACTTAATATAGTTAAGATGTCAATCTCCCTAAATTGATCTGTAACTTAACACAGTCTTCAACAAAATCTCAATATGATTCTTTGTAGATATAGACAAGCTATTTCTAAAATGTATATGGAAAGGTAAACTAGAATAGTCCAAAAATTTTAGAAAAATGGGATCTTTAAAAAAACTTAACCAGGGACGGCTGAATGGCACATTGGTTAAGAGCTGGCTTTGGATGCCAGCGGCCCCGGTTCAGATCCCACGTATAAGGGCCAGTGATATTGCCCTCTTAAAAAAAAAAAAGCAACTTAACCATACTGCCATTAACAGACCAAAAAACAAAAGTAAGAAAAATTTCTTAATATCATCAAATACACAATCAGTGTTCAATTTCCCAACTTGTCTCATAATTTTTAGTTTGCATTATGTTTGCATTAGTAACTACACAAGTTCTATAGAATGTGATTAGTTATTAGAAAAGAACATTAAGGATCAGTAAATCACATGAAGATATGCATGAGCATCATTTGAAAATGTTAGAAAATTGAGTGGATAGATCTATTGAAAGGACAATATATTATGACCAAGTGGGGTAATCCCAGGAATGCAAAGGTTATTTAACATTTGAAAACGAATTAATGTAATTCACCAAATGGAAAGAATAAAGGAGAAAAAAACCATAATCATTTCAATAGACACAGAAAAAGCATGTGATAAAATTGAACAACAGTTCATGAAAAACTTCTCAGCAAACTAAGAATGAAAGGTACTTTCTAAATTTGATAAATGGTATTGATGAAAATTTTTAGCTTACTTCGCAATTAGTGATAAATTATTGAATGTTTACGTCTAATATCAGAAATAGGACAAGAATGTCCACCCTCCCTACTCTTTTTCAATATTTTATTGGTGGCTTAAACAGCAAGAAAAAAATGCACTTATAACAATATCGATGCATAATTAGAAATATAATTACCAAAATGTCACAGAACTTTACACATGACTCCAAAATATTTTTCAGAGAAATTTGAGATATAAAAATTATTTAATCTTATTTAGATGTCAACTCTCCCCTAATTGTTCTGTAGATTCAATGTAATCCAAATCAAAACAAAAGCAGGCTTTTTAAAAATTAGAAATTGACAAGCTGACTCTAAAATTCATAAGGAGGGGATTCAAAGCTGCAAAAACAGCCCAAACAATTTTGATAAAAAAGAACAAAATTGGAAGACTTAAATGATCTGTCTTTAATAAATATGACAAATCTACATTAATCAAGGCAGTGTGGTATAGGCATAAGAATAAACAAATAAGAACATAATAGGCAATCTAGATCTAAACTGACAGAAACATAGTCATTTGCTTTCCAACAAAGGTGCTAATGAAATTCAATGGAAAGAAGAAAATATTGTAAACAGATGGTGCTGAAACAACTGGATATCTATTTTAAAACAAATGCCAACTACCTTACACTGGACATTAAAAATAATTTGGAATGGATTACAGACCTAAATAAAGCAGCTGAAACAAAAAGATTTCTAGAAGAAAATATCTCATTGATCTTTGGGTTAACCAAACTTTCTAAAGAAACAACATTACTCTTAAAAAGAATACAAAATAAATAAATAGAACTTATATAAAAAACCTCTACTCATTAAAAGAAACCATTAGAAAATAAAAAGGGAAATCATAGACATGAGAAACATGTTTGCAATGATTTGTATCTGAATGTTTAAAAAACTCTTACAGGGCTGGCCGAGTGGCTCAGTTGGTTAAGAGCTTGCTCAAGAGTGTGAGCTGAGCTCTGAGCAACAGCAGTTCGATGCCCAGCCCGAGCTGAGCTGCTGTTGAGCTGCCAACAGGTAGCAGGATGGCTCAGCTAAAAACAAACAAACAAACAAACAAAAAACTCTTACAAATCAATGATAACAAACAAATAAAAATTGGAAAAATATTGAACAAATACTTCACAAAAGAAGATATATGAATAGCCAATTGGTTCATGAATGAATACTTAGGATTATTATACAGAAAAATGTAAATTGAGCCAAAATGAGATACCACTATACCCACATTGGAATTGCTTTCATTAATGAAAATGCATGGCAAGGATATAGAAGAACTGAAACTTTCATATGTTGATGTAAAACGGTGTTTCCACTTTGGAAAAAAAATAGCATTTTGAATAAAATCAAACCTGTATTTTACACTGTGGCACAGCAATTCTTCTAGGTATTAACCCAGGAGAAATTCATTGAGCTCGCTCTCTCTCTCTCTCTCTCTCTCTCTCTCTCTCTCTCGCTCCCTCCCCCTTCCTCCTTTCCTCCCTCCCTCCCTCCCTCCCTCCCTCCCTCCCTCCCTCCCTCCCTCCCTCTTCCTCTTTCTCTCTTTCTTTATCCATTATGGCTGCCATCTTTCCACAATCATCCCTTCCCTCAAATTTCCTCTTGATGTGATTCATCTAGGTTTTCTAGTTAAACAAAAGATAGATCAGGCAACCAAATAAAGTACAACTTCAGTGGCTGAGGGTGCTAATTCTCAAAGGAAAGCAATTCACCATCCATGTGCATTTATTAGAAACTAAGGGGTCTTAGAACTGTAAACTAGATTTTTCATAATTAGGTAAACATCTCTCAAACAGTCACTTCTACTTTTTTCTTCCCTTAGTTTGGTGTAGATTTGCATAAAGGACTTTTAAGTGAGGGATAAACTTGAGAATGATATCGAAATCTCAGGCACACATTTGCAGCTCACTGAGATTTCCCATTGGTAGCTTAATTCATGCCCCAATCGTTTATTTAACATATTTTTGTTCTTGAAACACAGTGTCATCTGTTTGAAACTATTGTTTTAGTTGTTCAGTGAGTTCTTGCGTGAATAATTTGACATACTCAGCAGCTCTTTTTAAAGAAAGGACTCTGTTTAAGGTCTTTTCTTCTTTAGAGGCATAATGTGTGTCAGAGGGGAATTAGGAAGGAATTACCTTTGTTTAATGAATACTAAAGTAAAAAAGGATTAAACATCTCTACAAATAGCCATATCCCCTAGGCCTCTTGACTTTAAAGATTGTGGAAGGTAATTATATACTGTAATTAAATTATTTTAATTCAATTTCAAGCTCTGTTTCATGAATAGAAAATATTTTCCTGTTCTGAATAGGAAATACCTTTATTTCAGCTAAATCCTTCTTTAGGAATAAAAGAGAATTTGTCAGTTAAATGAAAGCAACAAGGGACAAAGTAAATTTCACAAAAAAGAAATTCCTGTTTTGATCTCTTCTAGTCTATACATTTTTGGATTGAATATAGCATTCATAAGTAATGTTATTGGCATAAAACTCAGTTAAGCCTTTTAAAACTTGGCTCAATATAAACATTCAACAATCGCAGTCTAAAGAATACAGACTTGCTGCTTTGTGATTTTCTTACCAGTTGTCAAGAGGCACTTACATATCAATTTTAAGATATGAGTTTATAAAATAACTAAACTCATTTCTTATTGCTATTTTAGTTGTTAGTAGAGCACAGAAAGTCATTGGGATATAGTGGAGTGATTGAAGAAATATGTGACTGAATCCTGATCTCTTTAGCTGTACCCTTGGGATAAACTGGTTTAATCTCTGCGAATCTTAAATTCCCTCATTTGCAGAATGAGGAGTAGGGTTAGATGACTTCTAAGGACCCAACCCACTCTAACATTCTGTAGGCCCCCAATGGCAACAAGCAACCATGAAAGTAATAGGGCAGGTACTCTAACTGTATTTTACAGATGTGGAAATTGTGACTCAGAATTTAAGTGACTTGCTCACAATACCACATCTAGGAATTGGAGGAGCTAAGATTCTGAATCAGAACCCTCTGATGCTTAGTCCTGTATTCTTTGGGCTGTATGATACTTCTGTGATTAACTTATTATAGTCATGAAAAGAAAAAACATAATTACTGTTCCTTTTTGTGACTGACTGTGTACAAGTCCAAAGTCAATGGTAGAGAAGAGAATGCTGTGGACACTTGTAAAGACTAGTAACACTGAAAGTAAAGGCAACAAAGAAAGAGCCCTTCAATGAGTAGACTTTGATTCTATAAATCCAATCTGTGGACCATTCAAAAGAAAATAAATAGAGGATAGAACCACGAGTTTGGGCAGAGAACACCTCCCTTTTAAAAAGATCCTCAAGGGAGGGTGATTGGTTAGCTCAGTTGGTTAGAGCATCATGCTGATAACACCAAGGTTGCCGGTTCAATCCCAGCATGGGCCACTGTGAGCTGCGTCCTCCCTAAAAGGGTCAACTATGCCATTGTAGCATGAAAGCAATGAGTAACCAATGACCATGGCTGTTCCCCAATAAAATTTAAAAAAAAATTAATTAAAAATAAATGAAAGGTCCTCAAGTGTTAATATGCCACCACCCTACCCTGGACAGATTCTTTGGAACATTGGTTTGCCTACATGTCTGTTTCCCTTTACTAAAAATAATTCTTTTTTGGAGAAAGATTACATCTTATCTATTTCTGTACTCCTAGCACCTAGCTCAGCATCCAGCACTAAATAGATTGAATGAGTGTAAGCAAGTATTTAGGGATGGTGTTGTGGGAGACAACTCATCTTTTGTCAGAACAGCAGCAGTAGCTCTCACCCAATTAATATTTATCGAATACCTACTACATGCCAGCCATTCTTCTAGGTGATACAAGGAACATAACAGATGCATAGCTCTGCCCTAGTCGAGCTTACCTTCTAGTGGAGGAAACAAGACAATAAACAAAAAGAAGTGGGACTGATTGTACTTAGATGTTGATAAGTGAAATGGAGGAAAATAAAGGATGGAAAGAGGACTCTGGCTGTCAAAGTATGGGATTATATCTAAACAGGGAGGACAGGAATGAAAAGGTCACGTTTAAACAGACTGGACACGTTTGCCAAAAGTGGACTAGAAGTTTCACATGCATGTATCAGTTTCCTAAGATTGTCATAACAAAGTACCCAAAACCGAGTGGCTTAAACAATAGAAATGTATTGTCTCTGAATTTCAAGATCAAGGTATAGGCAGGGTTGGTTATTTCTGAGGGCTGTGAGGGAAGAATTTATTCTATGCCTCTCTCCTTGGCTTATAGATGACCATCTTTTCCCTATGTCTCTTCACATTCATCTTTCCTCGATGTCTAAATTTCCCCTTTTTATGAGAACACCAGCCATAATGAATTAAGGTCCACTCCGATGATCTCATTTTAATTGATTACATGTGTAAAAGACACTATTTCAAAATGAGGTTCCTTTCTGATCCTGGAGGTACTGGAGGTTAACACTTCAGCCTATGAATTTTTTGGGGGGAGGAGGATAAGATTCAACCTATAAAGTACGTTATTTCATTTAATCCTCATAATAACTCTATTGCTGAGCATGTTGGATACGGAGATGAATGACAGTTCATTCTTTTCATTCAGGCATGGATGGAACAAATAAAGGAAATATACAGATAAATTTAATATAGATGACATGAATAGGAAGAAACACATGGAGGAATACCTAACCACTACTTGGGTAGAATCAGAAGTGCTGTTGAAGGCTAATTGGGAGAGGATATGCCTCACCTTATCCTTGAGAAGCAGGAGAATTTAGCTATATAAAATGTGGAGGGGTGGTAGTAGAAAGACAAGGAACTATTCAAGCCAGGGGAGCAACTTCTAGAAATGCTAGGAAGAGACACAGATTATAGAGTATTTGGGGAACCACAGTTATAAACAAAACCATTTTTTTTTGAGGGCAGTATCATTGGCCGTCATATGAGGGACCGAACTGGGGCCGCTGGCTTCCTAGGCTAGCGCTTAAACAAAACCATTTTTACTGGGTGTGTTAAATACTACCATTTAAGCAAAAAAAAAATGTTTTTTATACATTGCGTTGTGTTAAGGTGATTTTCAGCTTGCCTTTAAAGTTTTGCAAATGTGACTGCATTCAAGAAGGACCATGAGAGGGCCAGCCGAGTGGCGCGGTGGTTAAGTGCTGGCTTGGGACGCCAGCAGCCCTGGTTCAGATCCCACATAGGAGGGCGAGTGACACTGCCCTCTAAAAAAATAAAATAAAATAAAAATGAAATAAAATCATGAAAAAAATTTAAAAAATTAAATATATATATATATATATATATATATATATATAGAGAGAGAGAGAGAGAGAGAGAGAGAGAGAGAGGGACCATGAGAATGATACAACCTGGCAGCTTAATTAAGTTTCTAAAATGCTTCTGAACAAAATTAATATGTGAGGATACCAGCCCAAATCATTTGGACTGAACAGACTTTAGCTCATACACAAAGCTCCAAGAAATGCAGGGATAGTAAAAAATTTCAATACAGCAATATTGATAATAGTGATTAAAGAATTGTTTATTCTTTCCCTGGATACCTTTTCCCATTGGCTGTTTCAAAGTCAACATGGTTATCAGAACCTTTCAAAGCAAAATTAAAACCCTGGGGCTAGGTGGCCATTTGGCAAATCCTCCTATGTATATCTTAGTAAACCCAAGTGGATAGAAACAAAATAAACTTAATTCCAGTGTAAAGTTTACTTATCCTTTGAAGAAGGTGATGCTAAATATTAGTATTGAGTAAACTCAAATTCTCTTGTTGATCATCTTAGATGTGCGCCAACTGGCAAGATCAAGACTGAAACTTCTCATTTCTGGTTTTAGGATGTATTTTATCAATAAGATAACAGGCATAAGAAATAATGAGCCCCACATTACACAGTCCTTTCTTATTTGCAAAGTCTTTACACAGATGTCATTTCAAATGTCCTGTACGTCTATTCTGTGAGAATTGCAGGATAGAGATTATGATCCTCGTTTCATAGAAGAAAAAAATTGGCTCTGGGAGTTGATGTTTTAAATGTTATAATCAGGAAAGGGTCCAGCACTAGCACCCCAAAATTTGAACATATCAAAGAATGGATGGGTCTTAAAATGCTATACTGGTAAGCAACTCTACCCTAACACTCTGATTTCCCAAAAAGTCTCAGACCTAAGATTATATGAAATCCTACACAGATGAAATGTAATAACTTTATATCTTACAGACACAATTGTCAACCATGAGTGTTCATAGAGTAGGCAATGAATCAATCCAACACACAACTCTGAGCTGCTATTATGTGTCTCATTATGTTTGTGTGATAAGAGTAGATAGAGATAAAGCAAATGCACACTTGGCCCTCAAGAAGTAACTGTCTAAAAAACAGGTAGCTTGAGTCTACACTGCCAGCCTCTTCCTGGATTAACTCTTGATTCCCAGCTTTAGAATCTCCAAGAGTTTGGGACCTGTGGCAGAGAAGCACTGATTGCAGCCCCACTCCTTAAGAAGTCCAATGTAGCATCCACTGAAACCTTCCTTCCTGTGGTACTCTAACAGTGCTAAGACTTGAGTATAGTCTGGGTGGAACTGTTTTCTAGGTTCAGCACAAGGTGTGGAATGAGTAACCTTGACAGGAATTCAGAGATGGTTCATAGTAAGATTAAATTGAAGTGAACAAGAGCAAGTCAACAGAGATATCCCTGAGTTGCCTTTCGATATAATACAAACAATAAGGATAATAATAAGGATAATGCCTGATGAGGTACCAAGGGATTGGAGCACAGTGGTCAGGTGATTGGAGTTGGGTTTACACTGGCACAGATTTCTTTTTTTTTTTCTTTCCATTTTACCTTCACTAATTTCCATTAGATGTTGATGTGATAATTGAAACTAGGATGCAAGGATGTGATTGGCCTAACAAGCAGCCTCCCTGGAGGACCTCAGGTCTGAGAATGGTAGCTTCCTTATCAGTAATGGCAGTCACAGTAATTTCAGAGATATGGAGGGAATAGCTTCCATCCTATTTTAGGTGGGTTCACTGCATCCTCCAACTTGTAAGAAGTACAGTACACAGAAAGTAAAGGTAATCACATTATCACCTAACTACTTGGACCATAGCAATAGCCTCCTTGCTGGTCTCCCTGCTTCTTTTCTTGTCCCCAATCCCCATTTTCACAGAATCTCTTCTCTATATGGCATACAAAGATGCTGTTATGAAATACATCTTTGCTGTACTAAGTCACAAACATGACTGGCAATGTTATCGTAGAGGGGGAAGATATGGAAGCAAGTCGTGAAATTTAAGTTAAGTGTTAGATATTTGAAAATTTGTGTGCAATGAATCTGTGAGATCAGTTGTGCCCTTTGGAGGGTTAAAAACACACATACTCAAAGCGAAGGGATTGGGATAGATATTTCATGCAAATGGAAAACAAATATGAGCAGGTTAAAGCTGAAATGAGTTTTTTGTGGGCAGCATATAGTTGAGTTTGTTTGTTTTTGTAATTCATTTGACCTCTATATGTCTTTTTATTGGAGAATTTAGTCCATTTTAATTTTTTTTTTAAGATTTTAATGGGGAATTGGGGGATGGGAACAGCGTTGGGGAACCGGGAAAGGGGAACAGACAAGTTGCTGACCTTTTGTTCTTCAGTCTAGTTGTGGAGGACATTGCTTCACTGCACTATGTTGGTATTGTGATCTTTGCACTCTCCCAGCTAAGGCAGTCGGTTGCCGGTCATTTGACAGTTGCTCATGGCAGCTCACTGCAGCAGGGGCTGCAGACTACGCCATCACTGGCAACTCACAGGAACCCAGCTCCAGGTTGAGCTGTTTTTCACCATTTTGGCTGTAGAGGGCGCAGTGACATTGGCCCTTTATGTGGGATCTGAACCAGGGCCCTGCTGCTCAGAGCTGGCGTCCCAAGCCAACTCTTAACCAACACGCCACTCGACCAGCACGAAGAGATAGGAATTTTAATATACCTATAACTAGTAAAGGGACTGAATCAACCAGTGTGATTAGAGCACAGTGCGGGGGAGAATAGAATCCAATGGGGCAAAGATGCCAAGGAACGTAGTGCTAGTTCTATCAGGAAAGCTCACAGCACAGTTTTGGGTATGATCCCAAATGGAAAGTAAGTTCCTTGAAAGCACAGACTTCATTCAGCTAACCATTGTTTTCTCAGCACATATAGTAATGCCTGACTCATAATACATCAATGTTTGTCAAATGAATAATCAAATGTAAGACTTTAAATTATTACTATTGCTGTTATTGTAATTCTGCAAGGCATGAGAGATTTCCACGGAATGACCTCAGGGAATCCAATTTTAGCTATTTATAATGTGAGAAGTCATTGCTTAAACGTCATTCGCCCCACTATCAAATAATGATTTAAAAAATACTCACCTAGGGCCGGCTGAGTGGCGCATTGGTTAAGCGCTGGTTTTGGGATGCCAGCGGCCCCGGTTCGGATCCCACATGAGGGCCAGTGACACTGCCCTCTACAGCTAACAACAGCTCCACCTGGAGCTTTGCTGTGCGAGCCCTGGCGACGGTGTAGGCTGCAGCCCCTGCTGCAGTGGGCTGCCATAGGTTACAGTGAGTGGCCCGCGGCCAGCGTGAGCGGCTGGCAGCCAAGCGTGAGCTGCCAATAGCCGCGATGAGCGACATCCAGAGGCCAGCGACCGATCTGCCTCATTCGGGAAGAGCGCAATGACGATACCAACAGTGAAGCAACATCCTCCGCAACTAAACTGAAGAACAAGAAGACAGCAACTTGTCTGTTCCCCTTCCCCGATTCCCCAACGCTGTTCCCCTCCACCAATTCCCCAATAAAATCTTAAAAAAAAAAAAAAAATACTCACCTAATTTAATTATTTGTTTTCTTTACCGGGTGGGAAAACTGAGGCCAAGGGAAGTGAAGGAATTTGACTCAAGTGATCCACTCAGTCAGAGGAAGAGTCAGGAACAGACTCCAAGTTTTGAGTTCTTTCACATCCCCTGGTTACAGTCTGCCCCTCAAAATCTGTTAGAGCCAATTCTCTCTAGCTGTAACTATAAAGACACTGCAACCCTTGTACGCTGTTGGTGAAATGTTAATTGGTGGAGCCACCCTGAAAAACAGTATGGAGGTTCCTCAAAAAATTAAAACTAGAACTTGCATATAATTCAGCAATCCCATTACTGAGTATATATCAAAAGGAAATGAAATCAGTATCTTGAAGAGCTAGCTATCTGGACTCACATGTTCATTGCAGCATTATTCACAATAGCCAAGATATAGAAACAATATATCTGTTGACAGATAAATGGATAATAAAGTGTGGTATATATACAATGGAATATTATTCATAGATGAAAAGACAGAAATTCTGCCATTTGGCATGACATGGGTGAAACTTGAGGGCATTATGCTAAGTGAAATAAGTGAGACAGAGAAAGACAAATACTGTATGGTTTCACATATAGAATCTTAAAAAAAAAGTCAAATTCATAGAAACAGAGGGTAGAATGGTAATTGTCAGGGACTGGGATGTGAGGACTATGAGATGCTGGTCAAAGGATACAAACTTTCAGTTGTAAGATGAATAAGTTCTAGGGGTATAATGTACAGCAAGATGACTATAGTTTATAATACTGTGTTGTATACTTGAAATGTTCTGGAAAGTAGATCTTAAGTGTTCTTAACACACACACACCAGATAACTATATGAGGTGATAGATGTCTTAATTAGCTTGATTATGGTAATCATTTCACAATGTATACATATATCAAACCATTGCATTTTACACCTTAAATATACACAATTTTGTGAATTATACATCAATAAAGCTAGAAAAAAACCCAAAACACTGCAATTCCTCAGTGAAGTAGTTAGGGAGGGTTTCCTTCTATTTTGTTTTCTTTTTGTTTAGGAAAAGGAAAGACAATGGCATAGTTATAACATATGGCTTAAAAATAAATTTCAGTGTGGTATTTACATTTGGTCTGAATTATCCGATATTTTCAAGGAAAGAAAAGAGTATATACTTAGTGTATATTAAATATAGTTTCTTTCTCAATAAATCTTTGAATACTCATTAACTTCCTTTTAATTTTCCATGACCTCACTAGTACTGCAATAGAATATTTAGAGAAAGGAAGCACATTACTGGCAAATGTTTTTGGATTCTACATCATGAGCTGTAACTCAAAACTTGCACATACATAAAAACTGTTAAAACTGTGTGGAGGGGCCAAGTGGTGTGTTGGTTAAGAGCTGGCTTGGGACGCCAGCAGCCCTGGTTCGGATCCCACATATGAGAGCCAGTGACACTGCCCTCTATAGCTAAGATGGTGAACAACAGCTCCACCTGGAGCTGGGCTGCTGTGAGTCCCCGGGACGGCATAGCTGCAGCCCCTGCTGCAGTGGGCTGCCATAGGCTACAGTGAGTGGCCGGCAGCCAGCATGAGTGGTTGGCAGCCAGTGTGAACTGCCAAGAGCCTCTGTGAGCAGCCGTCCAGAGGCCAGAGAATGATCTGCCTCACCCGGGAAGAGCACAATGATGATACCAACATGGGCTAGTAAAGCAATGTCCTCCACAACTAGACTGAAGAGCAAAAGGACAGCAACTGGTCTGTTCCTCTTCCCCGATTCCCGAACACTGTTCCCCTCCCCCATTCCCCAATAAATTCTTTTAAAAAAAAACTGTTGAGAATTTTTTTTTTGGAAAAATATACTGCAAACGTTTCAAAATGTATACATTTACCTTGTCAATAGGTTTATTATTAGCACAGAAAGAACATTACCTCGCCCCTTTTCCTGGATGAAAACTATACACAGAGCATAAATTATAACATTGGTGAAGTAATCCTGATTTCATAAAGCACTGCACAATAAACTGCAGCAGAAAAATTAGAAGAAATTCAAAACAGACAAGATATCACTCATTCTAAAGACTTTCAACAGCACTCAATGAAAAAGAATCTTCTATTATTTCTAGAGACCATTAGATGATTACTGTGAAATGTATAAACACAGAGTTGGAAATCTGAGATCCATAGTAAGTAAGCAAAGAACTCAGTGAAAAATCAAGAAAGGAATAAAAGCAGTGAACAGAGGACTACTTTTCATGTTAAGACAAGGGTTCGTTGCTAATGGGGTCTGGGATCTCAGCAGAAGTTTGTGTTAATGGACAACTCTTTCAAGAAGGGAACATTTACTGAACCAGAATGCACAAAGATGATCCCCAATGAGAGTATTACAATGATGAGCAAGCTGGCTGCCATAACCACAATTACCTTGCACCTTTGAAAGTTTATCCATTATTGTTTTGATACCCACAGCTTGTTACTAATGCTGACATTAGTATGGAGGGGCATTACAGTGTAGGTGGTAGGAGCATGGTGCTGGAGCCAGAATATTGGCTTGAAACTATGGTAGCCTGACGAAATTGGACAAGGAATTCAACCTCTCTTTGCCTTAGGGTCTTCCACTATGATAAGGAGCAATAGCTTACTCAAAGAGTTGTTAAAGTGATTAATCTATTGGGTCGTCGGGAAAGTCATGACGCATTTTTACTTTGAAAAACATAGAAAAATACCTCATGACTTTCCTGACGACCCAATAGTTCTTTCATGTAAGTTGCTTAGAATTGTGGGTGGCACATGAGTAACTTGTCAGTCATTAGCACAATTTTTACACAGTTGTTCTTATCTACACATTGCATCAAGCATTTTATAAAAGTGCATATATTCGTGCTTGTGTACACACACATATTATTTCTTGATAACCTGTAATGTGCCACACACTCTTAAGAATGTGACCATTTTTGAAATGACTACAGACATCACAGAAATACAAAAAATTTTAAGAAATTACTATGAGCAACTATATGCCAACAAACTTGACAATCTGGAAGAAATGGATAATTTTTTAGAAGTATACAACCTTCCAATGCTAACTCGAGAAGAAACGGAAAATCTAAATAATCTGATTACTACCAAGGAAATTGAATCAGTAATCAACAAGCTCCCAACAAACAAAAGCCCTGGACCAGATGGCTTCACAAATGAATTTTATCAAACATTCAAAAAAGAACTATCACCTATTCTTCTCAAACTAGTCCAAAAAATCCAGAAGGAGGGAAGGCTCCCAAATTCTTTTTATGAAGCCACTATCACCCTGATTCCAAACCCAGATAAAGACAGCATAAAAAAGGGAAACTATAGGCCAATATCACTGATGAACATAGATGCAAAAATTCTCAATAAAATATTAGCAAAGAGAATTCAGCAATATATTAAGAAGATTCATACATCATGATCAAGTGGGTTTCATCCATAGTACACAAGGCTGGTGCAACATCCGTAAATCAATTACTGTGATACACCACATCAACAAAATGAAGAATAAAAATCACATGGTCATATCAATAGATGTAGAAAAAGCATTTGACAAAATCCAACAGCCATTTATGTTAAAAAAAACCCTTAGCAAAGTGGGTATACAGGGATCATATCTCAACATAATAAAGGCCATATATGATAAACCTGCAGCTAACATCATACTCAATGGGGAAAAGCTAAAACCATTCCCTTAAGATCAGGAACAAGATAAGGCTATCCACTTTCTCCTCTTTTATTCAACATAGTTCTGGAAGTTCTAGCCACAGCAATCAGACAAGAAGAAGAAATAAAAGGCATCCAAGGGCTGGCTGAGTGGCGCAGTGGTTAAGCGCTGGCTTGGGAAGCCAGCGGCCCCGGTTCGGGTCCCTCATTATGAGGGCCAGTGACACTGCCCTCAAAAAAAAAAAAAAGCATCCAAATTGGCAAGGAACAAGTAAAATTGTCATTGTATGCAGATGACATGATACTGTATATAGAGAACCCCAAAGACTCCATCAAAAGACAGTTGGAACTAATAGACGAATTCAGTAAAGTAGCAGGATATAAAATCAATGTTCAGAAATCAGTGGCATTTGCATATACCAGTAATGAACTAGCGGAAGGAGAAATTAAGAAAACTGTCCCATTTACAATTGCTTCAAGAACTATAAAATACCTAGGAATAAATTTAACCAAAGAAGTAAAAGATCTGTACTCAGAAAATAATAAGACACTGAAGATAGAAATCAAAGAAGATACAAATAAATGGAAACACCTACCATGCTCATGGATAGGAAGAATTAATATAGTTAAAATGTCCATACTGCCTAAAGCAATATATAGATTCAATGCAATTCCCATCAAATTACCAAGGGTATTTTTCACGGAAATAGAAAATATAATCCTAAAATTTATATGGAACCATAAAAGACCCCGAATAGCCTCTGCAATCCTGAGAAATGAGAACAAAGTCGGGGGTATCATGCTACCAGACATCAAAACATACTACAAGGCTACAGTAATCAAAACAGTATGGTATTGGCATAAAAATGGGCACATAGATCAGTGGAACAGAACAGAGAGCCCAGAAATAAATCCATGCATATACAGACAGTTAATCTATGACAATGGAAGCAAGAATTTACACTGGGGTAAAAATAGTGTATTTAATAAATGGTGCTGGAAAAACTGGACTGACACATGCAAAAAAAGAAACTGGACCACCTCCTTATGCCATATACAAGAACAAATTCAAAGTGGATTAAAGACTTAAATGTAAGACCTGAAACCATAAAACTCCTAGAAGAAAATACAGGGAGTAAATTTGCAGACATTACTCTGAGCAATTTTTTTACTGATACATCCCCAAGGGCAAGGGAAGTAAAAGAAAAAACGAACATATGAGATTATATCAAACTTAAAAGTTTTTTCACAACAAAAGAAACCATGAATTAAGCAAAAAGGAAGCCTACTGAATGGGAGAATATATTTGTCAATGATATATCTGATAAGGGGTTAATATCTAAAATTAATAAAACACTCATGCAACTCAACACCAAAAAAACAAACATCCCATTTAAAAAATGGGCAGAGGAAATGAAGAGACATTTCTCTAAAGAGGACATACAGATGGCCAACAGGCATATGGAAAAAATGTTCAACCTCACTGATCATTAAGGAAATGCAAATAAAAACCACCATGAGATACCACCTCACTCCAGTCAGAATTGCTCTCATCAATAAATCAACAAACAACAAATGCTGGCGGGGCTGTGGGGAAAAGAGAACCCTGCTGCACTGTTGGTGGCATTGTAGATTGGTGCAGCCATTATGGAAATCAATATGGAGGTGTCTCAAAAAACTGGAAATGGAACTACCTTTTGACCCAGCAATTCCATTCCTAGGCATTTATCCTGAAAAACCCAAGACACTAATTCAAAAAAATATATGCACCCCTATGTTCATTGCAGCACTATTTACAATAGCCAAGACTTGTAAACCATCGAAATGCCCATCGGTAGACGACTGGATTAAGGAACTGTGGTACATTTACACAACGAAATATTACGCAGCTATAAAGAAGAAAGAAGTTGTACCATTTGCAATGATATGGATGGACCTAGAGAACATTATGTTAAATGAAATAAGTCAGTCAGAGAAAGACAAATACCATATGATCTCACTTATATGTGGAATCTAAAGAACTGAATAAATGAGCAATGTAAACAGAAATAGTCTGAGAGACACCAAGAAAAAACTGATGAGGGCTAGATGGGATGGGAATGAGGGAGAAGGGGAAGGGAAGAAGCAACATAAACTGATAACTACAATACTACTGCAGAGACAGAAGAGACAGTTTAGGGAATATAATCAATAAGGTTGTAAATATTTTTTTTTAGGGGAACAGAAGGATGCATGTCCTTTTAGGGAGACCACTTCATGGACATTGTAGTGGCCTGACCACTGCACTGTACATCTGAAGCTGCTGCTGAACAATATTATATGTCAACTGTAATTTAACACATATATAGTCATGAGATGTGGAATATAGTGTGGGATGGAGTCAATGGAATTTTAATAGTTATGTATGATATCGGGGGTGGGGGGACAGGGGAGGGGGGAGAGGGAGTCACTTTGTAAGGGATAAAAATAACTATTGCATTGTTTTGTACATCTGTAACTAATAATAATAATAATAATAAATAGAAAAAAATGTGACCATTTTATTCACTATTCACAACTCTATAATAAAATGATCTATACGAAGAATAACAATGACTACTAGTAAATAACATGTCAATATTTTTGGAATGCTTACTGTGTACCTTGTGCTATGCTAAGTGCTCTGCTCTGTGTGAATTATCTCATTAGTCTTCACAACTACACCATGTGCTATGTATTGTTATGTCCACTGGCTGCATGAGAAAAACGAAGTAGGCAGAGTTTTAGTGACTTGCCCAATGTAACACATCTGTAAGTGGTATAACATGTATTCGAATACAAATCTCTCTGGCTTCAGAGTCTAGACTCAGTTCTTCAAACCACAACCTCTCCCTCTCAGCCTTTCCCCCATCTGGAAAACCTAGAGCCTCTCCCAAAGCAGTCACAATCAAACTCCAGAGTGAAATGTTTGTTTCCCAAAACTTTTGTGACACTACACTTACCTGGCTCTCTTCCTATCTCACTAGTCTGTCCCTCTTAATCTCCATTGCTGGTTTCTCCTCATCTCCCTGCACAATAAATGTTGATCTCCCTGCACAATAAATGTTGGAGAGGCCCAGAGCTCAGTCCTTGGATCTCTTCCCTTTTGCATCTATCCTTACTCCCTTGGTTCTCGTGTCCAGTTCCATGGCTTTAAATAAAATCGGTAAGTGGGAGACTCCTACATTTATCATCTAGACTGTCACTCTCTTTCTAAACATCTGGTTTGTATATCAAACCACCTACTTGAAGTCTTTGCTTGGGTGTCTGATACGCATCTCCAATTTAACATGTTCAAACCAATTTCCCGATTGTTCCCCCACATCAACTCTTCCCCCAATCTTTCTCATTCCAGAATCTAGCAATTGTATCATTTCCATTGCTCAGTCCAAAAACAAAATCAGGGCCTGCCAAGTGGTGTGGTGGTTAAGCGCTGGCTTGGGAAGACAGCGGCCCCGGTTCAGGTCCCACATATGAGGGCCAGTGACACTGCCCTCAAAAAAAACAAAAAATAAAAAACAAAAACAAAAACAAAACCATTGTGACTCCTTTCTTTCACCACGAAAATCTTCTCAGTTCTACATAGGACCTATTTCTTAAGTAACGTAAGCTTTTCTTTGGCAACTAGCTCACTGTTTTTTTTGTTTTGTTTTGTTTTGTTTTGTTTTTTGAGGGCAGTGTCATTGGCCCTCATATGTGGGACCCAGTCCCGGGCCGCGGGCTTCCAGCTCTTAAACACTGCACCACTCGGCCGGCCCAGGAGCTATTTCTTGAATCCAAACACATCTCACTAATTTCACCACCATATTGTTAATCCCAGCTACCATCATCTTTCATCTAGACGACTGCAATTAATTTTATAAGTGGTTTCCTTGCTTCTGTTCTGACCACCTAAACAGCATTATTTTTGCAACAGTGTTTTCTATGCACCAGACACTCTCCTGTGTACTTACCTTCATTAATTCATTTAATTTTAACAACATTCCTATGAGATAGGTCCTATCATTCTTCTATTTTACTGCTAATGATATCAGTGCTTTAAAAAAAATGAGTTCACTTGACCAAGAACAATGTTAGTCTTGCTCTTTCCATGATTCAGCAATCCAGTAATTAATTCTTAGGGCTTTATGCAAGAAAATAAAGCAACAAAACATAGAGGGTTAAAGGCATTCATTAATATGTTAATTATAGTTGGAAAATGTCAGCAACACTGTATTGGTCTCCAAATAGGTCAATAGTTAAATAAATTAGATTTTACTAATGCAATAAAATATTAAGTTCTCATTAAATACAAGTATTAAAAATATAAAGCATCATAGACAAATACTCATAGTGTGTATGTGAGATAGTAACAGTTTGCAGTAACAATTTGCCCACTGTAGGAATTCAGATTGACTAAGGAGGTAATAGGGAAGATTCAAAGTCTATTGAAATGAATCAGTTAAATTGTGTAGACTCCAAAGGTCTTTTCCTTGAGTTTGAATGGGCGCTGAGGCATGTTTTGCACGGGCATTCAGGGAAGGGACCATTCTCAAGGAGGATAGCATAGTAACTTATGTTGGCCCCTTGGCCTGGCTCTATGAACTCAGGTCTGAGCTCTGTGGAGAGACTGCAGGAAGAAACTGAAATAACTGTCCCATGAAGAGTACCCATGTATCAGGTGCCAACAGTTCCACTGAGCTGTCTAATGTATTCCCCTCCCCCTTTGCCTTCATACATTGTCTACACATATTTGATTCAAGCTTACCTGCCATTTCCCCTTACAAGTTTTGCCTGTCAGCCCATCTGGGATAGGAATCCTTTCTTTGTTTTTTTTAATGCATCTTCTCTTATCATGGCACTTATCACACATTACTGTAATTATTTAATTTCTGTCTCTTACTCTACTCCTGTAAACCCCTAGAGGGCAAGAACAAGTCTATTTTTGTTCTGTAAGCAAGGATGATATCTGTAGCTCCTAGCACAGTGTCTGGATCAAAGTAGGTCATCAATAAAACATCCTGAGTGTAACCAGATTCTTTACTGATTCGAAAGCCAATTATTTCACAATCCAAAACAGCACTGGTAAACAATGAAAATATTTACTAAAGCCCTAAAGGAAATGACACAGGGAATTACATTGCATATCACCCAGAACTATATTCTAAAAATCTTCTTCATACACCTCTCTCCACTAAGTATCACTAATTACTGCTTAGCATTCATTTTTTCATTCAGTTTTGCACAAGGAAAACATATAATTCTAAATAAATCAAAACCAAATAAAAAGTAGAGTTTTCCAGCCCATTTTTTTTCCCTCTCTTCTTTGTCCTCTTTCCTATCTGATGTCTTCTGCTTTTAAGAGAATAACTCCAGGTACTTTCTAATGTAAACCACTTTAGCATTTATTTCTGGCTACAATTTAGCAGCTGACACATACTACCCAAATTATAGCAAATGCTTAGAAAAAAATTTTTAGATAATTTTTTATTGTTCAAGTACAGTTGAAACACAATATTGTATTAGGTTCAGGTGTAAAACACAGTGATTAGACATTTATATAACTTACAAATGGATCACCCTGATTTAAAAACAAATGAAATACCCATTTGACACCATATGTACGAGTAGTAATTACAATATTATTGACTATATTCCTTATGCTATACCCTACATCCCCATGACTATTTTGTAACTAACAATTTGCACTTATTAATCCCTGCCCCTTTTTCACCCTTCTCCCAAACGCCCCTCCCATCTGGCAACCATCAAAATGTTCTCTGTATCGGGCCAGCTGAGTGGCTCCGTGGTTAGGCGCTGGCTTGGAAAGCCAGCCGCCCCGGTTCGGGTCCCATATATGAGGGCCAGTGACACTGCCCTCAAAAAAAAAAAAAAAAAAAAAAAGGTCTCCTTATCTATGAGTCTGTTTCTGTTTTGTTTCTTCACTTATTTTGTTCTTTAGATTCCACATATAAGTGAAATCATATGACATTTGTCTTTCTCTGTCTGACTTACTCCACTCAGCACAATACCTTTTAGGTCCATCCATGTTGTTGCAGGTGGCAAGGTTTCTTTTTTTTTTATGGCTGAGTAATATTCTATTGTATATATGAATCACCTCTTCTTTATGCATTCATCTATTGATGGACACCCAGGCTGCCTCCACATCTTGGCTATTGTATGTAATGCTGCAATAAACATATGGATGCACATGTCCCTTCAAAGTAGTGTTTTGGGTTTTTCCCGATAAATACTCAGAAGTGGGATTACTGGATCCCTCTTTATCTATTGTTATAGCCTTTTGTTTAAATTCTTTTTGTCTGGTATAAGTATTGCTACCCCAGCTTTTCTTTTTCAATTCCATATTCATGAAATAACTGTTTCCATCCCTTTACTTTTAGCCTGTGTATGTCTTTGGATCTGAAGTGAGTCTCTTATAGGCAGCATTGTTTTATTATCCGTTCAGACACTTCATGTCTTTTAATTGGAACAGTTAACCATTTACATTTACATAATTGTTGATAGATATGTAGTTATTGCCATTTTATTCATATTTTTAATTTTTCTTTTTTTTTTTGTCTTAAAGATATCCCACTAAGTTTCCTTGTAATACTGATTTGGTGATGATGAACTCCTTTAGCTTTTTCTTGTCTGGGAAACTCTTTATCTGTTCTTCAATTCTGAATGATAGCCTTGCTGAGTAAAGTAATATTTGTTGTAGGCCCTTACTTTTTGATCACTTTGAATATTTCATGCCAATCAATTCTTGTCTGCAAAGATTCTGTTGAGAAATCAGCTGACAGTCTTATGGAAGATCCTTTGTAGGTAACTGCTTTTTTCTTGATGTTTTTAAGAGTCTCTCTCTCTGTCTTTAACCCATGGCATTTTTATGTGTTTTTGTGTGAGCATTTTTGGGTTCATCTTATTTGAGACTCTCTGTGCTTCCTGGGCTTTTATTTTAATTTCCTTGACCAAATTAGGGAAGTTTTCCATCATTATTGCTTCAAACAGGTTTTTAATTCCTTGCTCTCTCTATTCTCTTTCTGATACCCCTATGATGTCAATATTAGTACACTTGATGTTGTCCCAGAGGCACCTTAAACTATCTTCATTTTGGGCCGGCCAAGTGGCGCAGTGGTTAAGCACTGGCTTGGGAAGCCAGCAGCCCCGGTTCAGGTCCCACATATGTGGGCCAGTGAGACTGTCCTCAAAAAAGAAAAAAAAAAGAAAAAACTGTCTTCATTTTTTAAATTCTATTTTCTTTTTGCTGTTCTGATTGGGTGTTTTATGCTATTTTATCTTCTAAATTGCTGATTCAAAACTCTGTTCCATTTAATCTACTGTTGATTCCCTCTATTGTATTCTTTATTTCAGTTCCTATATTCTTCATTTCTCACTGGTCATTTTTTATGTTTTCTATCTCCATTTTTATGTTTTCTATCTGTTTGCTGAAGTTCTCCCTGAGATCACTGAGCATCTTTATAAGCAGTGATTTGAACTCTGCATCTGGTAGATTACTTGTCTCCATTTTGCTTAGTTCTTTTTCTGGAGCTTTGTTCTGTTCTTTCATTTGAAACATGTTTCTTTGTCTCCACTGTTTAGCTGCCTCCCTGTGTTTGTTTCTATATATTAGGTAGGGCTGCTATGTCTCCCAGTCTTAGCTGAGTGGCCTTATGTAGTAGGTGTCCTATGGGGCCCAGTGGTGCAGTCCCCCTTGTCACCTGAGACAGGTGCTCCAGGTATGTCCCTTGTGTAGGTTGTGTGTGCCCTCCTGTTGTAATTGAGTCTTGGTTGCTGTTTGCATGTCAGTGGAAGGGATTGACATTTGGCTTGATTGGTTGTGAGCGCTAACTGCAACTACAGTGGAGGAGCTGTCGTGCAGGGGCTGACCCTACAGAGCAGGGTTTGCTTTAGTGGAGCTCTGGAGCCTGCGCAGCCTGTCCTTTGGGTGTGTCATCTGAGGAGGCAGCCAGGTGTTGTTCTGGCTAGGTTGAAGCCGGCCACTGGAAGTGCCAACCTGTAGTCCTCATAGGAGGTTACCCTCCACAGGTCAAATTCACAGCAGCCTGTTCTCTGCCTACAGCCACATGGAAAGAGCCACAAGGCAATCTTCCAATGACCAACACCTGCACTGGGCTTCGAGGTGCCTGGGGTAGGGAAGCCAGCAGCCCCGGTTCAGGTCCCACATATGTGGGCCAGTGAGACTGTCCTCAAAAAAGAAAAAAAAAAGAAAAAACTGTCTTCATTTTTTAAATTCTATTTTCTTTTTGCTGTTCTGATTGGGTGTTTTATGCTATTTTATCTTCTAAATTGCTGATTCAAAACTCTGTTCCATTTAATCTACTGTTGATTCCCTCTATTGTATTCTTTATTTCAGTTCCTATATTCTTCATTTCTCACTGGTCATTTTTTATGTTTTCTATCTCCATTTTTATGTTTTCTATCTGTTTGCTGAAGTTACCAAGAGGTACAGGTCATGCTGAGGTTGATGTTGCTGATTTGGGTTTTGTGAACCTTTGATAAATTTTAGGAAGTCTGCTGCGTGAGCCAAGACAGGCTGTTTGGATGTAAAATTTACTGGATCCAGCTTAGGTGGACCAGCAATTTGGGAGTGGTGGGGTCTCAGGAAATCAGCAGAGTGGGGCAAATAGTGTTAGGAATGTTGATGAAGACTCAGATATGGCGTCCACAGTGTCTGCATGCTGGGTCAGGGGAGGGCTCTACAAAAGACAGTGGATTCTGCCAGCACTTCTATCTGGGAGAAAGCTGCCCCTCCAGGTCTTTGAAGCCAGACAACTCAGTTCTTCTCCATGTGTCCCTGGTGCCTTTTGAGTTGCTGCCCCAGAGCTGGAGCTCAGAGCAATGAGTCTGTCAGTGAGTAAGTTCACATGTGAACCCTTTAAGAGGAACTCCTGGGACTCCAGACACCCTTGTCTTACTCAGCCACCATCTCTACTGTTTTTCACAGCCAGAAGTTTGGGGGATTTCTCTTCCTGCCACTGGAATTCTGGGCTGGGGAGCCTGGTGTGGGGCTGGGACCCTTCACTCCTCAAGGGGTACCCCCACAGCAGAGATATCCCTCTCAATTTTCAACTGCCACACATGAGTTTGGGACCAACCCATTCCATGTCTCCACTCCTCCTACCAGTCTTGATGTGGCTTCTGTATGTCCTTAGTTGGAGGAGCTCTGTTCACCTAGACTTCAGGTGATTCTCAATGATGGTTGTTCTGTAGTTTAGTTGTAATTTTCAGGTGGTCATGAGAGGAGGCAAGCACCGTGCTTACTTACTGCATCATCTTGACAAGAAATCTCCAATGCTTAGACAATTTTAATGTTAGAGCAACAAAGGATCCTTTCTTCTTACGAGATTGGAGTGAGTAGAGTTTAGGGGTGGTGATAATCAAGATAGGGTTGGGAATGTTGCTATAACAAATATGACCTGCTCTTGGACAAGTCAATTGCAAACTAGGAACTTTCCTAAACACTGACTTAGGGACTCAAGCTGCTTCTATCCTGGGGCTTATTGTTACCCTGGCATCAAATAGCCAGTGGGAGGTTAGGAGGAGTTTTGGGGAAAGCATACCAGGTCCTTTAACATTGGCCTGTATGTGACACTCAAGACTTCCACTCACATTAGAATAGCCAAAACTAGTCACATGGGCAATCTAACTGAAAGGAGGCTGGGAAATATAAAAGTGCATATGGTTATCATTGAGCATTGACAGTCTCTTCTAAACGGGGAAAGGAAAGTTCAGGTATATGATTCACAAACAATTGTCTTTGTCATGGTAATAATGTAAAGCAGAGTGGCATTTTTTGTTTACATCAATATTATTTTGCTGTTATTTTCTTATTAAGATGTGATTTTTAAAAACACATTAATAATACAGGAAAGATTTCTGAGTACTTTTGGGTCTCTTTCATAACCAAACCTGAGTATGAATCAGGAGGACCCATTCTTTCTATCTCTGACACAGAGAAAATGGCAGCTTGAGAAAACAAACAGTAAAATAGAATGGACAACCATCTTAAGGATAGGAGTCAGTGTATTAGTTATCTACTGTTGTGTAATAAATTAACTCAAAACTTAATGGGTTGAGAAAACAAATACCTCAAAATGTCTGTGGCTCAAGTCTCTCATAAGGTTGCAGTCAAACAGTCAGCTAGGGCTGGGGTCACATCTGAGGGTTCACCTGGGGAAGGAAAGAATTCATTTCCAAGCTCACTCACTTGGTTTTTGGCAGAACTTGGTTGTTTGGAACCATGGTCCTCTCCAGAGGGCTATGTCACAACATAGTAGCTGTCTTCCCTCAAAGCGACTAATGTAAGAGTGAGAGAAAGCACCTAAGTCAAAAGTTACAATTTTTTAACAGCTTAATCTCAGAAGTGGCAAACTATAAGTTCTGTCATATTTCATCTGTAAGAAGTGAATCATTAAGTCCAGCCCACACTCAAGGGGAGGGTATTACACAGGAAAGTGAATGCTGATTTGGGTGACGGTACTTGTGCTGTTCGCAGCAGTTCAAAGCTTCCTTCTTCCCTGCACTTGAAAGCCTGGCCTGCCTTTTTCCCACTCATGTCTTTTATTTTCTGTTAGCCACATTTGGGGAGTCATTTTGAGGACCTGTTTTAGAGGCTATATATCACAATAATTTTCATAAACAAAATCTTTGCAAAAAAATTTTTTTCAAGGGCCAGCCAAGGGGCTCAGTTGGTTAAGAGCTCGCTCAAGAGTGCGAGCTGAGCTCTGAGCAACAGCAGTTTGATGTCCAGCCCGAGCTGAGCTGCTGTTGAGCTGCCAACAGGTGGCAGGAGGGCTCAGCTAAAAAAAAAAAAAAGCAAACATATTTGAGACCAAAGTTTTAATACTGTTTCTTTTGAGGCTAGAATAAATAATTTAGTTAAATACTACAGCCTTGAAATTAAAATAAGCATTGTTGAAGTGGCAATAAGAGCATATATTACAAACTTTATCCAAAACAAAATCTATGTTTTGAGAACTTTTTAATACGTAATTTATAGCTCCTATCCTAAATTATAATTGTGCACTTTGCCTTCTAGATAGAGACCTTGAAAAGAAAATCTTTCCAATATTGATGCCTTGGGAATATGAAGATAAGAAAGCTTTTTTTTTTTTGACTTGACATTTAGCCATGAGAAAGCATTCCCCTTTGAAAGACATTTCAAATTTCCTGTTCAAACAGGTTTTCTTCAGGGCACTATTGGAGTGAAAGTCCACCATGCCATAAAAATCCCTTAAGGATTTTCCTGACACTTTGTTTGATTCTTGGATCAGACAACAGAGCAAAAGGTAACTCTGGCCAAAAAGAAGTGTGTTCTCCTTGGCCAAAGCACCTTACTTTTAAGAGTCACCAGATTAGCTCACATTAAAAAAAAATCCTAAAGTCACAAAAGCACCATTCTCAGAAGAGATAAGTATAATTCTATGGGCAAAGAAAGAAAAAGAATGCCTGAAGAGTCACTTAATGGCTAGATAAGCAAACTATTTTGGTTTCCTATTAAGAGTATGCTGAACACACACGCACACACACCACACACACACACACCTACACACACCTACACACAGAACTTTTTTTTTTCTTTGAGGGCAGTGTCACTGGCCCTCATATGTGGGACCCGAACCGGGGCCGCTGGCTTCCCCAAGCCAGTGCTTAACCACTGCGCCACTGGGCCCTTGCACAGAACTTTTATCCTGCAATGTTATTGTTATTCCATCTCAGTGCTCTACTCACCACTGGAATAATCATGCTAAAACAGTTCTGACTGAGTCACTACCTACCTTTAAAAGTGTCAAAGGTTTCCCACTGTCAACAAGATGAAGAGCGAGTTCCTTAGCATGAATAATAAACTCCTTTGTGTGCTGTCCTCAACTTTTATTCCTTTCTCAAGTCTTTTACCCACCTTATCTCCCTGCAGTTCTGCGCCAGCACAAGTTATAACCCAGGCCTTCTGACTCTTGTCAATTCCCTGTTTTAGGGTAAGTCACAATAATAGTGACTCTGTTTCCAGTACCTCTGTAGTAGGGCTAGATCTTCTGTCTCACTGCATAACTAAAACAATGTGTCTTTTCATTTAGGCTCCATCTACATCTGAAAAATGTTTTTTTCCCCAGGATCCTGTCTTAATATTTAAATCATGAACACACGCACAAAACCAAACAGATGAATGGAGCAGAATAAATCATCCAGACATATATCTAACTATACATATAGGAATTTAGATTATGATGAAAGTGGCATTTCAAATCACTGAGGGAAAATAATTTCTTAATAAATGATGTTGGTAAAAGTGATTAAATCATTTGGGAAAAGAACACAGAACTATACTCACTACGTTTGTATTTCCACTAAAATGCAAACAATACAATGCTAGAAAACAATGTGTGGTTTAAAAAAATAATCTTGCTGAGCCTTTGCAACACTACACAGGACACCAAGAAGTCATAACATGTAAGGACATAACTCAATATGATAAAACTCATCATAAATGTATATATATAGTCATCTAATATAATCCCACTTACCTGTCATCCATAAAAATAATCAGTAGTATTTCTGTATCTTCATTTATATCATTGATAATATCACTAATCAGGACCAGGCTGAAGCCAATGTGCTACATCATGCCACTAGAAACCTTGCCCCATGGTGTCATTCTTTCTTTAATCAGAACCATCTGGGCTCAGTTGTTCACCAGTAATTAATCTACCCAACTATACAAGCACCTAGTTTGCATATCTCCATCCTAGCTGTGAGATGATGAGACATCTGTTTAAATTACATGGTGAAGTGCAGAAAAAGTTTTCCGTATTTCTTTCAAATGCCAGTCTTGTAACCTGACCAGAGATGGAAAATATATCAGTTTTTCACAGTTTGTTCTTAATTCACATATGTTGCCTCATTTCCTGTGTTCTCAAAAAAAACCCTAAAAACAAACAAATAGAAAGTCCTGTTAGTTCTACCTTCCAGTCCGTTACTAATATCCCCCCTTCTCACTGCCTGAATCACTACTCCCCTGATCCAAGCCACCTTCATCTCTCACTTGGAATACTACAAAGGGCTTCCTAATTTATCCTGATACTTTCAGTTTCACTCCCTTAATACAGAAACCAAAATGATGCCTTCAAAAATTATGTGAATCCATTTCATTGTTCAACGTCCTCTAATGTCATCAGTCATTTTTAGGATAAAATTTCAGGTCGTGACTATGACCTAGAAGTCCCCATATAGTCTGCCTCCCTCTCTGACTTTATTGACTTTACCCCTCACTCACTATCTGCTAGCCACTGTGGCCTCCTTGCTGTTCTCCAACTATACAGAATTTATTCCTGGTGGTGCCTTTGTGCATGTTCTTCCTTCATGAATAGCTCTTCTCCAAGGTCTTTGCCTAGCTGATAACTTCTCATTGTTCAGATATGCTCAAATCTTATCTCCTAGATCTTCCAAGATCATCCTATCAAAAATTATAACCCCTCCCCTGAAAGTAATTCTCTATTTTCTTAATCTGATTTATTGTTTTCAGAGGACTTAACCATCCTCAGAGTCGATCTTGTTTAATAGTTGACTTGCTTCTCCTTCGTCTCCCTATTATAATGTAATATTCATGAGGATAGAGACTATGTATGGTTTTATTCAGCACCAAATTCCCAATGCTGATGATGGTGCCTAGAGCATAGCAGATACTCAAGAAATATTTGTTAAATGAATGATTGAATAAAATCAGCTAATAACTGTAGTAATGTTCACACAGCAGAAGTAATGCAGTATATAAATGAATGCATTTATTAAACAATGATATTAATTTTATTTCATTCTATCCCTTACATTTTTTTATATATATATACTTTTAATAAGCTTCAGGTGTACAATAAAGTGCAATAGTTATACTTTTTACCCCTCGAAGTGACAACCCCCCGCCTCCAATTCTCCCCTCCCACTCCTCCCCCCCATATCATACTATCTATTACATTCCTTTGACTCCCTTCCACCATATAACCCACATCCCGTGACTGTCTATATATTCAATTACAGTTGGCATACAATATTATACAACATCAGTTTCAGGTATACAGTGCCGATGACAATGGAAGCAAGAATTTACACTGGAGTAAAGATAGTCTATTTAGGGCCGGCCGAGTGGCGCATTGGTTAAGTGCTGGTTTTGGGATGTCAGCGGCCCCGGTTCGGATCCTACATGAGGGCCAGTGACACTGCCCTCTACAGCTAACAACAGCTCCACCTGGAGCTGGGCTGTGCGAGCCCAGGTGATGGTGTGGACTGCAGCCCCTGCTGCAGTGGGCTGCCATAGGCTGCAGTGAGTGGCTGGCAGCCAGCGTGAGTGGCTGGCAGCCAAGCATGAGCTGTCAATAGCCGCGGTGAGCGTGACATCCAGAGGCCAGCGACCGATCTGCCTCATCCGGGAAGAGCGCAATGACGATACCAACAGTGAAGCAACATCCTCTGCAACTAAACTGAAGAACAAAAAGACAGCAACTTGTCTGTTCCCCTTCCCCGATTCCCCAACGCTATTCCCCTCCGCCAATTCCCCAATAAAATCTTTAAAAAAAAAAGATAGTCTATTTAATAAATGGTGCTGGGAAAATTGGACTGACACGTGCAAAAAAATGAAAATAGACCATCTACTTACACCATATATGAGAACAAACTCAAAATGGATTAAAGACTTAAATGTAAGACCTGAAACTATAAAACTCCTAGAAGAAAATATAGGAAGTAAGTTTGCAGACATTACCCTGAGTAATATTTTTACCGATATATCCCCTCGGGCAAGGGAAATGAAAGAAAAAATGAACATATGGGATTACATCAAACTTAAAAGTTTTTTCACAGCAAAGGAAATCATCAATAAAACAAAAAGGCAGCCTACTGAATGGGAGAAGATATTTGCCAATGATATATCTGATAAGGGGTTGATATCCAAAATTTATAAAACACTCATGCAGCTAAACACCAAAAAAACAAACAACCCAATTATCCCTTACATTTTGAAAATGAATTTTAGCTTTGTTCTCCCAACCTGTACTACATCTTTTTTTTTTTTTTTTTTTTTTTTTAGCTGAGCCATCCTGCCACCTATTGGCAGCTCAGTGGCTGTTCAGCTCAGGCTGGGCATCGAACTGCTGTGTGCTACATCTTTTTTTTTTTTTTTGAGGGTAGTGTTACTGGCCCTCACATGTGGGATCCAAACCGGGGCCGCTGGTGTCCCAAGCGAGCTCCCAACCAACATGCCACTTGGCCGGCCCTGTGTGCTACATCTTTTAATAACTAAAAACATTTCACAAAGCAAAAAACCTACCCTATTGTGTTTGTAAGGCCACAATGTTCCCTCCTTTTTGCACCTCTGTTATGTTTGCCTGGAAGGTCCTGAGTAGCAGGATGAGGAAAGGACTAGAGTTACCAGCCTTGGGGGACCCATTTAACTCATTACATAAATGAAGTATAGCCTAATATTGAGAGCATATCACATCACCCTCTATTTTAGAGTCACAAATGGCCATATGATGTAATTAAATAATAGTGCTCAGATGGTATAAATAACCAGAAGAAAATCTATTTTAAAAGTAGAAATAAAAGATCCTTAAAAGACATATTATTAATTCATTTGATACAAATGGATCCTATTAAAGCCACTAAATATTTTATGATTTTGATTACAAATCATACTTGTAATAATATGTATGATACAAATCATCATGTAACATATATTTGGGTAAATATATATTACATTTAATAATGTGGCCATTGGTCTAACATTTATAGCATCCTTTTGAAGGGGGATGCATTTTAACATTAATTGTAATAGGAATAGATGCAGCAGTGTGGCAAAGTTTAATTGCAAAGATATTAATATTTTAAAAAAGAATTATAAGTCAGTCAATTTATGTTAAATAAAACTAAAATATCATTATACCATTTTTTAAAATAAATAAAATTACCTTCAGTATTTCTACCACTCTGGCTTACTAATTTATTGCTTATTCCTTTGGGGAAATTCTAATCATCATGCAAGTAAAATCATTGCAGCCATATCTGGTCTTCTGAGCGATTTCAGGGTATATTGAGAGTTAAGAAACTAAGAGTTGGAATACTTGGTTTCAATTTCTAGACATACCACTGACTTGACATGCAACATTTAGCAGATTTCTCTAACTCTTGGATTCTGTTTCCTCGTTTCTAAAATGGGGTCACTAATCTGCCTTCTTTTCTTCATAAGGTTTCTATTTTTGTTAGTAGTACCAAATATCTTGGTTCAGAGGCAAATGTGTGTGACTCAAAGCTCATCTGTAGGAAGAGATTATAGTGAGATAACTACACATAGTGTTTCCCTGATAACATGCCTATTGTTAGTATCTCTCAGTCAGTTTAAAGACTAAAAACTTAAAATACATGAAGTGATCAGGAGCCATGGTCAGAAAACAGCTGTATATCTTCATAATGTTTAATCATTTCACTATTTATTGGTTTTCTATTCATTTATTCATCAAACATTTAATAAGCAGCTTTCAATAAATCATAGCAGACTGAACTCTTGTGTTTATTTCTACTCCTTGAAAGTCACTAAAATGATGGTACACAGGAATGGAAATGATATAAACCCACAAGGACAAAGGGAATGGCAGGGGAGGCAACAGATAAACATGTCACACATTTTTCAAAGACGGATAGCAGAGTGGTAAGTGACTTAGCAGAGACCAGTGAGCTTACATTGAAATGTCTACAGAGAAGAGTAACAGCAAGAAGTGAATCAATTTTCTCTGCAGATTCCTAGAAAGCTCAGATTTGGAGGTACCAGCTACAACAGAAGGTCATATAAGGAGCAGGGTTGAAAATTAGATGATTGTTTGGAAGTCTGTATACAGAAGATTTAGGCTTCCACTCACACATCCCTTTCCTCTCTTCAAATCCACACAACCTTTGCTTAGACAGTGTCACTATAAGTATTGATTTGGAGGATAACCTTTAAATCAACATCGAGGTCCCACACAATCACCTTAGAATAGAATACACCATTTGACAAGGCTTGCTCATGCCAACAGAACTCTCAATTCATATTTATTTATTGATTTTATTTTATTATTTTTTTTAGCTGAGCCATCCTGCCACCTGTTGGTAGCTCAGCTTGTGCCGGGAATCGAACCAGCAACCCTGTTGCTCAGAGCTCACACTTTTAAGCGAGCTCTTAACCAACTGAGCCACTCGGCCAGCCCTCAATTCATATTTCAGTAATTATCCTTACATATGAAAATAAATGAAATCCTCTTACACGAAATATACAGACAAAAAGGGGAAAAAAATCAGAACAGGAAAACATTTCAAAGCTAAGACAAAACAATCTATTATTGCTATCCTCAAAGAAATACAGAAAGAGGGCCAGCCTAGTGGTGCATTGGTTAAGAGCTGGTTTTTGGAATGCCAGTGGCCCCGGTTCAGATCCCACATATGAGGGCCAGTGACACTGCCCTCTACAGCTAACAACAGCTCCACCTGGAGCTGGGCTGTGCGAGTCCCGGCGACAGTGTAGGCTGCAGCCCCTGCTGCAGTGGGCTGCCATAGGCTACAGTGAGTGGCCGGCAGCCAGCGTGAGTGGCTGCCAGCCAGTGTGAGCGGCTGGCAGCTGGTGTGAGCTGCCAATAGCCGCCGTGAGCAACCATCCAGAGGCCGGCGACTGATCTGCCTCATCCAGGAGGAGCTCAATGACGATACCAACATGGGCCAGTGAAGCAACATCCTCCACAACTAGGCTGAATAACAGAAGGACAGCAACTTGTCTGTTCCCCTTGCCTGATTCCCCAATGCTGTTCCCCTCCCCCAATTCCCCAATAAAAAAAAATCTTAAAAAAAAAAAAAGAAATACAGAAAGATATTGCATCACTCATTCATGAAAATAGAACAAGGTCACTAAACAGTCATCTGAAGAAAAGAAGTCCGGTTCATCACCGGGCTTTTATTTTGCTAAGCGAAGGATGCCCAGCAGGAGTCTTCCTTCTACTGTAGTTCTATAATCACACAGTCCTCAGGCTCTTCCTCTAGTACATACTAAGCGAGTAAGGAATATTTGTTTGAAGAAACGTCAAATTATGGACCTGCTCAATGTCTTGATCTGACTCCTACTGCAGAGGCCTGACTCTTAAACCTTGCCATAACCTGGTTCCATGTTCCTTATCTACACATGTCTTCCTTTG
The DNA here is from genome assembly GCA_033961575.1 of Aselliscus stoliczkanus. Taxonomy (NCBI): domain Eukaryota; kingdom Metazoa; phylum Chordata; class Mammalia; order Chiroptera; family Hipposideridae; genus Aselliscus; species Aselliscus stoliczkanus. Next base: position 25,821,209 of record CM066737.1, read on the forward strand.
CTTCTCATCACTTCTCAGTACTGGCCAGCTTCTCACTGGTCGATTTATTTATTTATTTATTTATTTATTTATTTATTTATTTATTTATTTTTGAGGGCAGTGTCACTGGCCCTCATATGTGGGACCCGAACAAGGGCCGCTGGCATCCCAAGCCAGCTCTTAACCACCGCACCACTCGACTAGCCCACACTGGTCGATTTTATGTATGACCATTGTCACACCCTAAGTGTCCTATAACTGCTATCCAATCTTATTCATTTTTAAGAGACCATTCCGGTCCCACCTGCTACATGAAGTTTCCTTTAGTCCTCCGGTTTGCACTGATATACATCCTCTAAACTTCCATATATCTGTTATTGTACTCTTTCTTTTAGCATTGGATCACCTATTGCCTAATGCTGTTTCCTGATCTTTTTGTATGTGTGTATTTTGTTCTCTACACTAAATGTTAATCTCCTTGTGGGGAGGGGACAGTTACATGCTCTGGGGATTACAATGTGGACATCTGTAGTGGGGGCAGTATTCAACCAACCATACAACCCTAGTGAATAATTTGAAAAAACTTCAAAAGATGGAATAGATGGTCAGGCAACGGAAGAAGGACCAAGAATCTAAAGATGATCCGAGCTTACAACTGCAATATTGAAATCTAGAATAGCAGGGAATAAAACTGTAACAGAATTTAATGTCCAGTCAAAATCTCTAGACAATCACTGACCCACCTTCACTGAGCAGATGGTTTCACCCACACAGAGAGTTAACCAAGAAAGAGGAAGATGTGAGATCCAAGGAAGAGGGGATCCAATACGAGTGTGTGATGCAGGAAGCCCCAGGTGAAGGGAAAGTTCAGAATGGCAGCTGTGGAGCAGAGCTAGAGTGCAAAGAATACTGACTAAAGGGACAGAGAGCTTCATGATGTGAGGGACGATTCCTAAAAAATAAAAAGAACTGACAGGGTGACTGAAACTCTATTCCAGAATTTGAGAAAAATGTTACAGAACTGGTTGAAGATTTGCAAAACTAGTTACAGGGATATGGAAAACTAAGCTAGTGGGAAAAATCAGGCATATTCCATGCCAGGCAACACAAAATGCTACAAGAAAAGAAATCTAAAAAAAATATATACTACACAAATATATGGTGATGAAAAGAGAACTGACTCTGGGTGGTGAACACACAATGTGATATACAGATGATGTGTTACAGAATTGTACACCTGAAACCTATGTAACTTTACTAACAATTGTCACCCCGATAAACTTTAATAAATAAATATATATATATATATATATATATTTATACATACATATATACACACACACATACTACATAGTTCAGCAATGAATATTTACATAGTGATAATGTAACCATTAATTACTATTTTAACCAGAAATTGTGATATGAGTATATCACGACAATAAGGGTAAGGAAGTGGAGGCTGTTCCATATACAGAAATACACAGATTACTTCAAGAATTCATCATTCAAGAAGTAACAATACAAGCTTATTCTGTATAAAACCTTAGGTAAATACCAGAAGAAAGACTGGAAAGATTTTAAAGCAGTTGCCTCTGACATGTGGGGCTGGGATTGGAGAGGAGTGTAACAAGAGATTGCTCTATTTTTCTTATAAATCTTTTAGTACTACTTTATGATTTTTAACAATGTGCATGGAGTCCTTTATGAAATGAAAGTAAAATGACTCCACAGGCAAATATTAATGGAGTATGTACTCAGAGTCAGGAACCAAGCTGGAAATAATGTCACCATGTCAGTGTCCTGCTCACATGGCACTTTCCATTCCATTGTGTGGCCTGGTCCCCAGTCCTTTCAAAGTCTCTGGCTCCAAAGGACACACGGTTTCATAAGACAGCATGTGGACAACTATTTTATGATCTAATATTCATTAGGTATTTTTCACTCCAGAAAACAGCTTACAGTTTACATTACAGTATTCCACAAGATTGTACCAGAATTATTTCAATCCAAAAAATAATCTACAACTTGTACTGAGATCAAAGCTTTCAAAATTATTTCAATCCAAAAAATAATCTACAACTTGTACCGAGAGCAAAGCTTTGCTTCTATTCTCTCTACTAAAGCACATTTACCACAGCTTCTGAGAATCAATACATTTAACTGATTTAACACGTGTAAGATTTTATTGTACATTAAAACAGTTTGGATTGCTGCACTAATCTTAGAAGCAATTTGGCATCCTCTAGTTACACTGCTCTGAGGTTCTTCTTCTAACATGTAGATTCATGTTATTAATAATACTAATAACTACTGATTATTGAGCATTTAATCCATGCCAGACAGCATGCTAAGAGATATATATGCATTATCTCAGTTAATCCTCACACAGCTCAGTGAGGTAAGAACTATTATATTCCCATTCTAAAGACAAAGCAGAAGTTTAGAGGAATTAAACAATTTGCAGAGTCACAAAGCTAGTGAAAGTCAGAGTTGTGATTTGTCCCCAGGTTTTATGACAGGAGGGGACGCTCTGAGCTACACTTGCTCCTCTGCCTTTTCAAAGATTTCAGTGTCTCTCTACTGCCTATAACGTCAAACTCAAACTCTCCACGTCCCCTGATAGTTTGCCAACTTGAGAGCTTCCCAAGGAAGAAAGAGGCAGGCCACTCCAGATTGGTAGATGGCAGGTTTAATGTGCAAGGGAATTTACTTGATTTGTCTTGGGTGACCTTAGATGAGTAGATCTCCGCACCCACCAGCCAGAATCCTATCTCAAGGACTTAATGAAGTTTAGTTATGCATACCATCCAGAGGGTCTTAACACATAGCTCTATCAAGGTTGCCACTGCAGGAATGGTGGATGGAATGTACATTCTGTGGACAGGAGAGGGAGCAAGGAGCCTCTCATTGCCCGGGTCCAGCTCACAGGTCAACCAGTGGTCACCTCCTCATCATGACCTCCTGGTCTGACCTAAATGCTCATCTTCTATCCAATGCTGCTCCATTGGCATAGTTTTCCTCTAAATGCCATGCTCTTATCCATCTGTACCTAGTTTCTAAAAATTCTTCTCAATGGAAAATCACTTTCTTTGTCTTTTCAAGTACTACCCTTCCTACAAATTTCACCTATTGCATGAATACTTACTGAGCTATTCCATTTCATTGTGATGTGTTCACTTTTTTAAACATACAGTCATACACCACATAACATTTCAGCCAACAATGGCCAGCATTATGACAGTGGTCGCATAAGGTTCTAATGGAGCTGAAAATTTCATATCACCTAGTGATATTGTAGCCGATGTAAGGTCATAGTGCAACACATTCCTCATGTGTTGATGGTGATACTGGTATACACAAACCTACTGAACTGCCAGTTATCTAACAATACAGCACATACAATTATGTACAGGACATAATATTTGAAAATGATAATAAACGGCTTTCTTACTAGTTTATGTATTTACTATAGTGTACTTTTTATCATGATTTTATAGAGTACACATTATAAAAACATGTTTGCTGTGAAACAGTATGCCATGTTTCGCCAATAGAAGACTCATACATCTTGCAGTTACCCCGTCTCTTGATCGCATCATTTCTCTTGTGCTTGATTTGGTCTCGTCTTGTTTTGTACAGTAACACACTATACAGGCTTGTAGCCTAGAAGCAATAGGCTACACCATATATAGCCTAGGTGTGTAGTAGGCCGTATGACCTAGGTTTGTGTAAGTACACTTTATGATGTTCTCACAATTGACAAATCACACTTCTCAAAACATATCCCTGTTGTTAAGTGGTGCATAGCTGTATACATAAGCACTCAGCTACTGTCTTATATGGCATTTACCTGGGAATATGTATTAAATATTAACTAAAACGCAGACTCTCAAAGGTGTTCATATTGTATATGCCCCCTACAGAATTCAGACGAAATTGAAACATATAAATGTATTCAATGTGCATTCATTCACTTGAACTGGTCAAAGGGTAAAATAATAACTTAGTAAAGCAGTTAAATTCTATTACTATGGTCATTAGGACAAAAATCAGTGGACAGAGTATTCTATATGTTTTGGTCATCTTAAATATATATATATATATATATATATATATATATATATATATATATATATATATCCAGAAGTGCCAAAAAAATGTGTACACATTTTAAGAGATATTATCTACTCTCAAGCAGTTCACTGTAATCAGAAATGTCTGTACACTGATGGTAACCACTTTGAGCACCTCTTGTGATTGCAGAAATCAAACGTGACTTGTATTCATCTTTTGTTATTGGTATATATTGAGTTTTATAATTGTTTATTCCTTTCTTAAAATGTGTATACATTTTTTGGACATCCCCGGGGCACGTGTGCATGTGTGTGTGCATACATATAGAGAGACAGAGAAAGGATAGAATGATCTGATGAAGTATTTTTTACAACATATCAATGCCTCCCAAGTTATTATAGAAAAGATATTTAAAAATTTAGATTTGCCAAGAGCTCGTTTCTCCAGCCGGGTTTCAAATACCTAAAATTCACTAGCATTCTAAAAATAAAAAACACATACCTGAGAATGAAGAGACTTCAGAGTTTACCCAGCTTACCTCCCTACCTCAGCTAAAATTTGATTTCCAACACTCTGACATCCTGCCTCTGCTTGAATAACAAGGTCATTTCCACTTGCCTTGTCACATGGTTCTAATCGCTGGTTATAATTATTAGAAAATGGTCACTGGACTTTCTTGTCAATGACCCTGAGGCCATTGCTTTCACATGGAATATTTCTTGAAAATCAAGTGCTCTTCCACCCTCACCCACTTACTGCAATGCATTGGCAGCACAGGCTGCATGATAATTTGGCAGGAGACACTGAACATCACTGGCATTTATTTTGCTCCTTAGTTGACATATTTATTTTAGGAAATACTTCAGACAATATGATAAAGTTTCCAGGCAGAAGGCCCATTGACTTTCCTTATTGGAAAACAAAGCATATGTGAGGTCAAAAAAGTGGAGATTTCTGCAACTATTCTAATGAGAAATGACAAAGGCTGAAATAAATGATGAAAAATAAAGAACACTGGGGGACTGATTCAACATCTGATTAGAGCATTTGCTTTTCTTTCAGCTGTATATTTCAAGGCTACAGATAAAAATATAGTAACTTTATGTAATTGTGAAAAGGTCGTCTGAATAATTTTATTTCAAGCGTAAGAAAGTGGGAAGAGTACTTAACCTTCATTTGTTGTTAATCATATTGCTTCATAACATTGCTGGAAGGAAACTCCTATCAACCAGGGGAAATACTACAAAAAAAAGTGCCCCTAAAATGTCTTGGTATCTTTTGTCCTTCACCTGTTTATGCCCAACATATACCTTTATATTAATGAAAAGGTCATGTTGCAATAATTAGCAGTAACATTTATTTAGAGCACATATTAATATCCTATAAGATTTATGCAGCTTTTGATAAGTGCAACAGTAAACATTTTGATTGTCTTATAAATACCACACAGAGCAATAGATTGTCTAAATGATCAGTTTTGTCTTTCACCCAGAATTTGCACAATGCTACAAAATCTAAAAACTAAAAGTGGCATCATAATTGTTACAGAGTTATTTAGTCACCTTAATTATACTCACCATGTAACTGGCAAACTATATAATTACTATTATTTGGGAGATGTTAAGCCAAATGGTCTGTTTAAAAGGTTACTTCCCTTTACTATCATATTTTATCTCAAAGCATAATTGTCTGTGGCTTTTTTATGAATATGAAGGATTCAAAAGAACTGACTTAAGAATGCAAAGATGGGAAACCAGGGCTGGCCGAGTGGCTCAGTTGGTTAAGAGATCACTCAAGAGTGTGAGCTCTGAGCAACAGGGTTGCTGGTTGGATGCCCAACCCGAGCTGAGCAGCTGCTGAACTGCCAACAGGTGGCAGGATGGCTCAGCCAAAAAAACAAGATGGGAAACTAGAGGGTATTTTAGAACTTACAGGAGAATCTCTTCATGCTGTCTGTTGCAGGCAAGCTGTATGAGTGTCTGCTTGGACCGAACACAGTTCTTTTTCAGGGAGACAATGTTGGACACATAGCTTATCAGAAATCATCTAGAAACAAATTTTGTCAAGACAGCTCTCCACTACACCATTGTGCCACTCTTTCAGAAAAAGGCAGTGCAACGCCATTCTCCAGCAAAAGGAACCAGGGATCCTTGAAGACAGAGTTGATTCTAGGACTGGACAAGGAAATATACAAGATGAGGCTGGAGCATCTTGTAGTTCCAGAAAGTAGGAAAGTACTTTAAAATAAAAACAATCTACAGTGAAGATGCTATGTCAAAGGAACTCTGAAGTCAACCAAAAGAGCTCCCAATGGCCAAATCTGAAACAATCTGAGCAAGGAAATTAATAGAGTAGTATCAAAGTATAAAATTAATATCCATGAGTCCATACTGATAAAAATAAATGATTGAATAAGTAAATGGAGGAGAACAGACCTATTTCCTTTGTAGAATAATTCAAGGAGGGCGAGCATAATTCATCACTCCTTAAGTTTGGACTGCCCATAAGTGACTTTGCTCCAAAGAGTATAGTATGGAAAAGGGGAAAAAATGAATGACTTTACAGTGGAGAACCTGCCAAGCACTACTTCAGCAAGGTGGTAAAGGTCACAGTGAACATTGATAAGTCATGTTGATATGATGTAATAAAAATGACACTTAAGCTCTATGGTCTTCCTTTCTGAAACTCATAACCCTAGTCTAATCCTGGGGGATACACTGGATAAATCCCAGTTGAGGGACCTTCTACAAAATACCTGACTAGTATTTTTAAAAACTTTTAAGGTTATCAAAAACAAGAAATGTCTAAGAAACTGTCACAAGCAGAGAAGCCTAAGGAGACATGATGACTAAATGTAATGTGGTATCCTGGATGGAGTTCATTATAGATTAAAAAAAATATAACACTTGTACAGTAGTTCCTCCAAGTATAGGATTAGACTGCTAATCTGGCACAAATTCTGAGAGGTAATCTCTCTTCCACCTATGAAAATTGAAACCAATCTCGAACTCTTTAGAGACGTAAACTATATTCTTCCTATAAGATTGACAATAAGTACATATTTTTGTCAAAATTTAAGTTTTTGCTTCTTATGAGGATTTTGATTCATAAAAACAATTACCATTCAAAGAAAATATATCAAGCACTGTGCTGAGTATCAAGCATTCAAAGCAGAATAAGAACCCCTTTTGTCAGGTCTTATAGTCTGACATGGGATAGATAACTATATGGGATAGAGATAGACAGCTATATATAAAAGAATTCCTTTAAGAGTTCTGATCAAGATGGTACAATAGGTAAATACTATGCTTTCCTCCTCTCATGACCACATCAAAATTATATACAACTCAACTACAGAAAAACTATCATTGAGAATTGCCTGAAGTCTAGCTGAACAGAAGCCCTACAACTAAGGACATACGGAAGAAGCCACCCTGAGACCAGTAGGAGAGGCAAAGACACAGAACAGGCTGGTATCACACCCATGTGTGGTAGTTAAATATCAGGAGGAATATTTTCTCTGGAGGTGCCCCCTGAAGAGCGAGGGGTCCCAACCCCACACCAGCTCCCCAGCCGGGTTTCAGAGTCAGGGAGAGAAGTCCCCTTAACTTCTGGTTGAGAAAACAAGCAGAGATTGGGGCTGAGTGAGATAAAGGGCTGCTGGAGACCTAGGTGCTCCTCTTAAAGGGCCCACACATAGACATACCAACAGACTCACTGGCTCTGAGCTCCAGCACGGGGGCAGGAGCTCAAAAGGCATCAGGGACACACAGGGAGGGAACTGAGTTGTCTGGCTTCAAAGCGAGAGCTGGAGGGACAGCTTTTACCCAGATAGAAGTGTTGGCAGGATCCATTGTTTCTTTGTTGAGTTCTCCCACCTCTCAGTGTGCAGACACTGGCAGGACTCATATCTGAGTCTCCATCAAACTAACACCATTGGTCACCGCCCACCTCAACTTTCATATGAAGGGCCTGTCTTGGCTTGTGCTGAACAATTTCTTAAACTCTCTCAAAGGTTCACAAACCCCAAATAACGATCATTTGACTTCGGTGTGTCCTATACCTCATATTAAGCAGCCCCAAAACCGGCACTAGAGGCAGCCAGCCTCTGTTCACACATTAAGATATGCTCCCAGGCATCTCCAAGCCCAGCACAAGTGGCAACCATCTGCAGACGACTTTGTAGCTCATACCAACTGGCCCTGGGCAGGGCACAGGCAGTGTTTGACATGAGCCTGCACCAATACCCCTCCCAAGAGGCATCAGAAACAACAAACCTGGTGGCCAGCTTCAGACCACACAAGAGCACCACCCAACCATCTCCACAAATGACACACCCAAAGGGCAGTCAGTCATTCATTAAAGCACAATGGAATATTACTCCATCATAAAAGAATGAAATCTTGCCATCTGCAACAACATGGTTGGAACTAGAGGATAGTGTGCTGAGTGGAGTAAGTCAGACATAAAGATAAATGTCATATGATTTCACTTATATTTGGAATCTAGAGAACAGGATAAACAAACACACACACAAAGCAGAAACAAACTCATAGATACAGAGAACATTTTGATGGTTGCTGATGGGGGGAAATGGGCAAAGTGATGGATGGGGATTAAGAGGTACAAATTGGTAGTTACAAAATAATTATGGGAATATAGAGTATAGCATGGGGAGTATAGTTAGTATTATTGTAATAACTATGCATGGTGTCAGATGGGTACTGGATTTATCAGGGTGATTACTTCATAAGTTATATAAATGTCTAATCACTGTGTTGTACTCCTGAAACTAATATAATATTGTATGTCAACTGTAATTGAACATAAAAATATATTAAAAATTTTAAGGGCCGGCCGAATGGCTCAGTTGGTTAAGAGCTCGCTCAAGAGTGCGAGCTGAGCTCTGAGCAACAGCTGTTCGAGGCCAGCCCGAGCTGAGTTGCCGTTGAACTGCCAACAGGTGGCAGGATGGCTCAGCTTAAAAATATATATATATTAAAAGTTTTAAATAAATAGTTGCTTTAATTAGAACAATCAAATTTATACATGAGTGCAAACAAAAGAAGAAATTCTACTGGTTCTAATAGTAGGGAAAGCTTTACATCAGAAATGACATTTAAATTGTGCTTTAATGAATCAGTATAAATTTTTCAGGGATATAAGGAAGATTGTATATAAATCTGTTAATAATTTTGGGGGAAAGGAGATTGGAAGTTTTAAATGAGAAAAAGTTAAAGTGGATAAATGAGTAGAAACAGATGTTTTGATGATGAAGACTTGAAAAAGAATAAATATGAATTTATAACTTTTAGGTGGTAAAGAAGCTGAGATGTGTATTAGAGTGATGAAATCTCACATTTTGTTTCTATAAGATCCATTTTATTAAGCAGCATGCTGACACAGGGAGGAAGTGATCTAGATTTTTTTAGACCATGTAACCCACTTCTTTCAAAAAATTATCAGACAAAACTATTTAAAATGTTGCTCTAATCAAGACATTTAATATACATTTTGACAGTCCCATTCCTTGGTGAATAATTCTACCTAGCCAGCCTCATTGCTAGGATATTATTTATTCTTCATTAATCTTTAATACCTATGCACTTATTATAAACACTACAGTGTAAATTATTGAAAAGCCATCTATATTGTTAATATAAAACTTGAGAATCCACTGCAGCCTCCAGAGTAACTACTAAAGTATTATTTATAATAAGTAGGGAAAAAAATCATACCCTATCATACCCTAGAGCATGATAAAAGAAACCCAGATAGATCAATCCAATTTTATGAAAATGGATCTCTCTCCCAGGGCTTGGGACTACACAAAGGAAGGGTGAGTTGACTCAGTCATTTCTTGCAGTAGCATGTTGCATATGTCTCAAGGTTGCATTTTAGTACCTAAAGCAGCAAGATACAGCAGAAACACTTGGGACTGAGAGTCAAGAGTCCTAACCTGAATGCCTAGTTTTAAGGATTCATCATGGCTTTGCCTCTGTCCCTGAGTCTTACATTTCTTTAACTGTCAAGGAAAGAAGTTAGGAATGATCAGTAGTTTCAACTCTTTTTAGTTTTTCCTGATAAACTCTTTTTTTTTTTTGAGGGCAGTGTCACTGGCCCTCATATGTGGGACCTGAACCAGGGCCGCTGGCTTCCCAAGCCAGAGCTTAACCACCGCACCATTAGGCCGGCCCTCCTGATAAACTCTTATATAGTCCTCTGGCATTAAAAAATACAGATAAGTATTTTTATAGTATTAATTGATTTTATAAGTTGAAATGTGTGGTAATTATATAGCATAACATGGACCAAAGAGTGCAATGAGGATCTTTTAATCATAACAAAAATTTGAAATCATAGGTTATATCTATAGCCCTAAGTATCCAGAAAATTGTAATCAAAAGTCATCTCCACACAACTTAACATTGTGTGTGCCAGTTTGGAAACCCCTGAACAAGATGTACCTTGCAAAGGGCCTCTCTGTTTTTTGTTTGTTTGTTTGTTTGTCTGTTTTTTAATTAGCTTCAGGTGTACAACACAGTGCAATAGTTATACTTTTTACCACTCAAAGAGACAACTCCCTCCCCTAATTCTCCCCCCACTCCTCCCCTCCATATCATACTATCTATTACAATTCCTTTGACTCCCTTCCACTGTATAATCACATCCCGTGACTATCTATATATTCAATTACAGTTGGCATGCAATATTATACAACATCAATTTCAGGTATACAGTGCAATGATCAAGCCTCTACTCCATCCATGAAGTGGTCTCCCTAACAAAACATGTGACCATCTGACACCCCACAAAATTTTTACAACATTATTATATTCCCTGAACTGTCTTTCATATCCCTGTGACAATACTGTAGTTACCTATTTATGCTGTCTAATCCCTTCCCCTTCTCCCTCATCCCCACCCCCCTCCCAACTAGCAACCTTGTTTTTCCTCTTTATCTATGAGACTGTTTCTGTTTCCTTTGCTCATTCATTCAGTTTTTCAAATTCCACATATAAGTGAGATCATATGGTATTTGTCTTTCTCTGACTGACTTATTTCACTTAACATAATAGTCTCTAGGTCCATCCATATCGTTGCAAATGCTACGATTTCATTCTTCTTTATAGCGGAGTAATACTCCATTGTATAAATGTACCACAGTTTCTTAATCTAGTCATCTACCACTGGGCATTTCGGTTGTTTCCAAGTCTTGGCTATTGTAAATAGCACTGCAATAAACATAGGGATGCATATATTTTTTTGAATTAGCATCTTGGATTCCTCTGGGTAGATACCCAAGAGTGGAATTGCTGGGTCATACGGCAGTTCCATTTCCAGTTTTTTGAGATACCTCCATACTGATTTCCATAATGGCTGCACCAATTTGCAGTCCCACCAACAGTGCAGCAGGGTTCCCTTTTCTGCACACCCTCGCCAGCACTTGTTGTTTGTTCATTTGTTGATGATACGCATTCTGACTGGAGTGAGGTGGTATCTCATTGTGTTTTTTATTTGCATTTCTCTGATGATTAGTGAGGTTGAACATTTTTTCATATGCCTGTTGGGCCTCTCTGGTTTTAACATTCAGTTGGTGATGATGGCTGCTACAGGAATAGGATTGTGCAGCAGTTCAGATCATGGACTCCAGAGCTACTTTGTCTGCTTCTCTTATTCCCCAGATATATGACCTTAGAAAAATTGCTTAACACCTCTGTGCCTCAGTTTCTTTGCCTATAATGTAAGAATAATGAAACATTTGCCTTGGAAGGATGTTGTGACTATTAAATGAGGTAGTGCCTCTAGAATACCTGACACACAGTGGCACCATATAAATGCCAGTTGCTGATATGACTAAACTAAAGGAGTTCTTTTGCTCTCCCATTGTGCTAAAAACACTATAGTTGCTAATTTGTCAATCACAGTACCATTGGAAGACGAGTCCCAATCACTCTTTGGCAGCTTCCCAAAGAGTTCCATTCAGTAAAGCAGACATTGTTGAGGACCTACTGAACAATGGTACTCTGATAAGCACAGTGGGCACTGCAAAGACAAACCTGAAATGTTTTTGACATTTTGAGCCATATAGGATCATGGCCTGATGTACACACAAAACAATATGGAGGCGGGCCTGCCGAGTGGCGCAGTGGCTAAGCACTGGCTTGGGAAGCCAGCAGCCCCAGCTCCGGTCCCACATATGAAGGCCAGTGACACTGCCCTCAAAAAAAAATAAAAAAACATTACGGAGGCACAAGAGGTCCAGGACTTGAGAAAGTTTTTTGGGGGGAGCATAAGGTTACAGGTCAATTTTCAAAACAAAATGTTATATGCGTAGATATAAATATTCATTGCCAATTTTATTATTAAAATCATTCTAATAATAAATAGCACAAAGAGGTTAAGTTCACAAAGTTTATATAGTTAGTAAGTGGCAGAGCTTGGATCTGAACCTAGGTGCCAGGCACTATCTTATACAAGTATGCTTAAAACTCTGGTAGAGTGTATGTTTGCTTCTAATATTTGTCCCCTCGCTGTGAGCTAGGACCCTCTCCATTTGACTAAGTTGTGACATGCTTTGGCCATTAAAACTTGAGTAGAAGTGATGCAAGCAATTTCTGAAGAAAAACTTAAAGAGCCACCATTTGTTTCTGTCATCACTCTCTTTCCCATCTGACATGAATCCAGAATGGTTCAGAGAGAGGCTATTCCTTTAGACTGGATCCCAAGAACAAAGAAGGCACAGGGAAGCATGATACCTAATCCATGCAAGAAATGTACTGTTAGGGCTGGCCGAGTGGCTCAGTTGGTTAAGAGCTCGCTCAAGAGTGCGAGCTGAGCTCTGAGTAACAGCAGTTCGACGTCCAGCCCAAGCTGAGCTGCCGCTGAGCTGCCAACAGGTGGCAGGATGGCTAGGCTAAAAAAAAAAAAAAGGGGGCCAGCCGAGTGGCACGGTGGTTAAGCGCTGGCTTGGGAAGCCAGCGGCCCTAGTTCGGGTCCCACATGTGAGGGCCAGTGACATTGCCCTCAAAAAAAAAAAATGTACTGTTAATGAGAAATGGCTGTAGCTATTATTATAACCCACTAAGATTTTGGAGTTGTTTGTTACAGCACCATAAAAACTACAAAAAAAAAAAGCGATACAACCACTATACTATAATGCAATTCAATATGAAAATGCCATTTTCTGAATGGTTAGGCTAGATTGTAAAATTGAATTATCTCATGCCTGGGCTTCAAATTTTTTTGAGCTTTTAAAAAATGTTTTTAAATCATCAATGTGATAATGTCTAACCTCCTTATCTTGATATTCAAGGCCTTCTATAACCTGACCCTAATTTCCCTCATTGGAGCCCCATTTCTCCTCAACTTTGCATAATTTCCTCTCCCCTTTTTTTTTTTGCCAGTTTCCCCTCTAATTTACCTTGCTCAAATACCACTCACTGAACACTATAGTCAGTCCATTTACATTTAACATAATTTTTGATAGATATATGGTTATTGCCATTTTATTATCTATATTTTTGATCAATCCTTTTTCTTCATCTTCTTAAAAAACTGCCTCTAACATTTCTTGTAATACTGGTTTGATTGTAAATAACTCCTTTAGCTTTGTCTTGTCTGTGAAGCTCTTTACTTCTCCTTCAATTTTATTTTATTTTATTTTATTTTATTATTTTATTTTAGAGGGCAGTGTCACTGGCCCTCATATGTGGGACCCAAACCGGGGCCGCTTAACCACTGCGCCACTCAGCCGGCCCTCTGCTTCAATTTTAAATGATAACCTTGCTGGGTAGAGTTGTCTTGCTTATAGGACCTTGTTTTTTATCACTTTGAATATTTCATGCCAATACTTTCTGGCCTGCAAAGTTCCTGTTGAGAAATCAGCTGACAGTTTTATGGGAACTCCCTGATAAGTAATTAGTTGCCTTTCTCTTGATGCTTTTAGGATTATCTCTTTGTCTTTAACTTTGCCAGTTTAATTATGATGTGTCTTGGTGTGGGTCTGTTTGGCTTCATCTTGTTTGGGACTCTCTGCACTTCCTGGGGTTTCATGTCTATTTCCTTCCCCAGTTTAGGAAAGTTATCAGTCATTTCTTCAGATAGATTCTTTTTTTAAAAAAAAGATTTTATTCAGGAATTGGGTAAGGGAAACAGACAAGTTGCTGTCCTTTTTTCATTCTTCAGTCTAGTTGTGGAGGGCATTGCTTCACTGGCCCATGTTGGTATTGTCTTTGCACTCTTCCTGGATGAGGGAGATTGGTCACTGGCCGCTGGACGGCCACTCACAACTGCTCTTGGCAGCTCACGCTGCCTGCCAGCCGCTCACGCTGGCTGCTGGCCACTCACTGTAGCCTATGGCAGCCCACTGCAACAGGGGATGCAGCCTACGGCCGACACTGGTGACTCACAGCTCCAGGTGAAGCCCCCATTCACCATCCTAGCTGTAGAGGGCAGTGTCACTGGCCCTCATATGTGGGACCCGAACCGGGGCCGCTGACATCCCAAGCCAGCACTTAACCACCACACCACTCGGCGAGCCCCAGATAGATTCTTAATCCCTTGCTTTCTCTCTTCTCCTTCTGGTGCCCCTATGATGCAAATGTTGTTATGCTTGATGTTATCCCAGAGTTCTCTTAAACTCTCCTTATTTGTTTTGATTATTTTTTCCATTTGCTGTTCCAATTGGATGTTTTCTGCTACCTTGTCTTCAAAATCGCTGATCTGATCCTCTGCTTCATTTAGGTTGCCAGTGATTCCTTCTAGTGCATTCTTCACTTCAGTTATTGTATTCTTCACTTCCGACTGGTTCTTTTTAAATGGTTTCTATGCCTTTTTTATGCTTGCTATCTCTTTGTCGAAGTTCTCACTGAGTTCCTTGAGCATCCTTATAACCATTTTTTTAAAACTCTGTCTCTGGTAGGTTGCTTGCCTCCATTTCGTTTAGTTCTTTTCCTGGAGTTTTCTTATGTTCTTTCATCTGAAATGTATTTCTGTTTCCTCCTTTTGGCTGTCTCTCTATGTTTGTGTCTATGTATTAGGTTGATCTGCTCCATCTCCTAGTCTTGGCTGGGTGGCCATATGTAGTAGGTGCCCTGTAGGACTCAGTGGCACAGTCTCCCTGGTCACATAAGTCAAGTGATCCAGGTGTGTCCCTTGTGTGGTTTGTTTATGCCCTCCTGGTCTAGTTGAGCCTTGATTGCTGTTTGCACAGCAGTGGTAGGGATTGACTGTCAGGCTGATTGGTTGTAAGGACTGGCCATGACTGCAGTGGAGGGGCTGTTGTGCAGAGGCTGACCCTATGGAGCAGTGTTCACTTTAGCAGGGCTCCAGTGCCTGCCCAAACTGCCCTTTGTGTGTGTCAACCTTATGGCCTGGGTAATGCTACAGCTTGGTCCCATGCCAGCCACCTGGTGTGCTGGCCCAGGGCATTCTGAGACAGGCCCTGCTGCAGGCCAAGTTTGGCCTCAGCCTGTGTCTGGCCTGGAAACACCTGGCATGCGCCACCAAGCAATCCACAGATGGCCACCACCAGTGTTAGGCTTGGAGTTGCCTTGAGAGGCCAAGCCATGAACCAAAGCCAGCTGCTGCTATAGCTGATCTTGGAGCTGCTCACCAAGAGGTATGTGGCACATTGAGGCCAGATGCTGCTTGTCTGGGTTTCTGAACCTTTGAGAGATTTTAGGAAGGTCCACAGCACAAGCCAAGACAGGATGTTTGTATGGAAAAGCCATTGGAAGCAGCTTGGGTGGGCAGGCCAGGTGGAGTGTGGTCTCAGGAAATCATCAGTGTGGGGAAATCAGTGTTAACTAGGTTGAGGGGAAATCAGATATGGTGGCCAACTGCATCTGCAAGCTGGGAGGGCGGAGTGTTCAACAATGAAAAATTGATTCTGCCAGCACTTCTGTCTGGAAGAAAGGTGTGCCCCTTCCAGCCCTTGCCCTGAGCCAGATAGCTCAGTTTCTCCTCCTGGTACCTTTGAGGCCACTACCCCAGCACTGAAGCTCAGAGTGACTGCGTCAATCAGCAGTAAGTCTGTGCACAAGCCCTTTAAAAGGAGCGCCTGAGACTCCAGTCACCCTCCAGCTCAGCCAGCCACAATCTCCACTGTTTTTCACAGCCAGGCATTATGAGGACTTCTCTCCCTGGCACTAGAACCCTGGGCTTGGGAGCCTGGTGTGGGCTGGGACCCCTTGCTCTTTAGGGTTGTCCTCCACAGCTGAGATATTCCTCCCGATATTTAACCACCACATGTGGCTGTGGAACTAGCCCTTTCTGTGTCTCTGCCCCTCCTACCAGTCTCGACTTGGCTTTGCCTGTGTAGTTACAGGACTTCTGTTCAGCTACACTTCAGGCAATTCTCAATGATGGCTGTTCTGTAGTTTAGTTGTAATTTTGGTGTGGTTGTAAGATGAGGCAAGCAGTGTTTGCCTATTCTGCCATCTTGACCAGAAATTCATTTCATAACATTTTAAATGCTGTTCCAAATTCCTGGTGATCACTTATCTCCCCTCACTCTCCCATTTTCTATTAAAATCCCATTGATACTCTAAAGCCTAGCTCCAGTGACATCCCCCAAGTAGATGTAATTTTCCTCTTTTCTCTGGTGTCAGGAAGCTGAATTTACAAGTTTAACAATGCAATTAGCACAGAAAAGGTAAATGACTGTCTCGCCCTCTGAACTGTGAGCTTCTTAAAAATACACAGTGTGTTTTTATTCATCCTTATATTCTGAAGACCACATTAAGCTTGCCAATTAATAGGTGAAATGACAGACATGCTTGCAACCATGCAGGTTTGGGGAATAAAAACATTTTGGAATTTCTATCATTCAAAATTTGTAAATTAGTTTGGTTTAGTTACAAATGTCATTTATTATCCATCTATTAGTGATGTTCACTAAAGAAGAATGGAGATTTCTGTAACTAAAGCAGATTCTCTCTATATAATTGGAAAGTGGAAAAAAAGAAAAGAAGCTTAAATATACATAATTATGTAGCATTTATGTATCTTAATCTTCCATTAGCACTGAGGACACTGAAATTTACATGTTTTTTCTCTCATCTCTAGCACGTGACACCAAAGATCCCCTAGCTATAGATAGCAAGGGAGTTGTTTGGGCAAGAACAAATCTGGGATCATGGCTGCCCAAATATAAATGAAACCATGGCAGGGCTCACACTCAAGTCCCAGCGAGGTCTTACAGATGCTTAAGACCTTCCTGCTTCCAAATGATCCATGCCTTCTTTCATCTGAGTGAAAGAAGGTCGGTGGGAAAAGAAAGGTTTTCATTTTCCTGTCTATCAGGGATCAGCAAACATTTTCTGTAAAGGACCAGATAGTAAATATTTTTAAGCTTTTCAGACCATATGGTCACGGTCACTAAAACACAGCTCTGCCATTATAGCATAACATAGATGATATATAAAAGAATGTGACAACATGGATGGATCTTGAGATTATTATGCTAAGTGAAATAAGTCAGACAGAAAAAGTCGAGAACCATATGACTTCACTCATATGTAGGATATAAAACTGAAAGCAACAAAGGAACAAGACAAACAAAGAAACAAAAACTCATAGACACAGACAATAGTTTAGTAGTTACCAGAGGGTAAGGGGGGGAGGGGTGGTGGTAGAAGAGGGTAAAGGGGATCAAATATATGGTGATGGAAGGAGAACTGACTCTGGGTGGTGAGCCCACAATGTGATATATAGATGATGTATTATAGAATCATACACTTGAAACCTATGTAATTTTACTAACCATTGTCACCCCAGTCAATTTAATTTTTAGAAAGTAAAAAAGGTCTGGCTGAGTGGTGCAGTGGATAAGAGCTGGCTTGGGACCCCAGCTGGCCCAGTTCGGATCCCACATAGGAGGACCAGTGACACTGCCCTCCAAAAAAAACAGAGGAATGGAGATGGTTGTATTCCTATAAAAGTTAATTGATAGACAATGACATTGGAATTTCATATAATTTTCACTTGCCACAAAATACTATTCTATTGATTTTTTTCAACCATTTAAAGTATAAAAAAACACATTTTTTTTGCTTGCAGAACATACAAAAACAGTTAGTGGGTCATATTGGTCCACTGGGCTTCAGTATGCTGACCATGGCCCTAAGGCAAACACACACTCTGTATTGTCAACTAGAGAATTACCTTTATTACTTATGAATTTGATTTGGGTGCTTCTGTTGAAAGACACAACGCTTTTCATTTCTGCTGATCTGAAAATGGAATTATACAAGCTTTACCGATCTTCAGCTGTCTCAAAAGTCTTGACATTTAGTAACAAATTTGTATTA
Source organism: Aselliscus stoliczkanus (assembly GCA_033961575.1). Lineage (NCBI taxonomy): Eukaryota > Metazoa > Chordata > Mammalia > Chiroptera > Hipposideridae > Aselliscus > Aselliscus stoliczkanus. The sequence continues at coordinate 25,839,577 of CM066737.1, forward strand.
GATTAGAGTTATCTTTGCATTTCTCAGTGGGATAAAATGGAATTTTAATGAGATTTTCCTTTTTTCCTGGAGAACATGCAATAGGGCTAGAGCTATACAAGAAGCTCTTCTGTATATCTGAATTTTACTATAGGAGGTTGTACAATCTTTTCTTCTCAATGTCTCTAAAAACAAGATGGATTTGCATATGTCAGGAATGATTTCTAGTTTGTTCTGCCTGGAAATGGAGGATGGACTCAATGACTTTCCTAATCCTGTGATTCCTTCTTTTTTTTTTTAATTCATTCTAGCCTTTCCCTCTTTTTTTTTCCCCAAACTTTATTGGGGAACAATGTGCTTTTTGGGGGGAACAATATGTGTTTTACCCAGAACCCATCAGCTCCAAGTTAAGTTGTCGTCCTTCAATCTTAGTTGTGGAGGGTGCAGCTCAGCTCCAAGTCCAGTCGCCACTTCCAATCCAGTTGTGGGGGGCGCAGCCCACCATCCCATGTGGGAGTCGAACCGGCAACCCTATTGCTCAGAGCATGCACTCTAACCAACTGAGCCATCCAGCTGGCCCCTAATCCTGTGATTCTGTAACAGCAGAATAGATATAGTGTCATTACAGCAAAAGCATGCCAAATGACTCAACACTTTTTAAAGATTTCAGGTCAGTGCATTCTAGAAGAATGAATATCTGGACATGTGGTCAGCAGACCTGAGTTCAGATTGTAGCTCCATCGCTGCATGACTTGGTCAAATACCCCTCTGTTCCCTCATCTGCAAAATTTGGCTAATAATGAGAACTGCCTCACAAGGATGTCCTGAGTTTAATGTGCTTGGAATTGTGCCTGCTTCATTGTAAGCCGCCAAGAATGTTTGATCTTGGTACTGTATTATTCTCACTTGCAGTAAGGGTGATGATCATCCAGTGACTATATGTTTGAATGTGCTTTACAAATTACAATTGGCACATCATATACTATCATTAAAGGGACATGAAGCAAAGGTTATAGAAGCATGGGTGGTTCTCCCAATTAGTTCTTCATTTTAATTTATATTTTCTTATGACTGTTTTCCATCCTATTTGTTTTCTCTTGGAGTTTGATGAGTATTCAATTAGAGATGTACCTTTTCACCTTTTAAAATTCTTTTGAAAATAACAACCTAAACCAATTATTTTTAGAGGTCCCTGAAACCCTTAACTTTAGAACTTTAGCCACTTAAACAGAAATTCTAATTGGACATGTTTTGAGTGAAAAAAAAATGCAACATTTTGTTTATTTCCTTAGAAAGTATGATTTGTGCCAAGAGCCAATTTCTGTATCTAAATCAGGGGAAGCTGAATACTGAAAAGCACATCTTCCTGGATGCTCCCCCACATACATAACACTAGGGTTTTCCAAGACCTCAGTAAGTGATAGGCACTTTCATTTTTGGAAGTTCTACGCTACATCGTATCAAATATTAAAGGTACTCATAGTCTGTATTTGGTCTAATTTGGTTTTATATTGCTTTTTAAATTATTTTAATATAAAGAACTAACTGGAGACTAACTATGATCATTCTACCCTCATCATCCATAATGAATAATTTTTGTAAAGTCACAATAACAACATTCAAAGTTGTTTTCCAACGATGAAAATTTAATATAGTAGCAGGTAGCATTTGCTGAGACACTTTGTGCATGCACTTCTTGAGCACACTTTATATTAACACACTTGATTTTGGCCAACAACGTAAGCTAGGTACTGTTAACATCCTCGTTTTACAGATGAAGGAATCAATTCTTCGGGGCACAGCACAGAGAGTCTGATTTCCGAATCTATTCTCTTATAAGGTTATATTTTGTAGATGTTCATTTGGATTTTTCAGTTGGCTTATATTTTATTATTTTTTAAAGGTTCAGATCTCAAACTTTTTGTAGGCCCTAGCAAAGATCTTGAGGCCTAGGTGTGATGCCTGTGGTGCCTTTTGAAAAACAGTAGCCTTACCAGCCCTATGGACTCCTGCCTGACATCTCAGGAGAGAGGAGCCTCAGACATAAGCTCAAGGAAATGCAAAGGATTCAAGTGCATAAGCAATGAAGCATCTCTGTATGATACCTCACGTCTGAGACTGCAGCCCAGGGCAGGGAGGATTGGGAGGAAAGCATGGCTCTATGCAGTAGAAACTGCAGGAACCCAGTGATGCTCAACTCTGTCCAGGGTTTGCAAATTTGGAAGCACCTAGAGATCTACCCTAGGCACAAATAACCACATTCTCTTGGAGGTGCCAGTAGCTGAGACAACGGCGAGATGCTGTACTCATGTGGCTTCTTGAATACCAACCATCAATGAGAGCAACTTGATGGGAAGATCCTGAGAGCATCATCTGTAAGGACACACAAGGTATCTTTTGGGGAAGTCCAAGACAGATGTTGGAGGAAGTTTTAGGCCCTGCATTTTCAGGCAAAGATGAGTCAGTTAGACTACGTGATTACTGTAAATATGAATTTGTTTATGTTCAAACAGAGATGGGACTTGGAGGAAATTTTCTAGTTAGTAAAAGAGAAAATTTTGAGAACTTAAAAAGTTATTCATGGGCCAGCTGAGTGGCATGGTGGTTGGAAGCTGGCTTGGGACACCAGCAGCCCCGGTTCGGGTACCACGCATGAGGGCCAGTGACACGCCCTCAAAAAAAAAAATAAACAAAGTTATTCACAATTCATCAAGTTATTTTACTTCAGAGTTTTTATTTTGTAAATCCTCTAGTAAATAATAAGTATTCTTCATGCATTTATCTCTTGTATAAAGCAAGATACACTTGTATTTGCATCCAACCAAGATAGCAAGCAGACAAATGGCTGACTTTAGCAATGTCATACCTGGAGACTGTCTGGCAAAATAGAACTGTTAACATCCATCATAAAGATCAGCATCCTTAAAAAGAAATGGGTTTTCTTTCCCCTGCAAATGCTCATTGGTGTCCAGATCTGACAACTTCTTTCCTTTAGATCAGATTGTTTGTAAAACATATTTCACCCCAAATAGTAGTTGTTCTGTAAGGTTTATTTAACAAATGGATTTGTTTCTTTAAGTGTTATCAGTATTTTTAAAGCACAGGCCTATGTGAAACTTGGCAGTTTATTAGATAAATATGTATTATACATCTCCAATGTGCAGGGTACTAGAAAAAAACAAAACACAAAGAAGGGAGCTGCATGTTAAGGAGCTTATAGTCTAGTGCAGTGAGTCTCAAAAGTGCAGTGAGGGGCTGGCCTGGCCGAGTGGCGCGTTGGTTAACAACTGGCTTGGGACGCCAGTGGCCCCGGTTCGGATCCCTCATATGAGAGCCAGTGACACTGCCCTCTACAGCTAAGATGGTGAACAACAGCTCGACCTGGAGCTGGGCTGTGTGAGTCCCAGCGATGGTGTAGGCTGCAGCCCCTGCTGCAGTGGACGGCCATAAGCTACAGTGAGTGGCCGGCAGCCAGTGTGAGCTGCCAAGAGCCACAGTGAGTGGCCGTCCAGAGGCCGGTGACTGATCTGCCTCATCCGGGAAGAGTGCAATGACGATACCAACATGGGCGGGTGAAGCAATGTCCTCCACAACTAGACTGAAGAACAAAAGGACAACAACTTGTCTGTTCCCCTTCCCTGGTTCCCCAACGCTGTTCCCCTACCCCAATTCCCCAATAAAATCTTTTAAAAAAAGTACAGTGAGGGGCATCCAGATAGCGCAGTTGGTAAGAACATGAGCTCTGAACAACAGGGTTGCCAGTTCGATTCCCACGTGGGCCAGTGAGCTGCACCAGTAAGCTGCGCCCTCTACAGCTAAGATTGTGAACAATGGCTCGACCTGGAGCTGGGCTGCCGTGGGCTGCCTTGGGCTGCCTTGGGCTGCCGTGTGCTGCCGGTAGCAAGCATGAGTGGCTGGCAGCTAGCGAGAGCTGCCTTGAACAGCCATGGCTGTAGACCAACTGCCTCACCTGGGAAGAGCGCAATGATAATAATACCAACATGGGCCAGTGAGCAGCATCTTCCACAACTAGACTGAAAACAATGGCTCGGAGGTGATGTGGGATGGGGGGGGAGGGAAAAAAAAGTGCAGGGAATTTATGCCAACCCCTTCTGCTTCTCCACTGTCCAACCACGCCAGGCCATGGGGGAAGGAGTTCAATTGTATGCCTCTACAAAGATAACTGGCTTGCAATTTCTTCTATAAGTATGTCACCATGATCAGTTAGAGTGACATACACCTTGATGATGTTGGGACTGGATCCATGAATGTATACTCCATGAAATCTTTCCTTTTCCCTCTGGTTTGGTGGGAGAGAGAAAATGTATGCACTGAATAAAATCCATTTCTAATTGTAAGCTAACAGTCTAACACTCATATCTGAACCAAATATTTCATGAAACAATACTCGCCCCTTGTGTGACGCATTCTGGTATGTTCTGTTCTATTTCAAGTGAAGAACAATACAGGTCACAGCCTACCACATTGATTTCTCAAACCCCTAATGAGTTGCCACCTAGAGTTTGAAAACCACTTTTCTAGAGATTGGTAGTGGTTGGAAAACAGAGGTGAGGATTAGAAGGTCATAGGCTATATTCCTGCATTACTGTCATAAAAATAATGTACTTATATACTACTTATGAAATTTCAGACAGTGGATAAGTACATTTCATGTGTTAAGTCATTTAATCCTTACTGCAACCCTATTAGATAGGCATGGGCATGGGTTTTGAACCTATTTTACAGATGAGGAAATGGATGCACAGAGAGGTTAAGTGATCTGACCAAAGTTATCTAGGGTTTGATGCCAGGCTACCTGACTCCAGAGCCCATACTCTTAATCCCCTTCTAGCAAGTTCCCATCAAATCATCTTATATAGCATGCCCGAGTCCCCCATGAGCCGAGAGAAAAATAAGAATAGGTCTGCTCTACAACTATGAAAAAAATAATAATTGGAACACATGCTTCAGCAGCAGGAATGAGCAATACCTCCTTGGTATGCAGAAGGCAACAATGAAAGTTGATTCCAGACCTCGGGAGTGACTCTCTCCTAGGGACCTTAGAAAGGCAGAAATGACACAGCAGAGGAGACACGGCTAAGGCCGACCATCTTCTTTCCCTGTGTTTCTTTAGGTCCAATGAACTGAAGCACAGAAGCAAACACAAACTAATTCAAATCCCCTGTCCTGAGTCTCCTCATCTTAGATTCTAAGAGTTAGGACACTGAACAAAGCATGGCTCAAAAAATGAAAATGACTGTAAAACACATCCCAGACCCACTAGTAATTAAGTCATGGCATTTTATTAACATCTCTGAACAGTATCCTTAACTACATCTCTCTCTTTTTGTTGTTATTGTTCTTTATTGATTCTAATTTAGATTGGCTTCTGGCTCATAAGCCAGGTAAATATTCAACCTTTAACAAATCATGTTATTAAACCCAACCATTGTCCTGGGTGCTCCTGTGTATCCATTCCTAATGAGCAGGTTTAATGGTGTGCAGAAAAATAACACCAATTTCCTAGAACTTTAAAATATATGCATCGGGCTGGCTGAGTGGCGCATTGGTTAGAAGCTGGCTTGGGACACCAGCTTTGAGCAGCAGGGCCCCGGTTTGGATCCCACATACGAGGGCCAGTGACACTGCCCTCTACAGTTAAGATGGTGAACAACAGCTCCACCTGGTTGCCTCTGTAGCTAAGATGGCTGGTGGAGGTATGGGCTGCAGCCCCTGCTGCAGTGGGCTGCCATAGGCTACAGTGAGTGGCCGGCAGCCAGCGTGAGCAGCCAGCAGCTGGCGTGAGCTGCCATTAGCCACGGTGAGCGACCATCCAGAGGCCAGCACCCGATCTTCCTCACCCGGGAAGAGCGCAATGATAATACCAACATGGGCCAGTGAAGCCACGTCCTCCACAACTAGACTGAAGAACAAAAGGACAGCAACTTGTCTGTTCCCCTTCCCTGGTTCCCCAACGCTGTTCCCCTCCCCCAATTCTCCAATAAAATCTTTAAAAAAAAAAAGAAAAAGATATGCATCGTACAGAAACAAAAAAAGAAGGAAACTACTAAATATGTTTTGTAAAATAAATCTGACTTAGTTCTGAGTAGATATGTTCACTGTAGTTTCTGAGAACTTGTGTTCATGATGATAATCTTATTGATATTGTGTAAACATAAAAATAAACTCCAGAACATTAACAATGTACAGCCTATGTTCTTTACACCCAACTGCTTTCTTTCATTCAATATGTAAATTTGACACAGGAACTGATTCTATATCTAATTGGTACTATCATGAAATTTCAAGGAGGCTTATTATATTAAGAGTGATCTTCCTCTACCAAGATGCACATGAAGTAAGATATTTATTCATAGGCATATTCAGGTAACTAAAAATTGATTAAGGTATAGGATATAAAGGACTGTATGGCAATACAGAAGAAACTATTTTAATGCAGAATACAAATTGAAAATCTTTTTCCTGGAGTTACAGACGTTGACTGCTGGTATTCCGGTATTCCCTATAGCTGTCTTAACTTTGAGAAAAAACAATCAACTGTCAACGTGTATTTATTGAACATGTACTATATGCTCTGTACTATGGGAATTATAAAAGTATGAAACTCGATTTTTTCTCCCTCAAATTTAATATATGATAAGAAATGGTATGACAATATTGAGAAAGTTTCCTGTTTAGAGACAAGAACAGCTAGATGGACTCAAACTTCAAAAGAAGAATAAAGTCCATTCAAAATAATTAGGACTTATTACTTCTGACTTGAATAACAAGAATAAGCAACTCCAGCCCAAGTAGGTATCTTTGCATTTTATAATCAAAGTAAAATAATTATTGTATTGAATACATTCTAATTGATTCACTGTCTGTATACTCTTTTTATAAAAGCCTTCAAAAGTTTCCTGATTTTCATTTATGAAAAAGCCATAAAAGCTGCCTAATTCCCATATTTCCTAGTGGCTATTGAAGGTTCAAAATGGCTCGTACACTATCACACTTGTAAATTGATAATAGAATATAGAGTCAGAGCTCCATAAAATATAACAAATTGTGAAACTATAAGTTGTTAAGATTGATATAAACTACCACTGCCCTAAAGAACATGCATAATTTGAAGCAGTACAATAGTATAAAGAGAGCTTAGGAATACTAGATGTGCATTTCTTTCTTCTTTTTTTAAATTGGGGAACAGTGTGTTTTTCCAGGACCCATCAGCTCCAAGTCAAGTCGGTTTCAATCTAGTTGTGGAGGATGCAGCTCAGCGGTCCATGTGGGGATTGAACCGGCAACCTTGGTGTTGTAAGCACTGCGCTCTAACCAACTGAGCTAACTGGCTGCCCCTAGATACACATTTCTTAATCTTTTGAGGTTTACATGATAGAGAAGTGGGTTACATTAGAATCATCCAATGTAATTCTAATGTCTAAACATTAGAATCATCTGAGGGAACTTCAAAAATAAAATCTGTGCCTTGTTCCCAATTCCAGGCCAATTGGTTCAGCGTCTCTAGGAGGTAGACATCAGCTTTTTTCAAAGCTCTCAAATTTATTTTAAAAAGTAGCTAGGCTTGAGATTCCAAGGAAGAGAAGGGAGAACTAATGTCTTTCCATGCCACTGTCAGACATATAATAGAGACATGAATGGCCCAAGTATTGGGTTGTCAGAAAAGTCATGACTCATTTTTGCAACGAAAAACATAGAAAAGACACATCATGACTTTTCCGACAGCCCGGTAGTTTGCTGCTGGTTCCTTTGAAAATCCTAGGTTACAGGGATGTGGAATTTGGATTGCCAACTATAATCTTTTCAGTCTGCTGATACCCCAAGTGGTTTCAACTGAATCTATACAGTTTTCAGAACTACTAACTCTATTCTGTATGTAGAAATAGTCAAATCTTAGGAATTGAAACCAATTTCTTCCTTTTTCTAGTCCTCCCACCTCCAGCAATGATGTGAATTACAAGAAATCTATTTGAGGAGCAGTATAGGGTACGTATTAAAAAGACAGTTTCCATGGTCTGGCTCCGTAATTCTGATCCCTGCTTTTCAATTTGCCAACTCCATTACTTTAACAAGATACTTTATTTCTGTCTCCATTTCCTCATCTGTACAAATATTATTAGATGTTTACCTGTGGTAGATATTTTAATACAGGTAAAATGTTTTGAACAGTCTGCAACAGAGTAAATTGCAATAAATGTTAGCTTTCTTAGCTTGCTAAATAAGAGCTACAGATGTTTGCTTACTAGCATGATATAACAATTGTGTTAGGTCCACTACAGAATGTTAATAGCCACTTATTCGTTGAACCCAGTAGAAGAAAACAAGGTTCTGAAGAGTTTACATTTAAAAAAATAAGTCAAGAGGGCCGGCCGAGTGGCGTGGTGGTTAAGCGCTGGCTTGGGATGCCAGTGGCCCGGGTTCGGGTCCCATATATGAGGGCCAGTGACACTGCCCTCAAAAAATAAAATAAATAAACAAATACATAAAAATAAAAAAATAAGTCAAGAAATACAAAATCTTTGGGTAAAACCCTGTGTAGTAAGTACTAGGAATCAGTATGTTACTACAGTGCACGTGCATGCGCGCACGCGCACACACACACACACACACACACACACACATGCATATTTTCTAAAAAGCCATTTTTCTGAAAATATTCAAACTAGACAGGATATTGCTTAGATCAGTAGTCCTCAATCCTGGCTGTATGTGGAGCTTCTAAAAATACCAAGGGACCCAGATACAGATATTCTGATTTATCTGATATTTTGTGGGATTTGTACATGGGAATTTTTTTTTTTTAAGATTTTTTTTATTGGGGAATTGGGGGAGGGGAACAGCATTGGGGAATAGGGGAAGGGGAACAGACAAGTTGCTGTCCTTTTGTTCTTCAGTCTAGTTGCAGAGGACGTTGCTTCACTGGCCCATGTTGGTATCATCATTGCGGTCTTCCCGGATGAGGCAGATCGGTCACTGGTCTCTGGATGGTCGCTCACCGAGGCTATTGGCAGCTCACGGTGGCTGCGGGCCACTCACCGTAGCCTCTGGCAGCCCACTGCAGCAGGGGCTGCAGCCTACACCATCACCAGGGCTCGCACAGCCCAGCTCCAGGTGGAGCTGTTTGTACATGAGGATTTTAGAAAGCTACTATATTTATTCTGATGTGCAATCAGGATTAATAATTACTAATTTAGGTCATTCAAATAATTTGGATACTGTATTTTTATTTCAACAAGTGAAGCGTATCTGAACACAATCTGCACAAGTCTTTTTTGTGTGTGAGTTATGATGAATTTTATTTTGTTTTTAACAATTTTATTGAGATATCTTTGACACATATAAAATTATATATATTTAAAGTATGCAATTTGATGCTTTGATGTATGTACACATTGTGAAAAATCAATTAAACCAAGCTAAACAACTTATTCATTACTTCTACATAGTTACCATTTGTGTGTGTGTGTGTGTGTGTGTGTGTGTTTTGAGAAGATTTAATTTAAGAACTATCCTCTTAGTAAATTTTGAGTATACAGTACGGTATTGTACACAATTCTTTTAGGTATTACTAAAGAGTGGCTATTCATTGATACCATAGGCTTTTTTCTTTTTTTTTAAGAAATTTTATTGGGGAACGGTGTGTTTCTCCAGGACCCATGAGCTCCAAGTCAAGTAGTTGTTTCAATCTAGTTGTGGAGCGCGCACCTCAGTGGGTCATGTGGGAATCGAACCAGCAACCTTGGTGTTATGAGCCTGTGCTCTAACCACCTGGGTTAACCAGCTGCCCTAATACCATAGGCTTTAGATCTAGAATTTAAATTGCATAATAACAAGGCATATGAAAGTCTAGGAGGTGATGTGATTTTGCTTGTGGAAAAAGTCATTCAATATTCCAAGCAACAGAGAGTTCTTGGGGCTATTGAATGAATAATGCTACATTTCAGCATCTTGATGGAGACATACTAGTTTCATAGCTATCATCCTACATGCTGCATTGCTTTCACAATGAATGCAAAAGACCTCATTGTTCTCCTCAGAGCACCAGAATCTCTCTATCTCCAAAGGCAGTGAGTGACTTCAGTAGACATGACCTCAGTAGTCATCTGTGGTAAGAACGCTCTCATCTCAGTTTTGTTCAGAAATTGTGATTACACACTGAACCGAAGGTTAAAAAAAAAGTCACAGTAAAGCAATAAATTTAGTCCACACATTAAATTTCACATTTCACTGTTTGAATTAGAAACAGTGAACAGACTGTGATCATTCTGTAGCCAAAAATTCCAACTTATTGAATACATTTTGAAACAAAAAAGTGTAAATTCAGGAATTTTAGTTATACAAACCTAACTTTAAAGGCTGGTTTTGTGATCTTGGATAGTTATTTAACTTATCTGAGTTTCATTGTGCTATATACGAGGCCTGACAATTTCGCAAATTTGTTGCAACGATGTCGCTAACCTCTTTCAATATTAGAGGGATTATTCATTATGAATTTGTACCAACTGGACAAACAGTTAACCAAGTTTACTATTTAGAAGTGCTGAAAAGGCTGCATGAAAAAGTTAGATGACCTGAACTTTTCGCCAACAATTCATGGCTCTTGCATTACAGCAATGTACCAGCTCACACAGCACTGTCTGTGAGGGAGTTTTTAGCCAGTAACCAAATAACTGTATTGGAACCCCCTCCCTACTCATCTGATCTGGCCCTCAGTGACCCCTTTCTTCACTGAACGATAAAGGAAATGGTGAAAAGAAGGCATTTTGATGACATTCAGCACATCAAAGGGACAGCTCTGATGGTCATTCCAGAAACAGAGTTCCAAAATTGCTTTGAAGGGTCAACTGGGCACTGGTATGGGTGCATAGCTTCCCAAGGGGAGTACTTTGAAGGTGACCATAGTGATATTCAGCAATGAGGTATGGAGCACTTTTTCTAAGATGAGTTCGTGAACGTAATTGTCCAACCTTGTATAAAGGCAATGATAACAATACTGACCAGAGAGTTGTTACGAGACCTAGATTGGATTACATATGCAGTAAGCTTAACAGAGTGGCTGACTCATAGCATGTACACAAAATATTATTGTTAGTATTCTATGATAACTACCATTATTTGGATTCTCTAAGGAAGAATAAGATATAGTCCCTGTTCTTACAGAGTTTTGAATCTACATGGGAGAAAACATGTTAAAGTAAAATAATAGTTTAAGTTGACATGTCAAATAGCTAAACTAATAGTGAACTTGAGGCAGTGTATTTACATGCAAATTATGTAGACAATCATTGCCCTGGCAGGTCAGAAGGAGGTGGTTTGGAATGGTTGAGATGATACTCCCTTGAAAACTTTGTTCTACATTCTGTTGCATCGGTTTGTTTGTTTTTGGTTTCTTTTTGAGGGCAGTGTCACTGGCCCTCATATGTGGGACCCAAACCAGGGCCTCTGGCTTCCCAAGCCAGCCCTTAACCACCGCGCCACTTCCCCAGCCATTGCATCTTTTCTTAATTATCTGTCTTTAAGCAAATCACCCTGCTCCTTCAAGTCTCATTTTTCCTATCTGTAAAATGAAGTAGTTGGACTTTTCTAGGAATAACACTCTAGAAGCCTTTGTCAGAGTTAGAGAAGGATTCAGATTTGAATAAACAGTCATCAGACCCCTGAATTGGAGGAAAAATGTTAAACATGGAAAGTACCAGATACATCAAGGCAAGACTGAATAAATCTAGCTGGCTGGAGCACAGTGTTCAAGTGGAGCAATTTTGGGAACAAAGGAAGACTGCAGTTTCTGGAGGAATTTGAATGCCTTACTAAGAAGTTTGGACTTGGGTGGCTGGTTAGCTCAGTTGGTTAGAGCGTGGTGCTGATAACACCAAGGTTGCCGGTTTGATCCCCTCAGGGGCCACTGTGAGCTGCGCCCTCCCTAAAAGAGTCAACTATACCATTGCAGTATGAAAGCAATGTGTAACCAATGACCATGGCTGTGCCCCAATTTAAAAAAAAAAGAAAAAAAATTAAGAAGTTTGGACTTTATCCTATATGCTGTAGGCAGAGTTTTTGGAAGATTAACCTGTATTGGTAAATACAAAGGTTTTGGGGTAGGGAACAAGCAGAAAGCCTGGTTATGAAGCTGTTACAGTAAAAGCCTAAACTGCAACTAATGAAGTAAGAGAGGAACATAAAGACAGATGAGCAAGGTATTATGAAGTCATTTGCACTTGATTTTCAATTGAATCCGACAGGCAAAGTAGAGTTGGCAGGAGATGATTGAAGATTGGAGGCCAGGAAACTGCTGGTGATTTAGGAAGGAGTGCTAGTTTGGAGAAAGGGGACAGGGATGAAGAATTAAGCCTTAAAATGTTTTTGATTTGTGTCATCAAAAACATAATTCAGGTAGACATGCATATCCACGGGACAAGTAGAGGATGGGATAAAGGAAAAGGCATGCTGAAACTATAAATTTAAGACTTATCTGCATAGAGGTGATGGCTGAAATAAAATTAATAGGTGAAATCTCCAAAAGAGATGAGCAAATGGTTATGCACAAACAGTGGCATCAGCTTTAATGTTTTCTGGTTAATACTTCAAATGAAGGTAGCATAGGATATAATGAGATGGGGGATTGTAATGGTGGCACTAAATCTTCTATTTTTGAGATTTGGACCTCTGGTATAATTCGATTTAACAAGTGTAATTTAGCTTGGGACTCTTAGAAAGTTCTTTTCTCTTTTTCTTTGCGTCCTTTCTGCCAAACCTTAATGACTGTTTACTGTACATTTACTATGCATACCAGTTTCAATGGTTCTGTTTACTTTGGCCACAGAGGTCTTGCCGCTTGGGAGAGGTTTTGCATAAGTTATATGTAGATTTAAGTTGGAGCCAAGAATGGGTCCTATACAGATGCAAAACCTCTCCCAAGTCACAGGGCCACCAAGGCTGAAGTAAACGGAACTGTTGAACCTGGTATGCATAGTAAATGTTAACCCTGGAGAATGCAATAAAATTAAAATATTTGACTTTGGAGATTTAAGAATTTTTCCTTTAGTGTTTGCCTTCCTTATTTTATTGACTAAAGTCCATGTCATAATTTGGTTTCCTCCAAAAGCCTACTCTCAGGCAAAGATTTGCCTGCAAGTAGTGTGTTTGGGAGGTCATTACAGGGACCACTATTAGGTAGTGGGGAAGAAAGAAATGTAAGGGGGAAGAAAAAAATCAATAAAAAGTGCAAGAGGTTAACATGGTGGAAAACAAACTCAATCTTGTTGGTGATCCTCTGAGACAGTGTGGTACATGTCTCAGAATGATCCTACTAAGAAGTAAAGAAGCCGAGATATCTATTCAATAACTGCTGTCCCTCATTTGTTGAGAGTAGCTCCTGTGGTGTTAATTTCCTGCAATTACTGTCTGCCCCAGTCGGGGAATGGTCAGAGAACACTCAATCAGAGAGATGCAGGAAGTCATTGCCATGTATTCCAACTGTCTGCAGGAGGCTCCAATGTAAGTCAAGGTGATATAGATGAAGTGCCAACAACATCTACTAGAGTCAATCATTTTGGTTTGTTTGTATCTCCTGCCTATATAAAACCAGTACTGAAATGAGGTGTACTGGCATTTTCTAAGACATAAGAAATCTTATGGTTAGGTTACAACAGTAATGTCATTGTGACTTCTTGGGCTTCTAGTGAACTTATGTATAATCTCCATACAGGGAACCAAATGATTAAATGTAATTATTTTAAATAAAAGTTTGTTATAGGAGTTCATCTTTTCTTTGAAAATAGAAGTATGTGTGTGCAGAAAAAAGTGAGATAAAAAAATTATCTGGCAGTCAGGGAAATTGCCATGGTAAAGGGAATCAGAGTGAAAACTATAAGAAAGCGGGGGAAATAATTTATTAGCTAACACATAGGTTTAAGTCACAACCCCCCAGAGTGACAAACTCAGGTCGGGGAGGAAAACGGCCACTTTTTCCAAGTCATGGATCCCTAGGTAGAATGCATATCTTCAAAGAGGTTATTTAACATAACATAAGACTGTCAGGAGTCCTTTCTCCAAAGCCTGACTCCGCTAACATGCTCCTCTCAGAGCAGAGACATTGATTAAGCTGATTAAGCTCTAAGGAAATTAGACAGTTTTGAGAAAAACTCCTCCTCCAGGCTAGGCAACAATGTAAATCTGATCGTAGTGCCAAGAGGCACCAGGCAGCACCCCTCTCAGACATACAGAAGGTATAAAAACCAAAGCTTTTGCCCTAACCAGGGGGTACCCTTCTCATTTTGAGAGCTGTTACTTTTTACTCTAATAAACTATCGTCTGCTGTAAACTCTACCTCTCTGGTCCCTGTCTCCATTTCTCAGCTTCACGAGACTACGATCCCGGCACAGGAAATATCCTACATCAAAAGCATCACAGAATTATATAGTCACATGTTTGTACCTTTTCTAGAACTTTCTATTAATATCAAAAGAAAATGTACTAACAGCATATATAGGTGTGTGGAGAATAACAACCCTGATTTTGTCTTCACATGAACTTATTAGATATGTGGATATAGAACAATTTGTCCAGCCAAAAGAATAGAATGGTTTCTTTCTCGCATCTGGCCATGATATTCTGATTCTAACATGCACGTAAATATTCGTCACAAAGCATAAAATGACCCAGAGATAATGATTCTGACAAACCATCTATTTCTATTAGTGTGACCACAGACATAAATAACCTATTGTTTCTTCATTGTTAGGTAGGCAATCTGCTAGTCATTCCTGACAAAGTAAAAATAGTTTCCTACAAAGTGTGCGGAAAATGTTTTCATGTGAAAATGCACTTTCGAACAGTATAATCATTGTGCATACATGTGTGATGTCACTCAGCTGAGAATGAACCATCGCCATAGATTATAAGGAGTTTATTTTTTCATTAATGTGGACCAGCTGGCAAGATATCCTGCCAAGCCCCTTAGAAGACTGGATGATGGAAGTAATTATTTACGAAGGTATAAACTGACAAGATTGCTATAGTGATGAATTGGCACACATGGAGCTCATAGATGATGAATTGAAATAAGTCTTATTCCAGTAAGAGATGCCTAATATCCACATAATTTGATTTATGAATTTTTCTGCACTATGGTTGATCAGCTATCATGTATTTTGCAGACCTTTCAGGAAAAATAAAGTAAAAAATAAAGCTAAAACAATATGGCATAATGCAATCCAAAAGAATCCCCCAAATAGCACTTGGATATCAGACTCTTCTGAGATTCAGAATGTTGAGTGTTCCTTCATAAGACAAGGATGACCACTAATCGACCAAAATATCATTGGGAAAGTCTTACATTGTGCGACTGTTCTGTAGATGCTAAAGTCTTTCCGGTAAATCCTATTGTGACAACAGACATTTATGAACAAGCTACTGTGAAAAAGCTACATTCTTAGAAGCCAAAAGTCAACTTTTGTATGTAAAAAAACACCCACAGCAAAGCGAGCTTTTCTTATTGTGGAAAAACTATCTGTGGATGTAAATATGGTATGCTAAGAAACATACATACTCAAATCACCAATAAGCACATTTTTTTAAAAAAAAAAAATTTTTATTGGGGAACAGTGTGTTTTTCTAGGACCCATCAGCTCCAAGTCAAGTAGTTGTTTCAATCTAGTTGTGGAGGGCACAACTCAGTGGCCCATGTGGGGATCAAACCGGTAACCTTGGTTTTATGAGCACTGCACTCTAACTGAACTAACCGGCCACCCCAATCAACACCTTTATCGTTTATGAAACCTCCATCATTATTACTACTGAGTGAAAACACCATATTTACCTTGATGGTGATCACACGGGAGATAGGAGCTTTTATTTAATTCAAACCAGTCCACATATTAATCTTTTTTTAGATCATCTATAATCATTTTGCTGCCAGTTGGGGCTGGCTTGGCCTTCTAATACTTATACCACTTTGAGAATTGCAGAAAAGTCACTGTTCCTTTTTAGTCTCTGGCAGTCAATCAACCCTAATTATAATTGACCAGGGAAAAAGAAGGCTTCCCCCCAAAAAATTTAAAGCTTAGGTTGTTTAGATGGTATTGTAAGGAAACTAAATAGCTGAGCAATTTAATTTAATTTCTCCAGCTCTGGCTCATGTTTTCTCAGAAGGAGCCATAGTTCACAAGAGTTTGAAAAACCTCAATGATTGATTACAGTGCTTTTCCTTCTCAGTAAAATGGATGCAGGAGACAGGTTTTCATATTAAAGAAGTACAGTAATCAAAAACATTAAAAAATATATTTTTTGAAAACGAATTGTTTGGAAAACTTTCTGATGGAATTATCAAAGCACCAGTCCTTCCTCTGCTTGGCTATGAAGATTTCATCTCCAATTTTGTTACCTCAAAGCACAGCTACAGAATGTGTACCTGTTTTTAGATATATTTTTGGAAGGAATTTTTCAAGCTTCCATTGTCACACAAAACAATTAAAGGGCACAATGATTAATAGAAGGTATGTGGCATAGGGAGCAGCACACAAAGAATAAAAGTATACATATATGAGAAAAGTAAAATACAGATAAAAACTAGACAAAGAGAGACTCGACGAGGCTTCTATTTAGAGGAGAGAGGGCATAGGATAGAGGGAAGCTGATTTAGTCAAGTACTGATGAATAACAGAAATATGAGGTACTGCAAAGTGCCCTGTGCTGGAAATTGAGGTACTGCAAAGTGCCCTGTGCTGGCTTTCAATTTAGGCTGTGCATCAAAGGAAACTAAAATATTCGCAGCACCCCTCTGTAAAATGAGGGCATATACAGATTTAGATTTCCTTTTCAATTCAAACGTATAAACGCTAATAAATTGTTCTAACATCCAGAGCTCGTTCTCCAACTTTTCAAATTCAGAAAGAACAGTGCTTACCCCCATGGGATTTGTACTGCAAATTAAGAAAAAAATATTTTTGAATAGAAACATACACATCTACCAGTTTCTTCGTGTGTATTTCAAATATAAACTGTTTTGTGAATTCCATTAAAAATTTTTATTTAAACACCTGGTCACAAATGAGTTTTTTTCTACTTTTGATTAACATTTCTTATGACATATAGACATCATTTTTATTAGTATTGAAGAGAAAGTCTGCTATATGCCCTGTCGAGCCAAGGCTTCGATCAGCAAACTTCATAGCCCCAAGATCTGTACCACCATTATACAAGACCTCTTGCCCGGCCCTGCTACAACTCACAGGTGAACAAAGTAGAAGAAACAGGACTTCACTTACTCCAATGACTTGATAAGCATTTAAATGTACATATATCTAATTTTGTATCATATGCAAAATAGACTCCCAAATATGTCTTTCATATCAGCAAACAGAACAAATTTTGATCCTATCAGACTGCCTTTTCAGCTTTTTTGGTCCTACCATTAAGGCTACAGATATGGAAGAAAATATTTAAGTATCATGAAATATAAGTATCATAAAAATATAAGTTCTCCTATAATTAATATATAACTGCAATGCATTTTCAATTATAGGCCAAATGGACTTTTAAATAAGAAGTAGTTATTTAAAGATTCACTTGAAAATAGTAATGCTTAAGCTCAGTGAAGGAAAGCATAACAGGATAGTAAGGGGTAGAAGGATGACTTGATATCCATCTGGAAAATCAAATCGCATCTTTATGTTAAATCATTACCCCAAATGAATTCCAGTTGCGGTAATGACTTCTTAGAAGAAAGCCTAGGAGACTATATGTACAATCTAAGGGAGGGTGGCCTCCTAATAAGAAGACTGCAAACCTAGCTGTAATAATGAAAAGACAGATACAGATGACTATATAAAAATGAAAAAAGAGCAAATACCATAAAATTTATAAACAAATTACACAAATGGTAATATGATGCAAAACTATGATACGATGTTACAATCAGGATATTAACATTAATATAGCCAAAGATAAAGAATAATTCCATCAGTCCAAGGGTCTCCCTTGTTGCCTTTTTATAACCACACCCAATTCGCCTATCTCCCTCTCTTTTAGAGCCCTGGAATCCACTAAATCGTCCTCCATTTCTAAATTTTGTTATTTCAGGAATATTATATAAATAAAATCATATAGTATGTAAGCTTCTGGGATTGACATTTTCACTCAGTATAATTCCCTGGAGATGAATCCAAGTTGTTGCATATATGCATTAGTAGTTTGTTCATTTTTATGGCTGAGTAATATTCTATGGAATGGATATATCACTGTTTGCTTAACTATTTACCAATTGAAGAGAATTTGATTTATTTACAGTTTTTTGGCTATTACAAATTGGGCTGTTTTGTTTTGTTTTTGAGAGCAATGTCACTGGCCCTCATGTGTGGGACCCGAACCAGGGCTGCTGGCTTCCGAAGCCAGTGCTTAACCACCGCGCCACTCGGCCGGCCCCAAATAGGGCTGTTTTAAGCATTCATGTGCATGTTTTTTGTGTGTCAGCATAAGTCATCATTTCTCTGGAAAAAATGGCCAAGGGTGCAATTGCTGGGAAGTTTCATAGTTTCATATTTAGTTATGTATGGAACTTCCACCCTTTTTCCCACAGTGGTTGTACCATTTTACATTGTCATTAGCAATGTATTACTAATTCAATTTCTTCACATTCTCATCAACATTTCATATTGTCATTATTTTTTTATGTTAGCCATTCTGATAAGTATATAGTAAAATCCTATTGTGGTTTTAATTTGCATGTTCATGATGACAAATTATGTTGAAAACCTTTTCACATGTTTATTTGACATCTGAATATTTTCTCATTGGATTTTTTTTTTTTTACTGCTTTGTTTATTATTATTATTTCTATTGTGGTAAGACTTGAGTTTTGAGAGTTCTTTATATATCCTAGATACTAGTTCTTTGTCAGATATGTGGTTTACAACTATGTTTTTCCAGTCTCTACTCTGTCTTTTCAGCATCTTAACGGGGTCATATAGAGAGCAAATTTTTTAAATTTTAATTTTGGTAAAGTCCAATTTATCAATTTTTCGTTTTTTTTTTAATTAACAAGTGGGTTCTTTTTTTTTTTTTTTTTTTGAGGGAGTGGCCCTCATATATGGGACCCGAACCGGGGCCGCTGGCATCCCAAGCCAGCGCTTAACCACCGTGCCACTCCGCCGGCCCCCAATTTTTCCTTCTAAGGGTGGTGCTTTTGCTGTCAAGTCTATTAACTCTGCTTGGATTTGCAAAAATTGTCTCCTATTTTTGTTCTACTTGTTTTATAGTTTTACATTTTTACTTTAAGTCTATAATCCATTTTGAGTTACATTTTGTATGAATTGTGAAGTTTTTGCCCATGGATATCCAATGGTTCTAGTACCATTTGTTGAAAAGACTCTTTTTCCTCCATTGAATTGCTTTTACACCTTTGCAAAATCTGTTAAGAATACTAGTATGGGTCTATTTCTATTTTTTGTTTTTTTATTTTGTTCCATTGATCGGTGCAACAATCCCTCTATCAGTACTATTGTACATTATGTTGATTGCTGTAGCTATATAACAGGGCTTAGTAACACATAGAGTGATTATACCAAATTTACTCTCCTTTTCCAAGATTTTAGCTATTTTAGAAACTGTATGTTTTCATATAAATTGTAGAATAAGCTGTGTATGTCTATGAAAAAAACATGCCTGAATGGTGACAGGAATTGTTTTAAACCTGTAGGTTAATTTGTGGAAAAGTGACATCTTTACTGTATTGAGATTTCCAATTCATAAACATGGCGTGTCTCTCCATTTTTAAGGTCTTCCTTGATTTCTTTCATGAGCATTTTGTAAATTTCAGAATACAAATTCTGTACATGTTTTGTTAAGTTTATATATAAATATTTCTTTATATTAATTTCCAATTTGTACACTTTATTTCTTTTTCTTAATTCACTGGTAAGAATCTTCAGTACAGTGTTCAGTAAAACATTGTGAGAGTAGACATTCATGCCTTATTTCTGATCTTAGAGGTAACACATCAGTCTTTCACTGTTGATTATAATGTATGTTGTAAAGGCCTATCTATGGCTCTTACCAACAATGCCAAGTGTCATGTATTCACCATTATAATATCATACAGGATAGTTTTACTATCCCAGTAAATGCCCTTTGCTTAACCTATTCAATCTCCCTTTCCAAGCCCCTAGCAATCATTTACTATTTTACTGTTGCTATAGTTTTGTCTTTTCAAAAATATTATATAGATAAAACCATACCGTATCTAACCTTTCCAGACTGGCTTCTTTACTTTATAATAAGCATTTGTGATATCATGTATGTCTTTATCTGAATTGATATTTCATTCCTTTTTATTGATGAATACTATTCCATTGCATTAATGTACAACAGTTTATTTAGCTATTATTTAACTATTCACCTATTGCAGGCCATCTTGGTTGCATCCAATTTTTGGTGACTATGAATTGAGCTGCTATAAATATTCATGTGAATGTTTTTTTGTTGACATATTTTCAACTCAGTTGGATGAATACCTAGGAACATGACGGTTGGATTGTGTGGTATGACTGTTCATCTAAACCTATGTAATTTTACTAACTATTGTCACCCCAATATACTTTAATTAAAAAAAAAAAAGATTGTGTTCATCTTTCTAAGAAACACAACTGTTTTGCCAAGTGGCTGTGCTATTTTATGCTATTTCCACAAGCAAGGAATGAGAGTTGTAGAAACCCTGAATCTTTGCAGGCAATTGGTTTTGTCACTGTTTTGAATTTCAGCCATTCTAATAGGTGTGTAGTGGTATCTCATTGTTATTTTAATTTTAAAGTCCCTGTGATAATTATGTTCAGCCATCTTTTCATGTGCTTATTTGTCACCTGCTTATCTTCTTTGTCCTGGTGTCAGTTCAGATCTTTTACTCATTTTTAATTAGGTTGTTATCTTTGTGTTCACTTTAAAAGTTCTGTGTAGATTTTAGTAAACATAACTGATCAGCTGTTTTACTACTATTTCCTCCCAGTTAGTAGCTTGTCTTCTCCTTCTCTTAACATTATCTTTCACCGAGAAGTAGTTTTTATGTTTAATAAAGTCCAACTTATCAATATTTCTTCCTTGCTTGTGCTTTTCATGTAGTATCTAAAAATTCAGCACCAAACACAAGGTAATGTAGATTTCCTCTTATTTTTTCATCTAGAAATTTTGTAGTCTTGCATTTGATGTTAGGTTCTATGATTTATTTTGAGTTAATTCTTTTGAACAGTGTAGGGTTTTTTTTCTAGGTTCATCTTTTTGCATATGGATGTCTAATTGCTCAGTTACCATTTGTTGAAAAAACTCTATTGTAACTTTATTGAAAATCAGTTAATTATATTTTTGTGGTCTATTTCTGGACTCTTTTTTGTTTCATAGATCTATGTGTCTTTTCTTTTATCAATACCAAGGTATATTTATTATAGCAGCTTTATAGTAAGTCTTAAAATTGAGTAATAAGACCTTCCAGCTTTGTTCTTTTTCTTCACCGTTGTGTTGACTATTTTAATTGTTTGCTTTTCCATGTAAACTCCAGAATCACTTTGTCAATATTTGGATAATAGCTTGCTGGGATTTTTACTGAAATTGTGTTTAGTCTATAGATACATTTGGATGAAATGACATATTAACAATATTGAGTCTTCCAGTCAATGAACATGGAATACCTTTCCATTGCTTTATTTAGATCTTCTCTCATTTCTTTCATCACTGTTTTGTAACTTCCTATACTGATCCTGTAGATTTACTTCATTTTTTAATGTTTTGATGCTGTTTCAAAGGTTTTTTTGGTTTTGTTTTGTTTTTTAGTTCAAATTTCAAAATGTACACTGCAGGTATACCAGAAAACAACTGACTTTTGTAGATTGACCTTACATCCTGGGACTATGCTACAGTGGCTTATGTTAGGAATTTTGTTTGTCTGAGAAAGTTTTATTTATTTATTTTTTTAAAGATTTTATTGGGGAATTCGGGAAGGGAAACAGACATGTTGTGGTCCTTTATTGTTGTTGTTGTTCTTCTTCAGTCTAATTGTGGAGGACGTTGCTTCACTGGCCCATGTTGGTATTATCATTGAGCTCTTCCTGGGTGAGGCAGATCAGTCGCCAGCCTCTGGATGGCTGCTCACGGCGGCTATTGGCTGCTCATGCTGGCTGCCGGCCACTCACTGTAGCCTATGGCAGCGCACTGCAGCAGAGGCTGCAGCCCACACCGTCACTGGCCATCTTAGCTCTAGAGGCAACCAGGTGGAGCTGTTGTTCACCAACTTAGCTGTAGAGAGCAGCATCACTGGCCCTCATATGTGGGATCCAAACCGGGGCCCTGCTGCTCAGAGCTGGCATCCCAAGCCAGATCCTAACCAATGCGCCACTCGGCTGGTCTGTCTGAGAAACTTTTTATGTCTGCTTCACTTTTTTTTTTTTTTTTGAGGGCAGTGTTCCTGACCCTCATGTGGGATCTGAACTGGGGCTGCTGGCATCCCAAGCCAGCTCTCAACCACCGTGCCACTGGGCTGGCCCTACTTCACTTTTAAAGGAGAATTTTGCTGGTTATAGAATTCTACAATGGTATTTTTATTTTGTTTTTTTCCTTTCAGCACTTTAAATATTTCATTCTACTTTCTCTTGTTTCCATAGTAACTGACAAGAAGGTCTCTGTAAATTTTTATCACTATTTCTTTATAGGAAAAATTTTTTTCTTCAGGCTTCTTCTAAGATTTTCCACTTTGTCTTTATTCTCTACTCTTTAAATGTTATATGCAGAGAGGTGTGTGTGTGTGTGTGTGTACACATGTGTCTGTGTGCATGTGTTGTCTGTAACATAATATATACACAGACACATCTGTTAAGAGGAGTTACAAAGCAGTTCCAAACTGCTGATGAGTTCCAAACTGTTCATATGGGGGGAAAGAGAAACCAAACAATATAAAGAAAAAATGATTGTACACAGTACCTGTGAGTATGATGTTAGATAATACATTTATGTAAAATCACGTATGTAAATATGTTTTAAAAAGGAATTTATGAAAAAGAAAATATTAAATGAACTGTTTGCAAAAAATAAGCTTTTAGAGATTGTTGACTATATGAGAAGGCCATGTACATAAGACATTTCCCTCATTTTAATCAGAAGTGAAACAAAATGATCTTTCCCATGACCTTTAATCATAATCCTGTGTGGATTTGTGCAAACAATTGATTTCTGGAATTACATAAACTAATCTTTTTCAGCTTAAGATACTTGAGCCTTCCATTGCTTAAGGAACATCAAATAATCCATCTGAGTTGTGAATATAATTTTTTTAATCTTACAGAAAAAAAAGCTTCATGCATTTTTGATATTTTCTGATAATAATAAACCAGTGTTATTGTTCCTTTTTCTCTATAAAGTAATGTGACCAGGAAATATCTAGGCTAGCCTATATACTTCCCTGGAAGAGCTTAAATATTTGAATTGATGAAGTTAACTGTCACTCAAAATAGATAATTCATAATCTCACTATAATTAATTCTTCTAAACTAATACTGCTCCCCTTACAGTAGTCACTAAGTATATAATCATTAAGCAGTGATTCATTTATTTTTTTTAAAGATATAGATACTAAAAATCTACTATGTGCCAGATTCTGTTCCTAGGCACTTAGGATGCAACAGTGAAAAACCCCCAACTCTTTTGGACTACATGTCATAATAGAGAGTGACACTATTGACACATGAGCCAGATAATTTCAGACAGTGTGTATGAATTGAGAAGAAAACCAAGGCAAGTAAATAGAGGGAGATGGAGTGAGGGTGGGCCCTGTTTCGGGTAGGGTGACATTGAGCAGAGACTTCAATGAAGGAGAGGAAGAGCTACCTGAAATGGGGGAAAAGCATTTCAGGCAGAAAGAACAGCCAAGGAAAAATGCTCTAACTTAGGAACAAGCTTGACATGTTCAGGAACTGCAAAATGTGTTATAAGCAGTGAGCAATGGGAAGGGAGTAGGAGGAGGGGATTCAGGAGGTAAGCACAAGCCAAAACAAGTATGGATTTGTAAGACATGGAAGGAGTTTGTATTAAATTCCAACTGTGATAGGAAGCCACCAGAGGACCTTGAAAGGGAAAAAATGCTGAAGGGATTTATATTATACAATGATGTTATATTACAAAGATGGGATTTATTTATTATTATTATTTTTTTTTTTTTTTAGCTGAGCCATCCTGCCACCTGTTGGCAGCTCAGCGGCAGCTCAGCTTGGGCTGGGCATCAAACTGCTGTTGATCAGGGCTCAGCTCGCATTCTTTTTATTTTATTATTTATTTTTTTTATTTTTTGAGGGCAGTGTCACTGGCCCTCATACGTGGGACCGAACCAGGGCCGCTGGCTTCCCAAGCTAGCGCTTAACCAGCACACCACTTGGCCGGCCCTCAGCTCGCACTCTTGAATGAGCTCTTAACCAACTGAGCCACTCGGCCGGCCCACAAAGATGGGATTTAGAATTCTAATTTGAATTCCACATTTGGGCTTTCCTTTAAATCTTGTATCACATTCACAGTAATATTTCTAATAGAATAAAATGTTTGTATCTTCAGGATGAATTTATATCAAATAATATTGTATGTTTCCTAAAGTGAATCTAGTGGTTTTGTCTTTGTTTTTGTTTTTTCAAACCATCACATATAATCCAAAATATATCATCAGATTTAGGTATTTGTATTTCCTTTCCAGGAGTCTTTTTTTCCAATATAGTTATTATTAATATTTGTGAAAGTCACAGTATTTTCATTTAAACAATACCTCTTAGTCCATATATTTAATACCATTTAAAATTCTGAAGTATCCAACTACTATGAAATAATCTAAAATTTTTTTTAGATTTTTAAAATTTTTTTAAAATTTAAAAAAAAATAAATTTGTGGTTAAGGCTACTAAAGAGTCCCAGGCAAGTAGAAGCTGGGTTATGGGCCCAGGCTTCTCTCTGTTTGAAAAGTGCCTGCTGGATTGGAATACTTTCTTCCTGATTGTGTTTTTAGTGGGGCCTACTCCTTAATTCCCTGGGCTTGGCCATTTTTCATGGTTCTTTATCTTGAGTTAAGTTTCACTTCCCAATTTGGGGGCTGGAAATTTTTTCTTGATTCTTGCAAGACCTCACTGTTCTCTCTATTTGATCCTGTTACTTCCATGAGAAGTTCTTAATTGACTAAAACCCCTTTCTTGAACCCTTACTGTCGATACAAGCCACACAGTGTCTACCTCCTTCTTATTGACATGATTTTACTAAGGATAATATATGGAACTTCAGTGGCCTCTTTGGGATATTTAAGATCTCTCCAATATAGATCCCCTAAAATCTCTGCCTTCCCATCACCTCTGCTCTTCTTTCATACTTTTACAATCTTCAATCCTCCTTTCAATTAAAAATATCAAAGACAAATGTTAAAATGGAAATTCTAAAATGTTAGAATGGAAAGCTGTGTGATCTTTGTGTCTGTTCATATGATCATGTGTGTTTATATGTATATGTATTGTCAATGTAAGAAACATCCAAAGCTGTAGAGAATTTCCATAAGAGTTTATCTGAGCCAAACTGATGACATATGCCAGGGAATAAGATCTCAAATGCTCTGGCGAATAAGTTTTGCAGTTTTTTTTTATGCATTTGAAATTAAGGAAGATTACATGAAGGTGGGGAAAAGCAAGGCAGGAAGTGGATTACAGCATACTTAACAAGATTACATACTCTCTTGGGGGTTAATACCCCTTTCCACGGGTATTCTGGTATTTCAAAGGTCTGTTAACCTAGATGCACGAGAACAATGGACATTGCACCCCTATGTTCATTGCAGCACTATTTACAATAGCCAAGACTTGGAAACAACCGAAATGCCCATCGGTAGATGACTGGCTTAAGAAACTGTGGTACATTTATACAATGGAGTATTACTCTGCTATAAAGAAGAATGAAATCGTACCATTTGCAATTATATGGAAGGACCTCGAGACTATTATGTTAAGTGAAATAAGTCAGTTGGAGAAAGACAAATACCATATGATCTCAATTATATGTGGAATCTGAAAAACTGAATGAGCAAAGTAAACAGAAACAGACTCATAGATATATTGGAAAAGCTGATCGTTGCTAATTGGGATTGGGGTGGGGATGAGTGAGAAGGGGAAGGGATTAGACAGCATAAATAAGTAACTACAATATTGCCACAGGGATATGAAAGACAGTTCCAGGAATATAATAATGTAAAAATTTTGTGGGTGTCAGATGGTCACATGTCTTTTTGGAGAGACCACTTCATGGATGGAGTGAGGCTTTATCACTGCACTGTACACCTGATGCTGATGTTGTATAATATTGTATGCCAACTGTAATTGAATATATAGACAGTCATGGGATGTGGATTATATGGTGGAAGGGAGTCAAAGGAATTGTAATAGATAATATGATATGGGGGGGAGGAGTGGGAGGGGAGAATTGGGGGAGGGGGTTGTCACTTTGAGGGGTAAAAAATATAACTATTGCACTTTGTTGTACACCACCTGAAGCTAATTAAAAGTATAAATAAATAAATAAATAAAAAGAACAATGGACAGGGTTGGCTTAAAACCTTTCACTAAAGAAGTTACAGGCCTACAGGCCTACAGGTGACTATCCACCACAACCTGCACAGTTAGGAAGTTATAAGATCTCCCTGTGTGGTTACTTTCCTTAAAACTCTTTTTTTCATCCACAGAGTTATGACTCTCTGATATTTTATTACCTGTGCGCTGTATTAAATAATTTATAAAATCCCTTAAAAGAGTTCTACTGAAATTGGTTTAATGATAAATGAGCACTTATATAAATTAAATATTTTTTTAAATTTCCAGAAATATAGAAACGGACCCAAATGCTTTTTCAAGTTCATACCACTTGCGTAAATCTTTGGCACTTAAGACTAGTTTAATATTGTTGGATTAATTTTAAAAAGCTATGTCTTATGAGTTATCAGCATTAAATATAATATGAGCATACTTTTTTATTCTACTTGGACTTACTAACCAAATAAGTTCATATTATATTCACTGGTTATTATAAAATTGTAAGTTCAACTTAAGGGAAAAAAAATGTACATGAAAAGATGCTGTAAAAATGAATTGCTTGAAACCCATTATTCATGTATATCAAGAAGATAGTTCCCAAAATCTTTGTGGTAATTTCAAACCTTAGAGTTATGCTAAGTCAAGTAATAGATATTCATTATATATTTTGATTGTTTCTAAGTAAAATAAACTACTGAAACATTAATTATTCATCACAAATTTAAATTTATATAATTTTGGCATCCTATTTTTATAAGCTAAATATATTTGGGTCTCTTAATAAATATATTTTCTTCACCATATTGAGAGTTTATATTATAAGGAAAAATATGCCTATCCAAATTCTGAGAGGGGGCCGGGCGAGTGACGTGGTGGTTAAGCGCTGGCCTGGGAAGCCAGTGGCCCCGGTTCAGGTCCCACATATGAGGGCCAGTGATAATGCCCTCAAAAAAAAAATTCTGAGGTACTATATTCAGAAAATTTGTGAGTCTGCTCTTATCCCTGATGTTTCCTCTTAATTTTCCATCCACTGATATTCCCCTCTCCAAACCCTGCTCCTTGGCTATAGTTTCCACTTTCTTTGTTGTATTTGGAGTTGAGGCCAATCTCTCCTCCCCCCTGCAAAGCCCCATTGGATAGTCCCTACACCTATTGTGACAGTCCTGAAAAAAGTATACCTCATTGTTTTAAAATGTGTTATGAATATATTTTTCTTTAATGATATGCAGTTTCAATTTCCACTCCCCAGTCTCTCTGCTCTTGTGGTGAGTTTCCTCTCCAGGAAGGTTTTCATCATTGGGAAATATAAAATTTAAAGTCAATGGATTTTTAGGCAGAGCTAACAATTGTATTCAGAAAACTCAACCAGAAACTAAATTAAATGTAAAATATGAGGTCTGACAATTAAGTTTGCGAACTCATCCTAGAAAAAGTGCTACATACCTCATTGCTGAATATCACTATGGTCACCTTTGAAGCACTCCCCTTGGGAAGCTATGCACCGATGCCAGCACCTAGTCCATCCTTCAAAGCAATTTTGGAACTTTGTTTCTGGAATGGCCATCAGAGCTGCTTTCATATTACCCTTGATGTCCTGAATGTCATCCAAATGTCTTCCTTTCAATATTTCCTTTATCTTCAAGTAAAGAAAGAAGTCATTGTTGAATAGGGAGGGTATTCCAATACTGTGATTTGTTTACTGGCTAAAAACTCCCTCACAGTCAGTGCCGTGTGAGCTGGTGCATTGTCGTGATGCAAGAGCCATGAATTGCTGGTGAAAAGTTCAAGTTGTCTAACCTTTTCACGCAGCCTTTTCAGCATTTCCAAATAGTAAACTTGGTTAACTGTCCGGTTGGTACAAATTCATAATGAATAATTCCTCCGATATCAAAAAAGGTTAGCAATATCATTGTAACAAGCTCACAAACTTGTCTCTCTTAGAGCCTGTATAAAAAGAAAAGCAGCAAAAACAAAAATTAAGAAATGGATAGGAAGTAAGACGGAGGTAAAAAGGAAAGAGGGGTATAAGTTTTGTACAAAGAAAACAGAAGACCCAGCTAAGTAATATTTGAAGCCTTAGCTGTAACAAATCTTGAGTGTTATCCTCTCTATTACTGTCCTTTGAAATGGTAATTAGCAGATTAACCACCTTTCACAGCTCTTTAAGGACTTTTTCTCCTTAATTTGAAGGTCTTTGTTCTGTGAGATCTAAGTCTTAGCCCATGACAGACTTAAATTATTTTTACTTCCATCTCTTCGTTTTGGGATACTTTTGTTTATATAAGGGTTGGGAGCAGATGTGCTCCTAGATTTTGAATCAGTTGTGGTTACTTCCTCTGGGAAACTCTCTTAATCTCCCAAAGCACTCACTTTCACTGCTCCAACCCATACTTGCATTATAGCTGGTTACAATACTATGTATCTCTTATTGAAACCACAGGCCAAATGAGTCTGTGGCTCCTGCTGCCTGTGCCGCTCAGCCAATAGACCGACTCAGGAGTTTGGTCATAGAATAAGCGTTTATTATCAGAGCACCGGTGGTCTGAGAAGGCAGCAGGTTAACACCTTCAAAAACTGCCTTACAATTCTCAGACTGTCTTGGGGTATTTAAGAGAAAATCTGGGTGTTCCTGTAGAGGCTAGTG
This sequence comes from Aselliscus stoliczkanus, assembly GCA_033961575.1. Classification (NCBI taxonomy): domain Eukaryota; kingdom Metazoa; phylum Chordata; class Mammalia; order Chiroptera; family Hipposideridae; genus Aselliscus; species Aselliscus stoliczkanus. The sequence continues at coordinate 25,868,796 of CM066737.1, forward strand.
ATGGTTTCGGAGTCTGCATGGGGCCTTCCCTCTGGCGACATGGTTCTCCAGTGGAGTCAGCAACCCAGGGACTATGATGGGAGTAGCCAGGAAAGAATGCTAGACCATTGAGATTGTGATCTATAAGCCTAAGGGGTTAATCATAAGTTTCAGGGTAATTTTCTAAAACAGGAACTGGGTGGGACAGGGGACCTTCCTAGCTCAATCAAGCTGCAGGGGGATGATCTATATTTAAGCTATAGGTCAAGGAAAGGTGAGATCAGGGCATTATGTGGGGTCCCAACCAAGCCCTGCTTCATTACTACCATTTAAAAATTATCAGTTTTAGGGCCGGCCGAGTGGCGCAGTGGTTAAGCGATGGCTTTGGAAGCCAGCGGCCCCGGTTCAGGTCCCACATATGAGGGACAGTGACACTGCCCTCAATAAATAAATAAATAAATAAATAAATAAATAAATAAATAAATAAAAACAATCAGTTTGTGGTACATTTACACAATGGAGTATTACGCAGCTATAAAGAAGAAAGAAATTGTACCATTTGCAATGATATGGATGGACCTAGAGAACATTATGTTAAGTGAAATAAGTCAGAGATAGATAAATACCATATTATCTCACTTATATGTGGAATCTAAAGAACTGAATAAACAAGCAATGTAAACAGAAATAGTCTTAGAGACACAAAGAAAAATCTGATGAGGGCTAGATGGGATGGTGATGGGCATGAGGGAGAAGGGGAAGGGACGAGGTAACACAAACTGATAACCACAATACTACTGCAGAGACAGAAGAGACATTTAGGGAATATAATCAATAAGGTTGTAAATATTTTTCTTAGGGGATCAGAAGGACTCATGTCTTGTCAGGGAGACCACTTCATGGACGGTGTAGTGAACTGACCACTGCACTGTACATCTGAAGCTGCCACTGAATAATATTAGTTGTTGACTATAATTTAACACATATATAGTCATGGGATGTGGAATATAGTGTGGGGATGGAGTCAATGGAATTGTAATAGATATGTATGATATCAGGGGTGGACTGGGGAGGGGGGAGGGGTAGTCACTTTGAACGGGGTGAAAAAGATAACTACTGTATTGTTTTGTACATCTGTAACTACTACTACTACTAATAATAATAATAATAATAATAAACAGTTTAAAACATAAAAAATAAAAATGATCAGTTTGCTTTTCAGTGTCTCCTACTACATCGTAAAATTCTCTAGGGCTGTGGTTCTAGTTGGGCATATTTGTCTGCCATATGGTATGAATTCAGCAAATGATTGTTGAATTCCTTCTTCATTGATTGGCCAACTTAAGTAATGGATTTATGAAAGATATTGTTACCCTGCTAAAGGTCCAGCTGGTCACTGCACAAAAGCCAAAACTCTAGAAGTGAGGTTGGTGGAAAGAAAAGCACGTTTATTCAGAATGCTGGTATTCTTTGGGGATGGCAGACTGCTGTCCAAAGGCCATCCCCCAAGCCCTGCTCCAGCATGGTCAAAAAGAGAAGCAGAACAAAGGAAAGGAGAAGTTGTTCAGGCAATTCCTGAAAATGGCCCTTTCCCAGAGGCAGGTTTGTTTCAGGGATAGGAGTGGATCTTATGCAGATGTAAGAACTTCTTTCAAGTTAAGGAGACCATTTCATGGATGGAGTAGAGGTTTGATCACTGCACTGTATTACTAAAGCGGAGGTGGTATACCTACTGTAATTGAATATATATAGATAGTCACGGGATGTGGATTATACTGTGGAAGAGAGTCAGAGGAAGAGTAATAGATATATATGATATGGGAGGGGGAGTGGGGTGGCGAATTGGGGGTGGGGGGTTGTCACTTTGAGGGGTAAAATGTATAACTATTGCACTGTGTTGTACACCTGAAACTAATTAAAAAAATAAATGAATAAAATTAAAAAAAAAAAACTTCTTTCAAGTCATTGAGCCAGATATGCATATAATCTGAAGTAAACAGAATCACAGAAACTGGTGTGCACAGTGCTTACCGGGGGTGCCAAAAAAATGTATACAAGTGGACACTTTGGTCAGCATTGCTCAAGCAGTAGCTTGCTATAATCAGAAGTGTCTGACGCTGATGGTTACCACTCTGAGCACCTCTTGTCATTGCAGGAGTTAAACGTGACTTGTATTCATCTTTTGTTATAGGTGTATATTGAGTGTTACAATTTTAATAGTTCTTTTCCTTCTTAAAATGTGTATGCATTGTGGGGGGGCACTCTGCATATAGTAGACAGAATCAAATCATTAAAGTTTGTCAGGGTGAAGGAAGCAAAGAAAAAATTTTTCAAAATACCCCAAACTGAACTAGACGGTTAAATTTAATTACACTAGAGGTTTAAATCTCAAAATAGAAGATATAGAGTCACTGTTACAATATCACTATAGCTTTTACTTACTATTGACAAAATATGCTTCATTAGGCTCATAGAAAGGAAAGCCAATTAATATATATATATATTTATGTATATATATATTTATGTATATATGTATATATGTTATATATATTTATGTATATATATTTATGTATATATGTTATATATATATATTTATGTATATATATATTTATGTATATATGTATATATGTTATATATATATATGGAAATTCCTATTCCTTCTTGCTGTTATTTAAAAATTACAAAACCCACACATTGAGGGCCGGCCAAGTGGCTCAGTTGGTTAAGAGCTCGCTCAAGAGTGCGAGCTGAGCTCTGAGCAACAGCTGTTCGAGGCCAGCCTGAGCTGAGTTGCTGTTGAGCTGCCAACAGGTGGCAGGATGGCTCAGCTAAAAAAAACAAAAAAAAACAAAAAAACAAAAAACAAAACCCACACATTGAAATTTGATGCAAGCAATGAAAATATATAAAACACATAGGAAAAACATAATTGATAGTCTAATTTGAAACAAAACTAAACTGATTTTTAGGTTGATGAAACGAGAAAGAGAGAGAGACAGAGATCCAAATTTAAGGGGAATGGAAAAGATGTAGAATATTTCTTGGACTGGAATAGTAGTCTTATGAAGCCGAAGAATGGAGACATGGACCAGAGAGGTAAAATTGCAGAAAAGGAGTTTATTAGAAGTAAATATACATTTCGAAGAAGCAGAAGTGGCCCCAGCAGTAGAGAATGCCTCAAGGGCCATTATTAGAAAAGAAAGTACACTCCAGAGTTTGGAGCAGGCCAAGCAAAGGAAGCTCAAAAGGCACTGACTGACCAGGACTTGGAGTTTTTAATCCCTTCTTTCTCTAGAATATGCTGTTCTTCTCTGGGTGTGGGACCACTTGATTGACACCTGTGATTGACAACAGGCTATTAGCTCATTTCTTTAGACTGTGCATGTTCCTTCCCAGAATTCAGTCTGTTATAATGATATTAATGAATTTCCAGGCATATGTATATTATGGTATAATGAAGCCCAGGTGAAATGAAGGTCTTTGTGGTCTTTACTGAGCAGGTGTGAGTGACTGGCCTAATCCAGTCAGGTATTTTGTACCCATTTGTTTCCCTGTAGGGGTAGATGATTACAATGAAAAGGAGAAGTTTTGGGTGGGGAGGGGAGGTCACCCAGGCTGTTGCACTCTGTGGGATGTGCAGGAATGCAGAGACTCAATGCCTTCCTCTAACTGCCTGCCTAGTTTTCCCCTTGAGAGCCGTGATCCCCATAAAATCTCTGTGGGAAGCTGAGGGACAGGAGGTCTGTTTTTCTGTATCTGCTTCCTGCTGGGCAGGGGCATAGAGTTGTCCCTGCCTATTGGGGTTTCACAGAACTCTCACCCTAGCTGGTCTCAGATGAGGGAAGGGGTCTGGAGATCCACCTGGAAGACCTTGCTGGCTTCTTTGGTTGCAACTGGCAATCTTGCTGGAGTGCCCTCTGTATCCCCAAGGCCCCTAAATGAGGAAAAATAGATTTTATTTAATAAATTTCTTAAAGTGCAGAGCTCAAAGCTATTGATGTAGGGTGGCTAACATATTTGGAAAAAACATTAGGCTTTAATGTTTACAATCAACAAGTATACTGGCCTGGGGGAATGTTAAAACCTATTTAGTCTCTGGGATGGGATTATCCAAGAGTTTGGTCTGGAATAGTTTGGGGAATGTTGGGAAGTCACAGGTTTTAAGTAGTTATCTAAAGCTGAGGTGGGTAGGAGATATTCTGTGATTCAGTCTAGGATTAGTCTTTAGTCTAAGGGCAATCTTTTTTGTTTTGTTTTGTTTTGTTTTGTTTTGTTTTGTTTTGAGGACAGTGTCACTGGCCCTCATATGTGGGACCGAACCTGGGACGTAGGGGCAATCTTTACTTTAGGTTTCAGAAACTGATCAGAAGAGTAGTCAAATCCTAAGAAACTAGGGAGGAGGAGACTTAAAAGTTGTCCAATGGTGGGGGGAGGGGAAGCTACTTGCTTGGCCCATATCAGAAATGGAAGGAGAACTAAAGTAGCTATAACCTCTGTACTTTAATTTTAATAGTTATTGAATTATTCATCATTTTAAATTTGTCTATACCTTTCAAGATCTCTTTATTAGCATTTAGATCATAAGTGTGTTAAAATCAGTTAAAACTTCAATGGTTTACCTATTGACGAAGTGTCTTAAAAATCTGAGAAAGATGACAAATAAGAGGTAATATTTTTGGCATTCTGAGTACAGGAAAAATGTCCCCATTTCCCTTAGCTGTGTCACATTGAACAATGTGCAGTTTTAACACATCTCATCTTTTACTCTTTATTTTTTTAGAGGGCAATGTCACTGGTCCTCATATGTGGGATCCGAACTGGGGCCGCTAGTGTCCCAGGCCAGCTCTTAACCACTGCGCCACTCAGCTGGCTCTCATTTACTCTTAATTCATTCCAAAACTTTATTTATTTATTTATTTATTTATTTATTTATTTATTTATTTATTTATTTTTGAGGGCAATGTCACTGGCCCTCACATGCGGGATCCGAACCAGGGCCACTGGCATCCCAAGCCAGCTCTCAACCACCACGCCACTCGGCCGGCCCCATTCCAAAACTTTAAATGGGAATTTCTGACTCTAAAAAAATATAAGAAAAGCTAGTCTGCTTTTTTTTTTTTCTTGAGGAAATTCTCCCTCAAGTCCAGCTTTATTGTATCGCTTGTGTGGATTCATAGTCTATATGGCTCTGGAAATTATGTCTCTCCTGAAATTTATATAAAAGCTTTTACATTCTAAGAAATTGGTTGGGGAAGGGGAAACGAAGAAGAAATATGGATACTGACTGACAGAATCAGTGTTATGAAATGCATTTGCCAAATTGAATTGATATGAATTTAACGAAGCTAATAATTACTACTGAGATCCAGGCTACTTGTAGTATGTACCCATCAGTACACACTTTTGTAGACATATGCGGGGTAGTGGAACAGGGCCACTTAGCTAGGCATGAATGGGAGCAGAAACAAATAAAAAAGTAGATATTGTGCTTGCCTTCAAGTCCCTTACTATCTTGTGCAGAAGGTGAGACAAATATATGAAGTCCGACAGTTAAGTTTGCGAACTTGTTGCAATGATGTTGCTAACCTTTTTTGATATCAGAGGGATTATTCATTATGAATTTGTACCAACGGGACAAACATTTAACCAAGTTTACTACTTGGAAGTGCTGAAAAGGCTGCGTGAAAAAGTGAGACAACCTGAACTTTTCACCAACAATTCATGGCTCTTGCATCACAACAATGCACCAGCTTACACGGCACTGTCTGTGAAGGAATTTTTAGGTAGTCAACAAATAACTGTATTGGAACACCGTCCCTACTCACCTGATCTGGCCCCCAATGACTTCTTTCTTTACCTGAAGATAAAGGAGATATTGAAAGGAAGATATTTTGATGACATTCAGGATATCAAGGATAATACGATGACAGCTCTCATGGCCAGAAAAAGAGTTTCAAAATTGCTTTGAAGGGTGGACTAGGTGCTGGCATCAGTGCATAGCTTCCAAAGAGGAGTACTTCGAAGGTGACCATAGTGATACTGAGCAATGAGGTATGCAGCACTTTTTCTAGAATGAGTTCATGAAATTAATTGTCCAACGTCGTAGAAATGACAGTACTGTAAGTGGGAGAATATAGTGCCTGTCAGGATAAAAGTGCAGGACACAATGTGTGGTCCAAACATAAGAGTACAACATCCCCACAGAGACAGAGAAAAATGTTTATGAAAGACAGGGCTTAGGCAGCATGTCTACCATAGCATTTTATAACTTGGTGTAGCAAGGTCCATCAGCCCAGCCACTCTTCTACAGTAACAAATTTCTTTGTCTTTGGAATCATTTTTCTAACATGTTGATGTCTATCATTGACTTTCAACCCCACCATAGGTTTTTGTAAAAATATTGCATAAGCTTAGTTAGGAATAGCTTTGAAATTACTGTTGGCCATCTGCAATACAAGGGCTTGAGCTCACAGAACTGTAAAACCTCCAAATCCTTTTGGTTTCTATTGTAGCACTTGTAAATGAATGACATTGGTGTTTCCCCTAGGTACATCTGTTCCTACGATACTGCTGGGTTGACCTATCCTTTTTATTTCCTTCTCCTCAGAGTTCTTATGAACTTCTGAAATGGAAGACAGGTACTCAAAACACAGTTAAATCAGTTTGATTATTATACACTTGGGAGGGGCAATGAGAAGGCTTCTGGGAGTTGGTAATAATCTGTGTTGTGATCTGTTTGTTGATTGCATGGATATGTTTATTCTGTGAAAAATCATTGAAATATCAAAAAAAATCATTGAGATATCCATTTATTATATGTGAATTTTTCTGTATGTATATTGTATTTCAATAAAAAGTTAAAAAAAGAAAGTTAACAAGAAAAAAAGAAAAGTATAATTAACTTAAATCAGTCTTACCTTGATGGTTGCTCTATGAAATAGCCAACCCCTTTTTTCCATTCTGCCAAACTGAGTAGTAGTTGTCACTAAATAATGGCTGAATCTTTAAGGAATCTGTATGTTTGAGTTTATTTGATTCCTTGGCATGCCCTAGAGAAGATTTCGATGAATTATATATCTGTATGGAGTTTGACATTAATGACAACTAGTTGTGTCTGTTTGTACAAGCACCCCCAACCCTCGCAAATATTTATTTATTCTATGCAGTTCTTCCAAAGAGCTGGGAAAATTCTTCCTCTTCCAAGTTATCAACATCCTCCTCTGACCCCACATTGGCCCTGCTCCTTTCTAGATGCCCTTTCTCTACTTGATCCCTTATTGAAAGCAAAATCTTTATTTTCAGACCTTCCAGAGGTCCTGTCCCTCCGCCAAAGCACAGCCATTTTCCTGTGACTCACCTCACAATAGAGAGTTGTAGTTCTTTGTCTATCTTCTATTGTAGCATTAAGTTAGGAAACAGATTTGATATGGATTTATGATATTTTGCTTTCAATGTACATAAGTCTTGTCTTTTCGAAGCACTCTTTGCAACTCTGTATCCTATTTTTGAGAGATTATGATCTTCAGAGGTGGCATTTGATTATTCACAGGTAGTTAAGTGTTTCATGATCCGGTGGTCTTATGAATATTTTCTTTTATTATTATTTTCATAAATAATTCTCAGTTTCTATTAAATTTGGGAGCAAATCATCCTTAAAACATCTGTACAAATGAAAGCAAAACAGTTCAACTGGCATTTTCCAAAACTTGCATATTCTCTTTTCTCTAGTTTATACTTTGCCCTGAGATGGTTGCCCTCTCCCCACAAAGCAGAGTAACTGGCATATAGTAGGAACTCAACAAATGCCTACTAAAAGAATGAGTGTTGCTTCTTCTATGTTTCTATACCTCTTCTGCTCTTTCTTTATTCCAAAAGACCCTGCACATTAAGAAAATGGAGCAACCTTATCAATATGCTGAGAAGTGGTCTGAGAGCCATTCATTTGATAATATTACAATTTCATTGTTGCAGATCCTTGGGGGAAAAAACTTGAAGTAAGGGTGGGATAGATGGGTCAGTCACATAGGATGTTTTAGTCCAACCAGTTCTGTTCCATTTACTATTAGTGTCTTGTCTTTAGCTCTGGTAACAGGTTGCCAAATATAAAGATACCCTTTACTGCTTAAAATTTACATCTATGCCTTTGTTTCCATGTTATTCATGTTGTATCATAAAATATAATTTATTTGTGTGATTTCAGAACCATTGCTAGATTATAAATTGTAATTTTATTACTCTTAGGACTATAGATCCCCCCAAAAATAGGTTTACACAATCTAATGAAAGTCACTGATCAACAAGGGTCTTTTGAGAAGAGATATGAGCTGAGATCCTTGTATTCAGATAACATTTTATCCAGTGTTATGTGACACATGCACTACTTTGCTTCTATACATATGCATTTTCACTTCTTTGCAGAATTTAACATTATTGACAGTCTTATCATGTCAGCTACCTCCCCATGGTTTCCACAGTATTGCATTCTCCTAGGCCCCCTCCTACCTCTCAGACAGTTCCTTCTCAGGACCCATTCATGAATTCTCTACTTCTCAAAACCTGAACATTCCTCAAAATTCTATCTTTGCATTGTCCTTTTTATTCCTTATTGGGATATATTTCTTTATCACGTGCAGACAAGTATAGCTTTTATGTGCATATCTCTCACATCCATTACTATAGTGTTTTCCATAACAAAAAATGTAAGTGTAGTTATGGACAAAGAATGGGATATTTAAGTTTAAAATTAGAGAAATGAAGCAGTTTCAGGCATTGACCAGATATGGGGGGAGTATCATGGGAGAATGTCACTGGAGGAGAGTAGAAATGATGAACTTTATTTTTATTTTTATTTTATTTTTTTTTTTTTTAGCTGAGCCATCCTGCCACCTGTTGGCAGCTCAACGGCAACTCAGCTCGGGCTGGCCTCGAACAGCTGTTGCTCGGAGCTCAGCTCGCACTCCTGAGTTAGCTCTTAACCAACTGAGCCACTCGGCCGGCCCCTGATGAACTTTATAAATGTGAAGGCACTAAGACATTCTGTTTAGATCATTTTATTTATTTATTTTTTATTTTTAGTTTTTCTTTTCTGTTTTGAGGGCAGTGTCACTGGCCCTCATATGTGCGATCCGAACAGGGCTTTCCAAGCCAGCGCTTAACCACCACGCCACTCAGCTGGCCCTGTTTAGGTCATTTTAAAACCATGAAAGGGGTTGACAGTGCTTGCAAAGCGAAAATTATGAGAACGTACCAAATACTTCAATGCCAGCAAACTTCTTCTGTCAGGGGTCAGGTAGTAAATACTTTAAGCTTTGCAAGTCATACAGTCTCTGTTTCAATGATCAAATCTGTGGTTGTAGTGCAAAAGCAGTTATAGACACTACCTTAAGCGAACAAGCATGACCGTGTTCCAATAAAACTGTATTTCCAAAATAAAGTGGAATAAATTTGGCCCATGAGCTATAGTTTGCTGATCCCCGAATTAGGGGATTAACCAATAAATTAGTATGTGGCAAAACAAGGATATTTAGAAGATGGTATAGTTGAATGTCATAGTCCTCAAACAAAGAATTTTACATAAACATGGTGGAGTAATGATCTAGAACTAGGATGAAGATATCTCTTCTTGACCTTAAAGTAGTTGGAGAGGGCCGGCCAAGTGGCGCAGTGGTTAAGCGCTGGTTTAGGGAGCCAGTGGCCCCAGTTCGGGTCCCACATATGATGGCCAGTGACACTGCCCTCAAAAAAAAAAAAGTAGTTGGAGAATGGAAAGCATGAGCATCTATTTTGAGAGGGCTTTTAGAAAAGTAATGAATATTCAAAATCAGTAAAGACAACAGAGTTTGTCTAAACAAGAAGTTGAGGATGTAGGGTAATTGTAAACCACAGAGTGAGGGCATAGGTGGCAAGGCCAAGATCCTACTGATGTCTTCTGTAGACAAGTCCAATGCTGGTTCCATCTCTTTAGACCTGAAACATAACTTCTCATTAAGTAAATGCTTTCAGTGCTTTGAAAGGTATGTGTTTTTCTCACTGCTTCCTGAATATACTTCAAAGCCAGGTAAATTCTGTTCTTTTTTATTTTATTATTTATTTATTTATTTATTTATTTATTTTAAAGATTTTATTGGGGGGCCGGCCGAGTGGCGCGGTGGTTAAGAGCTGGCTTGGGAAGCCAGCAGCCCCGGTTCGGGTCCCACATATGAGGGCCAGAGACACTGCCCTCTAAAAAAAAAAAAAAATTATATTGGGGAATTGGGGGAGGGGAACAGCGTTGGGGAATCAGGGAAGTGGAACAGACAAGCTGCTGTCCTTATGTTCTTCAGTCTAGTTGTGGAGGACTTTGCTTTACTGGCCCATGTTGGTATCGTCATTGCGTTCTTCCCGGATGAGGCAGATAGGTGGCCGGCCTCTGGACGGCCGCTCACAGTGGCTATTGGCAGCTCACATTGGCTGCCGGCCACTTACTGTAGCCTATGGCAGCCCACTGCAGCAGGGGCTGCAGCCTACACCATCACCGGGGCTCGCACAGCCCAGCTCCAGGTGGAGCTGTTGTTAGCTGTGGACGGCAGTGTCACTGGCCCTCATATGTGGGATCCGAACCAGGGCCGCTGGCATCCCCAAACCAGCTCTTAACCAATGCGCCACTCGGCCGGCCCCTTTTTTATTTTTTAATAACTTTGCAAGGCTCTTTATATTAAAATTCAGGCAAGGGATTTGTTATCTATTATTTATGTAGATACGTACATGCATTAACACACCACATTCCTTAGATATTGGTAAAAATTCAAAATGTTATGTATAATAATTATACAATTTATCACATGGCTGTATTTTAAAATGGATTACAATTAATCTTCAAGTTCTTTGCTATTCACTATGGTAACCACAGAAAAATCTGGCTTTGAACTTTTCGTAAGTTCCAGAATGATTTATTATTCAAGATTATAGCAGAGTAAATTTGAGCTGTAAAAATGACCTTTTTAGTGTCCTATTTCCTGAAACCTAGCCCAAAGTGACTCAATATCATAAATCGTCACCATTCTCTTCAAATCAAAATGTACAGAGCACTGTTATTTTATTCTGGAACAATACAACAACAAGCCAAATTGAATACAAGCACACTCATGTGCACAAACACACACAAAGGTAGGTTTATACAACACATGTTTCAGAGACATGCTCCCAAGAAGAAAATCTCTGCTAGAACTGTCATTCTACTTTACCGTCTGTTGGGAATAATTTTGTTGGAAATATGATTTAAGACAGTATCTCTATCATACTCAATTCTGACATGAGACTTCTCCGGTGCTATCTTGCCATTTCCATTCTGTGAGATAGTGTAGTCTTTCACAGCATGGTGTCCTCCTCCCAGTGGATTCCACAGTATGATTTGAGTACTGTACAAGGTTGGACAATTAATGTCGCGAACTCATCCTAGAAAAAATGCTACTCACCTCATGGCTAAATATCACTATGGTCACCTTCGAAGTACTCCCATTGGAAAGCTATGCACCGATGCAAGCACCTAGTCCACCCTTCAAAGCAATTTTGGAACTCTTTTTCTGGAATGGCCATCAGAGCTGTCGTTGGATTGCCCTTGATGTCCTGAATGTCACCAAAATGTCTTCCTTTCCATATTTCCTTTATCTTCGGGTAATGAAAGAAGTCATTGGGGGCCAGATCAGGTGAGTAGGGAGGGTGTTCCAATATAGTTATTTGTTTACTGGCTAAAAACTCTCTCACAGACAGTGCCGTGTGAGCTGGTGCATTGTCATAATGCAAGAGCCATGAATTGTGGGTGAAAAGTTCAGGTCGTCTAACTTTTTCATGCAGCCTTTTCAGCAGTTCTAAATAGCAAACTTGGTGAACTATTTGTCCAGTTCAAACAAATTCATAATGAATAATCCCTCTTATATCAAAAAAAGGTTAGTAACCTCGTTGCAACAAGTTCACAAACATAATTGTCAGATGTTGTATATCGTTAATAACAATAGCTACCATGTTCATTACTTTTTAATGTGCTAAGCACTGTGCTATGTGGTGTACATACACCACTTAATGTATTCCACACAATAGTTTTATGAATTATTCCAATTTTATAGATGCAGACACTAAGGCTCAGAAGCAGCACATGATAACATGACCAGAAAATGCCGGGAACAAAATTTGAACTAGAGTCTGTATGGCCTTAAAATAAATATTCTTTCTGATGCTCCTAGTGAAGTTCATTACAAATTAAATAATAGGGAAAGCAAAAAATAAATAAATAAATAAATAAATAAATAAATAATATATCCACCCTTTACGGTTATGATAAGATTGCTGAGATTAGTAGAATTATTTAAGCAATTTCCTAGGAAATATTTTGAATAAAGAGAAAATGCAAATAAGAAAGGAAACAGAAATAAACATCCCACTTCATTGAAATAACCACCTTTCACCAATTTAGTGTCTATCATTTCAGATATTTTTCTCGGTGTATGTTGTAATATGATATCTTAAAACAAATGTGATATTATTGTAACCTAATTTTTTTTCTCCAATTAGTAAGTTGTAAACATATCTCTGTGTTAGTGATTTTATGTCTGCTAGGTTAGATTTCAAAAAAGGGAGGCACATTATTTCATGATCTGAATATAGTGTCCATTTTTTGTGTTGTTTTTTTTTTTGAGGGCAGTGTCACTGACCCTCATATGTGGGACCCGAACCAGGGCCGCTGGCATCCCAAGCCAGCGCTTAACCACTGTGCCACACGGCCGGCCCCTATAGTGTCCATTTTTAATCAATCTTTTTTTGTTGGATATAGTCATTACATAAAACTTTTATTTTTCTATTATTAAAAGTTGTGCAATAGGGCCGGCCGAGTGGCGCATTGGTTAAGCGCTGGTTTTGGGATGCCAGCGGCCCCGGTTCGGATCCCACATGAGGGCCAGTGACACTGCGCTCTACAGCTAACAACAGCTCCACCTGGAGCTGGGCTGTGCGAGCCCCGGTGATGGTGTGGGCTGCAGCCCCTGCTGCAGTGGGCTGCCATAGGCTACAGTGAGTGGCCCACAGCCAGCGTGAGCGGCTGACAGCCAAGCGTGAGCTGCCAATAGCCACGATGAGCGACATCCAGAGGCCAGCGACCGATCTGCCTCATCCGGGAAGAGCGCAATGACGATACCAACAGTGAAGCAACATCCTCCGCAACTAAACTGAAACAAGAAGATGGCAACTTGTCTGTTCCCCTTCCCCGATTCCCCAACGCTGTTCCCCTCCACCAATTCCCCAATAAAATCTTAAAAAAAAAAAAAAAGTTGTGCAATAAACATCCTAGTACATACATCTCTTCATGCATCTCTAAATATTTCTTTAGAATTAAAAGAATGACTTTATTATTTGTTTGCATTCAACAATTATGAATTGCGGACCTCTGTACTACCTGGCATGATGCTAGGCACAGAGAAGCCAGAATGGAGGACCCAGAAAAAAAGCCATTTATCTATATGTAGAAACTTGATATATTATAGAAGTGACATTACAAATCAGTGGTGGTGGAACTGATTATTCAAACATATTATTGAAGCAATGGATTATGCACAAGAAGAAATAAAATTAAATCCTTAACTTACACCATATCTCAAAAATAAATTCCCAGTGGATTAAAGTTATATGTGAACATTAAAAAAAGATTAAAACATTACAAGAAATATAAGCAAATGCCTTAAAATTGGGGGTAAGCAAGAATTCCTTAATAAAATTGAAGTAGAACAAATCATAAAAGACAATATCGATATTTATGACTGCATTAAGATTCAAAACTTCTATGTAGCAAAAAATACCACAAAATTAAATACAGTCCAGAGACTTGGAAAAGATATTTGAAATATAATAACTGATATTTGCATATGGGATATTTAAATAGCTCCTATACTATTAGAATATAAGCTCTACAAAGGTAGAGATTTTTATCCAATTTTTTTAGTGCTAGATCCCCAGTGCCTATTGAGCAAATAGTAAACACTCAATAAATATTGGTTGAATGAATAAACTCCCATACAACAACAAAAAAAAGAGCAAACATATTAACAGCTGATTCACAGAGAAGTAAATTAGCCAGTAAACATGTGCAAGAATAAATGAATTCATTCAGTGTCAAGAGAGTGCTCATTAAAATAACAATGATATATTGAACAACTTCATTCCCTTAGAGTAGCAAAAATAAAAAAATTGGATTATGCAATTATTGACAAGGGACTGATAAAACAGAAGTTTTCATCTACTATCAATTGGCATCAAGATTATAACAACCATTTTGGAGATAGGTTTGGCAATATCTGGTCAAATTAAAGGTGCCCATACTCAGAGTACATTATGACCTGCCAATTTCATTTCCTAATATACATTAATAGGAGAATGTGTAAATAAATTCTGGTAAATTTAAATAATGAAGTTCTAAGAACAGTTAAAATGAAAAAAACAAACTTTCTAACAAATAAAACCTTTACAAATAATAATACTAAGTGAAAAATGCAAGGTATACATGAATATGTAGTGTTATTCCATTTAATAAACTTTTTTTTTTGAGGGGAGTGGTACTGACCCTCATATGTGGGACTGAACTGGGGCCGCCATTTAATAAACTTTTAAACACAAAAACTATATTATGTGTTGATCATTGCTATATACCTTATGATGTGAAAATATAAAAATAGACATTAAGTATAAACAATAATTTCAAGGTAGTGATTCCACTAAGTAAATAAAGAAGGGAAAAGGATGGAAAGTGATTCACTTGTATCTCCATTTAATTCTGGATTGTGAATACGTAAGTGTTTGCTACAGTTATTCAGGTGCTTTCTTTATATTGAATGTAGTTCATAAAGAAAATGGATTGAATATGAGTTAAGGTCGTAGTGGTGGCTTTGCACAAAAAAGGAAAGAAAACAACCAGTATAACATATTGGCTTTCATAATAGAAAAATATCCTTCTCCAATACCTCTCATTCTCCTTTTCTTTTCACCTGCACATACGAGGTGGGACAATTAAGCTCATGAACTTGTTGCAATGATGTTGCTAACCTTTTTTGATATCAGAGGGATTATTCATTATGAATTTGTGCCAACTGGACAAACAGTTTACGAAGTTTACTATTTGGAAGTGCTGAAAAGGCTGTGTGAAAAAGTTAGACGACCTGAACTTTTCACCAACAGTTCATGGCTCTTGCATCACGACAATGCACCAGCTCACACGGCACTGTCTGTGAGAGAGTTTTTAGCTAGGAAACAAATAACTGTATTGGAACACCATCAATAACTGTTTTGTAACATCATCAATTACTCATTTGGGAAATCCTGGTTTACCATGTTACACAGATCTATATGTTAATGTATTTCATTATATAATATCAAAAAAACCACATTTGTTAATATCACCACCAATCTCATCAGAAGTGTCTAAGAATTGAGAAGCTATCAAGCTTATAGGGTCCCTTCAAATCATCCAAAATTCTATTTATTGTTTGAAAATTCAAATTCTATCATTAGTAACAAATACTATTAGTTTTCCTTGAAGTGATGGGCTTATTTCTCTCACTTTCCAAAAAAAAAAAAAAAAGGGCCGGCTGAGTGGCGCGGTGGTTAAGTGTTGGTTTGGGAAGCCAGCCGCCCGGTTCAGGTCCCACATATGAGAGCCAGTGACACTGCCCTCAAAAAAAAAAAAAGAAGTCTGAATGACAATGGTTTGTCATCCATTTGTCAAGTAGAAATGGTGTTTCATACAAAATCCATATAGTTTAGCTTGCAGCTAAGTCACACGAGTATTTTTCTGGAGCCAATCATCATATCTCATCATTCTGCAGAAGTGCTTTATGCATACTTCCCATTTTGTTACACAGAATGTTAAAAAGATTGTACTCAAGGGTCGAGATTTAGTAAAAGTAAACATTTTTAGTGCTTTGTCAGGACATTGTTAAGTGAAACTGGCAGGGTTTGTTGTTGTTGTTGTTTTCTCCCATTAGTATGGTGGTGAAGAAAGCAACAATGAATATAATTTAGTGTCGCTGCCTTGGTTTATATTAAGGTTCCAAAAGTTTCTCCTCCCATTGCTTTTGAATCATCATCAAAAATGTCCGCATAATGAAAAGGGAAAAATAATGTCTTTACATAATTATGAAAATGGTTTTGACCTCAGGAGTCCTGAAAGTGTCATGCAAACTCCTACTTTGAGAACCACTGATGTCTATAATTCAATTGTATTTACTTTAAAATTAAATTTCCACATATTTTATACATAGTTAACATTTGAAGAAAATGTATATTAGGGCAATATACATTTCAAAGATATGTTTTCTAGTTAAACGCAAAAGGGCCCGCCAAGTGGAGTGTTGGTTAGCAGTTGGCTTGGGACGCCAGCTCTGAGCAGCAGGGCCCCAGTTGGGATTCCACATAGAGGGCCCGTGATGCTGCGCCCTCTACAGCTAAGATGGTGAACAACAGCTCAACCTGGAGCTGGGCTCCCGTGAGTCTCAGGCGATGTCGTAGGTTGCAGTGGGGGTGGCTGGCAGCTGGTGTGCACTTTCTTGAGCTGCTATGAGCCTCTGTGAGCAGCTGTCCAATGGCCAGTGAGCAACTGCCTCACCCGGATAGAGCATAATGATAATGCCAACATGGGCCAGTGAAGCAACGTCCTCCACAACTAGACTGAAGAACAAAAGGACAGCAACTTGTCTGTTCCACTCCCCTGATTCCCCAACACTGTTTCCCTCCCCCAATTCCCCAATAACATCTTTAAAAAAAAAGGTGAAATATAGATCTTTTTATTATTGATAGGAAGAGAGGAAAATCAAACTTAGGACTTGCTGTACAATGCTAATTCCAAATCTAAATTGTTATTGCAAAGTGTAGTTGTGTGTCTATTTAAATGATAGATGTGTGACTGAAAAGCTATGTGTATATCAATTGTGTCATCAAATGGAATCCTATTTTGAATGCTTTAGAGTACAGTAAAAAAAGTGAACTGTTTTGGAAGGAAACATTTTATATCATAATATAATATATATGACATATGTATAATTTTATATCATAATAACTACAGTGGTCACTTTAGTAACTGTTGCATTTTGGAGGCTTCTAAAGGATTAAAATTTTAATAGTAACATACTCATTGTCAACCATGTTCCTCTGATATCACATTTATACACAGATTCAGTGACAGTATAGGCTGCCCATGAGTAAAAAGTCCTCTGCTCAATATTTAAATGAAGAAAATATGATTAGTTGTCATCAAGAGACAATATATTAGTATCTGGATTTTGGGCTCTTTGTTAATAATCAGAGGATTATGAAAACCCAGCTCCACATTCCCATATGGAAACCATCAGTTGATGGCTGCCCCTTTTACATGGTGTATTTATTGTCCACTTCGCTTCCATGCCTCATTGCTCTGCATCTAGCTCAATTCCTTCATTTACCGTAACTGCATGATGCTTGTGAAGCATGAGTTTATGAAAATGATATGATGGAAAAAGTGTTTCTGTGTATACCAAGTATACCATCCTGTCTATGGTAAAAGATATTCTGGACTCAGAAATCAGGAAGCCTAAGTTCTTGTTTCCAGTTTCCTGTCAATTCACTGTATGATTTGGGGCAGTTGAGTTAATATCCCTGGGGTGTAGGTTTCCCATCTGTTAAGTGACAAGTTTGGCCGGTAACTGGATACTTTTAAAGTCTCTTCCATAAGTGCACTTTTTATTTCTTGACTTTATAATAGTCCTAGAATCGCAACACAGGGACTTCCATGTTTTTCTTAGTATTGAATGGTTGGTAAACACACACTGCCTGAAGCTCACAATAACAATTTATTGTGATCTTTTGAAAGTCAAGACAGCAGTGATCTCAACTTTGTAAAAACTTTACCAAAGGATATATCAAATCAGAAATTTCTGATTGACTTATATATTTTTTTAAAATTATTTATTTATTTGTTTATTTATTTATTTATTTTGAGGGCAATGTCACTGGCCCTCACATGTGGGACCCGAACCGAGGCCGCTAGCCTCCCAAGCCAGCGCCCAACCACCGCGCCACTTGACCAGCGCTGACTCATATTTTGATTTACATTAGAATGTAAACATATTTGGGATTTATTTAAGAGTAACTCCATATGTGCTATTATTTAATTAAATTTTCTCCATAATTACTCTATATGGCCAATGTAGGTAAAAACATGGCTGCCAACAAAGAAAAATAAAATAAAATGGCCCATGAAGATTAAGTTAAAATAATTTTTGTGGTGTTCCTATCAACCTAACAGTACAGATGTGTCTTCTCAATGGTCTGAATAACTTCTGGCCTTTTTTCCTTGATGATTAACGTAATCCCTTTCTATTTTTAAGCATATTATGATATTTATCAAAACTTAATTTTTTCAAGAACACCCTTTCCTAGTCTGTCTATTCTTTCTGTGTTTCTTCAATTTCCCTTTTTGCCAACTTACCTACTTCTCTATCATTATTCCTGACCAACATGGTAGAGGATATATTCTTTGCCACCAGGAGCTAACAGTATCATAGATGAGATGGGTAAGTACATACGTAAGTGTGAGGCAGTATGATAAATGCAGTCATTGAAGTAAGGGTTAGGTGCAGTATTAGAATAAGGAGGAAGTGATGACATCTACTTGAGCAAGTCAAAGACATGTCTACCAAATAGAGATTTATTATCTATCATTTGAAGGATAAGGAAAATTTTCCTATAAAGGTAAATGGTGGTGGTGGGGGGCGGGGAGCAGTCCATTCCAATGAGAGTTAGAGCATAGTAAGGCATGTTGGTATAAAATAGCATGATGCATTTAAAGAATAGCAGGAAGTTGTTCATGGCCTGAGTTCATGATAAGAGATTAAATAAGAAGAGCTGCTGATGGGCCGGCCGAGTGGCACGGTGGTTAAGCGCTGGTTTGGGAAGCCAGTGGCCCCGATTTGGGTCCCACATATGAGGGCCAGTGACACTGCCCTCAAAAAAAACAAAAAACAAAACAAAAACAGCTGCTAGACTGTGAAAGCCCTGTATGGCACGGTAAAGAAACAGTTAAAAGTTTTGAGTCTAGGAAACCACATGGTCAGACTTATGTTTTAGGAAGATGCTGGCAGCAGTTTGAGGATAACCTGAAGGGTGAAAGACTTCATCCCTACTCCCTGTACTTCTCACGTTCAGCCACAAAATCATGAAACTAAGTGCAAGTGTTTTTTTTACATATCGTTAGTGGGCTGTTCAGACAGAAAGGATACCATGTTTCCCCAAAAATAAAACAGGGTCTTATATTAATTTTTGCTCGAACAATCTACATTTATACATTTATTCATGTACAAAAATCTACATTTATTCAAATAGTCATGTCTGGATGATGATCTTAACTGGGGCTTATGTTTGGGGTAGGGCTTATATTACAAGCATCTTGAAAGTCATGCTAGGGCTTATTTTCTAGTTAGGTCTTATTTTTGGGGAAACACAGTAGGTCCCATCGGGCATTGGGCCTACACTCCTCAGACTTGCCTGCCTGAACTAGCTTTACCAATGCTACCTCTCCAGTTTCTGATGAGCCCTGAGTAACCTACTTCTCCAAATCCCCGGCCCCATTAGTCATTCTAGCTGCATTGCTGGAACTTTGGAATCACTTGTTTAGTGACAGTTGCCAGCTCCATCCAACCGCTTTAATTTGAGGGAATAAAGTTTTATAGCAATTCTGGGTAACTTGTGAATAAAATGACACAACTGCAAAGCTCTGGGTGTGGCTTTCAAATGGTGTTTGTTTTTCCCAAGCTGTTTTACCTGCACTTGGCACCACTCAACATTAAGCATTATGTTACTCCCACAGATCATGTATCTTTTGCAATTAAAGAAAAACAAGTTTCCAAAGGTTGTGTTGTTGGAAGCTGCACACACAAATGTTGGTATTTGGGCTTGACAAGATGACATTTGGATTTATTTATCTAAACCAAAGGCATCCAATATCTCTGCTATGATAAGTATTCTTGGCTTAATAAGCACTTTCACAGTCTGTACTAGAGAAAAATTAACCATATTTCTAAATGCTGTAAAATGATCATGATTGCCTTTGCATTAATGATAACACAAAAATTATGGGTAGGTTGGGCCGGCCGAGTGGCTCAGTTGGTTAAGAGTTGGCTTAGAGCATGTGCTCTGAGCAACAGGGCCGCCGGTTTGATTCCCACATGGGCCAGTGAACGCTGCTCCGTTGCTGAGCTGTCGCTGAGCTGCCAACAGGTGGCAGGATGGCTCAGCTGGTGTAACAACAAGATTGCCTGTTCAATGGTGGGCTCCGCCCACCCGCAACTAAAGATTAAACTCAGCACCTTGAGCTGAGCTGCTGCCCAGATGGCTCAGTGGATAGGGCGTGCACTCTTAACAACAAGGCTGCTGGCTCGGCTCCCACATGGGATGGTGGCTATATCCACCCGCAACTAAGATTGAACACAGCACCTTGAGCTTGGAAGCGACGCGCTGCTGAAGGGAAGCCAGACGGCGACTGGCGCCCTCCACACGAAGATTGAAGAACAACAACTTGTCTGGTCCCCTTCTCCAATTCCCCAACACTGTTCCCCTCCCCCAATTCCCCATTAAAATCTTTTAAAAATATATATGTATATGGGTAGGTTGACAGTCATGAAAGGGTAGCAATGCTGTTAAGATCAGAACTTTTGGTTTTAGAGCCGGCCGAGTGGCACGGTGGTTAAGCGCTGGCTTGGGAAGCCAGCGGCCCTGCTTCGGGTCCCACATATGAGGGCCAGTGACACTGCCCTCAAAAAAAAAAAAGAACTTTTGGTTTCAGACCAGTCTAAATTAAGTCGTAGGTCAAATTCTTCTACTTACTGGGTGTGTGACTTTGACCAAGCTACTTGACCACACTGAACTTCAGTTATCTCATTTGAACAGTAGGAATGACAATAATGCCTATGATGTGGAGTTGGTATGACGGTTCAGTGAGATCATGTATAGGAAGTGCCTGACATATAAAAGCCACTACCATTTATATTATTTGAAGACAAAAATTAGCACTAACTCAAAAAAAGCAGTACTTGTTGTGACTTGAAATTTCTGCTTACAAATATGAATGAGTATCCAGAATTGGATTTATCTTCTCTACTGAAACAACCAAAAAATCAGAAACATATATGAAACAATGTTTTTAAAGATATTGGACTTCAGGCAATAAAGGATAAAGATCCCTGGGAGATGAGAAATAAACAAGGCGAACCTTACAATTATCCCACATACCTGCTTTGTAAGAATTCCCAGCCTGCAGTTCAGGGAGAGAGAACTCAAATGGAGCCAGATTTTAATCATGCGGTTGAATAGAGTGTATTGAGAGTCTGGCAAAACCAAGGCAGCTAGTGTTCACAGAACAGAATACCAGAAAGGTGAGAGCAGTACAGAGAAAGCTCTCAGTAGATCTGCAAACAATCTCTCAAGTATTCAGAAGATTACTAATCAGGGCAAGCATGTGAGAAAACTAACCCAGGTTGTGGGAGTGGGGGGTGGGGGAGCAAACATGGACAAAACAACATGAGAAAGGATAAGAGGTATCATTATCTGATGCTAACACGGGGTCTATTCCAATCAACCAAACTGAAAAACCTGAAAATTCACGGACCTTTTTGTTGATTACACAAAAGATTTTACCTCTGTAGTGGGGATTAACCATAGACTGAACACAGTTAGCCCCACCTAGCAAATCCAAAAAGCAAGATACAAAAGGATTAAGCTGGAAATAACTTCATTTGGAAATAACTTTACTGCATCCCAGAGCAAAGCTTAATAATATTTATAGGAATAGAAAAATATCAGCACCCAACAAAATAAAATTCACATCTGGCACCCAGTATAAAATGACCAGACATGCAAAAAAGCAGGATAATACTAACCATTAGGAGGAAATAAGTTCATCAATCAAAATCAACCTAGGATGGATACAGATGTTAGAATGAACAAGACAAGGACATTAAGACATTTATTATAACTATATTCCATATGTTCCAAAAGTTAAACAGAGACATGGATGATTAAAAATATACTCAAATCAAACTTCAACAGATAAAAATTACAATGTGTGAGTTGCAAACACGATGGGTAAGATTAACACAAGATTAGATATTACAGAAGAAAACATTAATGGACTTGGAACTCATAGCAAGAAAAAACGATTCCAAAATTAAACAGAAATAATAAAAAAAAAAGATTTAAAAACTGAACAGAAGGCTGGCCGAGTGGCATGGTGTTAAGAACTGGCTTGGGATGCCAGCAGCCCTGGTTCGGGTCCCACATATGAGGGCCAATGACACTGCCCTCAAAAAAAATAAAAATAAAAAATAAAAACTGAACAGAGAAGCCGTGGAACATGTCTAACCAGTCTAATATATGTATAAGTGGTGCCCCCAAAGGATTGCCCAGGGATGGGGGTGGGAGGAGTGGTGGCAGAAAAAAATACCTGAAGAAATAATGGCCGAAAATTTTCCAAATTTGAAGAAAACATTAAATTCATAGATACCAGAAACTTAATGAACACCAAGCACACAAAAAGATCATTTTGTTTTTTTTGTGTGGGGGGGAGTATTTTTTCACTGGCATCATTAAGAAATGCTAGAATATGGGGGTGGTAGTAAAAATAAGAGCAGCTATTACTCAGCTATATTTTTTTATTAAAATTCTTTGTAAACAATGCTTCCCTTTATTGCCTGCATGGAGAGTAGACCACTCTCACTGCCCATCCTTGGTAGGCCACTGCTTCACCCCCAGATATATTAGATCTAATCAAGTAATTAAATGATTAAAATGTAATTAAGATCAAAGAAAGTGATCTAATAAGTGTTGGGTTTGTGGCCACCAAACACCATTATTTTAATACCTGATCATGTTGTCAGTGACTTTTAGTAAGGAGAGATTTTTGGTTCTTCTGATGGCCTCATTTGCTTACAACATAAGATGACACGCAATCAACACCACTACGAAGTATGTGGCATGGAGGTAATTTTTTTTTTTTTTTTTTTTTTTTTTTTTTTTTTTTTTTTAGCTGAGCCATCCTGCCACCTGTTGGTAGCTCATCGGCAACTCAGCTCGGGCTGGCCTCGAACAGCTGTTGCTCAGAGCTCAGCTCACACTCTTGAGCGAGCTCTTAACCAACTGAGCCACTCAGCCGGCCCCAAGGTAATTTTTTTTTGAGGGCAGTGTCACTGGCCCTCATAAGTGGGACCCGAATCGGGGCCGCTGGCTTCCAAAGCCAGCGCTTAACCGCTGCGCCACTTGGCCAGCCCTGGAGGTAATTTTTTTAATGACTTTTTTTTGTAGATGGTACTATCACCACACTCACATGACACCTCTGTATCTGGGTCAACTCCACCACACATATAGAAATGTCAAGGCCTTTTCCTCCTTTTTGGTGGGTTAACGTGCTAAGTAGGGATATTTGTCTTCAATTCTCAGTCCTCATCCAATCCTTATCCCTAATATCTGCTTATCTGTGAAACTGTAAGTCTGGCCCCTAATCCTGCAGGACCCGACTCCCTCCCTGTTCACATTCCTGCCTTTTCCCTTCCTTACGTCCCTCCCCACCTTCAGAGAATTTGTACACACACACACACACACACACACACACACACACACACACACCTCTTTTTCACATCTTACTGATTTTATTTTAATCATCAACATAAACATACCCTGTTGGTGCAAGATTTGTTCCCTATGCAGTAGACCATTTCTCCACAGCCTCCTCTGTAGACACCGTGGATAGCTCTGGTCTTTGGGCCTCGCTACATAGGGGGCATTACTTGGAATGGTGGAATTCTCCAGTATCCCTTGTTCCTGGTCTGCGAATTTTTATTTCCATGTCGTATTCAATCTGTGACAACAGATGAACATGGTTGGCCTTATTGCCCTCTTAGGTGTTCTTTTTTAAAGATTTTTTTTATTGGGGAATTGGGGGGAATCGGGGAAGGGGAACAGACAAGTTGCTGT
The DNA here is from genome assembly GCA_033961575.1 of Aselliscus stoliczkanus. Taxonomy (NCBI): domain Eukaryota; kingdom Metazoa; phylum Chordata; class Mammalia; order Chiroptera; family Hipposideridae; genus Aselliscus; species Aselliscus stoliczkanus. The sequence continues at coordinate 25,892,787 of CM066737.1, forward strand.
CCTTTTGTTCTTCAGTCTAGTTGTGGAGGATGTTGCTTCACTTGCCCATGTTGGTATTGTCATTGTGCTCTTCCCGGATGAGGCAGATCGGTCGCCGGCCTCTGGATGTCGCTCACCGCAGCTATTGGCCACTCACGCTGGCTGCCGGCTGCTCACGCTGGCTGCCGGCCACTCACGGTAGCCTATGGCAGCCCACTGCAGCAGGGGCTGCAGACTACACCATTGCCGTGGCTCGCACAGCCCAGCTCCAGGTGGAGCTGTTGTTAGCTGTAGAGGGCAGTGTCACTGGCCATCATATGTGGGATCCAAACCGGGTCCGCTGGCATCCCAAGCCAGCTCTTAATCAATGCACCACTCGGCTGGCCCCCTCTTAGATGTTCTTAAAGGGGTGGTAATTTGAGTATGAATTTTTTCTTGAAGTTCCTTGAAGGGGTCTTTTTAGCATCTTATCTTCTGTATCTGGGTGGGAACCAGGGTGATCCCAGAAAGACATTGGTTTGGGGAAAGAGGATGGGAACTGGCTGGGAAGGTGGGGACCATGAAAAGGAGAGGTAGCTAAGGAGCGAATTTGTGCCAAGCAAGGACAGGTGGATGTTGTGGGTGGGACTTAATGGGGAAAAAGAGAAAGAGTTAGGTAGAATCATCTCATATTGCCACCAACACTGGACCTGGTTCACAGGTTGTACTTGGCATTGGTTGTTCCTTAACTATTCTAGGCTCTGGTGGTTTCCTGATTCCTGATCACCTTAGCTACAAGGAAGTCAACAGTGGTTTACCCCAAGCCTCCTGCCCTTCATATATATATTCCCTTTTCAGAATATGAGCAGCCACACCCTTCAGCTTTATTTGGTCAGCATAGTTCTCCCCCAGCCAATGATAGCCTTGAGGTGGCTCAGTCTTGATAAGCACTACTTCTGACAACATCATGGGAGGGTGTGGTGCTGGGAGGCCAAGGTTCTCTGGGTGGAGAAAGAGGGCTTTTATTTAGCACCACCTAAAGATCTTTCCCCACCTGACCTGCTACCTCTCCTCATTTCATCAGATTCAATTCGAGTGGTATACATAGCAGGGAGAAAGTATTTCCTCCAAGCCATTTTCCATGGCCATCCCATTCAGTAGTTCATTCTGTAGTCTCCCACTGTACCCCATTGTCTATTATTTCAGATATCTTTCAAGCCAATATGACCATATTTACATCTTAGTAGAGATATGAATCATCCACTTCTGTCCAACAAATTTCCCTTATACATCTTTCACTTCTTGGATGCTACCTGATAACTTTCTCTTCCTATCTCCCTTACCCAATGTCTGTTTAACTGCCCTTAGTTTTCTGTTTTCAGTCTGTCAAGACTGAGGCTATTGATAGAAGCAACACCATGGATGAATCTAAAAATAATTATGTTTAGGGCCGGCCGAGTGGCGCAGTGATTAAGAGGTGGCTTGGGATGCCAGCGGCCCCGGTTCGGGTCCCACATATGAGGGCAAGTGACACTGCCCTCAGGAAAAAAAAATTATGTTTAGTGAAAGAAGCCAGACAATAAAGAGTGAATACTATATGACTCAATTTATATAAAATTTTAGAAAGTGCAAACTAATCTGTGGTATCTAAAACAGTTCAGTGGTTGCCTAAAGCAAAGGGTTTGGGAAGGATGGGAGAAGGAATTACAAAAAGACGTGAGAAAATTTTAGTCATGACTGATATGTGCACTATCTTGATTGTGATGGTTTCACAGTTGTATGCATATATCAAAACTTACCAAATTACACATTTTAAATATACTCATTTTATTGTATGTCAATTACCCCTCAATAATGCTGTTATAAAAAGTCAACAAGGGGGCCAGCCTAGTGGCGCATTGGTTAGGAGCTGGCTTGGGACGCCAGCTCTGAGCAGCGGCACCCCTGTTTGGATCCCACATATGAGGGCCAGTGACACTGCCCTCTACAGCTAAAGTGGTGAACAACAGTTCCACCTGGAGCTGAGCTGCTGTGAGTCCCCGGGATGGCATAGCTGCAGCCCCTGCTGCAGTGGGCTGCCATAGGCTACAGTGAGTGGACAGCAGCCAGCATGAGCCACCAAGAGCTGCTGTGAGCAGCCATCCAGAGGCCGGCAACCAATCTGCCTCACCCGGGAAGAATGCAATGATAATACCAACATGGGCCAGTGAAGCAACGTCCTCCACAACTAGACTGAAGAACAAAAGGACAGCAACTTGTCTGTTCCCCTTCCCCGATTCCCCAATAAAATCTTTAAAAAGAAAAAAGTCAACAAGGAATGTAATTAGCACTCATTACACAGAATGATTCTCAGAAACCTTTTAAAATATTGTTCTAATCCGTATGTTTGTGAAGATTAAGAAATAAAAACTTAAGAAAATGTAGCAATTTTCCCTAAATGTTTTAAAATTTTCTTCTGAATTTTCCTTAATTTGGTTCTTCAGATTTTCAAAATTACTGCTGTTGTTCTTTTCTAAAAAATAATTTTTTGTTTTTGTAAGATTTTTATTAAAAATATAGCTAACAAAATATTATATTAGTTTCAGGGTTACACCATAGTTACTCAACATTTATATGCCTAAAGAAGTGATCACCATGACAAGTCCAGTAACCATCTGACACCATAATATGCTTTCACAATATTATCGACTATACTCCCCAAGCTGCACATTACACCCCCACGCCTTAATTGTTTTACACCTGGAAATTTGGACCTCTTATTCTCCTTCACCTTTTCACCCTTTTTAATTTTTCAATTGCAATTGATATTCAATATTATTTTATATTAATTTCAGATGTACAGCATAGTGTACAGCATAGTTAGACATTTATATAATTTAAGAAATGACCCTTCTGACTAGCCTAGTACCCACCTAGCACTATACATAGTTAATACCATATTATTGATTATATTCCCTATGCTTTACACCCCCATGACTATTTTGTAACTACCAATTTGTACTTCTTAATCCCTTAAACTTTTCACCCTCTCCTCCAACCCCCTCCCATCTATTGCCCCAACAAATTTAGTACCCATCTGACACCATACATAGTTATTACAATAATATTGACTATATTCCTTATACTATAACCTACATCCTTATAACTACTTTGTAACAACCAATTTGTACTTCTTAAGCCCTTCTACTTTTTTCAATGTTGTCTCTTCTTATAGCCTTCTTTTTTTTTCTTTTTTTTTTTTTTGAGGGCAGTGTCACTGGCCCTTACATGTGGGACCCGAACCGGGGCTGCTGGCGTCCCAAGCCAGCTCTTAACTACCGCACCACTTGGCTGGCCGAATAGCCTTATTTTAAAGTCTATTTTGTCTGGTATAAATATGGCTACTCCAGCTTTCTGTTTGTTTGTTTCCATTTCCATGAAATATCTTTTTCCATCTTGACTTTCTGTCTGTGTGCATCTTTCAATTTGAAGTGAGTCTTCATGGGACAGTGTCCCAGCTGAGTCAGCAGGGTGGAACAGCGAGCTCTCTAGGCCAATCAGATTCAGATTTGGCCATGGTGGGAGTGGGCTTAACACAGGAAAGATGGAGCCCACCTGCCGGCTACATGGGAGGAGGACTTTACACACGGAAAATGCCAACTGTCCTCCAGTCCTTCCCTCAAAGCTACATACCTCAGTCTGCCCCCCTTCCCCATATATCTTTGACACCTCCTGAGTCACCATCTTTCCAGCGGAGCCCAAGCTGAATGCCTACGAGCAAGTGAATCTGTGCGTGGGCTGTTTAAGAAGAAACCTGGGAGATTTGGCCGGGTGGGGGCAGGCTCAACACAGGAAAGATGGCATCTGACTGCTGACTGCACAGGAGGTGGACCTCCTCACAGGGAAATGGCGACTGTCCTCCAGCCCTCGACCAGATGCAACACAACTCAGACTGTCCCCTATATGTCACCGTCAACCCCCGAGTTACTGACCCTCCACCGGAGCCCAAGGTGAGTGCCTGCAAGCGAGTGAGTCTGTGTGTGGGCCGTTTTACAGGATGTCTGGGTATCCTGCAGCGTTCTCTCTCACCCGGCTGGTTGTAATCCCCACTGTTTTTCACAGCCAGATGTTGTGAGGGCTCCACTTCCTGGCACCAGTACTCTCAACTGGGAAGGCCAGTGTGGGGCTGGGGTTTCTCGATCCTCTTGGGGAAACCTCCCAGGCTGAGATATGCCTCCCAATTCTCAACCACCACACAGAGGTTTGGTTTAGCCAGTTCCACATCTCCACCCCTCCTACAATTCTCAATGTGGCTTCTTCTTTATATCCTTAGTTATAAAATTTCTGTTCAGCCTGACTTCAAATGGTTCTCCAGGTTGATTGTTTTATAATTTAGTTGTAATTTTAATTTGTTCATGGAAGGAAGCAGGCACAGTGTTTATGCTGCCATCTTGGATCTCCTACCACAATGAAGATATAGAACAGTTTCATCATCCTAAATTTCCTTCATGTCCCTTTGAAGTCACACCTCTTCCTCCACCCACTTCCTTAGGAACAACTGATTTAATTTTTACCCCTAATTTTGCATTTTCTATCACACAATATGCTGCCTTTTGTGTCTGCTTCTTTATCATAATGCTTAGGAGATTTGTCCATGGTGTTGTATGTATAAGTAACTTGTCTCTCTCAATTGCTGAGTAGTACTGCACTGCATGGATGTGCAACATCCATTCACTAGTTGATGGACATTTGGGTTCTTTCCAGTTTTGGACTGTTGTAAATAAATCTGCTGTAAACATTTAACACAGATTTTTGTGTGAACATATGTTTCTCCCTCCTTGGGAAAATACCCAAGAGTGGAATTTCTGGATCTTCTGCCATGTGTATATTTAATGCTATGAGAATTTGCCAAATTGTTTTTCAAAGGAACTATACTATTATATATTTGCATTCTCTCTAACAATAAGTGAGAGATTCAATTGCTTCCAATGCTCTACAACACTTGATATTGTCAGTCCTTTTAATTTTTGCCATTCTAGTGGGTTTGTAGTGGTATCTCCATCTGTTTTTAATTTGCATTTCCTTCATGGCTAATGATGATGAGCTTATTCTCTGTACTTGTTAACCATTTCTACATCTTCTTTTGTGAAGTATCTGTTCAAGTATTTTTTTCTACTTTTATTTGGTTGTCTTACTACTATAGAGTTGTAAGAGTTCTGTATATATTCTTGGTACAAGTCATTTATCATATATATAATTTGGAAATATTTTCTGCCAGTATATGCCTTGTCATTTCATTTCTTAAATTTGTCTTTCAAAGACCATAAGCTTTCAATTTTTAAAAGTCCAATTCATTGATTTTTTTTTTTGAGGGCTGTGTTACTGGCCCTCATATGTGGGACCGAACCAGGGCCGCTGGCTTCCCAAGCCAGCATTTAACCACGGTGCCACTCGGCCGGCCCTGGTTTTTTTTTAAAGCTAAGAGTTTTTTGTTTGTCTTATTTTTGTGCTAATAAATCTTTGCCTACTGCCTCCCATCCCCCAAAAAATAAAATAAAGAACTTCTCATGTCTTGTTTTATAAGTCTTATCATTTTGACTCTTACATTTAGGTCTATGATCTATTATTTCAAGTTAATTTTTGTATATGGTATGAGATGGGGATTGAGGATAACAAGTTTGCCTATGGATGTCCAAATGTTCCAGCACCACTTAAAGAAAACATTACTCTTTGTGCTCTTTGTCTATTGAATTATTTTGGAATCTTTGTCAAAAATAAATTTACTCTGTATAAGAAGGTCTATTTCTGGACTCTATTCTGTTTCCTTGATTAATATATCTTTCCTTATACTAATACCACTCTCTCTTGATTATTGTAACTTTACAGTAAGTTTTGAAATCAGGTAACATGAGTCCTCTAAATTTGTTCTTTTTCAAATTGTTTTGACCATTCTGTCTTTTGAATTTTCCTATAGATTTTAAATTAACTTGTCAATTTCTACTACAAAACATCTGCTGGGATTTTGATTGGGGTTTTATTGAATCTATAGATAAATTTGGGAATAATTGATAGCTTAATAATACTGAGTCTTCCCATTCATGAATATGGTGTGTCCATTTATTTGGATATTTAAAATTTTCTTTCTGCATGTATAAGTCTTACACTTCTATTTTTAAAAAATTTGTGTCAGTATTTTGTGGGTTTTGATGTTATTATAGAAAGTAATTTTTATATTCCAATTTTGAAACTGTCATTTTTGTATAAATACTTTCATATATATATGAAATACTTTTATATATATCTATATCTATATCTATATCTATCTATCTATCTATCTATCTATCTATCTATCTATCTATCTCTCTATCCATCTATCTATCTATCTATCTCTTGTATACTGTGACCTTGTTTAGCTCACTTATTAGTTCTAGCAGGGTTTTTGTTTTTGTTTTTGTTTTGTTGTTGTTTTAGATGCCTTAGGGCTTTTTTTTCTTAATGCGTCATGACTTTTTCTTTTTTTTTTAATTGGGGAATTAGGGAAGGGGAACAGTGTTGGTGAACTGGGAAGGGGAACAGACAAGTTGCTGTCCTTTTGTTCTTCAGTCTAGTTGTGGAGGACGTTGCTTCACTGGCCCATGTTGGTATCGTCATTGCGCTCTTCCCAGATGAGGCAGATTGTTCACGGCCTCTGGATGGTCACTCACCACAGCTCTTGGCAGTTCACACTGGCTGCCAGCCACTGATGTTCGCTGTTGGCCACTCACTGTAGCCTATGGCAGCCCACTGCAGCAGGGGCTGCAGCTATGCTGTCCCGGGGACTCACAGCAGCTCAGCTCCAGGTGGAACTGTTGTTCACCATCTTAGCTATAGAAGGCAGTGTCACTGGCCCTCATATGTGTGATACAAACTGGGGCCGCTGGCTTCCCAAAGCCAACTCTTAACCAACGCACCACTCAGCTGGCCCTCCTTAGGGCTTTTAATATAGATGTTTATGTCATCTATAAATAAAGGCATCTTTATTTCAAAAAATAAATAAGAGGACACCTGGGATTTCAGCAGTCTTCCATCCCACCAAGATGATTGGAATCCCCCTTGTGTTTCATAGCAGATGTTGTGGGGGCTCCACTTCCTGGAACCAGTATACCAGGCTGGGAAGGCTGGTGTTGGGGTCACGGGGCTGCGTCTATTGCTCCTCCTGGGGGAACCTCCCGGGGCTGAGATATGCCTCCTGATTCTCAACCACCACACAGAGGTTTGAGACTCATTCTGCATTTCCACCCCTCCTACCAGTCTCAACGAGGCTTCTTCTTTATATTTTTAGTTAAAGGACTTCAGTGTGGCTAGACCTCAGATGGTTCTCCAGGTTGATAGTTATATAATTTAGCTATAATTTTAATGTGTTCATGGAAGGAAGCAGGCACAGTGTTTATCTACTTCTCCATCTTAGATCTCTACTGCTGTTGTTCTTGCCTCTCTGAATTTATTTCCTTGAAAAGCAGACATTATTCTATGGCCATAAAGTGGTTTGTCTTTCAAGTCAAATGCACACTGCTTTGGGCTTAAATTTCTGTTAATTCCCTACTCTTTCTTCAGACATTGAATATCATTGTTTGACCTCAGCAAAGAAAAATCAAGTGAACATTTTAGAAAGCTGAAGTATAATTAAATATAAAATAACTAGAAATTATGTCCCCCTTGAAGCCAATTACTGTGGTACAACCAACGTAACTCTATTGTGCCACTTGGCTTTCTAGGATTACTTTTCTTTAATTCATTTATTGCATTTATTTATCTCATATTTATTGAATGTCTTCTATGACATGAGCACTCTGATCAACATCAAAAGTCCTACCTTCTAATTTCATCTTTCATATTTACCACTGGTAGGAATAATAGAAGGCTCCCAAAGTTGCTTACATTCCAGTCCCTAGAACATGAGACTGTATTACCTTACATGGGAAAATGACTTTGCAGATGGGATTAAGGTTAAGGAATTTGAGATGGGGAGATTATCCTGGGTTATTCAGGTAGACCTAACCTAATAACATGAATTTTTTAAATTAGAGAACTTTTTCTCTCTGTGGTCAGGGGGAGACGTGACTACAGATTAATGGTGAGAGAAGTGAAATGTTACTGGCTTTGATGATGGAGAAAGGGCTCCTTGAGCTAAGGAATGTGGACAGCCTCTAAGTATCCTGCCAACATTTTAATTTTAGTCCAGTGAGACTGATGTTGGATTTCGGACTTGCAGAAGATAATAAATTTGCATTGTTATAAACCAATTTTGAGTTAATTTATTACAGTAGCAATAGGAAACTAATACAACCAAATACCCACTTGATGATACTATGATCATAGATGAAGCAGAAGAGTAATCATATCTTTGCTACCTGTTTCATATATTTGTTCAATGGATTTTGTTGTACTAAACTGTATAAAACATTGCAAGCAAACTGATCTCCAAAATTTGTGGTAAAAAGTGGAAATCTTCCAAGAAGAAAACCAATTAGCTGTTAATAATAATTTGATAAGGAAAGAGAATAGACTGAGAAGAGTGTGTCCTTTTTCTTTCTTTCTTTTTGCAATGAAACATTCTGTTTTGTTTTGTGTATTTTAATTGGGGGGTGGAATTGGGGGAGGGAAACAGTGTTAGGGAATTGGGGAGGGGGACCAGCCAAGTTGTTGTTCTTCAATCTTCATTGTGGATGGCACCAGTCACCATCTGGCTGCCCGTCAACAGCTCGTGGCCTCTAAACTCAAGCTGTGTTACAATCTTAGTTGTGGATGGGCATAGCCACCATCCCATGTGGGAGTCGAACCCAGTAGCCTTGTTGTTAAGAGTGCATGCTCTATCCACTGAACATCCAGGTGGTGGCTCAGCTCAAGTTGCCAAGTTCAGTCTTAGTTTCGGGTGGGCACAGCCCACCATCGAACAGACAGTCTTGTTAGGAACACATGCTCTGACCAGCTGAGCTATCCTGCCACCTGTTGGCAGCTCAGCGACAGCTCAGCTCGGGCTCAGCAGCACTGACCCATGTGGGAATCGAACTGGTGGCCCTGTTGCTCAGAGCTCTTGCTCTTAAGCTAACTCTTAACCAACTGAGGCACTCAGTCGGCCCTGAAGCATTTTGTTTTGAATGAAGCTGTCTTGAGATTTTGGTATGCAACTCAGAGACAGATTTTATGACGCGCTTATAAGTCTCTGGAAGCAAAAGTTAAAAATTCAAATGCTATGACAACCTTAATAATAGCAATACTAGTGCATTTTTATTATTGATTACTTTTTCATATATTTTTTTTTTGAGGGCAGTATCACTGGCCCTCATATGTGGGACCCGAACTGGGGCCGCTGGCTTCCCAAGCCAGCTCTTAACCACCACACCACTCAGCCGGCCCAACTTTTTCGTATTAATAGAGTCAGTAACCTATTACCATTTGTCTACTAATATCCTATGTCCACGTGCAATAATTGTATTAAATAAAAGTCATTCATTGGGTAAAACGTGATTCAAACAGTAAGTTAACATTTCAAAATTCAATTTTGTCACTAAGAACCTGCAGGGATGTATATCTTCTCCTGGATTTCCTCTTTACTCATCAATGAGTACCTCTCAGGTGGCTCCTCTTCTTCAAGCTTCTGGTCTTTTTAATTTATTTTTTTTAGATCAAATTTCATGGGTAGATTTTTAAATTTTTTCTGTCTTTCTTGAACACCAGGTAAACATGAATAGGATTCCATAGCAATGAATACAAATTAGAGTAAATGTTGCAAAGAACTTTTCAATTTTGAAAAGGATTACAATAAAAAAATGGATGACTCTTGGTAGACTTGGAAGGTATAGGTATCTGATTAAAGTTTTGAGAAAGGTGTTACCAAAAATTAAAGCTAGTCTTTTAGATTAGTGGTTATGTCATTACAGATCTGGCTGATTTAAATTCAGCTATTGTATTTGCCTAGTACTCATTGTAATGTTTTATTAAAATGATGATGCCATATAATAGGATCAGAAATACCTGAGATCTCATTAGCATTGTATTAAATCATTGATCCAATAGGTGTCTTGGTATAGTGAAAAAATACCTGCTTAAGGCCCAGAATTTTGGTTCAAGTTTCAACAGCATTTATTAAGTATATCTATAAGTCATTTAAACTTTCTGAGCCTCTGTGTCTTCTGTAAATGCCTGTAATTCTATTTCTCCACCAGACTTGCATGTTATTGTGGAGCTCAAAGTAAAGTAATAAATGTAAATGTAACATGAAAATGGTAATGTATTATCTGCCTCAGATTTTATAGTACTTCTTTATCATTTTGATGTTAAAAGCATCCCTACAAAGTAATTATTTTTATCCCAATTGATGATGTTGGGAAAGACTCAGAAGTTGTCCACTCATAGCCTCACAGTCTATAAGTATTAGATTGAGTATTATGCTTTGAACTCAGAATCTCTTGCTATAAGTTCTGTGCTTTCACACATTCTTATATAAAGCCTTCCTCAAATTATTGTCTCTGGTTTGTTGAAATCAGGTTTCAGAAATGAAGCAAAGAAATTTGCAAAATGCATTAATAGGGTTTATTACTAGAGTATAATCTCTCTCTCTATTAAAATGCAACAGACTGAAAGAAATATATGAGGTGAGTCCTTAGGATCTTTTAAAACTTCCAAATTCAAGTAGAATGAATGTTTACAGATGCAGAATTGTAATTAACTTTTAGAAGAATTCATATTCCCATGACTTGTAACTAACTTACATGGGGTCAATTTTGAGCCATTAATTTCCAATTGGATCACTTTGATTTGATATATCTACGCTTTAAAAAAACTCTTTTTTTAAAAAAAAGATTTTATTGGGGAATTGGGGGAGGGGAACAGCGTTGGGGAATCGGGAAAGGGGAACAGACAAGTTGCTGTCTTTTTGTTCTTCAGTCTAGTTGTGGAGGATGTTGCTTCACTTGCCCATGTTGGTATCATCATTGCGCTTTTCCCAGATGAGGCAGATTGGTCGCTGGCCTCTGGATGTCACTCACCATGGCTACTGGCAGCTCACGCTGGCTGCTAGCGCTCACGCTGGCTGCCGGCCACTCACTGTAGCCTATGGCAGCCCACTGCAGCAGAGGCTGCAGCCTACACCATCACTGGGGCTCGCACAGCCCAGCTCCAGGTGGAGCTGTTGTTGTTAGCTGTAGAGGGCAGTGTCACTGGCCCTCATATGTGGGATCCGAACCGGGGCCGCTGGCATCCCAAAACCAGCTCTTAACCAATGCGCCACTCGGCCGGCCCCCCCCTCACCCCCCCCTGCAAAAAAAACCTCTTTTAAGGAAGCCTTCAAGGTATGATGAAATAGGCTGCTTTTCACAATGTGCTTCAACATAACATTCAAACACATATTGAGGGCATCTATAACACAATGTTGTCATATTCTAGAGTCATATACTAGCCTCTAATTGGAAGTCTGTGACAAATAACCTTGGTTTTCAATGATTTTTTTTTCATTTCCATTACAGAAAATATACTTTTTAAAAAAACTTGGTACATGACATTTGCGCATTGTTGGGTTTCAAAAGAACCTTAAGCAATTTGACCTTCTCAATCTGGAAATGTAGAGATGAAAAATGATCCTTATGTACATCTGGAACACTCAAAATTTGGGCAAGCTCCCATTGTTTTCACAACAGTAAATATAGATTAAGTAAGTGGAAAATTGGACTGGTCATGCTTCAAGCCAGATGATTTAAAAGCATATAAATAGCAGATTTAGCTATAGCTCTATAGTTTTCCCCACATTAAATAGGTTATAACCATTGTTATAACCATTTTCAGTTGACTTTTACCCCCGTAAAAGGAATCAGTGGATCAATAAGTGGTTCCTGCTTTTATGATTTGGACATTATTAAACTTAATTCAGTTGCCTAGGATATTTCATTTTAGGTGGAGCCCAGATGAGAGGGTTGTAATATTTGTACGACTATTCAAATATGAAACACTTTCAAGTAAAGATGCTTTCCTTTTATTTTAGAAGAACCACCCTGAAGCAATTGTAATTTTCTTTTTGACAAGGAGATGGTAGTTGAGCACTTATAGGGGAGGAGATTTGAAAAAGTTACAAGGTGTTATTTATCTAAGAGTCTGCATTAGAGTCACCAGGAAGGCATTTTCTTAAAAAAAGGCAAATCATTCTAATAATTAAAGTGAAGGGTGGTAATAATGAAAATTGGGAATTCTCTTCCATACACCCTGCCAAGTTCCCACCATAATAGGCTTCTGTTTTATATATATATATATATATATATATATATAAAATCTGTGGTGGTGGTTTGTTTAAGTTTCTATAAAATCTGATGGCATTCAGATTTTGTAAGGATATTGTCAACTACCTATCATATATTAGTAATGGTATTTGTCTTAAAGGTAACATTATAATCTTAAAATGTCCTAGTAGCAAATACAGCATACATAATGCAGTCTGAGTTTCTTTTCTCCTTCTTTCTTTTTTTCTGCTGCCTATCTCTCTATAGGAAATACATTGGTATCTTGTAAAACTGGATTACAAAACTTTCCCAAGCAATTTTCTTACATGGCTGAAATGTAATGCTTATCACACATTCACACACAAAATTCAGAAATGAAATGTGGCATTTATTCTCCTATGCCAAGAGCTCAGAAGTTATCCTTGTTAGATTTCAGTTTTGTCTTTCCAGAAAAATGGTTTGTTGGATTCTCTCCCTCTCTCTCTCCACATTCTGAAACACATGTTAGAAACTCATTACATTTACTCGTAAGTAAAATCACATGTTGCTATGGGGAATGTAAAGATTTTGTGAATAAAGCTCATAAAATACTACAAATTTTGCCGTTGGATCTGAGTACTAAGGCAGTACATTTACTTGCTTTCATCTGAAGTTGAAGTTGTGACATACAGAATTTCCTAAATACAAATTCTATATTTGATTGCCATTAAAAGCTCTTTCAATAAGACTGCCTGTGACAGCAGGTGTGTGCTTTTCCCAGCACAGTTCTTTTCCTAGGCCCAAGCCTAATAACTGTTTATTGCAAAGTGTCCACTTCTAAATGTGCTTGAATAGTTAAACTTCAGCAGTGCTTGCCAGTTCATAAATGAAGCTGATGTATCTGCAATTACTTCTCTTCCTGTTGGCAGCAGAACTATCTCTGGCTGCCTGGGTTAAGTTATCAGAAGGCTCTCCTGCTGCTGGAGTCAGAGACAAATGGAAGCAAATGGGCTCTTCTCACAGAAACTAATTGTCATGAGATGCTTGGTGCAGAGCCCTTCAAATACCAGGTGGCAAAGACAGGAACTATCAATACGTACTTAATTGACTGGAGCTCACCAAGATTTTATAGTTTTTATTTTAGCTGATTGGTAGCAGCTAACTGGATTTAAGGTCCCAGGATCAGAGTTTAGTATCATACTAGGAGTTACCAATCTTGGGACAGTGATAGTCTCTTGTAGAAAAGGAACCTGGAAATAGAGATTACATGGCAGTGGATTTTAAGTAAATAAATTGTGTTAGTAATTCCAAAGAAGAAATTACATTATGTTATGGATCACATTTTGACCTGCAGAGAGCTAATTTTTATTCTTACTGCGTGGGTCCTTTTTTTATTTTATGTTTTTTTTTCCCTTAAGGGGTAAATTTCCCAAATGCTATTTTTTTAAATTAAAGTTTATTGTGGTGAAAGTTGTTAGTAAAGTTACATAGGTTTCAAGTGTACAATTCTGCAATACATCATCTATATATCACATTGTGTGTTCACCACCCAGAGTCAGTTCTCCTTCCATCACCATATATTTGATCCCCTTTACCCTCAACTACCAACCCCCTCCCCCCTTACCCTCTGGTAACCACTAAACTATTGTCTGTGTGTATGAGTTCTTGTTTCTTTATTTGTCTTGTTCCTTTGTTGTTTTCAGTTTTATATACCACATATCAGTGAAATCATATGGTTCTTGACTTTTTCTGTCTGACTTATTTCGCTTAGCATTATAATCTCATCGCAAACGCTCTTGAGTTTACATAAATATTATATGTTACACAAAATATTATTCTCTAAAATTGAAAGTTTGGGCTAATGGAGCTTCACCAGAATACTGAGAATATGTTTATTTACAAAGGACTGTCGTCCAGATATGGTGTCATTCTCTACAGACAGAAAACTGGGCTCCAAGGAAACACGGTTGCTATGAGAGAAACATGATTTCTCAGCCTGCAGTGTATGAATTCAAATTAGTATTTTCTGTAATCCAGAGAAGATAATGGAGGACCACATGTCAGTATAACAAAGGGAGTATGCAAAGGTGTGTGTTTTTAAGGTGATTTTCAAATCAATTTTAACCAACACTCCCAGAACACTTCCAAAACACCGTTATTAAATGCATTCTATAGAAGCAGCAACTTAATTGATATATCCCTGTAATCACCTTCCCATATGCTGCATCAATTATATATATATATATATATATATATATATATATATATATATATATATACATATATATATATATATATTTGAGAGTTGAAAGAGTAGAAGGCCAGTGATTGAGTGACTTTGAGTGTTGCCATGGAAGAATTATCTGTTGAGGTTAGAACAGCAATTTAATGGATATACCATGTTTCCCCGAAAATAAGACCAGGTCTTATATTAATTTTCACTCCAACAGTCTACATTTATTCATTTACTCATGTACAAAAATCTACATTTATTCAAACAGTCATGTCTGGCTGATGATCTTAACTAGGGCTTATGTTTGGAGTAGGATTTATATTATGAGCATCCTGAGAAATCATGCTAGGGCTTATTTTCTGGTTAGGTCTTATTTTCAGGGAAACACAATACATGTATATGGATTTGTCAGTTATTTTTAATGGAACAAATGAGAAGCATAGTCTAAGCTGTTCTAAATGTATGTTTTTAAAAAACAATTTTTTTTTAAATAGCAAGAATCCTATTGCTTTTTTTTAAAGAAATTTTATTGGGAAACAGTGTGTTTTTCTAGGACCCATCAGCTCCAAGTCAAGTAGTTATTTCAATCTAGTTGTGGAGGGTGCAGCTCCTTAGCCCATGTGGTAATTGAACTGGCAACCTTCGTGTTATTAGCCTGCTCTCTAACCACCTGCCTGAAAAACAATTTTTAAATCCTTTAAGTGGTATAGTGCCATTAATGGGTTTGAAACAAAGAATAAATTCATGCGTGGTTCCACTTCCCAACCAGCCCCAATTTGCCATTGGTCCAAATTCCCTTTCAGTTCTTGTCAGCATGCCTATATAATGTTATACATTTAATAATAATAACTGACATTTTTTAGATCTTTACCATATGCACTTCCTTTGTTTTGACTCATTTACATGAAATTACATGTTGTGACTTCATAATACCCCCGTAGGATAGGTAAGTACCACTATTATCCCATTTTACAAATGACGTATACGACGCATAAGCCCATAAAATATCCTGCCCAAGGTTATATCACTAAGAAGTGGCAGAGTAAGAGTTTAATCAGGCAATTGTATAGTATTTATGATTATAGTATAGATACCATTTAACATGACATTGTATTCAATAAAGCTTTCTGGGAAAGGCAACATAGTCACCATGGTTTTTCAAATGTCCATTGTGTTCAGCATGTGTGTAGGTACTATGGGGACATAGAAGAGAAGTAGAATATAGAATAGATAGTACCGAGGTTCATGGAACTTTGCATTAATAACAGCATACTATACCAAGATAAACAACTTTCAGGCCATGGCTCTATAAGCTTAATTGATTTTTGGAAACAGTGTTTTGTTTTATTTTTTAAATTTTATTGGGGAACAGCCATGTTCATTGGTTACACATTGCTTTAATGCTACAATAGAATAATTGACTCTTTTAGGGAGGGAGCTGCTCACAGTGGCCTATGCGGGGATCGAATTGGCAACCTTGATGTTATCAGCACCACGCTCTAACCAACTAAGCTAACTGGTTACCCCCTGGAAACAGTGCTTTTTGAGCTAATTTTTAGTTTACTGGTTACATAAATGATTATCTTTAAAATGCTTATTTGCTTCCCTCATGGTCCCTAAGCGAACTGAGGGCAAGGACCAGGCTGTTTTCATCTCTGAATAGCCAATCACAGTCCCTTACAAACACTAGGGGCTCAATAAAGGTTGATTATGTGAAATGAAGGATGTTTACAAGATGTTTGTCTTTCTACCTCCAGTGTGGTCCATACATGGTTCCCAGACAAATAACAGGCCTCTGTGAATCAAATGGCATTGGAACATTTTGAAAATTTGCAACATTCTTATTCAACAAAACATACAATTCAGTTTAATTTCACAGATAATTATTTATTATCTACTTTGTGCTTACCAGTCATATAAGAGTATGAAGACACCTTATAAACTGTAATGTGATGTGCCAATAAAAAGGGTTTTATCACAAGGCACTGAGTTAAGGACCACATCCCTGCCATCAGTAACTCTTCAGTTTGATAAACAATGACCCTCGCACATGTAAGCTTAGGTTAACCTCAGTCTCTATGTCAATATGGCTGAATTGGATTTTGTAGCAGCAGCCTTCTCACCACTGTTTGGTTGGGTAAAGCTGAGCATCGATCCTGCCTAAATACGGGATCAGTGCCTACAGAGGTAGATGCCTCGGTTGCCCTAGGTCCCAGTATACCTTCCTCTGCTCCCCAGTACCTCACACTATGGCACAGCGGCCCAAGAAAGAGGGGTAACTTGAATTCAAGGCTCAGGCTCTTGAACTGTTAAGTCCAGTTTCATTGTTGGCCCAATTGCTTCAGTTTCTCAATCCCAATCCTGCCTCGTTGATGAATTTCAGGCAAAGCCCTGACTTTGCCCTCCTACTCTACAATGTTTCTGAGAATGGATTTTTAAGTCCATTCATACTGATATCAAATTATTTCACTTTTTCAGGTATTGAAAATATGAGAAAAAACACTATTCCATTCCAAAGAAGTAGTATACAATCTAATGAGTAATTAAAATAGCTTATAGTGATTTCTTTGTTCACTAATTGATTCCAAAAATACATACTGAGTACTCAGGAAGGAAGTACTGTAGAAGCCCACATAGAAGGAGACCTTTACCAAAATAGGTGATCTTTAAAGATCACCTATCCAAAACGGCTATCTCAAAGATCTGCACATGAATACAAAAGCTTTCAGGGTAAAAAATATCTATGTTATGGCACATGTGGAAATCAGTCCACTTTCAGAATGAAAAAGCTGCTTAAGAATAGCCAGATCCTGGTAGCCAGCGTGAGCTGCCAATAGCCACAGTGAGCGACCATCCAGAGGCCGGCGACCGATCTGCCTCATCCGGGAAGAGCCCAATGATGATACCAACATGGGCCAGTGAAGCAATGTCCTCTGCAACTAGACTGAAGAACAAAAGGACAGCAACTTGTCTGTTCCCCTTCCCCGATTCCCCAATGCTGTTCCCCTCCCTCAATTCCCCAATAAAATATTTTTTAAAAAATGTTTATTAAAAAAAAAAAAAGAATAGCCAGATCATCCCAGATTGGCTCTGAAGCTTTCATTATTAACTCAAGGGTCAATAGAGGTCCTCACCATCTGTCAAAGTTCATATTGCATCTGACTTGTGCACCATTAGCATGACTACCTATAAATAGAAACACCTATTCATGAACATTGTACATTTTCCCCTAGATGGAAACAGGGTTCTGATATACATTCTTTCTGATACATCTTATTGGCATGTTGAACATCTTCAAAATCATTGCTATACAGTGCCTTAATTCATGGATAGCTTCATTGACACATCTAATTAAGTATCAAGTAATTTTTAGTATGCTTTTTGGAAATGAATCTGATGTACTGCTTGTACTCAGATATCTGATGGCAGCGATACAACAGTTTTCCTAGAAACTGGCCATTTTTGAGGGTTTTAGCATTTGAGTTCAGAAATACGTTAAATCTATTTTCTTATACAATATGTCATGATTTCTTGATTTTGACCCATGATATTTACTTGATTCTTTAGCTATAATCTTCCTTGGATATACAATAAAGATTATAAAGTAATGTAGGAGAACAGGGACTAGGTTGCCAGGTATTATAACATTTGTAGTTCTGGGTTACCAGAGGGTCTTTGCTACAACACTCTACAACTGCACCATACATCTCTGAGGAAAGAATGAACTTGGAAGTTTTTGCCATCATGATATAGTTCCCATGTCACTGAGGAGGAAGCCAAGTTCATGGTATCAAGTGCATTGCTCATTGTTACACAGCTAGATACAATAGAAGAATTGAGACTAGGTCATTATATCCAAGGCTACTTCTCTTTTCACTTTAGTATAAAGTGGCCTTATGTCAGACCTCATTGGAGATTTACTCAGAAGGAATTCATTATAATGTGGCTTCTCTTCATAATGTGGACCTGGAAAGTGATTTATGAACTCTGATGAATTTAGGAGGGGTGTGTATATGTATTTGATAGAACTACATTTCTTGAATAGTTGTATATATAATAATAGAACCAATTTATAATGAGCCTTCCACATGGAGCCGTCTGCAGATCTGTTTTGGATTTTCCAGATGTTAAGCCGTAGACACTTAGCGCTGGAAGGAGACTTGGATCAGCTGTTCCTAATATATCAGGGGGCTTAGGACCTCTTTGAGTATCAGAAAAAAAGGTTTCTCCACATGAAAATGCATATGCTCACAAAATTGCATATACTGTAATACATCCTGGGCCCCCTGGAGCCACAATAACTTAGGATGAGCTCATTTTATTGAGCTCAAAAATGAGATTTTGAGCTCAATATCTCAAAATCTCAAAAATGAGATTTTGCAAAATGGATGTTTGTGGATGAGGTTGGATCCTGCCTTATAAGTTACCTATTCCAACTCCTGCACTCTGTACAGAGGAAGGCACATATAAACAGAGAGGAAGGCTGTCTTGGTCCAAAGATCACATATCCTGGTCCTAGTTTGTGGAGCTTAGGCTACTGTTTTCACTTGACTAAGGCATTGAAATCTTTTTTGTCCTTTTCCTTAGAAGATAAATGAGTGAAATGCTATCATATTTGTTAATGTGATTGACAATTAAGTTCGTGAACTCATCCTAGAACTAGTGCTACATACCTCATTGCTGAATATCACTATGGTCACCTTTGAAGTACTCCCCTTGGGAAGCTATGCACCAACGCCAGCACCTAGTTCACCCTTCAAAGCAATTTTGGAACTCTTTTTCTGGAATGGCCATCAGAGCTGTCATCGTATTACCCTTGATGTCCTGAATGTCATCAAAATGTCTTCCTTTCAATATTTCCTTTATCTTCAGGTAAAGGAAGAAGTCATTGAGGCCCGGATCAGGAGGGTGTTCCAATACAGTTATTTGTTTACTGGCTAAAACCTCCCTCATAGACAGTGCCGTGTGAGCTCGTGCATTGTCGTGATACAAGAGCCATGAATTGTTGGTGAAAAGTTCAGGTCGTCTAACTTTTTCATGCAGCCTTTTCACCAGTTCCAAATAGTAAACTTGGTTAACTGTTTGTCCAGTTGGTACAAATTCATAATGAATGACCCCTCTGATATCCAAAAAGGTTGCAACATCATTGTAACAAGTTGGCAAACTTAAGTGTCAGACCTCGTATATATACTAGGCTATGCTTTCACTGAAAATTGTCGAGGCACTAGTTTTTATTCATCACCGCTTTGACATGTATTAGAGAAAAGTTCCATATGTAAAAGCACCTATAACAGGAGTTTGTGTAAACAAACCCCCAAAAGACAAAGAAAACAAACAAACAAAAACTGAATTTAGGGCTTCACATAGGTTTTAATTGCAAAGTGTAATTGTGTATACACTCCTCACTGCTAGGTATGGAAACAGTCACTGAGACTGGCACTATGAGATACTTTTCTTTCTCAGAACATCACTCCTGCCATGATTGTATAATGGTAATTGCAAGTGGCTTCATTCCTTAAGTCTCCAGTGGTTCGCTTGACAATTATAAAATTAGTGTACTTTTTAGATGACATACTTAGTTACATATTTGTCACAATTATCCATATTACTTCCCATAAATGCAGCAAAGTGCATGTGCTTTGAAATTCATCATTTGGCTAATTGACATTGTGCAGAATTGCCCCTCACATCCTTTTATAGAAGATCTTTGCAAAGGCTTTTCCTTGATGTGGAAATCAACGAAGCACCATTACTACCTGACTGACCACGGGGCAGAGGGAACTGTTTCAAATAGCACTGCAGGCTTAGCCCCCAAAAATGCATTGTCCTTGAGCAGGACCTCCTGGTTTAAATAGGCTTCTTGCTAATCCATAGAGGAAAAAGGGCAGGAAGGGGAGCTGAAAATGTTTAGTAGAGCTGGGCCCATGCTGGATAGCACTGCAAAAACTGGACATATACCCCCTGGTAAAACCTTGAAAGCCAGTTAGCAGTCCCACAAACATAAGAAACCAAGAATGCCTCCTTTCTGATCATTATTTTTACCTTTGTGATGAAAGCTTGAAGTAGCAATGTTATTGATTTTAACATTTATATTCACATTCTTTCCCCATCATAAGCAGAAAAAAACCTTTGATTTCGCTCAGAGGAAATAACTATTTGCAGCAAAGACCTGTGTCGGCTGAAGCTTCCTCTCTTGTCACACCTTACAGTGTTCCACTGAAGTGATGGCTCTAATGGAATCTGATCAGTTTTACCCCCCAACTTACAAACCTGTTTGCTCTCTTGCTGTTCTATTGCTTACAATATTAGGTGCATTTTCCTTAACTTTCTCAACCTGACTTCCTCTTCAATTGCACCCTCCCCTCCTCCCCGACATACAACCTATACTGTAGCTCACTAAGCTATCTAAAGTGTCACCTGTCATGCACATGTCTTGATTCCTTCATTCAGCTGGAATTGTTATCTCTCTGCTACATAAAACTCATTCCAGAGGGTCTTTGCTACAACACTCCACAACTGCACCATACATCTCTGAGGAAAGAATGAACTTGGAATTTTTTGCCATCATGATATAGTTCCCATGTTTCCGAGGAGGAAGCTGAGGTCAAGGTGTCACATATCCAAATCTTTCCTAACTTGTCCCTTCTCCCATGATTAAAGTTAATTAATCTACTTTCTGTGTTCACCAGTACCTAGAAGGCACCAAACGGTAATGCAATTTATCTGTTCATGTGCCTTTCTTTCCTCACTAGATCCAAGGTCAGAAAATGTGTTTTATTTTTGCTTTGTTTACCTATGCTGCCAGATTCACAGTAAAATGGTTGGTAAACTCTCATTCCTGCCCTCCCCCCTTCCACATGGAATATAAACAAATTGGTGACTTTGTGCTCATTAAGATATCTATAAAATATTTACTTTCAGCTCTGACGACAATCATATATTTAGCCATTTATTTCTCTGCCATTAAAAAATGTAATAGTAGAATAATGATTGCTAAGTCAGCCAAAATGATTTGATCATTATTATAATTTCACCTGTTCCTTGATTGTTATATCACTTTAAGTGGTTGCATCAGAATAATATACAGCATTTAAAAAATATAGATGCCTCAGTCCTCTCCCCCAGAAATTTAGACTTTAATTGACGTGGGGTAGGACCAAGATATCAGTTTTTTTTTTTTAAATTGGGGAACAGTGTGTTTTTCTAGGACCCATCAGCTCCAAGTAAAATAGTTGTTTCAACCTACTGGAGGGTGCAGCTCAGTGGCCCATGCAGGGATCGAACCAGCAACCTTGGTGTTATGAGCCCTGTACTCTAACCAACTGAGCTAACCAGCCATCCCCGATATCAGTATTTTTGAAAAACTTCCCAGGATGTTGAAATATGCAGCCAGGGACAAGAATTACTGGTGTAGGGCCGGCCAAGTGGTGCGGTGGTTAAGCGCTGGCTTGGGAGGCCAGCGGCCTTGGTTCGGGTCCCACATATATGAGGGCCAGGGACACTGCCCTCAAAAAAAAAAAGAATTACTGGTGTACAAGCTGAAATTGACAGTTGAATCAATGCAAATATTCTCTACTTTTCTTTCATTGGAAAGGATTACAACTATTGTTTCTTGAGAATATTTACTTACATTGAGCACTTTTCATACTTTACATGTATTTTACATATGTATACTCTCATATACATTTTACTTATGATACATTACATATTTAATTATGACATATATATCAATTAGGTGCCATTTGGTACAGTTGAGTTTGAATATACAGCACTGATATCTAGTGATCCATTGGGTTTTGTCATGGGTGCAAAAAGTAGAGCCTCACCCAAGGATTTTAAATAGCTTTTATCCCATGGTTGCTTGGAGAACTGAATGGTGAAGGCTCATTAGATTGTATGAGGGCTCAGCAAGAAAGAGTGCTGTGGTACTGTGGTCAAGTAGACATATTGCTATCGTCCTGGCGGGGTGGGGGAGAGAGTAAATGGATACATGTGCATGGGTAATACAACTGTTTTTCTAGATATTTGTTTTGTCAGAAGTTTTTTCACCATATAGCAGATGGAAATTGATGCATTTGCAGTGACCCTGAATAGAGTTGTGGTTGTGTTGAATATCTCTTGTAAATTAATGTCATATACTTCATGATTGCAAGAAGTTTGCCCTCTATTCCCCAGAAAGATCAAGAACTGAAGGTACTAACACATCTTTTCACAACTCCCACTGAAAAGTTGGTTTGGTGGTACTGAAGCAGATGAAACCACCAGAGCCTGGAGATGTCTTGGATATAGATAAGAATTTGCCAGTGAATAAAAACATCCTAAGAACTCTTTGTACCAAACAGAATACATATTGCCCCTTCTTTCATTGCCTGTGAAAAAGGAAAACTGATCTATAAAATGAAATAGAATCTGTGCACATCTAAGGCCCATTCCTATCTGATTTATGCCCGCGGTACACACTGGAATATGGTAGTAAAATATAAATTGCTCAGGTATTCTAATAAATTTTCAGCCCCATCATTTAAGAGTAGCCCACTGCTTGGGCCTGCTGAGTGGCGCGGTGGTTAAGTGCTGGCTTGGGAAGCCAGTGGCCCCGGTTTCGGTCCCACAAATGAGGGCCTGTGACACTGCCCTCAAAAAACAAAACAAAACAAAACAAACAAACAAAAAAAGAGGAGCCCACTGCTGGCACAATACATTCTCTTACAGGGTATCTGACTCTTTCATTGCATACCGGAAACTTCAATTTTAGGGTTTGTTAGCATTTTTTCAACCTTTGTAGTGCCTCCTTGAAGGGCAGTATAAGAGATGACATTAATTTCTCTGATTGCAAAATATTATGAGTTGTAAGGAACAACACTATTCAAAGATTTGGGGGCAAAAATAGAAACAATGTCATGTTCCATATACACATTAAGTTTATAGCACATCTCCATTCGAAAACACTGAAATGTAAAAAAGATACAGGTATCCCCTGCTTTTCAAAAGTTTGCGTTAGGCCACTTTACTTTTACCAAAGAATTATTTTTACCAATCAAAAGAAATTTGAAGAGGATTTTTGCTTTTATAAAAATGGGTGAGTGGTGACCGGTTTACTCAGTTGGTTAGTGTGGCTGATAACATCAAGGTTGCCGGTTCGATCCCCTCATGGGCCACTGTGAGCTGCACCCTCCCTAAAAGAGCCAACTATGCCATTGTAGCATGAAAGCAAATGTGTAACCAGTGACCATGGCTATTCCCCAATAAAATTTTTTTAAAAAAGTGAAAAGTGAAAGTAGCATCCATCATTTGGTTTACAGGGAGCATTTATAGAGGCAGGGCACACCCCAAGCAGCAAGAGTGGCACTGCTTTTACTATATGTTAGTGTTATTTCAGGTTTTAGGTGTTATTTGGTATGATTTAATAGGTTATTTCTGGAGTCTAGGAATGTTCACATTTTGTTCATATAAATTAATGGTAATTTCTCTTCGCTTTATATCATTCCGGCTTATGAAAGGGTTCATTAGGACACTGTAATTTCTGATATCTGGGGAAGCCTGTGTATACTTAGAATCAAAGAAATATATTAGTAGACGTACCACTTACATTAGAGTTTAACAGGTATTTTTTGCAGTTTTTATCTCATGAGATCTTTAAATAGAAATCTGGGGAGTCGGGCTCAGAGAGAGAAAGAGAGAGAGAGAGAGAGAGATAGAACATGCTTATATCAATGGGAGTGAAGAGACAGGATCAGAAAGAGGGGTCTGGGACAGATGACTGCTGATGTCCTTCTTCACATGGGCCTTTCTCCCTGGGTCTCCACCTACCATTAGTTCTCTCTTTTTTTAAAAAATATTTTATTGGGGAAATGGGGGAGAGGAACAGTTTTGGGGGGTTCGGGAAGGGGACCAGCCAAATTGTTCTTCAATCTTAGTTGTGGAGGGCACCAGTCACCATCTGGCTTTCCCATCAGCAGCTCCTGGTCTCTAAGCTCAAGGTCCCATGTTCAATCTTAGTTGTGGGTGGGCGTAGCCACCATCCCATGTGGGAGTCGAACTGGCAACCTTGTTGTAAGGAGCACGTGCTCTCACCAGCTGAGCCATCCTGCCATCTTTTGGCAGCTCAGCAACAGCTCAGCTAGGGCGCAGTGCTCACTGGCCCATGTGGGAATCTAACCGGTGGCCCCATTGCTCAGAGCTTGCACTCTAAGCCGACTCTTAACCAACTGAGCCACTGGGCAGGCCTCGCCTACCATTAGTTCTAATGCTGGATGCTAAGGAGGGAAGCCAGAAGTATCTGGAAGATTCTACTGTCAATCCTTCCAGTTGTACTCATTGGCATATATGAGTGCCAGAGTCCCTTATTCTTGTGCAAGTCAGGATGATTAAATATGAGGATAAAAAAAATGACATTTTGTTTTTTGAAGGGTTATTACACTGTGGTGTTTTTTTTTTCTGTTTTCTTTTTAACTAAATGGAAAAGGCAATCATAGCTAGCCAAGTAGTGATATGATGAGCATATGATGATGTATATTCATTACAGAGTACAGTAAATTTTCTTTAAAATGGTACTTTGCTTTACCATTGTTCAATAATGTTGTACAGTAAATTAAATAGAGAAAAGCACTTAATATCTTATTTTAGGCAATATAATAATGCATGCATTTTCAGTACAGACTAATGATTTCTAATTTTTGTATCATTTCTGCTATGAAAGTGAAAATATAAGAAAGCTGTTCAATATACCTTATTGTTTTTTATATTTAAATAATTTATTTAGGTTTATTGGAGGATATACATGCATACCTCATTCTACTGTACTTTATTGTGTTTTGCAGAATTGAAGGTTTGTGGCAACCCTGCATCTAGCAAGTCTTTTGGCACATTGTTTTCCAATAGCATTTGCTTACTTCATGTCTGTGTCACATTTTGATAATCCTCGCAATGTTTCAAACTTTTTCATTATTTTATATTTGTTATGGTGATATGTGATCTGTGATTTTTATTTTTTAAAAAATTTTATTGGGGAATTAGGGGAGAGAACAGCGTTGGGGAATTCGAGAAGGGGAACAGACAAGTTGCTGTCCTTTTTTGTTCTTCAGTCTAGTTGTGGAGGACGTTGCTTCAGTGGCCCATGTTGGTATTATGATCATTTCGCTCTTCCTGGCTGAGGTAGATCAGGCACCGGCCATTGGACAGCCTCTCACGGTGGCTGCCGGCCACTCACAGTAGCTCACAGCAGCCCTACTGTAGCCTGGGCCGTCGCCAGCCACTCACGGCAGCCCAGCTCCAGGTCTAGCTATTGTTCACCATCTTAGCTGTAGAGGGAGCAGTGTCACTGGCCCATGTGGGATCCGAACCGGGGCCCTGCTGCTCAGCGCTCGTGCTTCTAAGCCAACTCTTAACCAAATGCACCACTCGGCCAGCCCTTGATCTGTGATTTTTGATGTTACTATTGTAATTGTTTTGGGGAGCCATGAATCTCACTCATATAAGATGGTGAGCTTAATAAATGTTGTGTATGTTCTGATTGCTCCACCAACTGGCCATTCCCCCAACTCTCACCCTCGCCTTGGGTATCCCTATTCCCTAATATTGAAATTAAGGCAATTTCTTAAAAAGAATTTTTAAAAATTTTTCAGTTACACTTGACATACAATATTATATTTAGCTTCAGGTGTATAACACAGTGATTAGACATTTATATAATTTACGAAGTGACCACCCCAGTAAATCAAGTACCCATCTGACACCAAGCATACTTATTACAATATTCCTTATGCTATAGTTTACATCCCCATGACTATTTTGTAACTATCAGTTTGTACCTTTTAACCCTTTTTTACTCATCGTCCCAAACCCCTCCCATCCAGCAATCATCAAAATGTTCTCTGTATCTATGAGTTTGTTTCTGTTTTGTTTGTTTATTTCTTTCTTTAGGTTCCACATATCAGTGAAATCATATGGCATTTGTCTTTCTCTGTCTCCTTTACTCCACTCAGCAAAATACCCTCTAGGTCCATCCATGCTGTTGCAGATGGCAAGACTTCATTCTTTCTTACAGCTGAGTAATAGTGCACTGTTTTATGTACCCCCTCTTTTTTATCCATTCATCCACTGACAAACACCCAGATTGCCCCCATATCTTGGCTATTGTAAATAATGCTGCAACGAACATATGGATGCTCATGTCCCTTTGATGTAGTGTTTTGGGTTTCTTTGGATAAATACCCAGAAGTAGGGTTACTGGGTCCTGCTCTGTCTCTTGTTACAGCCTTTGTTTTCAAGACTATTTTGTCTGCTATAAGTACTTGCTACACCATCTTTTTTTTAAGTTTCTATTTTCATGCAATATCTTTTTTCATCCCTTCACTTTCAGTCTGTATCTTTCTATCTGAAGTGAGTCTCTTGTAGGCAGCGTATGTAAGGTCCTGTTTTCTTATCCATTTACCACCCTATTTCTTTTGATTGACACATTTAATCCATTTCTATTTAAAGTAGTTTTTCATAGATATGTGGATATTGACATTTTCTTATTCATATTTTTAATCTTTTCTTCTTCTCCTCCTCCTCCTTCTCCTCCTTCCCCTCCCCTCTCCCTCTCTTCTTCCTCCTCCTCCTCTTTCTTCAAGAAATCCCTGTAACATTCCTTGTAATACTGGTTTGGTGGTGAACTCCTTTAGCTTTTTCCTATCTGGGAAGCTCAATATTTATCCTTCGATTCTAAATGATAGCTTTGCTGGGTAACATAATCTTGGTTGTAGGTTCCTGTATTTCATCACTTTGAATAATTTGTGCCAATCCCTTCTGATCTGCAAAGTTTCTATTGAGAAATCAGCTGAGAGTCTTATCGGAGCTACCTTGTAAGTAACTAACTAATTTTCTCTTTTAATCTGCTTTTAATCTTTGGCATTTTAATTACGATGTGTCTTAGGGCCGGCCGAGTGGCGTGGTGGTTAAGTGCTGGCTTCGGAAGCCAGCAGCCCCAGTTCAGTCCCACATATGAGGGCCAGTGACACTGCCCTCAAAAAAAAAATAAATAAATAATTATGATGTGTCTTGGTGTGGATGGACCTCTTTGGGTTCATCTTGTTTGGGACTCTTCATGTTTCCTGGGCTTATATGTCTTATTTCCTTTGCAAGGTTACAGAAATTTTCCATCATTATGTCTTCAAATTCGTTTTCAATACCTTGTTCTCTCTCTTCTCCTTCTGGTACCCCTATGATGGCAATGTTGGTATGCTTGATTTTGTCACAGAGGACTCTTAAACTATCCTTTTTTTAAAAAATTATTTTTTCTTCTTGCTTTTCTGATTGGGTGTTTTCTACTACCTTATCTTTCAAATTGCTGATTTAATCCTCTGCTTCATCTTGGCTACTGTTGATTCCCTCTAGTGTATTTTTTTTTTTTTAGTTATTGCATTCTCCAATTCTGCCTAGTTCTATTTTATGGTTTCTATCTCCATTTTTATGGTTTTTTTTAAAGGTTTTATTGGGGAATTGGGGGAGGGGAACAGCATTGGGGAATCGAGGAAGGGGAACAGACAAGTTGCTGTTCTTTTGTTCTTCAGTCTAGTTGTAGAGGACATCGCTTCACTGGCCCATATTGGTATTATCGTTGCACTCTTCCTGGGTGAGGCAGTCACTTGCTGGCCATTGGACGGCCACTCACAGTGGCTCATGGCAGCTCATGAAAGCTCATGCCAACTGCCGGCCAGCCCCACTGCAGCCTACATCATTGCCAGTGACTCACAGCAGCCCAGCTACAGGTTGAGCTGTTGTTCACCATCTTAGCTGTAGAGGGTGCAGCATCACTGGCCCTCTGTATGGGATCTGAACCAGGGCCCTGCTGCTCAGAGCTGGTGTCCCAAGCCAACTCCTAACCAACGCACCACTCGGCCAGCCCCATTTTTATGTTTCTTATCTTTCTTGAAGTTCTCCCTGAGATCATTGAGCAATCCTTATAACTAGTGTTTTAAACTCTGCATCTGGTGGATTGCTAGTCTCCATTTTGTTTAGTTATTTTTCTGAAGCTTTCCTCTTTTCTTTCGTTTGGGACATGTTTTTTTGCTTCCGCATTTTGGCTGCCTCCCTGTGTTTGTTTCTATGTATTAGGTAGGGCTGCTATGTCTCCCAGTCTTAGTAGAGTGGCCTTATGTAGTAGGTGTCCTGTGGAGCCCAGTGGTGCAGTCTCCCTGGTCACCTGAGCTGGGTGCTCCAAGTGTGTCCATTGTGTGGGTTGTGTGTGCCCCTCTTCCCTGTTGTTGTTGAGCCTTGGTTGCTGTTTGCATGTCAGTGGGAGCGATTGACCCTCAGGCTGATTGGTTGTGAGGACTGGCCATGACTACAGTGGAGGAGCTATTGTGCAGGAGCTTACCTCTGTCTCACTCAGCCACAATCTCTGCTTATTTTCACAGCCAGTAGTTATGAGGACTTTTCTTCCCGGCACTGGAACCCCGGCTGGGGAGCCTGGTATGTGGCTGGGATCCCATGCTCCTCTAAGAGACCTCCACAGCAGAGATACCCCTTCCAATTTTTAACCACCACATGTAGATGTGGAACCAGCCTGTTCTGCATCTCTGCCCCTCCTCCCAGTTTCTGTGTGGCTTCTTCTGTATGTCTTTAGTTATCAGACTTCTGTTCAACTAGACTTCAGATGATTCTCAATGCTGGTTGTTATGTAGTATAGTTTTAATTTTCATGTGGTTGTGGGAGTATGCAAGCGCAGCATTTACCTATTCTGCCATCTTGACTGGATGATCTGAAATTAGACCAATTAATAACCCTACAATGGCCTCTAAGTGTTCAAGTAAAAGGAAGAGTTGCACATCTCTCACTTTAAAACAAAAGCTAGAAATGATTACCCTTAGTGAGGAAGGCATGTCAAAAGCTGAAGTAGGCCAAAATCTAGGCCTCTAGTGCCAAGCAGTTAGCCAAGTTTTTAATGAAAAGGAAAAGTTCTTGAAGGAAATTAAAAGTGCTACTCCAGTGAACACATGAATGATAAGAAAGCCAAACAGACTTCTTGATGATATGAATAAAGTTTTAGTGGTCTGAATAGCAGGTCAAAGCAGCCATAATATTTTCTTTTTTTCTTTTTTTTGAGGGCAGCGTCACTGGACCTCATATGTGGGACTGAATCGGGGCCGCTGGCTTCCCAAGCCAGCGCTTAACCACCACGCCACTCAACCGACCCCATAATATTTTCTTAAGCCAAAGCCTAATCCAGAGCCAGGCTCTAACTCTTTAATTCTATGAAAGCTGAGAGAAATGAAGAAGTTGCAGAAGGAAAGTTTGAAGCTAGCAGAAGTTGGTTCATGAGGTTTAAACAAGGAAGTTGTCTCCATAACATAAAAATACAGGTGAAGCAAGTGCTGATGTGGAAGCTGCAGCAAGTTATCCAGAAGATCTAGCTAAGATAATTAATGAAGGTGGCTACACTAAACAATAGACTTTTCAATGTAGACGAAACATCCTTATATTGGAAGAAAATGCTATCTAGGACTCCCATAGCTAGAGAGAAGCAAATGCCTGGCTTCAAAACTTCAAAGACAGTCTGATTCTCTTGTTAGGAACTAACACAGCTGGTGACTTGAAGTAAAAGCCAATGCTCATTTACCATTCCAAAAATCCTAGGGCCCTTAAGAGTTACGCTAAATCTACTCTAACTGTGCTCTAAAAATAGAACAACAAACCCTGACTACAGCACATCTGTTACAACATGGTTTACTGAATATTTTAAGCCCACTGTTGAGAACTACTGCTAAAAAAAAAAAAGATTCCTTTCAAATATTACTGCTCATTGACAAGGCACCTGGTCACCCAACAGCTGTGATGGAAATGTACAATGAGATTAATGTTGTTTTTATGGCTGCTAGCACAACATCCATTCTGTAGCCTATGGATCAGGAATAATTTTGACTTTCAGGTCTTGTAATTTAAGAAATACATTTTTAAGGCTATTGCTGCCATAGATAGTGATTCGTCTGATGGATCTGGGCAAAGTAAATGAAAAACCTTCTGGAAAGGATTCACTATTCCTGATGCCACTAAAAATATTTTTGATTCATGGGAAGAGGTCAAAATATCAAGATTTACAGACATTTGAAGAAGTTGATTCCAACCCTAATGGGTGACTTTGAGGGGTCAAGATTTCAGTGGAGGAAGTAACCACAGATGTGGTGGTAATAACAAGAGAACTAGAGTTAGAAGAGGAACCTGAAGATGTGACTGAATTGCTGCAGTTTCATGACAAAATTTTAACAGATGAAGAGTTTCTTTTTTAACAAAGGAACAAGATAAACAAGTAAAGAAACAAAAACTCATAGACACAGACAACAGTTTAGTGGTTACCAGAGGGTAATGGGGGGGGTAAAGGGGGGTGGTAGAAGAGAGTAAAGGGGGTCAAATATATGGTGATGGAAGGAGAACTGATTCTGGGTGGTGAGCACACAATGTGATACATAGATGATGGATTACAGAATTGTACACCTGAAACCTATGTAGTTGTGTTGACCATTGTCACCCCAATGAATTTTAATTTTTTAAAAAAAGTTGCTTTCTATGGATGAGCAAAAAATGTGGTTTCTTGAGATGGAATGTATTCCTGGTGAAATTGCTATGAAGTTTATTAAAATGATAACAAAGGATTTAGAATGTTACATAAACTTAGTTGGTAAAATAGTGGCAGGGCTTGAGAAGATTGACTCCCAATTTTGAAGTACATTCTACTGTGAATAAAATGTTATCAAACAGCATCACAGAGAAATCATTGATAAAATGAGTCAATTGATACAGCAAACATCATTGTTGTTTTATTTTAAGATATTGCCATAGCTACCCCAACCTTTAGCAACCACCACCCCAGTCAGTCAGGAGCCATCAACATCCAGGCAAGACCGTCCACCAACAAAAAGATTATGACTCGTGAAAGGCTCAGATGATGGTTAGCATATTTTAGCAATAAAGTATTTTTTAACAAAGGTATGCACATTGCTGTTTTAAACATAATGCTATTGCACATTTAATAGACTCTAGTATAGTGTAAACATAACTTTTATATGCACTAGGGAATGAAAAATTTTGTGTGAATCACTTTATTGCAATATTGACTTTATTGTGGTGGTCTGGAACTGAACCTGCAGTATCTCTGAGATATGCCTGTACTAGTATGACTACATTTCTACTAATGTTTCATCAGGCTTAATGAATAGATTTCCATTTACTCAATTTGAATTGCCCAAATATATATTTTTTTATTTTGCTAAGAACACTTAACGTAAGATCTGTCTTCCCAACAGTTGTGAAATGTACAATATTCTTAACTATAGAAATTATGCTCTGCAGTAGGTCTCTAGAACTTGCTCATCTCGAGTAACTAAAATTTTACATACATTGAACATCTCCCCATTTCTCTCTCCCTGCAGCTCCTGCCAACTACCCTTCTACTTTCTGCTTCTGTGAGTTTGACCATTTTAGAATTTTCATATAAGTGAACTCATGCAGCATTCTTCTTTCTGTAGCTTGCTTATTTAACTTAGCATAAGGTCTTCCAGTTTCACCCACGTTGTGGCAGATGGCAGCCTTCTTTTTTAAGACTTAATAATATTCCATTGTGTATATCACCTTTTTTTTAAAATTAGTTTCAGGTGTACAACACAGTGCAATAGTTATACATTTTACCCCTCAAAGTGACAACCCCCATTCCCCAGTTCACCCCCATGCCCCCCCATATCATACATATCTATTACTCTTCCTCTGACTCTCTTCCACAGTATAATCCACAACCCGTGACTATCTATATATATTCAACTACAGTAGGTATACAACCTCCGCTTCAGGTATACAGTGCAGTGATCAAACCTCTACTCCATCCATGAAATGGTCTCCCTAACAAGACCTATGACCATCTGACATTCCACAGAATATTTACAACATTATTAATTATATTCCCCAAACTGTTTTTCATATCCCAGTGGCAATATTGTAGTTGCCTATTTTTGCTGTCTAATCCCTTCCCCTTCTCCCTCATCCCCATCCCCCTCCCAATTAGCAACCCTGATTTTTCCTCTATATCTATGAGACAGTTTCTGTTTACTTTGCTCATTCATACAGTTTTTCAGATTCCACATATGAGTGAGATCATATGGTATTTGTCTTTCTCTGACTGACTTATTTCACTTGACATAATAGTCTCTAGGTCCATCCATATCATTGCATAGGGTACGATTTCATTCTTCTTTATAGTGGAGTAATACTCCATTGTATAAATATACCACAGTTTCTTAATCCAGTCATCTACTGATGGGCATTTTGGTTGTTTCCAAGTCTTAGCTATTGTAAATTGTGCTGCTATGAACATAGGGGTGCATAACTTTTTTTGAATAAGTGTCTTGGTTTTTTCAGGATAAATACCTAGGAGTATCACCTTCTTTTTATTCATTCGTCTATTGATAGATATTTAGGTTGTTTCCATATCTTGTCTATTGTGAATATTGCTGTAATACTGGCTTCAATTCTTTTGAATATATATCGAGGAGTGACATTACTGGATTATACGGTAGTTCTACTTTTAATTTTTGAGGAACCTCCATACTGTTTTCTATAGTAGCTGTACCATTTTATATGCCCACCAACAGTGTACAAGTTTTCCATTTTCTTTCACATCCTCACCAACACTTGTTATCAGATGTGAGGTGATATCTTATTGTGATTTTGATTTTCTTCTCCCTGATGATTAGTGATGTTGAGCATTTTTTCATATACCTGTTTGCTATTTGTATGTCTCCTTTGGAG
Organism: Aselliscus stoliczkanus; assembly: GCA_033961575.1. Lineage (NCBI taxonomy): Eukaryota > Metazoa > Chordata > Mammalia > Chiroptera > Hipposideridae > Aselliscus > Aselliscus stoliczkanus. The sequence continues at coordinate 25,925,958 of CM066737.1, forward strand.
AAAAGTCTACTGAGTTCCTTTGCCCCATTTTTTTGTCTGTTTGTTTTAGCTGAGCCATCCTGCCACCTGTTAGCAGCTCAGGGGCAGCTCAGCTCGGGCTGGGAATTGAACTGGCGACCCTGTTGCTCAGTGCTCTCACTCTTGAGTGAGCTCTTTTTTTTTTAAAGATTTTATTGGGGAATTGGCGGAGGGGAACAGCGTTGGGGAATCGGGGAAGGGGAACAGACAAGTTGCTGTCTTTTTGTTCTTCAGTTTAGTTGCGGAGGATGTTGCTTCGCTGTTGATATCGTCATTGCGCTCTTCCCAGATGAGGCAGATCGGTTGCTGGCCTTTGGATGTCACTCACCGTGGCTATTGGCAGCTCACACTTGGCTGCCAGCCGCTCACGCTGGCTGCGGGCCACTCACTGTAGCCTATGACAGCCCACTGCAACAGGGCTGCAGCCCACACCATCACCGGGGCTCGCACAGCCCAGCTCCAGGTGGAGCTGTTGTTAGCTGTAGAGGGCAGTGTCATTGGCCCTCATGTGGGATCCGAACCGGGGCCGCTGGCATCCCAAAACCAGCGCTCAACCAATGCGCCACTTGGCCGGCCCTTGAGTGAGCTCTTAACCAACTGAGCCACTCAGCTGGCACCCTTTGCCTATTTTTAAATCAGGGTATTTGACTTTTTTGCTACTGAGCTGTATGAATTCCTTATATATTTGGATATTAATTCCTTATCATATATATGGTTTGCAAATATTTTCTCTGATTCCCTAAGTTGCCTTTTCATTCATTTCTTGATTGTTTTGTTTGCAGTGTAGAAGCATTCTTTTTGATGCAGTCTCACTTGTCTATTTTTGTGTTGTTCAACCCATCTTGGCGTTCATATCTCCATTTATTGAGAACAGCATTGAGTTAGTCTTGTCTTGGATTTTCTCGTAGAGCAATGCTTGGGTTCTCTTATGTAAAAAGAAACAATCGGGCCAGCCGAGTGGCGCGTTGGTTAAGAGCTGGCTTGGGACACTAGCGGCCCCTGTTCAGATCCCACATATGAGGGCCAGTTACACTGCCCTCCACAGCTAAGATTGTGAACAACAGCTCCACCTGGAGCTGGGCTGCTGTGAGTCCCCGGGTCAGCATAGCGGCAGCCCCTGCTGCAGTGGGTTGCCATAGGCTACAGTGAGTGGCCAGCAGCCAGCGTGAGAGGCTGGCAGCCAGTGTGAGCTGCCAAGAGCTGCTGTGAGTGGCCGTCCAGAGGCCGGCGACCAATCTCCCTCACCTTGGAAGAGCACAATGATGATACCAACATGGGCCAGTGACACAATGTTCTCCACACCTAGACTGAAGAACAAAAGGACAGCAACTTGTCTATTCCCCTTCCCTGGTTCCCCAATGCTGTTCCCCTCCCCCAATTCCCCAATTAAAAAACATCTTAAAAAACAAAGAAACAATTGATCACTCCATATACAACTGCAACAGAGGGAAGTCTAAAATTAACTGAAATTGATGATCCCATTCTCATTTACTGAAGTTTGTCTTAGTCTACTCAGGTTGCTATAACAAAACACCACAGAGTGAGCACCTTAAACAACATTTATTTTTCATAGTACTGAAGGTTCTTGGATTGCAGAAGGCCACATCTTTTTGCTGTATTCCTACATGGCAGAAAGAGAAGGCTCTCGTGCCTTTTCCTCTTTTTATTTTTTATTTTTTAATTTAATTTAATTTTATTTTTTTGAGGGCAGTGTCACTGGCCCTCATATGTGGGACCTGAACCGGGGCCGCTGGCTTCCCAAGCCAGCACTTAACCACCACGCCACTCGGCCGGGCCCCCTTTTCCTCTTTTTAGAAGGTACTAATCCCATCATGAGCATACCCTCATGAACTCACCTAAACGTCATTATCTCCCAAAGTCTCCATCTCCAAATACCATCATGTTGTAGGTTAGGTCTTCAACATAGGAATTTTGGGGGGAATCACAACTCATTCCATAGTAATTCCTAAGCAAAATATCTGTTGGCCAGGAAAAGCAGCTCAGTTTTGTAGCATGCAATATTTTTCATCCATAAGGGCCTCAAACTAGACTTTGCTACCTTCTTGATTTTATTTCATAGATTAAGCTCAAGTTCTGTCCAAAAGATCATTAAAATATGGTAGTGAATAGACAATGGATATAGAAATTATGACTTCTTTTTCTATCTTTTAATTAATAGAAAATAAGATTTTATAAATTATTTGTTGGCTGGCTTTTTGATTCAATGACTTCATGAAAAATAATTTTCTTGTTGTCATAGAAAATCAGAAGAAGACTCATCTGCAGTAGTCATTGTGTGTTATCTATTGTTGTGAAACAAATTGCTTCAAGGCTTTGCGATTTGAAACAAGCTATTATTTTCTGCTTTCCATGAATTATGAATCTGGGAGTGGCTTATTTCAGTATCTCTTGTTCGAGGTCTCTCATGAGGTTGCAGTCAAGTTGCATACCAGGATGTAGTCTCATCTGAAGGCTTGTTGAGGGTAGGAGAATTTACTTTCAACTTCACTCATGTGGTTTTTAGTAGGTCTTAGTTCCTTGCATGTGAACCTCTTCAAAGAATTGCCTCATGACATAGCAGCTTGTAACACCCCTCCACCCCCACCCCCAGGCAAGTAATGCAAGGCAGAGTGAGAGGGAGCTTCTAAGATGAAAGCTACAATCTTTATAACAAAAATGTCCAATAAACACAAGAAAAGGTACTTAACATCATAATCCATTAGTGAAATTGAAATCCAGAATATAATAAGATACCACTTTGGACACACTAGGATGATTAAAATCAGAGAGAGAGAGAAAGATTTCTGGTGGAAATATAACATGTAATCACTATGGAAAACATTTTGATATTTTCTAAAAATGTTAATCATAGAATTTTCATATGACCAAGGAATTCTACATCTAAGTGTATACCCAAGATAATTGAAACATATATGTCCACAAGAAAAACTTGTACATGAACATTCATAGAAGCATTATTCATAGTAGCCAAAAAGTGGTAACCACCTAAATGTCCATCAATTGATTAGGGGATAAACATATGCTTGTATATCCATATAATGGAATATTATTTATCTATAGAAATGAATGAAGTACTGGTAAATACTACAACATGGATTAATAGTGAAAATCTTATGCTAATGGAAATAAACTAGATCCCTCAAAAAGCAGGCCCCAAAGTACACATATTCTATGATTTAATTTATATTAAATATCCAGAATAGGCAAATCTTTTGAATCAGAAAGTTGATTAGTGGTTGTCAGGGGCTGGGGGAGAAGAAAGAAGGAGTGACGGTTAATGGTATAGGGTTTTCTTGGGGTGATGAACATATACTGAAATTACAGAGTGGTGATAGTTGCATAATTCTGTGAATATAGCAACATTCACTGAATTATACATCCTAAAAAGGTGAATTTTACTATTTGTGAATTATATCTCAAGTAACTATCATTAAATAACAATGAATTTAAAAGTACCATGAAAGCAATTGTAAGTCTACTATAGACTCCAAAAGAAGAAATGAATAAGAACAGCTGAATGATATTTATTTTTTAGTGAAATTAAGTGTGGGTGGTATAGTTACTTATCCCTGGATAATTCCAATAATTATATATAATCATAATGAGAATTATTAGAGATTCAGAGGCATAATCTGATTTAGATGACCTTCTAAAAGATTAATTACTTGTTCTTAATTTCTTTTCTGAAACACTGATGGGTAAGATTCCTGGGAACCAGCTCCTCCCCTCCTTCCTGCTGCTGATGGAGAGGATGTATATTTCTTGTTATTTAAATACTGGTGTCTGATTAAGATGCAGATCATGAAGTAACAAAGGCTCACATTTTTAAAAATTTGGATTCGGTTTCTCAGAAGGTTGTTGGTTTTTCTCTGGAATTGTTTCATGTTTCAAAAATAAACAAGCAAACACAAACCAACTGATTCTACAGTGTTAGCCATCAGCATCAGTTGATAGTTTGCAAACACGACTCTGAGCCCTTGCATAATATATCGTTATGGTCTATATCCATTTTTTCAGTGTTCACTACTTTTTTCCAATTCACCTTATTTTAATCAAAAATCTTAACAGTAAGTAGAGCTCTAGTCAGGATGAATGCTGTTTTTTGTCACACAGGTTCATTATAGGAGAATATAAAGGCGAATCATGTTTCTACTCGTTCAGAGGAAGTGCCATCCAACCTGCCAGAATTTCATTTAATTGATAGAAACCCAAGAGTTGGTCAGGTGTGTTCAGTATAAACCTTCTTTGGCGTTTAAGAAAATTTCCAGCTGAATAGAATTTGACATTTTAATAAGAGGAAGTGTGGCATTATGCTGCAGTCAGCATGCCTGACTAAAAACAGCCAACCATGCCGAGAAGATTATAAAACTTTTCTTCGTGCCCTTTAACTTGAATCTAGTAATCAAAAGATTGATGTAGTTCTGAAACTTAATTTGCGGTTCTGATTTTATTATTTTTCCAAACCAGGTAGATCTTTTTAATCTATTGGATCAGCTGCAGCTGTGTCACTGCTGGCTCCACAGGATATACCTTTTTGCTCAGTTATTCCTCTCCATAATGAGAGAAAGAAAAGAAACTTCAGTCATTGCCCTCCTTTGAGTCAAATCACATCCCTGACTCCAGGAAATGGGATCATCTTTCTCCTTGAGATAAAGGGATATAGGGCTTAAAGATTAGGAAAATTTCAATGAATAAGAAATTGTTCTACATCAGTTTAGGGGACATAATGTAGGGCTGTTAACATATGGCACAGCAGGGTCCAAAGGCAAAACAAAAGAAGAATATTGGGACTCATAAAAAGGATCATTGACCTGTAGTAAACATCAGTTTTAAAAACAAGGCTCTTAACCTTTCCTCTAAACAAAGACAGAGATGCATCCATTTGCTGCATACACTATGGTACACAAGAAAACCCTTTTGTTAGACTCTTGACACACATTGCCAAATTAACAGCCACTTATTGTAAAGTCAAGCTACCCAGTTTTTCTCAAATGATATATGACATTGGACAATTAAGTTCACAAACTTGTTGATAACCTGGTTTTGATATCAGAGGGGTTATTGATTATGAATTTGTACCAGTTGGACAAACAGTTGACCAGGTTTACTATTTGGAAGTGCTGAAAAGGCTGTGTGAAAAAGTTAGACGACCTGAACTTTTCGCCAACAATTCATGGCTCTTGCATCACGACAATGCACCAGCTCACACGGCATTGTCTGTGAGGGAGCTTTTAGCCAGTAAACAAATCACTGTATTGGAATACCCTCCCTACTCACCTGATCTGGCCCCCAGTGACTTCTTTCTTTACCTGAAGATAAAGGAAATATTGAAAGGAGGACGTTTGGATGACATTCAGAACATCAAGGGTAATATGATGACAGCTCTGATGGCCATTCCAGAAAAAGAGTTTTGGAGGGTGCATAGCTTTGAAGGGTGGACTAGGCACTGGCGTTGGTGCATAGCTTCCCAAGGGGAGTACTTCAAAGGTGACCATAGTGATATTCAGCAATGATATATGTAGCACTTTTTCTAGGATGAGTTCACAAACTTAATTGTCTGACCTCATACGTAGAAGGGCGTTTTTGTGTTTTTGTTTTGTCTTTTTTGAGAGGGCAGTGTCCCTGGCCCTTGTATGTGGGACCCAAACCGGGGGAGCTGGCTTCCAAAGCCAGCGCTTAACCACCACGCCATTTGGCCAGCCCAGGGCTTTTTTGAAATAATCTAGATGTTAAGAAAGAAGTTTAACTGTGCATGTACGACCCAGTCCTCCTTTCTTTTTCTTAAGGAAGTGCAGCTGTGAGCTTAGCTAGGTGTTTGCATAGGAGTAAGGGGGACTGAAAGTGAAGGGGAAACACCTGTAATATGTTTTATGAGGACATGGAGACTAGAAAGCTGCCAGGTGACCTAATTTCTGGTTACCATTTTTTCCCTCATGCCCTTTGCCTCACTGCTCACTCACTTTTTTTTTCTCCTTTTATATTTGGTATTTCTATAATTCCAGTATATATTAGAGAATTTGGATATTTGAGAAAAGAAAAAAGATGTATACCTTAGGATTCTACCTTAAACTCTGTTAGCATGTTTTTGTACTCGCCTTACTTCTGCAGCCTCTTGTCATATACATAGTGTCATATATTTCTAACTATATGCTTTTATATCCCGTTTGTTTAAATTTAACATGTCTGTACAAGCCTAACCTCCCCCATCCCCTGAGAGTTCTCAACAGTTTAAAAGGTGTAAAAGTTTGCTCTGCTCCATATGGCCCTAGATCATACATTGAATGGAGGGAAACTTAGTGGCATGTTTGGTCACAGTTTTATATATCTCTATTTTCTCAGTTCTGAATAAATATTCTCTATGTTTGATATGCCATCCAATATCTCTACATCTTTTCTAGAGTGATGAAGTTATCAATACAGAATAAATGCACTCAATTCCATTCTTGAAAAAACTTTCTGAGGGTTCAGGAAAAAAAGAAGTCAGCCCAATCTTTTCTGCGTGTCTCTCTCTCTCTCTCTCTCTCTCTCTCTCTCTCTCTCTCTCTCTCGTGCGTGCGCGCGCACTCTCGCTCTCGCTCTCACTCTCTCGCTCTGTCTCTCTGTCTTTCTTACACACAAACAGTCAAACAAACAAAAACCTTACCTGTGCAGCATGAAAACAACTTTCAAGAAAGTGTGTTGTGGGCTGGCCGAGTGGCTCGTTGGTTAAGAGTTGGCTTGGGACGCCAGCTCTCAGCAGAAGGGCTGCCAGTTCGGATCTCACGTTGGCAAGTGATGCTGCACCCTCTACAGCTAAGATGGTGAACAACAGCTCGACCTGGAGCTGGGCTGTCGTGAGTTTCCTGCAACGGCGTAGGTTGCAGTGGGGCTGGCCGCAGTTGGCATGAGCCTTCGTGAGCTGCCGTGAGCTGCCGTGAGTGGCTGACTGCCTCACCCGGGAAGAGCACAATGATCATAATATCAACATGGGCCAGTGAAGCGACCCCCTCCACAACTAGACTGAAGAACAAAAGGACAGCAACTTGTCTCTTCCCCTTCCCCGATTTGCCAATGCTGTTCCCCTCCTCCCCCAATTCCCTAATAAAAGCTTAAAAAAAAAAAAGAAAGCGTGTTGTGCTGTATATTCAGAATCCAGGCCCTTGTAACATGTCCTGGGGCAACATTCCCACAGCAAAATGGCAGCCATAAGGAGTGAGCACATTTCTGTGCCCTGACCCCCATTCTGTTCCCAAGTCCCACCAAAGCATACATTGCAAAGAGTTTATTTTGTTAAACACCTCCAGAAAAACCATTTGGGACAGAGACTCTTTCATTGACATCCATTACTCTCCCAGCCCCACTCCCCTACACCATGCATTTCTTTGCCTTATTCAGTTCCATTCCTTCTGGCCTGATATAACCCCTTGGGCTTTGGGAGTTTGGGGATATTGATAAAATCCCTATGTGTTTCTGCTGGTGGATCCTCCTTTCCCAAGCTATGTTGTTCCTGATGGGGCTCCTGCACCTAAGCATAATTGGAAAGTGAATTATCTGGGAAAGCCTGTCCTGGCATTCTAATCCTCCCTGTTGAGCACGGCCAAGCACTGAGCACCTGCTCTGAATAGCGAATAGCCTGGAGAGCTGCCCAATGCTATTCCCAGGTGGGCTGGACGGAGGTCCCAATTTCTGAGAAACGAAGCCATTAGGTAGATTACTAAGTAATGCAGCATACTATACTGCCTCACAACAACAGACTTAAACCAGGGTACTGGATGGGCAATGGAGGGCCATCACATTTCATGATTAGAAATCAAATGCACTTAGCATTATATATTTAGTTTGATCCTAGGTAAAATGAAATGAGGGAATTATTCTACAGCACATGCAGTAGCTGTGCTGCACCCAGTTATTTTTTCGGGGAACTGCAGAGATCCTTTTACCTAACTCCTCTCTCTCCACGGCGTCCCTCACTGACACCACCCTTGCTGCCCTCCATGACCCAGGACCATCATTAGTAGACTGAGTCCTTTGAGTGAAACAAGAGGGGGTGGGGTATGATAAACATTGCCAAAATATACATTTTTCTGGGTTCTTTTATTAGCACACTCAATTACTATGATTATGTATGGGTACCTTGGAAGGCACAGAGTCAGGTGGGAAATACTATTTTATCAGAGACTGTTTTAGGGGAAGGGAGAAGCATGGTGTAAGCAAGCCTGGGTAGTGACCATGTTATGGGGTAACTCCAGGGAACAAAGTCCTGATCCCAGTTGGTGGAACCTATTCATGGGGAGAGATGAGCGAGTGAGATTGAACTTCTTAATACTATATATATAAGCTTATGTGGGAGGAACAGCAAAATGAGCCAGGCATTGAATTGGTAGAGGCAAATACGTTGTGTGTTACTGTATGCCTTCTAAGGATGGAGGCAGGGATAAGACAACATGCAGCTTTAGTTCAAAGGGGAAAGCAGAGACAAGCTCTAAGTTTGTTAGATGGAATTTTGTTTCATGGGCAAGCAATTATTCACTACACACATTTGCTGAGTGATAGCAGGACGAAGGGAGGTGAAAATGGCAAAGAGTGACCCTCAAGAAGCTAAAGGCAGCTGACACACACACACACACAAACACACACACACACACACACACACACCATTCATGTGTCCCTATTTTCTGCCTTGCATTAAAAGGTGTCGGCTAAAAAAATTGCACCAGCCTCAACAGATTGAGGTTCTAATACTAGCTCAGCAGTGGTGGATGGAAAGGCAAATCTCTTCTCTCTAGCTAGTTTGCTGTCTAAGTGTAGCCATAGATAAAGCTGGTGCAAGGGGATCATTGGAATATTAATTATATCATGATTAATGAAAAATGTTGTTTACTCAAAATGCAGAAGTATTTCAGTAGCATTATGCTTAACAATTTGCTACATTGAGAACAATCTAAATGATTTACTCTCAAATAGTTTTTTTTAAATTAGTTTAGGAACATAGTTATATGGCGAACAATTCCTTATAGGTTTAAAAATATTGGGTTGTCAGAAAAATCATGATGCATTTTGCATCAAAAAATATAGAAAAAATACGTCATGACTTTTCCAACCACCCAATAGCTGGGCATTAATTACCAGCAATCTGATCCATCCTAGCATGATTTCGTCACTGTTCACACCTTTGGAAGAGGTGATTTGATATTACTGTTCAGCCTGAATTATCCAATGACTGTTGACCTTCAAGGCCAGATGCATACAGCTGCAGACTCCAGATATGAATGTTGTTTTCCATGTCAGCAGAGGGTAGAAGTGCTGCGGAAGCGATGCTTGCAGTGCCCTAAAGGGGAGTGGCTGGTTGACTTGCTATTAGCCATCCCCAAGGTAAAGACAGCTTGATTTGCATGCATATTGTAAATATGAAAGAACTAGTGTTGAGTTACTTCGTTACAAAGGAAAATAGCTACAACTTGTTGATTTTGAGGTTGGCATGTCTATTCTCCTGACATGACTTTTAGACCAGGTTTCTTAGGATACACAGGAAGTGAGAAGAAGTGCCCTCAGGCCTTGTTTAGATTAGGCAAGAAATTCCACAGTGTAGTAATATAGTTTGAGTCTCCTGGAATTGCGCATAGGAGAGAATATGAATCACGAACAAACCTATAGAGAAGTTCCATCCTTGTAAATAAAAAAAGGAAGTGAGGGCTGGCTGAGTGGCGCATTGGTTAAGCACTAGCTTGGGACGCCAGAGGCCCTGGTTCGGGTCCCACATATGAGGGCCAGTGACACTGCCCTCAACAAAAAAGGAAGCGAGAGGAAAATAACTGGAGTATCATTTTAAGCCATCCAATTACAGATAACGAAAGATAAGATCCATGAACAGTGAAATTACATGGAAAATGGTACACCGTTAGAGGTAGAAATTGTCCCTATTTATAGGAAAAGCAGTGCAACCCTAAGTTTTAGAATCTGGTTGGTGGGTCATCAAGTTGAGTATTTTCTATTTGTCAGGCCAAATGTTTGATAGATAAATTTATTCTCTGTGGCATCAACTTCAGAAAATTATTGAGTGTCCCCTAAGTGATCCTCAAGCCTGTCACCTGCCATTATGGAACTGTTTTTCTGTATGATATTGTACATACCTGATTCCCAGAAGACAGGCCTCAGAGTTTTCTATACCTGTAAAACAGCTGGCATACTGTAGTAAACATAGAATGCATAATTCACAATGCATATCACCTCTTAGGGTAAAAAAAGTGTGTGTGTGTGTGTGTGTGTGTGTGTGTGTGTTAGTCATTGTGCAACAGCTGGTACATAATAAATATTCTTTCACTCATTCATTCATTCAAAAAAAAAACACCTAACAGCCGGCCGAGTGGTGCAGTGGTTAAGCACTGGCTTGGGAAGCCTGCGGCCCTGGTTCGGGTCCCACATATGAGGGCCAGTGACACTGCCCTCAAAAAATAAATTAAAAAAAAACTAACAAGTACCAGATAACATTCTGGGACACTAGTGATAGAACAGCAGAGCTTCAATTCTAGCAGAGGGGAAATGGACAATAAACATTAGAAGTGGCTTATGTAATATTGTTATAAGATGATAAGTGGTGTGGTTAAAACGTAGAACAGAATAAGAAGCATTGGAATTGCTGATGGCTGTTTGCAATCTTAAATAAGCATCTTTATTGAAAAGGTGTCATTTGAATAAAGACTTAAATGTGATGAGGCCCTGTGCTATATAGATAATTTGAAGAAGCGTGTTCCAAGTAGAGGGAGAAATGGTAAAAGCTCTAAGGCTAAGGTGCATCTAGTGGGTTTGAACAACTGCAAGGAGGTCAGTGTGGCTGCAGCAGAGCAAGGGAAGAAGAAATTTAGGTAGTAAGATATGAGAAGAAAGAGGTAGTAGGACAGATAAATAGGATACTGTTGCCCTTGTTGGATATACTATGAAAACAATGGGGCACTTTGGGAAAGGTTTGAATAGACGAATGTCATGATCTGACATACATTTTAATAAGATCCCTCTGGCTGTTCTGTTGAGAAGATACTCCCAAAGGGCAAGGGTGGAGGTGGGGAGATGGGTAGAAGGCAGTTGCAATAATTCAGGTGAGAAGTGATATGGCTTAGATCGAAATGATGGCAATAATGGTGGTGAGAAGAAATCAGACTCTGGATGCATTTTCCTCAAGGACTGAAGAAATAAATAACATCGTGGTGTAGAACTAAAAGTATATCACAAAACAAGCCATGAATCTGTCATATATTATCAGATGAATACTATATATTGAAGTCAAAGCTATGATATTCTCAAATCGTGAATTTTGCTAATATTATTATAGCATAAATCTTTTTTTTTTTTAGAGGGCAGTGTCATTGGCCCTCATATGTGGGATCCAAACCGGGGTCGCTGGCATCCCAAGCCAGCTCTTAACCACTGCGCCACTCGGCCTGCCCAGTATATAGCATAAATTTTAACAGGAATTTTCTACCAAAAAAATTTGACACTGCAAGGAGTTACTGCATAGAGAAATAAGTAAAGAACAACCTAGCCCAGCTGAGCTGTGGATGCTATGGGGTCAGATAGATCTCTCCCTGCCTGGGATCCTATATATGAGAAGCTTTACAGGGCCAATGATTTTAAACTTTACTCAGTAAAGTAGCAAATTGCTCAGGGTTGTTCATGAATAGCTAAATATGGGAAAATTCCTGAATAACAGATATCTGTATGACCCAAGATTTTTGAAAGATTTTTATCTTGACATTTAGAATTTTCTTGATCCTTGGTAAAAACTTATCTACTTTGGAGCTCCACAGATGAAAAGATTTGTGGAACATGAAGAGGGTTCAGAGGACTGTTATCAAGATGATTAAATCATTGGAAAATAAGAGCTATGAAGAAAGGTTAATGGAACTGAGATTGTTCAGCTTGGAAAATAGAAGACCAAGAGGGGATTTAATAATGGTCTTTAAGTGTATAAAGAGCTATTACACAGAGAACGCTCACCAGCTGGTCTCAATCTTCTCTTAGGACGAAACAAGGAGAATGGAGTGTAAATTACATCATGAATTTAGGCAAAATACTGGGAAGAATTTTCTGATAAGGGGCGTTGTTAAACATTGAGATAGGATATCAGTCCAGAGTTCATCTGACCCTGTATCCTGCCAGTATGCCTGAAATTCCAAGCATTTGGCCCATTTATGTCAATTCAAGATATATTTCCTGAGAGCTCACCATGCGCAAGATACTATAGCTTGAAATATTTTCTATAGCTAAGTGAAATAAGTCAGGCAGAAAAAGTAGAGAACCATATGATTTCACTGATATGTGGTATATAAAACTGAAAACAACAAAAGAGCAAGAAAAACAAATGAAATAAAACTTTTAGACACAGACAATAGCTTAGTGGTTACCAGAGGGTAAGGGGGGAGGGGGTGGTAGATGAGGGTAAAGGGGGTCAAATATATGGTGATGGAAGAAGGACTGACTCTGGGTAGTGAACACACAGCATGATATATAGATGATGGATTACAGAATTGTATACCTGAAACTTATATAACTTTACTAACAAATGTCACCCCAGTAAACCCAGTAAACTTTTTTTTTAAGATTTTTATTGGGGAACTGGGGAAGGGAACAACAGTGTTGGGGAATTGGGTAAGGGTAACATTTTGTTTTCCCAGGACCCATCAGCTCCAAGTCAAGTTGTCCTTCAATCTTAGTTGTGGAGGACGCAAGCTCAGCTCCAAGTCCAGTCGCCACTCTCAATCTAGTTGTGGTGGTGCACAGCCCACCATCCTATGCAGGAGTTGAACCGGCAACCTTCTTGATAAGAACATGCACTCTCACCAGCTGAGCCATCCAGCCAGTTGTTGGCAGCTCAATGGCAGCTCAGTTCTGGCGCAGCTCACTGGCCCATGTGGGAATTGAACCTGTGACCCTGTTGCTCAGAGCTTGCACTCTTAACCAACTGCGCCACCTGGCCAGCCCACCCCAGTAAGCTTAATTAATTTTTTTTCTTTTTTTTCTGTAGAAGACTATTGTTATAATTCACCTGTTGGCTTAGAAGGAAAGGAGTATAATTTGGCTTATGTAACTAGTGAAATATAAACTCAGAGATCAGAATGCAGGTACCTAGGGGCGCATGACATATGACCAGCTAATTTTGTTGTGCCGGTATTGCTGTAATATGCTAGAGGGAAAAAGAAAGGTATGGAGTGGGAATATGGGCCTGAAAGAAAGGGTGCAGCTAGGCTTTGGGAGATGGCTGGATGGAATTGAGTCATAAGCATTCATTTTGCTCAAGGGTACAAGCAGTGTGACAGCTTTCCTTGCCTCCTTGCTTCTTGGTGCAGAATGAAGCAGTGGTGGGGAAGATCGTACTGTACCAGCCAATCTCATAGAGGGGAGGAATGCAAAGCAATCAAAAAGGACAGGAATAGAAGAAACCTTTTGTCCTAGTTCAATTTAATATCTAACCATGATCTTCACTTCTCTCACTACAGGTTTCTTCCCCATAGGGGTGGAATGAGGTTTGGCCCAATTGTTTTCATAGACCTTTTTTTTTTTTTTTAACTGCAGTTGGATTGAAAAAGGAGTTAGCTGAAAAGGTCTCGAGTTTCTTTTTGGTACCCAACAGCTTATTCTCTGTAAGTTTAACTCTTCTGTTTAATTGGTATTATGCAGTAGTAGAAGGAGTATGTATTTTTCTGAGTTTACATCTGGTCTCCTTAATAGCTGTGAGGTATTCATAAGTTTCTTAAGCACCCTGAGCTTTGAATGTCCTCATCTATAAAGCAGAGATAGTTATTACCTCAAGGAGTTTCTATGAGAATTAAAATGCTTAGCAAAATATTTAGTGCCTAGCAGGTACTTGTCACACAATAATTCCCTATACTGTTTCCATGAAATAACCCTTCAGTTACATAATGACATCATCCCCTGTGCTTTTTCTGCTGAGCTCCTTAAATCTTCATTTGCTTTAGTCCAAACCCCTCCATGTATAATAGTTACCTTAACTCACATTCATATGGTAAGGCATCTGGCTTGCTTTCCTTAAGAAATCTCAAATGTATTATCTTTCTTAAGAAATGAGCTGCTCGTAATGGAACACACCATCATAAACATTATCCCATCTGCATAGATTATGTGCTTATTATAACTTCTCTTGATGTAGAAAATATACTTATATTAATAATCTTGAAATCATGTGCTTTCTATTTTTTTTTAATCTTTGTTTTTATTTTATTTTATTGGAGAACAACCATGGTCACTGGTTACACATTGCTTTCATGCTGCAATGGCATAGTTGACTCTTTTAGGGAGGGTGCAACTCACAGTGGCCCATGTGGGATCGAACTGGCAACCTTGGTGACCTTGGTGTTATCAGCACCACTCTCTAACCAACTGAGCTAACTAGTCACTCCCTTGCGTGCTTTCTTGACAAGCACATTCTACTTTTAACACAAATCCTGAGGCATTTTTAGAAACTGGGTTTTCCTTGGAGATGCTCTATGCCTGGTTCTGTCTGAAAGTAATGCACTGGAGCACGTGATCATACATGGCTCTTTCTTTCTTTTTTTTTTTAGCTGAGCCATCCTAGCATCTGTTGGCAGCTCAGCAGCTGCTCAGCTTGGGCTGGGCATCGAACTGCAGTTGCTCAGAGCTGAGCTCGCACTCTTGAGCGAGCTCTTAACCAACTGAGCCACCTAGCTGGCCCTCATACATGGCTCTTTTGAGCCCAAAAGATCTGTGATTCTCAGAGACTAGGAAATTCTAAATGAGTAATTTAATGTCTCAAATAGCTAACTAACTTTCTAACTGACATAACACAGTATGAAATATTACTGTGAGTTTTCCTACCTGTCAAGTTACTACCACTTTTTTTCTTCACTGCTAAACTTCTTGGAAAAGCCGTTTGTACTTGCTACTTTAACTTTCTCACCTATCAATTTCTCATCTCAAAGCAATCTGGCTTTCCCCTGAAATTGCTTTTCCAAAGGTCACCCAAGACCTCATTGTAAAACCCTTTGGTTTCTTTATTATTTTCTTCTCTAATCACTCTGTAACATTGAGAGTATTGACCATTTGTGTCAGTACAATTCTAACCCAGAGAAGCAGAAAACACATGAATATTTCAAAGAAAGACTTGAATGCAAGGAATTGTTTACACAGATGACTGAAAAACTGAAAAGTGATAGTGGGCAGTGATATCACCCAAGATTAGCAACATCAGAAACCATCACAGCCTTAGGCTGGAGGACAAAGGGAAGAGGTGGGGTTACCAAGGCCCAGGAGATGAAGTTACCTGGCTAAAAGTAAAATTACAAGGTGAGCTAACGCCACAGACGAGAAGCAATTGCTACTTAGGATGCTATTTGAGACAAAACAAGAGGAATAAATTCTCTGGTTTCTCCCCTCTTGCTGCCTTCCAATCTTCTGTCAGTGCCTCAAATTGGCTGAACTTAGCTGGAAGTCAGCCATCAGTGGAGGCTGGGAAACAGACTGCAGAGACCATTCCCTCGCCACCTTGCAGTACAGAATCCAGCATGGGACAGGTGAAGAACACATGTGAAGTATATCAGACCCAGGGTGGGCACAGTACTTTGGCCATTTGACATTTATTCTCACATTTCTACTTACGTACACCTTTACCATTCTACCCAACATGAAGTAAATATCTTTTATGAAGACAACACACACCTTTTTTATTCAACCAAAGAAGTCAAAAAGCTCAGAAGTCACTGTGTTCATCCCAATTCCAAAATCTATACATGATACAATTTTTTAAAATTTGTTGGGCCGGCCGAGTGGTGCATTGGTTAAGCGCTGGTTTTGGGATGCCAGCGGCCCCGGTTCGGATCCCACATGAGGGCCAGTGACACTGCCCTCTACAGCTAACAACAGCTCCACCTGGAGCTGGGCTGTGCGAGCCCCGGTGATGGTGTGGGCTGCAGCCCCTGCTGCAGTGGGCTGCCATAGGCTACAGTGAGTGGCCCGCAGCCAGCGTGAGCGGCTGGCAGCCAAGCGTGAGCTGCCAATAGCCGCGGTGAGCGACATCCAGAGGCCAGCGACCGATCTGCCTCATCCGGGAAGAGCGCAATGACAATACCAACAGTGAAGCAACATCCTCTGCAACTAGACTGAAGAACAAAAAGACAGCAACTTGTCTGTTCCCCTTCCCCGATTCCCCAACGCTGTTCCCCTCCGCCAAGTCCCCAATAAAATCTTTAAAAAAAAAAATTTTTTGTTTTATTTTTCAATTACAGTTGACATATAATATTGTATTAGTTTAGGTGTACAGCATAATGATTAGACATGTATACAACTTACAAAGTGATCACCCTGATAAATCTAGTACCTCTCTGACACCATACGTAGTTACTACCATGTTCTATATTCCCTATGCTATGATTTACATCCGCATGACTGTTTCATAACTACCAATTTTTACTTCTCTCTCTTTTTTTAAAAAAAAGATTTTATTGGGGAATTGGGGGAAGGGACCAGCGTTGGGGAATCGGGGAAGGGGAACAGACAAGTTGCTGTCCTTTTGTTCTTCTGTCTAGTTGCGAAGGACATTGCTTCACTGGCCCATGTTGGTATCGTCATTGCGCTCTTCCCGGATGAGGCAGATCGGTCTCCGGCCTGTGGATGGCCGCTCACAGTGGCTCTTGGCAGCTCACACCAGCTGCCAGCCATGCATGTTGGCTGCTGGCCACTCACTGTAGCCTATGGCAGCCCACTGAAGCAGAGACTGCAGCCCACACCATCACCAGGGCTCGCACAGCCCAGCTCCAGGTGGAGCTGTTGTTAGCTGTAGAGGGAAGTGTCTCTGGCCCTCATATGTGGGATCCGAACCAGGGCCGCTGGCATCCCAAGCCAGCTCTTAACCAATGCGCCGCTCGGCCGGCCCTTTTTTTTTTTTTTTAAAGATTTTATTGGGGAATCGGGGAGGGGGAACAGACAAGTTGCTCTCCTTTGGTTCTTCATCCTAGTTGTGGAGGATGTCACTTCACTGGCCCATGTTGGTATTGTTATCATTGCGCTCTTCCCTCCTAAGGCAGATCAGTCACTGGCCATCGGATGGCCACTCAAAGAGGCTCAGGGCCACTCACGCTGGCTGCTGGCCACTCGTGGTTGCTCACAGCAGCCCACTGCAGCTCCACTGCAGCCTACGCCATTGCGGGCATTTCACAGCAGCCCAGCTCCAGGTGGAGCGGTTGTTCACCATCTTAGCTGTAGAGGGCGCAGCATCACTGGCCCATGTGGGATCTGAACCAGGGCCCTGCTGCTCAGAGCTCATGCTCCCAAGGGAACTCTTAACCAATGAGCCACTCGGCTGACCCCCAATTTGTACTTCTTAATCCCTTCACTTTTTCCACCCATCCCTCCGAATCCTTCCCATCTGGCAACCATCAAAATATTCAGTGTACTCTGTATCTATGAGTTTGTTTCTGTTTTGTTTGTTAGTTTAGTTTGTTTTTAAAATTCCACATATAAGTGAAAACATATGACATTTGTTTTTCTCTGCCTGACTTATTCCATTCAACACAATACCCTCTAGATCCATCCATGTTGCTTCAGATGATAAGATTTCATTCCTTTTTTATGGCTGAGTAATATTCCATTATATATATATATATATATATATATATATATATATATATATATATATATCTCACCTCTTCTTTATCCATTCATCCATTGATAATCACTCAAGTTATCTCCATATCTTGGCTATTTTATATAATGTTGCAATGAACACATGGATTGACATACCCTTTGAAGTAGTGTATTGAGTTACTTTGGATAAATCCCAGAAGTGGGATTATTGGGTCTTTCTTTGTCTCTTGTTATAGGCTTTGTTTTAAAGTATATTTTGTCTGGTATAAGTATTGCAAAACAGCTTTTTTTTTTTCTTATTTCCATTTTTGTGAGATATCTTTTTCCATCCATTTCTTTCAGTCTCTGTGTGTCTCTTGATCTAAAGTAAGACTCTTGTAGGCAACATATGTAAGCAACTTGTTTTCTTTTTCTTTTTTAAAAAGATTTTATTGGGGAATTGGGGGAGGGGAACAATTCTGGGGAATTGGGGAAAGGGAACAGACGAGTTGCTGTCCTTTTGTTCTTCAGTCTAGTTGTGGAGGACGTTGGTTCACTGGCCCATGTTGGTATTATCATTGAGCTCCTCTCGGGTGAGGCAGTTGCTCGCTGGCCATTGGATGGCCTATCACAGCGGCTCATGACAGCTCATGCCGGGTGCTGGATGCTTATGCTGGCTGCCAGCCACTCAAGGTAGCTCATAGCAGCCTATTGCAGCAGGGGCTGCAGCCTACGCCACTGCCAGCGACTCATGGCAGCCCAGCTCCAGGTTGAGCTGTTGTTCACCATCTTAGCTGAAGAGGGCGCAGCATCATTGGCCCTCATGTGGGATCCGAACTGTGGCCCTGATGCTCAGAGTTGGCGTCCCAAGCCAACTCTTAACCAATGAGTCACTTGGCTGGCCTTGTAAGCATCTTGTTTTCTTATACATTCGTCCACCCTATGTGTTTTGATTGGAACATTTAATTCTTTCACATTTAAAGTGATTGTTGATATATTTGTAGTTATTGCCATTTTATTATTCGTATTTTTTATCTTCTTTATTTTCTTCTTCTTAAAGATGTACCCCTAGGGCAGGCTGAGTGGCTCAGTTGGTTAAGAGTGTGAGCTCTGAGCAACGGGGTCGCCGGTTCGATTCCCACATGGGTCAGTGAGCTGTGCCCGAGCTGAGCTGCTGCTGAGCTGCCAACTGGTGGCAGGATGGCTCAGGTGGTGACAGCACGTGCTCCTAAAAACAAGGTTGCTGGTTTGACTCCCTCATGGGATGGTGGGCTACGTCCACCCGCAACTAAGATTGAACACAGTGCCTTGAGCTGAGTGCCCATGAGCTGCCAACGGGTGGCCAGATGGCAACTGGACTTGGGAGCTGAGCTACTACCTGCGTCCTCCACAACTAAGATTGAAGGACAGCAACTTGGCTGTTCCCCTTCCCCAATTCCCCAATTCCCCAAGAAAGAAAAAAATAAAGATCTACCCCTAACATTTCTTGGAATACTGGTTTCGTGGTGATAAACTCCTTTAGCTTTTTCTTGTCTGGGACATTCTTTATCTGTTCTTCGATTCTAAATGATAGCTTTGCTGGGTAGAGTAATCTTGATTGTAGGTCCTTACTTTTCATCACTTTATTTCATACCATTCATTTCTGGCATGCAATGTTTCCATTCAGAAATCAGTTGACAGTCTTATGGAAGCTCCCTTGAATGCTTTCTCTTGCTGCTTTTAGATTCTTTCTTAGTCTTTAAACTTTGGCATTTTAATTATGAGTTGTCTTGGTATGGGCCTCTTTCAGTTCATCTTGTTTGGGACTCTCTGTGTTTCCTGGACTTGTATGTCTATTTCCTTCACCAGGCTAGGGAAATTTTCTATCATTATTTCTTCAAATAGGTTTTCAATTCCTTGCCCTCTCTCTTCTCTTTCTGGTACCTCCTAAGATGTGAATGTTGGTATGCTTAATATTGTCCCAGAGGTCCCTTAAATAGTCCTCAGGTTTCAAAAATTCTTTTTGCTATTCTAATTGGGTGTTTTCTGCTACCTTTATTCTAAATCACTGATTCAATCCTCTGTTTCATCTACTCTACAGTTGATGTATCCCTGTAATGTACTCTTTTTTTTTTGGAGGGCAGTGTCACTGGCCCACATATGTGGGATCCGAACCGGGGCCGCTGGCTTCCTAAGCCAGCACTTAAGCACCATGCCACTCGGCTGGCCCATGTATACTTCATTTCAGTTATTGTATTCTTTATTTCCAACTGATTCTTTTTAATGTTTTCTGTCTCCATTTTTATGTTTCCTGTCTCTTTGTTGAAGTTTTCCCTGAGTCATCGAGCATCCTTACAACCAGTGTTTCGAACTCTGTGTCTGGTAGGTTGCTTGTCTCCATTTTGTGTAGTTTTCTTCTGGAGCTTTGTTCTGTTCTTTTATTTGGGACGTATTTCTTTGTCTCCCCATGTTGGCTGCCTCCCTGTGTTTGTTTCTATGTATTAGATGCTGGTATGTCTCCTAGTCTTAATAGAGTGGACTTATATAGTAGGTGTCCTGTGGGACCCAGTCACCGGAGCTGGGTGCTCCAGGTGTGTTCCTCGTGTGTATTGTGTGTGTCTTCCTGTTACAGTTGAGCCTTGGTTGCTATTTGCATGTCAAAGAGAAGGATTGACCCTTGGGTTCATTGGTTGTGAGGCCTGGCCATTACTACAGTGAGGGAGCTGCTGTGCAGGGGCTCACCCTATAGAACAGGATTCACTTTAGCAGGGCTCTGGGGCCTGCCCAGTGTGCCCTTTGGATGTGTCATCCATGAAGGCAGCTGGGTGATGCTCCAGCTCAGTTTGAAGCTGGCCACTGGGCGTACCAGCCCCAGGGACATCTGGGATGGGACCTGCTGCAGGCCAAGTTCAGCTGCAGTCTGTGCCCTCCCCGGTGCCACCTGGCATGAGCCACAAAGCAATCCACATATGGCCACCACCCATGCTGAGCTTGGAGGTGCCTGGAAGAGGCTAAACTTTGAATAGAGTCCAGCTGCCACTAGTGCCAGGCTTAGGGCTGCTCAGCAAGAGATATGGGGAACACCAAGACCAGATGCTTCTTTTCTGGGGTTTGTGAATCTTTGAGAGATTTTAGGAAAGACTGTAGTTTGAGCCAAGTCAGCACGTTTGTATGGAAAAGCCACTGAAAGCGTTTTACGTGGTCCTGCACATTGGTTAGGTGGGGTTTTAGGGAAATGCCAGGACATGGGGAACGGTGTTAGTCAGGTTGATGGAAACTCAGATTGTGGTGGCTGCCTGTGTGTGCAGGCTGGGTGGGTGGAGGGATCAACAAAGAAATAATGGCTTCTGCTATCACTTCTGTCTGGGAGAAAGGTACCCTACAGCCCTTGCTCTGGAGCCAGACAAATCAGTTTCTACACTTATGTCCCTGGTGCCTTTCAAGCTGCTGCCCCAATACTGACGCTTGGAGCAAGTGGATCCATCAATCAGTAAGTTTGTGCACAGGCCCTTTATAAGGAATACCTGGGACTCTAGCTGCAATTGCTCTCACTCAGCCACAGTCTCTGTTGGTTTTGACAGCCAGTAGTTCTGGGGATTTTTCTCCCCAGCAATTGAACCCTGGGCTGGGGAGCCTGGTATGAGCTTGGGACCCCTCTCCCCTCAGGGGTTCCTCCATAGCAGCGATATCCCTCCCGATTTTTAACTGTCACACATAGGTATAACATAGTAAACACTACTCTGCTATGTGCTATGAAAACATTGTAGAATGCCTAGGATAACCACTGGCTTGAAGCTACGTAAAGTTTTTTCTAATGCAATAATGAAGAGGTGATTTTTTTTCTGGTTAAATCAGTGTTCGTAAAAGTCCGTTATGACACAGAATACCATTCTTCGTGCTGCATCCAAAGTTGGCTCTCCAATTCTTCCCAATTTTATATATTGCTAGAGCAACTCAAACTGTTTTTGAAATTCAATATGTGAAAAAGGAATAAATGAAGTTGACAGCCCTTTTTCACTTTTCCTGTGCTATTTAGAAGTTAAGCTATACTAATCAGCATCTGAATTTCTACTTCTCTATGGTAAATATTATATGGTTGACTTGCGGATCTGCCTAATAGAGTCATGCATTAAGGAACTTTATGGTTTGATATAAGATGAGAGCATTTTCATTTTTATCAGTGTCTTTAATCCCAGAAATTAATATATTTCTAATATAAATAAGAGAGCTTGGTAACAATGTAAATGTTATCTTTATATTATCTCTTTGAGGACAATTTTAGAGGTTATTTTGCTTAATTCTAAAGATTTCCTGGAAGGGATCTCAGTTTTTATAACTCTTAACCGGAAAAGTACAGAAAAATCTGAGTGTCAAATAGGTTGAGGAAGAAGCTTAAGAGGGCAACATCAAAATTTCTTAACTATGAAGTAATCTAGATATATTTTACTTTTTTTAAAAGAAATAGTAAATGGTATGGGCTAGAAAACAAAATTCTCTTATTTTCCTGGTAAGGAAATTTATAGTCTTCTATTTTTGCCAAGTCTCTTGCAGAACAAGAGTAGACAAAGAACATGTTCCTAAAAGGAAAGACCTTCAAAATTCTTAGGCTAAAAGAAACTTTTGGTTTTGGCTATGATGGTGTAACTGGTAGCAGACTAGCTCTCCAACATAAACAAGCAAATCCTCGACAAATTATATGAAGATATGGTTTTCAGGCACCAACAGCTAGAGAATTATAACTGTTAGGGAAGAGAAACACAAAACTGAGCTCCATAACATCTCAGTTCCTTGACTTGGGCACGTTTTAAAATACAGTGAGTGCAGTGAGCTGGAATATAAGAAAGCATAAGAGTCCTGCTCAGCTGAAGATACAGAGATCAGATTTTGGGGCAGTTGAAGTTGCTAGATTTTGCAAGGCAGGTAACAAGAGAGGAGGGTGATGTGTAAGGGTAGGCCCCTAAAGTTTGTATGGGAGTGCTCTACAGGTACTTGACAGTGTGAAGTGGAAAGTTTGAAAGAGGGAAGTATGAAATATCTGTTAAACAAACAGTGAGAAGTATGAAGTAGGAAATGTGAAATGGAATGTGTAAAATATGAAGTCACAGTACCGATTAGTTTTCGATAAGTTAAACTAACATATCCTTAGCCCTAATACAACCACAAAAATAATTAAAGAAAGTATATCCAAGCAGTCAATATGGGAAATAAAAATTTCCTTTTAAAAATATTCAATTCATGGGCCGGCCGAGTGGCACAGTGGTTAAGAGCTGACTTGGAACGCCAGGGGCCCCGGTTCGGATCCCACATATGAGGGCCAGTGACACTGTCCTTTACAGCTAAGATGGTGAACAACAGCTCCACCTGAAGCTGGGCTGCTGTGAGTCCCTGGGACGGCATAGCTGCAGCCCCTGTTGCAGTGGGCTGCCATAGTCTACAGTGAGTGGCTGGCAGCCAGCTGTGAGCGGCCGTCCAGAGGCTGGCGACTGATCTGCCTCATCCGGGAAGAGCGCAATAACGATACCAACATGGGCCAGTGAAACGACGTCCTCCGCAACTAGACTGAAGAACAAAAGGACAGCAACTTGTCTGTTCCCCTTCCTCAGTTCCCCAATGCTGTTCCCGCCCCCCCCCAATTCCCCAATAAAATGTTAAAAAAAATAAAAATGCAGTTCAACCAAAAGATGAGAAAAAAGGAACAATGGAGGAATGAAGAAGAAGAAGAAGAAGAAGAAGAAGAAGAAGAAGAAGAAGAAGAAGAAGAAGAAGAAGAAGAAACACATACTATAATGAAAGTTAAACCCAACCATTTCAAAAATTATATTAAATGTGAATAGATCAAACTTCCATTAGAAGACAGAGATTGTCTGATTAGATAAAAGAGTCAAAACCTAACTAGGGATTGTTTACAGGTAACACAAGAGACCATATAGACAAATAGGTTGAAAGTAAAAGGAAAGGAAAATATATGTTATGTATACAGTAAGAGTAAGAAAGCTGGAGAGTCTCTTTTAATATCAGACAAATTAAGCTTCAAGACATTGAGTATTATAAGCAATAAAGAGAAACATTTCATAATGATAAAATAGGCAGTTTATAAAGAAATTGAAAAAGTTCTAAATATGTAAATACTGAATGACAGAATATCAAACTTCATAAGTCAAAAATTGGTAGGGGCCGGCTGAGTGGCGTGGTGGTTAAGTGCTGGCTTGGGAAGCCAGCGGCCCCAGTTTGGGTCCCACATATGAGGGCAAGTGACACTGCCCTCAAAAAAAAATTGGTAGAACTACACACATTAACAGATAGTCAATATTACAATTGAAGACTTACAACTCTCTCTTAGTAATTGATAGAAGTAGACAAAAACGAAGAACAATATAGAAGATACAAGAACACTAGTGATTGTAAGTAATATCTACCAAATACATAAGTTAATCATTTATGAAAGTTTATAATGTATATTTCACATTATTGAATATTGTCAACAATAAGTCATAGACAGGCAGGTTAATAACTCAGAATTGCTCACCTACCCTCACCTTTCCTCTGATCCTCGTTTATCAGAATGCATCTAAGCCACCATATGCATACAATTTCCTTGGAATTTGGATAAATTTGCTCCCTGATTAGATTTTTATGCTATTGTAACTCATTCTAGATCTTCTAACCAGTATCCCAGTGTACTAGACAAAGTCTACTTTCTGCCATCAGGAAACTCCTAAACTTCATGCATGAAAAGTGGAGTCATCCTAGTAGATGCAAACTTAGCAACTACATGAATATCCCTGCTTCTTGGATAACCTTCAGATAGGACACTGGTGATAATCCACTGACTAAAAAGTCATGGAGATATCTGTACCCCAAATAATACTGAATGGCTTGTTGTCAACCGAGATCCCTGAATACCTATCCCTAAATCACTTTATAAAGACCCATGTCTTTTTTTTTTAAGGGCAGTGTCACTGGCCCTCACATGTGGGACCCGAACCGGGACCGCTGGCTTCCCAAGCTAGCGCTTAACCACCGTGCCACCGGCCGGCCCAAGACCCATGTCTTTTGTAGAAGAAGTAGCTAACACTAGTGATGACAAAATATGACAGTAAAATGTTTACTGAACCTATATTCCTGATTCTAAGCCATTTGGAAAGTGAGTCCAAACCGCCTCTCTTTTGATGCTTACAATTTGCATCATCTCTGACTATTTGGCTGATGTGATAAACACTGTAACCACCTCTGATGAATATGCAACGATTATATGCCATAAAATACGGCCATCTGCATCAGTGTCTGTCTTGGATTATTGTGGTAGAAACCGAGTCACTACTATTTAATTTGAAACCTACCTGCATCTGAATCATTTTAAGATTGCTTTGTATGAATTCATCATAATTTCAAATATGTCCATAAATTTGCATTGCTGATGTTATTTCCATTTGTGTTAATGGTGCTATTCTGGATGTCTTATGAGGGTATGCTGGTATACACGTATACTGATATGAGGTGCACTAGCTCATCCAGTTTTCTCGATGAATAGATAATGATGAAAAAATACTTATGTCAAGCTCCTCATCTCCAAAACATAAAACATCATTACAAAACCATTAGGAAACAAACTTTGCTTAAATGTCAATTGTAGATGAAATTTTATAGTCACTTTTGAGAAATGTCTAATGCCTAAAAGCACTTCATTGAAAAAAGTTTTCAATCCTTGTTATTTTTAAGATGCCAAAGAACTCTAAAACATGTTGTCTTAAGAACTGGCAAGGATTGCCATGTCACCTGGGTTTCATTTGCTCCAGGAAGCATCTTCCTTTAAGGTAGGGGGTGGGAGGCATTTACACAAGGTTCGACTTGTGAGCTGTGAGTTCCGAGGGGAGTGTGATAAGATACAGAGAGGATAGACGCATCCTATCGTTCTGACTTCTCTGAGCAAAGGAAAGATTACCCAAAGGCTTACAGCAAAAATGTTCTCCTGCTGAGCTAAATGGAATTCAGATCTTATTTTCAGAAATAAAATATGTTGTATTAATGTGCATGGCTATCTGGTTCAATTCACTCTGAAGGGTTCAATTGAGTTACTCGAAAATGTGTGTATGAGCACACATATTCACACACGGAGATTATGTTGTGTCCTGTAAACGCATAAATAGAAGTGTTATTAAGCCATATCAGCAATATAAAACAGCATTTTCACACAGAAACGGAAAAGGAGCACCAGAAGGATTAGCAACAGAAGAATTTTTGATCGGCAGAGTGTCGTTTGGCAGGATATTTCTTTCAACTCTGTTTCCGAAAAGTCACCTTGGAACTACATGATCTTGGGAGGACAGTGGTACAGTGAGACTTCCAATCTAATACAAACACTATATAGTTGAAGATACAGGTAGAGGGTTTTTTTTTGTGTGTTTTTTTTTTAAAGATTTGTATTGGGGAATTGGAGGAGGGGAACAGTATTGGGGAATTGGGGGAGGGAACAGCCAAGTTGTTGTTCTTCAATCTTCGTTGTAGAGGGCGCCAGTCGCCATCTGGCTTCCCGTCAGCAGCTCGTGGCCTCTAAGCTCAGGGTGCTGTGTTCAATCTAAGTTATGGGTGGGCATAGCCACCATCCCATGCAGGAGGCAAACCACCAGCCTTGTTGTTAAGATCACACACCCTATCCACTGAGCCATCCAGGTGGCAGCTCAGCTCAAGGTACTGAGTTCAGTCTTAGTTGTGGGTGGGCGTATCCACCATCCCATGGGAGAGTCGAACCCAGCAGCCTTGTTGTTAAGAGTGCACGCCCCATCCACTGAGCCATCTGGGCGGCAGCTCAGCTCAAGGTGCCAAGTTCAGTCTTAGTTGCGAGCTGGCATAGCCCACCATAGAACACACAATCTTGTTGTTACAGCAGCTGAGCCATCCTGACACGGGTTGGCAGCTCAGTGACAGCTCAGCTTGGGCACAGCATTCACTGGCCCATGTGGGATTCGAACCAGTGGCCCTATTGCTCAGAGCATGCACTCTAAGCCAACTCTTAACCAACTGAGCCACTCGACTGGCCCAGAGGGTTTTAAGTATTTGATTTCTTGTGTGAACTCATTGTTTCTTTCGAAGTAAAATTCTGTGCATGTTCAAGTGTAGTTTTATTTTATTTATTTATTTTTATTTATTTCAGGTGTACAAAACAATGTAAGAGTTAGACATATCACCCCTCACAAAATGATAACCCCCTCCCCCAATCTACTACCCCTCTGACATCGTATATAACTGTTACAATTCCATTGACTCTATTCCCTATGCTGCACTCCACATCCCATGACTATGTACACATTAAATTATATTTGACATTCAACATTATTTAGCTTCAGCTTCAGGTGTACAGTGTAGTGGTCAGGCATCTACACTGTCCATGAAGTGGTCTCCCTAATAAGACAAGTGCCCATCTGATACCCTACCAAATCTTTACAACATTATTGATTATATTCCTCAAATCAAGTGTAGTTTTATTAAAGTTGTGGTGCAGTATAGAGGCAGTTTCTCCCTCTCTACTCCTGTTTATCAGAGTATTGACAAATTATTTTATTACTTCCTAACACCATGCCTATTTGTTTTAATTAAAGAAACTAAGGCTCTGAGAAGTTAAAGAACTTAACCACATTCACACAGCTAGTAAAAGGTAGGAATAGGACTCAAATACAAATCTGTCTGACCCAAAGGCAATGATTATTTTTACAATATTCTTTTGTGTCATGACAATCAACACAAAGAATGACAGATTGTTCACTTTACAAGACCAGTGCTCTAACCCCTGAGCTATGGGGCCTACTAGATTGTTCACTTTAAAAGGTCCTCAAAGGTTGTCTAGTAAAATGTCAGTCCTGTCTCTCTGTCAACTGATGTGTTTTTGTTTTTTGTTTTTAAAGATTTTGTTGGGGAATTGGGGGAAGGGAACAGCGTTAAGGAATTGGGGAAGGGGAACAGACAAGTTGCTGTCCTTTTGTTCTTCAGTCTAGTTGTGGAGAATGTCACTTCACTGTCCCATGTTGGTATTGTGATTATTGTGCTCTTCTCAGGTGAGGCAGTTGCTCGCCGGCCATTGGATGGCCACTCACGGCAGCTCACGGCAGCTCACAAAAGCACACGCCAGCTGCTGGCCAGCCCCACTGCAGCCTACGCCTTGGCCGGTGACTCACAGCAGCCCAGCTCCAGGTCGAGCTGTTGTTCACCATCTTAGCTGTAGAGGGCGCAGCGTCATTGGCCTGCATGTGGGATCTGAACCAGGACCCTGCTACTCAGAGCTGGCATCCCAATCCAACTCTTAACCAATGTGCCACTTGGCCGGCCCACCTGTTGTTTTTATCTCTGTTCCAGAATCTCCATTTGTTTACCCAGATTGTATGTATATCTTTAGAGGATAGGGTAGAAGATGTAGGAGAATTCAGTCCTTCTTATTTGAACCATGTGCATTTTTAGGGAGCCCCAGTTCTTCTGCTGTCACCCAGCATCTGGGGCTCCCTCCCGAAACTTGAGCCCTGCAGAGGGCCCTGGGTTCCAGCTCTCCATCTCTCCCCCTCTCCAAGGCTCAATGAGGGATTAAATCTAAACCAAAAGGAAGGTGTGCTTCTTGAATAAGAGCTTTCAGGGGGTGACCGGTTAGCTCAGTTGGTTAGAGTGTGGTGCTGATAACACCAAGGTTGCCAGTTCAATCCCCACATGGGCTACTGTGAGCTGCACCCTCCTTAAAAGAGTCAGCTATGCCATTGTAGCATGAAAGCAATGTTTAACCAATGACCATGGCTGTTCCCCAATCAAATTTAAAATAATTATAATAATAAGTCTTTGAATAATAGCCTTTAAGGCACTAAGGGGAGAGGGTTGGTAAGCTGGCTTTGGAGCTGGGTTGATGGTGATTGAGTGTTTAAAACTGTATTTGAGGGAACCAAGGTTAAGTGTTTTAGTTACTTGGACCACAACAGCCCTAGGCCCTGTCCTGATCAAAACACTGGCCTTGATAATGACTGACATCCTCATGTCAGATCTCACTGCAAGGTTTTCCTATGAGTGAAACCTGCAAAAGGGCAGAAATCCTGTCTTGACTTCTATAACATTCCATAGTAGTCTCTCTCTCTCTCTCTCTCTCTCTCTCTCTCTCTCTCTCTCTCTGTCTGTCTCTCTCTCTCTCTCTTATGTAGCTTATTACTGCATTCATAGAATTTTTTGATCTGTTTTATAATAAGAAGACTCATCTCTTTTACCTGATAGATGCTATGTTTCCACTAATACATCAGGTTTTGTTTTTTTGATGGGGGAGGGAAATGATGGTTTACATTATTGAATTCTGCTGAACTGTTTACATAATTCCTTAGAATTTTGTTCCGTAGATGTTGCTATTACTTAATTTGAGCTATAAAGCTGAGGATTTTCATTCCAAGTATCGGGCAGATCTCATCATATCTAATATACCAATCCCCATGATATCAGACTCATAGATTTCATCATTAGATTCAGCCCATTGTTCCATTGTGTTATTTTTAAAGTTTTCTAGTAGTCAATATTTTTCTATTTTCACATCATCCACAGATTTGCTAAATGTCTTCTAGGTTTTCATCCAGCTAATTTAAAAACAAATTGAATAAGAAAAGTTTCCCAACAGAACCTTGCATCATGGTGCTGCAGAATTTTCTCCATATTGATATCTGTGGCTAAATTTCACACCTTAAGCATACTTGTTCATACAGGCATTGATCTATTTAATTGCCCTAACTCTTAGTTAATATGTTTTTATCTTTCCCTCATGACAGGCCTTGTTCAATTCTTTACAGAACCCGGGATCATGTTGAACCCTGTAGATTCTGTCTTTGTACCATTAGGCCAAAGGGGTCATGGTCTCAAAAGGGGTCTCAAAACCGGGGCCAATTTCTGGGGTTTGGGGAAGCTATGGTCATAAATTAGTTCTAAGCATTCCAAGGAAAGTCTTATAGGTCTAGAGTAGACTTATGTGAGAAAATTTAGATGACCTGTGGTAGATCGTGTTGGTGCCTCTTATCCTTGGTTTTATTATTTATACGGATATCTCTTACACTAATTTATGCCATGTTATAACCTTTAGATCACATTTGGTTTCATGCTATGATGGATAAATTATATGGAAGAGAGGACCCCCTGGAACTAAATAATACAAAGATAGCTAGCTTTTGAAACCATGGTCCAAATGGTTCTTTCTGTATTCAAAGAATAGATTATTATTCAAGAGTTACAGTCATTTACTTAATTTATTCTGAAGGTTCTTCAGTTTTCTCTAAGAAGAAGCTAAGAGGGCTGATACTACCTTTTATAGTTCTGATGTTAGTCTTGAGAGCAGTGATGACTTGAGGGCAGAAATCAGAATTCAAGTGGAGAATATGAGTTCACATTTTAAACACCTTCTTCTTTCTGATAACTGAGTCACGTAAATATGTCAGAAATGGTTTACACCCATCATAAAACAATTGAAATTCCCTGTTCCTGAGAGTGCATGACAACAGGCATATAAATGTTATTTTTTTTTTTTTAAAGATTTTATTGGGGAATTGGTGGAGGGGAACAGCGTTGGGGAATCGGGGAAGGGGAACAGACAAGTTGCTGTCTTTTTGTTCTTCAGTTTAGTTGCGGAGGATGTTGCTTCACTGTTGGTATCGTCATTGCGCTCTTCCCGGGTGAGGCAGATCGGTCGCTGGCCTCTGGATGTCGCTCACCGTGGCTATTGGCAGCTCATGCTTGGCTGCCAGCCGCCCACGCTGGCTGTGGGCCACTCACTGTAGCCTATGGCAGCCCACTGCAGTCCACACCATCACCGGGGCTCGCACAGCCCAGCTCCAGGTGGAGCTGTTGTTAGCTGTAGAGGGCAGTGTCACTGGCCCTCATGTGGGATCCGAACCGGGGCCGCTGGCATCCCAAAACCAGCGCTTAACCAATGCGCCACTCGGCCAGCCTAAATGTTATTTTTAAAAATTATCTTTAACCAGCTGACCACATGTATCATTCTTGCTTCTCTCCACAAAATTCTGGTCCTTGAAACTTTTGTTGTTTCAAAAGAAGTTAGAGCCCCTGGAGAGACAGGAAGTTAACTCACTGTCTTGGTATGAATTCAGTTTTTATTGTTAAAGAAAATGATGGAAGTTTTCTGTGCCCATACTTGAAATCATGCTATAAAATGGGAATGATTGTTTGATTATTGGGGGGAAAAAATTTAAATACCTATGTAGCCACATTTCAAATAAATCGAGATTTGGAGTAAACCTCACATTTTGTAATGTACTGTTTCTCATTTTTATTTAGTTGTGTATTTTACCCTATTGCCTGGAATTCATTGTAGTAGTAGTCAGCTTCGGTACATCTTCTAGAGCCATGAGTGTCAAGTACACCTTTCTAAATTGCTTGCTATTATATTTATTAAGTTACACTGGGAAATCACTTGAGTGAACTTTGACTCCTTACTCATTTCTGCTTCCATGCAGATTGTTGAAATTTCTCTTTTCATCTACAAAACTTAACATCATCATTGCATTTCCTTTTTAAATATTAATGCCCTTTATTGAAATATTGGTCTGTCTGACACTTCTAGTCAAGAAAGTCTTCTCTCTCTCTCTCTCTTTCTCTCTTTCTCTCTTTCTTTTTTGATCCTGTACTCCTGTGCCCATTTTTCTTCATTGAAACGATAAGTGCTTCTGGGCTTTTCAAAACTGTGCAGGTGAGTCTTATGCGTGGACATTTATAACCCTTAGATTAACCTGTTAACCAGGCTATGGTTAAGCAAGCTTGTGAAAGACATATTTCATTAAGTGTAGTAAGACATTTATGACTTTCTGATCCCATATTTAATGATTTGCATCTTTGATTTAACCTTGCTGAAATCTATCAGGTATAAGAGTGTTACTCTCTCATATATGTATCCATGCATTCAATTTATTGTATTATATATCAACTATTTATTGAACACTCTGATGACATACTCCATGTCTCTTTAGAGTGTGATTACTTTTTCTGTTCTTTTTTTTTTTTTTTTTTTTTTGAGGGCAGTGTCACTGGCCCTCATATGTGGGACTGAACCGGGGCCGCTGGCTTCCCAAGCCAGCGCTTAACCACCAGGCCACTCGGCCGGCCCCTAACTTTTTCTGTTCTTAATTTGAATTTAACAACATTTTTTTTTACTTTTCTATGGAAATAAGACTCAGAACTCCAGTGCTTTCTGATTCCAGTGAGTTAATTTGAAATGGTTCTCAATTCCTCCCTTGGCTTGACAACTTGATTGGTTTTCTTTCCCATAGCCTACAAATTGACTCCCGTTAAGTTTGCCATTGCAGTGTAAATTTAGGAGTTGAGCTTGAGGGAGTTCAAATCAGGAAAACAGTTTTGAGGGCCATCCACCTAATAAAAAGGTTATATAAGAATTTACAATGTACTAACATGTACATTATCTCATTTGACATTCTGTGAGTTTTATTTTGTAGGTGAAGGAACTGAGGGTCACAGAGGTCAAGTGACCTTCTGAACATTACAGAGCCAATAAATGACAGAGCCTGGCCTTGAGCCAATTTGAATTGCTTTTGCGAAACTGTAGTGCAACTCTGCAGTGAGACTCACCATCATCGCCACCTTATTATTCTGTCTCACGATCCAGGTGGAGAAACTTCTGGGTGGATAATAAAGTTCTGAAACCGTAATCCTCTACTTTAAAGACTTTCTAACAGACTATGGAATACATTTTGGAAATTCTGGCTTTTCTAGAATAGGCAGTCTTCTAGAGCTCTGCTCCTCAAATTTAATGAACATGTAATTCCCCCGGGGATTTTGCTAAAACTATTGTACATTTGGATTCAGAAGGTCTGGAATGGGGCCTGAGAGTCCACATTTTGAACAAGCTTCCCAGTGATGTCTATGCCATTGGTCTGTGGACCTCACTTTGAGTAGTGAGCCTAGAGTTTTCTGGGTAGTAGAGTCATTACAAAACAGGAATCATAATACAGTAAAACCTTGGATTGTGAGTAAGTTGGTTTGCGAGTGTTCCGCAAGATGAGCAAATATTTCTAATGCATTTTAACTTCGTAAACGAGCAATGTCTTGCAATATGAGTAGTTTGTTTCCAGAACGAAATATGCTCACAAACCAAGGTATTACTGGATATGCATTCTCCCTCCATTCCTTCATTGGTAAGTTCTGCTTTGGTGACTAAGAAAGATCTGAAGTTGGCATAACTGAGGTTTCTATTTCTCTGGGCTTCCAGAGCATGGCTAGCTTGTCAGGAGCAGCTTAATCCAATATCCTCATTGTGTGTCATTGTCTTCTTCCTGTGAAGAGAAGGATCGATCTCTTGCTCTTCCTCTTGCTTTTCTGATTTTGCTTTCTACATGACAACAAATGCATAATTAAATCCCCAATTTTGTTTTACCTTTGTCCTCCCAAGGTTGGTTGATTTTAAATAAATACACCACAGAGATTTTATGCTCTGCTGCAGCAGCGAGCAAGGTTTCCATTGAGCCAGGAAATGAATCCTCGACCACGTGTTGCTTAGGTAATTACTCAAGGTCAGAGCAAGGTGTCTGATACTTTGTCACCTGAATATGGAATGAGAGCTCTTTAAATTATCCAAGACTGAGAACAAGATTAGTCTCAGAGTCAGAGATGGAACCAAGCATAGATATGAGGTCAAATAGCTGCAGCTATGTGGAGAAAGATGCTGTAGGAACAGAGATCGAGGCAGAGAGTTGGAAGGTCTACAGGGGTTATCACCTGGTGCATTGAAATCAACTTCAAAGCTTATTTTAAATGCAGATTCTTAGATGTCACTTCCAGAAAAATCTGAATAAGTAGACATAGAGTGGGACCAAGGAATATACATATTTAATAAGCACAAATGGTATTCTGATGCATACTGTAGAGACTACATTTTGAGAAATACTGTTTTATATGCAATATCCAAAAGCAAACATTTTGAGCATTTGAAATGAATGTTTTACAATTAAAGAATACATACTCGTATAAGTATTTTCTAAATTATAAAATGCTCCCCTCCATAAGCAAAACGTGTTTTCATCAGAGTGTTAATGAAAACATTCACCAGTGGATATATTTTCAAGGAAAGGTAACTATAATAGTATTAAAAATCATTGGACCTATTTGTTTGGAGCATTCCGTTCTACAGATGTTGAAACTTTCTAAAGGATGAGCTTATTAGAAGTCTTGGGTGCTGGGAAAGCTTTATTCTTTCCAGTGACATTCAAATGTCCTTCAGAAGCTCAAGAAGGGAAGGATAAAGTTAGAGAATAAAATCTATGACAGCAAAATAAAACTTGAGTAACCTCTCCCAAAAATGATGAAAAAAAGTACAAAGAAATAGAAATAAAAAGAGATACACATATCGTAGGTATGGAGGACAAAGACATGAGATGCAATGCAAGGGTTATAAATAAGTCTCCCTTAAGTGGAGAAGGAAAAGAACATAAAAGAAAATTGGGTACAGGAGTGATGTCAACAAGATGGCAGAGTAGGAGACCCCAGCCTTGATCCCTTTAGAAACAAACAAACAATTGGATAGCTATCCATGAAATAAAAAGCTCTTGAAGAGCACTGGAGTCCAGTGAAGAAGCTGCAGCAACACAGTAGAGCAACCCCCACCCCCAAGCATAACCCCATATAAGGGGTCAGAAGAACAGTTTGCTTTTGTCTATATCATCCCACACTTCAGACCATCATAGCACAGTGACAATAGGGCCTATTCAGCCTGCAAGTTCTTCTCACTGAGGAAAGGCAATCAGGGTGAGTGACCAGCTTCCTCAGCCTTCCAGGGCACTGCCAGAAGGATCCGCTTGGGTTTCGCCCCACACAGATTGCAGGGAGATTGGCATAACCGAGACATCTATAGATAGCTATGAACAAAAATAGGGTGGGTCTCCCAGGACCACTTATGCAGTGGATGCCACCATGGTCCCCAGTGGCCTTCTTTGCAGAGAACCCCAGCAGCCTTCACCCCTGAAGACCTTCACAGCCCTCACAGCTATCACACACTCCCCGTAAATGTCACCGCCAAGGTTTCTGCAGTGTTCATGATCTTCTACTCTGCAAAAGACCCCAGAGGCTTTCACAGCTGAGGAACCCAACAGCCATCGCAACTACTGCAGACGCCGCACAGCTTTCACTGCCTAGGGCACCGCAGTTTTCACCTTCATGGACTCCAGTTGCCTGAGTTTCCACACTCGTTACTTCCTCACACACTCGAGTTGCTCCAGCCAGAGCTGCTTGGGGGTGCCTCAGTTCCGGGATCCAACGTGGTCACTGCCAAACTAGTGCTCACCACAGACCTCCAGCTCCATGCATACAAGACTTGACAATTAAGTTTACAAACTCATTGCAGAGATGTTGCTGACCTTTTTTGATATCAGAGGGATTATTCATTAGGAATTTGTACCAACTGGACAAACAGTGAACCAAGTTGACTATTTGGAACTGGTGAAAAGGCTGCATGAAAAAGTTAGACAACCTGAACTTTTCACCAACAATTTATGGCTCTTGCATCACGACAATGCACCAGCTCACACGGCACTGTCTGTGAGGGAGTTTTTAGCCAGTAAACAAATAACTGTATTGGAACAACCTTCCTACTCACCTGACCTGGCCCCCAATGACTTCTTTCATTACCCAAAGATAAAGGAAATATGGAAAGGAAGACATTTTGATGACATTCAGGACATCAAGGTTAATATGATGACAGCTCTGATGGCCATTCCAGAAAAAGAGTTCCAAACTTGCTTTGAAGGGTGGCGTAGGTGCTAGGGTTGGTGCATAGCTTCCAACGGGGAGTACTTCGAACGTGATCATAATGACATTCAGCAATGAGGTATGCAGCACTTTTTCTAGGATGAGTTTGTGAACTGAATTGTCAGACCTCATATCCCAGCATGCTGCTGGGCCCGGACCCCACCGTGGGCTCCAGCTCTCACTGCTGAGCACACGCCTGAAGACTATGACCACAGCTGTGTGCATGCACGTTCAGCCAGCCCCGACCCACATCAGTAGCTCTGCTCCTCACTGCCGTATGCACACAGAAGCCCACCGGCCCCATCCCCGGCACAAGCTCCCACAACCTTTTATGCCATTGGCCTCAGCCCCACCACCATCTGCCATGGCCATTGCCTACCCAGGTGCATTTGACACTGGACCCAGAGGCACCGCTGAGGATTCCAACAGCCCTTGTAGCAACTGCAGACCATCCCTCAGCTTTCATTGCTGAGGACCACACAGTTGTGGTGGATTGATACAGTCCTACAACATGTACCAAATTCTTTGAATTTATTTATACATTTATTTTTTAAAAAGCAATTTTATTCTTAGGAAACAGAGATTTGCACAAAGATGTATGTAGAGGGATATTTCCCAAATGATACATAGTGAAACCCATTTTTTTAATTGTCTTTCATTCTATTCTCACATGCTGTCACCTTTCATATCTTCTAACAGTCAGTATGCTGCCACTAATAACATTAACCCTTCCTTATCAAATTGCTCTTGTTATCAAATTATTTTTAGGATATTTTGATTTGTGTGTTTGCTTGTTTGTTTTCTCAGTAGTGGAGGTTGCTGGAGAGCTGACTCCTAGTTAAGTGAGGTATTACTGTATATATTACTGTGTATAATTCAAATTTATTCCATGGTAAAAGCACCTGATAAATCTGAAAGCTATGTCATTTTCAACTATAATGGCATAACTATGTAGTGTCTGAAATCATACATAATAGGAATGCACTTTTCCATGAGAGAATAGAGAAAGAAACATCAGTGTAAGAGCTAGGATCATCTGTTTTGAAGAAAGACTGCTCATGATAATTAATGTTCAGTTGAATAATGCCCAAGTGAGGAAATATTTTTTGGTCTGGGACATCATTTATTTGAAAACATCAACCTATTTATTTTAGAGGAAGGCCAACCAACCAATAGCATTCATGTTATATCAAGATGTTAACAATTCTGTAAAATTGAAGTAACAATGTTAATTTTCTCTCAAAGCAAATGCCATGTCAGTGAATGAAATTGTTGTCGGAGAGTGGGCTCTTCTCAGCGCAAAGTCCAGGTCCTTGGCATCTCGAACAAAGAATTGAATGAGTTACTGGAACAAAGTAGTGAAAGAGTAGTTTATTAGAAGAGATAGTACACTTTAAAGAAAGAGAAGTGGGCCTGAGCAGTAGAGAACGGTTCAAGGGCAGATTGTTAGAAGAGAAATCACATTCCAAAGAGTTTGGAGTGGGCCACCGGCAAAGGCAAAGCTCAAAAGGCTCAAAAAGGGAGAAAATAAAAAAAGAAGAAGTGGTTAAAAGGGCAGACTTCCCAGGATTTGGAGTTTTTATCCCTTTTTCTCTAGAATGGGCTGTTCCCCTCTGGGCGTGGGACCACTTGATTGGCACCCATGATTGACAACAGGCTATTACCTCATCTCTTTAGACTATGCATGTTCCTTCCCAGAATTCAGTCTGTTATAATGATATTAATAAACTTCTGGGCATATGTATGATATTATAATGATGGTATAATGAGGTCCAGGTGAAATGAAGGTCGTTATGGCCTTTACCGCGCAGGTGCAAGTGACTGGTCTAATCCAGTCAGGTATTTTGTACCCATTTGTTTTAGGGGTAGATAGTTACAATGAACAGAAGTTTTGGGTGCAGAGGGGAGGTCACCTGGGTGGTCACATTCTGTGGGATGTGCATGAATGTGGAGACCCAATGCTTGCCTCTAATTGCCTGCCTAGTTTTCCCCTTGAGAGACGTGATCCCCATAAAATCTCTGTGGGAAGCTGAGGGACAGGAGGTCTCTTCTTCTGTGTCTGCTTCCTGCTGGGCAGGGGCGTAGAGCTGTCTCTGCCTATTGGGGGTTCATGGAACTCTCACCCTAGCTGATCTTAGATGAGAAGATACTGCTGGAAGACCGTGTTGGCTTCTTTGGTTGTGACTGGCAGTCTTGCTGGGGTATCCTCTGTATCCCCAAGACCCCTGAATGAGGAAAAATAGATTTTAATTAATAAATCTGTTATCTCTCATGAAGCCTGTAGCCATTCAGCCTGTCACTCAGGTGGTGTCAACTGTCTGGGCCCAGAATGGGTTTAGAAAGAAACATTAGGCTTACTGGCCTGGGGATATTGAAAAGTCACAGGCTTTCAAGTTGTTATCTGAATGAAGCAGAGGTAAGAGAGTCCTATGAACAATCTATTGTTTAGGATTCAGAAACTGATTTATAGACAATCAAGAAACAGGGAGATAGGAGACTTCTATGATTTAGGCTAGGAGCAATCTTTAGCCTAGGATTCACAAACTGATTAGAAGAGTATTCAAAGCCAGGAGCTAAGGAACTAAGAAACTAGGGAGGAAACTTAACATTTCTATAGGAAAGAAAACTTAAAGTCTTTAATGTGGTGGGGAGGGGCCTACTCCATTGGCCCACAACAAAATGAGTGATTAGGTATGTTAAATTCAATTCATTTTGATTTCTGAAATGCACTCCATGTATTTGAACCATGGTATAACACCTTTTCCCCATTAGGTGTCCTTAAATATTTTTTAATTACAAATTTCAAGAATTACAGGGATGGCCTAGTGGCTCAGTTGGTTAAGAGTTGGCTTAGAGCGCATGCTGTGCACAATGGGGCTGCCGGTTTGATTCCCACATGGGCCAGTGAATTCTGCACCCTAGCTGAGCTGTCACTGAGCTGCCAACAGGTGGCAGGATGACTCAGCTGTGTAACAACAAGATTGCCTGTTCAATGGTGGGCTACACCCACCCGCAACTAAAGATTGAACTCAGCACCTTGAGCTGAGCTGCCACCTGGATGGCTCAGAGGATAGAGCGTGTGCTCTTAACAACAAGACTGCTGGTTTGACTCCCACATGGGATGGTGGTTATGCCCACCTGCAACTGAGATTGAACACAGCACCTTGAGCTTAGAGGCCATGAGCTGCAGACGGGCAGCCAGATGGCAACTGGTACCCTCCACAACTAAGATTGAAGAGCAACAACTTGGTTGGTGCCCTCCCCCAATACCCCAACACTCTTCTCCTCCTCCAATTCCCCAATAAAATCTTTAAAAAAAAAAGAATTACAGAAAATGTGGCTGAGAAAGCCAAATATCATATAATCTCATTTATATGTGGAATCTAAAAAACAAGAGAAATGAACAAACAAAACAGAAACAGACTCATGGATACAGAGAACAAGCTGATGGTTGCCAGATGGGAGGGACATTGTGGGGCAGGGTGAAAAAGTGAAGGGATTAAGATGCACAAAGTGGCAGTTACAGACTAGTCATGGGGATGTAAAGTAAAGCATAGGGAATATAGTCAATAATATGCTAATAGCTATGTATAGTAGTGCCATGTGGATACTGGACTAGTCAGGGGGAGCACTTCATAATTTATATAAATGTCTAGCTACTATGCTGTACACCTGAAATTAGTATAAAACAATATTGAATGTCAGCTGTAACTGAAAAAAATAATTTAAAATAAAATTTACACTAAAAAAGAACTACAATGTCTCTAAACATTTTCATTCAGGACTGCTCATATCAGCACATTTTAACCCAAAAATGTGATATTTGATATATTCTGAAAACTATTAATACCTATGTTACTTGCTTTTTAAATTTTTATTCCGTTTGTTTTCTGCCTCTTCACCTGACTCTAACTCCAACTCTCTTGTCTTGCTCTTCTTTTATATATCATTTTGCCCTCATTGTCATCTGTTTGTTACCTGTCTGACTTGGTATCTTCTACTTTATGCTCCTCACTGCAAACAAATTGCCAAAATGTTAGGCCTATGATTGTCATTATGTGAAGGTTTTAAAACTTACATAGGTTTCATTAGATTATATGTATATGAGATCTCTATAGGTTTTAAAATACATAAATGTAAGAAAGGTAATACATTGGCATCTGAAACCAATATGTCTTTTTTATTAAAATGTATTGGGGTGACAATGGTCAACAAAACTACATAGGTTTCAAGTGTACATTTCTATAATACATCATGTATAAGAGTGTATATTGCATTATGTGTTCACCACCCAGAGTTAGTTCTCTTGCCATCACCATATATTTGACTCCCTTTACCCTCTGGTAACCACTAAACTGTTGTCTGTGTCTATGAGTTTTTGTTTCTTTGTTTCTCTTGTTCCTTAGTTGCCTTCAGTTTTATATCCCACATATCAGTGAAATCACATGGTTCTCGATGTTTTCTGTCTGATTTATTTCACTTAGCATAATAATCTTTTTTTTTTTGAGGGCAGTGTCACTGGCCCTCATATGTGGGACCGAACCGGGGCTGCTGGCTTCCTAAGCCAGTGCTTAACCACCGCGCCATTCGGCCGGCCCTGCATAATAATCTTAAGGTCCATCCATGTTGTTGCAAATGGCAGTATTTCATCATTTCATATGGCCGAGTAGTATTCTATTGTGTATGTATACCACATCTTCTTTATCCAATCATCTATCAAAGGACACTTTGGTTGTTTCCATGTCTTGGCCATTGTAACTAAAGCTGCAATGAACATCGGAGTACATATATCTTTATGGATAAATGTTTTCAGATTTGGGGGCCAGATACCCAGCAGACGGATTACTGGGTCATATGGTAATTCTATTCTTAATTTTTTGAGGAACCTCCACACTGCCTTCCACAGTGGCTGTAACAATTTACATTCCCACCAGCAGGGTATGAGGGTTCCTTTTTCTCCACGGCCTCTCCAACACTTGTTATTATTTGCCTTGTTGATGATAGCCATTCTAACAGGTGATAAGTATATCTCATTGTGGTTTTGATTTGCATTTTCCTGATGATTAGTGATGTTGAGAATTGTTTCATATATCTGTTGCCTGCTTGTATGTCTTGTTGGGAGAAGTTTGTGTTCATGTACTCTGCCCATTTTTTTTTTAAATTGGGGAATTGGGGGAGGGGAACAGCATTGGGGAATCAGGGAAGGGGAGCAGACAGGTGGCTGTCTTTTTGTTCTTCAGTCTAGTTTCGGAGGACGTTGCTTCACTGGCCCATGTTGGTATCATCATTGCACTCTTCCCAGGTGAGGCAGATTGGTTGCCGGCCTCTGGACAGCCGCTCATGGCGGCTCTTGGCAGCTCACACTGGCTGCCGGCCACTCACAGTAGCCTATGGCAGCCCACTGCAGCAGGGGCTGCAGCCCACACCATCTCCGGGGCTTGCACATCCCAGCTCCAAGTGGAGCTGTTTCTAGCTGTGGAGGGCAGTGTCACTGGCCCTCATATGTGGGATCCGAACCCGGGCCGCTGGCATCCCAAAACCAGCTCTTATCCAATGCACCACTCTGCTGGCCCAACTCTGCCCATTTTTTAATTGGATTGTCTTTTTGTTGTTGAGTTGTATGAGTTTCTTATATATTTTGGATATTAGCCCCTTATTGCAGGTATTTGTAAGTATCATCTCCCATTTGGTTGGTTGCCTCTTTGTTTTGTTGATGGTTTCTTTTGCTGTACAGAAGCTTTTCAGGTTGATATAGTCCCATTCATTTATTTTAGCTTTTACTTCCCTTGCCTTTGAGGTCAAATTCATAAAATCTTCTTTGAACCCAAGGTCCATAAGTTTGGTACCTATGCTGTCTTCTATGCAGTTTATTGAGAAACCATTATATTTTAATCTTTAGTAATTTCTTATTTTGGTTTCCCACCTCCTCTAACCCTCTTAAATGCCACGCTCGGCTGATTTGAATATCAAGGTTGCTATTAAAAAACAAGCAAAGCTTCTGGCCTTGGTAGAATGTAAGGAAATAGAAGAAAAACTCAGGTACTATAAATATGTTGAAAGCATGCACTCTTATGCCCCCCTTTCAATATGGAAGCTCAAAGTGCAGTGGATTAAGCATCACCATAGAAATACTCAGATAGGAATAATGGAACTTGGTAATACCAAATTTACAGCCTGCTAGAGGGGACTTAAATCCTTGGGAAACCCAGATTTGGTTCTGTGCCATGTCCAACATGGTGTACAGGAATAATAAGGTAGCATTAGTAGAGAGAGGTGCTTGGGTAGATGAGCGTGAGTGAAGACTCCTGTGTCACCATGGCCTGCCTGTGGTGAGAGGGGACCTATACGTGTCCACATGCCTCAGTTAGGGAGCACACAAGTTCTTTTCCTTTAGGTAAAAGGGAAGATACCATGTGAACAGGAGGAGAAAGAGAGGAAAGTTCTTGTAGGGGGTTGAATTTTGAATTGTCTATTTCCCCAAACCCAAAAAGAATCTTCAGACCTATGAATATTGAGACACAAACAGTGTATAAAAAGACTAGCGTATTTTGACATGTATATTGTGCTTCTGTGTGTAATGTGCACTCTCATTTTTGGCCAAAACTTTCAGGTTAAAACACTTTCGTTTTAATTTTTTGGTTTTTTTTAAAGATTTTATTGGGGAATTGGAAGAGAGGAACAGCATTGGGGAACCGGGGAAGGGGAGCAGACAAGTTGCTGTCCTTTTGTTCTTCAGTCTAGTTGTGGAGGACGTCGCTTCACTGGCCCATGTTGGTATCATCATTGTGCTCTTCTCGGGTGAGGCAGATCGGTCGCCAGCCTCTGTACGGCCGCTCACGGCGGCTCTTGGCAGCTCACACAGGCTGCCAGCCACTCAGGCTGGCTGCCAGCCACTCACTGTAGCCTATGGCAGCTCACTGCAGCAGGGGCTGCAGCTATGCCGTTCTGCGGACTCACAGCAGCCCAGCTCCAGGTGGAGCTGTTGTTCACCATCTTAGCTGTAGAGGGCAGTGTCACTGGCCCGCATATGTGGGATCCAAACCGGGGCTGCTGGCATCCCAAGGCAGCTCTTAACCAACGCGCCACTTGGCCGGCCCTCGTTTTAATTTTTTAATTCAAATTTTTATTTGTTTACATTTAGGTACTTGTCTTTTGCATTATAAAGGAATTTCAGCATTTATTTTTTAATATATTATGGTACAAAAAAATGTTATGTAACAAATAATTACAAAATGCAAGAACAGATACAAGGTACAAGAAATTTTATGTACAAATAACAAATTTATGATATTTACACATCATAGAAGGCTAAGAACTCTTCCTTGTTGCAAGTTCATTGTAAATTCAATAAAACTGATTATCATATTCCAGGGTATTATTTTGCATATGGATATCATTATTGATTTATAGAATTACACTTTTAGCTCATAAGCATAAATAAAAGAATTAAGAACATTTATATAGATATGGAATTAGTACTACCCACAGATAATGTGCATCCTTATTTTTCCCTCACAAATTTGTGCAAAATGTGCCCATTATACATGGCAAAATATGGTATTTACCATCACCTTTGCTATGAACAGAGCTTATGAGCAGGATTGATTAGTCATAGACCTCTGTGAATAGAGTATGAATTATTGTTCGTGTGTGTGTGTGTGTGTGTGTGTGTTTATGTGTGTGTTATAGGTAGCCTTTTAAAGTATAAATTAGAGATTATCATCATGTGGAATAATTTGAACCAAATAGAACAGGCAACAGTTGTGAATGGAAATATTTGGATTGCAAATGCATTTGTCTTCGGGAATCTGTGACAGCAATAATATATGAAAAATAATGAATATCAGTTGTGTTTCCTGAAATATATATTGAAACATTCTAGTCTGAATTACATTTATAATGTTTTCTCTAGTTAAAGGATTATAAAATACTTGGACAATCTCACACCAAAGAATATATTTTTCATAAGAGATTGAGAACTACAAACTAATTACTGTTAAATGTAATATCCCTGCATTTCTGAGAATAAATTCATAGATTTTTTTTTTTTTTGAGAACAGTGTTACTGACCCTCATATGTGGGACCTGAACCAGGGCTGCTGACTTCCCAAGCCAGTGCTTAACCACCACGCCACTCAGCCAGCCCCATAGATTTTTTTTTTAATGTTTCAAAAATATATAGCTGCTGAAACACCAGACATCACAATTGTGTTCTAAGGAATGGAGACAAAAGGACTGGTCTTGGCCAACAATTCCCCTTTTAAGTATTCTTCCTGAATGTCTCACCCAACAATTTTTATTTATCTCTCTTTAGGCAGATATTGGTCACATGGTCACTATAGCTGTAAGAGAAGTTGAAAATATGGTGTTTGGCACCCTGAAAAAAATTGGGATTCTATTAATAAGAAAGAAGTGGGAAATGGATATGAGCTAAGTACTCAGCAGTTTCTGCATACTGTCTTATGTATTACATGGTGTTTTTGTAAAAGAAACAAAACAAAACACTTGGCTTGGGTCTTTAGCTTCTGAATGTAGAATAAGTGGCTAAGCAAAGAAATATACATGGAAGTTCTGCATAAACTGTAGGCAGCTATATACATAAGAGTTATCATTACTACCATGTTTTATGTGAATTGTTTAAAGCTAAGAGTAGACATAATCTATGCCACCTCAGGGGTTTGTAATTTTAGAGAATAATTATATTTATGCTGCATTCATTAGCGCATGTAATAAAAACAAAAATAAACACACAAAAACAGGATGAACAATCCTAGTTTCTAATCTTTTATTTTTAAAAACACTTATAGAGATCATTTTTCAAAATACCACTTAAGGTCCAGCCTTCTAACTAGATTGTTAATTATGTTAGTCAAGACCTGTTCTAACCTTTGCATAATTCTCAGAGGGCAAGCTTATTTTCATTTTCAGTATTTGCAGGGGATGGGGACTTTGCTGCCTCCCCAGGCATAACTTGCAGTCAGAATTTATTTATAGTATTTTTAGGTTTTTGTTTGTCTGTTTTTGTTTTTAAAGATTTTTTTTAATTGGGGAATTGGGGGACAGGAGCAGTGTTGGGGAATTGGGGAAGGGGGACAGCCCAGTTGTTGTCCTTCCATCTTAGCTGTGGAGGATGCAGCCAGCTCAGCTCTAAGTCCAGTCATGCCGCTCAGCTCAAGGTGCTGAGTTCGTCTCAGTTGCGGGTGGGCGTAGCCACCATCCCATGGGGGAATCGAACCAGCAAACTTGTTGTTAAAGAGTGCACACTCAATCCCCTGAGCCACCCGGGTGGCAGCTCAGT
The DNA here is from genome assembly GCA_033961575.1 of Aselliscus stoliczkanus. Lineage (NCBI taxonomy): Eukaryota > Metazoa > Chordata > Mammalia > Chiroptera > Hipposideridae > Aselliscus > Aselliscus stoliczkanus. The sequence continues at coordinate 25,970,611 of CM066737.1, forward strand.
TCAAGGTGCCAAGTTCAGTCTTTAGTTGAGGGCGGGCATAGCCCACCATCTCAAACAGGAAACCTTGTTGTTAGGAGCATGCACTCTCACCAGCTGAGCCATCAGGCCGCCTGTTGGCAGCTCAGTGGCAGCTCAGCTCAGGTGCAACTCATTGGCCCATGTGGGAATCGAACCAGCGACCCTGTTGCTCAGAGCTTGCACTTTTGAGCAAGCTCTTAACCAACTGAGCCAGTCGGCCTGCCCTTAGGTTTTTATGAATAGGTTTTATTTCTAGAGGAGTTTCAGGTTTACATAAAAAAATTGAGCAGAGATTACAGGGAGTTCCCATATATTCCACCTTCTTCTGTGCTGTTTCCCCTATTATTAATATCATGCATTAGTGTGGCACATTTGTTAAACTTGAACCAATATTTATACATTATTGTCAACTAAAAGCCATCGTTTATATTAGGGTTCACTCTTTGTGTTGTACAGTACTATGGATTTTGGCAGATGTTATGTATCCACCATTATAATGTCAATAGAATAGTTTCACTGCCCTACAAATGCGCTTTGCTCCACCTATTCACCCCTCTCTCACTTTCTGTCTGGTTTTGACATAACTTTTACAATTTGGCATTGAATATGGGTAAAAAGGCTAAGAGGATGTTGACATTGAATATAATGGTTTTATTGAAGTTGGTAACATTGTTCTCAATGAAATTTGGGTTTGACCTCCCCATAAAGGCTTTCCAGTAATGTTCATAACAAAAAACTATAATAAGCATTCATAAATGTAGTTACTATTATCATTGTTGTTGTATTATAGCAGACACTGTGTCAAGTATACTACCTCTTTTAATCTTCACAAGAAGACTATGAGGTAGTCAAAATTACCCTTGTATTCAAAATTATAAAATTGAGGCACAGCCTAGCAAAGTTGTCTTCCTAAGACTGTAGAGTTATCTCAGGGCTGAACCAGGACCAGATTTCTGGGCAGGTGATCACTGCATTCACAAGGAGCCCAGCGCTCAGAAGGGCCCCCAAACTTTATTTAATGCCTAGCTATTAATATCTTTAAATTCATAATAATTTTATCTTTGACCTTGGGTTTTGTAAGTCTTTTTTTTACACTTTATTTATTTTGACATTCAATATTATTTTATATGAATTTCAGGTGTACAGCATAATGGTTAGACATTTATATAATTTAAGTAGTAATCCCCTGACTAGTCTAGTACCCACCAGGCACTATGCATAGGTGTTACCATATTATTAATTATATTCTCTATGCTTTACTTTACATCCCCATGGTTATTTTGTAACTACCAATTTGTACTTCTTAATCACTTCACCTTTTTCACCCTGCCCCCAAACCCCTCCCATCTATCACCCTATAGATCTAGTACCCATCTGATACCATACATAGTCATTACAATATTATTGACTATATTACTTATGCTAAACCCTACATCCCCATGGCTACTATGTAACAAGCAATTTGTACTTCTTAATCCCTTACCATTTTTCACTCACTCCCAAACCCCTTCCCACCTGGCAATGATCAAAATGTTCTCTGTATCTATGAGTTTGTTTCTGTTTTGTTTGTTTGTTTATTTCATTCTTTAGATTCCATGCATAAGCAAAATCACATTGCATCTGTCTTTGTCTGACATACTCCCCTCAGCACAGTACCCTCCAGGTCCATTCATGCCACTGCAGATGACAAGAACCCATTCCCATCCCTGGCCAAGCAATATTCCATTGTATATACGTACCACTTACTCTTTATCCATTGATCCATTGATGGACACCCAGGCTGCCTCCAAATCTTGGCCATTATAAACAACGCTGCAATGAACATATGGATACATTCGTCCCCTTGAAGTAGCATTTTGGGTTTCTTTGGATAAATAACCCAGAAATGAGATTTCTGGGTCCTTCTCTGTCTCTTTTTATAGGCTTTGTTTAAAGTTTATTTTGTCTGGTATAAATATTGCTACCTTAGCTTTTTAGTTAGTTTGTTTTCATTTTCATGAAATATCTTTTTCATTTCTTTACTTTCAGTTTGTGTGTGTCTTTCAATCTGAAGTGAGTCTCTTGTAGTCATCATATGTAAGGGTCTTGTTTTCTTATCCATTCAGCCATCATATGATTTGACTGGAGCATTTAATCCATTTACATTTAAAATAATTGCTGATAGATATGCCATTTTATTATATATATTTTTAACTTTTTTTCTTTTTATCTTAAAGTAGTTTCTCTAAGATTCCTTGACATACTGGTTTGGTGGTAATGAACTCCTTTAGCTTTTTCTTGTCTGCAAAGCTCTTTACCTGTCCTTTAATTCTAAATGACAGCTTTGCTAGATAGAGTAATCTTGGTTGTGGGTCCCTGCTTTTCATCACATTGAATATTTCGTGCCAGTCCCTTCCGGCCTGCAAAGTTTCTGTTGAGAAATCACCTGACTGTCTTATGGGAGCTCTCCTGTAGGTAACTACATAACTGCTTTTCTCATGCTGCTTTTAAGATAACTTTCTCTGTCTTTAACCTTTGGCATTTTAATTATGATGTGCCTTGGTATGGGCCTCTTTGTGTTCATCTTCTTTGGGACTTTTGTGCTTGTTGAGCTTTTACATCTATTTCCTTCACCAGGTTAGGAAAGTTTACAGTCATTATTTCTTCAAGTAGGTTTTCAATTCCCTGTTCTCTCTCTTTTCCTTCTGGTATCCTGTGATGCAAATATTAGTACACTTGATGTTGTCCCAGAGGCCTCTTAAACTATTTTCATTCTTTGGGGATTTTTTTTCTTGTTGCTGTTCTGATTGGGTGTTTTCTTCTACCTTATCTTCTACATTACTGATTTAATCCTTTGCTTCATCTAATCTATTGTTGATTCCCTGTAATGTATTCTTCACTTCCATCATTGTAGTTTTTATTTCTGACTGGTTCTTTTTTTATGTTTTCTATCTCCATTTTTGTTTCCTATCCCTTTGTTGATGTTCTCTTTGATATCACTGAGCATTCTAACAACCAGTGTTTGGAACTCTGTGTCTGGTAGGCTACTTGTCTCCATTTTGTTTAGTTGTTTATCTGAAGCTTTCTTCTTTTGTTTTATTTGGGAAAGGTTTCTTTGTCTCCCTATTTTGGCTGCCACCCTGTGTTTCTATGTGGGGCTGCTATGTCTCTCAGTCTCAGTAGAGTGGCGTTATATAGTAGGTGTCCTGTGGGACCTGTGGGGTCTACCTTGTCATGAGAGCCAAGTGCTCAATGTGTGTTCCTTGTGTGGGTTGTGTGCGAACTCCCGTTGCAGTTGAGCCTTGGTTGTTCTTTGCATGTTATTGGGAGGGCTTTCCCTTCAGGCTGATTGGTTGTGAGGACTGGCTGTGATTACAGTGGTGAACATGTGGTGCAAGAGATGACCCTACAGAGCAGGGTTTGCTTCAGTGGGGCTCTGGTACCTGCTCAATCTGCCCTTTGGGGGTGTTGTTCTTGGAGGCAACCACATGATGCTCTGACTTGGTCCAAAGCTGGCCGTTGGTAGTACCACCCTTGGGGCCTCCTGGGAGGGGCCCCAGCTCTGGCCAAGTTTAGCTGTAGGCTGTGCCCTGCCTGGGGCCACCTGGTATGAGCCACCAAGTGATCTGCAGATGGCTGCCACCCACACTGGGCTTGGAGTTGCCTCAAGAGACCAATCTGTGAAACAAGGCTGACTGTTGCTCATGCCTGGCTTAGGGCTGCTCACCCAAAGATAAGGGGCATACTTCAGCCAGATGCTGCTTGTTTGGGTTTTGTGGAACCTTGAGAGATTTTAGGAAATTCCACAGCATGAGCCAAGACAGGTTGTTTATATGGAAAAGTCACGGAATTGATTTGGGTGTTCCTGAAAGTAGGTGGGGTTGAGTCTTAAGGAATCACTAGGGCAGGACAGATGAAAGGTGATAGCCAGTTTGACAGAGACTCAAATATGGCATCTGCCTGCATCTGCACACAGGAAGTAGGGGGGCTCAACAAAGAAACATTGGCTTCTGCCAGCTTCTCCATCTGGGAGTAAGCTACCTCTTCAGCCCTCACCCTGAAGTTAGACAATTCTGTATATTCCTGGTGCCTTTCAAGCTGCTGCCCCAGTGCTGGAGCTCCGAGTGGGTAAGTCCATCAGCAAGTAAGTCTGTGTGCAGGCTTTTTAAGAGGATCACCTAGGACTGCAGCCATTCTCCGGCTCACGCAGCCACAAGGTCTGCTGGTTCCACAAGCAGAAGTTATGGGGACTTCTCCTTCTGGCACTGAAACTCTGCTGGGGAGCTTGGGGTGGGGCTTGGACCTCTCACTCTTCAGGGGGTACCTCCGCAACTGAGATAGATGTCCCTCCCAATATTTAATGGTCACACATGGATGTGAGACCACCCATTCCGCATCTCCGCCCCTTTTATCAGTCTCGAGGTGGCTTCTTCTGTACGTCCATATTTGTAGGGCTTTGGTTCAGTTAGGCTTTAGGTGATTCTTAGTCATGATTGTTCTGTAGTTTAGTTGTGAGTGATGTGGTCCTGAGAGGAGGTGAGCACAGTGTTTACCTACTCCACACATCTTGACTGGAAAATCTGTAAGTCTTAACTGAACAACAGAGCTTAAATGTGGACAGAGAGGTATGTACTATATGGATCAGCTGCTGTTCCTTGCTTTCACCTTAACATTGAACATTTGTGATGCTCACCATGCATTTTCTGTAACAGCTGGCCTAGTATTAAGGACCCATACTTGGCTTAATGTTCTGATGTTGCCATCATGAAATTCTTAATAATTTTGTCTGTGAGCTTGTGTTTTATAAGGGCTATTCAAAGGGATAATGTAGCATGTATGTGCCCAGAGAGGATACACACAATGTGTTTATCCATGGCTATTCCTTACCTCCCCACTTGCATATAACATTTGTGATGCTCCATGAGTTCAATTTGGAGTTCTGGTTGACCCATGATGCATGGGAGTTGAACAAAACTCAAAGTGACTGCAAGATAATCATCTTGTGTCTATGAGTAAGTCCTGGGCTGACATCCCTAAGAGGTCACACTTTTCTTCTTTCCTTCTTCCCAATAAAGAAAGAAGTCAACAGTATTTTAAGAAATTCATACACTAATTAACTCTATCATGTTTTTATTTTATTCTTTCTTCCCTGTATTAGCTAGCCATTTACCCTGAAAATGATGACATAGAAGGAAAGTGAAAGATAAGACAACAACCTTTTCCCTTTAGTGGTTCTCCACTCATCAGTAAACCAAAGCTAGAGAGTGTTGGTACAAAGTAAGTATATTAAGAATTAAGATAAAAGTTGTTGAGTTAGCTTTATGAACTGTTTCCACTCTTCTGGTAAGAACAAAATACATACTCATGTGTTAGCTATGAAATAAGAATTGTGTGTTTTTGATGACTCTGCATACAAGTTAAATGTTCTTATTATATTTTTATTTAAAATTGGCATTGCACAATATAACAATGCATAGTAAAATTCATGCTAACAATTGAAAAATTCTAATTTTTCTTTACTTAGAATGATATTAAATAGCACATAAAAATACCATGACAAATCAAGAAGAGTTGACAGAGAAAAGTTAAACACTTTTTATTTTAACACCTTTAATGATACATTAAATGATGTCCCTCATTTTCATTTTGTATTTGGCCCCACAAATTACGTATCCTGTCCTGGGCAGACAACTGATTCACAACTAGATCTGCCAGACTACAAGGCTCATGCTGCAAACTAGGTGTTCCCAAACTTTTCACCTCCTGCCACATAGAGAAAGTGATTTTTTTTCTTTTTCTTTTTTTTAGGGCAGTGTCACTGGCCCTCATATGTGGGATCCGAACCAGGGCCGTTGGCTTCCAAGGCCAGCGCTTAACCACTACGCCACTCGGCCGGCCCGAGAAAGTGATTTTTATAAGTAATGCTAACACTATGATAAGCTGAACACACTGGTTATGGCCAGGGATGGCCAATGTGGGAGCCTAAACTTCTTTAATCCTGGCCTGGCAATCTTCAGGGCTGGGGGATCAATATCTTAGCATACTTGGAAGGACCTCAGTATACCACTTGGGTAGGTCTGCAAAACTAATACACAGGAATGTCTCGATGACACACATCATGCTTTCTACTATATCCTTTTTTTGGATCTGGTATTTAAAATACTTAATCAGTTTTTGTCAAAAAATAATGATAATTATAGCAAAATTATATATACACACATACACACACACTAATATATATATATATACTGGGGCTGCCAAACAAATGTACACAAGTGGACACTTTCATCAACATTGCTCACATAGTAGCTTGCCATAATCAGAAGTGTCTGGACACTGATGGTAACCACTCTGAGCACCTCTTGTAACTGCAGAAGTCAAACATGACTTGTGGGCCGGCCAAGTGGTGCATTGGTTAAGAGCTGGCTTGGGACGCCAGCAGCCCCGGTTCGGATCCCACATATGAGGGCCAGTGACACTGCCCTCTACAGTTAACAACAGCTCCACCTGGAGCTGGGCTGTGCGAGCCCCGGCGATGGTGTGGCTGCAGCCCTTGCTGCAGTGGGCTGCCATAGGCTACAGTGAGTGGCTGGCAGCCAGCGTGAGCTGCCAATAGCTGCGGAGAGCAACCATCCAGAGGCCGGCGACCGATCTGCTTCATCCGGGAAGAACGCAATGATGATACCAACATGGGCCAGTGAAGCAACATCCTTCGCAACTAGACTGAAGAACAAAAGGACAGCAACTTGTCTGCTCCCCTTCCCTGATTCCCCAACACTGTTCCCCTTCTCCAATTCCTCAATAAAATCTTTAAAAAAAAAGTGACTTGTATTCATTTATATTTATCAGTTTGTGTGTGTGTTTGTGTATATATATATTTTTGTTTTGTTTGTTTTTGTTTTTAAGATTTTATTGGGGATTTGGGGAAGAGGAACAGCCAAGTTGTTGTCCTTCAATCTTAGTTGTGGAGGTTGCAGCAAGTCCAGTCGCGCTGCCCACCTCAAGGTGCTGTGTTTAATTAGTTGTGGGTGGGCGTAGCCACCATCCCATGTGGGAGTCAAACCAGCAACCTTGTTATTAAGAGTTCATGCTCTATCCACTGAGCCATCCGGGCGGCAGCTCAGCTCAAGGTGCCAAGTTCAGTCTTTAATTGCAGGCAGGCATAGCCCACCATCTCAAACAGGCAACCTTGTTGTTAGGAGCACATGCTCTCACCAGCTGAGCCATCCTGCCACCTGTTGGCAGCTCAGTGGCAGCTCAGCTCAGGCGCAGCTCACTGGCCCATGTGGGAATCGAACTGGCGACTCTGTAGCTCAGAGCTCGCACTCTTGAGCAAGCTCTTAACCAACTGAGCCATTCAGCCAGCCCTTTATTGGTATATATTAAGTATTACAATTTTAGTATAGTTTTCCTTTCTTTAAATGTGTATACTTTTTTTTGGCATGTTCTGTTTATGAGGAAAATACTATTATCCTCATTTTCTATTAATCTGAATCACATGAAATTGCAGACATTTGACAATTTGAGACCTATATAAAGAGCAGGTTCATATATAGGCCCAGCAATCCGTCTTCTTGGGTGTCTACCCAAAAAAGTTGAAAACCTTTATCTATAAAGATATATACATCTCTACGTTCTTTGTAGCATTATTCACAGTGGCCAAGACATGGAAACAATCAAATTCCCTTCGATAGATGATTAGATAAAGAAGATGTGGTACTGGGGGCAGCCGGTTAGCTCAGGTGGTTAGAATGCAAGTTCATAACACCAAGGTGCCTTTAGATTCCCACATGGGCCAAGGACCTGCGCCCTCCACAACTATTGGGTTGTCGGAAAAGTCATGACGTATTTTTTCTGTTTTTCATTGCAAAAATGCGTCATGACTTTTCTGACAACCCAACAGATTGACGACAACTACTTGACTTGGAGCTGATGGGTCCTGGAAAAACACACTATTCTCCAATAAAATTTCTTAAAAAAAAAAGAAAAAGAAAAAGAAAAAGATGTGGTACATGTATACAATGGAATATTACTTGGTCATAAGAAAAGATGAAATACTTGGTCATAAGAAAAGATGAAATACTTCCATTTACAACAACATGTATGGATCTTAGACTATCATGCTAAGCAAAATAAATCAAATAGAAAAAGTAAAAAACCATATGATTTCACTCATATGTGGGATATAAAACTGAAAGCAACAAACAAGACAAATGAAAACTCACAGACAGACAATAGTTTAGTGGTGACCAGAGGGTAAGGAGGCAAGGGTGGTAGATGAGGGTAAAGGGGGTCAAATATATAGTGACAGAAGGAGAACTGACTCTGGGTGGTGAGCTCACAATACAGTATACACATGATGTATTATAGAATTGTACACTTGAAACCTATATAATTTTATTAAACAATGTCACTTCAATAAATTTAATAAAAAAATAAACTGAGGGCTGGCCGAGTGGCTCAGTTGGTTAAGATCTCGTTCAAGAGTGCGAGCTGAGCTCTGAGCAACAGCTGCTCGAGGCCAGCCCGAGCTGAGTTGCCGTTGAGCTGCCAACAGGTGGCAGGATGGCTCAGCTAACAAAAAAAAAAAACAAAAAAAAACCCTGAAAAGATGAGGAAACTGAGAGATATATAAATGCCAGAGCCAAGATGAAAATCCCCACTATTTCAGATACTAGTAGTATAGCTGTGAAGCCTGGCACCCGAGCCACTATGCAATGTTATCTTTCAAAGATAATTAAATCATATTTTGTGCTGGAAATAGTTACTGAAGACATGGAGGCATGTAGTTAAGATGCCAAGTTTTAACAGTATCAGTCATTCAACTCTTATTTATCAATTTCTTATGCTGTGTGTGGTATGGTGAACCAAACACAGTTTTACCTTCATATAACTTGTAGTCCATCCTGTTTGAGTATCTACCTTTTTAAGCCTACTAGGAATAGCAGTGACCACTTATACTGCCCTGGATACATTTGGACTGAGCCTATTGCTAATCTCACTTCATGCATTATATTATTCAGTACTCAACAATCCTTTGAGATAAATATCATACTTCTCAGCTTACAGATGAGGAAACTGGGGCTCAGAAGGATTATATAATGTGCACAAGGTGACCCAGATAATAAGTGGCAAATCCAGGGCTCAGTAGCAGGCCTGTTTGATGCCAAGAGCATGCTTTTTCCACTACACTGCATCCACATAAGAAATTTCTCTTCCCTGCTCAGAGATTCAGAGTGATGGTCATTAGCTGATCCTCTGGTGTTCCACCAAATAGTCTCTATCCACTCCTCAGGCTCAGTTCCATGGCTGAAATGACTATTTTGCTTATAATAAAGAGTGAGTCATGCAGCTGGAGAAATTTCCATCCAGATGCTGGTGTGTCATTTTGAATTGTTATTACAATAAAAAGTTCCTGTTCATTTTTGTTCCTATTTGCATATGTACAGAAGCCACAGCCATTCAGCCAAACCAAGTTATTTTGCAAAAATGCAGCTCAATATACACAAAACAGTTCTGAAATAGCCCATTTGTGGCCTCTTGCTGAAAAGCAACTGCACAAAATATGCAGGCTCTTTGATTTATTTCTGAACAGTCCCACAACGTGTCTCTGCAATCAAATTTCCCTCCCTACTTCCCACCTTCCTTTGTCCCTTCTTCCTTTCTTGAAGTAGACAGTGAGAATCTACTCCGTCAGGCACTAGGAGGACAAGGAACATAAAGTAACAATCTTTACCCAAAACGAGCTCAATTCTAGGAACAAAAGTGTTCACTCAAGAAACAACATTGTTGGGCTGGCTGAGTGGCTCAGTTGGTTAATAGTTGGCTTAGAGTGCAAGCTCTAAGCATCAGGGCCACCAGTTCAATTGCCACATGGGCCAGTGATGTTGCGTCTGAGCTGAGCTGTCACTGAGCTGCCAACAGGTAGCATGATGGCTCAGCTGGTGTAACAACAAGATTGACTGTTCCATGGTGGGCTACGCCCACCCACAACTAAGACTGAACTCAGCACCTTGAGGTGAGCTGCCGCACGGATGGCTCAGAGGATAGAGCATGCACTCTTAACAACAAGGCTGCTGGTTTGACTCCCACATGGGATGGTGGCTACGCCCACCCGCAACTGAGATTGAACACAGCTCCTTGAGCTTAGAGGCCACGAGCCGGGAAGCCAGATGGCAACTGGCGCCCTCCACAATGAAGATTGAAGAACAACTTGGCTGGTCCCCTCCCCCAATTCCCCAACAGTGCTCCCCTCTCCCAATTCCCCAATAAAATCTTTAAAAAAAAATGTAAGCAATGATCTATGTGTAAAAACTAAAGTTTAAAAAAGAAAGAAAGAAAGGAAGGAAGGAAGGAAGGAAGGAAGGAAGGAAGGAAGGAAGGAAGGAAGGAAGGAAGGAAAGAAAGAAAGAAAGAAAGAAAGAAAGAAAGAAAGAAAGAAAGAAAGAAAGAAAGAAAGAAAGAAAGAAAGAAAGAAAGAAAATTGTTGGGGTGACCAGTTAGCTCAGTTGGTTAGAATGCGGTGCTGATAATACCAAGATTGCTGGCTCATTCCCCGCATGGGCCACTGTGAGCTGCGTCCTGCCTAAAAGAGTCAACTATGGCATTGTAGCATGAAAGCAATGTGTAACCAATGACCATGGCTGTTCCCCAATAAAATTTAAAAAACAACAACATATTTCTCAGAAATAAAATAGTAGAAAAAACAAATATACTTGAAGTTACTGCTTGTGTGCTCCCTCTCCTTTCTTTGTGCACACCTTAATTATCACATGTATTGTAATGACTTAGAGTTTGATTTTTCTTCAATCTCTTTTACCTGGTAGTTTGTATTCTAGAACCCAAAAGGGACCTAGAAAGTAAAATGAGACAGAATAGTTACCCAACTGAATGCCTATATCTAGTTGAAATTATCAGTATTAATAGTTTATGATATTTTGAGGGGGAGGGTGGTTTATGTGATATTTTTTTATCACCTACAAATGCTCTTTTAGATGTTGTGCAGAAGATGGACAAAATTTCTGTTCAAAAACATAATCTTTTCCTTCGGCAAAATTTCTGTTCAAAAACATAATCCCTTTCCCCATCCTGCTTTTACAAACTGATTATGTTTATACTATTTTGCTATCCTGGGAAATTGTACGTGAGTTTTAATGTTAGGCTGTCCACACATAGGCATTGTTAAAATTCAGGTAGCACTGGTAGTATTACCTAGCATTTGGTTGGCTCTTGTGTTTCCCTATATTATCTAAAAATATTCTAAAAATCACAGTAAAGAACAGGAAATATGGATGATATTGTCCTCATTTTGCAAAAGTTAATTGACTTTCCCAAGACCAAGGAGTAAACTAAATTGAGCTGTTACTGTGCTAAAGATCTGGCTGCTCCCTGCACAAAAGCCAAAACTCGAGAGGTGAAGTTGGTGGAAAGAAAAGCAGGTTTAAAAAATTCGTAGACACAGACAATAGTTTAGTGACACAGGCAATAGTTTAGGGGAGGGGGGTGGTAGATGAGGGTAAAAGGGATAAAATATTTGGTGATGGAAGGAGAACTGACTCAGGGTGATATATAGATGATGTATTATAGAATTGTACACTTGAAACAATGTGATATATAGATGATGTATTACAGAATTGTACACTTGAAACCTATGTAAATTTACTAATCATTGTCACCCCCAATAAACTTTAATTTAAAAAAAAAAGGTTTACTCAAAATGCCAGCATTCTGGGAAGATGGCAACTCCTGTCCAAAGCCTCCCAGTATGGCCAAGAGATTTTATAGGCAGGTAAGGAGGGGCAGAACAAAGGAAAAGGATGGTCAGTCAATTCCTGGAAAAAGGTGGTTCCCAGAGGCTGGTGTGTTTCAGGGATATGAGTGAATCTTGTGCAGATATAAAAACTTCTTTCTAGTCAGTGTCCTGGAGATTTCCTTGAGGAAACAGGGTCATTGAGCCTGGTATGCATAAGGTCTGGAGTAAACAGAACCATTGAAAGTGGCACGAAGAGTCATTCAGGTTTGGCAGGAAGGAAGGGAAGCAAAGAAAAGAAAAACTTTCAAAAAGTCTCAAGCTAAACTACACTGTTAAATCCATTTACACTAGTGGTTTAAATCTCAATATAGAGGATATAGTGTCATGGGCCGCTGAGTGGCGCATTGGTTAAGAGCTAGCTTGGGACGCCAGCTGCCTCGGTTCGGGTCCCACATATGAGGGCCAGTCACATTGCCCTCAAAAAAAAAAAAAAAAGGAAACTATGAGAAGATACAGTGTCACCCTTACAGAGTCAAGCTTTGTGCTTTCTACTCCATGTCTTTCCTTTCTTCTTTCTAGACCGTCATGACTAGAGCATGCATCTTGTTGCTCCAACCATAGAGAGAAATTTGTGTAATGCCAGCATTGTTCCTGTGCTATGTTTGTGGATGTGTTATCTCATTATCCTTGTAAGGTAAGCATTGTTATTATTCCTATTCTACAGATGTATAAAGCAAGTCAAAGAGAGGTCTGGTAATGTGCTCAACGGTACTTGATCTCAGGATATCTGATTCCAGAAACTATGCTATTAAAAATTAACAGCTAACATTTGGAGAGTGCTTTACTATGTGTCAGGCATACTAAGTATTTTATATGCAGCACATTAGTTTTTAGTCATAACACAAATTTTAATAGGCACACCATTATTTCCTGCATGTTACGGAGGAGAGAATTTTGGCTTAGAGAGTATATAAGGTTCTTTAGAGAAATAGAATATATGGAGAGGAGAGATTGAGAGAGAAGAGATTTAATTTAACGGGCATATATGGGGGTGCCTGTTAGTTCAGTTGTTTAGAGCATGGTGCTGATAACACCAAGGTTGCTGGTTCGATGCCCACATGGGCCATTGTGAGCTGCACCCTCCTTAAAAAAAAAGAATTGGCATATATGGTCATAGAGGTTGAGAAGTCCTTCAATCTTCTGTCTGCAACCTGGAGAATCTGAAAAACCAGTGGTGTAATTCAGTCTGAGTCTGATGGTCCAGATCCGAGTCAAAGTTTGAGAACCAGTAGCACTGATGCCTGAGGGCAGGAGAAGATGGATGTCTCAGCTCGGAGACAGGCAGTTCTCCCTTCCTCCACCTTGTTGTTCCATTCAGAGGTTCTCTATGGAGTGGATGATGCCCATCCACATTGATGGGGGTGGTCTCCTTTCTTCAGTCTACTGATTCAAATGCTCGTCTCTTTCAGAAACACTCTCACAGACACACGCAGAGAGTGTTTTACCAGCTATCTAGATATCCCTCCTGGCCAAGTTGACACATAAAATTAAACACCACAGAGAGGTTACATGACTCAAGTTCAAAGTGCAAGCACACATTTTATCCACCACATCTACTCATCTATATACTATTACTATGTTCCCCTTCCACGTGATTTCTATGGGTAAACTGTGCTCCTGAGATCAGCCTCTCTACTTGTTTGAGAGACTCCATCTCCTCTCACCTCCTCAAGTATACCAATGCCAGCAATTCTCACCTTTTGCTTATATTTCCCCTCTCTCCTGGATCATTCTCAATAGCAGAAAACATACTATCATTTCTCTCATCCTAAAACAACCAACCAAATAAACACAAACTTTTGACTCTTCTTTTTCATTTAGTTACTGTCCCAGTTCCCTGATGCTATATAGAGAAAAACTCCTTCAGCAGGACTATCTATAATCACTGACGGACTCCAATTCTTCTGTTACCATTCTCTCCCAAATCCAGTGTAGTTAGGTATTACCCACAACTTCACTAACAACTGCTATTTCAAGGTCACGAGTGAGCTTTACATGGCCAAATCCAATGGTCCATTCTGTGTCTTCTTACTGGACCTAACATTGGTATCTGACACAATTGATCACTACATACTCCTACAAATACTTTTTTTCGCTTAACTTCAGGACATTACCATCTCCTGGTTTTATTCCTACCTGATTGCCCATGCCTCTTAGTCTCCTTTAACTGGTTTCACTTCATCACTTGCCCTTTTAATGCTGGAATACCCAAGAACCCAGTTCTTGAACTACTTCTCATCGACACTTACTCCTTAGATGATCTCATACAATTCCACAGCTTTAAATGCCATCTGTATACTCCTGATTCCCAAATGTATATCTGCAAGCCATACCTCTCCCTTCAACTCCACACACCTATAGCCAACTGCCTGCCTATATCTGTCTCCATTTGGATGATCAATAAATATTTCAGACTTGATCATTGCAAAATAGAGTTCATAGCTTTCTTTTCAAAACCTGCTCCACTCACAGACTTACCCAATTCAAATAATGGCAACTTCATTGTATTTGCTTGGACCTAAATCCTCAAATTTCATCATCTATCCCTCTTCTCATACATCTCACATTTAATCTGTCAAAAGAAATCTTTTTAGTCTATCTTCAAATTTTAATTAAATTATACCACTTCTTTTTTTTTCTTTTCAAAGATTTTTTTTTAAATTGGGGAATTGGGGGGAGGAGAACAGCATTGGGGAATCGGGGAAGGGGAACAGACAAGTTGCTGTATTTTTATTCTTCAGCCTAGTTGTGGAGGACATTGCTTCACTGGCCCATGTTGGTATCATCACTGCGCTCTTCCCTGGTGAGGCAGATCAGTCACCGGCCTCTGGATGGCCATTTATGGTGGCTATTGGCAGCTCACACTGGCTGCCAGCCGCTCACGCTGGCTGCCGGCCACTCACTGTAGCCTATGGCAGCCCACTACAGCAGGGGCTGCAGCCTACACCGTCGCCGGGGCTCCCACAGCCCAGCTCCAGGTGGAGCTGTTGTTCACCATCTTTGCTGTAGAGGGCAGTGTCACTGGCCTGATATGTGGGATCCAAACCGGGGCTGCTGGCGTCCCAAGCCAGCTCTTAACCAACATACCACTCGGCCGGCCCTTATACCACTTCTTGACACTTCCATAGCTACCTCTCTGGTCCAGGCCACCATTGTCTTTTCTCTGGATGACTGCATTAGCCTCCTATGGATGTCCTTGATTCCACCATTTGTCCCCATTTAGCTTACCCAACAGAGCAGCCAGAGCAATCTTGCTAAAATGTAAGCCATATCCTACTATTCCTTTGTTCAAAATCCTCCAAGGACTCCCCATTTTTGTTTTTTTGTTTTTTTTCAGAATAACATATAATATCCTTGCAATGCCCAACAATGATCTTCCATGTAAACCCCATTACTTCTTTGAGCTCATCACTTTCTACTCCCCCCTTTCTCTACTTTGCTCCCGGCAAATTGTTCTCTCCACTGTTTCTCAGATATTCCAGCCATTATCCAACTCACAACATTTTCACTTGGTGTTTGCTGTGTCCAGAGTGTCCTTCTTTCTGGTTTATGCCTGGGTTACTGCCTCACTACCTTCATGTTTTTTTTAAAATGTCAACTTCTCTATGAAGCTTACCTGATCACTCTGTTTAAAATTATGTACTATTTCCCTATACTCATGATTATTCCTAACCTGCTGTATTTTTCCTCCATAGCATTAATTATGTTCTAGTGGGCTATAGAATTTACTTATGTGCTGTATGTATTGTTTATTCACATTTTCTCCACTGGAATTTAAGCTCCACATACACAGAGATTTTTTTTTTGAGGGCAGTGTCACTGGCCCTCATATGTGGGACCCAAACTGGGGCAGCTAGCGTCCCAAGCCAGTGCTTAACCAATGTGCCACTTGGCCGGCCCTTGCAGAGATTTTTATCTGTTATATTCACTGGTATTTCTAGAGGATCTAGAATATTTTCTGATACATACTTAGCATTCCATAATTCTTGATTAAGTTGATGAGTGCATATATACATGAATAAAAGAGTGGATCTGGAATCTGAAACTAGTGTAGCTCAGAGGTTCAGAATTCATTTTCTCCATTATCTTGCATTTCAGTTAAACACTGCTGTCCTGGTCCACCCATCTTAGGATCCAACTCCAGAGCTACTTCTATAGCTCTTATTGCCAAACTGCTGTTTTTGGCATTTGCTCATCACATCATCAAATTCTAATGTGCACCAGTAATTGTTAAAATATTGATGAATTGGGCCAGCCAAGTGGCGCGGTGGTTAAGAGCTGGCTTGGGATGCCAGTAGGCCCAGTTCAGATCCCACAGATGAGGGCCAGTGACACTGCCCTCTAAAAAAAAAAAATTGATAAATTATATATTCCAGTTCTATACTGTATTGCTCTGGTATGAAGCTGTTACTTTTCATGTGACCTAAAGAAAATCCTTTCTCATCTCGAGGCTTCCATTTGCTCATCTATAAAATGAAAACTTTAGTTAGAAATTCTCTAAGAACACTTCTCCCTCTGGGAGTTTGAGTCTATGCTACCACAGCACCTTGCTCATAATCCATGTAAGTAAAAGGAGCACACGTTTTGGAGTCAGAGATATGTGAGTTCAATTCCAAGATTCAACATAATTGAACAAGTCTGTTCACCTTTCTGTGAACAGAAAGATACCTTATACCTAGATATCTGAATACCTTATCTGTAAAATGTGATTTAACATCTTCTCTATATTGTAGCTTTTAAGACTGTTGCAAGGATAAAACTAGAGAATATATTTGGAAATGACGAGCACGTTGTGTGTCACACTGTTATAATAATTCAATATGTAGTATTTTTGTATGTAAAATATAGTAAATCATTATTCCTATTTATATGAGCTTGTGAAGTGGTGGGCGAGAGGGGAGACAATTTGGGAGCATACAACACAGCTTTTGGCAGGATAGGGCCTATCATTACATTGACAGAAGACCTAACCAGGTTCTACTAGGGACAAACTACCAAAATGTCACACACTCTTTGTATATATTTATGTTCCGAGTAAGATGCCATCTTACATATTGTGAATGTTGAAGACAACAATTCTTAGACACAAATATACACCCGGCTTATCATTCTCGGTGTCTCATGCATTTATCCCTCATTCATAAAATGAATGCTTTCTAGGGACAGAAGGTAACTACCACGCTTTCTTTGCATTATCTACAATTTATAGTTCAGTGCTGTGAACACAGCAAGGGGGAAGATATGCTTAACTATTGATAATTATGCCTCTAGTTTGTATAATGCCTTAGTTAACAGAACCTTTTATATCGATTTCATCTCATAAAGTAGGTTTTGTGATAATCCCCAAATCACAGATGAGTAAATTAAATATCATCAAGATGGAGTGATTTCATGAATGAAACTTAGCTAGCAAGGGCAGACGTGTGGTCTAATTCCCTGTCTCCTGATGAGACGCGGGATTGTAACGATGGCACTAAATCTTCTATTTTGAGATTTGGGCCTCTGGTATAATTCAATTTTAACAAGTAATTTAGCTTGGGGACTTTTAGAAAGTTTTGTTCTCTTTTCTTTGCCTCCTTTCCGCCAAACCTTAATGACTGTTTATTACACATTTACTATACAGACCAGGTTCTAGTTACTTGGCCTAATGCTGGCCCTGTGACTTGGGAGAGGTTTTGCATCTGTATGAGATCCATTTCTGGCTCCAACTTAGATCTGCATAACATATGCAAAGGTTGCAATAACTGGCTTAACTGCACCTTTCCCTACCCAACAGACAAAGGAAACTCAATAGAAAATTCCATTACAGGCCAAAGCAATTTACTTCCTGGTTAGAAACTATAAAACTTCAGAAGAAACAAAGACTCCACACAGTCGTTTCCAGCAGACTCTGCCCAGCCGACCCTTCTCTCACTGTAATAAATCTTCCTTCTGTATTTCTACCTGCCTTGTGCAAGCGAGCAGTGTAACATTTCCTATCTTTAAAGCCATCCCTTAGCAATGGAGCTAATTTGCCTCCAGAATGCAGCAGTCCAATTATGCCCTCTTTCCAAACCCTGCCGTTGTTAGCTTTTAGCACAACACCTCTTACAAGTAAATGTTAATAAACGTTGGTAGTACTTGTCCTTGGGGAGTCCCTCCATTAGCTCTGCTATCTGCTGGATTGTCTGCAGCCACTCACTGAGCACCCTCTTTGGCCCAGTGCTTCCCTGTGAGCACACTGTATCTGGGCATCATTTGCTTGGATACACACTATGTGTCAGCAAATCAGGTTCTGTACTTAGGTAAATAAGGCCTTCCACTTCCCCCTACAGTCATGACACGTATAAGCATATGTGTAAGCACTGTTATTCTACAGCTACCAAGCAGCTTTAAAGCTAGAGAAAGGATAAAGAGAAATAAAGACATAAAATAAGAAACATGGCTGCTCGCTCATGGGCTGTGAAAGAATTCATGAGTCAGGTAGGAATATGGAAGATTTATTAAAGTAAGAGGAGGGTTGGCTGGGCAGAGTCTGCTGGAAACTAACCGAGTTGAGTCTTTGTTCTTAAGTATTATATTTTCCTATAGTTGGGGCTGGGAGAAGGTGCTTAGGCTAAGCTGGTTATCACAACCTTTGCATATATTATGCAGATTTAAATTGGAGCCAGGAGTGGATCCCATACCGATGCAAAACCTCTCCCAAGTCACAGGGCCTGCACTGGGCGGAAGTAAATAGAAACATTGAAACTGATATGCAGAGTAAATGTATAAGAAGCAGAATCATTAAGAGGCAAAGAAAAGAAAGCTTTCAAATATTCCCAAGCTAAATTGCATTTGTTAATTTGAATTATACCAGAGGTCCAAATCTCAAAAATAGAAGATTTAGTACCACCATTACAATCCCTGTCTTAATAAGAAAGACTTGCAGAAAGGAGACAGAACTTAAAGAGAAAATGTCAGTTCCTTTCTGGACCTCCACATTAATGGACACACAGTCTTGAGCACATCACCTAACATCTCAAGATTAGTTTTATCAGTTTTAAGATGGAGATTCAGTCAGGGTTCTCCAGAGAAACAAAAGTAATAATATAGATAGACAGACAGACACAATTGTGTGCACACACACACACACACACACACGTGCACAAATATATACCCTAAGAGATTTATTTCAAAGAATAGGCTTATTCAATTGTAGGGGTTGGTAAGTTTGAAATCCATAGAGTAGACCATTAGTCTGGAAACTCTTGGGCAGGAGCTGATGCTGCAGTCATGAGGCAGAATTTCTTCTTCAGGGAGATCTCAGGTTCACTCTGAAAGCCTTTCAACTGATTGGATGAGGCCCAACAACATTATCAAGGTAACCTCCTTTACTTAAAGTCAGATGATTATGCGTGATAAATAACCACATCTAAAATGTACATTCACAGCAACACCTGAATATAAGGTTGGACCATTAAGTTTGTGAACTCATCCTAGAAAAAGTGCTGCATACCTCACTGCTGAAGATCACTATGGTCACCTTTGAAGTACTCCCCTTGGGAAGCTAGGCACCGATGCCAGTGCCTAGTCCACCCTTTAAAGCAATTTTGGAGCTCTTTTTCTAGAATGACCATCAGAGCTGTCGTCATATTACCCTTGATGTCCTGAATGTCATCCAAATGTCTTTCTTTCAATATTTCCTTTATCTTGGGTAAAGAAAGAAGTCATTGGGGGCCAGACCAGGTGTGTAGGGAGGATGTTCCAATATAGTTATTTGTTTACTGGATAAAAACTCCCTCACAGCCAGTGCCGTGTGAGCTGGTGCATTGTCATGATGCAAAAGCCATGAATTATTGGTGAAAAGTTCAAGTCGTCTCACTTTTTCACGCAGCCTTTTCAACACTTCCAAATAGTTCACTGTTTGTCCAGTTGGTACAACTTCCTAATGAATACTTCCTCTGATATCAAAAAAGGTTAGCAACAAGTTTGTGAACTTAATTGTCTGACTTCGTAAGTGAATAACTAGGTACTATAACCTAGCGAAGCTGATACAAAACTATCAAAGGGATGATGATGATGATGATGATGATGATGATGATGATGATAGAGGAGGAAATAGCTGTCTTTAAATTTATGAAAATTAAGTTCAAACACTCTTTTTTTTTTTTTGAGGGCAGTGTCACTGGACCTCATATGTGGGACTGAACCGGGGCCGCTGGCTTCCCAAGCCAGCGCTTAACCACCGCGCCACTCAGCCGGCCCCAAACACTCATTTTAAGTGTCTAGCACAACATCTGGCATATAGTACAATTTCAATAAATATTACTCCAATACAATCAGAAGCAAACATATGGGGGTGAGGAGTTATTTGTCTTGTGACTCTTTTTTATCCCAGTTACTCCTCTGACTTCATTTGATTTTGGCATAGACTCAACTATATGTCCTCAGAGATCTAAAGCTTAACTGACTTAGGACAAAGGTATGGCACCTGAGAGTGATTTTCAGATATATTATGGTTGAAAGAGAGCTCTGTACTTCCCCTATAGAGATAACAATTCTCATTACTTCCAACCTACTGCCAAAACCCTAATATATTATTATATTTCCATTATGCTATTTTAGCTTTTAGTTTTCTATAGGCTATAGCAATTTATTCATATTAAAAGAAAAAATCTTTCTAGGTTTTTGAGGCTGAAAGTAGCTAACCTCATAACGTCATCAAATAAGGGAAATTACATATGCAGAAAGGACGCATTTTATTTTTATATACTTCTCAATGCATACTTATACAGATTGCTGTGGTAAAGTAGAAATGGCTTTAGCCTTAGGTTCTGGAAGAGAGCTTTCATTGTGGTTCTGCTGCTTACTAGCTGTACGACCTTGAGCAACTCAGCCTCTGAATTGCCCTTTCCTTATCCATTATATTATAAAACTACCATTGTCCATTCTGTAGGTTTATGGATGTTTTGTTTTTTAAGACATAATACATGAAAAGCTATTTGAATACTGACTTGCTTACTGAAAATGCCTGATAAATATTGACTGAATCAAAATATAAACACAACATGGATATTATATAAGAACTTCACCTAGATAATATGAATATCCAAAAGAATGCAGAGTTAGTTTGTTCTGCAACGAACTAAACACAGCATTTTCCACGCATAATTTTCCATGAATTTTTCATTGGCATTCACACCAGAATTTTCAAGATCTGTTTTGTGCATAGGTCTCTTGTACAGATGATAACATTTTCCTGATTATGCATTTTTTGTCATATGAAGGTATCTGGATACTTTTTTCAGCACAGCCAGTGTGGTAAGAGTAATCAGAGCTTGGATATAGACCAGGTTATAGAACAGGGATGAACACTATTAAGACAAAGGATCAATGAATAATCAAGGTCAGTTTGCCAGTGAAGGACCAGTTACTGGCAATGAGAAGCAGGATTAGAAACATAGGAGGTTAGATTTCAATTGCTAGGCAAGTTCAATTTATTTTCAAGGGATTGTGATCTGGCTGCAAGTGCAAGATGAAGCACATAAAAAAGTGAAAAGTCAAGTTGCCAGCTATAGAAGAGTAAAAATATCCAAGAGAAGGAGTGCAGCATCCACAGTGATACCTGCCTCCCGGATGCTTCAATGCTATGAAGGCTACATGGTCCCCCTTATTCTCAGTTTACATTCTCCCTCATGGGTCTTGATAAATATCTTGGGGCTCTGAATGTGAACAAAGAGAGTTTTATTTTCTTATTTAATAAAAAGTTGCAAATTTCTATTGGTAGAAAGAATGTTCATGTGCTTTAATAGGCATTAATTGGGAAAGACGTGACCTGAGTTTCTGCTTGAGCTTATACACCTTAAGGAAAGCGAAAAGGACACATTTTCAAGATTTTCATAATATCTACATTTCATGTTGTTCATTTATGCTACAATGGGTGTTACCATCTCAACATTTATGCGGATCCTTTCAGATTTTGTTCTATTATTTTTCTGTCAATTTTTGTTTGCAATGTTATTTTTTTCACTCCTTTCCTTTCATGAGGAATTTTTCCAGATAATCTTCTTGAGAAGAAAAGCTTGATAAATTTAAATGTAAAAGGCAATATTGAGAGTAGAGACCAGTGGGCAAAGAGGTAATACACAAAATCCAGGGGCCATTATTCCTTATTGACAACTGGATCCTTTCTGACAATGATGACATATTGTGACTTAATTCACATTCACTGAGCAGCCAAGCAGAGTGAATAATAATCAAACCGTGGCCCAAAATTTAATGAAATAATAGACCAGAGATAAGCAGGTTTACTTAGAGGTATTTTTTCATCACTATTCATAGCACATCATCCCAAGGTAACAGCTGATGAGATGTCAAATCTCCAAACTATATTTCAGGGCAAAATAAAACCATTAGATGTTAGACATTGCACAAAATGACATAATAATTGCTCTGATAATTGAGCTCCAGTTAAGCTTCATGTATGCTCATTTACATAACCAGTGTGTAGTATTTGCAATAAAGATCATATCCTGTAAACACACACACACACACATGCACACACACGCACGCACACCGTAAATGCAAAAATCTCGGTGATATATCCTTTAAATATAATTCTTGGACAGGATTCTTAAAGCAATTGATTTGTTGTCAGATGGCCTACTTTGAATCATATCTTCTCTATCTAGACTAGTCACTTAGTCTCTTTAAGTTTCAGTGTTCACACCTATAAAATGGTAATAATAACACTTCCTTATTTTTCTACGTAGGTTCAAATAAGGCAATGTATGGGAAAGATAATTTTAAGTGACAAGTGCTATACAAATATATTACTACATTAGGAATTATTTTATTAGTTACAGATCCATCTGTGAATTCTAAACAATTCTATTGATTAAAAACAAAAAGGTTGGGCCGGACGAGTGGCGCATTGGTAAAGAGCTGGTTTGGGATGCCAGCGGCCCCAGTTTGGATCCCACATATGAGGGCCAGTGACACTGCCCTCTACAGCTAACAAAACAAAACAAAAATGTAGTAACTATCACTTTACCATTAATTTTATCCATGTGCAGATAACTATAATATTGTTTAGAAAAATACACTCAAACTTAGGCAACTAAGTATAAGTTGTCCCTTCAAAGTGGATCTTTGGAGTTTGTATTTAAATGGGCATTGAATTGAGCACTTAATATTTATAATACATTTTGCGAGGTATTTTATAAATGTCAGCAGTTAATCCTTACACAGTCCTGATGCATAGGTGTAAATTAACTCCGTTTTGCAAAGAAGAAATGGGAGATGAAAGAGATGTCCCAGGTCATGGCATGACTTACTGGTGTAACTGCTGTCATTCAAAATTTGGGGAATTGACTGTATAGGCAAAACCTAAGAAAGAGTTGTTTACACTATAACATGTGTCTCAAGACCTAAGAAAGTTAGTAGTCTTCTATATTTGGAAACTATGAAAGAAAATGGATTGCCCAAATAAGAGGCTATATTTTGAGTCAAATTTAGAAAACAAATTGAGTAACCAAGATTCAGCAAGATACTAAGATTGATTGCCTTCAAAGTCAAGCTGGAGGATTTTACCTTAGCTGAGTGGGTATTTTAAGTTATTGAATAAGGTAATGCCATGATGAAACCAGTAATTTAGGAAGATGAGGCTGATAGTGGTTTCCAAGATTTTGAACAATTTGAAAATTTAAATGTGGGACTTGAGAATTGATAGAATGTTACAAATATACACATAAAATTTAAGGTTCTTTAAAAATATATTAATGCACAAAGTTTTTAACAGATATTTATGCTTATATATTTGGGACATATATCATGACTTAATGGGAACATTAATGGGTTTTGATGAGTTGAACTTGTCAGACGCCAACCAACCTTTAGGGCTATTTATTTATTTATTCACAAGCAATTATGTATTTTCCATTTTTGGGCCTCTTTTTGATATATATTTTATGTTTTTATTTATAGTTACATTTTCATTTTTGTATTATCCTTTCTTTTTTGATGTACACCAAAATACAAATAGTGAAAAATTAACCATATGAATGGTAAAATAATGTTTTGTCCTTAGGGAGAATTTATGGAGTTTTCTTTGCATTGGATATACCAAATAAATTAGGGCAAGGAAAAATATGTGCTAGATAAGTAAAGGAAATATTTATGTGTGTGTGTGTGTGTGTGTGTGTATGTGTGTGTGTGTGTGTGTGTGTGTGAGAGAGAGAGAGAGAGAGAGAGAGAGAGAGAGAGAGAGAGAGAAGAGAAGAGAGGCAGAGACAGAGAGAGACAGAGAGATTGATTTCATTTAAAATCCAAAACTCGGGCTGGCCGAGTGGCGCACTGGTTAAGAGCTGGTTTTGGGATACCAGCGGCCCCAGTTCAGATCCCACATATGAGGGCCAGTGACACTGCCCTCTACAGCTAACAACAGCTCCACCTGGAGCTGGGCTATGCGAGCCCCGGCGATGGTGTAGGCTGCAGCCCCTGTTGCAGTGGGCTGCCATAGGCTACAGTGAGTGGCAGGCAGCCAACGTGAGCTGCCAATAGCCATGGTGAGCGACCATCCAGAGGCCGGCAACCGATCTGCCTCACCCGGGAAGAGCACAATGAACATGGGCCAGTGAAGCAACATCCTCCACAACTAGACTGAAGAACAAAAGGACAGCAACTTGTCTGTTCCCCTTCCCTGATTCCCCAATGCTGTTCCCCTCCCCAAATTCCCCAATAAAATCTTAAAAAACAAAACAAAAGTCCAGCTGGAATAACCATACAACGTTTACATTAACAAAGTTTACATTAACATCGATTATGTAGTATAGAGCGTATCAAGGCTTGAAAATATCCATAAATGGCACTGTAAGTTATCTGATTTTTTTGAATTAGTTTTTGTTTTCATAGGCCACCTTTTTTTCACTTTCATGTTTCTATCATTTCTCATGTTTTAACTATTAGATAATTACTGTTAAAAATGTGTTCTGTATCCAGTGACAAATGCTTATGTGCATACTCTTTATAAATAATATTGGGGTATTCATCTTACAAAACCAATTATAAAAGGAGTATTTTGACTGGAAATCTAAAAGAACTGGGGACCCACACCTCCTCACTCAATACTCCATAGAAGTTACTGAAAGTATACATGCATTCTTAGAGTCATGCCTACCCCAGAAACATAAAAGATAGTGTTCTTATATCTTGGAAGACAGAAGCAAATGGTTCTAAATGGTGTAGGAATAAAGTCATTTTAATTGAAATCAAGTTGCCTGTATAAGTAGGGAGAAAATGCTGAAGGAACTACATCAATTAATGATCATTGTTTGCTTCTCTGTGTATGTGGGAGGGTGCTGGGTGAGGTATGAAGAGAAAAGGGAAAAGTCAGAAAAAATAAATAAAAAAGTGTCCATGACAAAGACAGCATGTATATAATCCCAGTTATATTAATATTTGGTGCTGCCTGTGCCTCCACCAAATGGTAATATCTTGTTATGTTATATTGATGGATTCTCAATTTTTGTTCTCTTCCTTACAATCTACATATTTGATTTTTTACAGTGGGCATCATATTATCAATTTAATCATGACAAAGATAAAGATCTGAGTGGACAGATGAAAAGAAAGTAGAGAGAGCAGAGTATCGGAAAAATTAGAGCATTCCCTCTATCTCTCTCTCTCTCCAAAAACTAAGCAATTTGTGTTTTTCACAATGAACTAATAGAAATTTGGAGTCAACAACCATAAACAGAAGGTGTAGATCATGCAGCAATTATCAGAGTAATTAATTAACAGTATGTGGAAACAGTGGATAGGTCTGGCCCAAGACTTATTCATTTATTCTGAATGGTAGTGGCATTTGCCTCTAGAATAGTGTCCAGTAAAACCAAATTAAGGGGCCGGCAGAGTGGCTCTGTTGGTTAAGAGCTCGCTCAAGACTGCGAGCTGAGCTCTGAGCAATAGCAGTTCGATGCCCAGCCCGAGATGAACAGCTGCTGAGCTGCCAACAGGTAGCAGGATGGCTCAGCTAAAAAAAAAACCAAATTAAGGACTGAATTGGAAATGGTTTTGATTGTAAGTACTAGTGCTAGAGAGAAGCAGAGACCAGTCTTCTGTAATTCCAATCCCTTCAAGTACAGGGCTGAGAAAAGAGGAAAAAAAGAAGTTTGATTCTTTTTTCCAAACTCTTAAGATAGTGTCCAACTATCTTAGTTCTCCTAGTGATAAAATTGGGAAAATCCCAGGTAAATCAAGATGCATTGATTCTTTTTTTTTTTTTTCAAGACTTTATTGGGGAATTGGGGAAGGGGAACATTGTGTTTTTCCAGGACCCATCAGCTTCAAGTCAAGTTGTTGTTCTTCGATCTTAGTTGTGGAGGGTGCAAGCTCAGCTCCAAGTCCAGTCACCACTTTCAATCTAGTTGCAGGAGGGGTACAGCTCACCATCCCATGCTGGAGCTGAACTGGCAACCTTGTTGTTAGGAGCACATGCTCTCACCAGCTGAGCCATCTGGTCACCTCTTGGCAGCTCAGCGGCAGCTCAGCTCGGGCGCAGCTTACTGGCCCATGTGGGAATCGAACTGGCAACTTTGTTGCTCAAAACTCACACTCTAACCAACTGAGCCACCCGGCTGGCCACCTTTTTTCTTTTAATTAAAGTTTATTGGGGTGACTGGTTAGCAAAGTTACATAGATTTCAGGTGTACAATTCTGTAATACATCATGTATATATCCCATTGTGTATTCACCACCCAGAGTCAGTTCTCTTTCCATCACCATATATTTGATCCCCTTTACCTTCATCTACCACCCCTCCCCCTTACCCTCTGGTAACCACTAAACTATTGTCTGTGTTTATGAGTTTTGTTTCTTCATTTGTTTTTCTGGTTCTTTTGTTGTTTTCAGTTTCATATCCCACATATCAGCAAAATCATACCGTTCTTGACTTTTTCTATCTGACTTAGTTCACTTAACATGATAATCTCAAAATCTATCCATATTGTTGCAAATGGCACTATTTCATCTTTTCTTATGGCAGAATAGTGTTCCATTGTGTATGTATATCACATCTTTTTTTTTTTTTTAAGCTGAGCCATTCTGCCACCTGTTGGTAGCTTAGCGGCAGCTCAGCTCAGGCTGGGCATCAAACTGCCATTGCTCAGAGCTCAGAGCTCGTACTCTTGAGTGAGCTCTTAACCAACTGAGCCACTCAGCCGGCCCTGAATATCACATCTTTTTTATCCAATCATCTATCAAAGGACACTTTGGTTGTTTCCATGTCTTAGCCACCTAGGATGCATTGATTCTTATGCTCTATCTATTCCAGAGTGATATTTCTCTGTTTAAAACCTTTTGAATGTGTCTCTTTTCCTACATAAAGACCAAGCTCCTTATCCTTTATAAAGACCTACATAAAGACCAAGCTCCTTATCCTTGGTGATACAAATGGGAACGTGCATAGGAGAGATGTCATTTGTCCAGCAGATGAATGGAGCATGTAAGTGTGTAATGGTGATTGCAGGATTTTCCATATACCAAAAATTCCCTATATTCTGAACAATGCTTATTAAAGGCACTTAAATATAGTATTATAAGACACTAGCTATCTTAGAGTTACCCAACTTGTCAACACTATCTTCTACATTTAGAAAAACAGTCTCTTGCCTTTTTTTCCCTTTAGCACACACTTAAAACGTAATGAACTTCAATGAAAAAGATTTGGCTTTATAAGCTTCATTACTATAATAGTAAAATACATACCAAATGCAATTATAAGAATCACAATTACTACTGCAGTGAATTCTACGTTGTTTTTCCTCTGTGTCGTTCACTTCCGATTCACAGTTCCAGGTTTCAGCATCCTTTTGCTAAGCTTAGATCATTTGCTGTAAGAGATAAGAGATAGTATCTGACCTTATAAACTTCTCACACAGGGATGACCAATTTTCTAAAATCTCAGGAAGAAGTTTTAAATGAAGAGAAACCAAAATAAACAAAGACCAACATCAATTCATGCCTTGCCTCTTTTGATAATCACCTCAACCATAATAGATAGGTACTTTGCTTATCTCCATTTTCTGATGAAGAAACAGGTTTAGAAAGGTTAAGTAATTGCCCTAAATATGCAGTTATTATGTGCCTGACTCTGTATTTAAACTTGGGTTATGTTACTTCAGAGAGCAGTCACTGAATATCTTTACAGCAAAATAGTAGCAATATCTTCATATGGGTGAAGCTTTGAATGTTTTTCCCTGATATTCAGCTTTACTATTCTTATTTATTGGAATCGGTGTTTATTCTCAAGAAAACTTATTTCATTTGCATACAAGGGGAGTATTTGGCATTTCTAGAAATCAAAGTGAAAGTTCAAATAAGTAAAACAAAATTTCCTTGGGAGCTGAGAAGTCAATTCTTGGAGATGTGCACAACATCACAAGTCAATCATTGGAATAATAAAAACTGAAATTTTGCCCAGCCTTTTGAATGAAATCAATGTTTTCTTGGCTTATTGAATAATATGTGATAAGAAAAGCGATAGTACAGTGGAAGAACAGCTGTCAGTTTGGATGAGATAACCACACATAATGTCAACGGCTATCTTAATTAAAGAGAATATCTTCAGTTTCATCAGTGTTGAAGAGACAATTGGGACCTATGTATCCAAGGTTATAAAAATTGAACTCTGGAAAATCAGAATTGATTTGAATAAAATGTATGATCAAGCCTATGATAGCACAGTCAGTGTGAGTGGAAAACGTAACTGAATTATAACCAAGTTTAAAGAGGAAAACCAAAAATATTAGAAATGCATTGTTGTGCACATTCTATTTGGTTTTAACTGGGGTAGGGTTTTTGTGAGAAATAACTCTAAGTCTCAATTCAGTCATTTATTTGTATGGTGCTGTTTAAGTATCTGTGAAAATATTAGCAATATTTCAAACAGATCTAAGCAGAGCAAAATTGTAACACCAGGAAGCTATATACTTTGTTAATAACCTGATGAAGTTTACATTATTGTATATTATTTTCTGGGATAAAGAAGTTCCTGAGATTACTGAACTTTTGGACCTTGAATCAACATCTATTTTCAATGTGCAGGTAACCTATTAATTGAATGATTTCCTGATGCTAGTTCCCAAATTCAAAATTCTAGTTTGTTTGCTTTTTAAATCATTTGTTATATGTTACAGGAATTCTTTATACAGAACCTCACAGAGGAATGTGTAGATGGTTTCTTTGCCTCTAAAAATAGAAGCAATACTTTATTTTTTATCATCTGAAGAACAGGATGCATAATTCAAAATCATTTGTAATAGTGGAGGAGTGGATTATGTCAATTATTATTCTCTAAATCAGCACCATTAAATAGAACTTTTTTCAATGATGGAAATTTTCTGTATCTGCACAGTCCAATACATTAACCACTAGGTGCAAATGGCTACTAAGTACTTGAAATGTTGCTAGTGTGATTGAGGGACTAAACTTTTAACGCTATTTAATTTGAAGTAATTTGAATATAAATTTAAATAGCCCCATGTAGCTAATGGCTATGTATTGATCCATGCTGCTCTCAGATTTTAAAATAGGAAAACCTTGTTTGCAAAGGTCAAGAAACCTTCCCCATTCATCAAAAATAGGTCAGGGCAATTAAGATGTGCATTTTATCCTATTGAGACAGCTGAATGGTATTCAATTATTCTTTAATATAAAAGATTGAATGCACTATTACTAAATTTGTATTCATACTTTTAAAAGAAAATCTTCTAGAATGACAGAGCCTCTAAGTATTCCGTTTTTTTCTCACTGAAGTCTCCTCAACATTTTACACAAAGTTTATTAGGCATAGAGTAAGCTCTAGATAAATATTCATTTACTAAATGAATGGTGAAACAAAAGTAAATGAATATCAGAAGAACTATTTAAATGGGGGGAAAAATGTTAAATCAGTGGCCAGAAAATGTCCAATGATAGTACAGACTTAAATGTAAAGTTATTCTAAAACTTTGAAATTACTGGCACTATCCAAAATTCAACCCCGCTCATGAATATTTCAACTTAATCAATTTTGACTGTTTGTTTATTCTTCAGTAATGTTCATCTCATCTCAGAGCTATTGCATATTGCTTTGACAAGTATTCAATGCTCATTTTCATTCAACAATTTTTTTTGAGGGCAGTGTCACTGGCCCTCGTATGTGGGACCCGAACCGGCTGCTGGCTTCCCAAGCCAGCGTTTAACCACTGCGCTACTCGGACTGCCCTCATTCAACAAATATTGATGGACACTTACTATCTTCAGGCACTGTTAAAAAGGCCTTATGTTGGGTAAGACTGTGAAGTCCGTTGGAATCCAGCCCTGTGGCATACTGTGTAACTTTGGGCAAATTATTTACCCTTGTCATACCTCAGTTTCTATTTCTGAAAAATGGAATAATTATAGGACATATATATAGGGTTGTTCTGAGGATTAAGTGATCCTCAAAACAATACACATATAGAAAATTTAAAATAGTCCCTTGTTGGGCTGGCTGAGTGGCTCAGTTGGTTAAGAGCTCGCTCAAGAGTGCGAGCTGAGCTCTGAGCAACGGCAGTTCAATGCCCAGCCCGAGCTGAGTTGCCATTTAGCTGCCAACAGGTGGCAGGATGTCTCAGCTAAAACAAAAATAATAATAAAATAGTCCCTTGTATATAGTAGGCACATAATAGATATTATATAGTAGGCACATAATAGATATTAGTTATTAAGTGCTGGGGAGTCAAGCAATAAGCCAATTAAACAGGGTCTAAGGTTTGTTTTCTTTTTGAGGGCAGTGTCACTGGCCCCCATATGTGGGACCCGAACCTGGGCCGCTGGCTTCCCAAGCCAGCGCTTAACCACCACGCCACTCGGCCGGCCCCAACAGGGTCTATGTTTTTATGCAGCTTAATTTGACCCTCAGTATAACAGGGAAACTGGTCCTTGACATTTATCAACTGTATCCAATAGACTTTTTATTTGATATTTTTTTGGATTTAAAAGCATTTTATAAATAATTTACAGAATTAAGAACAAAGGGATAGTGAAAAACAAGTCCATAACTTTAATAAGAATTTAAACATGGTAAATCTCTTTGTACCAAATAATTTTGGCACACAAACATCTTGAAATATAAAAAAAAAAATACTGTCCAATATCCTTTTAACAAAATGTTATGGGTCAGGTATTTGTATAAAAATATTGAGTGATATAGTTCTTTCTGTTGAAGGACTGGAATGCTATGTCATATTTATATCTCTGTCTTTAGAAATATACTGTTTACTTACAAATTACTGAACCTGAGAAAGTTCAATTTGAATAATGTCATATGAAGATTCATGTAAGGTGAGATTTCTTCTTTAATATAATCAGTTCCATCATCATCATTAGAGTATAGAGTGCTGCTATATATTTCTTTGCATTCATCTTCTTCTTTTTTTTTTAAATTGGGGAATTGGGGGAGGGGAACACCGTTGGGGAATTGGGGAGGGGGAACAGACAAGGTGCTGTCTTTTTGTTCTTCTGTCTTGTGGAGGATGTTGCTTCACTGGCCCAAGTTGGTATCGTCATTGTGCTCTTCCCGGATGAGGCAGATTGGTCGCTGGCCTCTGGATGGTCACTCACCACGGCTACTGGCAGCTCACACTGGCTACCGGCCACTCACTGTAGCCTATGGCAGCTCACTGCAGCAGGGGCTGCAGCCTACACCGTCGCCGGGGCTCACACAGCCCAGCTCCAGGTGGAGCTGTTGTTAGCTGTAGAGGGCAGTGTCACTGGCCCTCATATGTGGGATCCGAACTGGGGCTGCTGGCATCCCAAGCCAGCTCTTAACCAATGTGCCACTCGGCCAGCCCCTGCATTCATCTTTTGATTGGTCTAATAATTGTGAGATGTTATCCTCTGTCAACTTTCTTCTTTTTGCTTTTGTAGCTGAAAAAAATCTAAATTCCTGGTTGTGATCAATGAATGGTAAAACCGAATATAAAGATATTTCATCTGATCTTGTATAATTTATTGAAAGATCACTCAGTACTTTGGGCAATGCATTAAACAAGCTGAGTATTGACAATTTCTTTCACTGTCACATCATTTTCTTGGCCATTCCATCATAATTCTTTCATATTATATTAGTTGTTTTAAACATAGTTTGGAATTATTGATAAGTAATCGTGAGTAATGATGAAATAATTTATGCAATGATGAAAAGTAAAACTCTTTCAAGATATTGAAAAATTAAGTTAATTAAGATCCCATAGTGCTGTCTTACATTAATTAAAGGGTTCAATGGATCTGTAAGGTAATTGCAAGATAGAATGAGTGTTATTTATTTAAAAAAGTGAAGTTGCTCTTTATCCTTTGGAAGACCTCTAAGAAAGAATGGAACTCATGAAATATTAATCCTTACATATAGTTAAGATGGCTCAAAAAAAAACCCTCAAAAATGAAAATCAGGTCCAATGGACCATAATAATATACTAATAGGTAAGATCCAGAGAAAGAGGCAGATATCAAACAAATAATCAGGTAAATTAGATGATAAAAACAGTGATAAATGCAAGAAAGGAAACTTTTAATTACTATGGCAGAGTTAAAACAGGTTTCTTAATATAAATTGATGAGTCAAGGATATTGCCCTGAGGAAGTGAGATTGAAGTTATGATAAGAAGGATGAGAAGCAATTAACCTGGTGCAATGTAGAAATAATAGACTACCAGCATATGGAAAGGCTCTGAGGCAGGAGAGAATTTGGCAACTTGAAGAACTGAAATAAAGACTGTGTTGGGCCGGCGGAGTGGCGGGGTAGTTAAGCGCTGGTTTGGGAAGCTAGCAGCCCCGGTTCAGTTCCACATATGAGGGCCAGTGACACTGCCCTCAAAAACAAACAAACAAACAAACAAACAAACAAACAAACAAAAAAGATTGTGTGCTGTGAGCAGGGAGAAAGTGTTCCAGTGACATGAGATGAAGCTGGAGAGGCGAGTCTCAGCCCAGTAAAAGGAGGCCCTGTAGGTCATAATAAAGAGATGGAATTTTACCCGAAGTGCAATGAGAAACCACTGAAGAGCACTAAGTATGGAGATGATATAATCACATTTGCTTTTAAAAATCACTAAGGTAGGGGGCAGCTGGTTGGCTCAGGTGGTTAGAGTGCAGACTCTTAACACCCAGGTTGCTGGTTCGATTCCCACATGGGCCAGTGAGCTGAGCCCTCCACAACTGGATTGAAGGCAATGACTTGACTTGGAGCTGATGGGTCCTGGGAAAAACACACTGTTCCCCAGTAAAGTTTATTAGAAAAATCACTGAGGTAGTATGTGCTCATTATAAAGATAGACAATGCAGAAATATAGGAAAACAAATAATAAAAGAGTCCTCTTGAGTTCAATACCAAAAATTTGCTGTGTTTTCTCAGTCTCTTTTGCTTAATATGCATATGTATCTGCAGATAAGCACATTTCTTATATTAATTATGATTACACCATTAATCCTCTGAACCTCTCATTCAACATTACATTTTACATATGTTTCCATGCCGGAATCTATATTGACCTATCTTATTCTGCCAATGGCTGCCTAGCATTTTACTATGCCAGGGATTGCCAAACTTTTTCTGAAAAGAGCCAGTTAGTAAATATTTTAGGCTTTGAAATCCAAGAAACCACATATTCTGTTATTGTAGTATGAAAGCAGCCATATACAATGGAAAAAAAAAAAAACGGCTGTGTTCACAGGTTATATTGTATATAGCAGGTTGTGAGAAGGATTTGACCTTACCTATGGATTGTAGTTTGCCAGCTCCTGGAATATAATATCATTTATTTGTATTTTTGTTTTTGTTTTTGTTTTCTTTTTTTGTTGTTTTGTTTTGTTTTATTTAGCTGAGCCATCCTGCTACCTGTTGGCAGCTCAGCAGCTGCTCAGCTTGGGCTGGGCATCGAACTGCTGTTGCTCAGGGCTCAGCTCGCACTCTTGAGTGAGGTCTTAAGCAACTGAGCCGCTCAGCAGGCCCCTATAATATCATTTATTGATGAGGTTGCCATTCATTTTTAAAAACCTACACTTCTTAAAATTAAATACCCATGCATGCTTATAAAAATTGAAACTATACAGGGCCAGCCAAGCGGCATGTTGTTGAGGAGTTGGCTTGGGACTCCAGCTCTGAGCAGCAGGGCCCTGATGCGGATCCCACACGAGGGCCAGTGACACTGCACCCTCTACAGCTAAGATGGTGAACAACAGCTTGACCTGGAGCTGGGCTGCTGTGAGTTGCCGGGTATGGTGTAGGCTGCCATGTGCTACCGTGAGTGGCCAGCAACTGGCCTACAGCTGGCCTGAGCTGCTGTGAGCCGCCATGAGAGGCCGTCCAATGGCCGGCGAGCAACTGCCTCACCCTGGAAGAGCGCAATGATGATACCAACATGGGCCAGTGAAGCGACATCCTCTGCAACTAGACTGACAAACAAAAGGACAGCAGCTTGTCTGTTCCCCTTCCCCAATTCCCCAATAAAATCTTAAAAAAGAAATAAAAAAAATGGAAGCTGTACAGAAGGCTTTAAAATTCAAAGGAATCATTTTTTTTCTCTCCTTTCATTCCTTAGCCCCATTCAACAAATATAAGCATTTTTTGTCAGTTTCTATCTTTTAGTTCTTCGGGTGGTTATCATTATAATTTAAAATAATATTCTTATACTGTTATTTCTTGATTTAGGGGCATGCTGATTACATAATGCTAAAAAAGTAAAAAACATATTGACTTTCTTTTTTTTTTTTTTGAAAGATTTTATTGGGGAATTGGGGAAGGGGAACAGCCAAGTTATTGTCCTTCAATCTTAGTATCATCCATTGGTAGCTCAGCTCAAGCGCAGCTCACTGGCCCATGCAGGAATCAAATGGGTGACCCTGTTGCTCTCAATCAACTGAGCCATTCAGCTGGCCCCACATCTTGACTTTCTAATGTTCAAAAGAAAAAGGTTTTACTGTATTGTTATTTCCTACTTTCTCTCTTCATTGTCCTTCTCTCTCAACATAATTATAAGTGTTTTATTTCTATTGAGATTTGTAATTTCTACAGTTTATTCAGTGACTATATGAAGTATTTTGTGCTTTGTTTCTAGGTTAAAAATTGGAATAATTAAAAAAGCATTAGCATTATTATGATTATATAAGTATATTTACCACAGAACCAAGTAATGACAGATCTTTATGCCACTGAGATCCAAATGCTAGAAGGAGACTATCTCAAGAATTGAGATTATTATGCTAAGCAAAATAAGTCAGACAGAAGAAGTCAAGAACCATATGATTTCACTCATATGTGGGATGTAAAACAGCAAAAAGAGAACAAGACAAACAAACAAACAAAAGCTCATAGATAACAATTTAGTAGTTACCAGAGGGTAAGGGTGAAGGGAGGGGATCAAATATATGGTGATGGAAGGAGAACTGACTCTGGGTAGCGAACACACAATGTGATATACAGATGATGTATTGCAGAATTGTATACCTGAAACCTATGTAATTTTACTGACCAATGTCACCCTGATAAATTTAATAAATAATAGCAATAATAATAATAATAATAAAACTAGTTTAGGTATTTATGAACTATTAATAATTTGAAATAAAAATAAATGAAAGTTAAAAAAAAAGAATTCAGGTCCAATGGGTTCTCTTAATTTCTCTTTGCTTCTTCTATATCATACCTAGCTGGCCATGTTTCAAATCTGTTTTCTAGTATGTCTTTACATTATTTTGGATTAACACCTGAAGTAACACACATATATGCTCATATACACAGAGTATATAAATGATAAAATGCATTAAAAGTTTGTATAGTTTTGCTCAACTACTTAATTGAAATCTTTGCCCTCATTTTAAAAACCAAAGTTTAAAATAATTTACTTTTTAAATTTCAAAAGCATGATTTCATTACCTTCAAGTATTTGGTGCCAAAGCTAAGTCTGAGATAAGTCTGATGTTCATTCTTTTGTAGGTAATCTATGGATATTTTTTTTCTTTAACTTTGGGTGCTTATTTTATCCTCAGCATTTTCAGTTTTCAAAAGGTTTTTAGATGTTGGTACTGTTTTTTAAAAGTATTATTATTTATTTGGCTCTAGCTAAGTACATGTTAGGGTTTATCAATCTGAAAATTTGTGCTTTTCCTCATTCTGTGAATTTTAATTTTGAAATAGACAGAAAAGTCCATAAAATCTTAAGGATACAGTTTAATGAATTGTTATTAAAAACCCCCACTCATTTAACTAATATTCAGTTTAAGAAATACAACTTTGCCAGCCACACAGGAGTACCTTATATGGTTCTTTGCAATCACAATTCCCTTTCGACGCCACTAAAATAAATCAGTATTCTGCATTTTTATCACAATTTTTAAAATGTTTTACCTACCCAAATATGTATGAAAACGCAGATTAATTTTTCCTATTTTATTATACTTTATATAGATGGATCTTAAGTATGTTCGAGACCTGACAATTAAGTTCGCAAACTCATCCTGGAAAAAGTGCTACATACCTCATTGCTAAATATCACTATGGTCACATTCAAAGTACTCCCCTTGGGAAGCTATGCACTGACATCAGTACCTAATCCACCCTTCAAAGCAATTTTGGAACTCTTTTTCTGGAATGGCCATCAGAGCTGTCTTCGGATTACTTTTGATGTCCTGAATGTCATCCAAATGTCTTCCTTTCACTATTTCCTTTATCTTCGGGTAAAGAAAGAAGTCATTGGGGGCCAGATCAGGTGAGTAGGGAGGGTGTTCCAATACAGTTATTTGTTTATAGACTAAAAACTCCCTCACAGACAGTGCCGTGTGAGCTGGTGCATTGTCGTGATGCAAGAGCCATGAATTGTTGGCGAAAAGTTCAGGTCATCTTTTTCACGCAGCCTTTTCAGCACTTCCAAATAGTCAACTTGGTAAACTGTATGTCCAGTTGCTACAAATTCCTAATGAATAATCCCTCTGATATCAACAAAGGTTAGCAACATCGTTGCAAGTGTGAGAACTTAATTGTCAGAACTCATATGTTGTATCTGTATTCCATTGCATAATATTATGTTTGTGAAATTCATCCTTTCAATTCCTATATAGTCCTCTATTATGGGCATGTACCACAATTTACTGGTTGATACTATTACTGATGGATGATAGGGTGTTTCCAGTTTGGGACCCTTATGAATAATGTTGTTATAAATGCTATCTTACATATCTTTTGGAGAACATTTGTTCACATGTCTGTTGAGTGTCACTTTGCTAGATCATAGAATATGCATAGGTTCAACTTCAGTAGGCCAAGTCAAAATGTTTCTCAACACTCCCACTGAAAATATATGAGCATTACTGATGCTCCACATCTTGGCTAGCACTTTTTATTGTCTGTTTTCTTTTTTCTTTTGGTAAAGTTTGGCTTTTTTGGTGGATGTATAGCATACTGTGAGGGAGACAGCTACGTTGGACGTGGTGGGATCAGTCTATAGACTATCTGTTGTGTAAAGGCATAGGAAAAGTTTCACACGTTTGCAAAGTAAAAAGAAGTTACTTCTGGATATGCGGATGAGGAATGGCATCCTGGAGAAAGTCATCTACGTTGAAATGGGAAGCAGAAAATGGTGATAATCATGAGTATCCAGTCAATTATAGCTTTTATGTAGTGTGGAATGCTTCAAAGGAATTATTCATTGCAGCACCCCTATGAGAAGCACTGCTACTTTTTTGTTGTACAGATGAGAAAAGTGAGACTCAGAGAAGGTAAGTGACTCTCCCAACGGTACAGGGCTAAGAAGTGACACAGCCAGTGTCTTCACCCAGGTGTATCTGCCTCCAGAGCTTCTACTCAGGGAGGGGAAATGTAGGGGGTCAGATAATTAAGTTTGCAAACTTGTTGCAACGATGTTGCTAACCTTTTTTGATATCAGGGGGATTATTCATTAGGAATTTGTACCAACTGGACAAACAGTTCACCAAGTTGACTATTTGGAAGTGCTGAAAGGCTGCATGAAAAAGTTAGATGACCTGAACTTTTCGCCAACAATTCATGGCTCTTGCATCACGACAATGCACCAGCTCACACGGCACTGTCTGTGAGGGAGTTTTTAGCCAGTAAACAAATAACTGTATTGGAATACCCTCCCTACCCACCTGATCTGCCCCCAATGACTTCTTTCTTTACCAGAAGATAAAGGAAATAGTGAAAGGAAGACATTTTGAAGACATTCAGGATATCAAAAGGAGTACAACAGCTGTGATGGCCATTCCAGAAAAAGAGTTCCAAAATTGCTTTGAAGGGTGGACCTGGCACTGGCGTCAGAGCATAGCTTCCCAAGGAGAGTACTTCAAAGGTGACCATAGTGATATTCAACAATGAGGTATGTAGCACTTTTTCTAGGATGAGTTCGTGAACTTAATTGTCTGACTCATGTGATATAAATATACACAATCCTGCCCTTGGAGTTTACATGGACTTCCTCACAGCTCATTGGAATTGGTAACCTTGTGTCCCAACTGAGATTAGGTGATAAGGTATCCTGGAACCTTGATGGCTAGAGGGGGTGGAGGAAGTTGGGGCTATCATTTTAAATATCGTGATGGTTTTACTTTGTCATTATGAAAGAGGGTTACATTTTCATTTGAAGGCACACACTATTTTTCCCAGGTTTATTGAGATACAATTGCCATATAACATTGTGGAAGTCCAAGATCTAAGATGTGCAGATTTGTTGCACTGTTCTATATCAAAATGTCCACCAACATAGTGTTAGCTTAGTATCACCAACACATCAAATAATTACTATTTCTTTTTTGTGGTGAAAACGTTTAAGATCTACTCTATTAGCAAAATTCAAGTATGTAAAATACTGGGCTTCACCACTTTCTTATTGTCGAATGATCTTGTGGAGTTACTAAATGTGTCTGTGCCTTGGTTTCCTAATTGCTGAAAATGGAAATAATGACTTTTTTTTTTTACATACCATGTAATATCCCAGTGAAAATTAGATGAATTGGTAATTAAAAGCACTTTGAGCTGTTGGTGTTTTAGCCATAACTTCTATATTATATAATGATATTGTTATTTTTACTACCATTGATAGGCAATAAAGAGGTCTCTGCAACATTGTAGCATACAAGGACTCCAAATGGTGTCCTGTGGCTCTATGGGATCAGCTACATAGGCTGAGCATAGTGAGAACTATTCTAGAGGTAAAACAAAATACAACGAGGTAACAAGAAATAGGTAGAATTTCCAGTTTCAAGGGGTCCATGGTTTTAGTTCTCTTTACAAGTTTTTAGCCTGTTCTCCACCTTCACTATGATGAATTGAGGAAAAGGCTCATGCCAGGATTATTGTTTTTATTACCTCTCTCTCCCCAACTAGAATGAGTTGGATGAGGGCAACAATTTTTGTTGTTTTGTTTTGTCCTGAATCCCTGATACCTTTAAAAGCACTTGGCACAGAAATAGTTAATAAATATTTGTGGGATTGTGTGAAGAGTGAGAAGGGCATGCCGAGTGGAGAAACATCGTAGATTGCACAAGGGGGATAGTGAGTAAATCAGTTTAGTTAAAATATTGTGTAGAGAAAGGGAGTAGTGGAAGACTGCACATGTTGAGATAGTTGCATTTTTCCCACCAGTGAAATAAGTTAATGAATACATACTTGTGTTTTGGCTGTGTCCAAATATATTTACAGAAACATATGTGCCTCCAGATGAGTTCAAGTTGTCCATGCCATGCATGCTTCAGCTTTACCAGACTGCAATAGCTTTTGCCAAATGCTATTTCCCTTGCATCCTTACATTAATATTATATGGTTCTGAATGTGCATTCAGAGCATTATGTACACTGGTTTAGAAGTACATGTGCACTAATTTAAGGTGCTATAATTGATAGTTATTAAAATGTGATTCAACAACATGATTTATTTATAGATAAGTTATTTAAAACAAGGCAATAGGTGTCCCACTTTTTACTGTTCAGAACTTACCAAGTGTGTGATGTTCATTTCTATGTAGAAAAAAAATGGCTTCTCGGTATAAAAAATACTTTCCAGGCTGGCCGAGTGGCACGGTGGTTAAGTGCAGGCTTGGGAAACCAGCGGTCCCGGTTCGGTCCCACATATGAGGGCCAGTGACACTGCCCTCAAAAAAAAACAACTTTCCAATACACAGTACCCCTTCAGATGGAGTGGAATGGTTCTGGGTTTATTCAATTCTCTATTACTTAAAATGTTCAATGGGATAATGGTGTTTTAGAATTTTCAGTTCTTAGAGGGTATTTTCTGCTATAGAAAGCTTTCCACCCCAGCCCCTCCCTGCAAAGCAAACAGAAGCATGTGCGATTGTTCAAAGAATATCCATCTGTGATATTTTATACTTCTGTGAGTCAAAATAGAACCCCCATCTCCACCCCCAGCAGGTAGTTAGGCTCTGGAACATCAAAAGGGAAGAAAAAGAATTAAAAAGTAAGGAAGAATGTTTTGATGTTCGCGGGAATTGGCTTCTTGTCCTTGGGCACTGTTCATAGTGAGTAACAACCGTGAGAAAAAGTTGAAACATCTTCTTGCAGCTGAATGAAATTTTTTTGGTTTCTATTGTGGAGTTCTCTTTGATTAGATTCATTGGATGAGAAAGAACAATAAGGATTTGCCTTTTCAGAGTGGTAACTATGCTACCAATGCCCAGTAGAAGAGCCCTTCCAGGAGATACAAGCAGTGTGAGTGGCATTATTCAGGCTTTGGAGTCTAGGAAATGACTCCCACACATTCCTGAGGGCATGCCGCAATAGCCTCTGGCATGAATTTGAACTTTCTTCAGACATTCATCACTTAAAGATGTTCTGTTGTATGCAGAATTCTACCAGATCCTAAAAATTATTGTCTAGTAACTTAATAAGGCAACTTTACAGTGAGGATCCAGAAAGTGCCAGGAAGTAAAAGTAGGAGATTTTTAACACACTACTTTACTTTGAAATAGTTTTCATGGTCATTTCTTAGTGCTTAGTCATTTAGCCTGTCTAAAGTACAGGTTAATTGTAACCTGTACTTTATGTACAGCTTATGTACTATTAAGTAACAGATGAAATTTTGATTTTTGAGCTATGATTTTAAAATATTCTCTTTTTTTAAAATTTAAATTGGGGAACAGTGTGTTTTTCCAGGACCCCTCAGCTCCAAGTCAAGTAATTGTTTCAATCTAGTTGTGGAGGGTGCAGCTCAGCGGCCCATGTGGAGATCGAACTGGCAACCTTGTGTTATAAGCACTGCGATCTAACCACCTGAGCTAACCAGTTGCCCCTAAAATATTCTTTTTTTTTCTTTGTTTTCTTTTTTTGTGCTTCCCTAAAATATTCTTGAAGATTAAAAAGGTGACTTTAAGGGGTTGGTTGAGTGGCGCGTTGGTTAAGAATTGGCTTAGGACACCAGCTCTGAGCAGCAGGGCCCAGGTTTGGATCCCACATGAGGGCCAGTGATGCTGCGCCCTCTACAGCTAAGATGGTGAACAACAGCTCGACCTGGAGCTGGGCTGCCATGAGTCACCAGCTACGGTGTAGGCTGCAGTGGGGCTGGCCAGCAGCTGACGTTTACTTTCCTTGAGTGGCCGTCCAATGGCCAGCGAGCGACTGCCTCACCCGGGAAGAGCGCAATGATGATACCAACATGGGCCATTGAAGCGACGTCCTCCACAACTAGACTGAAGAACAAAAGGACAGCAACTTGTCTGTTCCCCTCCCCCGATTCCCCAACGCTGTTCCCCTCCCCCTGTTCTCCAATAAAATCTTTAAAAAGAAAAAAAGTTGACTTCACATGAACTCCTTCAGAAACAGAAATCCAAGACACATTTTAATTTAAACCCATTTTCAAGTGTTAATCCTTAGCTGTGAATCTGTTTCCTTTATCAAAGGATAAACATGTTTAAATAGCATTCTTTTAAAACCACTCCAAAAGACTTTTGTGAAGAGTTATAAAACAGATACCCATTGCTTTGATTTTTTTTGCCAGTACAGACACCACTTCAGATAATTTCCAAGATTTTTTTTTAAATTTTATTGGGGAATTGGGGGAGGGGAACAGACAAGTTGCTGTCTTTTTTTTTTTTTGTTCTTCAGTCTAGTTGTGGAGGACGTTGCTTCACTGGCCCATGTTGGTATCGTCATTGCGCTCTTCCGGGATGAGGCACTATTGATCGCTGGCCTCTGGATGGTCGCTCACCGCGGCTATTGGCAGCTCACGCTGGCTGCTGGCCACTCGCTGTAGCCTATGG
This sequence comes from Aselliscus stoliczkanus, assembly GCA_033961575.1. Lineage (NCBI taxonomy): Eukaryota > Metazoa > Chordata > Mammalia > Chiroptera > Hipposideridae > Aselliscus > Aselliscus stoliczkanus. The sequence continues at coordinate 26,012,680 of CM066737.1, forward strand.
CAGCCCACTGCAGCAAGGGCTGCAGCCTACACCATCGCTGGGGCTCGCAGTCCAGCTCCAGGTGGAGCTGTTGTTAGCTGTAGAGGGCAGTGTCACTGGCCCTCGTATGTGGGATCCGAACTGGGGTTGCTGGCATCCCAAGCCAGCTCTTAACCAATGCGCCACTCGGCCGACCCTCCAAGGTATTTTTAAAGCTGATATCATAATCTTTTTTCCACATAGGATTTCTATTGGCAATCACTGCTTTTGTCACACCTTTATATACAGAAAATAATTTCTTACCTATTTAGACAGCATAATTACTTTCTAAAGTCTCTACAAAGTGTCCGAATCTTGATTGTGTTTTATTTTCTCACACCTGGGTTAACTTTCATTAAACACTGCAGCTGGAGAATGCTAATCAGCCTGACTGTTAGGGCTGCTGGGCTGCTGCTATTTAGAGTCACTCAAATGTCTCTGCAAGTGACAATGATGTTCAAATATGCTTGGGGTCAACTGATACAACAAGGCTTATTACTATTCTAATGTTTTACAGTTTTGCTTTTCCATGAAAAACAGATGAATTTTATCTATGTCTATACTATGCAGAACATGTATACGTAAGATTTTCTAGATATCCAGTATATAGAAGTTTTGTCTAATGATACTAAATAGGTAGGTATTTCCAATTATGAAGCTCTTCCCATCTTGTAAACACAGATCTCTTTTACATTTGGTTTCATGTGCTTCTCCTTTAAATTAGAGAAAATAGTAATAGCAGCTATTTTCATAATCTCATACTAGAATAAGGAGGGTTAAAAGGGATTTCTTTATGGCCTCTATTTTGATTTGATTCAAGCTGTTACTCAGTGCTTTGCAAAATTCAAGATCCCCTTTGTATCAGTGAATATGGTGGTTACTCACTGAAGAATCAAGTTTTGCACATTTCAGTAGATTTTTTTTTCCATAGCCACATTAATGACACTGGTTGTTTAAGAAAAAGAAGAGAAACATGATGTGTATTGATTAAGCTTTGAAACTGACAGTGGTGAGAACATTAAAGCAAGTAGTGTTAACATCAATAAAATAAACTCATATTGAAGCTCCCTTTTACACAGCAGAAAGCACAACTTTGAGAAATTTGACACAGGAAGAAACATTAGCCAAAAATATGATGAGTTTCAACATATCTAAACAAGTTAATGGAAGTCCTGGGCCTTTCTACAATATGTCCCTTATTGTCTCTATCAGGGGCAAAGTCAAAGATGAGCCGGTCCGTGTGATTGACCCAGGAAGTAATATTTATAGCAGTAGGCATACAATTTTAAAGTATACAGGATCCTGACAATTAAGTTCGCAAACATGTTGCAACACTGTTGCTAACCTTATTTGATATCAGAGGGATTATTCATTATGAATTTATACCAACTGGACAATCAGCTTTACTATTTGGAAGTGCTAAAAAGGCTGCGTGAAAAAACTAGATGAAAATGACATGAACTTTTCACCAACAGTTCATGACTCTTGAATCACAACAACGCACCAGCTCACACGGCACTGTCTGTGAGGGAGCTTTTAGCCAGTCAACAAATAACTGTATTGGAACACCCTCCCTGCTCACCTGATCTGGTCCCCAATGACTTCTTTCTTTACCCAAAGATAAAGGAAATACTGAAAGGAAGACATTTTGATGACATTCAGGACACCAAGGGTAATACAATGACAACTCTGATGGCCATTCCAGAAAAAGAGTTCCACAATTGCTTTGAAGGGTGGACTAAGCACTGGCATTAGTGCATAGCTTCCCAAGGGGAGTACTTCAAGGGTTACCATAGTGATAGTCAGCAATGAGGTCTGTAGCACTTTTTCTAGGATGAGTTTGCGAACTTAATTGTGTGACCTTGTATGTGGACAATTTCCCTAGAGGAGGAGCATATACTTTCTTCTATTCAACAGATATATACTGGGCATCTAATACATACTATGCTGAGCACTCTGAGTAGTAAAGCATAGAGAATAATTACTGAGTGGAGTGAATGCTGTGAAAAGGCATAGTGTGGGATTAGACTGAAAAGAATAAAAAAGTAGAGATGCATCAGTGTTGAACACTGGCATAACCAGATGCTTCATCAGTCTTTTCTCAGTATAGTACATTCTCTTTTTCAAACTTTTTTCCATGTCTCCCTTGTGTAGCTTGAGAGTCACTTCATTAACTCACTGGACCATGGTTTAGCCATGATACATTTGTTGTAGAATTATTATCACAGATAACAGGATCATGCAAATTCTCCCCGACAAGAGTTGGTAGGTATATTATGATCCTCAAAAGCCATTTAGATCCAGAGACCGGCGACCGATCTGCCTCATCCGGGAAGAGCGCAATGATGATACCAACATGGGCCAGTGAAGCAATGTCCTCCACAACTAGACTGAAGAACAAAAAGACAGCAACTTGTCTGTTCCCCTTCCCTGATTCTCCAATGCTGTTCCCCTCCCCGAATTCCCCAATAAAATCTTAAAAAAAAAAAAAAAAATTAAAAGCAAGCAGTCTATAAAAAAAAAGGCCATTTAGAGGCCGTCTGAGTGGCACGGTGGTTAAGTGCTGGCTTGGGAAGCCAACGGCTCTGGTTCGGGTCCCACATATGAGAGCCAGTGACACTGCTCTCAAAAAAAAAGCCATTTAGTATCAAAACATTGGTGTTACCATAGATTTTCATGCATTGGTCATAAAGGATCTAGGAGCAAAGCAATACAAACTCTGCTTTGAAGATTCAACTGAATGTCAAGGCCAAATACTCTTTCTTTTACAGATGAGAAGGTGGTTTGGTAGTGGAGTAGACCAAAGAGCCATTGGTGTAGAGTGGTAGAGATACCCAAAACTCTATAAAAGGTGGTCTGAATAATTTTGCTTCACAACCTATAGCCTGTCAAATGGGAGAGTGGGGAGACAAGACAAGGGAAAGAGAAATTAGGAGGAAATTAGGCAGGAGAATACAGCTAAACATATATTTGATTCTTTTCTACTGAGTTATTTTCAATATATTTTATGAAGTGTTCTATGATAATATTTTGCAGCAAAATATATATTCAGGTCTCGTCCTTATTGGAAATACTGAGGTAACCATTGTATAAATAAACTTCCTTTCTGTTCTGTACTGCTCACAGATATTCAAACTAATTTGAAGAAAGGTTATATCTTTAGTGAATAAAGCAAACACTAATGTTGTCTTCTGTCAGATCAGTTTAAATCTGGCCTTGGTGATGTGGAACTTAGGTCTGTGACTTTGAATCTTTATTTTAGATCTTCATTTTGCCATGCTGAGGTGTGGCAAATGGAGAATGAGGTCAGCAGTATGCATAACCATGGGTACCTGCAGATTGCAAGGGTTTGTTCCACAACAGTCTTTCTGACAGATTCTTAAATGGTGCAGGAGCTGCCTACTGATGCACTCCATGCTGTGAGGACCATTGCTTCCAGCACAGGACGGTAAAATTTCTGAAACCTCACAGGTGAAATCTAGGCCAAAGGCAACCAAAGGGCCAGAGGGGTGATTCATATTGCGTTGATTTCTCTCTAGGATGGAAACCTTTTTATGGATATCTATCTTAATACTATTAGAAGAGCAAGAGCTTACATAGTATTAAAATATAATCTAGTAAGAATTAACTAACATAAATTGACCAAAAGTTGATATCATTGTCAATTTCTACAATATTTTGAGAGACACTACCTATACTTAGTTTAATCTACTTTTTTCATGCTACTCCATATTACTTCGCATAGAAACACCTCACTGTTGCCATCAAACATTATTGAATTATATATATGTATTTATTTATACACACACACACACACACTCATGAGGTCTGACAATTAAGTTTGTGAACTAATCCTAAAAAAAGTGCTCCATACCTCATTGCTAAATATCACTAGGGTCACCTTTGAAGTACTGCCCTTGGGAAGCTATGCACCAACACTAGCACCTAGTCTACCATTCAAAGCAATTTGGAACTTTTTTTCTGAAATGGCCATCAGAGCTGTCATCATACTACCCTTGATGTCCTGAATGTCATCCAAGTATCTTCCTTTCAGTATTTCCTTTATCTTTGGGTAAAGAAAGAAGTCATTGGGGTTCAGATGAGGTGAGTAGGGAGGGTGTTCCCATACAGTGATTTGTTGACTGGCTAAAAACTTCCTCACAGGACTGGACGAGTGGCGCGTTGGTTAAGAGCTGGCTTGGGACACCAGTGGCCGCGGTTCGGATCCCACATATGAGGTCCAGTGACACTTCCCTCTACAGCTAACAACAGCTCCACCTGGAGCTGGGCTGCCGTGAATCCGCGGGACAGCATAGCTGCAGCCCCTGCAGCAGTGGGCTGCCATAGACTACAATGAGTGGCCTGCCATAGGCTACAATAAGTAGCCTGCAGCCAGCCTGAGTGGACACCAGCAAGTGTGAGCTGCCAAGAGCTGCTGTGAGTGGCTGTCCAGAGGCCGGCGACAGACTGCCTCAGCCGGGAAGAGCGCAATGACAATACCAACATGGGCCAGTGAAGCAATGTCCTCCACAACTAGACTGAGGAACAAAAGGACAGCACTTGTCTGTTCCCCTTCCCCGGTTCCCTTACCCCAATTCCCCAATAAAATCATAAATAAATAAATAAATAAATAAATAAATAAATAAATAAATAAATAAATAAATAAAAACTCCCTCACAGACAGTGCCGTGTGAGCTGGTTCATTTTCATGATGCAAGAGCCATTAATTGGTGAAAAGTTTAAGTTGTCTAATTTTTCATGCAGCCTTTTCAGCACTTCCAAATGGTAAACTTGGTTAACTGTTTGTCAGACCTCGTGTGTGTGTGTGTGTGTGTGTGTGTGTGTGTGTGTATTCAGATGAGGACAATTGTCTTTTAAAGTAAATAAGTGGGTATAAATTTTGCTTTATGAGTTTCTTCTCTATAAATAAGTATACAAATAAGTAGATTCCATTAATTTGATATTTACAAGTCATCATCCTTCTTTTCCTAATATATATATAATCTTCCTCATTGATAACCAGCCATCCAATCCATCCATTTTCCATTTTCCTTCATTCTTGGTATTAATAAATGTCATTTTACTTAATTACCACATTGACCATGCAAGATAATTATTAATATACGTTCCATTTTATACCTGAGGAAGCTGAGCTTCAGAATAAATTGTTTGCATAAAGTCACACAGTGGGGAGAGGCTGAGATTTTGGTCTAGGTTTATTTGACTCTAATATTCAAGTATACTCCTAATCTCCACACATTTCCACAGTCATTTTTCTTCTTTGTTCCATCTATCCATTTTCCATACAACCAATATGATTTAACACACAAATGTGACCACATTGTCTTCCTTCCTAAAAAGTTCCTTAAGTGGTTCCCTTTTTGCAAACAGATAAATTTGAAAACCAAGTTCTTAGCTTAGCACAAAAGCCCCTTCCTCCTCTCATTAAATCTTTGAAGATGAGAGGCTGTTATGTCATACCTCACACAAATAACTTTAGAGTCACACAAACTTCTGGCCACTTTCTGATATGCCATGTTCTGTCTCATCAGGTTGCTTCTATGCTATTCCCTCTTCCTGGAACATTATAATTCTCATCTCTGGGGACAGTTCCAGACACTTGAGTTGCCATTCAATAGATGTGCCGTGTTCTTTCACACATCCAAGTCTTTTCTTTTTTTTTTAAAGATTTTATTGGGAAGTTGGGGAAGGGGAACAACCAAGTTCTTGTCCTTCAGTTTTAGTTGCGGAGGGCACAGCTAGCTCAGCTCCAAGTCTAGTTGCCATCTGGCCATCCATTGGCAGCTCAGGGCAACTCAGCTCAAGGTGTGATGTTCAATGTTAGTTGTGGGTGGGCATAGCCCGCCATCCCATGCAGGAGTCAAACTAGCAGCCTTGTTGTTAGGAACATGTGCTCTCTCCAGCGGAGCCATCCTGCCACCTGTTGGCAACTCAGCGGCAGCTCAGCGCAGGCCCAGCTCAATGGCCCATGTGGGAATTGAACTGATGATTCTGTTGCTCAGAGCTCGCACTCTTAACCAACTGAGCCACTTGGCCAGCTCCACACATCCGAGTCTTTGAACATCCTATAATCCTTGCAGGGAATGCCTTCCTCTAATTCTCTGGGTGAAAAGTTCTTTCAAAGATCAGCTTATATGCTATTTCCTCATGAAAGCCTTTCTAGGTATTTCTTTCAAATATTGCCACTTTGTAATACTCCGTAACACATATGATAGAATACAATATGAATTTTGCCTCCAGGACTGATACATCAAGGTAAGGCCTTGCTTACCTTCTCTACTGGCATAAGAACACTCCGTCCTCTGGGTTCCCACAAAAATTTGTACATAATCTACTTAGATTTTGTTATCCTACAATATGATTTTGTGTTTCAAATTTAGTCTTCTTCCCACAGTACCTTGTGTGTTTGGAGGCAGGCACTGAGACCTTATACCTTTGTGTTCTTCATACTGCCTAGCATAAGGCTTGACATGTTGTTGTAGTATGAATAAATGTACAGAATGAATCTTTTTTTTTAAGATTTTATTGGGAAATTGGGGGAAGGGAACAACCCTGTGGAACTGCGAAAGGGGAACAGACACACTGCTGTTCTTTTGTTCTTCAGTCTAGTTGTGGAGGACATTGCTTCACTGGCCCATGTTGGTATCGTCATTTCGCACTTTCCGGGTGAGGCAGATCGGTCACTGGCCTCCAAACGGCCACTCACAGCGGCTCTTGGCAGCTCACACCAACTGCCAGCTGCTCACACTGGCTGGCAGCCACTCGCTGTAGCCTATGGCAGCCCACTGCAGCAGGGGCTGCAGCCTACACCGTCGCCAGGGCTCGCAGCCCAGCTCCAAGTGGAGCTGTTGTTAGCTGTAGAGGGCAGTGTCACTGGCCCTCATACGTGGGATCCGAACCAGGGCTGCTGGAATCCCAAGCCAGCTCTTAACCAATGCACTACTCGACTGGCCCCCAAGCCAGCTCTTAACCAACGTGCCACACTGCCGGCCCCAGAATGAATCTTTAACTTCAGATTCTGAAAGTGAAGATAGCTCAAACTCTAATGTGTCTAGATTCATTAAAAATTAGTTTTAAGAAAATGAAATGCATTTTATAAGGTTTTTGAAAATAAAATCACACAATGTTTTCACAGGTTGTCTGATAGGCATATTATACAAACATTTGAAGTGATAAACCCAAAATAAAACGAATGAATGAATGAATGAATGAATGAATGAATGAATGAAGAAATAAAACAAATGTCTCCTACATGTCTTGTAGCATTGAAGAATTGATATCAACTCTTCGTTCATGTTTCCATTCAGCTGTTCAGAAACAAAATCAGTTTATTAATTTTTTTTGTAATGTTACCTGGGGCCTAAGGTTAACAAATTATTTGGTAAAAGGACAGAGCCAGGCTCCTCCCACAGTCTTCATTGGTCATTTATTTTTCCAATTTCATGGCTAAGAATGAGTTCCTAGTGAGTGGGAAGTGAATATGAGATTTCACTTGAACAATAGGAGCATGAGGAAAAGACAAAAGCCAAGAGACAATTTTGCAGTCCCTTCAGACCTTGACAATGGATCTGGGTCTGGAACTGCCAACCTACGAAAAAACAAAAAAAAAAAGAATAACAATCGGGGCCACCTACCTGCTGCTGAGTGATGTTGTCAGATTTAATGAGAGTCTTTGTGCATTCCTCAAGATTCTTTCAAATAACAATTTTGTAAAATGTTCAGAGGACTGTGACTCTCCAGTCATTTAGAGAAAGGTTACACATCTACATTTAAGAGTTAGTATGAAGCTATATAATTAGAAAGAAAAACTCCACAGATTATAATCAAATCCCAAGTGAGTTCATTATAATTACATTTAATTCATCAAATGACAAGAAATTTAATAAAGACTAGGATCTGGCATCTCTTCTAAATAAAGATTCTGATCAACCTAAGTTTTTGCATTTTTCTTTCCTCATTTTAGCTTTCAAATAGAAAAACTGCAAATGAATAGATCTGAATTGTGATTCATTGTGAAGACAGAGGTTTGGGGATTGAGTGTGTGTGTGTGTGTGTGTGTGTGTGTGTGTGTGTGTGTCTTACTTTAAGCAATCCAAAGTTCATTGAAAGTGATCAGGCTTTAAGTCCATTCAGTGTCACTTTCCGATGTTGCAATGTTGATTGTTGTTGGGGAAATGAAAACTAGGTATCTCATAAAGTGTGTTATTATAGTCAAAGAAAAGAATAACCTAAAATATGTCTTTACAATCAGGAAAATGCTGATTCTGTAAGGATAAATTCTAATTAAGTTCACAGTGTGGTAAGTATCTCTCCATCTTGGCTGAGAAAGTTTCCTTTCCAGGAAATATCTTCATGATGCCTCTTGTGTGGTCAAATTACATTCGCCAAGACCCAGTTCAACTATCTACTCAACATCTTCCTTTATTAAGCTTTTCATAGACATGATAAGAGCATAGACTTTTAGAATTAAAACAGATCTCATATACCATCTATAATAGCCATGGCTTTCAATTTATAAATGAAGCAATTGCAACCAAGGAAATAAAATGGATATTTGTAGGTGATACAACCAGCTGTTAACAACTAGAAATGGAAAACTCCTATAACCACCTCACTGGTGCTCTGTTCAACAAACTACCTATTCCTCCCAATGACTTTTCCCTCATCTAAAATTCTGCAGTCATTTTCTTTTAAAGATTTTTATTGGGGAATTGGGGGAGGGGAACAGCATTGGGGAATTGGGGAGGGGAACAGACAAGTTGCTGTCCTTTTGTTCTTCAGTTGAGTAGTGGAGGACGTTGCTTCACTGGCCCATGTTGGTATTATCAATACGCTCTTCCCGGGTGAGGCAGATCGGTCGCCGGCCTCTGGACAACCGCTCACGGTGGCTCTTGGCAGCTTGCACCTGCTGCCAGCCACTCACTGTAGCCTATGGCAGCCCACTGCAGCAGGGGCTGCAGCTATGCAGTCCCCGGGGACTCACACCCCAGCTCCAGGTGGAGCTGTTGTTCACCATCTTTGCTGTAGAGGGCAGTGTCACAGCCCTCATATGTGGGATCTGAACTGGGGCCGCTGGCGTCCCAAGCCAGCTCTTAACCAACGGACCACTCTGTCAACCTTCTGCAGTCATTTTCTGTCACTCATTTAAAGATCAGTCACGAGCTATCTTGTCACCTCTTATATTTGTATTTTTAAGTGATTGTTTTATCTTCACATCAATAATTCCATTTTCTTTGTTGATGGCTTGACTTCTTCACCTGATTGTAAACTACTTAAGAGCAAGGGTTGTATCTTTCCTTGTTTGTGTCCCTCCTTCAGGATTTATCAATAAGCAGTGTGCACATTAGAAATTGTGTCAACCTACTTTTGCTTTAATCTTTCTTTACAGAGAGATAGCCACTAACTTTTTAGGAGAGTGGATATGTGGAAGTGCTTACATTGAAGGTTGCATAAAATATTTTCTTTCAGGGGTGACCAGTTAGCTCAGTTGGTTAGAGCATGGTGCTGATAACACCAAGGTTGCCAGTTTGATCCCCACATGGGCCACTGTGAGCTGTGCCCTCCCTAAAAGAGTCAACTATGCCATTGTAGCATGAAAGCAATGTGTAACCAACGGCCATGGCTGTTCCCCAATAAATTTAAATATATATATTCTTTCAGAAAAAAACACATTTTAAGGTAATGTTATCTTTGTTTAGATGAGGAAAATTGATCTTTTAAAGTAAATACATGGGGCCAGCCTTGTGGTTCAGTTGGTTAAGAGCTCGCTCAAGAGTGTGAGCTGAGCTCTGAGCAACAGCGGTTCGATGCCCAGCCTGAGCTGAATGGCCACTAAGCTGCCAACAGCTGGCAGGATGGCTCAGCTAAAAAACAAAAAATAAAATAAAATAATAATAAAGTAAATACATAGGTATACATTTTGCTTTATGTGTTTCTTCTCTATAAATAAATATACAAATAAGTGGGTACAAGTCATCTTCCGCCTTTTACTAATAGTACTACAATTTTATATAAGATGCATATTATATTAATTGCTTCAGACAGAGGTTGCATTCAAGTCAAACTTACAAATATAATGAAACTACTGCCTTTTGAGGAAGTATGCTAAAAATATCCATTTTTGCATGTTTTAGGCCTTATGTTCATTTTCTACAGAATGGTTGTTACTTTCCTGAAAGTAACATCAAGTCTCTTTCAGTTAGTTACCACATCTTTTATTTAGCCTAAATTAGTAAAAAGAAGTATTACATTAGGAAAACCAACAAAATGCTTCTACATAACAGCTGCTTGTTTGTGTTTTACATTCTAAAACCATTTAATCTCTCTCAGTAGCTTCACGTTTGCTCAAGCATTCTCCCTCTATTTTATATGTTTGATAAAATCAGGTCAGGGATATATGTGAGATTATGCATTGGTGATTCTTGGAGCATAAATTTAATTTATTAAGTAGCAATGCAGTGTCTGAGGCCTGATGAAAAAGAACAAAATCGATGAATAATGGTTAATTAAACAGAACGCATCCCTCTTCAGCTAGTTTAACCAAGCTTTCTGAGGTTCAGACTTGTAGTTATTACAAACCAGCATTCCACTAGGAGAGAAATCATGTTCATGAAAGCAAACAATTTCTTATATTCTGTTAAAACAATTTAGATGTTGATGGAATATAAATAACAAAAGAGAACATGTATGTGTGTCATGATATCTACTTAGGGTAGATAAGGCTGTGTTTTATTCACAAACATGTTCCTTAGCCATGTAGCAGAGATTCACTCTGGGGGACACAACCAAATATGAACCCCAGTGAATCATGCCTCTGAATAATACCCTCCCTTGAATACAGACAGGACCATTGACTTGCTGCTAAACAATGTAATACGACAATTATGTTGGGATATCTCCCATTATAGAAGTCTCCATCTTATTAGACTGTAGCAAGACATCCTCTTATTGGTCTTGATGAATCAAATATCTATGTTGTGGGGCGGCCAGTTAGCTCAGTTGGTTAGAGCACAGTGCTCACAACACCAAAGTTGCTGGTTTGATCCCACATGGGCCGCTGAGCTGCACCCTCCACAACTAGATTGAAACAACTACTTGACTTAGAGCTGATGGGTCCTGGGAAAACACACTGTTCCCCAATAAAAATAAATAAATAAATAAATAAATAAATAAATAAATAAATAAATAAAGCTATGTAGTGAGCTGCCTATGGCAGGGGAATGTGAAGCCTCTAGGAATTGAGAATGGATCCTGGCCTATAGCCAGTAAGAAAACAGGAATATCAGTTTTATAGCTTCAAGGAACTGAATTGTTCCAAAAACCTGAATGAAAAGAGGACTCCCAGCTCCTCAGTGGCATGCAGCCCAGCCAATGCCTTGACTGCAGCATTTTGAGAACCCAATGAGAGGCTGTAGTGAAGCTAGGCTTACACTCCTGACCCCAGAAACTATAAAATTCTATGTGTAGTTTTAAGCTGCTAAGTTTGTGGCAATATGTTGTCCAGTAATAGAAAACTAATCCATTCATTTAATTTATTGCAGTAAGGCCAGCCGAGTGGCTAGTTGGTTAACAGCTCACTCAAGAGTGCAAGCTCTGAGCAACAGGGTCGCCGGTTCGATTCCCAGCCCGAGCTGAGCTGCCGTTGTGCTGCCAACAGGTGGTGGGATGACTCAGCTAAATAAAATAAAAATAACAAAATAAAAAAAATAATTTACTGCAACAATATGGTGGTTCATTGTGGACCAGGACAGAAATTCAAAAGCTGGAAGGACTGAAAAGTGTCTGGGAACTTGTAATTCTCACTCATGGGTTCCCTGCATCTCTCTGGGCTTATCCTGTGTTCCACTGTCTACTGTATAGCTTCAATAACAACTTAAACTTGTAACACCCAGTTCCAGCTTCCTCAGTCTCAGTTTTACTCATGTGCTTTAAACCGTGGCTTTCACCAGTTACTGCCTCAATTATCTTTTTCGTTTTTCCTTTTACATTTTATTTTTAAGTTTAAATTCCAGAACAAAATTTCCCCTAAGCCATCTCATCTTTTCATACCAGGATGTACCTTAATTCATCATCTAGCCTGTGGATTGGCAGCCATTGTGTCAAGGGTCTATCTGTGGTCCAGTCAGCTATGGCCAGGAGATGATGGGTAACTGGGTAAAAATCATGTCCACCAGTGGCTTTGTCTTGAGGGCCTATGCATTGTTTCTTTCAGAAGAAAATATGAGCAGACCAGTAATAAATTTGAAAGCTCTAGTACAGGGGTCAGCAAACTTTTGAGATGGAAGAGCCACCAGGGTTCAGCAAACTGCGGCTTGCGAGTCACAGGCTCTGAAGTAAAATTGAAAATGAAAATAAAACTATCATAGTTTCATTTATAAAATTTTTAAAGGATATTATTCACATAATGGTGACTCTGTAAAAATATATTTGTGACTTTCAATTAATTTTTTTTTTTAGCTGAGCCATCCTGCCACCTGTTGGCAGCTTAGCGGCAACTCAGCTCGGGCTGGGCATCGAACTGCTGTTGCTCAGAGCTCAGCTCACACTCCTGAGAGAGCTTTTAACCAACTGAGCCACTCAGTCAGCCCTTCAATTAATTTTTAAATTGTTGTGAGGGACAGGATTGACTCTTCCAGGGGTCGGCAAACTTTTGAGACAGAACGTACCCAAAGAGCTGCATATGGGTCACGAGCCGCAGTTTGCCAACACTTGCTTTAGTATATATGATTGAAAGCATCATAAAATATTGAGGGAGAATGGATTATATCAATTTGGCAGACTAAGCTCACTTATCTACACTAAATTTTATGCAATAAAGTGTAAGAGAACATAATGCAAAAAACTAATAGCGCCATACTACAGTACTGGAAGACAAGTGCTCCATGAGGAAATCAGATATTTAGAGGAATTCAAAGGGAAAAAGTGGAAGAGAGAGTGCAAGAAAACAAGATTAGATATGTAGGGAACCAATTCTGCATTGGCATAACTGAGCTCCTTGTGAATACTTCTTTCTCTTGTGTTCTGCAGTAGACAAGAGCTGTATTTTTCTTCTCCTTTGAATTATCTGCTCATGTCTTCTGCTCATTTTTCTATTTGACAGCTTCTATTTTCTTATTGAGTTATAACACTTCTTTATATATTAGATCAGTAACATTTGATGATATGTTTTAAACAGTTTCCAAGTTTTTTATTTGCCTTTAATTGGTTCTATATGACGTTTTTAACTAAGCATTAATAATAGCTACTACTTCTAAAAAATAAGTAGAATAAACAAGATGTACACATTAACATTTTAGGTTTTAAGTAGCACAAATTAGCAATATTTTTTGTGTGTGCTTTCCATTTTTGCTTGTATGCTTAGAAATGTTTTTTCCAACTTGAGATAATGTAACCATTAACCTATTTTTTAAAATTTAGGGTTTTTTTTATGGTTTGATTTTTTGCATATATTTTAATGGATTTATAATTTAGTCTTATGTATGATATATTTATCAAACTGATATTAATATATATTAATACATTATATTAATATTAATATTGATAGAATAATATATAAACATATTTATTTATAATATACAATGATTTGTAAAAATAGTTAACCAATTTGCTCCATAGTATGTTAAAACCCCATCATTTTCTTGTGACTGTAAATCATTTTATTATATACGTAATGTTTTTATTATATACTTAATTTTTTTAATTAAAATTTATTGGGGTGACAATGGTCAACAAAACTCCACAGATTTCAGGTGTACAATTGTATAATACATCATCTATATATCACATTGTGTGTTCACCACCCAGAGTCAGTTCTCCCTCCATCACCATATATTTGATTCCCTTTACCCTCATCTATCACCCTCTCCTCCCTTACCCTCTGGTAACCACTAAACTGTTGTCTGTGTCTATGAGTTTTATTTCTTTATTTGTTTGTCTTGTTCCTTTGTTGTCTTCAGTTTTATATCCCACATATCAGTGAAGTCATATGGTTCTTGACTTTTTCTGTCTGACTGATTTCACTTAGCATGATAATCTCAAGATCCATTCATGTTGTTGCAAATGGCAGTATTTCATCTTTTCTTTGGCAGAGTAGTATTACATTGTGTATACTTATAGAAACTAAGATTTTAGGGGTATTTATTATTGTCTCCTTTCATTTGTCTATTATTTGATATATACATATATATATATATTTTTTTTTTTTTTTAATTTTTATCGGGGAACAGCCATGGTCATTGGTTATACATTGCTTTCATGCTACAATGGCATACTTGACTCTTTTAGGGAGGGCACAGCTCACAGTGGCCCATGTGGGGATCAAACTGGCAATCTTGGTGTTATCAGCACCACGCTCTAACCAACTGAGCTCCCCTATTATTATATATAATTATATAACCGGTCACATTGTTTGATATTTTTTTAAAGTATTTTTTTTTGTTTTAAAGTTCACATGAAAATTTTTTCAGCTTTATTGAGATATAATTGACAAATAAAATTGTAATATATTTAAAGTGTACAACATGATTATTTGATATACATACATGCTGTGAAAGGATTCCCACCATTGAGCTAATTAACATATCAATTACTTCATATATTTACCCGTTTTGGGGAGAAAAACTTGAGATTTACTCTTTTTTTTTTTTGAGGAAAGTGGGATCCAAACCGGGGCCGCTGGCATCCCAAGGACTCAGCCGGCCCCAGACCACATTCATCTTGTAACTGAAATGTTGTACCCTTCTCCAGCCTTCTTATCTCCCCTCCCCCCCCCAAATGTTGTTTCCTGGCAACCTCCATTCTACACTCCTTTTCAATGTTTGTGGGTTTTTTTAGATTCCACATGTAAGTGATACCATGCAGTATTCGTATCTGGCTTAGTTCATTTAGTATAAAGCTCTCAAGTTTGTCATGTTGTTAATGGCAGAATTTCCTTCTTTTGTAAAGCTCAGTAATATATCTATCTATCTATCTATCTATCTATCTATCTATCTATCTATCTATCTGTTATCTATCTATCTATCTATCATCTATCATCTATCTATCTCACATTTTCTTTATTCATCTGTCAGTGGAAACCTTGATTGTTTCCACACCTTCGCTATTGTGAAAAATGCTGCAAAGAACAGGGAGTACAAATATCTATTCAAGGTAGTGATTTCATGTTCTTTCGATATATACCCAGAAGTGAAATTTCTGAATCATATAACCCTTCTATTTTTTTTTTAAAGATTTTATTGGGGAATTGAGGAAGGGGAACAGCATTGGGGAATCGGGGAAGGGGAACAGACAAGTTGCTGTCCTTTTGTTCTTCAGTCTAGTTGTGGAGGACATTGCTTCACTGGCCCATGTTGGTATCATCATAGCGCTCTTCCTGGGTGAGGCAGATTGGTCGCCGGCCTCTGGATGCGCTCACCACAGCTATTGGCAGCTCACGCTGGCTGCCAGCTGCTCACGCTGGCTGCCGGCCACTCACTGTAGCCTATGGCAGCCCACTGCAGCAGGGGCTACAGCCTACACCATCGCTGGGGCTCGCTGCCCAGCTCCAGGTGGAGCTGTTGTTAGCTGTAGTGGGCAGTGTCACTGGCCCTGATATGTGGGACCGAACCGGGGCTGCTGGCGTCCCAAGCCAGCTCTTAACCAATGCGAAGAGCTTTTCAAAGCATTCTTAAATTTATATTGAACTTGTCACAAAGCAAATAAAATAAAATAAAATAAAAGAATGTGTTTTTTTGCCCATTGTAGAAAAGCAATCACTTTTACTCACCCCCTTTCTCCATTTCCCCAGTCTTTTACTTATTCTGTGATTATTACTTTTTTTCTATAGAGAGCACCTCTTTCAAAGATGAAGTATCATCAGATTTATAACCATATTTAGAAAAATATATTTACACCTGGTCCCATATATTTAATTGGATTCCATGCCTAATGCACAGTTCTTTCCAAAGACAATTTCCTCATTTGTTAGCTCTTGAATGATTCCTTTTTCATTTTTCTGGCAAGGTATTCAAGTTATTTCTTCAGGTAACATAATTCCTGAAAGTTTGAATGTCTGATTACACCATTCTTCTGCTCATGTTCCCCCAGCTGTTTCCTATCTCACTCAGAGGAAAAGCCATTGTGAGAAATGACCTATAAATGCCCTACATAATCTGACCCCCTCTGACCCCATCCCCTACCACTTTATTCCCTTTTCACACCCTTTCAGCAACATTGTCTCTCCTTTCCTATTTTTTTTAAACTTTATTGGGGAACTGTGTGTTTTTCCAGGAACCATCAATAGCAAGTCAAGTCATTGTTCTCAATCTAGTTGTGGAGGGCGCAGCTCAGCTACGAGTCCGGTCGCTGTTTTTCACTCTAGTTGTGTGTGGGGGGTGGGTGTGGGGGTGGCGGGGGGCAGTCCACCATCCCATGCAGGTATTGAACCATCAGCCTTGTTGTTAAGAGCATGCATTCTAACCAACTGAGCCATCTGGCTGCACACCACCGGCAGCTCAGCTGAAATCGTTGTCTTCAATCTAGTTGGGGAGGGAGCAGCTCACTGGCCCATGTGGGGATTGTCTTCAATCTAGTTGGGGAGGGAGCAGCTCACTGGCCCATGTGGGGATCTAACCGGCAACCTTGTTGTTCAGTGCTTGCGCTCTAACCAACTGAGCCACCTGGCGGCCCCCTCCCTTGCTATTTTTTAAACACATCAGGCATACTCCTTTTTTCTCCTGCTATTCCCAATGACTGGAATGATCTTCCCCGGAGATCTTTATAGCTTCCTTTCTCACTTCATTCTAATCTCTATTCATATGAAAGCATATCAGAGAAATCTTCCTTTCCATTCTCTATAAAATAGAAATCCCCCATTCTTTACCCTGGTACACCCTAATGTGCTTGCACTATTTTAGTTTGCTTTATAGCACTTACACTACTTGGCATCATCTGTTTGTTTCTTATGTATTTCCCTCCAATGGAAGTAGAGTCCATGAGAGCAGAGACATTGCCTGTCATCTTCACTGACATATTGCAAGTGGCTAGGACATTGCCTGACATATAGTAGGCTCAAAGTAAATATTTGTTGAATGAAATAATAAATGAACTGCTTTCTATGGCCTTTGTATAGGAGTGGCAACTTGACTTAGATGTATAATTTTGGGGAAATCTTTTGAGCAATCCTTGGCAGTGTTTCAACTCTGTCTGACCCAGCCAACCTGACAATGCTTGGGATGGCTTCCCTTAGTCAAATCCTAGGACATTCAATGATACTAACATGGTCCAAATATTCTTTTATTTGTATTTTTTATTTTATTGTGGAACAGCCATGGTCATTGGCCATTGGCTACAATGGCATAATTGACTCTTTTAGGGAGGGTGCAGCTCACAGTGGCCCATGTGGGGATCGAACTGGCAACCTTGGTGTTATCAGCACCATGCTCTAACCAACTGAGATAACTGGTCAGCCCTGGTCCAAATATTTCTGATCTACACAAGTTAATGAGCATTCAAGTATGGTGTACTTTCAGAGCCCCACAGATTCTCCTCACAGTCAGTACTCACCTTCTGAATCAAGACGTGTTAAGGTGGGTTTTGTTTCTCTAGCACTTGCATTAAAGCCATTTTATTCTTTCTTAGGAAAATAATATGCTTAGTAGCCCTCTATGCTTTCCATCAATTTGATCTGATCCTCCTTATATCCAGTGGGGATTCTTTAAAGTTTTTGACGTGTAAATAGCATCCGTGCTTTTTTTTTTCCAGTGCTGATGAAAGTTATCTGCTTTTAATATATCCCATTGTTCATTTCAATAAGAATTTAGAGAAGAGTGGGTGAAGTGATCCCAATATTCTCATGCTTGGAAGTTCTCTACATTGTTATTTGGCTACTTTACAATAACTCTAGCTGGAGCTTTCTGGCTTCCTTACATAGTTCAAAAATCCCATTCTTTTCTTCAGTACACAGAATCAAGACTCCAAGTCATTTTGTTTTTCTTCACTCTTGCTTCATATGGTTCTCATCACATTCCAAAATGAGCATTTAATTATAGCATCCTATCTTTCCTTTCTGCCTTTAGCGTCTCTCCCCAGAAATTTTTAGCATGGGGGTGGGTCCTTCTCTCTAACACCACCACCACCAAACAACTGATTGCTTATCAAAATCCATTTCAATGTTCAGTGACTCTTTAATTACAGGATGAAATTAATGCTACTTTGCAGTATTATCTCCCACTAGACCAATCCTAACCTTCTCTAAAATCTAGGGTCTATGCTGCCAATATCTGATTCAATGACAGGGGCAAATCTGAGAGAACAAGGAAATCATGGTTATAGGAGACAAATGCCTTCATTCACATCCTTGTTCCCAGATTGATTTCACTCTTATTACTTACCTAGTTAAGCCTCAGAGTCCTCATTTGTAAAATAGGAAAAACAGTACATAAATTCTAATGTCTTGAGACAATTAAATAAGATTGAAACTAACAACAACAGCCAATACAATCTCAGTGCCTCATTTTTCTTTTAGCTCAAGAATAGCGCATTGAACTAAGCTTGCTCTTGAATGCTTAGTGATAGAGCATTGAGTTTGCCAAGATCTCTGTTGCTTTCTCTATATTTTATATTACTGAGTAGGACTATGCCAGAATTTCCTGATTTACCTGTAGTGTATTTAAATGTAGTGCAACAAAGAAATAAAAAATATACCTTTATTCCTAAATATTGCCAGTGCAGATGCGAGTTGTTATTGCTGCTATATTTTGGAAGCCAACAGCACAGGGTCGCTTTAATCATTCTGTTTTTGAATAATGCCTTTATTTTGCCTTAAGTGTTTTAAACCTGTTCAGAGTGATCCAAGAGCAATGCACAGGAAATCCATGATAAGTCCCTTTCTCTTTTTCAACTCTGTGCTTACTACTCCTGTCCAAATGTTCCCCATGCTTATTTCTCATCCGGTATACCTGTGACAGACTTTAATAATCAGTTATAGGCTTTTCCTTTCTTGGAGCCCAAATATGGTTGTATAATTCTTTTCAAATAAGTGGTGGGGGCATTACCCAGTGGTGGGGCCATTGCCTAGTAATCAATTTCAATTGCAACACAAGATGAAGTCTATTTGCAATGCCGTGGGAAGCCCCTCCTCTCTGCAACTGTAATCAGTGGCTTGGGTCTCATTCTACACCAGATGGATCACCTAAACCCAATGGCACACACCAGAATGCACTTCTACTCTAGTTGTTTGATTCATATACCAGCAAGCAACTGCTTGAATAGCAACATTTGCTTGGGTTAAAATCACTGTGCTATCTTCGGTGCTGATTGTTGGACTGATGGCTGTTCGCCCCACTCCAGCCATCCAACACTAGAGACTGGTTAGCTTCTTTCTTCTGTGCCCCCACTTACCCATGGGTTCTTGTACTTATCTACTGACCTATGCTGTCAATATCTCAGGATACTTTGATACTAAACCCATTCAAGTTTTATCATGATGAGATAGAGAGTTTGGGAAGAGGTTACTATTTCTTTCTTTTTTTTAAAGATTTTATTGGGGAATTGGCGGAGGGGAACAGCGTTGGGGAATCGGGGAAGGGGAACAGACAAGTGGCTGTCTTTTTGTTCTTGTCTAGTTGTGGAGGACATTGCTTCACTGGCCCATGTTGGTACCGTCATTAAGTTCTCCCCGGGTGAGGCAGATCGGTTGCTCGCCTCTGGATGGTCGCTCACCACGGCTATTGGTAGCTCACGCTGGCTGCCGGCCAATCACTGTAGCCTATGGCATTCCACTGCAGCAGGGGCTGCAGCCCACACCATCACTGGGGCTTGCACAGCCCAGCTCCAGGTGGAGGTGTTGTTAGCTGTAGAGGGCAGTGTCACTGGCCCTCATGTGGGATCCGAACCGGGGCCGCTGGCATCCCAAAACCAGTGCTTAACCAATGCGCCACTCGGCCGGCTCCGAGGTTACTATTTCAAACATGTAATCTCTTTGATAAAGAATCAAACGTTTACTCAGTAAACAACTAATGAACTTATACTAGGAGCCAAGTGGGATTTAGCAGTGAAGGCACAGAAATTAATCTGATACTATCTCTGTCCTCAAGGAATTCATATTGTAGCAGGAAGGATAAACGCTTTATACAAATAATATTAATAAATAAAATTATAAGTGCCAAGTTTAGAGGAGTGGAAATGCACAACTAAAAATGTGGGATGTCATTACGAGTGTTTAGAGGAAAATGAGTTTCCTTCAAACTACATGATCAGGGAGCCCCAGTGTGGAGTGTGGTGTAAATGAAACAGAAACTCGTTTTGAATCCTAGCTGAGTGGCCTCATGAATGGTTTGGTACATTACATTACTCATTTATGAAATTGCCATAGAAATACATAAATAACCGATTCCCCTGATATATTTCCCAGAGTGTGGCTCACTGTCATTCAATC
This sequence comes from Aselliscus stoliczkanus, assembly GCA_033961575.1. Taxonomy (NCBI): domain Eukaryota; kingdom Metazoa; phylum Chordata; class Mammalia; order Chiroptera; family Hipposideridae; genus Aselliscus; species Aselliscus stoliczkanus. The sequence goes on from CM066737.1 coordinate 26,033,132, forward strand.
TCATGTAATCAGCAGTTCTCATTAAGAAATTTCCTGAGTTGCTTAATTTTTTCAATTATACTTTCTTAATTTCACAGTGGTGGTGGTGGAATAATCCAGTCATCTTGAATTTTACCACTAGTCACTATGTGGTAAGCATGCAGTTTTCACAAACCAAAATATGGACCCTATTGGTTAAACTGCTATGTTTTAGCCCCTCTCAGAACCTCCAAAGGGCTGCCTCATGTGTACGCACAAACCAGTCTGTTAGCTGTAACCATCATGTGGTGATGAAATACACCTGGTTCTTTCTCTCTTGCTCCGACTCCCATTTATGCATATCTACTGCATATAGGTCCACATGGAGAACTCTTACACAGGTCTTAAGCAATTATGAGGGGAAAAAAAAACCCAATGATTATATTAAGCATGTTGCATGTAGACATTTCCAGTCCTCAGGGTGCCAGAGTATGTCTAAATTCCATGCAGAGGTGGGGAAACAGTGTTAGAATTTGTTAGGTGGAAACTGAAGCCACTTTACTTGTGCTTAGCTTCTCAGTTTCTTTTCAAATTTGAGTCCACTTTTCCCATCAACCCTTGCCCAAATCATCAGCAGTTTTCTCATGAAAGTATGTACCATAAACATCAGATCCTCCTAAAACTAGTAGCTCAAAGAAGTCCATGGGACTGGGCATCGACTGAATGCCTTACCGACCTCCATATTGTCTTCATTTGTTTTCTAACACTTTCCCCATCCAATCACTTACTCCTGTACCAATTACAGAAAAATGACCTCAATTTGTTGAAATACTAAGTGATTGAGTATAAAAGTTTACTCTCTAGTTAACAGGGCCCCAGTTCAATGAGAAAAAAAAATAACGTAGTTCACTTGCAAAATCACAAGATATAGTAAGATTTATAAAAGTGTTATGACATATCCTTTATGGCTATTATGGTGTAAGTTTGGTTGTTGTTGTTCTTTTAACAACTCTCATCCTTATAGTCAATTACACATTTATTCAAATCTCTGAAACTAACTGGTATGGTTCTATAATCACTGATAATCTGATTTGTCAAATTGAAACCCAAATTTGCTTGAGGAATTAAGCAAGGGGTATTTAAGGAAATAGGAGCTACTGAAGATAGGGAAAAAAAACTCACAGTGGCTTAGCATAACAGAAGTCTCTCATTTATGTAAAGTGCAAAACAAGTATCCCTGATGGGCAGGGAACTCTCCTCCAATCAGCAGTACATAGCCCCCTAACTTTTTCAATCTTCAGTCCTTCAATGTAAAGCATATTCTGGTTATAGTGCAAAATATCAGCAATCTGGTGTAAACAGTTAGCTCAGTTGGTTAGAGCATGGTGCTGATAACACCAAGGTTGCCGATTTGATCCCCACATGGGCCACTGTGAGCTGCGCCCTCCTTAAAAGGGTCAATTATGACATCGTCCATTGTAGCATGAAAGCAATGTGTAACCAATGCCATGGCTGTTACCCAATAAAATTTATATATATTATATGCAATCTGAAGTTCTTCTCAGGTCATGAAGAAGTGTTTAAAGACACCGTTTCTCATCTAATCACTGTCCCTTCCTTCCTTTATTTCTTGTTGAAGGAAGTTATTTATTGAAGGTCTTTAATGTGCCAGTCAGTGTGCTAGGTGCTGGGGGTAAAAGCTTTAAAGAGACAAAAATCAATGTCTTCATTGAGCTTATAGTCTGAAAAAGAAGGCAGACTTTAAAAGAAATAATTTCCAAATTACTTAAAGACACATTTAATCACTGATGATTGATATGAAAAATAAATAGATATGAATGTATAAAATGACTTTTCTTAGAGAAGTGGTATTTGCATTGGAATGGCAGACAGTGTCCCAGAGAGAAAAAAAATACTCATATATGTGCAGTGTGGTATGTCTGGAGAGTAGTTAACGAAGGTGGAATCAGTTACAAAATGAGACTAGTAATAAAGGTAATGATGTGATGAAGATTTTGTTCTTTACCCTGAATTCAATGAGAAATCACTAAAGCGTTTTTGACACAATAGTGATTTGATGAGATTTAGAAAGATCATTTTGACTGCTGTTCAGAAGAGGAATTGATGTGTTGGGAGCACAGTTAGAAGACAGTTGCAACAATTCTGGCCGGAGACATTGGTTAGCTAAACTTGGGCAGTGCAACCCAAAGCAGATTTAAAATGGGGGGTAAGGGTTGGCCGAGTGGCGTGGTGGTTAAGCGCTGGCTTGGGATGCCAGCGGCCACGGTTCGGGTCCCACATATGAAGGCCAGTGACACTGACCTCAACAAAAAAAAAAAGAGGGGGGTAAACCTTTGATGGTTGTTTGACACTTAGGATCTGTCAGAGAGGAAGAATTCTAGGTTGAGTGCCAGGTTTATGGCTTCCACAACTGGATGGATGGTAGGGACCATAAATTAAATTCAGTTTGGGCCATGGTGAGCTTGAGCTTCCAGGGAGAGATCAAATTGGAGTTATTGAGCAGGCAGTTCAACATACAGGTAAGTAGCTTAGAAAAAAAAAGTGCTCAGTTAGAGAAAGATTTGGGAGTCATCAGCATATATATGTGTTATTTAATGCTTCAACAAAGAATGAGGTCACCTGGAAAAAGGGTGACCATATCATTTATGATCCAAAACAGGCTCTTTTGAGAGTTAAAGGGAACACTATTAATAATTATGCCAGGATGGCAAGCATAAATCAGAACAGCCCTATGTGAACTATAACTGTCCTTGGTAAATATCTAAAGTTCAAATAAAGAAAGATCAGGTCTGTAAGAAAGGAGGAAAGCCAGGACCTATAGTGTCATCGAGGCCAAATGCTGCTGAGAGGTCAAGTGTTTCGCACATGATTTAGTGAAGTCTTTTGTTTAATGCTTCTATAGTACCCTATACTTTTTCTTCATTACACTTATGATTGCTGAAATGACATGATTTAATTAGCATCTGTCTTTCTATCCAGGAAGGGGCTGTCTGACATATGGTTGTCAATCAACAGATACTTGTGGAATGAATGAAGAAAGGATGACAAAAACCAAAGAAATACCCAATGAATTTAGCAAAACAGAGATCATCAGTGTTCTTACCAAGAACATTTCTGAGGGAGTAGTGGAGCACTGAGTCAATTTGCATGGAGAAGAGAAGTGAGTGGGAGATGAGAAAGGAAAGACAGTAAAAATTGATAACTCTTTCAAGAGATTTGGCTGTGAGCCATTTGCTTAATGGACACCTGTTCTAAGTAGGTTGATTGTTCCTTTGAGTCCTGGGAAAATGCCAGCTTGTGAGTTTTTTTTTTCTGAAAGTGATTTCACTAGATAAAGGCAGACATGCTTCATTTATGAGCTTTTAAATGGCTGTGAGGTGGTTCCATATATATGGTATATTTTGCCTACTTTGCATAGTTTCCTTAAGAATTCCATTTAATTTTAGTTTAATGATATAATAAAATATGTCTCCTGTGTCAAAAAGCAATATTTAAGAAAAGTATTTTAAGGGCTGTGGGTTTCATGTCTGTTCCACTTGGTACCTTAAGTCCTATATTGGAAACATGTGAAATCATCAGAAAGTTGCATGATTTAGCCAGTGCTTTGTCAGACCAACAAGTGTTTTTCTTCCCTCCGTGTTTACAATTGGCCATTTGGAGTAACAGGTATGTGGATTCAAACTCTTTTCTCCCCTATGTCATCATTGTTGAGGATAATTTATTTTATATTCCTCAGTGTCTCCTACATCAAACACTGCACAAGCCATTTCTTTTTTAATTTCATGCTAGAAAAAATGTTACCTCTAGAGTGAATATTAACATTTCTTCTTCCCTGTAACAGGATCTTTGGATCCAATGGTGTCTCCTTTTCTCCATGGCTATCAGTGTTACTGAGCTAAAGGTCTGGATGCTCACCACATTCTCTGGAGAGATGAGATTGGTGGAAAGAAAAGCAGGTTTATTCAGTCTGGGAAGATGGCAGACTCCTGTCTAAAGGCCATCCCCACCTCTCAGCATGGCAAAAAAGGTTTTGTAAGATTGTAGGAAGAGGCAGGACAAAGGAAAGGAGAAGTTGATTAGGCAATTCCTGAAAAAAAGAGTATTTCCAGAGGCTGGTTTGTTTCAGGGATAGGAAAGAATCTTATGCAGATGTAAAAACTTCTTTCAAGTTAGTGTCCTGGAGATTTCCTTGAGAAAATGGGATCATTGAGCCTGGTATACATTTGGTCTGTAGTAAACAGAACCATTGAAACTGGTTTAGAGTAAACAGAACCTTGAAACTGGTCTGCATAGTAAATGAATAGTAAACAGAGTCACTAAGGTTTGGCAGGAGGAAAGAGAAGCAAAGCAAAGAAAATAACTTTCAAAATGTCCCAAGCTAAACTATACTGTTAAACCAAATTACACTAGTGGTGTAAATCTCAAAATGGAAGATACAGTATCACCCTTACATCAGGAAACACAATTGAACTTGTGGTCAGCACATTTTTATTTTCCAAGTTTCTGTTTTACTATTCACTTCATTATAGATTTTATTTTTGTGAAATTTGCCTAAATCCTCTATGGAAACACATGGGATAGACTCTCATGTCCATCTTATTCAATTAGTTCTCTATCTCCCTCATCTCAAATGAAATGACAGGGTCATCATTGCCAGGGAAAAAAAAAGAATGATAGGCAAGAAAGTTATATAACCATAGCAGATAACATTCATTACCATGAATTAAAAAATAAATCACACACGCACACACACACACATGCATAGTGTATAATACAAAGACAATTTCAAATGTTCAAGTTATCTTCCAATCAAATATTACTGTCCTTGGGGCCAACCACTATAATATACTGAAAAATTCACATACCAATCATCTGATCTCATATCTCATTTCTGTTACTGCATTCTTCAGCTTGTGCCTTCTACAAATGTGTCTGAAAAATGACCAAACAAAAACCAAACACACAAAGAAACTAAACTAAACTAAACATGTACTGCTTCTTAATGTGTAAACATATGAGGATATAATTACAAGCATGTATAATATAAATTACCTTCCACTAAACAAGTCAAGCCAATATCTTTAAGAAATAGATTCCAGTAGATTATGGCAATGTATAGCTATGCAAGCAGAACACAATTCTTTACTTTGGAGATATAGCAGCATCCTAATATGGTTTGAAATTTAAGTCAATAAATTACTGCCTTACCCAACTATGAATTTTTTTCATTCCAAGGACAATGTGATAAGATTTTATTATTTCTTTATAAAAATATTTATTTTTTGTGTGTTTACAGTCTGAAGCCTACATAAAAAATTGCTTCTCAATCTTTAAGTTTGCTATATCATTGTTTATAAGAAGGGTACCTTTGTCTTTGTTTTTATTGTTTTAAATCACCTTATATTAAATTAATGGACTATTAATAGAAACTGTCAGTTTCTCAGCTCTTTTATATCAACTGTCTGTCTAGTCATTCACCAAAGGTTTTCATTTAGCTATTGTCCTGCTAGATTACCTCCATTAAGTACTTGAGTACTTTGCAAACAACTAATTAACCTTTTGCACCTCATTAAGGAATAGTAAGGAGGAAGACAATTACTGAGACTGGAACTTGGTCAGACCACTAAGGCTAATAATACGTTATTATTAGGAAAGGAAAAAACAAACGAACAAAAAAAACTAACCTTTAATCTTTTTAATGACTACAGATGATCAGAGCAGCTTGTGTTAAATATTTACTTAAAAGAACCCGTATCTGGAAGAAAAGGCTCCAACAAAGTGCTGGGTCACTGCCTCTGAATTAACCCAGAGGAAAATGGCCTCCTCAAATTCACCAGCTCCAATCCTTGCTGCAGTAGGAGTGGCTACAAATTATACTTTCTTGCATCATATAACACTTCACAGTTGGCAGAAGGTTGTCATCTACATTATTTCATTCGATCCTTGAAACAATTCTGTGTGGTAAATGGCTCAATATTATCTCTGTTTCAGAAACAAGTTAAGGTGGCAGAAGGATAAATGACGTTTCAAGTATCACACAGCTATTAAGTGTTGGAGCTGAGATTCAAACAGTGATTCCAGCACTGCAGTTTTTCCCATGACACAACTCCATGGCTGTATATTATTAATCAAGGATCCCCTCTGACTTCAGCATAGTCACTTCTGCTCTATAAGCCTCAGTTATGTTCTGTTTGAATTTAATAAGGGGTGGCATTAGGGCAACTCTGTGGAACCTTCTAGTTCTCATGGTCTGCAGATCTATGCAAAATACACACCCTTGATCTCTGGGGATTCATCAGGCCCTAGAAAATAAGATGTGACTTGCTTGTTATTTCTCTTTCAGCAAGTTCCTGATAATTGCCACACTGAGTGAATGGCTAAGCATCTTCTATGAGAGAAACATACTGCCTGAACACATCCCCACAAAGAACGTTATGAGAGAATATGTAAAACTTGGAAACCAATTCTTTACTATCAACTACAAGTACCTAAAGAGCCATGTGCTCAGAGCTAAGGTAGGGAAAAAGTAATGTAAATTAAGAAGCTCTAGATAGGGAACCGAATTAAACCGAGAAGTTGGCCAGTTTTCTTTTGACCCTCAGAAGTTATCTTGTTGAGAGATGAGGCAGTGAAATGGACTGCGGAAAGAGAGCAGAAGGTATAAGCATAGGAGAGATGAGGAAGGATACATATGTGTGCTACTAAAATGAGCTGAGATTTAGAGAAAAAATTGTGCTGTGCTATGTAAAAGGAGATAGAAGACCCACTTAGCAGGGACTAGCAAAGCAGAAACAGGGGACAAAAATAGTTACCCACAGCTCACTAGGATAGGAAATATGGAGTTAAGAGTCAGGCCTGTGATTCAAAAATTTTAGGTAGTTGTGAAACTGGAGTTTGTGTAGTAGAGTTGCGAGGTTTTAGCAAATAAAATTACAGGCTGCTCAGTCACATTGAAATTTCGTATAAAAAACAAATACGTTTTTAGTGTAGGTTTTCTGTGATATTTCGGACACATTTATACTAGGGGTGCCAAAAGAATGTATACACATGACTTGTATTCATCTTTTGTTATTGGTATATATTGAGCATTACAATTTTTTTTTTTTTTTGGTGGGAAGAGAACAATGTTGGGGAACCGGGGAAGGGGAACAGACAAGTTGCTGTCCTTTTGTTCTTCAGTCTAGTTGCGGAGGACATTGCTTCACTGGCCCATGTTGGTATCGTCATTGCGCTCTTCCCGGGTGAGGCAGATCAGTCACTGGCCTCTGGATGGTCGCTCACCGCAGCTCTTGGCAGCTCACACTGGCTGCCAACCTCTCACACTGGCTGCCAGCCACTCACTGTAGCCTATGGCAGCCCACTGCAGCAGGGGCTGCAGCCTACACTGTCGCGGGGGCTTGCAGCCCAGCTCCAGGTGGAGCTGTTGTTAACTGTAGAGGGCAGTGTCATTGGCCCTCATATGTGGGACCCGAACTGGGGCTGCTGGTGTCCCAAGCCAGCTCTTAACCACCTTGCCACTCGGCCGGCCCAAGCATTACAATTTTATTACAGTTCTTTCCATTTTTAAAATGTGCATACATTTTTGGGGGCACCTTCTGTATTCCACAATGACTGACTGTTTATCTGAAATTCAAGTTTAACTGGGTACCTTGTTTTCTTTTTTTCTGGCAAACCTGTTAACAGGAGACGTGTTACCTAAGAGCACTACTCTTGGGAGGAGGCAAAATAATCCCCCAAATATGGTAGCAGATGAGCAGGAGTGGGAAGCTCAGAGAAAGACGCTCAGTAGGAAACCACTATGGAGAGATTTAGGTTGTGTGAGGGCCGCCCTATCCAGCCTCCAATTTTCAGTTCCACAACATGGAGAACATGGAGACATTATTTAACTTACCGGGTCTTCGTCTCCTCTTTGTAACATATTGTGACTCTAAATCAGCCTCATCAGGGGGTTGTGAGGATTACATGAGTACACACACACACACACACACACACACACACACACACACACACACGTGGGTATATAGGGATACATAGATATTTCATATACAGTAAAACCTTAGATTGTGAGTAACTTATTTCACGAGTGTTCTGCAAGACAAGCCAACATTTCTAATACATTTTTTTTTTGAGGGCAGTGTCACTGTGGCCCTCATATGTGGGACCGAACTGGGGCCGCTGGCTTCCCAAGCCAGCGCTTAACCACCGCGCCACTTGGCCGACTCCCCGCCAATACATTTTAACTTGGTAAATGAGCAATGTCTTGCAATATGAGTAGTTTGTTTCCAGAACGAATTATGCTCACAAACCAAGGTATTACTGTATTTACATTTATAAAATATATGTAAACATTCATGTTCATTGCTCAATAAATTGTTACCATTATTACCCAAATATCTCATCATATGAGCTTTCTCCTGGGTAAGACCTAGGATTATGGTGCACCTTAGATTTCCTGAAGATCCCATTTATTTCAGGGACAAGCCAAAACTTGCAGCAGGCATATATACAGATACTATTTTAATTTGGGAATTAAAAAGAAGTGTGAACTTAACACTTGACAAAACCTGAGCTATTTATATTTCTTGGCTCGCTCCATTGATTAATTTATTTTTTCATTCATGTCTTTGTGCAACCAACATTCATGAAGCAGTTAGTATAGTGACTGGTTTATAATGATTGCTCAGTAAATATTAGGCATTATTCATGGGATCATTTAATTATCACAAACTGTCTTAAGTATTATGAGGACATTTGCTAAGAGAGTAGATGACAGGGTTTATATCTGAGCTAGTCAGAGTATCAAGAAAGTGATATTTTAGCTAAGCTTTGGAGTATAAGAGCTAAAGTTTAGTGGGAAGAATATTCAAAGGATGGAAGAAAGGGTACGTAAAGACCTCAATGTGGAAAATAGCAAGATGTATTTCCAGTACCGGCAAGAACCTCTGTCTGGGGGAAGGACAGAAATCAGATTGGAAATTGAATGTTGCTGCAAAGGGAGGTAAGGCTCAGGTCATGCAGGGCCTTGCAGGCGTGTTAAGATGTTCGGACTTTTTGCCAAAGAGAAAAGGGAAAAAAATAAGCAGAAGAGTGATATGATCAGGCCCTTGCTTCCAGAGATCCCTCTAGCTACTTGGAGAATGACTTGGTGTTTATCTGTGGCATCTAAATTATATTTATTATGATGTTAAATATATTAAATATTTATAACTCCAATTCCCTTAGCCTGACCTTCAAGAAATTTTTTTTTTTAATGCAATGTGCTTCCAACTCCAGTTACCTTTAATGCATTCAAACAAATCTCTTCACAGCAACTGTTGTCCAGAATGGCTGTCCGAGGCTTGATATGTGTATATCTGATCCATGAATTGGAGCTGTGCTCAAGTCACCTTCTCCATGACCCCTTTCCTAAGACTCTCAATTACAAGGGGTAGGTTCCTCTGAAGTTTCAGAGAACAGATTCTGCATCTCTATTTACGTATATTTTTTAAATACTGTGCATTATGGCTTTAAAATCCTTTCTTGGGCCGGCCTAGTGGCGCGGGTGGTTAAACACTGGCTTGGGAAGCCAGCAGCCCCGGTTCGGTCCCACATGTTAGGGCCAGTGACACTGCCCTCAAAAAAAAAATCCTTTCTTATCTCTCTCACTGGACCGTCAGTTCCTTGAAGGCAATCACTGATGTCCCCTGTCACTCTTGTGGATGTGCTATATATAGCACAATTCTCATAAAAAAATAAGTAAGCAAATATTCTCTAAACTGATGAATACAAAATAAAAGCGAAATGATAGGCTGAACTGGCATGATTGATTTTAAATATCGATGCTCTCTTTACCAATCTTTTTATATTAGCAAAGATGTTTTATTATGTTCAACCTACAATAATTTGGACTACTCTGAGGCTGAGACTAAAAGAACAATGTATTTGATTCTTTTAAAAGGTTTTTTGTTTTAGCCCAAGAGTGACTGCTTTCTATTCGGAGGTTCTGTCCATTTGCTGAGTGGATAGAAAAAGATAAATTATCCAATCCCTCCCACACATACAAAGGTATATCTGTAAAGTTGCTATAGGTATATCTGAAAAGTTGCTAAAAGAGTGCAATAATACAATGGGTAATTACCTAGATTCATTTTTCAGATAAGTAGATACCATGTATAAACTCAATTTTGTCAAGACTTGAGTAAAATGGATCTGTAATTCTACAGGAGGGAGAAAATATTGATAGCATGAGTTTATGTGCTGTGTATCCTTCCACTATTAATCTCACCCTCCTATTTACACACACACACACACACACACACAAACTCACACACACTTCATCCTTTTCCACTGTGCACAGCTAAGTGAGATACATTTGATGCCCAAAGATGTTTGATCTTTTCTGAGTTTACTATTCTCTTCTGGAGACTACAGATCAAAGGAGAAGATAAAGAACATCAGACTGTCTTTCTAAAAAGCCTACATTTCTGAGTATTACATTTCCTACTGTAAATGTAAGCTGCTAATACACAACAGGGAGAACTTTTTAACACCTACCATTTTTTCAGGCCCCTTAATGGGAACTGATTGACAAGGGAGGAAAAAAAACGATTACATGTAACTCCTGTTATCTACATGCTTATCATCTAGCCTTGTTGAGATATATTAATAGCTATCTTTTTTTTTAATTGGGGAACAGTGTGTTTTTCCAGGACCCATCAGCTCCAAGTCAAGTAGTTGTTTCAATCTAGTTGTGGAGGGCGCAGCTCCGTGGCCCATGTGGGGATTGGACTGGCAACCTTGGTGTTATGAGCACTGTGCTCTAACCACCTGAGCTAACTGGCTGCCCCAATAGCTATCATTTTAATCTGTAATTTATGAAAGATAGCTGAGATTTATATTATTTGTGTTGTTATCCTTCTCCTTCCCCAGGCCCTTTGGGGATGATAGTATATCATTTTCACTGCTTAGCTTGGTCTAGGAGATGACAGTTTTGAGTTAGTTTCTCTCCCAGGATTACCATACCAAGATATGCAATGAGTTCTTGAAACAATTTTATCAAAGATTTCAAAAAATAAGTTAACCATCTTAAGGTATCTCTAAAAATGAAAAAGGTCAAAGACTGTATGTCATTTTAAGCAGAACCAGCAATTCACAACTGATGTTCCTCTGATAGGGCAAACCATCTTAGAATATTACCATATTACCGAGATCATAAATAACTCGATGAGTAATAGGATCTTAAAAAGAAACATGGGGATCATTACTTGGCTGAAAAATTAGGTTCAAGGGTAATGTGTCCCAACTTGAAAGGAGAATTTCTTTTTCCTCAAAGGTAATATCTGGAGCAAGGTTTTGTATTTGAATATAACGCAAAATGACAGCAACATTTTAAAAAACATCTTCATATATTCTATCATATCAGATGTAGTATAATCTGCATGTCACCTCTCATAACATTAAAAAATACCTAATTTTCAGTCTGGCTGAGTGGCACGTTGGTTAGGAGCTGGCTTGGGACGCCAGCTCTGAGCAGCGGGGCCCCAGTTCAGATCCTACATATGAGGGCCAGTGGCACTGCCCTCTACAGCTAAGATGGTGAACAACAGCTCCACCTGGTTGTTTCTATAGCTAAGATGGCCGGCGAAGGTGTGGGCTGCAGCCCCTGCTGCAGTGCACTGCCATAGACTACAGTGAGTGACTGGCAGCCAGCGTGAGCTGCCAAGAGCCACTGTGAGCGGCCATCCAGAGGTCGGCGAGCGATCTGCCTCATGCAGCAAGAGTGCAATGATGATACCAACATGGACCAGTGAAGCAAAGTCCTCCATAACTAGACTGAAAAACAAAAAACGACCACAACTTGTCTGTTCCCCTTCACAGGTTCTCCAATGCTGTTCCCCTCCCCCAATTCCCTAATAAAATCTTTTAAAAAAAAAGCACCTAATTTTTTTCTGACTTAAGTGGAACTCACTGTCAGTATGGGAAAAGCTGCTGGCAGTCTGTCCACACACATTGTAGAGGACCCACCTACTTAGCTAAGTTGCAATGAATTAAAAAGTATTTCCTGGACACCATGTGTTTTACCATCTAATAGATAGTTGATGATTAGATAGGAAATGTATGTCTATAAGCTCAACAGGACTAGAAATGTAATGTGAGGGAACCAGGTGGTAGTGGGAATGATTTTAGCTTACTATAAAAAGTCTTTCTTGAGCTTGGATTTCCTAGATTCTGTTGGGAGAGAGGAGCCATGAAGGTTTATGACTTAGAGGTTTCACTCTATGTAGAATATGTTACTGTAGAGTTTGGGTAGAGCCTTGACTGGGAGTGGTGGCACAGAATGCAGTTTACAGAACAGATTGGGAGAAGGGGAACAGTAGATCTAACTACTCAAATATAGCAAAGTGAAGTGGGAGGAACTCAGACACACAAGCAGAAGAAATGTTGTAATCTTCCAGAGGTCCAGCAAATATTGGACTAAATGTTGTTGTTGTTTTTTCTGCCAGATACTTCATATGCATTGACTCATTTAGCATTCTCAGTAACCCAAGGCACTATTGTAATTAGTTTACAGATGGAAGGAATTAGGTGCAGAAGACTGCGACAAAAGTAATTGCACAGTATCACAGTGGAAGATTGTGGCAGAGCTGGAATTCAAACCCAAGCTTGTTGGAATTCAAACCCTACTGCCCTTACACTTTCTATAATAACACACTACCTCTCAGCACCTATGGTGTATTATCTTGACTAATATTTGGAACAACCCTTCATGGTTATATATTTTTTGTTACGTGTAGAATTTTTTGAAAATGAATTCCAAAGAATAAGGTAGAGGACAGTACTACTTTTGGTAAACAATAACAACACAACAAAACAAGGCATCATTATAAGGTACTAGACACACATGTATACCCCAAACTGGTTGTAAGCCTGTAGTTCAAGAAGTGAAAATTCTTTAGAACACAGATAATATGGACATTCTGAAGATAGGCATGCCTTGGGATGAGTTTGGTGAAGCAGGGGAACATGACCCTTTTGTATCTCTTAGTGGTCCCTCAAAGTCTCAAATATAAGCATATCAGACACTGCATTTTATGTTTATGTGTCTGCCTTATTTCAAAAAAGTCAAAGTTCTTTGAAAATAAGGACTTCTCTGTATTGCAGCACCTAGCAAAGTGCCTGGGACTTTGGAGTAATAAAGAAATAGGTAACTGAAGACAACAAAGGGACAAGGCAAGCAAATAAAGAGACAAAAATGCATAGACACAGACAATACCAGAGGGTAAGGGGGGAGGGGGTAGTAGATGAGGGTAAAGAGGGTCAAATATATGGTGATGGAAGGAGAACTGACTCTGGGTGGAGAATACGCAATGTGATATGCAGATGATGTATTATAGAATTGCAAACTTGAAACCTATGTAATTTTACTAAGCATTGTCACCCCAATAAATTTTAATAAAAAAGAAAGAAAGATTGGTAGATAGACAGATAGGTAGATAGATAGATAGATAGACAGATAGATAGATGATAGATTACACCTGATCTCAAATATCTTATTCTCTCTGATGTTTGTGAAATTATTTCTCTTTCATTCCACTAACTGCTTGGTTCTTTGGAATAAGAAACCACATATGGCAAGTAGTAGGCACCAGGTCTAGGTTTTCTAGATGAATGTTTGATTTTGCTCCCCACCTCATCCCACCCCATCATTATTCTGGAAATCTCACTACATTAAAACAGCTTTCCAAGTGACATTCTATCTCTGTGAACAATGTGGTTTTATTTATTTATTTATTTATTTATTTATTTAAGATTTTATTGGGGAATTGGGTGAGGGGAACAGCGTTGGGGAATCGGGGAAGGGGAACAGACAAGTTGCTGTCCTTTTCTTCTTCAGTCTAGTTGTGGAGGACGTTGCTTCACTGGCCCATGTTGGCATTATCATTGCGCTCTTCCCAGATGAGGCAGTTGGTCAACGGGCCTCTGGACGGCAGCTCATGGCAGCTCATAGCAGCTCTCGCTAGCCACTGGCCACTCATGCTGGCTGCTGGCCACTCACGGCAGCTCACGGCAGCCCACTGCAGCCCCACTGCAGCCTAAGCCGTTGCCATCCACTCACGGCAGCCCAGATCCAGGTGGAGTCGTTGTTCACCATCTTAGCTGTAGAGGGCAGTGTCACTGGCCCCGTACTGGGGCCCTGCTGCTCAGAGCTGGCATCCCAAGCCAGCTCTTAAGCAATGTGCCACTCAGCCGGCCCTAGTTACATTATTGATTTACCGAATTTCACCCTTCCATACTCTACATGTAGATTCACCCACAGCTGCTTGAGGAGTCGATATAGTGTCACTTTTGTGCCTTACGTGTGGAATTACAAGACTCTGTTAAATTATAAGCCTACAATTAATACAACACAACATATTTTTCAGTGGTTTCTTCTGTGCTACTTGTTTACCAAATGGCAATCTCTAAATAAGGAGGCCAACAGAATTGGGGCCTGAATTTTATAACTCAAGTACAGCATTTTTCTTTATGTTGCTTTTTGTTGTTGTTGTTTTAATATGAAAACAAGGCATCCTGTGGTTTCTATCCCCGAAGTAATAATCTTTTTGGGTTAGTCATGAAAATATTGGGTTGTTGGAAAAGTCATGACGTATTTTTCCTATGTTTTTCGTTGTAAAAATGCGTCATGATTTTTCCAACAGCCCAATAGTAAATAACACATAGTGTTTCTGTTTCATTCCATGTTTATCACCGACTGTGTCACCATATGGTTTTTGTTCACAAGTAACTTCTCTCATTGACATGATTAAGTAATTTATTATTTAGATAGGTGGTGTAACAAACTGCCAAAACAGACATTTCTTCTGTTAAAGTGAAAAAAATATGCTTAGGAGAAGATTATACTTTAGCTCCAAATGCTGTGTCATTCTTTAATATATAATATTTTCCTTGAACTATTAGTAAATGCCATCACTAACTTTCACTAAACTTCGTTATTTAGAATTCTCTTTTTTCTTTTAAAAATTTATTAAATTTATTGGGGTGACATCAGGTAGTAAAATTTTATAGGTTTTAAGTGTACAATTCTGTAATCCATCATCTATATATCACACTGTGTGTTCACCACCCAGAGTCAGTTCTCCTTCCATCACCACATATTTGATCCCCTTTACCCTCATCTACCACCCCCTTCCCCCTTACCCTCTGGTAACAACTAAACTTGTCTACGTCTATGAATTTTTGTTTGTCTTGTTCCTTTGTTGCTTAAAAGTAAGGAATGTATGCTTTAGTTTGGCTAGTATAATGGAAAAACAGAGGTTAGCTATCTTTTCAGAAATAATTAATTATTATGTGTCTGCAATCCTATGAGAACATTTAGCAAATGGAGGCTTGTAACGCTCAATAACACTAATCGATCACTTAGTCACACCTAGGTGATTACTAATTAGTTACCAGATAAGTAGGCATAAATAAAAAGACTGGACCCACTTGATTAGCTACAAAGGGGAAACAAAAACAGAAGAAAAGGCTCTGAATACACAGTTCAGACTGATATTGATTAATCAGGCAGCAGGAAAACAGGCTTTCAAAACATAATATGAGCACAGGTGTGTCTAAATATATGCAATTGTAGATCCAATATTTAACTGGGATTATACCTGTTCCTTTGCTTTCTCTAAAGACAGAGTATTTGGATGCCAGGGGGGACCTCCGTGGGAAAGAGTAGCATGATAATCTTTCTGACATTTGCAGGAGGAATGCTTTCTTAAATTATTCAAAATTAAGATAATTTTGGATTAAAAAAAATTTTTCCCCTCTCGTGGTTTCCACATGAAAGGAGGTTTAATATAACATCGCATCACCTTTACACTTCACATGTTATTCATGCAAATTAAACACATTCCTAACTAGTTTCCTCTTGATGAAGACCAGGGCACGAAGATAGAGGAAGTTGCCACTAGTTTCAAGATATCTGAGGAAAATGTGGATGTGGGTCCTTTACTGAGCCACAAAACCACAGGAACAAGTGACTTTCTTTCAAGCGGTATCATTTACTCCATGTTGAAAGTGACAAAAGTCCTTCAAGGAGCTACTTTCTGAGATCGAGGGGTGGGGTGTGTGTGTGGGGGGGAGTGTACAAATTTCAAGTCTAATCAAGCCTAACAATTTAAGGAAAAAGAAAAACGTTTTAAGAGACACTTCATACAGTACAGCATCCGCTCTGTGTAAAAGGAACAATGATTATTTTTCAGAGAAGAGCAAGCAGCATACTCAGACTGATTCGATTGTTTTCACTGACCACGGCATTAGTTCAGTTTGATCTTTTTGCGGAATGATCAAGTCCGTGAAAATGAGAGGGCAAATGGTACATGCCTGGGTTTAGTCTTCAAGTTAACCACTTACTTGCCATGTGATAATGAATGATTGATTTTGAACTCTAGTCTCACTATCCTCACCTTTAAAATCCTAGTAATAGAATCCAACTGTGACTACTAAATTAGATGACATATATCGTTACAAAGATCCTAGTACGGTACTTGGCACATAGAGTATATATATATATATATATATATATATATATATATATATACCATATTACAATTATAATACTCAATATATATTGATAACAAAAGATAATGCAAGTCAAGTGTATACATCTTTTTGGCACCCCCAGTATAGATACTCAATAAAAACCAGGCTCCCTATTCCCCTTTCCTTAGCAAACTGGGTATTTACTGACACAAGCATAAATGGATAGAAGAGTCTTACATTAGCTTTATCTCCAATGTACAATCTGGCTCTTAAAATATTATTTATGTGGCTAGTTCATCCAAAGAAACCTAGATTAATAGCTGGGTAACATTATACTAACTGAGCTATTTATTCTAAGCATTGTTAGTCTCTGTTTTTCTTGAATCATGTAGACTATGTTGTTCCAAGTTTAAGTATTTTTTTTTTCTTTCTTTTCTTGGGGAACAGTGTGTTTTTCCAGGACCCATCAGCTCCAAGTCGAGTAGTTGTTTCAATCTAGTTGTGGAGGGCGCAGCTCAGTGGCCCATGTGGGGATCGAACCAGCAACCTTGGTGTTGTGAGCACTGAGCTCTGACCAACTGAGCTAACCGGCCGCCCCAGAAGTGTTTTCAAATAAAACACTTCGTATTCTGTGAATATAAGTGGTACATTCTACTATTCTCTCATATAATGATATATCACAACAGTTTTCATCTTGCCCCTCTCTGGTATTATAATTTCTAGGAAAAAGAAGGTAAACCTCATATGTGGGGAGTAGGAAAGGAAGACAAGTGGGCTCCATTAATATCGGATGTCATGGATAGAGAAATTGCATGGGATCATAGCCAGCAGAATAAGTGAATGGAGAAGGGAAGCAAGAAGAATAAAGAGAAGGAATCAACACATGCAATAAAAGCATCCCCTCCAAAATAAATACATAAAAGTTGTCATATATTAGCAACTCTCTGGACAACAAACAGCTGAGTGGCTCAGTTGGTTAAGAGTTGGCTTAAGAGCGTGAGCTCTGAGAAACAGGGCTGCTGGTTCGATTCCCACATGGGCCAATGACACTGCGCCCAAGCTGAGCTGCTGCTGAGCTGCCAACAGGTGGCAGGATGGCTCAGCTGGTGTAACAACAAGATTGCCTGTTCAATGGTGGGCTATGCCCACCCGCAACCAAGACTGAACTTGGCACCTTGAGTTGAGCTGCCTCTCGGATAGGTCAATGGATAGAGCATGCGCTCTTAACAACAAGGCTGCTGGTTTGACTCTCACATGGGATGATGGCTATGCCCACCCACAACTAATAGCTGAACTTGGCACCTTGAGTTGAGCTACCACCCGGATGGCTCAGTGGATAGAGCGTGTGCTCTTAACAACAAGGCTGCTGGTTTTGACTCCCGCGTGGGATGGTGGCTACGCTCACCCACAACTTAGATTGAAAACAGCCCCTTGAGCTTAGAGGCCATGTACTGCCCACAGGCAGCCAGATGGCGACTGGCGCCCTCCACAACGAAGATTCAAGAAGAACAACTTGGCTGGTCCGCTTCCCCAATTCCCCAACACTGTTCCCCTCCCCCAACTCCCCAATAAAATCTTTAAAAAAAAATTGCTATGAGGTGTATACTCTTATTGTCTATATTCTACAGATGATGAAACTGACGCACAGGAATGAGTTAAATAAGCTGCTGAAGATTGCAGAGCTAACTAGTAATAGATTTGAGAATTAAATCTGTGACTATAAAAAGTCCAAGTCTATTTTTTTTCTCTTTCTTGTTGTCTCTTGTGTTCTAAGAAAGGGATCAACCAACTATGTCCATAGACCTGACTCAGCAGATATTTAATATATATATATATAAAGCGTTTATAAAATTATTTATTTTTGGGTCAGCCAAGTGGCGTGGTGTTTGGGAGCTGGCTTGGGACACTAGCAGCCCTGGTTTGGATCCCACATATGAGGGCCAGTGACACTGCCCTCAAAAAAAAAATTATTTTTTTACACTTACAGTTGACACTCAATATTGTTTTCTATTAGTTTCAGGTATACAGCACAGTGGTTAAATATTTATATAAATATTTATATATTTATGCAATGATTCCCCCCAGTTAGTCCATACATAGTTGGTGAAACATTATTAACTGTATTCTATATACTGTACTTTACATCGCTATGACTATTTTGTAACTACTAACTTGTATTTCTTAATCCCTTCACCTTTCTCACCTAGCTCCCCAACTGCCTCCCCTCTGGCAACTATCAGTTTGTTCTTTGCATCTATGAGTCTTTCTGTTTTATTTGTTTGTTTATTTATTTTATTCTTTAGATTCCACGTATAGGTGAGATCATATAGTATTTGTCTTTCCCAACCTGACTAATTTCACTTAGCATAATACCCTCTAGGTCCATCCATGTTGTCTCAAATAGTAAAAGATTTAATTCTTTTTTATGGTTGATAAATAAATAAATAAATAAAGATACAGATATAGATATAGATGTATACACATGACTTGTATTCATCTTTTGTCATCGGCATATATTTATTACAATTTTAATACAGTTTTTTCCTTTCTTAAAATGTGTTTACATGTTTTTGGCACCCTCTGTGTGTGTGTGTGTGTGTGTGTGTGTGTGTTATATCTGTTATATGTGTGTGTTATATATATGTTATATATCACTTCTTTATCCAATCGTCTACTGTTGAGCACTTAGGTTGTTGCCATATCTTGGCTATTGTAAATAGTAGAGCAATGAACATAGAGGAGCATATCTCTTTTTGAAATAGTGTTCTGAATTTCTTTGGATAAATACCAAGAAGTGGAATTGCTGGGTGATAGGTAGTTCTATTTTTAGTTTTTTGAGAAACCTCCAAACCGATTTCCATAGTGGCCACACCAATTTGCAATTCCACCAACAGTGCACGAGGGTTCCCTTTTCCCCACAGCCTCTCCAACATTTGTTGTTTGTTAATTTATTGATGATGGCCATTCTGACAGGTGTGAGGTGATGTCTCATTGTAGTTTTTATTTACGTTTCTCTGATGATTAGTGATGTTGAGCATCTTTTCATATGCCTGTTGGCCATCTGTATGTCCTCTTTGGAGAAATGTGTATTCAGGTCCTCTGCCCATTTTTTAATCGAATTGTTTGTGATTTTTGGTTTGTAATATTTTCTGCTAATCCTTTGTATTTCTGTGATGTCATTGTCACTTCTCCTTTTCCATTTCTGATTTTATTTGGGTCCTCTCTCTTTTTCTCTTGATGAATCTGGCAAAGGTTTATCAATTTTTGTCTAGTTTTCCAAAGAATTAGCTCTTGGTTTCATTGACCTTTGTATTGTTATTTTAGACTCTATTTCATGTGTCTCCACTCTAATCTTTATTTCTTTCCTTCTACCCACTTGGGCTTTGTTTGCTGTTCTTTTCCTACTTCCTTCAAGTGCAGGGTTAGATTGTTTATTTGAGATTTTTCTTGTTTTTTAAGGTAAGCACATGTTGCTGTGCATTTCCCTCTTAGGACTGCTTTTGTTCTGTCCCATATATTTTGGGTCATTGTGTTTTCATCATCATTTGTATCAAAGTATCTTTTGATTTCTTCCTTGATCTCATTGTTCACCCATTCATTATTTAGTAGCATGTTATTTATCCTTTATGTGTTTTTCAGTTTTTTTCTTGTAATTGATTTCTAGTTTCATACCATGGTGGTTAGAGAAGATACTTAATATCATTTCACTATTCATAAATTTAGTGAGACTTGTTTTGTGGCCTAACATGTGGTTTATATTAGAAAATGTTCCATGTGCAATTGACAATGATGTATATTCTGCCATTTTGGGGTGAAATGCTCAAAAATATCAGTTAAATCCATCTGGTCTAGTGTGTCATTTAAAGCCACAGTTCCTTGTAAATTTTCTGTCTGGTAGATCTGTCCATTAGTGTTAGTGGGTTTTAAGTTTTCTAGTATGGCTGTATTATTGCCAATCTCTCCTTTTATGTCGGTCAATATTTGCTTTGTATACTTAGGTGCTCCTATGTTGAGTGTGTTATATCCTCTTGTTGGATTGATCCCTGTATCGTTATATAATGTGCCTCTTTGTCTCTTATTATAGCATTTGTTTTAGAGTATATTTTGTCTGATATATATATATATATATATATATATATATATATATTATTGTAACATCCCAGATTTCTTTTCATTTTCATTCATATGAAATATCATTTCCATCCCTTTACTTTCAGTCTGAGTGTATCTTTCGATCTGCAGTGGTTCTTTTATAGACAGCACATGTAAGAGTCTTGTTTTCTTATCTATTCAACTATACTATGTCTTTTGATTAGAGCATTTAATTCATTTACACTCAAAGTGATTATTGATAGATGGATAAATAGTTATTACCATTTTATTGTTTATCTTTATATTCTTGTTTTTCCTCCTTCTTCTTCTTAAAGAAGTCCCTCTAACATTTCTTGTAATATTGATTTGGTGGTGATGAACTCCTTTAGCTTTTTCTTGTCTAGGAAGGTCAATATTTGTTCTTTGCTTCTAAATGATAGATTTTCTGGGTAGAGTACCCTTGGTTAGGTTCTTGCTTTTCATCACTTTGACTATTTTGTGCCAATCCCTTGTGACCTGCAAAGTTTCTATTGAGAAATCAGCTGACAGTCTTATTAGAGCTTCCTTGTAGGTAACTAACTGCTTTTCTTGCTGCTTTTAAGATCTTTATTTTAACCTTTGCCATTTTAATTATAGTGTGTCTTCATGTGGGTGTCTTTGGGTTCATCTTATTTGGGACTCTGTGCTTCCTGGGCTTGTAAGTCTATTTCTTTTGCCAGGTTACAGACATTTTCCATCATTATTTCTTCAAATATGTTCTCAATCTGTTGCTCTCTCTCTCTTCTCCTTCTGGTACCCCTATAATGTAAATGTTGGTATGCTTGATGCTGTCCCAGAGGTTTCTCAAACTATCCTCATTTATTTTTTTCTTTTTGCTGTTCCCATTTGGTCTCTTCTATCTTGTCTTCCAAATTGCTGATTTCAATCTCTGCTTTATCTAGTCTGCTGTTGATTCTTTCTACAGCATTCTTTATTTCAGTTTTCATTTGTAGTTTTCATTTCATACTGGTTCTTTTTTATGGTTTCGATGTCCTTTCTTATGCTTACTATCTCTTTGTTGAAGTTCTTACTGAGTTTGTCTATTCTTCCCCTAAGTTCATTGAGCATCCTTATAACCATTGTTTTGAACTCTGTATCTGGAAAGTTGCTTGCCTTCATTTCATTTGGTTCTTTTTCTGGACTTTTAACTTGTCCTTTCATTTGGGATATATTTCTTTGTTTTCTCATTCTATCTGCCTCTCTGTGTTCACTTCTACATATTAGATAGATCTGCTATGTCTCTCAATCTTTGTGAGTGGCTTTATGTAGTACATACTCTGTGGGGCCCAGTGGCACAGTCTCCCGGGTCACCTGCATCAGGTGTGCTAGGAGTTTCTCTTGTGTGTGTGTTGTGTGTGCCCTCCTGTGATAGTTGAGCCCTGATTGCTATTGGCATGTTGGTGGGTGGAGTTGACCCTCAGGCTTTCAGACTGTGTGGTTTGGCCATGTCCACTGCTTATGGGCTGCTGTGGGGGGCCTTACCCAGCAAAGTGGAATTTGCCTCAGTGAGCTCTTGTGCCTGCTGAGTCTGTCCTTTTGGTGTGCCACTTGTGGGGCTAATTGGGTGGTGCTTGGCTGTGGTCTGAAGCTGACCTCTAGGTATGTTGGCTGTGGGGCCTCTTGGGAAGGGCTCTGGTGGAGGCCCAGGTTAACCACTGCCTTTAACTAGGCAGAGTCTACCTGGTAGCATTTACAAAGCTATCTGCAGTTAGTCACTGCCTGTGCTAGAGCTGGAAGTATGTGGGAGAGGCCATGCCATGAACTGAAGATGACTGCCACCAGTACTGAGCCTGGGGTAGCTCTGGAAAAAGCCCATGACACCTCAAAGTCTGTTGCTGCCTGTCAGCTCTTGTAAGATTCAGCTGCTGATAGAGCCTCGTGAAGTACATAAGTGGGGTGAGGCAGAGTCTCCAGGAGTCACCAGGGTGGGATGAGTGGTGTTTATCAGTTTAATGCAGATTCTGGTTTGGTACCAGTGCTGAGCCTGGAACTACTCAGCAGAAGTCTCAAAGCAAACCAAGGCCAGCCTCTTCCCACCTGGGGCCCACCAACCCCAGAGAGTTGTCCAAGAAAGTGTGTGATGTGAGCGAGGATGGCTCCTGGCTGCTGGCTGAGAATGTGTCTCTGATGCTCCACGAGTTGGGTGGGGCAGGGTTCCAGGGAGTCAACAGAGTGAAGCAAGCAGAGCTCACCAGGTCAACGTAGGTTCAGATTTGGCTGTGTGGGGAGAACTCAACACAGTAATGGCGCCTGCCTGCGGGCTGCCTGGGAAAAGGATTCCATACAGGGAAAATGGTGACTGCCTCTCTAGTTTTTGCCCTGAAGCCACATAACCCAGTCTCTCCCTGCATGTCTCTTATACCTCCGGAGTCACTGTCCTTCCACAGTAGCCAAGAGAGAGCGCCTGTGAGTGAGTCAGAATGTGCATGGGCCCTTCAAAGGGACGTCTGGGTTCCCAGCAGCCTTCTTTCTCACCTGGATAGTCGGAATCCCAACAGATTTTTCCAGCCAGATGTTGTGGGGATTCCTCTTCCTGGCACAGGTACTTCTAGTTGGAGAGCTTGATGTGGGGCTGGGGTCCCTCGATCCTCTTGGGGGAGCCTCAGTGGCCAAGATATCCCTCCTGATTTTCAACTGCCACACAGAGGTGTGGGGCCTGTTGGTTCTGCCTCTCCATCCCTCCTACCAATCTCGACATGGCTTCTCTTTTATATCCTTAGTTATACCACTTTTGTTCAGCCAGACTTCAGATGGCTCTTCAGGTTGATTGTTCTATAATTTAGTTGTAATTTTAATGTGGTCACTGGAGGAGGCAAGCACAGTGTTTATCTCCTCTACCATCTTGGATCCTCTCTCCTGCCACTGTCCCTGACCAGCTCCTGTAATAAAGTCGTATTGGATCATAGCCATACCCATTCATTTATATATTGTCTATAGCTGTTTTCTTGCTACAATAGCAGGTGAAGAAGTTGTGACAGAGATGATATAGCCAGCAAAGCTGAAAATATTTACTGTATAGCCCAACAGAAAAAGTCACCCATCCCCCATTCTAACAGTAAATAGATGAGTTTAGCTACCAAAAATGATATTTTTCTGGAAATAGATCTAAAGTAATCATTAGTTACCAAAATAGATTAGGAATCAAATACTATTAACATTTTAAGTCACTTTAAGCTGTTATATCATTTCAACCCTCAGAACAACTCTATGTAGTAGGTACTATTACTTATTTTGTACAGTGTTGGAAACTGAAGCTCAGAGATCTTATTTATGTAAAGTTGTAGTTAGGCAGTGAACAGGGCTGATATTTGAACCCATATCTGTCTTATTTTCAGTGTAGTGCTATTTCCACCACATATGAAAGTCTAGTTAAAAATGTAAGTGATTAGCAGCAGGGGGAATATTAAGCCAAGTTTCCTCAGTTCTTTGGCTGGAAGGCCTCCTATTTTCTGAATACTCAGCCAGAACAAGTGGATAAGAAAGATGCTGTAAACTCCCTGTCAGGAAGGGAGCAAAGAGCAGAGTTATTCCTAAAGAGGGTCATAGTCAGTATGTGATTTATAAGTGAAACCTGTAAACGTCACCATAGGAAAACACGGTAGAAACTTTTATAATGAATTCATTAGGGAACCTGTGAAGGGAGTGGTCTTGAACAGCCTTGATTCCAGGGCTGATGCAGGAAAGGGCTTATGATCAAAGTAAAGAACTTTTGCCATATTGATAGTATAGATCTCTCACACTCAAGGTTAGGGGGTGGGGGGAAACAGCTACAGGAGAGATTTCTTTGTCATTAAGAATAAGGTCATGTTGTTTATCATCTTTCAGTCAAGTTCAACTATGGTAGCTCTCCAAATTCCAATGCTATTTTGGCCTGGGGTAGAGCCTCATGTGATTCTACTATGCAGCAGGTTGACATCCAGTGTCCCAAGCAGAAAGCACCATTTTAGAGCATACCTCAGTGACTTTGCATAAGCTCTTCCCTCTTTTGGAATGCACTCCTTTCTTCCTCAGGCTGGCAAAAACTCCTCATTCTCCAGGACCCAAATCAAATGTTGTCCCTGACCTTTCCAGAAGAGTGGGTATATTATGTATCACAGTGTGTATTGCCCTATTATTCAACTGTTTCTCATCCCAGGCTGAAATACTTAAGGACAGGGGCTGATTATTACCAATTTTTTTTTTAATGCCAGCATCCAGTGTAATGCAAAGCACATAGAAAACAGCCTATAAACATTTTTATTTTTATTTTTAATTTTTTTTTTAGGGCAGTGTCACTGGCCCTCATATGTGGGACCCAAACCGGGGCTGCTGGCTTCCCAAGCCATCGCTTAACCACCGGGCCACTCGGCCGGCCCGACTAAACATTTTTAATGAATTGGCACTTTTGTAATGGAATTGTATAGTTAGGTAGATTAAATACAGGCTCCCTTATCATATTGGAGCTAATACCTTTCCCATTCAAATCATGTGAATTTCAGATCTTTCTCACGCCTAACCCCACTATGTGTACAGTACCTAAAACTTCTTAAGGGGCTGATCCATTTCATTGACTGTTGTATCCTCAAATCTTAAAACTGTGCCTGACAAATACTACAGGCTAAATAGTTGATAAGCTATTGGTTGAATAAATGAATCAACAAAAAGTGTTTTAAACATAATAAGTGATACAATTATCTTAGAAAATGTATAAAAGTGAAATTAGGAATTGAAAGAGTGATTCTTTTCTAATTTCTGAATGTTCCCTAACAGACTGCCCTAGGAAAGGGAGAGAGAGCTTTGTGGATACAAACAGGTTGTTAAGAGGGAACTAGAAATCCGGCAGAAATCAAAATGAAGATAGGTTCCAGAGGTCAATGTTTCTGTGTAGCACAGACTCCGGTAATGCAGGCAGTGACTCTATTTGGAGATTTACTTGACACATTAAGCTTGCATCTCTGGAAAGTGAGAAGTATTTTATTTAAGATCTAGGCCTTATTTTCCATTGAATAAATGTAACTTGAATCTCCACACTCATTTTGCTGAATTGTAATGCTGTAATGACAGCTACTGCACAGACAGACTATATTGGCACTTACTGTGATGAAGACAAAGGCCTATCTTCTCAGACACTATTCCAAAAAGAAGAAAGATGTCAACAACATTTATTGAAAACTGTCTGTGATAAGACTTCTCCACCACTAGCTTTAGTCAGATCAGGTCACTGATTCTCTCTACCTGAAAACTTAACCTTGCCCAGTGCCTGAAGCAGAATTGAAGAGGGGTGATTGAATTGCCACCATATCCAAGGTGGGAGTGGTGGTGAATTATTCTAGTGTAAACTAACAACTTGGTAGAGCTATAGTCCTGGTAGATACAACCAGAGTTTTGTATCCAAACTGTCTGGAGAACATTTCAATTAAAGCTTATTGAAAAATCTGTACTTGTGGGGCCGGCCAAGTGGCGCATTGGTTGAGTTGGTTTTGGGATGCCAGCGGCCCCGGTTCGGGTCCCACATATGAGGGCCAGTGACATTGCCCTCTACAGCTAACAACATCTCCACCTGGAGCCCCGGCGACAGTGTAGGCTGCAGCCCCTGCTGCAGTGGGCTGCCATAGGCTACAGTGAGTGGCCGGCAGCCAGCGTGAGCTGCCAAGAGCCACCGTGAGCGGCCATCCAGAGTCTGGTGACCGATCTGCCTCAGCCTGGAAGAGCGCAATGATGATACCAACATGGGCTAGTGAAGCAACGTCCTCTGCAACTAGACTGAAGAACAGAAGGACAGCCACTTGTCTGTTCCCCTTCTCCAATTCCCCAACGCTGTTCCCCTCCCCCAATTCCTCAATAAAATCTTAAAAAAAAAAATCTGTAATTTTGAACCACTCCTTGCTATCACCTCCCAGGGTGAGATTCTGATATACCCGTGTTGAAAAGAAAAGTGAAGTTTTAAAATGTAAATTTGTAAATGCTCTTTAGGTGATTAAGGCACTCTGCCCTCAGCTCCCTGAGAAAAACTAGCATAGTGTCAGGATCCCTCAGGGGCTCCCTTCATCTCTCCTGTATTGCTGGCATACAAACCATTAGTCAATAGCCAGTTTTGTATATTAGTAAAAAGGCAGGATCTCCATATTTGAATCCTTGCTCAAGAATCTATTTGTTGAATGACCTTGGAAAATCAATTAAGCTTTCTGGGCTTCAATTTCTTCATCTCTCAAATAGAAATAATAACACCAATTTCATAGGCTTAATGGGATGATTAAAGGAGACAAAGTATACAAAACTCTTAAGAGATATCCAGCAGAGTTTTTGTATCAGCCAGAATTTAGTCAAAAAAGTCAAAAACACTCAAGGCATTTTATCTGGAAGGAGCTTTTTTTTTTTCCTTTCCATTTTATCTTTTGACCCCTTTCACTCATTTCTCCCCACCCCTGTAGGGATTTAATATAAGGAATTAGATACTTATAAAACTTTTGGAAGAGTTTTTTGGGTGAAGGCCAGGGAGGACCCCTGTTGGTTTTCAAGCTATCTGGATGTGGAGAAAGTGCGAGCCGCAGCCCCTGATAATCTCAGTGGGTAATTTGCAGGTACTTCTGCTGAAATCACTAAAAACTTCACATTTTCCATTTCCCCATGTATGTCTCTCTGTTGGAAAAGAGTAATGGCTTTTCTTTCTCTTTAGCTTTCTAAATCTTACACAAAGTCCTCTCATTAGTAGGTTCTATAGTAGAACCCTTTGGGCAAAGAAAATCTGGGAACTGTGGTTTCCAGTCTTTCAGCCCCAAAGGTACAAAGAAGAGTATGGAAAGAGTGAAAATAGTATTGAGATACCCCAAAATGATTTAGTATAGTACTTAACAAATGGTCAATAGAAACGATCATTTATACTTATCCGTCTGCCTGGGGAGTAGCGCTAAATTTTTCCACTGGTACTTGGTAATCTATTCAGAATCTAGTCCCATTTCACTGAGGTGAATTTCACCAGCCTGGCATAGCAGAAAGAACACAAACTTTGGAGTAGGGATAATGGGGTTGGGACCCTTACTTCAGCACACGTTAGCTCAGTGTCCCTGAACAAGACTGGATTTCTGGTGATCTGTCTAGGGCTCTGGTTTCTAGCTGAGCCTCTCTCTTTCTCTCGGCACCAGCTCTAGATCATTCCTGACTTCCTTCTACTGTTATTCTCCTGTACTTTCTACAATACATATTCTGAAATTATGATATCCATAATTTCCTTATTTAGACTTCGTTAAGTGAGGCTGCTTGGAGAAAGAGAAAGAATGATAGATGAGGAATCCTATTAAAGTTGCAACAGGGCTGGCCAAGTGGCATGGTGGTTAAGCCCTGGCTTGGGAAGCCGCTGGCCCCAGTTCAGGTCCCACATATGAGGGCCAGTGACACTGCCCTCAAAAAAAAAAAGTTGCAACATACAGAAACTATTCACCATTTAAACTTTCCTTAACCTCATTGCACCTTTGTTTCATTATTTGTAAAACAGCAACAGTATTTGCCTAAACTGGATTCTCCTTCTGTGTTTAGTCAGCTGATGGGATAACTCAGCTGGCATGAATTTCTAAAGGCTAGGGATATTGGTGAGAGGATTTTTCACTTACAACCGACATGAGTCCAGGCAAAGGGGTCAAGCAAGTTCAGAGGTCAAGACAGATGTGCCAACATTAATAATACAGAAAAGTGGGTTCTCAAAACATGGGTGTCCTGATACTGATATGGAGAATTGGAGTGTGTGAATAGAAAGTTTAAAATACTGCAAAGATGAGAGCAGAAACCTAGAGATAATCTGAGTGACTATTGGAGTCACACACTGTTATTCATGCTTGTGCATTTTACGTGTGCCTCACACCTAAACTTGTAGGCCTCTCAGATCCATTTGATGAGCTACAGTGAAACAGATTCTATTTCCCACAATCATTCGGAGGATCAAGTAAACTTAAAATTTGAAAATTTTAGTCATTCCTCAATAAGGGATTACAACTAGCAGTGGTAGCAATGAGATATATTGATATGTTCATTTGTTCATTTAAATTTTTTAAAGACAGCCTTACAGTGTTGTTTCACTATTAGTCTCTATTGAGTAAGTTCATTGTGGTTTTATGCATGTTTGGTTTTTTAATTTTTCATGTTCTATGAAATGCCTAGCTCTTTCTTTCTTTTGAAGGCTTCTTATGTGAAAGTAGTTCTTCTTTTTTTTTTTTTAGAAGGCACTGTCACTGGCCCTCATGTGTGGAATTGCTGGGGTCCCAAGCCAGCTCTCAACCACCGAGCCACTCGGCCGGCCCAAAGTAGTTCTTTTTTAAAGACTTTTATTAAAATACATCTAACGTACAATATTACATCAGTTTCAGGTATACATCATAGTTATTCAACATTCACATAGCCAAAGAAGTGACCCTAGTAATCATTTCCTTAACTCCAACTTTAATATATTGTGTAGGGGCCCTTAGAGAAGTTTATTGGGACAATAATGACATACTTCATTTGTTTTTGCCACATTGCTTTTGTGGTAATTTATCTTAAAGATGACTGCTATCAACTCCTTCCTACTCTATATGTATAAGCCTTTCCTCCATTAACAAATTGAATCTATTCCTCTACCTTTTTGAATTTGGATTAACCTATGATTATTTTTTTTCTTTTCTTTTCTTTTCTTTTCTTTTCTTTTCTTTTCTTTTCTTTTCTTTTCTTTCTTTCTTTAAATTGGGGAATTGGGGAAGGGGGCCAGCCAAGTTGTTGTTCTTCAATCTTTGCTGTGAAGGGCGCCAGTCGCCATCTGGCTGCCCATCGGCAGCTCGTCGCCTCTAAGCTCAAGGTGCTGTGTTACAACCTTAGTTGCGGGTAGGCATAGTCAGCATCCCATGTGGGAGTTGATACAGCAGCCTTGTTGTTAAGAGCTCATGCTCTATCCACTGCATCATCCAGGCAGCAGTTCAGCTCAAGGTGCCAAGTTTAGTCTTAGTTGCAGGGGGCTTAGCCCACCATCCCATGCAGGAGTTGAACTAGCAACCTTGTTGTTAGGAGCACGTGCTCTCACCAGCTGAGCCATCCTGCCACCTGTTCGCAGCTCAGTGGCAGCTCAGCTCGGGCGCAGTGCCACTGACCCATGTGGGAATCAAACCAGCGGCCCTGTTGCTCAGAGCTTGCACTCTTAAGCTAATTTTTAACCAAATGAGCCACTCGGCTGGCCCGCCTGAGATTTCCTTGACCAATAGAATATGGCAGAAGTGATGCTGTATAATTTCTCAGGCTATGTCATACATAGCTATGCAGCTTCTGTCTTGGCTTTTTGGAACTCTCCATCTGGGAGAAGCCAACAGCCATATAAAAAGTCTGATTTCCGTGAGACAACCATGCTGTGAGGAAGCCCATGTTATATGGATTGGCATCATGGGGAAAGAGATTCCCAACCAACCTTCACCTGTTCCAGCTCTCCCAACCTTGGCACCAAACATAAAGAATGAAGAAACAACCTTATAAGACACGCCAGCTGAGTCCATCAAACCACAGAACTATCAGAGATAAGGATTAATTTTATTTTATGGCACTGATTTATAGGCTGGTTTGTCATGCAGTGATAGATAAATGGAAACAATCTCTTCTTTCCAAGACACATTATTATTCCTAAGGTACTGGTTTAGGAATGATTCAAGTATATCTTATACTCTTTCAGGGACTATTTTTCCTTTCCTATGAAAGCAAAAGATATTATATTGGAGGATGAACTGTATTAGTTAACATAATAAGTACATATAATGCATTTGGTTAAAGGTGATGGCAAGATATAATTATGTAATTATCCATGCTCAGAAGTGTTTTGTGTGTTCCATTAGCTCAAACAGAATGTATTAAATTGGTGAATTTAGGACACTTTTCCTTGATCAGTTAGACAAATGACAATACAGTAAGATGAAGTGTGGAGGAAAGAGGAGAAAGACTGTTTATGTTTTTGTGATCCAATTAAATGAGGTAAACCGAGAACTAAAATTGTAATGAATGAAGCAAAGGTCCCAAATAATAATAATAACCTTTCCCCCTTAGTCTCCAAAATGGAAACCCCTCCTCTTGCTAATGATATTGTAATTAGAAAAGCAACAGCAGCAACTTATAAATGAGCTCATTAGTAATCTTGGGCAGAAGTATACACAAAATGACAATTAAGTTTCTGAACTTTCCATCATGCGCTTACATGGTGAAAAGTTTGTGAACTTAATTGTCCTTCCTCATATGTGTTTTGAAAGTGCTAGCTTTCAGAGAACATTAGGACAGATTGTGAGAGGATTAGCAGAACTTGAGATCATATGTGGAAAGTATTCAGTGGTAAATAAAAGTGATACACTGAACCAGGGTCCCTGGACCAGCACCCGCTGGGAACTTGTTAGAAATACAGAATCTTGGGAACACTTCAGACATACTGACTCCCAAACTGCATGTTAAAAAGAACCCCAGGTTAGGCTGGCCGAGTGGCTCATTTGGTTAAGAACATGAGCTCAGGGCCAGCCGAGTGGCGCGGTGGTTAAGAGCTGGCTTGGAACGCCACAGACCCTGGTTCGGGTCCCACATATGAGGGCCAGTGACACTGCCCTCAAAAAAAAAAAAGAGCACGAGCTCTGAGCAACAGGGTTGTCAGTTCTATTCTCATATGGGCCAGTGAGCTGTGCCCAAGCTGGGCTACCAACAGGTGGCAGGCTGGCTCAGCTGGTGAGAGCACCTGCTCCTAACAACAAGGTTGCTGGTTCGACTCCCGCATGGGATGGTGGGTTACACCCATCTGCAACTAAGATTGAACACAGCACCTTGAGCTGAACTGCCCTGAGCTGCCGACGGGAAGCCAGATAGCGACTGGACTTGGAGCTGAGCTAGCTGCACCCTCCACAACTAAGACTGAAGGACAACAACTTGGCTGTTCCCCTTCTCCAATTCCCCAATAAAATCTTTAAAAAAAAAAAGAAAAGAGAACGCCAGGTCATTCATATGACGCTAATATTTGAGAGGCACTTATCTAGAGCCTTTTGGACACAGTATCTATGTGCATTTATCTTCCTACTGTCATGGTCACAACAAGTACAAATAAATCAAATGTAGGTGAATTCCAATTGTCCTACCCATCCTGCTTATTGTCATTCCTGAATGGAAGGAATTTTGGACTGGGAGCTAACAAAACTCATTCTTTGGGTTCCCTTGGTGAGTTGGTTTAGGTTGCAAGGAATTATGCAAGCAATTGTTACTTTTATTGTTTTCCCTACCTCTTCCTGCTGCCACAAAGTATATTGTATAGAACGAGAAAGGTAGAGGAGTCAGTGTTTTATGCTGAGTGTAGACCCCTTTCTAGGCTCATTCCAAAATGTGTTTAATTGCATGGATCCTATTGTCCCATCTTGCAATCTGGTCTTTCTCAGGGGTCTCCCTTAGTCCATAAGAACTAGGTATATAAACTCACATCCCATTTGTGCACAAAATTCAGGTCCTTTCACATGGATCACAATAGGGGTTTGCATCTTATTGGTTTGAGATGAGATGAACCAGGAAGCAACGGAAGAAAAAAAGGGATTGAAAGCCCTACTTCTAGGACTTTTACCTAACAGACATATTTCCACATGTAAAGCTAAAAGTCTCATTAAGGCAAAAGAATGAATGGCAGCGGCTGCTCACAGTAAAAGAGGTTTTAGCTCTCTCCACTTGGCAGTGTGTCTGCACCTCCAGCCTGATACATCCAAGACCTATTCTCTGTATCTCTGACCCGTTTTTCCTCTAGGCCTATAGTCTTGGGCCACTGGAGATTGATAAAAGAACTTGGCTCCTGATGGGGCTTTAGTACTTTAAAAAAGAAATGGAAATTAATTACCGTGAGTGCCATATGTGCTTTTCTTGGTAAATTGGCACTAAAAAAATACATGTATAAAATTAGTCAAATTATGTTGAACAACTTTTTGGCACCCATGGGTATATTTTGATGAATGAAAGAAATGCAGTTTGGTGCAGTGTTTTGGAGTAAAGCAGATTTCAGTCTAAATTCTGCCTCAGTCTTTTATTAGTTTTGTGAGCTTGGAGAATTTACCTAACACTCAAATTTATAATGCCTTGTGAGCAAAATAAGGATAATATGGTGTGAAAACTATAAGGGGAGAGGTAAAGGTATTATAGAAACCCAGAGGAAGATTAGCTAAGCTGGATTTGGAGGATGAGGAACAACTTCCTGAGGGAAATGAAATCTAAGTGAAGACCTTACCATTGATACAAGTTAAACAGATGAAGAAAGTGGTGTTGGAAAGACTGGGCCAGGCACAGAAACGTGTGAAGGCACAGAAGCAAGAGGAACATGATGTCAAGGGTGACCTGCAAGGAGTTTGATGTGGCTGAAAAATGGAGGACAGAATTGAAGGGAGAACGAAGAGAATATAGGCCAATGAATGTGGGAGAATAGAGAAACTTGGAATTACAGAGCCAAGTGAAAACTGGAGCCCAGGGGCCCTGTATGCCACACTTGTGTTGTATACACTATACTATTGGGTTATCAGAAAAGTCATGACGTATTTTTTCTATGTTTTTCGTTGCAAAAATGCTTCGTGACTTTTCCAACAACCCAATATTAAAGCAATGGGGAATCATAGAAAGCTTTTTTGCTTTTTAAAATAGGTTTCATGGGCCGTCTGAGTGGCACGTTGGTTAAGAGCTGGTTTGGGATGCCAGCAGCCCCAGTTCGGATCCCACATATGAGGGCCAGTGACACTGCCCTCTACAGCTAAAATGGTGAACAATGGCTCCACGTAGAGCTGGGCTGCTGTGAGTCCCTGGAATGGCATAGCTGCAGCCCCTGCTGCAGTGGGCTGCCATAGGCTACAATGAGTGGCTGGCAGCCAGTGTGAGCGTCTGGCAGCCAGTGTGAGCTGCCAATAGCTGCGGTGAGCGACATCCAGAGGCCAGTGATGGATCTGCCTCATCTGGGAAGAGCACAATGACGATACCAACATGGGCCAGTGAAGCAATGTCCTCCACAACTAGACTGAAGAACAAAAGGACAGCAACTTGTCTGTTCCCCTCCCCCAGCTCCCCAATAAAAATAGTTTTTTAAAATAAATAAATAATAAAAATAAAATAAAATACGTTTCATTCTTTTTTTTCTTAAGAAATTTTATTGGTTAGCAGTGTGTTTTTCCAGGACCCATCAGCTCCAAGTCAAATAGTTGTCTTCAGTCTATTTGTGGAGGGCACAGCTCAGCTCCAGCTCCAGTAGCCAAGTTCAATCTAGTTGCGGAGGGTGAGGGGTGGGGGTGGGGGTGAGGAGCAGCCCACCATCCCATGGGGGAGTCTAGCCGGCAACCTTGTTGTTCAGAGCACCCGCTCTAACCAACTGAACTACCCGGCCACCCCATAGAAAGCTTTTAAGTACAGAGGTAATGTAGATTTTTTTAAAAAATCAAAGTGTAGAGTGCAGTGAGATGGATGGATTGGGGTGGGGGAAGGATACGGAAACTGGAAGACAACAAACCAGTCAGGAGGTTAGTACAGTAATCTAGTAATATAAA
Source organism: Aselliscus stoliczkanus (assembly GCA_033961575.1). NCBI lineage: Eukaryota > Metazoa > Chordata > Mammalia > Chiroptera > Hipposideridae > Aselliscus > Aselliscus stoliczkanus. The sequence goes on from CM066737.1 coordinate 26,067,262, forward strand.
AACTAGGATGATGTTTGATCCAGGGCAGTGGCAGACAGGAGGATGAGGAGGACTGATAAGGTAGAATCTCTGAGACTAAGACTATGACTGAATGGACATTGGGGGTGATAAAGCAAAAAAAGCATTCTAGGGCCGGCCGAGTGGCTCAGTTGGTTAAGAATTGGATTAGAGCGCATGCTCTGAGCAACGGGGTTGCCGGTTAGATTCGCACATGGGCCAGTGAATGCTGCGCCCGAGCTGAGCTGTTGCTGAGCTGCCAACAGGTGGCAGGATGGCTCAGCTGGTGTAACAACAAGATTCCCTGTTCAGTGGTGGGCTATGCCCATCCACAACTAACACTGAACTCGGCACCTTGAGCTGAGCTGCCACCCAGATGGCTCAGTGGATACAGCGTGCGCTCTTAACAACAAGGCTGCTGGTTCGATTCCCACATGGGATGGTGGCTACGCCCACCCTCAACTAAGATTGAACACAGCACCTTGAGCTTAGAGGCCACGAGCTGCCGTCGGGAAGCCCGATGGTGACTGGTGCCCTCCACAGCGAAGATTGAAGAACAACTTGGCTGGTCCCCTCCCCCAACTCCCCAACACTCTTCCCCTCCCCCAATTCCCCAATAAAATCTTTTTTAAAAAAGCATTCTAGATCAATATGGTGCTCAGGTTTCTGTGAAACAAAGAGGTTATGGTGCAATTAAACACAGGGTTATCATATAATTTATTACCCAAATGAGGATACTTTTGAAAGTAACTGGACCAGGAGGATCACTTCATAGACTGTGTAGATGCCTGACCACTGTGCTGTACACCTGAAGCTGAAGTAGAATAATATTGAATGTCAACTATAATTAAATAAATATATAAATATATAGAGATATTTAAATATATATATATATATATATATATATATATATATATATATATATATAGCCAAAAAATGTATACACATTTTAGGAGATGTTGTCTATGCTCAAGCAGTAGTTTGCTGTAATCAGAAGTGTCTGGAGCTGATGGGAACCACTTTGAGCACCTCTTGTCATTGCAGAAGTCAAACATGACTTGTATTCATCTTTTGTTATCAGTATATATTGAGTATTACAATTAATACAGTTTTTTCCTTTGTTAAAATGTGTATCTATTGGGCTGGCCGAGTGGCGCGGTTGTTAAGCGCTGGCTTGGGACGCCAGCGGCCCCGGTTCGGATCTCACATATGAGGGCCACTGACATTGCCCTCAAAAAAAAAAAAGTGTATATATTTTTTTCCGCATCCTGTGTGTGTGTGTGTGTGTGCGCGTGCGCGCGCGCGTGTGTAGTCATGGGATGTGGAGTCAATGGAATTGTAACACCTATATACAATATCAGAGGTGCAGTAGATTGGGGGGGTTATCACTTTGTGAGAAATGTAAATGTCTCGCATGTTACTTTGTACACCTAAAACTAATAAAAAAGAAAGTAAGAAGAAAGAAAGAAAGAAAGAAAGAAAGAAAGAAAGAAAGAAAGAAAGAAAGAAAGAAAGAAAGAAAATGGAAGCATCATTAATAATTACACTTGACAACAAAAGGCATAATCCAGGAATCCAGGTCAGTTTGGGAGATATGGTCACTCAAATCTGAAGCAAAGTAGAAAACACTGGAGGGAGAATCAAGTTTAGGAGAAAGATGGTGAGCTTGTTTACTCTTCTAGCCACTGCCTTGGCTTCTGATTAGATTCCCCTAATCAGTAGTCTCTCAACTAGTCAAGTGTCTCTCTTCTCATGCCTCTTCTTCAGGGGGCAGGGATGTCTTACTATTCCTAAATTGCCTCTTCTCAACAAAGCAAAGTAAGTTTGCATAGATTTGTTTTAAACAGCGAGGAAAACCTCTAGTTACTTATAGCATTTGTAAGAAAAGAAGATCTATGAAGAGGCTATGGAATCAAAAGAATGAGAAACGGGCCGGCCGGGTGGCGCAGTGGTTAAGCGCTGGCTTGGGAAGCCAGCGGCCCCGGTTCGGGTCCCACATATAAGGGTCAGTGACACTGCCCTCAAAAAAATAAAATAAATAAATAAATAAATAAATAAATAAAGAATGAGAAACAGTACAGGATTTCCTGCCACAGATTTGTCTTTTAGGGTGATCTAAATTCACTTCATTTAAAGATCACTAATTTCATTGTAGACTGAATTTTGTCTAATGAAAGATTTGTTTCTCAAACAACCAAGTTGTTTGGACCAGTAGGAAAATTAGCTGATCTTATTTCTTGATATTTTTTTAATTTTTATTTTTTTGTCTGTTTATCTCTTTGTTTTGTCCTGATTTTTATAAATAACATCGATAATATTATCTATAGTATCTGACCTGGATTCCTGGATTATGTCTTTTGTTGTTAAGTGTAATTATTAATAGTGCTTCCATTTACTTTCTTACATTTTTTTTTGGGGGGGGGCAGTGTAACTGGCTCTCATATGTGGGATCCGAACCGGGGCCACTGGCGTCCTAAGCCAGCTCTTTTTTTTTTGAGGGCAGTGTCACTGGCCCTTACATGTGGGACCTGAACCGGGGCCGCTGGCGTCCCAAGCCAGCAGTTAACCACTGCGCCACTCGGCCGGCCTTCTTACATTTTTGAAATAGTTTCAGGTGTACAAAGCAACATAGTAGACATTTACACCACTCAGAGAAACATACAGCATGTATAGTAGTGATTTCAAAAACACTTTGTGAAATTCTTAGTGTTTTGTTTTTTTTTTTGGTTTTTTTTTTTTTAGCTGAGCCATCCTGCCACCTGTTGGCAGCTCAACGGCAACTCAGCTCGGGCTGGCCTCGAACCACTGTTGCTCAGAGCTCAGCTTGCACTCTTGAGCGAGCTCTTAACCAACTGAGCCATTAAGTCGGCCCTCTTAGTGTTTTTTACTTTTAAATTTACATGCTTTGTGAATATATAAACTATGAAATTATATTATTTTAAATATTTTTTTAAATTTTAGAATAGTTTTAGATTTACAGAATTACTGCAAAGATTCAGTATATACCCCCATGCTTAATTTCTTATATTATTAATATCTTACATTAATGTGGTACATTTGTCACAATTATTGAGCCAACATTGATACATTATTATTAAAGGCCATACTTTATTCAGATGTCTTCAGTTTTCCCCTGATGTCTTTTTTCTGTTCCAATATTCCATCCAGGATACCATATTACATTAAAAGTGACGTCTCCTTAGGCTTCGCTGTGACATCTTTTCAGACATTCCATTTTCTTGATGATCTTGACAGTCACTTGATAATTGTGAAGAGCACTGTTCAGATATTTGGTAGAATGCCCCTCAGTTGGGATGTCTGTTTTTCTCATGATTAGACTTGGAGTAATATATTTTGGGGAGGAAGACCACAGAGGTAAAGCGCCATTCAAGGGCACATTATATCAAGGGTACGTGCTATCATCCTATCTTTTTTTATTTGAGGGCAGTTCACTGGCCCTCATATGTGGGACCTGAACCGGGGCCGCTGGCTTCCCAAGCCAGCGTTCAACCACTGCGCCACTTGGCTGGCCCCATCCTATCACTTGATGTTGATTTTGATCACCTGATGAACTTGTATTTATTTATTTATTTATTTATTTACTTATTTATTTTGAGGGCAGTGTCACTGGCCCTCATATGTGGGACCCAAACCGGGGCTGCTGGCTTCTCAAGCCACTGCTTAACCACTGCGCCACTCAGCCAGCCCATGATTAGTTAATATATGCACATGATACAAAAGTTTTGTTTTTTTTTTAAGTTTATTGGGGTGACAAAGGTTATAGTAAAGTTACATAGGTTTCAGGTGTACAATTCTATAATACATCATCTGTATATCACATTGTGTGCTCACTACCCAGAGTCAGTTCTCCTTCCATTACCATATATTTGATCCCTTTACCCTCATCTACCACCCCCTCCCCCCTTACCCTCTGGTAACCACTAAACTATTGTCTATGAGTTTTTGTTTTTTCATTTGTTTGTCTTGTTCCTTTGTTGTCTTGTTTTATATCCCACATATCAGTGAAATCATATGGTTCTCAACTTATTCTGTCTATTTCGCTTAGCATAGCAATCTCAAGAGGATACAAAATTTTAAACATACAAATTGAAAGTCTCTTTCTACTCTGCCCCCTCCTCCTCAAACACACATGGGTTGCCTTATGAAAATAACCGTATCTAACCCCTGAAACCTGTAAATATGTTACTTTACTTGGTTAAAAGGGATTTTGCAGATATTGCTAAATTAAGGGTTTTGAGATGGAGAGTTTATCCTTGATTATCAGGTTGCTTCTTGTGCAATTATTCTCAGGGTTTTTTGTTCCAATGTGTTCCTAAAATCTCTTAAGTGGATGCAGAGCTCTTTCAGAGCTGTTCAAGGGTAGCTAATTGTTGATCTTTTTGAGGGAATGGAGGCTAGGGTCTCCTATGTCACCATTTTAGTATTATCTTACTTTCACAAATGATAATTCTGAGTCTTAGAAAGATTAAGTATATTCCTCAGGATCATACAACTATTAAGTAATGAAACCAGATTTATAAACTCATCTCTCATAGACTTAATCCAAAGCTCATGTTTAACAAGCATGCCAACCTTCTAATTCACTGGATATGTGGCCGTGAAGCAAAACACTGAGGAATTTCTTAATAAAAAATGATAGTATTCATTGTACCCTTATACTTTTGACATCACCATCATCAACATCATCAAATAATAATAATAACCTTTCCCCTATAGCCCCCAAAATGCCTGAAGACTTGAAAGCCAGGAGTGCTGAAGGCAGAAAATTGACGTCACAACTCAATCAGTTAGGCGGACAGCAAATTCAACTTTCTTGGTCTCTTTGTGGAATTCTGGCCCTCAGAGGATTGGATGATGTCTGCCCATATTGGAGAAGGCACTCTGCTTTACTCAGTGCACCAATTCAAATGCTAATCTCTTCTGGAAACATCCTCACAGACATCCCAGAAATAATGCTTCACCAGTTATGTGGGCATCCTTTGGGCCAGGGAAGCTGACACATAAAATTAACCATTGCAGTACCTCTTCCATGGTTCATGCTTTCTGATAGGCATTAACATATAAAACAAAAATCTTTCAGGCCAGCCAAGTGGCTCAGTTGGTTAAGAGCTCATTCAAGAATGCGAGCTGAGCTCTGAGCAACAGCAGTTCGATGCCCAGCCCAAGCTGAGCTGCTGTTGAGCTGCCAACAGGTGGCAGGATGGCTCAGCTAAAAAAAGAAAAAAAATCTTTATGCTTCTTTCTCACTCACATTGTCAATCTACCCCAGATTTTCTTGCCCCCAAACTCAACTGTTTTCTTCCCCCTGGCCAGCTCTAAAGCAAATTTCATATACCAGCATGTCCTGTGAAGGACTAAAATAGCCTAGCATTTACACTCCTGCCTCAGTCAACAGATGCAGGCTGACCCAGTAAGGGTGCTGCCATGGCCTAGGTAGTTCTCTGCAGCTGAGGTAGACTGCATGTAAGACGGCTAGAGATGGTCAACTGACTGTATCCCCCAGAGTTGGGCAGCAAGTCCTTCCTTGAAAGGGGAGTTGGATGGCACATCTCCTTGTCTACCTCAGTTATCTAATGTGAATCTGGACCAAATGGTGACTCACACTAAATAGCATTGAGAGGTTAAAAGTCTTTTGGTATTTGTAAAGAAAAGAAATCAATCGCCTTGGAGATGGGAATGCTACCATATTACCTCTTGTTTAACTTTTCTGTCATTTTGTTTGTGAGAAGAGCCCAGAAGATTTCCCTTTACCTTTCTTTTGTTTTAGATTTTTATTGGGGAATTGGGGAGGGGAACAGTGTTGGGGAATTGGAGAAGGGGAACATTGTGTTGTTCCAGGACCCAAAGTCAAGTCATTGTCCTTCAATCTTATTGGGTTGTTAGAAAAGTCATGACGCATGTTTGCAACAGATGGCACTAGCTCATTTTTGGAAGTACTAGAGTCATTCACATCTATGCTATTGGTATGTCATTTGACAGCTGACAGTTCTAGATTCATTCTAAAAAAGAATTGAGTGATTTGATTGAGTTTTGGAGATTTTACAACAACTTGAAAATGGAAGACCAAACTGTACATTTTTGCCATATTTTATTGTTTTACTTCCACAAAGGGAAGAATGCACGTCAAGCTTGTGAAAAGTTGCATAAAGTTTATGGTGACAATGCTCTACAAGAACATTGGTGCCAACGATTGTTCACAAAATTCTGTGCTGGTGATTTTGATCTCAATGATGCTCCTTGGCCAGGGAGGCCCACTGAGGGTGATGACGACAAAATAAAGGCATTGATGAAGTCAAACCCACATTACATGACACGAAAGATTGCAGAAACATTGAACATCCATCATTCAAGTGTTCACGACCACCTGAAGAAGCTGGGATATGGAAGCAAGCTCGATATTTGGGTTCCATATGAACTCAAGGAAGTTCATTTGATGACGCATATAAACATCTGCAATATGCTCATTAAACCTGAGGAAAACGATCCTTTTTTGAAGCGACTGATAATTGGTGATGAGAAGTGGATTGTTTACAACAATGTGGTGTGCAAATGGTCTCGGTCCCGACGTGACGATTCACCTCAAATGACATGGAAAGTAGACATTCATCAGAGGAAGGTTATGCTCTCAGTGTGGTAGGATTTTAAAGGTGTCATGTTTTTCAAGCTCCTACCAAGGAACCAAACAATCAATTGGAATGTGTACTTTCCACAATTGGACAATTTGAATCCATCATCCAGAAACGTCCAGAGCTTGTTAATAGTAAAGGAGTTGTGTTCCATCGTGACAATGTGAGACCACGCACAAGTTTGATCACCTGTCAAAAATTATTGGAGCTTGGATGGGATGTGTTGCCACACCCATCATACTCACCTGACCTTGCACAGTCAGACTTCCACTTGTTTCGCTCTCTTCAAAACTCCTTGCATGATATAACGTTCAATTCAGATGAGGCTGTAAATCAACACCTTGTTCAGGTTTTTGCAAATAAAGACAGGTCCTTCTATGAACGAGGAATTATGAAGCTCACTGAAAGATGGCAAAAGGTTATCGATGGCAAAAGGTGATCTTTGTTCTTTATATAAATAAATGACCTTTGAAAAACATAGAGAAAATACATCATGACTTTTCTGAAGACCCAATAGTTGTGGAGGGCACAAGGTCTGCTTCAAGTCCAGTTGCCACTTTCAATCTAGTTGCTGGGGGCATAGTCCATCATCCCATGCAGGAATCCAATGGACATCCCAAAGCGGAACCTTGTTACGCTTTGAGCCATGTGGCCTCCTGGAGGCAGCTTGAGGCTTCTCAGCTCAAGGTGCCATGTTCAATCTTAGTTGCGGGAGGTGGGGGGCCCTAGCCCACCATCCCATGCAGGAGTAGAACCAGTAACTCTGCTGCTAAGAGCATGTACTCTCACCAGCTCAGCGGCAGCTCAGCTTGGGCACAGCTCACAGGCCCATGTGGGAATTGAACCGGCGACCCTGTTGCTCAGAGCTTCTGCTATTTAACCAACTGAGCCACTTGCAGGCCCCCTTTACCCTTCTTATGAGGAATAAATTGGTGAGAGAGGCACCAAGGTTTTTTTTCATAAAGCTTCATACTGGGTGATCTCCCTAGAACTGCTAACAAGAAGCACTACATTTGAAATGAGTGCCATGACTGCAATGGAGATGGAAGGAGCCAAGGTACTGGGCCTAGATGACACCTGTAAACAGCCAGAAACAAATCAGGGATGGATGTGATAGTAAGCAGCGGGACCTCTGTGGTAAGCAGATCACCAGATGTGGCCTGACGTACAGAGGCCTCTGGCAGTGCTTCATGAGTCATATCACAGGGTTCCAGAGAAGGCAATCGAAATCAACACATGCCATACTAAGAAGCTAACTGATTTGTGTAACTGGATCTTGTCAACAGAGGGTGAACTTGATCCATCACAGCTGAGGGATGTGAACCCTGACCTAGTTACCGAATCTGAGTTATTTTGTAGATCCAAAGTCTCACGAATGAGGAAATAACCTAGCATTGCTAAGGAAAGACACAAGTATATGGTAAGCTTTCTCCTCATAGCCTTCCCCAAGGAGTGCTTACAGCTATTTATTGGCGCAATAGAGCACTGGAAAGAGATGACAATCAGAAATTTCAGGCATAATTGAACATTGGCATGAAGCTAATTATTGTTTCTGGGAACCCAGAACATAATTATAGCCAATTAGTTATTGGAGCATCTAAAGGTCAGGTGATAAATATCGTTCTGACCAACATCTATTATATATTATGGTAAGTCCAATCAGACTCTGAATATGTGGGTGGTATGTGTGTGTGTGTGTGTGTGTGTGTGTGTGTGTGTGTGTGTATGCTTCATCTTTATTATAAATTCATACACATTTTGGGTTCTGTTGTTTGGCTCTCTACTATTCTATATTTGATCTATTTTAACATGATACTGCTTTATCTACTCTAACTTATTAATAAGTGTAATATCTACTATGGCTAGCTCTTCTGCTTCCATACTCATTTTTAGTTATGTCCCCCATGTCCACCCCAGCTGTATACTCACAGTTTAATTTTTCCAACATTAGTTTGCAAAATTAAAAGAGGAGTGGCTTTGTCATCTTGATTATGACAACATTGAATTTAGAGATTCATTTAAGAACATTGACAGCTATACAATATGGAGTCTTCCTAACCAAGGACAAGATTTGTCTTTCTATTTATTTAAGTATGGTTTATGTCCCTCAGTACAATTTCAAGGTTTTCTCTAAAAGGGTCCTGTGCATTTCTTGTAAAGTTAATTTCTGGTTATTTTGTCCTCTTGCTGCTATTGTAAATGGTATATTATACCATTATATCTCCTGAATATTGTTTGTAGGTAGGGCATCTATTTATGTATATTCACTTTATAATTAGACACCTACTAAAACAATTTCTGATGTTTTTCTATTTATTATTTTGACTATTTTCAGCTGTAATGCCATATGATATTCAGTAATGCTAATGCAGATATTGTCTCATCATATCTAGTAGTTATTCTTTTTATTGCATCGACTTGTGTAATTATATTGTCTGGTTCTTTCAGAATAATGTTAAATTGCATTGGTACTAGAGATATCAATAATAATAATAATAGTGCTTACAGCTGTTTTTGAATTTGTGTAGTAAGCCTTCCGGTTTCTACCAGAAATCCCCCTCCATAAAATAAATAAATAAACAATAATAATAATAATAATAACATTTTTTTAAAGACTATGTCATATGCAAGACACTATTCTAAGTACTTTAGTTGATTAGTTTACTTAATCTCATAACAAACTTATAAGAATTCTAACTGGACATTCTGACTTCAAGATCATCCTTTGGCCAGAAATAATATTCCCTTTCTTAATAATTACTGAAATCAATGCCTTTGATGTAGAGCCTCAAAGTGCAATTCACCTACATCAGTATCACAAGAAGAACTTAACAATGCACATTCTTGGATCTCTCCTCCATATACATACCCTCAAATATTGGGAATGTGGCCTAAAACTTCATTTCATTAATCTCAACTGATTCTTTTTTTTTTTTTTTAATTTGATTGGGGAACAGCCATGTTCATTGGTTACACATTGATTTCATGCTACAATGGCATAGTTGACCCTTTTAAGGAGGGTGCAGCTCACAGTGGCCCATGCGGGGATCGAACTGGCAACTTTGGTGTTATCAGCACCATACTCTAACCAACTGAGCTAACCGGTCACCCCCTTAGCCGATTCTTATGAACATTAAGTTTTGAGGACCGTTATTCTGGTATTTCTTCTCTAACACAAATAAGGGGTTTCTGATTTGCACTATTATACTTTTAAAAAAAATGATTATTGGGCTGGCTGAGTGGCGCATTGGTTAAGAGCTGGTTTTGGGATGCCAGCGGCCCTGGTTCGGATCCCACATATGGGGCCAGTGACACTGCCCTGTACAGCTAACAACAGCTCCACCTGGAGCTGGGCTGTGTGAGTCCCGGCAACGGTGTAGCTGCAGCCCCTGCTGCAGTGGGCTGCTATAGGCTACAGTGAGTGGCCGGTAGCAAGCGTTAGCTGCCAATAGCCATGGTGAGTGATCATCCAGAGGCAGGCGACCCATCTGCCTTGCCCAGGAAGAGAGCAATGATGATACCAACATGGGCCAGTGAAGCAACGTCCTCTGCAACTAGACTGAAGAACAAAAAGACAGCAACTTGTCTGTTCCCCTTCCTCGATTCCCCAACGCTGTTCCCCTCCCCCAATTCCCCAATAAAATCTTTTAAAAAAGGAAAAAAATCTTGAAAGAAAATATTGGCAAAAATGAATCCAGCAGCACGTTAGAAGGTTAATACTGTTCTGAACAAGTGTGCTACCTCCAGAAATCCATGGAAAGCCGCATGTTAATCATTTGCTAAATCAAGGAAGGGAAGACAAAGTACAAAATCAGACATTTAATAAAATTTGGAGAACATTTTTTGTATAAGGTCTTAATACAATTGGAATAGATGGATACATTGCTAGTAGAATTATTTTTGTTTGTTTGTTTTTTTGTTTTTTGTTTTTTTTTTTAAAGATTTTATTGGGGAGTTGGGGCAGGGGAACAGCATTGGGGAATCAGAGAAGGGGTACAGACAAGGTGCTGTCTTTTTGTTCTTCAGTCTAGTTGCGGAGGACGTTGCTTCACTGGCCCATGTTGGTATCATTGTGCTCCTCCTGGATGAGGCAGATCAGTCGCCAGCCTCTGGGTGTCGCTCACTGCGACTATTGGCAGCTCAGGCGGGCTGCTGGCCACTCACGCTGGCTGCCGGCCACTCACTGTAGCCTATAGCAGCCCACTGCAGCAGTGGCTGCAGCCTACACCGTAGCCGGGGCTTGCACAGCCCAGCTCCAGGTGGAGCTGTTGTTAGCTGTACAGGGCAGTGTCACTGGCCCTCATATGTGGGATCTGAACCGGGGCCGCTGGCATCCCCAAACCAGCTCTTAACCAATGCGCCACTCGGCCGGCCCGATTGTTTTCCTTTTTTAAATAACTTTTTTAGGGCTGGCCGAGTGGCTCAGTTGGTTAAGAGCTTGCTGAAGAGTGCGAGCTGAGCTCTGAGCAATGGCGGTTTGATTCCAGCCTGAGCTGAGTTGCCGTTTAGCTGCCAACAGGTGGCAGGATGGCTCAGCTAAAAAAAAAAAAAAATTAAATAACTTTTTTATTTTTCCATTACAGTTGACATTCAATATTATATTAGTTTCAGGTGTACAACATAGCAGTTATTCATTTATCTAACTTATGAAGTGATCACCCCAATAAATCTAGTGTCCATCTGACACCATACATAATTATTACAATATTATTGACTATATTATCTATGCTATACTTTACATCCCCATAACTGTTTTGTAACTACCTGCAGCACTATTTACAATAGCCAAGATATGGAAGCAACCTCTGTGCCCATCAACAGACAATTCAGTAAATAAGAGGTGGTACATATATACAATGGAATATTACTTGGCCATAAAAAGAATGAAATCTTACCATTTCCAACAACATGGATGGACCCAGAGGATATTATATGCTAAGTGAAGTAAGTCAGACTGAGAAAGACAACTACCGTATAATCTCACCTATATGTGGAACCTAAAGAACAAAATAAACACACAAACAAAACAGAAACAAACTCATAGATACAGAGAACAAACTGATGGTTGCCAGAGCGGGGGGAGGGGGAAATTGGGGAGCTGGGTGAAAAAAGGTGAAGGGACTAAGAAGTACAAATTGGTAGTTACAAAATAGTCAAGGGGATATAAAGTACAGCATAGGGAATATAGTCAATAATGTTGCAATAACCATGTATAGTGTTAGGTAGGTTCTAAATTAATTAGAGGGATCAAGATTTTTTTCTTTGTTTTTGGTTTTCTGAAATTTGGATATCATATGACAAGTTGTAGTTTTTTTTTTTATAATTTACTTGCTTATTTGTTTTGTTTTTTTTTTTTTTACCTGATTTATGTTCTCTGAGCTTCCTGGGCCTGTGGTTTGCTGACTAATTAATTTTGCAAAGTTTTCATCCAGTTTTTCTTCAAACATATTTTTCTGTTCTATTCTCTCTTTATTCTCTTTTTGGTATGCCATTTGTTCACATTTTACATCTTTTGGAATTATCCTGCAGTTCTTAGCTGGTCTAAGTTTTTTCTTTCTTTTTTTCTCCTTTGCATTTCAGTTTGTGAAGTTTTTATTGATCTATCTTTAAACTCAGTGTTTTTCTTTCCTCGGCCATGTCAAGCCTACTGATGAGCCCAGAGGCATTTTTATTGTTGGTAGGGTGTTTTTGATTTCTAGCATTTCCTTTTGATTCTATCTTAGAGTTTCCATTTCTCTTCTTACATTACCCATCTGTTCTTGCATGTTGTTCTCCTTTTCCATAAGAAGCCTTAATATATTAATCACAGTTGTTTAAAATTCCTCATCTGATAATAAAATCTGTGCCATATCTGGCTCTGATGATTACTTTCTTTTTCCAGGCTGTGGTTTTCTTTTCTCTTTTTCTTTTTGGCACTCATTGCAATTTTTTAGTTAAATGTCAAACACAATATATTGCATAATAGGGATTGACGTAAATAAGACTTTACCGTGAAGTTAATATTTATCTGATTAGGAGTTAGCCTGTCTTTAAAGTTTGGTGCAGACATAAGTGACAGACTTCAGTTTCCTCTAGTGTACAGTAATACCTTGGTTTGCGAGCATAATTCATTCTGGAAACAAACTACTCGTATTGCAAGACATCGCTCGTTTACCATATTAAAATGTATTAGAAATGTTTGCTTGTCTTGAAGAACATTCTCAAACCATGTTACTCGCAATCCAAGGTTTACTGTATTTTTTAAAATCTCCCCTCTTGACTTTGGGCTTCCCTAACTCCTCCTCCTCAGAGCTAGTCTGTGTCTTGCAGCCATAATCCACTATTATACTGGAGCCCTGATAATGAGATGGTATAAGGTGTGCAGAGAGGGGCATTCCATAATCTTCTGATATATCTCAGCCTATTAGCTGTTCTGTGTTTCTGGGATGGGATATTCACCAGTATTTCTCCAGGAGTATAGATTTTTCTCCTCTTTTTCTTCTCCATTCTCCAGATGCAGAATTCCCAGTTTGTTTCCTAAAACCTGGACCCTCTTCACTATGTTTCTTTTCTCTCTTAGGTGAGGCAGAAAGATTGGATGAGGCTGGAGTGGGAAGAATTACCTTCTCCCTCTAGGATAAAGTTCTGGCAAAGTGATTTTCCCTGGAGTGTTCTTTTTTGTTATGGAAAAAGATTATGGACATATTTTATAAGGATTACTCTTCCTTTCCACAAGCCAGGGCCAAAAGAGGATTGTTCTCAGATTCTCATCATGAGAACTTGCTGGAGTTACTATAGTGAAAGCCTTTCTAAACATGAGGGCATTCCCTAAAATTGTTCCACCTCCCCCCACCCCAAAATTTCTCACTCTTATTCTAGTCCACACTAAATTTACAGCAATTTGTGAAAATTATGATCTAAATATTCTTACAGCTTATAGATTTCAGTGGCTTTTTACTCCAATAAGTAATTCTAGGGTCCTATCTTTCTCTAGATATTCCTGTATTTCTAGATTTTGCAGTGGCATCTTGTCTTGAGACTCCAATTCCCTGATTTTCTCTGAAATATGCACAGGAGTGAAGACTTTCAGGCACTTCAGATGTTAGAACTGAAACAGAAAGTTCCGGCACATACATATTTTTCCAAGCAATGCCTACCTTTTCTTAAAAGAATAATTATTTTTAGATTTGGTCAGTTGTAATCTTCGTGTGTGATTGGATTTTTATCCCCTGAATAAGTCATGTAGATTTTTATCTTTTTCTCTAGCATTCTTCGTTACTATAAAGATAAATTGAGCTGGCCAATTATAAAACAGCTTACTTTATATACTAATTATCCACATTTTGAAAAGTAAAGTCATTTTCAAATATAAATTTAAACTATATACAACCTGATATACGAAAATCATCAGGGCCGGCCGAGTAGCTCAGTTGGTTAAGAGTTAGCATAGAAAGCGAACTCTGAGCAACAGGGTCGCTGGTTTGATTCCCACATGGGCCAGTGAATGCTGCGCCTGAGCTGAGCTGTTGCTGAGCTGCCAACAGGTGGCAGGATGGCTCAGCTAGTACAAGATTGCCAGTTTGATGGTGGGCTATGCCCTCCCGCAATTAAGACTGAACTCAGCACCTTGAGCTGAGCTGCCACCCAGATGGCTCAATGGATAGAGCGTGCGCTCTTAACAACAAGGCTGCTGGTTTGACTCCCGGGTGGGATGGTGGCTATGCCCATCCGCCACTAAGATTGAACACAGCGCCTTGAGCTTAAGGCCACGAGCTGCAAATGGGAAGGCAGATGGCAACTGGCGCCTTCCACAATGAAGACTGAAGAAACACAAGTGGGGTGGTCCCCTTCCCTGATTCCCCAATGCTGTTCCCCACCCCCAATTCCCCAACAAAATCTTTAAAAAAAACAGAGAAAAAAAACATCACCACATTGATCCATACATTGAACTGAATGGAAAATGGTCAACTGCTTAGAGCATTTCTACACTAGGTGAGTCTCACTTCCCAGAACCACAGACCAAGAATTTCCCCACCCCAAAAAAAGCACTCATCTCATTTTTCTATTTTCTAGTATACTCTCATTAAGAAACTACTTTTGGGGCCGGCCGAGTGGCGCATTCGTTAAGAGCTGGCTTGGGATGCCAGCGGCCCCAGTTCGGATCCCGTGTACGAGGGCCAGTGACACTGCCATCTACAGCTAAGATAGTGAACAACAGCTCCACCTGGAGCTGGGCTGTGAGCCCTGGCCATAGTGTAGGCTGCAGCCCCTGCTGCAGTGGGCTGCCATAGGCTACAGTGAGTGGCCGGCAGTCAGCGTGAGCTGCCAATAGCCGCGGTGAGCAACCATCCAGAGGCCGGCGACCAATTTGCCTCATCCGGGAAGAGCACAATGACGATACCAACATGTGCCAGTGAAGCAACGTCCTCGGCAACTAGACTGAAGAACAAAAAGACAGCAACTTGTCTGTTCCCCTTCCCCAATTCCCCAACACTGTTCCCCTCCCCCAATTCCCCAAAAAAAATCTTTAAAAAAAAAAAAGAAACTACTTTTGGTACAACATGATATTAATCCTAAGACTTTATTACTATGCTAAATCAATTCAAATATTATTTAAGCTAATAACAACCAAGTACACTTAAAAATGGCAAAATAGGCATTAATGGAGTTGCTTAAATTTTTATAATATTTTCTTGCTTAAGAAAATATTTTAACAGTGTAGTAATAACTATGTTGTAATAACTATGTATAGTGCCAGGTGGGTACTTGACTAATTGGAAGCATCACTTAATAAATTATATAAATATCTCAACACTACACTGTACACCTGAAACTAATATAAAATAATATTAAATGTCAACTGTAATTGAAGAAAGAAAGAAAGAAAGAAAGAAAGAAAGAAAGAAAGAAAAAAGAAAGAAAGAAAGAAAGAAAGAAAGAAAAAGAAAGAAAGAAAGAAAGAAAAAGAAAGAAAGAAAGAAAGAAAAAAATATCTTAACTTTGGTGATCTTTGCAGATTTCATCCTCTATAAAATGCTACCATACAATTACCTAGAATTGGCTCCTGACACATCAGCAGCTAAATGTTGGGGAAACAATACACTATGATAATTAATGGCTCAAACTTTGGAGTCAGCCAGTCCAGAATTGAAACACAGCTCTAATATATATTAAATACAGAAAAGCACTTTTAATCTCTATACCTCATTTTCCTCACACATTAAGTAGGAATTATAATACATGTCTTTAGGACTGTCACGAATTAAAGTTTGACACTTAAGGTGCCAAGTACACAATGGATTATCAATCAATGGTATGGTAGGCAGGATTTCTAAAATGACCCTTTGAAGATATTCCACCCTAATCCCATAACTTGTGAATACGATTAGGTATCACTGACAAGATCATGTTATGTTATATGGCAACTTGACCTTCAAGTAGCGTTATTACCTTATTGGATCTTATCTAATCACATTGGCCCTTAAAAGCAAAGGGTCAGGGCCAGCTGAGTGGCTCAGTTGGTTAAGAGCTCACTCAAGAGTGCAAGCTGAGCTCTGAGCAAAAGCAGTTCGATGCCCAGCCCCAGCTGAGCAGCCACTGAGATGCCAACAGGTGGCAGGATTGCTCAGCTAAAAAAAAAAAAAAAAAAAAAAAAAGCAAAGGGTCTTCTCTGATGGGTGGTAGAAGGGGAGGTCAGAAAGATTCAAAATATTCAAAGCACAAGGGAGACTGCACAACTGCTGACTTGAAGCTGGAAGATATAAACATTGTGAATGTACTAAATCCCACTGAATTGTACTTTTTAAAATGGTTAAAATAGTGAATTTTGTGTTATGTATATTCTATTGCAATAAAAACAAGCAAAATAACTAGACGTGCAGCAAGGCAAGAAAATGTAATCCATTATGATGAGAAGGGGGAGCAGTCAATTGAAACTTTCCCTGAGGTAGCTTGTAAGATTGAATTAGAAGATGGAAACTTTAAAACACCTATTATAAATATGTTCAAGTGCTTAAAGGAAGAGATGGGCATAATGAGAAAATGCATGGGGAATCCCAGTGGGGAAATGAAAACTATAAAGAAAGAATTAATGGAAATTCAAGAATTGAAAAGTAGAGCCTCTGAAATAAAAATAAAGCACTACATTGGCTTAGCAACAGAATGAAGATGGCAGAAGAAAGGGTCAGTGGAAAAGAAGAAAAATCAATAAAAATTTTAAAATCTGAGGAACAGAGAAAAAAAAAATTAAAAACAAGGAGACTCCCTAGTAATTTGTGAGATAATATAAATATATATATAATTTGAAATCCAGTGGAAAGGACAGAGATAATAGGTCAGAAAAAAATGTCTGAAAAAAATAATGGCTAAAATTTTCCCATATTGAAAAACATAAAAGTACATATGTAACAAACTCAGTGAATACAAGCTGGATAAATACAAAGGAAACTGCATTTAGGCACATAATTGTTCAACTGTGTAAGATAAATGATAAGTAGAAAATTTTCAAAGCAGATAGAGAAAAGTGGCAAATTACATACAAGGGAACAATGGTGTGAGTATCAGCTGAATTCTCATCAGAAATAATGGAGGCCCTAAGACATTTGCATATGTATAAAGTGCCAAGAGAAAAAAAAAATTCAACCCTCAATTTTGTATCCAGAGAAAATAACTTCACAAAATGAGGGGCAAAAATTATGAATTTGACCTCAAAGGCAAGGAAAGTAAAAGCAAAAATAAATGAATGGGACTATATCAAACTTTTGCTTCTGTACAGCAAAAGAAAGTATCAACAACACAAAGAGGTAACCGGGAGAAGATATTTGCAAACAACACCTCCAATAAGAGCTAATATCCAAAATACATAAAGAACTCATACAACTCAACAACAAAAAGACAAACAATCCAATTAAAAAATGGGCAGAAGACCTGAGCAGACACTACTCCAAAGAAGACATAAAAATGGCCAACAGATATATGAAAAGATAGTCAGCTTCACTAGCTATTAAGGAAAGGCTGATCAAAACCACAATGAGACACCACCACAAAACTGTTAGAATTGCTATTATCAACACGACAATTAATAACAAATGTTGGAGAGGCTGTGGAGAAAAAGGAATCCTCATACACTGCTGGTGGGAATGTAAATTGGTACAGCCACTATGGAAGGCAGTGTGGAGGTTCCTCAAAAAAATTAAGAATAGAATGACCATAGAACCCAGCAATCCCTGTTCTGGTTATCTACCAAAAAAATCTGAAAATATTTATCTGTAAAGATACATGTATCCCTCTGTTCACTGCAACATTATTCACGGCGGCCAAGACACGCAAATAACTGAAGTGTTCTTAGATAGATGATTGGATAAAGAAGATGTGGTATATATACACAATGGAATACTACTCTGCCATAAGAAAAGATGAAATACTGCCATTTGTGACAACATGATGAATCTTGAGATTACTATGCTAAGCGAAATAAGTCAGACAGAAAAATTTGAGAATGATATGATTTCACTCATATCTCGAATATAAAACTGAAAGCAACAAAGAAACAAAAACTCATAGACACAGACAATAGTTTAGTGGTTACCAGAGGGTAAGGGGGGAGGGGGTAGTAGAAGAGGGTAAAGAGATCAAATATATGGTGATGGAAGGAGATTTGACTTTGGATGGTAAACACACAATGTAATACACAGATGATGAATTATAGAATTATACAACTGAAACCTATATAATTTTATTAACCAATGTCACCCTAATAAATTTAATAAAATATTTAAAATAAATAAATAAATAACACATTTTAAGAAAAATAAAATTTGAAAGAATTGGTCATGAGAAGACCTGCACTACAAGAAATATTGAGGAAGCTTCTATAGGCACAAGGGAAATAATATTCAATTGGAACAACAGTGGACCTGATTAAATATATAGATACATGTAAATGACTTTTCTCCCTTTTAATTATTTAAAAGACTTCTTAGGGGCCAGCAGAGTGAATCGTTGGTTAAGAGTTTGCTTGGGAGCTCGAGCTCTGAGTAGCAGGGCCACCGGTTTGAATCCCACATGGGCCAGTGACGCTGCGCCCTCTACAGCTAAGATGGTGAACAACAGCTCCACCTGTTTGCCTCTAGAGCTAAGATGGCCAGCAAGGGTGTGCGCTGCAGCCTCTGCTGCAGTGGGCTGCCATAGGCTACAGTGAGCGGCCAGCAGCCAGTGTGAGCTGCCAAGAGCCACCGTGAGCGGCCATCCAGAAGCTGGCGACCGATCTGCTTCACCTGGGAAGAGCACAATGACGATACCAACATGGGCCAGTGAAGCGACGTCCTCTACAACTAGAGTGAAGAACAAAAAGACAGCAACTTGTCTGTTCCCCTTCCCTGGTTTCTGCAACGCTGTTCCCTCCCCCAATTCCCCAATAAAATCTTTAAAAAAAAGAAAGACTTGTTAAATAGAAAATGATAACACATTACCTGGGTTTCATCATATATGTAGAAGTAAAATACAGCAGAAAAGATAGGGAATAAATAAAATTATACTACTTTACCATTCTCACATTTTATAAGTGGTACAATACTAATTCTGAGTACACTATAATGAATTATGGGTGGATACTGGAATTTCCTGAGCAACCACCAAAAATAGCATAAAAGATGTATTAAAAAACATAGAAGCATTACAGTGCGGTAATAAAATTATTCAATTAATCCAAAGAAGGAATTATAAAAGGTAAAGAGGATCATAAGAATACATCTCCCCCCATGTACACACATGAAGAAAATAGAAAACTAATAGCAAGTTGATAGATGAAATGTCAACTGCACCAGATAGAACATGGGATGGCCCAACATGATTCTTGCCTCCAGATGGCAATGTTATTTATGATCCCTTCCATTTGACTCTGAGTGGGACTTATGACTTATTTCTAATCAATACAATATGGTAAAAGTGATGGGGATGTCAATCTCAGGATTATGTTATATTTTAGAAGATTTCATCTTAGCAGCCCGGAGCAACATATTCTCCTTGCTAAGTTGATAGAGCAAGCCTCCAGTTGTAGCAAACAAAAATGTCTCTAGACATTGACAAATATCCCCTCAGGGAAAAGGCACCATGCAATTGAAAACCAGTGTATTAAATACTTGTATTAAAAAAGGAAAAGTTTTAAAATCATTGACCTAAACTTTTATCTTAAGAAACTAGAGAAAGAAAATTGTCAAAACCAAAGTATAAAAAAAGAAGTAAATTATCAAGGATAAATTAGTGAAATAGAAACCCCAAAACAGGTAAAACTAATGCACACTTTGTTCTTTGAAGAAAAAAAAACCAGATACAAAAAAAATAATTAATCCCCTAGCAATACTGACCAACAATGGTAGAGAGAAAACATAAATTATAAACAGCAGGAATGAAGGAGGGATCATCACTATCAATCTTGCACTCATTAAAGGAAGTGGATTATACATACAACTTCACACCTATAAATTTAGCAACTTAGGGCCGGCTGAGTGGCGTGGTGATTAAGTGCTGGCTTGGGAAGCCAGCAGCCCCGGTTCAGGTCACACATATGAGGGCCAGTGACACTGCCCTCAAAAAAAAAAAAAATTTAACAATTTAGATAAAATGAAGAAAGTCTTTGGGAAACACAACTAACTAGAGCTGACTCATGATGAAAGAGAAAAATCCAAATAATGATATATCTAATAAAGAGATTGAATTCATTATTAAAAAGTCTTAAAAAAAAAAGAAGAGAAAAACAATCCCAGGTCCAGATTGTTTTAATGGTGGATACTATGAAACACAGAATGCAGAAATAATATCAGTCTTACACAAAATATGTCTTAAGATAGACTAGATAACACATCTCAACCTGTTTTATGAGGACAACATAATTTTTATACCCAAATCTGATAGACATTTCAAGAAAATAAAATTACAGACTAATATCTCTTATGAACATACTCATAGATGCAAAAGTCCTTAACAAAATACTATCAAATTAAAAATGATAATTCTTTTTTTTTTTTTTTTTTTTAAAGGAAAGGTATCTTTTCTCACTATGATCTTTTTTTTTTTTTTTTTTTTTAAAGATTTTATTGGGGATTTGGTGGAGGGGAACAGCGTTGGGGAATCGGGGAAGGGGAACAGACAAGTTGCTGTCTTCTTGTTCTTCAGTTTAGTTGCGGAGGATGTTGCTTCACTGTTGGTATCGTCATTGCGCTCTTCCCGGATGAGGCAGATCGGTTGCCGGCCTCTGGATGTCGCTCATCGCGGCTATTGGCAGCTCACGCTTGGCTGCCAGCCGCTCACGCTGGCTGAGGGCCACTCACTGTAGCCTATGGCAGCCCACTGCAGCAGGGGCTGCAGCCCACACCATTACCGGGGCTCGCACAGCCCAGCTCCAGGTGGAGCTGTTGTTAGCTGGAGCTGTTGTTAGCTGTAGAGGGCAGTGTCACTGGCCCTCATGTGGGATCCGAACCGGGGCCGCTGGCATCCCAAAACCAGCGCTTAACCAATGCGCCACTCGGCCGGCCCGAAAAAAAAAAAAATGATAATTCTTTATGTTCAAGTGGGATTTGTCCCATGAGTACAATGTTCCATATTGAAAGAGCAATCATTGTAATTCCCACATTAACAAAAGGAGAAAAAATCATACTATTATCTCAAAAGATGGAGAAAACATTTGAAAAAAATTCAACAATTTGTGATAAAAACCTCAGCACACTATGTATAGAAGGGGACTTCTTTTTTCTGATAGAAGGTAATTATGGAAATTCTAGTGCTAAATTCATACGTAATGGCTAATACTTAATGTTACCCGTGAGATCAAAGACAAAATAAAAATGTCTGCTCTCATAACTTTTGTTCAACATTGTACTGAAAATCCTAGCCATTGCAATATACCGTGTTCACCAGAAAATAAGACCTAGCTGGAGACTAAGCCATAGCATGATTCCTCCAGGGAATGGAGGACACGCACCCCTCACATACACACACACACACACACACACACACACACACACACACACACACATATCTATAGCTATGTATCATCTATCTATACATACACACACACACATACACAGAGCGTGCCAAAAAAAATGAAAAAACTATTAAAATTGTAATATTCAATATATACCCATAACAAAAGATGAACACAGGTCATGTTTGACTTCTGCAATGACAAGAGGTGCTCAAAGTGGTTCTCATCAGCATTCAGACACTTCTGATGACAGCAAACTACTGCTTGAGTAACGTGACCAAAGTGTTAACATCTCTTAAAATATGTATACATTTTTTGGCACTCCTGGTGTGTGTGTATGTGTGTGTGTGTGTATCAAAAAAAAATGTTGACCAAAGTGTCTTATTGTTATATATATATATATATATATATATATATATATATATATATATATATATAACTAGCATCTTACCAATATTGAATCTTCCAAATTTTAGACAGGGTTTGTCTCTCCCTTTATTTAATTCTACTTTTCTCAGCAATGTTTTGTAGTTTTCAAGACAGAGGTCTTGGATATCCCCTACTAGGTTTAATCCTAAGTAGTATTTTAACTTGGTAAATGAGCGACGTCTTGCAATACCAGTAGTTTGTTTCTGGAACGAACTATGCTCAAAAACTGTATAAGTAATAAAGTATTCACAGCTATAATATATAAAGTACTCTTTTTTTTTCCTTTAAAAACATTTTATTGGGGAATTGGGGGAGGGGAGCAGACAAGTTGCTGGCCTTTTGTTCCTCAGTCTAGTTGTGGAGGACGTTGCTTCACTGGCTCATGTTGGTATTGTCATTGCGCTCTTCCAAGGTGAGGCAGATCGGTCGCCGACCATTGGACAGCAGCTCACGAAAGCTCATACCCGCTGCTGGCCAGCCGCACTGCAGCCTACGCCATTTCTGGCTGCTCATGGCAGCCCAGCTTCAGGTCTTGCTGTTGTTCACCATCTTAGCTGTAAAGGGCAGTGTCACTGGCCCTCATATGTGGGATCCGAACTGGGGCCCTGCTGCTCAGAGCTGGTATCCCAAGTCAAGTGTTAACCAACATGTCACGTGGCTGGCCCTATAAAGTACTCTTCAATTAAATAAGACAAGATAGACAACTCTATATAAAAAAAATAGAATACTTGAAGATGTGCTTCACCAAAAACGATACATAAATTGGCAATAAGTTCATGAAAACTTGCTTAATACTATTAGTCATCAGGGAATGCAAGTTCAAAACATAATGAGATACCACTTCACACCCACTGGAATGGCTAAATTTAAAAAGACTGACAACTCTGAATGCTGGCAAGGACGGGAAGCATCCAATATCTTTCATACTTTGCTGGTGGGAATGCAGACTATTATAGGCGGTTGGGAGAACTGGAATTCTCTTATAAAGTTAAACACACACTTTCTACATGATCCTGGAATTCCTTATCATAGTATCTCTCCTAGAGAAATGAACACATATACTCACATAGAAACTTTTACAAGTTTGATTTATAGAAGCTTTATTCATAGTATTCAAAAACTGTATGAAAGCGTATGTCCATCCACAGGAAAATGAATAAACACATTGTTGTATAGTTGTATAATAAAAGAATACTTAGCAATATAGAAAGAATTAACTACTGACATGTACAATGGTATGGGTAAATCTTGAAAATACCTTGTTGAGTATAAAAGTTGACAATAGGGGACATATAGTGTGACTATGTTTTTATGGACTTCAAGAACAGGGAGAAGGCCAGCCGAGTGGCTCAGTTGGTTAAGAGCTCTGTCAAGAGTGAGAGCTCTGAGGGCCGACCGAGTGGTGCATTGGTTAAGAGCTGGCTTGGGACACCAGCGGACTCAGTTCGGATCCCACATATGAGGGCCAGTGACACTGCCCTCTACAGCTAACAACAGCTCCACCTGGAGCTGGGCTGCAGGAGCCCCGGCGACAGTGTAGGGTGCAGCCCCTGCTGCAGTGGGCCACCATAGGCTACAGTGAGTGGCGGGCAGCCAGCATGAGCGGCCAGCAACCAGTGTGAGCTGCCAATACCGTGGTGAGTGGCCGTCAGGAGGCTGGCAACAGATCTGCCTCATCCGGGAAGAGCACAATGATGATACCAAACATGGGCCTGTAAAGTGATGTCCTCCACAAGTAGGCTGAAGAACAAAAGGACAGCAACTTGTCTGGTCCGCTTCCCTGATTCCCCAACACTGTTCTCCTCCCCCAATTCCCCAATAAAATCTTTAAAAAAAAAGAGTGAGAGCTCTGAGCAACAGGGTTGTGTGTTTGATTCCCGGGCTGAGCTGCCGCTGAGCTGCCAACAGGTGGCGGGATGGCTCAGCTAAAAACAAAAACAAAAACAAAAAAACAGGGAGCACTAATCTATAGTTACAGAAATCAGAATAGGGGTTACTTATGGGGGGTAGGAATTGGCATTAGGGAACTTTCTAGGGTGATGGAAATATTGTATAAGCTAATTAGTGTTTGGTTATGTGAGTGTATATAAGGGTGTACTGACACTGCTTCTTACTACCTCTAGAAAGCCAATTATGTGCATCTTTTCCCAAATCCACTTTCAATGTCAGTAGCTTGAAGTAGGTCATTGGTGAGAGTATTTTTGACATGGAAATCAGCAAATGTTACATATCATGGCTTTGTTTTTCAGAGCTGTGTTTTTCAGAATATCACTGGATTGTATAAAGTTGTAAACTATTTATTGAATTGTTCCCTTAAGATTTGTGATATTAAATATATAATGACTTCCAACTCAAAAATTTCAATATATCCTACATTCTTTCTACCTTAGAAGACAAATTATATTTCTGCTTTTAGGTTCTAACATAGTTATCTTGGGCTGAACGTCAAGTCTGTATTCAAACCAGGATTGGACATTGTTCAAGAAAAGGAAGTGTGAGACCAAAATTTTACGTTAATTTTTTTCCTCCGTATACATAGCTGCATGTGTACTGGATTTTCTGACTCTTCTAAGTTAATCAGGGCCTTGAATGAAACCTTTTCTCTTTTCTCCTTCAGCTTTCTGATTATCATCCCACATATATTTAAAAGAAATAGGTATTTCATCTCTAAACTGATACAGAAAACACCTTCTTTGCTATATTAAATCACTGTAATGAGTGTGTGTGTGTGTGTGTGTGTGTGTGTGTGTACACATGTTCTTTTTTTTAATTGCACAAAGCAGGATGATTAGGAAATATTTAACCAAAGTTGTGTTGGTATTTATACTACTACACTTTGAGCAAGTAACAATTGCATAGCTTTGTTTGTTGACTTTTTAAGAAATTGGATCCAGTATTTTACAAAGAAGAATTAAAGCCTTTTTAAAATAGTGCCTCTAATTGTACTTGAGCCTGGAAAAAAGCTCATATGATTTTATTGCCTTGCTAAAATTATGCTTGGAATTAGTTTGAACGGAACATTCTCTGCAAGTGAATTGTCTCTTACTGTTCACTTCGAGTTCAAAATCAGACAGACTGTTTGAAAAATCTACTATCCACAAATGAGATGCTTTCAGAAAATAACTATGTATTAAAATGGGCCAAGATGTGTTTTCAGCCCTTATAAAAATAACAGCACTGGAAAAATATGATTGATAATGGTATTATTATGAATTTCTTCTTTTTTATTTTAGATGGGCAGGCTTGATTTACTTATTCTAGGCAAATGACACATATACATTACTGAATTCGAGATCATTTGCTTCTGTTGCATCGTACAGACAATGCCTTACCTACATGGCATGTTTCAGCTTAATGTTTGTAAGGCCATTAGAGAATTGCAATGCTTTCTCTGTTGGTCTGCAAGGTTACTTTTTGTGGCTTTTGTACCGGGAAAATCAGTAGGGCCTTTTATTTTATTTTTTTAAAACACAAACACATGTTTCCTTGACAAAGATTTCTTCTAGGAATGTAGTAACTATGGATTCGGTATATATCTTAGTGTTTAAGAGCGTGTAATTGGGAGTTTATCAGACCTAGGATTGAATCTGTGCTCACTCACTTTCAGGTCTTATGGCATAATTCAACTCAGTTAACTTCCCTGAGCCTCTGTTATGAACATAACAACCTTACAGTGAAGTTTAAATGAAATAATATTGTCCTGACACATAATAAGTGATCAATAAATATTTTATAACTTATTGTTTTAATTAAATCCACTCAGTTATTAGTTCTTTTCCAACTGGTATAGTGGCTTATTTATCTTTCCCTAGGCCCCCAGAACAGGGTCAGAGACATTGTAAATGCTCAATAAATGTCATGTGTTGATGTACTATGGACAGTGGGTCATTTGTGTTTGGAAATGACTTTTATATTATGGAGAATTTCAAACACATAAAACTGTAAAGAGGATGGTTACAGTGAACCTTTGTGTTCACATGACCCAGTTTTGCCAATTATCAGCTCACAGTCAATTTGGTTTCCTGCATACTTCTTTATGCTCTCCCCTTCCCATCTTTCTTGAAGCAAATTGGGTTCATTTTTAATCCTTTGTGCAATAAGCCTCACTGTCCTTCCCCAGCTGGCCCACTCAGGAGACACATTTGAAAAGGAGCATAAACAAAACAAAATTGTGAAGTCATATCTATTGTCACGATCACAAAAAGTGTTTCCACAGCTTGAGAAAATATGGATTTTCTGCTGCTGCTCTTGTCCCATAGGGTAGATAACTGAAGCTGGATCAGGAGACAAGGGACAGACGATTAGGGTTTAGAGTCTTTCTGAAAATGACACATGCAGTACAATGATCAGTTTTTCTCTCTCGGATTGAAAGAAACTAGCTGCTTTCCTTGCACTCACAGATAGTCTGAAATTTGCACAGCACTATAAGGGCTAAATTAATTTATAGGCATTTATAGTAGATGAAGTAGCTGTTCTGTCTCCTTTGCCGGAGCCAAAAGCGAGGTTAAGGATGTTCTAGTTGGTATCAGTCATTTCATATATAAACAGTGAAATGTCTCAAATTATTCCTGATAGCAATTACCCACCAAGTTCCCTCTTTCTTACGAAATGCATGTTTCTGTTGTTTATTGGGCTCCATTTCTTTCACTGCCAGGGAATAGATTCCATTAGTTGTGTGTAAGAGATGTGGGGAATAGCAGAAATCATAGTAGCAATATTATCCTAATCATGGGTGATAGTCTGCTGCTCCATATTTCCTAGTGCTTACCTTCTTGAAGAGAGGCAGGTGGTAATGGCAGGAGCAACTATATAATGTTTGGGAGAGAAGTTTGACTTTATTTCTTAATGTAATAGCATATTTCCTTAAAGGTTATTTGAAGCTGCCTTGTGTTATACAAGGAAAGGGCAGAGTAATTTTTGTTGTGGCAGGATTCATTGATTTGGGGTGGCGTTATTGATTGTACGTGCTTCTGAGATCGTTACAAATAGAAATCTTGCAAGCATATCTTGGTGGTATTGGCAGGCTGTCTAAGATGCCAACATGTGTCTCCAACCAGCACAGAATACAAGCTTACTTTATAACTTTAGAAAGATATTAAAGTGTTTACCTAATCTTCATTCTTTTATACATTTATATTCATATTAATATCCCTTTCACCATTCACTTATTTTTTAAATTTTTTTTTCAGTTAACATTGACATTCAATATTATTTTTTATTAGTATCAGGTGTATAGCACAGTAGCTAGACATTTATATAATTTAAGAAAAGTGAACCCTCTGACTAGTCTAGTACCCACCTGGCACTATACATAGTTCTTATTTTTATTTATTTATTTTTTAAGATTTTATTGGGGAATTGGGGGAGGGGAACAGCATTGAGGAATCAGGGAAGGGGAACAAACAAGTTGCTGTCTTTTGTTCTTCAGTCTAGTTGCGGAGGACACGTTGCTTCACTGGCCCATGTTGGTATCGCCATTGCGCTCTTTCCGGATGAGGCAGATCAGTGGCCGGCCTGTGGATGGTCGCTCACCACGGCAATTGGCAGCTCACGCTGACTGCCAGCCGCTCATGCTGGCTGCCGGCCACTCACTGTAGCCTATGGCAGCCTGCTGCTGCAGGGCCTGCAGCCCACACCGTCACTGGAGCTCACACAGCCCAGCTCCAGGTGGAGCTGTTGTTAGCTGTAAAGGGCAGTGTCACTGGCCCTCACATGTGGGATCCGAATCGGGGCCACTGGCATCCCAAACCAGCTCTTAACCAATGTGCCACTCGGCCGGCCCTATACATAGTTCTTACCATACTACTGACTATATTCTCTATGCTGTACTTTATATCCCCATGATGATTTTGTAACTACCAATTTATGCAATTAGTTATTGCAGATTTATTCCATACCTAGTTTTCTACTACACGAATCAAGCACTGTTCCTACCCTTAAGGAGCAGATAGCCTGGTTAAGGAGGCAGATATCTATACGGAAAAGGATGATACTAGTTTGACAAGTAGAGAGCCAAACTAACCTTACTTAGAGCTAATTTGGAAGTAATAGCATGGAGTCTAATTATTAGCAGGACATTTAATATCCATCTAGTTGATTTTGAGAAGAATTGCTCCGTACATTCAAAAACTAAAGGGAGACATCATTAATTATTTGACATTTAATAAAGTATTTTCATGGGCTGGCCGAGTGGCACATTGGTTAGCAGCTGGCTTGGGATGCCAGCTGCCCCGGTTTGGATCCCACATATGAGGGCTAGTGACATTGCTCTCTACAACTAAGGTGGTGAACAGCAGCTCCACCTGGAGCTGGGCTGCTATGAGTCTCTGGCGACAGCGTAGCTGTAGCCCCTGTTGCAGTGGGCTGCCATCGGCTACAGTGAGTGGCCGGCAGCCGGTGTGAGCTGCCAAGAGCCACCGTGAGTGGCCATCCAGAGGCCGGCGATTGATCTGCCTCACCCGAGAAGAGCACAATGATGATACCAACATGGGCCAGTGAAGCAATGTCCTCCACAATTAGACTGAAGAACAAAAGAACAGCAACTTGTCTGTTTCCCTTCCCTGGTTCCCCAACGCTGTTCCCCTCCCCCAATTCCCCAATAAAATCCTTAAAACAAAAATACAAAAAACCATATCTTAGTAAAACCTTGAATTGCGAGTAACTTGGTTTGCGAGTGTTCTGCAAGATGGGCAAACATTTCTAGTATATTTTAACATGGTAAATGAGCGATGTCTTGCAATACAGCCGGCCCATGAAAATACTTTATTAAATGTCAAGTAATAATTAATGATGTCTCCCGCTGGCTGCCGGCCACTCACTGTAGCCTATGGCAGCCCACTCAGCAGGGGCTGCAGCTATGCCATCCCGGGGACTCACAGCAGCCCAGCTCCAGGTGGAGCTGTTGTTCACCATCTTGGCTGTAGAGGGCAGTGTAACTGGCCCTCATATGTGTGATCCGAACAAGGGCTGCTGGCGTCCCAAGCCAGCTCTCAACCAACGCACCACTTGGCCAGCCCAATACTGATTATTTTGATAGCTAGCAAGTGACGGCAAAAGCAGCCCGGGTAAAAGAAAGAACAATAGGTGAATAGAGTACAAGAATTCATTCACACATTGTGCATTCAGGAGTGGTGGACTGGACAGTGATTAATAAATATGGAAGAACTTAGAAAAACATAATGCTGAAAGTATAGATGAGGTGATACTGAGGAGGGCCCTGTGTGACCTTTAAGGAATTTGGACATAGTTTTACAGGCAATGGGAATCCATTAATTAATTTTGTAGGAAGGGGACAGGCATGATTCAATTTGTATAACAGAAAGATTAATCTAACAGTAAAGCCACGACTGGATTGAAGAAGCTAAATGAACATTATGAGTCTTTTGAAATAGTCTAAATGGAAAATAATGAGGACCTGAACTCCTGGCCTCACTGGCTGTGTGACCTTTCCTTTCAGGTCCCTCTCAACTGAGACAGTCTATAATTTTCTTATATCTTCAGTGGGGGATGCTGGCTCTCTATTAGCATTGTGTCTGCCTCTTTCTGTCTAGGCATAGCATGCTCATATTTTGCAATATTGGGTAGAAAGCAGGGAGAGGGGAGAAAGACATATTTGGTTTAAGAGAAAGTATATATAAATCCAATAATTTTAATGTATATGCGTCAGTGTCAACTACAAATCTAAAACAGAGGGATGGTTAGGTAGATAATAACCACTCAATTTATGGAATTTTATGCAACCATTAGAAGAAGTTTATGAAGAATTATTATGGATGTAAAATATCCAGTCATTCAACCATTCATTCAACAAATATGTATTTGGATGCCATTATGGGTCAGGACGTATTATGCATGTTGTAGATGCACTAATAATGATCAAAACAAAGTCCCTGCTCTCAAGGAGCTTAGTTCCTAGGTGTGGAAAGCCTATTTTACAATTACTAGTGAGGAAAACTTGCAAATGCACTTTGTAAGGCAGACTTGAGTAGATATAGACTACATATAGGAAAAACATAGAGAAGTTGTATTAAAATGTTAAAAATAACTTTTTCTACATAATAGAATTGTGAGTGATTTGTTATTTTCTTGTTTAAACTTTTCTGAATTTTCAGCTAATACTGCTTCATCTATTCTGTGCATTAGTTTCCTATGGTTGTGTAAAAAATTGCCACAAAATCAGTGACTTAGATACGTGCATTTATTGTATTAAAGTTTGTGAGGGTCAGGAGTCCAGGTCAGGTTTAACTACCTCCTCTGCTCAGGATCTCACAAGGTTGTAATGAAGGTGTCAGGTGGGATGCCTTCTTCTGTAGGGGCTCACATGAGGAAGAATTGACTTCCAAATTCGCTTCCTTTTTTCAAAGAATTAATATCCTTATATATGTAGAAGAAGCCCTGGTTTCTTCTTTTCTTTTTCTTGGGGGTTCCTTTTTTTTTCAACTAGGGGACAGTGTGTTTTTCCAGGACCCATCAGCTCCAAGTCAAGTAGTTGTTTTATTCTAGTTGTGGAGGGCGCAGCTCAGTGGCCCATGTGGGGATCTAACCGGCAACCTTGGTATTATGAGCACTGTGCTCCAATCAACTGAGCTAACCGGCCGCCCCTGAGTCCTGGCTTCTTATGAACTGTTGGCTGGAGGCCTCTTAACATCTAGAGGCCACTTTCAGTTCCTAGAGACTCCTCGCATTTCCTAGAAGTTGCCCACCATTCTTTGCTACATGGATCTTTCTAAATTGACCCCTTACTATAACTAAACAGCAAGGAGAGCCTCCAGAACAAATCTTATACAAGGTAACAGAATCATGGGAGTGACAATCTGTCACATTTTCCATACTCTACTGCTTAGAAGCAAGTGACAGGTCCTGCCCACAGTCAAGGGGAAGATATTACACCAGGGTGTGAATACCAGGATGAGTGATTATGGGGGGCAATCTTATTGTTTCTGCCACAATCAGAAATATTAGATATTTACTAAAATTTGATGATGATTACAAAAATAAGTTATGTTAGCTTCCTCTATTTTTGCTTAGGTCATCAATAACTCCAAATCTCAAAGACTTGAAATAAAAGGAATTATTTATCCCTATCTTTTTATGTTGGATACAGGTCAAATTAACTGACTCTTTTACATGTTTCTTCATTCCAGGATCCAGGATGCAAAGGAACAGACACCATCTGAGATATGCTATTCTCTTGCCAAAAGAAAAAACAAGAGAGTTGGCAGAAGCTTGAGATGATTATTAAAGCTTCTGCTCTCAAGCCATCACCTTGGCTCACATTTCTCTGCCCAGGGCACATTTTTTGACCAAGTCTGATGGTGGGGCTACAGGAAATTACACTACTGCCACAGGTGGGCACCGAAAGGCATGTGGCAAAATGTAAGGCTATATAGTTGGAAAGTTCAATACTATGTACCACCACTTAATGAGGTTTATTGTTGAATGAATAAAATTGGAATCGTAACTTCCCCACAACACAATAAAGTCCTACACAAAATATATTCCAACATATAAAATCAATTGCTTGACCCAAAAAGCTGAAAATATATTAGGGTCTTAATTGATGAAGCAAGAACAGCTTAGGTTCTCCTTTTTTATGAGTAAAACTTAATGCTTGCCTTGACTGCCTTGGTGTGTTCTAATGTTACTTTAGGGGATATTGAAATATTCACTTCATAATAACGTTTACAACAATATTCTGTTAATTTAATCTCTAGGAAAGACATCACACACCATTTATTGAGATTCAAAAAAAGAAAAAAATGAAAAGAAACATGTCCCTACCCCACTGGGTGCCAAATGAATACGCAGTAGGAAGTTTATCATGTTAGAGATGTAATACAAACAGACTTGGAGAAACACTTATTCATACTTTACCAATACTCCACTGGGTTTCAATTCAATCACATGAGATATTGCCCAGCTTTCCTCATGTACCCAGACACATGCTTAGCCTGTGATATAGGAAGGGGTGTGCAATGAAGAAATGAGAATCGGAGGATAAAGTCCCTGCTCTTGGGTCCCATGTGGACTTGTGAAAAGACGGGAATTTGAGAGGTAGGGTCCTGGAAAGAAACCTAAGGATTTGAATGTTATCAACTGCAGCAGGCCATTGAAGGATTTAATGAGGACAGTGACAAAAAGACTCCTGTTTTAGACCAGAGTTTCTTCCTTTTTTCTTTTTTTAAAGATTTTTATTGGGGAATCTGGGAAGGGGAACAGACAAGTTGCTATCCTTTTGTTCTTCAGTCTAGCTGTGGAGGATGTTGCTTCACTGGCCCTTGTTGGTATCGTCTTCCCGGGTGAGGCTGTCGCTCGCTGGCCATTGGACAGCCGCTCAGGGCAGCTCACGAAAGTGCACGCCAGTTGCCGCCCAGGCGCACTGCAGCCTACACCATCGCCGGCTCCAGGTTAAGCTGTTGCTGACTATCTTAGCTGTAGAGGGTGCAGCATCATTGGCCCATGTGGGATCCAAACTGGGGCCCTGCTGCTCAGAGCTGGCGTCCCAAGCCAACTCCTAACCAGTGCACCACTCAGCCGGCCCTAGACCAGAGTTTCTTAATCTTTAATGTGTATACAAATCACCTGAGATATTGCTAAAATGCAGGTTTTTATTTGGTAGAACTGGGATTGGGCCTGCAATTCCATTTATTTTTATTTTTTATATTTTTTAAATAGGGGAACAGTGTTTTTCCAGGACCCATCAGACCCATCAGCTCCAAGTGAAGTAGTTGTTTCAATCTAGTTGTGGAGGGCACAGCTCAGTGGCCCATGGGGGGATTGAACCAGCAACCTTGGTGTTATGAACAGTGCGCTCTAACCAACTGAGCTAACCAGCCACCCCCACAATTTTGTATTTTTAACAAACTTCCAGGTCATAAGAATTTTGCTGGCCAAAGACCATACTCTGAGAAACAAGGTTTTAGATAAACCCTTGTCCCCTACTCCCTAGGAGAATGGATTACAGAGGAAGTGAGAATAAAGGCATCTATATTCCCCAATTCACTGCCCATCTTTTACATTGTCTTTGTAACTTATGATCATTATGTATCCATTTTGAAAAAACTTTTAAATATTGCTATCAACTAAGCCCTAAGGAATCATTTGTAAAGTCTGATTTAGGTCCTGGCGAAGTACTAAAGCAGAGGATTAGAAATCTGCAAACACCATGACTCTGCAAGTCTTCTGCCCTACAAGTGGGGAAGAAAAGAGATGTTGGAAACTGCCAAAAAATGTTGAAAGAGAAGCAAGGTCAATCAATTGTGACCTGAAAGGGACACAGCTTAGTACCGAAGTGGAAAGAGCTACTTGGGAGTGAAGCAAAGAGAAATTGGTAAAGACATGGGTGAATAAAGGAGATGGACACATGGAATCCAAATATATTCTGAGCTAAGAATGAAATGCATTGCAATTCCGTACATTTTTCAGTCCTAAGGGATATTCATTCACATTTGGATTCATTTTTTAGTCCTTGCACAAAATACAATACACCGAGATAAAGGCTGACTTTCTGAAATGCCCTGATTTCTGAAATTGTTCACTAAGCGATATTTCAAAGTCTAATAGATAGGATACCTTGGAGATCATCTAATGATATCTCTGTTTTATAGATGAGGAAACTGAGGCACATGGGAAAATCTGGGATCCAGTCATCTCATCTGTCGTTCAGTGCCCAGTGCCCCTGTCCCAACACTAACCGAAAACAAATACAGCGTACATAGAAAATACATAACTCTAAGGCCACTGGAATGCTTAGTTTAACTTGTCTGGAGAAGTTATAATATTTATAAAGATACATTAAATACCACATGGGGTATTTTATTTAAATGCGTATTTGTCAGCACTAAAAATGAAAAAAAAAAGTAAGCTGTGACAAGCTGATGTGAAAGTTATCATTTTAATATATTCAGTTTGACATATTTCCATAAAAGCAAGCTGTTCATAACTGCAGATTTATTGCTCGTGTCTCCATGTTGTGTGTCACTGAAATCTGCAGCTTAAAACTCAGGAAAAGGAAGGAAGCTGATTATCATTAGGTAATGATAATGCAGATCAAATTTGAAATTTTCTTCAGGGACAGGAGAGGGTGGGGATAAGTGGGTGCTAATTCCCAAGCAGCATGTGCTTGTGTTTACAATGATGTATTGCTTGCTTGCCAAAGGCATCAGACAAAGTAGTTCTCAAGAAACTAAATTGAAAACAATGTATATGTATTTGCAATGCTAATGTTCAAAAGCCGTAACTTTTTAACTGTGTGCAAAAGGCAGCGTTTAGCAAATTTCTACCCATGATTATGAGTATGTGTGTAGAGCAAAAGGTCCAGCTGCTCGCTGTACAAAAGCCAGAACTCTAGAGGAGAGATTGGTGGAAAGAAAAGCAGGTTTATTCCTAAATGCCAGCATTAAGGGAAGACAGTGGACTCCTTGTCACAAAGACTGCCTTTCTGTCTTAATACCACCAAAAGGTTTTATAGACACACAAGGAGAGGAAGAACAAAGGAAGAAGTTGGTCAGGCAGCTCCAGGAAAAGGCACTTCCCAGAGGCTGGTCAGCCTCAGGGTCAGGAGTGAATCCCAAACTGATGCAAAAACCTCTCCCAAGTCACCGGCCACCAAAGTAAACATATCCATTGAAAGTGGTGTGTATAGAGGGCCGATCAGCCAGGCTTGGCCCCGAAGTAAACATAGTCGTTGAAAGTGGTGTTCATAGAGGGCCAGCCAAGTGGTGCGATGGTTAAGTGCTGGCTTGGGATGCCAGAGGCCCTGGTTCGAATCCCACATATGAGGGCCAGTGACACTGCCCCCTAAAAAAACAAAAAGAATTGGTGTAAAAAAAAATTAAGCGTGTAGGAAAAAATATTTTAAAAAAGAAAGTGGTGTGCATAGTAATGCACAGTAAAATACACAGTAAACAGAGTCATCAAGGTTTGGTGGGAGGGAAGAAAAACAAAGAAAAAAAAAATTTCAAAAAGTCCCAAGGCAAACCACTGTCAAATTGAATATATCAGAGGTTTAAATCTCCAAATAGAAGGTATAGGGTCACTGTTACATGTACACATTATTTTCTTTCCTTACTTATTTTAAATAAAATAGGGAGTGTAATACATCAGGCTTGCTATATAATCGTTACCTACGAAAAATTACTCTTTTCTGGGCTTTTGTAAGCATAGTTCTGATTTTGAATAATGAAGTTATTTAAAAGTAAGGTAGAGGGCCGGCTGAGTGGCCCAGTGGTTAAACGCTGGCTTGGGACGCCAGCGGCCCTGGTTCAGGTCCCACATATGAGGGCCAATGGCACTGCCCTAAATAAATAAATAAATAAATAAATAAATAAATAAATAAAATTCTAAAAAGAAAAAGTAAGGTAGAGCTTGAGATCATTTGAGACAATTTTCTGGTTAATTCAGATCAGTAAAAATAGTGCTTGAAAGCAAAAAAAGAAAGTAAGACTGGGACCAAAAGTCCTCGCTGATCTACATTGATTAAAGTCATGAAAGTGTTGCTTAACTAATTATATACTGATTTTTTGAAGCAGGACCTGGTTTTGCAATCATGGATAACACCATGCTGTTGTTTTGAAGGTGGTAAGACTATCAAAGTGTCAAGGACTGTTTACAGGATCTGTGGGCAAACTCTGCTGGGGACAGTTAAGGTCAGTGGTCTCAATGGGGCGGGGTGGGGGTTAATGTCCCAAAGTGAGTACTTTGACAATACGAGAACTGATTTTTTTAGTTTCCTCAAGCATGGTGGAGTGTGTTACTAGCCTTTTAGTGGACAGGAGCCAGAAGAAAATATTGCCTTCAAATATCCTACTGCATCTTTATGATCTCATAATTATCTGAATCTAGAAGCTAACTCCATTTTACATATAAACACTAAGCATTTCTGCATGAATTAAATATATGCTGAAATTTCCAGGAATGTAATAACTGTGTAAATCAAGGGATGGTGATACTCTGCTTAGAGTTTTGTGTACTGTTTTTAAAAATTACGAGGTTGGGAAAAAACAAATTACGAGATCAGACAATTAAGATCTGACATTCATCCTAGAAAAAGTGCTACATACCTCATTGTTGAATATCACTACAGTCACCTTTGAAGTACTCCCCTTGGGAAGCTATGCACCCATGCCAGCACCTAGTCCACCCTTCAAAGCAATTTTGGAACTCTGTTTCTGGAATGGCCATCAGAGCTGTCGTCATATCACCCTTGATGTCCTGAATGTCATCCAAATGTCTTCCTTTCAATGTTTCCTTTACCTTTGGGTAAAGAAAGAAGACATTGGGCTCCAGATCAGGTGAGTAGGGAGGGTTTTTCCAATACAGTTATTTGTTTACTGGCTAAAAATGCCCTCACAGACAGTGCCGTGTGAGCTGGTGCATTGTCCTGATGTAAGAGCCATGAATTGTTGGCGAAAAGTTCAGGTCGTCTAACTTTTTCACGCAGCCTTTTCAGCACTTTCAAATGGTAAACTTGGTTCACTGTTTGTCCAGTTGGTGCAAATTCCTGATGAATAATCCCTCTGATATCAAAAAAGGTTAGCAACATCATTGTAACAAGTTTGCGAACTTAATTGTCAGGCCTTGTATGTTCCTAATAATGGTACTGCTCATGGTATCGAATTGTGTACTGCAATACAACTGCATTAGTCTATGTTTTAAGCTATCAGTTTCTCAGGAATTCTAGATGTAGGTGCTTGCCTCTAATTATTCTGTCTTCATTATTTTCTTTAGCTATGTATGAGCAGGTATATATGAAAATATATGTGTGTGCGTAAAAATACTTTATTTTTTTCCTATTTTACAGTTACAGCAATATGTTAATGTTTATGAAATCATTTACATGTTCAACAAATATTTGTTGAGTAGCCACTTCATGCTAGATATTGTTCTACAGCCTTGAGATATAAAATTAAACAAAACAGATAGAAATCTTTGCCCTCATTCTAGTGGGGAGACACATGTCATAGAGAGTAAATGGAAAAAATGTTAGAAAGTAGAAGTGATATGGAAAGAAAAAAGAAACAAGCAGGGTGAGAGTGACAAGGAATGCCAATTGTGAGGAGAATGCAAATACTGCAAAATTTTAAATAAAGTGATGCTGGTAAGCTTCATTGAAAAGGTGACCTTCATGTAAAGACTTGAAGGAGGTTGAGGGAGTGACTCATGCAGACAATGTAGAACAGAAACGTTCCCAGGAAATGCCCGTTTTCTTCCATGAGGTTTGACAATTAAGTTTGCGAACTTGTTACACTGATTTTGCTAACATTTTTTGACTTCAGGGGAATTATTCATTTTGAATTTGCACCAACTGGACAAACAGTTAACCAAGTCTATTATTTGGAAGTGCTGAAAAGGCTGCGTGGAATAGTTAGATGACCTGAACTTTTCGCCAACAATTCATGGTTCTTGCATCACGACAGTGCATCAGCTCACACAGCACTGTCTGTGAGGGAGTTTTTAGCCAGTAAACAAATCACTGTATTGGAACACCCTTCCTGATCACCTGATCTGGTCCCCAATGACTTCTCTCTTTGCCTGAAGATAAAGGAAATAGTGAAAGGAAAACATTTGGATGGCATTCAGGATATCAAGGGCAACCCAACGACAGCTCTGATGGCCATTCCAGGAAAAGAGCTCCAAAATTGCTTTGAAGGGTGGACTAGGTGCTGGCGTCAGTGCATAGCTACCCAAGGGGAGTACTTCGAAGGTGCCCATAGATTCAGCAATGAGGTATGTAGTACTTTTTCTAGGATGAGTTTGAGAATTTAATAGTCTGACGTGGTATATTATGCCTTTAAGTGTCCCTTTCTTTCACTTCCCTCTTTTTCACTTATCCTTGGTGGTTTCCTATCCCTTTATTTCTCTTCTTTCTATTTTCCATTCTTCCTTCAGTCTTCACAGTGGCTACTGGGGTCCATCTTAGGCATTGCCTGTATCCCTCAGGATTAAAGAGGTTACTGACCCTCTACTTAAAATAGCTTTGCATCAATTAAAGCTGGTAATTATTCTGAAAACATAGATCTTTCTTGTATAGTCCTATGAACTTTTAGGCTATAAGTTGTGTGGGATGATATCAGTTTTGTGTCAAAGACTGATTGAAATAATCCACCCTCAGTCTCATCACCCTGTAAGTAACTCCCCCAGTGTCTGCCTAGTCCTTTGCTCATAGAATTTCCTCAAGAGACTTTTGATGAGTTACTTCTAACTTCACCCATTGAGCTGAAAAATAACTCCCCTATTACAGTTAAGTGGATGATGGAATCATTCTCTAATTCCAATATTTCCCCCCGCCAAAGAAAAAAACAAAACATAGTTATGTAGAAGTCAGCTGAGTGCCTCCAAAGTTGATTTTGATTTTAAATAACCTTGTTCACAATCTTATCTCCTGGGATTCAAAGAGTAAAACAAAAGAAAAAACCTTGC
Organism: Aselliscus stoliczkanus; assembly: GCA_033961575.1. Taxonomy (NCBI): domain Eukaryota; kingdom Metazoa; phylum Chordata; class Mammalia; order Chiroptera; family Hipposideridae; genus Aselliscus; species Aselliscus stoliczkanus. Next base: position 26,105,713 of record CM066737.1, read on the forward strand.
AGTTAAAGTCAAGAGGTTTATATTTCAGATGTATGAAAAGAGTCCCAAAATAATCAGTGGAAACACATAACTGAGATTAGTATTTTCAATATCAGAGGAATTTTGTAGACTGGCTGCACATACAAAATTTAAAGAGCTTGTGTTGGTAGTCAAGATTGTGTGCTACATATAGAAGAAGTATTTCAAAGTGATCCTGTCATCATTTGCTTCAATTTTTTAGTGTAAAACCAAAAATAATACAGTAATACCTTGGTTTGCGAGCATAATTCGTTCCAGAAACAAACTACTCGTATTGCAAGACATCGCTCGTTTGCCAAGTTAAAATGTATTAGAAATGTTTGCTCATCTTGTGGAACACTCGCAAATCAAGTTACTCGCAATCCAAGGTTTTACTGTACCCCTCATTTGTCTAAAAAGAAGATGCTTTTATCAAATCAATAAAGCCCCAAAGAAAAAGAATAGGATGTTGAATGGTTTATAATAAACATGAAGCTGCCTTTCCAAATCACCCTCCCCTGTCAATTAATGGGAGACATTTTGTAGGAGCAAGAACAGTTGCGTCTTACCCAGGGCAGTTTTATGTGTGATTGGCAAGCAAATATCAAGGCCACTGTCAGAGCCGGAGTAACTAGTTCAGATCCAGGTCACCCCTTTGAGAGTCGTAGACGTGGTGCTGAACTATGGAACTGAAACAAGCCGATTTAGGAGAAAACAACAGAGCTGGTGTGCTGTGGGTATGGAAACAGAATGGACAAGAGGTAAGACTGAAAGACCGTGTAAATAGGGTTATTGGTACCTGTCGCTGGTGGCATTTAATGAGGTCCCAGTGATACTGAAGTGTTGGCTTTCAATGATGTGCTCTCTGCATTTGAAGGGGTTGATCACTGAAACAATGGGTTTCTTTTTCTTTTTCTTTTTTTAAGATTTTATTGGAGAATTGGGGGAGGGGAACAGACAAGTTGCTATCCTTTTGTTCTTCGATCTAATTGTGGAGGGCGTTGGTTGCTTCACTGACCCAGGTTGGAATTATCATTGGCTCTTCCCGGGTGAGGCAGTTGCTCGCAGGCCATTGGACGGCTGCTCACGGCAGCTCACCCAGGCTGCCGGCCATCCTCACTGCAGCCCACACCATCACTGGGGGACTCATGGCAGCCCAGCTTCAGGTCTAGCTGTTGTCCACCACTGGCCTTCATGTGAGATCTGAAGCAGGGTCCTGCTGCTCAGAGCTGGTGTCCCAAGCCAACTCTTAACCAACGTGCCACTCAGCTGGCCCAGTGGGTTTCAATGACTCATTTCCTCATTAGCTATCTGGGTGACTTTAAGTAATTTATTTAAATTTTTGGAGTCTCAGTTTCTTTATCTGTAAAATAGGAATAATGATTTCTTTAGGGAACAAATCAGGAGTTTTTGAGAGGACTGAATGAAATCATATCTGGAGGTACTTTGAAAGCTTTAAGTTACTACATAATTATGAGGCATTTTTATATGAGGTTATTGGTTCTTAAACATAGAACAGTGTTTGTACTGGGTACATTTATTGTCTTGGAGATCCCTTTGCCATTACTTAGTTATGAATTGTCAACGTATACGTACATAACACAGAGGTTATTATATTCTTTGCAATTATATTATATCCTTGCAATTGGTTTTCATGGAACACTCTCTTTTCTATCACCCACTCCTTTCTCTGTAATCACTACTGAAATATCCAAAATGTGGCACAGGGATAGTTGCCAGCTTCTTTGCTGGCGTTCTTTGCACAAGCTTATCAGAATAGATGTTTATTGGATAGGAAATAACATGTAAAAATCTTAATATTCAGATGGAATTTGACACACCTGCCCCATGACCCCCAAATTCCAATCAATGGCAGTTAGTATCCAGTCAGTATTGCAGCTAAAAATGTCAGTGCCTTGAGTCATTTCTACAGGTTTCTCAGTTGTCAATTATACTCCACATCCCTCCAGGATTTACAAGGAAAAATATGTCTCTGAGAATCTATCTTCAACTTTGTGCTTGGTTCTCTGGTATATCATGATACTGTTCACATCTCAGTCTTCCACGGGAGGAAAAAAGAGGATCACTGATTTTATTCTTCTTTCTACTGCATATTACCATCTTCCTCTTCACCTCACTACTTTTCATTAGATGCCCTGATAGTTATATCTGGCCTTCCTTAGAGTGGGGCGTTTCCCAGTGATTATTCCAACTCCACTTTTTACTCTATGTACTCAAAGCCCAAATTATTTAATATCTCATCATGGTTTTGCTTGCTTTTGGTGTTGTATGTAAGTCTACTTGCAGTTGCATATATAAGCTGTAAGGATGGGTGCTAATCCATAGAGTTTTCCATCAGTTACCGAAGCTGTCTTTAGAACATAAAGCTATCTCAAATCCAGCAAAGAACAGATTTTTGCCTATGGGGCCTGTTAAAATTAACCTTCCTCTGCCATTCAAATGAGGGAAGACACAGCTATCCTTTAATTGGACCAGATGTTCGGAAGTGGCAATAAAGGTTCTAGCTAAACAGAGTGATTTAGATGACAAAAGAAATTTGAGTGCCTCCACTGCCAACTCAATTAAAAGATGCTATGTTTCTATTTGAGAAGAGTTTGTCAGCTGCACAAAGGAATGATTGCAATGCTGTGACAAATCAAAAGATGCTTTTGGCCAGACTAATGTGTGCCCCATACCCAGACACATGCTTGTCTGTGTTAGGCTGTGGAAAACCTCAAATTGTAAGTTAAGAAAATGACATGGTGAGGCTCAAAAGCTTTTCCTGAGCTCGTGACTGTGCTCAAAACAGCGAGAAGCTTCCCTATTCTCTGGAATGTTTTTTTTACCCACCTCAGTCAACATATCACAAGATGGATGCTGTGCATTTTGAAAGGCTTAAGTACAACAAATAGTCTTGAGGTTGAAATGAAGGCTCTTAAGCTGAGTACTTTGATCAGAGCCTCACCAAAATAGATGGTGCTAGCTTAGGCTCCGAGAATCGCTGACAACTATTGATTGTCCATTTGAAAGAAGCACAATTAGTGCAAATTGGCAAGCCATGTGTAATCTAAAGTGGAAATCCTAAATGTGAAATGAAAAAAAAAAAAGCTAGTTAATGTAAGCATATCTCCTAGGATTATTTTTATTTTTTATTTTTTTTAACTCTAGGTAAGTCTAGAAAACATAGGCATTGGAGAGGGGGAAACTATCATCAGTTTCCCTCACCAATTGCCATTATGCTGAATGGTTGCCAGTTTAGGCCATTTAAGATGCAGTTTATGTCTGTGTTTACCTAGAACCAGGGTGTCTGCAGCATCTATACCCGTTGTGCTTCTGTGCTCTTTATTTTGCTAACGCAGACAAAAAAACTATTACACTTGTTATTCATCTTATTATTTATAATTTGTAAAGCAATTATTAACAGTTATCATATATGAGGATATATAACTGTATTTTCTACATATAGATTTAGTTTGAAAAGTAACTAGCAACATGTTGCAAAGTAGAAGTTGATTTTTGCCAGAATATGTACTTCTGTTAACAATATAGACTTGTATGACATTTCTTTATACCATCAAAAGAATTTGTGATTCAAGGGTAGGCATCTAACATCCTCTCCTGAAATTCGTTTGTATCATAAGCAATTGACAACATAGAAATGGATTGTGTTTCAAATATTCATTTGTGGTCGTTATGAAGTAACAGGACCCTTAGCTGCTAGCCCCCACCCCCAGCCTCTCTGTAATACAAGATTGTTAAAGCTTCCCTTAGATAGATCAAAGAATTAGACTCCCCTAACTACTTGCTACACTCCACAGGTTTTAACTACCTCTTATCCAAACGTAAGGCCAAACTGCCTATGTGACATAGGCCAGCTGTGTCTCTTGTCTGGATAAACACAAGGCCAGACTATTTTCCACCAATTAGTTGTTACTTATTTATGACCTCTGTAAGTTTCCTTACTTGCTACATTTTGGCACTATCACACTTACTTACTACATTTAGTACTGTTATTGTATAGCTTTTTGTAACTTACTTGATATAATTGGTACTGTCAAAACTGTCTAAGATCTATGGAAACCACCTGTAAACTGTAACCTTGCTTTGCTTGTGGTTTTTGTCTATAAAAACCCCTCTCTTCCTTTGTTCGGGGCTGTGAGTTTATTCAGGGCATGAGCCTGCTCACAGTCGCTGGCCACAAATAAACTCCAAAAAAACTGTTTCGGTTTGTATTTTTTTGCTGGGTACAACAGTTACGGCTAAAATTTGCACAGCATTTTAGAAAGCATTAGCACACATGAATAGTGGGTATTATCATACCCATTGTAAAAGGGTTTTATACCAAGTCATGTGTTATCTCCACTCAATACTACTTCTATGAATTTAGTTACAGAAGAATCAGTATCATAAATTGCAATTGAAAGACCAAGATTCTAAATATATACAATCCTAAATTTTTGATAGGTTACACAAGTTTTGACATGGAAAGCTATTGGTTAAAGCTGCTTAATACTTTAGCTACACTATTATTTTTTTTATTAAATTTATTGCAGTGACATTGGTTAATAAAATTATATGGGTTTCAAACGAACAATTCTATAATACATCATCAATATATTGCATTGTGTGTTCACCACCCAAAGTCAAATCTCCTTCTGTCACCATATATTTGACCACCTTTACCCTCATCTACCACCCCTTCCCCTTCCCCTCTGGTAACCAGTAAACTGTTGTCTGTGTCTATGAGTATTTGTTTCTTTATTTGTTTGTCTTGTTCCTTTGTTGCTTTTAGTTTTATATCCCACATATCAGTGAAGTCATATGACTCTTGAATTTTTCTGACTTATTTCAAATGCTTAGCATAATAATCTCAAGATCCATCCATGTTGTTGCAAATGGCAGTATTTCATCTTTTCTTATGGCCCAGTGGTATTCCATTGCGTATATGGTAGTCCATTGCGTATTCCACATCTTCTTTATCCAATCCTCTATCGAAGGGCACTTCAGTTTTCATGTCTTGGCCACCGTGAATAACGCTGCTTTGAACATAGGGGTACATATATCTTTACAGATAAATGTTTTCAGATTTTTTGGTAGATACCTAGGAGAGGGATTGCTGGGTCATATGGTAATTCTATCCTTAATTTTTTTGAGGAGCCACCATACTGTTTTCCACAGTGGCTGTACCCATGTACATTCCCACTGGCAGCATATGAGGTTTCCTTTTCTCTACAACCTCTCTAACACTTGCTATTAGCTACACTATTATTGACTGTTCCACGGCAGTGATTAATGAAACATGGCATCATACCCCCAAAACAGCCATGGTGGATCATTTGAGTCATAATTCTGACCATTGGTAATATGGGTAATACCTCACTGTGAGCTGAGATCTAGCCTCCAAAAAGACAGCTACCATATAGGATAATTTTGCCAGCTTTATTCATCTCAGGTTTCTGGAAGTGGCTTTTTGTGACCACATCCTATTTTCCTCAGCGCCATCTCTTACCAGGCTCTGATAAGGCAGTTCTTGTCCCTTTCCTTTTAGGCCTAGAGTTGGTGTTGGTTTCCTGCTTTTACTATTAATATTGGGTTGTCGGAAAAGTCATGACATATATTTTTTCTGTTTTTCATTACAAAAATGTGTCATGACTTTTCCGACAACCCAATAGTACCTGGGTACTTCAATACTCATTGTTCCTTTCCTTAACTGTGTGCACAACTCTGAATAGTCCTTTGATTAAAATATCTTTGAAATCACACCTGAATCTGCCTTATGTTTCTTACTGGTACCCTAATGGTATTCCAGTCCATATAGGTAAGCTTGTTTTATGTTCCATGATACTGTTCTATGTTTTTTAAATAAAAGATTGTATATTTTATCTTAGATTAAATTTTATGTATTTTATAATTTTGTTTTAACTAATGGAATGTTTTCTATTTTATTATCTAACCAGTAACATTTGGTATATAGTCTTCAATAGATGTAATGACATTGAAAAATGCTCACAATACAATACAAAGCCAAAATAAAATAGAATGATGAACTATGTAAACATGTATACTATAAAATATGATCCCAAGGAAAAAAATACCAATATTTTTTTAAAGTAGCTTTTTTAAAAAAAGATTTTATTGGGGGAGGGGAAACAGCGTTGGGGAATCGGGGAAGGGGAACAGACAAGTTGCTCTTCTTTTGTTCTGTCGAGTTGTGGAGGACGTCGCTTCACTGGCCCATGTTGGTATCATCATTGTGCTCTTCCCGGGTGAGGCAGTCACTTGCCAGCCTCTGGATGACTGCTCACGCTGGCTGCTGGCCACTCACTGTAGCCTATGCCAGCCCACTACAGCAGAGGCTGCAGCCTACACCATCGCCGGCCATCTAAGCTATAGAGGCAATCAGATGGAGCTGTTGTTCACCATCTTAGCTGTAGAGCGCGCAGCATCACTGGCCCTCATATGTGAGATCCGAACCGGGGCCCCGCTGCTCAGAGGTGGCGTCCCAAGCCAGCTCCCAACCAACGCACCACTCGGCCTGCCCTTAAAGTAGCTTTTAATATTAGATTCTGGGTGATTTTTAAATAGAGAGATCCATTATTCAAAAGTTGATTTTTGAAGACAGATATAGCTCAAATTGTTGGAAAATAAGCAGGGCAGACAATGACCTATAAATGGGAAATGGAACTTCTTTCCTGGCCATACCCAACCATTAAAACAGCTAAGCTGTTTTCAAGGGTTCCCAGAGTTTACTTCATTAGTAATGTTTTTGAAGAACCAGTTTCTGGTTATATTGCTCAAGCAATTGAATAAACTTGAATCAATGTCTTGAGTATTTGGGAAGCAAAAAGGTTTACATTCCTTTTAGAGTGTAAAAGTTTTCATTCCTACGAGAACTACTTTATAATCCCAAAGGCATCTTTGTACATCCCCTTTCCAAGATTGTTTGATATAGTTGGACCATATTTGATAGCTATTTGTTTCACAGAAGATCTGAAAGATCTTAGAGCATGAATGCTTAATTCCAATAAATTTAATTTATAGAAAATGGATTTTTTTGATGAAAACATCATAAATACAAAGTGAAAATATTTCTTTCTCCCATTGCCTTAGATTCACATGAAAGAATTCCCATAGCTGAATGTAGCTAGCACACTCTGTTTTCATACAAAAAATGTGTAAATAATTAATGATCGTCATTTGAGTGCTAGTAGAACCTGAGGACTTTACTGACACTATTTTTATTCTTATTCTATTGTTCTCATATGTATTAATAGCTCCTTGTCTATACACAGCATCTACTAATTTAACAACTGGCTTCACCATATCTATCTAACCTCACCTCTGTCGTGAAACACTTTTATGTGGTAGAAAGAGTGGACTTTGAAAGTCCTCAGACCCGGGACTGAATCCCAGATCCATCTCTAAGGTGTATACATTTAGGTAACTTATTGAAATCCTGGGCCCCAGCTTCCTTATTTGTGAAATGGGGATAATATCAGTATCTGACTCTTGGGATTTTTAAATAAAATTATGTATGTAAAACATTACATACAATAGCTGGAATATAGAAAGTGCTCAAAAACTGTTAAACTTCTGCCTAATCCTATTACTCAGATATGGCTAGAGAAATTTAGCTAGAGACAGTGATATCGCTGAGTGGGAAGAAGGTTTATCCTCAGACTTATCCTCTGGATGTCCCTCAAATCACCCCCATAGAAAGAGCTGGCTTCTTTAATTCTGAATTGACCTTGCTATGATTAGGCTCCTATTTTTATGTTTCCCTCTAATCTGTTCCCTTTATGTACGTGACATGCTTTCCTAGTTGGATTTTGAGCTTATTGAGAGTAGGGGCTCTCTTTTCTTCTTTCACATCCTCCAGATTTGTTGTAATTGTGATAGACACTCAATGAATACATACTGAATACTTGCCTAGAATGAAACATATAGAAGAGAAGGACTTGTAAAGAATTTTAAAATCAACTTGTATACTAACTTCATTTCACAAATATGAAAACTGAGGCTCAGAGATGTTACCAAAGTTTCCCAATGTTACACAGCTAGAAAGTCACAGAGCTGGCATTTCAACTCAGCTCTAATTCCCATGCCTGTGCTCCTTTCATTGCCCAATACTCTCTTTTTTTAAAAAATGAAAAGTTTATTGGGGTGACAATTATTAGTAAAGTTACATAGCTTTCAGGTGTGCAATTCTGTAATACATCATCTATATATCACATTGTGTGCTCACCACCCAGAGTCAGTTCTCCTTCTATCATCATATATTTGACCCCCTTTACTCTTGTCTACCATCCCCTGCCCCCTTACCCTCTGGTACTCTTTCTTGACATGATGAATTCAATGGTTTGGAAATTGTAGACTATTTTCATGTCAGTATTTTAGAGAATAGATCTCTTGGTAGAATCGTTTTTCTAGATTGATGGTTTTCCCGTGTTAGCTTGCATTCAGAATCATCTGAATGGCTTGTTAAAACACAGAATGTAGGGTCCCATCCCCAGAGTTTCTGATCTAGTTGGTCTAGGTAGGGCTCAAGATTCTACATTTCTAACAGATTCCTAGGTGATGATGATGCCTCTGGTCCAGAGACTGTATTTTGAGAGAAGCTGAGCTAAAAGTATTATGGATTCTTTTTCTGCCTTCCTCTTAAAACCAAATTGGATCCAACAGGGCACTGTGTAATCTACCCTTCCTATAGTGTACAAAGAACATGACAGTACTTGGAACTAGCCTTACCTTGAAAGCTTTGTTCTTTTGTTCAAAAGAGAGCTATTGAGCATCTAATATGTAGTTCACACTGCTACAGAGGTTCTTAAGGTGCACAAGACCCAGTGACTGGTCTCAAGATGGCCCTGTGACCTCATGCAAGAGGAGAGGTCCACCTTAGGAGGAGCCAGGAATGAGCTATAATTTAAGAAGTGATGGAATTGAGGAAGCTTCAATATAATTGTACATATACTCCAGATGTAATTACATTGACGAGATTCTGTTCATTATTAACACACTTCTAACAGCTTTGGGAATAGGTGTAACTTCTGAAATGCTAAATATTATTTTTAATAGAATTCTATGTTGTAATAGAACATCTGGGATTTTTTGTCTGATTTATTTTTCATCTGAGCTGTTATTAATTACAATGGTGCCTGAGCCCTGAGAAAATAATTAACAATGTTTTTGTAAATGGGAAAAGACATTCTATATTCTGGAATTTCTGCCAATTCATTTGGCAGAAGTGGAACCCAATGACTAACACAAAAAGCAAGTTAATGATTTTAGCTAGGATTCTTTTGGACTCTCTTTTAGATATACGTAGTGAGGGCTCATGGATCCTTAGGGGCTATAGACAGAGGGTGCCAAAAAAAAATTCATACACATTTTAAAAAAGGAAAAAACTGTATTAAAATTATAATGCTCAACATATACCAATAACAAAAGATGAATACGAATCACGTTTGACTCCTGCAATCACAAGGGGTGCTCACAGTGGATACCATCAGTGTAACTTTAATACAGTTTTTTCCTTTCTTAAAATGTGCATACCTTTTTTTGGCACCCCCCTGTCTTTGAGCTTCAGGGGATACGGACTCCCTTGAAACTGTATGCAAGAATGTCTGGGCACAAATTTGCACTTTTTCTGTTTTAGAGGGTTTATCACTTTTATCAGAGTCTCAAAGAAGTTAACCAGCCAACTGTAATTGAATATATAGATAATCACAGGATGTGGATTATACAGTGGAAGGAAGTCAAAGGAATTGTAATAGATAGTATGATATGGGGGGGAGGGGTGGGAGGAGAATTGGGGGTGGGGGTTGTCACTTTGGGGGGTAAAGAGTATAACTATTGCACTTTGTTGTACACCTGAAGCTAATTAAAAACAAAACAAAACTCTAAAAACAAAAAACAAAAAACAAAAAAAAATGAGACTCAATCTTCAAACCCATGGAAAACAGAGGTCTAGGTCATTATATCAGAACAACCAGAATGCTTCTTAAATGCTTGTTATCTATATTTTGTGCATGGATCCTACAAATGGTGTGCCGTGCTTTATTTAGACTCTGTGTGAACCTATGTTTGCAATAATAATAAAGCAAATGATTTTTATATATTAAAAAAAAAAAAGAAGTTAACCATGTTCCTATTGGGGCACCAGGAGAGGAATGAAATAACCATAACCCAAGAGCTCTGACTTAACTTTTGTCCTTGCATCCCACCTATTTTCACCATATATCATGAGGGGCTTTCTTCTTTACTATTTTTATGGAAGTGGGTAGAGAACTATTAGGAGGGAGAAACCATCCCCAGAAGGCAACCTAGATCTTTTTCACCATCTGCATCTTCATCTGGGTTAGTTGCTTGTCGATCCCATATGCTTACTTAATTGTTCTTCATTTTACTGTCATTTAGGTTGCTGAAACCTATACAGATAATTTATAATCATAGCAGCCAAAACCCTTCCTGGCCAAGATACATGCAGATCAGCAATTCTGAATGGGTATCTCTGGAATAAATACCTGTGTAGTGCTCTCTTCCTCATCTTTTCAATCTCTAAATTGTACCATCCAGCAAGGCCCATCTGAAATCACTCTTCCTCCATAAACTCTTCCTCAATAGGTAGATGCAGAACTTTTCTGTCCTCTTCCTGATGGTACAGTATTCTTTCGGTCTTGGTCAGCCATTTTCTCACCCAATTATATTCAGTTTAGCAATATTTTATACAAAATGAATGAATGGTTCACATGTGCATACTGTGCTCCAAGCACAATGGCATGAACAGAACGGGCACTTAAAAATCATTGTTGAACAAATATAAGGAATAGTCTCAGACTGTCAACAATATTCTCCACATTCAAGGAGTAAAAACCATGCCACCCTTAATTTGGTACCCTCATAAAACTTATTAGTAGTTCTAAGCACATTGATGCCCCATGAATTCATGGGAGTAACACAGTTGGCAAAAAGCCTGGGGTGTGGCACAGAACATCTGTGCCTTCTAGGAAAAATAACTGAACCAGCAGCTGGCATTTGTCACTTCTGTATCCGGTTTCTATATCATGGATTCCACCAACAGTTTCAGTGGATGAGAAACATTTGGATTTTCAGCATTGCTGCTAGGAGTAATATGGACCACTCTAATCTCCCAAGAATGTGCTTCTAAAATAATATGTGCTAGATGCTTGAAGATGTTTGCTCACCAAAATCTCATTAATTTAGAAGAATATAGTCATCAGTCATTTTGAAAATGCAGACTCACACTAAATGATTTAACACTTGATGTGTAGCAAACACTGTCACCTGCTTTATATAACCTGATTCTTATAAGAACCCAAAGAGATATATGTGACTTGCTCAAGGTCATTCCTGAATGACCTTTCCACTAAACTAGGCTACCATTCTAATCCATATACCCCTGCCTATTGAGCATCAGGCTCCAAAGGAAAATTCTTTTCTCCTGAAAATCACCTTTCCTTGGCAGCTGTATGATATAACTCTACCACTTTAAAAAAAACAGAGTGAAGATAAAGCACAGATAAAATTAGATTTGACAACCTAATGGAGCACCCTTCTTTGCTATTTGAAAATAGCATCATTCAAGCATCATCTTTCGACAGCTTTCAGTTTCAGCAAGCAAGGGGCATTACTGGCATTTGAAGGAGAGTTGAACCCACAAAATCACACAGCAGAAGGCAGCAAAGAATTCCACTTTGATTAGTTATGTTTCCTACTGGCCCTTGATTAGAAAGACTTCTCTAAGATTCCAGTAGACAGTATGTTATGTATTCTCTTTCATTGTTGAAAAAAACAAAACAAAACTTTCCAACGGTCCAACTTTATTACATTTCTTAACCCATATTTACTTATTTTTTAGTAGTTCTCATTTTACATAGGCTTGCAAAAGCAAAGCTTCCTAGTAAATACATTGTTCTGGATGGTTTAGCGCCCCCTATTTGAAAATAGATTATTTGAACCTAAGAAGTCACAATGCTGATGGCGTCCTCTGATATATGATTTTCTTAAAGCTCATGGACTAAGAAAACACAAACCATTCATGATTCTTTTTAATTTTTTTAATTTTTATTTGGGAACACTGTGTTTTTCCAGGACCCATCAACTCCAAATCAAGTAGTTGTTTCAATCTAGTTGTGGAGGGCACAACTCAGTGGCTCAGGTGGGGATTGAACCGGCAACCTTGGTGTTAGGAGCACTGCTCTCTAACCAACTGAGCTAACCAGCGGCCCCCATGATTATTTTTTGTACCTGCTATTATATCTGCCAGGTATGTCTTTTCCTTTTCGTCTAGTAATGTCTGAATCATCCTCATGGCTGAATCATCCTCAGTTCACTTCTTCAGTGAAGCTCTTTGATTTCTGCAAGCAGAATTATCCTTTTCCTCCTCTGTGTTCCCACAATATTTTATTCTTCCTTTATTCTACACTTGCTGAATTCCATTAAAACTCAGTGTTTCCTTCTCTGTTTCCCCGTCTTGACCATGAGCAACTTTAAGTTAGGACTCGTTTCTGACTCTTCCATTTTCCACAGTGCCCTGGATATCATTATTCGTTTCCTCACTCCCATCTTAGCACTTATTGAGTGCCAAATACTGTATTAAAAATCTTATAGAGGTTAATCTATGAAGCGAGTAATATTATCTTGATTTATACTCTAAGAAAATGGAAGGTACAGGAAGGCTCATGAAATTTGCTTGAGATCATGTACCTACATAGTTGAGAAGCCTGGATTTTAAGTTGAAAAAATTATCAGAAGTAAAATTCACTTAACATAAAATTAACTATTTTAAAGTAAACATTTCAGCGACATTTAGTTCATTCACAATGTTCTACAGCCATCACCTCTTCCTATCTAGTATCGAAATATTTTCATCATGACAAAAAGAAACTCTGTACCGACTGAATAATCACTCTCCGTCCTCCCCCCATCACCCACCACCCTTGGCAACCACCAATGTGCTTTCTGTCTCTATGGATGTGCCTGTTCTGAACATTTCATATAAATCGAATCATACAAGATGTGACCTTTTACGTCTGAGAAGCTAGGATCTTGTTTCAATTCTCCCTAAATCTGGAGTCCATTCCCTTACCTACTGTATTTTTCTGTTTTACATTATAGGTGCCTACTATACATTTGATGAATGAATGAATGGTTACAGAGAGGACACTGAACCGGCAACTTATTTTCTACTTAACCTAGTTATTTATGATTTGATTTACCTTCATAAAAGATCCTTTTGCAGCTTTTATTAAGTGTCAGTCATAGAGGCTGCAGCTTAGAGGTAGCTGAACAGAATGGAAGGTGGTGAGGAGCACAGGATTGCAGTTAGCTCTCTTTAGGGTCCATAGTACTTCAAATTGGACCCTACAATTGATTTACGCATGATCACATTTTTAGAATAAATGCAATTGGAATGAAGCTGGCCAGCTACCCTGTATATGAATGGATTGTTATCAATTTGGTTGCCAGAGCTAGAGGAGTGGGCTCCTGAAGGGGAAATGAATACAATTTTCCCTGAGTAAACACTTTTCTCCAACATGTGTGCTGCTTCTTGGACAGCAACTGGTTAGTGGCAGGGAGGAGGTGGGGGCTGGCTTCTATGGGGTGCCAAGATTGAAGAAATGCCTTCTTGCTTGAAGGCAGCCTGACTTGTTAGGAGAGGTGTTAGAGTGTTATATATATATATATATATATATATATATATATATATATATATATATAATTTGTTTTTGATTCACAAAGTAGGAGGTGACTTTTTTTTTTTTTTTTAAGAAAGCGAAGATTAGGGCCGGCCAAGTGGCGCGGTGGTTAAGCGCTGGCTTAGGAAGCCAGCGACCCCGGTTCGGTCCTACATATGAGGGCCAATGACACTGCCCTCAAAAAGAAATAAAAATAAAATAAAATAATAATTAAAAAAAAGAAAGAGAAGGTTACAAACTTTTTATTTGAAACAATTGTAACCTTGATAAAGTGTTGCAAATACAGTACAGAGAGTTCCCATATACTCTTCACCAAAATTCACCAGAAGTTAACATTTGGAAACATTTGATTTATCATTCAAAGAGGAACTTCTTTTTTTTCATATATGTCTATCTATCTATCTATCTATCTATCTATCTATCTATCTATCGAGACAAAAAAATGTATACACATTTTAAGAAAGAAAAAAACTGTATTTAAATTGCAATACTCAATATATTGGGTTGTCGGAAAAGTCATGACATACTTTTTCTATATTTTTTGTTGCAAAAATGTGCCATGACTTTTCTGACAACCCAACATAACCATAACAAAAGATGAATTCAAGTCATCTGAATACACTTTTTGGCACCCCAACATATACTACATATAAATATATACATACATAATATTTTTATTAAAATATAGTGAACATACAATATTACTTTGAGGGGCACACAATAGTTATTCAACATTTATATACCTAAATAAATGATCACCATAATAAGTCCAGCAACCATCTGACACTGTATCACACTATCACAATATTATTGACAATATTTCCCATGCTGTGCATTACATCCCCATGACTTATTTATTTTGTACCTGGAAATTTGAACCTCCTATTCCCCTTCAACTTTTCCCATTTTAAAATTTTTAAATTACAATATTAAAATGAATACTGACATTCAATATTATTTTATATTAATTTCAGGTGTACATCGTAGTGGTTAGACGTCTATATAATTTAACAAGTGATCCCCTGACTAATCTAGTACCCACCTGGCACTATACATAGTTATAACCATATTATTGACTATATTCCCTGTGCTTTATATTCCCATGATTATTTGGTAATCGCCAATTTGTACTTCTTAATGCCTTCACCTTTTACACCCTACCCCAACCCCCTCCCCATCAATCACCCTGATAAATCTAGTACTCATCTGACACCATAGATAGTTTTTATAATATTATTGACTATATTCCTTATGCTATACCCTACATCCTGATGAATACTTTGTAACAACCGATTTGTTCTTCATAATCCTTTCTCCTTTTTCACTCATTCCCAACCCCCCTCTGGTCTGGCAAGCATCAAAATGTTCCCTTTATCTGTGAGTTTGTTTCTGTTTTGCTTGTTTACTTTATTTTTAGATTCCACATATAAGTGAAATCACATTGCATCTGTCTTTCTCTGTCTGACATACTCCACTCAGCACAATCCCCTCCAGGTCCATCCATGCTGCCAAGATGGCAAGAACCCATTCCCTTCCTTGGCCAAGCAATATTCCATTGTATATATGTACCATCTCCTCCTTATCCATTCTTCCACAGATGAACACTCAGGCTGCCTCAACATCTTGGCTATTGTAAATAATGGGAGCTTCCTTGGCTTTTCTCTTCGTGCTTTTAAGGTTCTCTCTTTGTCTTTAACCTTTGACATTTTAATTATGATGTGTCTTCATGTGGGCCTGTTTGGGTTCATCTTGGTAGGACTCTGTGCTTTCTGAGCTTGTATATCTGTTTCCTTCACCAGGTTAGGGAACTTTTCCATCATTATTTCTTGAAATAGGTTTTCAGTTCCTTGTTCTCTCTTCATCTTCTGGTACACCTATAATGCGAATGTTGATATAATTGATGTTGTCCCAGAGACCCCTTAAACTATCTTCATTTTATTATTATTATTATTATTGTTATTATTATTTTGCTCTTCTCTTTGGATGTTTTCTGCTACCTTATCTTCTATATCATTGTTTCCATCCTCTGCTTCAGCTTATTTACTGTTGATTCTCTCTAATGTATTCTTCATTTCAGTTATTGTATTCTTTACTTCTGACTAGTTCTTTTTTATGTTTTCTATTTCCATCTTTATGTTTCCTATCACTGAGCATCCTTATAACCAGTGTTTATTTTTTAATTTTTATTTTTTTTATTTTATTTTTTTTAAGTTTTTATTGGGGAATTGGGGAAGTGGAACAGCATTGGGGAATCGGGGAAGGGGAACAGACAAGTTGCTGTCCTTTTGTTCTTCAGTCTAGTTGTGGAAAACATCGCTTCACTGGTCCATGTTGGCATTATCATTGTGCTCTTCTGGGGTGAGGCAGTCACTCGCCGGCCACTGGATGGCCACTAATGGCAGCTCATGGCTGCTCATGAAAGCTCACGCCAGCTGCTGGCCAGCCCTACTGCAGCCTACCCTGTGGCCAGTGACTCACTGCAGCCCAGCCCAGCTGTTATTCACCATCTTAGCTGTAGAGGGCACAGCATCACAGGCCCACATGTGGGATCCAAACTGGGGTCCTGCTGCTCAGAGCTGGCGTCCCACGCCAACTCCTAACCAACGCGCCACTTGGCCGGCCTATAACCAGTGTTTTGAGCTCTGCTTCTGATAGATTGCTTGTCTCCATTTTGTTTAATTTCTTTTTCTGGAGTTTCTATTCTTTTATTTGGGACATGTTTCTTTGTCTCCCCATTTTGGCTGCCTTCTTGTGTGTGTGTTTTTTTTTTTAAACTTTGTTGGAGAACAGTGTGTTTTTCCAGGATCCATCAACTCCATGTCAAGTCGTTGTTTTCAATCTAGTTGTGGAGGGCGCACCTCAGTGGCCCATGTGGGAATCGAACGAGCAACCCTGGTGCTAAGAGTCTGTGCTCTAACCACCTGAGCTAACTGGCAACCCCTTGTGTATTTTGTTTTTTTTTCTATGTATCGCTGCTATGCCTCCCTGTGTCAGTAGAGTGGCCTTATGTAATAGGTCCTGTGGGACCCAGTGGTGCAGTCTCTTTGGTCATCAGAGCCTGGTGCTCTAGGTGTGTCCCTTGTGTGTGTGTGTGTGTCATCCTGTTGTAGTTGATTGCTGTTTGCTTGTCAATGAACAGGATGGACCCTCGGGCTGATTGGTTGTGAGGACTGGCTCTGACAACAGTAGAGGAGCTGTTGTGCAGGGGCTGACCCTGCAAAGCAGGGTTCCATTTAGTGGGGCTTTGGTGCCTGCCCTATCTTCCCTTTGGGTGGGTCATCCTTGAAGGTGGACAAGTGGTGCTCTGGCCCAGTTTGAACCTGATGCCTGGGCCCACCAGCCCCAGGACATTCTGGGAGGGGACCTTCTGCAGGCCAAGTTCATTTGTCGAAGTCTGTGCTCTGCCAGGGGCCACCTGGCATGAACCACAATTCAATCCACAATGGCCGCCACCTACACTGTACTTAGAGGTGCCTTGAAAGGCCAAGCCTCAAACCAAGGCTGGCCTTCGCTAGTGCAGGACTTAGGGCTGCTCAGCCAGAGTTTGAGACATGCCAAAGCCAGATGCTGCTTGTTTGGGTTTTATGAACTGTTGAGAGATTTTAGGAATGTCTGCAGCATAAGCCAAGGCAGGCCGTTTACATGGAAAATCCACTGGGAGCAGCTTGGGTGTGCCGGAAAGTTGGGTGGGGCATGGTCTCAGGGAATTACTAGGGCAGGGCAGATGAAAGGTGATAGCCAGTTTGATGGAGACTCAGATATGGCATCTGCCTGGTCTGCACACAGGGAAGGGGAGGGCTCAACATAGAAACAATGGTTTCCACCAGCTCCTCCACCCAGGGGAAAGCAGCTCCTCTAGACCTCACTCTAAAACCAGATACCTCAGTTCCTCCCGGTATGTCCTTGGCACCTTCCAAGCTGCTGCCCAAGCACTGGAGCTCAGAATGAGTGAGTCCATCAGCGAGTAAGTCCATGCATGGGCCCTTTAAGAGGAGCGCCTGGGAATGCAACCGGCCTCTGTCTTACTCAGCCATAATCTCTGCTGGTTTTCACAGCCAGAAGTTGTGGGGACTTCTTTCCTGGGCACAAGAACCCTGGACTGGAGAGGGACTGGGATCCCTTGCTTCTTAGAGGGAGACCTCTGCAGCTGAGATATCCCTCCTGATTTTTAATGTTCACTCATGTGTGGCAGCCCGTTCTGCATCCCTGCCCCTCCTACCAGTCTCGAAGTGGCTTCTTCTGTATGTCTGTAGTTTGTAGGGCTTCGGTTCAGCCAGACTTCAGGTGATTCTCAATATTGGTTGTTCTGTGGTTTAGTTGTAATTGATGTGGTCCTGAGAGGAGGTGAGCACAGCATTTACATACTCTGCCATCTTCACTGGAAATTCAGAGAGGAATTTCTTGGTAGGACTGAATGATAAACACAAATGTAAGCTCAGAGGGAGGAGAGGAGAATAGGACTTGGACACAGCTCACAGACACTTACAAGGTACTAATTATGTTCTGTTTCTTAAAAAGGGTAGTTGGAATACCACCGCACACCCCTTAGGATCACTACTATAAAAAACAAAAAACAAAAAACAGAAAATAACAAGTGCTGGTGAGGATGTGGAGAGGTTGAAAACCTCGGTGGATGGGAATGTAAAATGGTGCAGCTGCTATAAAAAATAATATGCTGTGGGAGATGACTTTTGACACTATTTGAAAAGTAATCAAATGCATGACATTCAATCTTTAATGACTGACCTGTCTGGCCGTCACTAAGGAAATTCCAAATAAATAATTCTTATTTTTTCATGTTTCTGTCAAAATGCACATTAATTTTATATTGCCTAAATGCAGTGTGTTAGGAAGCTTTCTTAATGATGCCTCTATTTTTATTGGAAAATTATATACCTTAACTGATAAGACAACAGAACATTAGTACACGTAACTCTTAGACCATCTGCTCTTTGTACTATTTCAAATCTGGTATTTCTTGTTTTGTTTTATAATACAAAGAAGAGAAATTCAATTTTTGTTATATTTTTTTGCAGGAAAAAAAAGAAAATAAAACTCAGGGTTAAAATCTTAAATGGTTTTCTATTGTTTGTATGGATTTGGGGAAAGAGATGATTATCATCTCAGTTTTAGGTTTGGTGTGTTGTTTACTTATGCCTCTCTTCACCCTTGTATGAGATCTGACAATTAAGTTTGCGAACTTGTTGCAACGATGTTGCTAACCAATTTTGATATCAGAGGGATTATTTGTTATGAATTTGTACCAACTGGACAAACAGTTAATCAAGTTTACTTCTTGTAAGTGCTGAAAAGGCTGTGTGAAAAAGTTAGACAACCTGAAATTTTCACCAACAATTCACGGCTCTTGCATCACGACAATGCACCAGCTCACACGGCACTGTCTGTGAGGGAGTTTTTAGCCAGTAAACAAATAACTATATTGGAACACCCTCCCTTCTCACCTGATCTGGCCCCCATTGACTTCTGTCTTTACTGAAGAGAAAGAAAATATTGAAAGGAAGGCATTTGGATGATATTCAGGACATCAGGGTAATACGATGACAGCTCTGATGGCCATTCCAGAAAAAGAGCTTCAAAATTGCTTTGAAGGGTGGACTAGGTGCTGGTGTCAGTGCATAGCTTCCCAAGGGGAGTACTTCGAAGATGACCATAGTGCTATTCAGCAATGAGGTATGTAGCACTTTTTCCAGGATGAGTTCGCAAACTTAATTGTCTGAACTTGTGTATATCTCAGAAGGCCATACATTTTACTTAAATTCAAGTTTTTATTTTGAGATAATTATAAATTCCCATGCAATTTTAAGAAATAACAGAGAAAGACCCAGTCTACCCTTCACACATTTACCCCCAATGTTTTGCAAAACAATAGTACAATATTACAAGCAGGATACAGACACTGTTACAGTCAAGATATGGAACAAGTTGGTCACCACAAGGTTCCTTTGTGTTACCCATTTGTAGCCACACTGAACTCCTCTGAATCGCCATCCCTAATCTCTAGCAACCATTAATCTGCTCTCTATTTCTGTAATTTTGGAATTCAAGATTGCTATAATGCGATCATACCATATGCAACCCTTTGAAACTGGCTTTTTTTCACTCATCATAATTCTCTGGAGATTCATCCAAGTTGTTGTGTGTGATATTATTTTTAATTGGAAGCCAGATTACTGATATTTTACAGGGAAATATGAGATAATCAGAAATATTCAAGCTTCGATATTGTTGTTTTCCAGAGTTTTTTCATTATAAACCAATTCTCAAAATGGAAATTTAGCACATTAATTATGCATATGTGTCGAATCCATGCTTCCAGTCCATTTCTATATGGCACTTATTCCAGGGTGGTGAGAATGCTGTGCTTAACCATCAGTATTGATTTTCTGTTGTGGACTGCATTTACCACAAAATCAAGAAACTACAAAAATAATCTGAGGGTTTGAAAAGTGGCAAGTTATGTTTGCTGTTGTGGTTGAAACTCCAAAAAAAAGAACTTGTTAAGGGTCATTTATCATGTGTAGTTTTCCACTGAGACTATAAAAATAGATTTACAGGTTCTAGTATGATATATCAATTAAAACAAGAGATACAAATGTAAGTTTTGCTCCTCTACTATTTTAAGTCAATTAAAAGGTTTTGTTGAGATTTTGTTGATAAACCAAATGCAATGCAGATGTTTTATTTTTATTATTTTTTTAAAATTTATTTTTGGTTTATTAGTTTCAGGTGTACAACACAATGCAATAGTTATACTCTTTACCCCCCAAACTGACAACCCCCCTCCCGCAGTTCACCACTCCACCCCCCCATATCATACATATCTATTACAATTCCTTTGACTCCCTTCCACAGTATACTCCACATCCCGTGACTATCTATATATTCAGTTACAGTTGGCATACAATATTAAACAACATCAGCTTCAGGTGTACAGTGCAGTTATCAAGCCTCTATTCCATCCAAAATTTTTACCACATTATTATATTCCCCGAACTGTGTTTCATATCCCTGTGATAATATTGTAGTTGTCTATTTATGCTGTCTAATCCCTTTCCCTCCCCCCTTATCCCCACCCCCCCTCCCAACTAGCAACCCTGAGTTTTTCCTCTATATCTATGAGTCTGTTTACTTTGATCGTTCATTCAGTTCTTCAGATTCCACATACAAGTGAGATCATATGGTACTTGTCTTTCTCCGACTGACTTATTTCACTTAACATAATAGTCTCTTCACAACATTATCAATTACATTCCCGGAACTGCCCCCCATATCCCTGTGACAACATTGTAGTTACCCACCTGCGTTGTCCAAAACCTTCCCCCTCTCCCTCATCCCACTCCTTCCCAGCCAGCAATCAGTTTTTCCTTTATATCTGCAATGCAGATGTTTTAAATTCAACAAATTCACTAGTTATTTCCTCTGTGCTGCTTTTTTTTTTTTGAGGGCAGTGTCACTGGCCCTCATATGTGGGATCCGAACTGGGGCCACTGGTGTCCCAAGCTAGCTCTTTAACCACCGTGCCACTCAGCCGGCCCTCCTTTTTGCTGTTTTGTCAGCTCTGTTTAATAAAGACACCATACCTTGATTAGCAGTGAAACCAGTTGAAAATTTGAGTTAACTTCCTGCAATACTATGTAAAAGGAAATACTCTTGTAGAATTAAAATAGTTTTTATATGTTTAAGGACAGTAGTTCAGGCTGAATTCTTCAGGCACTGAATTCTACCATCATGGTGTAGTAGAAAGAATTGGAGGTTTGAGATCCAGAAAGACTTGGCTTCTCATATCTATAGCTTACTAACTGTCTGACATTGGCAAGATACCCACAAACTTCAGTTCTACATATATAATATGGAGTGTTTTGAAAAGATTTTTATTAAATTATAGCTAACATACAATATTACATTAGTTTCAGGTGTATACTATATCTATTCACCATTTATATACTTAAAGAAGTGATAACCATGATAAGTCCAGCAACCATCTGACACTGTACCATGCTCACACAATATTATTGACTATATTCCCCATGCTGTACATTATATCCCCATGACTTGTTTTTTTTTTATACCTGGAAATTTGAACCTCTTATTCCCCTTCAACATTTCCCCTCATTTTTGAAATTTTCAATTACTATTACAATGTTAAAATGATTATTGACATTCAATATTATTTTATATTAATTTCAGGTGTATGCACAGTAATTAGATATTTATATAATTTAAGAAGTGATCCCCCTGATTAGTCTAGTACCCACCTGGCATTATACACAGTTATTATCATATTATTGACTATATTCCTTATGCTTTAGTTTACATACCGATGACTGTTTTGTAACTACCAATTTGTATGTTGTAATCCCTTTTTTACACCTTGTACAACAAGAACCCTCCCATCTACCACCCGGGTAAATCTAGTACCCACCTGACACCACACATAGCTATTACACTATTATTGACTATATTCCTTATGCTATTCCCTACATTCCCATGACTACTCTGTAACAACCAATTTATACTTCTTAATCCTTTCCCCTTTACACCACCCCCAAAACACCTCCTATCTGACAACCATTGAAATGTTCTTTGTATCTATGAGTTTATTTATTTTGTTCTTTAGATTACACATATAAGTGAAATCACATTGTATCTACCTTTTTCTGTCCGATAAAGTACACTCAGCACAATACCCGCCAGGTCCATCCATTCTGCCAAGATGGCAAGAACCATTCCCTTTCCTGGCCAAGCAGTATTTCATGGTATATATGTACCACCTCCTCTTTCTCCATTCATCCATCAACAGACACTCAGGCTGCCTCCATATCTTGGCCACTGTAAATAATGCTGCAATGAACACATGGATGCACACGTCCCCTCAAATTAGCTTTTGGGTTTCTTCAGATAAATCCCCAGAAGTGGGATTAATGGGTCTCTCTTTGTCTCTTGTTATAGCCTTTGTGTTAAAGTCTATTTAGTTTGGTATAAATATTGTTACCCCAAAATTTTTTTTCAATTCCATTTTCATGAAATATAGTTTTCCATCCCTTTACTTTCAGTCTGTGTGTGTGTTTCAATCTGAAGTCAGTCTCTTTAGGCAGCATATGTAAGGTTTTTTTCCTTATCCATTCAGCCCTCTTAGGATGTTTGATTGGAGTATTTAATCCATTTGCATTTAAAACCATTATTAATTGCCATTTTATTATTCACATATAATTTTTTCATCTTAAAGAAGTCCCTCTAAGAGTTTTTGTAATCCTGATTTGGTGGTGACCAACTCCTTTAGCTTTTTCTTGTCTGAGAAGCTGTTTACCTGTCCTTTAATTCCAAATGATAGCTTTGCTGGGAAGAGTAATCTTGGTTGTAGGTCCCTGCTTTTCATCAATTTGAATACTTTGTGCCAATCCCTTCTGGCCTGCAGTTACTGTTGAGAAATCATCTGACAGTCTTATGGGAGTGCCCTTGCAGATAAGTGATTGCTTTTCTCTTGCTGCTTTTTAGATTCTCTCTTTGTCTTTAACCTTTTTCATTTTAATTTTGATGTGTCTTGGTGTGGCCCTCTTTGGGTTCATCTTTTTTGGGATTCTCTTCACTTTCTGTGCTTGAATGTCTATTTCCTTCTCCAGGTTAAGGAAGTTTTCCATCATTATTTCTTCAAATAGGTTTTCAATTCCTTGCTCTCTCTCTTCTCTCTTGGGTACCCCACTAAGATGTCAATGTTGGTATGCTTGATGTTCCAGAAGCCCCTTAAACTATCCTCTTTTTTTGGGATTTTTTTTATCCTGTACTGTTTGGGTGTTTCCTGGTACCTTATCTTCTATATCGCTGGTTCAATCCTCTGCTTCATCTTATTTACTCTTGATTCCATCTAATATATTCTTCATTTCAGTTATTGTGTCCTTCATTTCTGATTTGTTCCTTTTTAGGTTTTCTGTATGCCTCCTGTGTCTTTCTCATATGCTGTCCCTCTTTATGGAGCACTCTCACTTCCCTATCTCTACACCTCCTCTGACTAATTTTTATCCATCTTTCATCGTTCAGTTTTCAGCTTAGATGTCACATTTTGGGGGGACTTGGTTTACACATACAGAGAAAGTTTCCTTGCATCCATGTCATGCAGATACCAAGTTCACTTGAATTTCTAGTTTTACTCAGTAAGAACTCGTTGTATCTATCCTGCCTAGGATAAGGCCACGTTTTCTTTTTCTTTTTTTTTGAGGCCAGTGTCAATGGCCCTCCTATGTGGGATCCAAACCAGGGCCACTGGCGTCCCAAGCCAGCTCCCAATCATCACGCCACTCGGCCAGCCCAAGGCCACTTTTTCATTATAGTGTACCTGTATCCACTCAATTGTCAAAGGTGTTCTTCTCTTTGCTTCTGTCTTTGGATGGCTTACAGAGTCCCATGTAGGTGCTTCTTCTTGTGATGTGTTAGAACAGAAGGACTTTTACCAAACTCAGAAATGATTGATACCCATGCTGCAAATGGCCTTATTTTTCTTCCGATCTCTCTGGTCTCTTATATAATTTGTCTTTGCATCTGCACACTCTACATGTTACCAACAAGATTCTTACTAACGAGTAGAGATGACCCTCTGTCTTTTTAAATAAAGAAGAGGTTGTTTATCTGCCCTCTGGAAGACCCCTGTCTTCTCTGGAAGTTGTGCTTCCAGGGGATCCATTTGGAAATTTGAAATAAATATTTTCTTATTATAGGTCCTAGTTTCCTTCCTGCAGGGAAAAGCAGGATTAGGAGGCACTCTGCCCCAGGTATTGTAGCTGTAGCTTAGGGCTCAGTGAAGCAGCTACCATTTTTTTTTTTTAGTTTCAGGTGTATGAAACAATGTAATAGTTAGACATTTACACCCCTCACAAAGTGATAACCGCCCTTCCCCTAATCTACTACCTCTCTGACATCGTATATAGCTGTTGCAATTCCATTGACTCTATTCTCTATGC
Source organism: Aselliscus stoliczkanus (assembly GCA_033961575.1). Classification (NCBI taxonomy): domain Eukaryota; kingdom Metazoa; phylum Chordata; class Mammalia; order Chiroptera; family Hipposideridae; genus Aselliscus; species Aselliscus stoliczkanus. The sequence goes on from CM066737.1 coordinate 26,130,401, forward strand.
TGTACTCTACATCCATTGAGTGAGTGTGTGCGCGCGCATGCGCGCGTGCGTATTGGGTTGTCAGAAAAGTCATGATGTATTTTTTGTATGTTTTTCATTGCAAAAATCTGTCATGACTTTTCCGACAACCAAATAATTATAGTCGACATTCAATATTATTCAACTTCAGCTTCAGGTATATAATGCAGTGGTCAGGCAAGCAGCTACCTTTTTTCTCTTTTCTTTCCCAGCATTATGATTACACATGAATCTATCCAGTACACCACCCTTGGAACTTGGTAATTTAATGTAATAGTCTTTGATACAGTAAGGCTCTGATGTGCAATTGAGATTTGATTGGCCATGACCTGAATTGTTCCATGGAGCTTAATGACATACCTAAGAATGCTTCTCGGAAGGGCAACTTTATCTTCATAGACTAAAATCTCTAAACAGTTTCTGGACACTCACTGATGATATTCGTGATAATGATGATGACAACAACAAGAACTATGTTGATAATGAACATGTATTGTACGCTACAATGTAAGCTCCGTGAGGCAAGGATTTTTACTGGTTGATTTAGTTATGTACCTCGAATGCCTAGAACAGTAGCCAATACCTAGTACAGAATCAGCAAATATTTTTGAATGAATGAAGAGGCAATTACTGTGCACTAGAACCTGTGCAAAACGTCTTATATTTTCTTTTTGAATCTGCATAAGACCCTCATGAAGAGCTACTTGTATACTTACTTTACAGATAAGGAAACTAAAATTTGGAGATGTTAAAGACAGCTTTTCTAAGACCTTACAGCTAATGAGTGATGCAAATGGAATTCAAGCCCAAGTAGTAGAACTTCACACCTCATACCCTTAGCCTCTATATTCTATTTGGAGATTGATTGATATATTTTGTGTCAATAAAAATGCAAATTCAATGGATAATTCATAAAGAAAGCATTCTGGTTTTAGCATGAAATGCTTAAGTGTGAATATGTATTCTGCAAACTGTGAAATTCATATTAACTAGAAAGGGTGAGTAACCTTGGGGACCGGTGCAGGGAAAGCTCTATAATTTCTTTGCAGATTAAATTGTCTGCCTCTCAAGAAGATCAAAGATCCTCAAGAAATTCAAATTTTTTCAGAATGTTTTGTGTTCACATGGCTTATGATGGCAGTCTGAACGGTGTGACCAGCTGAAATGAACACATTGCATAAATAATTAGTCCAGAGGATAAAGGGGCAGTAATGGCTCTTCAGTTAAATGCCTGTACATTTTGTGGTTTTGGAGTTAATGATTGTTCGATGTGTGTTTTACCCATATCTTAGACTTTCAGTCATTATGTTAATCTGTGCACTGTTTAGCCAACTGCTTTGTATGGAATCTCTTCTCTTGAGAAAAACTCTTTAATATAATGTTTGAAAGCATAGGCTTGGAGACCAGAATTTGAATTTTGTTTTTGCCCTTTACTACTTGATCTGGGCAAGACACTTCATTAACCTGTTGTTGGATTTTCTTATCTGTGAAATGGGAAAAACAGTAATATCTACTTTTCAGAGTTATAACATTAAAAGGAAGGAATAATCTGAATCACTTGAAATAGGTTATGCTATGTAGTGAGAGTTTAATATAGTCCATGTAACTTTTTCTCATCGAATTCCTAAAGAAGACTAGTATCTCATATGCTATGCATTCATGCTTGTTCTCTTAAACTTTGGTTATAAAAGTAAATCAGTAGTAACATAACAGAAAGTGCATTCATTATCTCTTGAGGCAGAAGCACAGGATTACAGCCTTGGCTCTATATCTTAATAACTCTATGATCTGAAACCTTTGTAAATTGGTCATGTTTGTATTAACATTTATATTTTCCTTGCTAAGGTACAAATGATATGTTTGGACATATGATTTCATTTTTAAGTTTTTAAAATTGTAGACTAGGAAAAGTTTCTCACCTCTTAGGGTCTATAGCTGGACCTAAGACTTGAACTAACATAAGACAGATTAACAGGAGAAAAGCACACAAGTTTTTTTTGTTGTTGTTGTTTTTTTAAAGATTTTATTGGGAAATTGGGGGAGGGGAACAGCGTTGGGGAACTGGAAAAGGGGAACAGACAAGTTGCTGTCCTTTTGTTCTTCAGCCTAGTTGTGGAGGACGTTGCTTCACTGGCCCACGTTGGTATCGTCATTGCACTCTTCTCTGATGAGACAGATCAGTCGCCGGCCTCTAGATGGTTGCTCACTGTGGCTATTGGCAGCTCACGCTGGTTGCCACCCACTCACACTGGCTGCCGACCACTCACTGTAGCCTATGACAGCCCACTGCAGCAGGGGCTGCAGCCGACACCATCGCCAGGGCTCACACAGCCCAGCTCCAGGTGGAGCTGTTGTTCACCATCTTAGCTGTAGAGGGCATTGTCACTGGCCCTCATATGTGGGATCCGAACCGGGGCCACTGGCATCCCAAGCCAGCTCTTAACCAATGCACCACTTGGCCAGCCCAAAAGCACACAAGTTTTAATTATATCAAATATATACCGGGATGCCAAAAAAAAATGTATACAAGGTGACAATTTGGTCAACATTGCTCAAGCAGTAGTTCGCCATCATCAGAAGTGTCAGGATGCTGATGGTAACCACTTTGAGCACTTCTTGTCATTGCACAAGTCAAATGTGACTTGTATTCATCTTTTGTTATTTGTATATATTGAGTATTACAATTTCAATACAATTTTCCTTTTTTAAAATGTGTATACATTTTTTGGTGCCATCTGTGTGTGTGTGTGTGTGTGTGTGTGTATATATATATATATATATATATATATATATATATATATATATATATATAATTATTTACATGTACATTGGGACTCTTCACGTGAGAAGTAGTTAGGGTTGAATGCTTGACCAATCACTGTATCCTCTGATTTTCAAATTTGAATAGAGAAATTCTAATTTTGTCTGATCTGTTAAGTGGAAGAGACATAAACAACTTGTGACTCATGCAGTGGCAATCTCTACCATGTGGACAAAATCCCAATCTTTCCTGAGCTTTCCTGAGCTCTCAGTGCCTTTTGCTGGTTTCCATGAAATTACTCTGACTCCATATGCAGTAGAATATACCTGTTCCTCATTTTTCTTTCTCTTTTGGGGGATAAGAAAGGTGATTATGAACTGGACTTAGACTTAGAGTTGAGGGTGATTTTAACTGTGTACACGAGAGGGTCCTAATCTAGAAAAGTGAGAAGTGACTAATGTCACCTTTATATTAGAGTGTTCCCTTCACAGTTTCCTGTTTTTATTAATTGCTTTGGAATTTGCAACCTAAAATTTATAATTACTATTGAGTGCTTCTTGCAAAGAAATTTATTTCAACAACAACAAAAAAATTATGGCCAGTGTAGTAAGCAGCTACAAAAAATATATTGTTTTAGTTATCCAACTTCATTTTTTATATTATCTTTCCAGGTTTATTGAGATATAATTGACATATAAAATTGATGAACAATTTTAAAAAGCACAAAACGTCAAACAATATCAATACGTTATACAGAATACTTGATGGTAGTCAACCTTTTTACTTTTGACCATTTCTGATATAGGAGACATATTGCTTTATAAGTCAGCCTATTCCATTTTCAGACAACTGTAATTGGTAGAACATTTTTTGACCTTTCCTTTTATCGAATTGTGCTCTGATCTCTGTAATAACACCTTTTTGACCTGTTCTGCCTTGAGATTCTATGTAGAATCAGTATACTGCTTGTTGTCTTAATCACCTTTCAGATACAATAGTTCCCCTTTTTCTGTGGGGGATACTTTCTAAGACCCCTCCAGTGGATGCCTGGAACCGGAGACAGTACCCAGCCCATTATATATAGTGCGTTTCTTTCATATACAGACATACTTATGATAAAGTTTAATTTATAAATTAGGAACAGTAAGAGATTAGCAACAGTAACCAATAATAATATAAAACAATTATAGGGCTGGCCGAGTGGTGCTTTGGTTAGCAGCTGCCTTGGGACACCAATGACCCCGGTTTGGATCCCACATATGAGGGCCCGAGATACTGCCCTCTACAGCTAAGATGGTGAGCAACAGCTCTACCCGATTGCCTCTATAGCTCAGATGGTGGACAAAGGCTCCACCTGGAGCTGCTGTGAGTCGCGGGCGATGGTGGGCTGTAGCCTCTGCTGCAGTGGGCTGCCATAGGCTACAGTGAGTGGGCGGCAGCCAGCATGAACTCACAAGAGCTCCCGTGAGCTGCCATCCAGAGGCTGGCGACCGATCTGCCTCATCCGGGAAGAGCGCAATGACGATACCAACATGGGCCAGTGAAGCGACGTCCTCCACAACTAGACTGAAGAACAAAAGGACAGCAACTTGTCTGTTCCCCTTCCCTGGTTCCCCAATGCTGTGCCCCTCCCCCAATTCCTGAATGAAATCTTTAAAAACAAAACAAAACAAAAAAACCAATTATAACAATATATTGAAATAATAGCTATGTGAATGTGCTCTCTTATCCTGTCTCTCTCTCAGCAAACGAGAATGAATTTCTTTTTCCTTTTGCACAATTTCATAGTGTGAAGATTCATTCTTAGCATAGATCTTAGCAGCCTCAGCATACAATTTTTTTTCTTTCCTTCTTAAGTCGAGAACCTTGACCTTTTCACTTATAGAAAGCACTTTGTGACTTCTCTTTGCCATATCGTAATTGCCGGCATCACTACTCTTGTGCTTTGGGACCATTTTACAGTAAAATAAGGGTGACTTGAATACAAGCGCTGTGACACCTCTACAGTCCATCGAATAACTGAGGTGGCTACTAAGTGACTAAGGGACAGGGAGCGAGTACAACATGGAGACACTGGACAAGGTGGTGATTCATGTCTTGAACTCGACAGAATGGGACTGTGGAGGTTTCATCACACTACTCAAAACAGTGCAGAATTTAAAACTTATGAGCTTTTTGTTTCTGAAATTTTCCATTTAATATTTTCAGACCTCAGTTGACCATGGTAAACTGCAGCTGTGAAAGCAAACCCAGGTTAACAGGAGGATGACTGTATTAAAAGCAAACTGTATGTTCATGCCTCATTGTCCCTCCTCTGGTCTGCATAGCCCACATTACCTCCACTACTGCTCATATCACAATATTTCTGGACTTTTCACTAGCCTGTGAAAAGCCATTTACTTGTACCTACATGTCCATTAACATGGCCGTGCTTTATTCTTCTTCACTCTCTTGTGAAGAAATTCTGAAACAAAGTGAAAATCCTTTACATGTTTACAAGTTGATATATAAAATCTCAGCCCTGTCTTAGTGCAGCTTTGTGGAGGATAGGTTTACCTGTTTTTCAAATGGTTAATAGAAATGTAGATGATTTTGCTAAATTTTCTAGCATCCACCTTACATCTGCACCACAAATGTGTATCTACATTTTCATGCATATTTTGTCATACACACAAACAATTACTGTACTCATTTCACACATGAAAATTGATGTGTCTTGAAATTAGCTAAGCTATTTGCAAATGTGATTCTTTATGTTTACCCTCCTGGCAGTGAAAAATATTATACTGGATAATATCTTGATAAGAAGAGATGAACATCTAGACGACATTTCAGTTCCCCTTAAATTATTTCCCTAACCACAGGTATTCATTATGAAAAATGGCTAGGGTGATGTAGTGTGTGTATCCTGGTTTTCCCCACAAAGGGGAAATGAACAAATCAATTTATCTGTGTAGCAGACACAATTGTCCCAATAATTGCCTTTAAAAAAAAAATGAATGATGCCAGTGTCAGTTCTCATACTGATCCATCCAAGGGATTTTATTTATAGAAACCACAGCAATTTTAATGAGGTCACGGTGTAAAATATTGCTCTTCAATCCACAGAGCAATTATATTGTCAAGTAACACTTTTGATCCTAGAGAACTAAATAAAGGTCCCAATGTTAAATTTATTTCAAAATCAGGAGATGAAAATTTTTTAGAGAAGGAGCACTGTTTCCATTTATTTATTTATTTTATTACAGACAATATTTTTGTTGTTGGAGACCTAGACAGTGCATGTTTGAGGACAGAAATTGGACCTTGTTTCTCTTTCTCATAACTAATAAAATGCATGGTACAGGGCAAGGACACGATCAATGCTCACCGACAGGTGGATGGGCAAATAAGTACTAGGTTGTTGCCACTGATGGAAAGAGTAGATACTGTCCTAGATGTTAGAGGGGTTGGTGGAGACTGCAGGATTAGGTGCCACAGAGAAACCTCTGGGAGAGTGAATCAAATGCCTGGCATCTGTTAAAAAGCAAATGTCCTTGGAGCTGTCACCAGCAAAATTTTATTGAGGCTATTAAAATGCCTCCTGAAAGCAAGCTTTTGTTGTTCCTAAAAGATTAAAAACCAGTAGGGAAAGACCAGCACAGTGTAAAAGGTCCATGGGTGGGAGAAGATTCTATAGACAAACTTCAAAGATTTGAAGTATTTGCTAAATGATGAATCTTTGTCCACATGCTGTTAAAATCATTGCTCAGTTAATTCAATTCTAAAAAATATTTTGTAATGTATTTCAAATAAAGACATAAACAAAAAGAAAAATGCTAGTAAAATCCAGGAGATAGTCAAGCACAGGGGAAGAATGTGAAGTCTGGGAATCAAAAGTTGCTGCTTCTGAGCCTGAATCTTGTACCGTGTGATTGCTGAACTATTATCTTTCCCACATTTAGCCTCTTTTTCCTCATCTCTAACAGGCTGAATGGGGTTTCTAAAGACCCTGGCAGCTCTGAAAAGTTCTGATTTTATGTTGTTCATTTTCTGGACATGATTGACTAATCAATTTAATTGTTCCTGAATATAGGTACAGCCTAAAAGAGAGATCAGGGCAGCCAAGAATCTAGCGATAGCCTAAACATAAAAAATATGCCCCTGCATTTTATGGCTAAATGTTCTGAAAGAGTTAAAATATCTCAATATGACCAGACAGAATTTGTATACTTCTATACTTCCTTCATGTACATATAAGTGGTTCAATATCATTTGCCAGAAAGCATGTAAGTTGGACATGGCTCTGGATTTTTATTGACTATATTGAACAGTTGAGAAATATCATGGTCACTGGTGATTTCCCATATCAAAAATTACCAAAATTAAATAAAAATAATGAAACAATAAAACACACTTTTATTTATCTATCTATTCTAAATAAATTTAGATGTCTTGCTATTCTGAATGGAATGTTTATTTTGTATTAATTGATTTTATCAGTTTGGTAAGTATGAGTGCTGAGAAAGCTGCAGGTTAGCATAAAATATTAACCCCTCCTCCGCAAATATTTTAACTAGTCATGACTGTTCAGCAGCAGTTAACAATATCTTTTTTGTTGAATGGATTGATTTACGTCTATGTTTGTGGATAATGCTGCCAGCATATTTCTTTTCAAGTGAAAATTCTCCTATACTAAATTTTGTTTAACATAGCTGCTTGGATTTTAAGAGAGATTTTTGTCGACTGTTGCAGAGTTCAGTGATGTCCACTAATACATTTTAATTAAATAATTCAATTACAAAATAAATAAACATTGTGTTCTACTTTTAGAAGGGGTAATTATTCAGGGAATTTTGAAATTATTCTGGAAAAGATAGTGTAGAGAGCTTCCAAGTGAAAATGGCTAAATGATACTGCATCATAAAACCTTCCTTCTCCATTAAGAAACAAATTAATAAAAAATGATTATAAATACTCGAGGAAAAACAGCATCTACTAAATCAAGAGTGTCTACAACTTTAAGCCATAGATTCAAACAACTGTTTGCCAAATAAAGAAAGTCAAGATTCGGGCTGGTTGAGTGGCTCAGTTGGTTAAGACCTCGCTCAAGAGTGTGAGCTGAGCTCTGAGCAACAGCAGTTCGATGCCCAGCCCGAGCTAAGCTGCCAACAGGTGGCAGGATGGCTCAGCTTAAAAAAAAAAAAAAAGTGATTTTGGGCCGGCCGAGTGGCGCATTGGTTAAGAGCTGGTTTTGGGATGCCAGCGGCCCCGGTTCGGATTCCACATACGAGGGCCGGTGACACTGCCCTCTACAGCTAACAACAGCTCCACCTGGAGCTGGGCTGCGAGCCCCGGTGACGGTGTAGGCTGCAGCCCCTGCTGCAGTGGGCTGCCATAGGCTACAGTGAGCGGCTGGCAGCCGGCGTGAGCTGCCAATAGCCACAGTGAGCGACCATCCAGAGGCTGGCGACTGATCTGCCTCATGCGGGAAGAGCGCAATGATGATACCAACATGGGCCAGTGAAGCAACATACTCCACAACTAGACTGAGGAACAAAAAGACTGCAACTTGTCTGTTCCCCTTCCCTGATTCCGCAACGCTGTTCCCCTCTCCCAATTCCCCCTTTAAAAAGAAAAAAAAAAAAAGGAAGTCAAGATTCATAATTCAGTGTCGGGGGCATGGCATCTAACCTGCTCTCACTCTCCACTCCAGATTTCCTGATTAGTCAGAAAAATTCTAAAACTTCCTCTCAATATTCCAAAATTTGGAGAAAAGATTACTTGGAAGATATCCTTATCTATTCACTTTTTTGACTAAGATATAGTAAAAATGGCTGCTGGAGACAAACAAGCAAATTGGGGACAGTGAAAAAGAGCTGAGTGATAGAAGCAAAGACTCTGGAACTATGCCCTGAATTGGGTGTACGATTAGAACGCAAAAATAGCTTACTGTGAGAATACGCTATACCTCACAACTAGGTAGAGTGAATCCTGCACTAAATATTGAAGAAAAAACCAAAGGAGTGACTATCTCAGGGTTTCCACCCATGAGCATGCCAAATTTGCCTCAGCTGTATTCTTAACTCTCTCCATGTCCTCATGGTACAGAAAAATAGGCAAAGCACAAAAACCCAACCCTCAAATTGGTGCTTGAGGTGCAGGTGTATCAATGCAGGTGCACATATATCAGGAAAGAAATAAAAAAGCTTAACTCTAATACTATAAGGGAATCAAACTACAATTCTAAACAGAGCCACCTATGCAGGAACAAGGTGAAAAGAAATCACAGGACAGCTATGTCAACACACCTTAATAGGAACTCCACTGGCAAAAAAAAACAACACCAAAAACCAAAAAACCCAACAAAAACAAACAAACAAAAAACCCAACCCAACCAAAAAAAAAAAAAAAACAAAAGAAGAAAGAAAGAAAAAGAAGAGGAGCTAGCATGTGGGGAAAAAAACTTCCAATTTAGATGAAAACAATCTAAAGAATGGAAGAAAACTTCCCATAAGCATTTCACATTTTAGAACAATTTAAGAAGAACCTGAATCCAGTAAGAAACAGCTCAACTATTAGAAGATCGTAACAGACATGATTGAAATCATATCAAGTTAGAGAGGGAAAGCTTGAGATAATCTCGGTGCATGAAGATGACAAAGGAAAAGTGATCAAAGTGTTAAGAATGGAGTCAGTAGATATGGAAAGCAGAGACAATATATAAAAATTACATACATTTATATTTCAGAGTTCAATATGGGAGAAAATAGTTAATTTAACAGAAAAACATAGGGAGTTCAGAAATTGACACAAATACACGTGGGAGTTGCTTATATTTTACTAGTGGCATTAAATGTAAATCAGGGTAAGAATGATTAAAGATTGCTCTGGATTAAATGGCTAGCTGTTTGTAAAATGCAAATGTGGATCTCTATTCCATTTCTTATTCTAAACACATTCTATATGATGAAAATCTTAAAAAATGAAATGGTAAAACATTAGCCTGCAGATAATTAAGTCATATCTTGTGTTTGTTCCTAAACTGAATAGCAAACTGAGACTTAAAAATAACAAAATGTATTTCAAGAAAAGTTACCGGAAATAAAACAATCATTCATTCAACAGCACTTGTACAATAAATATGTATTAATTATCTACGATATGACGGGCCCCAATCTAGAGGCTTAGGAATCGTAGTCGTGACTAGGAGGTTAAAGTCCCTGGACTCATGAAGCTTACGTTCCCCTAAGAGAAACTGACAAACAAGTAAACACACACAAAATATAATTTCAGTAGACTGAAATAAACAGACTATTGCATAAAATTTTCATGCAGGATACTTCAAGACTTAGCCTGGTTCAGTTATTGAATTTATAGAAAAAAAATACTTTAGGTATCCAGAGTAGAAAGTCAAATCAACTTATAAGGAGAATAAATCTGATTGCCTTATATGTTTTCCAACATGATTTTAAAGGACAAAGATCAAGAACATATACTTTTAAATACCCAAGGGAAAGATGATGACACTTAAGAATATTATATAAAAAAAGATAACATTCAAACCTAAGAACAACAAACAGACATTCTCAAAAATTGAAAGAACTAAGAATATAGGATCCAAATCCCTTCTTTTAAACAAACAGGCAACAGAAAAAAAGGAGATCCGAGATGGTGGAGTAGGGAAATGCTGTGCTTGCTTCCGCCCATGACCACATTAAAATTCCAACTAAATTATAGAACAATAAACCTGGAGAACTATCAGAAGTCTAGCTGAACAGAAGTCTTAAAACTAAGAATGTAAAGAAGAAGCCATGCAGAGACTGGTAGGAGAAGCAGAGGCATGGAACAGTCTGGCCCACACCTGTATGTAGTGGTTGAGAAACAAGAGGGATATCTCAGCCATGAAGCTTCCCAATCAGAGCAACAGGGGACCCCAGCCCACACCAGGCTCCCCAGCCCAGAGTACCAGTGCCAGGAAGATGAGCTCCCACAACATCAGGCTGTTAAAAATTGGGGATTTTGACCATCCAGGTGAGACATACGGCTGTAAGAAACCCAGACATCCTCTTAAAGGGCTTGCACACAGGCTCACTTGCTCACAGGAACTCACCTTGGGTTCCCGTGGAGGGACAGTGATGTGGGAGGTCAGAGACATATGTGGAGAGACTGAGGTGTGTGGCTGCAGGGCAAAGACTGGAAGGACAGTCGCCATTTTCCCTGTGTAGAGTGCTCTTCCCATACAGCTGGCAAGCAAGCACCATCTTTTCTGTGTTGAGTCCTTTGGTCACAGGTCAAATCTGAATCTGCATTGGCCTGGTGAACTCCACCCTGGTGACTTCCTGAGACCCTGTCTCATGCAACACTGGAGGCACTTTCTTGGCCAGCAGCCAGCCCCACCTGCATTGCACTCTTTCTTGGACAACTCTCGGGGGTTTGTGGGCCCCAGGCAGGTGGCAGCTAGCCTCGGTGTGCTCTGAGCCTTTGGCTGAGTAGCTCCCGGCTCCGCACTGGCACCAAACCAGAATCTACATTAACCTGGTGAATACCACTCGTCCCACTCTGGTGACTCCCTGAGACCCTGCCTCACTTAGCATACTACACGAGGTCCTATCAGCAACTGAGCCTTATGGGAGCTGGCATGTGGCAGCAAGTCTTGGGGTGCCCTGGGGCCTTTGTAGAGCTATCACAGGCTTGGTACTGGAGGCAGCAATATTCAGTACAGTGTGGCCTCTGCACATGCAACTCCAGGTCCAGGACAGGCAGTGAACCAACCACGGATTGCTTTATAACCTCTACCAGGTAGTACCCAGCCAGTCAAGGAAGTAGCTGGCCTGGGCCTGCACCAGAGCCCCTCCGTATAGGCCCCAGAACAAACATACCTGGAGGTCAGCTTCAGATCACAACACAGCACCACTCAATTAGCCCCCAAAGAAACACACCCAAAGGGGAGTCACAGCAGGCACCAGAGAAAACTGAGGTAAAGCCCACTCCACAGGGTAAGCGCCAAGCACAGCAGCCCATAATGCTGTGGACATGGCAAAACCCCACAGCCACCCAGGCTGAAGGTCAATCGCACCAACTGATGTACCAATAGCAATGAAGGCTCAACTATAACAGGAGGGAACACAAAATTCACACAAGGGATAATCCTGGAGACCTGGCTCAGGTGACCAGGGAGACTGTGCCACTGGGCCCCACAGACACCTACTACATAAGGCCACCCAGTCAAGACTTGGACACATAGCAGGCCTACCTAATACATAGACACAAATGCAGAGAGTCAGCCAAAATGAGGAAACAAAGAAATGTATCCCAAATGAAAGAACAGGAAAAAACTCGAGAAAAAGAAGTAAACAAAATGGAAACAAGCAACCTCCCACATACAGAGTTCAAAACGATGGTTATAACTATACTCAAGGAACTTAGTGAGACCTTTAACAACGAGATAGCAAGCATAAATAAAGGACATAGAAACCATAAAAAAAGCAAACCCAGTCACAAGTGAAAAATACAATAACTGACATGAAGAAGGAACTAAAAAGAATCACCAACAAACTAGATGAAACAGAGGATTGATAGTGATTTGGAAAACAAGACAGCAGAAAACACCCAACTGGAACAGCCAAAAGAAAAAAAGAATACAATAAGTGAGGAGAGTTTCAGAGACCTCTGCGACAACATCAAGCATAACAACATTCACATCGTATGGGGCACCAGAAGGAGAACAGAATAAGCAAGGGATTAAGAACCTATTTGAAGAAATAATGACTGAAAGCTTCCCTAACCTGGTGAAGGAAATAGACATACAAGTCCAGAAAGTGCAGAGTCCCAAACAAGATGAACTCAAAGAGGCCCACACCAAGATACATTATAATTAAAATGGCAAAGGTTAAAGACAAAGAGAGAATCCTAGAAGCAGCAAGATAAAGGCAACTAGTAACTTATAAGGGAGCTCCCATAAGATTGTTAGCTGATTTCTCAACAGAAACTTTGCAGGCCAGAAAGAATTGGCACAAAATATTCAAAATGATGCAAAGCAAGGATCTACAACCAAGAGATCTACGCAGCAAGGCTATGATTTAAAATCAAAGAATGAATAAAGAGCTTCCCAGACAAGAAAAAGCTAAAGTTCATCATCAACAAACCAGCATTACAAGAAATGTTAGACGGACTTCTATAAGATGGGGGGGGGGGATTATGAATAATAAAATAGCATTAGCTACATATCTATCAACAATTACTTTAAATGTAAATGGGGCTGGCCGAGTGGCTTAGTTGGTTAAGAGCTCATTCAAGAGTGCGAGCTGAGCTTTGAGCAACAGCAGTTCGATGCCCAGCCTGAGCTGAGTTGCTGCTGAGCTGCAAACAGGTGGCAGGATGGCTCAGCTAAAAAAAGCTCAGCAAAAAAAAAAAAAAAGCGTAAATGGATTAAATGCTCCAATCAAAAGACATAGGAGGGCTGAATGGATAAGAAAACAAAACTCTTACATATGCTGCCTACAAGAGATTCACTTCAAATTGAAAGACACACACAGATGGAAAGTAAAGGGATGGAAAAAGATATTTCATGAAAATGGAAATAAACACACTAACAAAACCTGGGGTAACAGTACTTATACCAGACAAAATAGACTTTAAAACAAAGTATATAACAACAGACAAAGAAGGACCTAGTAATCCCACTTCTAGGTATTTATCTGAAGAAACTCAAAATGCTAGTTTGAGACAATGTGTACATCCATATGTTCACTGCAGCAGTGTTTACAGTGGCCAAGATGTGGAGGCAGCCCAGGTGTCTGTCAAGGGATGAATGGATAAAAAGTGGATGGTATATATATACAATGGAACATTGCTTGGCCAGGGAAGAGAATGGGTTCTTGCCATCATGGCAGCATGGATGGACCTAGAAGGTATTATGCTGAGTGGAGTATGTCAGACAGAGAAAGACAGATGCAATGTGATTTCACTTATATGTGGAATTTAAAGAACAAAATAAACAACCAAAACAGAAACAAACTCATAAATACAGAAAACATTTTGATGGTTGCCAGATAGGTGGAGGGTTTAGGATGAGGGTGAAAAAAGGGGAAGGGATTAATTAGTACATATTATTGGGATGTAAGGTATAGCATAAGGAATATAGTCAATAATACTGTAATAACTATGTAAAGTGTCAGACAGGTACTAGATTTGTTGGGATGATAGATGGGATGGGTTGGTGGGCCAGGTGAAAATGGTGAAAGGATTAAGAAGTACAAATTTATAGTTACAAAATAGTCATGGGGATATGAATAACACATAGGGAATATAGTCAGTGATATGACAGTAACTATGTATAGTGCCACGTGGGTACTAGACTAGTCAAGGGAATCACTTTTTTAATTATATAAATGTCTAACCACTATGCTGAATACCTGAAATTGATATAAAATAACATTTAATGTTAAATGTAATTGAAAAATTTTAAAAAGAGGGAAATGGTGAAGGGGAATAAGAGGTCCAAATTTCCAGGTATAAAACAAAATAAGTCATGGGAATATAATGCACAGCACATGAAATATAGTCAATAATATTGTGTTAGCATAGAATGGTGTCAGATGGTTGCTGGATTTACCATGGTTTCTGTCGATCACTTCTTTAACTATGTAAATGTTGAATAGCAATGGTGCACACCTGAAACTAATATAATATTGTATGTTAGCTATATTTTTAATAAAAATCTTTTAAAAAATTAAAAACATAACTACCCTATGACCCAGAAATTCTACTTCTGCATATTTATGCAAAGAAATGCAAAACACTCTTTGGAAAAGATATATGCACCTCTAAGTTCATTGATGCACTATTTGCAATAGCCAAGATGTGAAAGCAGCCCAAGTGCCCATCATAAGACAACTGAATAAAGAAGAGGTGGTACATATATACAATGGAATAATATTTGGCCATAAAAAAGAATGAAATCTTACCATTTCTTACAACATGGATGGACCTAGAAGGTATTATGCTAAGTGAAATAAGTCAGACTGAGAAAGACAAATACCATATGATCTCACTTATATGTGGAATCTAAAGAACAAAATAAATAAGTGAACAAAACAAAAACAGACTCACAGATACCGAGAACAAAATAATGGTTGCCAGAGGGGAGAGGGCTGGGGAGCTGGGTAAGAAAGGTGAAGGGATTAAGAAATATAAATTGGCAGTTGCAAAATAGTCATGGGGATGTAAATTACAGCGTAAACAATATAGTCAATAATGTTGCGACCACTATGAATAGTGCCAAGTGGGTAATAGTCTTATAGGGGGGATCCCTGCATAAATTATATAAATGTCTAACCACTATTCTGTACACCTGAAACTAATATAAAGTAACATTGAATGTCAGCTGTAACTTAAAAAAAAAAGCAAGCAAATAAAAACTCAGCTTTATGAAGAAAACTGTAGTTAATTAAGAGATGATTGGAATTAAAGACCTTAGACATGGAGAAGCTGGGGGAGAGGGGTGGACAGTTACATTTTAACCTATTGAAGCATAGAACTATTAATAAAAGAAAATGTGGAAATTATCATCATGAAATTGGATGTGCACATTGGAAACCTTGGTATATCAAATTAATGATAGAATTCACAAAAACTGTGAGGTGGGGAGGCAGGGAGATGGAAAAAAAATGCGAGAGCTAATGCCCTCATCGTTCACAGTGAGCAGTCAATTAATATTACACAAAAAGGAATCATTTAATTAAAACTAATAATGACTTCAATTTTTTCATATTGTTATGATTTATTTTATTTCTCTCTGAGGGATGTTTTAAGAAATACTATCTCTTATAGTAAAGAAGAATGTTATCTAAAATAAGACATTTTCTTCAGTTTATTTTCCTTTTCTTAAATTTGAGTAAAACTGTATTTATACTTATAAAATAAAATATAATACAATTAGGGGGCGGCCAAGTGGCACGTTGGTTAGGAGTTGGCTTGTGATACCAGCTCTGAGCAGCAGGACCCCGGTTCAGATCCCACATGAGGGCCAGTGATGCTGCACCCTCTACAGCTAAGATGGTGAGCAATAGCTCCACCTGGAGCTGGGCTGCTGTGAGTCGAGGACGATGGCATAGGCTGCAGCAGGGCTGGCAGGCAGCTGGCATCTGCTTTCGTGAGCTCTGTGAGTGGCCGTCCAACGGCAGGTGAGCAACTGCCTCACCCCAGAAGAGCACAATGATAATACCAACATGGGCCAGTGAAGCGAGTCCTCCACAACTAGACTAAAGAACAAAAGGACAGCAACTTGTCTGTTCCCCTTCCCCGATTCCCCAATAAAATCTTTAAAAAGAAAAATACAATTAATTTATATGCATACTCTACAAAGCTTTCTTAATCCTTGTATTGATATTTCTATCTAGATATAGATGCACAGAAAAATGTTGGAATAACATATTCCTAATTGCCAAGGTTATGTGTGTGTGTGGGGGGAAGGGAGAGTGGGAGTTTTTTTGGGGGCTAGACAATGAAATAATCTGTTCTTCCATTTTTTATGGTGCCACTATACCACTTTTACAGAAATAGTCAATAGATTTTTCTTTAAAAACGTAGTCGTGTCGTAAAATTAAGCTGGTCTGTTAGTTGAAGAGCACTGAATGAAAGTCAGGAGACCAAGTTCAAGTTTTAGATGTACCTCTACTACACAATGTGACATTGGGCAATGCAACTGAACACTATATAAATTAGATTTTGCATTTGTAAGGCTGCTTTCTCTAGCTCTAACATTACTATAACTTCATAGAATTTTCCAGTACCATTTTTAGCCTGGCTTCCCCCAGGAAAAAAAACAAAACAAAACACGAGAGAAGGGCTTTCATGCAGGCAGTTTATTTGGGGGATGTAATCCCAGTGAACAAGAACAGGGGGTTCAGTGAGTGTGAAATGAGAAAGGAGGGAATAATAATACAGGCATATGATATCGAGCTAGTAACTGGTAATGGTTGTAGACAACTGTAGCTTCATCCCACCAGGAATTGCTGTGTGGAATATTTCTCCAAATTTTTCACACAGGAGAGAAAAGGAAGCATTTATTCAACACCAGTTTTAACTCTGCACTGGCCAAGTAATGATCCACAGGTAAGATTGGCATAGAAAATATAAGACACCTGGTTAAATCTGAATTTCAGATAAACATTTTTTTTGGTATTTCACAAATATTGCATGGTACTTACTTATACATAATAGTTATTCATGGTGTATCTGAAACTCAAATTAAATTGGGTCTTGGGTATTTTTATTTGTGAAATCTAGCAAGACACTTCTGACTGCATGCACTATAGCATCAGAGAAGCCCAATCGCAGAAAGCAAGAGGCACACGGTACAAATTCAGTGCTGCTGAGGTGAGATGTAATCAGATTATACAGAGGGTGCCACAAAAATGTATACACATTGTATGAAAGGAAAACTGTATTAAAATTGCAATACTCAATATATACTGATAACAAAAGATGAGTAAAGCCACGTCTGACTTCTGCAACGACAACAGCTACTCAGCATCCAGACACTTCTGATGACAGCCTGAGCAACACTGACCAAAGTGTGCACTTTGTATACATTCGTTTGGCACCCCTGGTATACATCAGTAGAAACTGACTGCCTCAGCAGCCTTGACGGGTTGAATCAAGAAGTGACATAAGGCACCAATACTTACCTGTGGGGGTTAGAGAAAATAGCCAATATTGATGTGTTTTCTAATCTATATCATGAAACAAAATATAAGGTCATATCATCATCATCATCATTATATCAATGGCTTGCTTTAAAATTTGGTGGTCTTGGTATAAATGAGATTATTGAAATTGCAGGTTGTCTGTAAATAGGCGTAAGCTAATTGTATTAAGACAGATGAAGAACAGAATGTCTCAGATTTCTTTTGGCTTTCAGATAGGGGCTTCCAGCATATTTGTTTATTCAAAACCCTTTCTCATGTATAGTTGGTTTGACCATTTGTTCAAAACTGATTTACTCTGATAAAGCATGCTACATTTCTGCTTACCAGAAAGTTATTGTTAATATTGTACATTTTACTTGGGATGGTATGCTGATGCTAACAGTATGCCTAAAACACAGGTATTTCTCGGTACACGGTAAAGTCTCTTTCCTGTAAGGATTTTTTAAAACTTATCTCTCCACCTTCCAAAGGGCAGTTTTTCCATTCAGTCATGGAGAGGATAAATTATTATCATTTTCCTAGAAATACACAGCCATCAATGTATAGTCAATTTTCAGGATGACCCTCCATATTATTTATGAACTCACTAGGTTCTTCCGCTGCATCCATTACTTTCTTAAAGTGTATGACTTATAGATTCCTGCCGAAGAATGCTTTTACTGTCTGGCCTAGGAAGTCATTCTGGCAGAAGAGCTGTCATTCCCTTGATATTTTTTCCTTGCAAGGTACATAGTTCTTTGGGACTTTCCTTTACACCCCCTCTCCCAAACCTCCAGTATTTTATCTCTTCGATAGAAATGTGGCTTTTTATCATCATGATCTGGATGAAAACCTTCCCTCATTTACTACTTGCAAACCTCTATGCTATGTGTTGGGGGTATAAGAGGCATTGGGTAGTAAGACCCTGTCTTATTTTTTATTTTTTTATTTTTTACCAAAATGTATTTATTTAATATATTCACCACAGGGATTCAACCAGAGACTTAATTGAAAAACATAAACAAAACAAATATGACACCACAGCTTAAGCTATAGAGTCCTATACAGAAATTAAGGAAAGGAGAGACCATCTAAGGAAAAAGTAAAACACAGCACAATGAGAGTGACACTGGACAGCCCAGGTCAGGGCTCTTAGCTGGAGACCTGCTTTGCATAGTTTTCTTGCAGGTATTTAACTTATTTACTTATTTTTATTATTTATTTATTTATTTATTTATTTTTAAAGATTTTGTTGGGGAATTGGGGGAGGGGAACAGCGTTGGGGAATCGGGGAAGGGGAACAGACAAGTTGCTGTCCTTTTGTTCTTCAGTCTAGTTGCGGAGGACGTTGCTTCACTGGCCCATGTTGGTATTGTCATTGCACTCTTCTCGGGTGAGGCAGATTGGTTGCCGGCCTCTGGACGGCTGCTCACAGTGGCTATTGGCGGCTCACACTGGCTGCTGGCCGCTCACGCCAGCTGCCGGCCACTCATTGTAGCCTATGGCAGCCCACTGCAGCAGGGGCTGCAGCTATGCCATCCCCAGGGACTCACAGCAGCCCAGCTCCAGGTGGAGCTGCTGTTAGCTGTAGAGGGCAGTGTCACGGCCCTCATATGCGGGAGGGGATCTGAACCGAGACTCCTGGCATCCTAAGCCAGCTATTAACCAACACGCCACTTGGCCGGCCCAACTTTTTTATTTTTTTATTTTTTTTATTGGGAACCAGTGTGTTTTTCCAGAACCCATCAACTCGAAGTCCAGTAGTTGTCTTCAAACTAACTGTGGAGGTCACAGCTCCTTCGCCCATGTGGGAATCGAAACGGCAACCTTGGTGTTATAAGCCCTGTGCTCTAACTACCTGAGCCAACCAGCCGCCCCTCTTGCAGGTACTTCTTAAAGGCAGTGGGGTTTTTCCAGAGCTTGGCAGCATGTGTGTTCAAAGGGCTACCAATGGATATTGGGTTCTCCTAGGAGCCTTTGAATGAGGAGCAGGATGGTCCTGACCTCACACAGGGCAGACCACTTGTCTTTCAGGATGTCTGGGCAGATGTTACCCTGCATGTCCACACTGGGATGGTAGCAGGGTATGAGGAACTTAACCGTTGGCGCTTTGTAAGGGTAGCCACTGGGGAACTCTAGGGAGAGCTTATACCTCAGGTCTTCATATACTGTGCCAGCTGCTCTATGGATGGTCCCCACCCATTTGAAAAGGTCGTCTGACTCAGGGAAGGCAGAAATTCCTTTGTCGCCAGACCTCATGAGGTTCATCAGCTCCTGCTGTAACCTCTTGCCCACGGAGCCTGGAGAGGTGCCCCTGCTGGGCTCGTCTCCTTTACCAGCAGCAGTGACACTGGAGGCGGCTGGGTCCCGGAGGCCCTGCCAGGGACACAGGAACTCAGTGAACATGTCTTTTTTTTTTTAAATCAGCAACTTATTTTCAGGAGTCAAGCTGAATCAACTATAAATTCATTATGGGTATTTAAAATTCAGATCAAATTTCATAGATAACCCAGAAAATATTCACTGTACAAAATAAAGAAGTCCAATTATTATGGAGCATCTGCCATGAGCCAATTGACTTTGCACCATACGGGCTGTAAGTAAAATATCTTCTGTAGACAGTTACATATTTCTGCACTGATTGTTATTTAATCGCCAATGAATTATGTCCCTGCAAATAATTTGTTTTAGTGAGAGAATATTGGCCTTTGACGCAAACATGTCACTTCATCATAAGGAATCTATTTGATACAATTTTTAAACTAGTTTGTCCATTAATTATATCAGCTTATTACCATATTCTATCAGCTTACTTTCAGCAATGACATTAGAGTGTATTTTTGTGACTAGATGGATGTAAGACAACAAAAGAAGGCGGATGTCTAACCACATTCCCCATCACTTAGCATCCGCAATTCATTAGTGCCCATTAATTCCTAGGTATTTTGGAAATGAATGGAAAGCTCGTGTGTGATAGCACATTTTATACACTGCTACAGTATAAACTAATTGAGCCCTTTAAAATAAATTAATAGATATTTGGATCCCAAATTTGTAATGCCAGCATGACTGTCTGGCCAAGGAACAAGGCAGGCTGAGACATGGCTGCTTTCTTGGTGCAACAAAACATTAACATAGACTTCCAGGGACTTGCCATGACCGCATTCCTCATCTGGCTATAGGCTTCCATCTTCAAGAGAGGAAAAATTCAAGAATCTCCAGCTGACTCTTAGCTTTCTGCTTCTTACATGGCGATGTTTCCCTGCTTATCTTTCATTCCTGTCACATATTTTCTTTCCTCTCCCTTTGGCTGCCTTATACTCTCAACTATCAATATTCTCAATAGATTTGAAAATTGGATTATTGTTTATATACATACCACCCTTTAGCTTTTTAAAACTTAGCACTACAGCATGAACATATGTTCATTTTTTTTCTTTTTAAGATTTTATTGGGGAATTGGGGATGAGAACAGTGTTGGGGAATTGGGGAAGGGGAACATTGTGTTTTTCCAAGACCCATCAGCTCCAAGTCAAGTTGTTGTCCTTCAATCTTAGCTGTGGGGGGCGCAGCTCAGCTCCAACTCCAGTCGCCACTTTCAATCTAGTTGCGGGAGTGGAACCAGCAACCTTGTTGTTAAGAGCACGCACTCTAACCAACTAACCATCGGGCTACCTGTGTTCATATTCTTAAATATTCCCCCAAAGCAAGAATTTAAAGTTGTCTAGTATTCCATCATGTATATGCCATATTGGGGGCACCAACTCCTGAACACCAGATGTCAGAATCCTTAGGGCTTTGGATATATTTTGACAGATTGTCCCTCAGAAACATTTCACTAATTTA
The DNA here is from genome assembly GCA_033961575.1 of Aselliscus stoliczkanus. Lineage (NCBI taxonomy): Eukaryota > Metazoa > Chordata > Mammalia > Chiroptera > Hipposideridae > Aselliscus > Aselliscus stoliczkanus. The sequence continues at coordinate 26,151,698 of CM066737.1, forward strand.
CATCTAACCCCAAAGTACTTGAAATTTTGAACCCTTCTTTAGTCCCATCAAGCAAGAGAAATTTATAAAAGCCAGGAGTTTTAGGAAAAAAAAAACAGTCTCTTACACAAAACTCATTTATCCCAAAATCATTCCAAAGAGACATCATTGTAATCATGTTAACCCTGGCTTCCAGGGCCAGGGTTGCTATGGAACCTGTGAAACCATGTTTAGTATATCTAAAATATCACAGCAAATCATGTCCTATGATATTAGCTGATGGGACAGGAAAATATTCTCTGGGATCTTTCCCTTGTTGTACCAGCTTACCCTGATGGACCTGAGTGGGGAGGCAGTGCTGGAAATTGCTACACCACACAAAGCTTGAGCAATATTCACTTTTTTCTTTTTTTTTTTTTTTGAGATTTGATTGGGGAATTTGGGGAGGGGAACAGCTTTGGGGAATCAGGGAAGAGGAACAGACAAGTTGCTGTCCTTTTGTTCTTCAGTCTAGTTGTGGAGGACATTGCTTCACTGGCCCATGTTGGTGTTATCATTGCACTCTTCCCAGGAGAGACAGTCACTTGCCGGCCATTGGACGGCTGCTCATGGCGGCTCTTGGCAGCTCACTCCGGCTGCCACCCACTCACTGTAGCTTATGGCAGCCCACTGCAGCAGGGGCTGCAGCTATGCCATCCTGGGGACTCACAGCAGTGCAGCTCCAGGTCAAGCTGTTGTTCACCATCTTAGTTGTAGAGGGCGCAGTGTCACTGGCCCACGTAGTATCTGAACCGGCGGCCCTGCTGCTCAGAGCTTGCGCTCCCAAGCCAACTCTTAAGCAAAGCGCCACTCGGCTGGCACGAGCAATATTCACTTTTTGATCTTAGAAACATTGATCTAATGATATGATAGGAAATGGGGATATGAGAATGGACTACGGTTCCCAAACATAGTTCCCCCTAAAGAAATCAGGCTGTAGTGAAAAGGACAGCCATGCAAATTGGTCAGAGCGAGTAGGTAAGAGAACCTATACTTATAGGCTCTGTGGATTCCAGGGATGGAATTAACAAAGACTCATTTCTGGCATGCAATGCCCATGTTGTTCTTTGGTACCTAAACTCCCTTTACATGGAAAATCAAAAAGTTTCTTTATCTTGAACTTATTTTTTTTGAAAGCCTGGCTTGTTCTCTTCTTCTTCCAAGTCTATCTAATTATGAATGAACCCATCATGACTAGCTTGTCTACTCCCAGAGCCATTGACAGAAGAGCCCCACTGTAGTTTGTGCCAAAGTACCCATTTATTGTTAAGAGTTACCATGAATACTTTACATCTTCTGCCTGGATGAATAATTTATGATAGAATTTAGTGTCCATTTGAATGGTAAAGAGATGATTCTACTGGGGCCAGATCAGCGTGTTTGAGTTCTATCAAATTAATATATCAATAAAATCAGCCAATCATGCTGGCCCAAGGAAAAGCTCTGTACTTGCATTTTTTCATCTTGCTTTTAGCTTTCAGAGGCAATAAATACATAACAGTAAAGAATTTGAGCACTCAGTTGACATTTCAATCATTCATTTATCAAATATATATTGGCCACCTACTATGTGCCAGTCAGTGTTTTAGTCACTAGGGAGCCCATATTGAACAGGACAGACAAGGGACTTGCTCTCCTGGAGTTTAAATTCCACTTGGGAGTCATATATGACCAGCAAGCTGAGAGACTGAATATACAAATTGGTCATCTGCAGACCATTTAGAAAAATAAAGTTTTGATCCTTAATCTATAGTGACTTGCCCAGGAAACCAGCCTGCTATCAGTAAAGCTTGTAGGAAGTCAGACTTCAATCTCTATTAATTGACTCCAGATGGCCAGGACTTGACGAATAATTTTTTCCCTATATCCAATAAGGGCCAACCAGATAACACCAAATATGCACCCATCACCAATCAAATAGTATGCCCAGCTTCAGGTTACCATTCAGCAGTTTCCCCATGCCAACAGACTTCAATCAGGTCACACCCGAAGCCTTCCATTTTTTTCCACCATAAAACTTTCCCACTCCTCTCTCTGCCTTTGAGTCTCTGTCAAAACACAAATGATGGTGGCTGATTCCCTTGCAATAGACATCTCTGAATAAATAACCTTTGCTTTACTCATTTGGTTTGTGTTCATTTATTTCCACAAAGCCAATAAGTGAGCTAGATGATCTCTAATAATGACAACTGCTTTGAAGAAAATACATTTATAATGTCATAGAAGCTGATGGAGTAGGGGTAGAGGATAACTTAAAGTGGATGGTCAGGAAATGACTCATTGAGGTTGTGACCCCACCTCAATGATCAGAATGACAGTAATGAAAGAACATTGTAAAGCTCTGGATCAGAAATTTCCAGGTAGAGACAACATTTTCAGAAGGAGAAACAAGTTGGCATGTCTAAGAAATGAAAAGAAGGTCAAGGTTGCCATAACATGGTGAATGAGAGCATTTAGAAATAGGGTCAGGGGTTGGTCGAGTGGCGCTTTGGTTAAGAGCTGACCTGGCACGCCAGCAGCCCCTGTTCGGATCCCACATATGAAGGCCAGTGACACTGCCCTCTACAGCTAACAACAGCTCCACCTGGAGCTGGGCTGTGCGAGCCCCGGCGACGGTGTAGGCTGCAGCCCCTGCTACAGTGGGCTGCCATAGGCTACAGTGAGTGGCCAGCAGCCAGCATGAGCTGCCAAGAACCGCTGTGAGTGGCCATCCAGAGGCCGGTGACTGATCTGCTCACCCAAGAAGAGCGCAATGATGATACCAACATGGGCCAGTGAAGCAATGTCCTCCACAACTAGACTGAAGAACAAAAAGGACAGCAACTTGTCTGTTCCCCTACCCAGATTCCCCAACGCTGTTCCCCTCCCCCAATTCCCCAATAAAATCTTTAAAAAAAAAAAAGAAAGAAGGTCAGGGAGGTTATTAGGAACCAAATCATGGACAGCCTTGTTGTCCCCTTAATGACTTTAGGTTTTATCGTAAGAACTCTAGGAAACCACTCACGGTTATATCCATGAGAAGAATACCATTTGACTTAGATTTTTGAAAACATAATTTAAGCTGTGTACAGAGGCAAGAGTGGAAACACGGATCATTTGGGAGACTTTCACAATAATGCACAAGACAGACGATGGTGGCAGCTCAGACGAGAGTGATAGCTGTGCAGATGGCGAAAAATGGTAGGATTTAGGATCTATTTTGGAGGAAGAGCTGACAGACATGAACATCTAAGAAACTGGATGTTCAGGGTAAGAGAGAGAGACATGAGTCAAGACTGAGCTCTACCTTTTGGTGTGGTTTTTTGTTTCTTTGTTTGGTTGATCCACTGGGTGTATGACATCATTTACACAGATTCTTAATATGGGTTCTGAAATAGGTTTTAGCGTACAGAGTGGTGTGGCAGGGTCAGGACTTCTAATTTGGTCATATTACGTTTAAGATGCCTTTAGATATCCAAATAGAAAGTTCAGTATAATAAATTAGAACTCAGTACATGCCTCAGGGTTGAAAAAGGTGGGTTGTGCCATCTAGTGGCTGTGTGACTTTGGGCAAGTTATTTCACCTCTCTGAACCTCTTGTTTCCTTATGGGTAAAAAGGAACTGAGAGCACAGATATCTCCTGCTTTGGGCAAGTTTGAGTTACACCACTTCAGTTTTACGAAAGACCTACTTTAGTACCTGATTTTGCTAACTAAAAGGAATCTGAGGAAGAAAATAGCGTTCCGCGTTTGTTTTGCATGGAGCTGTTACAGAGGCAGCTCGCATCCCCAGCTGAGGGTCTCGCTCCAGGCTCCTTCCTGGGAACCACATTCAACGTGTCAACATCAAGCTGCCCATAGCTTTCAACTGTGTCTGAGAGCAGCTGTGCTTTATCTCGATATATTTTGTGCAACCTATAGCAAGATGTGTCCTAAGGTTTCAGAAAAACCTAAAAGAGCTTGTAAGGGTGTGAGGCTTAGTGTATATAACTGGACATAATAAAGAGTATTTGGTATGATTTGGTAGGTTATTTGGGGGTCTGGGAAGGCTCAAAAAATTTTCCATATAAATGAATGGTAATTGCTTCTTTGCTTTACGTCATTTGGACTTACAAAAGGTTTCATAGGAATGCACTACTTTCAGATGGGGGGAAACCTATATCAGTTTATCAGCAGATTGTAGGAGTTAACCTGTTGAGCTTCTCATATAATTTCTTCACTTTAGTTTAGGAGGTACCGGAAACATTTCTTGGATTTTCTCTGTACATGAAGTGTAATTCCTAGAACTTAATGATATTGTGAGTTCATCTTATTTGTTTTTTTTTTTTTTGGAGATGTTAATAAAGTTGCCAGGGGCTGCTGAAAAGTCACCATTTTAAACCTGAAGCCCACAATATATTTTTTTAAATTATGAAAATATCTACCACTGTCCAAGGACAATGTTGCACTATAGGAAGTGACCAATCAGGTAATAACATCAATCTAAGATTTCTTGCTGACCCTGACATTTTAGAGTGAGACCTGTGTCATTTTGACCCTTTAATTCCAGAGCTTTGAATTCTGGGAGCAATAGAGACTTTCAGGTTCCAGAAATCTGCAAGAGTAAAATACTCAGTTTTGGGGAGATATGTTATTTAGATAATCATGCTATATCTGCTTGTCAGGAAGTATCGAAATGATTGATTTCCTTAAGGACTAGTTGAAGGGAGACAAAAGCTTCTGCAGACAACTGGTGCCCAAATGGGAAGCTTTGGTATAGTTATCATTTTTGAATATAGTAACATTCTTATTAAAATATCCACATTAATATTAATAGAGTACATATAATAGGCATTATATGATAACAATAGATAACATGTACTGATCATTACTAATAGGATAATTTTCCAGGGACTATGTTCAATGGTTTATATGCATTTTTCTCACTTAATCCAATTCTTTGAGATAGGCACTATTATAATGCCCATATTATGCCCATATTACATGAGGAAATTAAAGCTTTGGAACATTCAGTGACTAATCGAAGGTCAATGAGCTGGTTAGTGATGGAGCCATAACTTGAACCCTGCCTTACTATTGCTCATACATAGTTGCCAACTTCCCTTTTGCTTCTCCCTTACCTCCCAGCCTCATGAATGCTATGCTTAAATTCATTTTAGGTCTTGACTTTATTTACAAACAATGGGAGGAGAAAACTGGGATTGTGCAATTTCCTGGATTCTTTTCAAATAAAGAAATTGGTGGTCATCAGTGTTATAAAGAGTCGGCATTCAAATCCTAGCCTTTTGACTCCAAGTGCAATGCCCCTTTTACGACAACATCCCATCCTCAAGAAGTTTACAAATTATTGTTTCTTTCACTCTCTGAAGAGGTATTTTGAGTTTTGTTGGCTGGCTAGGGAACCTATCCTTCATGTGCAACATTCTTTCTATGGTAAATGACATTTTGCATTCCAAAAATCCCATTCAGAAACCAACTTTAAGAAAACAATGGAATGCTGTCTATATGATGAAGAAGCACCTTTCTCACCCCAAAATATTCATGCTCACTTGCGCTTATGTACATGCAAAAAAGTTTGATCTTCCCGCTTTGCAGTAGTCACTGCTCTTGAAAAATTGACTGTTTATTGCTAAATTCAATTTATTTTCAAAGCATAAATTAAATTTGAGGAATAAGAATTATAGAATCAAAAGGAATAAAGAATAAAGTTAGCAGCTGGGCTATATTTTTTCTTTCTGTGAAACTGTTCCCTGTTCTCCATGCCGGTGTAGTCAGCGTAGTGCTCATTGCTGTGAGCATTTTGATCCTCATCTGTAAACAGCTCAAGATTACGTGTTTGCAATTCCCCTTTTAAATGAATGTCATTCTGTTCACATGGTTGCTTTGATCATTTCTTAAATGTTGTTTTAGTAGGATTCCATCCGAGGTACTCTCACTGAAGAGGTAGAGGCCTTACACAATATCTTCCCAGTATTTTACCTATGCCCTGACAAGCTGTCAGTTCGAGTGCTGACATCTCTATTTTACATCTTTCTTCTAAGAAACATTGACACCCTTTCATTTCCTCTTATGAAACATTTTGAGACAAGGGTGTGGCAGACGTCACTTTAGACTTCAAGGTGGACAGATAAAGTTGTTTCAAAAATCAATAGTCACTGCATTTTGGTGGTGTATTGATGAACTTAAAGTAAATAAAAAGTATTAAAGAATTTCTCCACTGAAGCAGTGGATGGAACGTCAGCAGGGTCGTGGTTGCATTTATGGTTTTCAAGTCTCAACAGTACGTTCAACTCCTTTAGAAAGACTTCCCTGAACTTTTAATCGCCTACATGTCTTTTTTTTTAATGTTTTCATGCTTCTCTGTCCCTCACAGAGACCTCTATCATGACAATTAACACTTTATTATTGCAGTATAGTTTTTCCTTAATACTTTGAGATTGTAACTAATAGGTGATTAGTTTGACTGCAAAGCTGTTTTCCATGCTTCCCCCCTTTATGCATTATAAAATATTGCAAACGTGTTAAAAATAATAATAGCTAAGACTTACTTTGTGCTGGGCACTGTTTTAAGTTCTTTATATGCATTAACTTAAAGTTAGACAACTGTAAGAAACTCTTGAGGTATGTGCTACTACAGGCAAGGAAAGATAGGATCAGAGAGTAAGTAAAATGCCTAAGACCACACAGACAATAAATGGTGCAGCTGAGATTTGATTTCCTGACAGTCGGGTTACACAGTCCACAATTTTATCCTCTATGCCTGGGGTTGGCAAACTGCGGCGTGCGAGTCACATGCGGCTCTGAAGTCAAATTGAAAATGAAAATAAAACGATCATAGTTTCATTTATAAAATTTTTAATCACATAATGGTGATTTCATTTGTTTTATGGCTCTCAAATAATTTTTAAATTGTTGTGAAGGACAGGATGGGTTCTTCTGTCTCAAAAGTTTGCCAACACCTGCCCTATGCTATACTGCTTGCCTAAGAAGTACAAATATAAAGAAAGACCTGTATTTAAGACAGTAACATAGAACTCTATCTGCTCCAAATCTTCTTTCCTAAACCAACAAAATATTACCCATACAGTTTCTGCCTCCACTGTATGCCTTTCCTATCAAAGTTTCTTCTCTTATTAAAAAGTAAATGCTATTCAGAAGTTGATGTGTATCTCCCATACACATAATTTTACAATTTTACTAGATATTTATACGCTCATAAATGATATACAATGTTTTAGTCTTTTCAAAATTTACAGAAATTCTTTTACATATTCTTTAGTATCCCCTCCCCATTCAATACTGTTTTCTGGATTTATCCAAGTGGATAGATGTACACCTAATTTATTCCCTTTAAATGATGGCCTGTAGTTTAATTTATGAATAGACTATGATTCATTATTCATCAACTCCTTGCTATGGACATATGGCTTTTGATTTTCTCCATTTGAAACAATATTGGAACAAAGAGTCTCCTTGGTCACGTGTGCAACAATTTCTCTATGATATATATCTAGAAATGTAATTGCTGAGTCACACTATACTTTAGGTATTGCAAATTCTTTTCCAAGGTGATTACACCAATTTACATTGACACTGGCACTTTAAAAGAGTTATTTTGCCCTCCCACTCCTTCCCCCCATATCATACTATCTATTACAATTCCTTTGACTCCCTTTTGGGGGACCGGGGTTGTCACTTTGAGGGGTAAAAAGTATAACTATTGCACTTTGTTGTACACCTGAAGCTAATTAAAAATATATATAAATAAAAAAAATAAAAAAATAAAAAAAAATAAAAAAAATAAAGTTATTTTGTTTCAATTTTTTTTTTTAAAGATTTTATTGGGGAATTGGCAGAGGGGAACAGCGTTGGGGAATCGGGGAAGGGGAACAGACAAGTTGCTATCTTTTTGTTCTTCAGCTTAGTTGCGGAGGATGTTGCTTCACTGTTGGTATTGTCATTGCGCTCTTCCCGGATGAGGCAGATCGGTCGCTGTCCTCTGGATGTCACTCACCGCGGCTATTGGCAGCTCACTCTTGGCTGCCAGCCGCTCACGCTGGCTGCGGGCCACTCACTGTAGCCTATGGCAGCCCACTGCAGCAGGGGCTGCAGCCCACACCATCACCGGGGCTCGCACAGCCCAGCTCCAGGTGGAGCTGTTGTTAGCTGTAGAGGGCAGTGTCACTGGCCCTCATGTGGGATCCGAACCGGTGCCACTGGCATCCCAAAACCAGCGCTTAACCAATGCGCCACTCGGCTGGCCCCTTGTTTCAATTTTTAACAAATTTGGGGATAACCTTTTTTAATTCCCAACTTCTTTTGCCAGTTCTCCTGTTTACATGTATGATTAGATTTGTCCCTGGCACCTAAAACCTGGAGCCTATATTTGGGACAGAAACTGCTGTGGACATAGTATCCTACTCTGGGTTTATTCTTTCTTTGATGTGCAAGCTATTTTTACTTGAATTTTATCAAAATGAGCATTCTTCCCTTTACAGTTTATATATATTTTTTGTATGTTATCTAAGAAATCATTCTCTATCTTGAGGTCCTAAGGACATTCTCATACATTCTCTTCCAGGAGCTTCAAAGTTTTGTGTTTCCCTTTACTTCCTTAACTGATTTGGAAATTATTCTTATGCATGGTGTGAATCCGGTTTTTATTTTTGTCATATGAATAACCAGTTTTTCCAGCACCACTTCTTTCCCCTCTTATGTTTAATGTCACTTTTCTCATAGATCACATTAGTATTTATGTTCCTAGAGCTCTATATTTTATTCATTCATTCATTCACTCACTCATTCAGCAAATACCAAGAAACTACTATATGGAAGCACAATTCTTGTTGTTTGGAATGTAGCACTGAACAAAATAGGCAAAAAACTTTGTCTTCTTAAAGCTTAAATTCATGGACTGGGGGTGGGACAAAGTATCTATAATACATAAGAAAAAAGTATATCATATAGTGTGAATTTATGTTTTCAAAGTAGTTTTGTATTTATAGATACTTCACATTACCGTATGAATTTTAGAAATAGCTAGTTTGGGCCGGCTGAGTGGCGTGGTGGTTGGGAGCTGGCTTGGGAAGCCAGCGGCTCTGGTTCGGGTCCAACATATGAGGGCCAGTGACACTGACCTCAAAAAAAAAAAAAAAAAGAAATAGCTAGTTAGTTTATACAAAATACCATACCTGCCAGAATTTTGATTAAGATTGCCTGAAATCTATAGATCAATTTGGGGAGAATTGACATGTTAACAATATTGAGTCATGACACACTATCTGACATAGAGTATATTTACAATTAAAGATTTGATGGCGGCCGGCCGAGTGGCACAGTGGTTAAGAGCTGGCTTGGGACGCCAGCGGCCCCGGATCAGGTCCCACATATGAAGGCCAGTAACACTGCCCTCAAAAAAAAAAAAAAAAAAAAGATTTGATGGGCTGGCTGAGTGACGCGTTGGTTAGGAGCTGGCTTGGGACGCCAGCTCTGAGCAGAAGGACCCCGGTTTGGATCCCACATGAGAGCCAGTGACACTGCCCTCTACGGCTAAGATGATGAATAGCTCAACCAGAAGCAGGGCTCCCGTGAGTCTCTGGCGATGGCATAGGCTGCAGACCCTGCTGCAGTGGGCTGCTGCGAACTACCATGAGTAGCTGGCAGCCAGCGTGAGCTGCCGTGAGCCACCGTGAGCAGCCGTCCAATGACTGGTGAGTGATTGCCTCACCGGGAAGAACACAATGATCACAACGCCAACATGGGCCAGTGAAGCGAGGTCCTCCCCAACTAGACTGAAGAACAAAAAGGACAGCAACTTGTCTGTTCTCCTTCCCTGATTCCCCAATGCTGTTCCCCTCCCCCAATTCCCTAAAAAACTTTTTAAGATTTGAAATGCATCAGAAAATTTAGTGATAGCTTAGAAAGCATGAGGTTTTTTGAACCTTTGCTTCTCCAGCTGATACATTTCTAATATACAGTAAATATATTCATATTAAAAAATGTTCAACTTGAAATAAGCAAATAGTGCTGTATGTTTGAAACCTCTTGGAGACATTTATAAAAATTGGACTATTTTAAAAAGAATTATACTTAATTAATCAAATTCTTTTTTATTTTGATGAACACCTGATTACAGTTCAAATGTCAAGTCTAAACTTTTGTCTGAATTTTTGCTACTCTGCCTCGTTTTAAGAAACAACTTCTACAAAACTTCCTGAGGTTATAACATGAAAAAACTAATTAAAATGCAATAGGAACTTTTGCCAGACTGCATTTTTCTTATCTTTTATGGAATTTGAAACATATCGTGCACACACACACATCAAAAATCCACATTATGAAAAACCACACATTTGCTGTGGTGATTACTTTTTCAAAAGGCAGTTTCTGGCAGCTGCAGGCACTCACACTTTTTTGCAACATCCTCGCAACAATTTTGTTCTCATCAGAAATACAAACCCTGTCTGGAAAAAAATAAGACCAGTTATTTAATAGTCCTATCAGAAATTATGCATGTAAAACAATGTTTTCCCTCAAAGTAGGTGCTCATAATAAAGGCAACTGTTTTTTTTCCCATTTATTTTTGAGATTTGTCTTAAAAGCCAATCATGTACCTAACAGTCCATATTATTCTTCATTCACCATGTTTTAACTGAGTCCTTACTTTGTGGCAGGTACTGTGCTAACCATTGGGGACATCTTAGTACATGAATCACAAGCAACCTTTGCTTTCACAGAATGTAGTGCAGAGTCTAGTAGGGGGAGTCAGATGGATAAATAATAAAAGACAAGGCAACCTGAGAAGAGACTCGGTTGGAAGCACTAGAAACCAGTGAAGCACAGAGAAGAGAAAAATCATTGCAAATTTAGGAAATCTGGGGAGATTTTCTATAGAAGATGACAGGTGATCTGAGATCTGAAAGATGAGAAGATGTTAGAAGTCAAAGAATATTAGAGACAGGAAGTGAAATGTTTCAGGCATAGCGAATAGCATGTCCAAGGTCTTAAATGTGTAGAACCTCCAACATGCTTGGAGAAATGCAAATTCACTTTATGGAAGAGGCATGTATATCATTATTGAAAAATAATGTGGCATGAAGCTGAAAAAGTCAAGGTCCAAATCATGGATGGCTATTTATGCCACGTGAAGGAGTTTGGGGTTTTTATATAGGAAATGGGAAACATCATGTGCTTTTAAGAAGGAGAGTGACTTGTTGAGACTTACATTTTAGATAGATCATTTTGGAAGCTCCTTGGTGGATAGATTGTAGTGAGAAATGAATGGTATCAGTTCTTTTAAGGGCTGAATAGAAATGCTGAAAGTTGAAAAATGCATTAGGAGTGGAGAATATGGGATATATTCAAGATGCATTAAGCTAAAAGAACATATATTCTATGTATGTATGTATGCATGTATGTTATGTATGTATTGGATGTTGGAAGTAAGGAGAGGGTATCCATATGACTTCCATGTTATTCACATGGGTTACTTGATACATAGTCTTGGCATACGCCAATTCTGAGAACACACAGGCAAAACCAGTTTTATGATAAAAAATGATGAGCTTGGTTTTAGCAATCTTGAATTTAAGGTATGCATGAGACGTTCAACTGGATATGTGCCATAAGTTTTCGGGAGTCTTGAGTTTAGGACAGGTAGCTAGACTGCACACAGACATTTGAGACGAATCATAATGTATCTGGTAACCAAAGCTATTAGAGGGTGTAATATTATTTATGGAGTATGTAGAATGAGAATAAACAGAAGAGAGTTCAGGACCAAGCCCTATAACAACTCCAACATTTAAGGGATATAGACAGGAAGAAAGAAAGAAATTCATTTTTAAAAGAAATAAGATAAAAGAGAAGTCTTATTTATTTCCTGCCCCAGTCTCATTCTTTTTCCTCCTTTCTTTCCCATAGGTAGCCAACATCATGATTTGTTCCACGTAGAGTATTCTTTTATTACATGTGTTTTTTTGTTATTTATTTATTTATTTATTTTAATTTTCCAATTTAGTAAAATGGTTCCCAACAATTTATCTTTCTGAAATTTTCCTTTTTGTGCATTATTGTTTTATCATTCATTTTTTGTTTGTTTGTTTGTTTGTTTGTTTTACCTGAGCCATCCTGCCATCTGTTGGCAGCTCAGCGGCTGCTCAGCTCGGGCTGGGCATTGAACTGCTGTTGCTTAGAGTTCACCTCGCACTCTTGAGCGAGCTCTTAACCAACTGAGCCACTCGGCTGGCCATAATATTTATTTTTGATAATACATACAGATGTAGTTTATGCATTTTAATTGTACAAATATATGACAATTTAATTATCCATTTTCCTATCAATGGTTTCCAGTTTTCACTAACATGAACAAGAATACAATAATATCTTTGTAGGATTATACCTTCATCTTCTTTTGTATATAAGCAAGAGTGGTTTCACTGGGGTGTATAATTAGAAATGTTCTTAGGGGGTGCATACTTTACTTTTTATTTGTTTTGTTTATTCATTCATTTATTTATCTTAGGTTCCACATATAAGTGAGATCGTATGGTATTTGTTTTTTAACGTTAGTAGCTAATGAAAATTATTTTCCAAATGGTCTTTACCAATTTATATTCTTAACAGCATCATTCGACAGTTATTGTTTTCTAATACCTTTCAAAAATTAAGTGTATAGAAGGTTCTGGTCAAGATGATGGGGTAGGTAAATACTGTGCTTGCCTCCTCTCACACCCACATCAAAATTACAACTGAACCACACAACAACCATCATTGAGAACTGCGTGAAGTCTAGCTGTACAAAAGCCCTACAACCAAAGACATATGGAAGAAGCCACCTTGAGACCAATGGGCGGGGGGCGGGGGGAGAGACAGAGAACAGGATGGTTCCACATCCACGTGTGACAGTTAAAAATCAGGAGGGATATCTTGGCTGTGCAGAACCCCCCTGAGGAGTGAGGGGTCTCAGCACCACACGAACCTCCCGAGCCCAGGGTTCCACTGCCAGTAAAAGAAGTCTTGCACAATTTCTGACTGTGAAAACCAGGGGAGATTGTGTCTGAATGAGACAGTGGGTGGCTGGAGTCCCAGGCATTTCTCTTGAAGGGCCTACACATGGACTCACTCCTGAGTTCCAGTACTGGGGCAGCAGAGACATATGGGGAGGAACTGAATTGTCTTGCTTCAGGGCAAAGGCTGGAGGGGCAGCTTTCTCCCAGACAGAAGTGCTGGCAGAAGCCATTGTTCCTTTGTTAAGCCCTTTCCCCTGCCAGCATTCAGTGCCATATCTGAGTCTCCATCAATCTAGCTAACACCATTGTCTCCACCCTGAGACCCTGCCCCACCCAACTTTGGGGCACATCCAAACTGCTTCCAGTGGCTTTTCCATCCAAAAGGCCTATCTTGGCTCATGATGAAGACTTTCATAAAATCTCTCAAAGGTTCACAAATCCTAAACAAGCAGCATCTGGCCTTTGTGTGCCCTGTACCACTTGCTAAGCAGTCCCAAGCCTGGCACTATCAGCAGCTGAACTCAGTTTACAACTTAGCCTCTCTCAGGCACCTCCAGGCCCAGCACAAGTGGCAATCATCTGCAAATAACTTTGTAGCTCATACCAGGTGGCCACGGGTTGGGTACAGGCAGCAGCTGACCTTGGCCTTGAAACACAGCCCTGCCCAAGAGGCCACAGTGCCAAAACGCATGGTGGAGAGCTTTAGGCCATACCACAGTAGCACATAACCACCTTCACAAATGGCACACCCAAAAGGCAGACTGGGCAGGCACCAGAGCCCTGTTAAAGCAAATCCTGCTCTCTAGGTTCAGGCCCTGCACAACAGCTCCTCCACTATAGTCACACCCAGTCCTCATAACCAATCAGTCTGAGGGTCAATCCTTTCCATTGACATGAAAACAGCAACCAAGGCTCAACTACAACAGGAGGGTACACACAACCCACACAAGGGACACACCTGGAGCACCCAGATCAGGTGACCAGGGAGATAGCATGACAGGACACCTACTACATAAGACTGGGAGACATAACAGCTTTACCTAATACATAGAAACAAACACAGGGAGGCAGTCAAAATGGGGAGACAATGAAACATGTCCCAAATGAAAGATCAGAACAAAGCTCAAGAAAAAAGAACTAAATAAAATGGAGACAAGCAATCTACCAGCTGCAGAGTTCAAACCGCTGGTTATAAGGATGCTCAGTGATCTCAGTGAGAACTTCAGCAGAGATAGGAAACATAAAAATGGAGATAGAAAGCATAAAAAGGAACCAGTGAGAAATGGAGAATAAAATAATTGAAATAATTCATTAGAAGGAATCAACAATAGATACAGAAGGTTAAATCACTGATTTAGAAGAGAAGGTAGCAACAAACACCTGATCAGGAGAGCAAAAAGAAAAAAGAATTTTAAAAAGTGAAGAGAGTTTAAGCAGCCACTAGAACAACATCAAGAGTACCAACATTCACATCACAGGAATATTAGAAGGAGAAGAGAGAACAAGGAATTGAAACCTATTTGAAGAAATAATGACAAAAAAACTTCCTTAATCTGGTAAAGGAAATAGATATACAAGCCCAGGAAGTGTACAGAGTCCCAAACAAGATGAACCCAAAGAGGCCCACACCAAGACACATCATAATTAAAATGACAAAGATTAAACAGAAACAAAGAATCTTAAAAGCAGCAACAAAAAAGTACTTAGTTACCTATATATAAGGAAGCTCCCATAAGACTGTCAATTGATTTCTCAACAGAAACTTTGCAGGTCAGAGGGAATAGCACAAAATATTCAAAGTGATGAAAACCAAGGACCTACAACCAAGATTACTCTACCGAGCAAAGCTATTATTTAGAATTAAAGGACAGGGCCGGCCGAGTGGCATGGTGGTTAAGCGCTGGCTTGGGAAGCCAGTGGCCCCGGTTCAGGTCCCACATATGAGTGCCAGTGACACTGCCCTCAAAAAAAAAATAGAATTGAAGGACAGATAAAGAGCTTTCCAGATAAGAAAAAGCTAAAAGAGTTCATCACCAAACCAGTATTACAAGGAATATTTGAGGGAATTTTTTAAGAAGGGAAAAAAAAAAACAACGATCAAAAATATGAATAATAAAATGGCAATAACTACATATGTATCAACAATTACTTTAAATGTAAATAGAATGGATTCAATGTTCCAATCAAAAGACATAGGGTGAAAAAAAAAAGACATAGGGTGGAGGCAATCTGGGTGTTCATCAATGGATACATGGATAAAGAGGAGATGGTAGATGGTAGAGGGGTGGTAGATAACGGTAAAAGGGATCAAATATATGATGATCTAAGGAGAACTGACTGATTGGCGAACACACAACATGATATACAGATGATGTATTACAGAATTGTACACTTGAAACCTATGTAACTTTACTGATAATTGTCACCCCAATAAACTTGAATTAAAAAAAAAGAGAGATGGTACATATATACAATGGAATATTGCTAGGCCATGAAAGGGAATGAATTCTTGCCATCTGCAGTGGCATGGATGGACCTGGAGGGTATTGTGCTGGATGGAGTGTCAGACCGAGAAAGACAGATGCACTGTGATTTCGCTTATATGTGGAATCTAACGAACAATATAAACAAACAAACGAAACAGAAACAAACTCATAAATATAGAGAACATTTTGATGGTTGCCAGATGGAAGAAGGGCTCAGGGGGAATGGGTAAAAAAGGGGAAGGGGGGCCGGCCGAGTGGCGCATTGGTTAAGCGCTGGTTTTGGGATGCCAGCGGCCCCGGTTCGGATCCCACATGAGGGCCAGTGACACTGCCCTCTACAGCTAACAACAGCTCCACCTGGAGCTGGGCTGTGCGAGCCCCGGTGATGGTGTGGGCTGCCATAGGCTATAGTGAGTGGCCCGCAGCCAGCGTGAGCAGCTGGCAGCCAAGAGTGAGCTGCCAATAGCCGCGGTGAGCGACATCCAGAGGCCAGCGACCGATCTGTCTCATCCGGGAAGAGCGCAATGACGATACCAACAGTGAAGCAACATCCTCCACAACTAAACTGAAGAACAAAAAGACAGCAACTTGTCTGTTCCCCTTCCCCGATTTCCCAACGCTGTTCCCCTCCGCCAATTCCCCAATAAAATCTTTAAAAAAAAAAAAAAAAGGGGAAGGGATTAAGAAGTACAGATTTGTTGTTACCCAGTAGTCATGGGAATTTAGGACATAGCATAAGAAATATAGTCAATAAGATTATGATAACTATGTATAGTGTCAGATGTGTTCTAGATTTTATCAAGTGATCCCTTTGCAAGATATATAAATGTCTAATCACTATGTTGTATGCCTGGAACAAATATAGCATGGTGTGTCAATTGTAATTTAAAGATAAAAAAAATTATTTAAGAAAATATTGGAGTCTAATGTTAGCTAATCTAATGAGCATGAAATTTTCTCATTTTTTTAAAAATTCACATTTACTTAACTATTAGAAGATTGATAATCTTTTATATATTCAATGATTGTTATTTCTTCTATTTTAAATTGTGGTATCTGTTGTCAATTGATGTTGCTTGTCTTTTTTGATTCATATCCTCCTACTCTGTAGTCATCTTTAACTTTGTTTATGGCATATTTTGGGGTTGTGGTCTTCTTTTGAGAACTTATTTACTATTCCAAAGGCAAAATTATATGTTTTATATTCTCATTTTTTGTTTAAAATCTTATTTATTTTTAAGATTTTATTGGGGAATTGGGGGAGAACAGCATTGGGGAATCGGGGAAAGAGAACAGACAAGTTGCTGTCCTTTTGTTCTTCAGTCTAGTTGTGGAGGACATCGCTTCACTGGCCCATGCTGGTATTATCATTGCACTCTTCCCAGGTGAGGCAGTCACTCGCCAGCCTCTGGACAGCCACTCACAGCGGCTCACAGTAGCTGCCAGCTACTCATGGTAGCTCATGGCAGCCCACTGTAGCAGGGGCTGTAGCCTACGCCATCGCTGGCAACTCACGGCAGCGCAGCTCCAAGTTGAGCTATTGTTCACCATCTTTGCTGCAGAGGGCAGTGTCGCTGCCCCTCATGTGGGGTCCGAACTGGCTGCCCTGCTGCTCAGAGCTCGCACTCCCAAGCTAATTCTTAACCAACGATCCACTCAGCCAGCCCTAAAAATCTTATTTTCTTATATGTCTTTAATCAGTCTAGAATTTATTCTTTGCATAAGGGGTGACAATTTTTTTTCCCACAATGTGGAAAATCAGGTTTTTTTTGCCCCCCACTAAGTTCACAAATGTGTCTGGAATCATTGTGGACTCTCTATTTCTTTCTGTTTACCTATTTTGTATATCCTTGTATTGGTTTCACACTGTCTTGTTGTAATTACATAATAAGTCTGTACATATTGTGTGAGAAATCTCTCATCTTTGTTTCTCCCACATCTTAGAAATGTCTTTGATGGCCTCTATAATATGAGTGACATCAGCTTCTCAAGGAATACAATGTGTTTCATCCCTAAATCTCACAAGATATTGCCAAGGTCTTTGATTGATGTCAAAAATAAAATAACACCTTTAATGGATAAAACAGAACATTACAGTACAGCATCAAATGTATATCTGGCTCAGAACAACAAACTTTGCTCACGGCATGTTGAGAAAGACAGCTGATCTCAAGGAGAACCCTACTACATGCTAGGCCTTTTTTTTTTTTTTAAGAGGCCAGTGTCACTGGCCCTCACATGTGGGATCTGAATCTGGGACGCTGGTGTCCCAAGTGAGCTCTTAACCAACGCGCCACTGGGCTGGCCCCGTGCTAGGCCTTTTGATCAGAGCCTTTCATACCCTATCACCTTAAACCTTCACAATAATCCTGTTTGCTACTATTTTATTTCCTTAATTTACAGATTCTGTGAGTCAATCCTAGTCATCTATAGTCAGTGGTGGAAGTGCTTATCTACTATATTTTACAGCCTCTAAAGTTATTGAACATATATTACTCCATTTGTAAAATCCTAGCAGATGGTGTGTTGCTCAATATTGTTATCTGGAAGCCTTTATGCCCAGTTTTTGAAAACCCCACTGTTTCATCTTCGCTTTCCTGGGGCCAACCGCTTATCCTCAAAGCATATCATTTGTCACTGAAAAACAGAATTAACAAAACTACCATGGGTAGTTCAGCATAATGGAATAGGTACAGAGCCTCTTGGGAACACTTCTTTCAATAAGAGTGACTTACTCATTTTTGGTGGAGACAAACTAGTTTATTGCTTTGTAGGCAAACGTGGTAGAACCTACAGTAGTGATCAAATGTCATTGACAAGTGCATATAAACAGAACAAATACATCTCTTTCCGTTGCAATAGTTCTGACCGAAATCATTTGGAGCATACCCTGTATTTTCTGAGGAATTCCAGTCATATTGTATTTTACTTGAAAAGGTAGCCACAATAATTTGTGAAATTACTCTTATTTCTTTTGAGGTCTAAGAGATCAACACATAAATGACTCACCTCAAAATATTGTTTCAAGGTCCACTTGGTTGTTAATGCATCCGAGAAACAGTGTTTTAATGAACTTGCAATAGGAAAGTTTTTACCAGTCTACATTTAAATAAAAGGAAAAGAAAAACAGGGCAAGGGGCAGGGAGAGAGAGAGGGAGAGAGGATGCTGGATTTTTAAAGAAATAGCAACAATAAATCTCTTCAGATTGCCAGGCCCAATTCTGATTCCTCTATGTATATTGAGATAGACCAGGGGTTGGCAAACTTTTGAGATTGAAGAGACTCCAGGGGTCAACAAACTGCAGCTCACGAGCCACAGACTCTGAAGTAAAATTGAAAATGAAAATAAAACTATCATAGTTTCATTTATAAAAATTTTAAAGGCTACTATTCACATAATGGTGACTATGTATAAATATATTTAATGCTCTCAAATAATTTTTAAATTGTTGTCAGGGAAAGGACTGGCTCTTCCAGGGGTCGGCAAACTGTTGAGATGGAACGTACCCAAAGAGCTGCATGTGGCTCGCGAGGTGCAGTTTGCCGACCCCTGAGTTAGACTAACCATCTGTTTGAAAATTCTAGATGGCCCTTTCAGTAGCTGAAGTGATATGCAAAGAATTGGCTCAAGAGTAATATAGGTAGAAACCAAATTACACAGAACATACCTACCAAAGTAGGTATATTCTGTGAAGAGGAGTGGGGTGTATGGTAGGACGATATCAAGAAAGGATTTACTATATAGGACTTCTATAAATAGAGAAATCCTCTAGTCAAGCAGAACTTCTAGAAGTGGGATACCAGACTACCTGCATTGTAATGGCCTGAGAGGAAATTATTTAAAATACTGATTCTTGGGTCCCTCCCCAGACTAGCTCCCCAGGTCATTCTGAGGCATGTTTACATTTGGGAACCACATCTAAATTGGAGAACCATATTTAAATCAAACTAGTTTTGCAACAAAAAATGGTTTTCAGGGTTACTTTATGGAGGCTTATTTTTTTCCAAAGGGAGAACTGTGCAACTTTGAGAAAACTGTACTTTAGTGTGGAATGAATTTTTCCTGTTGGAAAGAAAAGAGCCAGCCTTGATTCTTTTTTAATTTTTTTTTACATATATAAATTTTACTGGTGAACAGTGTGTTTCTCCAGGACCCATCAGCTTCAAGTCAAGTAGTTGTTTCAATCTAGTTGTGGAGGGTGCAGCTCCTTGGCCCATGTGGGGATCAAACTGGCAACCTTGGTATTATGAGCCTGCGCTGTAACACCTGAGCTAACCAGACACCTCAGCCTTGATTCTTGCCCTGCCTGTATCCCTTCTAAGTACACAACTGCTTCTGCTTATATAATTGACATTCCCTACAAAGGTAGCTTTAGGGAATTTAAAAATGATTTATCTTGTGATACTGTTAGAGTATCCTTTTACAGATCTACCCGTGTTATAATAATTCCATCACAACTACTAGAGAATTCCTATGAACCCAGCTCAAAATAAAGGAGTACTAGCAGGTAAATGCAACATATGCCCAGGACCTCAGATCAGAGAAGTCAGGATGCATCAAAAACATTATTGGAGCAATCTTGTTTTGTGTAAAGTGAACCAGTTTTCATTTGATTTTCAGTATCTATAAATGCTGTTAGTATTGTTGCTTCCACAGTCAAAATATAATTACAGGCTAAAAATAGGGTTATGCTAAAATGTGCAGTCACCATTTGATTTGGCATGTGTGCGTATGTGCCTGATAGAGAAGGTTGGGACGGAAAGTTGTGCTGTCTTTATCTGGATAATGAATTAAGGATTTCCAGATGTTTGGTATGTATCATGAATGTTCCAGAGAGCTGTGGGCCTTGGGGAGTGGCTGCTACTTCTCACAGGATTCTATATACTTTATTTACTTAAAGTATTTGCAAGCTGAAGATGAATTAGCAGCAGAGTCCATATCCTCTGTCAATCGTCAGCATCTTGAATGAAGACAGAGGTGGATTTACTGCAAAGCACATGAAACTTAAGTTTCAGGGCATCTCACTCGGTCTGGACCCTGTTTGCTCTGGGTGTGTTGGTGGTTGTAGAGTGTTCAGCCTTGGAAGAAGAATTCAAGTTACAATCAAGAAACATTTATTTCCATGTAAGGATTTCTTGTAAATAGCCCAAAGAGATTTCCAAATTTTAAGCTTCAGTAATTTTCTCATACTCAATAAATAGCCATGTTCACAACTAATTTTGCATTTGTGTTCTTCGTTTTTTTTTCCTTCTAAGAACCACCGAGTATGTAAGATTCATGCTCCATAAAAACCCGAATTCCCCTTTAAAAACCAAGTTGTAGTTTAAAGAGTTAATTTAAAAGACCAAGGTTTAAATACAAGAGTTACCAGTTGCAAGCTTTGTGGTTTTGTGCATAGTATGGAATGTCTTGAAGCCTCAGTTCCTTATCTTTAAAATGGGAATAATAATGCCACTCTCAAAGGATCGTTTGGAAGAGTCTGTGAAGTATCTGTGCATAGTGCATGACACATGCATGATGGTCATAGCATTCCCACAAAGGAAGGTTCTGGTCACATCGTAGCATTTTAACAGGAAGGACATGACTGACAGAGGGGAACAATCCACAACCTGACAGAAACATGTCACAAATGACTAGGATAGTGGCGTGCACGGCCGTGTCTGTTTTGTTCAACACTAGATCTGTAGCACCTAGCACATGGGTAGCACATGTAGTAGGTGTTTAATAAATAATGCCAAATGGTTATGAATGGCTATAAAGGGAAGCTTCTTTCATACATATTGTGATATACAAGGATAAGCGATCAGAGAACACTGAAAAATGAGCACCACCTCCATTAGTTAGCAGTTATTCATAAATAGTATAGGTTTTTTCTTTTAAATTATTTTTTCAGGGCCGGCCGAGTGGCGCGTTGGTTAAGCGCTGGCTTGGGAAGCCAGCAGCCCCGGTTTGGTCCCACATATGAGGGCCAGTGACACTGCCCTCAAAATATATATATATATATATATATATATATATATATATATATATATATATAAATTATTTTTTCAGTTGACATTCAATGTTACTTTTTACTAGTTTCAGGCGTACAGCATAGTGGTTATACATTTACATAATTTATGCAGTGACCCCCCCAATTAGTCAAGTCCCCACCTGGCACTATACATCGTTGTTGCAACATTATTGACTAGATTCTCTATGCTGTAATAGTAAACGTTTCTTGAAAATACATTCATGTATACTTCTATCAAAATAATGTAAACATCTAAAACATTTTTGAAAAATTCGCCAAGAGTTTGTTCTGCATACCAAATGCCTAAACCCACAAATATAGCAGATTAAATTCAGTTGCTTGGCGATTGCCAGCATATCCTCTGTTAATGTGTCCTCTACAAGACTAAAACCATTGGGAAAGGAAGTCTTGTTAAATTTTGGTATTTTACTTATTTTCATCTCTCTTGGTATCCGTTATCCCCTCCACTATAATATGTGATTAATGAATGACTTTGACTGGCTTCTTAAACCCTTAGTTTCTTATTGGCATTTTACCTTTAGTATCTGAGAAGTAAGAGGAAGAAAGGATCCAAAACTGAGAAAACACCCACTCAGTGATAGGAACTTTACAGATACACAGTTAAGCTTCACAGCAGTCTTGTGAGGTGTTTTTGTGTTGTTGTTTTTTCCAGCTGAGCCAACCTGCCACCTGTTGGCAGCTCAACGGCAACTCAGCTCGGGCTGGGCATCGAACCGACGTTGCTCAGAGCTCAGCTCGCACTCTTGAGCTAGCTCTTAACCAACTGAGCCTCTCGGCCGGCCCGAGGTGGTTTTTAAAAGAGTATATACGAGGTCTGACAATTAAGTTCACGAACTCATCCTACAGAAAGTGCTACATTCCTCATTGTTGAATATCACTATGGTCAACTTCGCAGCACTCCCCTTGGGAAGCTACGCACTGACGCCAGCGCCTAGTCCACCCTTCAAAGCAATTTTGGAACTCGTTTTCTGAAATGGCCATCAGAGCTGTCATTGTATTACCCTTGATGTCCTGAATGTCATCCAAATGTCTTCCTTTCACTGTTTCCTTTATCTTCGGGTAAAGAAAAAAGGCATTGGGGCCAGAGCAGGTGAGTAGGGAGGGTGTTCCAATACAGTGATTTGTTTACTGGCTAAACAGTCCCTCACAGACAGTGCCGTGTGAGCTGGTGGTGCCTTGTCCTGATGCAAGAGCCATGAATTGTTGGCGAACAGTTCAGGATGTCTAACTTTTTCACGTAGCCTTTTGGCACTTCCAAATAGTCAACTTGGTTCACTGTTTGTCCAGTTGGTACAAATTCATAATGAATAATCCCTCTGATATCAAAAAAGGTTAGCAACATTGTTGCAACAAGTTCCTGTTACAGGAGGATTGAAGCAAAAACAAGGAAATATATTTAATTAAAGTGAAAAATGGTCTTCTGAGATTGAATGTGGTGACTGTATGTGTGTGAATCAGTGTGTATATATCTGTGCACACTTACATTTCTATGTATCTGTGTGCTACATTAAGTAGATTTTAGATAATCTGAGAGGTCTCAAAAGTTGCAGATTGAGTTGGTGCACAGTCTGTATTAGATAACCTTCAGGGGCAACAACCAAATGCACCACTGTTCTCATGACCATGTCTATCGTTATTTGTTCAAAAACAGCATTTGCTTTATTAAAATCCTAAAGTAAACCAAGTGGAATGCCTGAGGACATCATGAACTTAGTACTTTGCAATCGGTATTACTCAAACACTGCCTTCTTGCTAACTTTATTATATTTTAATTTCTATCCATCCACACCTATGACCATCGGTACGACTTATTTGTATTATTGCACTAGCGATCTAGTGAGCTGTTTTCCAGCTGATCAAAAAACAGCCTCTAAATATTTCTTAGCTTTCCCCTGGACAAAAAGATCACCTTGTATAGGTGTCCCCAACCATCAACAACGTTACATACTCTGGTCTTGAAAGTTTCACTCTAGGATTTATCTATTCTAGATTTTCTAGAATAGTTGGTGGATCTCAAATGAAATGTAGAAGACTGCTCAGTTCTATTTCCTCCACCTAAATTGACCTCAGATAAACATTTTATTTATGCTAAGAAAGTTGGTATCAGTTTAGTGTCCAACAACATGGTATTTTAAACAATTGATAAGTTTTCCTCAATCCATTCTTTTTATTAAGATTTAATTGGGGAATTGGGGAAGAGGAACAGCCAAGTTGTTGTCCTTCAGTCTTAGTTGTGGAGGGCACAGCTAGCTCAGCTCCAAGTCCAGTCACCATCCGGCGGTCCATCGGCAGCTCCTGGCCGCTCACCTCAAGGTGCCGAGTTCAATCTTAGTTGCTGGTGGGCATAGCCCACCATCCCATTGGGGAGTCAAATGGAAACCTTGTTGCTAAGAGCACACGCTCTAACCTCTGAGCCATCCAGCCACCCATCAGCAGCTCAGGGCAGCTCAGCTCAAGGTCCCATGTTCAATCTTAGTTGATAGTGGGAACCCACCATCCCATGCAGGGATCGAACCAGCAACCTTGTTGTCAGGAGCCCGAGCTCTCACAGCTGAGCCATCCTGCCACCTGTTGTCAGCTCAGCGGCACCTCAGCTCAGGCGCAGTGCACTGGCCCATATGGGAATTGAACCGGCGACCCTGTTGTTCTGAGATTGTGCTCTTAACCAACTGAACCACTTGGTCGCCCCCCTCAATCCATCTTTTAAGCATCATGTCTTCTACTCTGAGCTGAGCAGGTAGTATTCAACCTAGTTGAAATTAGGCTAAGAGCACTGTTCACGACTTTGGGTTCCTGAAAAAAGAACTCCAGAGCAAGTGCTTTTCCTGAGGCAAGAGAAGGCAAAAATGAAGACAAGTCAAAGTAGGAGGTGACAGTGTTGAAAATGAAAAGATGAATGCAGTCAGAATCTATGGACTTGATTTGATCAGAGGGATTATTCATTATGAATCTGTGCCAACAGGACAGTTAACCACGTTTACTATTTGGAAGTGCTGAAAAGGCTGCTTGAAAAAGTTAGATGAAAATGACCTGAACTTTTCATCAACAATTCATGGCTCTTGCATCACGACAATGCACTAGCTCACACGGCACTGTCTGTGAGGGAGTTTTTAGCCAGTAAACATATCAGTGTATTGGAAACACCCTCCCTACTCACCTGATCTGGCCCCCAATGTCTTCTTTCTTTACCTGAAAATAAAGGAAATATTGAAAGGAAGACATTTTGATGACATTCAGGACATCAAGGGTAATACGATGACAGCTCGGAAGGCCATTCCAGAAAAAGAGTTCCAAAATTGCTTTGAAGGGTGGACTAGGTGCTGGTGTGGGTGCGTAGCTTCCCAAGGGGAGTACTTCAAAGGTGACTGTAGTGATAGTCAGCAATGATATATGCAGCACTTTTTCTAGGATGAGTTCGCAAACTCGATTGTCAGACCTCGTGTGTGTGTGTGTGTGTGTGTGTGTGTGTGTGTGTGTGTAATTGCTGCTCTTTCTACTTCACTGTGCCAGGCCATGTCCAATCTCCCAGAACACAGAACCCAGACTCAAATCCTAAATCTCAACCCCTTGATAGTTCTTTGTACCTTATCATGTTATGCTGTGACCTCCCTGTGTCTCAGGCTTGCTGTTAGAACATGTGAGCTTATGTATAAGATAGAGAGCAGCCAATTTCTTTGGTAAAGCCCTAGAAATGGGGGTCCCCGCTCTCCTCACACTTCCCACTAGAAGGTCAACTGCATGAGAATAGGACCATTGCCCATTTTTGTCCACTATTGAGGCCCTACCATCAGGACAATGCCTGGTATGCATTGTCCAGCATTGAGCTGGTGCTCAAGCAATGCTTGCAGATTGAACAACTCACTCTTCCACAGTTAAAACCCAGCAACAACAGACAGATCATCCACCAGGGATGGAGATCGTAATAAGATCAGGGTTCTCCTCAGATTCACCCATCCATGAGCAAGCATCCGTTGTTCATGTGCTGAGTGGTAAGGTATTGAAGGAGGAAGTGGCAAGAGGCAATGATTAACTACATAATTCTTTTTCCTCCTTGAAAAAAATAGCTGCTTACAAATACTTGGTGTACAATACCCTATAACACTGCCGTCATGCAACACTTTACTATTTCCATAGCACAGGTGAGGAATCAGAGGCTTAGAAGGGTAAGCAATTGGCCAAACTTAATTAATCGAAAAGGGTTTTGAACCCAGATAATCTTATTTCGAACCTGTCACACTAACATTACCTCTATGCCATTAGGCAAAAGGTAGTTAATGGGCACCCACTATATACTGGCCCAGACTTGTCAGACTCAAACTGTCCTTGCAGAGGATTTATAGTCCAAAGCGTCGCCTTCTGGAAACATGTTCTTGGGATCATATGAGCCCAGTGCATCCATGAGGCTCTGAGCATCACTGGGAAGATGGGGGAGCACTTGTTTTCTTAGGAACATGTTTTGTTTCTCAACATGTTTTGTATCTGCTTACATCAGATTACTGTCACCAGAAGAACGGTGAATAGATATTGAATATCAAAATCAACAGAAAAAAACAAAAACAAACAAACAAAAAAAGAATCTATGGACTTGAGACTGAGGAAGTGGTCAGATGTGAGGTATAGGGAAGGTCAAGGGGATCTTGAATACAGGCTGAGAGCCAGAGATGAACCCAGCCCCCTGCAATTCAGACCTTATCACACTATACTCAATTCCTCTAGCACATTGTACATTTTGAGTCCTATGATTATACAGCTCAATCTACATGGACTCTGCTTTCTCAATTTCCTTGCAATTGGAGAACGTTTTCATCTTTCAGGCCTCAACTCAAATGCTACCTGTCCCCAGATTTTCCTGTTGTTACAATGCAATGATTCATTGTCTGCCCTGTGACCTCTGAGCATTTCACTGAAAGCTGTTTTAACTAAGGTATCATTTGTGAACTGCTCCAGACATGCCTATGACCACAGGTACCCCTTTAAAAAGAATGTAAAACGTTTATCTGTAAAGATATATGTGCTCTGATGTTCATTGCAGCTTTATTTACAGTGGCCAAGACATGGAAATAACCAAAGTGTCCTTCGATAGATGATTGCATAAAGATGTGATACCTATATACAATGGAATATTACTCAACCATAGAAAAGAAGAAATACTGTCATTTGCGACAACATGGGTGAATCTTCAGATTATCATGTGAAGTGAAATAAGACAGACAGAAAAAGTCAAGAACCATATGATTTCACTCATATGTGGCATATTGAAAGCAACAAATGAACAAAACAAGCAAACAAACAAAAACTCATAGACACAGATGACAATTTAGTGGTTACCAGAGGGTAAGGGGGGAGGAGATGGTCGCAGAGGGTAAAAGTGGTCAAATATATGGTGATGGAAGGAGTGACTCTGGGTGGTGAACATACAATGTGATATATAGATGATGTATATTAGAACTGTATACTTGAAACCGATGTAATTTTACTAACCAATGTCACCCCAACAAATTTAATAAAGAAAAAGAAAAAGCTGTTCTCATCAATCCCTCCTTCAAGTTTTACCATCCTACCACTTCTCCCAAACACCCAAACCGTAGCCTCTTTTTTTAAACTTTTATTATTATTATTATTATTATTATTTACAGATGTACAAAACAATGCAATAGTTATCTTTTTCACCCCTTATAAAGTGACCATAGCCTCTTTAATTCCTTTCTCCCTAGCCCTAGGTTTTTGACCAGCCTTGGTTTTGAATGTTGACCCTTCATCCTTCTTACTTTGTCATATAAAGACTTGGTAATCCTGTGCCATACAGTTTTTTTTTTTTTTTAGTTGACCTGGAAACTCCATGGAATGAAACTCTTCCTAAGCTTTATGTCCCACAATAGCAGGAAAAAACTTTTAGGCTTTTTCTCTATCTTAGGCTCCTTGGATCCTGGGAGCTAAATTCCAAAGGCCATCCATGAATGAGAAAGAGAGATTAGACATGGAATACAGTAAGCCTCAATAAAAATTCACTGACTGAAAGTGGAAAATAAATTAAATTCCAGTTGTTAATTTTGTTTCTCATAATTTTTGACTTTCAGAAATGTCGCAAATGAAAATAAGAGTAAATGAATATATGTTATAAAATATATTAAACTAATATATGTGACCATAATAAAATCGATTTTGGACTGTTAAAAAGAAACTAAACAAAAAGACATATATTTAAATGCATTTTATATTTAAATACATTTTTATTTTAAAACTACACCAATAGTGGGCCGGCCGAGTGACGCGGTGGTTAAGCACTGGCTTGGGAAGCCAGTGGCCCTGGTTCGGGTCCCACATATGAAAGCCAGTGACACTGCTCTCAAAAACAAAACAAAACAAAAAAACCCTACACCAATAGTTAAGTGGCTTTTTGATTAAGCAGCCACAATAGAGCAGCTGGAGTATTTTCCTCAAGAGTTGTGATCTGAAAAAAATGGAAGAATTTCTAAGTGAAGCAGGTGTAATGTGCCTTATGAATTTTTATTCTACTCATTAAATATTCATAGACCCAAAGTCAACGTGCCAGCAAAATGCCTTGTCCATTTCTCCTGTGTGACCACATCCAACTCTGGGAGAGTTTTGCTCTCTTGGAAACAAATTGCTCCCCTTCTGTGACAAACCCTAAGAAAATTCAGGAACTAAGAAATGCATCTAATAGACATGATGTTTTTCTTGATTAACAAGGTTAAGAAGCTTGTGTGTTTATTGACTTCTACTCCAGACAAAAACAACCATATAGTCTTTTTCGGTTTTACTGTCAGTAGACCAGCCAGGAGATACTGCTCAGGCTTCCTGGTAATTGGAAGTCACACTAAAGCAACAGCATGTACAGCAAATAAGAATATATCATCCTATCTGATTCAGCTCTTGAATTCTTAATGAGAGAAATAACTTCACAATGTAGATTGCTGAAATTACACAACAACTTGTTGGGAAAAGGCAAGCTGTAATTTATTGTTGTTTAGAAAGCTCAAACATATATTTGTCTCAAGGTCATTTTGGAATATCATTTTGTTAATGTGTTTCTACCCCTGGGTAAAGTGACTAAATCAAATATATACTTTTAAACCCATAGCTACCTTAAAACAAAACAGAAAAAAACTGCTATGATTCTGGTCTTTAGATTCTCTTCACTCTTTTCATTTTGCAATGCTTTGACAAACCAACGACTGTGCTGTCAAGTTCAGAATTTAAATAGACTTTCACAAAAAGCTTCACGAACACCAGCTGTAATGTCAGCAACCAACTCCAACTTTATTTTGTCTTTAAACAGAAACCATAGACTCAAGATGGCTCTTGCCAGCCACAGCTTGGGAGGTAGGCTGTAAGGGCGGGTCTTCCCATCTGTGAGAAGATAAACAAAATCACAAGACAAAATGCGTGGCAGAAGAAGCATCTACATCCCTGGGGAGTTAGATTGGTACCTTTTTTTCCCCCCAAAAATAATGTTATTGTTTTTAAATTGTCCTTGTTATGTAATCCAATTTAAGTTGTGTATGACACAAAATTCAACCTCCAAGTGTGAACACATCCTGCTAGTAAGGTCAAGCTGATACCATTTCTTTTTTGCTTTTTTAAAATGTTATTGGGGAACAGTGTGTTTTTCCAGGATTCATCAGCTCTAAGTCATGTAGTTGTTTCAGTCTAGTTGTGGAGGGCACAGCTCACAGTGGCTCATATGGGGATTGAACCGGTGACTTTGGTGTTATGAGGACTGCACTCTAACCAACGGAGCTAACCGGCCACCCCTGATACCATTGCTTTTTGGTGTTGGAAGATTTGTGGAAATTCCAAAAGACAGAACTTCTTCATTAGCGTGGTGTAGGCAGAAAGGAAGAGAGGAAGCAGGTAAGAGATTGAGAAGATGGCAAACCAATAATCCGATGCTGCGTAAAGTTTGCTAGAGGAAAGGACACAAAAAGACAAGACTGAAGAAAGAATTGAGGAACGACAGGAGACACAATAGGGAGAGGAAAGTCAGAGTTGGCAGGAAAGGCAAAAAGCTTTAGGAGCTATATAAATATTTTATAACATATAGGCAGAGCTGATAGAGAAATTCAACTAGGAAAAAAGGAACAAATGAACAAATTATACATTGTGAAGAGGAAAATTGAAATAAAGCATTGAACAAAGTGAAAATGATACACAGACTTTTGTACTGAAGGAAGAGAGACCAAAAAAGATTAAAATATATAGAGCAGTCCCATTTATATTTGTAGAAATACATATATTTTTTATGTCAGTCCATTGTACAGAATAAGGAATTGATGAAAACATGGATGGAGCATCCCTGCTAAGCTTTTTCTCTGCAGGATAGTTACTCTTAGTTGATTCTTAGGTACCATTCCTGCATCTTGGTCATAGACCTGCATGCTTTTGTGTTTGGGAGGGACTTATCACCATTGGGAGGTGATGGTAAGAATTATGTCCTTTCTGATCATAATTCCTAAATGCTTTAGTGTAGAATTGTGTCATCAGTTATGGTGGCCTCTAGAGCATGTGGCTATTGAGTACTTGAAGGAAGCATGGTTACTCCAAATTCAGGTGAGCTGTAGGCATAGAATATCCACCAGCTTTTAAATTATTCATATAGGAATAAGAATGAAAACATCTCATTTGTTTTTTTGTTTTGTTTTGTTTGGTTTTGAGGGCAGTGTTACCGGCCCTCATGTGTGGGACACGAACCGGGGCCACTGGCTTCCCAAACCAGTGCTTAACCACCGTGCCACTCGGCCGGCCCAAGGGTTTTTTTGTTTTTGTGTGTTTTTTTGTTTGTTTTTTTTTTTGAGGGCAGTATCACTGGCCCTCATATGTGGGACCGAACCGAGGCCGCTGGCTTCCTAGGCCAGTGCTTAACCACCACTCCACTCGGCCAGCCCTATCTCATTTGTTTTGATATTCATAGTCTATTGAAATGATCACATACTTGATATAAGAAATAAAAATTAGTAAAATTAGTTCCATTAGTTTCATTTTCCGTTTTTTCTTTTTTTTTAAATTTTATTGGGGAACAGCCATGGTCGTTGGTTACACATTGCTTTCATGCTACAATGGCATAGTTGACACTTTTAGGGAGGGCGCAGCTCACAGTGGCCAATGTGGGGATTGAACCGGCAACCTTGGTATTACCAGCAGCACTTTCTAACCAACTGAGCTAACCGGTCACCCTTCATTTTCCTTTTTTAATGTGGCCATTAGGAAAAAAATTTTTTTTTTTTTAAGATTTTATTGGGGAATTGAGGGAGGAGAACAGCGTTGGGGAATCGGGGAAGGGGAACAGACAAGTTGCTGTCTTTTTGTTCTTCGGTCTAGTTGCGGAGAACGTTGCTTCACTGGCCCATGTTGGTATTGTCATTGCGTTCTTACCGGATGAAGCAGATCAATCGCTGGCCTCTGGATGGTGGCTCACCGCGGCCATTGGCAGCTCACGCTGGCTGCCGGCCACTCACTGTAGCCTACGGCAGCCCACTGCAGCAGGGGCTGCAGCCTACACCATTGCTGGGGATCGCACAGCCACTGTAGAAGGCAATGTCACTGTCCCTCATATGTGGGATCCACACCGGGGCCGCTGGCATCCCAAAACCAGCTCTCAACCACTGCGTCACTCGGCCGGCCCGAATAATTTTAGATTACCTATGTGGCTCACATTCGTGGCTTGCACGATAATTCTATTGGGCAGTGGTGGTGTAGAATGTAAGAGAAGATGGGAATTTGACCTTTGTGCATACTGAGTTCTATTCCCAGTCAGGTGTTACATCGTCAGTCTGAAATATGGCATGTTTTATACTGATATGGGTTTATCCAAGAGGATGCACATTAGAAAATATTGGTTTTGTGAATGACAAAGGTAACAATTTTTGTAGAGAGAAGACTGTGTGTTTATGGAAGTTTCATGATTCAAGGGTATATTTTAAGCAAATGAAAGAGGCAGGAGCTGAAAATTAACCAGCTCATTTGATTTTTCAGCAGCAGTTTGATCTTAGCATCCGTATTGTGAATTTGGCCTTTTGATTTCATCTATTGTTTTGTTTCTTGCTGGCAATGTCTGCTGAATGGGGCATAGCAATAATCATTAAGCTTTGATTAAAATGGGGGGCTGAGCTCATAAGGAACTTTATATATCAAAGCCATCCCAGTTTTCCTTAAATAATATAACCAAACAGATCTAAAAGATTTGTTGAAAAATCTGTTCAGGCATTGATTTATGGGCGTTATCTTACTTTAGCTGTGTGCATTTGTATTCATTGATAGGATTCCCGAGTGTTGCCAGGATAAAATTGGAAGAATAACATTATCTGTATAGTGACACCCCAGTGTGTCATGTATTTTTTATGTTGTGATGAACCAAGAACCATGCTCTCAATGATATGGAAAACCCAGAGTTTTTCTGGTTTGCACATGCAAGAAATTTTTTTCCTTGTAAAGCTGACAATACTCAATAAAATGCCTTTGAAATCAAAGTGAGGTTTTCTAACACAGAATGCATCTTCTAATGATATAGACAGGCACAAAAGTAGATAAATGCATAAAAAGGGTGCACTGTGGGATACCAAGAATGGAAGGCTTCATGAAGATTATAATCTAATAGGAGAGATCTACTTCCTAACCATGCAAAGTTAACTATTAGTATTAGTATGGCTGTAAATGCTGAGGGAAAATGGAGTGTTAGGATAGAAAGTGCAGCTAGAGGTCACGGGAAGGACAATTTCCTAACAAAACAGTGTGCAGTAGTAAAGAGAATGAGGAATTTTCAGTCCAGGGGTCTGGGATGAAGTTAAGGTTCTATTACTTCAAAATCTGAGTAGATGACCTTATCTGCCTGAACCTGGGGGCCCAGGGTTGTGGGTCCTTTGGGTTTATCCTCCTATGATAATACTCCGATGGACACAATTCATATCCTTGTACTTCTTTAAGTATCACTAAGTGAAGGTTATGTGCATTCTGTTAAAATCTGGGACAGTAGAGAGAAGGGACAGGCCAGAGGAAAACAATAAAATATGTACTATCTAAAATACCCTCTACTCACATCCTCTGATCATTTTTTTTTCCAATAGAGAATTTCCAAAGGTTCTTTTTAATTATATAGAATATGGTATTTGATCATATGACCAGCCTTTCCTGCCTCATCTTCAACCTCTTCCTTCTCTCATCTACAGTTTCCCATTCCCAAAGTCTCCCTTATTCCTATGTTAAGCAGAGCAATTTAGTTTGTGTTTTGTTTTTTTTTAATTGGGGAACAGCCATGTCATGGGTTACACATTGCTTTCATGCTACAATGGCATAGTTAACTCTTTTAAGCCGAGTGCAGCTCACAGTGGCCCATGCGGGGATCGAACCAGCAAACTTTGGTGTTCGCAGCACTATGCTCTAAGCAACTGAGCTAACTGGCCACCCCAATTTAGTTCTACTTTTGACTCATCCTTAGCTCATCTCAGCTGAGCATGCAGAAAGGTGTATCGGATTCAGCAGAGGGAAGGAAAGTAGCAATAGAACTCAAAAGGCCAGCGAGATATTTAGCCAAAGACAGTTTTCAGCATTCTTCGGCTATCTTTTACAAGAACAATTTTCCACCCCAAAAGAGGTAAATGACATAATTTTGATTTTAAACATTGCATATGATTAGATTCTTCAGTCAGCTGAATTAAATGTCACTTTGCTTAGCACAACTCATGGAGTCAATATAAACGGTGGCCAGTATAAAGGACGCATGAAGTCAACAGGAATGGGGGCCAGTAGAAAGGTTGTGAAAGGACTGTACTTTTGAGGGTCTTCCCTTTCTTCTGTTATCCTTCTCATGCAGTATTTGCATGATCCCCATCATCCTTTATAAGCATGTAGACTGAGGTGCATTGAACAGGCCTTGTATTTATTTATTCTACTGGGCTGTCGGAAAAGTCATGATGCATTTTTGCAATGAAAAACATAGAAAAAATGCATCATGCCTTTCCAACAACCCAATAATACAAATAGCACATTCTTGTGTGATTCTGTGATAGAGTTTTCTAATAAGCACTCATCCTGAGACATTCACCAAATGTACATAATGCTGTTGCCCAGGTCTCAGCCTCCTTGTCTGTAGGACTTTGTCATAAGCATCAAAAATTGGATCTCAAAATTGCTTCCTTTGGTCTATTTGAACGCTGGATGCGGTATAAATTTAGAGTACTTTTATCAATTATTTATACCTGTCTGAAGCAATCTTATTTAATCCTCACAACAATTCTATAAGGCAGGGCCTTAAATTAGTCACATTTTACCAATAAAAAAAATGGAGGATCTGAGCAGCAAAGTCCTCTGTTCAATGTCACACAACTGGTAGGTAGCAGAGCCAGAATTCAAAATCAGGTGTCCGAGCACAATTTTCCTTCTCACTGGATGGGCTAGGAAAGACTAGACAGAGAAGATGGCACTGGAGCTGGGTTTTGAATAATAATGAACAGGATTCAGATAGACAGAAATGCATGGAGACGGAAGTTCAGAGACAGTGTTTCTGATTGAGAGCACCACAGCAAAAAAAAGCGTCATCGGGAGATGATGCATCGTACAAGTCTGTGATGACACTTCCAGGAAATTAGTTCGCAACAAGATATTTTCAATCATGAGCCTGAGATTACTGGCAAGCTATATTTAACTAGCTCCTGTCAATCACAGTCTTACATATGAATCTACAGCTACAGATCTTGTCATACCAAATAACTTCAAGACTGCAGATGAGGCTTAAAGCTATTTTTTTTTTTCATAAAAAGATTAACTCTTTGAATCATGAAGTTAAGTAAAAAAGAAAAAAACAAAAACAGTATCAGGTAAAATCAGAAAATCTAGAAAGCACTAAAATTACTAAGAAAAAATGGAATTTTCCTTTATAATAGCTTTCATAATAAAACTAGTTAAGAGAACATTAGTGCTTTTGATAAATATTGACAAATTGCCTTATATAAATGTTGTACTTTATATGAGAATACTCCTTTCATCACATTATCATCAACACCTGTTTTTAACCATATATCATTGTTAGTGGATGCCCACTGACTTCTTGAACAAAATTGACTGAACTCAAACATTTTATTAATGATCGTGGGATAGCATTATAAACTACAATCGCTTTTCTTGGTTATTACACAATGATGGCTTATCCGGACACTAAGTAGCCTTAGAAAATATTTTTAACTTTTTTGCATGACATATTTATGGTTTTCCTGTATTATTCATTCTAGTCAGGCTGTCAAAATCCTCTCTTTATAACCCCCTTCTACTTTCGATCTGCTGCAGCTTATTAAAGCTTATTATAATTCTGTCTAAAGTTCAACTAGCTCTGAGAGCCTGGAATATTTCCTCATAAATAAACTTATGACATCTTTTTGGGCTACTGAAGGCATTTGTTTGTTTATTTACATCGTTGTTTTCATATATATTCTGAAAAGTTAATGAAGCTACAGATGTGAGAGCTAGATAAGGAGGGACAGCCATAGGTATTCCAGAGCAAAATCATTAAAGGTACTTTTAAGATGAGCTGTAGCAGACAATCCTTTCAATCAAAGCACAGGAAATGAAGAGAATTAATATTTTATTCATGTGTTCCATATTAAATCAACTCTGAAGTATTATAAAGTCATGTGTTAAAACTGTAAATTAAAAAAAATTTTAAAGTCATAAAATAAATACATGAAATATATGGTGTGAAAGTAGACAACCATTTCATCATATTCCAGAAGTAGTCTGGAACTGTGGTTAAGAGTATGAACCAGCTAGATTCACTGGGTTTGAAACTCAGTCTCTCTGCTGTATGACATGGAAGAAGTCACTTCATCGCTCTATGCTTTAGCTTCCACTTTAGCTTTCACATTTGTAAAATGGAGATAGTTAAATACTACCTATGTCTTAAGGTTTTTGGGAAGATGAAATGAATTAATATATATGCATAAAAGTAAGTGGAACACCACTTGGTATATAATGAATGCATTTTAAGCAAGGCCTTTTATTCATATGAAAACGGTTTTACATTTCTTTTGTTTTTGTTTTTAATGTGTAAACAAAGTTCATCTATGAAATTTGTATACATGGAAAACACTAGAAGCTCTATAAAGTGTCTTTCCTTGTCTTGTTTGTTACCTTAGTTGGACCCGTAGGAGCTTGGTGTATGTTTGCTGAAAGAATGACTGAATGTGGGCTGGCCGAGTGGCTCAGTTGGTTAAGAGTTGGCTTCAGAATGCAAGCTCTGAGCAGCAGGGCCGCCAGTTCGATTCCCACATGGTACAGTGATGTTGTGCCCGAGCTGAGCTGTCGCTGAACTGTCGCTGAGCTGCCAACAGGTGGCAGGATGGCTCAGCTGGTCTAACAACAGGATTGCCTGTTCAATGGTGGGCTACACCCACCCACAACTAAGACTGAACTCGCTCGGCACCTTGAGCTGAGCTGCCATCCGGATGGCTCAGAGGATAGAGCATGCGCTCTTAACAACAAGGCTGCTGGGTTTGACTCCCACATGGGATGGTGGCTACGTCCACACACAACTAAGATTGAACACAGCACCTTGAGCTTAGAGGCCATGAGCTGCAGATGGGAAGCCAGATGGCGACTGGCGCCCTGCACAACGAAGATTGAAAAACAACTTGACTGGTCCCCTCCCCCAATACCCCAACCCTGTTCCCCTCCCCTAATTCCCCAATAAAATCTTAAAAAAAAAAAAAAAAGAGTGACCGAATCTTGGTTGAAAAATTATAATTTTAGATGTACCAGAGAGCAATGCCATTGTAGATGGTGGAGTAAAATTATTTCTCTTATAGTTAAGAGTAAAGTGTCAGTGTTGTCAGGGCCAGATTCAATTATGATGAGTTTTGTGATAAATACCTTGGTCTTTGGAAGACCATTCCTTGGTATTTAACTGAACTTGATGATGCATTAATGCCAAGAATGACGAGACAGCAACGATGTTTTAATTAAATTGTTCATTTTGTCATTAGAAAAGAATGTGATAGATGGAAGGCAATACAGGTCTATTATACAGGTCCTGTTTTGACATCTAATATTTCCAATATATAAGGGAAAATTTTGTAGGAGACATTGCAAATTATAGCAAATGGAAATCCTTAGGCTGTTTCTTTCTGATATCAATACAATTATCCAAAGAGTTTTTAAAAACTTACTCAAACATATGTAAGGTAAACCCTATTAGTTTTTTGTGTTTTTTTTTAATACAAGCGTCTGACTTAATCTTTGATTGCCATGGCATCCATTTCAAAGAGTCACCAACTTCGGGTGGCCAGTTAGCTCAGTTGGTTAGAGTGTGGTGCTGATAACACCGATGCTGGTTCGATACCCGCATGGGCCAATGTGAGCTGTGCCCTCCTTAAAAAAAAGAGGCATCTACTTCCAAAAAGGCTATCTCCAAGCCACACACCTAGATGAAGGGCCCGGCCACTTCACCTCACTTAGTCTCCTTTGTTTAGAGATCTTGGTTGATTTTAGCAAGTGGACGTTTGGGCAGCTTGTTTTCTGTTTCTGTTCTTTTTCTCTCTTTCCACACTTGAAATTACTACTGCTATGTTTTAAATTAACCAGTAATGAGTGAGCCCTGAAAACCGTAGGCTCTCGTTTGCAACCCCCAAAGAAGTAAAACCCCAGGACTTCATTGCTTTCTCTATCCACTGCCTTGCTGTGTGGCCCCAGGTGTGCTGTGTAACTTCTGAGTCTTGCAAATAATAAAACTGTGTCTTTTCAAAGTTTCCTGACAGTTATTATTGAAGGGCATCTTGCAATCCTAATGTGAACCACAAGGGTTGGTCCAGCCATAGCATTGTGCTGAGACCAGCACAAAACAGTATAACAGTGTATTAACTGTGAGCTGTACCTCCTTAAAGAAAAAAGAAAAAAGAATCATCTACTTCCAAAAAGGCTATCTCCAATAAACACATTGCTAGCCACACACCATGAAAATACCATAATTACAGGTAGAACAAAAAGGTTAGAGAAATTTTGCAATGACATTTAAAGTCAAAAGCATACAACTTTAATACATAAAAGATGTGTGTGGGAGGAAAAGTACACATAACAAGAAAAATGGATGAAAGACACATGTAAATATGAAATAAACAAATACACATGGTCAACAAATCTCACTAGTAATAAAAACACAAATTACAATAACAGTTACATCCCACGGAATTGGCAAAGTTTTTAATGATAAATATACAATGGTGATGAAATCATGGGAAGTAAGCACTCTCACATCCTGCCGGTGGTGACATAAATTGGTGCACTCATTGCACAGACTTATTTAGCAAAAAGTCATTTCTTAAAAATGCTCATACCCGGGCCAGCAGAGTGGCACATTGGTTAAGAGCTGGTTTGGGATGCCAGTGGACCCGGTTAGGATCCCACATATGAGGGCCAGTGACATTGCCCTCTACAGCTAACAACAGCTCCACCCGGAGCTGGGCTGTGCGAGCCCCGGCGACCGCATAGCTGCAGCCCCTGCTGTTGTGGGCTGCCATAGGCTACAGTGAGTGGCTGGCAGCCAGCGTGAGCTGCCAATAGCCACGGTGAGCGACATCCAGAGGCCGGCGACTGATCTGCCTCACCCAGGAAGAGCGCAATGATGA
Source organism: Aselliscus stoliczkanus (assembly GCA_033961575.1). NCBI lineage: Eukaryota > Metazoa > Chordata > Mammalia > Chiroptera > Hipposideridae > Aselliscus > Aselliscus stoliczkanus. Next base: position 26,189,851 of record CM066737.1, read on the forward strand.
TACCAACATGAGCCAGTGAAGCAACGTCCTCCGCAACTAGAATGAAGAAGAAAAGGACAGCAACTTGTCTGTTCCCCTTCCCTGGTTCCCCAACGCTGTTCCCCTCCCCCAATTCCCCAATAAAATCTTTAAAAAAAAATGCTCATACCCTATGACACAGGAAGTTTAGTCTCATAATATATTCTATGAAAATAACTGCACAAGTAGGCACCTATAAATATGCAAGTATATTTATCATATAATTTGCTTCTAATATTGAGGAAATTGATAGTGATTTAAGTGATGGCTTGATTGGCTTTGGACCAGTTAAATAAATTGAGATATATAATATACTAAGAATACTACATCATTTGTTAATTATTTATTATATGCTGTTTGTTTTATTTGCTTTATTTCATTTATTCCTCACCAAAACACTAGGGCATAAAATAAATAGACAGTCATTATGTCCCTATATTGCAAATGAGAAAATTGATGATCAGAATAAGTGACTTGTCCAAAAATTCAAAATTAGGTCTACCAAATTCCAAGACTCAGGCTCTTAATATTATGCTATATTGTAATATCTGGTAGGTTGTAAAGAAGTTAAAATGTCAGAGTGCTAAGTAGTGAATACATATGATTGCATTTTAATATATACATATACAGCTCCATGTGGTGGTGTTATAGGGAATTTTCATACCCTAATTTTGCACATATGTATTCAAAAAATACATTTGTTCATGTAATTTTTAAAGTTCTATTTTCAAACGAATTGACTTGTTTAACTTAATTGCTAAATTGCTAGAGGCATATTTAGGAACTCAATTAAAACCAAAGATCATTCTAGGACAAGAGAAAAGTATGTGTGTGTGTGTGTGTGTGTATACATGCATGAGTGTATACTGCAATGATTGTAATGGAAAGTCTGTAGCTAACTTTTCCAGTTAGTGGTGTTGGGGAGGAAACATGTCTCCTTTACTCTTCTGGGTTCTTCTGCTGGTATAAGAATTAAATTGATAGGAGACAGATTAACAGGATAAAATCAAATCTAATTTTGTGGGTACAAGGGCTCCATAAGAATAGGAGGCCCATGGGCTAGCCGAGTGGCTCAGTTGGTTAAGAGCTCGCTCAAGAGTGCGAGCTGAGCTCTGAGCAACAGCAGTTCGATGCCCAGCTGGAGCTGAGCTGCCGCTGAGCTGCCGCTGAGTTGCGGCTGAGCTGCCAACAGGTGGCAGGATTGCTCATCTTAAAAAAAAAAAAAAAAGAATATGGACCCAAAGACAATGGCAATTGAAGCTTATACACCATCCAGAGCTAAGGAGAAGCGGGTAGGGGTCTGGGACTCCAAAAGGGAGGGAGAAAATTTACAGGTAAATGGGAAGAGCAAATGTTTGGTAAACAAATGTTTGCCAGGCCATGCAGAGACAAAGGGATACAGAGATTGTTTGAACAAGCAGGCCCCACTGAGCAGGCCCCACTGAGCACCCCACAGCTTACCATACCTAGCCCATACTTTTTGAAGTTATCTCTGGAGATAGTTCTTCTCCCTGGACACTGTCCTCTATCTAAATTCTTTTAGGCAGTTAAAGAGGAGGTAAAAAGCCTTTCCTTAGTCTTTTGTTTCTTGAAAATAATCAGTCTAAAATTATTCTCATACCAAAGAGACATATTTTTGGGTGGCAAAATTCTGCTACCCTCGGTAGCTAATGTGTTCCGCTAAGTTTATTTCGATAATTGAAATAATTCACTTCTTACACAGAACAGCTCTATCCTGTGATGTATGAAAGCCTGTCAAAAGTGAATACAGTTAAGTGGAGCATGGTTTCACACAGTCAACACTACACTCAATTTCAAATTTGCCCTTTGTTTACCATAATCTGAATGAAATAATTTTATAATGATGATAAGAGTGAAATCGCTGTTCCTCTTTTGATCATTAGGTTGCCAAAGAAATCATCATAACATTTAATTCATAAACTTAATTCAATTAATGTTTATGAAGCATATGCTCTGTGCCAGATAAGGGAGAAAAAAAAAACATACAGTTCTTTCCCCTGTGAAGCACACTGTCTGGTGATAGAAAGGGTTGTTTCATGCAAATTCATCATGTAGTAAAAAATATATTATGGACAGTTGAAAAACGATTAAATAAAAGACATTCATTTTTTAAATTTGGTTATAGTTACTAGCTGTCAGAAGGTGTGGTCTGGGCTCAGAGCAGGCTGCCCCAAATATCCCACAATGTCATATTGATGACTTTGAATTCAAGTTACCTGCGAAGCAGCTGGTGCAAGAATATGTTGGGGGATGACCGGTTAGCTCAGTTGGTTAGAGTGTGGTGCTTATAACACCAAGGTTGCCGGTTTGATCCCCTGGTGGGCCACAATGAGCTGCGCCCTCCCTAAAAGTGTCAACTATGCCATTGCAGCATGAAAGCAATGTGTAACCAATGACCATGGCTGTTCCCCAATAAAATTTAATTAAAAAAGAAAGAAAGGTCACATTTGCTTAGAGCTCTATTTGAAAAAAAAAAATAAAAAAAGGCATGTTGACCCTCTGTTGTCTCCTTGAATGCAGGACATAAATCTCCCCTGCGAAAGGTGCTCTCTTGGGGGGGCGGGTAGGTGTTGAGAGTTATCATTAAAGATTCCAGGACTGAAAAGCCTATATAAACAACTCTTGTTACTTCTTTACTAATTTACTACCCAAGTCCAAACTTTGTTTAGCTTTCTCACCAATAAACACTCAAACTTTAGTTTTTTGTCCTGTTAAATCTTCACAAATTTCTTGTGTTCTAACAAAGTATAAAAAACTGGGCTAGTTTGATCATTTCTCTGAGTATCATTTATGATCTCCTGTGTGCACACATTAAATTGGTTTTTCTCCTGTTACTCTGGTCATTTTATTTTATTTTATTTTATTTATTTATTTTTTTTAGGGCAGTGTCACTGGCCCTCATATGTGGGATCCAAACCAGGACTGCTGGCGTCAAGTCAGCTCTTAACCACCTCGCCACTTGGCCGGCCCTACTCTGGTCATTTTAAATTTTAATATTTGTCCAGCAAAGGTAATTTAGGAAATATAGAGGGGGGTGGAATTTTCCCATGTCCCAACAGTTTCAGTGAGACAGCCAGGAGACTTCACTGGCTGTTAAACTGCTTCTCCCTGAAACTGCTAAAGGTAAAGAGATCCTGGGCCATCTGACAAGGGTCAGCAGAAAGTAATGGTTTTTTTTTTTTTACCAAATCAGCCTCCTGGAATCTCTATGTGCAGGGGCAAATGGAAATGAAAAGTGGTGAGGATTATTATTCTCTCTCTCAATTTAGATTAGTAGGAGAAAATACTTGTGATACCAGTTCCTTGGGCATAAGCCACTTTGGTGAATGTTTGGGATAAGTATTCTTGTTTTCTGTTGATCCCGTCCCCTCCCAGGGATGAGCAGTGTTTTCTTTTGTGTATTTTTTTCCAGCAGCCAGAGGATGCATATGCATCTAGCAGACAGCCTATAAGGCTATGGATCTGAACTTGGGGAATCTAAAAACTATTCTGCTCAAAGGGGGATAAACAGGTAATTCCTTGTGTTTTGGAATACCAGTTTAAAACAGGGCCCGCCATCTTTCTTAGGCTAACTCAGGGAGTAAATTTTCTGGGTTTTGTGAGGGCTGACACCTCTTGCGTCTCTGATTAAGCCATAAAAAAGTTATTAGTTTAACTACTGAGCTTAATGACCCTACCTTGCCAATGGCCAAATGATGGATCCTTTGAATTGCAAAAATCTCTAGATTGAAAAGAAAAAAAAAATTAGAGACCTCTCATATTGGTATAACAGCTAGCCATGAAGACTCCCTTAATAAGATGGAAAGACAGAAATTAGAACAAAAATTAAAGTCCAATCAGACCGCATCTATTTGCCTTCATACACTGGCAGATATTGAAAAATAAAATGGGGACATTGGAAATACAGCCATCTGGCACTTAACAAGAAAAAAATAGAAAAAAATTAATATAATAATCAGACTTAGGAACTCCTTAACAAGGTGAAAGAAAAAAATTAGACTTAAAACAAAAATCCAACATAAATTCCTCTTCTTAAAAACTGCCCTTTCTCCTCATCAATTCCCCAGGCATTTCTATCAGAAAATAAATCAGCTGGAAGCCAGTAGTCAAGAATGAACAGAAGACAAATCTCTCCAAAACCAGAAATATAACTCTAGGAGCAATTCAAAGCCCACCTATACTTTCCAACCCCCAAATCTCCTCTATTTATCTCAAAATGTTTGCAAATATCATAAAAGCTGAGGACATTAAAAACAGAACTGTCTTACACTTACAAAAAAAAGGAAACATTTAAACATCAGTGACCCTGAAGCTGCTGGAAAAACCACAACCCAAAAAATCTCACATCCCTTTCTCTGTCTCTTGTAGTTATAAATTTTATCCTGTTTAAAATGTAAATACCCCAGGAGATAACCCACAATCACTGGAGGTTAAGCCAAATTAACTCAATTGGTAGAAACTGAAACCAAAAGGGGAAAAAAGGTCTTTTAAAAAGTGTCCTACATAAAAAACTAAATAAAATTTTCAGATTATAAAAAAAAATTAAAAATTAAAAAATAAATAAATAAAAGTGTCAGGCCGGCTGAGTGGCGCGGTGGTTACGCGCTGCCTTGGGAAGCCGGTGGCCCTGGTTCGGGTCCCACATATGAGGGTCACTGATACTGCCCTCAAAAATAAATAAATAAATAAATAAATAAATAAATAAATAAATAAATAAAAGTGTCCTACATATTGTGGACACATCAGCAAATAAAACATAGTTCTTGGACCCACTTCGCTCACGGTCTGTTGTGTAATCACGAAATGATGAAATGATTAACAAAAGAATTTTTGTGAAAGATGTAGTGGAGCCTTAGTTATTTGAAGTGATGGGGGAGGAGCTAAAAAAATAATTCTTTCATCTATGGAAAACAGAATGTGATGAAATGAGGAAATTGCCCTCTAGAAAATGTTTTAATGAACCAGTACATTGAATATTATTTCCTGTTTTATTTCAACACCATTTTCATGCTTAAATCTGGGCCAAGTTCTTCTCAGAGGCCAAAGCTGCCACTACAGGTATCACAATGTCACCATCATGTAGTCCAAATGTTTCCTCCTACCTTGAAATTCCTGAAGGATTTTCCCCTGAGTCAGGAAGTACAAGTCAGAAATCAGTCATGTAAGTGAGCTTGTCCTGGTAATCGGTTATCCACAATTTTTTTTTTTTAAATTTTATTGGGGAACAGCCATGGTCATTGGTTACACATTGCTTTCATGGCATAGTTGACTCGTTTAGGGAGGGCGCAACTCACAGTGGCCCAATTCTGGGATCAAACACGAAACCTTGGTATTATTAGCATTACGCTCTAACCAACTGAGCTAACTGGTCACCTCCGGACATTCTCACTTTTAAATCAGAGTCTCAAGATCCACAGTGTTTCTCCAAGAAACTCCTTGGGTAAATTTTAGACCTCATGCTGGCATTTTGGTACCTGAGAACCAATGTTTACAGTTTATAGTTTATGGTTATAGTTTATGGTGATGGCTATAGGTTATGGTTATAGTTATGGTTTAGGTTCATTGTTTGTGGTTCATAGTTGTAGTTTAGTATTTATGGTTAGGCTTTATGATTATGTGGCAGGGGGCCCTAGGCAAAGGCTTTCCCAGACCACGTGGTCACCAAGGATTTCACGCTGTAGCAGGGAACTTCAAAGACATTCTTAGACCATATGGTCATTAAGACATCCACATTTAACACTTCCGAATTCCTACCTCACCCAGGAGCCAGTCAGGAACTGGCACAAGGCAACATGTTCTAATAATAAATCTTAGCTGTCAACCTACAAACCTCAGGGTATATAGCCCCGAGTCCCGCTCGAGTCGGGGCTCAGCCTCTGGATGTATATCCGCTGAGCCAGCACCGGCATCAATAAACGCTGCTTTCCGAGCCTTGGTGTCTCGTCTCTCTGTCAGAGTATCCTGCAACAGTTAGGGTATTATAGTTTATGGTTCATAGTGACGGCTATGGTTTATGGTTGTAAGGTTTTACGGTTTCGGTTAAGATTTAGATTTAGGCTTAGGCTTTCACGTTTAGTGTTTAGGTTTTAAGGGTTAGGTTTCAGGGATGTGGAATCTACGGACTGAATTACTACAATTGAAGATCTCAGGAAAGCAAAACTCAACATGGCCCTCATCACTCTCTCTGGCCTTCTTGCAGACTTCATCTGTTGTTTCTAAACAATGAAATGGTTGTGATGATGGGTTAGAAATGGATAACAAAGGAAAATCATTTATGTCAGCAACACCCTTTGCCTGAGCTGTTGCAAGTGCCACACTCTTACTCCTAATCTTGCTCTAGCTCCTTTCCCTCAGGAGCTTTCTTACTTTCAAGTCCATTTGTCAGACTAGTAAAATTTTCAGACTCCTTAATCCGTTTTCCTAGGCAATAAAGTTAAAACTCTTTATTATGCCTAATGCCAACCTCTCCAGTCTTAACTCTCACCATCTTTTTGGGGGGTACCACAGGCTCTGCCTGAGTCTACCCTCCTGCGACCACTTACCAATCTTTCATTACTTAGTTTGATGGTTATTTGATGCTACCCCCAAATAAAGTTAATGTTTTACTCCTTTGTAACCCCACCCTCTGTCTACATTTATTTATAAAACGTTGATCCTCTCTATTCAACTAATAGCTCCATACGGGGAAAGATTTTTTCTTCGGTGTCTAAAAAAAAACTGGTCGTAGCATTACAGCTACAACATAGTTGGTACAGAGTAGATTTTTTTTTTTAAGCTGAGCCATCCTGCCACCTGTTGGCAGCTCAGTGGCAGCTCAGCTCGTGCTGGGCATCAAACTGCTGTTGATCAGAGCTCAGCTCACACTCTTGAGCGAGCTCTTAACCAACAGAGCCACTTGTCCGGCCCTCAGAGTAGATTTTTATTGAATAAATTAATGAATATCCTGAGCAGATACTGACTGAATATACAATTTTGGCGTAAAGGATTGTCTATGCAGGGAAAGAAGAAAAAAAATTCTGGATCTATCTGTATAAGCAAAGTTCTGAAGGAAAAAATATAAGATCATACTAGAGTATCCTAAGGCAAAATTTGGAACCCTGAGAAAATTTTTAAAATGTAGTGTGATAATCAGAGGAAAATAGGCCATAATAGGTTTATTTTTCTTTTTTGTATGTAAATCTTCACATGTCAAGAGAAAAGAGCAGATAAAATTGAAAGGATCATGGTTTTGGGAAAATAGTGAAAATAATTGCTTCATATTACTCAGGTAGTAATAAGAAATGATCATCTGGCAATCGGAGCACAGCTCGAGGCTTATTTCTTCACACAGTGCAAGGATTTCAGATGCAATTATGAAGGACACCCCAAATTGATGTTTTCTCCATTAAAGACCCTGTACATGCAACAAGGAAATCAAATCATTCCCTTAAATGCTTTGGTATGAGGATATTGGCAATGAAAAGACGGAACTAACTCCTTGTGAAGGGGAGGAAATGGGCATTTTGTCCTCACATATTGGTGAATAAAACCACTGGCAGGTTGTGCTATAAGCCCCAATGATAAGATGCCTGTCAGTGTGGCATCTGCATTCTAAAACAAAGAAATGATTGCATTTAAAAGGTGAGACTGGAAATGTTTATTATACACTTCTTTCACTGTTGTTGGTACTATTTGGGCATCCACATTTGACCATGACTTAAACAGGAGTACTTCATGGAAGACATAGGCAAAAAAATAAATAAATAAAATAAAATAAAAAAATAATAATAACCTTGCCCTCATCTAGTAGAAGGAGTTAAGCAAATAAATGAGTAAAATACATAGCGTATAACTTGGTGACACAGGGGGGAAAATAAAGAAGAGAGAGAGGAGCAGAGGAGAGTGCAGGGTGGGGGTTACCTTGCAGTCCCAGAGCCATACACAGATTAGAATCCTGAGAAGTCCTAGCCCTCATATAGTAATTATTGTAAATCAAGAAAATAGGGAGGGCCAGCCGAGGAGTGGCGTGGTGGTTAAGCGCTGGCTTGGGAAGCTAGCGGCCATGGTTCGGTCCCACATATGAGGGCCAGTGACACTGCCCTCAAAAAAAATAAAAAAATAAAATAGGCATCATACGTTTGTCTTGATAATCTCAAGGTAAACAATAGACAGGAGGTTGTGATGTTGATGAGAAAGGAAGTGGTTCTTATTAGAAATGCACAGAGTTCTTGGGTATCCTATCTTTTTTATAAATTAAATTGATTGGGGTGACAATGGTCAGTAAAATGACATCGGTTACAAGTGTACAATTCTATAATACATCATCTATATATCACATGGTGTGCTCACCATTTCATTCCTGTAGCAGATATGTGATGCAGAGCCACTGAAGTTAGGGATGACCCCTTGGTCAAATTTAAAAAGTCTGGAAGATAGGGTATTGGAAGAAAACATACTGCTAAAACTTTGTTATTGCTGGTGATATAATTCCATTCCAGATTTTCAAACTTCAAATAAGAGGTCTTCCAATTCAAAAATTGTCTTCATTGACACAAAAGCTGAGTGAAAGACATGAGAAATGGTCGTGGGGGGAGAAGACCTTGGGGCATGCTACTTCTGTGTTCCTACGGGTCCTTGCTGACAGTGAAAATAAGTGTGAATAGAATTGATGGAAAATTTTCACAGATTTCTTTAGTGTGAGAGAAGTCCATTACTAAAGTTGCATCAGCAAAACCCATAACTTATACTTTCTATCTAGTCCCTATTACACTCTAAGCACATAATTTGGGGGATAAGTCTCAGGAATCAGGTAGGTGAAATAATACATTTTATTCTCTATCCAAGTGCACCCAGACTTGACAGTTTAGGAAAAGAAATGGCGCATGCAACCAAATAACTAAAAAACTACCATTGAAGGAGACAGGATACCTTTTTGAGCAGCTACAATTTTGGAAGGCCCTTGAGAAACTTCAGGATAGTGAAATACTGATGTAGTTCTCTTTAACTTAGGAGATTTTATTATTTTCATGAACCTGTGTATGAAATGAAGGTGTCATTCATGAAGCTGTCACAGGGACCTATAGCAGGCAACAACCCAGGACTGCTTGATGATGTAGATTTTTGACCAAGATTTATGAAGTTCCAAGAAATTACTTTTCCTACATTTCACAATCTTTTGCCATTTTCAGCTTCACTTCCACATAACCCACCACCACGATCCCTCCCATTATCAGGAGAGATGAGGTGGAATTTGTACCGTTGCAACTTCAAAAACGCTCAGTTGATAAATGTTTGTTGTTTCATGAGCACCTGACCTCTGATGAATTAGCACTGTAGCTTTCTTCATCTTTACAGGTTATCTTTTTTTTTTTTTTAACTTTTTTGGGTAACAGTGTGTTTTTGCCAGGACCCATCAGCTCCAAGTCAAGTCGTTGTCCTTCAATCTAGTTGTGGAGGGCACAGCTCAGCTCCAAGTCCAGTCACCATTTTCAATATAGTTGTAGGGGGCAAAGCCACCATTCCATGCTGGAGTCGAACCAGCAACTTTGTTGTTAAGAGCATGCGCTCTCACCAGCTAAGCCATCTGGCCACCCTCTTTCTAGATATCTTGACACTTGCATTTCTTCTTCATGTACAGAATGATGACAAGACTAGAGATAACCTACATAGTAACTAAGAAAATGGTGAAAATCATCGTAGGCCGAAGGAAGGTAGGTTATTAGGGAATGGCTTGTTTTACTGGTTAAGAAAGTGCAGGATAGAAGGGTATGGTATTGCTTTATGCAGGAGCAAATGACTCCAGAGCTATGATACTTCACGAAACATCCAGAATTCTCTTCAAGTTGATATTGAAATGAAACCAATGCTAGACAGTTTTGTCTTTAGACAAATGAAAGATGCAGATCTCCTTTCCAGGGAAGATTATGACAGTGATACCTCTTTTGGGAAGCTTCTGGCTTTTCTCTGTCAGAGTGGAAGCAGGGGGAAGATTTTGGATGTGGGGGTGGTAAGGACATGCCAGAAAAGAGTGTTCTGAAAAAAGGTGTAGAGTTGGAAAAGTATAAATCATATCAGGAGATGGTAATTTGATCAGTTTGCCTAAAGTGAAACTTTCAAACAGGGGAATAGTTAAAAATGAAACTGGAAAAGTAAATTAGTAACAGATTGTATGAGTCTGTGAATGTCAGAAAGTTGCAAACTAGATGTAAGATTTCCAATAATAAGTGATCAATGTCAGATCTGATTCTCGTGCTTTATTTATCATTACATAGTGAATATCATCATCTTTTTCCAAACCAAAGCTATCTCTAGAAACCAGTTTGGATAGTAGAGAGCATTGATCTCAGAAGGTCCTATATTTTTTCCAATGTGTTTAAACTTTCAGATATAGTATATATTTTTTAGACTAACCAACGGTGATATCACTTTCTACGTGTTATTATTACTAGTGGTTTTAAAACATTTTCCATCACACTAATGTCCTATTCAGAGCTCTGCTGAAAACACATATATAGATATATATCAGCGTGAGATGGGAAAAGTAACTTCTTATTTCTAAAGGGTAAGAAGGCCATTCCATTGTTAATTCTTCCCCTGAATACTGAAATAATTTAACTCTCAGGAGTACCAGTAATTGACATGCTCACAGTGACAGAGCGTATCATTAGCCATTGAGTTAATTTGTATTGATCCCCCAAAAATGTCAGTGGAAACTGCTGTTGCAAAACCTTCTCTGCTGATGGACTTTATGTCAAGACTTAAGGATAATCTGAGGAATAAAACATAAAATCTACCAACTTTTAAATGGAAAGCTTCTTGTTTTGATAAATCATGTGTATTGCAATGACTTAAGATAATCCAAGGATGTCTTTATGAATCATAAACTTGAAGTCAGATAAAGGGAACCTCTGGTATTGTCTGTTTGTATTAGAGAACTGTAACAATTTTCAGATGAAAAATGATTCTAGGCTGGTCTTTGAACTTCTAACTGGGTTTTGTGCAAGCAATAAACTCCAAGACTCAAAGTGTTTACCTATAAAAAACGGGATAATAATTAATATTTGATCTGTATATGTCACAAGTCTTGTGTTTTAAAAAACTTATATCGCGGCCGGCTGAGTGGCTCAGTTGGTTAAGAGCTCTCTCAAGAGTGTGAGCTGAGCTCTGAGCAATGGCGGTTCGATGCCAGCCCAAGCTGAGTTGCTGTTGAGCTGCCAACAGGTGGCAGGATGGCTCAGCTAAAAAAAAAAAAAAACAACTTCTATCAGTGTTTTGTAAATATTAAAGTGTTATATATGTATGGCATTATTATTATGAATTACCATATTCCTGAAGCTCTCCAAGTTATAATACAGAATATTTAACTATGGAACTTATTGATTCTTGAGGAATGTTCTTTATTGTTTGTCACCTTTTCATGAATGTTCATTAGGAGTGGGACCTATGTCTACTTTTCAACTATGTATATCGTAAGTATCTAAAACAATGCCTGGGCAGGCCAAGTAGCTCAGTTGGTTAAGAGCTTGCTCATGAGTGAAAGCTGAGCTCTGAGCAACAGCAGTTCGATGCCCAGCCCAAGCTGAGCTACCGCTGAGCTGCCAACAGGTGGCAGGATGGCTTAGCTAAAAAACAAAACAAAACAAAGCAAAAACTTAAAACAATGCCTGGCACATAGTAAGTGCTGAAAAAAATAAATATTTGTGAATAAAACTAAATCACAGTTTAATTTATCATCTTGTGATGACATTCTTATACACACACCTGATTTTTAAAAAATATACTGCATCATTTAGGGTCCCCCCTTATAAAACTCTATTAATACTTCTATATACATTCACCGTACTGTACAGTATCAATATAAACTCAAAACAGTTATTGGCACACAGTTGGTATTCACTAACATACACCAGCTAAATACTACATCACCTCCTACCTCAACCATTTTAACTTTAGTTTTTTTTTGCAACTTTCAAATATACTGCACAATATTATTAACTATAGTCACCATGCTGTACAGTACATCCAATGACTTATTTATTTTATAACTGGAAGTCTGTACCTTTTGATCACCTTTACCCATCACCTTTACCCATTTAGCCCAATCCTCAAACCCTATCTCTGGCAACCACCTATCTGTTCTCTGTTTCTATGAGTTCAGGTTTTTAGCTTTCACATATAAGTGACATGATATGGTATTTGTCTTTTTCTGTCGGACTTATTTCACTTAACATAATGCCTTTAAGGTCCATCCATGTTGTCACAAAAGGCAAAATTTCATACTTTTTTATGACTGAATATTATTTCAGATCAGACAATTAAGTTCTTCAACTTGTTGCAATGATGTTGGTAACCTTTATTGATATCAGAGGGATTATTCATTATGAATTTGTACTAACTGGGCAAACAGTTAACTAAGTGTACTATTTGGAAGTGCTGAAAAGGCTACATGAAAAAGTTAGATGACCTGAACTTTTCACCAACAATTCATAGCTCTTGCATCATGACAATGCACCAGCTCACATGGCACTGTCTACGAGGGAGTTTTTAGCCAGTAAACAAATAACTGTATTAGAACACTCTTCCTAATCACCTAATCTGGCCCCCAATGACTTCTTTCTTTACCCAAAGATAAAGGAAATCGGGAAAGGAAGACATTTGGATGACATTCAGGACATCAAGTGTAATACAATGCCAGCTCTGATGGCCATTCCAGAAAAAGAGTTCCAAAATTGCTTTGAAGGGTGCACTAGGCACTGGTGGGGGTGCAGAGCATCCCAAGGGGAGTACTTTGAAGGTGACCATAGTGATATATTCAGCCATGAGGTATGTAGCACTTTGTCTAGGATGAGTTCGCGAACTTAATTGTCATACCTCGTACATAGGAATATATTTCATTTAGGGAGTGAAATTGTATATAATGAAAACTGAAAATTATTAATGAAATACATAAAAAATCTAAACAAATGGAAAGACACTGCTTTTTACATGCACTGGAAGATTTACTATTGTTAAAATGTTACTGATTCCCAAAGCTATCTGTAGATTCAATAACATTCTTACCAAAATCTCAGTGATCTTTCTTGCAGAAATTAAAATGCTGACCTTAATTTCCTTAATGGAATTGCAAGGGATCAGAATACAAACAATCTTGGAAAAGAACAAAGTTGTAAAGCTTATACTAATTAACTTCATATGAAATATCTAGGATAGATATGAAATATCTATGATAGGAAAATCCATTGGGGAAGAAAGCAGATTAGTGGTTTCCACAGGCTGAGAGGATGAGGAAATGAGGATTCACTGGGTAAAAGATGGGAGGTTTCATTTAGGGGTTGTTGAAATGTTCTGGATCTAGATATTGGTGATTGTTGTGCAACACTGTAAATGTACTGAATGCAACTGATTTGTGCACTTTAAAATGGTTAAACTTTATTAATTTTCTGTCTTGTGAATTTTACCTCAATCTAAATATTAAAAGACGGGCAGCCAGTTAGCTCAGTTGATTTGAGAGCAGTGCTCACAACACCAAGATTAACTGTTCAATCCCCACATGGGCCACTGAGCTGCACCGTCCACAACTAGATTGAAACAACTTTTGACTTGAAGCTGATGGGTCTTGGAAAAACACATTAAAAAAAAAAAAAGAAGCCAGATGAGTAGCTTGAGTTGGTTATGAGCTCACTCAGGAGTGCGAGCTCTGAGCAACAGGGTTGCCAGTTCGATTCCAGGCCCACACTGAGTTGCTGCTGAGCTGCCAACAGGTGGCAGGATGGCTCAGCTAAAAAAAAAAAGAAAAAGAAAAAGAAAAGAAATGCCTGATACGATTGTTTATAATGCTATGCATTTGCATAAAAAGCATTTAAAAATATTAAAAGAAACATATGCTGTGACCCTATGAATTTATATGATTTTAGTGATATACTATTACTACAAGAACCAAAGAATGTATTTCTGATAATGGAAGAGCATTCCTGTTTGAACATCCTTTCTCCCTATAAGCCTCTAGGATAACTTATCACAGAATGGGTGAGTGGAAATAAACCTTAGCTATCAAGTCATAAAGACTCTCTTTGTTTTCAGTATCTATAGCTCACCAAGGAGCCAGTAATATGCACTGGACAACCTAAAGAGCAGTATCACCTGTTATATGTCCACATAACTTCCCGGTTTAGTTTGCTTTCATCTCCTTTCATTTGTCCTCCAAGCTGGAGAGATTGGAGCTTTAGATGACCTAATGACCATCTTGCAGTTGTTACAGTTTGGTTCTAAGACTTTGATATTTTTGACATTTCTAAAGTCTTTAAGCCACTCCCGTGTCTATCTTTATGATTTCTCCCTGATTGGGGTATTTTTATGATAACTATTGCTGTATTTCATAAACATTACAGATAATGAAGTTAGCACTCCACAGGCCAAGGTATTAAAGTATAGAATTCAAATTCTTCGGTACCATGACACACCACAGGGTTGCTCCCTATGAGATTTCTGGACACAGATTGACAGAAAAAAAAGAAAAAACAAAAACAAAAAAAAAGATTGCTTTTTTTTTTTATCTCAGAGACTACAAAGGTTTTGGCAGCACCATATTTTGCTTCAGGGAAAGAGAAAAGCTATATCCCTTCTCTGCAGTCTGTCCAACTACAGAAAATGAGAATGATGCAAACCTGTATATCCAAGAAGAAAAAATTGCTAGGATGAGAAAAATATGCTGAAAGCATAACAGTTTGCATGCATGCCTACCACAGAGAGCCAAACTTAACCCATCCCATAACTTTTAACAAATATTTATTGAGAATCTGCTATGTGTTTGAAGTGGAATGCAGAGATGAATAATGTGTTAACCCCTACACATCTAAGAGAAAGAGCAAGACATTTCTCAAAAAGAATTTACAGGGCTGGCTGAGTGGCACGTTGGTTAAGAGCTGGCTTGGGAAGCCAGCAGGCCCGGTTCGGATCCCACATAGGAGGGCCAGTGACACTGCCCTCTACAGCTAAGATGGTGAACAACAACTCCACCTGGAGATGGGCTGCAGTGAGTGGCTGTGGACGACATGGGCTGGAAGTCCTTCTGCAGTGGGCTGCCATGAGCTACCGTGAGGGCTCAGCATCTGGTGTGAGCTGCCGTGAGCCACCGTGAGGGGCCATCCAGAGGCCAGTGACCGATCTGCCTCACCCGGGAAGAGCACAATGATAGAGCCAGTGAAGCAATGTCCTCCACAACTAGACTGAACAACAAAAGGACAGCAACTTGTCTGTTCCCCTTCCCCCAATTCCCCAACGCTGTTCCTCTCCCCCAAATCCCCATAAAAATATATTTTTTAAAAAAATCAAAATTATAAATAAATAAAAAAATATATCTGAAAAAGCCAATATGCTTTGAAATTAATAAATAAATTTTAAATAA
Organism: Aselliscus stoliczkanus; assembly: GCA_033961575.1. Lineage (NCBI taxonomy): Eukaryota > Metazoa > Chordata > Mammalia > Chiroptera > Hipposideridae > Aselliscus > Aselliscus stoliczkanus. The sequence goes on from CM066737.1 coordinate 26,205,272, forward strand.
AAAAATAAAGCATAATACATATTTATTAAGAGTAGAGCTGAATGTAATGAATATTCAATATTTGCAAATATAATTTGATATAAAGTACAATGCAAAGATAAATATATCTTTATATCAGAAAAAAATGAAACCCAAAATTCATCGAGGTAAATGTATTTCTTAACATTATAAATAAAACAACAGAATAAATGCAAAAAGAAAAAGTAATAATAAGGATCACTATAGAAATCAATGCAATAGAAAACAAACAACAATAGGGAAAAAATCAATAAACCCAATAAATTTAATATATAATAAAAGAAAAAGTCTGGCAAGATTCATTAAGGAGAAAAAAATGAAAGATACATACACTACTAATGACAAATTTGACATACCTACACATGAAGCAGAATAAAACTTATAAGAAATGAGAAATAATTCATTTCAAAAAATTAGATACAATACATTAATTTCTAGAAAAATATTTTAACAAGGTAATTAAAGAAATTAAAAGTTTAAAAATATTCCTGCAAATAAAAGACTAGGACTAAATGGTTTTACCCAGAAACTATTTTTAAAAAACCCACTAGATGGTTCTACAAAATATTCAAGGAACAGATCATCTTGATAGTACACATTTTTTTCAAAGAATAGATAAAAAGCAAATATGAATTCATCTTAGGAACCACTATAACCCTGATACATAAAGCTGACAAGGTCACTGTAACAGAACAAAATTACAGGTCAATATCATTCATAACCATCAATATAACATGCTAAATAAAATATCTGCAAATGAAATTTGATCTATGCTATCTACATATCTATCTACAGATTAAAATAGTTATTTAAGAAATGCAAGACAGAATTAACATCAGAAAATATATTGATATAATTTTCCCAACTTATGAGGAAAGACATATTATCATTTAAGTAGATCAAGAAGAAGTTTTGCTAAAATATGACACCTGTTAATGATTAAATGAAACAGAACAAAGCAAAACATGACTTTTAAAAAACTAGAAATGGAAAGGTACCTCCTTAAAATGATAAAAGGCATGCATGAAAAAATCTTTGGCAACAATTATACTGAATGGTGAAAGTGTGAGGGAATTCCCTCAAAATTAAAAACATGATAAGGCCAGTCTTCATCAATTTTGATTCAACACGGCTCTAAATTCAGTGCAAGGTAATAAGAATAGAGAACAAAATAAGTATAAGGAAAGGAGGAAACTCAACTCATATTATCTTTAGATTATATCATTTTTCTATGTAGAAAACCCAAAGGAAAATTATTAGAATTAATAAAAGAGGGTTGCAAGTTGATCAATTACATTTCTATATACTAGTATTGACAGAAATTTTCACTTTGTAAAAGTTACCATTGACAATACCAACAACTATAAAGTTCATAGAAATGAATTTAGCACAGATGTGCAAAATTTTGGTTGAAAAAAAAGATTGCAGTTTTATTAAAGATGCTAAAGAAGACCTAGATAAATGAAGAGATACAATATATCCACTAATATTTTGTACAGCTCCCATTCAGCTAGACTTCAACTGATTCTCAATGATGGTTGTGATTGTTCTGTAATTTAGTTGTAATTTTGATGTGGTTGGGAGAGTTGGTAAACACAGGGTTTACCTACCCCCCCCATCTTGACTGGAAATTCGATAATTTCCATTAATTTCTTTATTTCTTGCTAAGGGGGCATATTTTATTGTTCCTTTGCATGCTTCATAATTTTAAAAGTATTTGAAAACTAGATGTTTTTGAATATGATCGTGTGACAAGTCTGGAAATTACATCCCCTCCCTTTCTTAGGGTTTGTTGCTCCTGCTTGTATGGTTGTTATTTTTTACTGACTTTTCTTTACTAATTTTTCAGTGTGTGTATTCTTTCCTGTGTGTGGACAGTGAAGTCTGTGTTCCATTAGCTGAGTTGTCAGCTAGTGATTTGACAGAGATTCTCTTAAATACCTGAAGCTAAAACAAACAAAAATTTTCCCCGGTTTTGGAAACTTAATCTGTGCTGAGGAACTCCTTCGTTGCTTTGCCAGGCTATTTCCAATTCTGCCTTAACCTTCACTTCTTAGTTGCACAGAGCCTGAATGTCAGCCAGTGGTTGAGTTCAGTATCTTCTCAGGTCATTTCTGGGAATATATGCTGCCCTAGGCATTCATGTAGAATTATAGAGTCTCTAGAACATGTGGGAGCTTTCAAAAGACTTTATTCTCTAAGTATTTCCTTCCCAAGTCTCTTCTTTCCCTGGCTTTTTTATATATTTCTTACCTCATCTTTTGTCTTGTGTCCCAGACAGCAATATCTAATATATTTGCCTTTACGTATTTTTTTTTGTAAAGATACTTATTGGGGAATTGGGGGAGGAGAACAGCATAGGGGAACCGGGGAAGGGGAACAGACAAGCCACTGTCCCTTTTGTTCTTCAGTCTAGTCATGAAGGATGCTGCCCCACTGGCGAATATTGGCACCATCACCACGCTGTTCCCGGGTGAGGCACATCGGCTGCCGGCCTCTGGACAGCCCCCCACGGCGGCTATTGGCAGCTCACGCTGGCTGCCGGCCACTCACTGGAACCCATGGCAGCCCACTGCAGCAGGGGCTGCAGCTATGCCATCCCTGGGACTCACAGCAGCCCAGCTCCAGGTGGAGCTGTTGTTAGCTGTAGAGGGCAGCGTCACTGGCCCTCAGATGTGGGATCGGAACTGGGGCTGCTGGCGACCCAAGCCAGCTCTCAACCAACGCGCCACTCGGCCGGCCCACCTTTACGTATTTTTGACAAACTCTGCCCTGAGAGCCAAGTCAGCCCTGGGGATACTTTGAGACAGGCAAAACAAAGGAAAACACTTAAACCAATCCTTCAGGAAGATATAAGCAAGGTCAAAATATATAACGACAATTCTTTGAAAGAAAATCCATATGGCTTCCTCTTGTATTAGCAACCTGCATTTGGAATGCTCCTTGCCATTCAAAGCCAGTGCCCACTGGAGTGTGGGAGATAGTAACAGGGTAAATTAAAATGCCACAGAGCTCTCTTGGCAAAATTCAGCAGTCTTTTACTTAATTAAGCATTTATTTGGTTGTTGTAAGTTTAGATTAGATTCCAGAGTTCCAAAAAGGTTGAATCTAACAGTTTTTGTTGTTTTTGTGTAGAATTCTCCTTTTAGACTTCCCTCGTCTCCCAATATCACTTTTATTACTTTTAGGTATTTGTCACTGCACCTTGGAAAACAACATAGACATTTACAATCTGAAATTGCTTAAAATTTTAATATTTACTGATTACCTTTTATTGGGTCTCAGTCTCTGGTAAAACAGACTAATAATATACTAATGAAATTAGCCAACCTTTACTGACAGCTTACTCCAGGCCTGACATTGTTCTAAACGAGTTACTTCGTTTAGTTAATCTACACTACAATCCTGAGAAGTAGCTATTTCAATGTAAATTTTCCACATGATAAAATAATGTGCAGTGATGCTGAGTGACTTGCCCAAAGTCACACTGATAGTACAGATATGGCATCAGGATTTGAACTCTGGTTCCAAGGCTCATGCTGTGGACTACTATCCTTTACTACCCATACTATGGAGAAACAGTTATCAATGAAGAATAATAACAATGAGAAGAAAAACATTAATGCAAAACTATTTCTTTTGCTGAAGTGATTTATTTTCTGTGTCATAGATATACACTAGCATAGAGAGCTCCAGTCTAAAGAGAATTGATTGATTTCAATGTTCCTTCCTTGTCAGTCTTCATATATTATTTTGGTGGTTTAATTACTTTTTGCTTTGCTTTTGCCCTTGTCATCCTTTTGAGATGAACCTAAGGCTCATCTCAAAGCACTGATTTTATCTACTTTAAATTATTTTGATACTTTCCCATTTGGTGGTTAATAATTAGTTTGTTTAAGTGGCCTTTTGAAATCACATTTCTTCCAAATTGGCACAGAATTCTAGGTTGTGACATTTGTGGGTATTGATTTAGTTTTTTTCTTTTTTTTTTTTTTTGGTGCTAACTTCTGGGATAACTTTTATAAAATTAAATAATAATTCCCCCAATTAAAGCAAATTTTGTGGCCCTCTACTCCCATGTGTAAGGGTAGATTTGAAATCTCTTTGACAGCAGCTGAAGTGGACTCTTAAACTTATCTGCATTATTTTCAAGAGTCTGGAGAAGATCATTAAAATGGTTAAGTAGAAGATTAACTAAAGAATATAACAAATGTCACAGAAAAAATGAAAGAGGATTTGTGGATTTGGAGAGTTTGATACTGTAATCACAACATGTGAAAATGGCATGGTGCTTGAATCGCAAGGCTCGGAGATACAACTGATTTTTCTTTACCCCTTGAAATTAAGTTGGTAGACAAGTTAATGAAAGAAATAGCATTCAAGGGCCGGCCGAGTGGCGCGGTGCTTAAGAATTGGCTTGGGAAGCCAGGGGCCCTGGTTCGGATCCCACATATGAGGGCCAGTGACACTGCCCTCTAAAAAAAAAAAAAAGAAATAGGATTCAATAAATTTACATTCCAGGCTTCTTTCTAAAATCATTGCACCACCATGTTGTTTTCCTGAGAAATAATTGGCAAATCATTTGCAACCAATCATTTGAACAACTCTCTTAAATATTTTGCAGTGTCATCCTTAACTGGGTAAATACAAGAAATTTTTCAAAAACTACTGTTAGCAAGAAAATGGCTCAAAATTCCATGGGAAAAAAAATGTTGTGCTGTGCAAATGCTAGCTTGCTAAACAACCAAATATATGTTCAAGTCTAACCAAAATGACTCTGCATTAAATTACTATAAAAATAAGGAAAGTCTAAATCCCATTCTCTCAGAACCTGCGTTTCTCCAGGTCTCAGATGTGACAGAAGTGTTACTTAACACCTACAAGCCAAGAGCATGTTTATCTTAATCCATTCCATCTACTTTAAAAAAATACCAGAAACTGGGTAGCTTGTAAACAGCAGAAACTTATTTCTCACAGTTCTAGAGTCTGAAAAGTTCAAGATCAGGAGCCAGATTTAGTGTGGTGCTGGTGAGGGTCCACTCGCTAGTTCATAGATGATGCCATCTCACTCAGTTCTTACCTGGTAAAAGGGGCTAAGAAGCTCTATAGGATCTCTCTTTTTTTTTTTTTTTAAACTAAGCCATCCTGCCACCTGTTGGCAGCTCAGCTCAGGCTGGGCATTGAACTGCTGTTGCTCAGAGCTCAGCTCGCACTCTTGAGTGAGCTCTTAACCAACTGAGCCACACGGCCGGCTCTTATGGGATCTCTTTTATAAGGGCACTAGTTCAACTGATCAACATTCTACTCTCAAGGCCTAATCACCTTCCAGAGGCCCACTTCCTAATACATCTTTGGGGTTTAGAGTTTCAACATATAAAATTTGGGGGAACACAACATTCAGACCATAGTAATGTTTATGGTTTTTGTTTCTCACTGTTCTCATCTCAGCTTTTCCTACAAAGCCCTAATCATAAAGCACAGAAATGGAAGAATTTAACCATATACATACACACCCCTCCTAAACCCATTTGCCCTCAAGAAGCCAACTGATAGAATCAGTCCATGAGTTAGTAAAGCATTAGCAGGGCAATAGATATTAATCAAAAAAGATGTTCTTCTCTGATTTGATGTTCCCAGAGTATGGATGTGTCACACATATATCATATGTAGAGTTAGGTAAGAAGATTCTTTATTTAAAAGGATTATACCAATAAGGGGAGGTTGACTATCGCAATGCGGTGGGGGTAGACTATTGTATAGTGAAGACACTCCAACCATGAGATCTGCAAATATATCAAAGATCAGGCAGAAAGGAATTTTCTTTTGTAAGAAGGGATAAACAAGGTTAGAAAGAACCAGATATGGTGGAGTGGAAAGAGTGGGTGGCCCATGATTAGACATTTGGGCAGGAAATGTTTTTCCTTTGAGTCAGTGTTAGCCTACTCTTGGTAAGGGACCCTTAAGAAGGGGTTGTTCTGCATTTCAATGCTTGCTGAGGATATTTAAAAATTCATGGGCCTAGAGGAAGAAGACAAGATTAGCTAAAGCTTCTGACAGCCAAGTGGCCCACTGGTTAAGAGTTGGCTTGGGACAACAGCTCTGAGCAGCAGGACCCCAGTTCGGATCCCACATATGAGGGCCAGTGACACTGCCCTCTATAGCTAACAACAGCTCCACCTAGAGCTGGGCTGCCATAAGTTACCGTGAGTTGCTGGCAGCCAATATGAGCTGCCAAGAGACGCCATGAGAGGCCATTGACTGATCTACCTCACCCAGGAAGAGCACAATGATAATATCAACATGGACCAGTGAAGCGACGTCCTCCACAACTAGACTGAAGAACAAAAGGACAGCAACTTGTCTGTTTCCCTTCCCTAACACTGTTCCCTTCTCCCAATTTCCCAATAAAATATATAGATTTTTTTTTTCAGCTGAGCCGTCTTGCCACCTGTTGGCAGCTCATCAGCTGCTCAGCTCGGGGCGGGAATCCAACCAGCAACACTGTTGCTCAGAGCTCACACTCTTGAGCGAGCTCTTAACCAACTGAGCCACTTGGCAGGCCCTAATAAAATCTTAAAAAAAAAAAAAAGATTAGCTAAAGCTTAATCAAGTTAAGTTAGCAGGTGTTTTGTCTCGATTGTCTAGATAGTGGCTACAAACAGTTCAGCTAATCATTTATGAGACAACAAATGGGAATTGGTAGATCTGTGTCTGGTCTGATTATAGGTAAAACAAGGGGTCATCTGTGAGTCTCATCTAAGTCATGTGAAGAAGGGTGGCTCTTTTTAGTAACCCCTTTTCAGGAACACAAAAGGGTCGGGATTTCTTAATCCGGATATTTTTTGGGGGGAACACTGTGTATTAAGACAGTGGATTGTAATGGTGGTACTAAATCTTCCATTTTTAAGATTTGGATCTCTGGACTTTTTTGAAAGCTTTCTTTTCTTTCTTTGCCTCTTAATGAGTCTGCCTCCTATACATTTACTATGCATATCAGTTTCAATGTTTCTATTTACTTCAGCTCAGTGCTGGTCCTGTGACTTGGGAGAGGTTTTGAATCTGTATGGGATCCACTCCTGGCTCCAACTTAAATCTATTATACATAATATATGAAATAACCGGCTTAACTGCACCTTCCCTCTACCGCAACTGACAAAGCTGAACTCAGTAGAAAATTCCACTACTGGCCAAAGAGATTTACATCCTGGTTAGAAGATATACCGTTTGCCAGGAGCAGAAACCGCCTTAGGCTTGGAGAAACCATCCAGAATGTGCTGAATAGAAACCATCTTATCTTAGAAGCCATCTTGTCCTGCTCCCTGCTTGCTTGTGATGCATTGAAGAGTAACAGCCTGTTCACCTCCCCCTGTAAAACTCCATACCCCTCTTACTCTGAGAGGTTATGGTTTTTACTAACCTGACCTGCCACTGCTCCAACATGCCAAATAAATTCTGAGACCAGGGCCAGTAGGATGGCAAAGTTGGTTAGAGTGCATGCTTTGAGCAACAGGGTAGCCAGTTCGATTCCCACATGGCCAGTGAGCTGTGCCTGAGCTGAGCTGCCAAGGGCTGGTCGGATGGCTCAGCTGATAAAAGCGTATGCTCTTAACCACAAGGTTGCTGGTTCTACTCTTGCATGGGCTGGTGGGCTGCGCCTCCTGCAACTAGATTGAAAAAAAAATGGTGACTGGACTTGGAGCTGAGCTGCGCCCTCCACAACTAAGACTGAAGGACAACAAATTGACTTGGAGCTGATGGGTCCTGGAAAAACACAATGTTTCCTCCCCCAGTTCTCTAATAAAATGTTAAAAAACAAAAGTCTAAATAGACCAATTTTGGTCTCCTGCAACTCATTCCTCCAGCCTTGCCTAACACCAGGCTCAAGTAAAGTTCAACATGTCAGGTGTAAATGAAAAGATAACAAATCAGGCAGTGTTAGGTAGTCAGCCAGTTTGCATACCTCTTATACATTATGAACACATATTCCATATCCAACCTTTGGATCCTAATACCACTCTCACAATTTCCCCTTGAGTTAAGTCACTTGACCTCAGAAGTGATCTTTCCAGCTAGGTCCCTGCTCTGGGGCTTCCCATTTCACCAAAAGGAAGAAGCCTTGCTTATCCTTCTATTTCACCTTTCTACCGCCATAATAATCAGAATTGATCCCTTGATCCAACTCAGGTTTGATGAGTAGTTTTCACATGCATTTCACCTTAGAGGCCTAATCTTAACGGAAGATTGAAAAACTATTTGAAAAGATGATTAAGGGATCAACAAAGCTTAACAAATTTTCATTCTGTGAACACCAAGTTGTTAACTGAGACCATTTGGGGGTCACATGGTGAGCCTGTAGTCAGGATTCAAAACTGATGAAGTTGTTTAGTGCCTTTCACCTCTCAGAGAATGCTGTTATAGTCTTTCAGCAATACGCCCACAAGTTCATTTGTCTCCTGCTCTTTATCAGTTCTGTCAGAACTATTCCTCAGTGACTCAAAGCCCCAAAAACACACCTTCAGGAAATGCACTGATAATGCTAGTCACTTATATGTGCATAAAATGACTGGTGGAGCTTAATATGTGAGTCTCCTGACAGACCATTTTAAGGTTGTTATAGTTATTTTGTTTACTGCTTGATTTTTTCCCCCAAGCAACCGGATAAAGAGAAGTTTTATATTACTTAATAAATGGTAGTGTGGTCTGTTAGATATTTTTATCTGGTCCCACCACTTTTGGTGCTTTACGTAGTACTGGAAACCACTGCGCTGTGCTGATGATCCATTTTGAAAATTTGCAGGGTTTAAATCAAAGCATTTCTATGAACTTGTATCCAGGCACAAGGACGACTGGATCAGGCCAGGATGTGCAGAGGGCACACTTTCCAGCAGGCTCTCTGCGGCTGAGTTTTCTGGTTTACCAGATGCTTGTTTCCTGGCAAGTCCTGTTGCCAGAAAATGGGTTCTTGGCATTCACCACAGGACACAGTTCAAGGATGCACCGAATAAGCCAAGCAAGCAGCAGATATATTATAAGGAGGGCAGTACACTCTTAAGAAGGTGAGATCAGGTAGGTCCAGAGAAGAGCAGCTGCCCAAAGAACAAAGAGGCTTAGGAATTTATTTCACTAAAAATGAAGGTGCAAAACATTATAGGTACTCCTAGGCAAGTTCTCGCTGACCACTCCTTCCTGTTGGGAGAAGGGATTTTTGTCATTATTTGGCTCTGTCTGAACTGTCATGGTGACACAAAGAGTAGAGATTTTCCCTAACCACAATGCTAATAAAATTATAATCCATTATAATTAGCTAAAGCTCACCTTGAGGGGCAAGTTGGCATCCTGGATCTGCCCTTGGCTACCAAAATCTAGTTCTGGCTGGTCTGGTAGTTGCACTTTTTCCTAAGGATGATCTCATCTCCTCCCCCTTTTGTTTCCTCTTACCTCCTCCTTCCCTACCTCCCCCTCTCTCCCTGTGGCCCTGTCCTTTCTGCCTACAGTAACAGTCCTGCTTTTCCACTTTTCCACAGCTTTCTATTACCACTGACCTCATTTTCTAATACTCTCCCACTCATTCACTTCGCTCTGCTTCCCTGAATATGCCAGGTATGCTCCTGCCTTACAGTCTTTTTTAGTGATGCCCTCTGCCTGCACTGATCCCTCCCCAGATAGTCACTTGACTACTTCCTCATATTCTTCATGTCTTTTTTTTCAAATGTCTCTTTCTTGGTTAGGAATACCCTCAAAACCCTAATTGCATCTTAATTAATTAATTAGCAACCTGTATCTCTCTGTTCCTACTCCTACACTCCTAATCTCCCTTACTCTGTTCTACTTATTGCACAATTATCATATTCAAATATCCCATATAATTTATTTATTATGTTCACTGTCTTTTTCCACTAGAATGAGAGTGAAATTTTGACAATTTTGTTCATTGCCAAATCATGGCACCTAAAATCATGCTTAGCACATAGTAGGTGATCAATAATTATGTGTTAAATTAATGAACTCTGTTAAATAAAAATGATTTTTAATAGATAATAAAAGGGCATACATATAATTAGATATTCTTCTCTTATATAAAACTATTTCTAATATATGTTCAGCCTGAGCATGATCTATTTCAAATTAACAGACAATATCACAGTTATTAGTGGTAGAAATAATAATTGGATGTGGTCAGACAAAGAGTCTTGCCAGGTCTTTTGTTTATCCTAGAGGTGGAAACACTTCCTCATGTATTGCAAATCTTTTTTCTTTATTACCAGTTGTCACAAATATTATGTATTTTCTACTTTATATATATTTCCTCATGATAGGAAAGGTTAAAACTTAGGTTTTAATAGAGTTTCCAATATCCTTATAAATAAAAAATGAAAAAATGTTTCCTCCCGTTCCACTAGTCAGATATACTCAGTCATGACTCTTTCTCACGCGATGGCCCTTCTATCCCATAAATACACTTCGCTGTTCTTGCTCAAGGCAGGTCCTTTCTTATAATACCTTGCTTTCATTTAAGATGGCCGACTTAAGTCAGAGGACGAACTGCGAAGGAGAGACTTGGAACTGTGGACTTAATGGTATGCAGACCCCCACTTTGTTTCCAATGTCTTGTAGAGAAGACTGATTATATTTGAAGAAAGGTAGTAAATGACTGCTAGAAGGAAAAGAAAAAAATCAATTTTGACCTTCTCTCCGAACCCAAGTAAATCTGAAAAACAAATGTTTATTCAGGATCTGGTCCCAAAAGAGCCCATGAAAGGAGTCAGTCTGTTAATCCCAGAGATACCAACCCCACAGAGAAATTCAGCAGGATCATATTGTTAAGAAATTACTGAAATAACATTTAGAGCAAACAGTGAAAATGGATGCTGGCTGTAAACTGTTCATTTCAAAGGAGGCTTCCAAGTGCAAATGCTACAAATCTGAGAAAGCTGAAAGCCAAGGCTAAAGGCTAAAAGAGCAGGGCCTGGGCCAACACAGGGAGATGGTGATTACACCATGTCACTGCTTCCCCTGTCCAAACCCCTAACGTGAAAATTAATAGAGAAGCCACCATGATGATTACAGAATTAATCAAAATGAAACATAACAAAGAAGAGTTAGCTGAAGTCATTCAGACTGGAGAGAAAAATGGTCAGACTTCTGCGATGGATCGTCAGTGTTTCATGGACTATTAAAAGAAAGATGGTGACTACTTGCTCTCCATTGAACAGAAACTGATTTAAGCTAAAGGATAGAGTAGAAAAATTAGCCAGAGGGATGTCTCGTTTCCTGATTTAGCAACCATGGGGTATCTCTTTCCCTGGAGAGGAACTTGAAGAGTTTCCCCTTGTTCCTGGGAATGCACGTAACTGCATGGAGAGGATGAATGCTTAGATCCTCTTGATTTAACATAGACATTTGTGTTCTGCAGCACTGCCACCTTTCCCTGCTCTGTCTCTTGCTTTCTGTAAGTGCTGGCATTACTTTGTAAAATGCAGCTCTCCAGACTTCTCATTCTATTATTGGAAATATATTAACTGAGTACCATTCATGCTTGGATAGACAGTGAATACATAGAGATGAGTAAAAACAGACAAGAGTCTGCCACCATGGGGCTTATATTGAGAGGAGAGAGGAACAGAAAAGGAATAAACATGATTTGTATAGGAAGTAATACTATGAAGAAAAACAAGGTGCTGTAGTAGTCAGTGATTTTGAGTCTGTGTGTGTGTGTGTGTGTGTGTGTGAGAGAGAGAGAGAGAGAGAGAGAGAGAGAGAGAGAGAGAGAGAGAGAGAGAAACAGAAGGGGGTGGATTCAGATAGGGACTTAGGAAAGGCCTCTCTGAGGAAGTCACTGGTGGGTTGAAACCTGAAGGACAAGCAGGAAGCAGCTCTCTAAAGAAATGGGACAAGGGCCGGCCGAGTGGCTCAGTTGGTTAAGAGCTCACTCAAGAGTGCGAGCTGAGCTCTGAGCAACAGCAGTTCGATGCCCAGCCTGAGCTGAGTTGCCAACAGATGGCAGGTTGGCTGAGCTAAAAAAAAAAAAAAAAAAGAACTGGGACAGAGGAAACAGCATACAGAAAAGCCTGGAGTTAACCTGTTAGCCTGAAATCCTGGATCTCCACAGTACCATGTGTATTTAGTCTTAAAAAAAAAAATCCACTGATAAAATATATATATATATATATATATATATATATATATATATATATATATATCTTTGACATTTTCCCCAAATGAAAACCAGTCACCCCAAACAAAAATTGAGATTGGGCGGTAGGAATTAATATTTTATCAAGTCAAATATTCAGGAGTTGTTAGTCATATCACACCAGGTCTCACAGGCAGGAAGTGCTAGAGCCAAGATTTGAAGTTTCAGTTTTTCATTCTGACTTGGACAAAAAAAACAATAGTTGAATGCAACTTGAAACATTCCTTTTTTTAAAAAAAATTAAATTGATTGGGGTTTCAATGTTAGTAAAGTTACATAGGTTTCAATTTTCAAGTGTACAATTCTATAGTACATCATCTATATATCACATTGTGGGCTCACCACCCAGAGTCAGTTCTCCTTCCATCACCGTATATTTGATGCCCTTTATTCTCATCTACCACCACCCACTCCCTTTAACCTCTGGTAAGCACTAAACTATTGTCTGTATCTATGAGTTTTTGTTTCTTCATTTGTTTTTCTTCTCTCTCTCTCTCTTTTTTTTTTTAGCTGAGCCATTCTGCCACCTGTTGGCAGCTCAGCGGCTGCTCAGCTCGGGCCAGGAATCCAACTGGCAACCCTGTTGTTCAGAGCTCACACTCTTGAGCCAGCTCTTAACCAACTGAGCCACTTGGCCAGCCCAATTCATTTGTTTTTCTTGATGCTGGTTAAGAGTCAGACCTTTAGAGCCAGATTGCCTGCGTTTGGGTCCTGGCTCTACCATTTACCAGCTTTGTGATTCTGAGCAAGTTACTTGAATGCCCTTATTTGTAAATCATGGGTTATAACAGTACCCATTTCAAAAAGTAGCTGTAACGGTTAATTGCATTCATATTTGTAAAGCACATAGAACAGTGCCTGACACACGTAGTGAGAAGTAAATGTTTGTTAAATCTAAAACTATGTTTTATTTATGGATAAGCTGACCTCAATGTTGATGTAAATTCTAAGAATCATTCAGCACATTGTGGATTAAGATTCCATAAATGCAAATTAATAATTCCATATGAGTTGAATGAAACTTTTCTTTGTGGATTTCCCATGAAAGGTATGCTAAGTAAATTATTAGTATGGAAAACTTTTTCGTGTTTATTGAAGTTTCTTAAAGGATTATGTGATTTTTTTTTTTTTGCTCAAGCATTTTAGCAATATCTATTTATATTCACAGTTGTTGTACTAATTATTAATCTTATTTTCTCATTTATTTATTAGATAATATTCTATAAAATGTTACTTTATACTAACTTTTACCCGGAAATGTCATATGAGTGTATTTAAAATACACATATAATTTATATATGTCAATCTAACTTTATTTCCTCCTGTTTATTGCCTTCTCTTTCCATGTTTTTTTTTTTTTTGAGGGCAGTGTTACTGGCCCTCATATGTGGGACCCGAACCGGGACCACTGGCTTCCCAAGCCAGCGCTTAACCACTGCGCCACTCGGCTGGTCCCTCTTTCCATGTTTTATGTGTAATAAAACAGAAGGCAGGATATCTCAGGTAAGCAATTTCCAATGTGATATGTTTTTTAAATGAAAATGAGACCCTTAAGTTTTCTTCTTCCTTCCAACCCAACCCTACACACAACACAAAAATTCTAGAATTTCTTAAGTGTTGAGAAGTACTGTTTCTAACATATGCTGCATGAAACTCTGAGAGTCTGTCTCAATGCCCAACATGTATGCTTTTGTGTCAGTGCCTTTTACAGAGGGTACCAAAAAAAATGTATACACAGTTTAAGAAAGGAAAATTGTATCAAAATTGTAATACTCAATATATACCAATAACAAAAGATGAATACAAGTCACGTTTGACTTCTGGAATTACAAGAGGTGCTCAAAGTGCTTTCCATCAGCTTCCAGACACTTATGATTATGGTGAACTACTGCTTGAGCAATGTTGACTAAAGTGTCCACCTGTGTACATTTTTTGGCACCCTGGTAATATGGAGCATGTGAACATCTTATCATGCACTTTATCCTATGTGGAATATTTATTTATTCATTCATTCATTTATTTCTTTTCTGGAAATACGAAGCTGACACACAGCATTGCCCTACAAAGTGACCAACTGATTTTGAAACATTTGTACAATTACTTTTCTTCAACTTCTTAGTTGTCTCTATAAAGCCACACTACGATGATTTTGCAGGTCTCAAATTATAATCCCTGATATTTGTTTTGGAAGCAAGCCATTAAATATCAATTCCTGCATAGCCATACCAAACGATGCACGTAAACTTTTCTCACGTGCCCTATGTAGAACTGCACTGACACTCTTGTTCCTGTTTATGAAGCATCTTATAATTTTAATTCTATCTTGCAGAGCATATCAAATCCCCCTCTATGTGTGGGCCTCCAGGGATGGTGACATGTGTCACCACTCAAGTGTTTGTAACTCCTCAAACAAGCTTTTTCACACTGAGTCATCTGCCTACATAAACCTCAAAATATATTGAGATTCCCATTCCCAATTCTTGGTAAATTAAAACTACATAAACTGCTTGTCGATCTACTGTAACTAGATACAGTAAAAGGCAATACATGCAAAGGACACCATGTACATATGGGGGCCATAAATATCGACACTGTAACTTGAAGAACTTGTCATTTGTCACGCAAGAGAAGAATCTCTGGTATTATCTGGATGGAACTAATGCTTTGCCTCCAGTTCCCATCTGGTAAGCTCCTCTATACACCCCATATGGGATGGCGGACCTGGGACCAGATCAGTGCATAGCTGCACAAGGGTGCCTAGTCCATGTTACTGTATAATTTCACACACTCTTTCAGTGCCAGTCACTTCCTTTTAAATCATTTAACCATTCAAAAGTATTTATTGGGCCTCTATTACGTTCCAAACACTTGGCTGGGCACCAAGGAACACATCGCTGAGCAAGAGATTGTCCCTGCATTCAACATGCCCCGTGGACAGCGGCAATGATAAGCATGTAAACAGCCTTATTAGGGCAGGTCCAGTGGCTCTGTTGGTTAAGTGCTTGCTCAAGGGTGTCAGCTGAGCTCTGAACAACAGCAGTTCAATGCCCAACATGAGCTGAGCTGCCAACAGGTGGCAGGATGGCTCAGTTAAAAAAAAGAAGGAGAACAAGCAGCCTTATTGATAGTAGAAAGCAGTGAATGCTAAACTATGGAAGGCCAGAGAGAAAAGCGCCTTAAGGCATGGTCCAAGAAGAGGGGGAGGAGGGAGTCCTGATGGTATTTCCTGAGGGCATTAGGCTAAGTGATTCTGAAGGTCTCTTTCCAGCTCTGTTTCTATGACATTTCTCATCCTGTATGTTAACTGTAATCACTCTTGACTTCCCATTCAACAGTTCTCCATATACTTGAAGCCTGGTATTAAGGCCCTGGGAGAATAATAGCTGCTCCCCAGTAACTGAGAAGGGATAAAGTGTGATGAATGCAGAGCAAGTAGGAAACACTTACTCTGGGTCCCAGGTTGGGAAAAAGAGAGAAGAGAAATAATTAGGAATTCTAACCTGATAAGCTTTAGGGAGGTCATTTGGGAGCCCAAAGTGTGAGATAACAGATTCTTAAAGAAGACACTAATGCTATTCACTAATGGAAGAGTGACAAGAAGGGAAGAGGAAAGGCATTCAGCATGAAGAGTATCACAGGAAAGGGGAGAGTGGAGCACGGATGTCTCCAAAGCAATTGATAAGCTGGTATTTATGTGAATCAATCTGAAGCACGCTTAATATTCTCCTACACTATGCCAAGGCATTTTACCAGGATGCTTCTAAAACAGACTCTGTGATATTTTAAACCTTCCAGATGGCATATATTTCAGCATCCCCAAATTATTGATAGCTTTAATCCACAGACATCATCATATTAATTAATAAGACCCTTTTTATGTGATAAAAAAGAAAGTACCCCTCAGTCATTTATTTCAGATGCAATATTTATTCATGCATGTACCTGATTTACTTTGCCTATGACACATGAGGGGCATTCCCAATTATGTGTTCCTTTCTGCCTCGTAACTTGCCTCACTCCTCTGGGCCTGTATTGACACCACTCTTCATCTGTGCTTGGCTTACCTAACTCAGCCATTTTTCAGGTCCTGAATTCTACCATTTCTGCTAATATGTCTTCCCTGGCCCTCACGCGTTGGTCAGGCACCTCTCTTATAGGCTATCCTAACACGCTGCAATTTCCTTTTAAACATACTACTACCATAATTATAAAATCGTTTGTGTGATTGTTTAACGCCTGTTTTCTCTAGCCCTTTTCTAGTTGGGATGCAAGTTCCATAAAGGCAAGGGCCACCATATTTCCAGGCCTTATCAGAGAGTCAAGCAAATGTTAGATACTGATTCAATCTTTGTTAATAAATGATTCGATTTAAATGGAATTATTAGAGCAAAAATGTATTGATATATCTGAGATTCCTGATACACAGTTGCTAATTTGAGTTCAGTACAGATTGTACAATTAAACATCAACTTCAATATTACATAGAGATATCTATTTCACTGCATGCCCACAGGATTATTATCTTGTCAATTAGAAATTGTAATGTTCTTTCTTTAGAGTATAAGGAGGTGAAAATTTTTTTCATTTAGGACAAATTTTTTGTTTGTTTTTGTTTGTTTGTTTTGAGGGCAGTGTCACTGGCCCTCATAGGTGGGACCCGAACCGGGGCCACTGGAGTCCCAAGCCAGCTCTTAACCACTGCACCACTTGGCCGGCGCAGGACAAACTCTTTTTGATATTGCTAAAATGCATCTTTGATATTTTAACATATACATGAATATAGCAACATTATTTAAATGGGCCAAATGCCACTATTACCAATACTTGGCCTTTCTGGCTTGCTTTGGTGAAGATGATATTAATCTTTTTAACACATTGTGTGCATATTTGGCTTAATTAAGATTACTATGTTGAGGGCTGGCCGAGTGGCACGGTGGTTAAGAGCTGGCTTGGGATGCCAGCGGCCCTGGTTCGGATCCCACATATGAGGGCCAGTGACACTGCCCTTTAAAAAAAAAAAAGATTACTATGTTGAGTATAACATGCCCTGGCTCATGAAATTTTCATATTTACTAAGGGTTAAACTAAAAATTACTTTTGTCTCACCTGTTTTATAATTTTTGAAAATATAATGTAGTAAAAAATATCTAGATCCCTACCTCAGACTATAAATCAACATTGATTCCATATAAAACAAAATGTTGAGAGGAATTATTAGAGAAATATATAAGTTAAAGATGACTTTCTAAGTATTTTACTTCAACATGTCCAGAACACAAAAATGTTACATTTCAAATCATTTAAAAAGTAAGAATTTGTTTTGTACCAAAAGGAGAAAAACACTTTTACATGATTGGCAAAGACTTAATTTCTTTATTATAGAAAAACTCTTAAAAGCATTATCTAACAATAACATAAAAGGAAAAAAAAGACAAATAGGATGGGGATAATATCACAAAGCATTTAAATAAATGGCTAGAAATATAAAATCTTGTGTCACCAGTAGTAACTAAATGAATGCAGAATAAAATAACAATAGAGTAATATTTTCACGATTAAATTTCGGATTAAAATAAATTGTATTTCCAGGAGAATAGGAACTTTCTGCTATACTGATGGTGTGAGAGTCATATCAATACAACTCTTTTATTAGGAAAAATTTGGTAACGATAACAGACTAAAAGCACATACACTTCTGGTAGGAATGTAAAATGTACAGTTACTTTGGAAAACAGTATGACAGTTTCTCAAAAGGTTAAACATTGGGCCGGCCAAATGGCTCAGTTGGCTTAGAGCTTGCTCAAGAGTGCGAGCTCTGAGCAACAGGGTTGCGGGTTCGATTCCCGGCCCAAGCTGAGCTGCCGCTGAGCTGCCAACAGGTGGCAGGATGGCTCAGCTAAAAAAAAAAAAAAGGTTAAACATAGTTACCATGTGACCCAGCAAATATATTCCTAGTTATATACCTAAGAGAATAAAAAACTAAAAAATTATGTCCATTCAAAATCTTGTACATAAATGTTCATAGCAGTATTAGTCATAATAGGTAAAATGTGGAAGCAACTTTAATGTCCATCAATTGATTAATGGATACAACCGTACAGTGGGATAGGTGTCTACTTGTGACATATCATTAAGGAGAGGTTAAAATGCTCAGTCTTTAACTTATATGGTTAAAGTCTTTAACTTATATTTTAGCATCTCAATGACTTTATAATATAATATAGGAATAAAAATGAAGTACTGATACATACGCAACACAGATGATCATGAAAAACATTTTGCTAAGAAAGAATCCAGTCACAAAAGACGACATGTTGTATTATCTCATTTATATTAAATGTCCATTATAAGGAAATCTATACAGACACAAAATAGTGGTTGTCTAGGCCTGGGCAGATAGGCAGTGTTGAGACAAAATGGGGTGAATGTCAAAGGATATATGTTTTCTTTTTGGGATAATGAAAACTCTAAAATTCATTGTGCCAATGGATGCACAACTCTGTAAGTACACTAAAAAATATTAAACTTTACAATTTATGTGATAGACTTTTATTGTTTGTTAATTATATGTAAATACAGTTATTATAAAAATAAATAATAAAGGGTCTGGCCGGGTGGCTCAGTTGGTTAGAGTGTGAGCACTGAGCAACAGGGTTGCCGGTTCAATTCCCACATGGACCAGTGAGCTGCGCCCGAGCTGAGCTGCCAATGATTGGGCCGGATGTCTCAGCTGGTGAAAGTGTGTGCTCTTAACAAGAAGGTTGCCAGTTTGACTCCCGCATGGAATGGTGGGCTGCACCTCCAGCAACAAGATTGAAAGTGGCAGCTGTACTTGGAGCTGAGCTTGCACCCTCCACAACTATGATTGAAGGACAACTTGACTTGGAGCTGATGGGTCCTGGAAAAACACAATGTTCCCCTTCCCCAATTCCCTAACACTATTCCCTTCCCCAATCCCCCAATAAAATCTTAAATAAATAAATAAATAATACACAATTTAAAAAACTGTCTATAGGGAAGAAAAACAAAGCTACTAGACTGAGAGTGTCAGTTTGAATGAAGCTTAAAACCTGCATATATTTTGATGTATTTTATAATATGGAAATATGCCAACATTTATTTATTCACTAATTGAATCCACAAATATTTACTGAAGTCCTACATGGAGCCCACATTTTAGCCAGAGAGTCAGCCATTCAACAGATAAGTAAAAAGCTTGAAAATTATAAATATGATAATAGGAGCTGTAGATACTGGAGATATAAGCAAACAAACTAGGCAATCATGAAATTACAACCTAGTGGGGAAACATGAGTAGTATGCAAAATAAATTAACAAACTATATAGTATATGTGATGCTTACACTTCTATTTTGAAAAACAAAGTGGGGCAACAAATGTGGGTCTTTGTTTAAAACAGGATGCTTGGAGAAAGCTTTTCTGAGGAACAAATATCTGAAGAAGGTGAGGCAGTTAGCTATAAAGATGCCTCGCAGCAACGTTCCAAGTTGAAGAAAGGGCTAGTGCAAAGGCCCTGAGAAGTGACCAATTATGAAAATTTCAAGGTCAGTGTAGCTGGAGCAGAGGGTCTGAAGGGAGGTTGTAATAGAAGTTAAGGTCAGAGCTGAGAGGTGGCAGACTTTGTTGTCTCTAGATTACCGTAATAATTTCATTTTACTCTGAATGATACAGGAAGCCACTGGATCATTGAATCATTCTATTGTTTGCAGTAGAGGAATATGAACCATTTTTAGGATCATTCTAAATGAGAACAAACTATTGGGGTGAGGGACTGTAGGAAAAAAAAAACAGGAAGGTATTAGAAGACTACTTAAGCGATTCAGGAGGGAGAGGATGGTGGTTTGTATTCCAGTGCAGGTGGATTAAAGGATATACTTTGAAGATAAAGCCAACAGCATGTGCTAGGTTGTGATAAAGAGGAGGCAAGAATTAATCTAAGTTTGGGCTGGAGCAACTAGAAGAATGAAGTTGGCATTTACTGATAGAGAGCAGTCTGTAGTAGTAATGAGGTTTGTCGGAAAAGAAACGAGTCTGTTTTTGGACAAGTTAATTTTCAATTCCTTATTAGACTTCCAAGGGGTGAGGTGTAGCAAGAAGTAGTCAATTATATAATTCTGGAGGACAGTGGAAGGTCCAACCTGAGTATATAAATGTGGGAATGATCAGTGTGAAAACCATATTTAAATTTATATCTTTCAATGATTCCATCAAGGGAGATAAGTTTTCAGGACTGTGCCTCATTGTTAGCAAATTAGCAAAATAAGGAGAAAAGCTAAAGACAATGAGAATCCTAGAACATTCACAAAGGTTTGGTTTAATCAGGGCATATGTATAAACTTAATTCGATTATTGTTCATTGTTTTGTTATTTATAGTTGTGAAAAATAAGAAATGATCACAATGTCCAACAGTAAATTCTGGTGGATACATTTAATGGAATACAATGCAATGATTAAAAATGTTTATAATGAGGGGCGGCCTTAGCTCAGTTGGTTAGAGAGCAGTGCTCATAACACCAAGGTTGCTGGTTTGATCCCCACGTGGGCCACTGAAATGCGCCCTCCAAAACCATATTGAAATAACTACTTGACTTGGAGCTGATGGGTCCGGGAAAAACATACTGTTCCCCAGTCTAAAAAACATGTTTATAATAACATGTTTTATTAACATGGATAAATGTTTATTGCATACTATTGAAAGGGAAAGAGGCAGAAGCATTTAGGGTGATTCGATTATAGGCTATGTGGAATGAGGTTGTTCTGAAGAGATTATGGAGCATCTTAAGTGTTAGGCTGAGGGGTCTGGGAAAGATTTCCTTTAATATAACAATCATTCAAGATTTATATTAATATTATAATTGTTATGATCAGCCAGTTGAGGATAAGAGATCTAAAGTATCCTCATTAATTCTTTAGCGCTGGCTAAGGGCTAAGAAATACATATATATATTTATAGTTCTTGTTGGTAAGTTCAGAGGTGTTTGGAGTGTTATAAGTAAGAGTGTGACCTCAGGTCAGATTTATGGTCAATATGAACCCCTTTCAAGCCCAATATGGTAGTAGTTTTTGACAAATAACCCCATATACAGATGATTTTTATCACAGGATCTCATCCAAGTTAAGATTGACATAACAGATAGGGTCAATCATTATACCAGTCGACCCTGCCTCTGAATATCAGTGATTGAATTGTAGTGCTCTTGGAGAAGGGGGGAGTAGGGAGGAATTTTATCCATAGTAGTCTACCTCATGTCAGGATTCAGAAGAAGTGACTGAAGAGTGAAGGAAGCCTGAAGAAACCCTCTTTTTCTCCTGGATATCTCAGGGAGCTCAGGGTTACCGACACAGGTTCTGTTGCCCTCTATCAGACATAAAATAGAACAAAAGAAAGCCGGCCGTGTGACAAGGTGGTTAAGCGCTGGCTTTGGAAGCCAGCGGCCCCGGTTCGGGTTCCACATATGAGGGCCAGTGACACTGCCCTCAAAAAAAAAAAAAATAGAACAAAAGATTCCTATTAGAACTTACTCCATGAGGGCCGTAAAGTTTGTTCTTTTGTTCATAGCTATATCCCTTTATCTAAAACAGTGGTGACACCATAGACTCAATAAATAATTAGTGAATGCATTCACATTCTTAGGAATCTGAAAGGAGACAAAGGTTCAGGCAGTGTTTCTTCTTCTACGTCAGGGTTCTCAGCTCTAGCTGCACATTAAAAACTACTGAGACAATTGTACATGAACAGATACCTTGGGAACACCCATCACAGATTCCAATTTAGTTAAAATGGGGTGGGTTCCATGCATCAGTATTTTTAAATCCTCCTCAGAAGATTCCAACATGTATCCCAAATTGAGAATAAATGTTTTAAGCAGTCACCAAATATTCAGGCCACTCAAAAGACTAAGATGTGGGCCGGCCGAGTGGCGCATTGGTTAAGCGCTGGCTTGGGATGCCAGTAGCCCTGGTTGGGATCCCACATATGAGGGCCAGCGACACTGCCTTCTACAGTGGCTGTGCGAGCCCCGGCAACGGTGTGGGCTGCAGCCCCTGCTGCAGTGGGCTGCCATCAGCTACAGAGAGTGGCCGGCAGCCAGCGTGAGTGGCCTGCAGCCAGCGTGAACTACCAATGGCTGCGGTGAGCAACCATCCAGAGGCCGGCGACCAATCTGCCTCATTGGGGAAGAGCGCAATGACGATACCAACATGGGCCAGTGAAGCAACGCCCTCCACAACTAGAATGAACAAAAAAGGACAGCAACTTGTCTGTTCCCCTTCCCCGATTCCGCAACGCTGTTCCCCTCCCCCAATTCCCCAATAAAATTCTTTTTTAAAAAAAGACTAAGATGCTATTTTAATCCTGAGGCTTTGGGTGGCTTTCATATGCCTCCTGGGATTGGGGTCTGGTGCCTCCTTTACTGGCCTCTTGTTTCAGAGACATGTCTGATCCTGGACAGCTGTGGGGCGGAGCTTTTAGCCCCAGAATTCCAGCTGAGGTACATTCTGAAGGCCCAGATGAAAAGACTAAATCTAGTAAGGAGCTAGACAGTTGAGCAGATTTGAAGGGCTGTGAGGGCACAGTCACTTAACCTTGCAACCAGTGAGGACCAACAAGACAATATGGTTGGCCTCGTTTGTGTGGAAAAAAGGGATTCAAAGGCCAGAAACAGTAGGGCCTGACATCTGTGTTTTATGCCTTCTCAGTTCCTTTACTAAGGAAAGGCAAAGTATGAATTCTTTTCATATCACATAAATTATTATGACTATAGGACCAAGTAGTAGTACACATTATCACAAATCTATTCTGATATAAAAATGCTCCAGAATGTCACACACATAATTTAAACTAAAATTTAAAGGGATGTATCGAGACACATTCCTACATATCCACAGCAGAGAAGATATATTATCTGACAAACATAGCATAGCTTATGAAATGAAACCTTCCAAAAGTCATTGCTGACATTGCAGTCCAATTCTCACCCTTTATTTCTTCTGAAAGAATGTCGTAGACTAAATCTACAGATAAACATGCAGCAGCACTTTATTTTGTTTTATTCCAGCTTCACAAATTGGACAGAAAATCCCTCTGGATTCCTTTGATTATGGATTATCCTTTTAGAATGCCCTCGCTGGAAGTGTTTCATGACAAGAAGGTTATTGTGAAGTAACATTTTTTTGCCCTTTGAAGTAAGGATAACAGTAAAAATAACTTTTATGAGACCTTGTTGGAATCTTACTCATTGTGACAGTAGATGAGTATATTCAGAGATAGAAAAATCGGTGAGGAATTATCCTTTTGAAACCAAAGGAAAACAGACCGCTGTATTGAGGTAAGACAAATACATGCTTTTTTTCACAATTGGGCATCACTATCGTCTTTGAAAATGAGAGTTTCAATCATTTCTTTACAGCTGCAACTTGAAGTTCATAAGCTTGGTCATTGTAGCCAACATCAGTTGTAGCCAAAATCATTTAATTAAATTTGGACAATAACACTGACCTAGAAAGGCTTTGGGTTAAGGCTGATTACTTAATCTCAAAGATGGAGATGGAAAAGGCCATTTATTTGAATTTCACTTGTAGCCTGCAATACATTATATAAAATGAGAACAACTATTCTTAATGATATTAATTAGGTCAACAAATATCGAATATTACTCAAATAAATATGGAAGAGAGCTATGCATCTGTCTCATGCTGTGTCTGCATAAAGAAGGTTAAATAGGAAGTTGGATGACTTGTATCAGAAAGCGTTGGACTGTCACTTCTGCTACTTATGTAATTGACAGATACCCTAGGAAAACCACAAGTTAGTATTATTAAGAGATCATGGCTTCCCACGGCATTGGTAAGGGGCAAATTTGGAGCCTATATATTCCATAGGAAAAGACTGGCCTCATGTAATAGCAGACTGATCACGTTCATAGTATCATCTGGAAAGATGTGATCCATTATTGATTTCAGTAGGGCTCTCAATTATATTCCACATGACTTTTTCATTAATAAAAAATAAAATTATAATAATGACCTTAATACTTTGAGTAAAAATAGGGAATAAGTTATCGGGGAACATGGAATCAATTTTGGTGATTATGCAGTAGAGTAACCCATGAAGAATGGTCTTCATTGCATTCAATGCCCTTATTGACCCTTACCATAAAGAACTTGAAGTTATATCTAGTAGAATTTCAGATAAAATTAAGTTATTGGGAGTTTCCAAATAAAAATCTTAAAAATAAGATAAATTGCAAAAAATGCATCTAAATAAGATGAAATTTGGTAGGATGTGTAAAAAATGACCTACAACCGGGGTAGAAAGAGATTTCAGGGTGGAATTGAATGCTTATAAGCAACAGTTCTACTTTGAAACAAAAGACAGAGTGACACTGAGTATATCAAGACTGAGAAGGAATGTCCTGCCTTAGTCTGAAGAGCATGAGAATATTACATTAATTTGAGTCAGTGGACTTTGTACAGGAGGTAGGAATTCTAGAGAGGGCCCAGGAGAGAATAATAACATCAATTTAAAATATACATATATAAAACAGGTCTGATGACTAATGATAAAGATGTGTTTTTTAAAATAAGATTGTTAAGGGAAGATGAAGTTAATGTTTTTCACATATATGAAAAATACTTCATTATAATGATGGTGATTACTCAATTTCCATGTTGTCTGAATACTTTTATATGACCTATGTTTAAACTTCGGCAACACTTATATTTTTATTTTCAGCACAGATTTTTAATTGATGTTTGATAATAATAACCAGCAATTATGTGTTTGGAATTAAAAGTAGATAAATGCACCTTTTATGAAAAATCAATTTCCCATACTCCTTGGCCTCTTCTTTACCCCCCTCAAACTTATTTGTTGCTTTCTATCCTTAAAAAACAAAAAACAGGGGCAGCCGTGTTGCGCGGTGGTTAAGCGCTGGCTTGGGAAGCCAGAGGCCCCGGTTCAGGTCCCACATATGAAGGCCAGTGACACTGCCCTCAAAACAACAACAACAAAAAGAAAAAAACAAAAAACCAAAAAAACCCAAAAAACAAACAAGAAAGAGAAACTTTTACATGATCCTCACTATTCTGTATTTTTTCAAACTCTTTAGTACTTACTAACTAAACTTCAAATTAATACAATATATTTTGTCCTATTTTTCTGTCACAGATAATTTAACACTTATTTAACCAGTATGTAGCACTATTGTTCATAAAACTTTCTCATTAATTTACACATTCAACAAGACTTTATCAAGCTCTTAGAATATGCTGAATACTGTGCTGGCACTGGGGTACAGAGAAGGACAAGAGAGATAGAGCCCCATCTATAGTCTTGAACAGAGAGACACAGAATCTTACATTTGAGTTGAGTAAATAGGCAATACTCAAATATCACACAAAATAATACAAATGCAATGACTCAAAGTACTGTGAAGCTCTCTGGAACTATACAACAGATGACCTAATTTTTTGGGGAATGTAAACTCAATGTTGTTGTGGTTTTTTTTTTTTTTTTTTTTTTGTACATAGTGTGTTTTAGGTAAACTGGATAGTATATTTGTAGGAGAAAAGATGTCCAAGTTTGTTTGACATAACCCATGATATTAGACAGTTACAAACATATAGTTAGTTGTATAATAAATACCAATTGATGAAATGTTTTATGAAACTGATCAGATATTATTGGCCATGGCACATCAAAATGAAAATTATATGGAATTTTCAGGTTTTGGTCTAACATATAAGAAGTGTGGAATTGCCACTCTGTTCTAACACAAGTAAAAATCTGACCAAACTGAAAACAAACCCCCCCACCACCAAAAAATAAATAAAACTCTTCTTAGATCTATAAGAGAAATGAGCTCATGGGACCACCCTCTGCCCACAAAATAGGAGAGACGGACAAGTGAAAACAGACAATCACAACTTACCAGAGTTGAAAACAGTGAACAGAAAACTCCGAGTGAAAAAGTACTGGCGGCCGGCCGAGTGGCAAATTGGTTAAGAGCTGGCTTGGGACACCAGCGGCCCCAGTTCAGATCCCACATATGCGGGCCAGTGACACTGCCCTCCACAGCTAACAATAGCTCCACCTGGAGCTGGGCTGCGAGCACCGGCGACGATGTTGGCTGCAGCCCCTGCTGCAGTGGGCTGCCATAGGCTACAGTGAGTGGCCGGCAACCCGCGTTAGCTGCCAATGGCCGTGTTGAGCAACCATCCAGAGGTTGGCGACCTATCTGCCTCATCTGGGAAGAGCCCAATGACATACCAACATGGGCCAGTTAAGCAACGTCTTCCGCAACTAGACTGAAGAACAAAAAGTCAGCAACTTCTCTGTTCCCCTTCCCCGATTCTCCAACACTGTTACCCTCCACCAATTCCCCAATTTAAAAAAAAATCTAAAAAAAAAATACTGGGCACATCATGTCTGGCTATCAAGAAAAGAATTACAAGAAATACTAAAAGGCAAAAGCAAACAAATAAACAAACAAAAGCCAGTTTGAAGATAGCAAGTATTAGGACCTCACACAGATATGGTAGTAATGTTGAAATTATCAGACCAGGGATTTAAAACTATTATTAATATACTAAGGGCTCTAATGAATAAAGTAGACAGCATGTAAAAATAGATGGACAAAGAAGCAGAAAGAACTCTAAGAAAGAACCAAAAAAAAAAAATGCCAGAGATCAAAAACACTCTAATAGAAATTAAAGATGTCTTTGACTGACTTACTAGTAGACTAGCCACAACTAAGAGAAAAAAAATCTTTGAGCTCGAGGATACCTCAATAGAAACTTCTAAAATTGAAAAGCAAAGAGAGGGCCAGCCAAGTGGCACATTGGTTAACAGTTGGTTTGGGAGTGCTGGCTCTGAGCAGCAGGGCCCTGGTTCGGATCCCACATGAGGGCCAGTGATGCTGCGCCCTCTCCAGCTAAGATGACAAACAACAGCTCCACCTGGAGCTGGGCTGCCATGAGTCCGATGGGCCAGCAAGCGACTGCCTCACCCCAGAAGAGCATAATGATAATACCAACATGGGCCAGTGAAGCAACATCCTCCACAGCTAGACTGAAGAACAAAAATAGGATAGCAATTTGTCTGTTCCCCTCCCCCAATTCCCCAATTTAAAAAATCTTTAAAAAGAAAAGAAAAGAAAAGAAAAGAGAACAAAGACTGGGGGGGGGGGGGAGAACAAAATATCCAAGAACCATAGGACAACTACAAAAGATGTAACAAGTGTATTGGGAATAACAAAAGGTGAAAACAGAATTGAACAGAAGAAGTATTTGAAACAAGAATGACTAAGGATTTACCCCAAATTAATGTCACAAACCAAAGCACAGATCTAGGAAGCTCAGAGAATATCAAGTCAAATAAATTCCTTAAAAACTACACCTAGGCACATCATTTTTAAAGTACAGAAAATTAAAGACAAAGAAAAAATCCTGAGTGAAGTCAGAGTTATAAAAAAGCACACATTTCTTACCTACGAGTATATAGAGAAGCAAAGATAAAAATTGCATTCTATTTCTCCTCAGAAACCATGCTAGCAAAAGAGGTGAAATTTTAAACTGTTAGAAGTCAATGTTCACATAGAATTCTGTATTCTCCAAAATTATCCTTCAAAAATGAAGGAGAAATGAAGACTTTCTCAAACAAAAATTAAGAGACTTTGTTGCCAGTAAGACCTGACTTGTAAGATATGTTAAAAGAAGTTCTGTAGAGAAAAGAACAATGATATACATCAGAGACTCAGATCTACAGGAAGAAAGGGAGAGCACTGGAGAAGGAACAAGTGAATTTAAAATAAAAACATAATAAATACACACACACATTTATTTGCTTATGTGTAAGTGAAATGAATGGCAACAATGATACAAGAAGTGGGAGGAAGGAAGGAATTAAGATTATTTCTTTATTTTTATTTATTTTTATTATTTTTAGCTGAGCCATCCTGCCACCCGTTGGTAGCTCAACGGCAACTCAGCTTGGGCTGGCATCGAACCGCCATTGCTCAGAGCTCAGCTTGCATTCTTGAGCGAGCTCTTAACCAACTGAGCCACTTGGCCGGCCCAAGATTAATTCTTTATAAGATACTAGCACTACCTGTGAAGAGGTATAGTGTTATTTGAAAGTGGACTTAGATTAGTTGTAAATGTATATTTTAAACTCTACACCTACCACTAAGAAAAGAAATATAATTCATATGTTAAGAAAGGAGAGAAAATGTAAATATATAAAATACTCAATTAAAACCACAAAAGACAGAAAAGAGTCAATGACAAATATCAGAACAAAGAAAAAGACCAACAAAGAGATAACAGTAACATATATGGAAAATATTAGTCCAACAAAATCACTGAGAATCACTTATAAATGGTATACATGTACCAATGAAAAGACAGAAATTTTCAAAATGGATTAAAAAAACAAGACCTAACTTGATGTTGTTTACAGGAACCCCCCTTTAAATATAAAAAACATATAGCTTAAAAGTAAAAGGATGGAGAAAAAGAAAAGCAAATTAAATCCAAACTAAGGAAAAGAAAGGAAATAATAAAAGTTAGAGTTGATATTAATGAAATCGAAAAGAGGAAATCAATAGAGCTTATGAACAGAACCAAAGAATGATCCTTTGAAAAATTAATAAAATTGAAAAACTCCTAAATGAACTAAGAAAAAAAGGAGAGAGGACACAAATTACGAATATGAGGAAGGAAGACAGGACAACACTAAAGGTCCCATGGAAATTAAAAGAATAATACAAGAATACTATGAACAGGGGCTGGCCACATGGCTCAGTTGGTTAAGAGCTCAATCAAGAGTGTGAGCTCTGAGCAAAGGGTTACTGGTTCGATTCCCACATGGGCCAGAGAGCTGTGCCTGAGCTGGTGAGGGCACATGCTCTTAGCAGCAAGGTTGCCTGTTGGACACCCATATGGGATAGTGGGCAACACACCCCACAACTAAGGTTGAACACGGCACCTTGAGCTGAGCAGCCATGAGCTGCCAACGGGTGGCCAGAGGGCTCAGTGTGCAACAAGGTTGCCGGTTCGATTCCCACATGGGAGGGTGGACTACGTACCCCCACCCCAGCAATTAGATTGGACTTAGAGCAGAGCTTGAGCCCCCCCACAACTAAGATTGAAGGACAACAACTTGACTTGGAGCTGATGGGTCCCGGAAAAACACAATGTTCCCTTTCCCCTATTCCCCAACACTGTACTCCTCAATTCCCCAATACAAATCTTAAAAAAAAAAAAATACTATGAACAACACTTCACTAACAAATGTGGACACCAAAAGTGAACCTTTACATAAACTGTGGACATTTAGTGATAATGATTGGTCAATGTAGGTTCATCAGTTGTAACAAATGTACCACTTGGGTGGGGATATTGATAATGGGGGGACCCATGCATGTGGTGGGGCTGGAGGTATGTGGGAAGTATGTGTACCTTCTGCTCAATTGCTATAAACCTAAAGCTGCTCAAAAGTCTATTAGTAAAGAAAAATGAAAAATATATATGGTAGATCCCTGGTACCTGTGGTTTTCATATACATAATTTTGACTATGTGTTAGTCCTTTGTTAATCTTTTGAGGCAGGGTTTGATTCATTTTTTTTTAACTTTTATTTTTACTTATTTATTTTTAAATTAGTTTCAGATGTACAAACCAAAATAATAAGCAACATAATAGTTAGACATTTACACCCCTCAGAAAGTGATAACCACCCCAATCTACTACCCCCCGACATCATATATAGCTATTGCAATTTTATTGACTCTATTCCCTATGTACTCCACATCCCATGACTATATATATATATATATATATATATATATATATATATATATATATATATATATAGTGCCAGATGGAAACTGGCACCCTCCACAATGAAGATTGAAGAACAACAACTTGACTGATCTCTCCCCCAATTCCCCAACACTCTTCCCCTCCCCCAATTCCTCAATTAAAATCTTTAAAATAAAGAAACCACCTCAAGGGCAGCCTGTTGGCTCAATTGGTTAGAGCATGGTGCTCGTAACACTAAGGTTGCAGTTTTGATTCCCACATGGGCCACTGAGATGCACCCTCCACAACTAGATTGAAACAACTACTTTACTTGGAGCTGATGGGTCCTGGAAAAACACACTGTTCCCCAATAAAGTTTAAAAAAACAAAACAAAAACAAAATAAAATAAAAAACCCATCTTAAGTAGCATACAGAAGTTAAAGGGAAGTCAACATATGTCCATTTAAAGCTTAAAAATTAACAAATCATCTGTGCAAAAGAAATCATTAAAATATTTTCTAAGGCAGTCCTCTATTTACTATATTATTTAACCATCATTCAAAGTGACAGCATTTAAGTAAGGTGGAATCCTTGAGGTAAATCTCTGACTTTTGTGTGAGTTTAGCAGAGGTAAATGAATTTAATTTTTAGAGGAGTCGAGGGCCTGGGATTTGATCCAAATTTTTAATCTGATGTTGCTTTCCTCTAAAGTACTGAATACAGGATGATTTTGACACATACAAAAATATTAAGTCTGTTCATATATTCAGCAAATAGCAAAAAAGTAGGCAGGAGCTGGAAAAAATGTACAGTAAAATCTATTAAAGATATGGAAAATAGCTTTCATCAAAGATGAAAGGAATGGGATTCTTAAACAAAAAAGTCAATAGGAGGAAAATGTAATAACAGTCCTCCTGCATAGTCTGAATTATCATCAAGAAGAAAACCATTTTTTCCCCTATTCCATCAAGGATAAAATGAGAACAGGTAAAACAGACTTAAAAGAAGGATGAACTTGGTGAATGAAAACAGACTCATCGTGGGAGAGTCCTACTCTAGAGATCTTCAACGATAAGTTGCCAATTATTTCAAAATTTTTCTACTTATCTTCTAGGGCATTCCATTATTAAACTCCTCCAAGTAATGAATCTTATTAAATCTAGTCATGCATAGACAGAATCCAGGAAAATTACCAACTGGGAATATGAGCATTATAGAAATAATCAAGATGGAATTCCTCTTAAATTGAGCCAACTCCACAGGGTTGACTTGATCAAACATGGTAAGTTGATCACCAAGGAATCAGTCAAAGTGATAGACAAGATTCAGATTAAGAGAGCAAAATAATGAAATCAGTTAGATTTTGTTCACGCTAGTCAAGCCACAGGACTTGGATATTGTGGTAGTAAGATATAATGGGTAAATAAAAATAGGATTACTATTAGACAGAAGCATGTGACTTTTTAAACATTTAGTTTTCAAATTGTCTATATAAGACTCATACAATGAGCATTCATATTTCCATCACTTGGTTTGAACAAGCATCAGTTTGCTGCATCTACATTATATGTGTGTATAATACACTGTGTATTTTACTGATCCACTTCAAAATAAATTGTAGATTTATTTATGATACTTAAGCTCTAAATATTTCAGCCCACATATCCTAAAAGTAAGGACATCCTCCTGCATCATCATACAGTATGATAACTCCTAGAAAAAAATTAACACTAATTTTTAAATATCATTTAATACCTATCCTATATTCTGAGCTCTCCAATTGTTCTTCAAATGTCTTCTTTTTTCCATTTACCTTTTTATTTTGAAATAATTTTAGACACCAAATAGTTGCAAAATTGTACAGAGTCCATAATATAAAGGGGGTTCCCACAATCTTCACCCAGTTTTCCCTAATGTTAATACGGTGGGCCATCATAGTAGACTTATGGAAACGAGAAAAATTAACATTGGTATGGTACTCTACTGACCACATTAAACTTTAACCAGTAATGAAGAAACTCAAGATGGTCATCGTAACAATATTGTGATATCAGTGTTATCATCACTTGAATGATAAAGGAACTGAAAAAAAAGAAAGCTTAAATTTCTATCCCAAGATCATAAACTTGCGAATGTCGATCCTTATGTGGTTGTTTCGCTATAAAGTTCACACACACTTCACTACATGGTGTTGCTTTTCCACTAATATCTATTATATAATGGGGCCAATTATTTGAAAGAGGAAAAATGACTCAGTCTATTATTTATAACTTATTATGAATTCAAACTGCAAGTTCCAGATACTTTCGAATATCATTTACAAAATTTGTTAAGACGTAAGTATTTAAAGAACCCATATTATAAAATCTTACACTTTTTGTAAAACTTCATATAACTTGGCCTGTTCTTTCTTTCTTTTCTGCCCAAGCAAAATCCCTTTTGGTTTGTATAGTTATGTAACTGACAGTAGTTAACTCTGCTTAAAATACTCTTGTTTTTGTAAAATTATATATTTTTAAAATTATGCACAGTGAACATGATACCTAAAGCTTTTGAAGCTAGGAAATCGGAATCCAGGAGAGTTACATAATTATAAAGGTCGCATAGAAACCAAATAGTGAATATAGACCTACAACACACATTTTCTGATTCCAGTAAAATGTATTAACTACATCAAGGTGCTTGGGAAATAATAAACAGTCGATAAATGTTCGTGAATGCATTAAACATCAGTTGTCAGCTAAATTTTGTCATTCATATGGGTTATATACCAAGATATTTTTGAATCACAAAACATGAATTCCAACACAATGTCCATCACACAATATAGTAATATATAAATGAAAAGTATGTGTTCACTTAAGACTGAAAGATTTAATATATACAAGACTAAAAGTCAGTTTTTGCACTGAACATTTGATGAGATGGTTTTAAACTGCTTTTTATTTATTCTGTGTCAAGTGTATAATGTGACAGATCTAACCACTAAAGAAGTGTGACTCTTTACCTCTTAATTAAAAAAACAAAAAAACAAAAAAGAAGTTCTATGCAGGTTAAGAATCACAGTTATTTGAGATGTTTTTTGGCCTAACCTCTCCTTTTTTCTGTAGCACCAACACGTGGCTGTCTCCTCAGAAATCTTTTATCCTTCCCCCATATAAATGCAAGAGAGAAAAAAAAGTCACTGAAATCATAACTAACTTCTAGAAAGAGGAGATCTTGTTAAAGTATTGTCTCTAAACTAAGGATGGATATTTTGTTCAGCAGAGTTCAATCTTTAGCTGTGGGTAGGTTTAGCCCACCATTGAACAGGCAATCCTGTTACACCAGCTGAGCCATCCTGCCACCTGTTGGCAGCTCAGCAATGGCATAGCGTTATCTGGCCCATGGAGGAATCAAACCTGTGGCCCCGTTGCTCAGAGCACACGCTCTAAGTCAGCTGTTAACCAACTGAGACACTTGGCCGGCACCTGAGGTGGTTTTTTAAGAGGATCATACTGATGACATCTTCAAGGGGAAAAGCAAAAGGATTAATGTCTAGCAGAGAGTTAAAATGTGTTCCTTTTCTCTTTATACCCTTTCAAACAAGTCAGCTATCTTCTCTAACCTGAGAGACCACTTGAAGACTGCTTTATTATATATCTTCTTGTTCAAAATTTAAAAGACATCACATACTACTACATATAGGAAATTTGGAAAGATAATATGTTTGATGTATGAACATTATTAATTAAATCATTTTTCAATTGTTCAAAACATGTCTGAAATTCATCTGTCACTACCAATCCACAGCGTTCCACACTATAACTTGAAATGATGTAATTCACAATAATATAACCTGATAGACATAATGTAGACCTTATTATAAATTTGAATTCTATAAATATCAGAATGTATGGTAGTTTCTGTGAAATACTTCTTTGTAGCCTACTCATCCCAACAATTTACTTCTAACTCTTACAACTTTTTGCAAATGATTTTTTTTTTAACATACAGCTCCAGGATTGTTTTTATTTGACTTTTATTAGATTAAAATAATGTGCTTACAAACTATCACTATTAAAGTATTTTTCAATAAGTTTATGCATTTGATTTGGTGACAATGTGTCTTTGCAATGACTTTATATTTTAGTTAGATCAGAAGCAAATCACAATTAGCTTAACTAGTCAAGTTTTACTTACATCTGGGTAAAGAAAGTAGTGATGAATTCCAAGCCAACAATAATGTAAAAAATGGATATTAGCCCAATTATGATAACATCTGGTCCAAGTCTTAACTCACTGAAGAAATATGGGAGGATGTGGTATATTTTACACATTTGGGAAGTAGATAAAGGAAGGTCTCTAAGGTCAACTACTAGACAAAAGATGGCATCCAAGTCCCCTTCTAGTCCTGAAGAATTGTGACTAAAGTTAATCTGGCTTTGCTTGTGAGCACACATCTGAGTACAGACTTCTTTTGTTCTTGAGTCTGTCATCCTTTCACCCCACCTTACTGAAACTTTAGCTGACAGATTTAAATTCAAAAAGGAAAGGAGATGAGTTGAATGACATCAGTAAGCTAAATTCATCAAAAATGACCACCTACTTCAAGGAGTGTGTGTCCAAGAGATCTAACACGAACTAATCAATAATTGGGACACTTACAGAGAATTCATGTGAAAAACATAAATGTACTTGAAGGCCAAACTGTGTAAGCTATAATGAAGGCTAAAGCCAATGGTCTTGAGTCATCATTGGCCTACACTGTGCCCTTCTAAGGATACATATGGGTAAAGCCCTGGCTTCCTTAGAAGTGATGGCACAAAACATGGGCAAAAGATCCAATTGTATACATATTTTATTGTGCTATATACAGAAGTAAAAACGGAAAATTGCATTTTAGAGCTGGCGAGAAACTGCTATAGATTATATGGTGGGCAGAATTCTAATTGACCCCTCATTTCTCCCCCTTCTTGGTATACACACAAACACTAAACAGTTGGCTTTAAGTCAGGGAAATTCAAGATGTGAGATGGCTCATAATAAGGAACTGTGGGGAGCCACTAAATGCTTAGGGTAACCTCTGGCCAACAACCAGCAAGGGAATGGGGGCCTGAATTATAACAGCAAGAAACTGAATTCTTCCACCAACATGAATGAGCTGTTTAGTGGATTCTTCCCTAGAGTCTCCAGATAAGAGTTTGGCCTGGCTACCACCATAAGTGTGAGATCTGGAGCAGAAGACCCAATCAAGACTCCTTGGACTTGAGACGTACAGAACTGGGAGATAAAAATTGGATGTTATAAGTCATTAAGTTAATAGTAGTTTGTTATGCAGCAATAGGAAATTAACATACAAAATTATATAAATTAATTTAGATTCTGGGTATGAAATGTAGTATATCATAATATCTTATTTATGCAAGAATATTAAGAGTGGTGATAGTGGTTGTTTTTGTCATGGGTTTTGTAGTAGATATAATAGGGAGGTATTTCATTTCATATACTCTCATCCATCCACTATTTCAGTTTGTATATTAGAATCTGAAATTGTTAAATTAAATATGGAGCCCAGGCATGGATGTTTTCAGAGCCTTCTGTTGCTGTTGTATACAAGGTCAGACAATTAAGTTCATGAACTGATCCTAGAAAAAGTGCTACATACTTCATTGCTGAATATCGCTATGGTCACCTTCAAAGTAATCCCCTTGGGAAGCTATGCACCAATGCCAGCACCTAGTCCACCCTTCAAAGCAATTTTGGAACTCTTTTTCTGGAATGGTCATCCAAGCTGTCATTGTATTTCCCTGAATCTCCTGAATGTCATCAAAATGTCTTCCTTTCCATATTTCCTCTATCTTCAGGTAAAGAAAGAAGTCATTGGGGGCCAGATCAGGTGAGTAGGGAGGGTGTTCCAATACAGTGATTTGTCTACTGGCTAAAAATTCCCTCACAGACAGTGCCGTGTGAGCTGGTGCATTCTCGTGCTGAAGCAGCCATGAATTGTTGGTGAAAAGTTCAGGTTGCCTCACTTTTTCACACAGCCATTTCAGCACTTCTAAATAGTAAACTTGGTTAACTGTTTATCCAGTTGGTTCACATTCATAATGAATAATCCCTCTGACATCAAAAAAGGTTAGCAACACTGTTGCAACAAGTTGGCGAACTTAATTGTCAGTCCTCATATCAAACACATTTTATGTGCTCAGATATTCTTAGCTTCCCTGTCTTTGGGGATCTGGGTTGACTGTTTTGTCCCAGTTGCAGTGACCAAATTGGTTGGGTTTTGCCCAGGTGCCACCATAGCCAACCATAGCCATCAACTGCAATATAGGCACAACCTGACAGTACATCACTTAATAGTTGCACCATGTGTCTCTCTCACCCCCTGCCCAAGAGATTCTGATATGTGGGATCTGCTTGGCCCCTGTGCCTGCTTTGAAAAATGAGAGACAGAAGTCTGGCAGATAAATTCTCCTTCCTATTTCCCACCAGCCAGACTGTCCTGAGACACACTGTTTGATGTATTGTCTCAGAAAATATTCTCACAGAATCAAGCAAACAGCGCCTGTTGTACCAAGCAGCAGCTGGCTTGGTAATGTGCACTTGTATTTGATTTTTCTCTTTGCCTACTTTGCTCTCCATTTCTCACATCCCTGCTACCCCAGAGACTACAGTCACAGAACACGCAGTGATACATTAGCTTTTGCCTGAGGTTCTGACTTCTGGGGAACCCATGCTAAAACACGGAACCTTAGTATGGATTATGTCATCTGCTTTAGTAATTGAGGTGGGACTAGCTTTGCCCACAAAGCTGAGCATTTCCCACTTATGATTCAGCAGAAGGTATCCAGCCTTCTCTTTTTTTAGAAGTTACCTTTGGACTAGCTTGATATACTAAAATTTACATGAAAGGAAATGTTCCTCCATTGATTATATCCTAATTTCGTCCCTTTAGCTTATTTGATCTGTCAGAGTCACCTGGGTTTTGCCTTGGCTAAAATCCTGACGGGATATTTTTTTCCTCTGTTTTGACTTGGCATCACTGTAAAATGTGGCTAACAGCTTATCCTGCCCTCTCATTACAGGACTGTTGTCAGAATTAAATGAGATGATGCATGTAAGCATACTTTTAGATAATGCTATGTCTACAGTGGTTCTGTTACCGTGGTTTCTAAATGAAGATTGGAGGTTTGAGTGGGCTACACGACACCTCCAGAAACCAGTGTGAAGCAATTCTCAGGTTTCAGTATTATGGACTTTTTATTTTTATAGACCTTTAGGGCATAGGTATACCCTCTTCCCATGGACCTTCGTAAAAAGATGTTTCTGCTAGTTAGCTTAGGAAATGGCCCCAGGTTCTTCTTCCCACTTTTTTTTTTTTTAAGATTTTATTGGGGAATTGGGGGAGGGGAACAGCGTTGAGGAATCGGGGAAGGGGAACAGACAAGTTGCTGTCCTTTTGTTCTTCAGTCTAGTTGTGGAGGACGTCGCTTCACTGGCCCATGTAGGTATTACCATTGCGCTCTTCCCAGCTGAGTCAGTCAGTCCCCGGCCATTGGATGTCCACTCACAGAGGCTCACTGCAGCGTTCACCAGCACCGGCCACTGACGGCAGCCCAGCTCCTGGTCGAGCTGTTGTTCACCATCTTAGCTGTAGAAGGCGCAGGATTACTGGCCCTCATGTGGGATCTGAACCGGGGCCTTGCTGCTCAGAGCTGGCATCCCAAGCCAGCTCTTAACCAACGCTCCACTCGAGCGGCCCTCCTCTTCCCTCTCTTCCATATATATATATATATATATATATATATATATATATATATATATATATATATATACTTTTAATTAACTTCAGGTGTACAATAAAGTGCAATAGCTATACTTTTTACCCCTCAAAGAGACAACCCCCCTCCCCCACTTCTCCCCTCCCACTCCCCCCCATCTCATACTCTCTATCACAATTCCTTTGACTTTCTTCCACCATATAATCCACATCCCGTGACTGTCTATATATTCAATTACAGTTGGCATACAATATTATACAACATCAATTTCAAGTATACAGTGCCATGATCAAGCCTCTACTCTATCCATGAAGTGGTCTCCCTAACAAAACATGTGACCATCTGACACCCCACAAAATTTTAACAACATTAGATTCCCCGAACTGTCTTTCATATCCCTGTGACAATACTGTACCACTCTTGAATACACTTTCTTCTCTAGGTTCTCTTTGAACTTCAACCAGGATCCTGCCAACCACTTTTTATATATGCCATCCAATTTTTCTTTAGTTTTTAAATGGAGTTTATTTTTCAGAGCCGTTAACAGCAAAGCTGAGTAGAAAACACAGAGCCCCATGTAACCCCTCCCCCATGTAGCCACCCTCCTTATCACCATTCTGAACCAGATGGTACACTGGTTATAATGAACCTATGTTGACTCATCCTTGTCATCCAAAGTTCATACATTACATTAGGGCACACTCTTGGTGCTGTACATTCTAGGGGTTTGGACAAATGCATAATGCAATGTATTCACCTTCATAATGTTATACAGAGTAGTTTCACTGCCCTAAAAATCCTCTGTTCTTTGCCTATTCACCCTTTCTGTCTTCATACTTTTGTCTTTTCCAGGATGTCTTATAGCTGGAATCATACAGTATGCAGGCTTTTCAAATTGACTTCTTTCACCGAGTAATATGCATTTAAGGTTGCTCCATGTCCTTTTACAGCTTGATAGTTCATTCCTTTTTAGTGCTTTAATAATATTCCATTGCCTGGATGTATCACAACTTATTTGTCCACTCACTTACATCTTGGTCACTTCCAGGATTTGGCAATTATGAATAAAGTTGCTATTGGGTTGTCAGAAAAGTCATGATGCATTTTTGCAATGAAAAACAGAAAAAATACGTCATGACTTTTCTGACAACCCAACAGAAATATTTGTATGTAGGTTTTGGTGGGGACACCCATTTTGAATTTCTTTGAGTAAATACCTAAGAGTATAATTGCTGGAGCATGTTGTAAAGTATGTTTAGTTTTCTAATGAGCTACCAAATTGGGAGAGTGACATCATCAAGATGGTAGAATAGGTGGTTTTAGTCCCCCTCACAGAAAGACCAACTAGCAATTATCCATAGACAAAATACCATTGTGAAAATCCCGGAACTTGGGGGTGAAGCTGAAGTACCCCCTTGGACCACAACGGAGAAGAGAGGTGGTTTCACTTTGGCCACAGTGCCCTTCCCCAAGGCCATCACAGCACTACAAAAGGGTCACCCTGTGCCTGTGGCTTCTCCACTGGGTAAAACAGAGCCCAAGACATACACCCAGCCAGTGGCCACATCTTGCCAGGAAACTTAATTGGCAGTTCTACCTGATTTGGATCCCCAGCCAATAGGATGAATTAGCCATGGAGCCTATTCTAAGGTCTCATCTAGACATGGAAGCAAGTCAGTAGCTCTGTGCAGCTGCTGAGCATCGCATCCATCCCTGCCTGACCAGGAAGGACCCAGAGGACCCACAGAGCTTTGGAGCCCATACTATCTCCTGCCCAGGCAGGGAAGCAAGTCAGCTATCCCATCAAAGCACTAAGCACAGCCTCCAGTCCCACCTGAACAGGAAGCCTGGCTGGAGAACACAGGTAACTGTGGAGCCCATCTGAGTAGGGAAGCAAGTGGGCAGCCCTGTCCCACTGATGAGCACAGCTTGCTTCTAGGCTGACGCACCTGGAAGCCTGATCAGATACCCTGCGCAGCCATGGAACCCATCCTATAGACTGCCCAGGCAGGAAGTCAAGCCCAGAGTCCACCCACTTGCTAAGCATAGCCTCCAGCCCTGGATGATAATGGAGGCAAAGCAGTGACACTGGGGCAGACTTAGAAACCAGCCTATGACACTGCATGGACAGGGAGCAAATCCAGCAGCCTCACCCACCTGTGGAGCATAACCTTTGAACACACCTGATTAGGGAGCCTGAACAGTGACCACGGGCAGCCTCGGACACCAGGATATGACACTGCCCAGCTGTGGAGCCCAGCCTACAACCCTGGCTGATTGCTGAGCACAGCCAGGCAGAGAGCAGTGAGCTCAGAAAGCAACCGTGACCAATTGAGGAGCATCGCCTTTGGCCCTGCCTCCTGACAATGGGGCTCAGACAGTGACCCCTTCTGACTGCAAAGCATAGCCTCCAATCCCATCCAACTGCAGAATACAGCAAGTGGGCACATCCACTCAGGTAGCCAAGGCATGACCTTGCCCAAGAACAGAGCACAATCAGAGGTCGGCCTGATCATAGAGCACAGCCTGTGGGCCCACCTAACTTTGGGGCACAGGCTGCAGCACAGCCTGATAGGAAAGCACAGTCTGAGGCCCCATTCATTCGGCAAGACTACTATGAACAATTAGATACCAAGGAATAGGAAAACGTAGAATAAATAGCTCAATGTCTGGAGACATGCAACCCACCAGGACTAAATCATAAATAAATAGAAAACAGAAGGAGGCCAATAACGAGTAAGGAGATTGAATCAGTAATCAAAAACCTCCCAACAAAGAAAACCCAGGTCCAAATGGCTTCACTGGTAATTTCTACCAAACATTTAAAAAATACATGCTAATCCTCCTCAAAAGCTTCCAAAAATTTGAAGAGGAAGGAACACTACTGAATTCATTTTAGGAGGCTAGCAATACCCTGATACAAAGTTCAGATAAGGACACTACAAGAAAAGAAAAATCCAAGCCAATATCCTGATAAATCTAGATACAGCAGGTATTTACTCAAGAAAATAAAACACACATTAAAAAGATCACATACACCATGATCCAGTGGGAAATATCTCTGAAATACAAGGTTGGTTCAACATACACAAATCAATAAATGTGATATACCACATTCATAGAATGAAAGATAGAAATCATATGATCATCTCAATATATGCAGAAAAAGCATTTGACAAAATTCAACATATTTTCATGATAAAAACTCTCAAGAAATTAGGTGTAGAAGGAACATAACGCAACATACTAAAGGCCATATATAGAGGGTGCCAAAAAATGTATACACATTTTAAGTAAGGAAAGAACTATTAAAATTACACTGATGGTAACCCCTTTGAGCACCTCTTGTAATTGCAGAAGTAAAACATGACTTCTATTCATCTTTTGTTATGGGTATATGCTGAGTATTAAAATTTTATTTTATTATTTTATTTGGGAACAGCCATGGTCATTGGTTACACATTGCTTTCACTAGCTACAGTAGCATAGTTGACTCTTTTAAGGAGGGCGCAGCTCACAGTGGCCCATGCGGGGATCGAACTGGCAACGTTGGTGTTATCAGTACCATGCTCTAACAAACCAAGCTAACCAGTCAGCCCCCAAGTATTACAATTTTAATAGTTTTTTCCTTTCTTAAGATGTGTATACATTTTTTTGGCACCCTCTGTATTCATGCTTTGCATGTGAATGTCCAGTTGTTGGAGCACCATTTGTTAAAAAGACTACCTTTTCCTCTATCCCTCTCCCTTTCAGTGGTCATGTGCTCCTGGATTTGCCATAGGCCCTCTTTTCTTCTCATATGGTATCATTCTCTTGTAATTGACCTACAATTTTTACACCTCAATGACCATTTGACCAAGACTTCTAGTAACCAGACAATATTTATTCTCCCATTCGTCCTCAGTAACAGGACATCACCATTTAGGTGGGCACAAGGCCACCCAGATTGAATATTGCATTTCTAGATTCCTTGCAGAGATACGTGCATGTGACCATATTCTGGCCAATGAGCCATAAGCAGTAGGGTTGTGTTTGTGTTGCCTTAGATATGTCTTTAAAAGGATATGGTTGACTACTTCCTTTATCTTGATGCTTAGAAGATGACTGGGTGAATAAACCCCATCCCATGTCAGGCATGAAAATGAGGTCTATACCAAAGGGTTGGGGAAAGAGAAAACTCAAAGCTCTCTGACTCCCAGATAACTGTGAGACCCCCACATCAACCTTAGACTGCCTACCTCCATCCTTCAGTGAGAAAGAGAAATGACTTTCTCTCTCTTTTTTTTTTAATGAAACTATGATAGTTTTGTTTTCTTTTCATTTTTTTAAAGATTTTATTGGGGAATTAGGAGAGAGGAACAGCCAAGTTGTCCTTCAATCTTAGTTGTGTAGGGTGAAGCAAGCTCAGATCCAAGTCCAGTCACGAGGCTCAGTTCAAGGTGCCAAGTTTAGTCTTAGTTGCGGGTGCGCGTAGCCACCATCCCATGCAGGAGCTGAACTAGCAGACTTGTTAAGAGCACGCACCCCATCCACTGAGTCGCCCAGGTGGCAGCTCAGCTCAAGGTACCGAGTTCAGTCTTTAGTTGTGGGCAGGTGTAGCCCACCATCAAACAGGCAACCTTGTTGTTAGGAGCGAGTGCTCTCACCAGCTGAGCCATCCTGCCACCTGTTGGCAGCTCAGCGGCAGCTCAGCTTGGGTACAGCACACTGGCCCATGTGGGAATCGTACCGGTGACCCCGTTGCTCAGAGCTTGCACTGTTAGGTAAGCTCTTAACAAACTGAGCCACTCGACCAGTCCACTTTCTCTTTTTCTTGAATCACTGTTATTAGGCGATTCTGTTACATGAAGTTCAGTCTGTTTTCCTGGTGTACTATCCTTTAATCTAGTCATCTCTCTTAAGCTCCAGACCCCAATACTCGATTGGCACCATTTGAATGTCTCACAGGTACCTCACATTCAACTGAGTTCAATGTCACCCCCATCCCAAAACAAAAACAGAAACTCATTTTTCCTCCAGGTTTTCATATATCAATAAATATTGTCACCATCCTCTTAGTTTCTGAATCAAGAAATCTGGAAATAAATCTTGACTTCTCCCTCTCTGTGACTATCATGATTTTCTTGAACTTTCATTGCCCATGTGTGAGTGCATATACTACATACATCTAGTAAGTGTGATCTTATGAAATGTCTTGAATCACTTCGCTTCTGTCTCTACCATCATTTTAGTGCAAATCTTGATTCTTTTATTATATTGCCAATTACCTGCCTCCCAGCATCAGTACTTACCCCTCTCTAAACCATTACCCCTCGGCAGAGAGATGTTCTTCCCAAAGTACAAGTTCGATCATGACATTTACATGCTCATAACTCTTTAATTCCCCCCTTTACCCTCAGAATGAAGTCGAAACTCATTAGCACGGCATACAAATAATTCCTCAATAAGTCCTTTGCCTAATTTTACAGCAGAGTTTTTCTAACTATGGCTGCAATTCATTAGGAGGGTCAAGAAATCAATTTATCTGGTTGTGATCAGCATCTTCTTTGAAATGAATAAGAGTGGAATAGAATACAATAGAAAATATTAGAGTTAGTCACACATAATAAGAATATTTCATGAAACATTTGTTTCAGTTATATGTGCATACTTCTGGGTCACACCAGAAAATGTGTTTTTTTTTTTTTTTGTTTGTTTTTTTGTTGAGCCTTCCTACCACCTGTTGGCACCTCAACAGCAGCTCACCTTGGGCTGGGCATCAAACTGCTGTTGCTCAGAGCTCAGCTAGCACGCTTGAGTGAGCTCTTAATCAACTGAGCCACTCGGCCAGCCCTGTTACTTTTTTGTTTTTGTTTTTTGCCTGTTCCTAGAGGAAATTCTTGGCTTTTTTTAAAAAAGATTTTATTGGGGAATTGGGGGAGGGGAACAGTACTGGGGAATCAAGGAAGAGGAACAGACAAGTTGCTGTCCTTTTGTTCTTCAGTCTAGATGCGGAGGATGTTGCTTCACTGGCCCATGTTGGTATCGTTATTGCGCTCTTCCCGGATGAGGCAGATAGGTCGCCGGCCTCTGGATAGTCGCTCACTGCGGCTATTGGCAGCTCACACTGGCTGCCAGCCGTTCACGCAGGCTGCCGGCCACTCACTGTAGTCTATGGCAGCCCACTGCAGCAGGGGCTGCAGCCTACACCGTCACCGGGGCTCACACAGCCCAGCTCCAGGTGGAGCTGTTGTTAGCTGTAGATGGCAGTGTCACTGGCCCTCATATGTGCGATCAGAACTGGGGCCGCTGGCATCCGAAGCCAGCTCTTAACCAATGTGTCACTCAGCCGTCCCCCTGTTTCTTTTTTTAACAGCTTTCTTGAGGTGTAACTGATATACAGAAAACTTCACATATTTCATGTATACAGTTTGATGACTTTCAACATATGCA
The DNA here is from genome assembly GCA_033961575.1 of Aselliscus stoliczkanus. Taxonomy (NCBI): domain Eukaryota; kingdom Metazoa; phylum Chordata; class Mammalia; order Chiroptera; family Hipposideridae; genus Aselliscus; species Aselliscus stoliczkanus. The sequence goes on from CM066737.1 coordinate 26,249,504, forward strand.
CACACTCACAAAACTATCACCACAATTCAGGTAATAATCAAATCCATCACCTCCAAAGGTTCCCTCCTGCCTCCCTTTTTTTGTAGTAAGAACTCTTTACTTAAGATCTACCCTCTGAAATTTTTACTGTACAGCACTGTATTTTCAACACTAGGCACTCTATTATACAGATCTCTAGAACGTATCTCGCATAATTTAAACTTTCTACCTCTTGAACAATAACTCCTCATTTAAACTCTCTGCTTCCATGACTGAAACTATCTTAGATACCTCATGTGTGATGCAGTCTTTGTCCTTTTGTGATGCCTTTATTTCACTTAGCAGTGGGGCCTCCATGTTCATACATGTTGTCACGTATAGCAGGATTTCCTTCTCTGCTATATGTGACAAGGCTGAATTGTATGTATGTATTGTATGCATGTATGAGTTATATGTATGCACTACATTTTTTTATCCATTCATCTGAATAAAGATGAACACTTAGGTTGTTGTCATATCTTGGCTAAGGTAAATTGTATGACAATAAACATGGGAGTGTGGGCATCTCTTTGATAGTCTGGTTTCAAATCTTTTGGATGTATATTTAAATGAGGGATTTCTGAATCATGTGTAGTCCCAGTTCAGAGCAACTGCCACTGTTTTCTATAGCTGCTGTAGGTCACAGTGAAAAGATCTTGAAAGTGGTTGGTCTACAGCAGGGGTCGGTAAACTATTGAGACGAAAGAGCTGCCAGTGGTCAGCAAACTGTGGCTCATGAGCCGCAGGCTCTGAAGTAAAATTGAAAATGAAAATAAAATTATTGTAGTTTCATTTATATAAATTTTAAAGGATATTATTCACATAATGGTGATTATGTAAAAATATATTTATGGCTCTCAAATAATTTTTAAATTGTTGTGAGGGACAGGATTGGCTCTTCCAGGGGTTGGCAAACTTTTGAGATGCAATGTCGTCCCCAAAGAGCTGCATGTGGCTCGCGAGCCACAGTTACCGATCCCTGAGACTCCACAGTATCATCACATGCCACTCTTTTTCCTGCTCTGCATTCGGCAGCCTTTTGAACTTCTATGAATCCCATCAAATATATTCTGGTTTCACCAGGCTTTTTTTGCACATGAGCTATTTGATCCTCTGTGAGTGCCTGTGTGTGTGAGAAGAAACATAAGCAAATATTAACACCAAATATTTCTATCCCTGAGGGATGGAATTGCAGGTAAATATGTCCTGTTAGATCTCTTCTATATTTTTTAACATTTCAGTAAGAACCTTGTATTACTTTTATAATCAGAACAAAACACAAAAACACATCTTAAATACATCAGCAGCTTATGGTGTAATTTAAAAGGACAAGTAAAGTGCAATCATTTTAAAAGTGAATACTAAATGTCACTTCGTTGTCTAAGGGAAGACAAACAAACAGGCTGAGGAGTTGACCACTGAGCTTACCTAGAAATGTGTAGGAAATTGCTCAGATAGACAAAGGGAGGAAGGGAAGGCACTCCATACAGAGGGAGCACCATGAACAAGGCACAGCGATCTGAAGTCATGTAATGGGGATGGCTTGTAATTTCCTCTGACTCCAGGGTGAACTTTATGGTGGGTGTAGAACATCGTGGGAAATACAGATGGAAAGGCAAGACTGGGTCAGACTTGACGTTATCCCGCAAGCAATAGTGTGGCTCCCTATTGAGCAGGAACTCAGATGACCAGACCAGACCAGGGTATGGAAACAGTAACTATGGCAGAACCGTGGAGGTGGAAATGGTGCTAGCAGAGGAGCGAATTGCATAGCTGGCTCCATTTTTCCTTGCCATCTGCCTCTGACTTCATCTGTTGAGAGCCCATGTTGCCATAGAGCCCAGGACCCTCGGTGAACCCCAATTCTGGGGGCATTTTCTGGATTGTGAATCGGCAGGTGCACTCTGTGCCTGGAGCCAGCCTCAGGTAGGTGGAGCTTCCGTCACTCAGAGCTAATATAATTGGCCCCTGTGGGACCTTGACTGCAGCCACTTGGGGGCTGGCTTGGAAGGTGGCAAAGAGGGATGAGACTAAACCCAAGGGATGGATGATTATATTATGCTACATGAGAAAATGAACACTGTTCAGAAAGCAGCACAATGAACATGCATTACAGCTCCTGGTATCCTTTGCTTCCATCAGTGAAAAACCCCGAATTATCTGTCAGGCCTCGTAAATGGCCTTAATCTGGATACCAAGTCAGAGTTTATCTAACCCTGACAGTCGGCCAATGCCTGACTGCTGACAGCACAGCTGAATAATGTGAGATTTTTTTTCCTCAAGAGGAAGCCTGGCAAAGAGATCAATGCAAGCTTTCCAATCCAGCCCCTGTTAGAATCCACATTCAACCACTTGCAATTGGTGGTTTATCTACCTTGGGATAAGAATGCTCCACTCTCATGGTGGGTAAGTACATATCAGGAGGTAAAAACTGTCAAATTCTTCAGGCATAATTAGAGCATAATAAATGGTATCGATAATAATGTTAATGCTTATGCTAATAAAAATACTATGACTTTTGATGGCGTAGAAATTAATGTGCATTGATTACATATGTGCAGGCATTATGATAGCTGCTGACACATTTAATATCCACATTCTAAAGGTAAGAAAACTGAGGTTTGTAGAGGTAAATTTGCCTGAAGTCATAAATCTAGCAAGTCATAGAGCTAACACTTGATCCCAAAACTACCTGGTACCAGATCCCATACGTTGAACCATTCTCTGGCATAACCACAATAGCAGGGATGTGCCTTTTTTTTTTTTTATTTCACATTTTGTTCTTTTTTCTTCATAGCTGAATTGGGTGCCGCTCCTTAGAAGATAGAAATGATGCTTACCATTTTTCAGCTTTGATGAATGCTATTACTAAAACTTAGCTGCATAGGTTTATTTGTACAATCATGTATGTCAATTTACAAACGCATTTCAAAATAACCTGCCAGTTTGGAAAAAAAAATTGATTACATTTATGGTGGGTGACAGAAATGAAAAATTGCAGGAATATTTAATTTTGTATTACTCTCCAGCAGCAGTTTCTAAAGCGTCATCACACTTGCTCATAACAAATACATTACGGGGCAAGGGGGAAAGATCATGTTATTTTTTTTTTCACCAGTTGTAAATAAATAATTTTTATTTTAATAGGACAGGCATTGTGCTGTAGAAAAGACGTGTTCAACCAATGTTCTGACTTTTTCTCATGTTTTCTTAGGGCTCACTGCCAGTCAATCTGGCTCAAGCAATCTCTTTAGGGTTCCTTACTCAGGTTAGGCTTTTGAAGTCCTACATTCCTTTGAAAATCATATCTTGAGAATCAACTGAAAGCCCAGTATTGAACTATGCATCCCAGGTTATGTGGAGTAAACCATCTCAGAGACATTCCCTGTTCAGCCAGACTGGTTGCAGGTCCGGGGCAAAGCTCTATACTGAAGCCAGTTTGAAGTTTTGCGTGATTGTGGAACATCTTACAGTCACTTCTTACTCAACCTAGAAGCTTTTCTTTCATGGCACAGGGGTATATAATTCTCGACTATCATCTCTCAAGATGAGGACAGGGCACACATTGAATTGGTTGCTAATGTTTCTGCCTAGGAGACCGATACTGCTGCGGTTTCTGCCTAACTACATTTTATTCAGCCTTAACATGCCACGTTATTTAATTTTATTTAATTCTCAAAAAATTCTAAGAGGGACAGATGCTATTTGTATCCCCAATGTATTGATAAGAAAACTGAAGATCAGAGAAGTTAAGTGATTTGCCCAAGATCACACAGCCAAGTGACAGATCTAGGATTTTGAACCGGGACTTTCTGATGTTTCTTTCCTCAATATCTGGTCGACTCCCATGATACCACTCACTTTGGAATTGCAATCACACTCGTTTTATCCCTTTTATTGGGTACCTTTTATTTCCACCTTGTATTACAATGATATATCGTTGTGTATTGTCTTTCAGTTGAGTTTTGTCTCCTGGAGACTAAACAACAGATCACATTCATTTTTCTGTTCTCCACAGTGTTGACCATGGGGCCTGGCATGGTTTATAACGTGAAGTAATTAAATAATACTTAGAAATTTTCTTCTTTTTAGAATTATTTACCTCTCAACTTTCTCCTCTGGTAAATAAATTGATATTCAGAACCAAATCTCCAATGAATGTCTATTTTGTAACACAGCTTTTAAGTGTCAGTGCTCCCATCAGAATGAAGGAAAATAAGTGACATAAATGTGACAGTAAAGGATGCTCAGACTTATATGGCTATTCAACAAATGCCGTGGTTCAAAGACCTCATTAATAATCTCTTTATATTGGCTGCCTGGGGATTTTATATACATTTGCCCTTGTGTTACTCTAGGAGTTGGATAGGACATTTCCACTGGACAGATGCAGAAATTGAGGTTTGAAGAGGTTAAGTAACATGGGCAAGATTATATAGCTAGTTGGTAGTAGAGCTGGGACTAGTGTTCGGGTCTTCATTCCCTGTCCATGTTGCCTTTGAAAAGAATCATTTCATCTGGTGACTCAAGCTGGAACTATGGAAGTCATTCTCATCTCCTATACTTCCTAAACACGTCCAACAGCTGCTGTCTTTTTCAACTTACCACCAGCCTGATCATAGATTCGTGCAGCAGACTCCAACAATTGGTCTTTCTGCTTCTGGTCTTCCTCTATAACCTATTATTTGTAAAAACTTAAATCAGACAAATTGCTTACCTGTTCAAAACCCTTAAACGGTTCCGTAACTCCTAAGCTTGCTAGCCAAGACCTCTGTCAACCTCATCTGGTTCCATTCCTCTCCTCTCTTATAATTTGCTACCAGTACACCCCGAAGATAAAACCACATCTACTTGCTCTCTTATTTTTGGACCATTTCATTTGATGTTCTTTCTGACTTTATGAAAATCGTGTTTTCCCTTCTCCTTCCTCCTTTCCATCTTGTTTGCATCTATTCATTCTTTAGGCCATTAAGGAGAAACCAGGTTGGACAATTAAGTTCATGAACTCATCCTGGAAAAAGTGCTATATTGCTTATTGTTGAATATAACTACGGTCACCTTTGAAGTACTCCCCTTGGGAAGCTATGCACCAACGCCTGCACCTAGTCCACCCTTCAAAGCAATTTTGGAACTCTTTTTCTGGAATGGCCATCCGAGCTGTCATCGTATTACCCTTGATGTCCTGAATGTCATCAAAATGTCTTCCTTTCACTATTTCCTTTATCTTCGGGTATAGAAAGAAGTCATAGGGGGCCAGATCAGGTGAGTAGGGAGGTTGTTCCAATACAGTTATTTGTTTTCTGGCTAAAAACTCCCTCACAGACAGTGCCGTGTGAGCTGGTGCATTGTCGTGATGCAAGAGCCATGAATTGTTGGCAAAAAGTTCAGGTCGTCTAACTTTTTCATGCAGCCTTTTCAGAGCTTCCAAATACTAATATTGGTTAACTGTTTATCCAGTTGGTATAAATTCATAATGAATAATCCCTCTGATATCAAAAAATGTTAGCAATATCATTGCAACCAGTTCGCAAACTTAATTGTCAGACAGACCTCATACCACTGCTTCCTAGTAGGCTTCCCTGATGCTCCAAGTTCACCATAGAAGGTCTTTATCTGTGGAGCAATATAGCCACTCAAGTTCATTCTTCTAGCATTTGCCAAACTGCAATGTAATTATGTATTGTATTTCCTATTAGGTTGTTGCTGTATTCAGATAAGCAGGACCAGGTGACACAGTTCTGTATGATTCCTTGGGGAAATGGAAGATGTATGGCTGGTGCACTGCTATGAGAGTTGGAGAGTTGTATCTAAGGATAAGAACTTGAGTTATCTAAGGATAAGCAATGCTGCGGGTCTGACCTGTACTTTAAGTCAGGTCCCACTTGACTTATATCTGTAGTATTTTAAGAAATGACTCCTGAATATTTTTGAATAACAGTGGATGACTAACAATTTGAGAAGAACTCATGCAATTCTTTCTTTAAAATATTCACTCTAAATTGGAATGAAACCAACTGATAGAAAACTAGGACTGGTTTTGATTTAACAAAAATATCATCATGTCCGCTAGCCATAAGCTTTCTGAAATGCCACATCAAACATACTAAGAATTTATTATTTGAGTGTTGTTTTCAGTATTAAGAATTATTATATCAACATTCATGACCATTGTGATAGAGCAAATATGTAATTATTTGATACAAGAGGTTAAATTGTCACCAAGCTATAGTTTACAATGGGCACTGTAGGTTGCTCATGGCAAGGAACAACTGCTTCATGTTCCCTTTTTTAGCTGAGCCATCCTGCTACCTGTTGGCAGCTCAGCCGCAGCTCAACTTGGGCTGGGCATCGAACTGCTGTTGCTCAGAGCTCAGCTCGCACTCTTGAGTGAGCTGTTAACCAACTGAGCCCCTCGGCCAGCCCCTCATGTTCAATACTTAGCACAGTGTGTGCCATACAGTACTCTTCCAGTAAATCTGTAAATAAATCAATGTTTTCACATATACTGTTTGATTCTCAACACAGCCCTGGGTTTCAGTGCTAACATTTTCCAGATCCCAAACAAACAAACAAAACCAACAAACAATAAACAACACTTTAGAGATTTAATAAAATGGACAAAATTCCATTTATCAGAACACCTTTCAGGGAAATACTCCATGGTGGGCTCCCTGGAAGGCTGCTTGATTACTAACAGGTAGTCCTAAAATTTCCTTCAGATGTTGGGCCTTGTTATAGTCAAGACTTTGCTTGTATACAGATTTGGGCATATAGCTGAAATCTTTGAGAAGATAGTGAAGAGACTCAGAGCTTAATTGCTACAAAAGAATAAGGTGTAGACAGTGTTCCCCAGTTAGTCAGGATGAGTAGAGAGACTGCGGAGAAAGAAAGTAAATTAAGGAGTGACCGGTTAGCTCAGTTGGTTAGAGGGTGGTGTTGATAACACCAAGGTTGTCAGTTCAATTCCCACATGGGCCACTATGAGCTGCGCCCTCCTTAAAAGAGTCAACTATCCCATTGTAGCATGAAAGCAATGTGTAACCAATGACCATGGCTGTTCCCCCAATAAAATATAGAAAAAGACAAAAACATTTTAAAAAAATAAAATAAAATAAAAGTAAATTAGGAAAACCCTCTTCTATCTCTCCTATGAATTCTTTAGTGAAATCTCTACATCTTCCCCCAATATGGTCACTCTATGGTCATTCTTTTTGAGAAATAAGATGAAGTTCTAGCTGTCTCAGACATTCAGCCAGAGCTGAACATCACAATATCTAGAAGTTAAGTCACATGCCCAGTCATTTGGATTGTTGGTGATGTTGGAAATCTGTTTATTTATTATATAAATATTTACTAAGTAGCTTCTAAATGGCAGGCACTGGAAATATAGCAGTGTACCAGATTTCCAAGGACTCTTTTCTTGTGGAATTCACATTCCAGTAGGAGAGCCAAAAAATGTAGTGCAGATATAATAAAACTTGTGATAAGTGGGTTGAAGAAAAAAAATAAAACAGTCTTGTGTGACAGATCATAAAAGAAAATTGGGGTAATTTCAGTGGGATTGTCAGAGGTCTTTCTGAGGAGTGATATTAAGGTGAGATTTTAAAAAGAGAAGGAACAACTTAGGTTAAAATAAGGAGGAATATCATTTAATGACTAGGGAGCAGCAGGTAAAAACATTGAGTGAAGAGACAAATTGGAATGTTCTAAAAATTGTCAGAAGACCATTATGATTGCAAAAAGTGGTGGGGTGGCATGAGATGATACCAAAATAGTGAAATTATAGGAATTCCTATTTTAACATTTGTCTTTGTCTGTTTGGGATGCTATAACAAAAATACCATAGACTGGCTGGCTTATAAATAACAGAAAATTATTTCTTACCATTCTGGAGACTGGAAAGTCCAAGATCGAGGTGCCGGCAGATTCTATATCTGCTGAGGTCCTGCTTCGTGGTTCACAGACTATTTTTCTTGGTGTTTTTTTTGGTGCTTTCACATGGCATAAGGGGTAAGGGAGTTTACTGGGGTCTCTTTTGTAAGGTCCCAATCCCATTCATGAGGGGTCCATGCTTATGACCTAATCACCTCCCGAGAGGCCTAATACAATCACGTTATGCAATAAGCGTTAACATAAACATTCTCTCTATATCAATATTCTTTCTACTTTGCCTCTATACCTTCTAATGATGATAAAAGGATAATGGTATTTACATTTGACTCTCTACTTGGGGTGGTAATGAGAAATGTTGAATGCAACATATTTTAGTGCAAAATTTCAAATAGGAAATCTTCTGTATATCATTGTCACTATTGATGAAATTACCTTTTTTTTAGTGACACTAGCTGATGCCTTACGTTAGTACCAGTGTCTATTTTACCTTGTTGCCTTTTCCAAGAAGATGAAAAGACTTTTCTTTCTTAACTGTAGATGACAGTAGAGCATTAATGTGATGAATAGCTTTAATTTCAATAAGTGTGTTCACATCTAAAGGAGGCCAGGACTAAAGACGCATTCTGCAGATACATTCTGAAAGCAATGTCATTATCCATCAATAGTTACTTAATCAATCTATCCAAAACTCCCCAGAGCAAAAATGAAAGCTCAGAAATAACTGGGTTTATAAAAAAGAAACTCACAGAGTTTTTCCATGAGGATCTTTGCTTTGCATATGACAAAGAATTACATGATATTGTTCCACCTATGAACTAAGCCAGGAAAGTAGGCTAGGTTCCCACAACATCTGGCCATTTTCAGGACATTGAAAGAGAATAAAACACCACAACCTTGAAGCTGATTTCTCACATTCAGGAGCTTAAGGCAATTATGAAGCCCAGCAGGCTCCTTATTTCTGACTTTTAACCACTCTTAACAATTGAGATGCTAAGAAAGTCATAATCATTGGCCATTAATGAATGGCACCATGAAGTGGACTTTCACTGGACTCTAAGGAATAACCCTTCTCCTATATAACCCTTAATAAGGGACATATCCATAAGAACTTTCAAAATTACCCTTAATAAACATGAATTAGAATAGCATAGTCAGTGCTAATAGTACAGGTTCTGGAAAACATCTACCTGTTTGGATTCGAGTTCTGGTTCTATTACTTGTTAGCTGCGTGACTTTCAACAAGCTGCTTAACCATTGCGTGCCTCAGTTTCCTCATGGGTAAAATGGTGATAATAATAGCTTAAAGAGTTGTGAAGATTTGAGTTAATGCATGTAAAGAGGATAGAACAGCTTCCTGAAACCTAATAAGTCCTCAATAAATGTTAGCTACTTTTATTATTCTACCCCAATATTTTGTATTTTAAGATAATCACCTACATGTTAGAAGAAGTATCCTTACAATAAAGAGGCCCCTTGCAAATTTTACCATAATATGCTAGGTTTCTTCTAAAGCCATATTAATTGAACTGAAAAAAGCCCACAGTATTAAGCTAGTTACATAATAGTGGAAAAATCTTGTAGCCTTTTTTTTTAGAAACATTTTTTCTTTAGATTTTTATTGGGGAATTGGGGGAGGGGAACAGCATTGGGGAATCGGGGAAAGGGGAACAGACAAGTTGCTGTCCTTTTGTTCTTCAGTCTAGTTTTGTAGGACATTGCTTCACTGGCCCATGTTGGTATTATCATTGTGCTCTTCCCGGGTGAGGCAGATTGGTCGCTGGCCTCTGGAAGGCCACTCACAGCGGCTCTTGGCAGCTCACACTGGCTGCTGGCTGCTCACGCTGGCTGTCGGCCACTCATGTAGCCTCTGGCAGCCCATTGCAGGAGGGGCTGCAGCTATGCTGTCCCGGGGACTCACGGCAGCCCAGCTCCAGGTGGAGTTGTTGTTCACCATCTTAGCTGTAGAGGACAGTGTCACTGGCCCTCATATATGGGATCTGAACTAGGGCCGCTGACGTCCCAAGCCAGCTCTTTTTTTTTTTTTAATTTTATTTTATTTTTAATTAGTTTCAGGTGTACAACACAGTGCAATAGTTATACATTTTACCCCTCAAAGTGACAACCCCCCACCCCCAATACACCACCCCACTCCCCCCCCATATCATATATATCTATTACTCTTCCTCTGACTCTCTTCCACAGTATAATCCACATCCCGTGACTATCTATATATATTCAATTACAGTAGGTATACCACCTCCACTTTAGTAATACAGTACAGTGATCAAACCTCTACTCCATCCATGAAATGGTCTCCCTAACAAGACCTATGATCATCTGACATTCCACAGAATATTTACAACATTATTAATTATATTCCCCAAACTGTTTTTCCTATCCCAGTAGCAATATTGTAGTTGCCTATTTTTGCTGTCTAATCCCTTCCCCTTCTCCCTCATCCCCATTCCTCTCCAAATTAGCAACCCTGATTTTTCCTCTATATCTATGAGACAGTTTCTGTTTACTTTGCTCATTCATACAGTTTTTCATATTCCACATATAAGTGAGATCATATGGTATTTGTCCTTCTCTGACTGACTTATTTCACTCAACATTATAGTCTCTAGGTCCATCCATATCATTGCAAATGGCACGATTTCATTCTTCTTTATAGCGGAGTAATACTCCATTGTATAAATATACCACAGTTTCTTAATCCAGTGATCTACTGATGGGCATTTTGGTTGTTTCCAAGTCTTAGCTATTGTAAATTGTGCTGCTATGAACATCGGGGTTCATAACTTTTTTTGAATAAGTTTGGTTTTTTCAGGATAAATACCTAGGAGTGGAATTGCTGGGTCAAACGGTAGCTCTATTTCCAGTTCTTTGAGATACCTCCATACTGACTTCCATAGTGGCTGCACCAATCTGCAGTCCCACCAACAGTGCAGCAGGGTCCCCTTTTCCCCACAGCCCCGCCAGCACTTGTTGTTTGTTGATTTGTTGATGATAGCCATTCTGACTGGAGTGAGGTGGTATCTCATGGTGGTTTTTATTTGCATTTCCCTAATGACCAGTGAGGTTGAACTTTTTTTCATATGGCTGTTGGCCATCTGTATGTCCTCTTTAGAGAAATGTCTCTTCATATCTTCTGCCCATTTTTTAATTGGGTTGTTTGTTTTTTTGGTGTTGAGTTTCATGAGTGTTTTATAAATTTTGGATATTAACCCCTTATCAGATATATCGTTGGCAAATACATTCTCCCATTCAGTAGGCTTCCTTTTTGTTTTATTAATGGTTTCCTTTGTTGTGAAAAAACTTTTAAGTCTGATATAATCCCATATGTTCATTTTTTCTTTTACTTCCCTTGCCCGTAGGGATGTATCAGTAAAAATATTGCTCGGTAATGTCTGCAAATGTACTCCCTATATTTTCATTTAGGATTTTTATGGTTTCAGGTCTTACATTTAAGTCTTTAATCCATTTTGAATTTGTTCTTGTATAAGGCGTAAGGAGATGATCCAGTTTCATTTTTTGCATGTGTCAGTCCAATTTTCCCAGCACCATTTATTGAATAGACTATCTTTACTCCAGTGTAAATTCTTGCTTCCCTTGTCATAGATTAACTGTCCGTAAATGCTTGGATTTATTTCTGGGCTCTCTGTTCTGTTCCACTGATCGATGTGCCTGTTTTTATGCCAATACCAAACTGTCTTGATTACTGTGGCCTTGTAGTAGGTTTTGATGTCTGGTAGCGTGATCCCCCGACTTTGTTTTTATTCCTCAGAATTGCCGAGGCTATTCTGGGTCTTTTATGATTCCATATAAACTTTAGGATTATATTTTCTATTTCTGTGAAAAATGCCCTTGGTAGTTTGATAGGAATTGCATTGAATCTATATATTGCTTTAGGCAGTATGGACATTTTAACTATATTAATTCTTCCTATCCATGAGCATGGTAGGTGTTTCCATTTATTTGTATCTTCTATGATTTCTTTCTTCAGTGTCTTATAATTTTTCTGAGTACAGATCTTTCACTTCTTTGGTTAAATTTATTCCTAGGTATTTTATAGTTTTTGACGCAATTGTAAATGGGACAGTTTTCTTAATTTCTCTTTCCATTAGTTTATTATTGGTATATGCAAATGCCACCGATTTCTGAACATTGATTTTATATCCTGCTACTTTACTGAATTCGTCTATCAGTTCCAATAGTTTTTTGATGGAGTCTTTGGGGTTCTCTATATACAGTATCATGTCATCTGCATATAATGACAATTTTACTTCTTCCTTGCCAATTTGGATGCCTTTTATTTCTTTTTGTTGTCTGATTGCTGTGGCTAGAACTTCCAGCACTATGTTGAATAAAAGAGGAGAAAGTGGACAGCCTTGTCTTGTTCCTGATCTTAAGGGGAATGGTTTTAGCTTTTCCCCATTGAGTATGATGTTAGCTGTAGGTTTATCATATATGGCTTTTATTATGTTGAGGTATGATCCCTGTATTCCCACTTTGCTAAGGGTTTTTAACATAAATGGCTGTTGGATTTTGTCAAATGCCAAGCCAGCTCTTAACCAGCGTGCCACTCGGCCGGTCCTAGGAACATTTTATTGAAGAAGTATACTTTTAAAAGTAGTCCCAGAATACTAAAATTCGAAGAAAAAAAATTCTGAAAATATGACGACATCTTATTACTGTAATCAATTATTTTCTCTTGAAAAGTAATGCATGTTTCTATAAGAAGGCAATTACATGTGAATTCAGTGAAGATGTATCCTCTCAGCCTATTTGAAAGCATATGGTTGTTCTAATTTGTGAATCCTACGACAAAATAAAGATACATAAATACAAAAGCACAGAAAGACTAGATGTTATGGGAGTAGAGGTAAGATAACAAAACTTGAAAAGGAAAAATAGAGTTAAAACAGGTTAGATATAAGAATAATACTGTAGGGACAGATGCATGTCCTTTTAGGGAGACCACTTCATGGACGGTGTAGTGGCCTGACCACTGCACTATACATTTGAAGCTGCCGCTGAAGAATATTATATGTCAACTATAATTTAACACATATATAGTCATGGGATGTGGAGTATAGTGTGGGGATGGAGTCAATGGAATTGTATTAGATATGTATGATATTGGGGGTGGGGGGCAGGGGAGGGGGAGGGAAAGTCACTTTGTAAGCGGTGAAAAAGATAACTATTGCATTGTTTTGCACATCTGTAACTAATAATAATAATAAATAAATAAATAAAATAAAAAGAATAATACTGTAGGGAATTTCTAAACCAAATCAGACAAAGAAGAGGATGTCAGTCGCTGGACAAGTGTATGATAAGGTCTGACAAAAATTTTCAGGTCTGCTTTATCTGAGAACCTAGCTGGTCACACTGGAGGACCAGTTAAATTTTATTTCACACCCTTCATCTACGTTTCAAATGGATGCAACTATGCCTCATTGCAGAGAGAAATTTTGGAAGCTGGAACTAACATTCCCTGTTCAATAAGAGTGCTTCCAATGATCTTAAATTTACCATACTCTGTGCCAAGCCTCTGGCAAACTGCAGTATGTGTCAATGATGTACTGATTCTTGTGGAAACATAACATAAAGGCAGAGCAGTAAACAAGCATTTATAATTAGCTTTTCTAATAGCCATCCTTAATACTCCCCAAAGTGCAAGGAGAAAAGTCATTGAATTTTTATAAAATAAGCTGTGATTCCAACGGAGATGTGGCACTTTCTCATTCAGACATGACACATAAAGATACATCACATTCTCCAAATACCCATTCAAACAATTAGAATGACATACTGCAGTCTTTTACCTTTGCAAATATGAAATGCATGTTTATAATCAATAAGATTGGGCACCTCCTTGCACATGACCATCAGATTTCATTTCATCTCTTTGGTTTCCTTCCTCTTGGAGACAATGGTTACAAAAGGTAAAGAAATGCTCAAAGTTATTTAACTAGCCTATTTTTGTTGATAGAATGGTATCAAGAAAACGATATCCTGCCTTTGAATCTACATTCATACTTTAATCATATATATTATAATTTATAAGACACATACATTCTAATTGTAGAACACATGGAAAATGTTAAAAAGTATAAAAATTAGCATAGTCATCCTAAGAAAACATGACTTTAGAAAATGGGTATCATGTAAAATAGAATTTACGAGAATTTCTGTGTTTATAGGAAATGAACTTGTGGCAATATTACAAGCAATGAAATGCTTATAATAACATAGGGCTGATAATTAAGTTTGTGACCTTGTTGCAATGATGTTGCTAAACTTTCTTCATATCAGAGGGATTATTCATTATGAATTTGTACCAACTGGACAAACAGTGAACAAAGTTTGCTATTTAGAAGTGCCAAAAAAGCTGCATGAAAAAGGTAGACGACCTGAACTTTTTGCCAACAATTCATGGCTCTTGCATGACGACAATGAACCAGCTCACACGGCACTGCCTGTGAGGTAGTTTTTAGCCAGTAAACAAATAACTGTATTGGAATACCCTCCCTACTCACCTGATCTGGCCCCCAAATACTTCTTTCTTTACCTGAAGATAAAGGACATATTGAAAGGAAAATATTTGGATGACATTCAGGAAATCAAGCATAATACGATGACCGCTCTGATGGCCTTTCCAGAAAAAAGTTCCAAAATTGCTTTGAAGGGTGGACTAGGTGCTGGCATCAGTGCATATCTTCTGAAGGGGAGTATTTCAAAGGTGACCATAGTGATATTCAGCAGTGAGGTATGTAGCACTTTTTCTAGGATGAGTTTGGGAACTTAATTGTCACACCTCATATATAGAAAAAAAAATGTAATAGAGGTTGTCCTAAATTGGGCAATGCCTGCAAACCTTTATGAGGCATTACCAATAACAAACTGTAAGGCTTAGAAAAACTTTATAATGAACCATGAATTACAAAAAATTTGACCAACTGTTACTAGAGAAAAGGCTAAATTATCTTTCTATAGTATTGATAAAAAATGATATTATAAAATCAACATCATAAAAAGAAACAATCCAATACTACTCAGCCCAAAATGTAAAAGAACATTACAGAAGTAAGTAAAAAAGTTAATATAAAAAAATCTTATGTTTCTTGGTTTAGTAATTTTTGTTTTTCATAATCTTTGTAAATTTTGTAATTTTCCTGGTTTCTCTTCTTATTCTAAATAAATATTCATGTGCTTAATTTGTGAGTTAGTATTTTGTGATAATTTAGTCAAAGCTATATTGTGAGTTATGCACTGAAAACTGCAAATATTATCAAATGTTGAATATATTGATGTACACCAATGTTAATTGAACTATTACCATATTATTAGACATAAGTTGGTTTGCATATTTTGACTCTTAACATGATAATTATGATGACTATCTTTGATTAAAAAAAAAAAGGATGTGTTGATGTAGGTTCAATTGTAACAAATGCAACCACTCTGGTGGTAGGTGTTGAGAATCGGGGAGGGTGTGCATGTGCTGGGGCAAAGAGTATATGGGAAATCTCTGTACGGTCCTCTTAATTTTGGTCTGAACCCTAACTGCTCTAAAAATAAAGTGTATATAAAAAAAGTAACTTGCAGCAAGCTGTATGTAAATGTAACTTACAGAGAAATTAGGGGATAAAATCTTTGCTCTTACACATTATTTTTCCTTAAGTTTATGGTTCTCTCTTGTTCTTGTTCTTCCTCTTCCTTTCTCTACAAAATCCTTTTCAGAATGGATTTGACAATTTACATTCCCCTCAACATACCCTCATCAGCACTGAGCATTGTCATTAACAATAATACTTGTCAATTTGATAACCAAAATATATCTTGTTTAAATCTACATATTTTTCTCACCACTGAATTTGAGCATTTGCATGTCTACCACTGAAATAAACTATTCATATCTCTTGAAAGTTTTTATTGTAGCCTTGGTGCTTTCATTATCGAGTTTTATAATATATCCAGGCATTTCTCCTGTAGTTCTAGGTTTACATAAAATGATTTGTGTAATGTGATCCATTAACTAGGCAGCATAATTCACAAATGTTGTGAACATTCTGGTCATCTGAAACTGGTAGCAGGAATATAGGTGGGGAAAAAAAATCTAAAAAAAAAATATTTTGTAGCAGGGTCATTTTCAGTCATTTTTTTCTTTTATTGATAAAACCCATAAGGATGAAAGTGATAAAAATGTGTAGGAAGAAAGAACTAATGGTGGTTGTAGTTTTATTTTTTTTAATTTTGTATTTTTTTAGCTGAGCCATCCTGCCACCTGTTGGCAGCTCAGCAGCAGCTCAGCTCGGGCTAGCATTGAACTCCTGTTCCTCAGAGCTCAGCTCAAACTCTTGAGCAAGCTCTTAACAAACAGAGCCACTCAGCTGGCCCAGTGGTGGTAGTTTTAACAGGAAAAGAGAAGTTGAAACAAAAACTAGAAATAATAATAATAATAATAATAATAATAATAATATTTGCTTAGTGAAATGTAGGTTATACAGCTATTCACTCAAGGCTCTAAAATAAAATAACTATTATTGACTCTAAGACTTTCTGGTTTCTAATTTTTTCCCCTTTTTTCCTTCTGTGACATTTATTTTCATGTACAATTGGTGATAAAGTAAATTGCTTAGATATATATCTTGGTTTATCACAACAGATGATATTTACTGGTTAATTTATTTCTTAACCCTTTGTCATACAATTCCCCTTATTTATTATTTGACTTTTAAATTTGCTTGTGCTTTGATTAATAAAAAGATTTTATAGGTAGTGGAATTATTTTTATTTTTGAAGGCTTCCATACCATCTATGCTTACAGAATTCTTTCATTTTCTGCATTTATATAAACATTATAAGTATTAATCAAAACAGCACATGTGGTTTATGACTTCCCTTTTTATAATTAGTTATAATCCATCTAAAACTTATTTTAATATATAATGTGAAGAAATCTATTTGTTTAGTCAAATTACTTAATTTGTTGAGGAATCTGTATATTTTGCCTTCTTACTTAATTTTATATTCGAATTCCACAAAAAGTAGAGTATGCTTTTCATCTATCTTTCAGTCTATTTTTATACAACCATCACACTTTTACAATCATTTTACAATATATTTTGATATTCGACAATGCTATCACTCTTATTGCTCCAAATGTTATGGCCACAATTGCTTGTCTTCATTTTTAACTTTCCCAATATATGCTACTTTAAGTAGAGAATTGCTAACATAATTACAACAACAAACAAATCTACAAAACAAAAGCAAGCCAAGATTTTGTTTTTTCAAGATAAACCAAATCAATAGAATAAAAAAGACTACTTGCCATATTTACCTATTTACTTTTATTTTTATTGATTTTTGAGGGCAGTGTCACTGGCCCTCATGTGGGACAGAACCGGGACCGCTGGCTTCCCAAGACAGCGCTTAACAACCGCACCACTCGGCTGGCTCTTTAAATGATACTTTTTTTTTTTTTGAGGGCAGTGTCACTGGCCCTCATATATGGGATCATAACTGGGGCCGCTGGCTTCCCAAGCCAGTGCCCAACCACCGCACCACTTGGCTAGCCCATATATTTACCTATTTAAATGTCCTTTACTGCTGCTTATTCATAAGCTAATTAAGAGAACAGTTAGAATTTAATCCTCTGGTTTTACCCTTTTCCATTCTTAAGACATATCATGATATATTAGCTCCAAAATTCTTATTATCTAATAGAAAAAGAGAAGCCAGTGGCCTGAGTGATAAGACTCATTAATTTTGCCTACCTGTTAAAAGAATTCTTGGCATTTTCTAAATCTATATCTTTAGGTTTTTAGAAATCTTATGAAAAGCCATTTGTAGGACATGTTATCCATTGTAAATTCATCTCTGTAAATGTTTCAGCATTCCATTACATGCTATTTTCATTTTAATAAATTTTTCTTGATGTCATTTCCATATGAATAAATTTTCCATGGTGATAAAAATTTACTATCAAGGCATCCACATTTCAAATGGAGTCTTTTGATGAATAATTCAATATATATGAAATTAAAGGACATGTTTATATGCACACTAATGTATTTTTCAAATTTAGGCAAAGTCAATATACCTAACTTATTCAGTTGTTATGGAATGCTCTGCTTATTGGTTCAAAAGGTCTATCTAGAGAGTGAAAAACAGAAGAGTTGTCAAAAAAGATTATTGCTTTAATTAGACCTCAAAACTTATATTAAAATGTTAATTTATTGGTACGCCCAAGTGACGCGTTGCTTAAGAGTTGGCTTGGGGGCCGGCTGAGTGGTGCATCGGTTAAGAGATGGCTTGGGACACCAGTGACTCCGGTTCAGATCCCACATATGAGGGCCAGTGACACTTCCCTCTACAGCTATGGTGAACAATAGCTCCACCTGTAGCTGGGCTGCTGTGAGTCCCTGGGGTGGCATAGCTGCAGCCCCTGCTGCAGTGGGCTGCCATATGCTACAGTGAGTGGCCGGCAGCTGGTGTGAGCTGCCAAGAGGCACCGAGAGTGGCCACCCAGAGGCCTGCGATCAATCTGCCTCACCTGGAAAGAGCGCAATGATGATGCCAACATGGGCCAGTGAAGCAACGTCCTCCACTACTAGACGGAAGAACAAAAGGACAGCAACTTGTCTGTTCCCCTTCCCCAGTTACCCAATCCTGCTCCCCTCCCCCAATTCCTCAATAAAAATCTTAAAAAAAAAAAAGTGTTGGCTTGGGACACCAATTCTGAGCAGCAGGACCCCGGTTTAGGTATCACATGAGGGCCAGTGATACTGTGCCCTCTACAGCTAAGATGGTGAACAACAGCTCCAACTGGAGCTGGGCTGCTGTGAGTCGCTGACCACGGCGTAGGCTGCAGTGGGGTTGGCCGGCAACTGGCATGAGCTTTCATGAGCGGCTGTGAGCCTCCATGAGCGGCCATTCAATTGCCAGCGACTGATCTGCCTCACCCAGGAAAAGCGCAATGATAATACCAACATGGGCCAGGGAAGCAATGTCCCCCACAATTAGAGTAAATAACAAAAGGACAGCCACTTGTCTGTTCCCCTTCCCCAATTCCCCAACGCTGTTCCCCTAACCCCATTCGCCAATAAAATCTTATATATATATATATATATATATAAATTTATTGCAAACTGGGTGTATAAGTGGACAATCACTTATAACATTAGATGATGTCATAGAAATTGATTTAACATTAATTTCAGTCTTGTAAATGTGACAGACAGCATGACCACCCTCCAACCTTTATTTTTCGAGTGATTACATTTTATAGCAGATGCCACCTTATAAAATCAAATCATATTGGACCATAACACATTGGATTAATGGAAAATATATATACTGGTTTATAGTCAAAGTTAAAGTCTACAATAGAGACCAAATATAGAAATAAAAGGGTGAACAACCTGTGTTACAGTCCCCTCTGCTATCTGTAGAGTCTAACCTTAAATCATTTCGAACCATGTACTGTGGACAGCAAGCAGTGTCTAGATTCATCACTTTAAACTCTTCTTCCACAAATCATTCTTGTCCAGATTATGATTTTTATTTCCTGCTTAGTTTTAGGGGTTGTCTAGATGTTAATATGAAGTAAATAATTAAAGAATCCAATAAGCGGGTTTCATTATGGAAGGACATATTGTGGTAGGTGGAATTTGCAGATGATGCCTAATTGAGTTAGATGCCATTGCATAATTTCTTCACTTGAAATGCAGGTAGAAATTGTGACGTGATCCTAGACAGTCCTGTTATTACATAATGCTACATATGAATCTGTCTTAGCAGACTAGAACAAGAGAGTTTTCTGGTGGATTTGAAGAAGTGAGCTGTCATGTTGTGTGACATCCACAAGACTAAGACCCAAGGGCAGTCTCTATCTCGGAGCTGACCATGACTCCCATTCAATTGGCAGTAAGAAAGTGGGACCCCCTTCCTAAACCTCAATGAACTGAATTCTGCCACAACCACATGAGCTTGGAAAAGGACCATGAGATCCAAAAAGGAATGCAGCCTCATTGACACCTGGGTTGGTAATGCCTGCATAGACATGGAAATGGGCATCAGCCGAGGCCTATCTGGGCATGTTGGAGTGCTCTCCATGTACATTTGCCTGGTTATAAATACGTCCAGCTAGTAGGACTGTCCAGGTACAAGTTTCAGTTGGACATGTTTAATATGCTTGTCTGGGTGATTTCATATATATATTTTATATATATATGGAGAGAGAGAGAGAGAGACAGAGAGAGAGAGAGAGAGAGAGAGAGAGAGAGAGAGAGAGAGAGAGAGAGAGAGAGAGAGAAAGAGACAGCCAAAAAAATATAAACACATTTTAACACATTTTTTGCGGGAAACGAGTAAACTCGTCATACAAAGTGTTATGCCCGCTTACAAAGTGTTAAGAAAGGAAAAAGCTATTAAAATTACGCTGATGGCAACCACTTTGAGCACCTCTTGTAATTGCAGAAATCAAATGTGACTTGTATTCATCTTTTGTTATCGGTATATGTTGAGTATGACAATTTTAATGCAGTTTTGTCCTTTCTTAAACCGTGTATACATTTTTCTGGCACCCTTTGTGTGTGTGTGTGTGTGTGTGTGTGTGTGTGTGTGTGTGTGTGTGTGTGTAAATAAAACTAGTTTAGAACATAAGCACATCTGGATTGGATATGGGTAAAGGAATCAATAAAGGTGTATATCTCTTTTTCCTAGTTTTATTGAGATATAAATGACACGTAATGTATAAGTTTAAGATATACAACATAATGATTTGGTATATGTAGTATTGTGAAATGATTACCACAATAAGTTCAATTAACATCCAAGGTGAATATCTTGATTCTGTCCTTTAGCATGTTTTATACATTATTAATATATTCAAATTTTGTGTCTTTTGTCACTACTGACTAGGCTTAATATTATTTTCATTATTATTATTATTTGTATACTATTCTTAGTATCTTTTGTTTATTAATTGCCTTCTAAGATCTGAGAATTCTGCTGGAAACTGTACATAGTCATTATCTCTGATCTTTTCTTTCTTTTTTAAGATTTTATTGGGGAATTGGAGGAGGGGAACAGCATTGGGAAATCAGGGAATGGGAACAGACAAGTTGCTGTCCTTTTTGTTCAGTCTAGTTGTAGAGGATGTCGCTTCACTGGCCCATGTTGGTATTATCACTGCACTCTTCCCGGGTGAGGCAGTCTCTCGCCAGCCATTGGACATCCGCTCACGGTGGCTCACGGCAGCTCAGGAAAGCTCATGTCAGCTGTGGGCCAGCCCCACTGCAGCCTAGGCTATCACTGGGGACTCACTGCAACCCAGCTCCAGGTGGAGCTGTTGTTCACCATCTTAGCTGTAGAGGGCCCAGGATCAGTGGGCCACATGAGGGATCCGAACCGTGCTGCTGAGAGCTGATATCCCAAGCCAACTCGGTTTTTTGTTTTTTTTTGAGGGCAATGTCACTGGCCTTCATATGTGGGACTGAACCAGGGCCGCTGGCATCCCAAGCCAGCGCTTAACCGCCATGCCACTCGGCAGGCCCTCCAAGCCAACTCTTAACCAATGTGCCATTCCGCCTGCCCTCTGATCTTTTCAACCAGGTTGCTAAGGTATTATTAACATCTTAATTATACTAGGAGCAAACTGAGACATAGGGAGATGAAATAATTTGACCTGAACTTTTCGTCAACAATGCATGGCCCTTGCATCATCACAATGCAACAGCTCACACGGCACTGTCTGTGAGGGAGTTTTTAGCCAGTAAACAAATAACTGTATTGGAATACCCTCCCTGCTCACCTGATATGGCTCCCAATGACCTCTTTCTTTACCCAAAGATAAAGGGAATATTGAAAGGAAGACATTTTGATGATATTCAAGACATCAAGGGTAATATGATGACAGCTCTGATGGCCATTCCAGAAAAATTTCCAAAATTGCTTTCAAGAGTGGATGAGGCACTGGCATCGGTGCATAGCTTCCCAAGTACTTTGAAGGTGACCATAGTAATATTCAGCAATGAGGTATATAACACTTTTTCTAGGATGAAATCACAAACTTAATTGTCTGACCTTGTTATACATCCACTTCTAGATGACTTCTTCATTTGTTCATCATAGGCACCAGGAACAAATTTTAAAAGATCCCTCCTCAGCACTAGTCTACTACATTTTGTATTAACTCACGACACAAATGCCCTAAAATTGTGCCAATATATGACAAGGATGAAATGAAAACCTTTACCTTCTTATTCCCTGTTAGCCTAGTTTTCTAGGTCCCCATACTCAGGCCCTTTAGGGTATTGGAGAGTTGTATTCCATACCAAGGCTTTTCGAAGAAGAACAGGATATTTTTACAAAACTTAGGTTTTCAAAAAGCCAGTTGAAATATTATTTTTTCTGTCCAACAGTATTCAGCAGAGAGAATCCAATAAGGCAGTTAGAGTTTGCCATTATATCCCCTATGACATATAGGTGCTATAATAAGAATGTAATTGATCAGTTAAAAAAAGAATGTCAATATAGCTTTGTACTGAAACCCATTTTTTTTGTTTCGTATTTTGGTTTTTTTTTTCCTGTTTGGTTTTGTTTGCTTCTAAATTCAAGTTATTAAATAGAGTCTGACCTTCTCCTACTTCAGTGAGAATATGTACACAGCAAACAGTGGTTCTGATTAGAATTGTATCTTGTGAATTTTATGGTGGTTGACATTTGTAGCATTGCATAACAGGTCACTACAAAATCAAGGTGTTTTAGTTACAGCTAGGACTGTGACATGGAGCAAAGCTGGCTAATGACTTGGAACCCACAGGGCATATACTATTGTGAGATAATCACTTGGGCCACCCCAAGGGCAATTTATTATCTCCCTTTTGTTAGCTTACTAGAAAGGCTGACCCTTTTCCCATGAGGTTTCCGCCAGTCAAGGATACATACGTGTTCCAAATGGGTGTACATGTTAGATAGAGCTTTTCCATATAGCATAATGATTATGTCTGCAGACTACCTTGTTGATATTCCAATCCTGACTCTAAAACATGCTAATCGTGAGTGACCATATGCACATTAATGACACTGTCTTTGTCTCGGTTTCTTCATATGTAAAATAGAGGAGATAGTCATAACTTCTTTATAGGTGGTCATGAGAATTTAGTGAGTTAAGAGATACGAAGTGGTCAGAACAATGTGCCACATCTGATAATCCCTTTGGAAGCACACAGGAAGGAAACCCCTTGTGTATTTGTGTACATGTGTGTGTGCCTGCATGTGTGCTGAGGAGGGGAGATAAGTGGGGATGGGAGTAATTACAAGTTTTGGAGTCTAAGGGATCCTATAGAAATCTTGAAGAATAAGCAGTTTTCAAGGCAGACAAGATGAGGAGAGAGAATATCCGAAACAGGGGCCACTTCATGTAAAAATGCGATGGTCTCTGTGAATTTAAGTACAATAAAACTTTGGATTGCGAGTAACTTGGTTTGCGAGTGTTCCACAAGATGAGCAAACATGTCTAATACATTTTAACTTGGTGAGTCATGTCTTGCAGTACAAGTCATTTCTTTCCAGAACGAATTATGCTCACAATCCAAGGTATTACTGTAATTCAATAAAGCTGGAGGAAATGTGTCTAGGGGAGGGGCAGGAGGTGTCTGTTAGGCTAAGAAGTTTCTTTCGTAGTTGGTTAAGACTCTGAACAGAAGTTGTTAGGACAGAGGCATGGCTGTGAAAGCCTACAGACCTGCAGGGATGAACTCAATAGAACTATTTTGGTGGTGAGGAGTCTGCTTGAGGAATTGCCTGAGACAAAATTTGTTGTGAAAGAAGAAGGATCTAGGTATAGCCACTTGATATACTAACCAGGTCTTGGGAGGGAAGTGATTCCAAAGTCAGAATACAAGACAAACTCTGGGGTCTGATTGGTGATCCTGGTCTTCTGGGCCTCAAGTCTGGCCATAATGACACAGTCTTGCATTTTCAGTTTGGCTGCAAAGGTGGGGATACATCGCTGCACACCTCCCTGTGAGGCTCCTGTCAGGTGACTGAAGTTTTCAGAGGAAATCATTTACTGCCTGCCATTGCAAATTGATGAAGGAATTCCACACAGACCATTTGGCTGGCTGCCTTCCATGCAGAGCAGAAGAGGTTTTTGCCATCAATGCCAAGGTTTCAAATTGGCATTTTCATAAAAACAGGCAAAGCAGCCCATTATCTAATTGATGTCCATAAATTATAGTGGCTGAGGAAGTCCATGTCAGTGCACATGGTATTGAGCCATTTCTTGGACAGTACCCAACTCGAGGCTTGGAATAGTCTCTGCACAAAGAATGGCCTACGTTCCTTCATGAAAACAAGAATTTCAAGTTCCTCATTTGAACACCTTTCACATCCACAATCTCTGGAAGCAAACATCAGGAATCTTTGCCTTCTCTTGTAAGTAAAGGAAATGTAACATGACATTTTAAGATAAATTAGAGGTGACACATAATACAGCTGTACATATCTCTTTGCACAAACAAGCTTTCTCCCTAACACTAGTTGTTTCGGTTTGGGTTTAATTACTCTAGAAAAGGATCAGTCAGCTTGATCTTAGGCTCTGCACACTTCAATAATGACACCTATCCTCGACTTGTCACCAGAAGAAAGTCCGTATCACAGCCAACGCACATGGTGCACTAGTTAAGGGAGTAGAAGTGAGGACGGAGGCAACTTTGTAAATAGAAGGTGGTGTTTTTGCCAGAAAAGACAGGACCATTAGGGAGTAAAACGAATCAAATGAAATGGAAGCATATAACTTCACCCTCCCACCCCAGCCAGCCCCACTCACACTGCTTGAATTGACCCTGGATATGTAACCAGGCAAGTACACAGCTATGCCTCTCAGGGTCCAGGTTTCGAAAAACCATGCAACATATTCAGTGTCTCCATGCAGCCTCTAACACAAATAAACAATGGATCCTACTCACGGGAAATTTCAGAGTGTGCCATGTGCGAAACAATGATCTGCTCCCCAATCCTCCATTAAAAAAAAAAAAAAATAACAGCTTGGGCCGGCTGAATGGTGCCTTGTTTCAGAGCTGGTTTGGGATGCTAGCTCTGAGGGGCAGGGTCCCGATTTGCATCCCACATATCAGGTCCAGTGACACTGCCCTCTACCGCTAAGATGGTGAACAACAGCTCCACCTGGAGCTGGGCTGCTGGCAGCCAGGATGAGCTGCCAAGTGGTAAACAGCCGTCCAGAGGCCAGCGACGGATCTGCCTCACCCAGTAAGAGCACAATGATAATACCAACACGGGCCAGTGAAGCAACGTCCTCCGCAACTAGACTGAAGAACAAAAGGAGAGCAACTTGTCTGTTCCCCTTCCCCGATTCCCCAACACTGTTCTCCTCCCCCCAATTCCCTAATAAAATATCTAAAATAATGGGATAAAAAAGGCTTTAGCAGGATTTAATTCACATAACATATAATTAATCCATTTAAAACAAAGAATTTAATGTTAGTATATTTTAGGATTGTGCAGTCAGCACTTCTAATTGCAGAATTCCAGGCTACAACAGAGCTGAGGAGAGGGGGATGAAAATTGTTACAAAGCTCTGTTCTTTTAAAAATCCTGCCATTTTCCTTAAATAAAAACTCCTTGGCTTATTCTAAGAGCTGTCCAGAGTTCTGTAAAACTAAAATTTTGGCAATTATTGCCCACATTCTTATTGCTTTTATGGATAAGTGGATTTCCAGAGTTCTTTACTCTGTCAATCCTTTGGAGACCGTTTCTTGTACACAACTAAAAAATGAAACAGCTCTGAGACGCACCTGACCCATTTATAAACTGCGAACTCCATCTTTCTTAATAGAGCAAACCTTCCCTTAACATACTTCTGTGAACTCAATACCAGATGCCTCATACAGTTGTATGTTTAAAGTCATCTTTCCTTACTTCCACTTCTCTTCTTTCCATAAATATTTATTGAATGTATACTATGTATTAAGAACAGAGCCAGATGCTGGGGGTAAAAAGCTACAGAAATTAGATGGATGGACTCATGCAGTTTAGAGTATTGTGATACAGACAATACACATATCCAAGGACATCTAGGGCAGATGCTAAAGTCTATGTAAGTGTATCTATGCATGCGTGTTTAGAATCGGTGTTCTTAGGGCAGGGGGCATTGAGGCCTATCATTATCTCCTTCCATTGAAGTTTGATGGAGGGTAGGATCCTGGAATTCATTCATTCTACAATATTATCTTGTGGGAGGTACTGTGCTAAATGCTTGGAATGTAGCAGTGAAACAATCAGATACGGGTTCTGACGCCCCGGAGCTCATAGTCCAAGGGTGAACTCATGGGTGTACGCAGGATTCTAGGTACTGTATCCATTCACATACAGTTTAGAAAAGATGACAGCAGTTCCCAGGTGTGAACTAATACAAAAACAAAGTAAGGGGAGAGAGTATATGATAATCAGAGAAGGAGGCTGGTTATTGAGCATAAATGCTGACTGATCCTTGTTATAGCATGACCAGCCATTTCAATTTGTCTGAAACTTGCCTGAATTTAGCACTGAAACTTGCACCACCTGGTACATCCAGGGCAGTGAATCACCCTACTTGTTAAATAGTATTTGAATTGGTAATAGCAGACAAATATAATGTATATAAATATATAGATGAAAATACAATCAAAAACACATTTTATTAATGAAGATCACCAAATTATGTTTGTGTGGTTATATCGGGGCAGACAATATACATAGAAACAGCATTACAGTTAATATCACCATATACTAACAAAAACAATGGATGAAAATATCAACTTAGAAGTTATGCTGGATTGTTTATTTTTATCTTGGTTACACTAGGAACTGTGTTTCCCAGAACCCCCTGCCCTGTATGGCTCAAGGTTAGAGTTAACCAAAAGGAAACCTGTGTGGGATTTGGGAGGCAGATGCGAAGTATGAGCCATTTTGTTTTGAGGGTTGTCACTGTTTTGAGGCAGTAAGAGACACACACAGAGTTGCTGGCAGTTCCTAGTTTGCTTTCTATCCTGCACACTCTATTCGCAGCTCTCTTTCGGGATTACCAGCCATGTTGACCAGAATTCGACCAAGGGTCACCACCAGAGTGTCATGAGCATGAACAGAGGTGGGAGATACAAAAGGTCCACCATTTAATACACTCTGACATTGGCTCCATTCATGGAATCATTCCAGATTTCTCTGTAAGCTCAGATAATTATCCTGTTCCAGGGCATCTTAGTGACTGCTCTCTGATCCTTCAACATCCCTTTCCAAACACTGACTTCCCAAGCTCCTCCACCAATTGCACACAGCCCATTTCCTATGATAATCTCCTTATAACAAAACAGACTGATATATGGACTAGCAAAAAATTCTAATATAAACTTTAGTTCTCGTGGACAAAGATGTTTTGATTAAACCTAAAAATGTAGTTCCTTCTATTTTGAGTACCTGTCAGCAGTTAAACGTTATAACAATGTATCGTGTGCATTTTGTTTTATGCTGTCATTACTCAATCCGTTGACATAAGTAGTTTCATCCAGACCATCTTTTTTCCCTGACTGTTAACTAATAATTATAATAATGGTTATAATAATGATTAACATCAACTGAACACTCAGTTGCCAAGAACACTGCTACGCACTTTACATCCATATCTTCTAAATTCTTTACAAGAACCTGATGAGGTAGGTACTACTGATCGCCCAGGTTTATAGAGGAGGAAATTTAAACAATCGGAGATAACTGATAAGGGAATAAAAGTCACCAAACTAATAAGTGGTTGCACAATAATTAGAACAAAGATTGACTTTGTTCTGCTATTTCATAAAGCTAATTGTGAAAACAGGCTTATGTGTTCAAGATGCTATTTCTCCCCTCAGTCTATATATAATGCAAGCATTTTTGAGAGACTTTGGATTACACATAAAGCATCACAATTAACTGAGCATCTATCAGTTCACATTTGATCATTTCTATAGGCTATTATTTTTTTAAATTAAATGTATTGGAGTCACAATGGTTAGTAAAATTGCATAGGTTTCAAGTGTACAATTCTATAATACATCATCTGTTGTATTGCATCATATTGCATTGAGTGCTCACCACCCAGAGTTACTTCTCCTTCCATCACCATATATTTGACCCCCTTTACCCTCTTCTACCATTCCCCTCCCCACTTTCCCTCTGGTAATCTCAAAACTGTTGTCTGTGTCTATGAGTTTTTGTTTCTTCATTTATCTTATTCCTTTGTTGCTTTCAGGTTTATATCCCACATATGAGTGAAGTCATATAGTTTTCAACTATGAGTGAAGTGTCATTAATCCTATTTTATAGATGAAGAAACTGATGCTCAGAGGATAGAACATCTACCAATAATAAAATAGCCAGGAAATAGCAGTGACTGTAATCACATTCAAATCTTAAAGCAAAGAAAATTCTTTTTTGTTTTTGTTTTAAAGATTGTATTGGGGAAGTGGGGGAGGGGAACAGCGTTGGTGAATCGAGGAAGGGGAACAGAAAAGTTGTTGTCCTTTTGTTCTTCAGTCTAGTTGTGGAGGACGTCGCTTCACTGGCCCATGTTGGTATTGTCACTGCGCTCCTCTTGAGTCAGGCAGATCGGTCGCTGGCCTCTGAACGGCTGTTCACAGCGGCTTTTGGCAGCTCACACTGGCTGCCGGCCACTCACTGTAGCCTATGGCAACCCACTGCAGCAGGGGCTGCAGCTATGCCGTCCCCAGGGACTCACAGCAGTCCAGCTCCAGGTGGAGCTGTTGTTCACCAACTTAGCTGTAGAGGGTAGTGTCACTGGCCCTCATATGTGGAATGCGAACTGGGGCCGCTGGCGTCCCAAGCCAGCTCCCAATAAATGCACCACTCGGCCGGCCCAGCAAAGACAATTGTTGACACAAGATATATGTGTAAAGGATATGTTAGAAAAGGGAAAAGGATGAAGAGAATATGGCTATTGGGGGGACTTTTGGTTTGGGGAGTAATCAGGTAAGTTGGAGTAGCTGAGACTAGAAAGGTAGGCAAGGGAAAAAGGGCCTAGCCTGATCTGTTGAAGAATTAGTACTTTGCCTTGAAAGGAATGATGTGTCTAAATTTGTACAAATGAGTTAGGTTTCAAATCTAAGTTTTCTAACTCCAAAGCCCATGGCAATAGGGTACATCCTCCATTCTGTACTGTCATCATTGCTCTCTGCTATACGCAATACGTGGAAATTCAGTTTACAAATCACATTTATAGCTATTATTTCACCCAATCCTCACATTTAACCTGGTGAGATAAGTATTACTTTTAACCCAATTTGAACATAAAGAATCTAAAACTTGCTAATAACTCTTAAAGAAATTCAGTTAGAATGTCGCAGATCCCACAATGAATTCCCAGGAATTGCATGTAAAATCTTATGCTTTTCCACATCCAATTGCCTACTGCATAACCTATAAATCTCTACCTTAAACACAATATTCAAACAATATTCATAATTTTCACCCAAAGGCCTGCTTCTGTCACTTCTTTCTGAGTACCACTTCCAGCAAGTTATCCAAACCAAAAAACGCAACAAACAAACAAAACTACACACACACACACACACACACACACACACACAGCACGCGTGTGTGTGTATACCAGTGGTCCTGAAAAAGTGGACACAAGTGGACAGTTTGGTCAACGTTGCTCAAGCAGTAGTTTGCCGTCACCAGAAGTGTCTAGACGCTGATGGTAACCACTTTGAACACTTCTTGTATTTGCAGAAGTCAGACGTGACTTTTATTCATCTTTTATTATCAGTGTATGTATAGTATTACAATTTTCATACAATTTTTCTTTATTAAAATGTGTATTCATTTTTTGCACCCTCTGTATATATAACCCCATCAGTCATAACCAAGATAGAGAATACAGCCATGACAGCCCCAGTTCTTTCCCGTCCCGCACTGGTTCCTCTGTGAATCATCCCACCCACTGCCTGAGCAACAACTGATCTGCTTTCTGTCTTTGTACATTAGTTTACATTTCCTATAAATTTTTTGTAACCGAAATTATATGTTTGCATTCAAGAATCCCATATCATCCAAACTTTCAGTCAGGTATGAGTAACATACAGGCATTTTAAGATACAAGTTCTCAAAAATTTATTTCTTGAATACAATTTAAACCATGTGTATTGAACAACTACTATCTGTGGTACATGGTACTAATGACCATTGGAATGCAAAAATCATTGAAGTGTATTTCCACTTGAAGGGGAGTTTGCTCAATAGCTTCCCTAAGATATAAATATGATTCAAGGCCAAAATGCTGTGACCAGAAAAAGTGTTCTATGGGTGTAAAATAGGGGAAGACTCTAAGCTGCCAAGGGTAGAGAGGGGGTCACAGAGGAATTAGCATGTGATTTGAAACTTAAAAAAAAGGCAGAAAAATTGCGAAATGTAAGAACACTCTAATGAATATACAGAATAAGCCTGTTTGGGGAACTGAGGAAGCCTAGATGTGTTCAGTCAACAACAAATATTGTATAATATATATATATATATATATATATATATATATATATATATATATATATCACACACACACTGTGAGTGTGTGTGCACGTGCGCGTGTGTGATTGGGGAGGAGACATAAAGAAAATACAATTGAAATATTTAAATAAAGGTTTTTGTTTTTTTAAAAACAGTTTGGGGAATATAATTAATAATGTTGTAAATATTCTGTGGAATGTCAGATGA
The DNA here is from genome assembly GCA_033961575.1 of Aselliscus stoliczkanus. Taxonomy (NCBI): domain Eukaryota; kingdom Metazoa; phylum Chordata; class Mammalia; order Chiroptera; family Hipposideridae; genus Aselliscus; species Aselliscus stoliczkanus. Next base: position 26,280,194 of record CM066737.1, read on the forward strand.
TCATAGGTCTTGTTAGGGAGACCATTTCATGGATGGAGTAGAGGTTTGATCACTGCACTGTATTACTAAAGCAGAGGTGGTATACCTACTGTAATTGAATATATATAGATAGTCACGGGATGTGGATTATACTGTGGAAGAGAGTCAGAGGAAGAGTAATAGATATATATGATATGGGGGGGAGTGGGGTGGTGTATTGGTGGTGGGGGGTTGTCACTTTGAGGGGTAAAATGTATAACTATTGCACTGTGTTGTACACCTGAAACTAATTAAAAAAATAAATTAAAAAAAAAAGTTTTTATTGGGGAATTGGGGGAGGGGAACAGTGTTGGGGAATCAGGGAAGGGGAACAGACAAGTTGTCCTCTTTTTGTTCTTCAGTCTAATTGCAGAGGACGCTGCTTCACTGGCCCATGTTACTATCGTCATTGCGCTCTTCCCGGATGAGGCAGATCGGTCGCTGGCCTCTGGATGTCACTCACCACGGCTCTTGGCAGCTCACGCTGGCTGCCAGCCACTCACTGTAGCCTATGGCAGCCCACCGCAGCAGGGGTTGCGCTTACACCATCGCCGGGGCTCTCACAGCCCAGCTCCAGGTGGAGCTGTTGTTAGCTGTAGAGGGCAGCATCACTGGCCCTCATATATGGGATCCGAACCGGGGCCGCTGGAATCCCCAAACCAGCTGTTAACCAATGCGCCATTTGGCCGGCACAAGGTTTTTTTTTTTAAAGGGACAAGCCCAAATTCCACTTGTATTTGATTGGTAAAGAAATGAATGAGGGGCAGCCAGTTAGCTCAGTTGGTTAGAGCACAATGCTCATATAGCATCAGGGTTGCTGGTTCGATTCCCGCATGGGCCACCAAGTGGCGCCCTCCACAACTAGATTGAAACAACTACTTGACCTTGAGCTGATGGGGCCTCGAAAAACACACTGTTCCCCAATAAAATGTATTTTAAAAAAAGAAAATGACTGAAAAAGGTGACTGATATTCTGATAGCTCTAGGTATTAAATGGTATCATGTATACCCTCAAATATTTCCAATAAGACTATACCCAAGACTGAGGAATGGAATCAGATTTTACTGACTTTGTGACACACAGTTCAGTCCAAGTGTATTGATTCCATTTGAATGAAACTCTGAGATAAAGAAACACTTGGAATTTATTCTTATAATAAAAGGACTTATTTCTTGTATTTCTTTAAGCTCAGTGGGCATGTGATATATGGCTGGAGAGCTTCAGCTCAAAGACATGTGGAACTGGTGTAGGCCTTAGGTATCTTAATCATCACCTCCTGAAATGAGCTATACCATGAAGTTTTCACCTCTCTTTCTCTTTTGTATCCCTCTCAACTTTTAGGTCATCCCACTGTTTCCTCCTCATTTGACTCTGTGGTCATCCCAGGAAATAGAAAAGTATAATGGAGTGGAAACATTCAATAAATTTTAAATCAAGAGCCTGGAGCTGGGGGAAGAATGATAGGAAATGAAAGCAATTGAAATAGATTTTTTTTAAAGTAATAAGTGGTTCTCATATTTTCTGTAAGCCCAAGAATATCGCAAACTTAATTTATATTACATTTACTACATTTTATTTAAAATAAATGTAGCAGTTAATTGCTGATAAATAATGTATGGAGAATTATTTACATACTTTAGACAACTTATTAGGACCCTATGTTTTACTTTATTGAACCTAATTCAACATTTTTTTCAGCACCTATTATGTGCCAAACCCTAAGAATACAAAGATGAGCTTATATTCTGATAGGATTCATAAGGTGATTGACAAAACTTCCTGCTGGTCAGATGTTGGTAGATGCAGTTAGAGGTACAGTGTGTTATGGTAGCCCCTGGAGATGAATTTGGGAGTGAGAAACAATGGAAGGTGCCATGTCACAGATTGAAAGATGGCTTGTGGGTAAATACATGGGTCCTATCATCTCTATTGCTTAATTACTCAGAGATCTTACTCAATGAAAAAAATAACAAGATAAGTGGCAAGATATGACTTGCCTCTTTACTCTAATAAGGTCTGAGAAGAATGGTTGGGGGTATTTCAGAGAAGAAAGCCTTCCACAAAGACACTTCCTGCCATGTTGATTCCCACCAAGGGGTCATGCCAGTTGATGGGTGCAGTTTGTAAGGCACTATCTGTAAGAAAGTATCTGCATGAAAGTCCAAAGGAGCTTTCACTCTTCTTTTCAATTGCCTGTGAACCTAGAGGTGGGTTAGATATTTTTGGAATGTGCCACAGGCAGCCAGGCAGGTTGGGGATTTCATTCCAGCCCATCTGTGTTCTGAAATAATGAAAGAAGCTTCAAGAAATTGTACCTGTCAAATGTGTCAGGGACTAAAAGCAGGAAGCGATCACTTTGACAGTTTTCAGCAGCCATTCTGCTGATCACCCATGTTACTATTGCACTGTGTTCCTGGGGAAGTGATGGGTGAGCAGTGAATTATACTTCAGAATTACCTCAAAAGGATCTCTCAAATCTATTTGGTGCACTTTGACAAGTTTAGAAAAGCTGACTTTATATCCTGGTAAGGCTTGTATTGAGAGAGAGAGAGAGAGAGAGAGAGAGAGAGAGAGAGAGAGAGAGAGAGAGAGAGAGAAAATAGATGACTTAATATAAGTTAGATATGTATAGAGCAGATAATATGATCATATTCTGGTCTCGTTTCTCAGTTCTTATTTTCCGGCTTTGCGCTTTACTCACAAATAAAAATGAGCTTCCTGACACCCATGTGAAGGTGGGATGCATCACATTTCTCTCATTTCCAACTTGACTGCAGGGAAAACAAACAAATAAAATGAAGCCGATATCGTTGGTAAAAAAACAAATATCTATGTCCAGATGATGGAGTGTTGACAATAAAAGAATACATTGGCAATGTTTAAAAATAGGTTTCCTTGGGGAATTTACCAGATTATTCTGAGTACTAAGTCATGCATTTATTTATCAGAAAGTCGTCTGAGTGTTATCTAATCCAGCTCTTTTGTGATAGGACTGCCTGATTATCCTTTTCCAAAGATTTTTGACCTACTATAGGGTTTAAACTCTAAAGGAAAGTTATCTGAATGCGCTGTGGTAAAAGATTAATCTAAAACTAAGTTTTCAAATATAACGGAGATTTGGGATTACCACTAGGTTTCTTGACTGAAGTGTCAAAGAAAAAGTTCAACTTCAATCAGAAGACCTGGGATGAAGTTAAGATTGTATTCTGGCACTTCCTAGCTTTGTATCTTTGCAGAAGTCATTTAAACTCACTAAGCTCCAGTTTCCTATCTTACAAATGGGGTAATGACAGCTACACTGTATCAGAGGAAACTGTATTATGGGCGTTTTTTCTGAAGTGTCAAGTGAGATAATATATTAAAGCAGGAAGTAATACAGATTGATTTAGTTTTGTTGTGGCAAAATACACGTAACTTAAAAATGACCATTTTAGGCTGGCCGAGTGGCGCATTCGTTAAGAGCTGGTTTTGGGATGCCAGCGGCCCCGGTTCGGATCCCACATATGAGGGAAAATGACACTGCCATTTACAGCTAACAACAGCTCCACCTGGAGCTGGGCTGTGTGAGCCCCAATGATGGTGTGGGCTGCAGCCCCTGCTGCAGTGGGCTGCCATAGGCTACAGTGAGTGGCCGGCAGCCAGCGTGAGCTGCCAATAGCCGCGGTGAGCGACCAGCCAGAGGCCGGAGACCGATCTGCATCATCCAGGAAGAGCACAATGACGATACCAATAAGGGTCAGTGAAGCAACGTCCACCAGAAACTAGACTGAAGAACAAAAAGCCAGCAACTTGTCAGCTGCCCTTCCCCAATTCCCCAACGCTGTTCCCCTCCACCAATTCCCCAATAAAATCTTTTAAAAAAAAATAAAAATGACCATTTTAACTGTTTTGAATGTACTGTTCAGTGGTATTAAATACATTCACTTGGTCGTGCAACCATAAAAACTATCTTTAGAACTTTTTCATCATCTCAAATTGAACGTCTGTGTCCATTAAACAATAACTTCCCATTGTCTACCCTCCATGCCAGCCCCTGATAACCACTATTCTACTTTCTGTTTCTACAAATTTGACTACTTGAGATACTTCATATGAATGTAGTCATATAATATTTGTCTTTTTGCCTCTGGCTTATCTTACTTAGCATAAAGTTTTCAAGGTTCATCTATGTTGTAGCATGCTTCAGGAGTTCCTTCCATAGGCTTGAAAAATTTCATTGTATGTATACACCTCATTTTATTTATCCATTCCTCCATCTGTGGATATTTGGATTGTTTCCATTTTTTGGCTATTGTAACTAATGCTACTGTGCTTATGGGTGTATGTGTATCTGCTTGAGTCTTTGCTTTCTATTCTTTTGGGTATATTCTTCAAAGTGGAATCATATGGTAATTTTATTTTGAATTTTTTGAGGAACTACCAATTATTTATATTTTCATCACCCTGAAAATAATGTGCATGTAGTAAGATTTAATGGTGATAAAGTATTATTCCCCCTCTCTTTCTTTCTTCCTTCTTTCTTTCCTTTCATCCTTCCTTTGTTTAACAGTGAACCCCTAGGCTGTCCTGGACCCTGTACTAGGCATGGAGAATACAGTGGCAAATCAGACCTATTCTCTGTTCCCTATGACCAATTATTAATAGAATTTTTAATATTAGAATTCAATTTTCAATATTGACATGTTATATTCAAATGTTCCTTGATTAAGCTTTTACAATTGCATTGCTTAAGTTCTCTAAAACCTTTTCCAAACTTTACATAGCATTTAACTAATTGTGAAATAAATTTTGTGGGTCACAAGAAACATTTATTTTTAATGTAATATAATAAAATATAATAGTAAATGTCAGAAAGATGTATCATATATTGAGAGTATTATTTCATGATACTTTTGTTTTGAAATACTCACATGTGTTTTAAATTGCAATTAAAAATGATTTCTTGCTGTGAAAGAATCACAAAAAATTTAACAACCACACATAAAAGAGGATTCCTTTTTCTCAGTGGAGTAGCTAGGACTAAAAGGATAAAGTTTTCCTTCTTCCCCAATTACCTTGCTTTTTCTTAAGCTCTGCTAAAATTTACCAAAATCAACTTTCCCATATTTCAGTTCCTTTTGAAAGATTCCAATATTGTAGTCCAAAGAGAAAGAAAAAGAAAGTTGTTTTGATGTTTAATTAAGAAATTTATAGGGCCAACCAAGTGACTCAGTTGGTTAATAGCTTGAACTCTGAGCAAAAGGGTCACCTGTTCGATTCCCACATGGGCCATTGAGCTGCACTTGAGCTGAGCTGCCAACAAGTGGCAGAATAGCTCAACTGGCGAGAGCACATGCTCCTAACAACAAGGTTGCTGGTTCGACTCCCACGTGGGATGGATGGTGGGATGCGCACCACCCTCGTAACTAAGATTGAACATGGCACCTTGAGCTGAGATGCCCTGAGCTGCTGAGGGTCGGCCGGATGGCAACTGCGCACTCCACAATTAAGACCGAAGGACAACAACTTGGCTGTTCCCCTTCCCCAATAAAAATCTTTAAAAAATAATAATAAATTTATAAACATAAGGAAAAAGTTTTGCATACATAACTATTCACTATAGAAAACTAATTTTCAGAGAAAATTTAATTATTATCATATAATTAGGTGCCTGTATAGCCAATATAAAAATTGATATTGATCCTTTCAATTAGGAATCAATAGATATTATTTTTTAGAGTAAGAAAATTTTGATCTAAAATGTGAATGTCCCAACTCTTCAAAACATTCCTGTAGCTATCTTATATACTACATAAATGCTCTACCTTGTTTTTGTTTGGTTCAGTTTTGTTTTTGAAATAGTTTAACTTGAACAGGAAATATCTACCTTAAACTTTGAACATCTAAGTTGAACAGAGGCATCCAACTTGAACCTGAGCCATGTAAATCATTTTCACATGTTTCTGTCTTTTAAAGTGAGGCCTACATATTTAATCAAGCAGATATTCTTAGTTGATCATACAGTGTGAAAAATATGTAACATAAAATAGTCACTAATGCTCTTCACCAAATATGTCCAACTCCCTGTCTTCTGACCACATTGTAGGATTAAACTTGTGGTTGAGTGGGGTTCTCATGAGATCTAGTCAATGAGTTGTAAGTAGAAGTAGTGTGTGATCACTTCTAGCTGGAAGATTTAATTACCCAAACAACACCCTTTGGAAGACTATTACCAAAGGGAAAGGAACCAAGGATATTTGAGATGATGGCTGTTCTGTCAGTGTGGTTGAGTAACCATGATGATCCAGGCTCCATGTCAATTGGATACTTACATATAGCATAAACAAGACAAAACCTGTTATTGTTTTAAGCCAGTCATTTTGTGACTATTGTTATCATAGCATAACCACATGTATCTTGCCTGATACACATAATGAAGTAAATATCAGTGTTGTTCACTTACAACTTCTGAACCAATGGTTGACATATAAGTGTGCTTGAGCTAGAGGTGTAAAGATCAAGATTTTGACCAAGTTGACCAATTCAGGCAAGAAAATGATCAAGGACCGGCCTAGTGGCGTGTTGGTTAAGCGCTGGCTTTGGAAGCCAGCGGCCCCGGATCAGGTCCCACATATGAGGGCCAGTGACACTGCCCTCACAAAAAAAAAAAAAAAATGACCTGAATGTTTATTTGTACACATACTCAACAAAAATCCTGAAATACTGGTTGAGTATATTGAATTTCCAGTTCGTAAAGACTCCTATCTCATATTCAAAGAGAAGGTATTTCAACCACTTGACTATTAACAGACTTTATAAACTCATAGCTTTCATAGCAGTTGCAAGTAATATCTGAGAAAGGTTGGCTATTTGAAAGACTTAAATTTATGTAGTAACTACAGAAAACTCAAGTTGTATTTCTAGGGAACGTAGGACCAACATAACCACAAAATATTTTAAATGACCAAAAACAAAGGTGAAAATACACCCCAGTGGTTTATAAGAAGCTGATACTAAAATGGTACTAGAATTCTCATTTATTCTACCCCTCAAACATCCAAGTTGTAAAATATTACACAAATATTTATACCATCATTGTTTGTATTAGGCCTAAACTGGAAGCAACCCAAATGTCTTCCAACACATAACCCACAACCTGGGTGACTACGAATGCAAAGGCATTGAGAAAAAGATGCCAAAAAGAGATTCAATTGAATCTATTTATATAAAATTCCTGGAAATGTAAACTAATGGACAGTAACAAAATCAGATCAGTGATTGCCTGTGAATTAGGGCAGGAAAGTTAGGGATGGTGTTTACAAAATAGCATAAGATAACTTTAGGAGGGGGGGAGTAATGATTATTTTCATTATCTTTATTATGCTAATAGTTTAATGTGTATGCATACATTCATGAAAAACTATCAAATTGTGCACCTTATATATGTGAAAATCATTGTATGTCAATTACAACCACATAAATCGGTTAGAATTAAGTTGTAATACAACTGGTATTGATTGTTGATTGATTTCCAAAGTGCTTAGAAAACAGACAGGCTTCTACTGTTCTGCTTAAGTGATTAATAATTTCAGTTAATATTGAAAATGCCAATAAAATAGTATAGGTGTTCACGAATTTTTGTAGTTCTGTTATAAACTGAGTTTATAATACAGAGAACAATAAACTATAGCCTTTAAAAGTGACCTATTCACTAAAATATAATAAAAATTTGAAAATAGTCTTGATTTTCCCAAATTACAAGGATGACATGTTCAAAGCACTGCCATATTTATTCTGTGAATGAAATGCAATATAATACTTTGTTCCCTGAACTCTATATTCACTTGTATTCAAGGTAATGTGAGCTAGTCTTCTAAGTTCTAATCACTGCAATTAAGACAACCTAAATAATGGTACTCTAACTTACAGTTTGCCACTGTGCCCTTGGGAGGAGGTTAGTTGAGAATAAAAACACTTTTCCAATTGTTCAATGTGCAACTCAGGAAATGAAAAGTTTCCATATTTACCATTAGAAATGAGCTTTTAGGGGCCTAAATTAGCAATGATTTAATCTTTGTTCCACTCCAGTTAGCAATCAGCAGGTGCACAAACCATTTCTCTTGGAAATAAGCTCTCTCTCTTTTATTCAAATCCATGGACAAGACTGGCCCTATGATTAGACTACACTTGGCACCTTAACCTCAGAAAGTCATAAAAACAAGTCAAACGCCACCCAAGAGGGCTGGAACATGGAAATGAAAGCGTATACTTAGAAGAAAGAGAGAGAGAATAAAAAAGATGTGGTAGAGTTGGTGCCTGAAGGAGCCCCGCGGGTTCCTGATTCTTTTTCTCAGCTTTCATTGTAAGTAATCAACTCTAATTTCTCATTGATTAAGACAGATTTTCAATGCAAACTTTTCTTTAGTGTTTTGATTTAAATACACATAAGTTTTATAATGATGATATGAGAAAGGCGATCCAGGATCACAGAGGAGGAAACCAGAATAATTCCATGTGGAAATATGATGGGGATGGTTATGCTTAATGGTCAAATCCATGAAGAAATGACTTTTGATCTCTCTCTTGAAGGATGCGTAGATTTCAACAAGCAGAAATGGGGAAGATTAGGAGAGTGATCATGGAAAGACAGGATGGAAAAGAAGCTTATCATCAGGCAAGTGCTTTTTGTAAATTCTCATATAATGAAGGCATGATTTTGGATTTAGAGCGTCACAAAACTCTTTTTAAACATTTATTGTTTTCATTTCCATTTTCACAAAATATCTTTTTCCATCCCTTTACTTTCATTCTGTATGTCTTTTGATCTGGATCTGAAGTGAGTCTCATGTGGGCAGCATAGGTAAGGGTCTTCTTTTCTTATTCATGCAGCCATCCTACATCTTTTGATTGTAGCATGTAATTCATTTACATTGAAAGTAATTGTTGATAGATAGGTAGTGATTGGTATTTTATTATTCATATTTTAATCTTTCTTTTTCTTATTCTTTTTAAGCAGTCCCTTTAATACTTCTTGTGATGCTGGTTTGGTGATTATAATCTCCTTTAGCATTTTCATGACTGGGAATAATTTTTTTAAAAATCACAGAAACAAGGGCCGGATGAGTGGCACAGTGGTTAAGCGCTGGCTTGGGAAGCCAGCGGCCCCGGTTCAGTCCCACATACGAGGGCCAGTGACACTGCCCTCAAAAAATAAAAAATAAATAAATGAAGTATCCATACTATTATGGGCCGGCCGAGTGGCTCAGTTGGTTAAGAGCTCGCTCAAGAGTGCAAGCTGAGCTCTGAGCAACAGCTGTTCGAGGCCAGCCAGAGCTGAGTTGCCTGTTGAGCTGCCAACAGGTGGCAGGATGGCTCAGCTAAAAAAAAAAAAAAAAAATCACAGAAACAAGCTCATAGATATGAAGAGCATTTTGATGGTTTCCAGATGGAGAGGTTGGAGGTATGTGTGAAGGACAAGGGGATGAAGAGGTACATATTGGTAGTTACAAAATCGTCATGGGGATGTAGATTATAGCATGGAGAATATAATCAGTAGTATTGTACTAACTACGTGTGGTGTCAGACGGCTACTAGATTTATTGGGGTGATCAATTTCTAAGTTATATAAATGTCTAATCACTGTGCTGTACAACTGAAACTAATATAATATTGTATGTCAACTAAAATTGAAAAACAAAAATATTTTTTTAAAAAGTTTAGTTGTGTTGCATGGGAGGAAGGCCTGAGAGAGAGATAATCTTTATTTCTTAGCACGGTGCAAGACATATGTATATGCAATTCCCCCTTTCCTGCAATATCTGTCTCTCATTTTTTCTTCTCTTTGTCTGTATGATACTTGTCACACATTATGTCTATAGAATATATATATATATATAAAATGCAATGTTTTATAAACATGGTATAATAGAAAAATTGCACTTTCACATACAGTATTATGGAAATCTAAAATCTATCATGATGATTATTTTCAGAATGACATGGTATCCCCATAGATAAATTTTGGTATATTTATTCCATCTACCTTATTAAAATTCTGGAGTACCTACACATTTGAATACATATTTCAGAGTGTGTATTGAAAGGAGCGGCCAGAATATTCCTAAACTGTAGTTTCATTTATCAGCAAATATAATGATGATTGTTGAGTAATATAAATAGTGCCCTCTGGGGCCGGCCGAGTGACGCATTGGTTAAGAGATGGCTTGGGACGCCAGCGGTCCCTGTCCGGATCACACATATGAAGGCCAGTGACACTGCTCTCTACAGCTAAGATGGTGAAGAGCAGCTCCACCTGGAACTGAGCTGCTGTGAGTCCCAGGGGTGGCATAACTGCAGCCCCTGCTGGGCATAGCTGTAGCCCCAGCTGCAGTGGGCTGCCATAGGCTACAGTGAGTGGCTGGCAGCCAGAATGAGTGGCTGGCAGCCGGGGTGAGCTGCCAAGAGCTGCTGTGAGCAGCCGTCCAGAGGACAGCAACCAATCTCCCTCATCCGATGAAAGCGCAATGATAATATCAACATGGGCCAGTGAAGCAACGTCCTCCACAACTAGACTGAAGAACAAAAGGACAGCAACTTGTCTGTTCCCCTTCCCTGATTCTCTAACGCTGTTCCCCTTTTCCAATTCCCTAATAAAAATCTTTAAAGAAAAAATAGTGCTCTCTGACTTGAATTCATGTGTTAGACACTGAAAGATTGAGTGACAAAATCAGACCTTAGAGGTCATATCAACCATCACAAAAGCAATGCTTTTTCTAGTAGAGAACAGCTGAACAAGTAACTTTCCTCAATTATTGAGAGAATAGTTTATAGCACATTTTGGAGTTTAGAGTTTATGAAAACCCTGCAGGTACATGGCCTCTAAATATGTTAGAAGTCCCTTTGCTTCTGTAGGCTAGAAAATTTCTGTGCTTTGGGAGTACATGTGTTAGTGAACAGGTTAGCAAGGATGTTTGAATACCAGTATTGGAATAATTTTCCTCCCACCCTGTCATCTTGAGTGACTCATTTACAATTTCTTGCTTTCATTTCCATATGAAAGGAAAAGGAAAAGATTAGAGTTAGTGTTTTATAAGAGCCTTCTGAGCATTAAATTTATTTACATGCATCATTTAAAAAGTGACCACATAAAGGTATTGCCATTCTGGGGCCGGCTGAGTGGCACGGCTTGTGATGCCAGTGGTCCCGGTTCGGGTACCACATGTGAGGACCAGTGACACTGCCCTCAAAAAAAAAAAAAAGGTATTGCCATTCTGAGGTTCATCCATAATTGATTCCTCAATGACATTTTTGATTAAAATGTTAGTCACATTTAAGGTTCCAATTGGACGACAGAAGCAATATAGTGAAGTATTTATTGTGTACCAACTCTACATTCAGGCTGACTGAATTAAAATCGCAATTCTACCGCTTCCTAGCTATGTGACATTCCAAAAGCCACTCAATTTTTGGTTCAGTTTCTTCATCTGTCCAAAGTTTCAATAACAGTATTTACCACATAGGATTTTGGTGAGGCATATATAAGACTATATATGTATTTATGTACATATATGTATATGTATATATATCATGTTAGTGTTTTCTGTATGTAGAAATTGGAATTAAAGGACATAGTTTACAGTCCTAATTTTGATATTTATTACCAGAATGACCTTTAATATGTTGCTTTCCCTCTCTGGGTGTGTATGTTTTCATCTATAAAATGGGAGATGCCTAACTTTATTGTCATAGGTTCATTATGTTATCTATTAAACTTGAAATTTGCCATTATTTGATAATATTCAGTACTATTTTATATACCAAGCTATTTTCTAAAAGTTTAGAAACTCCATTTTTACACTGTTGTTTTTTTTTTTCCACTAAAAGGATGAATCATAGAAAATGTTATTTTTGTGGAAAATTGTTTCTGCTCTGTGGTTTAACACTGAAAAAGATGCCTGTGTCTGCTGAGATAGGAGTTACCAAAGATCACTGAGTCTGATAGACCTAGTTTTCACTAAACACTGAAGAGGATTCATAAAGTAAATTCTCTGCTCATGCCCCTCCACCATTCTTGTATGACAGCTTTTCTGTAGCCTCACCATGAACATATTTCAACTTAGTACTTTTTTCAGGTATTTTGAAACCACCAGTGGAAAAGAGGTGCTTTTGTTGTTGTTCCCCGCCCCCACCTTGAGCTTACACTATTTTCTGAATTCCACCTTCAATTTATTTGTCAGAACCACAGTCCCAATCAAAGAAAGGAACTAGAATTGGGCAGAAACTATATAGTTGCTCAAAGGCCTCTTTGTGTCCTATTGTCTTGAGGGTCTTTGTTCTCTGTGATTTGAAAAGTTCCTTGAGTTTCATGTTATATGTCAAGAAAACCAGTAGATGGAAGTGACAGGGGTAAGTTTTACATCAATGTGAAAAATAACTTTGCAACCAACAGAGCTCTTTACCAGTTTATTTGGTTCTCTTTGGGTTTTTGAATAGAGAAGTAATGAGATAGAACCAAAAATTATAATTTCAGGAGAAAATATTGGTATTATGTAACCAAGATTATGTACTCATCATGACTAGCAAAACCAGTATTTAGAGCACAAGTTTTACTAAAAGAGAGACCTGGGTTCAAGCTCTAGCTCCACAAGTTACTAGTTATATGGCTATTGGTAAGATTTAATAATCTCTGATCCTCAACTACCTCCATAACATGGGGGTTACAATTAATAGCTATTTCATAAAGTCCATTGACAATTAGTGAGGTAATTATGATTATTACATGGAATTTATTAAGACTGAAGTGTTATTTTCGCTTATTTTCATTTTTGGTGTTTAAAGATTTTTTAAAAGTAATGTTACCTTATATATTTGTTTGATAAATATTCAAATACTTAGGGCATAAATTATGTGGGTCTTTTTATTCCTCAAATCGTTGCTATTTGATAAAAGCAGCAGAAGTCTCTGAATGATAACCAATGTTCAACAATTCACCCTAAAAAATGTATAGCTGAGCCCAGGTTCTGACAAACTGGGATGAGTTATTGTAGCTGGGCTTAAAACTCATTACTGTTCCAATAAAAATAATGTGTAACTGGTGATTTTGCAAAGGCTGCCATAAAATGAGACTTCTTAAAGTTTGAATAAATGTTCTCAATTATTTTCATGTCAATATCTCTCAAAACTTAAACCACAGATTTAATGATCATTAAATCAAATTTATAAGCCTTTAGAAAAAGGTGTTGAAAGCATTTACATATGGAGGAGGAAAAGATCACAACCTTTTATATGGTGATTAGTATGTATTTACAAAAACGAATTCAGAAAAAAAATATTGTATTCTTAATGGACTAGCTAATTTAATCCATCACTAAATAAATTATATTTTAGAGGACAATGAAATTAAGGCTCTTTTACTTGGCCAAATCAATAATGATGATGATAAAAATAACGATGGTGGTGGTGATGATAAGGATGATGATGATGATGATGGTGATGAAGACCAACAACAGTGGTCTTTTAAAGACTAATTAAGTACCTTCCCCTAATTTTAAGTTAATGATCCTTGGATCCTTTATCTTTATCACAAAGTTATGTTTTTAATGCCTTTGTCACTTTCAAATGTATAATCATCTAGTAGGTATCCTACAAATATTTCCCAACTGAGAAATTCCCGGTGATTTTTCAGTAAGTATAGTACAGCATATTTTTTGGTGTCAGACAGCACCTAGTTACAATATTGGCCCTGCACCTTTTTGGCCTGTGTTCATGGCCAAATTATTTAATTTTTTGGAACTATAGTTTCTTCATCTATAAAGTGGTGATTAAAATAACCTACTAAGGTTGTTGTGAGGATTAAATGAAATGGTATGTATAAAGGAATTAGAATGATTTCTGATACATTTTAAGTGCTTAGTAAATATTTAGTGTCAGTTCCTTCATTGCTGTATATTTCCTACCAGAACTTACTAGTCCAGTGATCTTGGGCAAATTGTTCAAACTTCTTATGCTTCAGCTTATTCACCTGCACAGTAGAGGAGAGTACAAAGGATTTTGTGAGAAGGAACTGTGATAATGCATGTAAGACTCTTGGAACAGTGCCTAGAGCATAGCAAATGCTCAGTAAATTATGTTTTTATTAGTTCTAGCATTCACTTAGGTTTGCAGGGAAAGAAATGTATACATCTTTTTGAATGTGAAAATATGGCCCAATTAATAGTGAAGATGATGTTAAGAGGTGCATTTCACCGAAGGCAATAGTTGTGTTATCTATGCATCAATTAGTATTCTCCAAAGCTTCCCTAAACATTATTTACACATTAGTTCAAAATAATAATAACATGTTGGATGATTATATCTTATGGATAGGTGAAATAAATGACAGTAATGTTATAAGGGACATAAGGGAGGGGTTAGGAATATTTTATTATAATGCACTTGTACTACCTATGAAGTAGTACCGTATTTTTTGAAAGTGGGCTAAGATTAGTTCCAAATGTGTATTTCAAACTGAGAAAATCACCAAAAAATTGAAACAAGAAGTAAAATTGATATTCGAAGATGGAAAGGAAATGAAATCATATAAATATTCAAAGAATACTAGAGAAGGTAGAAAATAGGGGAAAATGAAATAATACAGAAACAAAGAACAATGGCAACAAATAGTAAACAATTAAAAGCATGCTAGATATTAATCCAACCAAATCAATCATCACTTTAAATGTAAATGATTAAATGCACCAATTACAAGATAGGCTGTGCGGGCGGATGAAAAACAAGAACAAATCATATGCTGTCTAAAAAAAATCCACAGTTATAAACATAGCTACATTAAAAGTAAAGAGATAGAGGAAGTTATACCAAAATCAAGAGAAAATGGGAATAAATATATTAGTTTTAGATAAGTGACACTTTATAAGTGTCATGGATAAAGAGGGGCATTACATAATGACAAAGCTGTCAATTTTTTAGGAAGACATAGCGTAACGTAATGTAACATAGCATGACATATACGACACAACTCTAGGAAGACAAAAAAAAATCCTCAACATGGATTCACCTGAGATAACAATAGAGCATAAAATATTGTAGGAAAATCTGATAGAACTGCATGGAAAAATGGATACATCCATTATCGTATTAGGAGACTTCAACACTACTCTGTCAATAATTAACACATCCAGCAAGCAGAAAATCAGTAAGGGTATAGTTGAACAGCACTGAACTGGATTTAATTGGTATTTATACAAATTCTTAATCCAACAACAGTAGAAATACACATGCTTCTCTAGTTCACATGGAACATTCATCATAATACAAGAAATTCTGGGACTTAAAAAATACCATAACAAATTTAAAAGTATAGAAATCATAAAAAGCATGCTTTCAGACCAGAAATCAATTAAAATTATATGACTTTCTGGAAAAGATAAAACTATGGTAATAGTAAAAAGATCATTGGTTGCCAGGATTCCTGGAGGAGGGAGCATAGAGCACTTTTAGGGTGGTGAAATTATCCTGAACGATCCTGTAATGGTAGGTATATGGCATTCTGCATCTGTCGAAACTCATAGAAATATACAACGCAAACCAGGAACACTAATGTAAACTGTGGACTTGAGATAAAAATAAAGCATCAAAATTGGTCAGTCAATTGTAACAAACGTACTGCACTAATAGATGTTAATAACAGGGGAAATTGCCTGGGAGAGGAGGTACATGGGAACTCACTATGCTATCTCTTTAATTTTTCTGTAAACTTAACACTGCTCTAAAAATTAAAGTCTACTCATTAAAAATATCAGTTATACACAGTATATTTTCCTTAGAAAATGTTGACTGAACGATATCTGTGGGAATTTAATGGAAATTAGACGTGATTATTATTCATCACCTTTCTATGCCAGGAAAGATTTTCTCTAGTGCTTTATCAAAATCCCAGTGATTTTTGAATAGACATGGCTAGACCTAAACATATTAATACATGTTTATACAACACTTATTGCTTTCACCCGTAAGAACTAAAGAAAAATGCGAACAAAATATACAGTCAAACAAAACAAAGATAGTGTTGTGATTTGGGAGGACATAAGGAGCATGAAAGAAGGAATGGATGGGAGCCTGACCAAGGAATGTAAACAAAAGCAAAAACTCCTTCTTTGCCAAAGAATACTACACACACACACACACACACACACACACACACACACACACACTAAAAGTCCAAATATTATTTTATCTTCTGACGCATGAAATTTTTTCATTATTTGTGAACTGATATGTGTGTACGAGTATTTGTGTACAGTTTTTGTCTTTAATCCATGAAACATTTTTGCAAAAACAAAGACCTTTCATGCCAATAACATCAGAGTGAAAGCAGGAACCTAGTGCTAGTAGCAGAAACCCAGAGAACTACAGCCACATTAAAAAAAAATCAACTTTATGGAGCTATACTTCATATACCATATATTTCACAAATTTAAAGTATACAATTCAATGGTTTCTAACATATCCCTTCTTCCTCCACAACATGGAACTTATAGAAAAGGTTTTCTTGTTAATGAATAGAGCTGGGCATCACACATATTTACAAGCTTCTTTAGGGTGATCCAGGAAATCTCAAGGTATTAACTTGCCTTAAGGAATTCCAGGACTAGCATTGCTGCCAGGCAAACACAAACATTCCCCGGAGTAAGGTGGTTATACAACCTGGATCTCAAGGAATTTCTGTATTCTTTTTCTATTGCTTCTTTAACAAATTAGGACTAACTTAGTGGTCGAAAATAACACAGATTTATCTTAAAGATCTATAGATTATATGACGGTAAAAGATTCTAGAGACTCTATATATTAGAAGTCCAACATTAGTCTCCCCAGGCTAAAAGCCATTCCCTTGCCTTTTTAAGACTTTAAAGGGTACCTTACAGTCCTTGGCTCATGCAACTTGAAAGCCAGCAATATTGTATCTCTTTGATCATTCTTTCTGACCATTCTATCTCAGAAACATCTCGTTAAATCTTTTTCTGCTTCCCTGTTTTACTTTTAGGAAACTTTGTGATTATATTGGAAAAACCTGATTAATTCAGGGTAATATCTCTATTTTAACTTAAACTGATTAACAACCTTAATTTCATTTTCAATCTGAATTTCCGATTGCCATATGACCTCAAATATTCACAGGTCCCCCAAATTAAAATGTGTACATCTTTGTGGATGGGACATTGTTTTGTTTACAACAATTCTCAATATTGACATTTTTGTCAGGGCCAATAAGCATTACACCATCAAGAACAGCCTAACACATAAGGTGCCATGAACAAGACTAAATATCAATAAACATAGGTAACAGAAATGGAGTAAAAAAAAACTTCATATGTTGGAATTGTCAGATATCATGGAAAAAAAACTATGGTTATTATATCACAAGATATATAAGTTTGAAGCTGACAGGAAATAATGAACTATAAACAGAGATCTGGTGAATTTACCAAAGAAACAGACTTGTAGAAATAAAATATACAATAATCAAATATAAAACAAAATGTATATTTCAACTTTGAAAAAATGCAGATCAGGTAATTCAGACCAGGAATAATACTGGGAAAAACTAAAAGGTCTGGAAAACATTTTTATAAGATTGCTTTAAGGCATTGCACAACTAATAGGGCAGTGAAGAATTGCAGTGCCAATAATGAGGAGAAAAAAAAAATCCAGAAGGGAAATCATAGGTTGTTTTTCACCAAAGGGCATCTACCTACTTTGGAAGATGTTCCTGAGAGGCTAAAAAGCATGACATTCAAGGCCTTCATCGTGTGATCTTGACTGAAAATTTAAGCTTATCTCCCTTTACTCCCATAGTACTGTGCAAAGCACTTACAGACTCATGGGAAAATTAAACTAAATGGTGGTTATACTTCACTCAGGTTTTACTTGTTATTAGTTTTGTGTCCAAGCATATTAACTAATTATACTAAAACTCACTTGAAATAAGTAGCAGGCAATGTTAGATGAGCTCTGATTGTATGACTACAAGGAAGATGATCAATTCAACTTCTAACATTCTGATAATGCTTGCAATCTGAATCCTGGTTATTAAAATTGTAACATAGAAGTCACCATTGTGGTAGCCTGAATATCACCCATTTTAGGCAATTTGTTGTATGAGCAGTTGTCTCCATGTGCCTTCCTATCTATTAAGGTCACCATGCTTGGAAGCCAAGTACAGTCATTTTCTCATGTCAGGATCTATTAATCATATGCTTCAGTAAAAGGCAGGTCATGGTGACAAAATGAGTCCAAGACCTTCAGAGGTCTATAGAAAGCGAAGCTCAAGGGTGAGTCAACTTAAAAATACACATAAAAAACAACTATCTGATTAAGATGCTGACACACTATTGATAAAATTTTGATTATTATTGTTTTTTGAAACTAAAATAACGCTACATGGAATAAAATCCAAGATGGCAGAGCAGATGAACACTGTGCCTGCTTCCTTTTCTAAACATATTAAAATTACAACTGAATTATAGAACAATCAACTTGGAGAATCATCTGAAGTCCAGCTGAACAGAAGTTTCGTAACTAAGGATATAAAAAAGAAGCCACCCTAACACTGGTAGGAGGGGTGGAGAGGTGGAATGGGATGGTCCCAAAACTCAATGTGATAGTTAAAATCAGAAGGGATATCTCATCCATGGAGATTATCCCTAGAGGTGCGAGGGATCCCAGACCCACATGAGGCTCTCCAGCATGGAGTATTGGTGCTGGGAAGAGGAGCCCCCACAATATCTGGCTGTCGAGAACCATGGGGATTCCAACCATCCAAGTGGGATGGAATGCTGCGGAAAACCCAGACACCCCCTTAAAGGACCTGCACACAGACTCACTCACTCCCAGGCACTTACCCTGGACTCTGGTGGAGGAATGGTGACTTGGGGGTTGGGAGGCTGTTGGAGACATATGGGGGGCAGACTGAGGTGTGTGTGACTTTTGGTGCAAGTGCTAAAAAATAGTCAGCATTTACCCTATGTGGGGTCCTCCCCCCCATACACATGGCAGGGGACACCAACTTTCCTGTGTTAAGCCTTCCCCCAACACGGACAAATTTGAATCTGAAAGGGTCTGATGAACTCCACTGGGACCCCATGCCACCCAAATCCCCAAACGCTAGAGGCAATTTCTCTGTGAGCAGCCAACCCCATTCACATTGCACTCTTTCTTAGAAAACTATCACAGTCTGTGGGACCCAGGTGGGTGGTCAATGGCCTCAGTTTGCTCTGAGAATTTTACTGAGTAGCTTCAGGCTCAGCACTGACACCAAACCATAATCTACATTATTGACCACAACTCTTCCCATGCCAGTGTCTCCATGAGACCTTGTCTCACTCAACTTGCATACCACACGAGGCTTTATCAATGGCTGAACCTTAAAGGAGCTGGCAGGTGGCAGTGAACCTTGGGGTATCCTGGCTTTTGGCAGAGCTACTCCAGGCACAGTACTGATGGCAAATGTCCTCAGTTTGCACAACAGTCTCTCCCATGTGCCACTAGGTTTAGCACAGGCAGCAAACAACTGCAGATCACTTTATAGCCCCTACCAGGTAGTCTCTAGCTCTTCACTGGCAGTGGATGACACTTGGAGACTGGCTTTAGACCACAGCATAGCACCGTCCAATTAACCCACAAGTGGCACACACGAAGGGTGGTCTCAGCAGGCTCCAGAGCCCACTGGGGCAAATCTCACTTAGTTGAATAAGCCCCCACACAGCAGCCTATAAGCTGTGGATGTGGCCAAATCCCAAAAATTATCAGACTAATGGCCAATCAAACCCACAGGCATACCAACAGCAATCAAGGCTCAACTTAACAAGAGGACACACACAACCCACACAAGAGATGCTCCTGCAATACCCAGAGCAGGTGACATGGGAGACTAGGTCCAGGCCCCACGGGGCACCTAATACATAAGGCCACCAAGCCAAGGCTGAGAGACATAGCAAATCTACCTAATACATAGAAACAAACACAGAGAAGGGCCGGCTGAGTGGCGTGGTGGTTAAGCGCTGCCTTGGGAAGCCAGCGGCTGGGGTTCAGTCCCACATGTGGGGGCCAGTGACACTGCCCTCAAAAAAAAAAAAAAGAAACAAACAAACACAGAGAGACAACCAAAATGAGGAAACAGAGAAATATATCCCAAATGAAAGAACAAGAGAAAACTCCAGAAAAAAACTAAATGAAATGGAGACAAGCAACCTACCAGAGACGGAGTTCAAAACAATGGTTATCAGGATGCTCAAGGAACTTAGTGAGAACTTCAACAAAGAGATAGCAAGCATATAAAATAACATAGAAACAAACAAACAAAAAGAGAACCAGTCAGAAGTGAAGAATACAATACCTGAAATGAAGAATGTACTAATATGAATCACCTGCAGACTAGATGAAGAAGAAGATAAAATCAGCGATTTGGAACACAAGGCAGCAGAAAACATCCAACTAGAACAGCAAAAAGAAAAAAGAATCCAAAAAAATGAGGATATTTTAAGGGACCTCTGGGACAACATCATGAGTAACAACCTCGCATCAGAAGAAGAGGAAAGAGAGCAAGGGATTGAGAACCTATTTGAAGAAAATAACGACTGAAAATTTCCTAACCTTGTGAAGGGAATAGATATACAAGTCCAGGAAGCACAGAGACATCCAAACAAGACGAACCAAAGAGGCCAAGCTCAGGACACATTATACTTAAAATCACAAAGGTTAAAAACAAAGAGAGAATCCTAAAAGCAGCAAGAGAAAGGTAACTGGAAACTTATAAGAAAGAGAGCTCCCAGAAGATTGTAAGCTGATTTCTCAAGAGAAACTTTGCAGGCCAGAAGGGATTGGCACAAAATATTCAATATGATGAAAAGCAAAGATCTACAACACAAGCAAGGTTATCATTTATAATCAAAGAAGAGATAAAGAGCTTCCCAGACAAGAACAAGCTAAAGGAGTTCATCACCACAAAACCAGTATTACAAGGAATGTTAAAGGGACTTCTTTAAGAGGGGGAAAAAAAGGATCAAGATTATGAATAATAAAATGACAATAGCTACATATATACCAACAATTACTTTCAATGAAAATGGATTAAATGCTCCAATCAAAAGACATGGGAGGGCTGAACAGATAAGAAAAAAAGACCCTTATATATGCTGTCTACAAGAGACTCACTTCAGAATGAAAGACCCACACAGACAGAAAGAAAAATGAAGAAAAATGATAGAAAGGCTATTTCATGAAAATGGAAAGAAAAGAAAACAAAAATCTGGGGTAGCATACTTACACCAGTCAAAACAGACTTTAAAACAAAGGCTATAACAAGACACAAAAAAGGGCCCAGTAATCCCACTTCTGGGTATTTATCTGAAGAAAACCAAAATGCTACTTCGAGGGGATGTGTGCATCCATATGTTCATTGCAGCACTGTTTCCAAGATGTGGAGACAGTCTGGGTGTCCAATAATTGGAGAAATAGATTAAAGAGGAGGTGGTACATATATACAATGGAATATTGCTCAGCCATGGAAGGGAACGGGTTCCTCCCATCTGCAACAGCATGGATGGACCCAGAGGGAATTGTGCTGAATGGAGCTGTAAGAGAAAGAAAGATGCAATGCAATTTCACTTTTATATGGAATCTAAAGAACAAAATAAATGAAGAAAACAGAAACAAACTCATAGATACAGAAAACATTTTGATGGTTGTCAGATGGGAGGGGTGTTGAGCATGTGGGTGAAAAATTCAGGAAGGAATTAGTAAAAACTGGTTAAAAAGTGGTTATGGGAGTGTAAAGCATAGAATAAGAAATATAGTCAATAATATTGTAATAACTATGTGTGGTGTCAGATGGGTACTAGATTTGTTGAGGTGATAGACAGCAAGTGGAATATAGCCAGTGACATGGCAATAACTATGTATAGTGCCTGGTGGGTACTATGCTAATTGGGTGTATCACTGCATAAATTATATAAATGTCTAATCAGTATGCTGTACACCTGAAATTATTATAAAATAATATTGAATGTCAACTGTAATTGAAAAATTAAAAAGGGAGAGGGGGAATGGTGAAGGAGAATGAGATCCAAATTTCCAGGTATAAAACAAATAAGTCATGGAAAAAGTGGTGTACAGCATGGGGAATACAGTCAATAATATTGTGATAGCATGGTGCGGTGTCAGATGGTTGCTGGACTTATCAAAGTGATCACTTCTTTAGGTATATAAATGTTGAACTATGTTGTATCACTGAAACTAATATAATATTGTATGTTAGCTATATGTTCAATAAAAATCTTTAAAAAAATACATACTACTACATGGGAAAACATTTTGATCAACTGTTTTTACTATATTCATTTGAACATGACTAATATCTTGAAATTAAAATTTATAAAATTGTTATATTTTAAACAGCACATTTTAATTTAATTTAATTCTAGTACTAATTATTATAATAGATAATTTAAGGGCTGAGAAATAATTAAATATTATATTACCAAACTGAAAGGAAACTACATGTATTTGTTTCCCCTCTTGGTTCTAGTATTAATCAAATATCAACTGGAAAATCTTCAGCAAGTCCTAGACTTGGTTGAATATTAAGCTTTTTATCTCTTTGAAGATAATGAAATATTTGTTCCTTGCATTTGGTTTAAAACAGTTTGAAATATGAGGACTTTGCTGCAAAATAGATATTAAAAAGGAAATGCAGCTGTCTTCATAAATAATTAAATATCGTTATGACTGATCTTTTCTTGGAGTGAATGTATTTTAAATTCCTTATTTTACTAACAAATTCATTTGTTGCTGAATGGTTTCCAGTTATGAACAGGCTGATATTTTTAAAACTAAAAGATAGTTGAGCATTTGATTATATTTTCTATTCTAACTGATTATTTATGAGGAATAGTATAGTAGGTCATATTATGCAAGGATGGTCTTTCTAGAACAATACCTTTAATTTTTGCCAAATGAGAAAAACCTTAGTTAACCTGAAGAAAGTCAGAATCTGTGGATGACTATTGAAGACTATGCAGTTGACCTGCATTCCTGACCAAAAAAAAAAAAGAAAAGAAAAAAAATCCAAATACCGAACACTTTTTAGCATGAGTCATCTCTTCTTCCCTGTGCATGTTCAAGTGTGTTCCACAGTCACTAAGTGTGAAATCCTATGACAAATTCAGAACCTTCAAAGCAGGTTGGTTATGTCATGATCTCTGTTCTCAAGGAGATCATGAAGTAACAAAACATTCAATCTTGGCTTCACATGAAAATCATCTGGAGTTCTTTTATAAAAATCCCATTGTTAAGATCATACTCTGGAACAATTAAATCAGAATATTTGAGGAGGAGGTACCCAGGCATCAGTATTTTTTAAAGCACCCTAGGGGCCTCAAATGAATGTTCAAAGTTGAATAGCATTGGCTAGATCAGTGCTTCTCAAATTTTAGAGGTGTATCTGTATCAACTACACTACTGGTCAGAACATAGCTTACTATTGGGTAACACATTAGCATTTCTGATTCATTGGCTCTGTGATGGAACCCAGAAATTTGTATTTTTAACAATTTAATAGATGATAGATCAAAGGTTCTCAATCCTAAATGAACATTACAATGACCTTAGATGCTAAAAACAAAACAACAGAAAAAACAAGAAAACACTGCGATGTCTGTCTATGCCCTACCCACAGAGATCCTGATTTAATTGCTCTGAGATGGAGTCCAAGCATCAGTTTTGTTTTGTTTTTTTAATTTATTTTTTAATTTTTTATTGTTTTTCCACCAAGCAATATGGAACCTTTATTTTTAATGTGATTTCTGTACATCTGGAGTATGAGAGTAATCCTTTTACAAATGGAACTGATTACTAAACAAACATCAGTTTTTAAAAGTTCCTAGGCCAAGATATAGAAAGAATCAAACTGTCCTTCCATAGACAATTGGAAGATAAAAAGATGTGGTATATACATACAATGGAATACTATTCTGCCATAAGAAAAGATTAAATAGTGCCATTTGTGACAACATGAATGGATCTTGAGATCATTACACTAAGTGAAATAAGTCAGACAGAAATAGTCGAGAACTATAAGACTTCACTCATATGTGGGTTATAAAACTGAAGGCAACAAAGGAACAAGACAAGCAAATAAAGAAACAAGAACTCATAGACACAGACAACAATTTAGTGGTTACCAAAGGATAAGGGGGCAGGGGAATGGTATAAGAGGGTAAAGAGGATTAAATATATGGTGATGGAAGGAGAACAGACTCTAGGTGGTGAACAAATACAATATATAGATAATGTAGTATAGAACTGTACACTTGAGGGCCGGCCAAGTGGCGCAGTGGTTAAGCACTGGCTTGGGAAGCCAGTGGCCCCGGTTCGAGTCCCACATACGAGGGCCAGTGATACTACCCTCAAAAAAAATATGCATAGAATTGTACACTTGAAATCTATGGAGTTTTATTGACCGTTGTCACCGCAATAAATTTTAATAAAAAAATAAATAAAATTAGAAAAATAAAACAAAAAAGCAGAAAAACAAAAGTTACAAGGTGACTCTCACATATTTCCAGGTTTGAGAAGCAGTGCTCTTTCTGAACCAAAAGGTATCAAACCCTGACTGCAACTCTGAATCACCTCTGAAAATTTACAAAATCCTGACGTCTACGTCGCACCTCAGACAAATGAAATCAGAGTCTTTTGTGGTGGGACTGAGGCATCATCTTTCCAATGGCTGTCCATGTGACTCCAACATGCAGCTAAGGTTAAGAACATACTGAGATGGAGGACAGAGACATGTGCATACATAGAAAAAGATGTAATGGAATATAATGAGGGAAATGGTAAGGTGCACAAAGAAAGCACACCAACTCATCATGGTCACATTAGAAAAATCTCCCCAAAAAGGAGATGCTTCAAATTAATCTTGATGAAATTAGTGAGATAAATGAAATAATCTTAATGAAATTAGTGAGAATTGTCAATTCACCGAAAACCATTTAAACCAATAACTTATTTTTGTATTTACAATAGCTATTAATCTATTTTATATTGTTGTATAGATAGTTGTATACATGTCTATCCTGTGGAGGTCTTTTTTCCTAGTTTTCATTTTTTTTAATTAAAAAATAATAATAGATATATGTGGAGAAAATGGCTACCTAAGTGCATACTTCTACTGCCCTTTTCTGTGGATTTTGATCTGATCATCTTTCCTGAGTGGAGCAGCCCTTGTACTGAGCAAGGAGGTAACCTAGATGGTACAAACAAGGCCTTGGGCTCTCCTGAGCCCAAATGGGGAAGGGCTGTGGAGAACGTTATTACCTTCATTTATATTAATTATTAGAAAATGCAAAATTATAGGGATATAAAGAAGGTTGGTGGGTGCCTGGAGCCAAGGATAAGGGTAGGGATTAATTGCAAAGGTGCAGGAGGAAACTTTTTGGGATGATAGAGGTATTCTAAAACTGGGTTGTTGTAGTGGAGTAACCAGCATACACTTAACAACAAAATTCATCTTACTGGAAACTTAAAATGGCTTAATAATGTTGTTAATAAAAAACATCTCAGAAAAGGTATAAAATGATAAAGAATTTATGGAAACGAACAAGCTCCTTTATACATATGGATGTATAAATGTTCAAATATAGTCAATGCAATCTTGAAGAAATACAAGCAGAAAAAAAAGAATAAAAACAAACCAAAATAGAATGACTTGCTCTGTCATATCAAGTCCTCTTATATTAATATAGTAATTCAGGTAAGGAGGCGCTGGTGTAAGGATCGATAAATAGACTAATGGTACAGCATAGAGAGTTCAGAAAACAGACTCTCACATATATAATCAACAGATTCATGAGCAAGGTGTCAGTGCAGCATAATGAAGAAAGGAATATATTTCAATAATGGCACTGGGATAATTGGATGCCCTGGGGTGGGAATGCATCCATAAACAAACACACACAAATACACATATGGAAATGCACACCCTTATATTACAGCATACACAATAATCAATTTTTGTCAATTGCAAAACTAAATGTGAATGAAAAAGGCATAGCCAATCTATATTACAAGTATGGGCAGTAGTTGTACTTGAGGGGAAGGCATGTAGGACGCTGAAAATTTATTGCTTTCACTTCTTCATCTACATTCTGGTTAAACAAATGTGTTCAATTTGTGAATATTCATGGGGCTGTTTTCCCCCCATACTTAATTTTCCACTTGTGTAGTATGTAAACTTTAATAACAATTAAAACAAAGAAAAATATATAGGTTAAAAGTGAAAAGATGGGCACTGCCGAGTGGCACATTGGTTAAGAGTTGGCTTGGGATGCCAGCTCTGAGCAGCAGGGCCCCGGTTCAGATCCAACATATGGGGGCCAGTGACACTGCCATCTACAGCTAAGATGGTGAACAACAGCTGAACCTGGAGCTGGGTTGCCGTGAGTAGACAGTGAAAGCAAAGGCTGCAGTGGGCTGCTGTGAGCTACCATGAGTGTCCAGCAGCCGGCGTGAGCTGCCATGAGTCGCTGTGAGTGGCCGTCCAGAGGCCAGAGACCAATCAGCCTCAGCCGGGAAAAGCACAATGATCACAATATCAATATGAACCAGTAAAGGGACGTCCTCCACAACTGGACTGAAGAACGAAAGGACAGCAACTTATCTGTTCCCACCCCTCCCCATTCCGCAATGCTGTTCCCCTACCCGAATTCCCCAGTAAAATCTTTAAAACAGAAAAAAAAAGAAAGATGAACAATTTTTTTCTTTTTAAAGATTTTACTGGGGAATCGTGGAAGGGGAACAGAAAAGGTGCTGGCCATTTGTTCTTTAGTCTAGTTGCGGAGAACATTGTTTCACTGGACAATGTTGGTTACGTCATTGCGCTCTGCCCGGATGAGGCAGATCGGTTGCCGGCCTCTGGATGGCCACTCACCGAAGCTATTGCCAGCTCACATCGGCTGCCTGCCACTCACACTGGCTTCCGGCCAGTCACTGTAGCCTATGGCAGCCCACTGCAACAGGGGCTGCAGCCTACACTGTTGCCGAGGCTTGCAGACCAGGTCGAGGTGGAGCTGTTGTTCACCATCTTAGCTGTAGAGGGCAGTGTCACTGGCCCTCATATGTGGGATCCGAACCGGGGCCATGGACATCCCCAAACCAGTTCTTAACCAATGCACCACTCTGCCGGCCCCTAAATATCTTTTTAATATTTTTATATTTCTCCTGATTTTTAATTATTTGATCACTTGAATTTATTTTTGTAAGGTATGAAGCAGGAATCCTGCCTCATTTGTATCCAATTGATATACATTTGAGACTGACTATGTATGGTATCAAATGGGTACTAGATTTATCAGGGTGATAGATGGGAGGGGCAGGGTGAAAAAAGTGAAGGTATTAAGAAATACGAATTGGTAGTTACAAAAAGTCATGGGAATATAAGGTGCAGCATTAGGAATATAGTCAACAATATGGTAATAACTATGTATAGTGTCAGATGGATACTAAACTAGTCAGAGGGGTCATTTCTTAACTTATATAAATGTCTAACCACTATGCTGTCCACCTGAAATTAATATAAAATAATATTAAATATCAACTGCAATTGAAAATTTAAAAAAGGGGGGAGAATGTAGGTGAATAAGAGGTCTAAATTTCAAGGAATAAAACAAATAATTCCTGGGGATATAATGTACAGCATAGGGAATATAGTCAATAATATTGTGACAGCATGGTACAGTGTCATATGGCTGCTGGACTTATCATGGTGATCACTTCTTCAGGTATATAAATGTTGAATAACTATGGTGTACCCCTGAAATGCATATAATATTGTAGGTTAGTTATAGTTTAATTTTAAAAAACCTTTTAAAAAAGAGACACTATCATTTTAAATAAAAACAATTTTCTCCTACTAACTTGACATACAATTTGTATTACAAATGAAATTCCCATTTTACCCTGGGATATTTTTTGCTTCATCGTTGAAAGGGCTTAAAAGACGAAGAGGTGATGATCCCAACAGAACCCTACTCAACTCGTCTATTTGACCTGTGCAGAAGACAGATGGATCTCAGAGAAGGACAGTGGATTATCACAAGCTTAACCAGGTGGTAACTCCAATTAGAGCCACTATATCAGATGTGGTTTCATTGCTTAAGCAAATTAACACATCAGCTGGTACTCAGTATGGAGCTATTGATGTGACAAATGCCTTTTTAACCACCCCTGTCAATAAGGAACCTCAAGAAGCAGTTTCCCTGCAATACACATTTAGTGCCCTATCTCAGGGATATACAACTCTCCAGTGCTTTGTGATCATTTAATTTTCAGAAAATTTTTTTTAAATTAAACTGTATTGGGGTGACAACTATTAGCAAAGTTACATAGATTTCAGGTGTACAATTTTGTAATACATCATTTATATATCTCATTGTGTGTTCACCACCCAGAGTCTGTTCCCTTACCATCACCATATATCTGATCCCCTTTACCCTCATCTAACACGCCTGCCCCGTATACCCTCTTGAGTGTCTGTGGAGAAAAAGGAACCCTCATACACTGTTGGTGGGAATGCAGATTGCTGCAGTTGCTATGGAAGGCAGTGTGGAGATTCCTCAAAAAATTAAAAATAGAATTACTATATGACCCAGCAATCTGTCTCCTGAGTATCTACCCAAAAATTATGAAAACATTTATCCGTAAAGATATATGTACTCTGATATATGTGCAGCTTTATTTACGGTGGTCAAGACATGAAAACAACCAAAGTGTCCTTCGATAGATGATTGGATAAAGAAGATGTGGTATATATACACAATGGAATACTATTCTGCCATAAGAAAAGATGATATAGTGCCATTTGCAACAACATAGATGGATCTTACACATGGAGATTATTATGCCACGTGAAATAAGTCAGACAGAAAACGTAGAGAACCAAATCATTTCACTGATATTTGGGGTATAAAACTGAAAACAACAGAAGAACAAGAAAAACAAATGAAGAAACAAAACTCATAAAGACAATTGTTTGGTGGTTACTAGAGGGTCAGAAATCTTCACCAGCTTTTTCTTCCACAATAGATCACACTTGTCCATTATATTGATCACATTATGCTGATTGGACCCAATGAGCAAGAAATAGAAACTGCTCTAGATTTATCGGTAAAATGCTTGTGTGTCTGAGGGGGAAATACACCCAATAAAAGTTTAGAGGCCTTTTATCTCAGTTAAATTTCTAGGGCTCCATTGTTGTGGGGAATGTTGAGTTATCTCTTCTACGGTGAAGGGTAATTTGTTGCCTCTGGCCTCTCCTACAACCATAAAAAGAGATATGAAGGCCGGGCGAGTGGCGTATTGGTTAAGAGCTGGTTTGGGGATGCCAGCAGCCCCAGTTCGGATCCCACATCTGAGAGCCAGTGACACTGCCCTCTTCAGCTAACAACATATCCATCTGGAGTTGACTGTGAGCCCCGGCGATGGTGTAGGCTGCAGCCCCTGCTACAGTGGGCTGCCATAGGCTACAGTGAGTGGCCCGCAGCCAGCGTGAGGGGCCGGCAGCCAGCGTGAACTGCCAATAGCTGCGGTGAGCGACCATCCAGAGACGGGCAACTAATCTGCCTCATCCGGAGAGAGCACAATGATGATACCAACATGGGTCAATGAAGAAACGTCCTCCTCAACTAGACTGAAGAACAAAAAGACAGCAGCTTGTCTGTTCCCCTTCCCCGATTCCCCAACGCTGTTCCCCTCCCCCCCGCAAAAAAAGAAAAAGAGGTATGATACCTATTGGATTTGGGAGGCAGAGTGATCCTCATTTGGATATATGACTCCAGCCCATTAATCACGTGACCCCAAAAGGTACTAGCTTTGAATGGGGCCCCGAAAAGAGAAGGCTCTGAAATAGGTCTAAACTGCTTATCAAGCTACTCTGCTGTTTGGGCCATGTGAGCCAACAGATCCAACGGTGCTTGAAGAGGCAGTGGTAGATAGGGTTGCTATTTGCAGCCTTTAGAAGGCTCCTATAGGGAAATCTCAAAACAGGCCCTTAGGATTTTGAGCAAAGCCTTACCATCCTCTGTGAAAAACTCCAATTTTAAAAATTAGCTCTTGTCCTGCCACTGGACCTTAGTAGAAACTCAATGCTCAACTATGTGCCATCAAGTTACCACACAACCTGAGTTGCCCATCATGAGGTGCGTGTTACCTAACCCACCATTCCAGAAAGTCAGGTGTGAACAGCAGCATTCCATCAACAAATGGAAAGGGTATACTTGTGATCGTGCTCAAGCAATCCCTGAAGTCACAAGTAAGTTACTTAAAGAAGTAGCCCAAATGCCCATGGTTCCTACTCTTGTTACGTTACCTTCTTTTTTCCAGTCTACACTCTATGGCCTCATGGAAAGTTCCCTAGGATCAGTTGACAAAGGAAGGGACAATGAGCTTGGTTTATAGATGATTCTGTATAACATTCAAGCAACATCTGAAAGTGAACAAATGAAGCACTGGAGGCCATTTCTCGGACATCCCTGAAGGAAGTGATAATAGGAAGTCTATCCAGTGAACTCTGAACAGTGTACCTGGTTATTTACTTTGCCTGGAAAGAGAAATGGCTAGATGAGTAATTTTATATGGATTCATGATCTGTGGCCAATGGCTTGTCTGGATGGAATGAACATGATTGGAAAATAGGTGACAAATAAATTTGGGGAAGAGGTATATAAATAGACGTTTCTGAATGGGGAAAACACATGAAGATATTTATATCCCATTGTGAATTAGGCACATAAGGATGACCTTAGCAGAAAAGCATTTTGATAATCAAGTGGATAGGATGACCTACATTATGGATACTAGTCAGTCTCTTTCCCCATCCATCCCTGTCATCATCCAATGGGCTCATGAACCAAGTGACTATCGTGGCAGGGATGGAGGTTCCCATGGGCTCAGCAACAGGGACTTCCGGTAGCCACCAGGGAGTGTCTTTTCTGCCAGCAGCAGGGAACAACACTGAGATCCTCAGAGGGTACCATTCCCCAAGACGAGCAGCCATCTACCCTGTGATAGGTTGATTGCATTGGACCACTGCCATCATGGAAAAGGCAGCATTTTGTTTTTACTGGAATAAACTCTGAAGATGTATTTGCTTGCCCTGCATGCAATGCTTCTGCCAAAATGACCATGCAGCCTTATAGAACGCTGTATACCCTGTTATGGTAGTCTACATAGCATTACTTCTGATCAAGGAACTCAGTAGCAAATTAAGTGCAGAAATGGGCAAATAGTCATGGAATGCATTGGTCTTACCATGATTCCCAGCAGAATGAAGGAGCTGGTTTGATAACAGAATGGCCTTTGAAAGACAGTTATAATACCAGTAAGATGGCAATACCTTGCGTGGCTGGGACAAGGTTCTCTAATCAGAATCCAATATATTGGTAATGTCGTTTCTCAGATGGAATCTGTGTAAGGCGAAGAAATGGGAGTGACACAACTCACCATCACCTCTCATAACCCATTAGCAAAATGTTTGCTTCCTCTTCTTGTGACCTTATGCTCTACTGGCCTAGAGGTATTGGCTCCAAAGGGAGGAATGCTTCCACCAGAAGTCACAACAAAGATTCCATTAAACTTAAGGCTGTCACTCAGCCATCTTAAAATCCTCATGTCTTTGAATCAATAGGCAAAACTGCAAATTAGTACAGTCACTATGGAAACTGTAGTGAGACTCCTCAAAAAACAAAAATTGAATCTATCATATGACCCAGCCATTCCACTTCTGGATATTTATCTGAAGAAAAAGAAAACATTAATTTGCAAAGATATATGCACCCCTATGTTCATTGCAGCATTATTTACAGCAGCTAAGATATGGAAGCAACCAAGGTGTCCATAGATAGATGAACAGATGAGATGTGATACACACACACACACATACAGAGGAATATTACTCAGCTGTAAAAAAAAGAATTAAATCTTGCCATTTGTGACAGCATAGATGGACCTAGAGGGCAGTATGCTAAGTGAAATGAATCATACAGAAAACAACAAATACTGTATGGTTTCACATATATGTGGAATCTAAAAAAACAAAACAAATGAACAAACACACCAAAACCAAAACAGAACAAACTAATCAATAGGCAAAATCAATAGGCAAAAAAAAAAAAAAAAAAAAAAAAGAGGGAGGGGGTTAGGAGGAAGGGTGAAAAGGAGGAAGGGATGTATAATCAATAATATTGTGATAAATTTGCACAGTGACAGGTGATTACTAGGCCTAGCAGGGTGATCAGATTGTAAGGTATAAAAGTGTCAAATCATTATATGGTACACCTGAAACTAATAATAAATTGTATACTAACTATACTTAAATAAAAATTAATTAATTTAACTAAATAAAGTATGGGTTCTAGTTACAGCAGAAACAAATAAAAAAATCTGTTTTTACCATAAGAATCTAAATTAGATCACATAAATCCAAAGTAGAAGGAAGAACATAATGAAGCAAAAAGAAGCTAAAAAAAATTAACACAGCCAAAATTTGTTTCTCTAAGAAGATCAATGAAATTGATAGCCCCCTAGCAAGACTGATAAAAGGAAAAAGGAGAGAAAGCAGAAACTTCCAATATTCAGAGTGAACGAGGAGCTATCACTGTATATCCTATATGTCAAGTTAATGCTAATTATTATGACAACTTAGATGAAATACATTTAGAAATATATTTCTTGAAACACACACATTATCAAAACTGTTAAAAGTGACAAAGAAAAATCTTAAGATCCCTATATGTACAAAGTAAATAGAATCATTTGTTCAAAACTTTCCCACAAAGAATACTACCGGCCCATATAATTTTACTCTTGAATTCTAACAGATAATGGAGAATTGATAGCAATCTTACACAAACACATTCAGAATATAGTGGAGGAGAAAATACAAAATACATACCACCTGATTTTACAAGGCCAGTATAACCCTAATATCAAAGCTGAAGAAAAAATTACAGTAAAAGAAATTTACGAAGTATTATCATCTGAAAATATATGCAAAAAAACAAGCAAGTTAAACCCAGAAATATATTACAATGATAGTATGTTATGACCAAATACATTTCAACGCCAGAATGCACAGTTGGTTTCACAATAGAAAATTAATTAATGTGATTAATTCTATTAGAATAATAAAGGAGAAAGTCATTTGGTCATCCACATATAAGCAAAAAACAGGATTTGACTAAATTCAATTCTGGTCATGACAAAAACTTCCAGCAAACTGGGAATATCAGGAAATTAACTCTGATTGATAAATAGCAGCTACAAAAGACAAACAAAAAAATATAGTTGTAATCATTCTTAATATGGAAAGACTAAACACGTTTCCCTTGGATTAAACAAAGCAAAGATAACAAAAACTAAAAACAAAACCAAAGCAAAGACGAAATTTGGATCTCTAGCATCAGTTACATAATAATGTGATTTTAAGTTTTCTGATTTGATAATTGTACTGTCATTACTTAGGAAAATGCCATTGTTTCTAAGAAATGTACACTGAAATATTTAGGAGCAAGTGGACACCATATTTATAGCTCAATGTTAAATGATTCGTATAGATTGGAGAGAGGGACAGTGTGACAGAGGCACAGAGAAAGAGAGGGAGTGTGATAAAGCACTTGGGGCAAAAATGTAAAGAATTGGTAAATCTTGGTGAAGAACATGACAAGAATTTTTATACTATTCTTGCAACTTTCCTTTATGTTTTAAACTGTATTAAAATAGTGTTATATGGTTTCAGGTGGTTGCTGGACTTGGCATGGTGATCATATCTTTAGGTATATAAATGTTGAATAACTATGGTATGCCACTGAAGATAATATAATATTGTGTGTTAGCTATCTTTTGATTAAATTCTTTAAAAACATTGTAAGTTAATATAGTTTATGAAAAATAGCTATGTTTGAAAGAAAGAAAGAAAGAAAGAAAGAAAGAAAGAAAGAAAGAAAGAAAGAAAGAAAGAAAGAAAAGAAGGAAAGAAAGAAAGAAGGAAAGAAAAAAAAAAGAGTTCCATTTAGAATGTCAGGCCTACTGAGGCCAGTTAATAATGGGAAAAATCATGGGAATCGTTTTTAATAATGAATATGTGACTCAGTTAAAACAGTAGTAGATACAAGAAAGAATGAATCAAGTTGATTTGCCTATATGATAACTTTGAAACAAATATGCTAAATTTAATCTATTTTTCTAAAATGTTTTCATGGCTACCACATTAATAATAAGTTTAGTGAATTTTATTCAGAGATTAAAATTTCTCAGATCTTAATATCAACGATTTTTTTCTAATATTTTTAATACAAAAAAAGAGCTGGTACTATAAACAATAAAAAACATTA
This sequence comes from Aselliscus stoliczkanus, assembly GCA_033961575.1. NCBI lineage: Eukaryota > Metazoa > Chordata > Mammalia > Chiroptera > Hipposideridae > Aselliscus > Aselliscus stoliczkanus. Next base: position 26,314,631 of record CM066737.1, read on the forward strand.
ACTTGCTGAAAAAAAATTGGTAGTTTTCTAACATAACCCATATCAATGTGGAACAGCAATCCTACTAACCAATTTTTAAATGACGTGGGTCGGATCACAAATTATTTCATTTTCCTGGGAGAACAGCACATGAGTACATAATGATTTTAATTTTTGCTACATCTTTGCTCAGTAATGCATTCTTCCTGGATATTAACTAATATCAGGTAATGCCAGCTGTTATGAACATTAAAATGTTGATGCTACTTTCTTATCAGAAAAGCAAGAGTAGGGTCTGAGAATGGGTAAGAAGTATGACATTAAATTTCTAGGTTGGGATTAACCATGATTTCAGGTAGGAGCCTTCCCTACGAAGCATTTAGTATTCACAAATTCAACTGCTTCTTCTCTCTGTCTAGAATATAACCATCATTCCAACTATTCCCTTGCATGGAATTCAGGATGGAGAGGGAAATCAGTACTATGGGCAATTTGCTATATACCAAGCACTGTACAAAGGCACTTTAAGTGTAGTTTTCTCATTAAATGCTCACAAGAACCCTATACAGTATTGTTATTTCTATTTTATCTGAGGAATCTGAGAATCAGTGAAGTTCAATGACTTGCTTAAGTTCAAATGGCTATTATATGCCCATATTGCTTCAAACACACGATATTGCCTTGGTTTTTTGCATTTCTGTTACTTTGATTTCATTACCTACAAAAATGAGAAAAACCATGATTTAGCATATAGCAGTACTATATACTTTATGAAATGATAATGCAATGCTGTAATGTGAGTATTGAATCATCCAGAATGTTAATACACCAAGAATAGGATCTCCTGCCTTATACCTAACTTTGATCTAAGTAGATATGGTAAATAAGTATATTTTGGTAGAAAAGTGTATTTCTTTTTCTTAAATTATGTTTCAAAAACTAGTTACTATTATTCTCACATGACATTTGACAAAATCTAAAATTGACCAACAATTGTAGATTTTTTTTCTCACTTGGGCAAAATGAAAAGCTGAAATGTTTCTTTATGAAGAGACTATTCTGAACAATTTATCAATTGCAGTATTTCTTTGGAGAAATGGATCATTAAGTGCCCACTCTATGAAACACCAATATGTACCTCATTATGGGAACAATTCACACTGTAAAATCAAACAAATATTTCAACTCAAATTGGAAAATGAATGAAGCTCCAAAGTCTATTTGAAATGAGAAATTAAGGTCAGCATAGTAGCAAATGAGGTTTAAAATGTTTGTCTGGAAATCAATAGAGCTGCTCTACAGATAAATATGCATTTCATACTATGTGGCAGAGAAATAGAAATATTGTATTCAAGTGAGAAATTGTACTGCAAGTATGTGGAATCTCAATAAATATTCTGCCCCACCTCCCATAGTTATGTTTTGGTGACACAAGAAAAAAACATGAAGTTTATATATGGTAGAGAATTATCCTTTCCATTCGTTCTATATCTTTTTCCTCCTCCCACAACAAAATGATATCAGGTGGGCTATACTCTTAAAAAGAAAAGAAACTTTGATAAGCTATTGCATACATTAAAAGAGTACACAAATCAAAACTGTTCAGCCTGATGAGTTTTATGAAGTCACTACCCATATTTAGAAACACAACATTCCCGGAATCCCAGAATTCTCCTTTATGCTCTCTTCCAATCACTACCCACACCGATCCTTCCTCAAACCAAAATAACATCCTGATTCCTAACAGCATACTGATGTGTATGTCTTGGCTAAACGGTATCAAGAACAGAGTATGTACCGTTGTGTCTGGATTCTCTTGTTCAACCCGATTGTTGTATGTAATTAAAGCCATGTTTTCTCATTGCCGTGTAGCATTCCATTGCGTGACCATGTCAAAATATATTTATTCTTTCTACTTGATTTTTAAGTTGTGGCGGTATTACAAATAGAGATGCTATGGACATTATTTTATATATACTTTTTGGTGATGATCATTTTGGGACATATATATAGATAAATGGAATTTTTGAGTTAAAGAGTATAAGAAGTGTTCACCTTTATTAGATACTGCCAAAGAGCGTTTTCTAACGTATTCATAACAATTTACGTCCGCAAACTGTGAGAATTCTGGTTACTCCTTATCTTGTCAACACTTGGTATTGTCTGTCCTCTTCTTTCAGACCTTCTGGTGGGTATGTAGTGGTGCTTTCTTTGTCATCACGGGAGTGTATGTTGTTATATCTAGTGAGTCTATAGACTATTTCACACCTCTATAGCTTAGAGATAGGTGAGCTGACTAAATCCAGAGAAACTTGTTGATCTTGGATAATTCCCTTACATTAACTGAACCTCACCTTCTTGGTGAAAATAAAATATTACCAGTTTGGCCTCCTTATCACATTGTTGTATGGATCAAGTAAAATAAATCACAAGAAATGCAAATGAGGCAAGAAGCACCCTTATTGCTATCACTTAGTACAATGATACTAAAACTTACGAGGTCTGGCAATGAAGTTTGTGAACTTGTTACAATAATATTGCTAACCTTTTGTTTTATATATCACAGGGATTATTCATTATGTATTTCTAAGAACTGGATAAACAGTTAACCAAGTTTACTATTTGGAAGAGCAGAAAAGGATGTGTGAAAAAGACACAAAGGACGTGAAATTTTTGCAAACAATTCATGGCTCTTGCATCACGACAATGCACCAGCTCACACGGCACTGTCTGTGAGGGAGTTTTTGGCCAGTAAACAAATAACTGTATTGAAACACCCTCCCTACTCACCTGATCTGGCCCCCAATGACTTCTTTCTTTGCCTGAAGATAAAGGACATATTGAAAGGAACACATTTTGATGACATTCAGGACATCAAGGGTAATGACAACAGCTCTGATGGCCATTCCAGAAAAAGAGTTCCAAAATTGCTTTGAAGAGTGGACTAGGCACTGGCGTCAATGCATAGCTTCCCAAGGGGAGTACTTTAAAGGAGAGTTCGCGAACTTAATTGTCCGACCTCGTATTTTATAACAATCATATAAAGCTCACCTTCTTAAACCTCTGACTCAGAATTTATAGAGAAGCTACTTGGGATTATGGATTTTGGACAAATACTTTCAGGTAATTTCTATGATCAGGCATATTTGAAAGCCACTAATTTAGACAATTTCTATTATGTTGCATAAAATGGCTTTTGCACTCTCCAAGTGTCTTTATTTTCTATTACTTAAAAATGCGGTTATCCTCAGATATTTGTACATAATTAACAATACGTAAGGTAGTCTTAAGCCCAATATCAATACCTTCTGAAACCATGTTAAGAAGTAAATCCCCTAAGTGTTGAATTTATAACAACACTAAACAGTCGCTGTTTGTTAATTCACTACCTATGTCTTGCTTGTTAATTCACTACCTCTAAGAAGTGTATTAATGTTTTCATTGACGTGGCACTGAACAGCATAAACATTTGAATGGATACTATGGAACTTGTTCTGATTTTTTCTATACAAGTATTAAAATTTTGTTAATGCAAATGTAGATTCATTCAACTTTCCTAGGAATTAATTTAATAATATGTATCAAATACCCTGATATTTTTTTGTACCTATTGACACTTCCAATTCTACTTTCTGGGATTTTTCTTAAAGTAATAGCTCCAAAAAAGGATGTAGAGAAAAGGACACCCTCGTGCACTTTTGGTGGGATTGCAAATTGGTGTCATCAGTATGGAAAGCAGCATGGAGATTCCTCAAAAAATTAAAAATAAGGGCCGGCCAAGTGGCTCAGTGTTTTAAGAGCTCACTCAAGAGTGCAAGCTGAGCTCTGAGCAACAGCAGTTCGATGCCCAGCCAGAGCAGAGTTGCCACTGAGCTGCCAACAGGTGGCAGGATGGCTCAGGTTCAAAAAAAAGAATTAAAAATAGAAGTAACTTATGACTCAGCAATTGGACTTCTGGGTATTTAACCAAAGAAAACCAAGACACTAATTCATGCATATATTGCCCACTGATTGTTTTTGTTTTTTTAACAAAAGTAACAAGGTAACTATGTGGGGAAAAGGATTGCCTTTTACAACAGCTGGTGTAAAACAACTGAATACACAAAAGTAAAAAATAAGGATCAATATATTTTTAAACCATTAACAAAAATGAACTTTAAATATATCATACACCTAAAAGCATCAAAGTTATACTATAACATTTGCAGAGTAAAACCTGAGGATATCTTGTGAGCATCGGTTAAGCAAAACTTTCTTAAGACCAACAAATACTAACTGTAAAAAAAATAATAGTAAGTTGGGCTTCATCAAATTCAAACTTCTTTGGAAAATATACAGTTAGGTAAATGAAAAGGCAAGCCACAGACTGGGAAAAAATATGAGGAATACTTATATCTGATAAAGGACTTGTATCTAGAATATAAAATAACTCTTACAAATCAATAATAATAAACAACATTCCAAAAATAGTTGCACAGATTTGAACATAACCTTTACAAAAAGAAGTATACAACTAGCTAAAATGTTCAAAGCCACTAATCAAGGAAATATAAGTTTAAATCTCAGTGATTTAAGGGTGTAGCCAGTTAGCTCAGGTGGTTAGAGCGCAGGCTCCTCCTGGTTCGATCCCCACATGGGCCACGGCGCTACACCCTCCACAACTAGATTGAAATAACTACTTGACTTGGAGCTGATGGGTCCTAGAAAAACACTGCTCCCCAAGAAAATCCTTTTTAAAAAAATCACAATGATTTGCTCCTACACACCTACTAGAATGACTAAAACTAAAAAGAGTGAAAATATTGGTGAAGAACAATGGGAATCCACATACACTGCTGGCGGTAATGTAAAATTGTGAAACCACTTTGAAAACAGTTTGGTACTTTTGTAAAAAGTTAAAAATATATCAGACATATGATCATTATTCTACTAGTATGTATGTATGCAAGAAAAAAGGAAATATATGTCTATAAAAAGATTTAGCAATAATTGTTCATAGAAGCTTTTCTTCATAACAGTCAACCTGGAATAAACTCAAATGCCCAATAACAGATAAATATATATGAACAAATTCTGGTATATCTGTACACTTGAGCAATACTAGCAAAGAAAAAGAAACTATTGAAAAAGAAACTATTGATATGCACAACTGTATTAAAGAATCTGAAAAACAGGCTGGAAGAAGCCAGACACTGAAGAGTACATACTATATGATCACATTTGTATGAAATTCTAAAAGAGACAAAACTAATCTATGGTACCATAAAGCAGATTAGTGGTTGCCTAAGGCAGAAAATGGTGGAGATTGAATTCAATGGGGCATGAGAGAACTTTCTGGGGTGATAGAAATTTTCCATTCTTTGATAATGGTGTGATTTTATAGGTGTATACAGTTAAGAAAACATTGAAATGTACGGTTGGAGTGGACCCAGTTTACTGTACTTACAGGATTTTATAAAAATTAATAGTCACACATAAGAGACATGATAATGTTATCATTTTATTGTTCTCCTATTACCTGAAAGCAATTCATGGCTTCTGAAGGGAAACCATTCACCCTTTCGTCACCTATCTTTTGAAACAAGTGGTTCATGAAAAAAAACAAAAAACTGTTGGAACAGGTATGCCCTGAGAGAAGTTTTTTTAATGTGCCGATGCTTTGCTATAATATCAAATTACAATGCATTGAAAAATAAAGTACCACAGTTGTGTGTAACTCAAAGGCTATTTCCTAACACCAAACATTATTTCCTAATAACCAGAGGCAGTTTTCAATGGTCTGCATGGTGAATCAGCTCTGTAGCCCCTATTCATAATAAAAATTTTACTTCTGTTCTATAGCTGATGAAGCTGAAAATGGGCCTTGTGCTTTGGGGGTTTTGTTTCTCATTTGGACTGCATAGAAGGAAGCTTATTTCACCATTTTGAAATTAAAAAATTAATTAAAAAACAAAGATACTCCAAGTTCCTGCTTAGTGGAATGCCCAGAACATGTCACATTTATTTGAAAGTGTCTCAGCAGACTCTCTTGATTATTTAAAGAATATATGCTTGGCGAGACCCCTAGAAATCCTTTAGTGAGAGATGCACAATACATATAAAGCATATGTATTAGCAGTAAAGATAGGGGCATTCTATTTCTCTCTCCAGACTCACTAATAATCCTTTTTCTTACTGGGTATAAATATTCCAGCAAGCAAGTAACAGCGAGCATGTTTGCTTTTGCTACCAGGATTCTAGCTATAAAAGTATTTTCATTCCATCTAGTTTTTATTTCTTTCAATGCTTGGAGAATGACAGTGAATGTCAATCAACTTCATTCATTGCTTTCTACATGTGTCTTCCTGGTTTAGATATTCAGATATCTTACGGAAGGAAATAAAATAGACATTGCATTCTAAGTAAGTATAGCAGAAAAAAAATGATGAGAAGGTCTCTTGTGAATAACCTTTACAAGATAATCCAGTGTATTGGCTACCATTTCCATTTGAAGCCTCACATTTTTCCATGAAAATAACAGAAATCTGTTATCCTGAAGCAGGGAAATACTTAATATGATATAGTACTCTTTTCACTTGTTATAAGGTTTTTCACCTATTTTATATAGTCTGGCCTTCTGTGAATGCGTGCATGTGTGTGTGCACATGCATGCTTATATGTGCACTTGCACAGATGTGTATTGGACAAATAATATGCAATCTTAGTTTATTTGTTCTTTTAGAATTATTATTTAGTGCACTTCATGCTTCTGTACTTAGAGATTATTGGACATAGGGCATTTTCAGCAATTTTCGTTGAAATCATGCAGTTTGTTGGAACCAACTTATATCTGATCTGCTTATGCTACCCCAATCACAGGAAATGTGCTCTAGAACGACTAAAAACAATGCTATGCATAGAGTAGGTGGTCTGGAAATTTAATAGCCATTTATTGGGCATAGGTTACCATTAAACAAAGATAAATATGATATGGCACTTGCTTTCCAAGGACTAATCAATGAGCAGTTTGTATGGGAACATATAGAATTCAAGTGTCCTGAAAACAATCTCATAATGATACTGATAAATTTGTAGTATATCAGATTAAGTTAAGGGTGCCCTTCTAAGAGCCCCAATGAGCGTTCACATAGGCACTTCAAGAACACTTGTAATGACTGAGAAGTTTCCAACTCCTAAAATCGCTCATTCCACAATTGGCCAGCTATCGGTTAGGATTTTTTCTTATATTAGATCAAATGTATAGCTCTATGACTTCTACCGACAAGTCCTACGTATTCCCTCAGAGGCCATAGGAAATAAGTCTACTTTTTCTTTGAAAATATTCTTCACTTTAAGCTTGCAGTATTTTGAGATGATAAAAGGCTAAAAAAAGCCCCTTTAATCATAGTCACTATCACTGAGAGAAATCTTAATTTTTCTAATCAAAAAAGTATGTCATTTCTTTCTACATACTATGAAAGAGCCATGTTTTGAACATTTAACATGTCAAGTCAGGCCTTAAAGAACATAGATTTGGGGGCCGGCTGAGTGGCGCGCTGGTTAAGAACTGGTTTGGGACGCCAGCAGCACCAGTTCGGATCCAACATATGAGGGCCAGTGACACTGCCCTCTACAGCTAAGATGGTGAACAACAGCTCCACCTGGAGCATGGCTGCTGTGAGTCCCGGGGACAGCATAGCTGCAGCCCCTACTGCAGTGGGCTGCCATAGGCTACAGTGAGAGGCTGTCAGCCAGTGTGAGAGGCTGGCAGCCGGTGTGAGCTGCCAAGAGCCACTGTGAACGGCCATTCAGAGGCGGGTGACCTATCTGCCTCACCCGGGAAGAGCGTAATGTTGATACCAACATGGGCCAGTGAAGCAGTGTCCTCCACAACCAGACTGAAGAACTAAAAAGGACAGCAACTTGTCTGTTCCCCTCACCCAATTCCTCAATTAAAAAAAAATTCTAAAGAAAAAATAAAAGAGAAAGCGGTAAGATATTTTAAAAAAAAGGAACATGGATTTGATTTTTGTTAAAGGAAGAAATAGAAATCAAGGAAAATAGCATTCACTATCTTTTGGGCATTGGGAACCGTGCTAACTATAATACCTACTCATAAATTGACAACTAGTGCTGTGAGGGGATATTTATTCCATTTTTCAGATAAGCACAGTAAAGCTCCAGCAATTGATACTATTTTTTGATCTGTATCTCTTTAGAACTGAAGAGCTCTCACTGGGGTATGTGGAATTCTAGCCTTTTATTATACGACTCTCCTAGCCAAGCCCAACTAGAGGGTTGCCTTCTTTTTTAAGCTAAAACTCAGAAAGCCTAGATTTTTTTCCTTTCCCTCTAGGAAAATTAAAACAGAGAGAGAGAGAGAAAGAGAAAGAGAGAGAGAGAGAGAGAGAGAGAGAGAGAGAGAGAGAGAGATTGAGATTCTCTTCAGGACTCGGACCTTTGTTTGCTGCTACACTCACCTCCACTGCCTTCTTTTCTTCTTTAGTCACAAATCCTGGCCTACAACTTTAGCTCCCCCAGTTGTCTGATGTTCTCCAACCCCGTTTGCAGAGTCATTAAGCGCCTGGACCCCAACAGCAAGGAGTGTCTGAAATTGCTTGTGCTGTCATGCGACCTGGCCAATGTCATAATCACTGATAGTCCCACCGAGCTGCAGCTTTCTCTGTGGAGTAGTTTCACTATGTGGAGTAGTTTGAAAAGCTGGGCTCCTGCCTAGAGTTTTTTCTGAAACTTAGACTGCTTTGCTGGAGCCTTAGCTGGCTCTGGTCAACCTCTTTTCCCTGGATCACAGGCCTAACCCCCAATATCACGAGTTGCTTTCTGGGGGTCCTGCTCCAAATAGGTTGATCACCCACAATGACAAATCTGTTACCTATTTGACTATGTTCATTTAATCATGAATTAAGGAAATATGTGAATGAATATGTAGTATGCTAGGACTAGGGATAAAGACACATACAGGCGCTCCCAGTCTATTGAGATGAGAGAAGTAGTGCCCGTATCAATTGTCTGTCTGTTGTAGAATTAGGGAAACAAGGTAATTCAGTAGCAGCTAACAGTGGTGTCAGAGCTGCTTTCCCAGAAGAGGTAACACTTGTAAGTGAGTGTGTTTTAAAAGCAGCTTATTTAGATAAAGGGAGGGTGTGATTGACATTGGAAAACAGAAAAACTTCACCTACACAGCCCCCAGGCAGGAAATTTGGATAATGCTTAGAACATATATTATCGGGGGAGGAAACATTAAGGATGATTGAAAAGAAGTAGGCAGGTGCCAAGTTGCAAAGGACCTTGTTCCCATGCTCAGGAGTTTGAACTTGGCACCCTGCAAGACATGGAAATCCCTCCTTTCATACCTTATCATTGGCCTAGAAATCCTTGGACTTCAAATCTAGAATTCAAGGCCTATGACTGGGGCATTCCTTTCAGCCACAGTTCTCATGTTTGTTCTCCACCCTACCATATTTTGGAGTCCTGTCTCTCTTCTTTTCATGGTTCATCTCTATTGTTGAACTACTGGGACACTGTTCAGCAGATCAGGGCTGCGTTAGCCAGAAAAAGAACTTGGGAGATTGGCCCATATTAAATGTGCTTCACAGTGTTCAAAGGGAAGGGATGAAAAAGGTTAATTTTTAAGAGATTCATATATTCCAAAAGATAATTTTTACAAAAGGCATGACTTGCAGATTTTATAGTAGTTTTTATTTTGAAGACCAAATTCCTTTGACTCAGAGCAATTGCGCAGGCTAAAAAGTACGATCTCTCTCTCTCTCTCTCTCTCTCTCTCTCTCTCTCTCTCTCTCTCTCTCTCAATCTCTCTGTTTTTTTAATTTTCCTAGACACAAAGGAAAAAATTTAGGCTTTCTGGGTTTTAGCATAAAAAACATGGCAACCATCTGGTTGGGCTTGGCTAGGGGAGTGGTATAATGAAAGGCTGAAATTCCATACATGCTATAAAGAGCTCCATGTAAGAGTGTATTCATGGGAGTTCACTGTGCTGTTAACCTTTGCCTGAATCCTACCCACCACTACATTTAGGAGATAAAGAAGCATGTTAAGGACTGCCTGAGCCATCATTCAAACAGGAGGTGGTGACAAAAATTTGGATCATTTAAATGATTTGAAATACTATATGTTTTCATTCTTTAGTTCTCAAGTAATGGTTCCTTGGCATTCTACAAAAGCAGACACTGCAGACAGCTGTGTGGGGAGCCATCGGCGAATCTGTTAAGCTATTGGTAGTCCCACCACTTTTTTTTTTTTTTTTGAGGGCAGTGTCACTTGCCCTCGTATGTGGGATCCGAACCAGGGCCGCTGGCTTCCCAAGTCAGCGCTTAACCACCGCACCCTTCAGCCGGCCCAAGTCACACCACTTTTAAACACACTTTCTGCAACAATCCTTTACTGTGTATTATGTATGACATTCAGTAAGAAAAGGGAAATCCAGTTCCTTGGTTGTGTTCATATTGGTGTTAAGTTTTTAAACAGAAAACATCTGATTTTCATGAGTTTAATCATGAGCACCATGCAGGGATGAAAAAAAAAATCACCTTCACTCTTTTATTGCTTCCCTTTCTATAATTTCAAGATTGAAGGGAGAACGTCACACAGCGGGAGGGTGTACAGCAACACAAAATTAAAGCTATACTGTGTTTTGCTGACTTTTAATATAATTTGATTTCAAGATTTGGTGGGCAGGGAGGTGGGGAAGAAGGGTTGTGTCTAAGGACAGACAGTATTCCTAATGTCAGTCTGTCATCTAAAACATCCCTCAGGTGTCATCCTTGAACTGTAACTTAGCCAAGAATATAGAGTGTGGATGCTTCCCATGACTTGATGAGCTTAGCTAGACTTAGGTGGGAGGGATAAAAAGTGTCTGGGGTCAGGGGCCACAGAGATAAGTGTTCAGTACAATTTGTGTCTCAGCAATATTGATCTGATTACCCCAATCCCCAAAGCTTACATAATTATATAGCCATCCTTGTTTCAAAAAGGATTCACAGCATTTTTATAAAAGTACATAGAAAACAGCGAGTTAAACCCTACAAATTAAGTTTATTTGTAGATTAATACATCATGGACATGAAAAAATTTACACACCCACACATTTAATCAAAGTTCTAGAAGTAGTACTCCTTACTAGAAGGTGTCTTTAGTTAGAAGGATTAGAGTTATTTTTATACCTATCTTTCTATATTTTATAATGTTTATGCAATGAAAATTACTTTTATAACAATCAAAATCAACCTGATATTTAAAAGGAGTGAGAAAATCAATGAAAAAGAAAATGAAAGAAGGAAAACATAAGATGAAGCCAGGGTTGAGGATAGTATGCAAAATAAATTCTACATTACTGTGAATTTGCATTCATTCCTTCATTTGATATTTTTATTCATCTATCATTTGCTAGGAACTGGGGGGTATCGAGTTAAAGAAGATACTTTATCTGCTTTCATAGATCTTACTTTCTAGTGAGGAAGGCAGATATTAATCAAATAATCATAAAAATTAATGAAACTGTATTAATAAATCTGTGATAATATGGAGGAACGAGTAATTATACAAACTCATAGTACAAGAAACACCTTGTTTAAACCAAACAGAAGTTATGCTGTTTATTGATTGGTCAATTAATTGAATACAACACTGTTATTTGGGAGCCCTGTATTTGCCTCTGAGCTTCCTAGTAGCCAAAGAAAACAAGAAATATGATTGCTTGTATGATTCATTCGAAAAGAAGAATAACTATTTATATCTACGACTGAGACAAATTTTTAATAAAGGGCCTTGAATAGATGACACTCTGCAACAGCATTAATAGCATCTCTATAGTAAATATGAATCTGTTGCCAATCACCAGAGATTGTGTTCTTGTCTTGCATTTTGTTTTTGAAGTTACTATTCTGAAATCTTAATCACTCAAAGATTCTGTAAGAAACCTGAGGATCATTGCTCTTTCAATTTTATTTCCATTAGTTGCATACTATCTGGACATTAGCCCAAGACATGATGCTTCCTCCCTACATAGGTGGTTTACCTAGACCTTCCTATGGGATTTAAATTTTAGCATTGTGGCAGTATGTTCTCAGGCCTAAAACTGCTGGCGTTTGGTTCAATACCTGCGGAAACACATGTCCATCTCCCAAACCATATCTTAACAACATTTAACAATAAAACAATGATACAATGATAAGGAGGAGGCAACCCTTTAGCTCAGTCGGTTAATACATGGTGTTCTTAATAACAAGATTGCTGGTTTGATCCCCTCATGGGCCACTGTGCTGCGCCCTCCACAACTATTGGGTTGTCAGAAAAGTCATGACGTCTTTTTTCTGTTTTTCATTGCAAAAATGCGTCATGACTTTTCCGACAATGCAATAGATTGAAACAACTACTTGTCTTGGAGCTGATGGGTACTGGAAAAACACACTAGAAACAAACAAACAAACAAACAAACAAAAACAACGATAAGGACAATAAAGTCTACTCATTAATGAACACTTACTAAGTGATAAGGACAGTGCTAGACACTTTATACAGGGCATTGAATTTAATCCTTTAAAAATATCTATTAAATTTATTGGGGTAACACTGGTGAATAAAATTCTATACATTTCAGCTGTACTGAATTATCCATAACCCTATGAGGTTGAAATCTATTTTTGTCCCTATTTTCAGCATGAAGAAATTGAGAGGTAGACATAGAAAAGTAGCATACTTAAGGTCACCTATCTGTTACGTGGTCAAGCTGAGTGGTAAACCAAAGGTCATGCACCAAGCCACCAAACCCTCTCTACTTCTTGTCATTGCTAATCTGCCAATGCCTATTTTCCATGGAAGGCCCTCTGTGGACTGGCCCAGGCCTCTGGTTAATCAATCATTGATACAATAACTCAGTCATTCCTTCAACTAATATTTATTGAGGATGGCTATGGGCAAGCAGTATGCTAACCAGTAGGGATATGATGGTGAACAACATAAACATACTTGCTGACAAAGACTCACTCACGCATGTAATTACAAACTGTGATAAACACCACGTAGGAAAGGATACAAAGAAGAACCCAATATAAACCGCGATGCTAGAGACTTGAGATCTGAACAATAGATAGTAATTGAACAGGCCAACATGTGGCACATGGGCGGAGAAGGGGGCTGCAGGTGGAGAGTGTTTTAAGCAGCAGGAATAATTTGTAAGACTGCTTTGAGATTGGAAGGAACGTACCCCGTGGAGGAAATGAAATAAAACCAGCACAGTTTTGAAGTAAAGGGACAATGAAGAGAAGGGAATGATGTGTAATAACAGAGTTCAGTAGGGCCATAGCTCTGCTCAGATAAGCCCTATAAGTACATAGGGTTATGATAGAAATTGTGGGGTTTTTTTCATTGGAAGAGTAACGGAAAGCTATGGATGAGTTTTCAGCAGGCGGATGTCAGGCCAAGATTTGTTGTATTTTTAAATGGATAAACGGTTTTGGAAAATACGTAAGAAAGGGACAGAAACGGAGGTGAGGGAAATGAGTTAGGACACTACTGCGGGCACCTGAATGGCTGCAGAGGCCCCTGCTTCTATTCTATTTTTAATTGATATATCATTAACGTAGAATATTGTATACAGTTAAGGTGTACAATGTGTTGATTTTTTGGAAATATATATTATTGATCTATTTGTATTTTTCAATTACAGTTGACACCCAACATTAGTTAGATTATATTAGTTTCAGGTGCACAGAAGAGTGGCACATTTATATACTGTATTAGCTAACACCTCTATCAGGTTATGTAACTATAATTTCTTATTTGTGGTGAGATTTAGTATCTAGGCTCTTAGCGCCTTTGAAGTATATAATACAGCATGTTTGACTGTCATTCCAATGCGGTGCGTTAGATCTCTGGAACTTACTCATCTCATTACAAGTTTGTACCCAGCATCCCCCACTTCTATTCTAATGCCTGGGAACTTCAGCGTAATATGACAGTTGGGTGGACCCCATTTGCACGTATCCCGTTTGAATAACCTAATAATCTAGATGCACCCTGTTACACAGAAATTGATTACTTTGGTCAAATAACTGGTTCTTTTGGAAGTCATTGAGCTAGTAATAAATCCAATAATCACAAACTGGAGCATGCAAAAATGTAATTTACATACACCTGTGATGCAAGCAGCACATTTGCACAAAACAAATGGACAGATCAATTCTTTCTAGGCATACGCAACTTAATTCAGTAATGTGTAAGCCGAAATCAAGCAATATAACTTCTGTCACTGTTTGTCTCATAGCTTAATCATTTGGGGTAAACCTTCAGCCCTTAATGGTTTACTCACTCCCCCCCACCATTGTCTGGGTTTCTCCCTCATGAGATCTAAATTGCTAAGCAGCGGTGGTAGGAGATGCTTATGCCTTATTCTGCATTGTGGAAGTGGAGTCTGGTCCTTGCTGGAGGCAGACTGAGTTTCTCATGCCTCTCAAGTTCCGGGCATAATGCCCAATGCACAGCAGGAATTTATTAAGAGTGCATTGTTTGGTTAAATCACAAGCAACGTTTTTGAATTTCTTGCAGGCTGGACAATGTTGTAGCCATTCTGTAGCATCTTTCCAGAATAATGCCTAATAAACAATAGCTATTCCACAAATATTTGATGAACAGATTTGACTCATTTCTTCTCTGAGACTTCCATAAAGCATTGTGCAGTTCTTGCTTTCTTTGGTAGGAAGTTAGGCGGTAGAAGTTAGGGCTGGAGAGACTTCCATCAACACAATATCTCCCTGTACATTCACCAGATTTGATTTATGTCTGTAATTTGCATATCTAAGCTTCACTAGGCTGTGAGTATAAAATGAGGTCACATTGCCTTTCTTTCCTTATTAAATTTTAATGCTCAATTTATAGGAGCTCAAGCCTCTACTGACTCGAATGTAGGAATGCTCCAAACAAAGAATACCCAATTGTTTCTGGTGAAGTACGAAGAGTTATCATGCATATGTTCACGACTCATCGACAATGCCCTTCCTGTTCTGTTCTCATGCCTCCTAGACAGCGGCCACTATTTGGAACATCACATAAAGAAACTCACTACCGCCAGAATCAACATGTGTTTCTAGTACCGAGAGCTCTTTATCTCAGTGTTCAAAAGACTGAATGGTGCCTGATTCTCTGCAGAGCTGAGGGAAGATTTGCCCTTGCCTCTTGGTTTACTGTCTCATTTTGTAACCTTGGCCCTGGAGTGACAGTATTCAAGTCCAGCGACTCACAGAGCTCAGGAATGGTGTCCCTTCAACTCCTTCAAATTTATTTATCACAACAATTTATGCAGCCAGACAAGAACACTTAGTATTTGCATTTCCTCTCTCCATCAACCTGTATCTTTTTTAGTAAAAACCATAAAGCACATACTTGTCATAGGCATTTGAAGAATGAATGCAGGCTGTCTCTAGATATATTAATGAGAAGTTTGAGGGAATTTATTTCTAGAATTCAAGTGCATGTCAGGTTACATACAATGAATTTTGGTTAAATTTTCTTTTTCTTTTCCTTGAATGATTTAGATGATCATTGCAACTTCTCACTAAACTGTTCAGAAATAGAATATCTATATTTAAATAATAATAATAAATTAAATATTATATGACAGACATATAACTGTAATAAGAGTACACCAGTATATAAGCCAAAAGAGAAAATAGTCCACATTTTATTTAGTGATACTAAGTTCTTTAGATGAAAACAAATGTAAAAGGGAGCAATAATGCAATTCAATTTACTAACTGCCAAGTGGAGAATAAACAGGACATGAAAGACACCAGGGGGGAAAAAAATGCATAATTAGCAAACTCAGTAATTCTTTCTACTCAATTATTTTTAAGTTATAATTACTTTTCATTCTTAAAAGACTATAGAAAACGATAGCCACAATGGAATATGTAATTTATTTCTTCATCAGAGGAACATGTATTCATTGAAATATTGAGATAAGCAAAAAAAAAACACAAAAAACCTACTTTCACTAATAATTAGAACTTCTGTACAATAATAACAGTGTCATTAACCTCTAGTTTCTATATTGTTTGCTTTACTTGCCTTACTTTGTCCTTTCCAACTGACATTTTGGAAAACTATGTAATTATCAATTTGTAGAGCATGGATTCTTAAACTTAGTGGCACATTGGAATCACCCGAGAAAGCTTTAAGAAATAATGGTTACTCAGGTCTCACACATAGAAGGTTGTGATTGAGTTGGAACATGGCGTGGCCTGGACTCTGGAAGACTCAGCAGCCTCCCCGGGTGATTCTAATGCACAATCAGTTTGAGATTCTGTGTTGTAGAGCTAGAGGATTTTTTACATAACACCTCCACTCCTGTGATAAGCCTTGTTAAGAATATGCAGGCAGTCTTTTATAAGGATTTAGCATATGCTCTGAATTTTTTTTTTTTTGAAGTGTCACTGGCCCCCACATGTGGGACCCGAACCGGGGCCGCTGGCTTCTGCCCAACCACCACGCAACCCGGCCGGCCCATTCGTTCTAAATTTTGATCTTCTATGTTGGAGCTTCTGGTCTACAATGTCATAGATGTCCCTTTATGCAAATGACATAACTTCAGTTTCCTTATGGGTATAAAAAGAAGGAGGGCAATGTTACCAATCTCAGATGTGTAACGAGAATCAAATTAAATCAATATTAGAAAATATTCAGCAGGGCCTGGCACATAGGGTACACTCAATACCAACCAGCAATTCATATATTTGATTATTAATAAATTAAACACATATAGATTATATATCAAAGCACCAGACACACGAAAGGTTTGTTGATATTATTATGTTATTAGTATCATTATTTAAACTACATAGGTCATGATTGCATTCTGTGGTCACATAACCAAATGTAAGCCCTGTGCAGCAGCCAATTTTTAAAGAGCTTAAGAGATAAATCTATTGCTTCACTTCAAATATAGACTAGAGTGAAACACTTTGCCTTTTTAAAGATGAATTTGGACAACATCCCAAGTTATCCATTTTCATTTCCCAAATATAGCTCTAATGATCAAGCTAAGAATTAAAGTAATTAGGAGATATATGCTATATGGATAAAAAGGCTAACTTTCACCTGCTTTAGATAAACAAATTGTTTTTTTTGTATTTACTTTAACGTTTTTAAGAAGTGAAAGCATCTTTTTGTATGTACTTGAAAGTGACGCACACACAAGTGACAAAGGAAAATAAATAACACAAATAATGAAATTAAGAGAGTTGTGTCAAATTCTCATTTGGAAAACACCAGGCACCAACTGATGTAATGTTAGATCTATTGTGTATGCTTAGTTTTATAATTTTTTTGTTTAAAATAATTTTAGAAATATAGAAAAGCTAATAAAATAGTACAAATTCCCCCCATATACTGGTGTTTCACACAGTTTCTCCTAAATTTAATAGCTTATATAACCACAGTACAATTATCAAAACCAAGAAATTAACATTAGAGCATGGCAATGAACTAATCTCCCGAATTAGTTTGGATATCAATTTTAACCTAATGTCATTTTTATGTTCCAGGATCCACTGCAGGTTACTACATTTAATTTAGCTGTCACAGGTCTTTACTGTCTTTCAATCTGTGGCAAGCAATTCCGAAGTTTTTCCTAATTGATCTTAACAATTTATTTTTTATTTTTAACTTTTTGAGGGCAGTGTCACTGGCCTTTATATGTGGGACCCGTACCAGGGCAGCTAGCTTCCAAAACCAGCGCTTAAGATCTTAACAATTTAAAAAAGTAATGGTCAGGGCCGGCTGAGTGGCACGGTGGTTAAGCGCTGGCTTGGGAAACCAGCGACCCTGGTTCGGGTCCGACATACGAGGGCCAGTGACACTGCCCTCAAAATAAATAAATAAATAAATAAAATAAAAAAGTAATGGTCAGTTGTTTTGTAAAATATGCCTCCATGTGGGTGTATCTGGTGTTTTCTTGTGGTAAGACGGTGGTTATAGATTTTTAAGGAAGAAAACTACAGAGATGGGGTACTCTCCTCAGTGAAACAAATCAGGGTCTACATGAAGTGGCTATGTCTTATTTCTGTTAATGTCAACTTTAGTCACTTTGTTAAGGTGGTGTCTGATGAATTTCAGCACTATAGTTACAATTATTCCATTTGCAGATCAAGAATATTTGGGGGGTGATATTTTGAGACTATGCAAATACCCTGTTGGTCCTCAAATTTTTGTTTGCTAGCATTAGCATTCATTGGTGGATTTGCATGCTGTGATTATTATATAGTATTATAATGATGATGGTGATTTTTGTCCCCGCCTTGATTATTTCCCTTATTCATTTCACATTTTATTATTATTATTATTATTATTATTATTAAATTATAGTTGACATTCAATATTATTTTGCTAATTGGGATTCTTCAATTAAAAAAATCTATTCCTTCTCCTACATTTATTGATATATTTAATTATTTTTCTCAGTATACACTCCTCCTGGATATACATTGTTTTCTATTGGCTTCAATCCATTACTACAATTAATTATTTTGTTGTTTACATTGTCCCGGCTTTATGCATTGGGAACTCTTTCAAGTTGAAGTCTTTGCCCTTTCGCTGTGCCTCCTTTGAGCACTTCCTTAATTTTTGGCATTGCAGAATGTTTCAGAATCGCTTTGCATGTTTTCTGTCCCTGTCCTAGAATGAATCACTTTTCCAAACAATGCTGGTCTTTTACCACTGGAAAATGGTATTTGGAAAGCAGATTCTAGGTACAAGTTGTGCTCATTGCTACTAAGGGCACTGCTGCTTCCAAGCTTTCTCAGTGAGCAGGGCTTGGAAACATATGTATGTATAATAACCCATGCTTACACACACCTATATTTATAACTCTATCTCTATCTATCTATCTATCTATCTATCTATCTATCTATCTACATACTAAAATATGAGTCCAGACTGATATCGCCAATTCCAATCCAACAGCATGAGGTTCAATCTAGGATTTGCCCTTTTCTTTTTGTAGCTTATTTCTTTTTTCTTTTTTTTTTTTTTAAGATTTTTTTATTGGGGAATTGGGGGAGGGGAACAGCGTTGGGGAATCAGGGAAGGAGAACAGACAAGTTGCTGTCCTTTTGTTCTTCAGTCTAGTTGTGGCGGACATTGCTTCACTGGCCCATGTTGGTATCATCATTGCGCTCTTCCTGGATGAGGCAGATCAGTCGCCGGCCTCTGGATGTCGCTCACCGCAGCTATTGGCAGCTCCCGCTGGCTGCCGGCCACTCACTGTAGCCTATGGCAGCCCACTACAGCAGGGGCTGCAGCCTACACTGTCGCCGGGACTCGCACAGCCCAGCTCCAGGTGGAGCTGTTGTTAGCTGCAGAGGGCAGTGTCACTGGCCCTCATATGTAGGATCCGAACTGGGGCCGCTGGCATCCCAAAACCAGCTCTTAACCAATGCGCCACTCGGCCGCCCTGTAGCTTATTTCTTGGACATTGAGAAGCTGGTTTTCATTTTCTACAACATATTTACTTATTTCTTCAGCTCTGGTGCATTCATCCAGTAGTTTCAGAATAGCTAACCCATATTCCTATGGGTTATTATTAACAAGTATATTCCAATTATTAACTGAAATGTAGTAGTTATATAGTTATTTTCGTTTTATACAGTATTTAATCAAAAAACTCTTCCAAAGTAACTTTAGCCTCAAATATATTTATCCAAATATTTGTTGATGCTTGAACCTCCTTAGTAGGTAATGAAGTATTTCTCTTTTCATATTCAAGATGAGATTTATCAAATACTCTATGCCTTTATTTAATCCAATAGCATATTATGAGGTCATATGTTATCTTCAGGCAGCCCATCATATTTTGGATAGATTTGTTTGTTTTTTAATTTTATTGGAAACTGTGTTTTTCCAGGACCCATCAGCTCCAAGTCAAGTAGTTGTTTCAATCTAGTTGTGGAGGGCACAGCTCCACAGCCCATGAGGGAATCGAACTGGCAACCTTGGTGTTATGAGCACTGCGCTCTAACCAACTCAGCTAACCAGCCACCTCTTTTGGATAGTTTTGACCATTAAATATTGATTAAATTGAAGCCAAAACTCTCTCCAGCTTCTATACTTTAGACTACATTTTTATAAATTCCATAATTAAATGTTGCAAAAGCTGATTTATACAAGTAAATTAGCTCTTATTACTTAATTATTTATGGGTTACATAAAAATATATGTAATGGGGCCACTGCATATATTTATTTGTAGATATCAGTAATCTAGCAGAAAAAAAAAGAACTTTATTCCAGTTGCACCTGGAAACCATAATGAATCTCACACCATAACCGAATTTTATTTTTATCATGAGTAGGGAACTATGGCTTTCCAAGTAATTACATACAAATACATGCAATAGTATGAATACACGTATTTGGAAAAAAAGTCTGTGTTGTTCTGTGAAATCCCTTTTGTGGAATAATTCTAGATGGGGGAACTATCTTACAAAAAAACTTCTCTGATAATTACTAAGTTTTTTTCATAAAAGCAGATACAAATAAAGTGAAAGGCATGTACATTGTGTGGATAACTGGAGTTGGTGACCCACAATCTCTTCAGTGTTTTGTAAAAAAAGAAAACTGATCTTTTAAAATAAGATTATTTTATGAATCAGAGGAGAAAAGAACATTTATCATTATTAGCAGCATCGTCTTCATTGTAGATTTTCTCAGCTGTGTGAGAGCAAGTTCATATTTATAGATTTTGCTTTCTGCATGATGGCATGGGGCCAAGCCAGCAGGCAAATGAGGGAGAAGATTGCACAAAGTCAGAAGTGCCTCTGATTCTGGGTGAGCAGTGATAGGGTGAGATATGCTGTTTAATGAGGGCTGCCAAAAACCTAAGACCTTGAGATTCACTGATTCCCCAGTACACAGTGGATGTGGCTTTAATTAGGATAGGTGTTGTCTTCCTTGGTGTTCTTGAAATTCTTTTGTTTCTCATTATTCACTCACAATGTCCATTACCTCAAAGGGCATGCTCAAAACGCATTTATTGAATGGAACGAATGAATGCAGGAATTCATGAATGAATGAATGCATGAATGAATGAATGAGTGAATGAATGGATGGATGGATGAATGAATGGCTTGCCAGGTATTAGCTATTATGGGCCATGAGAAAGAGAACCATAACCTGCAGCTCAACAGTGATTGACAGGCACACCCACGCTTTCTCAGCTGCCTTCCGGGTCAAATTTAGTAATGAGTGGAGCTGAGGTTTCTGAAGAATCTTTTATCCACACTCTGGACAAAGGACTTATGAGCTCAAAGAGAATAATGAAGCTGAAACTCTTGATGAGTTTTCTCAGGATTTTGTCTTCAGTAATTGATCATTCCTTCAGCCTATTGATTTTCCCTTTAAAGAAAAATTACTTTCTTTCTCTTTTCTAGTTGTGATGAATGAAGAGAGGCATTCATCATTGTGAGCAGTTCTTACTCCAATTTAATTTAGCTGTCATCCATAAAATATCCCAATCTTAGGAATAAAGTAGGATTATTGTTGGAAATCATTTTCTCATCTTTTTCTGTCTCCTCATTTGATCAAAACCAATATTAACTAAATGATTTCAGAGTTTCAGATGCAAAAGCTACTCTCTCATAGAGATATAAACTTGCTATTTAGCATTAAATAATTCTTTAACAACAAATGTACTTTGGGGCCGGCCGAGTGGTGTGGTGGTTAATTGCTGGGTTGGGAAGCCAACGGCCCCAGTTCGGGTCCCACATATGAGGGCCACTGATACTGCCCTCAAAAAAAAAAAATAGTTCTCAGAACAAATGTACTTTGGAATAAAAAAAAGAAAGGGGAAACAGAAATTTCTGCCCATGCATATCTCTTTATTAGTAGCATCTATATTCCTTAAAGGCTTACATAAAAGATCTTATAGTCATCTATTTTAAGCTAACAACCTAATTTCAATGGCATAGAAAAATTCTATACCTTTCTCCCTGCACACGCATGCATTGTGTCACAATTTACATATTTTTATATTGTGCATCCGTTAACAAATAATTGTAGCTCTAATTATTGTAATACTTTTGTCTTTTAACCTTTATACTCGAGTAAAAAGTGATTGACATGCCACCATGACAGTAAGAGAATACTCTGAATTTGACTGTACTTTTATACCTATACCAATGCTGCGATCATAGACTGATGGGTCTGCCTCCAGGATCTCAGTCATGTGGGGCTGCATCAGAGTTCCATAGCTGTTCTCAGGTCCACAGTTGGGTCCAAGGTTGGCAGGCCTGTTGCCAGGGACACAAGCATGTGTGGTGCCTGCCAGGTCCCTAGGCAGAGCTTGAGCCAGTTCCTGAGGCCACTGCCAGGCCTGCAGTGACTCCAGTGGTCCTGTTACCAGGTAACCAGACCGAGTGGTTTGGCTCCGACTGTTTCTCGAAATGGGCTCTTCCATGGTCCCTGGGTGGGATTCTGGATGGATGGAACTGCTTCCAAGACCACAGTAGGTAGAGTGGGACAGGAACCAGCTCACAGGGCTCTTTCACGGTCTTTCCTCAGGAATGAGGTCAGTAGGCCTGCCAGCTGGCGTTTGCCATGTGTCTCTTACCACTTTCCTGGGTGGGTAGAACTCCCCCTAGACCATGGCAGAGTGGGGCTCAAAGCAATTCTCAGGGCCACGTCAGGGTCCACAGCGAGAACTGACGTTATGGTCCATAGCTGGGACAGAGTTCAGTAGGCCTGCTGCCAGGGGCACCGAATGACAGTGCAGGGTCTCTGGGCAGGCAGGACAACAGCAGGAAAGAAGGTGAGTCACAGCACAATTTCAGGACCTGCAGTTGGGTTTGTGGCCTGAATGCCTAGTACCAGGGGCCCAGACGGGCATGGCGCCTCCTAGGTCCTTGTGCAGGCAGGGATGTTTCTGGACAGGCAGCAGAGGAAGGTTAGAGCCAAGTCACAGGGCTGCTTTAGGACTCGCAGTCAGGTCCATGGCTGCTAGGACTGTAACCGGGGGCATGGATGACCGAGGTGTCACCTGGGTCCCTTGGAATATGGGGCTGGTTGCAGGATTGCGCCCAAGTGGGATTGGATCCATCTCCATAGTGGGTTGTGTCTGCTTTGGGTCTGTAGGCTGGACCATGCTTGGTGGGCCTGCTGTCACGCAGCAGCTTTCTTAAGTCTTAGGGTTCACCAGGTTTTTGCAACCTGGATTCCAAATCACTCACAGTGGAACTTTTGTCCCTGTATGGCTGTCAAATTGTTGTTTTTGTTGGGAGACAGAAGCTGGGAACCTCCTACTCTTCCATCTTGCTGATGCTACTCCCCTCATTGTGGTTTTGGTTGGCATTTCCCTCATGATTATTAATGTTGAGTATTTTTGCCTGTGTTTATTGGTAATTGATGTATCTTTATTGGCGAAATGTCTTTCAAGTCATTGGCCCATATTTTTTAAAAATTATTTGCCCATTTTTATTCTATTTATTTTTATTTATTTTTATTTTTTTGGAGGGCAGTGTCACTGGCCCTCACATGTGGTATCCGAACTGGGGCTGCTGGCATCCCAATCCAATGCTTAACCACTGTGCCACTCGGCTGGCCCTACTTGCCCATTTTAAATCAGGTTTTATGTTGTTGAGTAATTGGTGTTTTATAATTATTATTATTTTGGATATTAATAGCTTACCAAACATATAATTCTCAAAGATTTTCCTCCATTTCATGGATTGCCTTTTCACTCTGTTGATATTGTACATTTATGTACAAAAGTTTTTATTTTGATGTATTCCAATTTACCTGATATCCTTTTGTTACCTGTGTTTTTGGTGTCACAAGCAAGAAATTATCGCCAAATCAAATGTAATAAAGCTTTTCCTCTATGTTATCTTCTAAAACATAGCTCTGAAATTTAGGTCATGGATCCATTTTGAGTTAAATTTTGGGTATGGTATTGGGTAAGGGTACAATTTTATGGCATATGGACATTTAATTTTCCCAACATAATTTGTCAAAAAGACTGCATTTTCCCATTTAAATGGTATTAGCTCCCTTGTCAAAAATCTCTTTATTTTTTCAATGACTATTAAAACTTTCCTTTTATTTTTAGCACATAAAAAGTGTTGATTCTTATCAGACTTCAAATATGTATGTTTAATTTATAATCCCACACATCTAATATATGTTACTCCTTGGACAGCTATCAAATACAACTCATTTCAATAAACATTCAATATTTTAAAGATAGTGATATAATATGATGTCATAGTATATAATTCTCTCCTGGATCATATATAGACCACTTTTTGCCACTGTCAAAATAATTCAAAATTTTAGATCTCTGAATAGGTCAGAAAGAAACAAAGTAGGATCAATTATATTTTTTGGTGATCTGAGTCAATAAACTCAAAAGAATAGTGTTAATGAATATTTTTCATTCATTTTTCTCATTTTTCACTAAGAACTACGGA
Source organism: Aselliscus stoliczkanus (assembly GCA_033961575.1). NCBI lineage: Eukaryota > Metazoa > Chordata > Mammalia > Chiroptera > Hipposideridae > Aselliscus > Aselliscus stoliczkanus. The sequence continues at coordinate 26,339,079 of CM066737.1, forward strand.
TCAACTTGCCAAATTGACAAATGTTTTATATCATCAGCTATTTGGGTCTGCAGTCGAATGTCGGTAGCATACATATTGTACTATTAAATACATTGTCAGTAACACCGACACCAATGATAAAACAAGGGAAAATAAATCACATTAACCTTTCCATTGAGCCATTATGAACAATTTGTTAAAGAGAAAACTCTAGATACATTTTGAACATTTACTTAAGAACAAAAGAATTAAGTCTCAGGGAAAAGCATGTTTCTATTTGCAGCCTCACAGTAAGGAAATTGAGTCCATGTTTGCTTAAATTTACTGTAAGAAATTCTTTGTTCTAATATTTTTATTTAATTGACTCATGAGTCAACTGTGAAAAGCACCGTACCTAAGTGATTTTTAACAAACTATAGAAATGATCCCTGAAAGTATAGTCTTACTAAGTGATTTTCTGAATTTCTTCCCAACTCTCTCTCCTTTTAAAGAGAATTTGTTCTGTGTAATAGGATAATTCATGCAAATGATAAATGAGAACATGAAAAGTCACACAACTTTTGGGAAATATGAAAAATATAATAAGAATTTCCTTTCAATTTTCTTATATAGGCTGTATTTATTATCGTGTAGATGTTTATTTAAAAATAAATAATTTCGAATATGTTGCAAAACCTTCTAAATTATTTCTAAATAAACATCTACACGATAATAAATAAAATTTGCGAAAACATGGATGGATCTTGAGATTATTATGCTAAGTGAAATAAGTCAGACAGAAAAGTTGAGAATCATATGATTTCACTGATATGTGGTATATAAAACTGAAAACAACAAAAAAAAACAAGAAAAAACAAATGAAAAAACAAAAATTCATAGACATAGACAACAGTTTAGTGGTTACCAGAGGGAAAGGGGGGATGGGGGGTGGTAGAAGAGGGTAAATGGCATCAAATATATGGTGATGGAAGAACTGACTCTGGGTGGTGAACACACAGTGTGATATATAGATGATGGATTACAGAATTGTACACCTGAAATCTATGTAACTTTACTAACCATTGGCACCCCAATAAACTTTAATTTAAAAACAAAAGAATCTAAATTGAAGAGGAAAAAAACAAATTTGACAGTCTTTTCCAATACTGCAATGAAGAATCCAAAGAAACAAATGCAAGTTAGGTCGCTTTTCTAAACCACATTGAAACTATTTGGGATAAAGATTCTAAGTTTTTGAGAATTTCAAAGAAAGGTATTTTTTTCTTCATTCTCACAAACAAATAAAATCTAAGTAAACCAAGAGAGGCTCCTGATAGAAAGAGCTTTAATGACAGGCAATGTGCATCCCAATGTGCATTGAGAAAGAGTGATTTTAAAATGTTTGAAAACAATTTGCCAGTTTTATTAATTTCTTTATTGGCAAATGTATGAAATGTAAAAGAAACTTGAACTGGGCTTGAGTTCAAATAGATTTTACTGTCCATCTGAACATAAGAGCGAGAACCTTCCTTTGCATTAAAGCTTCCAACAGTGTTTGTGGGCACTATTTTCTAAATATTTCCATTTATTTTAGTAGACATTTTCAGAGCCCCTGCTTCAAATTTGCAAATTTAGCTTAGCTTTATGGACTTTGTAATTCTACATACTCAGTTCATAGAAGAAGAAGGAGGGAGAGAAGGAGAAAGAGGAAAGGAAGGGAAAGAAGGAGGAAGAACAAGAAAACAGCTCTGTTTCCATGATAGCATCCCTATTGTAACTTGTATTTCAGTTTGAGCAGGAAACATATTTCCCATGCAAATATATATATATGGTTTTATTGGGGAATTGGGGGAGGGGAACAGTGTTGGGGAACCAGGGAAGGGGAACAGACAAGTTGCTGTCCTTTTGTTCTTCAGTCTAATTGTGGAGGACATCGCTTCACTGGCCCATGTTGGTATCATCATTGCTCCCTTCCGGGGTGAGCTAATTGGCCACCAGCCACTGGATGGCCACTCACAGAGGCTCGCAGCAGCTCATGCCAGATGCCAGCCGCTCACACTGGCTGCCAGCCACTCACGGTAGCTCAGGGCAGCCCACTGCAGCCCCGCTGCAGCCTACACTGTTGCCAGTGACTCTTGGTAACCCAACTTCAGGTTGAGCTGTTGTTCACCATCTTAGCTGTAGAGGGCGCAGCATCACTGGACAATGTGGGATCTGAACTGGGTCCCTGCTGCTCTGAGCTGGCCCTCCGAAGCCAACTCTTAACCAACACGCCACATGGCCCGCCTGCAAATATTTTTAAAACACTGCTTGAAGCCAACTAAAATATCTCTAGTTGTGACGAAAAAAAAATCTGGAAATGCTAGTAAGATCAGATAGCAGAAGAAAAACCTAAGCATCTTAAAAGGGAAATAAAACTTTTTTTCTCCTTTTTGATTCTTTGATGAAGAAAGTACTAGAATTCTTTCAGAACATAATACTATGGAACTATAGACCCAATCTTCAAATGTTTCAATTTTTGACCCAGTTGGTTGTTTTACCTTTTCCCTTTTCAATTTCCTGGGTAGTTATAAAGTACTTTATCTATAGCACTTGTATGGGCTAGTCTAATATTCCAAAACTCAAGAAAAAGTCATGGAAAATATAATCTATGACTCGATATGCATTTGACATTCCTGTAAAACTTGTTTCTTTCTGGTTCCTCTGCATAATATATCTTTATTGATAATGAACATGAAGAAAATATTATCGAGTTTGTAGTTAAATTTAGAGAAGCATCCACTACTACAATACTCATCATGTGACATACAGATAATTCCTAAATAATCAAGCAATGCCCATTATCAATTTAACGGAGTACTTACTGTTTGCCAAGTCTAATTTGTAAGGAACTGAGGATAACACAATGGTGAGCAAAATATAAACTAAGGCTGACATAGTTTAGTCTACTTGACTGATGTAATTAATGAGTCAAAAAATATGTGTTCGGGTAATAAGACAATGCTTTTGTCCATTATATAGGTTATATACATCTATGTTTTCTTACTTAAGAGAGGTCATCATCAGGACTGTTCAGCAACATTAGCCACAAATGCATAATATATATGGATATCAAATATGTATGGATTTCATTGATATGCTATTAAGAGAATTCACGTGTTTTCTCAAACATCTTTAAAATGATTCATTTTCGCTACATGGCAGAATGGAATGTTTGAGGGCCTGGGCCTTTCAGCCAAAAGACAATATTTTGAAACCTGGCTTTGCTGCTTCATGGCTCTCCAACCACAGGCAATGTATTTACTATTTCTGTGCCTTGGTTTCCTCTATCTTACAATTAATATTAAATAGAGTACCTACTTTATTGGGTTGTCATGAAAATTGAATAAGTCGATATTTACAAAACATTTAGAATAGCGTCAGGCGCCAAGTAAATAAGATCTGCGCTTGTTAAATGAATATAATAAATGTTTTAAAAGCCTTTGAGTGCCTCCTTTTAAAGAAAACTCAGAAGCATCTCACTGTACCCCCACTTCCCTTCCTACCTCTGTATTTAAAGAAGGGGTTTCTATTAGTTAAATATCATAGAATATCCTGGATTCTTCAGGCTACCTGAATACATTTTCCACATGATGAAACACGTAAGGAACACAAAAAATCTAACTGTGTGTAATACAGAATAACTGTATGAAGAAATATATATTTATGCACAGAGAACACTTTTTTGTTGCATTGCCAAGATGGTCATACATTCAATATATCAATATGGACAAAGCAGAATATATTTTCTTGGCTTTGATTTGGATTCTGTGAGCTCGATGAAGAGAGGTGCCATCATGAATACTCATTATACATAATAAGAAAAATGTGATGAGAACCAAATGGTATGAATGGTCTCACAGGTGAAAGCATTATTAAATCACATCTTTCTGAAGGACTATGTAGGATAGAAATTAAACAAGTATGACAACTTAAGAAGGTAAAAATGTTAGTCTAGTATCTGAATTTTTCCTGTGTATTTTATTGTAATTTGCAAAAATTACTACACTCTGTTTCAGCTCTTCATAAGGAAGCAAAGTCAAACAAGTCCAAAGTCAACTTGTACCCCTGTTACAGTTATCTCAAGTTGAAATGAATCAAACTTTCTCATTAAGCATACAACTTTTCATATACAGAGGCTTGCATGCCAGATTTGAGTAACAAGTTTGATTTTTACTTCTTTTCTAATATCGACCCAAACGTTTGCCTAGTTGTTACAAAATGTAATTGCAGAGAAAATAAACTTGATAATTGATACCGGGTTCGGTGACCTTTGGTAAATTACTTAACTCTTCTGAAGCTTTAATTATCTCATTTACAAAATGGACATGATAACCACTATATCCTAGAATGGTAGTACAAGATGGAATTTTACTTTTGGAATATTAACCTTTTTTCTCTCCTAACTAATAAAGCACCCAGGCTTCTTGCACTCTGTTCCTACATAACAGATTACCCCAAAACTTCACAACTTAAAACAACAAACATTTATGGTCTCACAATGTCTCTGAGAAAGTAATCTGCTAGATCCTCTGGCTCAGGGTTTCTCATAAGGCTGGAATCAAGATGGCCCATATGGTCTCATCTCAAGGTTCAATGCAAAAAGGGGGTTCCATGACATCAAAGGGATCTATACTCTGATTTTATGTGGAAGACACAAGAAGACAGAAAGATCCCAGAGATGTAATGGTTTCCTGTTTTTTTCTCAGTCAATGGAGCATAAACAGTCCACCAGTCATTCCACAGACCCAGCATGAAATGTCAAATAATAGAAAGATTCACATATTCTGGAGTATGGTGTATCAATAGGGGCAAGGGTCACATGAAGTGTGTATAAGGAGAAACGAGGGACATCTCAGTGATTTTCTGCAAGTATCAGATTGCCTGAATCGACTGATGACATTGGAAAACAGATGTATTGGCACTCCCTCTCACTTACCCCATTCTTGGCCAACTCTTTGGCACTTTGTAAACCCCGAGCAACTTAGAACCAAAACTGGGAAAAGGGGCAGGAGGAAAATGTTGCCATCACAGTGAGTCCATTTCTGTCATCTTGGGAGGTGTCGGTCACAAAAATAAATTAGGTGAAGTCTATTTCTTTCACACTTGTTTTTGCAAATTATTTTTACATCTCATGTATATGAGAGCCTATTTCATATATTGAAACATTGTAGATGCTTATTAACTGGTGGCTATTATTATTTTAATTCTTTCCAAAGCTAACTGATATTCAGAACACCTCAGAGATATTAATTCTCTCTAGGTAAATAAAGAATATAAGCTCAATTACAACCAAGGGTTTACATTTATGTTGGAGGGAATAGGGAGTGATTGATCAATGTATTTCCTGAATAATCTATTTCATAAGTAATAATGATCCTATATTGAGATTGAAGTCTGGCCAACTGATAGTAATCTTCTCATACTATCTTCAGAATGGCATTTCATCTGTGAGTATCTCATTCTCCCCATACAGAGAGTAGGTACCTTAACCCTTTCATCAATACATTACTCAAAAATAGATAGTAGAGCTGGGATATTACATTAATTAATCCCCTGAAGAAAGGATTTAGACTTTTAAAATTATTTTCTTCCATTAAGTCTTAGAACAGAGTAAAATATACTAAAAGAGCATTGAGTTGTAATTGTTAAGCAATTATATAGAAAATGCTTAACCATCTGCATCAGAAAATAACTGCCATATATTTTGAGTGCCTAATACGTGCCCACTACTGTTCTAATTGCTTTGTCTATATTATCTCATTTAATCCTTGTCACAACCCGAAGAAGTAAGGATCATTATAAAGTCCATTCTAAAGATACAGAAGCTGAGGCCAATGTTCACGTACCTGGTAAGTAAATGAACCAGAATTTTGATCCATGCACACTGGCTCTGGAGTCCATATACTTAACCCGTCTCTCAAAAATAAACATCACATGATCAAAGTTAGGAAAGCATTGCAATTGAGATTGAGAGACAACTCAAAGTGCATTTGATTCAAACTTTTGCCACTGACTAGCTGAATACCTTGGAACGAGTCATTTAATATTTGTGAACCTCATTTTCTCATCTGCATGCTAGTACCTACCTGCCAAGTTTGTTGTAAGAATTAAAAGAAGCAATACAGAGCCAAGAACATATTGTGAATTTTCTTAGAATCAAATTTGCTATTTTTAAGTCTCATGTCTAGGCTTCTTAGATGATCAATTGAAACAATTTCAGTGAAAACATTTTGAAAATTATAAGTCACAAGATGAATCAAAAAAGCTATTTGTGTTAATTAACACTATTTATAGAAAAAGCTAACAATTTCAATGTACCAGGCACCGAGGCAAACATTTTTTTTTTTTTGAGGCAAACACTTTTATATATTAGCTAAAAAAAAACCCAAAAAACTCTAAAGAAGTTTTTGAAAATCCCCACAGTACAAAGTACTATTTTACAGATGAGAAAACTGAGTCACAGGGCTGGCTGAGTGGCTCAGTTGGTTAAGAATTCGCTCAAGAGTGTGAGCTGAGCTCTGAGCAACAGCAATTTGATGCCAGGCCGGGGCTGAGCTGCCAACAAGTGGCAGGATGGCTCAGCTAAAAAAAAAAGAAAACTGAGTCACAGAACAACTCAGTAGCATGCGCATGGCATACAGCCAGAAAGTACTGGAGCTTGGAGGTTTCCTTAAACATAGTTATCTCCCAAACTCTATGCTTTATATAAGAAAATATTATTAAAAACACAATGGAATACTATTCTGCCATCAGAAAATAGAAAATAGTGCCAATTGTGACAATATGGATCGATCTTGAAATTATAATGCTAAGCGAAATAAGTCAGACAGAAAAAGTAGAGAACCATATGATTTCACTAATATGTGCTATATAAAACTGAAAAGGGACAAGACAAACGAATGAAGAAACAAAAACTCATAGATACAGACAATAGTTTAGTGGTTACCAGAGGTAAGGGATGCAGAGGTGGTAGATGAGGGTAAAAGGGATCAAATATATGGTGATGGTGAATATACAATGTGATATACAGATGATGGATCACAGAATTGTATACCTGAAACATATGTAACTTTACTAACAATTGTCACTCCCATAAAATTTAATTTAAAAAAACATACTGCTTCAAGAATTTTAGAATTAATCATTGCATTGTGAAAAAATAACTCTATTGTAACCAGAGAGCCAGTTACTTTAGCTGGTGAAATGATATATGTAAGACTAGTGATCTCTATTGTAATGGGTGATAACATTTTAGGCAAAACTCGATGTACCTTGGGAAGGGTAAGAGTGTTACCACAATCTTCTGAAAGTAATAAAATATTGTATTTTGAAAGATGTTATACAATGTTCAGATGATTTTAGCCATCTATTTTTGAATCTATGTATCCATTATTCTGCCTCATCCAAGAAGAGCACAATGATAATACCCATATGGGCCAGTGAAGTGACGTCCTCCACAACTAGACTGAAGAACAAAAGGACAGTGACTTGTCTGTTCCCCTTCCCTGATTCCCAAACACTGTCCACCCCCCCCAATTCTCCAATAAAATCTTTAATAATAATAATAATAATAATAATAGTATCTATCTTATAGAGTTGTTGTACTTAATGTGATATTCCATCTAGAACACTTAGCACAGTGTCTGGCATGTGGCAAGCACTCATTAATGCTTAGTCATCATCACCATCATCATCATCATGATATTACCACAAACATTATCCAATTTATTAAAATTTTCTTTTATTTTAAAAATTCACTGTGTCTTAACTGACTCTCTATAAACTAAAGACCTATTTATCTGGACGTAATTGGTTATCTGGAAAAAGAAACATTATTTCCCTAGAAGCAATCTTACAAACATTACTCAGACACCTAGGTTATACTGCCCCATTCCATTAATGCTGTCATGTTATTATATAAATGTCATTTATCAAGTTTCAGTCAAGAGACAAGCCAGAACTTTTCAGAGCCCTAGCTACAAGGCCAGAAAAAAAAAAAAAACAGTCGTGGAGAAAGGCGTTGACGGGAAACGTTGTAGCTATGTTGAAATGAAAAGCTATGAAGGGGAATGAAATACTTAAAAATTAAAGATTGTGGGTTTGGGGCCGGCCAAGTGGCACATCGGTTAAGATCTGGCTTGTGACACCAGCAGCCCCGGTTCGGATCCCACATATGAGGGCCAGTGAAACTGCCCTCTACAGCTAACAACAGCTCCACCTGGAGCTGGGGTGTGAGCCCCGGCGACGGTGTAGGCTGCAGCCCCTGCTGCAGTGGGCTGCCGTAGGCTACAGTGAGGGGCCGGTAACCAGTGTGAGCAGTTGGCAGCTCATGCCAATAGCCGCGGTGAGCGACCATCCAGAGGCTGGCGACCAATCTGCCTCATCCGGGAAGAGCGCAATGATGATACCAACATGGGCCACTGAAGCAGCGTCCTCCACAACTAGACTGAAGAACAAAAATACTGCAACTTGTCTGTTCCCCTCCCCCATTTTCCCAATAAAAACTTTAAGAAAAACAAACATTCTGGGTTTAAATTAGTGGATTCATTTAATACTAATGAATTATTAAAGAGGCGGAGACAGAACCAGAAATGACAGGCCAAAATAGAGGTTGGGTAGAAAGAGAAAAGTCAGTGCAGATACAGGGTACTTGGTTCCAGGAACAGAGCCTAGAAAGACAAATTTGGGACAGGTTGTGTTGGGAGAGATACCAAGGAGAAGGCAATAAGACCTCCCCTTCCCTGAGGTGAGACAGGAGCGATGTAGTACATCTAGCTGTACTTTCCCACCTGCATTCGTGCTTCTGAAGTTTGACAGCTAACCATAGAATAGATCAAGGACTGTTTATGTCCTGCTAAGACATTGGGACAACATGATGAAGGACATGAAGAGTCACTAAAGACATGTGATTCAGGGAGTCAACACTTTCTACTATATGATTAGTCTCCATTTTTCTTTATTTTTTTTTTGTAGAGGGCAGTGTCACTGGCCCTCATATGTGGGATCCGAACTGGGACTGCTGGCTTCCCAAGCCAGCTCTTAACCAATGCGCCACTCAGCCGGTCCATTAGTCTCCATTTTTGAGACGATCTTACATGCTGCTTCCAGGCAACTGGCTAACATACTATAACCGAGCTTTTGGAATCATTTAGTATTTCTCACTTCTAATGAAGCAGTCCCAGAAAGATGAACATTCAGTACGTTAACATACAAATCTATGGGGTGATGCTACATAGCAAAGTATTTATTATTAACACGGCTGCATTATTTTTATCAAGCTGGGATGCAACACTCATTTACCCCTGTTGCCATTTTCAGAGGTCACCCCAGATGGAGGTCCCGGGCAGCATTACTAGGGAGCTAAATAGTTTTAATACATACTGTAAAAGCTTTTCATAAAGGAACATCAGTTGCGTTGGCGTGTCCACTCAGCACTCAGGTATGCAGATTGTTTTCCAGTATATTGAATCAAATTTATTGACAAATTTGTTGACATCACATTTGTTGCTCCAGAGTCCTTGAAGTCTGACGTCTCAGCGGATTTACTGTAAATTTTATGCAGAGGATTCTAAACCTCATAGAGCACTCTCTGCCATGGTACTCTGCCTCCCAGAGTCGTTGCTTAATAACTTCCTCTGCCTGAAAGAAGTTGGCACTATAGAAATTAGACTACTTTGCTTGGCTAGTTATAGGGCAATGGAAAGATGTTTACATAGCTTAAAATGTATCAATCGATTGTTTAAACATTCTTTTCCTGGCTCTCTGAGGAACTTAAAAGTTAGAGGTGTGGCAGAAGTAGTTCTCCAATGCACAGTGCTATCTATATACTAATAGGTATCGTTCCCTCTCAGAAAATTAAAACTGGTCAAAATTGCTGAATATTTGAATTTTGCAAAGTTCAGATTTTTTCTTCCATAACTTTAACCTTCATTGAAACTGCTATGTAACAGTTCTGCCTTCTTAGGAAAAAAGTATGCTTAACACAATTAAAAATTTTTTGGTGTCTCAGGATCATTATCAGTGGCACTAGTTTCCTATTGTTTTTGTAAGAAATCGCCACCAACTTGATCACCACAAACCTGAAGGTTTAACCAATACAAATCTATTAAGTAGGCCAGAAATCCTACACAGGTTTCACAGGGTTCAAATCAAGTTATCAGCAGGCCTTCCTTATTGGAGAAATTGTCTCCTTCCCCTTTCCAGTTTCTAAAGGCTGTTCATACTACAGGCTGGCTGATGGCCCTCTTCCCACATCCTCAAATCCAGCTACGCAGTTATCTTAAAATATCCCTCTTTTCTAACCTCTCTTGAGGCCCTTGCCTCCTTCTTCTAAGGATTGGACCCATCTGAATAATCCAAGATAATCTCCCCATCTCAAGATTCTTAATTGTATGTATTCTCTATTTATTTTTTTAAAGGAGGGTGCAGGGCCGGCCGAGTGGCGTGGTGGAGAGCTGGCTTTGGACGCCAGCGGCCCTGGTTTGGATCTCACATATGAGGGCCAGTGACAGTGCCCTCTTAAAAAAAATAAAAATGTTTTAAATAAAAGAGGGTGCAACTCACAGTGGCCCATTCAGGGATGGAACCAGCAACCTGGTTGTTTTCAGCACCACACTCTAATGAACTGAGCTAAAAAGCCACCCCAGTTGTATCTATCATCAATAGCTTGTTTGAACTTCTCCCTCAATGACTAGTTGTTGTGTACATAGGCTTCCCCCATCTGGTTTTCTCCTTCTAAGTTTCTATGAAGAGTGAGAAGATAATTAAAGTAGACGGATATAATAAGAGAGAGAAGAGAAACGATGAAAGAGGATAAACATGCAAGCCAGACTCTGAATAAAATCTGAGGTAAGATCTGTTAGTAAAGTGCATGATATCTATGTTGTCCATTTAAAGGACTTTATTGCTTTCTTCTGATTTGCAGACGTGTTTAAGAGAATTTAGTCTGCTGTTCTAAGCCCACTCAATTATTAATAATCTCTCACTTTGAATTTAGTTCTCATTTTTTTCTATATTTCTGTACTCATATGAGCCCCCTGCTACCCGGAATGCCCTTCTCTCATTTTCATCTTTTTCAGAATCCTTTTCAAATATAAATTCTTCCTGAAGACTTTTGTACCCTTTCTCTCCAAGTTAGCAATCACTCCCTCCTTTGAGCTCCTATTGAATTGTGCTCCTGTTCAAACAGTTTTCACTCTGTCAGGCTTAGTTGTTCCTAGGCATGTCTTCCCCTGACAAACTGTGGGTTCCTCAATGATGGCGCTGCAGGCGTCTTCGTTTTGCATTCCAACACATATCACAGTCCCTGGGACAAAGTAATTGCTAGGGAGACCAACACACAGTTTGCTGAATATGAAGCCACTAAAGAGGGTCAAGTGGCTGTGATGAGCATGAGGAATGGATAGTTGCTGGCTCTTGGCTGCAGCTACCACCATACCACTGCTTTTCACTTGTTAAATGTCTGTGAGAAATATTGATGAACAGATGAAAAAAGACGGTAAAATAGTTATTGGATATTATCACTCTAGTGCTTATTTTCCTTGTCACCCAAAAAGGGAATCTCAACAATATCCATAGCCACCTCTTAGTGCTGAAATTAACTTATTGATAATTCCAAAGAGTTCTTTAAGATAGGTATTCTTATCCATATTTCAAAGTCCCGAAACCAATGGTGAAAGTCTTTTGCCCAACATCACTCTATTGTCAAGTGTCTGAACTGGAATAGGAGCCCAGATCCCACTTTGCTCTTAACCTCTATGCTGTATGACTTCCCATGTTTACTGTCTGAGTAAACGTATGGGGGATGAGTTGTGTGTGTGTGTGTGTGTGTGTGTGTGTGTATGTGTACTGTATATACATAAAGATATACACCCAGTCAATGCACACTCACAAAATCTTAAAGTGCTCTTTCCACATAATATAAAAATCAGTACACACACACACACACACACACACACAAGCACACACACATACACATACAAGGTGCCCAAAAAATGTATAGATATTTTAAGAAGGAAAAACTGTATTAAAATTGTAACAATTAATATATACCGAGGGCCGGCCGAGTGGCGCGGTGGTTCAGCGCTGGCTTGGGAGGCCAGCGGCCCCGGTTCTGATCCCACATGTGAGGGACAGTGACACTGCCCTCAAAAAAAAAAAAAAAAAGAAAAATCATAGCGTCTTGAAATCTTGGGCTGGCCAAGTGGTGCCGCGGTTAAGCGCTGGCTTGGGAAGACAGCAGCCCCGGTTCGGGTCCCACTTACAAGGGCCAGTGACACAGCCCTACCAAAAAAAAATAAACAAATAAACAAATAAATAAATATATATATATATACTGATAACAAAAGATGAATACATGTGCATATATTTTTTGGCACCCCCAGTGGTATGTGTGTGTGTGTGTGTGTGTATGTGTGCGTATTCTTTTTTTAAAAAATTTTATGGGGGAATTGGGGGAGGGGAACGGACAAGTTGCTCTGCTTTTGTTCTTCAGTCTAGTTGTGGAGGACGCTGCTTCACTGGCCCATGTTGGTATTGTGATCATTGTGCTCTTCCCGGGTGAGGCAGATTTAAGCAGCTCACTCTGGCAGCCAGCCACTCACAGTAGCTCATGGCAGGCCACTGCAGCATGGTCTGCAGCCCACACCGTCGACGGTGACTCACAGCAGCCCAGCTAAAGGTCGAGCTGTTGTTCACCATGTTAGCTGTAGAGGGCACAGAGTCACTGGCCCTAATGTGGGATCTGAACCAGGGCCCTGCTGCTCAGAGCAGACGTCCCAAGCCAACACTTAACCAAAACACCACTGGGATGGCCCTGTATTCTTTTTTGATAGCTCCATATTAATCCACTTTATAGAAATACTATATTTTAGTCAACCATTGTACTATTGATAGTCATTGAGGCTATTCTCTCAGTATTATTTTTCTTTATTGGTATCACCAAATAATGTAGCTATAAACATCCTATTCATACTTTACACAATGCAATCTTTTTTTCTGTCACTAGACCACCTAGGGTGGGATTATCAGACCAAATGTTATTTATGAACATTTATTGTAATAAATGCTTATTAGATCTTTTCCAATAGTACTGCCATTAAATAATAGTTCTAAAAGGAGTGCATAAAAGTCCCTATTTCCTCACCACTCACCCCATCAATAAATATATTTTATCTCTTTTAAAAAAAAATCTTGTTAGTTGCATTGTTTTAATTTCTACTTCCCTGACTCCTATTAAAGAAGTGCATATAATCATATTCATTTCATTTTTCCTTGCTTTAACTCTAACACAGTAATAAAATACGCAATGCAAAAAGTAGCAGCAATCCAAGGAGAAATACACGTAATGGAAATTACTGTGGAAGACTTTCGCAAATCTCTTTAGAACATTGACAGATGGAGATTTTTTTCGTTTTTCAATTTTATTTGGCAATTGGGGGAGGGGAACAGCATTGGGGAATCAGGGAAGGGGGACAGAAAAGTTCCTGTCTTTTTGTTCTTCAGTCTAGTTGCGGAGGACGTTGCTTCACTGGCCCATGTTGGTATTGTCATTACGCTCTTCCCGGATGAAGCAGATCGGTGGCTGGCCTCTGGACAACTGCTCACAGTGGCTATTGGCAGCTCATACCGGCTGCCAGCCAGTCACGCTGGCTGCCGCCCACTCACTGTAGCCTATGGCAGCCCACTGCAGCAGGGGCTGCAGCTATACCATCGCCGGGGCTCTCAGCCCAGCTCCAGGTGGAGCTGTTGTTAGCTGTAGAGGGCAGTGTCACTGGCCTTCATATGTGGGATCCGAACCGGGGCTGCTGGCATCCTAAACCAGCGCTTAACCAATGCATCACTTGACCGGCCCGACAGATGGAGATTTTTTAAAAAAGGAGTAGTATTATTAGTAATCAATTGTGTATATACATCCTACTGGATAGGTAGAGAATACACATCCTTCTCATATGTTAACGGAAACTTTACAGAAACCATCGCTGTTTAACAGGTGGAGAGCAAAATGTTTGCATTTCAATTTTATATTAGAAACCGAGAAATATCTATTGTACTGTGCATATTCCTTATTTTATATCATACCAGATATTGACACAACAGACCCTATTCATTTCCTTTTGAGAAGCATATGCTGAGGACATGGGCTTAGCTACAGAAAAGTATAGGAATAGACATGTCTATTCGTTTTCTATTGTCTTACAAATTAGCACAAATTCACCAGTTTAAAACAACAAACATTTATTACTTCATGGTTCTATAGGTTAGAAGTATGGGCAGAATCCAGAATAGACTCTGCTTTACTTCAGTGTACTGGTCGGGCTGATTGCTTATTTGGAAGGTAGGGCGAAGACTCTGCTTCCAGTATCATTCATGTTGTTGGCAGAATTCAGTTTCCTCAGCTGTTGGTCTGACTTTCTGTTTCCTTGCTGGCTGTTACAGAGCTATGGGCTAGTCAAAGCTCCAAGAGGCCACTCTTAGATCCTTACCCCATGGCCTCACCATCTAAGGGTCAACAATGGAGGATCTACTTTCTGTCCAATCTTTCTTATACTGTCAAAGGATTCATATAATCAGTTATGTCCATCTGGATAATCTCCATAGTTTAAGGTCCACTGATGAGTAACCTTAATAATAGTGGCAAAATCTCTTTTGCCATGTAGCATCATCATAGGATAGTACCAAGGAGTAGAGATCATGACGGACATCTTAGAATTTTGCCAAATGCAACATGACTGAAGCACCAATGACTTTGGAATTGTGGATAAGAATATATCTTTAGTTCATATATATTTGAAAAGGAATTGAAATGCTACTACTGTCTGGAAAAAGACACTGCGTATCAAGACATAAGACAATCAAAGTTGGATAGCATGTATTCGATCACAAGTTCATAATTTCCATATCTGGCGGCACTAGAAAGTGTTGTTAGCTTAGTTGGATTTAATCTTAAGTGAGTTTTATTTTATTATAAAAGAAAAACATGTGCATTATAGAAAATACATAAAATATGGCAAAACATACAGAAGGAAACCAAAGATGGTTCAAATACCACCACCTAAAGGTAACCACTGTTTCCCCTTAAACATCCAGAGGGAGTTTTTGGGGTTTGAGCCTCTGAGCTTTTGGTGAGACAAACAAGGTGGTATGTGGATAGGTGTTATGTAAAACACCAAGGGAAGTTATAAACTCACACTCCTTGGAGCTTCCCAGAGCAGAAAGATAAAAATATCAGGAATGTGGAATGCACTGAAATTAACCAGGTCAGAGAGGTGCGAGACATGGAAGGAGATGATCCAAGGAGAGTGAGAGTTTCTGGAAAAAGAGGACAAGAGAATTAGGAAACTTTGGGAGAGGTTGGAGCAGTTGAAAAAAAAATGAAACACAAGGAATGGGAAAGGTATCTATGTATTGTGTATAGAAAAGCCTTCCTATGTATATCATATTTATATATCGTATTTTATATATCATATATCATTAACTCATTCCCACACTCTCTATTACAATGATAAACTCTCCTTATAATACATTTAAACATGTCAAGTAATCTATTATTTTATTTCTGTTCCCCCTTAGAAATAGCCTTCTTGGAACCTTTGGTCGATCAGTTCTAATCGGCAATATTTGCTATCTAGGCCTGCAGATGTTATCTTGATAGCTCCCTTTGTTATCATCCCAGGGATGATCTTTACCTCTCTTAGGTACTGTTGTACCTGTTTCCCAGAGCCTTTTTGTAGGGGACATTTGATGCATGGCTTGGATTCCCGTTCAATGAAGAATTTCTTCCCCAACTGCTACAAGTTCTGTCTGCAGACATCCTTCCCCTGTCAGGATTGCTTCAGCTTCAGAAGTTTACCTCGTTCAAGGTCAAATCCCTTCCTGAGGCAAACCACAACCAAGTATAATTGATTAGAGTTAAAAGGCCTGCCATCTAGGCTCAATTTGGGACAATTCTGAATTGCCAGTCTAGTTCCCCATCTCCCAATGGTGTCAACCAAAGTTTTCTTTGGGTCTGCATTCCAACTCTTTCAGCACAATCTATCCTTTACCTTCCGTCTACAGGTTTGAACCCAATGGCATTCCTGAATAAATATTCTGCATGCCAAACTTCACCTCAAACTATTTTTTCATGGGGACCTAATATGCAGTCATTTGTCTTCTTTCTTCTTTTCCTTCCTCTTTTTGGTGCAGCAAACTCTTCAGTAAGTTTCCTGAAAATGGCTAATTCCTACAGTATCCATACTTCTTCATTACTATTAATGTATCACTTGACCATTAGACTGGAATTCTGTATAATCTAGGAAAACGAGGAAAGCAGGGCGAGTTCAGAATAGATTTAAAAATAACAGTGTAAGTATATTCCACCTTGCAAATCCTGATATGGTAAAAATAAAGTTGAACTTACAAATTATGTAACATTAGGTTCCATGCAAAGATTTGTAGATTCAAGAGAATATTAGGGTCCACCTAAGAACATTTGCTATATCCCATAGAGATAAAGGCAAGGGGGAGTGTAATAAGTATAGACTGCAAAATTAAAGTAAAAAATAAAATACAAATAAGAAATAGGTATTTACATTGATAACTTATCAACTGTGATTCAATGAAAAATTAATTTTAGCTACTGGCTGCCAAGTCCCTGTTATATACCAGATATAATGCTAAGCACTTAGCTATGTTATCTACATTAATTTTCAAGCTGATCCACTAAGGAAGGTGCTATTAATATTCGTATTTTACCAAAAAGACACTGAGGATAAGAAAAGTTCATTTTCCAAAATCACTGTGTTATTAAGTACTGAAACTGGCTTTTAAACTTAGTATTTAGCTTATTCTGGGTCATGCTCTTAACATCTATATCACACAGCCTCCTCTATGAGAAAGACTTGTTTGAAATATTTGTTTGTTTGTTTATTTCCAGTTTTATTGAGATGTAATTGACATACATTGTATAAGTTGAAAGCATAGAACATGAGTATTTGATACACATATATATTCCAAAATGAATAGCACAATAACTTTAGCTAACACACTCATCACTTACATAATTACCTTTTGTTTTGTGATGAAAACATTTAAGATCTACTCCACTCTCCTAGCGACTTTTAAGTACATAATACAGTATTATTAACTATAACCACCATGCTGGATATTAGATCTCCATAACTTATTAATCTTATAACTGGAAATTTGTACATTTGACCAACATCTCCCCAATTCCCCCACTATCCCAGCTCCATAGCAACCACCATTCTTATTTCTGTTTCTATGAATTCAGCTTTTTTTTAAAATTCCATGTATAAGTGAGATCATACAGTATATGTCTTTCTCTGTCTGACTTATTTCACCTGGCATAATGCCCTCAAGATTCATTCATGTTTTGCAAATGGCAGGATTTCCTTCTTAGTCATGGCAGAATAATATGCCTCTTTGTGTGTGTGTGTGTGTGCGCGCGCGCGCGCGTGCACATTTTTAATGTATTTATCCATTTAATTTTCTTTGATGTACTTCTATAAACCTTAAAATAAGCCATGAGAAAATTGCTTCCAGCACAGTAGAGTCTCATCTTATGTAAAAGTTATTTTCCAAACTTAAGTTTAGAGCTTAAATCAAGTATGTGACCATGGCCCTTTAAATCCTTTAAATTATCCATAATGTATTTATATCATTCTTAATCAGTTTGTTTTTGTTGTTGTTGTTGTTGTTGTTGTTTTAGCTGAGCCATACTGTCACTTGTTGGCCGCTCAATGGAAACTCAGCTCGGGCTGGGCATCGAACCGCCATGGCTCAGAGCTCAGCTCGCACTCTTGAGCGAGCTCTTCACCAACTGAGCCACTCGGCCGGCCCCTATACCATTCTTAATTAACCCAACATAGCCAGTATTTCCGTCATTTGTTGAAACAGACTATTTGAAACAGAATACTATTTTCAATGTTGAGCATGCATTGAATGTGAGATAATGATATATGAGACACGCATATCATTAATCACTGGATTCAAACAGTCATGTGAGTTAAATGTGCATTGTAATGATGGTAGAATCCTGTAGCACAGATTGCAAAGCCCCTTTACTGAGGATCTTTATCTAAAGAGGGCATGAAGTTTGGAAATTTAAAAAGATGGTAGAGAAGGGATGGGCTACATTGCAGTGCTAATTTGGGAGAAAAAAAAAAGAAGTTGAGGATAAGTAAACCAGAATCTTAAAATTGCACTCATGTGTCTTTCAAGAAAGATGGAGCATTTTCTAACACAAGCTGTTGATGTAATTTTTAGTAAAAAAAATAATCATGATTGCAGTGAAGATAACAACTTTTCAAAGTAGATAGGAAGTTTAATAAACAGTTACTCAACATGACATATCACTTAAATAAAGTCACCCAAGTTTCTTTCATTTTTGTTTGTTGGTGTCTTTCTTTTGCAGGCTAATCTAAGTTATTCTATATCTCTGAAAGTCAACATGATGCCAGAAGTCAAAAGTCAACTCCAAATTGCCAAATCTGAAAGACATTAAATCTTTGAATGGTGAAGGAAACAGGATAAAATGCTTCTTTGTATCCCTCATATAGTATACAATAAACCAAATGGAATTCATTTCGTTAAACTTCATAGGAAAAGGCACAGCTGAGTGTTTGGGAAGCAAGTGATGACAAAATGAAATTTGATGTTATTACTATCAGTTTGTTATGTAAATAGGTCTTATCTTTTTTTTTTTTTTTGAGGGCAGTGTCACTGGCCCTCATATGTGGGACCGACCCAGGGCCGCTGGCTTCCCAAGCCAGCGTTTAACCACTGCACCACTCGGCAGGCCCTCTTATCTTTTTATTTACATATTTATTGAACAAAAAGATGGTGGCTTTTACAGTTACACCCATGAAAATGGTCCTTTGGCTGAATATGTAATATATGATCCAAAGATCTTTAAGCTCAAATCTCTGCACTGGAGGTGTTTAGGCATCTAAGCCTAAATGCTGGAGAAGAATTATTGTATTTAGAAATTACAATATTATTTAATGGAATAATAGTTTTCAAAGGTAGATGATATATTTATAAACTTCATATGCGTGGGGCAATATGAACCACACATTTGGTGAAGGTTAGAGGAGACCCAGAGTGCTCACAGCCTCTTGTCCAGCATTGTGTCTGCCTCAAACTTCCCCCGTATTTTATGATGAATCAGTAATTATATATACAACATTTTACAGAATAAATTTTTTACCTACGAAGAGAGCTGTTGCCTCACACAATTGGTTTCTAATTTTTTTTGGCACAATTTTGTGATTAAAAAGCTATCACTCTTGCTGCAGTTCCCCATCTTTAAAATGGAGCTAAGAACCTGTGACAGAGCTCCAACTTTACATTTGCTTAACCCTTTCACTGTGTTAATTGATTTCAAGTTTTTTCTCCAACATGTGTCAAAAATCCACCAAAAATAGTTACAGTCTTTATATTTTTAAGTAAATACAAGTAAGGTGCTATATTTTATTAAAATAAATGATTACTTTAAAGTATAAAAATGACCTGTTGCTACTCATTCTGGAAAATACAAAAATTTAGAATAGCATACATCTGTTTTCCCAAACTTCCTTTCTGGAACACTAACAAGATTTTTTATAGTTTGAAGTCATGGGGTAAAGTTGAACGCTACAGTCAATGGTATGGAAATATCATTCAACTATAGTCGAACATCACAGGGTAAGTGCTTTTAAAGACAAAAAAGTGTTTATTTCTTGCTTAGTAAACAGAATGCAAACAGTCCTGTATGGATAGGCAGGTTCCTCAGCTCCATTTGGTCATTAAAGAATTTGACTCCTTTCTTACTTCCCCACCATTACCGCTGGGCATTGTCCTCATAGGTGTAGTTGAACTTGGGTAGCAGGCGCGTTTGTGTTCTAGCTCTTAGGAAGAGACACCAGCATGGAAAAATTCACAAGCAATGCTTTAATGCCTAGTTCTGTGTCATGCTATTTAATTCCACTCACATGCAACTATAGTACTATGAAAGAAGGACAGAATGGTTGACCTGGTACAAAATGGGCATCAGAAGTTGAGTGTGGATGAGAAAAAACATACGGTAGTAGTTGGATACACACTGTATTTATTTGTTCAGACCTGCTTAAAGCCTAGCTCAGAGTTATTTTTGTTTTGCCTTGGTTACTGTATTCCTTCTCTGAAGTGAAATTAGGCTATTTTCTCCCGGATGTAGAAATATTCTGAATTTTCTTTTCAGAGCTTTACAACTGCTTTCAATATATCTGAGATTTTATATATATAAAGATTTTATTGGGGAATTGGGGAAGGGGACCAGCCAAGTTGTTGCTCTTCAATCTTTGTTGTCGCCAGTCGCTATCTGACTTCCCGTCGGCAGCTCGTGGCTTCTAAGCTCAAGGTGCTGTCTGTGTTCAATTTTAGTTGCGGGTGGGCATACAGCCATCATCCCATGTGGGCGACGAGCCAGCAGACTTGTTAAGAACGCAGGTTTGTCTACGCTACGGTCCAATAAAAGGACCATACATTGCAAAAAAAAAAAAAAAAACGCATACCCTAGGGCCGGCCGAGTGCCTCCGTTGGTTAAGAGCTCACTCAAGAGTGCGAGCTGAGTTCTGAGCAACAGCAGTTCGATGCCCAGCCCGAGCTGAGCTGTTGCTGAGCTGCCAACAGGTAGCAGGATGGCTTAGCTATAAAAATAATAATAATAATAATAAAAAAAGACAGAAAAAAAAAGAGCGCACACCCTATCCACTGAGCTATCCGGGCAGCAGCTCAGCTCAAGGTGCTGATTTTAGTCTTCATTGCAGGTGGGCATAGCCCAGCATCAAACAGGCAATCTTGTTGTTACCCCAACTGAGCCGACCTGCCACCTGTTGGCATCTCAACAACAGCTCGGCTAGAGCCCAGCGGTCACTGGCCCATGTGGGAATCAAACTGGTGGCCCTGTTGCTCAGAGCTCATGCTCTAAGACAACTCTTACACAACTGATCCACACGGCTGGCCCCTGCAGTATATTTTTTGAAATCTAGAGGAAAACATGTTGAAATGAATCACTTTTTCACCCTGGCTCTTGCAATTTTGCTCTGTTGTCCTGTACACTTCCTGAGCAAACACATTTACAAAGTGTTCAAGACTCTCATTGCCTCAGATGGTCATCCTCAGACCAACTCAGGCAATGGGAGGTATTGTTTAAACAGTGTTCCTAAACTTTGGTGATGACTTAAATGTTTCTCAATTATCATCCTGGTGGTTTTGACTATAAATGAAATACGTATTTAAATGAACTTTAAGCTTTCAATTTGGGGGGTTTCTGAAATTTTTGGAAGCCCATATATGTTTGAAGAAAACTTTAAAAATGCGTACGCTCTTCTAAAAATGGATAACCCACAGGGCCGGCCGAGTGGCGCATTGGTTAAGTGCTGGTTTTGGGATGCCAGCGGCCCCGGTTCGGATCCCACATGAGGGCCAGTGACACTGCCCTCTACAGCTAACGGCAGCTCCACCTGGAGCTGGGCTGTGCGAGCCCCGGTGATGGTGTGGGCTGCAGCCCCTGCTGCAGTGGGCTGCCATAGGCTGCAGTGAGTGGCCCACAGCCAGCGTGAGCGGCTGGCAGCCAGCGTGAGCTGCCAATAGCCGCAATGAGCGACATCCAGAGGCCAGCGACCCATCTGTCTCATCCGGGAAGAGCAATGACGATACCAACCGTGAAGCAACATCCTCCGCAACTAAAACTGAAGAACAAGAAGACGGCAACTTGTCTGTTCCCCTTCCCCGATTCCCCAACGCTGTTCCCCTCCACCAATTCCCCAATAAAATCTTTAAAAAAAATAAAAAATAAAAAAAATAAAAATAAAAATGGATAACCCACAATAATAACAGCTTCAATTATTCAGGTATCTCAATTCTGATAAATCCCATGTTGTTATGTTAGTTCAGCCTGACAGTATCATGTGAAATCGATAATAGCGTGTTGCTGATCTAGCAATATGGTCTAATTTCTGAGAGAGCACTGACAGTTTTCCGTAACCTTCCAAATCACACATTTATTCCATTTTGCAAATATGTCTCTGCTCTCAGCTTCAAAACGGCTTTTTTGGCAGGCTGGCCATTTCTTTTTCAAATTTTTCTACACATCATTTTCTCTTGCATTTCTTCCTGTGCCTCAGTTCACAGAGACAATTAGTATATATTTCTTTTATGTATTTCTGGCATTTCTATGTTTATGCATCTTATCAACTGGATTGTCAGCTCTTAAATATCAAAGGTTTATTATTTTTGCCTTTTTCTTCATCCTAGAGCATCTGAGATATTTCCGAGCACAGAAAAACCATTAAATAAACACTTTTGAGGTATATGAGGATGACTGAATGAATCAATAATCATAATCAAAGAATATGCCTGGATATAGCCCACTGAGCATGTGAGGAAAGGATTCCTTCTCCCTCCAAAATTATCAGGATGCTAGGAATAATATAATCAAAAGTAAGTTTAAATATGTAACTGAGTGCTAAAAATAAAGGGAAATCCACAGGTAACACAGATAGAGAGACAGGGATGAGATAGATAGATAGATAGATAGATAGATAGATAGATAGATAGATAGATAGATAAAAGCCGTAACAGAATAAGGGATAGGTGATGATGTCACAGTGACTTTTTGTCCTACGGACTATCTGAAGGCTTTAGACTTCAGGGAATGGGATCAAAGATTCAAATGACCTTGCAGTCACATATCTGTGAAAATACATGGTTTCTGTCCGTTATACCTTAGTCAGAGGATCTTTCACTTTCTGTCTCCATTTCTACACATGGTGTCCCAGAACTCCACTTTCTACTGGGGGGGGGGGGGGTTTGCATGCATGAAAAATGATTGAATGTAATTATCTGTATGTGATGGCCTAGTGGGGTACGCACACTCCAGGTTAGCATAATGCCTAGTCCTTTATACAATATGAAATAACATATTCCATGAGGGTATGTGATTATATGTTTAATGATCGTCTCCACTATTGTAATGTAAGTTTCTTGAGTTCATCTATACACAAAATTTTGCATATAATTACAGGTTGTACAGATACTCCCTAAAGTCATCCATTCATTAAACAGACATTAACTGAGCAGTTGTTATGCGGGGGACACTATATTAGGCAAAGGATAGAACTCAGTAGGAGTGAACAACTCAGGCCAAATTCCTGTCCTTATGTCACTTCACTTAATCATTTGTGTACCATCATATTTCCACCTGGGAGATGATAAATTCCTTGAAAAGTGTTTTTGTGTGTGTGTGTGTGTAGAAATAATATGAAACATTTGTTTTATATATCAGATAAGAACAGAGCAAAGTAATCCAACTTAACCGCAGCACTATAGAAATCATCCCTTTACCACAGTGTAAGATTTAAAAGCATCTGCACAAGGATACATGTTATATAAAATGAAGTAAGATTGTTGCTGGAGCTTGAGATTACCATGCTAAGTGAGATAAATCAGACAGAAAAAGTCAAGAACCATATGATGTCATTCGTATGTGGGATATAAAACTGAAAGCAACAAAGGAACAACACAAGCAAACAAAAATTCATAGACACAGACAATAGTTTACTGGTTACCAGAGTATATGCGGGGAGGGCAGAGGTAGAAGAGGGAAAAGGGGGTCAAATATATGGTGATAGAAGGGGAACTGACTCTGGGTGGTGAACACACAATGAAATATATACATGATGTATTATAGAAATGTACAGTTGAAACCTATATAATTTTGTTAACCACTGTCACCCCCAATAAATTTAACAAAATAAAAAAGCACTTGAAAAGACAAATCAAAATGCCTCAGTAACCATATAGCCAACACAAATTCTGTCAATTTAAATGTTATATTTGCTTCCCATGAATAAATCTTTACTTTGCTTAAACCAAGCAATAAATCTTCTATACTGAAGTATCTTCTTTGTCCAAAGGAAAACAAAAAGATGATTACAAAAGAAAAATGAAGGCCATCCTAAGAAATTAATTGATCAAATAAATGGTGATCGACGGAGAACTGATTCTGGGTTTTAAACACACAATGCAATACATAGATGATGTATTATAGAATTGTATACTTGAAACCTATGTACTTTTTTTTAACCATTGTCATCCCAATAAATTTTGCTGGAAAAAAAAAAGAAATTTTTAAGAAAAGAAAAAAACAAAAATGTAGGGTTTAACACACCATTAGAATTTGTTTTTAAATATTTTTAAGGTTTTTAAGAGGGTTGAAAGATTATAATTCCTAATAGGAAAATGTTATCTGATGAATACACTAATGACAAATCACTGTGAAATGTTATAGCTGCATTTGGTGCAAAGGGGTAGGGATTCTCTGCAAAGCACCCCAGCTTTCTTCATGAGAGGTTCAGAGGTACACTGGTTTGTATTATGGCGACATCCACTGGGTGATCTATGATACTTTTCTTTCAGCAAGGGCTTTTATCTGTCAGGAGGCTATTACACATGACCTTAATATTTGCTGGACAATATACTGATGAGATTCATAACCTTTGGGCTGCTCTGATATTTTGACCTATTTGCCAGGTTCTGGGCTATATCCGGGAAGGCCACCATAACACTGGATCCAGCATGATTGCAAAAACCTCATGATCTCTAAGACTTTCCTTGCGCCCACACACTCCTGCCATTCCAAGCATGTTCCCTCCAATCCCAGGCATTCCTCCAGGAAAATTACCAAGCATTCCCCCAGGAAAGCCACCTGGAAAAGAGCCATACTGAGCACCTGATTGTCCTCTGGCTTCTTCCTCCCTCTGGGCTCTCTCAGGTTCTTCCAGAGCCTTCTTAACCCTTTCCATTCTTTCTTTGATCCCTTGCTCTTCACATTTCCCCTCATACTTTCTCCAATGTTCTGCAATTTTCTGGGCCGTTGGTTGAACTTCTTTCAGCATCAAACTGGCAACTTCATGCTAATGCAATTTACACGCAAGGGCAAGATCATGGGCTGCTTCTTCCCAATGGTCCATAAGTCCGTGAGCTTTTCCTCACCATTTGCAGGGCTGAACTGAATCAGGAATTGTTTCAATAGCTCTGTCACAGGCTCGGATGGCAGCATTTGGCTCCTGTAATTTGATGAAGACACCAGGTCTCTTGACAGACAGAATGGCCAAGAGAGGATTCAGCTTCATGGAGTCTGTGAACAAGTCCAGCTTTCTGTAGTTCACCATCACTTAGATCATCAGTGACAGCCACTTCTTGATCACTTGCCTGATCCATCAACTCCTGGGTTATCTCTGCTTTATCTCTCCCATTTCTTGAGGGACTTCAGTATCTAGCTTTAGTCACACCTTCATTGTCAATTTCTAGATCACTTTCCTCCCTGGATGGTTCATGTGTCTCTGTGTTTTCCTCTCCCTTCTTCCTGTTTGTTCTTTGATATTTTCTTCTGTTTTATGAGTAGCAGGTGGCATTTTACCCCTCATGCTCTCCACCCACTCTCTTAGGAAGTGCATTTTCCCAGTGTGCAGAAAGCTCGGATCCTGATTACAAATTTTCACAAAGGCCCGGAGCTCGCTCAATCTGCAAGGCTTCATGGTGGGGAAGCAGCGGAAGGTGGCAGGCGTGGCTGAAGCTGTGCAGGCCTGGGCACTAGGTTGGCATAACCTTGCAGAAGGGCAGTGGGCAGTTGGTTGAGACTTTTAATCTGGACCTAGCAGTCTGGCATAAGGTTATGCGGGATAGGGAGTTGAAATTTGTGGGGTTTTTTTTAAAACTGATTTAGCAGACTAATAAAATACTGGCATTTCAAGTAAATTAGCTTTTTATTTCTTGTATGTGTCACATAACTTCCCCATCCCACCATGATGAGAAATGACTGGTGTAATTTACTGCCTAGATAATTTAATAAATGTGATAATTAACAATCCTTCAAAGAAGCTAGGAACCTATTTTCATACCAATCTAGAGAAAAGAGATTTTAACAACCACACAACCTCACAGAGGTTTTCCTGGCAATGCAAACAATGATAGTTTTATGATTTGTACTTGATTGCAGAATTGGAGATTATAAGAAATTTGTGAGGAAGGAAAATATGTAAAATAGCAGGAGAAAAATTAACTTTTATGAATTAGTAGTCATGCAACGGAGCAATGTTGCTAGTGAAGGACAGAGAGAGAAGAACTTATTCCAAAACAAATAGAAAATGCGCCTTCTTGTTAGGCACATCTGGACATTGGAACAAACTGAGCATATACCAGGCCACAAAGAATGGTCAGTTATTTCCAGAGAATTTACACCTGGTACATCACAATTTTTTCTTTTCCTCACAATGATAATATTGGATGTGAATAATAAAAAGATAGCGGGAAGGGTGGGCCGAGTTGCACAGTGGTTAAGAGCTGGTTTGGGAAGCCAGCGGCCCCGGTTTGGTCCCACATATGAGGGCTAGTGACACTGCCCTCAAAACAAAACAAAACAAAACAAAAAGCGGGGAAAATGGCAATTATAAAATACTTAGAATCGAGTAACGAAATCACTACATATTAAAACGTGTGGGATGCAGTACAAGATACATCTGGTCAAAATGTTTATGTTAAAGAAAGAATAGCCAGCCGAGTGGCGCGGTGGTTAAGCGCTGGCTTGGGAAGCCAGCGGCCCCAGTTCGGTCCCACATATGAGGGCCAGTGACACTGCCCTCAAAAAAAAAAAAAGAATAAAAAAAAAGAAGGAATAAAAATTGAAAAATACTGAGAAAAATGCTTCTCTCAAAAAGTTCAAAAAATAACCGCAGACTAAATAGAAACAAAGTAAAAGGGAGGAGTATGTATATATAACAAGGATTAATCAGTAAAATTATAAACAATAGAAAATGTAACAAACTCAAAGCTCAAAACATTTTTAAAAATTAAACAGAACATCTGAAAAAATTTTTCTACAAAAATTAAAGTGAAAATAAACATCAAAAATAAGTAGAACAGGGGCCGGCCGAGTGGCGCATTGGTTAAGCGCTGGTTTTGGGATGCCAGCGGCCCCGGTTCGGATCCCACATGAGGGCCAGTGACACTGCCCTCTACAGCTAACAACAGCTCCACCTGGAGCTGGGCTGTGCGAGCCCCGGTGATGCTGTGGGCTGCCATAGGCTGCAGTGAGTGGCCCGCAGCCAGCGTGAGCGGCTGGCAGCCAAGCGTGAGCTGCGAATAGCCGCGATGAGCGACATCCAGAGGCCAGCGACAGATCTGCCTCATCCGGGAAGAGTTCAATGACGATACCAACAGTGAAGCAACATCCTCTGCAACTAAACTGAAGAACAAGAAGACGGCAACTTGTCTGTTCCCCTTCCCCGATTCCCCAACGCTATTCCCCTCCACCAATTCCCCAATAAAATCTTTAAAAAAAAAAAAAAAAAATAAGTAGAACAAATACAGGTATACTAGAAATATTATCATGAGAATACTATAAAAATCATCAATAAATTTGGAAAGTTACATATAAAGGACATTGTGGAAAATATACATCAATAAATTAAATATGTTTAATCTGAAGTTAAAATACTTCACTGACCAGTATCATACAAAAGGGGTATAAGACCCAAGGAGTTTTAAAGCTCTGCTTCTACCAATGTTCAAGAAACAGACAATTCATATCTAACAAAACTCTATTAGAGAAGGAAAAGAGAAAACAATCTGTCCTATTCATTATGAGACTGGAATAACCTTAACATCAACACTTGACAGGGACAGTGCAATAAATAAAAATTAAAGGCTTATCTCATTAAATAGAATACACATAATAAAACTCAATAAAATATCTATAAATTGAATCCATCAATACATAAGATATATGATACATCATAAAAAAGCAATGTCTAACCAAGCATCCTGAGGATGGTTTCATATTAGAAAATCAATTACTATAACTCAAAATTCAATGGCCATTTATGATAAAGCTATTAGAAGCTAGGAATATGAGCGTTTCCTTCTAAATTCGTAATGGGTGTCGATTAGAAACATATAACAATCATAATATTTAGTATTATCTCTTTAAAAGCTGTCATTTACAAGTGAAGATCAAGAATACTATTTATCATTTTTACAGTTCATTATAGTACTGGACTTGTTAGTTCATGAAATAAGACATGAAAAAAAATGGGATACAAGGATTGTAAAGGATATAAGAAAATGGTGGTATAGATGTCTTGATTTTCTATGTAAGAAAATCCAAGAATATGTTTATACAAACTACTAAATCATTAACAAATCAATTCCATTCATTATTAGCAAGAAAATAATGGTGTAATTAAAGAAAGTAGTTTCATATACCTCAACTACCAATTAGAAATTATCATTAAAAATTGTCCATTCACAGTGTGGCAACAATAACAAAAAATATATACTCCTTAAGAAAAATACATGTGATATCTTGATGGAGAAAATTGCACAACTCTATTGAATGACAAACGTTGACCTTCCAAACCCCACAAAATAGAGTGAACCCTAAGTTAAATTATAGTCTTTAAGTGATTATGAGGTGTCAATGTAGGTTCATCCTTGGTAAAACAAACAAACAAAAAGAATAATTAAAAAGAACCATTACGGTGAGTGATAATAATGAGGCTATGTGTAGGGGAGTAGGAGGTAGATGGGAAATCTCTGTACCTCCATCTCACTCATGGTGTATACCTAAAACTGCTTAAAACAAAAAGTTTTAGAAAAAAAGGCACCTTAAAAATAATTGACCATAAACATAAGGGTTTTAGCATATCTGTGCATAAAATGTCCCAGTATCATACTGATGTCAATTCCCTCAAAAATGATCTTGAGGGTCAGCTGAGTGGTGCATTGGTTAAGAATTGGCTTGGGACACCAGCTCTGAGCAGCAGGGCCCCGGATTGGATCCAACATGAGGCCCAGTGACGCTGCACCCTCTACAGCTAAGATTGTGAACAACAGCTTAACCTGGAGCTGGGCTGCTGTGAGTCACCAGGGAGGGTGTAGGCTGCAGTGGGGCTGGCCAGCAGATAGCCTGAGCTTTCGTCAGCTGCCGTGAGCCGCAGCATGTGGCCAGTCCAATGGCCAGCAAGCGAATGTCTCACTCGGGAAAAAGTGCAATGATCACAATGCGAACATGGGCCAGTGAAGCAACGTCCTCCACAACTAGACTGAAGAACAAAAGGACAACAACTTGACTATTCCCCTTCCCCGATTCCCCAACGCTGTTCCCCTCCCCCAAATCCCCAATAAAATCTTAAAAAAAAAAAGATCTTAAGTATTATGTTCTTGCAACAAAATTCCAGACAGGATTCAATGGAACTTAAGAAGCTGAGTTTAAAATACAATGCAAGTACTAAGAATAACTGATATAATTGTGAATAAAGTATGTCAGATGGGGATGCTTGCTTTACAAAATATGAAGGCATTAAAGAACAAAACTCATTTAGAATGTGTGATTTGTCACATGGGTAGTCAAATGAACCAACTGAAAAAATAAAAACTTCAAAAACTGTTCCATCTATGTATAAAAGAAGTGTTACTGAACAGTGGTAATCAAATTGCTTGGGTTCAAAGCCTGGCTTCTCCACTTATTGGGTCTGTGACAGTGGAGAAAATGTTTGACCTTTCTTTACATCAGTTTCTTTGATTGAAGAATGGAAATATAATAATAATACGCTCTTTGTGCAAGTGTTGTGAGGATTACATGATTAAATGCAAATACAATGACTAACATATAACATATGCACAAAGGTTGTTAGCGCTTATAAGAGCATTTGGTATGTGGCAGAAGTAGCATTAGAAACTAGTTGTGAAAAGATGGATTATAAAACAAATTATGCTGAAACAATTTACAATCAATATAAAAACTAAACTGAGACTTTGAAAATAACACCATCACCTCTCTATTCTAGATAAGAAAAAAAACATATTTTAGGAAATGTAGAAGAAAATGTAAAAGAACATTTTAATTAAACCTGAACAGGAAAAGATTTGTTAAACAAGACACAAAGGTTACAAATGATAAGTTGATATAAAAATTGAAATTTTCTATAAGATAAAAGATATAATTTAGCATAATGATAATAACTGACTTGGAGAAGACATTTGCAATGTATATAGCAGAAAATAATTCACATCCATAATATATAAAGAATTAACATGAAGCAATAAGAAAAAGTCAAAGAAGCTAATAGAAGCATAGCCAAAGACTAAGAACAGCTAATTCAAAGGAAAAGAAACATGAAAAGCCAATGACCTAGGAAACAGGCCCAAATTTGTTAATATACAGGGAACTGCAAAATTAAGAAACAATATATCTCATACACATCAATGCGGCAAAGTTAAAAAGTATGACAATGCCAAGTTTTGGAAAGGAAATGGACAAAACAGACTCCTTTACTCTGTTGGTGGATATATAAATTGGTATAACCAATCTGAAAAGCAATTTACCTAATAAAGTGAAGATATACACAGGGTGCCAAAACAATGTATACACATTTTAAGAAAGGAAAAAACTGCATTAAAATTACGCTGATGGTACCCACTTTGAGCACCTCTTGTCATGGCAGAAGTCAAACTTGACTTGTACTCATCTTTTGTTATCAATATGTATTGAGTATTATAATTTTAATACAATTTTTTCCTGTCTTAAAATGTATATACATTTTTTTGGCACCATGTGTATATTCCTTAAAGTCAACAATTCCGGTCCCTGGTCCACTCCTTTAAAAACAAACAAACAAAGAAACAAACAAACAAAAATACACTGGTATCATAACTCTTACATGCTGAATTGCATTCCCCAAAAATTCATACATGGAAGTCCTAACCTCCATAACTTCAGAATGTGACTGTCTTTGGAGACAGGGCCTTTAAATAGCTTATTCTGTTAAAATGAGACCATTATGGTGGGTCCTAATTAGATCTGATCTATTGTTTTTATAAGAAAAGGAACTTAGGACAAAAAGACACCAGGGATTCCTGTGCACAGAGAAAAGCCATGTGAGGACACAGTGGGAAGGCAGCCATTTGTAAACCAAGGAGAGAGGCCTCAGGAGAAACCAAACCTGCAGACACCTTCACCTTAGATTTCCAGCCTCAAGAACTGTGAGGAAATCAATTTCTGTTGTTTAAGCCGCCTAGCCTGTGGTATTTTGTTATAGCAGCCCAAGTAAATGAATACAACATATCACAGGTGCACAGAGACATATACAAGGATTTGCATAATAATGAGAAAAAGGAAACAATCTATTCATCAATAGATGGATAGAGGAAAAAGTAAGTTAATTCTGAGAGTCAGTGATATATTCTGGTTAAGAATCCAGTCTTTGGGAGCCCAGTACAAACTCTAATTCTGCCATTTACTAGTTATATAAACTTGGTTAAAGTTACTTGTTTTCTCTGTGTCTTACTTAGATTCCACATCTGTATAATGGGTATAATAGTATCTTCCTCATAGTGGACATTTGAGTTAATATATGTCAAGTACTCAGCATGTGTCTGACACCTTGGAAGCCCAATGGGAATTTTATATTATTAGTAAACTATGATATTCATATGAAGAAAGTACAATACTAAAGAAAGGTCACAATAAGTATAATTCGACAATTATTCTGCAATGTTTTATTTTAGTAGAAAAGTTCTGATTCAAATGCTGCAAAATCTTTACATTTGGGTGATAGCTAAATGGGTGCTTGTAATATTACCCTCTGTACCCTTCTGCACGTTTAAAATACATTTTAACCTGTAGACAGACAAAGTCTGTTCAAACATTTAGAATGCCTAAAAAGTAATAGCTTTAGGGGTTAAGTTAAAATGGTGAAACAACCCGAATTATAAAATACCACTTTTTTTTTTTTTTTTTTTTTTGAGAGCAGTGTCACTGGCCCTCATATGTGGGACCGAACCGGGGCCGTAAAATATCCACTTTTTATTGGGGAGCTCAGCTCAGTTCTGCAAACCTCTACCAAGAGTTTCATAGGCTATTTGAGGCAACTGAGCAGTCGGAAGTAGGTGAAGGACCAGACAAAGCATTATATATTAGGCCAGAATCTCACACTGCATTCAAAGTTTAAAAACACAGCAGTTTATTCTCTGTAAGGGAAAAACAAAAAGGAAAAAAATTACTTTATCTCCATCAAGGGTTCCGAAATGAAATTTACTTCAGTTCTCTATGGGGAATAACAACTGAAATCTCTCTGGTTTTTTGTTTGTTTGTTTTTGTTTTTTAATAGTGAATAAGGGTTGGGAAACCATCAAAAAGCAAATGTGTAGGGCTTGCTGAGTGGTGAGGTAGTTAAGAGCTGGTCTGGAATGCCAGCGGCCCCAGTTTGGATCCCACATATGAGGGCCAGTGACACTGCCCTCTTAAAAAAAAAAAAAAAAAAAAGCAAATGTGTAGTTGTGGCAGAGAGAATGGAGGAGGACAACATTTTCCTCTGGAAAAAGTGTGACTTAAGATGAAAGAAAGTATATTTGTGGTTCAGGCTGGCAGTTGGCTATATTTATTTCATCTTCTAAATAATTGGACACTGTTCCCATCTCAGCACCTTTTTGCATTACCCATTTTAAAAATAGCATGCATTATTTTGAGTATTGGTGTCATAATATGCTTTTTATTTCAGAGAAGCATGGCCTCAATTTTGCAAAAACTCTGAAGACCGTGCAGTGTGTTACCATTATTAAATATTCTATGTTATATTTTGTGCACTGTTATAGACCTTTGAAGTTATCAGTTTAACTAGTGCCTGCTGATAGAATATACTATTAAAGAAGCTCGTGAATTTATGAAGGAACATGTACATCTCATTTCTGCAATTAGGGAAAATCAGGAGGAAGGATGGTGAAAACAAATGAATCATATTATTGTCACACTGAAGTAACCATTTGGACCAAACTCTTTGATGTTGGCAAGGCCTCAGGTCCAAGGGAATTTCATTTTTCAAAGAAATAGTAATGTCAACCATAAAATCCCCTTTAGTGTCCTCAAGACTGGAACAGAGTTAGAATGTCCATAACTTCCACTTTACACTGATACTTAGAAATACAATTATATAATCTTCATTTGAGAATATGCTTGAAGGCACAATCTAGCACCAGTAAGTAGTGTTAGACTACTTATATACAATTTTCCAAAAGTAGAGGACAGGAAAATCTGGTTGATGACTCCCCTTTTCTATGACCTCAGCTCATGGCAGATATCGAGACTCTACTCTACAGAAAGTGAATTGATGACTGCGGAAATGGAGTTCTTTGCTTGAAGTAACTGGTTCTACTACCCCAAGCTCCTCAAATTACAGTTCAAAGAACAGAAACATTTTCGGCAAACATCCTCTCCCCCAAAATATACAGGATAATTGTTGCCACTGAAATGATACTTTAGTTTTACAAATGGAATTCATATTGAATTTTGGAACAAACTGAGTTGGGGACACTAGGCAACGTTGTGCCATGTTCCTTCCATCTAGAATGTCCTTTCCTATCATGTTCATATATGTATATTCAGATTCTACACAATTTTGACACATCACCTCCTTGGAAAGGTTATCCCTGATCCCTCCCCGTTCCCTTTCTCTAGCATCTCTGTTTCCCCGACCCCCCTCCCCAATGGCATAAGAAGACAAGGAAGGGCCAGCTGAGTGGCGCATGGGTTAAGAGCTGGTTTGGGGATGCCAGCGGCGCCGGTTCGGATCCCACATATGAGGGCCAGTGACACTGCCCTCTACAGCTAACAATAGCTCCACCTGGAGCTGGGCTGTACGAGCCCCAGAGATGGTGTAGGCTGCAGCCCCTGCTGCAGTGGGCTGCCATAGGCTACAGTGAATGGCCAGCAGCCAGCGTGAGCGGCTGGCCACCAGCATTAGCTGCCAATAGCTGCGGTGAGCGTCATCCAGAGGCCGGCGAAGGATCTGCCTCATCCGGGAAGAGCGCAATGATGATACCAACATGGGCCAGGGAAGCCAAGTCCTCCACAACTAGGCTGAAGAACAAAAAGACAGCAATTTGTCTGTTCCCCTTCCCCAATTCCCCGACACTGTTCCCCTCCCCCAATTCCCCAATAAAATCTTTAAAAAAAAAACAAAAAAAAAGAAAAAGAAGACAAAGAAGAGGAGGAGGAGTGGGAGCAGGAAAAGCGTCAACAGAAACAGAAATAGCTCTTATTTATTGAGCACTTATTGTGCAGGAAAGTGTGCATCATACCCATGATCTCATTTAATTTCTACAATAACTCTGAGAAGCAGAAAATATTATTATTCCTAGATGTTAATGATCCAAAGTCATTCATCTAATCATTCATGGGATCTAAATCCAAACACTGGATCTGTTGGAAGCTATTGCACTCTGCAGCTTTCCTATGAGCTGCCCAAGGGCAGGATCTCTGATTTATCTCTGTTTTTTCTGCAATATCTTGCAAGGAATAGGTGTTGAGCACCCTTTTTGGTTTACTATATGCAAGCGTGTCACAGAGCAAATGGATATGAGATATAACTGTCAGGTATAAAAATATCAAGCAGAAAATGTTATATTGCATGTAAATATACTTTGGTTAATAGTACTAATAACTTTTATCTTTATAACCCTTTCCAGTTTCCAAAAATGTTCCACATGGTGTAAAAGACATTAAAAGTTCAAAAGGCAGACCAGTACTGTAATTTTAACTATTAGTATGACAATAGCTAGGGAGTATACAGACTATACTTAAAATTAATTTCTTACATAATTTTCATTTGGGCCAGCCAAGTAGTGCTTTGGTTCAGAGTTGTCTTGGGACGCCAGCTCTGAGCAGCAGGGCCCCAGTTCAGATCCCACATATGAGGGCCAGTGAAACTGCCCTCTACAGCTAAGATGGTGAATAACAGCTCAAGCAGGAGCTGGGCTGCCATGAGTTGCCGGCGAAGGTGTGGGCTGCAGCCCCTGCTGCAGTGGGCTGCCATAAGCTACAGTGAGTGACCGTCAACCAGTAAGAGCAGCCATGAACCACCATGAGGGGCTGTCCAATGGGCGGTGAGCCACTGCCTCACCTAGAAAGAGCGCAATGACGATACCAACATGGGCCAGTGAAGCGACATCATCCACAACTAGACTGAAGAACTAAAGGACAGCAACTTGACTGTTCCCCTTCCCCAATTTCCCAATGCTGTTCCTCTCCCCCAATTCCTCAATAAAATCTTTAAATAAAAATAAACAATAAGTTGCTTTTGACATTGAAAAAAATGTTTTTTATGTTACATTCCAAATACTCAAATGGATATTAAGAGCTGTCTAAAATACTCGAAACCTTTAAGCTTTGTAAAGTAACTCAATAAGAAAGGTTAATTAACATTATTCAACTAACAATAATATCTATAATTATGTCATCATCATGAAATATTAAGAAAGCATGCCAAGACAGAATTGAAAGATGTCAGATAGAAAACCATTTTCATTCTCCAGGAAAATAATTCTCAGTTTGTGCTAAAATTACATATCTCACTCGATACTTATAATGTTTTTTTTTGTCTTTGAAGGCAAAAACAGCTCTTCAATATATACTAGAAAAAAAAAAACACAGAAAGTGTTATTGCTGCGGCAGCTGCTATTGCTGCTGATTTCATAACCCAGCATCTCCTTGACAGATGCACAGCTGACCAGATTTGCTGATAACATGGGAGGCATCCTAAGTTCTTAATTTACTGAACACTGTTCTTTAATAACTATGGAAGACTTCCTCATACTACACTGAGTTTTGCAAACAGTCAAAAATGGATGACTGACATTTAATGTTAAATAATGCCAGCATTCTAATTGCCAACCTGATATTATCAGCTGAGGTATGAGGTGGAGAGCCTCACTTTTTAAAATTGAAAAAATAAGAAAGAGAATGTGACACAACTGAAATGAGAAAACACTTGGCACACAATTTCACCATTTAATACAATATCAGCAAAGACAATTTAGATAAGAGCCCCTGAAATGGGATAAAATTTGAGAAACATTTTTAAGAGCTACTACAAAGACTTTTGCTGGGGGCTTTAGAACAGGGAAACAGATGGGGGAAATAATTGTCTAACATTTATGTTAATGTACCATAAAACCCCAATTATCCAGGCTGCTAGGGGAATCAGGTGTTTGGCTTAATTTTTTGGTTAGCTGACAGTTACTCTAAAATCCAATACTATTTCAGCCATTGTTGTTCAAAATTGTTCTAAAGTGGTTGCGTAGTGTCTAGAGATTATAATTGCATTTTTTCTTTTGGGATCTTGAAACGCTTCCAAGTCATTGTTCTTGCTAGAAATTGCCATATTCTTCAAGGTCATGATTCTGAATGTACAGAAGTATAACGGTAAACATGGACTCATGGGTAAACCTAGGATACTGGGAAATAATTATTTTACAATAAATATATAGTTTCAGCCGAATGGCGCGGTGGTTAAGTGCTGGTTTGGAAAGCCAGCAGGCCCGGTTCGGGTCCCACATATGAGGGTCAGTGACACTGCCCTCAAAAAATAAAAATAAATAAAAATAAATAAAATATAAAATAAATATATAATGTGAATTTCATTTAAAATGACTCCCCTCTTTCTTTTTAAGCACTGCCTTTCTGTTCAGGCAATAAAGGTAATTGTTTCCTGAGCATAGTTTAGGGGTTCTTATGGAGTCCCCTGCATACCAAAAGGTTCCTAGGCAAACCTATTGCCACTAGAGGTATAGTAGTTTAAAAGTATAAATTCATGATTTTAAAATACAATTATCTCTGGAAGGGCTGATCATTGATTTAATTCATAGTTTAAATTAATTTGATCAAATTGCTTTCTATCAAATAACTACCTGAGGTTTATAAACAAATATAATAGGATTTTTGATTAGGAAAGAAATTTTGGAGCATATAAGATTTCCAGGAACTCATGCTGTGCCTACGTAATAATGAATGAAAGAAAAAAACTTATCCTTATTAGGAAGTATTTTTAAACCTTTCATTATTAAAGTAGCCAGGGTTTTCTTATCACATTATTTCGTGATTGCTCATTTTACTTGACATTATCCTTTAAAACACTGCATGTTCTGTGAAGGCAGGGACTCATCATAATTTATATAAATACACAGTACTCATCATACTTATATGATGATTTAATATGTGAAGTTAAGCCTTACCACTGTATTCACTGTGTTTAGATAGGTGTCTGATGCAGCGTAGAAGTATGATAAATATTTGTTGAAAGGATTAATATATTAATGATGTGGAAATATTTGTGACCCATAAACATAGAGATAAAAGGTATTTTTATACATTAAATTGATATTATGATGATGATGATTATGTCAAAATATTCTAAATATTTATAAATGATTGAGGTTCAGAGATGTTACATATATTCATAACACCCTGGACTTCTTCATGAAACTTTTCATAATTTATTACTGAATCATGCCGGTTAATTCATTGTGAATCTATACTCTGAAACATAGGTTCTAAGAAGGTAGGGGCAATGTAGTTTTATTTGTGCGGTACCAGAAAACCCAGATGAGTACCTGCCATATAGTAATTGTTTGGCAAGTAGTGGTAGACTAAATCATTGATTAAAATTTCATTGATAACATCATTTTGCTTGAGTTTTAAAAAAAAGTGCAGAAATGTGTCATGAGACGCCAAGTGTTTATGATTAAAATGTCCATTTACAAGTTAAACTTTTACTCCATCCAGTGTAATTCAGCAACCGCATAACTGGTTTTCTGAGATGGTACTTCGTCTACAGGGTATGGGATAAGAAAGATAAGACAATTTACATGAAATTAGTAACAAGCATGAATTTTGAGCTACCTTGGAATATATATCCTATACTTTGGAATATGTCAGCGTTAATTTTACTCTATGTACAAGATGAATTCTTTACAAGAGTTTAAATAAATATGTATGTATATACATATATACATATATACACATACATATACAGATGGTCACAAAAAAAAGTATACACATTTTCAGAAAGGAAAAAACTGTATTAAGCTTGTAATACGCAATATATACCAATAACAAAAGATGAATATAACTCATGTGTATACATTTTTTTGGGCACGCCCCATATACATATACACATATATGGTATACATCATATTTATATATATTTACATACATTGTAACCTCACCATGTTATAGTATATATTGCCAAATAGTTTGAGCTCATATAACATGCAACAAACTCTAATTACCAATTGTCATCTAGGCACTGAACTTGGCCTTAAACACAAAAAGGTGTAATCCACAGCCCTTGTTCTCAAGCAGATTCTTGTCTACTGAGAAAGAAAATTGCAACCTTAAATTGATGTTGTATAATATTGTATGCCAACTGTAACTGAAAATATAGATAGTCACGGGATGTGGATTATACGGTGGAAGGGAGTCAAAGGAATTGTAATAGATAGTATGATATGGGGGGGAGGAGTGGGGGTGGAGAATTGGGGGAGGAGGGTTGTCACTTTGAGGGGTAAAAAGTATAACTATTGTACTGTGTTGTACACCTGAAGCTAATTAAACTGAAAAAAAAGAAAGAAGATTGCATACACAAATACAATACTGCAATATATAGTTTAACATGTGTGTATGAAGTATTTTGAGAAGGATCCATTCTTCTTGATGGGGTAAAGTGAATGGAGATGGTAAGAGAATGTGACCGAGAGGAGGTGGTATTTATATTGGAATTTGAGGGATCAGTAAGCCTCTATCATTGAAGGTAATAGTGACAGATATTCCAGAGAAAGTGAATTGCATGGGTACTAGTCAGAACCATGAGAGAGTATTCGATATTTCAGAAAGTTATGGTAGATTATGGAATATATACTGTGACAAACATTTGAAGAGACTTTTATATCAAGCTAAGAAATTTGATCCATGTTGTCACAAATGGGATTATTTAATTTTTTCTTATGGAATAATATTATTTTATTGTGTATATATACCACATTGTCTTTATCGAATCATCTACTGAAAGACACTTTGCTTGTTTCCATGATTTGGCCACGATAAATAAAGCTGCAATGAACATCTGAGCACATATGTCTTAACGGATAAATGTTTTCAGAATTTTTTGGGTAGATACCCAAGAGAGGGATTATTGCTGGGTCATATGGTAATTCTATTCTTAATTTTTTAAAAGATAATTTCAATTTATTATTATTATTTTATTATTATTATTAAGTTTTAGCTGAGTCATCCTGCCACCTGTTGGCAGCTCAGCAGCAGCTCAGCTCGGGCTGGGCATCAAACTGCTGTTGCTCAGAGCTCAGCTCACACTCTTGGGTGAGCTCTTAACCAACTGAGCCAGTCGGATGGCCCCTATTCTTAATTTTTTGAGGAACTTTCACACTGCTTTCCATAGCGGCTGCACCAATCTGCATTTCCACCAACAGTGTTTAACAGTTCTTTTTTTCTCCATATCCTCTCCAACACTTGTCATTATTGGTATTATTGATGATAGCCATTCTAACTTGTGTGAGGTGATATCTCATTGTGGTTTTTATGTGCATTTCTTTGATGATTAATGATGTTGAGCATTCTTCAATATGTCTATTGGCCATTTGTATGTCCTCTTTGGAGAAATGTCTATTTAGGTCCTCTGCCTATTTTAATTAGATTGTTTGTTTATTTTAGTTGTAGAGTTGTATGAGTTCCTAATATATTTTAGATATTAGCCCCTTATCATAGGCGTTGTTTGCAAAAACAGCTGATTTGGTAGTCCAGGAGAGTGATAATAAAGCCTAGAATGGAAGGATAGCATTCAGGATGTAGAGGAGAGGATTTTCCAGAGATATTTAGAAAGTAAAAACAAGGGGACTTCAAATAGCGAGGAAGAAGGAAAATTCCAGAATGGCTCTCAACCACATAATTTTTTTGTAATTATGCAATCTTGAAAATGTTAAAGATGGAAGCAAGCCAAACTTGACAGAATATCTTATAATCAGTGGGTGCTTATGGCTTCATCTTTTGTGAAATGATACCCTTCTATGGAAAATGACACTAAAACATGTGTCAGAATACCCTCAAATGCTATTTCTAAGTAGCATCATAATTGTGGCACCCAAACTAGATTTTCCATCTAAATCAAACTATAAGTACAACCATGAATAATTTGTTGCAGTTGATAGACACACAATAAGAAAACTATATATATTTTACATATATGGCTTTACTGAAATCAGCTTCCTCATCATCTTTCGAATGATTGGGTGTGAGATACCAAAAAGAATGGGGCTGTCTGTGGGAAATATTACAAACATTAAATAGAAAATGTAATTGACACGCAAACATTAAAAATGTCTACCACCTGTTGGTTCTAAAAATACTGACCGCATGACAACATACCCTATCGTAGGCTACTGAGCAATTCTGAGATCAGGAGTAGATACCTCAGCACTGAGATGAAAGATCATGTAGTTGGAAATGGCTGGGTTTAGTGAAGAGTTTGGGCCTTTGGCAAATTACTTAGCCTTTCTGAGCCTGATTGTCCACATATGCAAATTAGGATTGATGACAATGTGGATATTTTCTTCCTAGGATTGTTTTGAGGATTAACTTACTCTGCCTATGTGAAGTTTTTCTCAAGTGGTTGGTAACACAACTGAAGAAGCAGTAAATTGTAACATTTTCTTATTTATTATCATGAAGAAAATTAACATATGTAACAAAATAAAAGAGAAGCAAAGACAGAAAAGGAAGAAGAAGGAAAGGGAGAGAAGGAAACAGAGGAAGAGAAACAAAGAAAGAGAGAAGGACTCCTAATACCCTTGGATTTCGGTATGGATTCCTGAGCTTTTAACAAGCAAACTTTCCTTATTTTCTTTAACTTCTGATTGAGATAGTCTCACGAGGAGCTTCAATATTCTTCACTGATATTGTTTAATCCAGCCTTTTCAAAAATTTTCTGAGAACTATTCATCAGCTGGATTTCATTACATAAGAAAAGCCCAACACTAATGCCCTAGTAGGTATTTTGTCCTGCCTACTACTTTAGACTGTGCTTATGCCTGTAATCATGACCCTCTTTTGACTTCTTAGCCATTTGTTATCCCATTCAGTACAGTCAGAATGCTGACAATTGTGCCATGTGAATAAGGTTATTTCTTATTTTTTTATTTTTTATTTTTTGGTTAGCCATCCTGCTACCTGCTGCCAGCTCAATGGCAACTCAGCTTGGGCAGGGCATCAAACTGTTGTTGCTTAGAGCTCAGCTCGCACTCTTGAATAAGCTCTTAACCAACTGAGTCACTTGGCCGGCCCTGAATAGGGTTATTGAGAATGAGTTATATTGGATATATTTGGAAGTCAGAGTCACCAAGATGCCTGGATTTGGATGCAAGGATACTAGGCTAGAATTCCTAAGTATCTGTCAAATACTCCCTTTTCATTGTACTGTCTGATTTCAAACTGTCCTGAGTTAATTTGCCAAGCACTTATTCAGACCCTATCAGAAATATTATAAAAAATATTATTTCCATATGTTAAACATGATTTCAAGAAATACTGAGCCCCTATCATGTGTATGACATTTTTGTTAGATATTAGAGGAATGCTAGAGAAGGCCATGGTTGGCAGGAAGACACAAGTATTGGTAAGGTTAAGAAACTTATGGGAAAAAATACAAGCATATATCTTAATAAATTAGGAGTAACCACTAAGATTTCAAAACAAGAATTCAAGAATTTATAGTTTTTAAACCATCAAAATAAGAGTTGGTATTTCCATTGGAAGGCAGAAAATGAGGGAAGAAATTTAAGTGGAAAAAAATTAAGTGAGCAAAAAAATTATTGTGTATAGGTAAATTTCAACCAACACTGACAGCCGAAGCAATAATAATAATGTTTAAATTGATAAATTAAAATAAAGAATTAAAGTATAAGAAAACAATGAAATGAAAAAAAATAATTATCAGGAACCAGGACAAAATGATTGAAAAAGAGAAGACAGGAAGCTTGCACAGATCAATAATGAAAGAGAGTCATGTCTTGAGGATTATGTATGCCATACTCTTTTGCTTCTAATGTCAGAAAGGAAAGAAAGAAAGAAGAAAGAAAGAAAGAAAGAAAGAAAGAAAGAAAGAAAGAAAGAAAGAAAGAAAGAAAGAAAGAAAGAGGACGGAGAGGGAGGGAGGGAGGAAGGAAGGATGGAAGGATGGAAGAAAGAAAGGGATGGAAGGAAGCAAGGGAGGGCGAAAGAGAGAAAGAGAGAAAGAGAAGGAGAGAAAGAGAGAAAGAGAGAAAGAAAGAGAGAAAGAAAGAAAGAAAGAGAAAGAGAGAAAGAATGAAAGAAAGAAAGAAAGAAAGAAAGAAAGAAAGAAAGAAAGAAAGAAAGAAAGAAAGAGAAAGGGAGAGAAAGAAAGAAAGAAAGAAAGAAAGAAAGAAAGAAAGAAAGAAAGAAAGAAAGAAAGAAAGAAAGAAAGAGGAGGGAGAGGGAGGGAGGGAGGAAAGAAGGATGGAAGGATGGAAGAAAGAAAGGTATGGAAGGAAGCAAGGGAGGGAGAAAGAGAGAAAGAGAGAAAGAGAAGGAGAGAAGGAGAGAAGGAGAGAAAGAGAGAAAGAGAGAAAGAAAGAAAGAAAGAAAGAAAGAAAGAAAGAAAGAAAGAAAGAAAGAAAGAAAGAAAGAAGCGGAGGGGAGGGGAAGGGAAGGGAGAGAAGAGAAGGGAAGGGAAGGGAAGGAAAGGAAAGGAAAGGAAAGGAAAGGAAAGGAAAGGAAAGGAAAGGAAAGGAAAAAAAGACAGAGAGAGGGACAGAGGGTAATGTACCAGGCCTAGCCCAGATTAATATAATTGAGAAGCTAGCAGTTGATACTGTTTTCTGTCTTGTTACTGATAGATCAGAGTTTAATAACATTTCTATGATTATTTGTTAATGTCACCCTTCTTTGTTATATGTGTCCGATGTGAAACTACATCTAGACATTTCCTGGAACCCTCTCTCTATTTTGTTGGCCATATTACCAGTGTTCAATTGATAGGTAATAATAGCAATATAGTGACAAGCTCAGTGATCCACCCCGTATATTGCTCTTCTGATGTTATTTTTGTCTTTTAACTGTTTATCTCAATAAAAAAATAAATTTTCAAAATTGCAATACAAATAAAGAAAACAAAAAAAGTATAGTTCAGTGGCCGGCCAAGTGGAGCGGTGGTTAAGCGCTGACTTGGGAAGCCAGTGGCCCTGGTTCAGGTCCCACATATGAGGGACAGTGACACTGCCCTCAAAAAAAAAAAAAAAAAAGTATAGCTCAAAACAAGTCCATAGTAAGGACTGAAAGTTATGTTTTGAGATAAGTGTTATGTGATCATCAAGCAAGGTTATAATTTTTGATGTTCCTTATCAATTCAAAATGAACCTTATTCTCTCAGCTCATTTCAAAATAAGTACAAGAATGAGCAAGTGACGAGTCACTAGACGTAGACCCATGTGAGGGTTCGTCACTAGTAAAAGATCAATAATGCCAGAGGACGCCAGGTCAATACATAAGAGTGCACTGAAAAGGAATGAAGACCCACATTGATGGTTATATAAAGGACTTTGAATAGGCTGAGAGTAGCATCAAGTCATATGGGAGATGGGATAAAGGGTGCGCCATTTCTTGACTCACTGAGTCACTCAAACCTATTGTGTTATTCAAAGTCTTCTGAAAAGCAGATACCCATGCAAGAGAATTTTTACAATTATTTCTTGTGCAGGAAAACAGACACAGGACAGCAGAGAAACCATCAGACAACCAAACAGATTCAACCCTTGTGAAGGAGAGAAGAAAGGAGGGTTGCATGGATGTGTCTAACACTAGAAAAGAGTCAGACAA
Source organism: Aselliscus stoliczkanus (assembly GCA_033961575.1). Taxonomy (NCBI): domain Eukaryota; kingdom Metazoa; phylum Chordata; class Mammalia; order Chiroptera; family Hipposideridae; genus Aselliscus; species Aselliscus stoliczkanus. Next base: position 26,382,838 of record CM066737.1, read on the forward strand.
GTGTTCACCAGGGCCAATGGGAGTCCTTGAGACAAGGTCAGTCATCAGAAGAGTCTCTAATTTCCCAGAGGCTGGTCTTCCTTAGTATTCCTGCTGCACTTCATTACTAGGTGAAAGAAGCCTGGAGGAATGGAGGGTTTCCACACAAATGTGATGGTAAATTCAGAGTATTGTAACTGAGACTGCTGGTCAACCACAGTCAGCTATCAGAGAGCAGCAGGATATCTGAAAGGTTGATTTTCGTGTCTCCAAACCTATTATATACTCAACACAGTAGCAACATTATACTAAATACTAAAGGGCATAGGGACAAGTAGGTTGATGTCATGGGCTATGTGTTCCCCACAAATTTGTATGCTGAAGCTCCAACCTTCAATATGATGCTATTGGGATGTGCAGCCTGTGGGAAAGTGGAGACCTCATGTTAGGATTAGTGGCCTTATAAGAAAAGGAAAAGACACCAGAGCTTTTCTTTCTGCCATTTGAGGACACAGTGAGAAAATAGCCATCTGCAAGCCAAGAAGTGGACTCTCACCAGGGACCAAATATCCTGGCACCTTGAATTTACATTTCTCAGTCTGCAGAATTGTGAAATATAAATGTCTGTTGCTTAAGCTACACAGTGTAAAATATTTTGTTATAGCAACCTGAGCAGACTAAGACAGAAGGATATGAAGGTGGAAAACATACAGGTCATGCTCTAAAGGTGCTAACTAACATAATGATGCAAGCAGATATACCCAAACAACAAAAGAGAGATACTAGAGGGCAGCGGAGTGGCGCGTTGGTTAAGAGTTGCCTTGGAACGCCAGCTCTGAAGAGCAGGACCCCGGTTTGGATCCCACATGCGGGCCAGTGACACTGGGCCTTCTAAGATGGTGAACAACAGCTCTACCTGGAGCTGGGCTGCCATGAGTCGCAGGTGACGGCGTAGGCTGCTGAGGCCAGCAGCAAGCATGAGATTTCGTGAGCTGCCCTTCAGCCCCAACTGAGTGACCGTCCAACGGCCGACGAGCAAATACCTCACCTGGGAAGACTGCAATGAACACAAAACCAACATGGGCCAGTGAAATGACATCCTCCACAAATAGACTGAAGAACAAAAGGACAGCAACCTGTCTGTTCCCCTTTCCCGATTCCCCAACACAGTTCCCCTCCTCCAATTCCCCAATAAAATCTTTTTTTTTAAAAGATAGATACTAAAAAAGTACAAAATAGTATTATATGACATGTCTTATGGAAATAGAGAGAATTAATCATTTTAAGTAGAAGGATCAAGAAAAGTTTCACAGAGAAAGTGACATTTGATTTTGGTCTTGCGAAAAAGGAGGTTTTGTTTTGTTTTTTTTTAATTGTAAACAGCCATGGTCATTAGTTACACATTGCTTTCATGCTACAATGGCATAGTTGACTCTTTTAGGGAGGGTGCAGCTCACAGTGGCCCATGTGGGGATCAAACCTGCAACCTTGGTGTTATCAGCACCATGTACTAAACAACTGAGCTAGCGAGTCACCCCCAAAAAGGATTTTTAATACACAAAGTGTGGATAGCTATTCTCGGATGCAGGATCAGCATAAGCAGATGAAAGAAAGACTTGACACAACTTAGAACTGGAAAATATTAAGGCAATCATTATGGTAGTGTAGGTTATTTGGGGACATCTTTTAGGAAAAGATGAAAATGTGGATTGCAGCTGATTATAAAGGCTGATTGGTTATCTTGCTTAAAAGTGCATATGTATGCATATGCAGGCATATGTGTGTGAATTTTATTTCATCCCGGAATGCAAGAGAGCCATTGAAGGTTTTGCTCAGGAGGGCTAGAGTGGCATGATATGATCATACTTGATTACCAGAGACTTCTATAGACCATAATGTGGAGAGTGGGTTTTAAAAGGATCAGATTAAAGATAGGAAAGAGACTCAAGATAGAGATATAAAGCTGTTAGAATGGAATACCTTTAGTTCAAGGGAAAATGTGATGAATTAAGTGAAATAAGAAAGGAAAGGAAGAAAATACAGTAAAACCTTGAATAGCGAGTAACTTGGTTTGCGAGTGTTCCACAAAATGAGCAAACATTTCTAATACATTTTAACGTAAATGAGAAATGTCTTGCAATGCGAGTAGTTTGTTACCAGAACAAGTCATGCTCGCAAACGAAGGTATTACAGTAATTCAAGAATTATTTTGGAGGTGGAATTGACAAGACCTGGTGAGTAATTAGGCGGAATATAAGAACAAAATAAATATTGTAATAGTAAAATATTCCTCTATTCAAAAACCACATTGTGATTTTATCTACAAATCAAATCTCATGTATCAGCAGGGCCGCCTCTGTGCAGGTAACTGAACCCCGATCTCGAGCCAAATATATACTTCTATTGTCAATTCCTAAATTGGCATTCTGTTTGATTATCAGGGTTTTATAAATCTGGTAAATATTTTTCAGACCAATATAACATGAACAATTCTGTGCAATCAAATTCCATTAATTTCCTAGACAGTGATCATTCCTTCAACCTATTATACTACCTTTAGAGACCCTGTCTGAAGCCAACACCCGACATCTGTCCTTTATTAACATGGAAGCAGTAATGCACATATGGAAATGTTTGTGAGCTTTTGTTCTTTCTGTGAGGGCAGGTGTACATACAAACAATTGATACCTATCTCTTGGAAAACAGTTGGAACAGATTAGTTCTATGGCTCCTTTCAAAGTTTATGCTGGTGTCCCAATCACTATATATCTAACTTGGGAATTTGGGTGGGCTGAAAAATTTGTTTTTGATCTGAAGACATCTCAGAATAAGAGGAACAGCAAATCTAAACGTGAACACCATTCACTCATTTGACAATTATATTTGGTGCCTGCCATACACCAGACATTATCACTACTAAGTATTACTATTGCTAAAACTACTATTATTAATATAATGATAATGAAAAACTATATAAATATAATAATAATAATAATAATAGGCAGATTATAGCTCATTCCATTTAAATTGCCTCTTGCTAGAACATATCAATCCCATGAAGTCATCACTATGGCTTAAAGATTCAAGATATCCTTAAGTTAACTTCTGCCAAAACCAAAATTTATCAGCATCTTCTAGAAATCTCCAATCCCCACAGATACTATAGATTTATAAGCAGGTTCCAGCTCATTCTAGAAAGGGACTTCCATTACCTAGCATTGCATACTGAACAGATGCAAATGTCTTTCCAGATGCAACTGTTCCAAAAATTGGGTATTTCTTAACAATCTGTTTTTTATTGTATATTATATAGATTTGCAAAATGCACATTAAAGTTTACTATTTTATTCAGCAGATACATATTGGATCTATCAAATGCTGGGCACTATTTGAGGTGCCTAGGATATATCTCTGTACAAGAGAGACATGATACCTTTCCTCTTGGAATTTATCATCTAGAGGAGAGAGAGACAACACAAGTGTAAATGAATAAATAATTATTTTGAATAATACAACTCATCAATATAATAAAACAGGATATGTGAAGGAGTATTACAAACACAAATGCTAGACTGACAGACCAAACCCTCCATAAAGTACCTCCATTCTTTCTTTATAGACATATCAAATTCATGATGAGAATAATTAATTCTTTAATTAAACAATTATTTATTGAACATGTACTCTATTACACTATTCTACACAATGAGAATACACATATCAACCAGAGAAGGTCCTCGCCATTATGGAATTTATATTCTAGTGGGCATGGTATAACTTCCCCTGGGTTCCATTAATACTTTGGTCAGTGTATCTGAAGATCTCCCCAAATAATGTGGTTTCTAGACCAGATAAACATATATAGAGAAATTTGGAGGTGACAGCCATCAGAACAGAACAATAAATGTGCTAAGATGTATCTCATATATACACACACACACACACACAAATGCACATGCAGTGGATTATAGAAATGTACACCTGAAACCTATATAATTTTACTAACCAATGTCAACCCAATAAATTTAATAAAGATTAAAAAAATCATTAGAATGCTGAAGTTGAATATTCCTGCTGTGTAAAGTCTGTATTTGTAAGCTAGTTGTGGTTTCTTACTATTTACAACACAAAAGAATAATCACAAAAAATATTGTCTTCCAAATTACAGTTAGTATAGAGCAGATAATCATTTGGAAAATGGTTTAATTGGGGCTAGGGGGAGTTGAACAAAAGGTTAATAGAGTCATCAGGCTGTTACTTTCAGAATACTGATTTTTTTAAATAGTAAAGCTCTACCAAGAAAAAAGACATCATAAACATAAAAATGAGTCGTCTTTTAACACTTGAACAAACTGCTATTGGATTTCATGGGGATGGTTTAAAAGCAATATCACAATAGCACCTATACTGAGAAATAAGTTGTTGTTTTTAAAGAAAGTTTATTATCTTCCTTTTAGAATGGCAGTTCAAAACATTGCACCATATTCTTGTCACCCTGCTGAGTCTCTACTATATGTAAAATCTTAAATGATCAAAGATATAGAACATAGCCTCTGCCAGAATTTCAGAATGATCAGTGACACAGAAGTCTAGGCAATGTAACAATGAACAAGTTAACCAAAACGTTACCCAGAAGTAATGTATTAATAGTGAAGTTAAGCAAGAGTGAGGAATTATTTGGAATCCTACCACCAGTAAATGAGTCATTATAGCTTTCATAATGTATCTTAGCATATTCAATAGTAAATTAATTCTCTAGAAATTCCCTCACAGAATTCAAATTTACTGGCCTGTACATGAAATTAATTTTTATCTGAAATTGCTTACTTTTTTGAGGATTGCTTTCAATCATATGACTATGTTTTCTTAACATGACACTGGATTATTTATTTAGTGATATTTCCATTTTTAGGTAGTTATTAACTGGCATTATGCACACATACGAGGTCAAACAATTAAGTTTACGAACTCAACCTAGAAAAAGTGCTCCATACCTCATTGCTAAATATCACTACAGTCACCTTTGAAGTACTCCCCTTGGGAAGTTATGCACCTTTGCCAGCGCCTAGTCCACCCTTCAAAGCAATTTGGAACTCTTTTTCTGGAATGACCATCAGAGTTGTTGTCGGATTACCCTTGATGTCCTCAATGTCATAAAAATGTCTTCCTTTCAATATTTCTTTTATCTTCGGGTAAAGGAAGAAGTGATTGGGGGCCAGATTAGGTGAGCAGGGAGAGTGTTCCAATCCAGTTATTTGTTGACTGGCTGAAAACTCCCTCACAGGCAGTGCCATGTGAGCTGGTGCATGGTTGTGATGCAAGAGCCATGAATTGGTGGTGAAAAGTTCAGGTCATCTAACTTTTTCACGCAGCCTTTCCAGCACTTCCAAGTAGTAAACTTGGTGAAATGTTTGTCCAGTTGGCGCAAATTCATAATGAATAATTACTCTAACATCAAAAAAGGTTAGCAACATCATTGCAACAAGTTTACAAACTTAATTGTCAGATCACGTAGTCAAGTGAAGGCATATAATGTATGTTGGTTTGTTGATGGAATGGAAGCTCCAGCTTAATGATATACCATGATACAATATGTAGGGAGAAATATTTTGTCTCCAGAATTTTTTAGCATTGCTGGCACATGGCAACAATAAAAAGCAGATCAATTTTAGTCAAATTTCTTATTGCTTACAAATTCCCTAAAAGGCATGTACCAGTTTATTGCCTATACTCAGGGATGACTGCCCCCATTGTTCTACTTTTTATATATGCAATTGTCCATTGACATCTTTTGCTTGATTGCGTCCCAGGTATCTCACTTACAATGTCTGTAAGTCTGCAACTGATAGCTATGGTGCCAAACCTCACCCACCTTATCTGTTCCTGATATTAGTAAATTATACCGCCATCCACTAGGCTCACACACACAAAAAAAAAATATTTAGAAGTAACTCCAGATTTTTATCTACTTCACCTCCACTACCCACATCTCTACAGTTATGAAGCCTTGCTGATTCTACCTCAGAAATAAATATCTAATCATCTACTTCTCTTCACTCTTATTGTACCCTAATCAGGATACTATGATCTCTTACCTGATGACTAACAGTCCCCTGTCTTGTTTCCTATTTCCACTTTTGATCACTCCAACCCACCCATCTTCATCACACTTCAAACATTGTGATATTTTTGAAATATGCAACTGTCCCAGCAACTTGGCTGCTCCATGTGCTATAATGTCTTCTCATTGCTCTTAGGATGAATTACAAAAGTACAAGGTTCTACAGGACCCATCCAGAACTCCCCATCACCACCCTTTACACTTCTTTTGTTGCTCGTCTTTAAAATTTCAGCATTATGAGGACAGGATTCTCTTATTCACTGCTGACTCCTCAGTGATTACAGGAGATTTCAGCATATAGTAAGCACTCAATAAATACTTTCCTTAAAAATGAATTAATTCCTTATCACACTTCCCATTGCTTCCTGTTGGAATGAACCTATGGAATTGCCATTCCTGTGATCCAAAAACAATGACAATTTCAAATGGTTGAATTTAATTATTCTATCCACTATAGACCTTTTTCAATTCCCCCGAAGACTTACTATCTTTCCTACTTAGACTCTCCACAAATCTTCCTACAGCCTTCAACTGTTCCAACTTTGGACAACCTCCATGCTTTTTTTTCTTGGCTAGATCTTACTCAACCTGTAGGTATCACCTAAATATCACTCCCTCCAGGCACTTGATGACTTATCTATCTAGATGAGGTCTTACTATATTTTTCTTTTAACACATAATAGTTTTGCTTACAATATGTGACATACTTGTTATTTGTTCACTGCTTCTATGAAGCATTATAAAGACAGGACTCCTCCTGATATTATTTCTCAATTTATCTCTAAAACCTGCAAGGTGTTTTCCAATATGTGCTCAATAACTATGAATTGAAGGAATTACTTAATGATGAGATATAGGTAGTATATGGAGAGAGATATTGGAATAGGAGATGTGTGTCCCTTTGTTTTTTTAAGTGTGAGAAATATATCTTTAACACTGTAGATAAACACAAATATAGAGAAAGAAATTAAAACACAGGAGAAGGGATAATTAAGGTCCTTGAGGAGAGAAGGATGGGATTCCAAGAGATTCAACAGATGCAGTCCTGTATATTCAACTACTAACTAGACATTTCCCATTGGATGGCCCATAAGCTCCTAAAGCTCAGCACACCTAAAATGTAATCTATGGCTTTTCCTTTCTCAAGCCAGAGGAATATCAAAGCAACAACAATGAAAGCCCTGCTCTCACTCCAGGATACCTACTCTCAGTGAATGGCACCACCATCCAACTGGTTGCCCAAGTCAGAAACCCTTAGCTCCCACATCCAATCTATCAGCAAGCCCTTTCAGATCTACTTACAAATTATCTGCCTCCTCCGCTCGATTCTGTGCTCAGTGGGGGGAAAAAAACAGGTTGATCTTTCCACGACTGGGTCCCCAGAACCTAGGACAGTGACTAGTATACAGGAAGCGCTGAATAAATATTTTTGAATAAATGAATGAATAAAAAATGTTACTACATTAATTAAGGAAAAGGTGGTTAAAGGAGGCTGAACAGAGCTGGCTTCTACAAACAGCAAGGCCGAACAGATCATATCCTACAGTTATATCAGTAAATAGTATCAACAAAACTGGTCCTTTGGGTAATTAAGTTGGTCATCTGAATGGTCAGTATGTATTCATTTTATTGACACATATATGTGATTAGAAAACTTCCAAATATTTCTGTATAAACCGTGTTGTGACAGATCTAGTGATGCCAACTAGAAATGGCCCTTCTTTGTAGTGACCTAATCAATTTATGTTTAATCTAAATCCAATTAGATTAATGGCATCATGATCTCCAGTTACTGAATTCAGTCACATTGAACATGGAAACATATCTCATGTCTCATCTCAATAAATAGATTATATCTCTGTAAGAAGTCAGTTCACCTCTTTGCAGACTCAATTTGTTCCTCCCCAAAATGGGAATGAATGCAATAAAAACAGCAACAACATTAACACCACCAACTGCAACAATTTTCTATTCAGACCACTCAGACAATTCTTGAAAATATATATTAAATTGTAAAGCATGGATTAGCATACATTTACACGAATCATCTTATAAGGAAAAGGCATACCTGTATTAAAAGCAAACATACCTATTTGTAACATCCAGCTCAGAGAAATACATTCATTTTCCCCTGGTGTTGTAGTGACAAATACAATAATGAAAAGGTCAGTTCAAGCTTCCACTGTACCATACGCATTGTTCATATATTTTATTTGGAGGAGTATGAATTTTTTTCCTTACATTTCTCTAATAAAAAAAAGTTGATCAAGCTTAGAAATATTGGCACCTTTAAGGTTTTTTTTTTCCATCTGAGTTTAATAAGGTCAATAGGTTTGTTTTGTTTGAGAGAAAGAAAAAGTGCCTAATACCAGAAATTCTAGCAGTCAGATTTTTAGAGTACTTTGCAAGATGCTTTTCATGAATTTCACAGAGTTCAATTTAACCTCCTGCTTGTAGAACCATTCAGTCTCTTTAAAAGTGCTCGCGTATTCATCAACTGCTAACGTCACAAGCCTACACTCCCACACCCCGTACCCCATCTTTCTTCTGAGGAACTCTAGGTTCTCAGAAGTGTTATAACAGTATTTAAGCCATAGTCACCAAACCGTTGTTGACTTCACAGGCTTGATTTCTGGTAGCCTGCCATATTCACCTTACACTTACTTACCCAACCTCACAGATGCCAAGGACTTTTCCATGCCTCCCACAGAATACAAGACATCAAAAAGTTGAAAATCTAGTACCATTCATGAACGTTATGTTCTCAACTGTGAGATGAAGGTAAGGATTACAACTTCAATGGGCAGCTAAGAGGAGTAATAATACTGTATGTATTCCATTGGGTTGCTGTGAGGATTAAGTGAGCAAAAAGCTCTTAGAACAGTGTCTGGCACATTGTCACTGCTAAATAGGAATGAGCTATTTCTATTTTTATACTATTTTACAGAGAGGAATCTGAGACTCTTACGCCTTAAGGAACTTCCTCAAGTCATATACCTTTTAAGTAGCAAATTTAGTACTATCATAATAGAAAAAGCTACGTTACCTTTATTACCACAGAGCTCTGGAACCTGAACAATCGGAACAATTTTGTTTTTCTGTAAGATGCTATTAGCAAAGAGTAATAGAATGAACATTGACCTGTATTGTTACATCCATAAATCTATAGTAGGGAATATTGTACATGCACTGTAGCATGTAATTTTCACAGCAGCCCAGTGCTTTAGAGACTCTTCTTATGCCCTTTGTACAAGTGAGATAACTGAGACACATAGAAGTTAAGTATCTCATCCAGGGTCTCAAAGGTACTAAGTGATAAAGCTAGGATTCTAACTCAGTTCTGTCTAATTCCGGGAATCGCACTTATCACAACTTTTGACAGAAGGCTCTATTGCCCTTGCCTATAATTTCTGGGGGTGGTTGCATTCCTGTGTCTCTCTCATGAATTCAAGAACTAGGGGCGGCCAGTTAGCTCAGGTGGTTACAGCACACTGCTCATAACACCAAGGTGGCTGGTTGGATTCCCACATGGGCCACGGAGCTGCACCCTCCGCAACTAGATTGAAAACATCTATTTGACTTGGAGTTGAAGGGTCCTGGAAAAACACACTTTTCCCCAATAAAATTTCAAAAAGAATAAACCTTATCTCCATCACTGATTGGATTATTTAAAAAAAATTCAAAAACAGGAGCGTGTCTTCAATAACAGCGCAGCCCATCCGTCTACAGCTCTTTACAGCTTCAAATTGCACCCATACTCAAGTACTCATTATCTACAGCTATTTATTGTATTGTATCACATACATATGTGATTTGTATTTGTATGTGTATACACATACTCACATAGCATGTGTATATATACACACATACATACATAAATATACACAGGAAAATGTGTTAGAAAAATTGTTGCGTGCACTCTATTATAAATGACTTCATTCATTTATATCTACACCTATGTATTCTATTAGCATGTGTTCTTCCACAAGTGTCCATCAAACAGTCCCAGAAATACTCACTAGGACCCAAAACCGTTAGGGAGTCATTCTGTCTGCGTGCATTGTGCCAGAAAGCATCCGAGTCTGACAGTGGAAGCCAGCCACCACATTTCATGGTGATGTTATTATACATTTATTGGGTTCTTGGAAAAGTCATGAAGCATTGTTGCAATAAAAAACATAGAAAAAAATACATCATGACTTTTCCGACAATCCAATATACGGACAGTGACGGTCTCTTCATCCGGCTCAAGAGATACAGGAAAGACAGCTAAGCGTGACATGCAGCATTCATGGATTAATTAGCCTCCACCACTATAGTCTTGATTTGAGGAATCTAAATGTCTGAAGCCTTGGGATGAAATTTCTATGTTCTTTGTTATCTGAAAACAGTGTGTCATTGCTGCAGTTAATTACCTAAAGAGCTCTGCACAGAATTCATGTAGCTGTGTCATGCTTTGCTTCTAATCTAGAACAATATAATTGTAACACATAAAAATAAGTCTTAATATTTACTCTAATGAGCTTGTTTCTCAGTGTTGCAAGTGACATAAGAAACTAATAGCAGGGTCGATATGTCTCTATGGTAATTATCACACACTTCTCCTATCTTCCTATATTCTTCTCCTCTTACATTTTAATGTGCTTCTCTGCTCCAGTCAATTCAATTTATCAGTAGGCAAGAGGCATGAAACCAGGCTGATATGCTGTGGATCTACTTACAAGTAAAGTGTAAAACTCAATTTTCAAGTTCAGTTTTCAATCAGATACACATGAGAAGAACAATAACTGCTTTGGGGGATACCATGATTTACAGAGGTATAAACGGAAATAAATACAAAAGAAAATATTAATGGGTGGTGTGTATTTTGCATTTGCATAATCTATGTGTTTCCTTCTTGTTTCTCCATTACAAACAGATTTTAGGGTTATCATCTGTGATACGATAACCTATAAATGATCATGGAAATATAAAATGTGAAGAGACCCTCCAGGGCAGTTGCTTTTAAACTAAGGTGTGATAAGTATTGGATTGTTTTGTACATCTGTAACTAATAATAATAAAAAAATAAATTTAAAATGAATAAATAAATACTACACTAGGGTGTGCATATCTGTGTGTAGAGGTCCATGAAGATTTTTTAAGGAGTACTTGGATGTAGCACATTCTAAAAGAATGTTTTTTCAGTTCCCTCACTTCTACATGTGATCTTTCTAAACTTGATCTGCCTGGAAACACCTTGAGTCAAAGCAAGTTATTTCTCATCTCTTTTCACAATGTTCCTCCCATTTTACAAAAGAAAGGCAGTGCTCTGAAGTTGGCCCTAACAAACCTGCATGGGCTATTTCCCTGGAGGAGAAACACCTCCAAGGGACCAGACATGGGCTCAATTTTGAACACTGTTGTAACTTTTGAGCATGTAAATCAAACTACCAGTGGGAGACACATTCTTTTCAATTCACGTGATTTCTAATTCTTTCCTATCAATCACATTGAAGGAAGACCTAAAGTAATCAACAGCTGACATATCTTTGACATGTGTCATGGTTCAAATAATTGTGAAATATTACTAAAATAAAACCCTATCCCATTTTATAATTGATGTATTAAAATAGGTTTCTAGGCCTAACACACACACACACACACACACACACACACACACACACATGCAAACACAGACACCCACACCTACACACACCTCCAAAATGTTTTCAATGGATGAATTCAACTACAGTACAAAGTAAAATTTATCCTTTTATCGAGGAGCATATAAACTCACTGAAAAACATGTTTCTTATCTAATGCATTTAAGAAATACATTTCTTCTGTTTTCTCAAAAACATTGGAATTATATATTATAAAAGAATATGCATTTTTTGGGGGGCTGGTCGAGTGGTGCATTGGTTAAGAGCTGGTTTGGGGATGCCAGCGGAGGGGTTTGGATCCCACATATGAAGGCCAATGAAACTGCCCTCTACAGCTAACAACAGCTCCACCTGGAGCTGGGCTGCTGTGAGTCCCCAGGATGGCATAGCTGCAGCCCCTGCTGCAGTGGGCTGCCATAGGCTACACGAAGTGGCAGGCAGCCAGCGTGAGCGGCTGGCAGGTGGTATGAGCTGCCAAGAGCGACAGTGAGTGGCCGTCCAGAGGACGGCGACCAATCTGCTTCATCCGAGAAGAGCGCAATGACGATACCAACATGGGCCAGTGAAGCAATGTCCTCCGCAACTAGACTGAAGAACAAAAAGACAGCAACTTGTCTGTTCCCCTTCCCGGATTCCCCAAAGCTATTCCCCTCCCCGAATTCCCCAATAAAATCTTTTTTAAAAAAAGAATATGCATTTTTAAAACTTCCTAACCAGTAAATTTAGGTGCACTTCTGTTCATATTGAAATACTGTAAATTCTATAAAAATATTAATATTGGCTTCATAATTTATTTAAATGTCTAACCACTATGTTGTATACCTGAAACTAATGTAATATTGAATGTTAACTGCAACTGAAAAACATCCAAAAATTAAAATTGAAATTTTAAAACATTAATATTTGAGGATTGACTTAAATCTCTAAAATTTAATAATTTACTTGTCAAAAGAAATATATTTCTTTTAAAAATTTTTTGTTTCATTACTTTGTTTAAATCAAACAAATTAATGCTTTAACAGTTAAAATATAATTTGTAAGATAAGTGACATAGCTTAGAGGAAAATACAACTTGGGGTAACAGAAGAATCCTGGCTATTGAAAAAGAATCTCACTAAAACTACAACTGGAGAATCTAAATATCAAATATTTTGAAATATAATTGTCCACAAACAAGTGGAAGAACAAAAGAGCATGTACTTAAATGCAATATGATCTAAGATATAATAATTTAATTTTCAAATTTAATAATTGAACCAAAAAATACATGAGAATATCTAATTCCACTAGGAAAATAAAAAAAGAATATTTTTATCACTCATGATGTTCTGAGTTAGCTTGAAGTGCTATACTAATAATTTTATTATCATTTCAAAATACAACAATTGTATGTAATCTCAACAAATTTTTTATTTAAAATAGCATTTTAAAGATTAAAGGTACATCATTTGTTGTGAGGCTAAGAACAGAGTGCATGGCAGAATATCATTTGCACTTTACATTCCATGAAGTTTACACTGTCATGATGCTCCCTAAGTATTTTTTTTTTTGAGTTTTACTGAAAAACAATTGATATACAACACTATAATTTAAGGTATACAGCACGATGGTTAGCTTATACATATATTATGAAATGAGTACCACAGTATAATTAGTTAACATTCATCACCTCATATAGATACAATTAAAAAAAATTTTCCTTGTGATAACAAATCTTAGGATCTTCCCTTTTACCAACTATCCTATAAATCATACAGCAGTGTTAATTATATTCATCACATGAAACATTAAACTACTAGTACTTATTTTTATGTGTATGTATTACATACCCATTCCTTCTTTATTTTATGACTGGAAGTTTGAAACTCCTCAACCCCCTTCACTCATTTCGCCAATATCGAACACACCACCTTTCTGACAACCACTATTCTGTTCTCTGTATCTGTGCGTACTGTTTTGTGTTGCCTGTTTATTTGTTTTGTCTTTTAACTTCCACATAAAAGTTAAATCATATGGTATTTGTCTTTCTCTGTGTGACTTATTTCACATAGCATAACACCCTACAGGTTCATCCATGCTGTTGAAAATGGTACGATTTCATTCTTCTTTATAGTGGAGTAGTACTCCATTGTATAAATGTACCACAGTTTCTTAATCCAGTCATCTACCGATGGGCATTTCGGTTGTTTCCAAGTGTTGGCTATTGTAAATAGTGCTGCAATAAACATAGGGGTGCATATATATATTTTCGAATTAACGTCTTGGATTCTGCTGGGTAGATACCCAAGAGTTGAATTGCTGGGTCATAAGGTAGTTCCATTTCCAGGTTTTTGAGATACCTCCATACTGATTTCCATAGTGGCTGCACCAATCTGCAATCCCACCAACAGTGCACCCGGGTTCCCTTTTCTCCACACCCTAGCCAGCACTTGTTGTTTGTTGATTTATTGATGATAGCCATTGTAACCAGAGTGAGGTGGCATCTCATTGTGGTTTTTATTTGCATTTCTTTGATGATTAGTGAGGTTCAACATTTTTTCATATGGCTGTTGGCCATCTGTATGTCCTCTTCAGAGAAAAGTCTCTTCATAATCTCTGCCCATTAATTTTATTGGGTTGTTTGTTTTTTGGTGTTGAGTTTCATGAGTGTTTTATAAATTTTGGATATTAACCCCTTATCAGATATATCATTGGCAAATATCTTCTACCATTCAGTAGGATGCCTTTTTTTTTAATTGATGATTTCCTTAGTTGTGAAAAAACTTTTAAGTTTGATGTAATCCCATATGATCATTTTTTCTTTTATTTCCCTTGCCTGAGGGGATATATCAGTAAAAGTATTACTCAGGATAATGTCTGCAAACTTACTCCCTATGTTTTTTTCTAGGAGATTTATGGTTTCAGGTCTTACATTTAAGTCTTTAATCCATTTTGAGTTTGTTCTCGTATATGGTGCAAGTAGGTGGTCTATTTTCATTTTTTTGCATGTGTCAGTCCAATTTTCCCAGCAACATTTATTAAACAGACTATCTTTACTCCAATGTAAATTCTTGCTTCCATTGTCATAGATTAAATGACCGTATATGGATGGGTTGATTGCTGGGCTCTCTATTCTGTTCCATTGGTCTATGTGTCTGTTTTTATGCCAGTACCATACTGTTTTGATTACTGTAGCCTTGTAGTATGTTTTGATGTCAGGGAGTGTGATGCCTCCCACTTTGTTCTCATTTCTCAAGATTGCCGTAGCTATTCGGGATCTTTTGTGGTTCCATATAAATTTGAGGATTCTATGTTCTATTTCTGAGAAAAATGTCCTTGGTAGTTTGATTAGAATTGCATTGAATCTATATATTGTGTCTTAGGTAGTATTGGCATTTTAACTATATTAATTCTTCCTATCCATGAACATGGTATGTATTTCCATTTATTTGTATCTTCTTTGATTTCTCTCTTCAGTGTCTCATAATTGTCTGAGTACAGGTCTTTTACTTCTTTAGTTAAATTGATTCCTAGATATTTTATTGTTTTTGAAGCAATTGTAAAAGGGATTGATTTCCTGATTTCTTCTTCTGATAGTTTATTATTGGTGTATACAAATGCAACTGATTTTTGAATATTAATTTTCTATCCTGCCACCTTACAAAATTCACTTATCAGTTCTAGCAGTTTTTTGGTGAAGTCTTTGGGATTCTCTATATATAGTATCATGTCATCTGCATATAATGACAATTTTACTTCTTCTTTTCCAATTTGGATGCCTTTTATTTCATTTACTTGTCTGATTGCTGTTGCTAGAACTTCCAGAAATATATTGAATGGCAGTGGTAAATGTGGGCAGCCTTGTCTTGTTCCTGATCTTAAGGGGAAAGCTTTTAGCCTTTCCCCATTGAGTACGATGTTTGCTGTGGACTTATCATATATGGCCTTTATTATGTAGAGATATGATGCCACTATTCGCACTTTGCCAAGAGTTTTTATCATAAATGGCTTCTGAATTTTGTCAAATGCTTTTTCTGCATCTATTGATATGATCATATGATTTTTATTTTTCATTTTGTTAATGTGATGTATTATGTTAATTGCTTTCCGGATATTGAACCAAACTTGCATACCAGGAATGAATCCCACTTGATCGTGGTGTAGGATTTTTTTAATGAGATGCTTAATTTGGTTTGCTAGCATTTTGTTGAGAATTTTTGCATCTATGTTCATTAGGGATATCGGCCTGTACTTTTCCTTTTTTATAATATCTTTGTCTGACTTAGGAATCAGGATGATAGTGGCTTCATAGAAAGAGTTTGGGAGCCTTCCCTCCTTCTGTATTTTTTGGAATAGTTTGAGAGAATAGGTATTCATTCTTTTTTTAATGTTTTATAAAATTCACCTGTGAAGCCATCTGGCCAGGGCTTTTGTTTGTTGGAAGATTGTTGATTACTGATTCAATTTCGTTGGCAGTAGTCAGTCTGTTCAGAGTTTCTGTTTCTTTTTGGTTCAGAGTTGGTAGATTGTATGCTTCTAGAAATTTATCCATTTCTTCCAGATTGTCGAATTTGTTAGCATATAGTTTCTCATAGTATTTTCTTAAACTTTTCTGTATTTCTGTGGTATCTGTTGTCACTTCTCCTCTTTCACTTCTGATTTTATTAATTTGGGTCCTCTCTTTTCACTCGTGAATCTGGCTAAGGGTTTGTATTCTTTAGTTCTAACTGGTTGTTTTTTATGGTTTCCCTATCCTTCTTTAGGTCCTTGCTAAATTCCTTAAACATTCTCATCATCAGTGTTCTAAACTCTGTCTCTGAAAGGTTGGATCCCTCTGTTTCATTTAGTTCCATTTCTAGAGTTTTCTTCTGATCTTTTACTTGGGACATGTTTCTTTGTTTCTTTATTCTGACTGTCATTCTGTGAATGCTTCGATGTATTAGATAGATCACCAAGAAAGAAGAGAGAGAAAAAAAAGAGGTGGGAGGGGTCTCTCCATCCTCTTTAATCTGCAGACCACTTGTTCAGCAATAGAGAGTCTCTGGGCGACTCAGCACCAGCTATTGAGGGATAGGGTTTAACGTGTTATGCGCCGGCCTCCCTCTCAGGCTTGCAGTGAGCTTTCCGCAATTAGCTGCTGTGTGCTCTGGAACCGTGCTCAATACAAAAAAAAAAAAAAAAATCTTCACAGGTTGTTGCAGGTTGTCCATTGCTGCAGAAAAACACTGTGGCCTGTGGAGATGTGGGCCAGACTCCAGTGGATCAGGTTCCCTCTGGCAACACAGCTCTAGGTGAGTGGGGCAGGCCTCCAAGGCACCACTTGATGTGGTCAGTGGCCCCCACCAAATCAGAACAGCATGCACTATGCACCAGCAACCACCACAAACAAACTCGCCAGGAAAACCTCGATTGGATCACGCAGGTGCAGAGCTCCTGGCCCCACACCCTCAGGAAAACTCCCCATCTCAGCCTGTCCCATTCAACTGCCCGCAGATCAGGCTAAGCAGCCCAACAGCCAATCCCCAGCCTGGCAACTCTGCACAAACAGTGCGGAGAGCAGGGACCTAAGTCAGCTCGTGCACTTCTGAATCTCAGTGAACAGACTGATGGAGCTGGAGGGCACCGCCCGGTGTTTCCCTGGCAGCGTAGCACAAGCAGGGTGGAGGGTGGGGACCCAAGGCTCCTTGCACACTCCTGCATCTCAGTGAACAGCCCGATGGAACTGGAGGGCACCCGCCAGGCGTTTCCCTGGCAACACAGCACAAGCAGGGCGAGGGTGGGAATCCAAGGCTGCATTCACATAGACGCAGGCACTCCTGCGCCAATTTCACCAGACCAATAGGATGCCAGATCTGACCCTCTGTGGGAGTGCTGAACCCTGAAAAAATGGCACCCTCCTGTACACCGCTCGTGTGCAAACTCCACACCAGGAGAACAATGGTCCCCAAACCTCCAGCTTCTGCACCAAAGGTGTGCAATTCAGTCCGTCCCCGCAGGCTCCTGGGTCCGGCTCACACAGCCACTCCCTCCACCAGGAACCAGGTAAGAGCTCACTGGCGAGCAAGCCCAGGCGCCGCCCCCACTGAATCTCCAGCCGCTCTTAGCCTCACTGAGCTGAGCAAAGAGAGTCCTCACTAATTTCTACTGCCAGCTATTGTGGAACTCCTCTTCCTGGCAAAGCAACTCTGGAGTGGTGAGCTTGGGGTGCGGCCGGAGGGTCTCTCCCCCAACCAGAGAAGACTCTCCACAGCTGGGGCATCCTTCACGGGATTCGCCCTCTCTTGTCTGGGCCCCTCCTACCAGACTTGACGTGGCCTCCTCTTTAGGTCCTTCATTTAGAGGTTCTGTTCATCTAGCGTTCAGGGGACTTCCGAGGTTAAATGTTGTATAAATTATTTAGAATTTTGATGTGATATTGGGCAGTTGGGAAAGCATCCATCTATTTGGCAATCTTACTGGAACTCCCTGTAGTATTTTCTTATAATCCTTTGTATTTCTGTGGTGTCAGTTGTCACTTGTCCACTTTCATTTCTAATTTTATTTACTTGGGTTGTCTCTCTTTTTTTATTGGTGTGTTTGGTTAAAGTGTATCAATTTTGTTTATCTTTTCAAGGAACCAGCTCTTGGTTTCATTTACCTTTCGTATAGTTTTTTATACTCTATTTTCTTTATTCATGCTCTGATTTTTTTTTTTTTTAAAGATTTTATTGGGGAATTGGTGGAGGGGAACAGCGTTGGGGAATCGGGGAAGGGGAACAGACAAGTTGCCGTCTTCTTGTTCTTCAGTTTTAGTTGCGGAGGATGTTGCTTCACTGTTGGTATCGTCATTGCGCTCTTCCCAGATGAGGCAGATCAGTCGCTGGCCTCTGGATGTCGCTCATCGCAGCTATTGGCAGCTCACGCTTGGCTGCCAGCCGCTCACGCTGGCTGCGGGCCACTCACTGCAGCCTATGGCAGCCCACTGCAGCAGGGGCTGCAGCCAACACCATCACCGGGGCTCGCACAGCCCAGCTCCAGGTGGAGCTGTTGTTAGCTGTAGAGGGCAGTGTCACTGGCCCTCATGTGGGATCCGAACCGGGGCCGCTGGCATGCCAAAACCAGCGCTTAACCAATGCGCCACTCGGCCGGCCCATCATGCTCTGATTTTTATATCCTTCCTTCTACTCACTGTGGGCTTTGTTTGCTGTTCTTTTTCTAGTTCCTTTATGTGTAGGGTTAGATTGTTTACTTGAGATTTTTCTTCTTTCTTGAGGTAGTCCTGTATTGCTGGCTTTCTCTTATTAGACTGCTTTGGCTGTCCAATTGATGTTGAGTCATGTTCTTACTTTTATTTGTCTCAAGGTATCTTTTGATTTCTTCCTTGATCTCATTGTTAATCCTTTCATTGTTTAGAATCATGTTAATTAGCCACAATGTCTTCGAGTGTTTTCAGGTTTTTTCCTTTAAATTGATTTTTAGTTTCATGCCGACAAGGATAGGTATTCAATTTTCTTTGATATTTGGTAGAATTCACCAGTGAAGATGTCTGCTCCTTGATTTCTGTTTGTCAGTAGGAATTTGACTACTTATTCAATCTTCTCAGTAGTAATTCTAATCAGATTCTCTATTCCTTCTTTGTGGAGTCTTGAGAGATTGTGTGTGATTCTATGTATTAGGTGAAAGAGCTAACTCCCCCATTCTTGAGGGAATGTCCTTGTGTAGGAGATGAAGCCTACTGTTTTGACTTGCTCTAACCCTTGGTTGTCTCTCAAACCTTTGTGAATGTCTAAACAGCCTTTGTTGAGGGTGTGCAGTGACGTGTCAGTACTCCATAGGGAAGGATCTTAGTCAGCACCTATTTTCAGGCTGATTAGAAGCCAGACCCTCAGGTGGTAGCTTTAAAGGATGAAAATATATACAGTCCTGTGGGAACACAATTATAAATTCTGATGGCCTCCAGACCAAGCTACCAGGAAGCCTTCCTGTGGTGATAGTTGGGATCAACAGGGCTCTGGATGGGTGCATAAGCTTTTTTCTGGAGATATTGGCGAGCTGTATGGAGGTCAACAGAGAGCACAAAGGGGGCATCCTACAGCTATGATTCCTGGGAGCACCATCGTACCCCATAGATATGTGACCAACCTAAAGCCTGCCCCTTAGGCGGAAGTTCCAGGACAAGTAAAGAGGCCTTTTCCCCAGAAAGGCCAGAGGTATTTTTCAGTCTGCTATCTGTATAGTATCTTGGGACAGGTAACATTCCAGGAATTGTCTCATTGATTGTTTCAGTCCCATGAGGCCCAGAAACACAAGTTTTAGTAGGGTCACAGGTGCATGTGGAGGCAGATCATGCCCACCAGCCTGCAAGGCCATAGGAGTATGCGAGCCCAGGGTGTGCCCACTGGCACTAGCAAGGTAGAGGGAGAGCATAAAAATGTCACCTGTTAGTGCCAGCTCTAGCAAAGTGAAATGAGAGAGCAAAATGGCACATGTCAGTGCCTCTGTACCCTGAGAGAGCCAACAGGTCCTTGCCTTCTGGCAGGTACTTTTTTTTTTGTTTTAAGATTTTTTTTATTGGGGAATTGGGGGAGGGGAACAACGTTGGAGAATCAGGGAAGGGGAACAGACAAGTTGCTGTCTTTTTGTAATTCAGTCTAGTTGCAGAGGACGTTGCTTCACTGGCCCATATTGGTATCGTCATTGCGCTCTTCCCAGATGAGGCAGATCAGTTGCTGGCCTTTGGATGGTCGCTCATCGCGGCTGTTGGCAACTCCCTGTAGCCTATGGAAGCCCACTGCAGCAGGGGTTCGCAGCCCAGCTCCAGGTGGAGCTGTTGATAGCTGTAGAGGGCAGTGTCACTGGCCCTCATATGTGGGATCCGACCTGGGGCTGCTGGCATCCCAAGCCAGCTCTTAACCAGTGCACCACTGGGCCGGATGTGGCAAGTCCTTTTAAGATTAGCAAATAAATCTCCTTCACATATGGTCCAAGCATTTTTCAAACTGCTGCTTTGGTGCTGTTTCCTGGGGCAGGTGCCTCAGAATGTTAGCCTTTTATGAATAGAATCTCAGTTAACTACAGCCTCTTAGGTTTTCTGGATTTCAATGACATTCATTTTCAAAGACAGACATTTGGAGGGGCTCATCTCTCTAGTTCAAGTCCCAAGGATTGCGGTTCATGAAGTGGACTACAAACGCCTAGATCCTCTGGGAGAAACTCTATTTTGGTGAGATCCCTTGTGATGTGAGTTTCAATGCCAGGGGTAGGGTTTTTGGTGAGACTGTGTCTCTCCTATCCATTTTTTTTTTAAATATGCACTAAGTACCTGAGACTACAAATCTTGAAGTTGTTGTGAGTGTTGAGCAAGTGAATACTCATAAAGACCTTAACCCAGTTCCTGATACACATTAAATGCTTGATAAACATCAACTACCCATCTTGATGTTGCCAATTTTGCCTTTATTTTGGAACAGCTGTTCAGCTACTTTTCAGGTCTTTTTCAGAGGGAATTATATTATATATAGCTGTAGATTTGGTAGGTGTGGGGGAAGGCAGTGAGTTCTGAATCTTCCTACACTACCATTTCGAACCCTTTAGACCAAGAAATACATTTCTAAAATATATTAATTTTATGTTTTTAATTTTTATTCAAATGTATTTTTTATGTTGATCAATTGTATACTATTAAATATGTGTAACGACAACTCAATCCTGAATAATTTTTTAACCCATAAGAATTTATGGTCCCAGGAAATGTTTAAATGAACATTTTAAAGTATATACATATTTTTATGCCAAAGAAATATGATCTGATGTTCCATAAAAGACTAAAGCATAAAATATATTGCACAAGTATAAAATACTGTAGAAATGGCTGTAGAGTTACAAGACAAAAAGGAATAATCTTAAATTTCTCACAGTTATAATACGAATTGTACATGTACTTTTTCATGGATAATGGTGTGTATCCAATTGTTTTAGTAGATAGATAGTATTAGATAAATTTGAAAGGATGATGAAATATTTTTATTTTTAAAATTCAATATTTTTAATATGCTCTAACGTACAGTCTGTGATCATTTAAACATATAGTGAACATTTTAGCTTTTAATTTATGTTTGTGAGGGGGAAAGTATATTAAAAGTTTTTTATGGTCTATGAAAGCAAAAATAGTTTGATGAACACTGTTCTAACATAACAATCGTGAAATAATGTTCACAGTGGAAAACTTCCTTAAAATGAAATCTTACCAGGAATCTCAATATATAAAACAGATGCGATTGGAATAGCTGTGCACCCCCTTTTCATCCCACTACACTCTAAATCTAGCAGTAGCCCTTGAAGTATCTTCTTTGTGTCTCCTGGAAAACGGTTTACAAATCACTGATCTACTACAGCCTCCTATTTTATAGTTGAGAAGTTGTGGCTCAGAGCCAGTGAATAACTGAACTGTGCTCAAACCCAAGTTATGTAACTTCAAGGCTAAAATATACCACAGACAATCACGAGATACTATTCTGCTGCCTTGGTTCAGCCTAGCCTTCAATAAATCATTGAAAACTGAGTATGTACTATATAATCCCTTTGTCCTGTGTTTTGAAAACACATTGATTTAAATACATCATGGTGAAAGCTTGCATCACAGTTTTCCTCTTCTTCTTAAGGGGTTTAGGCAATTGAAAGAATAGAGTAAAACTTTAGTACTGCATAATGCAAGGGAAAAACAAATTTGATAATATCAAATGTGTAATTTTTATAAAATGATTAAATAAATCAAGTTTTATTACTATTTAATCTGAGAAATGGTAAAAACTAGAGCACAAAAGAGAAAAATAAGTGTACACAGTACTTGGATCCAGTTTCAGGGCTCTGTCGCATGACCCAAAATCATTTCTAGTATACAAAAATTAATTACAAGACCCAGAGGTAATAGGGAGAATGAATGTAGCTCTAATCTCTTGAGACTGGTGTTTGCAAAGCTTGGTTACCTATGAATATACCTACATAGATATAAACTGCATACATAATTTATTTTAAATAAATGAATTTAAAGACAGGGCATGTGTTTCATCTATATGAAGACATGTGACTATTTGACATTTTCATGT
This sequence comes from Aselliscus stoliczkanus, assembly GCA_033961575.1. Taxonomy (NCBI): domain Eukaryota; kingdom Metazoa; phylum Chordata; class Mammalia; order Chiroptera; family Hipposideridae; genus Aselliscus; species Aselliscus stoliczkanus. Next base: position 26,405,646 of record CM066737.1, read on the forward strand.
CTTCATTGTTCAACAAGTCACATTACTGTCTTATTGAGTAAACTTTCATTTTTTTGTGGAAGAAAATTTTAAAACAAACACTCCTCTTGCACCTACATTCTATCACAGTGTGATCCTTAGCTTAATGCTGTGAACAGAATTATACCATGTCATATGTTTTTCATTTATTATACCAGTCAGTACTAACTTGAAATATTAAACTGTATCTACACAATAAACCATGAAGTTATAGGTTACTTGGATCAGTAATGACAGATAAATTAGATAATTTCTTTTCGTGCATAGATTGTCCATGGCTAATTGCATATGTACATATCCAATATGTCCTAGCCTTGATATCAGCATTTCCTGTGTCTGCACTTACTTCTCGGACCTCTGCCACTACTTTCCTTCGTGCACACTCTGGCTCATTGGCCTCACTGCTCTTCAGTTCTTCCAACCCACTAGGCACACTCCAGCTTCACAGCCTTTGCACTGGCGGTTCTCTTTGCCTGGAATACATTTCCCCCAGATATGCATGAGTCACTCTTTTACATTTCAAAAGTATCTTTCGCAAAAACCTCTTTACCAATCAGGTCTTCCCTTACCATTATCCTGTTTTCTTCTTCTTTGGGGTTTATTACCACCAAACATGTTACTTAATTTCTATGCTTCATATTGTGTTATTCTCTGTCCTTCAAATACGAGGTATGATCAAAAGATATGGTGAGGGCCGGCCGAGTGACACATTGGTTAACAGCTGCCTTGGGACAGCAGCGGCCCTGGTTCGGATCCCATATATGAGGGCCAGTGACACTGCCCTCTACAGATAATAACAGCTCCACCTGGAGCTGGGCTGCGAGCCCCGGCGACGGTGTAGGCTGCAGCCCCTGCTGAGGTGGGCTGCCATAGGCTACAGTAAGTGGCCGGCATCCAGCGTGAGCGGCCAGCAGCCGCAGTGAGCAACCATCCAGAGTCCGGCAACAGATCTGCCTCATCCGGGAAGAGCGCAATGATGATACTAACATGGGCCAGTGAAGCAATGTCCTCCGCAACTAGACTGAAGAACAAAAAGACAGCAACTTGTCTGTTCCCCTTCCCTGATTCCCTAATGCTGTTCCCCTCCTCTAGTTCCCCAATAAAATCTTCTTAAAAAGATATGGTGAATGTTTAAATTCAAAAAATGTACTACAGTAAAAGACACATTGCCATTATTCCACCTCAAGATACCCTGTGTTGCTTCAAACATACTTATCCCATCATTCTTGCCACTTTCTGAAGCAATTCTGCAAGTCCTCTTTCAGGAGTGTCTTCACATCATCCTCCATCATGGCAATGAACTGTGTCACACATGGCTTCTAGTATATGGCAACTTCTGTCAAAAATATTATTGTTGATATCCTACAGTTACAACAAGAAGTGGATCAAGGGGTACGTGTCATTATAGTGTTTGTCTCATCCACCTTATTCACCAATCTGGCACCATGTGACTTCTGGCTCTTCCCCAAAGTCAAAATAATTCAGGACATTGGGCTGGCCGAGTGGCGCGGTGGTTAAGCGCTGTCCTGGGAAGCCAGCGGCCCTGGTTCGGGTCCCACATATGAGGACCAGTGACACTGCCCTCAAAAAAAAAAAAGATTCAGGACATTGAGGCAGCCACAACAGTACAACTAAAGACACTCGTGAAAGAGGACTTCCAACTGCTTGAGAAGGTGGCAAGAACAAGGGGCAAGTGTGTTTGAAGTGTGAGAAGTGGGTAGGTATTTTGATGGGAATTAATGGCAATGTGTCTTTTACTGTAATAATTAGCTTCTATTTAAACAGTCACATTATTTTATGATCATACCTCAAATAACCTCAACAAAGGAAGGCAGGTTTTTTTGGTCTCAAGGAATAAATGAATCTCAATTTCATATATGATTTAAATTATTTTAACTTTTTATATTAAAAGATATAGTAATATATGACCATGGGACCACCTACTTATGGACGATATTAGTTTAAGAAATAATAACCTAGGAAGAAGATTAACAGTAATTGCACATACAGAGGAATTTTTTAATGGTTATTTCATATAAACAAGGGGAACTTACTTCAATGACTGCAGACAATTCAGCACAGCTGGATCAAACTCAGTGTAAAATAAGACTCAAAAGGGAATTCTGCCTGCATGATCTTTACTATGACTAACTGAATTTTATCATGTTGGTTCTTACTGGCCTTCAGAACCAGGAATAAGTCTAATGCTAATAGACACTCTATCTCCTTTACAAGTAAAACTTGAATATGGCAGACAATAGAGAACTCGTGTTTTAAAATGTACGGTGCATTATCAGCTTAGTAGCAGCATTTACATTCAATTCACAAAACCACTTTAGGTTAAGGCAGCATAAAAAAGAAAGCTGTCAAAACCAATGCTGAGAAGCAATCTAAATTAAATTTTACTTGAGGCTCCACATTCTAAGGTGGCTATATGAAGTTTAATAAGCTAACTATATTGTTTATTAATGCAACATCATATAGAGTGTTACTTATAAATACGCTAAACTTCATTAGAATTCTTTCTCATCCCTTTTTATTTCTCATTAGTGATCTAAATTTGGGGACACTAAAGATATATATGAGTAAGAGAAAAATAGCAAACTACATTGACCCTTATAATTAGGCTCACGTATTTTTTCCTACAGTACATTCTGAAAAGAACAGCGAAGTATAACTTGCTTTGAAAATGTTAGCCTGCCTTAAAACAAATCAAGAGCTCTTCCATATGTGGATAAGGTCATACCAGCAGATAGAGAATGAAAACCAGAGTCAAGTAGGAAAATTGTAACATTGAGATAAAATCATTTCTTTCGATGAAGACTAGTAGCTGCTCTCAGGAATATATTGTATTTCCAATTGGAGGAAGGACTACTGTTCTAATAATACTAACACATGGCCAACAGATCCTCGGATAAAAACTATTATGTCAGACAGGGAGCTGTCAAATGAAAGGACAAAACTTGACCTGTGTGAAAAGACCAATCACATAATATGCACCAATAAACCTAGATTCAAGTAACTTAGCTGCAACTGAGTGTGAGGAGGAAAAAGTTGAAATGAAGCCAAAAGCTATATTCACATGAACAATTACTCAGTGCCCTACCATGTGCATAGTGCTGTGGTTGCTTTTGGTAAGCAGCTATACAAGGTTAGACAATTATGTTAGCGAACTCATCCTAGAAAAAGTGCTCCATACCTCATTGCTGAATATCACTATGGTCACCTTTGAAGTACTCCCCTTGGGAAGCTATGCACTGACGCCAGCGCCTAGTCCACCCTTCAAAGCAATTTTGGAACTCTTTTTCTGGAATGGCCATCAAAGCTGTCATCATATTACCCTTGATGTCCCGAATGTCATCCAAATGTCTTCCTTTCCATGTCTCCTTTATCTTTGGGTAGAGAAAGAAGTCAGTGGGGCCAGATCAACTGAGTAGGAGGGTGTTCCAATACAGTTATTTGTTTACTGTCTAAAAACTCCCTCATAGACAGTGCTGTGTGAGCTGATGCATTGTCTTGATGCAAGAGTGATGAACTGTTAGTGAAAAGTTCTGTCGTCTAGCTTTTCCACGCAGCCTTTTCAGCACTTCCAAATAGTAAACTTGGTTAACAGTTTGTCCGCTTGGTACAAATAGTGAATAATCCCTTTGATATCAACAAAGGTTAGCAACATCATTGCAACAAGTTCGCAAACATCATTGTCTGACCTTATATTTGTTGCGCTGACACCTTCTCATTCCTATGTGGGAGTTTCTGTATTACTTTGCAATTTCCCAGAATTGGATTCCAGTTTTCCCTGCATCCATTCTTTCTCTTTTCTTTTTTTTTTTTTCTTTTCATAAAGGGCAGTGTCACTGGCCCTCATATGTGGGATCCAAACTGGGGCCACTGGCGTCCGAAGCCAGCGCTTAACCACCGTGCCACTCAGAGGGCCCCATTCTCTCCTCTTTTAATCTTTCTCCTTTTTTTAGTTATTCTTCTGAATTGCAAATATGACCTTGCGTATACCCTGCTTTTACCTTCCAATGACTCTGCCTACAAATATAAGCTTCTGATGCCCAGGATTTTCACTTTTGATCTCAACTATCTCCAGAAACTGGAAAAGCGTTTGCATTCAATAGGCATTGGACAACAACTCATTGAGTGAATAAACTGATTTGTTGTCATGGTAATAAAGTGTCTTTCACATGGCAGGATAATGTCTTTCATAATCTAGCCCTAAACCAACTTTCAAAGCTCTTTTCCCATAATCTCTTCTATCAATTACTTTCTATGCTCCAACTTGCTCTCACCATAGCAAAAACTCACTGTATTCCTAGAGGCCGCCCACAATTTCTTGCCATATGGCTCTTTCCAACATGGCCACTGACTTCATCGAGACAGCAAGAACCAACTATAATGAGTTGGTTAACAAGATGAGTTCTTACGTGATGTGATATTATCATGGGACTAAAATCCATCACCTTTGTCAAGTTCTGTTGGTTAGAGGCAAGTAACACATTCTGCCCAAGGAGAGGGAATTATTGAAAATGCACAAATACCAGGGGGCAGGGTCGAGGCCACACTAGAATTTTTTCATCGCTGTGATTGCAGCTGGGAGGATGGTGGTGACATTTATTATGATGAGGAAGAAGACGGAGTTAACAGTGGGACTAGAAATGGTCAATTTAAATACCAAGAGTTCCCCAAGGGCATGTTATACCTGAAGAGCCCTTCAGGCATCCATTTATAGATATAGAGAATGAGACATACAAATGTGAAATTTGGAACAGAATTTCAGACTGGAGAAATAAACTAAGAAGGTTGTCAACATATATTGGCAGGGGTGTATGAGAGTAGGAGAGATCACAGAGGTAGAGGAAGCCAGTGTACAAAGAAATTTCAATATTTAAGGCCACTGAAAATAAGTATTCATAAAATTTATGTTGAGGGTGCAAAAAATGTATACACATTTTAAGAGACGTTATCTATGCTCAAGCAATGGTTCAGTATAATCAGAAGTGTCTGGATGCTGATGATGTTAACCACTTTGAGCACCTCTTGTAATGGGAGAAGTCAAATGTGACTTGTATTCATCTTTTCTTATTGGTATATGTTGAGTATTACAACTAATACAGTTTTTGTCATTCTTAAAATGTTTATACATTTTTTGGTCACCCTCTGCATTTATTCAGTATCTATTATGTATCCAGCATTTTGTTAGATGCTGTCCAGCCTATGTGTCTTGAGCTCCAATGAGAGACCTGAGCTGGGATAATGAATAGACTATGAACTATGTCTTGGTCATCATTGTGTCTAAAAATATAGAATAATTATTTGCATGTAGTAGATGTTAAAATGACTATGAACTAAAGAATTAACCACATTTGCTTATTATGAACACACACACACACACACACACACACACACACACACACACATTACTAACATTTGTAGATTAGTCCAAGGAATAGGAAGCTTAGTGTTCTCAATTGTGTTTCTTCCTCATCCTATTTAATATATTTAAATAGACTTTTTCAACATTATGGAGCTAACCTTTCCAATTTAAGCAAATCACAGAATTCACATTATATGGAATAAAACCAACAGTGCTGTAAAATCAATAAAACAACTCACTATAGCAAACGTTAAAAATATCACTTCCAATACTGGCTTTGTCCAAACATAATTCTTTCTTGTTTTCTATAACTTGTATGGTGGTAAAATTCAATATGTAATTAGAAATTGAAAGTTATACAGTCTGGAGGACATTTTTGTTACTTAACTGAAAAAAGGATGTAAGTTACTGGGCAACAACTGCCTAGAAGTTAAAAAATGAAGAACTTAAAAAGATTCTTGGTTAGGTCTTTCACTGTAAATATTTCTTAAGTCAATACATATACTCAAGAAAATTCACTTAAAAATAATACTAGAGGGCCGGCCGAGTGGCACGGTGCTTAAGTGCCGCCTTGGGAAGTCAGCAGCCCCGGTTCGGGTCCTACATATGAGGGACAGTGACACTGCCCTCAGAAAAATAAAATAAAATAAAAAAATAATGCTAGATATGTAAAAAATAAATAAAAGAGGCAGCTAAGTTAGAACACTGCTTTAGTTCACTGTGTTTTCTTTACATAGTTGAAAAATAGGTTGATAATTTGTATATCTCAGAAAAATGTGAAGGAAAGTTGACTACAACATACAAAAATAAGTTAATTCCTGAGGTACAGAGATTTAGAGGAGGGAAGTAAAGCTTACAGATCGAAAACTCACAAGTAAGTGAAAGAATAAGCCTCAAAAGATGAACATACACTGCTTTTTCTGCATTGAAGTATCGAGGTTTGAGGGAATCCTGCTAAAATGCAGTGTGACCATATGTAAACAGATGTGGCATAAAAATGAAATATTGTATTTGACAACTTTTGGAGAATAAGAACTAAGTTTGAAGGCCTTCATGAAACTATTAGTTGATATATACCCCTATAATAATGTTTCTCCCATCAAATGCAATACAATCTATATGCAAAAAGTAAAATCACTCTTTCAGGCTCATAATGCTTTATCCAGCACTTTGCAGTGTTTTCCATCAAATTGAATAGAAAAATTATATTCTTCTTTCTATATAGAACATCTGGTTGGCTGGAGTGTTCATGCCAAAGATGTGAACCACCATGAAATCCATTCTTCCTCTCTATACTTTAGGGACAATTTTATCGCTTTTCTCCTCCTAAAGATGGTCACTTTCTTAGAATCCATTGTTTTACCCTCTCTTCATCAAGAAAAATATCAGTTAACTTTTTTTAGAGTCATTCTTTTCCACAAAGAAATAACAGTTGAATTCATTTATGAGAACTACAGCGTTGGTGCCAAGATAGAGAGTAGAGAATAGTAAAGCCAAGCTAAGATACAGATCATGAGAATGACTGCCCAAATTCACAACCCATAATTCAAAAATGTCAATCACAACCTAACATGGAATTTGTAGTTACCTCCGAATACCTAAACTTTATATTATGATTATTAATTAATGTTCCAGAAGGCCACACTGATTGAAATTCTGCAAAAGAGGTGGATGAACTGATAGATACAAATAGACTTGTAGAGAGAATTTTGTTATGATTTTAGAATATTCACAACTCTAGAGAAAAGAATATGCCCTCTGATAAATTTTTAAAAAGTACATCGTAGTATTTAATTTAGAAACTATACTCTTGTGTTGGGTACTAGAAATGAGCTCACAATGACCAGTCACTTGGAGAGCCTTTCTTCAAAAAGAAAATGAATGGAAAAGTGTGATGCATCTTCAATGCACTAAAAGATCTGATTATGATTATTGCAGCCTGCCTGGTTAGAAAACTAAGACATGAAAACAGATATTATATATAAAGCAGAATATGATCAGGCACTTTGAAAAATATCATCACAAGATAGCCTGCCTACCTCCCTGCACCTTTCCATAAAGATAGATCATTTCTGGGCCGGACTAGTGGCACGTTGGTTAAAAGCTGGCTTCGGACGCCAGCAGCACCAGTTTGGATCGACCTATGAGAGCCAGTGACACTGCCCTCTTCAGCTAAGATGGTGAACAACAGCTCGACCTGGAGCTGGGCTGCTGTGAGTCCCCGGGGAAGGCATAGCTGCAGCCCCTGCTGCAGTGGGCCGCCATAGGCTACAGTGAGAGGCCAGCAGCCAGCGTAAGTGGCCAGCAGCCAGTGTGAGCTGCCAAAAGCCGCAGTGAGTGGCCGTCCAGAGGCCGGAACAGATCTGCCTTACCCAGGAAGAGCACAATGATGATACCAACATGGGCCAGTGAAGCAATGTCCTCCACAAATAGACTGAAGAACAAAAGGACAGCAACTTTTCTGGTCCCCTTCCCCAGTTCCTTAACGCTGCTCCCCTGCCCAAATTCCCCAATAAAATGTTTTTTTTTTTAAAAAAAATCATTACATCAATATTATGACTACTCTATGTATCCCTACTTAGCCCCCAAAACATGGCTGGTTAGCCAATGATTCCTCAAGGGAGGAACAACCTAAGACAGGCTCAGTCACATGGGAGCATAGGAGGAATCAGGGAGTTGAGGAAAAAGGGCATAGACTCCTTATTTCAGGTTGACAGCCTGCATGTGAAATGACCTATTGATGTGATAATATCTGTCCTCAATGCATTATCAGTATGTTCCCTCACAGGAAGTTTCCCTCTCTTAGGAGGTGCATGACAATAACATCATGGGACCTTTGGTAATGGCAGCCTGCAGACATGGGTCCTTTGGCTGGGAGCTAAATTCTCTGGTATGAGACTCATAGACCTCGGAAGATACATTAATCTTTTCTTATGTGTGAAACAATGAAAGGAGCAGTCAGGCTCCTCTTTGGGGCTCAGTCCATGAGGCTGGAGTCCTCTGGCACCAACTGCATTTTTGTCTTATCTGTGTCTCTCTCTTTCTTAACCTTTCACCATCCGACTCCACTCCCACTGCTGTGTCCTGCTGGATGCGACAGAGAAGGACTCTAGGAAAGGCTTTGAGAAGACAGGAAAGTGAGGTATTATAGTTTTATGAATGAAGATGTTGAGCACATCTTCAAGAAAGAATTACTCTTTGGGTGGGGGATTCATAAGATGTATAGAAATGGGAGCAACAGCCTTTCAGAGGAAGAGAACTTTGCATGCAAAGGTAGCAAGGTAGAAATGAATGTATCCCAAATGATTCAATATTGTTAAGAGCATAAAGGATGGATAATGGGAAATAATAGAAGACGAAGGCTGCACAGGAAGTTTGAAGTTGAATTATACTTTAAATCAAGTTTCTACTCTTTCATAGATGAGTGATTGTGGATAATTTATTTAATTAATCTGAGCTACAGTTTCCCCATCTTTGAAATTGGGCCAGTAGGACTTCTTTGATATGAACACAAAGAACACATATGATGTTCCTGGCATATTTCTTGCACAAAATAAACAGTGAATAAGGTGATACTCATTTCTTTAGCTTTCTGTATGGAAACAATACTGTCTCTAGTTATAATTTATACAGATACAACCTACTCTGCATAATATATGTAGTTCTGAAAATTTCTGTGCATGTAGACAAATTTTTTAACTAATGTTACATTTAAATGTGTTCCTGTGGATATTTGATGAAATCATATAGATAAAACCTTTGAAAAGAGAATTATTTCACTCCTACTTCCTCAATTTTCCCCATTTCATAAATCCAGATTTTCAAACACCATGTTTTCTGAACTAGGAGTATAGCTGTATGAACTTGCCTAAATGAAATTTAACCTTGGAGAGATGTATGCAACTCCAATCTCACAGTCTAGAATTTGCCTACTTATCAGAGATATGTGATCAAAACTTATCAGGTCAGTTTGTAGTCATGGATGGGGATACTTTGTTGACTATCATCAGAGAGCTGTAAAAGATGTGGGACCATCTGAATTTCTATAAATCCATACTTGGCAGGATATAGGACAAGTTAGCAGACATGCCATAATATGTGTTCAGTTTTTTCTTGTAATAAAAAAGTGAATTTTGACATTTGCCTACTCGAAAAACTTGGGCAAAAGAACCTAATATTCTGCCTGGGATTTAGTTTGGAAAATCATGTTGAAAACATGACTAATGTGTCCCTTAGACTACCTCTGGAAAGAAGGGTTAAAAAAATATCCAAAAGACAGTTTCTGAAACTCTGTCAAGTTGAAACATGGAGGCAACACAGCAAGAGTTATATTAGAACCACCAATTAACTCTGATAATTAAACATGGCAGCAATGAACTCTGATCCTGTTTGCAACTTGCCTTTCTTGACCCCAAAAGCATTGGGTGAGGGAAGGGTGAAGAAATGAGATCAACTTGGTATTTAATTAGCTGAGAGAATGAAAGAGAAATGTGGGTTTCAGGAAAATTGGTGCTACAATGACACCTCCAATTGTACCTTGTGAGAAAAAATTCAAATAAAGGAGATTTCAGTGCTCAGTTCATGTGACTCCGAGAAATCAGAAGCATCTGAACTATGGAGATAATTAATATATTTGTTTGAAAGAAGGAGAGTTTGCAAAACATAGCCTCCAATTGAAATTGAGGTGGTATATCAGAAAATACAGTGCATGGCTTAAATTCAAATAATGCAGAGGATTAGAGTGTTTTGAATTTTAGAAATACCAGTCTGACTTTTAAATTAGATGTATGATGGATGGATGGATGGATGGATGGATGGATGGATGGATGGATGGATACATAGATACAGATAGAAAAATACACATATAGATATGTAGAGATAACGCTTTACCATTATGTCGCATAATACTATTCACAATGCACTTTCACAGCTATTATCCTCTATGATATCTTGTTATTTTACGCAAGGTGGGAAAAACATAGAAAGTGTATTGGTACCTTCATTTTTCAAATGAGAAAAATAAAGTTCCAAGAAAGTGAATAACCTTACAAAAGTTACATAGCTAAGTTGTATCTATATCCCAGTTACACTGCTGTGAAGCAAACCACAACTATTTTATTACACTTTACATATTCCGTAATTAAGGAATTTGGGCAGGTCTCAGTTGGATGAGCCTTCTGTGTCTCATGGCCATTGACCAAGGTGAATTAGCGGTAGTCAGCTGGTGGAAGGGATAGCCTGTAGAGTCCAAGAGTGCTTTACTCATGTGTGACACCTTAGGAGAGATAAGTGGAAAAAGTTGGGAATGAGCCAAGACTTTTGACCAAAGTGTCTATATTCAGTCCCTCCAATATGGTGGTCTCAGGAAAATCACACTTCCGATACTGTTATTGGCTTCCCCCCCAAAAAAGTGTCTGAAGAGAACTAGGCAAAAAATGGGTAAACTTTTCTGACCTAACCTTGGAAGTCACAGAGCATCTCTTCTGCTGTATTTCTAACAATTAAAAGGGAAGTCACATGCCTGCCCAGTTTGAAAGAGAGGGAAATTAGAATCCACCTCTTAATTGAAGTATGTCAAAGTCAAATTGTAAAAGAGAAATTTGGGGGGTTTTCTTTAGAAAATAATAGTGTATTGTAAGTGCCAAGACAAAATTGAAGTTCTCAGGATTCATAGGCTTTCCTGGTTCCTAAATCTCTATGCTTCATACATATGCAAGTGTGTAACCACAGACATATGCAGAGATATAGATAGTGACAAACATAGACACACTCATTATAAATGAACATATAACCTCTACAAGGGTAGCACATTGCCTGCTTTTTTTAGTTTCTTTTTGTCATCTTTGTATTTCCTTGGAAATTAGCATGGCAAATACTCAATATATATTTATGAAAAGACTGGATGAATGAGTGCTTGAATATTGAATGTAGGGAAAGTATTGATAGTATATCATTTCAATTTTCAATAAAAAAAAGATACAGGAATTCTTATGCTAATCAATTTAATTATAGCAACTTTTAGTTGCATTTTAGAAATTAGTTTCACTAATCTTGACTGAAAATTGCCATGCAATAATAAACAAATAAATTGCAATCCTACAAAGTGGAAAATGATTTAATGACTAGGTATACAAAGGGTCCAAGGATTAAATCTAGATAGAGGTTCATTTACAAGGTGGAAATTTGATGAATATCCTCTATGACCTTGTAGAAATGGGTGTGTCACAGTTTTTCCTCAAAGTTACATTTTATCCATCTTTACAATGAAGTCCCCTCTGGGAATTCCTGGAATTGTCACAACACACTTTTTCTTTATTTTTGGTTTCTGTGTTATGATTTCATAATAAATACTTTGCTTTGTAAAGATTTTAAAGTCATCTCCTAAACCAGATGAGACATACCTGTAAGATAGCCCAGCTTACTTCATGTGGAAAATAGGAATATATATCCTATATTCACTTCTAAGTATTATTTTCCTTGACTGAAAAATATCCCATTTTTAAACTAAATATAAATGATGGACTGGAGGCAATACTGAAACAATTTGCAATAAGCGCATGTGTGATTATAGCAATTTATTTTAGGGGAGAATTTGTCATTTGTGGCGAAAAGGGTGTTTTCTGGGATGAATAATTAAACTTAGCCTACACCCATAATGGATTTCTCATATCCAAGAACAAACATGTCAGTTTCACAAGTGAGCAATGATCATATCTTTCAAGTGCACTAAGAAAGCTCCCTTTCAAAAAGGCATAACACAGACAATGAATATGCTTTCTGATGAATTTGCTACCAATAGGGTCTTTTACACTTATAATTCATCTAGATGAAGCAACATTGAGTCAAACACTTTGGTCACAACTCATTTTGACCTTTGATTTACAGTAATCCATTTTGAAGAGGAATGAAAATTTTGGTTTATGAAACTTTTCCAACACTGAAAACATTGGATTCTATGATCTCAAATTTCTGAGCTTTGAATAATTTTTAATATCCAGAGGGGATATCATTTGGGAGGAGAGCTTATTTAGCATTCATGGTCTCCAGCCTCAGTTTTCCCAGATAGGGAAACGAGTTCAAAGAGAAGTGACATTTTAAGAGTATACAACTCGACCGTACCACAAATAGAATCCGTGTACACTGCAAATTCATACTGGGCTTCTCCCAAGTCTGATTAAACTGCAATAATCATTTGAAACCTGTGAAAATGTCTTCTTTAAATAGTGATCTCAGTCATGATAATACTGATTTCAGACATCACATATTTAAAATGAGAAAACACTGTATTGCAAAATATGATACATTTCGTATTTTGTCAGTTTGGTATTTGTTGTTTGTTTTTTTCTTTTAAGTTTGGGTTAAAATTGTGACCTAAGATTGTAATAGCATTCTTTTCTGTTTACGCTGTACTGTAGAAGCATGAATGTCAGTAAGCTAGGTTGCATGAGGGAGAGGAACAGCTGGCAAATAGGACACATGACAAGAATTAATGAACTGGACCAGACCAGAGGAAATTCATCAAGGAGAATGATTATTTATGAGGCAACTTCCAAGTGCTCTTTATTTACTAGTAGTAAATAGCTATAAGGTAAGTCACCTCAGTGTGGGCAGGAGATAAAAATATTTCCCTTTCAATTGAACCTACTCAAATATTTATTCATCCAAATTTAAGTTTATATCTCACATACACATTGAAATGAGGCTACTGTAGATCTTCATAAAAACACTGTTATAAACAACTTTGTGTTTTTCTGATTACAAAAGTTATAGATGTATATTATATTACTAAAAATATAAATACAAAGTGTGATTGAAAAATATGGTGAATGTTTAAATAAAAAAATTTATTACAGCAAAAGACATTGGATGAATACCCCTCATAATACTCACATTCACATTGAACACACTTATCCCATCATTCTTGCTACTTTCTGAAGCAGTTCTGGAAGTCCTCTTTCGTGACTGTATTTAGTTGCTCTGTTGTAGCTGCCTCCATGTCCTGAATCGATTCAAAACGTTTACCTTTCACCATCATTTTGATTTTGGGGAAGAGCCAGAGGTCACACAGTGCCAGATCCAGTGAAGAACGCAGATGAGGACACACTGTAATGTTCTTATTGGACAGAAATTGCTGTCCAAGAAGTGATGTGTGACACAGAGCATTGTCATGATGGAGAATGAAGTAAAGACACTCATGAAAGAGGACTTCCAGAACTGCTTCAGAAAGTGGCAAGAATGATGGGATAAGTGTGTTCAAAGTGATGGGAAGTCTTTTGAGGTGGATTCATGGCAATGTGTCTTTTACTGTAATACATTTTGTATTTAAACATTTACCATAGTTTTTGAGCACATCTCATATAGTTACAATAACAGATAAAATTTAGTTGGTAAAACTCAATAATATTTTGGAAACTTTATTTCTAGTTTTTTTACTTACATGCATATACCTATACATATACATTTATATTTATTTAAAATTTCATAGCCTGCTGGTTTTGGCCTAACATTATATAATGAGTATTTTTCAGGTTATTGAGAATTCTTTCTAAATAATATTGTGATGACTATGAAAAAGACCATAATGGGCTGGCCGAATGGCGTGGTGGTTAAGCGCTGGCTTGTGAAGCCAGTGGCCCCGGTTCGGGTGCCACATCTGAGGGCCAGTGACACTGCCCTCAAAAAAACAAAACGAAAAACAAAAACAAACACACACACACACACACACACACACACACACACACACAAAGACCATAATACAGATATGACAGGTTCTTCAAACATTCTTTTGTTGAATATCTAAGTAAATTCTAAATTTGCTATTATGAACAATGTTGCAGTAAAGATTTTGGTAGACTGATTATTCTTCAGGACGGGTTCTTAGATATTGAATTATCTGACCAAATGCTATAAATAATTTGAGGTTTTTCACACATATGGCCAATTTGTTTTTCACAAATTGCTGAGGGTGTTTGTGAGGTTTCTAACTGGTCTTAGCTTTGTCATTCTGACCGCAAACTCAGCAATTAAGGTAATTTGCTTGCGTTTTCAGTATGTTTCCACTTAGATTAAAAACTTGTGGGCTAAAGAGCCAGGTTTAAGCCATAGGCATGGTTAAATGCATCATTTTTTTCAGTAATAACTTTAATATTTTAGATTGATGATTCTTTTTTTCTAAAAGGTACGCACAATGCATTAAGAATCATTAAGAATCATTGAATTTCAAAGGATGCTGCACAAATCAAGCCTATCTTTATTTTTATTTTTTTTTTGAGGGCAGTGTCACTGGCCCTCATATGTGGGACCCGAACCGGAATTGCTGGCTTCCCAAGCCAGCGCTTAACCACCGCGCCACTCAGCCAGCCCTATTTTTCTTTTTTTAAAGATTTGTTTTACTGGGGAATTGGGGGAGGGGAACAGCATTGGGGAATCAGGGAAGGGGAACAGACAAGTTGATGTCCTTTTGTTCTTCAGTCTAGTTGTGGAGGACATCGCTTCACTGGCCCATGTTGGTATTATCATTGTGCTCTTCCTGGTTGAGGGAGTCATTCCCTGGCCATTGGATGACCACTCACTGTGGCTCATAGCATCTCACGAAAGCTCACTCCCACTGCCGATCGGCCCCACTGCAGCCTACGCCATTGCTGGCAACTCACAACAGCCCAGCTCCAGGTTCAGCTGTTGTTCACCAGCTTAGCTGTAGAGGGTGCAGCGTCACTGGACCTCTATGTGGGATCTGAACCAGGCCCTGTTGCTTAGAGCTGCTGTCCCAAGCCAACTCCTAATGAATGCACCACTTGGCCGGCCCCCAAATCAAGCATATCTTAAAGGAATGAATTCATATGGGAAGTATCATGCTTTTCTCTCTTCTTGTTAATGAATCATAATTTAGTACTTCGTGTTCAAATACAGAAGACTGGTCCAAGTACTAAATTTAGGTTTCAGCTTGACATCCTCAAATTTTACTGAATGACTGCGCTAATTATACCTTGTTCTAAAACTGATTTTATCAAAACATGAGTAGGAGGCTTCTTTCTACCACACTTTGAATCTCCTCATATGCATAAGAACTTCCAGAAGCATGATTAAATCTAGAATTTCTGCTGCTATACTATATGAATTTCTCCAAATTTTCTTCCTCTAGAACCAGACACTTCATCCGATCTTACTTGCTAAAACCTAATTACAGCCATTAATTTGTCTTTCCTAAGGGTTGTTTCAACTACAAAAGTAAAAAAGAGGGCCAGCCATGTGGCTCAGTTGGTTAAAAGTGCGAGCTCTGAGCAACAGAGCTGCTGGTTTGATTCCCACATCGGCCAGTGAGCTGCACCTGAGCTGAGATGCTGCTACGCTGCCAACAGGTGGCAGGATGGATGACTCAGCTGGTGAGAGCGTGTGCACCTAACAAGAAGGTTGCCCATTCCACATCTGCATGGGATGGTGGACCGCGCTCAACATCCCCACAACTAAGATTGAACATGGCACCTTGAGCTGAGCAACCTTGAAGTTGCAAACAGGTGGTGGAATGGCTGAGTGTGCAAAAAGTTTACCGGTTGAACTCCCACATGGGATGGTGGGCTACGATCCCCACAACTAATATTGAAAGACAACAACTTGCCTTGGAGCTGATGGGTCCTCCAAAAACACCATGTTTCCATTCCTCAATTCCCCAACACTGTTCCCCTCCCGAAGTCCCCAATAAAAATATATATATAAAAAAAGGAATACGTATTCAATATGCATGAGACAATCTCTCACATACTACCTCATCCTTAAAACTCCCCTGGTCTGTCAGAATGGCTATCATCAATAAATCAAGAAATAATAAGTGTTGGTGAGGATGTGGAGAAAAGGGAACCCTCCTGCACTGTAGGTGGGATTGCAAATTGATGCAGCTACTATGGAAAAACAGCATGGAGGTACCCCAAAATTTGAAAATGGAACTACCTTATGACCCCACAATCCCACTCCTGGGTATCTATCCAAAAGAAATCCAAAACACTAATTCAAAATTATATGTGCTCCCCTATGTTTATTGCAACACTATTCACAATAGCCAAGATATGGAAACAACCAAAATGTCCATTGATACACAACTGGATAAAGAAACTGTAGTATTTATAGAATGGAATATTACTCTGCCATAAAAAAGGAATGAAATCTTACCATTTACAACTACGTGGATGGACTTAGAGAATATTATGCTAAGTGAAATAAGTCAGACTGAGAAAGACAAATACCATATGATCTCAATTATATGTGGAATCTATAGAACAGAATAAACGAGCAAACAAAACTCAGAGACACAGAAAAAAAAAATGATGATCACTAAATGAAAGGAGGATGGGGATGGGTGAGAAGGTGAAAGGATTAGAAAGTACAAATTAGTAGTCACAATATAGTCACAGGGATATCAAATATGGTATGGGAAATATAATCAATAATGTTATAAAGATTATGTTGGGTGCAGAATGGGCACTGGACTTATCAGGGGGATAACTTCATAGATGGTAGATGCCTCACAACTGTGCTATACACATGAATGTAAAGTAGAATACTACTGAATGTCAACTATAATTAAATATATATATATATATATATATATATCAAATATATATGTATATAGTTACAGAATGTAAAGCACAGCATAGGAAATATAGTCAATGGTATTTTAACGGCTGTATATGATGTTAGAAGGGTAATAGACTGGGAGAGGGGCGATCACTTTATGAGTACAAATGTCTAACTATTACATTGCTTTGTACACCTGAAACAAATTTTTTTTGAAACGTACTCCCCTGGAAAGTAAAGAATGATTAGCACTTTTATCAGAGGAAGAGAATGAGGGCTTGAGATTTGGAACTAGCCTCTCCAAAGACACTCAGATAACAGCAGAATGTGTCTGACTCTCCAAGCTGCTTTAGATGCACAACTCCAAGATGTCTTTAAGTTCCTAACAGTAATTTTTCTTCTCTACTCTGAAGTCATGTTCCTTTGGGGGTCTCTGAAGCAGAAATAGAGTGATTACATTCACACCATGCATTTCTCCATTGTCTGCGGCTAACACTCAAAGTCAGCCTTTCCCAAATGGAGTTCCTGTCATCTGACTATTGTGTCATGCCTCGGTGGGACTTGAAAACTCATAAGTAGAGTGGTCAGAACACAACACTGAAATAGAGAATAGAGTGGGATTCCTAGCATTTACCTTGCATATTTTTTCCAGAACTAGTCTTGTTAAGAAAATGGGGAAAAAGGGAAAAAAATACACCTTCATTTTTTTCTTTCACACATGAATTCAGCTCATGGACAGAGCTGAATCTGTGTGTTGCAAGAAATCCTAATTTCAGTTATTGTGCACTCGATGCATATTATAAAAATTGTTCCTATTCTTTGACAAATATGAACTCACATGAGGATAGGCACAGGCATTCACACTATGCCAAGAAGAAAACTACTTCTAACCATGATAATATTATAGAATTATCATCTTAGAGACAGAAGAAGTTCCACTATCATTGGAGATCTGGAACATATATATCATAAATTCGGTTCTTTCCTTCTTCTGTCTCCTTTTTATCCTTCATCCACATTTCTGTGTTCTGCAAATAGTAAGCACCTACTATATACAGTGACCACCTATATGGCAAATATATAGCAAGCAGGCCCTGTGCCAGGTGTTGAGAACTGGGAAAGGCCTATATGACAATACATTTACCATGTCAAAGTTTCATGGGAACAATGACAACTGATTTGTTTACTACTTGAAAGATTATAACTAACAAAAGTATCTAATGTTGAAAACCATAAGCAGGAGGGATTATTATGCTCACTGTACTGATAAAGAAACTGAAGTTTAGAGACGTTTAATCAGTTGCCCTAGGTGACACAGCAAGTAAGGGGTGGAGTCAGATTAGAACACTGGTTGTCTGATTTCAATGTCTGTAGTGAATTATGTACCAACCATGACCTTGATTTCCCTTCCTACCATAATATGTTTTGATTTTACTTATTCAGGTAATTTAGCAGACATCAGAGTTTAGGCACAGAACATTAGATTTGGAAAACCAACAACCCTTAAGGAAAGATTATATTAGTGTTTTTAATCACAATACACAAAGAAATTAAATGACTTATTAGACACAAATAAGTGAAATAAAGAATAACAAGTGGAATAAAGTAATTTAATTCAATTGAACAAACATTTATGATCTCCTATGGGCAAAATACCATTGGGAATCTAAAGATTAAAAAAGCATGGGCCCCCGTGTCCTGGTGTTTCGAGTCTAATTGGGGAGTCAGAGATATATAAATTATTCCAGTAATAAAGCCAATGATTGTAAATGCTGTAATAGAGGTTGAGAAAACATGCTGTGAGATTTGCAGAAATAGAGATATTTGGTCTCCACAGGGATAATTGAGTTATACTCTTTGAAGGGCATTGGATTTAACACAGATTTTAAAGAAAATAAATATTGTTTGAATAAAATGGAGGAAGGCATTAAGTGAAGGGTGAATAGTTTGAGCAAAGGTTGAGCACAGTGGTTTGAAAACTCTTTTGATCCAATGTCACCACTCTGTGGATGGTTAAAGATGGCAGAATGACCTAACATCTTTATATCATTTCCGCATAATGACTACATTAAAATGATGATGGAAATTCCACCATATTAGTAGGCAAGAAACACTAACAAATACATTGCAGATGGAAAGCATTGAAGGATGAGGTCTGGTAAAGCAGAGAAGGAGAAGCTGAAGCATAGAAACCCATGCACATAAAGATCTCATCCAGTAGAACCACCGAGAGGGTCATGCCTCCAATATCAAGGTCAAGAGTAGGAAGACCAGGGAATTAATGGTAAACATGCCAATTGATCAATCCAACATTCTCTTACTTTCTCCTTAAAGTATGATATTCACACCAGCCAAGCACCTACCCACTGGGCAAAAAAGTGAGGGCTCTCTCTAAATAAATTAAATGGCCCTAGAGCAAACTTCTCTTTGCTCTGGTAGTAAGGCATCTCCTAGTGTAATAACCTGGTATTCATCAAGCCTTGCCCAAGTGCAGAAAGAAACAAGCACAGGTTTAAAAATAGTGAAGTTAAGTTAAAGTCTGCATAAGAGTTAGACTCCTAACATTACGCCCCTATGTGGCTCCCAGAATGCCTACAGACAAGTGTGCAATTCACAGGCAACTTAACAACTTTCTGTGACATAGGCATGCCATTAAGTCTCCCCAAAACTTATTTTGCAGATCTTTAAAGTGGGAAGGAGAATCGATAACCTGCTTATTTATTGAAGCAACTTGATTAAATATTAGTGCAACTAATATTTATTGAGAATGTATTATATGCCACTGTGACATGGAGGAGTGGGGTGGGGGTATCAGGATACGTAGATTCTGAATCCCTGAGCATTACAACTCCTATATATATTTCAAGGAAGTGATGTTGCACAGAATAAAATACAACATATGCTTTTTGGCTCTCGGAGTAGCACCATGGCAGTCAGCAAGAATAAGCACCTTATGAAAGGCGGCAAGAAAGGAGCCAAGAAAAAAGTGGTTGACCCATTTTCTAAGAAATATTGGTATGATGTGAAAGCACCAACTATGTTCAATATAAGAAATATTGGGAAAAAAACTAGTCATGAGAACTCAAGGAACCAAAATTGCATCTGATGGTTTCCAGGGCCATGTTTCAAAAGTGAGCCTAGCTGATCTGCATTTAGAAAACTCAAGTTAATTTCTGAGGATGTTCAGGGCATAAACTGCTTGACTAATTTCCATGGCCTGGAACTTACCCGTGACAAAATGTGCTCCATGGTCAGAAAATGGCAGATCATGATTGAAGCTCATGTGGATGTCAAGACTACCGATGGTTATTTGCTTCATCTATTGTGTTGATTTTACTAAAAAATGCAACAATCAGATTTGAAAGACCTCTTATCCTCAGCATCAACAGGTCCACCAAAACCAGAAGAAGATGATAGAAATCATGATCTGAGAGGTGCAGACAAATGACTTGAAAGAAGTAATCCATAAATTGACTACAGATAGCATTGGAAAAGACATAGAAAAGGCTTGCCAATCTAGTTATCTGCTCCATGATGTCTTTGTTAGAAAAGTCAAATGCCGAAGAAGCCCAAGTTTGAATTGGGAAAACATGGAGCTTCATGGTGAAGGTAGCAGTTCTGGTAAAGCTACTGAGGATGAGACAGGTTCTAAAGTTGAATGAGCTGATGGATATGAGACCCCAGTCAAAGAATCTGTTTAAAATTCAGACTTTTCACGGTGACAAACAAAACCCATGGGTGATGTTTAAAAAAAAAATTCAAAATATGAATAATTAAGGAATATTTTAAACTGACAATTTTCGTAAAAGTCCAGACATGATTCTATCTAAACAAGGATCCGAGGATGGTCATCATGCTTGGTGTAGGATTTAATGGAGAAAGAAGATGACACATGGTACGGATAAAAATCAGAGATAGAAATATGCTAAGTGAATTTGGAAATTAGTCTGAATGGAACAAAGGTTTCAGAAGTAAAACAAAAAGATTGGGAATCAGTTTTAAAAGGTAAGTTAGGGAAGGTGAGCCCATTATTTATTGAAATGAAACCCAAACACAAATATTTTGCCTACACTAACACGAAGATTGATAGCAGCAGAGTAGGGTTTCTGAGGATCCTGTTAATAAGTAGGTTTGAGCAGCCTTTGAAGATTGGATGGTCAATTCATACCAATAATGTAGTCTCTTATGTTTGAGTACATTCTCCTACACTATATCGTTTACCCATTTGTATTAATATTGAGGATCATTTTCAGAATGTTAGTAATAGCTAGCATGTACCAAGTGTGTTAACCAACTTGGCCCTCAAAAGAGTTTTCTCCCCGACCACTGCTGTGACAGAGACCCTGCAACATGCCTCCTAGAGTGGGTACCATTGAGCCACAGGCTCACCAGGCACTACCTTCTCTCTCATTCATGCTCTTGAGCTATGCATTGCATCTTGCCTGTCTGCCATTTGCAGGAATTTACTGATAGAGCTTTTCTAAGCTCGTGGCTCTTTGATTTGATACTATGAATTAGTTTCTAGGTCTCTCACCTGACTTCACCAAGGGCATTGCAGTGATTTTTCCCCATTCTCCCATGATCAGAAGTTGTGGCCAGCTCCACATCTGCCCCACCCCCAGTTTCTACCCTTAGTCAAGGTAAAGCCGTACTTCCTCCAATTATACAAAAAGGACATTCAGACCCCGACTACTTTCTCACTTAACGGTAGTCCCTCCTACCATTAGGTAGATGCTTTATGCAAGCTATTGGAAGTCATCCTCACAACACTTATGTGACACCAATATTATCACTTCCATTTTCCAGATGAGGAAATTAAAGTTCAGACAGAAGAGTTTATCACTGGCCCAGTCATAGAATGAGGAAGAAACAGGATGCCGAGTGAGGTCTGCCATAATCCAAAGCTGGACTCTTTCCAGTTCACCACACTGCCTTTACCTTTTGAGTTTTCTTCACTATGCAAGCTCTTCAGAGTTCAAAGTGACTGATCATGTTGTCTTGCCCTTAGTCACTTCAACGACCTATCCTGAGATAGGATTTCCAATAGGCTCCCTATTTAGTTGCTCCCTTCTGGTCATGATCCACTGTCCTAAGGGTGACACTGCATCTTCCATTTTGAGATTTAAACCTCTATTATAATTTGATTGAACAGTGTAGCTTAGCCTCAGAGTTTTTGAACATTTATAATCTTTTGTTTGTTTCCCTTTCCTCCTGCCAAACTGTATCTGTTTACTATGCATACCAGTTTCTTACTCCAGATCATATGTATAGCAGGCTCCATGACCCTGTTTCCTCAAGGAAACATCCATGACACTGACTTGAAAGAAGTTTTTTTTTTAAAAAAAGATTTTATTGGGGAATCGGGGGAGGGGAACAGCGTTGGGGAATCGGGGAAGGGGAACAGACAAGTTGCTGTCCTTTTGTTCTTCGGTCTAGTTGCGGAGGACGTTGCTTCACTGGCCCATGTTGGTATCATCTTTGTGCTCTTCCCGGATGAGGCAGATTGGTCTCCGGCCTCTGGATGGTCGCTCAGGCTCTTGGCAGCACACACTGGCTGCTAGCCGCTCACACTGTCTGCCAGCCACTCATTGTAGCCTATGGCAGCCCACTGCAGCAGGGGCTGCAGCTGACACCGTCGCTGGGGCTCGCACAGCCCAGCTCCAGGTGGAGCTGTTGTTAGCTGTAGAGGGCAGTGTCACTGGCCCGCATATGTGGGATCCGAACCGGGGCCACTGGCGCCCCAAGCCAGATCTCAACCAATGCGCCACTCGGCCGGCCCGAAAGAAGTTCTTACATATGCAAAAGATCTACTCCTATCCCTGAAACATACCAGCCTCTGGGAAGAGTCTTTTTCCTGGAATTGCCTAACTAACTTTCCCTTTGCTTCGTTGTGCCTCTCCTTACCTGCCTAAAAAATCTCTTGCCCAAGGTAGGAATGGGGAGATGGCCTTTGGACAGGAATCCACCATCCATCCAGAATGCCGCCATTTTGAATAAACCTGCTTTTCTTTCCACCAACCTCATCTCTCAAGTGTTGGCTTTCATGCAGCAAGAAGCCGGATCTTAAGCCTGATAACAATATGACAATATGCATATATATAGTTATAGATATAACTATAGTTATCAGCTCTATATATTATAAATTCCATGAAACAATATATATTGACATTGCAAAAATAGAAATCAAATAAAAAAAAAAAAAAAAAAGCAATTGCACTTGGTAACACCAGTGTGGCTTATCTAAGGTATAGAATGGTAATTTGGGTCTATGAGTAAATAGAGAATATTCTAATGTAAGCATCATTCCCTATAATGTTCCCTTGGTTGCTGGCTTGGGAATCCATGCAAAGGGAAGCAAACAAATAACATACATGGAGCTACACAGCATTAAAGACAAAATGTGCTATCAACAAAGACTGCACATTTTAAAGCAGGGTGAAGGAGGCAATTTTCTTTAAAAGCTAATAATTTGCTACTAACTACTAAGGGAAGAAGCTGTTCTTTTGTTCGTCCATCTTCATTGCCAATCTATCTAAAATTGCAAGTCCTTAAATAAAGTTAAAAAGAAAGGAATTCAGAAACATCCTTGGAATTCAAATTGAAAAGATAGCTCAGAATGTGTATAATGATTTTTGTCCTGAAAGGTCATCCTATAATTTTTATTTGAATTGAAAAGAAGGAGCCAGTCTGTTGAGGGCCCTCCACTGGGGTGAAGTCTCTGGAAAATTTGCCATAAATCATAGCACCCAGCAAAACCTGTTTCAGAAAGTCAAGGCAAGACACCATCAAAAATAAGGCAGGTTGAGGGCCAGCCAAGAGGCTCAGTTGGTTAAGAGCTCACTCAAGAGTGCGAGCTGAGCTCTGAGCAATAGCAGTTCCATGCCCAGCCCGAACTGAGCTGGCAGGGTGGCTCAGCTGAAAAAAAAAATAAGGCAAATTGAATACATATTTCTGAATAACCCTTATATACAATGAAGGGGGAAAAGAAAGAAAAATGGAAGGAAAAAGAAATCAAACTGTCTAACCAACCATGGCTTACAAGCTAGACTTCCTCTTGCTTGTAAAACAAGAACAAGGGTTTTGTACATTATTTTAGTTGATAATAATATTTTATGAGAGAAATATAAATCAAAACAATCTGATGATGTAGTTAAGAGGAAGAAAATAGCATTGTGGCTCATCTTGTTTATTACAGACAACATGAAACAAGGTTTCAATCTGAAGAAGGCATTTTATGAGGAACATAGTTATTTAAAAGTACACTTGATAGTAAAGGCTGGCTATATCAAGCATTGTTTGAAGAGCACAGCACCTGTTTGAAATCTAATTTAAACCCACTGAATTTGGTTTGATATTATTAAAGTGTACAAAATCTGATTTATAAATATTACATATGATTCATGTCTTTGGGTTAGTGGTAGAGTTGTTTATTTTTACTGAGTTTTTACAATATACCATATTGTTTCTGAAATTGTATTTTCCCATGAATGTTATAAAATAAATTTTCATAATAGCATATGAAATCTCATCAAAGGAAAATATACCTTTCTCAAAAGTATTAAATATTGCTCCCAAAAAGTACAGTTTACCAATTAATGCTATGGTGGGTTTTTGTTTTCCATTGTTTACCGTTTAAAATTTAACATTCAGCAGAACATTTCTCTACGTAATACAATATAAACTTTCCTCCTTTAAATATAGATTCAACTTGAATATATTATCAATGACAGATATGAAACCTGTTAATATAAATTTATTCTGAATGAGAACTACTAAAAATGAATGTTTAGAGTACTAAGTTAAATCACTTGATTTTTGTGTCACTATTGCTTTAATTGAAAGTGAACCTTATTGGAATAAAATTCATTTGTATTCATTGGAATCTTTGCACTAAAAGTGAGGAAACTTATTAATGTGTGGATTAACCATGCATAAGTCACTTAACCTCTCTGGGCTTCAGTTTACTCACCTGTAAGGGACAGAAAATCTTTACTATGTGAACTTTCATGACCCTTGTGGCTCTAAAATTCCCTTTAATCTTGGGTAGAAATGTTAACTCAGTTTCCCTAGATACTGGTAAATAAAACAAGGTCCCTTGCAATCATTTAAAAAAATACATCTACAATTATTCATTATTACCTAGCATATTTATGTATCAATTAAGATGTCATTTAGGAAGAAAGAGAAAATGTTTATATAATCAACCACAAAACAAAGGAGCACATGAATTAATAATGTTGATAAAGAGACACAAGGACGTATAATGCAGATGTACCATTCCAACAAGGATGATGAGGTGAAGATTATACGGAAGTAGTTTCACTTCATGCTAAATCTTCAAGAACAAAAAGCTTCAGTAAAAGGAACCAATTCCAGTTAAAGGCAATGCTGACCATTAATATTACATGTCAACCTGACTGGGCTAAGGGATACCAGACAGTTGGTTAAACATTCCTCTGGGTGTGTCTGTGAGAGTATTTCAGAGATTAGCATTTGAATGAGCAGATTGAGTAAAGAATATTGCCAACATCACTATGGGTAGGCATCATTCAATATCTTTGAGGGCCTGAAAAGAACAAAAAAGGCAAAGAAAGGGGAATGTATTCTCAGCTTGAACTGCCCTCAGACATCAGTGCTCCAGGCTCTCAGGCTTTCTGACTTGGACTGGGACTGGTTCTCAATCTCTGGCTCCCCTGGTTCTTAGGCCTTCAGGATTGGACTGGGTCCATACCACCTGCTTTTCTGGGCCTCCAGCTTTTGGAGAGCAGAAGAAGATGGATTACTCTGCCAACATGAAGGCATGAGCCATATCCTCATAATAAATCTCCTATATGCAAGGTCTGACAATTAAGTTGGTGAACTTGTTGCAATGATGTTGCTAACTTTTTTTGATATCAGAGGGATTAATCATTATGAATTTGTACCATCTAGACAAACAGTTAACCAAGTTTACTATTTGAAAATGCTGAAAAGATTGTGTGAAAAAGTTAGACAACCTCAACTTTTCACCAACATTCATGGCTCTTGCATTACGACAATGCACCAGCTCACACGGCACTGTCTGTGAGGGACTTTTTAACCAGTAAACAAATAACTGTATTGGAACACCCTCCCTATTCACCTGATCTGGCCCCCAATCAGTTCTTTCTTTATCCAAAGATAAAGGAAATATGGAAAGGAATATATTTTGATGACATTCAAGTCATCAAGAGTAATACAATGACAGCTCTGATGACCATTCCAGAAAAAGAGCTCCAACATTGCTTTGAAGGTTGTACTAGGTGCTGGCATCAGTGCATAGCTTCCTAAAGGGAGTACTTCGAAGGTGACCATAGTGATATTCAGCAATGAGGTATGGAGCACTTTTTCTAGGATGAGTTTGCGAACTTAATTGTCGGACCTCATATCTATATCCATAGATATAGATATATAGATTTACATATATATCTATATTTACACATATCTATGATTTTATCTATATAAATCTATATCTATTTATAAAGAAAGATATCTATATATGTTTATATGTACTGATATCTATATCCCATTGGGTTTGTTTTTCTGGAGAAGCCTGACTACTAAATCAATGACATGGGTGATAATGCTGCCGAAAAATACAATGCTGCTACAGGTTTGGAGAGGGACAGGCTAAAGACAGATATTCCTTGAAGAAGGCAATTCCAATAATTCAGACAAAAGGTAAGAAGGATTTCAACTGGGATGTTGTTAATAGAAAAGCAAAGAACATGGCTGATGTCATGGATATTTGGAAGGAAGAAAGGATGCATTTCGGTGAAAAGCTGGAAAAAAAATGATTGCAAAAAAGAGTAATCAAAGATGTGTCTTCATTTGAAAACCTGTGTGATTTGGAGGCTGGTAGTAGTAGCCTTAATGAACATAAGGAAATCAAGAAGAGAAGTTCACATGGACAGGGCAAAAAATGAAATTTATTTGTATGCATGATACAACAAAGTTCTGCCAAGATTTACAGGAAGAGATCTAGTAGGCAGTAAGAAATGAGACACAAAGAGACATGTGGGAAGAAGGAATAGGTTATAGCTTTGGAATGTACCCCATAAAAATATTAACTGAGGGCATAGGAATAAATTATATTCATAGAGATGAGATGGTAAAATAAAATACTGGAGCCTTGAAGCTGTAATTAGGGGGTATATCTTGGAGTTATGTAACACCTATCCGGGGTGCCAAAAAATGTATACAAGTGGACACTTTGGTCAATGTTACTCAAGCAGTAGTTCACTGTCATCAGAAGTGTCTGGACGCTGACGGTAACCACTTTGAGCACCTCTTGTCACTGCAGAAGTGAAACATCACTTGTATTCATCTTTTGTTATCAGCATACATTATTACAATTTTAATAGTCTTTTTCTTTCTTAAAATATGTATATATTTTTGGCACCCTCTGTATATACTTCAAATTCTGTATATATTCTCCTTCCTGACTAAGGGTAAATTAGTGACATTGGTTCTTTTGACAAACCACTTAACCCAATTAGGTATATAGCAAATTAAATCTGAATATGCAAGTGAAAAAAGGACTTTGATCTTTTCGTACCTTCTGCAATGTTCTGAGGTAGAAATATAAAGCCTCAATAACAAGGATATGATCAATTAATTTATACCTTTAATATTCATTAACTGAAATCCTATCTCTGCTTAGCCAGGACCTGAGAAAAACCAGCTAAGGCATGGCTGTTGTCATCAAGGAGCTTATTGTCTAAGAAAAGGCAGAGGGACTTCTCAGCAGAACTAAAACCAGAATTTTTTCTTCTAACTCCTTTACTAGATATTTGCCAGTCATAATTCCAGAATGTTCAAGGTAGGGAAAAAGTGAAAACTTGCACCAGGGAACATGTCTTCAGGTTATTATGAATGTAACTAGACATGACTATAACAGAAATATTCAGTGTAAAAGGGTCAAGAGGAGTAGGTCTTCTTCTGTTGATCTTTGCAGTAAAAATTTGGGGAAAAAGTGGAAGAGTGTATTTTAGTGGGTCTCTACATTACCAAAATAAACTAAAATTTCAATCACAACCATTAACCATTCCATGCTAATTCTCGTAGTTTTCTAAGTAGTATCCATAAAGTAGAAAATGTATTCACAAACTCCATATTGCACTGTTATTAGAAACAAAGCAAAAGTAGCTTAAAAAGTATTATCTTAGGGTCCGCAGAGTGGCGCAGTGGTTAAAAACTGGCTTGGGAAGCCAGCGGCCCTGGTTCAGGTCCCACATATAAGGGCCAGTGACACTGCCCTCAAAAAAATAAAAAGTATTATCTTGGTAGAAAAATCCAGAAATAATTATACATTGGAGATTTCAGCAAATGAACAAGGTGGATGCGTAAAAATATCCCCAGGAAATTAATGTTGCATTCAAAGAATACAAAATTTTAAATCCAAACCAATATCTAGAAGACAAATTATCTTTATTCATTTTAAATGAAGACATTGACTATAATTTTGTCTGCACAGAAAGTAGAGAACTTGATGAAATTTCTCCAGCCCCCAAAGTAAACAAGACAAATCATTTTCTGCAACTGTTCTCATTTTGTCAATAAAACAACATAGATTTTGTTCTTTAAAAATAGTCTTGGGTTGGCCGAGGGGCACAGTGGTTAAGAACTGGCTTGAGACGCCAGCGGGCCTGGTTCGGATCTCACATGAGGGCCAGTGACACTGCCCTCTTTAAAAAAAAAACAAAAAAAAAACCAGTCTTATTAATTTCCACACTGCGACTTGAACTGTATAAATAAAAACTGTTACTTTATATTCAAATCTAGCCCAGTTATAAGACTGTGCAATCTTGCTATAAATCTTGCCCTTCTTCAAGATAAAATGTTGATTTAAGGATTATAATAGAAAAAAATTTATAATAGAGAATCAAACAAAAAATGATTCATGCAAGTTGCCCTTCACTTTTATGTTTATGTGAGAACAGTTGTAAAATAGGCCGTCTTCAATTGACCCAACACCCCAAAATTATTTAAACTTACCCCTGTGTTTTGATGCCTATGTGTAAAAAATTTTGCAATGAAGAACAAAAGAAAAAAATGGAACTTGAAGAACTTGATTTCAGTATTTAAGTTTCTAAATTTATTATGTTGATTTTATTGCTTATTCATTGTTATCAATTGATATTTGGAAAGTGCTACAAACTGAATGTTCCTTATCACCCTCCCCCAAATTCACATGTTGAAACCTAATCCTCAGGGTGTTGATTTTGGAGACAGAGCTTTTGGGAGTTGATTAGGTCATGAGGGCTATGGCCTCATGAATGAAATTAGTGACCTAATAAAAGATAAGTCAGAGAGCTCCCTTAGCCCTGTCACTATGTAAGGACACAGAAAAAAGATGGCATCTATATACTAGGCAGCAGGCCCTTACCAAACATCAAATCTTCCTGCACCTTGATCTCAGATTTCCTAGCCCACAGAACTGTGAAAAATAAATTCCGGTAGTTTGTAAGATACCCAGCCTCGTCTGTTTTTGTTATAGAAGACAACATGGATTAAGAGAGAAAGGGGTGCTTTTTCTCTTAGAAATGGTGATGTTATTGTTGTGTTATATGATATGCTTTGATGAGAATTTAGTCTGTTTTCCTTCACAAACTTACTAGACATTTCGTAACAATATAGATTTCTTTACCTAATATAAATGACCCAGTTACACTTGATTCTTTGTGTATGTGGGTGGAGGATGGAGGAATCCCCAAAAATGTTAGTAATAAGCTTCCATAGACTCCAGTGACAGATAAATCTCCTTGAATGTCCACCATCAGTCTTTATCTGATATTCTCTTGGGCACTATTAACCCATTTTTTCCTCCCTGTTACACAAATGCAGAAAGCCAGCATGACTCCCACTGAAAGATTCACACAAAGTTTAGATAGATGGATAAGATAGATGGATAGATAAATTATTTTGTAAAATATGGACATTTTAACTATATTAAATTTTCCTATCAATGAGCATGGTATATGTTTCCATTTATTTGTGTCTGTTTAAATTTCTCTCTTCAATGTCTTATAATTTTCTGAGTACAGCTATATTACTTTCTTGGTTAAATTTATTCCTAACTATTTTATTTTTTTGGTGCAATTGTAAATTGGATTATTTTCATAATTTCTCTTTATGATATAATTCATTATTGATGTATAAAAATGCAATTGATTTCTGAATATTAGTTTTCTATCCTGCTACATAACTAAATTCATTGATCAGTTCTAACATTTTTTTGGTAGAATCATTGGGGTCTCTATATATAGTATCATGTCATCTGCAAGTAATGACAGTTTTACTTTTTCCTTTTCCATTTGGATGCATTTTATTTCTTTTTCTTGTCTTACTACTGTAGATAGGACTTCCAGCTTATGTTGAATAAAAGTAGTGAAATTGGGCATCGTTAGGCGTTGTTTCCTTTTCTTTTTCCAGATCCCTTATATATAAAGTTAGACTGCTTAGGATTTTTCTGGTTTCTCTAGGTAGGCCTCCATTGCTATAAATTTCCATCTTAGGACTGTTTTCATTGTGTACCTTGTATTTCAACTCATTGTGATTTCAATTTCATTTGCTCCAAGGTATCTTTTGATTTCTTCCTTGATCTCATTGCTGACCCATTCATTATTTAATTGTATGTTATTTAGTGTAGATGTGTTTCTGTGTTTTTTAGTTTTATTCTTCCTCATTATTCCATTTCCAGGCTTCTTTGACTCAGCCTTCTCTTGATTTCTTCACTGCAGTCCCCATTTGAATTAATGACTGAAAAACAAGGTAAGCAAATGTCTAACAAATGCAATGCCATCATTGTGTGTGTTAAAGTTATGTATGTATTTCTTCTGTAGTCATGATTTTTGGCTTCTTGATGTTCCATTGCACTCCTGCTTTGGCACTTTCTTCTTTTACTTTCATCAGAAGTCAGTTAAAATAATTACTACTTTCTACCAGTAAGATGCATATCTTCAGTTATTGATATTTCTTGCACCAATTTTCACTCCTTCTTCCTCTGAATCTAGCCCAGTTTTTCATATATGTTCTGCATACAGATTAAACAAATAAGGAGATAAAAAGTAAACTTGTCTTTATCTTTCCTATAGAGGACCATTCTCTCTCTCCATATTCTGTCCTGGTAGAGGCTTCCTGACCACAATACAGGTTATGCATCATGAAGATCAAGTGCTGAGTCCCATGCAGTTCTTTCAGAGCAACCCGTAGCTTTTCCTGATCTACGCAGCCAAAGGCTTTACTGTGGTCTATAAAACATAGACTAATCTTCCTCTCAAATTCGTTGGAGCACTAATTTCAAGTATCCAACAGGAGCCCGCTGGTTGGTGCATTGTTTAGGAATTGGCTTGTGATGCCAGCTCTGAGCAGCAGGGCCCTGGTTCGGATCCCACATGGGGGCTGGTAACACTGCGCCCTCTGCAGCGAAGGTGGTGAACAACAGCTCCACCTGGAGCTGGGCTCCTGAGAGTCACCGGCAAATGTGTAAGCTACAGCCCTGGCTGCAGTGGGCTGCTGTGAGCTACTGTGAGTAGCTGGCTGCTGTCGTGAGGGGACGGCAGCAAGCGTGAGCTGCCAAGAGCCGCTGTGAGCAGCCGTGCAGAGGCTGGCGACTGATCTGCCTCATCCGGGAAGAGTGCAATGATGATACCAACATGGGCCAGTGAAGCAACGTCCACCGCAACTAGACTGAAGAACAAAAAGACAGGAACTTGTCTGTTCCCCTCCCCCAATTCCCCAATAAAATCTTTAAAAAGAAAAGCTTTCAATTTCATCGTCTTCAGCCTCTATAGTTGGACATAGACTTGAATGATGGTTACGTCAATAGGTTTCCCTAGAATTCTGATTGGTATTATTTGTTCATACCTTGTCTTATAGCCTCTAAATGTCTATGCTATGTCTTGCTTCAGTATCAAAGCCACTTTGCTTCTTTACTTGCTTTCCAATTTCCAGTTTAACTTGGTTCATAATTCTTATATGCCATGTCCCTATGGAAGGTGTTGTGATTCACTGTACATTCCTTTCACCTTTGTCCACATAAGCGAATACATGTCTTTCCAGCTTTGGTCCAGTTACATTCATTGGTATTCATACTTCTCCTGGGAGTCTCATCTTTCAGCACTATTTCATGTTTCGTTTTGGACTGTCTCATCATAGAATTTTCAAGGCAAAAGAAAACAAAAGAAGAAGAAAAGAAAATGCAGCGATGGTTTACCATTGACTCCTACTGTCACATAATAGCTTGCCTGTCTGCCCCCATGTGCCTTTCTATAAAGACAGATCATTACTTCAATATTATGCTTACTGTATATATCCCTATTTTGCCCCCAAAAGATGGCTGGTTAGTCAATGGTAAGATTCCTCAAGGGGGAAAATCCTAAGCCAGACACAGTGGTGTGGTTGCCAGTGGGTGCCATAGGAAGATTTAGGAGTTGACAGAAATAGGGGGTAGACCCTTTGGTTCAGGTTCTGGCAGCCTGCATGTGAAATGGCCTATTGATATGATAATATCTGTCCTCCATGCACTCTTATCAGTAAGCCTTGGCAGAGGAAGTTTCTGTATCTTAAGAGGTACATGACAATAATGTCATGGGACCTCAGGTAATGGCAGCTTGCAGTTGTGGGTGATTTGGCCCTGAGCTATGTTTTCCGATGTGAGACTTACAGACCGCAGAAGCTACATTGACCCTTGCTTATGTGTAAGATAATAAAAGGAGCAGTCAGGCCCCATTCGGGGCTCTCAGTCCATCAACCTGAAATTCCCCTTGCCCCAAAATGCATTTTCCTCTTATTTTATCTCTCTCTTTCTTTCTTACCCTTTTGCCAGCCCTTCTCCACTCCCAATGCTCAGTCGTGCAGGACGTGACATCCTACTGCTCAGTATGTGGATCCAAATCACATGTGCTCAGACACATGGTGTCACAATCAACAAACTCCTACAAAGTATAAATGACCCTGTGGATGTCTAGATATATAATGCTTAATGAATTTTACCTGGGTGTATACTGTGCTTATTAATTCTTGGAATTTATGTCTTTCATAGGTTCAGAAAACTGAAACCATTATTTATAATATTTATTTGCCAGCATCTGTTTTTGTACTTTTGCTTCAATAAGACATGTATCAGACATTCTACCATCTATATTGCTTAACCTGTACCATATTTTAATTTCTTTGTTTGATGCATTGTGCAATTTCTTCCAAATTATCTTTCCAAAAGCTAATTCTCTCTTCTTCTTTGTCTATGCTGCTATTCCATCTGATCTTAGAGCCATTTTTATTTCTCCATATATATATTGCTTTTTGCTAGAATTTCTATTGCATCCCTTTTCAAACAGTTATAGTTATTTTTAATAGCATCTCATGCTTTTATTTCCTTAAATATTTTCTGCAGTTATTTTATACTCTGTATCATATAATTTTAATATATAATTACCTTGAAATTTAAATATGATGTTAGTATTCCTGTGCTCATTCACTATATACTGTTTTCTTGTGTATTGGGCAAGCTTGATCAAAATAAATAATTAAGAAGTATACTTTTCTATATGGAGATTTGTGTTTTGTTTTGATTTGGAGCCTATAGATGCTACTACTAATCTGGGACTCCATTAGCCCCTCAGAAGTTCCCAGTGTGTTGTAGGACACTTAGGCTCAATGCTGTCACCTTCACACTCGTCCAAGATGTAGCTTCCCCTTGTGTTGCTGATACCAACATTTTCACTCAAGACAATTTTTTTTAACTTTCTTGCTGCGCAACTCTACACATAGTGAGCTCAGCTCACATATTTTAGTGGTAAAGAGACCTAGGAGCACATCCATACCTATGAAATACAATGTATCCTAAAGACAGTTTTACATATACTCAGTTGTTTTGCAGTGGCAGAGATCTTCAGAGAACATATTCTGATCTACTTGAAGTGAAGGCTACTGATTATACATAATTTACATCCTTGAACATAACAGTTGGACTTATATTATTTTTACATTTTTCAGTTTCTCTTTATGTGTATATTTTCTTCCCTCCATAGTTTTTGACCTGACTTTGAACAGAAAACATGTAGTCTACTTCAATCATATTCCCATGGTACCCATAATACCCTAGGTTCTCAGTAAATATCTGTTTAATATATACAAAAAACTTCCATTTTTTAAAATTCTTATGAACAGAATATAGAGAGAAAGTGAAGAATGCAAATAATCTCTTAGATGCTCTGGAAAATAAAAGATAAAAATCCCCAGATATGAACTTTTATATCTATTTTCAAAGATGCAAAGTTAATCTTCTCTTTTTTGAAATTCTCAGTCTCTAGTGTTTTATGCCTTTTTTCTCCACACTTTTACTTCTTTGCCTTTTCACCAGATCCCCAGACAGCAAGAAGATCAAAATGATCAATACTATATTATGACATACACTGAAAAATAAAACAGGTAAAGACACATGAAATACTAACTTCTTTTAAATGTGGAATTTAAAGAAGATGCTTAGTGAAACAGTATAACATTTATTAATAATACCATTATATATAATGGGGCCTTAATGGGGATAAAATCATCCATCATGATGATTATTTGGTGATACAAAAAAATTAAACTTATAAGAATGAAAGTTCTGAAATAAAAGTGGTTAATTAAAAGATCACAGAACAATACAGAGTCAATGCTTAATTATCTGAAGACCAGTAATTCAGATTGTGTTCCCCTCTTTAACTATGGCTGCCTTTTGGCTCCTTAGAGGACTCATTGTGATCTTCAATAATGGATGGAAAGAGAAACTCAAAGAGCAGAAAGTGTACTCTATTCATTTAGAGAAATTTTAACCATTCTGATAAATGATGAAGGAAGAGGAATTTGAACCATTAGTTTCAGAAAACGTTTATACATCATGTATGTTTGTTCTCTTTGTTTATTTACTTAATTCCCAATAATACAAAATTAGTAGTACATAGAGTACTTACACTTGTGCTGATCCATATATGTCATGTTTGAGCATAACACACATAACACATGTAGATGGAGCAGAGAAAGAATGCTGGTCAGGTAGTTCCCACATTATTCACTTCTCCTAGCCAAAGCCCTAAAATAAATCTTTATTTTCAAACTATAAATTCAAATATTGCCTAAATGGTTCTGAACTGTCAACATGCCGTGTCCAAAGAATAAAAAAAGACTGGCAGTAGTATACAGGACATCACTCTTGGGTTCTGCATCAAATCTTTGTCCCATTAGCCTTCTATAGCAACTGCACATGTTATAATATTTCAATGAGGACAGTCCTCATCCATTATATGAATACCACTGACCCAGACAAAGCAAGTAATCTGTTGGATTAGTTACATGTCATGTTGGAAAGCAGAAACTAAGGCTTTTATGGAAGCAGTTATAGTGAACATGAAGGGTCTTAAACCTATGAGAATAAAGATGTACTTAGTTCAGTGGGCCATATTTTTAAAGATATACTCCAATTTTAGTTTCTAATAGCCATTCTCTCAGTGTACTATAAAGAATGAGTTCCTAATATTACATACAGCACCAGGTATGATTCCAATGAGTACAGTGATTAAAATGCCTATGCATTAAATTATTAATATTTAGAATACCTACAGAACTCATTTATATACTATTTTTTTAATGTACAATATTTATTTTTATCTCTTGTAACAGATGAGGAAAGCTACTGCTATGCTCTTCCAACTACTACTTAAATTCTGTTGATGCTTTGATTTCAGCACAGCCCTGAGGATATCATGGCTGAGGTAAAGCAAATAACAATATACTCAGGCTGACGAAGGTGGTGCAATGTATGTTTGACAATATATATTTGAATAGCATGGGTTTAGACCTTAAGTTAGACAGAATTGTATTGAATCCAGGGTCTGTGCCTTACTGTCTATATAACTTCTTACATCATACTTACTCTATAAGATTCTTTAATTAGAGAAGGGGTAATAATAATATCTACATTATAGAGTTCATATAAGGATTAAGTAAAACAATGTATGTAAAGCATTTCTCACAGTATCTGACATATAGTTCAATAAAAGTTATATGTATCAATCAAAATTTTATGTAATTGAATTTTTCATTATCTACAATATATTAAACTCCAATCAACAGGAACTGTATATACATTATTTTTAACTTGTATTTATTATGTTTATTTCATAGATAAGAAAATTCAGGCCCAGATATTTTAGATAACTTACCTGAAGACACATAGCTACAAGTGAAGGGGTCAAATATTGAATACAAGTCTGTTTTACCCCAAATGCCATGCTTTTCCCACTGTACATATTGCCAATTAAATTAATATTTTTTGGAAATATGGTTAAGATCCCAGTGGGGTAAGAGGGAATACACATCAGAATTTGTTAACTGGTCCTCCAACATAAAATAGCAGCATATTCAAGATGTCAAGCTTAGGCCACCTCCAGGACCAACTGTCATGACCGGTGAAAGCATCATATTCTTGTGCTCCACTGTTGTCGATGTAATTGTATGATTCTATAGTTTGTTCCTTGTAAATAACAAAAAAACAAACAAAAGAACAAAAAAATGGACCTGTTTTCTATAATTTAACAAAAGAGAGTGTACTTGTTCAATCCTAATTGAGGTATACTTATATGTATATGATCAAAACGTTTGTGCAGTTCAGGCATGTTAATGTGTCACATTGATTGAATCTCCATTCTGAAATAAGTTCAATTAAAACACTGTAAAGCATCCTGGAAACAAATATGAAAGATACTGGTGCTAAAAACAATAGAGGTAGGGCCGGCCGAGTGGCGCGGTAGTTAAGCACTGACTTAGGAAGCCAGCAGCCCCGGTTCGGGTCCCACATGAGGGCAAGTGACACTGCTCTCAACAAACAAACAAACAAACAAACAAACAAACAAAAACAGGTAGCAGTAAACATATGTTGAAACTCACATAACAACAGTGGAAGAACATTTAGTTGCTGAAGAATCATCGCAGTCTGAGCCTGCAAAATGCTTTTTATTTACTGCCATAGCAGTATCCAGAAGGGTAATTAGGGATTTGAGCAGCATCACACAGGGTAATAGAGGGGGCTAGGAAGAACTACAGCAAGTCACAATAGTCAGAGGAAGGCTGTGGATTCAGTTTGGAAAAATCAATAAAAGGAAGAAAATGCTATCAGTGCCTGTAATTGTTGAAGAGATGACTTCAAGGAGATGGGTAAAGTTGAATCAAGTTGCTGTGAACCAAGAAGACGCTCAAAAATCTTTACTTTCAAAAATACCATTTCAGGTCTACCCTGATTTGCAGATCTACAAAATTGCAAAGGGACTCTGAATTACATAGACAGCCAATTTTTAAACAGGCAGTTCTTTCCCCTGTGGAGCCGCATGGGTACCCTGCTATAGCCTCCTAAACCATATATTAGTATCAGGCTATGTACAAGCTATAAAACTAAAGGAGGGCTGGCCGAGTGGCATAGTTGGTAAAGAGCTCGCTCAAGAATGCGAGCTTTGAGCAACAGGGTTGCCGGTTTGATTCCTGGCCCGAGCTGAGCTGCTGCTGAGCTGCCAACAGATGGCAGGATGGCTCAGCTAAAAAAATAAATAAATAAATAAATAAATAAATAAATAATAATACACACACACACACACACACACACACACACACACTATCATTGTTATTAAAACAAAACTAAAGGGAAGGTTTACCAATAATCCAGATAAAATGATTAATTACATTAACCAAAAACAATAACCGAGGTATAAGAATGCATTCATTGTTGAGTTTTTTTTCAGCGAGTATTTATTAAATACTTCACACATGCACAGGCCAGTGAGCAATGTGTGAGAGATACCAAGAAACATGATACATAGTCTTAATATGAAGAAATTGAGCAAAAGTAAATTACATTGTAGAAGTTAAAGTCATAAAACAAGAATGACAGGTGTCCTGAGAAAATTATATATGTAAATGTCAGTGATTCAACAATTGAAACTAACTTAGTTAAATGCTCTCTCAGTTTTCCCATCTCAACAATTCTCATTGTTAACTTGAAGTAGTTGTCAAAATTAAATTTTAAAATCTATGTGAAAATCACTCCTTCCTCTGCAAAATGGAATAGATTGAATTTTGCCTCTTGCTCCTTCTAAATACAAAGGAAAATGCTGCGTATTATGCATAAAATAAACAGAACAATACTCCGGAAGACAGAAAAAAAATCAGACTGGCCCTGGAACTCAGGACCCATGCAACAATATGGTGTTAAGTTTTCTAGGTTTATTTTTCTTTTATTCATCATATATCCTAGACTTACAACTGAAAAGACAGCTACTTAGAAATGTCAACAGGCACAGAACAAAAAACAAAAAACAAAACAAAAAAAAGCCCCCCACCCCAAATCCTGCTCTCTATAACCAAAGGACCAGAAAAGAGGTAGCCTAGGCAGACAGACAACTTTTATAAAATAACCACTCCACTGCAACAACCCACCTCCCCTCAACAACAAACTTTCTCGATCCCCACCCATGTCACCATAGGCAGAGTGGGAATCCTAGGTTTCCACCCTGAGCAGGCTGTAACAGGTGCCCTAACATGTAGACACGTGTGGTATCAGAAAAGGTCAAGTAGCCAGTTGGAATTGTTGTCCTTGCAAAGTGTTGATGAGTTCCAGCCCCAACAGTGTCTCTGGCCACTCCATAGAGAGCATGGTCTTATATTCCTACATGGCATTAATACAGTGCCCTGTAAGTTCTTACAGGGCTGTTTGAGAAGATTCCTAGTAGAGAGTATTTTTCTCATCACCCAGAGGTGATGAGACCTGCCTCCTTCATTGTTCTTGGTGGACATCACCTAGGGAGTGGTAATGAGGTACTCTACTTTTCAAGCCCGGAAAGTATCAGTAGAGGCCTAGTGGCAAATTGAACCTCAAAATTGAAACTCAAATCTCACCCAAAATGAAAATCTCCCCTCCTCTAGTGGTCATGAAGGTTGGGTAGACAATCTGGATATCCACTCACACCTACTAATAAGGAAGCTCTGCCTGCCCTCCTACCGGAGCAGTGTCAAAGCCACCCAAAACAGAGGTTTAAATACAATTCAGAATAACATAACATAATACACAAGGTACCCATGTTTCAATCAAAAATCATGCATCATGTGAGGAGCTAGGAGAATCTCAACTTGAATGAAAAGACATAATCAATGCATATCATCACTAAGATGATAGAAAGATTCGAATGATCTGAAAAAGATTTTAAGGAAGCTATCATAAAAATTTCAACAAAAATTTGCATAAACACTTGAAACAAATGAAAATATAAAAAGTCTCTGCAAAGAAATAAAGGGTGTAAACAACCAAACAGAAATTTTAAAACTCAAAAAGTACAATAAGCAAATTAAAAACTCAATGAGTGGGCTCCACAGTGGAGTAGAGGGCAGAGAGGAAATAATCAGTGAATATCAATATAGAACAATACAACTTACTGGATATAACAAGAGAGAAAGTAGACTAACAAAAGATATAAATCAACAGAGCCTCAGAAAATATATATATATATATATATATATATATATATATATATATATACACACACACACACACACACACACACACACACACACACACACATAAAACATTCACATGATCAAAGACCTAGAAGGGAAGAAAAGTGCAGGCTGAGAAGTTTCCAAATTTTACAATTGACATAAATAAGCCTGCAGAACCAAAAAGTTGAGCCAACTCCAAACACAACAAAATGAAATAAATCCACAATGGGTCACCATTATGTTGAACTTCTGAAAATGTAAGACAAAGATTTAATTTTTGAAGCAGCCACAGAAACATGATACAAATATAAGTGAAAAACTGCTTGAATTACAATGGATTTTCATCATACATCGTGTATGCGGGAAAGATGTTGCATAAAAATTTCAAGTGCTGACAGAAAAAGCACTGCCCACCCAGAATCCTGTACCTAGTGAAAATAACTATCAGACACAAATTGCAAACATAAAAACACAAGTGATATCACAACAGACTGGAAAACATCAAAAACATAATAAAAGAATATTAAAACAAACAATTAACAATGTTTGTGAAATGGATTATTTCTGCAAAAAGTGCAAACTACCAAAACTCATAAAACTGAAACAGATAATTTGAATGGTCCTATAACATTAAGTATATTAAATTCATAATTTAAAACTAGTCAAAAAAGAGACATCCGGGACCAGATGGTTACATTGGAGAATTCTACCCAATATTTAAAGGAGATGTAACAAAACAGAAGTGGAAGCAAACCAAATGTGCATCACCAGACAAACAGAAAACAAAATGTTGTATATCCATCCATTGGAATTCTATTCAGTCATAAAAAGCAATAAAATACCAATACATGCTACAACATGGAGAACATTTGAAAACATTAAGCCAACTAAATAAAGCTATGCAGAAAATACTACATATCCCATAATTAATTACATTTACATGAAATTGCCAGAATAGGAAAATTTATAGAAACACAAAGTAGATTAGTGGTTTCCAGTGCCTTCATGGAGGACACAATGGGGAGTCACTGCTAATGGGCACAAAGCTTCCTTTTGTATGATGAAATGATTTGCAATAATAGAGCAGATTTGATCACACAAAGTTGTGACTATATTAAAATGTTACACGAAATGGATAAATTTTATGGTATATGAGTTATATCTAATTTTTAAAAATCCTACACTTAACATTAAGATTAATGGTGAAAACCTGAATGCTTTTCCACTAAAACTGGTAACAAGCAAGAAATGTACACTCCCCAATCTTATTCAAAACAGTACTGGATATTCTATGCTATGCAATGTAAAAAGAAATGGAAATGAATGACATATAGTTTGGAAAGGAAGATATAAAATTGCCCCTATTTGCAAAAACAAACAAACAAGCACTAGTTACTGCTAAACTTGACCTGTGACAGAACCCCTCCCAAAAAGTCCCCAGGCTAGCATGCACGATGACCAGTTTTGAACTGAGCTAGGGCATCACCTGGTCACATCCGAGGATGATATACCATACCCAAAGGGAATGAGCAGGAACAAGAACCCTGCTAAAGTGGATTCAGATCTATAGGTTCAGCCCACAACAGCTGCTCCACTGTAGTTAAGGCCAGTTCTCACAATGAAGAAACCCGAGAATCCATTCCTTCCATTGACCTGCAAACAACCAAGGCTCAAATACAACAGGAAGACACACAAAACCCACACAAGAGACACACCTGGAGCACTCAGCTCAAATGACCAGGGAGACTGTGCCACTGGACCACACAGAATACCTACTACATAAGGCCACTGTATTAAGACTGGTAGACATAGCAGCCTTCCACAGAAACAAACACAAAGAGGCAGCCAATATGGGGAGACAAAGAAACGTGTCTCCAAAGAAAAGAGCAAAGGTCCAGAAAAAGAACTAAATAAAATGTGGACAAGCAAACAACCAGAGGCACAGTTCAAAACACTGGTTATAAGAATGCTCAACGATCTTAGGGAGACTTCAACAAAGTGATAGGAAACATAAAAAGGAGATAGAATACATGAAAAAGAACCAGTTAGGAATAAAGAATACAATGATTGAAATGAAGAATGAATTAGAAGGAATCAACAGTAGATTAGATGAAGCAGAGGATTGAATCAGCAATTTAGAAAATAGCAGAAAACACCCAATCAATCAGAACAGCAAAAAGAAAAACAGAAATCCAAAAATATGGGGAACTTTACGGGGCCTTTGGGATAATATCAAGCATACCAACAACTGCATCATAAAGACTTACAAGAAGGAGAAGAGAGAGAGAAAGGGATTGAAAACCTATTTGGAGAAATAATGACTGAAAACTTCCATAACCTGGTGAAGGAAATAGATATAGAAGCCTAGGAAGGGCAGAGAATCCCAAACAAGTTGAACCCAAACGGGCCTACACCAAGACACATCATAATTAAAATGTCAACAGTTAAAGACAAAGAATCATAAAAGCAGCAAGAGAAAAACAGTTGGTTACACACAAGGGCACTCCCATAAGACTGTCACCTGATTTCTCAGAGAAACCTTCCATGTCAGAAGTGAATGGAATGAAATACTCAAGTCATAAAGAAAAGAAACGAGGACCTACAACCAAGATTAATCTACCCAGCAAATCTATATCTTAGAATAGAAAGACAAGGAGCTTACCAGACAAGAAAAAACTAAAGAAGTTCATCACCACTAAACCAGTATTACAAGGAATCATAGAGGGACTTGTTTAAATGGACAAAGAAAAAGGGCCGGCCAAGTGGCGCAGTGGTTAAGCGCTGGCTTGGGAAGCCAGAGGCCCTGGTTCTGTCCCACATATGAGGGCCAGTGACACTGCCCTCAAAATAAATAAATAAATAAATAAATAAATAAATAAATAAATAAATACGCAAAGAAAAAACATAAAAAATATGAATAATAAAGTGGCAATAACTACATCTCTACCAACACTTACCTTAAATGTGAATGGATTAAATGCTTCAATCAAAAGACATGGAAAAAAAAGGGGCCGGCTCAGTGGCGCATTGGTTAAGAGCTGGCTTGGGACATCAGTAGCCCCAGTTCAGATCCCACATACGAGGGCCAGTGACACTGCCCTCCACAGCTAAGATGGTGAACAACAGCTCCACCTCGAGCTGGGCTGCTGTGAGTCCCCGGTAATGGTGTAGTCTGCAGCCCCTGCTGCAGTGGGCTGCAATAGGTTACAGTGAGTGGCCGGCAGCCAGCGTGAGTGGCTGGCAGCCGGTGTGAGCTGCCAAGAGCTGCCGTGAGTGACCATCCAGAGGCTGGCGACTGATCTGCCTCACCCGGGAAGAGCGCAATGATGATACCAACCTGGGCCAGTGAAGCAACATCCTCCAAAACTAGACTGAAGAACAAAAAGGACAGCAACTTGTCTATTCCCCTTCCCCAGTTCCCCAACGCTGTTCCCTTCCCTCAATTCCCCAATAAAATCTTTAAAATACAAACAAACAAACAAACAAAATAGACTTGGCTTGGGGTGCCAGCTCTGAGCAGCAGGGCCCCGGTTCGGATCCCACATGAGGGCCGGTGACACTGTGCCCTCTACAGCTAAGATGGTAAACAACAGCTAGAACTGGAGCTGGGCTGTTGTGAGTTCCTGTTGACAGTGTAGGCTGTAGTAGGGCTGGCCGGTAGCTGGCATTCGCTTTCATCAGCTGCCATGAGAGGCCGTCCAATGGCCAGTGGGTGACTGCCTTACCCGGGAAGAGCACAATGATAATACCAACATGAGCCAATGAAGCGAAGTCCTCCACAACTAGACTGAAGAACAAAAAGGACAGGAACTTGTCTGTTCCCCTCCCCTAATTCCCCAAAGAAATCTTAAAAAGATATGAGGTGTCCAAATGGATAAGAAAACAAGACCCTTACATATGCTGCACCAGGAGACTCACTTCAGATTGAAAGACACACACAGACTGAAAGCAAAGGAATAGAAAAAGATATTTTATGAAAATAAAAACAAAAAAAGTCTGGGGCACCCATATATACACCAGACAAGATAAACTTTTTTTTTTTTTTTAAAAGATTTTACTGGGGAATTGGCAGAGGGGAACAGCGTTGGGGAATCGGGGAAGGGGAACAGACAAGTTGCTGTCTTTTTGTTCTTCAGTTTAGTTGCGGAGGATGTTGCTTCACTGTTGGTATCATCATTGTGCTCTTCCCAGATGAGGCAGATCGGTCGCTGGCCTCTGGATGTCGCTCACCGCGGCTATTGGCAGCTCAGGCTTGGCTGCCAGCCGCTCACACTGGCTGCGGGCCGCTCACTGTAGCCTATGGCAGCCCACTGCAGCAGGGGCTGCAGCCCACACCATCACCGGGGCTTGCACAGCCCAGCTCCAGGTGGAGCTGTTGTTAGCTGTAGAGGACAGTGTCACTGGCCCTCATGTGGGATCCGAACCGGGGCCGCTGGCATCCCAAAACCAGCGCTTAACCAATGCGCCACTCGGCCGGCCCAAGATAAACTTTTTTAAAAGGCTATAAGAAGAGACAAAGAAGGACCCAGTAATCCCACTTCTGGGTATTTATCTGAAGAAATCCAATATGCTACAAATGGTCATGCAGATGAAGGGTATAGCATAAGGAATATACTCCTTAATATTGTAAAAATTATGCATTGTCTCATATTGATGCTAGATTTGTTGGGGTGAAAGATGGAAGGGGATTGGAGGCAGGGTTAAAAAGGTGAAGGAATTAAGACGTACAAATTAGTAGTTACACAATAGGGAGTATAATCAATAATATTATAATAACTCTGTATAGTGACTAGACTAGTCAGGGGGATAACTTCTTAAGTTAATAAATATCTAACCATTATGTTGTACCCCTGAAATTAATATCAAATAATTTTGAATGTTGACTCTAACTGAAAATCTAAAAAGGGAGGGCGAAGATGAAGGGGAATAAGAGGTTCAAATTTCCAGGTATAAAACAGATAAATTATAGGGATATAATGTACAGCATGGAGAATATAGTGAATAATATTGTGATAGCATGGTATAGAATAATATTGTGATAGCATGGTATAGTGTCAGATGGTTGCTGGACTTATCATGGTGATCACTTATTTAGATATACAAAT
The DNA here is from genome assembly GCA_033961575.1 of Aselliscus stoliczkanus. Classification (NCBI taxonomy): domain Eukaryota; kingdom Metazoa; phylum Chordata; class Mammalia; order Chiroptera; family Hipposideridae; genus Aselliscus; species Aselliscus stoliczkanus. The sequence continues at coordinate 26,450,259 of CM066737.1, forward strand.
GTTGAATAATTATGTTATACACCTTAAAGTAATATAATACTGCATGTTAGCTATATTTTAACAAAAATTTTAAAAATAAACAAATAATTTAAAATAAGACAAGTTTGAGACTATGAAAGAGCAAGATTCAAATTAAAGTGCTAAAATACAACCCACTTTAAATATAAATACAGAGATAGGCTGCCTCTTTGTTTTTTATATTTAAGGATGAAAAGAGATATATACACAATGGTAACCAAAAGAAAGCTGAATAGCTATATCAATATCTGACAATTTAGAACTTAAAGAATAACATTACAGAAAATAAGAATATTACATAGTGAAACAGAAGTCAATTCTCCAAGAATTCTCCAGCAATCCTAAATGTGTATTCACTTAATAGAGTTTCAATATACATAATGCAAACCTGATACAAAGGAAAGATGTAACAGACATCTCCAAAATTAAAGTTGAAAACTTCCACATCCCACTCACATTAATTGATAAGAGTAGGTAGGAAGAAATCAATAAGGACCAAGATGTTCTGAACATGATCAACCAAATTGTCTGATAGATATTTATAGCACATTCCACCCAAGGACAACAGAATGTAGTTTGCTCAAATGATTATCAAATGTAGAAGATAAACAATATCCTGGACTACAGAACAAATTTGAATACCTTTAAAAGAACTGAAATGATATAAAGTATGCTTTCAGACCCTAACAAAATTAAACTGGAAATGATAACAAAAAGGATACCTGGAAACTCCTTAAATTAATGGGAATTAAAAAAAAGACATATCTAAATAATATATGCTTTAAAGAGAAGGTCTTAATGTAAGAATAAAATAAATGAGCTAAAGGAAAATGGAAATGCAACATATGAAAATTTGTTAATACAGTTAATGTGGTACATAAAGAAAAAATTTGGAGCATTTAATGCTTATATGAGAAAAGAAATAAAATGTGAAAAAAAATCAATGATCTAAGCTACTACTCTAAGAAGTTAGAGGAAGGAATATGCAAATTTATTAAAGAAACAAGTAGAAGAAAGGAAATAATAAAAGATGGGAGCAAGAAATCATAAAATTGAAATGTAAAACAATAAAAAAATCAAACCAAGCAAAAGCAAAACTGGTCTTTCGGGAAAAAAAAGTAACAAAAATTGATGTCTTCAGGCAAATTGACAAACAAAAGCAACAGGAAAAGACACAAATAATTAACATTAGGAATGAAAGGGGGGTATTACAATAGACACCACAGATATTTAAAAGATAATAAGGTAATACTAGGAATAATTATATAGCCATAAATTTGAGATATTAGATGAAATAGCCCAATTACTTGAAAGACACAAACTACCAAAATTCACTCAATAGATCTACATTTACTGGACAAATTAATAAATAATTAAAAACCTTACAACAAAGGAAATCACGAGCACACTTCGTTTCTCTGACAAATTCTACCAAATATTTAAAGACATAAAAAGAATTCTCCACAATTTCTTTCAGAAAATTGGAAACTTCCACTCATTCTGTGAGACCAAAATTCCACTAATAAATGTAAACAAAGACATTTCAAGAAAAAAAAGCTATAGAATAATATCCCGATGGCAATAGTGGCAAAAATCTTCCACAAAATATTAGTGATCAAATTCAGCTATACAGAAACACGTTAATACATAATGACCAACTGTGACTTATCCCAGGAACATAAATTGGTTCAATATTGGAAAATGCACACAAAATAATTAATCATATTAATAAGCCAAAGAAGAAATGCAATAAGATTATATCCATGTGGTTATATCAACAGATTCTCAAAGTAAAAACATTCAGCAAATAGAAGCAGAAGAGAACTTGTTCAACCTGATAAAGGGTGTGACAACTTAATGGTTAAAGACTGAACGCTTCTACCTAAATTCATGAACAATGTTCTCTTTCACCACTACTATTCAAGAATATACTATAAGTTGGGCCGGCCGAGTGGCATGGTGGTTAAGCGTTGGCTTGGGACGCCAGCGGCCCCGGTTCAGAACCCACATACGAGGGCCAGTGACACTGCCCTCTAATAAAAAAAATAAATAAATAAAAGAATATACTATAAGTCTTAAGCAGTGCAATATTGCAAAAGAGAAAAAAAAGTAAAACAAATACAATTTGGAAAAGAAGACATAAAACTATCCTTTGTAGATGACACACTGGTATAATCAGAAAATCTGAATCTACCAAAAAGCTGCTGGAAGTAGTAATTTTTTCAAGGTCACATAATACAAAATCAATATACAAAAATCAACTATGTTTCTATTTGAATCAGCAATGAATAATTGGAACTGGATATTAAAAACACACAAAAATACCATGACAATAGCACCAAAAAATTTCTCAGGTTTGCATTGTATAAAACATGATAAACTCCATATGATGAAAATTACAAAATATTGATGGAAAAAAAAATCACAGATGTCCATTTTCCCCAATCAAATCTATTTACTACAACCCCAACCAAAATCTCAGCAGGATTTTTTTTTTTTTTTTTTTTTTTAGCTGAGCCATCCTGCTACCTGTTGGCAGCTCAGTGGCTGCTCAGCTTGGGCTGGGCATCGAACTGCTGTTGCTCAGAGCTCAGCTTGCATTCTTGAGTGAGCTCTTAACCAACTGAGCCACTGGGCTCGCCCCACAGCAGATTTTTGAAAATAGGTATCAACAAGATGATTCTAAATTTGTATGAAAAGCAAAGGAATGAGCAAAACCAAACCTATTTAACAAAGGACCAAATTTGGAGGATATATAATAGCTGAGTTCAGGACTTAAGAAGCTACAGAAATTATGATAATTTGATGAATCATTCTATATCTACTCTACATGTGAGCCATATCCTTGTTTAGCAACTTCTTCTGCCCTCCCCTATTTCTCTTACTCCCCTCTTTTCTGAGAACACTTTCTCAATTATCACTTACACCAGAGTGTCTGCACAGAGTATACCTCAAGGGCATCCAACCTGGGGCCACCAGCTGACATTTAAGGGAGTTAATGATATATCAGTCACTCTGCTGACTGCATTATGGGCATGACGTCATTTAATATGCAGAACAATCCTTTTGCCTACTTAGTATTATCTTCATTTTACAGGACAGGAAACTGAGAAAAGTCTTCCTTCTGAAGCCACAGCATTAGTAGGTGGCAGAACTGGAATTCGATGAATTAACTCATTCCTTAGAACAGAGGAGAGCAGAAATGAGCGAGAAACACTTCTTGCTCTCAAAAGGATGTATATCCACAAATAGGTAGAGAACCACAGTTTTAGTACCAAAAATACTTCTATTGGGCCGGCTAAGTGGCACGGTGGTTAAGCCCTAGCTAGGGATGCCAGCGGCCCTGGTTCGGGTCCCACACGAGAGGGCCAGTGACACTGACCTCAAAAAAAAACATTAAAAAAAACACTTGTATCATATCTCCATATAGAAGGCAAGTAGTCTATAACCTTATTTTTTCACTATCATTTTGTGGGTCAGCTTCTGGGTTTCCTATTCGACTGCATTGATTTCAGTCTACTCTTTGACAAACCCACACTGTCTTGATTTCTGTAACTTATTCCTAACAAACATAACAACCATATGAGATAGTTCTTACTTTATCACCCCCATTTACAGATGAATGTACTGGGGCAAAGTTAGGTACTTGGCCTAAATATGCTGCGAGTGAATGGGGGAACCAGGATCTTAATGTAGGTACCAGGCTCCCAAACCTGCATCATAACTGCTGTGCTATGGCTCACTGTAGCTCCAGGCCTGGGGATGAAGGGATGAGTGGTGGGAGGGAAACCTGGACAGGTCAGTAAGACCTACAAAGGCCATTTCAAGAATATAGACCTTGTGGGCCGGCCGAGTGGCTCATTGGTTAAGAGCTGGTTTGGGATGTCAGCGGCCCCGGTTCGGATCCCACATATGAGGGCCAGTGACACTGTCTCTACAGCTAACAACAGCTCCACCTGGAGCTGGGCTGTGCGAGCCCCGGCGACAGTATAGGCTGCAGCCTCTGCTGCAGTGGGCTGCCATAGGCTACAGTGGGTGGCTGGCAGCCAGCGTGAGCTGCCAATAGCTGCGGTGAGCGACATCCAGAGGCCAGCGACCGATCTGCCTCACCCAGGAAGAGCGCAATGACGATACCAAGAAGGGCCAGTGAAGCGACATCATCCACACACTAGACTGAAGAACAAAAAGACAGCAACTTATCTGTTCCCCTCCCCAAATTCCCCAATAAAATCTTTAACAAAAGAATATAGACCTTGTATGTCTTCCTCTTTCTCAAATGCCCTCCAGTCCCTGCTTCACGCTGCTGCTAGCTCCAACTCCTACCCCAGGTCTAGGTTTACATTTGATTCCTTCAAGGAAGCCTCCTCCTGACCACCTCAGGCTTGATGAAGTTGTCATTCTTGCCCATTCCTAAAGCTTTTTATCCCACTTCTTTTCCTAGGTAATTCCACAATTGTCTGAGACTCGATACAAATGTCTTCTCAGGGAAGCCTTCCTGATCCTCTTCTAGATAGATTAGATTACACAGCAACAACTTTCATTGCATTTACACTCAGCTGTTCACTGTTCCTAACTCAGTTCTCATCTCCTTGAGGCAGGGATCTAGTCATGGTGATATTGCCAGCACCTAAAGCGTGACATGGAAAGGATATTAAATACATGTTTTTCAATGAATGAATGTCAACTAAAATACTAGCAGTAAACAACATAGTTGTTATTATTAATGAGTATCTGATGTGTGCCAAGGATCAAGTAGATTATTTTCATAGGCATTACTGATCTTTCTAAATACCCAGCATGGGGCCGTTATGAATTCAACATTAAAAGAGAATCAAATGATGCTGAGAGAAAGTAAACACTGGGTGGGGATGGGGGATTATAAGGTACAAACTGATAGTCACAAAATAGTCACAGGGATATGAAATACAGTATGGGAAATATAATCAACAATGTTGTAAGGACTATGTAAGGTGTCAGATGGGCACTGGACTTATCAGGGGGATCACTTCATGGACTGTGGAGATGCCTGACCGCTGTGCTGTACACCTGAAGCTGAAGTACAATAACATTGAATGTCAACTATAATTAAATACTACACACACACACACACAAACACACACACACACACACACAGAGGGCGCCTAAAAAAATGTATACACATTTTAAGAAAAGAAAAACAGTATTAAAATTATGCTGATGGGGCCGGCCGAGTGGCGCAGTGGTTAAGCGCTGGCTTGGGAAGCCAGCGGCCCCGGTTCGGATCCCACGTATGAGGGCCAGTGACACTGCCCTCAAAAAAAAAAAAAAAATTATGCTGATGGCAACTACTCTGATCACCTCTTGTAATTGCAGAAGTCAAATGTGAATTGTATTCATTTTATGTTATTGGTATACATTGAGTTACAGTTTTAATATAGATTTTTCCCTTTTTAAAATGTGTATATATTTGTGGGGATATATATATATATATATATATATATTCATAGGATGTAAAGCACAGCATAGGGAATACAGTCAATGGTACTGTAACAGCTATACACAATGTCAGAGGGTAGATTGGGGGGGTATCATTTTGTGAGGGGTATAAATGTCTACCACATTGCTTTGTACACCTGAAACCTATCTTGAAAAAAAGTTGCAACCTGGGGAAAACAAAGTAAATGCTTCCTTAGATCAATAATAAAGATAATGGTTTCCAGTCATTTAGCTTATGTGCCATGCCCCAAGCTAAATGTAATTCTCACAAGCTACCTAGGACAAAGAAATTGCTACTATCATATTGTATCATAAAGGAACTGAGGCTCAGAAGTAAGGCAACCTGCCTGAGATCACACATTTGTGTATGTATGTGTAAGAACCAGGAGATAAGTACAGGGCTCTGTGATCCTGAAGACCAAACTCTTTCCACTGCACAGCTGCTATCACTCTTCTATTCATGAAAGATGCTTAACAAGCCATTTTATGCTAATCAGAAGTGTTTATTGGCAGATAACTAGGTCTTTGATCTATTTGCTTTTCCTTTTTTTCTCCTCATCAAGACTTAATTAATGAATTGACTTACTGCGTTTGGTAAAGTACTTTAAGACAGATGTATCTGGCAAAAGTAACAAAATAGGTGTTAATTGTGGCAAGAAAAAAAAAAAGAGAAAGTCTTGGTGACCATTGGAGTAGGGGACCACTTTTCTACTGGGAAACATAAATGTGTAACTTGGAATCTTTTTGAAGGTTTTAGGTCTCCCAGCCAGTTAATCTTTAATGACATTTAATAGGATTTTTTTCCCATATATACTGTCTAGCTACATAACTTCTTTGTAAAATGTTATTTGCAGAAAATAATGGAGTACAAGTAGATATCACAGAGAATGCTATTAGAGTATGTTGTTCATAACCTATCTAGCCAAAGTATTGATAAAATTTATGTTATGATTACAGTTTTTAATCACATGTCACATAGATGATTACCTAATTAGCACCCCTAAGGTCCTTGCAACATCAAATTTAGCCTTATGCATTTTTATTTTATTTTTTTTCTTTTTAGAGGGTAGTGTCACTGGCCCTCATAGGTGTGGAATCCAAACCGGGGCTGCTGGCGTCCCAAGCCAGCGCTTAACCACTGCGCCATTCGGCCGGCCCTCCTTATGCATTTTTAAATGACAAATAAAATAAGTCATCTGGACAGAATACTAACAATGCAAGAAGAATATCAACTGTCTTAAATAAAATGAAAATGAGGAAAAGACTTTACATTTTATTAGATCACAAATGAGTGACAGGAAATTGACACAAAAGCATGCTTTGCAATTTCATCTTCAAACCCATTTTATAGGACAATATGTTTTCTTTCTTTAAGTGATGAATCACAAAACTAGAGTTGCCAATTAAAAAGTATCTTTCATTAAACTAGCAGTGGTGTATATGTCAAATTGTAGAGGGGGAATAAAATTTAAGGAAAAAACAGTTCTTACCAGGGAAAAAGGACAAAAATACAGTCCGTGCCTATCAAGCATTGATGTGGGTGTGAATATTAAAGAGGAAAGTATTTGAATTTGAAGCTCCAAATCTTGGTGAAAGACTCTCCAGATGTATTTAATTAACCCAAAAGTTGGCAAAGATGCACCTTGAATTACAATAAACTCTGTCTGCTCACATCCACAACATTATGAGTTAAGTGCACAATATAGGGCTGCTTCTCCTAACAGCGCTTAGTTCTTTAATTAATTCTATAACCTTATCTACCAAACTCTGATCAATGAAAGTGTAAGAGCCCAGGGCAGCGGCCATGCCTTCAGCACACAGCCAAATAGTCAGCTTTTGTGTGACGCTCAGTACTTGATAGTTAAGAAAAGGGGGAAAATTCTTGCTGAAATGAAATATTTTAAACATCTATTGACATTCTCAACTAGTTTCCTGTATGACCTTTCATGACAGAGCAAATGCAACAAGCAAACTGGGGAATGACACTCTCCACTCCCGTAATGGAATGAGTTAAAACAAAGGGAGAAACAAACATACACCGTAAGCAATATCTACAGTGGTATAAATTATTTAAACTGGCTTTCCACTGGGAAGGAGCCATCAAGAGATAGTGGATAAAGCTCTCAGGCTAGTTTCTGGCTTCTGTGTGTATTACCAGAGTGATTCCATGCAAGGTGTCTGGGGTTAACAAACCAACTCCATAGGTGTCTTGAAGCTCCTATCTTATCAAACCCTCCTGAACCACCCACAGACGTGTGGAAATACACACAAATGATTTCCCTTTCTCTAATTAGCATCTTTTCCTTTCTTCCTCTTATGGCCCTCTCCATTATAGACAGTATTAGTTATAAGTAATAGTAGTGTCTTTCTTAGGGTCGATATAACATGTAGTTAAATTCCACAAATATTTCCTGATCAACTACCAGGTATTAGAATAGGTGTTGAAGACAAAGAAATAAAGGATAGAGAAAAATAGTCCAAGGGTCATATTGGAAGTCCTGTGTTCCAACGGCTGCAACGGTGCCAAAAGAAAGCACTTGTGCAGTTCTTCAGAAAAATGCAATTTGCTAGCCTCACACGCACTCATGGAGCTTTTATGAAAGCTCTGACAATTAGGTTCACAAACTCATCCAAGAAAAGGTGCACCATACCTCATTGCGGAATATCACTATGGTCACCTTCGAAGTACTCCTCTTGGGAAGCTATACACCGACGCCAGCACCTAGTCCACCCTTGAAAGCAATTTTGGAACACTTTTTCTGGAATGGCCATCAGAGCTGTTGTCGTATTACCCTGGATGTCCTGAATGTCATCAAAACGTCTTCCCTTCAATATTTCCTTTATCTTGGGGTAAGGAAAGAAGTCATTGGGGGGAGAGAGGGGTGCCAAGTGGCACGTTGGTTAGAAGTTGGCTTGGGACGCCAGCTCTCAGCAGCAGGGCCCCATTTTGGATTCCACATGAGGGCCAGTGAGGCTGCGCTCTTTACAGCTAAGATGGTGAACAACAGCTCCACCTGGAGCTGGGCTTCCATGAGTCACGGGCGATGCCCTAGGCTGTGGTGGGGCTGGCCGGCAACAGGCGTGCACCTTCTTCAGCTGCTGTGAGATGCCGTGAGCAGCAGTCCAATGGCCGGGGACCAATTGCCTCACTGGGGAAGAGCACAATGATAATACCAACATGGGCCAGAGAAGCAACGTCCTCCACAACTAGACAGAAGAACCAAAGGACAGCAACTTGTCTGTTCCCCTTCCCCAATTCCCCAACTCTGTTCCCCTCCCGCAATTCCCCAATAAAATCTTTAAACAAAAAAACAAACAAACAAACAAAAAGAAGTCATTGGGGGCCATATCAGGTGAGTAGGAAGGGTGTTCCAATACAGTTATTTGTTTACTGGCTAAAAACTCTCTCCCAGACAGTGCCGTGTGAGCTGGTGCATTGTTGTGATGCAAGAGCCATGAATTGTTGGCAAAAAGTTCAGGTGTCTAATTTTTTCATGCAGCCTTTTAGCACTTCCAGGTAGTAAATTGGTCAACTGTTTATGCAGTTGGTACAAATTCATAATGAATAATGTCTCTGATATCAAAAAACATTAGCAATATCGTTGCAAGAAGTTCGAGAACTTAATTGTCAGACCTCGTATATCTTAGCTCAGATGTTCATAAAGTATTGTCTCCCAAACTAGCTACATCAGACTCACCTAAGAACTTGTTAGACATGTAAACACTTGGTCCCATCCAGATTCAGTGCATATGAAACTCTCAAGGTAGAGTTTCTCCATCGATGTAGAGTTAACCAAGTTTTCTGAGTTATTCTTAACATACTCAAGCTCTTTTGAGAAACACTATCTAATTCCATAGTTTCAGCCTATATGGGTATGTCTTTGCTCCTTTAGTTCTCATTCCCAGCCAAACAGGTCCCAGTAACACTGGTTCTGATCCAATTCTAGGCGTGGCTTCCTTAAGATGAAAGATCACAAGTCACAAGGAATGAATTATTCAAGTGATCCTAGCCCTCTGAGCTCAGCCCAGACCCACGTTGATCCCTCCAGCTGAATGCAGCCATAGAAATGAGCCTGGTTTGATCAACAGAATTTCCTAAGCAAACTACAAAACCATGATATTAAATAACATGGATTTTTAAGCCACAAATTTCTTGAGTTATTTTAAATGCACAGATAAGTAAACCCTGGTGCCTGGGCTCTGAAGAATATGAGGTAACCATTGAAGGATTGTTAAGATATAGAGAGGAACAGGAATAGATGAAAAGATCACTCTAGCTACCCTATAGGAGAAAGGTTGGAGAGGAAAAATAGGCAAAGGAACCAGCAAATTTATGCAAAGATATTAGGGCCTGAATCAGAGCTATATATGTCATTTACTCTTGATTGCATTACATAACAATCCAGGAGTTGTTATAACTCCAAATAACTGGAAATATGGGCACTGGATGTGCACATAATGCCTAAGGAGGCAGGAAAGATCATGTTCAGCCCATTTAATCAACAGGTTGCTCCTTACATCCAGGTAGGTCACTTAGTTAACTATATGGGTATTACTCTGATGTAATATGTTCTCCATATCCACCCATGTCTTCAAAGAAAAGGTGCAAGAACTTCTGTTGGAAGAACTATTTCACAACCAGAGAAAACGAATCACTTGATTTTTTTCTTCCAACACAGTCTATTGATTTTTGTTATTTCCTTCATATACTCTGTATGAGATTTTTTGCATTAACTATATAAACCCGATTAGTTACTATCTGTCATAATTCAATAACTAAAAATCAGTCAGTGGTCCCTTTGGAAAGGGTATAGCAGAGGGAATAATACAAGTCTGGTCAACACAAGAGATATATCATTACGGATAAAAGAAGAAATTCCGAAATTAGACAAACCCAAGTTTGAATCCCAGGCCTACATCTTAAAAAGAAAACTTACCTTGGACAAGGTAAGCCTCTTTCAACTTTTCATTCCCTATGTGTGAGGGAGTTAACAGTGAGATAATGTATCTTAAAGTATGTCAGCACAGTGCCTGGAAAACAGTCCGAGTTTAGTAAATGGCATATGATATTGATAATTATCTCTGGAAATACATTGTGCCAATCATTTCCCCACTTTGGGGCCTTAATTACATTATCTGTAACCTGAGGGGTTTTGGACCCTGCAAGCAATATTGTTTTAGGAACTGAAGAATATTCTTACATTGGGTCATTTTCTAAATTTTAATTGTTTCAACATAAAGTGCAGTACTCTGCCTCTCACAGTGATTTGCCATGTGAACAACAAGGGAAAGATATAAACAAGTATAATTGCCACATTTCTTTGAAAGCTTTTTAAAAAGCATTTTCAAAAGTTGTGTAATGCTTTCCAGAAAGTATGCTCCCTGACTGTTTCTTTGGGCTGTAGTTTTTTTTTATTTCTTTTGTTGCAAGAGCTCTTTTGAGTTAGATGTGATTTTTCTCTAGTGGAAAAGGTAGTAGCAGGTCCTGAAATTTATACTCAACAAGGTACTCTTTAGAGATTTTGCTTATCTACTCTTACTGATATCAGATGCCTAAGGTACAATTCCCAGATTCAGTCCAGTTTCTTTTTTAAAAAATAACAGGGTCAGTAGTCAGCCATCATCCAAGCCAATGCCTGAGAAGCTGTTGGTAATAATAGTATGTTACAATTTTCAGTTAGGAGTTCAGCTGGGGCCCTCTATAGAACTTCACAATAAAGGCCACCTGATGCTTACACTTTTTGAAATTTAATTTCTTAGAATTGCCATTGTTTGCTTTCAATAGGCTTGTTGCTGTATAAAATACCAGTTCTCTACATGACAATAGACACATCTGGGCAGTGTTTGCTGAACCATCATGCATGGAACATCTTAGACATGTCTGTGGTATCTGTGAATGACTCAAAACACTGCCAAATTCCAAGAGCTGGGCCACATATACAGGTTATTGTATTTGCAAAATATATCGAGTTATCAAAGCAGATAGTACCCTAATCTATAGAAAATTCTGCAAGGATGTAGGATAGGGCTTGGATTGTCTCTTTTTGGATGATTATTCATCCACTCATTTATTTATTTCTTTATATTCACTCATCGATGTTTCTAAGACATTATCTCATTGTGTCACTATTGACTTAAACACCTCAATCCCTCCACCTCTGACCCCAGTTCCAATATTATCACAACTATTTCCCATAAGATAGAATCAAAACTCATTAGTATTGGTTTATGTTTTTCCCATCTCTCCCAACCTACTTTCTAACTTCAGTCTTTGCCAACATCTCTAAGCTCCATCCATACAGATATTCACTGTAATCTTCACAAATGTCCTAATGTCTTTACATATAATCTTCTCCTTTGCTTGAAATGACCCCCACTCTGCTGTTTTCCTCATGATTGCCCTACGAAGTTATGTGAAGAACTTTTGTGTGCTATCACACTCTGTACACTTCTCTATAATGGCCCTTATAACAAGTTGAAACTGTATGTATATGTACTTATTGCTTTGGTAACAGGGAATATGTCTTATTTCCCTTAGTGTCTCCAGCACCACTAATGAAGTAATAGAAAGATCCAACAAAAATTATAGCTATTCATGAATGTCATATCAAGCTAGGGCTTATGAGAGTGATACGTACCAGGTAGGAATCAATCATGCAAATAAGCCAAATAGAATGATAGTTGTAGATGGGTGATAAGGCCAATATGGAAACTACAGCAGCAGAGGCTGATCAAAAGGCTGAAGTTGAAACACTGATTCATTAAACCCAGTCATTAAACCCAGACGGACTTTACACCCTAACACAAATTTATTAAACATGGATCATAGACCTAAATTTCAAATGCAAAACTATAAAACTTCTAGAAGATAACATAGGAGATTACCTAGATGAGCTTGAGTATGGCAATGGCTTTTAAAATACAATGCCAAAGACATGATCCATAAAAATAAATAATTGATAAGCTGGACTTCATTAAAATTAAAATCTTCTGTTCTGTGAAAAACAATGCCAAGAGAATTAGAAGACAAGCCACCAATGGAGAAAATATATACCTTTGCAAAAAACACATCTGATAAAGGACTGTTATCCAAAATATATGTAGAATACTTAAAACTCAACAATAAGTTAATAGCCCAATTAAAAAAATGGGCCAAACACCTTAATAGACACCCCAACAAAGAAGATACACAGGTGACAAATAAGCATACAAAAAGTTGTTCCGTATCGTGTATCATCAGGGAAATACAAATTAAAACGACAATGAGATCCCACTACACACCTATTAGAATGGCCAAAATCCAGAACACTGACAACATCAAATGCTGGTGAGGATATGGAGAAACAGGAACTTCCATTCATTCCTGCTGGGAAGGCAGGTTAGTGGTTTCTTATAAACTAAACATACTCTTACCATACGATCCAGCAGCCATGATCCCTGGTATCAGCCCAAAAAAGTTGAGAGCTTATGTACATGCAAAACCCTGCACATGGATGTTTATAGCAGTTTTATTCATAATTGCCCAAACTTGGAAGCAACCAAGATGCCCTTCAGTAGGTGAATGGATCAATAAGCTGTGATACATCTGGACAATAGAATATTATTCAGAGCTAACAACAAAAGAGCCAGCAAACTATAAAAGTCATGGAAGGACTTTAAATGTATATATTAAGTGAAAGAATCCAGTCTAAGAAGCTACATGCTGTATGATTTCAACTATATAACATTCTGGGAAAGGCAAAACTATGGAGACAGTAAAAAAAAATTCATGGTTGACAGGGGTCGGAATCATGGGGAGGGGTGGCTAGGTGAGGACACAAAGAGGATATTTAGCGCAGTGAAGGGATTCTGTATACTATAATGGTGGATCCATGCCATCATACATTTATTCAAACCCACAGAATATACGACATGAAGAGTGAACCCGAATGTAAACTAGGGAATTTGAGTGATAATGATATGTCAATGTATGTTCATCAATTGTAACAAATGTAGCACACTAGTGGGAAATGTTTATAACAAATACCTGTAATATAACACTAAAATAAGCCTTACCATTGGATGCCAGGGTTTGACAATTATAGACATTGTAGTATAAAATATTGTTATAGTAATCTATAAGAGTTATGAATGAGCTATGCATAAAAGTTGCCATGTTTTTATTAGTTCCCTTGTAAATGACTGAAGGAACCCTTTCTTCTTTTTGGTTAGATATTACGAGCCCTCCTCTATAATGTGATTATAAGATGAAAAGTTTCTCTCGTATACATTACATTATCCAAACTACTCCCCTGAGCATAGCACTGATGTGAGAACAGAGAGCAGCATTACAGAAGCTTGGTTCAATGGCTCCCTTCTCTCAGAAGATCCATATTATATATTGAGGGATAATTATTCAACCTGAAGACTCTATACCTTAATAAAGTCCTTAAAATGTTCATATCATCATCTTGTATGGCTCTGGTATCTTGGAAAATATTATCTACTTATCTGTACATTTCTTCCCTGAGAAAAGTGGTCTCAGAAACCATGTACGTTACAACCTTGGATTGTGAGTGATGTGGTTTGCGAGTGTTCCTCAAGACGAGCCAACATTTCTAATACATTTTAATGTGGTCAGTGAGTGATGTCTTGCAATACGAGTAGTTTGTTTCATGAAGGAATTACACAAAACAAGGATTACGGTACTATATTGGTGATCTGTCTTCCAGGGATCCTCATGTTTATTGTCTTAGTTGGTGGAGCTCAACAAAGAATATCTCAACTTTACAGGGTATATAATGCTTCCCTTTGTTTAGAGCATAATTGATATTATTTCTTATCATAGAATAAGGGAATTTGGTCTAATGGGACACACTTCTTTTTGTGTGGTTCAAAGCCATCGTAGAACACTCACCTAAGGCCTGCCCTAAGCCTGACGCAACCCATCTGTTCTACCTGACTCTGAAGTGTCTTGGGACTGTCTGTCACTAGATCAGCTGACAGTGCAACTTTGCCTCATGACCTCTCCTTCCACCTCCTTTCCAAAGAGCAGAAGTTTAAGGGAATTCCTTAAATTCATTGATTCCCTAGCATCAACACTTGCATGCCAACAACTCTGTGTTTTAAATATTATTGCCATAATACAAAATACGAAACTGAGGCACAGAAAGGTGAAACATGGAACAAGTCATTTGCCCAACTAGTCATAGCTGGAATGTGGTGGAAACAGGTGTGTAACTAATTCCATCCAGCTTGAAAGCCCTGCTCCTCAAGTGCATCTCAATAATCAATAGCTTAGATGAGGTATCCGAGAGGGAATGTAAAAGAGAGTGCACAAACCAAAGTTCAGGAGAGGAAGAGGGGGAAAAGGCAGGAGTAAATAGCTTCCTGCGTCTTTCAGGATCTTCTTGTGAATGGGTGGAAACATTTATATTAACTTTCATGGTTTCCTAGTCCACATCTGAACTATTTACTTTCCTGTGTAAATTACTTAAAAAACTTAAGAGAAAATTGTGAGTAATTAGCCTTTGCAGCTTCCTTTACGAGTTTCAAAGGACTCCACAAACATTAATTACTCACCTACATCTGGAAGGCAAGGCAAGAATTATTGCCTTCATTGAACCAAAGGAAACTGAGAGGTCACGCAGTTCCCAATGGTCCCCACAGCAAGCAAATGATGGAGTGAATCAAGAATTGGAAAGCATACTTCTTAGTTTCACTTCTATATTTAGATATTGGCTTTTTTATTTTCTGCTATAAGAAGAGCAGTGCTACTAACAATACTGAGCTATTATTTTGCCTATCTCTCAGAGGAAGACATGTTTATTAGAGATAGGAGAGACAAAAAGATAAGATTAGGAAGATAGAGATAAAAGAGACAGGGGCAGAAAGACAGCTTTTGAGTAAAAGGAATGAACTGTAATACTCCTTGTGTGTGGGGTGAGGGTAATAGGGAGCTTTGTAATGAAAATAGGAAAGCGCGAGCTAAATAGGGGAAAATGCAGACCAGGAGGAAAGCAAGCAGGCCAGCAGGCAAGAATTTTCTTCACACCACAGGTATTACTCCCCAGCTAATTTAAACATGAAAAGGGAGGGCATATACAAAAAGGGCACAGCTGAAAGATTTCAGAACTTTGACTCAAGAGCACCTTTGCTCATCACCACTAGAATGTTCCTTGAACATCTCCATGAAATATAAAGAAAAACAAAATGAAAAAGGTACTTCATTTAAAAGGGAGGGGAGGTTTTGGGGGACTCTAATCAGTAGGAAATAAACCTGGCCACAATTAGATAACAATAAATTAGCAACAATGCAGAAACATGAAAATGTTCTTTAAGAGCTTATCTAGACTGTGGGGATCCAACATGGTGGAGTAGATGAACTCTGTCCTTACCTACTCCCATGAACGCATGAAAACAACAACTCAGTTATAGAACAATCAGCCTGGAGAGCCATCTAAAGTCTGGCTGAATGGAAGTTTTATAACTAAGTATATAAAGAAGAAGCCGAGTGGAGATGGGTAGGGGAGGCAGAGGTGTGGAATGGCTCAGCCAAAACCTCTGGGTGGCAGCTGAGAATTGGAAAGGATACTTTGGCTATGGAAGTGTCCCCCAGAGGAGGGAAGGATCCTAACCCCACACCAGGCTCCACAGTCCAGAGTACACATGCCAGGAAAAGGAGATCACACAACATCTGGCTTTGGAAACCAGTGGGGATTCCAACCATCTGGGTGAGACAGAAGGCTGAAGGAAACTCAGAAATCCTTTTACAGGGCCTGTGCACAGATTCATTCACTGGCAGGCACTCAACTTGGGCTCTGGCAGAGGGACAAACTCAGGAGGTGTCAGAGACATACAGGAAGAGACTAAGTTGTGCGGCCTCAGAGTTTGGAGGGACAGTCGCCATTTTTTCTGTGTAGAATCCTGAGCAGTCAGCAGGCAATTGCCATCACTCCTGTGTTCAGCCCTCCCACCAACATGGCCAAATCTGACTCTGCATTAACCAGATGACTCGGCTAGTTTCACAATGGTAACTCCCTGGGACCCCCACCTCCAAAAACAGTGCAACAGAGGAACTCTCTCAGCCAACAGCCAACCCTGCCCATGTTGCACTCTTCCGTGGATAACACTTGGGGGAGTCCTCAAACCCCAGGAGGGTGGTGGCTCACCTCTGTGTGCTCTCAGTCTTTTGTTGAGTAGTTCCAGGCTCAATACTGCACCAAACCAGAATCTACATTAACCTGGTAAAGAACACTCAACCCACCCCAGTTACTGACTCCCTGAGATCCTGCCTCACCCAACTCACTTACCGCACAAGGCTTATCAGCAGCTGAACCTTACAGGAGCAAGCAAGTAACAGCAGGTCTTAGGAGACGCTGGGCTTTTTTGGGAGCTACCCCAGGCCTGGTAATGGTTGCAGGTATCCTTAGTTCATAGTGTGGTATCTGATACATGCTTCCAGGTTCAATACAGGCAGCGACCAACCATGGATTGCTTTGTAGCTTATACCAGGTAGCTCCTGGCAGATCACAGATAGTGACTGATCTGGGACTGCACCACAGCCCCTCACAAGAGGCCCAGTATCAATATACCTGGAGGTCAGCTTTAGACCACATAAGAGTCCTATGGCACACTCAAAGGGCAGTCTCAGGAGGCATTAGAGCCCACTAAAGTGAATCCTACTCCATGGGGTAAGCCCCCCACAAAGCATCCCATAAGATATGGAAGTGGTCAAACACCCAAGCCAATCAGACTGAGGATCAGTCTCACTAACTGACATGCCAATAGCAATCAAGGCTCAACTATAGCAGGAGGGCACACACAATCCACACAAGGGACACTCCTGGAGCACAGTTCAGGTGACCAGTTCAGGTGACGAGGGAGACTGCACCACTGGGCCCCACAGGACACCTACTACATAAGGCCACCCAACTAAGATTGGAAACATAGCAGATCTACCTAATACACAGAAATACAGAGAGGCGTCCAAAAAGAGGAAACGAAGAACTATGTGCCAAATAAAAAAACAAGAGAAAACACCAAAAAAAAAAAAAAACCAAAAAAAGGGTACTAAATGAAATGGAGGCAAGCAACGTACCAGAAAGAGTTCAAAACCATGGTCATAAGGATGCTCAAGGAACTCAGAGAGCACTTCAACAAAGAGAGAGCAAGCATAAAAAGATCATAGAAACCATAAAAATGAGAACCAGTCAGAAGTGCAGAATACAATAACTCAGATAAAGACTGCGCTAAAAGGGATTATACGGTGGAAGGGAGTCAAAGGAATTGTAATAGATAGTATGATATGGGGGGGGAGTGGGGGGGAGAGTTGGGGGAGGGGGATTGTCACTTGGAGGGGTAAAAAGTATAACTATTGCACCGTGTTGTACACCTGAAGCTAACTAAAAAATTTTCAAAAATAAAAAATAATAATAATAATAAAAAAGTACCTCCTGTCAAGGAATTCAATAACAAACAACAACAAAAAAAGACTGCACTAGAAGAAAACACCAGCAAGCAAGGTGACGCAGATGATTGAATCAGCAATTTAGATGATGAGGCAGCAGAAAACACCATTCATACCAGCAAAAAATAAATAAACAATAAAAAATAAATAAGGAAAGTTAAAGAGGCCTTGAGAAAACATGAAGCAAAACAACATTAACATCGGGGCAGCCGAGTGGCGCAGTGGTTAAGTGCTGGCCTTGGAAGCCACTGGCCCCGGTTCGGTCCCACATATGAGGCCAGTGATCCTGCCCTTAAAAAAACAAAACAAAACAAAACACAACATTCACATCATAGAGGTAACAGAAAAAGAAGAGACAAAGCAAGGGATTGAGAACTCATTTGAAGAAATAATGTCTGAAAACTTTCCTAATCTGGTGAAAGAAACAGACATACAAATCCAAGAAAGGCAGAAAGTCCCAAACAAAATGAACCCAAACAGGATCACATGAAGACACACTATAATTAAAATGGCAAAGGGTAAAGACAAAGAGAGAATCCTAAAAGGAGCAAGAGAAATGCAAGTAATTACTTACAAGGGAACTCCCATAAGATTGTCAGCTAATTTCTCCACAAAAACTTTGAAGGCAAGAAGGGATTAGAGTGAAAAATATTCAAAGTGATGAAAAGCAAGGACGAACAACCAAGAATATTCTACTCAGCAAGGGTCTCATTTAAAATCAAAGGACATATAAAGAGCTTCCCAGACTAGAAAAAGCTAAAGGAGGTCATCACCGCCATAACAGTATAATGAGAAATGTTAAAGGGAGAAGAAAACAAGACCCATACATCTTTTGTCTACAAGAGACTCATTTCAGATCAAAAGTCACAAAAGGACTGAATATAAAGGGATGGAAAAAGATATTTCATACAAATGGAAATGAAAAAAAAAGCCAGAGTATCAATACTTATACCAGAGAAAATAGACTTTTCAAACAAACGCTATGTAGGCCGGCCAAATGGCACGTTGGTTAAGAACTGGCATGGGACACCAACTCTGAGCAGCAGGGCCCCGGTTCGGATCTCACATTAGGACCAGTGACACTGCGCCCTCTACAACTAAGATGGTGAACAACAGCTTGACCTGGAGCTGGACTGCTATGAGTTGCCAGTGAAGGCGTAGGCTGTACTGAGGCTGCAGTGGGCTGTTGTAAAGCTACCATGAGTGGCTGGCAGCCAGCAGCTATCATGAGCTGCCAAGAGTCTCTGTGAGTGGCCGTCCAGTGGCCGGCGACCAATCTGCCTCACCCAACAAGAGCGCCATGATAATACCAACATGGGCCAGTGAAGCAACATCCTCCACAACTAGACTGAAGAACAAAAGGATAGCAACTTGTCTGTTCCCCTTCCCGGTTCCCCAATTCTGTTCCCCTCCCCCAGTTCCCCCAAAAAAAATCTTTGAAAAAAAAAAGCTATAATAACAAACAGTAACATTACATAATGATAAAAGGATCAATTCAAAAAGAGGATATAACCATTGTAAACATTTGTGCACCCAACACAGAAGCACCTAAATATGTAAAGCAAATATTGACCAACATAAAGAGCAAGATCGACAGTAATATAATCACAGTAGGGGACTTTAACACCCCAATAACACCAATGGACAGATCTTCCAGAAAGAAAATCAACAAGGACACAGCAGCCCTAAATGACACACTATACCAGATACATTGAATTGATATTTTTAGAGCGTTTCACCTGAAAATAACAGAATACACGTATATTCTTTATAAGTACACATGGACCATTTTGAAAGATAGACCACATGCTACGCCACAAAACAGTCTCAATAAATTTAGGAATACTGAAATCATATCAAGTGTCTCCTCCAACCACAATAATATGAAACTAGAAATCAACTACAACAAAAAAAGTAAAAAACACATAAACGCAGGGTAGCATGATAACATGCTATTAACTAATGAATGGGTCAACAGTGAGATCAGGGAAGAAATCAGAAGATTACTTGAGACAAATGAAAATGAAAACACAATGATCTGAAATCTACGGGACACAGTGAAACAACTCTAAGAGGGAAACTCATAGCAATAAAGACCAACCTCAAGCAACAAGAAAAATCTCAAATAAACAATATAAACTTACACTTAAAGGATCTGGAAAAAGAACAGCAAACAAAGCACAAAGTGAACAGAAGAAAAAAATAATAAAGATTGGAGCAGAAATAGAAAGAAAATAGAATTGGAAAAAAAAAATCACCAAAAAACAATATAAGCAATGAAACCATGACCTGGATCACTAAAGAGATGAACTTTAACCAGGCTCATGAAGAAAAAGATAGTGGACCCAAATAAATAAAATCAGAAATGAAAGAGAACAAGTGACAACAGACATCACAGCAATAAAAATGATTATAATAAAATATGACAAACAGCTACACGCCAACAAATTGGACAATCTGGAAAAGAAACTGATAAATTTCTAGAAGCATACAATATGCAAAGACTGAACTGAGAAGAAACAAAAAACCTAAACAGACTGATTACTACTAATGAAATCACTTCAGTAATCAAAAAACTCCCAACAAACAAAAGTCCTGGGTGGCTTCACAGATGAATTTTATCAAATGTCAAAGAAGAATGAACACCTATCCTTCTCAAATTATTCCAAATAATTCAACAGGAGGGAAGGCTCCCAAAGTCATTTTGCAAGGCCAACATTATCCTGTTTCCAAAACCAGAGAAAGACATTTTAAAAAAAGAAAATTATAGGCTGATATCCCTGATGAACATATAGATGCAAAAATCGTTAATAAAATATTAGCAAACCAAATTCAGCAATATATTAATACCATGATACACCATCATCCAGTGGAATTTATTCCTGGGATGCAAAGTTGTTTCACTATCAACAAACCAATTAATATGACACATGATATAAACAAAATAAAGTACAAAAACCATATGGAGTCAGCTGAGTGGCTCAGTTCGTTAAGAGTTGGCTTAGAGCGTGTGCTCTGAGCAACAGGGCCACCGGTTCGATTCCCACATGGGACACTGAATCCTGCACCCTAGCTGAGCTGTTGCTGAGCTGCCGACACGTGGCAGGATGGCTAAGCTGGTGTAACAACAAGATTGCCTGTTCAATGGTGGGCTACACCTACCCACAACTAAAGATTGAACTTGGCACGTTGAGCTGAGCTGCTGCCCGGATGGCTCAGTGGATAGGGCATGCTCTCTTAACAACTAGGCTGCTGGTTGGACTCCTGCATGGGATGGTGGCTATGCCCCACCTGCAACTAACATTGAACATAGCACCTTGAGATTAAAGACCATGAGCTGCAAAGCAGAAGCCAGCTGGCCTCTGGTGCCCTCCTCAACAATTATTGGAGAACAACTTGGCTGGTCCCCTCCCCCAATTCCCCAACACTGTTCCCTTCCCCCAATTCCCCAATAAAGTCTTAAAAAAAAGAAAAAAAAGAAAAGCATATGATCGTATCACTAGACGCAGAAAATGCATTTGACAAAATCCAGCATCGCTTTATAAAAGAAGTCTCAGTAAAGTGGGAATAGAGAGAGGGAAGATACCTCAACATCATAAAGGTCAGGTATAACAAACTCACTGCTAACATCATATTCAAAGGTGAAAAGCAAAGGGTTTTCCTTAAAACAGGTAAAAGACAAGGATGTTAACTTTTACAACTTTCATTCAACATCCTAATGGAAGTGCTAGCCACAGCAATCAGACAAGAAAAACAAAGGCATCTAAATTGGAAAGAAGTAAAACTATTATTGTTTGCAGATGACATGACACTATATAGAGAGCCCTAGGGCCGGCCGAGTGGCTCAGTTGGTTAAGAGCTCGCTGAGTGCAAGCTGAGCTCTGAGCAACAGCTGTTCCAGGCCAGCCCGAGCTGAGTTGCCGTTGAGCTGCCAACAGGTGGCAGGATGGCTCAGCTAAAAAAAAAAAAAAAAAAAAAAAAAAGAGAGCCCTAAAGACTCCACCAAAAAAACAAACAAACATTAGAACTGATAAATAAATTCAGTAAAGAAGGCAGAAGCGGCGGTCCAGGGTCTAGCCCATCATTTCCCTTAGGGAGAGAAGTGCAACGGACGTTGTTTTTTCTACGCCCCTCGGATATCTCCGCGTTAAGGAGGTGAAGAGCGAGCGGGAGTGGGGGAGCCGGCGAAAGCACTGGGACAGGACATAGTGGCGGCGGCGGTGAAGCAGGAGTGCCTCAGCCCGGAGGCCGCTCCTCCCGTCCATCGCAGCCCGGACTTCTCCGGCGGTAGTGCATCCCCACCGGCCGGCGAGCCGGGACGCCCTGGTCACCACGGGAACCAAGCCCGAGGACATAGACGATCCCCAGCCAAAAAGAAAAAGTCCTCAGGGAGAAGAAGCAAGTCTCCTCGGAGTTACAGAAGCCGAAGTCCTCACTATTCAACAGTCAAGGTGAATCCGGAACGGGAGGATCACCCTCCCCGGAGAGGACGGGAGGCCCGGCAGCACCGGGAAGCATCAGGACAGGAACCCAGGCGAGCCAGGAACAGTGACCGAGACAGGCACCGGGGCCATTCCTCCCAGAGGGGAACTTTGAACGAGAGGCCTGGGAGTGGGCAGGCTCAGGGGCGGGATCGACACCTTCAGAACCTGCAGGCTCAGGAAGCCAAGCGGGAGTTTTATAATATCCGCCGGCGGGAGCATCGCCCGAAGAATGAAGTTAGTGCCAGCAGCAATGAGTCTCAGGAGCCGGTCCCTCGACCCGGTGGCAACAACAAAGACAAAGAGGTGCCCGCGAAGGAAAAGCCAAGCTTTGAACTTTCTGGGGCACTTCTTCAGGACACCAACACCTTCCGGGGTGTAGTTATTACATATAGCGAGCCCCCAGAAGCACGGATCCCAAAAAAACGGTGGCGTCTCTACCCCTTTAAAAATGACGAGGAGCTTCCAATCATGTACATCCATCGACAGAGTGCTTACCTGCTGGGGCGACCCTGCCGCATGACAGACATTCCAATCGATCACCCCTCTTGTGCAAAGCAGCACGCAGTCTTTCAGTATCGGCTTGTGGAATACACCCGTGCTGATGGGCCGTTGGCCGGAGAGTGAGGCCCTACGTCATTGACCTTGGCTCAGGCAATGGAACATTCTTGAACAAGAAGCCATTGAGCCGCACAGATACTACGAACTGAAGGAAAAAGATGTCCTTAAATTCGGGTTCAGCAACAGAGAGTATGTTCTGCGCCATGAGTCCTCAGACACCTCTGAAGTAGACGGGGGGGGGAGGGGAAGAGGGGAGGGGGCTGGGGGAGGGGGAGGAGAAGGCAGACGGGGAGGAGGGGGACGGGGGAGGAGGAGGAGGAGGGGGAGGGGAGGAGGGGGAGGGGGCGGGGGGAGAGGGAGGAGAAGGCAGACGGGGAGAAGGGGGACAGGGGGGAGGAGGAAGGGGGAGGAGCGGGAGGGGGATGAGGGAGAGCAGAGGGAGGAGAAGAAGGAAGAGGAGGAGGGGCAGGGGGAGAGGGAGGAGGAGGAGGGGAGGGGAACAGAAGGAGGAGGGAGGAGGAGGGAGGGGAGGAGGAGGAGGAAAAGGAGGGGGAGGACAGCTAGCAAACTCTGAGGAGCTCAACTCTGGAGAGACCTTTGCTTTCCTTGAAGGCTTTGGGACTGACTTAGCGGACAACGGTGGTGGTGGTGGGGTGTCTGTGTAATGCCTTTTATTGCCTTATGTCTTTCCTCCGTTGTTGACCAGCTTACATTAGTGTAAGAAAACCGACTTAGGTTTGGTTGAACTTTTTTCTGCGGCACATCAGCCACATGCCTGTGGACATACGTTTTCAAAACAGTCTCACCAATACATTGTGTTTCGTAGCGTTCTGGCTTTCATTGGTGCTTCCAGAACTGCTGCCTAGGAAATTATAAACCCTAGGGCCGGCCCAGTGGCACAGTGGTTAAGCGCTGGTTTGGAAAGCCAGCGGCCCCGGTTTGGGTCCCACATATGAGGGCCTTCACATGGCCCTCAAAAAAAAAAAAATTATAAACCCTGGTTAAAGCAGATTTGTGGCTGGTTCTCTTTGTACAGCTTCTTTATTTATAAGCTGTGTGGACTGGATTTTGTTGTTGTTTCTGGGGCAAACCCCCTTAACAGAATCTTACTAAGCTTTGGTTATCACCAGAACAGCCTCCAGTATATACCAAAGCTTTGCCCTGGTTGAGCTCTTGACTCACAGAAGTTGACTTTGCACTTCTTTTTTGGGAGGTGGGGATTGACCGCATGACCTCATTATTGACTATTGGACTTAAACAGATGCTTAATGGAGGCTGCATAAGCATATGACTACAAGAAGATCATGACTACTGCCAATGGGTGTTGATTTCATGTCCCAAGAGGCTGAAATGTGTTGAGGATGTGTTTTCTGTGAAAGAATTCTGATTTCTCCATGGAGCATGTACATAACAATTTTGATCATCTTCTCTGTTCTTCAACTTTGCATTTTTAGTCAAATGTTATTTCTTTTCTTCCTTTTTTTTGAGAAACACACTGTCATTTATGTGACAGGGTCTTAGCTCTATTCTAACACCATGTGTATATATATGTCTAAAGGAGATTGTGTAGTTTATAGTTTAGAAGTTTCATCTTTTTAAAAAAACATTCAGAGAGGTTGTATTTGCCTTTCCAAGGCTGGAAGGCATGGGAATTATCCAATTTCCTAATTTTCCACTAGAGGAATATATGAAAGTAGAAAAGTCATAACTACTTACATATATTGTATTTGTGTGTGTGTGTGTGTGTGTGTATACACACACACAATTGTATGAAAGAGCTGCATACTGATTTTCATATGAGAATTTTTTTGTGATGTAAATGTAATACTACATTATAGGCAAAGGCCTCCCTGCATTTGAAGAGCAGGTTTTCATTTATATGTATTTTTGGGATAAAAAATAATAAAATTTGTAAATATAGCCCCCCCGAAAAAAAAAATTTCAGTAAAGAAGCAGAATACAAACTTAATATTCAGAAATCAATTGCATTTCTATACATCAATAACAAGTCATCAGTAAGAGAAATTAAGAAAATAATCCCACTAACAATTGCATCAAACAAAAAGAATACTTAGTAATAAATGTAACGAAGGAGGTAAAACTTGTGTTCAGAAAATTGTAAAACAGTGAAGAAAGAAATTGAAGATACCAATAAATGGAATCACATACCAAGCTCATGAACAGGCACTCACCTTGGACTCTCTTTTACTCCTGCTGTCTCTGACCCTTAACTGCTACTGTCCCCTAGAGTTATGGACTGAAAGTTTTTGTTCCCCCAAATTCATAAGCTGAAATCCTATACCCCCCAATGTGTTGGCATTAGGGGTGTGGAATTAGGGAAGTGATTAGATCATGACAGTGGAGCCCTCATGAATGACATTGTTCCATTATAAAAGAAGACCCCAGGGCCGGCCGAGTGGCGTGGTGGTTAAGCGCTGGTTTGGGAAGCCAGCGGCCCTGGTTCAGTCCCACATATGAGGGCCAGTGACACTGACCTCGGGGGAAAAAAAAAAAAAAAAAAAAAGAAGTAAAAGAGACCCCAGAGAGCCCTCTAGCTCTTTTTCAGCCAAGTGAAGATAATGTGAAGTCAGCAGTCTGCAACCCAGACGGTGCTCACCAGAACCTGACCATGCTGCCACCCTGATCTCAGTCTTCCAGCCTCCAGAACTGATAGAAATAAATATCTGTTGTTTATAAGTTATCTTGTAGGGCCGGCCGAGTGGCGCATTGGTTAAGAGCTGGTTTTGGAATGCCAGCGGCCCCAGTTCGGATCCCACATATGAGGGCCAGTGACACTGCCCTCTACTGCTAACAACAGCTCCACCTGGAGCTGGGCTGCGAGCCCCAGTGACGGTGTAGGCTGCAGCCCCTGCTGCAGTGGGCTGCCATAGACTACAGTGAGTGGCCGGCAGCCAGCGTGAGCGGCCAATAGCTGCAGTGAGCGACCATCTGGAAGCCGGTGACCGATCTGCCTCATCTGGGAAAGCGCAATGACGATACCAACATGGGCCAGTGAAGCAACTTCCGCCACAACTTGTCTGTTCCCCTTCCCCGATTCCCCAACGCTGTTTCCCTCCCCCAATTCCCCAATTAAAAAAAAAAAAAGTCTTATTTAAAAAAAAAATAAATAAATAAGTTATCTTGTATATGGTACTGTTATAGTAACCCAAACTATGACACACAGAATTGCATCCTTTGACTAACTCCTCCCACCCTACAGGAATTTCCTTGGAAGTCTCAGCAACTCCCATTGTCCAAATTACCACGTTTATTACCTTGATCTCTAGCTTCTGCATGGGTTTCATATGTATATCAACTGTCATATATCTTATGCATTCACTCATTTATCTATTTCTCTGAAATTATATATCTTAAGTGCCTAATATGAATCAGGCACCTTGCTAGGCACAGGGGGATATAATGGTGAGCACACACAGGTGTGGTCATTGTCACATGGATATCCCACAGGCATCTAAATCTCAGCATACTCAAGTCTGATGGAGTGCATTTTTTTTCTCCAAAAGGAATATCAATTAACATTCATATAGCAGTCAATGAGAGCCATGGTTCTGATCATTTTATATTTGTGAATCTATTCAATCTCAGTAGCAAACCTATGAGATTATCTCTCTTTCACAGATAAGGAAATTGAGGCAAAGAAGCATTAAGTGTCTTAACCAGGGTCACACAGGAAGTAATTGGCACAGCTGTGCTGTAAATCAAGATAGTCTCATTTCAAAGTTTGAATTTATATCTGCTACATTATACCTTTTCTGGAACCTCATCCAGTATTCTCTTTCTCAGGGACACCACTATCTATCCTCTTGTTCACAAATTCTCTTTTATTTACCCTTACCCTCTCTCTTTCCTTCTCCTACCCTTCCCTCCTCTCCCCTGCCCCCTCCTCTCCTCTCCTCTCCTCTCCTTTCTCTCTCCCCTCCCCCTCTGTTATCCAAACAATTAATCACAAAATCCTATAAATTAGACCTCTTTCGGTAGTTTATATTCTCACATTGCCCAGAATCTATATTTCTTCTACATTTACAACTGAAGCAGCCCTCATCATCTTTTCCTGGGACGCCACAAATGCTTCTTCACAGAGACTTCAACTTTAAGCATTTCTCACTTTCTATTTCAATTTCAAAAAGCTGCCTTCATAATTTATCTAAAAAGTCAAAGTGGGGGCCGGCCGAGTGGCGCATTGGTTAAGCGCTGGTTTTGGGATGCCAGCGGCCCCGGTTCGGATCCCACATGAGGGCCAGTGACACTGCCCTCTACAACTAACAACAGCTCCACCTGGAGCTGGGCTGTGCGAGCCCCTGTGGTGGTGTAGGCTGCAGCCCCTGCTGCAGTGGGCTGCCATAGGCTACAGTGAGTGGCCCGCAGCCAGCGTGAGCGGCTGGCAGCCAAGCGTGAGCTGCCAATAGCCGCGATGAGCGACATCCAGAGGCCAGCAACCGATCTGCCTCATCCGGGAAGAGCGCAGTGACGATACCAACAGTGAAGCAACATCCTCCGCAACTAAACTGAAGAACAAGAAGACGGCAACTTGTCTGTTCCCCTTCCCCGATTCCCCAACGCTGTTCCCCTCCACCAATTCCCCAATAAAATCTTTAAAAAATAAAAAAATAAAAAAATAAAATAAAATAAAAAGTCAAAGTGGGCCTGCAGAGCGAGGTGGTTAAGCGCTGGCAGCCCTAGTTTGGGTCCCACATATGAGGGCCAGTGACACTGCCCTCAAAAAAAAACAAAAAAAAACAGGGCCGGCAGAGTGGCGCAGAGGTTAAGCACTGTCCTTGGAAGCCAGCGGCCCCGGTTCGGTCCCACATATGAGGGCCAGTGACACTGCCCACAAAAAAAAAAAAAAAAAAAAAAAAAACCCAAAAAACTCAAAGCCACATCACTACTGTGCTTAAAAGCCTATTTTTTTCCCCTTTCTCTAAGAAGTTCAGGATACAGACAGATCCCTTCATGATCTGGTCTCTGACTTTCTTCCCAGCATCATCTTCTCTCAGCTCCATCATCCTAGGGCATTCATTGACAGCTTGGAAATAGTTACAATCCCCCATATGTGTCATGTGGTTTCTGATCTCCACACTTCACCCATGCTCTCCCACCTCTGCTAAAATCCTTTCTCCAACTCCACCTGGTTCATTTCTGCTCATATTTTCAAAAGTCAGCTGAAGCACATATGAGTTTGGACAATTAAGTTTGCGAACTCATCCTAGACAAAGTGCTACATACTTCATTGCTGATTATCACTATGGTTACCTTCAAAGAACTCCCCTTGGGAAACTATGCACTGATACCAGCACCTAGTCCACCCTTCAAAGCAATTTTAGAACTCTTTTTCTGGAACGGCCATCGGAGCTGTCGTCATATTATTCTTGATGTCCTGAATGTCATCAAAATGTCTTCCTTTCAATATTTCCTTTATTTTCAGGTAAAGAAAGAAGTCATTGGGGGCCAGGTCAGGTGAGTAGGGAGGTTGTTGCAATACAGTTATTTGTTGACTGGCTAAAAACTCCCTCACAGACAATGCTGTGTAAGCTGCTGCATGGTCAGGATGCAAGAGCCATGAATTGTTGGCGAAAAGTTCAGGCTGTCTAACTTTTTCATGCAGCCTTTTCAGCACTTCCAAATAGTACACTTAGTTTACTGTTTGTCCAGTTAGTACAAATTCATAATGAATAATCCCTGTGATATCATAAAAGGTTAGCAACATCATTGCAACAAGTTCACAAACTTAATTGTCATATCTCATATATCTCTGACGACCTTCCCTGAAAACCAGAGGGTCTGTTGTCTTCCCTCTTGGATTGCACAGCACCCACGCTTTCATTAACCCTGAACTTATCATTGCGTCTCATGATTGTCTATAGACTGGCCTTAGAAGCTCCTGAAAATCAGCAATATATTATTTTCCATCCTTAACATGCCTACCTCATAATACTTATCACAGGACAATTTTAAATTAATCTCTGCTATTATTTATTAATTGATGTCCATGCCCTTACTAGAATGTAAGGGCTATCCATGATTGCAAAAATTATGTCTATTTTTCTACCACCCTGTTCCTAGTACCTAATGCAACATCTGGCACACAATGGATGGATATAATGAAAGCTTCATTTGAATGACAACTTTTTGCCAAGCAGAGCCTTAAGCACTATGAAGCCAGAAGAAGTAGAGGGCATGGTCCCCGCCTTGTGGGAACTTAATGTCAGCAACATGAAACTAATAGTACATGAAACGAGATCAAATGTGTATGTAGTAAGTAAGCACATGCCCAATCCTGTGGTACAGCTCACATACTCCTCATGATAGGTGAGAGGACAGGTGACTACAGAGTAAAGGTGATACTTGTGTGACGTTAGAGAAAAGGAAGGAGCTGAGTCCTTAAATGGCACTCATTAGCACATCATGAGACAGTAAGCTAAAAGCATAGTGAAAGATTTTTTTAAAATTAATTTCAGGTGTACAAAACAATGTGATAGTTACACATTTACACCCCTTACAAAGTGATAACCCCTCCCCCCCAATCTACTACCCCTCTGACATCGTATATAGCTGCTATGGTTCCATTGACTCTATTCCCTATGCTGTACTCCACATCCCTTTTATATATATATATATATATATATATATATATATATATATATATATATATAAAATTATAGCTGACATATAATATTATTCAGCTTCAGCTTCAGGTGTACAGCGCAGTGGTCAGGCATTTACACTGTCCTTGAAGCGGTCTCCCTAATAAAACAAGTGCCCATCTAACACCCTACAAAATCTTTACAACATTATTGATGATATCCCCCAAACTGTCTTTCATATCCCCATGGCAATCTTTTGGTTACCAATTTATGCTTTCTAATCCCCTCTGCTTCTCCCCCATCCCCAACCCCTCCCATCTAGCAACCTCCCATTTTCTCTCTATCTCCCTGAGACTGAAAGATTTTAAAGGTTAAGTGAGTGAGGTAACATGGCCACCTCCCTCTACAGCCTGTTATGCCAAGCACAGGAGGAAGAAAATACAATTTACGTTCTTTCCTCTTTCTTTCTCCCACACTCTCTGGTTGCCATTGTAGGCAAGTGGAGTAGATCTCAAGACTGACCCTGGAACACATGACATTCCAAGAAAGCCATATATTTCCTGTCCACATTTGTACAGTATTTCAACAGGTTGTCTAGCTGCAACCTATTTCCCTGTCTATTTTATTCTTAGATAGTTAATATGATTTCTATATAAGTCCCTAAAAGAGAACTTTCAAAAGGAAATGAGGTGGGGCCGGCCGAGTGGCGCATTGGTTAAGAGCTGGCTTGGGACACCAGCGGCCCCGGTTCGGATCATATGAAGACCGGTGACACTGCCCTCTACAGCTAAGATGGTGAACAACAGCTCCACCTGGAGCTGGGCTGTGGGAGTCCTGGAGATGGTGTAAGCTGCAGCCCCTGCTGCAGTGGGCTGCCATAGGCTACAGTGAGTGGCTGGCAGCCAGTGTGAGTGGCTGGCAGCCAGCGTGAACTGCCAATAGCCACAGTGAGCAACCATCCAGAGGCCTGCGACTGATCTGCCTCATCCAGGAAGAGCGCAATGATGATACCAACATGGGCCAGTGAAGCAAAGTTCTCTGCAACTAGACTGAAGAAGAAAAAGACAGCAACTTGTCTGCTCCCCTTTCCGGATTCCCCAACGTTGTTCCCCTCCCCGCATTCCCCAATAAATAATCTAAAAAAAAAAGGAAATAATGTGTTTTTCTTTAGCGTCTTTACGCAGACTTGTATGGCATGGGCACTTGCTGAATTCGGAGGACCCCTATCAGAAACTGCTGTCCATACAGATGGAGTTCATTGCCAAGGGTTACAAAGGTCATAAGCAGCAGAGTTGTCATTGAAAGGATTTGAGAAATATTATATGAAAAATGCCCTGCACACAGTAGACACTAGATACATGCTAGCTATCTCCCTAATTAATACTGCCTAGAAATAAAAGTCTGAACAAGACAAGCTTTTTGAGATCCCCTTCTGTGCTTGCAATGTGGTTTTTTCACAAATAACGAAGGGTAGTATAAGAATCATGGTTTCTCTCTCTAAGTAGAACCTATTGTAAATAGTGGAATATATTTACCCCAAAATAATGAGTCTTTGCATAATTTTTACTTTTCCTTATGATTTAATTAGCCTCAGTCTTTTCAATTCTTTGTTTTGACTGGTGCCCTCTCAATTTCTGCAGCTTTTTATTATGAACACTTGGAAATAGGCAATACATATTCATATGGCTGACAAGCTTGGACCCAGGATATTAGAGTGTTTTTCTTTTCATGTGCCTTGTAAATAACACATTATACATTTTTAAATATTGTACTTAGTTGGGTGCTTGAATTCCATATGTAAGAGTGGGAATTGTGCACATCTATAAAAATGCTTCTTTCCCAAGATACTTGACCACAATCATTAATGATTTTTGCTGCTGTCATTTTAATTGCATTCTACCTTACCCTGAGTCTGGATTTTTTCTACATTTATGGCTTAGTGCAGGGGTTGGCACATTGTGGAACATAGGCCAAATCTGATTTGCCACCTGTTTTATTAAATACAGTTTTATTGAACATAGCTATACCCATCATTTACATATTTTCTATGGCTGTTTTCATGCTACACTGACAGAATTGAGTAGTTATGAAAGCTCACAAAGCTAAACACTTTTATTATCTGGATCTTTACAGAAAAAGCTTGTTGGCCTTTGATTAATTCCATATTGCTTTTCATATCATCCCATTGAATACAATATTGTGTGAAATTGGAGAACTGAAACATTTTCCATCCTTACAACTGAGAAATATGTTTACCGCTTCAAGTAATCACTGCCTAAAATCACACAACATTCCATATTGGCATTCTTCTGAAACTCTACTTTCCAGAAATTTTACTGAGGAAACTGCCCAGTGCCTATCTGGAAAATCTCGGCTGCTGGACATTTTTGGAATGATTGTCTTGTGTTACATCACCACATTTATAAAGTCCCAAAGTTTTCTTGAAAGAAACCAAGGTTTCTTGACCTTTAATGAATTATAGAAAACTGGACTTACCTACTACTCTATACTTTGCTATTTCAGCTAGTTTTACTTTACTTTGAAATGTTGTACATATTTCAACAAAAAGATTCAGAAAGTAGTTGCAGATGAATTTAATGAACCCTTGAGGGAACATTTCAAACTTGGATTGTATCTGATAAATACAGTCCAATACTGACTTGGAAAGTAAGCCTAAAATTTCTATATTAATCAGAAGACTTTTAGAAAATGTGAAGAATGAATAGAGAATAATTGTTTCAATAGAAGTTGACAGTTATGAGCACTCAACATGTTATATCCATAATCCAACTTTATTTTCTTAAGTTTATACTTCATACTACATCAGGCCCTGCATCTTGCTTCAAGTCTAGGAAAACACTTTCTTTATGCTGAGTGATACAAAGGTATAAATCAATAATACATTCCCATTCAAGAGTCCTGGATAAGTGTTATCTATATCTTGCTGTCAGTGCCGGTGGATAACTCATGGTAATGTTACATATAGAGGATAATACACCTTAAAGTTGCATATTCTAACTGGGATAATTACACCCACACTTATTTAAATTCCCTTCTGCTGCGTTTATTGATAGGTTATCCTATCTAGCTACATGAAAACTCACAATTCCTTAAGGATAAACATTTTAAATAACAACCAGATAGAGATTTCACATATTATTTTTTCTTTGGTTTAGAGAAAAAGAATCTCAGTAGTTACTCTGTATGGCTATCTTTCATTTATTACTTTGATTTGGGTGGTAAGGATCAAGTGTAGCACAATGTTTCTAAATTTCAAATACATTGCACGCTTGACATGAGCATATATGGCTGAACTGCTTTAGGTACTAATATTATACATTTCCTCTTCATGAAGCATGACATCTGGTTTCTCCAAAGCAATGGAGCAGCCTGCTTTTTGGCATATCCACTGTACTACCTTTTAGAAAAGCAAGCTTGTCTGTTTGAATCTTAAATGCATCAATAGCTATTGATTCCATCTTCTACCATTTGGATCTTGAGAGCATAAAAAGTCTAAATCTAATTACTTGAAAGTTATAATCCTTTCATGTTTTGATTTTTAACCCATCTGACATCTGAAATTTATTTTTGTGTTTTCTATGAGGTAAAGACATGCACTGATTTTGTTTTAATAGCAAGTCAATATCCAAACACTGCTTTTTAAAATAAGTCACGTATTTGCCACTTTTTGATGATCTACTCTTAAGTTGAATATTATTATTATTTTTTTACTTATGAATTATATCCAAGACATAACAGGTATGTATAGCATACCTGAAAAAATGGACATTTATATACACACTATTCAGCTTAAGAAATAGAATGTTAGCAGCACATTTGAAAATCTTGTGTGTCCCTTCTCAGTTGCATCTTCTTCTTCCAATCCAGAATTAACCACTGTCCTGAGTTTGGGTTAACTACCCTCTTGATAACTTTATAGTTTGAGCACATACATCTTATCTACTCCAAAAAAGATATATGCTGATTGGTTTCACCTGTTTTATAATTACGAGTTTAGCCAATTACGTTCACGAACTTTCCACCATGTAAATACACGGTGGAAAGTTCGTGAACTTAATTGTCTGATCCTTTGTCTTTAGATAAAGTACATTTCTATACACTCCACCAGACCTTATTTTTCCACTAAATATAATTTTAAAGATTCTTATTGGAGTATATACCTGTTTTTTCACAGCTGTATAATATTTTATTGAATAAATATACTATATATTTATTTATTTGTGGGTAAATATGTTTTACTTAGTAATGTCATTGTCCCCGGTATGAATATCAGCTCCATAAGGAATGTATTTTGTCTATTTTTTTCACTACTGTATCAACAAGAAAAATAGAGTAAAAGAGTCCACTGTTGAAATTCAATTAATTTTAAATATCAAATACAAATAAAATTGCTTCTTACACAATTTTTAAAAATGTGCATAAGACATAAGTAGGTTTTTCACAGGTGTCAGTAAACATTGTTTATAAAAGTGTTCAACATCATTAACCATCATTAAACATCAAAAAATACAAATTTGGGCCGGCCGAGTGAGTGGCGCGGTGGGTAGGAGCTGGCTTGCAATGCCAGCGGCCCCGGTTCGGATCCTACATGTGAGGGCCAGTGACACCGCCCTCCAAAAAAAAACAAAACTTAAAAATGACAAGACATCTTTAAAAACAAACAAACAAAAAAAATTAATGCCAACAAAAACAATTAGCCAAGATAGGATATAAAGCAAGCTCGCATATTACTAGTAGAGTTAGACTGGTACAACTGCTTCAGAAAACATTTTGGCATGATCTGGTATAAGAGGAGATAAACAGAACACATGACCCCACAATTCTACTTTTACGTACATGCCCTAGATAAATACTAGCACCAGGTAACAAGTATTAGAAAGCTCATATCAGATCTTTTTAATAGAAAACAAACAAAAAACATAGTAGGAACAACACAGATTGTATTCATTTATTTGTTCAACAAATATTTCTTAATTACCTACTACATACCTGCTAAGCACCTCAAATGAATTCGCTCGTTATATCCCTACAATAATGCTCTGAGGTAGATACCATTAATATCCTCATTTTTTTTTTTTTTTTTTTTTAAGGACAGTGTCACTGGCCTTCATATGTGGGACCCGAACCGGGGCCGCTGGCTTCCCAGGTCAGGGCTTCACCACTGCGCCACTCGGCCGGCCCTTAATATCCTCATTTTATTTATTTATTTTTTTTATTTATTTATTTTTTTTTTAAATATCCTCATTTTAAAGGTGGGGAACGTGAGGCACAAAGAAGTTTAAGTAAAATAGTCATGATTCCAATCCAGGAAGTCTAGCTCTACAGTCCAAGTTCCAGAAGGGAACTTCCTGAGAGTGGCAATTCACAAAAGAGTTTGTGAGAGAATTCCAAACATAGTCAAGATGGCCTTCACTCTAATGACGTTTGAGCATTGAGCGAATCATTTCCAGTACATTTCTTTACCCTCTCATTGACATAGTCTGATTTATCACACAATTAGATGGGACATGCTTGTTCAATTGCCCACACCTTCCAATTGTTCTTTGTTTAGGCACCACCTGAACTGAAATTTCTCTTCCAAGTGGGGCAAGGGGATAAATTGTCTCTCGAGGGCTATTCCAGCCCGAAGGTTCGGTGATTGAAGCTTTATATCAAGCAGATTCTTTATTCCATCAAAAATGAGAAGTGTATCTATTAACACCCTGTAATAATATCCCTCAGGCTATCTCAGTTTTTAAAAATCATGAAATAAACACTGGCTTCTAGCCGAGTCCTCATCAGTTTAGGTTTAGCCCCTGAAACATAGATGTGTCTCAGGACACATCAAAAGAACAATTTCTCTAAAAAGGAAATAAATTCCTTTAATTTTCTGACAGTCACTCATAATTGCCTGGTTAGACATGAATATGTAATGATTATGTACATATTTCACTATTATTAGTGTTGTTATTAACTACCTTCATTTACATTTACATGGCTTATGAAGTTTTCAAAGTAATTTCATCTGCATTAGCTCCTTGAACCTCATAAAAACTGATCTAGCTTTTCAAGGCAAAGGTTATACATTTTTTTGTGTTTTTCCAATAAGTATATTGAGTTTCTTGATCTAATGCTATTTACATCAGAAAGAGTCTTACTACGATTTAATTTTTACTAAATTGCAAAAAGAGCGCTAAGACCTTTCCTACACCAAGGAGTTGAAAAAAAATATCTCCCCATTGGGCTGACAATCTAAAATAAGGTAATTAAATTATAAATCATCAGGTGATGATAGCTGACTGCCACTGGGGAGATATATTTGGCAACTGGTGTTATTTTAATTACCCAGGTCATGCAGAGCAGACTTTTCATTCAGAGGGCAGAGAATTTGATGATCGGGGAGGACTCCATTAAAATTGTGCTTGAAGGAGGGATTTGCACCTTGGTTATAAGAAAACAGGGAAGCAGTTGCTGTTTGGGAGGGAAGTGGGCATGAGGGAGAAGGGGAAGGGATTACACAGCATAAATAAGTAACTACAATATTGCCACAGGGATATGAAAGACAGTTCGGGGAATATAATTAATAATGTTGTAAATATTTTGTGGGGTGTCAGATAGTCACATGTCTTGTTAGGGAGACCATTTCATGGATGGAGTAGAGACTTGATCACTGCACTGTACACCTGAAGCTGATGTTGTATAATATTGTATACCAACTGTAATTGAATATA
Organism: Aselliscus stoliczkanus; assembly: GCA_033961575.1. Classification (NCBI taxonomy): domain Eukaryota; kingdom Metazoa; phylum Chordata; class Mammalia; order Chiroptera; family Hipposideridae; genus Aselliscus; species Aselliscus stoliczkanus. The sequence continues at coordinate 26,486,575 of CM066737.1, forward strand.
TAGATAGTCACGGAATGTGGATTATACGGTGGAAGGGAGTCAGAGGAAATGTAATAGATATATATGATATGGGGGGGAGGAGTGGGGTGGCGAATTGGGGGAGGGGGCTTGTCGCTTTGAGGGGTAAAAAGTATAACTAGTGCACTGTGTTGGACACCTGAAGCTAATTAAAAACAAATAAATAAAAAGAAAAAAAAAAACAAGGAAGCAGCGACAGAGAGTGAAATCCATGTAGAGAAGCAACTTGGAAGAGAGTAAGGAAAGGAAGAGGGAAGAGTTGCACAAATGGTAGAGAGAGGGTTCACTCATATAAAGACATATTATGATATGTTTTGAGAATAATAATGGCTACATGCATTTACATGCTGCCCTTCGAATTAGCAAAATGTTATAGCATCTATTATTTCATTTGCTCCGCACCAAACACTGCATAGATAGGCAAGTTTTTACGGTCAGACCAATGCTGTTACAAATTCTAAAAGGTTAACTTCACGTGGCAAGCATCACATAGATGGTGACTGACGGAGCTGAGACTAGTTAGTACTCATGTCAGCTGGATGCTTTCTCTAGGCACTTTCACTCCACTCCTTTTTCTACTGTTCATTTTCGCCCTTGAATTTTTACTTCTGCAAATGTCAATAACAACATCTACTGCAAAGGACTATTATTAGACTTCATTTTTTTAAAAACTACATTTCATAGCAAAAAATGAATAGTGATTTTCTCTACTTATTCATTTAGCAAATATTCCTTGAGTACTTTCTAACAGGCTGAGCACTATACAAAACTTTAGAGATGTTGTAGCAAATAATACAAAGTTCTTCCTTTAGGAAGCTTACATTCTAGTAGGGAAAGGGGAGTGAAAAATAAATGAATAAGTAAAACATACATTTATTTTAAGTCCTCCAGAGCAAATCAAAGCAGAGTAAACAGGGTGAACCTAGAGAGTACAAGGGTGGAGATGGGAAATAGTTATTTTCTATATGGTTATCACTGATACAATGATAAATGAGCAGAGACTTGAAATAAATGAAGAGTTTTCCAGATAGAGGAAAGAGTACACACAAAGGCTCTGATTGGGAGCATTCCTAGAAAGTTTATAGAATATCAAACAGGTCTACCTGGTGATACAGAGGGGGCCAAAGGGAATCGCAGTTGGAAACATGGTGAGGAACGTAGATGAGAGTGAGGGGATCATAGATAATGTGGGATCTTGTTTGTTATTGGGAGAGCTGTGGTTGTGCAGTTTTGAACAGAGGATCTGACTTCCATTTCAAAATGATTATGCTGCAGTGTTGAGAAGAGACAACAGAGGGACAATGGTTAATGAAAGCAGTTAGTTGCACACCTGAGATGGGATGAGAGATAATGGTGATTTGGACCAGTTGGAATCAGTGGGGTTAATGAGAAGAGACTGAACGTTGGATCTATTCATATGGTAGTGCTAACAGGTTTTGCTTTACAGTTTGGATGTGGAACAAAGTGGAATTAGGGTTGACTCCACCCATTTTGACCTGAGTAAACAGAAGAACGGAGTTACCATTAAGGTGGGGAAGATTAAGAAAGCCTGGTATCTGGGATACAAGGCAGAATAGGAATTCAGTTTGCTACAAGCTTGACATGCTTCAGAACTGTTTGTTCCAGTTATCTATTTTTGGGTAACACACAACTCCATCACTTAGTGGCTTGAGAAAACAACACCCACGTTTATATAAGAAATAGTCTGCTATCTCTTATGACTTGATGGGGACAGCTCATCTCTGTTCCACAGTTAACTGGGGTGGCTCAACATTAAGGGGTGCAATGATCTAAAGATTCATTTCCTCACATGTCTGATACTTTATACTAGCTATCCACAGGAACCCGGCCTGTAACTGCTAGCTAGAGTTTGTTGGCGACCCACCACAGACTTCATCACACCTTGACGGCTGCTTCCATGGGCAAGCATATCAAGAGAGAGTGAGAGGCCAATCATGATTTGTCTTTTATGATCTTGCCTTGGAACTTCCACAGTGTCAATTAGGCCATTTTCTATTGCGGAGGCAATCACAGATGCCTCTTTATACTCAAGTGGAGAAGGAATAGACACCACTTCTGAATGGGGTGTTCTAAGGTTGTAGAAGAGTGTGTGAGATTGGAAATAGTGCTTGCTGCTTTGCTTTGTAAAATATAATCAGTCCCAACATACAAGTGGAAATTTTGAATAGGCAGATCAATTGGGGAGTTTGGAGTTCAATGTAGTAGTGTTACCAGAGATATCAAATAGGATTTCTTAAACAAATATATATTTAAATAAAAAGGGAATTAGAATGGATAGAAAAGAAATGCAATCTAAATGCCTGAGTCCTGGAGAACTCCAGTATGTACAGGTCAGGAGATAAAGGGGAAGCAGCAAAGAATGAGCAAAAAGAAAGAGTAAGAAAGAAAGGGAAGAAGGGGAAAAAAGTAAAAGAAAAGAAAGAAAAGAAAAAAAGCCTGGGGGTGTCCTGGAAGCCAAGAAAAGAAAATGTTTAAAGCAAACATCAAGTCATCAACTACAGAGGGTACCAAAAAAAAGTAAACACATTTGAAGGAAGACTGTATTAAAATTGTAATGCTCTGGCTTCAGAAGCCAGTGGCCCCGGTTTGGTCCCACATATGAGGGCCAGTGACACTGCCCTCAAAAATAAATAAATAAATAAATAAATAAATAAATAAATAAATAAATAAAATTGTAATGCTCAACATATACCAATAACAAAAGATGAGTACAAGTCACGTTTGACTTCTGCAATTACAAGAGGTGTTTAAAGTGGTCACCATCAACAGAATTTTAATAGTTTTTTCCTTTCTTAAAATGTGTGCACGTTGTTTTTTTTGGGCACCCTCGGTATGCAAAATCCTGCTAACGAGTCAAGTACAATGAAGCTGAGATAGTGATGGTTGGTACTAGGGAAGGTAGAAATTATTGCTCACCTTGATAAGAGCTTGTTTGGTGGAGTGATGGAAGCTAAAGTGAGACGGGAGATACCTGCATGCAACATGTTTTCAAAGAGAAGGGGACTCAGTGTGTGTCAGGTGCAAGGCAGCCACAGCACGTGTTTTGTCTGACTCAAACATGAAAGCGCTGACAGTAAGAACAGCAGTCAGGCTGGCCGAGTGGCGCGGTGGTTAAGCGCTGGTCTTGTGATGCCATTGGCCCCGGTTTGGATCCCACATATAAGAGTCCCTGACACTGCCGTCAAAAAAAAAAAAGCAACAGGAGCCAGAGAACAGGAATACAGAAGTTGGAAGTGGAAAATAAAAACAAATCTTTTTTTTATAGACACGTCTTGGTGTTTTCCTTTATTTTTACATAATGTATTCCTTTCATTTAGATGTTACCTATTATAAGAGTTGCCTGATGCCATGGTAACAAATAACCACTGTTCCATGGATTAAAACGATAGCTTTTTATTTTCTTATAGTCCTGGAAGTCAGAAGTCTGAAATGAGACTCACAAGGCTAAAATCAAGCTGGTTTCTACTGAGGGGTGCAAGGGAGAAATTCTGTTCCTTGTTCTTCCTGATTCTAGAAACTGCCAGCATTCCTTGGCTTGTAGTACATCACTCTAACCTCTGCTTCCCTCATCACATTTCCTCCTCTGTCTGAATTTCCTGAGTTTCTCTTATATGGACACGTGATGAAATTGGTCCCACCTGGATCACCTCCAATCCCAAAATTCGTAAGTAATCCCATCGGTAAGAACCCCTTGCCACATAAGGTGACATTCACAGGTTCCAGGAATTAGGACAAGAACATCTTTGGGGGAACATAATTCAGTTAAACACACCAGTCCAACTTAAGAAAGACATCTAGGGCCGTCCGAGTAGCATGTTGGTTAAGAGCTGGCTTGGGACGACAGCGGTCCCGGTTCGGATCTCACATATGAGGGCCAGTGACACTGCCCTCTACAGCTAAGATGGTGAACAACAGCTCCACCTGGAGCTGGGCTGCTGTGAGTCCCCAGGACGGCATAGCTGCAGCCCCTGCTGCAGTGGGCTGCCATAGGCCACAGTGAGTGGCCAGCAGCCAGCGGGAGCGGATGGCAGCCAGGATGAGCTGCCAAGAGCTGCCATGAGCGGCCGTCCAGAGGCCAGAGACTGATCTGTCTCACCCGGAAAGAGTGCAATGATGATACCAACATGGGCCAGTGAAGCAACATCCTCCACAACTAGACTGAAGAATAAAAAGACAGCAACTTGTCTGTTCCCCTTTCCCGGTTCCTCAATGCTGTTCCCCTCCCCCAATTTCCCAATAAAATCTTAAAAAAAAAAAAAAAAAAAAGACTTCTCAATGCAAAATAAAGATGGCCTTTCTCGGAAATTGTTTTTTCTTCGTAATGTAATATTGTCAAATATCTATCCTTTTCCCTAGTTACTTTCCTCATGCTACAGATATAAATTACTTCTACTGTCCTCAATTTTTTCCATGTTATTAGAACAGAAAAAGGTCATCATTACAGGGCTGTGTGACGTGTGTGTATTTATGACATCTCTGCCTCCATGAATGCACGTGTCTGAAAAGAAAGACAAGGGATCTCAGTGTGCGCCCGGTGCAGAGGCAGCAGCAGTACGAGTTCCGTTTGACTCAAACATGAAAGCTCTGCCGGTGACAGCAGGTGTTAACACAGGGAAAGCAGTGCTTTCCTGAGATGCCCTTCAGGGTCAGTGTTAATGACTGCAATGTTATAGGGCACAGCAACCATCCTTTCAGAACCCCTTTGCAATGTGAAGGCATCTCCATTGATTAGGATACATCTGAGAAGTCAATGAAAATGACAGCATGACTTGAAGAACTGTATTGAATTGTGCGACCTCCTGTACAATCAATAAATATTAAATAAGGAGGTAAGGAAGAGATTCTCACATTATAATGAGTACAGCAAGTTTTGCACCTAGTAATACAGAAGACCCTTTTGAGTATGGAATTTGGAGGATGGATCAAGAACAGTAAAACCTACCTAAATATAATATAGGCTACACAGTGCTATGACATAGATGAGAGAGAGAGAGAGAGAGAGGATACATAGAGATAAATAGACAGATAGATCGATATTTAATGGATAACACAATATTCTAAGCATGTGATGTATGTCAATAACTTCAATCCTCACTACAGCCCTATGAGATGGAACATTATATGCACTTCGTTGTATATGAGGAAACTGACACAGAGAGGTGACATACCTTGTTTAAGTTCACTCAGCAAGTAACAAGTGACACTAGAGAGTTAACCAAAGCATTCTGAATCTAGAATCTGTGTTTATATTCACTATAATATACAGTTTTTTTGTTTTGTGGTAAATTTATTTGCTTGCTTTTGGATATATTATTTTAGATTGGTACGTGTACATGCCAATAAATAAAATGGAGTGATTTATTATATGAGTAGGTGTCTGCATCACATACAGAATTAAAACTGCACTTGAACATGGATCTAAACAAACAAATGTACATTATATCACATAAGGAAGCTACTGGTTAATAATTAAAATAGTTTGCATTTATATGGGAATTTATATTTTTTTATCCAATGTACATCATCACATTTATCCTTCATAACCAAGTGGGAACACTTATTTTAAAAATGAGTAACTGAGGGCCAGCCAAGTGGCACGTTGGTTAAGAGCTGGCTTGGGACGCCAGCGACCCTGGTTCAGATTCCACATATGAGGGCCAGTGACACTGCCTCTACAGCTAAGATGTTGAACAATGGCTCGACCTGGAGATGGGCTACAAGAGATCTGGCAACTGTGTAGGCTGCAGCCCCTGCTGCAGTGGACTGCCATAGGCTACAGTGAGTGGCCGGCACCCGGAGTGAGCTGCCAACAGCCACCGTGAGCGGCATTCCAGAGGCTGGCAACCGATCTGCCTCACCTGGGAAGAGCGCAATGATAGTACCAACATGGGCCAGTGAAGTAATGTCCTCCACAACTAGACTGAAGAACAAAAAAAGGACAGCAACTTGTCTATTCCCTTTCCCTGATTCCCCAATAAAAATCTTAAAAAAAAAAATGAGTAACTGTAGCTCAGAGAATCTAAGAAATTTTGTTCAAGGTCATACAATAGATGGAATTGGCCTCTCGGCAAACTGAGTAGACATTGATTAAGAACCTTAGAATCTCAATGCAAGTTCTCTTATACTATTTCTTAAGAAGTCTTCTTCTTTTCCTTGGCCTTACAGTGGTAGCTACAATGCCAAATTAGAGAGAGAGAGAGAGAGAGAGAGAGAGAGAGAGAGAGAGAGAGAGAGAGTGAGTTAATGGCAGATGAATTACTAGATACCTATAAATGCCCATGCCTGCAGTTGTAGGATTTTCTGCACTCTGAAATTCTGACCTGATTGAACACATGAATAGATAATACAAACTATATTTTTGCAGAAGCTCAATTAACCTTGAGGATTACTATGGGGAAAATATTATTAACAGTGTATCAGCCTGAATTGTCAAAGATAGGAAAACAAAGATGTAGCATAGACTGCGAAGTCTGAGGATTTATATACTCAGAGCAATGAATGGTAGCTGGTATAACAAATAATCTAAAAACCTAAGGGCCTTAACATGGCAAATACTATGTTTTCCTCAGTACAAGTCCAAGGCCATTCCTGGTGGGTAGCTCTTCCCCACGTAATAATAACTCATAGCTCTGCCATGTCAGAGCCCTTCACTTCAAGTCACAAGGAGAGAGGGTGGGTAGAGAACAGGAGTGTGCAAGATTGCACACAGGATGTTAGAGTCAGAAATATAAGGTGTGTACATCACTGCCACACATATTCTAATACACAGCGCTCAGTCACGTGGTCCCTTTTAGAGCAAGGGAGGAGGGGAAAGCATTCTGGGTACTGTTGTTTTCCTGTGTTATATATAGGGAAGAAAATAGAAATTTGGTCAAACACGTAGTACTCTCTCTGCCACAGGAGAGGCCCATCGAGGGTTCTACTAGCCCCGTACTAGCCCTTCCCACATGATGACAAATTCTCATTTTTAAAATCAAACATGGTTGAACAACAAGAATATATGCTTATGTGCAGTGTGCATGGTTGAAATATCTCAGCTAGTTCTACAATTATTTTGTTTTGCTAGAGACAAATCACTTAACCATTTATACAATTTATTGAAATACAGTTTAATGAAATCGTATATACCATTTATTGAAATGGGCATTTATACCATTTATTGAAAGCTCCCTGAAATCAACATGACTGCTGTGGTGCTCTTCAATTATCTTCATCAGTAGCAGCTTAGTACAGATACTAAGATACTAGGGCAGACAATTACATTCAGGAACTCATCCTAGAAAAAGTGCTACATACCTCATTGCTGAATATCACTATGGTAACCTTTGAAATAGGGTTAGCTATGCACCAAAGCCGGCACCTAGTCCACGCTTCAAAGCAATTTTGGAACTCTTTTTCTGGAATGGCCATGAGAGCTGTCATTGTATTACACTTGATGTCCTGAATGTCATCAAAATGCCTTCCTTTCCATATTTCCTTTATCTTCAGGTAAAGAAAGAAATCATTGGGAGCCAGATCAGGTGCGCAGGGAGGATGTCCCAATACAGTTATTTGTTTACTAGCTAAAAACTCCCTCACAGACAGTGTTGTGTGACCTGGTGCATTGTTGAGATGCAAGAGTCATGAATTGTTGGTGAAAAGTTCAGGTGGTTTTTGTCTAATGTTTTCATGCAGGCTTTTTAGCACTACCAAAGAGTACACTTGGTGAAATGTTTGTCAAGTTGATACAAATTCATAATGAATAATCCCTCTGATATAAAAAAAGTTTAGCAACATCATTTAACAAGTTCACCAACTTAATTGCCAGACCTAGTACAATATCTTACAAACTGGAAAGAACTGCACAGACTTGCTATCATTTAAGTTTCACAATAATCTGAACCAGTGGGTCAAGAAGCATTTTTCTCACTTTATAAAGAACAAGAAACTGAAGTTCTGTGAGGTTAAGAAGTCTTCCCTAATTTTCCCAGCTAGGAGGGAGCCAAGCTGAAACAAGAGCCCAGGCCTTAAATACTTCCCATCATGCTGATTTACCTCGCACACTTAAAGCCTCTGTAGAGAGATTCCCACACGAGGTGTAGCCAAGAAGGAAGTCTGAAACACAGATATTGAAACAGATTTCTTTTTTTTTTCTAGTATGACCTTCCTCACACAATCAAAAACTCTGTCAGTCAATAAGTATTTACTGAGGACCCACGCAAGGGAATAACACTGTTATGCAATACCTTTGAAAGGAATTTATTCTTTGTTAAGTGTTTAAAAATTGACTTTCACAAGGTGAAAAACTTCTGCCGTACATTTGAGCAGAATATTGATCTGAGTGCAACAGCTTTTTGAATGATTTCAATACAGCAAGATTTAATATTGTTGATAAGTCAGGCTAGTTTTTCATTTGGCCTGACCTGGAGACAGTAAATATGGGAGGGAGGGAGGGAATCAATTAGTATATTTGGAGGAAATTTCTTCCACATCCACACAAACGATCAGTACACTTATAATAGGCTGAGATGAAAATAAAAAGTCATGTTGTGAACAAATAGTGGAAAACAGTTAGAGGCTGTCAACCATGCCTAACTATGAGGCTTCTGGGCAGCTAGTTGTTGGCAATACCATTAGAATGGTAGATCTCACTATGTATGTGTCTTGAAGGAAAAAATGAATTACCTACTATCTTCCTCTAGATCAAGGACATGGACAGGAGATTATGTTCTGTGAGTTAAACTATGTAACTTTAAAACAACCTTTGAGAGCAAACATCGGCAGTCTACAAAGACTCCCTAAAGAAACAGAAGAGGTAACTAATGTAATGCTTGCAAGCTTTCACTGTCAGACGGAAGGTGAGTCAGCCATAGCATCAAACAATAATAGCTACATGAATTGAACACCTGCGATGTGCCTGGCATATGCTAATCATGTTCCATGCATAGGTATAATGGATCTTTGTGTGTCTAGTGATTAAAGTACCCTTTTTATCACCCCCATTTTACAGATAAGGCAACTGAGTCTTCGAGAAAGCAAATGACTTTTCCAAGGTCACGTAACTAGAGAATTAGGAAGTCAAAATGAGGATTGAGGCCCATGTGGAAACAGATTTAAAAACATGAATAGGGGCCGGCTTTGTGGCTCAGTTGGTTAAGAGCTTGCTCAAGTGTGTGAGCTCTGAGCAACAGGATCACCAGTTTGATTCCCACATGGAACAGTGAGCTGCGCCCGAGCTGAGCTGCCAACAGGTGGCAGGATGGCTCAGCTGGTGAGAGCACATGCTCTTAACAAGATTGCTTGTTTGATGGTGGGCTATGCCCGCCCGCAACTAAAGACTGAACTCAGCACCTTGAGCTGAGATGCCCCCCCCCCAGTGGCTCAGGGAATAGAGCTTGCGCTCTTTTTTTTTTTAAGACTTTTTTTTTTTTAATTGGGGAATTAGGGGAGGAGAACAGGCAAGTTGCTGTCCTTTTGTTCTTCAGTATAGTTGTGGAGGACATCGCTTCACTGGCCCATGTTGGTATCATCATTGCGCTCTTCCCGGATGAGGCAGATCAGTCGCCGGCCTCTGGACAGCCGCACACCATGGCTATTGGCAGCTCACGCTGGCTGCCGGCCACTCACTGTAGCCTATGGCAGCCCACTGCAGCAGGGGTTGCAGCCTACACCGTCGCCACGACTCGTGCAGCCCAGGTCCAGGTGGAGCTGTTGTTAGCTGTAGAGGGCAGTGTCACTGGCCCTCATATGTGGAATCCAAATCGGGGCCTCTGAAGTCCCAAGCCAGCTCTTAACCAATGTGCCACTCAGCAGGCCCAGAGCTCCCACTCTTCACAACAAGGCTGCTGGTTCAACTCCCACATGGGATGGTGCCTACACCCACCCGGCAATTCAGGTTCAACACGGCATGTTGAGCTAAGATTCCCTGAGCTGCTGCTGGGTGGCCGCATTGCTCAGTGGTAAGAGCAGGCACTCTTACAAAACCAGAGTTTTGTAAGATTCGACTTGGTTGCTGATACGACTCCCGCATGGGATAGTGGGCTATGCCCATCAGCAACGAAGACTGAAATAGGCACCTTGAGCTGAGCAGCTATGAGCTGCCAATGGGTCGCCAGATGGCGACTGGACTTGGAGCTGAGCTAGCTGCGCCCTCCACAACTAAGACTGAAGGACAACAACTTGAGTGTTCCCCTTCCCCAATTCCCCAACAGTGTTCCTCTTCCCAAATTCCCCAATACAAAAAAACAAAAGAACAGAAAAGCAGAACTCACTGCTACGACTTCAAGAACTGCTTTGCCCCAATCATGGGAGTCTGCAAGAGAACCCTAAGTTCCAAAAAGAAACCCAGCTCAGCCAACACATGGTTTGCAGCCACGGGATGACCTTGGTAACTCGTGCTCAGACTCCTGGAACGTGGAAACTGTGAAATAATAATTGTATGTTGCTTTAAGCTACTGTGCTGTGGAGTTTGTTATGCACCAATAGATAACCAATACAGTTATCAAGGAAAAATGATGTGTGTTCATTCAAGCACTGTCCAAGAGAGAGGCTGGCCCAGCCTAAGAAAGCTACCAATGAATGCTGTATTTCTATTGCAGTGATAAGGTCATGCACAATGCAGCTACTTAGCTACACCCCTTCTGATTCCATGTGAACCATGTACACTTCTGAATTTGATGTGACTTATCCCATAGGTGTACCTAAAATATGTGTCCACTAAAGGATTGGAGAGCTTTGTTCCCTTGATAGTGTCATATAACATGGCGAAGGAATTACTTGATATTCTAATTTATACCTCATTGTCTATGACCTTGGCGAGTGCGGGTATACCAGTGAGAGAGCAACTATTTGGGGTGCTAACAAGTCAGGCTTTTGAACGTGCGTTCCTTGGAAAGAATTTTGGGCATCACTGCTCCTCAATTAACTAAAGATCTATCAAATGCCTACCTAGCATGCACAAGTTTCTGTCAGCTCACACTATGCTTGCTTTCATTGAAAGTGCTTCATCCATAAGCTACGCGTTTCACAAAAGTCTGCCAAGCAACTACAGTTAAGAAAAATACCAAGTGGAGTGGTATGCGGAGGCAGAGAGAAGAGGAAAAAAAAGCAACATACATAAAAATTAGTATAGCATATTCTCCAAAATGTAAAACATCTGGTTTTTTCCCTTTATGACAAGAGATTTTTGCAGCATGGCATTCACGAGTTTGACACTCACTCTCTTTTAGCTGGGATTTCCTTGCTGGGAAAATGATCTCAGTGAGCATTGTGCACAGGAATTCTGTCTCTGTTTGTTCTAATAGCCAGTGTGATGGAGGCATTCCGGTGCCAATGTCCTTATGTCCTCCAATGCAATCGTAACTGGCAAGGTGCAGGAAGTGGTACAATAGCTAATTTCTAGATAAGTATGTCTTAGGACACCATACAAAACTCAGCTGCAGGTTTGGACTGCCAGATTGAATTTCCTAAACATAATAGCTTAGTTGTAACAGCAATAGAGTAGATATGTATTCTCTGATGCATTTCTATCCACTGATGCTGGAGATGGGCAGTTAAAAGGAATGGAGCCTATTATTACCTTCCTTCTACAAACACATTTATCATGGACGCACACATTTTCCTACCTCTCTCAGGCTCAGTTAGCAGGATGTTTATGAAATGTCACTACAAGGAAAAGGGAGGTGCTTGAGTAAGGATGAACTGAAGCTGTATTTTCCTCAAGTATTAGTTTGTATCAAGTTCTACAAACATGAAATTGAGAATTGTGCTGTTTGCTATGAAAACGCAGTGGCTGTCCTTGGTGATGATAGTTTAATTCAAATATTTAAGGAGCATGTGACCTGGTTCAGCTCCATGATAGTTGCTGGGTAGACAGTGGTGAACTAAAATTCACAGTGTCTGTCCTCTTGGCATTAGAGTCTAGTTGAAGAGACAGAAATAACATCCCAATTACAAAGAAAAAAAAATATGATAAATTCTTGGACAGGACAAGTATTTTAGTAGTGGTAATAGAAAAATAGTAATTGCTTATACTTGTATGATTCTTTTCAGATTTATCTTAATAACTCTTCAGGGAGGTGTTATTAATCCCCATATTCCCTATGAGGAAACTGAGATTAATTGACATGCCAAAGACCAATGGCAATGCAGTAACTAAAACCAAACCTATCCAACATCAAATCCAATGCCGATTCAGCAATTCACAAAGCAAGGATTTTCTATAGAGACAATGGATAATCAGGTGCATGAGGTCTCATGTGAATGAATATGAAGAGGGGGGATTGAGGATGAAAAGGAGGACAAGTTGACAAGCTCATAAATAGAGGCATCCTGTGGTTCAAGTGGGAGCTGAAAAATAAGATGAGAGGGAGGAGAGCAGGATGTACAGCAGAGCCAGCAGCAGAACTAGTAACTAGTAACAAAGTGGTCCTAATAGATTCCAACCAACTCTCCTGCTTTCATTACAGTGGCCAAGATGTGGAGGCAGCCTGGGTGTCCATCAATGGAAGAATGGATCAAGAGGAGGTGGTGCATATATACGATGGAACATTTCTCGGCCAGGTAACGGAATGGGTTCTTGCCATCTGCGCTGGCATGGATGGACCTAGAGAATACAGTGCTCAATGGAGAAAGTCAGACAGAGAAAGACAGATGCAATGTGATTTCGCTTATATGTGGAATCTAAAGAACAAAATAAACAAAGATGGGAGGGGGGTTCCAGGGGGTGGGAGAAAAAGGGAATGGGATTAACAGGTACAAATTGGTTTCTTACATAGTTCTCATTGGGATGTAGAGTATAGCATAAGGAATATAGTCAATAATACAATAATAACTATGTTGACCTCAGATGGGTACTAAATTTATCAGGGTAATAGATGGGAGGGGGGTTGGGGGACAGGGTGAAAAAGGTAAAGGGCATAAGAAATACAAATTGGTAGATACAAAATACTCATCAGCATGTAAAGTAAAACCATAGGGAATATACGCCGGTCTGACAATTAAGTTCACGAATTCATCCTAGAAAAAGTACTACATACCTCATTGCCGAATATCAATCACTAAGGTCCTCCCTCACAGACAGTGCCTTGTGAGCTGGTGCATTGTCATGATGCAAAAGCCATGAATTGTTGGCAAAAACTTCAGCTCATCTAACTTTTTCACACAGCCTTTTCAGCACTTCCAAATAGGAAACTTGGTGAACTATTTGTCCAGTTGGTATAAATTCATAATGAATACTCCCTCTGATATCAAAAGGTTAGCAACATTGTTGAAAACAAGTTCGTGAACTTAATTGTCAGACCTTGTAGTGAATAATATGGTAATAACTATGTATAGTACCAGGTGGGTACTAGACTAGTCAGGGGAATCGCTTCTTAAATTATTTAGATATCTAACCACTATGCTGTACACCTGATATTAATATAACATAACATTGAATGTCAAATGTAATTTAAACATTTTTAAACAGAAGGTAAAACAGTAAAGCAGAATAAGAGGTATAAAATAAATAAGTCATGGGGATGTAATGTACAGCATAGGGAATATAGTCAATAATACTGTGATAGCGTGGTACGGTGTCAGATGGTTGCTGCACTTATCATGGTGATCACTTCTTTAGGCATATAAATGGTGAATAACTATGGTGTACACCTGCAACTAATATAATATTGTATGTTAGCTATATTTTTAATAAAAACCTTAAAAAGAAAATAAAATGGCTGCAACCGAACACTATTCATTTTACAGTCTGGAATTTTGAACAAGCTGGATTCGTTACACAAAAGGGCACCACTGGTGGCCATTTAGAATGTCAGTGGCCAGCAACATCCTGGATCTTCATATTAGTTTGCAGAATATCGCCTCATGTTTCTTTCTTAAATATTCTAATGCTGAAAGAGACAGTTCAGGTCGGATGACTGTGCTGGCCCAGGCTGCCCTGCAGAGAATGCCAATTAGGCCCGAATCACACAACTGGAAGTATAGCATGTGGCCCTGTAATCATTTACCTATCTCTACTGATGACCAGCTCACATCAAGGAGCAATTTCTCCTTACAGTCCAGTATGATTAACTGAAATCAAACTTTAATTTGAATGTATGCCAAGGAATTCAATATTTTCTGTTGGTTATAAATCATAGTAATGTTAGAAGTTTTGTTCTTCATGTGGTCTTAATTTGCAGCTTTTGACTCCTTGTATATTGATGTTAGTCTCTTTCAGTGATGAGCTACAATCTACCATATCTTTGAGAGTCAAAAGCCATATGCATCAACTTTCCTTCTGGTCTCCCAGCATCCCATTGGACAAATTTCTGTGGGACGGGATGGTGTGATTCAATCCATCATAGAATCAAACTAGTCCCTCCTTACAGAGACCCTTTCTACCAGCTTTTACAAGCTGATAAGGACATTTTTTTTTCTTTCTTGCAAAAAAGTGTTCTAAATCTCCAAGGGCCAGTTCAAAACGGAAACTCTACCTGGTGGGATTTAGATACCCTATTTAAGTACATACAAACCCCTTCACTCTGAAACACCTCTACAGGACTCAAAAGCTTAGAAATACTAAATCCGCTGGTGGGAACTCATTTGTTTTAACTTTGTAGTACGTATCACAGTCTGTGTCCTTCATAAAACCTAAGTTCTATTATGAAAACTCTAGTATGTAGCCTAAAGCACACTGAGGAAAATGTTATTTGAACCCCATCCTTGACGGGTTCAAGCATGGCTCATCAGGAAAAGGGCAACAATGAAACCTTGGCTATCAGCTTGGTCTTTTTTTTTTTTCTTTTTACATTAGAAGAATGTGTGTAATAGATATACGAGGTGAGACAATTAAGTTCGCGAGCTCATCCTAGAAAAAGTGCTACATACCCCATTGTTGAATACGGCTACTGTCACCTTCTAAAGTACTCCCCTTGGGAAGCTATGCACTGACTCCAGCACCTAGTCCACCCTTCAAAGCAATTTTGGAACTCTTTTTCTGGAATGGCCATCAGAGCTGTCATTGTATTACCCTTGATGTCCTGAATGTCATCAAAATGTCTTCCTTTCAATATCTCCTTTATCTTCGGGTAAATAAAGAAGTCGTTGGGGGCCAGATCAGGTGAGTAGGGAGGGTGTTCCAATATGTTATTTGTTTACTGGCTAAAAACTTTCTCATAGACAGTGCTGTGTGAGCTGGTGCATTGTCGTGATGCAAGAGCCATGAATTGTTGGCGAAAACTTCATGTCGTCAAACTTTTTCACGCAGCTTTTTTAGTACTTTCAAATAGTCAACTTGGTTCACTGCTTGCCCAGTCAGTACAAATTTGTAACGAATAATACCTCTGATATCAAAAGAGGTTAGAAGCATCATTGCAACAAGTTCGTGAACTTAATGGTCAGATATTGTATATTATCCCTTCATTTCCATTTCTAAATCTCAGTTGGACAAGACACTAGCTGGCTTTATGTTATAACATGATTCCCTTCCCTTCTTTGTACTTTTATTTAAGAAAATGCAGTCTATGACTCTGACTTTCGATAGCTGTAGACCCTAGGAAATGTACAGTATCATATGACCCATGCCAAGGTAAAGCACCAGACTATGAAATCTAATGCTTTCTTTCAGCCATTCTCTATTCCACAGTGATTGTGAACCAAGGTTGGAAGGTCATTTATTTAGCTCTTACCATGGTGGTAGGCTTTCTACCTTCAGAGACAAGCAGAATTTAAGTGAGGCCCATAGAGCTATGTGTACTATAGGTATGGCTTACATTCTAACCCACACTTGTAACATCACTATAAAATGGATCCATCTACGAAACATTTCCAGTTGCCTAAGAGAAGTAAGCTACTATCAGCACTGAATATTCACCACACAATAAAAGATCAACAGGAGTAAACTAGTCATGCCCTATATAACTGTTTAGGTGTTTTAACAAGTGTATTTCTCCCAGGGTATCCCTTATCATCCAGACGCTGCTCCACATATAACTCTTTGCATCCTAAAATCTACCAGATGCTCACATTCCCTTTTTTGCAACTACCAGAGGTTCACTGTTTCCACTACATCATTGAAACTTTGTCTCCAAGGCCAGCTTGTCTTCAAATTGAACAACAGATTCAAAGAGACCGAACAAATTCCCAGTTGGTGTTTTTTCTTTTCTTTGTCAAATTTGATATGCTAAACAGAAAATAATTGTTGAAATGCAAAAGATCTAGAATAACCAAAATGATTTCTAAAATACAGAGGAAAGGTGGAGAACTCATATTGTCTGCAATCTTAATAGTGTAGTATTGGCATAAAGACAGATGTTCAGATCAATGGAACAGAAGAGAAGTTTTAGATACAAAATCGCACATACATGGTCAATTTATTTTTGACAAAGATGCTAAGACAATTAATTGGGGAAAAGATTTTTCCTTCAAAAAATTAGCTGAAAAAAATTGGATATCAGTATGCAAATATTTATACATACATATGTATCGATAGATAGATAGATAGATAGATAGATAGATAGATTAGATGTCTGTATACATACATATGGACATATACATTACACACACACACACATATATATATATATGTTCTCTATACACACATATGCACATATACATTATATATATATGTATGTATACCTCAAGCCATATACAGATATTAACGTGAATTCTATCCCTGAGCAAAATGTAAGAATTACAGGCTTAAAACTTCCAGGGAAAATATATATAGGATAAAACCTCTGTGACCTTGGATACAGCAAACATTCCTTAGAAAAGATATACAAAGTAACAAACATTAGAAAATGATACCTTGGACTTTATCTAAATTAAAACCTTTTTATTTAAATGAGGCTGTTCAAAGTGAATAGGTAAGCCACAGACTGGGAACAACTCAAATGTTCACCAATTAATGAATAGATAAATCAGTTGTGTATTTCATATGATAGAATATGATTCAGAAATGAAAAGGAATGATCTACTGATATATGTAGCCACATGGTTGAATCTCAAAAGCAATGTAAGTGGAAGAAGCCAAACATAAAACTCTAACCACGATATGATTTCATTTATATAAAATTGTAGAAATTGCAAGATTATAGTTGCAGAAGGCAGATCTGTGTTTACCAGGGCCTGGAATTGGGAGAAAGAGAATAACTGCAAAAATTCAGGAGCGAATTTTGGAAGATAATGGAACTATTTTTATTGTGCTGGTGGTCAAATGGCTGTATACTTTTTTCAAAACTCATGGAGTTGTAGAGCTGAAATTAGTGGATTCATTTTATGAAAACTATATCTCAATGAAACTGATTAAACTATACTTGATGAAAAAGATATATATGTGCATTTACTTATACTTTATATATTAATATATTCATTTATACTTTACATAAGTATATGTACTGTATATGCGAGTATACTTAAAATTCAATAAAGATAAATGTCCGATGTATAGCCTCCTTCCTTTTTTATCAGTGGATATAATAGCTGCTAATAATTAAACTGCACAACAAATATCATTGGAATGAGTAAATCAAAGTACTATTAATTATAATACCAATTTTTTCACCTAGAAGTACACACTTACAAAAGAACAAGGGAGTTTGCATAAGTGTGTTTGTTGATTGACTGACTGATTTCCCGCCTGAGTGATTACCTTGAGAACTACTCTAGCTGTCCAAAGGCCATGCAATATAAAGGAGTTCCACGATTGCAAAATGGATAATTAAAATACCAATAAACACAAATGCATATTCTATATGAAATCAGCAAGGGATAAGCAGCAGCAACAGAAATAGAGGGTCAATCCATACTTCCCAGAGCTTAGAATACAGAGAAAATACAAGAATTCAAAACCATAGAAGACCCATGCAGCAACTATGTTCAAATGTCAAAAACGAAAAACACAAAGAAACATCAGGTTAAAAGCCTTTAAAGAAGCACCTAATCACAAGCAGAGCATTATTTTGCTTCAGTTCAGCTACTTCTAATTAACCAATTCTATTAACTATAATCACTAAGCAAGGATCTCAGAGGAGCGTACCTGTATTATAATGAAGCATCTGGTTATTCTTAGTTCCAAGAGATCTGCAGCTCACAAAGACTGTCCTATGGAAACCTGTGAAGCCAGCTGCCGCCTTAAGGACTCTGTGGAATGTGTCCACGGTGGAATATGGCTAGAAGGTAGAAATAATAAACCAAAAGGTCAATCGTGATCTAAACCCCTACAGCATGAGAAAAAGTTTATCAAGCCATATATTGTGGATGAAGAAATGTCAGTGACTGGCAAATTTGTGATCTCTTGCTATACATTCATCAATAGCAGCTTTTGGCAGTTGTGTCACTTTTTCCCTCACTAAGTAAACAGTTGATATAAGAAGGCAGTACTTCTGCCTATTTATAAAACAACTTTCTGGAACAGGGGTCAGCAAACTTCTGAGACGGAAGAGCCACCCGGGGGTCAGCAAACTGCGGCTCGCGAGCCACATACAGCTCTTTGGGTACATGTGGCTCTGAAGTACAATTGAAAGTGAAACTAAAACTATAATAGCTTCATTTATAAAATTCTTAATGGACATTATTCACATAATGGTGATTTCATTTGTTTTATGGCTCTCGAATAATTTTTAAATTCTTATGAGAGACAGGATTGACTGTTTCAGGGATCGGCAAACTTTTGAGACAGAATGTACCCAAAGAGCCACATGTGGCTCATGAGCCACAGTTTGCCGACCCCTGGTCTGGTCCATTTAACCAGACCCACACTTTACATGTTCCTAAATTGAACTCTCCAGGCCACCAATTTCACAATTCCTTCTCTTATAGGCTCCTTACCCTACCCCTGCAATGTGGTATTAGGTATCAGTTTCTTGGTCTTAACTTGGGCTCTTCTCTAGCATGTTCTGTATCCCATGCCACAGGGCTGCAATCTTTAGGAAGCCCAGGTAAGGTTACACTGACCCTAACTATTCATGTCTGAGGAAAAGAATTAGGACAACTCTCATATGGTCTCAGTCAGCTCCAACAATGGGAGTGAATTATCATGGTAAGAAAAGCCCATTTATGCTATGTATTAGCCCAGACATAGAAGTAATAACTAACAATCTAAACTGTATCTTCATCTAGTAAGCAGTGAAGTGGTTCAGTAGTGTTAACTTTTGGTAAAAGAAAAGCATGGTTTGATTGCCCAAAGAGGATTTGAAGCTCTCTTATTTGATTTGAGAAGCAGATATAGCTTCATGTAACTTACGTAACCATCACCTTGAGCAAGCACAATGTAATTGTAAAGTACATTTATTATTATTCTTATTGTTGTTTTCACTGAACTGTTATATTTATTGAGTTGGCTATTCTTCTTTAACTCAGGAAAAAAAAGTGTAGGCTTCATGAATGTTTCCTTTATATTTCTTAAATTTTTGTTTTTAATTAAAGTTTATTGGGGTGACAATTTTTAGTAAAGTAACAAGTGTTTCAGGTGTACAGTTCTGTAATCCATCATCTGTATATCACATTGTGTTTACCACCTAGAGTCAGTTCTCCTTCCATCACCATATAATTGATCTCTTTTACTCTCATCTGCAAACCCCTTACCCTCTGATAACCACTAAACTATTGTTTGTGTCTGTGAGTTTTTGTTTCTTTGTTTGTCTTGTTCCTTTGTTGTTTTCAGTTTTCTATCCCACATATCAGTGCAATCATATGGTTCTCAACTTTTTCTGTCTGACTTATTTTGCTTAGCATAATAATCTCAAGATCCATCCATGGTGTGCAAATAAAACCACAATGAGATATCACCTCACACCAGTTAGAATGGCTATCATCAACAAGACCAATAATACCAAGTGTCGGAGAGGTTGTGGAGAAATGGGATTTTTCTGTATCATTCTTATATAATACAGGTCCTCGGAGAACAAATTAAAATGTCCAGTCCCATGTAATAATCTCCATGGTTTCTTTTTTTTTTTTTTTTTTACATTTTATTAGGGAACAGCCATGGTCATTGGTTACACATTGCTTCCATGCTACAATGGCATAGTTCACTCTGTTATGGAGGGCACAGCTCACAGTGGCCCATGCGGGATTGAACTGGCAACCTTAGTGCTATCAGCACCACGCTCTAACCAACGGACCTAACGGATCACCCCAATAATCTTTATGTTTGGGGCTGGCCAAGTGGCTAAGTTGGTTAAGAGCTTGCTCAAGAATGCAAGCTCTGAGCAACAGTGTCGCTGGTTCAATTCCCGGCCCGAGCTGAGCTGCCAAGGAGCTGCCAACAGGTAGCTAGATGGCTCAGCTAAAAAAATTAAAATTAAAATTAAATTTAAAAAATAATTTAAAATTTTTTAAAAAGGTCTTTAAAAAAGAAAAAATAATCTCTATGTTTGATATAAAGTTAAATCTCTTTTCTCCCCACCCACCAAATCAGTGAAAAGGAGATGTTCGTTCCCTGCCTTGTCTTTCTATTTCTCTTTCCTTAACTTGTTATCTAAGGTTTCCATTCTAATTGGGTTGGAGCAAAGGGAGGTAGGAGCCCTAATGGTAAGAATATCTCCGCATGGCTAATGTGATCTAAGTGCGCCTTTCTCTGTACTCCAGGCTGCTTTTCTTGTAGGGTGATTCTGTGAGTTTCTGAGGCATGCACATTGTTGGAGATTTTCATGGGCAGCTTCCTTGATGAGGGCTCTATCCATCGGATTCCCACAAGATACAGTTGATACACTCAGATCTGGAAAATCTGAAGAACCTTGACTTTAAAAAGGGCTGTGCACAGACTTGTACGTGGAGCATAGGCAGACCATAAGGAACAGTGAAGTAAGCTGGGGTCAGTGACAATGAGAGTTACCATCTCTAGGCCTGAATGGATGAGGGGAAGGATTAGTTAGTTACCAGGGCCCAGAAGGAGGCAGTCATATAGAGAAGGTCAATGTAAGAGGAACAGAAAGGGACACGACAGGCTGAGGACCTTGGAGGAAAAGAGGAAGGAAACAGACATTCTGACCTAATCTCCTCGTTCCCTCTGATCTACTGCTGTGTCTCCCCATTGAGAAACCAAACTAGGAGCCAAAGGGCAAGGGAGCGCTTTGATATAGTGCATCCATGTCAGCTTTCAAGGGCAAGGACTCAGTGTAGAAAGGGTAGGGAGATGACGTCTCTAACATTGCTCTTAATCGCCAGGCATCTTCTCATATTTACAATTTCTCTCAGCAAAGGTCTGTTACTACTACTGGTGCCCCTCTTGTTTGGAACCCAAGACAATATGGACATGACTCTCCTTCAAATCTACAGGAAACTCTCATGGATCCTCACAACAAACTCAGGAAGTAGAAGCAGTCCTAGGAAAACGTCTATCTTTGGGCGCACCAATGGGTAGCTAACTTGTTTCATGCCCTTTAGATTTCTCTGGTGTAAATGAGAATTAGGCCAAACTGTAAGGGACGTAAATGAAGACATCCATGTGGTCCTCTTGAAATTCCTTTCCATAGACTTGATATGAGGGACAAGCACTCCTCACCAATATTTCTGCTTGAATGTCAAGAAGGCCATAGATAATGTAAGACTCATTCTTCCAAAGCTTGGTGTCCTCAGCTGAAAGAGACTATATATGAGGTTGGACAATGAAGTTTGCGAACTCGTCTTAGAAGAAGTGCTACATACCTCACTATGGTCACCTTTGAAATACTCCCCTTGGGAAGGGTGCCTAGCCCACCCTTCAAAGCAATATTGGAACTCTTTTTCAGGAATGGCCATCAGAGCTATCATCATATTACCCTTGATGTCCTGAATGTCATTAAAATATCTTCCTTTCAATATCTCCTTTACCTTTGGGTAAAGAAAGAAGTCACTGGGGGCCAGATCAGGTGAGTAGGGAGGTTGTTGCAATACAGTTATTTGTTTACTGGCTAAAAACTCCCTCACAGACAATGCCATGTGAGCTGGTGCATTGTCGTGATGCAAGAGCCGTGAAATATTGGTGAAAAGTTCAGGTCGTTTAACTTTTTCAAGTAGCCTTTTCAGTACTTCCAAGTAGTAAACTTGGTTCACTGTTTGTCTAGTTGGTACAAATTCATAATGAGTAATCCTTCTGATATCAAAAGAGGTTAGCATCATCATTGTAACAAATTCACGAACCTAATTGTCAGACCATGTATTTAGGTGTCTCTGGATAAAAAGTCCTGGTATAGATTCTAACTGTCCCAGTTTGGAATACATACTTGTTACTGAACAGTAACCAGGGGTTACTGGTTACTGTTATTGTGGTAACAGTACTGTCATTTGTTGCAACCTGGGTGATGACCTTCTCTGTGGCTGGAATTGGGGACACATATGATTTAAAGCCCTACAAGTATTACATGGTTTCAAAGAGCACATTCCAAAAGAAACCAGATATTAAAAAGATGATTAAACCTGCTTATTAGACAAACAGTAGCTGTTATATCTGCTGTAGCATGAACCTAAAATCTTCCAAGAACAAAAGAAATTTGAAACAGAATTCTGAATAGATGATACCTAATATATAATGCTATTCGATGTGGAAGGATTCAAGGGCACACATAACTGAAATGCACGGTCAAGGACAAGTTTAGTGCAGATCAAAAACTACGAGATGATTTACTGAAGGTCCTGAAAAAAGGTATTGCTTTAACACCTTAAGCACAAACCCCTGTGGGTCTCACAATTGCACTTTATAATAGACTTTGACACTTGCAAAATTGACTCAAAGTTGAAATACCCTCTTCACTTTCTTATACAGCAGTGTTTTTCAAATTTTAGTCCTCATAACTATTACCTGAGGGACACGTTACAAAAACTCAGAATCTTTGGCCTTCCTCCTAGAAATTCTGATACAGTAGATATAAGATGAAAGCCAGGAATCAGCATGTTAAACAAGAACAAGGTGATTCTAAGAGATGGCCCTTAAACTGAAAAAAATAAAAAATAAAAAATAAATATTTTTAAATTATTTGCCCTTGGATCAAAACGCACATTTCTAGCTTTGCAAGTTACTTCTACTGCAATTTCCTGACTCTTTTTTTCTGTATAACCCAGTGTAGAGTTCCTCTTCACTGCAATCTTCACCAAAAGCTATCCAGCATCTTTCTGCACACCAGTTATGGGAAACTTACTAGCTTTAAAAGCATTTTATTGGAACGGCCAACAGATACACGAAAACATGCTCAGCTTCACTAGCTATTAGGGAAATACAAATCAAAATCATCAAGACAAGTAATATCAAGCAATGGAGAGGCTGCGGAGAAAACGGAACCCTCATACACTGTTGGTGGGAATGCAGATTGGTGCAGCTGCTATGGGAAACAGTACGGAGGTTCCTTAAAAAAATAAAAAAAAAAAGAATTTTATGGCCCAGCAATCCCTCTTCTGGATATCTACCCCCAAAATTTGAACACACTTATCCGTAAAGGTATTTGTACCCCTGTGTTCACTGCAGCATTACTCATGGTGACCAAGACATGGAAACAACCAAAGGGTCCTTCGATACATGATTAGATAAAGAAGATGTGGTATATATTGGGGGTGCCAAGAAAATATGTACATATTTTAAGAAATGTTATCCATGCTCAAGCAGTAGTTAGCCATAATCAGAAGTGTCTGTACATTGATGGTAACCACTGTCAGCACCTCTTGTCATTGCAGAAGTCAAACTTGTGACTTGTATTCATCTTTTGTTATCAGTATATATTGAGTATTACAATGTTAATACAATTTTCCCTTCTTAAAATGTGTACATATCATTTCTGCACCCTCTGTATATGGCCTTGGCCTTCCTGTTTGCTGTTCTTTCTTACTGAGCCACATTTCTCTACCAAGTATTTGTAACACAGATCCTTTCAACTATCAGCTCAAATTTTCCTACTCAGAGAGGACCCCCGCTACTTCTACAATAGTTTCCTGCCCATGTCCAAAATCTAGTCACTATATATTCCAATATCTTTAAGAAGCTTCACAGTATTTATTAGTATTTGAAATTATTGTATTTAATAGTCCAATCAACCTTCCACTTTCCATTGCTATGATCGTAGATCAATGAGAGAGGATGCCTTCTCTAACTTTCTGAATGTTGTGTCCCTCGTGCTTATAACAGTGCGTGACACACGGTAGGCATTCAACAGATGTTTGTTAAGTGAATTCATGGATAAATGAATGAATCAATCAATCAACAGATTAATATGTATTTGAAGCAGAGCTTTCCAACCAGAGACAGAATATCATTTGGTCCTGAAAGGGTTACAGATGTATCTGATATGTTAATTCTCTCAGCAATTCCTCTCCCCATCCTAAAGACCAGTCTCATGCAGTTTCCTATGTAACTGTACAAATAATATCTATATATGCCATGATGTTAAGAAAAAAGTTTGGGAGGCCGGCCGAGTGGTGCATTGTGAGCTGGTTTTGGGATGCCAACAGCCCCGGTTCGGATCCCACATATGAGGGCCAGTGACACTGTCCTCTGCAGCTAACAACAGCTCCACCTGGAGCTGGGCTGCGAGCTCCGGCAACGGTGTAGGCTGCAGCCCCTGCTGCAGTGGGCTGCCATAGGCTACAGTGAGTGGCCTGCAGCCAGCGTGAGCGGCTGACAGCCAGCATGAGCTGCCAATAGCCGCAGTGAGCAACCATCCAGAGGCCAGCGACCGATCTGCCTCGAACGGGAAGGGCACAGTGAAGATGCCAACATGGGCCAGTGAAGCAACGTCCTCCGCAAATAGACTGAAGAACAAAAAGACAGCAACTTGTCTGTTCCTCTTCCCTGATTCTCCAACGCTGTTCCCCTCCCCCAATTCCCCCCCCCCAAAAAAAAAATCTTTAAAAAAAAAAACACCTTATACAGAAAAAAGTTTGGGGAACTAGGTAGGCATGCATGCTCTAATTCTTAGTTCTTTAATTTTTCTTGCTTTAAGGAATACATGCCGGGCCGGCAGAGTGGCGCGGTGGTTGAGTGCTGGCTTGGGAGGCCGGCGGCCACGGTTTGGGTCCCACATATGAGGGCCAGTGACACTGCCCTCAAAAAAAAAAAAAAAAAAAAGAATACATGCCTTCATCCTCCCAGGTGGAAACCATGAGGACGCTGAGTAGTAATGGCAGGAAAGAAGCCCAAACAATAATTTCCAGGCAAGAATGAGCTTCAGGGATGGCCGAGTGGCACGTTAAGAGATGTCTTGGGATGTCAGCTCTGAGCAGCGGGACCCGGGTTCAGATCTCACATGAGGGCCAGTGATGCTGTGCCCTCTGCAGCTAAGATGGTGAGCAATAGCTTGACCTGGAGCTGGGCTGCCGTGAGTCACCTTAAGCCACCATTCAATGGCCGGCGAGCGACTTCCTAATCCGGGAAGAGCAAAATGATCACAATACCAACATGGGCCAGTGAAGCAACGTCCACCACAACTAGACTGAAGAACAAAAGGACAGTAACTTGTCTGTTCCCCTTCCCGATTCCCCAACACTATTCCTTTCCCCAATTCCCCAATAAAATCATAAAAAAGAATGAGCTTCACTGTAATAAATTCTCCATATCGGTAAAAGAGAAGAAAGTATGTGTGGGTGTGTGGGGGAAAGGCTGTGTACGTGCACTCGGTGAGCTGGTGTTCAAAAACATCTGTGCCCCCAACCAAAAAAAACAAAAAACATCTCTGCCTAAAAGTCATGGAATGATATTAAATCCTGAAGCAGTAGCTCAATTGTTTTCCATTGACACTTCCTGTCTGTTAAACCAAAGCCTAAGATAGAAAGTCCCCCACAGCATATGTTTTTCAGCAAATCATTGTTTCTACAAATCCTGAGTGACAATTAGTACCAAAGGAATTGCCTTTTCCTTGCTTATATTCAGCCACCCAAAGAAGTAACTTTACCTACCAGACAGATGGCTCTGCTTTAGCCAAGCCATCCAGGATGGGGAGCTGGTGGCCAGGGTCAGGGGTCACACTGGTAATAGAGCATTGGAGGAAGAGTCAGCTAGGAAGGTGCAGGGGCATTTCACAATCACTACCCCCTTGGAGTACTGTATCTCCCCATTTCCCCATCTATATAATTAGGGCTTGGCATTATCTTTGCATTCCAATATGGCAACCTCAGGCCACATGTGGCTATTGATAACTTGAAATGGGGCTGGTCCAAATTGGAATGGGCCTAACTCTGAAACACACATCAAGTTTTGAGCTCATAGATATACACGCCTACACAAAAATATAAAATATCTCATTATATTTTAATACTGATTGCATGTTCAAATGAAAATATTTTGGATGTACTATTAAAATTGATTGTATCTGCTTATTTTTATCTTTTGTGGGTAGTGATGGAAGGAGAACTGACTCTGGGTGGTGAACACACAATGTGATATATAGATCGTGTATTACAGAATTGTACACCGGAAACTTATATAAATTTACTAACAATTGTCACCCCAATAAACATTAAATTTTTTTTAAAAATTTTTGAAATTATATGTGGATCGCAGTGTATTTCTAAGAGAGAGCACTTGACTGTATGATCTCTAATGCTCTTTTCAGTTCCATAGTTATTTTATTGAAAGAAAGAAAGAAAAGAAAGGAAGGAAGAAAAGAAAGTTAGTTTATTTTTATGAAGATAATGTTCTATTTTGTATGTGTGTATACATATATACATACATACATACATACATACATACATATATTTTCTTATTTCTTAATATAGACCTAGAAGAAATTTTCAGAAATGCATAACCTTTGGTAATAATTCTTTAATTGAAACTGAAATACACTTATCAGGGAGATCACTTCAAAGACTGTGCTGTGTAGATGTCTAACCACTGAACTATACACCTGAAGCTGAAGTAGAATAATACTGAATGTCAACTATAATTACAGACACACACACACACACACGATTCCAAAAAAATGTACACACATTTTAAAAAAGGAAAAAACTGTATTAAAATTTTAATAGTCAATATATACAGATAACAAAAGATGAATACAAGTCGCGTTTGACTTCTGCAATTACAAGAGGTACTCAAAGTGCTTACCATCAGCATAATTTTAATACAGGAGCTATATAAGATGTAAGAGGGGTAGTAGATCAGGGGAGGGGAGTTATCACTTTGTGTGGGGTGTAAATGTCTAACTATTATGTTGCTTTCTACACCTGAAACTAATAAAAAAAATTAACTTATAAAGCATTCCTATCACCACCCCCTGAAGAAATTGAAATACATAGTCAACTAAAGTCGGTGTGTGTTTAAGGAGTGACTACAGGAGAAGAAAGGGATTGGCCAATTTCACTGGGGCAGCTTCCAAAGGGAGATTCATAGCCAAGCCTGGAGGGACAGACAAGTTCCACCCTCTACCTCTAGCCCTAGCCTTTGTCATATAAGTCCCTTCCTGGTGCTAAAGTGCCCTTTCTTAAGTGTGATTCTCATCCTAGCATTTCTAGCTTAAAAGCACTTAGTAATTCTTTACAGTCAGGATCAATTATTTAACCCAACAGAGCATCCTGGATAACTTGGCTTCTGCCTGTCCCAGCTGGCACACCCATGACCATGTCTCTCGCCTTGCACAGCACACTGTGCTTCAGTCATGCTTTATGCATTTACACAGCCAGCAATGACGAAGTATCTATGTTATGCCACAAATACTGGTTTTATAACAGTGAAGAGGTTAAACAAGATTCTGTCCTCATGAAGCATATATTAGAGTTGGGAAGATATATCGAAACAGTAGGGCCTGCCGAGTGGCACCTTGGTTGAGTTGGTTTGGGACACCATCTCTGAGCAGCAGGGCCCTGGTTTGGATCCCACATGAGGGCCAGTGACACTGTGCCCTCTAGAGCTAAGATGGTGAACAACAGCTTGACCTGGAGCTGGGATGCCGTGAGTCGCTGACCATGGCATAGGCTGCAGTGGAGCTGGCCGGCAGCTGCTGTGCGTTATCCTGAGCTGCTGTGAGCCGCTATCCAATGGCCGGAAAATGACTGCCTCACCCAGGAAGAGCACAATGATAATACCAACATGGGCCAGTGAAGCGACATCTTCCACAACTAGACTGAAGAACAAAAGGACAACAACTTGTCTGTTTCCCTTCCCTGATTCCCCACGCTGTTCCCTCTCCCAATTCACCAATAAAAAAATCTAAAACAAAACAAAACAAAAAAAAAACAGTATCGAGATAGTAAATAAGCAAATACTATGGAGGAGAGTAAGGTAGGGGGCCCTAAGGTCATCAGAGAAGGGCCCCTCTAGAAATGCAACGTGTAAATTAAAACATGAAGGTTAAGGAGTGGCCAATTAGCTCAGTTGGTTAGAGCTCAGTGATCTTAACATCAAGGTTGTCAGTTCGATACCCGCATGGGCCACTGAGCTGCGCCCACCACAACTAGACTGAAACAACTACTTGACTTGGAGGGCCGGCCGAGTGGCGCAGTGGTTAAGCGCTGACTTGGGAAGCCAGGGGCCCTGGTTCGGTCCCACATATGAGGGCAAGTGACACTGCCCTCAAAAACAAAACAAAACAAAAAAACCAAAAACAACTACTTGACTTGGAGTTGATGGGTCCTGGAAAAACACACTGTTCCCCAGTTAAATACCAAAACAAACCAAAACAAAACCACACATGAAGGATAAGAAGTGACCACCTACTCAAAGACTTGGGAGAAAAGTTTTCCAAGCAGAACAGAATGTACAAACGCCCTGTCCTGGAAGCCCACCTACTCATCATTTACATAAAACTCTGCTAAAGCAATGCTTTCTTGAACAAGTCTGCTCTGACCTTCTGAACTAGATTAGGTTATATGAAAGCCTCTTTTTCATGCTCCCTCTCACCAATGCTCTGAATTTTTCTTCATCATTGCAATTACTACATTGTATTGAAAGTATGTTTATGTATTTGTCTAATTAAACTGACAGCTCTGCCAAAGTACAGGATTTGTGCTTGTTCTTTCTTTCTGCATGGAATCTAGCCTATTGTTTTATCCTTACTATGGAGACTGTCAATATTTATTGATCTTTTCCCAGTGTTGGGTTGGTATATAATCTGATTTTGCATTCTCTCATAATTACTGACGAAAATTGGAGTACACCATCTTCACGATGATTATATGATTTGCCTTGCTTGGTGATTGATGAGGCAGAAAATGGTTAATAAAAGTGAGCGTAAAGGGGGACTGCCCTGGCCTGTATCCCCTCCCCAGGGATCACCCAGGCTCATCCCCTAGAAATAAATCTAAAATGTCTAAACCCTCATAGAAAGAGGAGATAAGACCCAAATGATATTAAATCGTTCTTCACACATGCGCAAACTGCCAAAATCTGTCTATAGGTTGAACTCTAGCCTAATTATAATGCAATTAGAATGGAATGAACATTAAGGCTTGCCCCCCCATCTGCCCAGTGGGTTTCTCTGTATGCATTCTGGGTTAGAGCATGCGCAGAAAGAAACTAGTTATATAACCAACATATGTCCATCAAATGACCTCAGTCTATAAGTCACATCTCCTGCTGTAACGAAATTTACCTGCCCTTTCCTATGTAAGAAAAAGCTAACCTAAAGTTAGGGGCAATTGTCTGCCCTGGCAACTTCTATGCTGGCATCTTTCTTCTTGAATAAACTTACTTCCATGCTCTCCTCATTTCAGGCTGAGTCTGTGAATTTATTCACCTTTTGCGAATGACCAGGGTGAATACTAATGACACAACAGTGATAAAAACAGCCCGGAAGTAGCATGCATACCTTATTCTCAGGGGTATATCCAGCAAAGCTAACAGTACTGAGCTGCCCTTTGCACATAGGCTATGATTTGGGGTGAAAGTGGGGGGTGCGAGATCTGGGGACAAGCAAAATGGGAAAGCGTAAGTGACCTGAGAGTTGGAGCAAGGGATGGGGGCAGCATGTCAAAGCACTTCACTTTAGGACCACTTCACCCCCACCTTCATGGTCTTCTCTTGAAAACTCTCTAGGAAGCATCCTTATTTATCTCTTTGATATGCTACAAAAAAATTGAGAAGTTCTACCTGCCTTCCACATCACATGGGAACCATAATTTCAAACCCGGTTGTACCACTTCTTTCTGTTGCAACTTCCCAGCAGATTGGGATAATGCAAGTCTACAAAATAACGGATTCTCAGAGGACATGCAGCTAAGCGTGTCTGACTCTTGTATTCCTTTAAAATTATTGATATATTTTTGAATCACATCCTCTCCATCCCCAAGTGTGGCACTGCCAATGCAGGGCAAGACCCTGATGACTAATCTTTGTTCAAATTATATCTTCTCCTTCTCACAGGATTAGAAGGGAAAGGGCTTCGAGTTTCACACTTCCTTTATATCATGTCCTTCTTTGCCCTACCCTGACACAGAAAAACCTTCACAGTTTAGTTAGTCCGGCCTGATGGTCCTTGATGATGAAAACAGAAAAGAAGGAATTCATAAAATAGTCCTCTTTCTAAACAAATACTGACTCTCAAGCTGATTGACTCCCTATTCTGATTACTAGAATTTGAATATCAAAATTTTTCTCTTTAAGGGCCGGCCAAGTAGCTCAGTTGGTTAAGAGCTTGCTCAAGAGTACGAGCTGAGCTCTGAGCGACAGCAGTTCGATGCCAGCCTGAGCTGAGCTGCCACTGAGTTGCAACAGGTGGCAGGATGGCTCAGCTAAAAATAAATAAAAAAAATTTCTCTTTGTAGTTTCACAATAATTCTATTCTCCTTCCCAAAACTTAAGAACAAATGTTATGTCCTGGAATTACTAAGAAGTCCCTATACATTGACAGGCTTCAAAAATATTATCTCTAGACTGTGTGTTTGAATAAGTGACCATTGCAGGTATTTTGACTAAAGACAAATAGATTGGGCCAAGAGTATGCTGGAATGAGCGCATACTATCTTATAGCAGCTGATTATGCACATCTCATCCCAAAGCTATATTCAGTGAAATCAAGTTGGTAATTTGACATCAGCCATGTTTGCAGTATTTACATTATGGAAATCAATCAGCAAATGTTACAAGTCAAGGTTTTGTTCTGTTTTGTTTCATCATCAAACATTTATGAGGACTCGATTGCATTGGGCATATAGCCAAACCAAGTTTATATCCCCAAATAGCTATTACTTTTATGTGGGATAGCTACCAATCTAAATGCTACGGTCAGATACCATAGAGAGTCCCAGATGCTCCCCCTAAATCCAAAGACCCCTATAAACAAGTCCTCAAGGCCAGTGTCATTTTTTTTTAAGGTTTTATTGGGGAATTGTGGAAGGGAACAGTGTTGGGGAATTGGGGAATGGGAACATTGTGTTTTTCCAGAAACAATCAGCTCCAAGTCAAGTTGTTGTCTTTTAATCTTGGTTGTGGAGGGCGCAAACTCAGCTCCAAGCCCAGTTGCTGCTTTCAAATTAGTTGTGGGGCGGGGTGGGGTGGGGTGGTGGCAGTTCAGCCCACCATCCCATGTGCGGGAGTCAAACAGGCAACCTTGTTGTTAAGACCACAGCCTCACACCAGCTGAGCCACCTGGCCTTACGTTGGATGCAGCTCACTGGCCCATGTAGGAATCGAACCAGTGATCCTGTTGGTCAGAGTTCGCACTCTTAACCAACTTCACCACACAGGTGGCCTACAGCCAGTGTCATTTTAACAAAGGTAATGACAAAGTCCACAGTACACTGGGCTTTAGGTATAATAAAGCAGCAGTATTAGTAGCACTACATCAGAAAGTGCAATTTGTCCCAATTTGCCCAAATAGATCTATCAAGGGTTTCACCAATGTATGTCTTCACCAATCTTCACAACACATTCTGTTTCTATCATTTAAAAGAGAAGCCCAGCATCAGAAAAAGTGCTAACGTTTGACATTGTAAAACAATGGCTACAATGTATTTTTCCCAGATATGTCAGACCACTTTATATACTATTTTATTTTATTTTATTATTTGATGGCAGTGTCACTGGCCTTCATATGTGGGACCCGAACCGGGGCTGCTGGCTTCCGAGGCCATCGCTTAACCACCACACCACTCGGCCGGCCCTATACTATTTTAAGGTCACTGCTGGTGTATGGACAACAGCCAACATTTTTTTTTTGAGGGCAGTGTCACTGGCCCTCATATGTGGGACTGAACCGGGGCCGCTGGCTTCCCAGGCCAGTGCTTAAACACCGGGCCAGTCGGCCGGCCCTAAGAGCCAACATTATTTATTTTTTCTTCTTTTATTTTTTATTTTATTTTATGTTTTTTTTGAGGGCAGTGTCACTGGCCCTCATATGTGGGACAGAACCGGGGCCGCTGGCTTCCCAAACCAGCACTTAACCACCGTCCCACTCGGCCAGCCCAAACAACTATTTATTTATTTATTTATTTATTTATTTATTTATTTATTTTTTGAGGGCAGAAAGAGCCAACATTTTTAAGAGTTTTTAAACTCTTGATTTTTGTTCATGTAGAATAAATAAAAAGCCCTAACATACACTTCATTTTTAATCTTACGTTTTCCTTCTGTTAAAAATGAAAACATTGTATGGATCATAGCCGTGGGGCATGATATGATGTTAACAGCAGGTTCCTGCTAAGTTTTCCAAATTTACTAGAATGTGTATTTAGAAAAGGTCAGTAGTAACAACAAGAACCATTGATCCAGGCCCCAAATTAAGGACAAGATCACCTCAGAACAAGATAGATGGGTAGAGTCTATTATATCGCCTTTGTCTGGACAACAAAGGCCATGAAAGGCTTATCCTGGAGAATTATTTTTATTTTATCCTGGTTTCCGAATATAAATTATTTGCACCATGTTTATTTTTTGACATAGACTATGACTTTGGAAATCCAGTTAGTTAAAATAATAAGAAACACAAACAGACAAACAAAAATCAATTGAACATGTATCATTCATGGCAATGGGATATAGAGTCAGGAGCAGTGATGTGTAAAGGAGACTTATGGCATAGTTTCAGACGCGTGCGTTTGGACTCGTGCAGAAACCTGGCATCCTATAAAGCCCCACATGATTCCGCCCATGTGCGTGAGGGTATGCATGTTTTCCGCTTTATATAGAAAAATCCATATTTCCCAAAATAGACAAATATGAGCTATGTGCATTAGGTTATAAAGAGTTCAAAGTCAAAGTGTTGAAGCCTGAGTTTTAGCCAATCACTATAGCTGAAAGTCTGTCAGCCACTTCAGCAAGGGACTGAGTTGTTTTGCCCCAAATCCAGTCCTTTTTCTCCAGTGGCATTCATTTAGGACAGGTTTTCTCTAACTCACCACCGTTGACATTTTGACCTGGATAATTCTTTGTTGTCGGAAGCTGTCCTGTGCATTGTAAGATGTTTAGCAGCAATGCTGGCCCCAACCATTAGAAGCCAGTAGCTCCCCCTTCCAATTGCTACAACTAAAAATGTCTCCTGATGCTGCCACATATCCCAGGGACCGGGACAGGGTGGGTGTGTTGTAAAAATCTGCTCCGGTAGAAAACCACTAATTTAGGGGGAAAATCAACAAAATGCATGTCACATCACACAAAACAAAATAATTTCAGGTGGACTAAAGAACTAAAGTATCTAAAAGAGAAAATCAGGGGTTGACTAGTTAGTTCAGTTGGGTAGAGCATGGTGCTGATAACACCAAGGTTGCTGGTTCGATCCCTGCATGGGCCTCTGGGAGCTGCGCCTTCCCTAAAAGAGTCAACTATGCCATTGTAGCATGATAGCAATGTGTAATCAATGACCATGACTGCTCCCCAATAAAAAAAAAAATGTAAGGGCCGGCCAAGTGGCACGGTGGTTAAGCACTGCTTTGGGAAGCCAGCAGCCCTGGTTCGGGTCCCACATATGAGGGCCAGTGACACTGCCCTCAGAAAAAAAAAAAATACAAGGGAGAAACTTAAATGCATATAACTAATGGAAAGAAGCCAATTTGAAAAGCCTACATCTTCTGTGATTCCAACAATATAACATTTTGAAAAAGGCAAATCTATGGAAACAGTGAAAACTTCCGTGGTTGCCAGAGGTTGGGATGGAAAAGGGGGGAGAATAGGAAGAAAAAAGAGGAGTTTTAGGGCAGTGAAAATCCTCTGTATGATACCATAATGATGGATACATGTCATTATACTTTTGCCCAAACCCAAAGAATATGCAACACCAAGAGTAAACCCAACTGTAAACTATGGACTTTGGATGATTATGATAGTCAATGGAGGTTTGCCCTTGGAAGGAAAGAAAAAACAAGTATCCTTCTTGTGAGTGATGTTGATAATAGGAGATGCTATGCATATGTAGTTTCAGGGTTTATATAATAAATCTCTACATCTTTCTCTTTACTTTGTTGTAAACCGAAAATTGCCTTAAAAAAATAAAAACTTTGAAAAAGTAATGGAAGAGATGTTAGAAAATACCACAGAAGTCAGACTGAAGAAGTTCCCGTGGCTAAATCTGAAACAGTTTCAGACTCAAAATAAATGATGATAATGACAGTTTATAATTCATTATAATGAAATAGAAAAGCATGATTCCATACAAATAAATACTTCAGATAGGTAGAAAATAATACATAATAGATAATATATAAATTTTGATAAGGAACAGGGCATTTACATCATAACAACTCCCTGAAAAGGAGAAAAGAGTACTTCTGAGGGAATAACCCTGGCAGAAGCCATTTTAAGTCATCAAAGTTGCCACCATCATTTATGGGACAAATTGAAATTGCGTGAAGCCTGAATAGGATGCAGTGAGAACACAACATCATTTCTGGCCTAGCAAAGGTGCATCACCTGGGTGTTGTCATGCAAAACATGATACAAATCTAAAAGAAAAGCCATTCAAAAAATTAATTGGCCTATGCTCTTTACAAGTGTCAATGTTATTCGAGTCAAAATAAGACTAAAGAATTTTCCCAGTACGGAGGCCAGTAAAAAGATACAACAACTAGGGGCCGGCCCAGTGGTGCATTGATTAAGAGCTGGTTTTGGGATGCCAGCAGCTCCGGTTAGGATCCCACATATGAGGGCCAGTGACACTGCCCTCTACTTCTAAGATGGTGAACAACAGCTCCATCTGGAGCTGGGCTGTGAGAGCCTTGGCAATGGTGTAGGCTGCAGCCCCTGCTGCAATGGCTGCCATAGGCTACAGTGAGCGGCCAGCAGCTACGGTGAGCGACCAGCCAGAGGCCGGCGACCGATCTGCCTCATCCGGGAAGAGCGCAATGACGATACCAACATGGGCCAGTGAAGCAACATCCTCCGCAACTAGACTGAAGAACAAAAAGACAGCAACTTGTCTGTTCCCCTTCCCCAATTCCCCAATGCTGTTCCCCTCCTCCAATTCCCCAATAAAATCTTAAAAAAAAAGTACATGTATATAACAACTAAATGCAAAGCATGATTTTGACCTGGATGTATTTGCTATAAAATTTATTATTGGTACATCCAGTGAAACTTGAACAAGGTCTGAGGAGTAATGATGGTAGTAATAGTCATGTTAATTTCCTGATTTAGATGATTGCATTGTGATTACGAAAGAATGTCTTTATGCATAGAAATGCACATGGAAGTGCTCAGCATTGATGGAATATCATGAATGATGACTTTCTCTCACAGTTCAGGAAACAAATTATAACATACTCGCTACTTGTCTTGTAAATTTGAGATAGTTGCACATTAAACAAAATACAGCATAAGAATGAAAAAATACATATCAAGTTGCTGCATTATGGAGATCTTGAATATACCTACAGGTCTAAATGGAAAAAATTCTAATCTTTTGCAAATAGTATTTAGGAAAATAAAATAAAACATACAGGAACAGTGTTTTATATGAATTCTAAAGGAGCTATAGCTCAAATAATTTAGAAGGAGTTCAGTAACATCTTCTGGGTTTTACAAAAGATGACTCTGAAAGTGATTCATTCATGTTGGAATTAATGTAAAGAGTTTAAGTGTAATTGTTTAATTAAAGGATGAAAATGAAAAAAAGTCAGTATTTCCAAGTCTGTGTAATATTTTACGTGTGAATTATAAAATGAAATGTCTGTGTATATATATATGCATGAAATTACCGAATTTAATATTATATATAAATCTTTCGGCAATTTTGCTACTGCAGGCAGAAAGAACAGGGCTAGGGGGAGAAATGGGAGGAAGTAAAGAAGGAGAATGTGACGGCAGAAACAGGAAAGAGAGGAGATGACATGATTATCCTTAAGAAAAGATGCAACACTGGCTAATTGTAATGAATTATAGCACTATTAGCATTGCAGAAAGAGAAAACTCCCCACCCCTTCTGTTGCCATGACAGTTACAACAAGGGCCAAGTAAAAACTAGGAAATGCCAACACCACAAGATGGGAAAGAGTAGTCAGCCAGGACAGCAATGACCTTCCCTGGAAATGCCAGTGGTGATGCTACCCCTAAAACTTTAATATTTCACACCCTCTTCAAATAAAATCCTAAGCCTCTTTGTTCTTCGGCATAGTTGCCCTTCTCGACTGCCCATTCCCAATATTTTGGAAGTGTACTATTTCTTTTCATAAATCCACTGCTTGCTTGGCTTTGTTTGCATTGCTTATTGGGAACTTTCTGGAATTCATTCCTGCAATGATACAAGAACACTTTACTTTGGCGTCAATTTCATCTAAATTTCTAAAAGTATATATAGTAAATTGCATGGAGTTTTCCTGTTGGAACTTCAAATAAGGGAAATGATAAATAGATGGCTCTATATTTGTGGTTGCTTCATTTTCAGGCATATCCATTTTATACTAGACAAAGGCTTCCTATGCCAACGCACATCAATAATATTAATTAGTAAAATTAAAATGAAAAAAAATCATATAATATTTAAAAATGCAACCAAAAAATGAAATCAGTAAATTTTAACTGGTGAAATATGCAGGCCAAGAATTCTCAATCTCTCTCTCTCTCTCTCTCTCTCTCTCTCTCTCTCTCTCTCTCTCTCTCTCCACACACACACACACACAAATACCTAATATGCATATGAAAAGATTATCAAATTTACTAGTGATCAGGAAAATAATTTAAAACAAACTGCGGGCTGGCAGAGTGGCACATTGGTTAGGAGTTGGCTCTGGACACCAGCTCTGAGCAGCAGGACCCTGGTTCGGATCCCACATATGAGGGCCAGTGATGCTGCGCCCTCTACAACTAAGATAGTGAACAACAGCTCCACCTGGACCTGGGCTGCATGAGTAGTCACCGGGACAGTGTAGGCTGCAGTGGGGCTGGCTGGCAGCTGGCATGAGCTTTCGTGAGCTGCCGTGAGCCACTGTGAGCAGCCGTCCAATGGCTGGCAAGCAACTGTCTCACCTGGGAAGAGCGCAATGATAATAAGAACATGGGCCAGTGAAGGGACAACCTCCACAACTAGACTGAAGAACAAAAGGACAGCAACTTGTCTGTTCCTCTGCCCAGATTCCCTAAGGCTGTTCCCCTCCTCCAATGCCCAAAAAAAAAAATCTTTAAAAAAAAAAAACCTTCAAATTTGCCGGGTTTTTTTTTGCTTCTCTGGATTTGTCTAATTTTGTTTTAAAATAATAACAATATCTACTATTGGTGAGTATGTGGGGAAAGAGGACTCTTGCACACCCTGTTTACAGCAGCTTGTGATTTTTTTGGAGAGTAATTTGGCCAGATGTCAAAATAAAATTCCCTTAAACTTGACCCAGCTATCTAGTTTCTGGAAATACATCCTTTGAAAATACTCACAAAAGTATGCATAGAGGTAGAAACAGTAAACATATGTCAAGTTATAACAGAGAGAACAGTTGCAGAAAGTGAGCTCAAAAAGTGAGCAGAATCAGGAACCCCCAATCATTATTTACTACATATGACTCTTGGATTTCCAACAACAAAAAAAGGGAGAAAGATAAACAATAAATATAATTTATATAGACGATGGATTGGGCACATAAACGAATTCATTTAAATATCAATGGGCAGAGTGCCCATAAGTCATATGTGGGTCACATGTTTATATATACATGAAAATACAAGTGCTATAAGGGTATACATCCAATAATTTAACAGTAATTATACATGGGTATTGTAATTGAGGTGATTTAACAGGGGCCTTTCACTCTGATTTATATACTTTTGATTTTTTTTTACAAGAATATATCTCTATAATTCATTGTTTTAGTCTCTTTTTGTCAATACAGGATTTAATCATCTTCTCCTCAAATCTCTATTTCCTCAGACCTCATCCAGCCCCATTTTTAGTATCCTAAGGATATGTCTCCTTTCACTCTTGACAGATCTTACCTCTTACTTTACAGAAAAATTCAAATTTATAGAGCATTCAAGACACTCTCAACTCTCCTTCACCAAACACAAACATATGTTTTGGCACCTGTATTCATTTGCTAGGGCTGACATAACCTAGTACCACAGACTTAGCAACTTAAACAATAGAAATCTATTTCCTCACAGTTCTGAAGAGTAGACATTCTAAATCAAAGTGCTGGCAGTGTTGGTTTCTTCTGAGGACAGTGAGGGAAGCGCCTGTTCCTAGCATCTTTGTTAGGCTTGTAGATTGCTATCTTCTCCCTGTGCCTCTTCACATCATCTTTCCTTTCTGTGTAGCTGTATATCCAAATGGACTCTTTTTTTAAAATACCAAACATATTGGAACAGGGCCCACCCTCATGATCTCACATGATTAGCTCCGTGAAGACCCTTTCTCTGAATAAGGTCACAGGGTTGGCTGAGTGGTGCATTGGTTAAGAGCTGGCTTGGGACGCCAGTGGCCCCAGTTCGGGTCCCACATATGACGGCCAGTGACACTGCTCTCTACAGTTAAGATGGTGAATAACAGCTCCACTTGGAGATGGGCTGCTGTGAGTCCTCGGGATATCATAGCTGCAGCCCCTGCTGCAGTGGGCTGCCATAGGCTACAGTGAGTGGCTGGCAGCCAGCATGAGCGGCTGGCAGCTGGTGTGAGCTGCCAAGAGCCACCATGAGCGGCCGTCCAGAGGCTGGTGATCCATCTGCCTCATCCACAAAGAGCGCAATGACGATACCAACCTGGGCAAGTGAAGCAACGTCCTCCAAAACTAGACTGAAGAACAAAAGGACAGCAACATGTCTGTTTCCCCTCCCCCAATTCCCCAATAAACATCTGTTAATAAATAAATAAATAAATAAATAAATAAAGTCACATTCTGAGCCACTGGAGGTTAAGACTGCAACATCTGAAGTATTTAGGAAAACTATTCAACCATTAACAGTACCAATCCATTTTCCTTGTTATAATAAAGTGTGTGCCCTTCATGCTGTAGGCACATGCTCACATGTCTGTTTGGTATGCTTCTCCATTGATCAGGTCCTCTCTTTGTATTTTCAACTTCTGCATCTCAGCTGGATTATTTTCATTTTTATTTAAATATATTTGATCTCCAGTGGTCAGGAAGGAGACAAAGGCCTTGTTGTTTTAAATTATCTTAGGAACCAAATCACTGTTTTTCATCTCCATTACCATCACTCTGGACCAATATACCTTCGATCTCTCACTGGCACTACTGAAATAGGGACCAACTGGTCTCTGATCTACACTGCCCTGTCTATCCTAAAAATCAATTCTCCATGGGGCATCTAGAGTGATTTTTCTATAACATAAGTCTGAGCATATCTCTCCCCTGCTATAAACCCTAAAATGTCTTCTGATTGCCTTTACAATGAAATCTAAACTCCTTAACATCGCTTATAGAACTGCCCTTCCTTATCCCCACCCTCACCCAGACCCATGATCTGGCTGATCTGGCTCTTGCCAACCTTTTCACCTGCATTTTTCATGGCTTCATTTCCCCTTACATTCTACATACCAGGCAAATTAAATTTCTTTCAGCTGCTTGACTACTTATCTGTCTGTCTCCTCTTAAGGCCCCTGAATATGCTGGTTGATCTGTTTGGGACAGGACAGAAATCCTGATGATACTTTTCCCATAACTCCTATTCATTCTTGGATTTTGATTTCACCTTTACTTCCTGGGAAACATTTTCTCACTTCACAGACTTAATTTGATTTCCTTTGTTATGTGTTCTCATATCACTCTGAACTTCTTTATAAGACTTATTATAGCTGCAAGTAACTCTTTATTGGCTATTTCCTTAATGTGTGCCTTAGCCACATAAGCTCAAGGAGTGTGTCTGCCCTTATCATATGCTCCAGTTCCTAAGTCCAGTATCTGGCCCAGAAATGATCTTCAATAAATATGATTGTAAATGTTCAAGGTTGGATTACTCCTTAAGCATTTAGCAAAGTATAATACCTGGTATAGAGATGTTTAATAAATAACTATTGAATGAATAATCAAATAAATATTAATAATAAGTATGATGCTAAGGGGGAAGCATAATTGGCATAGAAATTTGGACAACATATTTGGCATAGAATAAGGAAACAAAGGAAAAAGATAGCTGACCTTAAAAAATGGACTCTCTCCTATGAGTTTCAAATAATATTTCTAGGTTGTGTTTGACCTTCTGACTTGGTTCATGGAAACTTCAAAATTCAGAAAAGCCTTAATTTTTTGTAATCAAATTTACAAATGCACTTTTCTGGATAGGTTTAGGAACAAAATAATAATCAATTTCAAATTCAATGGCAGAGCTGTCAGTCATCTATGTTCCAAGTTTGATAAGGAACTAAGACATTCCTTAAAAAATAAAATTCCTGTAATCCGATATTATATTCCAGTTGACATGGATTGTCTTTTCTGTTGTACTGGTAATTAAGAGATCAGAAAATCAGGAGAATATCCATGATTATAATTTGTATTTGTCCTCAGGACATTCTTGTATCACTCATATTCCCTGTAGCCTTTCGGCATTATGCATATCGCCAAGCAGTAATCCCTTCAAAGCATACAGCAGTGAAAGAAGGAGGATTTTTGTATCTTCAGAAGTCAGAACAGTGTTATAGAATAAGGCTAGATATGAAGAAAATCAAGAATGAACCCTTGGGATATCTGACCAATTGCAAAATATTTACACTAAGCAGCAACAGCAGCAGCAGCAGCAACAGCTTTCACTGAACAATGATTTCTAGCAATTCTGGATAAGCTATTGTTCTAATTAACACAGATATAGAAAGTAAAATAAAGAAGGCAAATATTTCCTGTTAAAAGTGAGAAGTTTGGGCCGGCCCAGTGGCACGGTGGTTGAGAGCTGGCTTGGGATGCCAGCAGCCCCAGTTCGGATTCCACATGTGAGGGCAAGTGACACTGCCCCCCAAAAAAGAAAAAAAAAAGCGGGAAGTTTGCTGCCAGCATAAAATTGGACTCTGGAACAAATTTTAATTTACATGTTGCTATTCCTTAATATTGGGACCACTAGTTCATTCAATTCTTTATCTATGGACCTAACCAATAATCTATGGGCATTCTATTTTTCACATTTTAAAATTCTCTCATACAGACACACAGACACACACACAGTGCCAAAAAAAAAATGTATACATACTTTAAGAAAGGAAGACTATATTAAAATTGTAATACTCAATATATCCCGATAACAAAAGATGAATACAAGTCCC
Organism: Aselliscus stoliczkanus; assembly: GCA_033961575.1. NCBI lineage: Eukaryota > Metazoa > Chordata > Mammalia > Chiroptera > Hipposideridae > Aselliscus > Aselliscus stoliczkanus. Next base: position 26,528,091 of record CM066737.1, read on the forward strand.
ATTGACTTCTGCAATGAGAAGAGGTGTTCAAAGTGGTTCCCATCAGCAACCAGACACTTCTGATAATGGCAAACTACTGCTTGAGCAATGCTGACCAAAGTGCCCACTTGTATACATTTTTTGGCACCCCCATATATGTATACCAGGAGTGCCCCAAAATGTATACACATTTGAAGAGATGTTATCTATGCTCAAACAGTAGTTCACCATAATCAGAAGCATATGGATGCTGATAGTAACCACTTTGAGCACCTCTTGTCATTGCAGAAGTCAATCGTAACTTGCGTTCATCTTTTGTTATCTGGATATATTAAGTATTACAATTTTAATACAGTTTTCCTTTCTTAAAATGTGTTCACATTTTTTGGCACCCTCTGTATGTATAAAACCTTCACTGTGAATAAAATCATGTTAGCCTAGGCCTTCTACACCTTCATTACCACACGTCAAGGTCAAATCGGGGCCCCGCACAACCTGAATAACACCTGCTCTCTCCCTAGATAGCCTCAGTTCCATTAACGGGTGTCAAATACAGAGTCACACACCCTTGGAATAAGTCTGCTTTTCCCCTGACAGGGATTCATTGTGAGCCTTACACAATATAACTTTCTCACCTTCACCTGCAGAGATCCACAGAGAGCCTCAAATACCCCTGCCTCTCTATACCTTGGAAATTACACTCTCATCTGTTTAAATCCACTCATTTCATTGAATCCCTTACTCTTGTTTATGTCAGTCACTACAAGAAAGCATAGGATCATATCTTCCCTAATCATCTGCACTCCAATCTCTATTAAGTATTTTTACATCGCCTATTTTGTCTCTATTGTTAACTCCTTAACTTCTGAAACCCATCACAGTGCGTTCGCAACTCACAGTCCCTCCATGCCAAAATGTCCCAACAAAAAACAGCTTTGAATTTGGTATCATCCTATTAAATTGCCCACAACCCCTCACTGTTGCTGTCATTTACTCCTTTACTTATTTTACATAGATTTTTGTGTGTGTGTCGTGACTCACACCCCCTCCAGTATTGCTCCTGCCTGAATTGGGGGCAACTCAAATATGCACGTAGATAGTTCTTCCAACACCATAGCTTGAACTTCCTTTTGTCCAATGATGTTATCTACCAATCTTCTGAAATACTCTCCCCGTATCATCACACTTGTGACCTGTGCTGTGCTTTATGTTGGGTCACTAGCCACTCATTACAACTGAGAGTTTCAGATGTGGTTAGTCCAACATGAGACATATTGAAACTGTACATGACACAAAGGATTTAAAAATTAATATGAAAAAGTGAAAAATATCTCATTCATATTTTCTACTTAAGAATGTTGAAATGGTCAGAAATTGCTTATTTTAATTAAATAAGTAGTTCATTAAAGGTGGGTACTAGAAAATTCACCATTCCATGAATTATTCACTTTAGATTTCCATTGGGCTGCACTGCTCTAGACATTCCCATGACCAATAAGTGCAACCTTCCATAGTCTAAATTTAATACTTTACCAGCTTTGACAAATGCCTTCTACTTTCCAGTTCACACCCTCTAGTATACCAACAGGGCCTCTGATCCATTTATTCCACCCCTTTTTCCCTCTTTTTCATACCTTTGATATTTTCCCCTTTATTCCATTTCTAGTTTGAATTCCATAATCAATCACTATAAGAGTTTCTTTCCATACATCCTCAAACTGTCTTGCCCTTCTTTCATTTTGACCTGGTTCCTTGGTGCAACCACAACCTTGGTTAAAACAACTCCCCACCTGGGAGTGACCAGTTAGCTCACCTGGTTAAAGCCCCATGCTGATAACACCAGGGTTGCCAGTTCGATCCCCACATGGGCCACTGTGAGCTGTGCCTTCCTTAAAAGAGTCAACTATGCGATTGTAGCATGAAAGCAATGTGTAACCAATGACCATGGCTGTTCTCCAATAAAATTTAAAAAACAAACAAAAAACACACAACTACCCTCAACCTACCTGTCTTCTACACTACACCACTGACCATCTTTGGTGAAAAATGCACAACCACTCTAATTGGTCTTATGGTAACTTTATGGCCATCATCCTCTCATCCAGTGTTTCTCAAACTTTAAATGTAAGATGAAGTTGAAGAAAGAATGAAAGATAGAATGATATGGGGCAGGCTGGATTCAAAGATTGCTGAGGAACCTCTGGTTTCAAGTGGTGCCTGCCTAGTAGATTTGAAGCAGCTTCTCAAGCCTACTCTCTGAAAAGCTTGAAAAATGCATAAACTCAAAATATCACCAAAACATAAGATTAAGGAGCAAAGAATGAACACATTTACAGGAATTTTTATCAAATATAAGGGACTTGAAATCATACCTAGAACAAATACAATAAAACCTAACCAAGTTTTACCTCATGAAATATTCTGCTTGATTTGCTTCATAAAAAATAGGAAAACTGGATAATACAAATGACCAGATTCACACAGAAAGTAAAAGCATCCAATATTTGAACCCAGGAATGCTGGTTCCAGACCTTACATACTTCACAGTATATCACCACCTCTTCAGATCCTATGCTTTTATTATCTGGGTACAAATCATATTGTCTCTATTTTATTATAAGGGAAACATTTTGAAGGCATATTCTACCCGGAGCCATCTCTACAACAATGTTAATTAAACAAATCAAAGAACATAAGAATGAATGCCTACATTTTCTCTTTCCCCCATCACTCAACTAGGCTCTTAAACCACACTGCTGAGTTACCCTAAAGGAGTTAATATGCAAAAGAGTGTTTATTGTTTATAAGTATAAAATGCTATTTATCAATTCCTGCCCTTTTCATGCATGCCCTCTTTTCTACAGAATCTATAAAATCTTAAAATAAACACAAGAAAATAATAAGCAATGGTCTTTGAATAGCATTTCAACATATACTGATTCTCAGTTAATTCTAACATGGAGTGGTTAAACTCAGGTTTTGATGCCTGTAACCATTTACTCTGTGATCCCTTTTCTTTGTCAAAAGCACTGGAACCAGAGACATTTGAGTTCCTTTCTCTTCCTCTTTAAGAGTTATAGCATCATACAATTGAAGGTTTTTCTGGTGTCTTTCCATTCTGTATATATGCCAAAACCTCTCCCACCTGGAACTTGTTTCCCAATTTCTTCCCTTTGCCTAGAGTTCTCTTCTGCCTCCTACTCACAGGGCTAACTCATACATAAATTATTAATCACTAACTTCATGTTTTTACTCAAAGTTTAACTGCCCAGTTGAATCTTCTTAGGTTAACAAATCTTAAGTTTTAATCCAACCCTCCCCATGCCCCCAACACTAATATTTCAAATGTCCTTTCCTTGCATTATATTTTTTCTTCTTAGTAATAATTATCATACTTGAACATATTATACTTAAGGTTGTTCTTTTTTTCATATTGTTTGTGGTTTGTTTTCCCCACTTCAGTGTAAACTTCATGAGGACAATGCTTTCTGTCTGTTTCCTCTGTTTCTATATATACTCAGGGCTTCAAAAGGTGTCTGGTATGTTGTAAGTATTTATGAAATATTTGCTGAATTGAATACTGAATACATTTTTCATTTAATTATTCATTCAACAAATACTTAGTAAGCACCTATTACGTCCCAGACACTGTGCTAGGTACTGGAGATACAATGGGAAACAAGACTGAAATGATTACTGCACTCAAGCCAATTATACTTATGTGTTCAAACGAGTCAAGATATCAGGCATTTACAGTATACTGAAACATGAGAATACGATAGGTAGGAATAGGCAAAAGTAACTGTACAAGCAAGCACATTAGAGGGGCATTTCATGTAGCCTGTGGGGTCAGGGGACACTTCTGGAACCTGAATAATAAAACCTGAAGTTAGTGCAGAGCTAGTCATGTGGATTTCTGAAGTAGATCATCTGAACAAGGGGACAGCACACTTTTCTCTGTGAGGAGCCAGATAGTAAATATTTTAAGCTGTGGGTCACATATGTTCCCTGTCACAATGACTCAAATGTGCCCTCCTACCAAAATCAGTCATAGACTCTGCATGAACAAATGAGAGTGATTCTTTGGCAATAAAATTATAATTGCGATAATAGGTAGGAAAACAAGCTACATTTTCCCGACTCCTAAATGGAATCCATGGAATTCAAATTACTTTTTAAATACTAGAACCCTTTGCTTATACAAATTTTCTGTGAAATTCCAATATCTAATGAAACAGAATTAGAATGACCTTGATTGCAATTTGTATGGGAGTTTAGAGACTTTTATCTCTCTTTTCAAATGAGTAGAGAAAGAAGTGTAGGCTCCCATTTGTAGGACGTCAATTATTGACTTATTGACTCTTCCTCGAGTGATCCAAGATGGCGGAGTAGAAAAACACTGTGCCTGCTTCCTTCTGAGACCACATTAGAATTACAACTAAATTATAGAACAATCAACCTGGTAAACAAGCTGAACTCTGACTGAACAGAAGTTTTATAACTAAGAATATAAAGAAGAAGCCATGTCAAGACTGGTAGGAGGGGCAGGGAGACAAAACAGGCTGGCCCCAAACTTCCATGTTGCAGTTGAGAATCAGGATGGATAGCTCAGCCATGGAGGTTCTCCCCAGAAGAGAGAGGGACCCTAACTATACATCAGGCTCCCCAGCCTGGAGGACTGGTTCCAGAAAAGGACCTCCACAACATCTAGCTTTGAAAACCAGTGCGGATTCTAACCATCCAGGTGAGATGGAAGGCTGTGGAAAAACCACATCCTATTAAATAGCCCAGGCACAGACTCTGACTCCTGGACACTTGTCCTGGGCTCAAGTGGAGAGACAGTGACTCCTGAGATGTCGTCAGAGGCATTGGAGGGGGGGGGAAGCGGGGGGGACTGAGATGTGTGGCCTCAGGACAAGGAATGCAGGATGGAGGACAGTCACAATTTTCCCTTTGTGAGGGCCTGCTTCTGTGCAGCCAGCAGGCGGTTGCCGTATTTCCTGTGTTGAATCCTCTCCCCATGCCCATGGCCAAATCTGAATCTGAATTAGTTGTGAACTCACTGGGACCCTGCTCCACCCACCTCCCACAACACCAGAAGTACTTTCTCCAAGGAGCCAGCGCTGTCCACATTGCATGCTTTCCTAAAAAAGTATCTGAGTCGGCAAGCCCTTGCCACTGATGACTGGCCTTACTTTGCTCTGAGACTTGCTGAGTAGCTCCAGGCTCAGTACTAGGACTAAACCAGAATCTTCATTAACTTGGTGATCACATCTCTTCCCAATCTAGAGACTCCCTGAGACCCTGCCTCACCAAGCTTGCCTACTGCTCGAGGCTTTATCAGTGGCAAAAACCAGAAGGGAACCAGCAGGTGGCAGCAGGCTTCAGGGTATCCTAGCTTTTTGTGAAACTACCCCAGGCCCATGGCAGCAATTCTCAGTTTGTAGTGTAGCCACTCCCACATGGCTCTCATATTACCACAGGCAGCAAACAACTGTAGATGGCTCTGTAGCTCATACCTCCTACTCCCCATACAGTCACAGGCAGTGGGTGATGTGGGCCTGCACTGGAGCACCTCCCAAGAGGTCCCAGAAACCAACATACTCAAAGGTTGGCATCAAACTACAGCAGAGCACCACCCAATTAGCCCTAAAAGCAGCACACCAAAAGGGCAGTCACAACAGGTACAAGAGCTCGCTTGAGGAAATCTTACTCTGTGGGGTAAGTGCCCCACACAGCACCCTGTAAGCTATGGCCACTCAGCCTTGGGGCCAATCCCACCCAAGACATGCCAACAGCAATGAATATCAAATATAACAGAAGGGCACACATGACCAACACAAGGGACACTTCTGGAGAACCCAGAGCAGGTGACAAGGGAGACTGTGCCACTGGGCCCCACTGGGCACCTACTACATAAGGCCACCAGGCCAAGACTGGGAGACATAGCACATCAACCTAATACACAGACACAAATGGGGAGGCAGCCAAAATGAGGAAACAAAAAAAATACATCCCAAACCAAAGAACAGGAGAAAACTCCACAAACAGAACTAAACAACATGGAAGTAAGCAACTTACCAGAAAGAGTTCAAAATACAGGTTACAAGAATGCTCAAGAAACTTAGAACTTCAACAAAGAGATAGCTAGAATAAACAAAGACATAGAAAGCATAAAAAAGAAACAGTCAGAAGTAAAGAAAACTATAACTGAAATGAAGAATGAGCTAGAAGCAATCACCAGCAGAATGGATGAAGAAGAGGACTGAATCAGTGATTTGGAAGACAAGATAGCAAAAAACACCGAATCAGAACAGCAAAAAAAAATTTTTTTTAATTCCAAAAACGTTAGGATCGTTTACAAGACTCTGGTACAGCATCAAGTATAACAATAACGAAATCATAGGGGCACCAGAAAAGAGAGAAAGCAAGGGATTGAGAATCTATTTGAAGAAATAATGACTAAAAACTTCCATGACCTGGCAAAGAATATGCACATAGAAGCCCAGGAATAGCAGAGAGTCCCAAACAAGATGAACCCAAACATACCCTCACCAAGACACATTTTAATTAAAATAGCAAAGGTTAAAAACAAAGAGAATTCTAAAAGCAGCAAGAAAAAGGCGCTTGTAATTTATAAGAAAGAGAGCCCCCATATGATTGTCAGCTGATTTCTCAAAAGAAATTTTGCAGGCCAGAAGTTGGTACAAAATATTCAACATGATGAAAAGCAAAGACCTACAACTGAGGGTACTCTACCCAGCAAAGCTATCAGTCAAAAATAGGACAGATAAAGAGATTCTCAGACAAGAAAAAGCTAAAGGAGTTCAGCACCACCAAAGCAGAATTACAAGGAAACGTATAAGGACTTCTTGAAGACAGGGTGGGGTGTGGGGTGACCAAAATTATGAATAATAAAATGGCAATAACTACATATCTATCAACAATTACTCTCTTTTTTTAAAATTAGAGTTTATTGGGTTGACAATGTTTAGTAAAGTTACATAGGTTTCAGATGTATACTTCTAGAATACATCATCTATACATCACATTGTGTTTCAACGTAAATGGATTAAATGCTATAAATAAAACACTTAAAGAGGGCCAGCAGAGTGGTGCAGTGGTTAAGAGCTGGCTTGGGATGCCAGCGGCCCTGGTTTGGATCCCACATGAGGGGCCAGTGACACTGCCCCCTTAAAAAAAAACAAAAAAACCCCGAACACTTAAAGAGCTGAATGCATAAGAAAATAACCTTTACATACATATGCTGCCTACAAGACATCCACTTAAGATTGAAAGACACACACAGAAAGAAAGTAAATGGAAGGAGAAAAAGTTAATTCATGAAAATGGAAACAAAAAACAAAAAAGTTGGGGTAGCAATACTTCTACCACAAAAAATAGACTTAAAAAAAAAGGCAATAACAGGCTGGCTGAGTGGTGTGTTGGTTAAGAGCTGGCTTGGACGCCAGCTCTGAGCAGCAGGGCCTAGGTTCAGATCCCACATATGAGGGGCAGTGACACTGCCCTCTACAGCTAAGATGGTGAACAACAGCTCCACCTGGAGCTGGGCTGCCATTATTCCTGGGCAACAGCGTAGGCTGTAGCCCCTGTTCCAGTGGGCTGCCATAGGCTACAGTGAGTGACCAGCAGCCAACATGAATGGCTGGCAGCCAGCGTGAGCTGCCAAGAGCCTTCGAGAGTGGCCGTCCAATGGCCTGTGACGGATCTGCCTCACCTGGGAAAAGCGCTACGATAATACCAACATGGGCCAGTAAAGCAAGGTCCTCCACAACTAGACTGAAGAAAAAAAGGACAGCAACTTATCTGCTCCCTTTCCCTGATTCCCCATTTAAAAAAATCTGTAAAAAAAACAAAGGCGATAACGAGAGACAAAGAAAGACCCAGTGATCCAACTTCTGGGAATTTATCACAGGAATCTCAAAATACTACTTAGAGGGGGCATGTGCATTCATATGTTCATTGCAGCATTGTTTACAATAGGCAAGATGTGGGGGCAGCCTGGGTGTTCGACAATGGAAGAATGGATAAAGAGGAGGTGGCACATATATACAATGCAATATAGTTCAGCCATGGAAGAGAATGGGTTCTTGCCATCCAGGCATGAATTGATGTGGAGGGTATTGTGCTGAGTGGAGCGTAAGGCAGAGAAAGACAGATGCAATGTGATTTCACCTGTAAGTTAAATGTAAAGAACAAAATGAACGAACAAACAAAAGAAAAACAAACGCATAGATATAGGGAACACATTGATGGTTGCCAGATGGCAGGTGGGTGGAGGTATGGGTGAAAAAAGGAGAAAAGATTAGGAAGTACAAATTGGTTGTTAAAAAGTAGTTATGGGGCCGGCCGACTGGCGCATTGGTTAAGAGCTGGTTTTGGGATGCCAGCGGCCCTGGTTCAGATCCCACATATGAGGGCCAGTGACACTGCCCTTTACAGCTAACAACAGCTCCACCTGGAGCTGGGCTGCCCGAGCCCCGGCGACAGTGTAGACTGCAGCCCCTGCTGCAGTGGGCTGCCATAGGCTACAGTGAGTGGCCAGCAGCCGGCGTGAGCGGCCGGCAGTCAGCGTGAACTGCCAATAGCGGTGGTGAGCGACCATCCAGAGGCCAGTGACCGATCTGCCTCATCCGGGAAGAGCGCAATGATGATACCAACATGGGCCAGTGAAGCAACGTCCTCCGCAACTAGACTGAAGAACAAAAGGACAGCAACTTGTCTGTTCCCCTTCCTGGATTCCCCAACGTTATTCCCCTCCCCCAATTCCCCAATAATATCATTAAAGAAAAAAAGTAGTTAAGGGGGGGCCGGATGAGTGGCTGAGTTAGTTAAGAGCTCGCTTAAGAGTGTAAGCTGAGCTCTGAGCAACAGCGGTTCCATGCCAGCCCAAGCTGAGTTGCCATTGAGCTGCCAACTGGTGGCAGGATGGCTCAGCTTTAAAAAAAAAAAAGTAGTTATGGAGACATAGGATATAGTACACGGAATATAGCCAATAGTATTGTAATATCTGTATGGCATCAGATGGGTACTACATTTGTTTGGGGTGACACAGGGGAGGGATTTGGGGGACAGAGTGAAAAAGGAAATGCATTAAGAAGTACAAATTGGTAGTTACACAGTAATCATGGGGATGTAAAGTAAAGCATAGAGAATACAGTCAATAATATGGTAATAACTATGTATAGTGCTAGGTGAGTACTACACTAGTCAGGGGCATCACTTCTTAAATTATACGAATGTCTATCCACTATGCGGTACACCTGAAATTAATATCAAATAATACTGAGTATCAAATTCAACTGAAAAATTTAAAAAGGGGGGAAAAGATGAGGGGAAATAAGAGGTCCAAATTTCCAGGTTTAAACAAATAAGCATGTGGATGTAATGTACAGCACAGGGAATATAGTCAATAATATTATGATAGTGTGGTATGGCGTCAAATGGTTGCTGGACTTATAATGGTGGTCACTTCTTTGGGTATATAAATGTTGAATAACTATGGTGTACCCTTGAAACTAACATAATACTGTAAGTTAGCTATATTTTCATTAAAATTTTTTTCTTTTTAAAGATTTAATGGGGAATTGGGGGAGGGAAACAATGTTGGGGAATCAAGAAGGGGAACAGACAAGTTGCTGTCTTTTTGTTCTTCAATCTAGTTGCGGAGGATGTTGCTTCACTGGCCCATGTTGGTATTGTCATTGCGCTCTTCCCGGATGAGGCCGATCAGTCACTGGCCTCTGGACGGTCACTCACCACGGCTATTGGCAGCTCACACCGGCTGCCGGCCACTCACTGTAGCCTATGGCAGCCCACTGCAGCAGGGGCTGCAGCCTACACCATCGCCGGGGGCTCACGCAGACCAGCCCCAGGTGGACCTGTTGTTAGCTGTAGAGGGCAGTGTCACTGGCCCTCATATGTGGGACCCGAACCGGGGTGCTGGCATCCCAAAACCAGCTCTTAACCAATGTGCCACTCCGCCGGCCCCCAACTTTTTTTTTTTAAGGGCAGTGTCACTGGCCCTCATATGTGGAATCCGAACCGGGGCTGCTGGCGTCCCAAGCCAGCTTTTAACCACCGCACCACTCGGCCGGCCCATCACTCAGGATATTTTTAAAGACACGACTGTGCACTCAACTGTGTTCCCCTGAACTTAGTATGTTGTAGATGTAAGCTCCAATGTGACTGCATTTGAAATAGGGACTATAAGGAGGTAATTAATGTTAAATGAAGTCATAAGGGTTGGGCTCTAATCCAATAGGGTTAATGCCCTTATCAGAAGACACACATTTGACAGGCACTTGGGTTGCTTCCCTATCTTGGGTATTGTAAATAGTGCTGCAATGAACATAGGAATGCATTTATCTTTTTGAGTTAGTGTTTAGGATTTCTTCAGATAAATACCCAGAAGTGGAATTGCTGTGTCATAGGTAGTTCTATTTTTAATTTTTTGAGGAACCTCCATACTAACTTCCATAGTGACTGCACCAATCTGCAATCCCACCAACAGTGCAGCAGGGTCCCCTTTTCCCCACAGCCCCGCCAGCACTTGTAGTTTGTTGATTTATTGATGATAGCCATTCTGACTGAAGTGAGGTGGTATCTCATGGTGGTTTTTATTTGCATTTCTCTGATGATTAGTGATGTGGAGCATGTTTACATATGTCTATTTTCCATCTGTATGTCCTCTTTGTAAAAATGTCTATTCAGGTCCTCTGCTCATTTTTCAATTGGGTTTTTTGGGTTTTTTTCATGTTGAATTGTATGAGTTCTTTATTAATTTCAGACACTAACCATTCTGATACATCAGATGTATCTACCATTGGTGAATATCTTCTCTCCTTCAGGGGTTGTCTTTTTGTTTTGTTGGTGTTTTGCTTTGCTGTGCAAACCTATTTAGTTTGATGTAGTCCCATTTGTTTATTTTTTCTTTTGTTTCTCTTGCTGAAGAAGAGATCAAAAAATATATATGTTGCCAGCGGCCCTGGTTCCATCCCACATGTGAGGGCCAGTGACACTGCCCTCAAAAAAAAAAAAAAAAAAAAAAAAAAAAAAAAATATATATATATATATATATATATATATATATATATATATAAAACTAAGAGCAATGTCAGAGAGTTTACCGTCTATGCTTTCTTCTGTGAGTTTTATGCTTCATGTCTTACATTTAAGTCTCTAATCCATTTTGAGTTTATTCTTGTACATAGTGTAAGAAGATGCATCTTTCAATAGACAATTGGATAAAGAACGATACGATACACACACACACAGACACACACACAATGGAATATTACTAGGCCATGAAAAAGAATGAAATTTTAGCATTTCCTAGAACACGGATGGACCTAGAGGGTATTATGCAAAGTGAAATAAGTCAGACTGAGAAAGTCAAATACCATATGATCTTACTTGTATGTGAAATCTGAAGGACAAAGTAAATGAACAAACAAAACAGAAACAGATACAGAAAACATTTTGAGAGTTGCCAGGTGTGAGGGGTGTTCGGGGTGTGGATGAAAAAAGATGAAGGGATTAAAAAGTACAAATTGGTAGTTACAAAATAGTCATGGGGATTTAAAGTACACCATAGGGAATATAGTCAATAATATTGTAATAACTATGTATAGTGCCAGGTACGTACTAGAGTAATCAGGGGAGATCAATCCATAAATTGTACAAACATCTAACCATTATTTTGTACACCTGAAACTAATATAAAGTATTATTGAAGGTCAACTGTACCTGAAATATTAATTTAAAAAGTTAAAATAAAAGCTATCCATCCCTTTATAAGAAGAAGAAGGAGTAGAAAAGAGGGGGAGGGGGAGAGGGGAAGAGGAGGATGGGGTGGGGAAGAGGGAGAAGAAGGGGAGGCAAAGACAACACAAAAGAGCTCATTCCTTCTCCTTGCTAACACACCAAAGAAAGGCTATGTGAGCAAACAGCAAAAAAGGCAGCCATCTACAAACCAGGACGAGTGTTCTCACCAGAAACTGACAATGCTGGCACCCTGATCATAGCTTTCCATCTTCCAGAACTGTGAGAAAATAACATCTTATTATTTAAGCCAAACAGCCTATGGTATTTTGTTATAGGAGCCAAAGAAGACTAAAACAGAACCCCTCAAAGGAAAAGTGAGCTGAAGTTCCCTGTCACGCTTTAATATTAATGTCAACCTTTGACCATTCATAGTTCTTTTTACCCAGCTGCTTCCGGGATATCACAAATTCCATTTGAGGTAAAACTTACTGTTTTTATTTTCTTGCTGACTCATTCAATGAATCCTCATGGTTCCTGACTACCTGAGGCTGCCCTAGCTTTTGAGGGGAGCTTGCAATCCCAGTGTGTAAAAATCAGCAGATAGTACTTCAGAGAGCATCGTTCCTAGTTTTGATGTGGCAGTATGTATTCTGAGGTAACCAAGTCACCCTTAACCTGCTGCCTGCCTATCAATGTGTCTTTCTTTTCTAGGCCCATGCTCTTCTTTGGGGAAGGTGATAAAATGGACAGGGAAGGCACATATGTGGCTGCGAACTCTCACTGAGAAACTAGCAGAGCTAAAAGCTGAGAAGATGAATGTAGGAGATGAGCTTGTTAAGAGCCAGGAAGTCACAGAGAGGATGCTGTGAAGACTGTCTGGGAGCTCTCAAAGACAGATTGGTAAGTGTGCAGAGCATCTTGCTTCTCTTGACACCAGAGCTGCTGTGAATGACCCAGTTAATAATACTCTTAGAGAGTCTTTCTTTGATAAGCAGCTTGGGCCCTCGAAGGGTTGCCTACATTAAAACTAAAGAAACATTCTGTTAGATCTAAGGGAGCAGGAGATATGTTTTCTGTGTGCTTCATAGAAAGTCATTGCAAGGTTTTCACAGCTCTCCATCCATTTCTTCACTAGTGGGCTGAGAGATATGGACACCAGTTTTTACGACAACATAGAAATGCAGGTTTACGACCCGTATTTGTATTCCTCGGAGTAGGACTTAGACACCCACTGCCCTAGCCAATGATGAGGGATGACTACAGAATATGTGAAAGGCATGACTCTGACTCCAACGCTATGATTTTGTCCCCAAATTCCTGAGGAGGTCAAAAGTTGAAGGTGACATAGAATGCCAGGTGTTAAGGTGATAAGAGAGCGCTTGTCAAAAAAGAAATTACAAGGGAAGACAGTGAAGTTTGTGAACTTATCCTGGAAAAAGTGTTACATAGCTCATGCTGAATATCACTATGGTCACCTTCTAAGTACTCCCCTTGGGAAGCTATGCACCGATACCAGTGCCTAGTCCACCCTTCAAAGCAATCTGGAACTCTTTTCCTGGCATGGCCATCAGAGCTGTCATCTTATTACCCTTGATGTCCTGAATGTCATCCAAATGTCTTCCTTTCACTATTTCCTTTATCTTCAGGTAAAGAAAGAAGTCATTGGGGGCCAGATCAGGTGAGTAGGGAGGGTGTTCCAATACAGTTATTTGTGTACTGGCTAAAATCTCCCTTCCAGACAGTGCCGTGTGAGCCGCTGAATTGTGGTGATGTAAGAGCCATGAATTGTTGGTGAAAAGTTCAGGTTGTCTAACTTTTTCACGCAGCCTTTTTAGCACTTCCAAATAGTCAACTTGGTTAATTGTTGTCCAGTTGGTACAAATTCATAATGAATAATCCCTTCAATATCAAAAAAGGTTGGCAACCTTGTTGGAACAAGTTCGTGAATGTAATTCTCAGGCTTACACATATGTCCAAGTGAGGTATCTCCTTTTCAAAAAGCTATCCCCTCTGGAATTTTAGACTTCTACCACTAATGTTGGCAGTGCACAGATCATTTCTGGAAGTCCTTTTGGAAATTACCTTATGTTCTAATGAACATTCTCCATGTCACTCATATGCCATTCTTAACTTGTAATTAGATGATTTACAGCAGCCAAAAAACCCTTGGAGCCTGTTTTTGATGAATTAAACAGCTTAGCTAATAATTAATACTTTACAACTCAAGATGATGTGAGACAATAAAGTAATGAAACATGTTTCTTATATGGCCCAGGATTTAGCTCTGATGGGACCTTCGTAAGAGACACTCAAGAATCGTTTTGGGGGCCGGCTGAGTGGCGTGGTGGTTAAGCGCTGACTTGGGAAGCCAGCGGCCCCAGTTCGGTCCCACATGTGCGGGCCAGTGACACTGCCCTCAAAAAAAAAAAAGAATCGCTTTGGGCAAAAGTAGTATAGAATGAATAGGTGGAAACCTGTCCAAGGGCCTACTCACATAGAGAGAAAACACATTTGTGTGGATACATTCCGATAGGTCTGTTAAAGTAATTGATCATATTCCTTTATACTCAAAATACATTTGACCTTGGTGGTTTTATCCAAGTAGTAGATCATGTTGGGAAGATCCGAAGGAGTCAAAGACAGTGGGGAATTTAGATTTATTCGAAATGTAAAGGAAGATATTGATAAGTTTAAGCAGAGGAGTGGTATGTCCTGGATTATGTTTACGCTCTAATCAAAATGGAATAGAGGGCAGCTGGGTGAAATCTGAGTCAAGCAGATGGTGTCTTCATCAGTGGCAGTAGAGACTGAGAAAAGTAACCAGAATTAAAAGACATGTAAGAAATAAAACTAAGAGGTAACAGAGCTTGACATGTATAGCAATGTCTCTTATATGTCCTTCAATATACACTGATCATTTCACACCAAAATGCAAACCCATTTCCTGATTAGCTGGCTTCACAGAAAGGTCAATCTGAGAAAATGGTTAAGCTGCATAAACAGTAGATTTATATCATTTATAGATTTATTTACACACAGTAGTGAGCAACTAGTGCTTTTAAAACAGTGGTTCATAAAACAAAACAATATAACTTAGGAAATTCTTATTGAACATTGCAATTATATTTGAATAGATATAGCCTATCATTTCTGATCATTTATATATGTGCCGTCAGATTCAAAGTGTGCTTCAGTTTCCATTTGAACAGAGTGTTTTTTTATAGTGATTGCTAACTTGGCAGTATTCACTGTTTGGTGAGAGTTTTTAATAAGTCCTTTCTTTGAATGGAAATGGTCCTAATAAATTTCTCTGTGAATTTTCCTTGCCTTGTATCAGCTGTTGCTGTGGCACTAATTCCTTCTCATTATGACAAACTAACCCGTTACTAATTATCTCTGGTTAGAAATGCTAACGGTATCTCCTGGAACTTTGTCCTGGTACAAGGGAGTCCCAGTTGGAACACAAACAATCCCAGATGAACCTGTCATCTGTTCTGGAAGATACTTTGGAGATGGCTCAGAAACACAGGTCTGATTGTCCAGAGGGATGACTTATACACCCCTTACAGTTCGTACAACCTCATTCACCCAGGTTGGGTTGCTGACTGGAAAACTGTTCTTACAGATGCCCTAAACAGCAAGGTCATGTCATTTCCAGACAAAAATCAGTTCAAGAAGTTTAAAGGATATTCACAGGGAAACGCACTTCTGAGGCTACAGCTAAATACCACCTCGAAGATGACAACACTATTATTCAATCCAATGAGAAGGGAAATGAGCGAGATTGTTACCAGAAATCACATAACAAAGCAACTGGTTGTTGTTGCTGTTGTATAGATATTTATTTTATTATCAATATAAAGAAATGATGTGTGACAAAAACAGACAAACAAACAAACAAACTATGTATTGAGCCCAACATTGCATCATCCCAGGCATGCAGGAAGAACACATTTCACCAATCACCATATAATGGGTTGTCGGAAAAGTCATGACGCATTTTTGCAATGAAAAACAGAAAAAATATGTCATGACTTTTCCGACAACCCAATAGTTTGGTGGAGGCCATGTGAATTCTGGTTAGTAGAAATGGGAACAGAAGTGATGTGATGATTCTCCTGTGGTTCAATAAGAGTAAATGTGTCTTCTCTACACTGTCTCTCTCACAATTCTGAGTGAAAAAAAAGGAACAAAACACTCAGTGATGGCAGTAGCTCAAAATGGCCAGAACCAAGATCTCTGAGTCACTTATTGGAAATAAATCATTGGACTGTGGTATAAGAAATGTGTCTCGGGCCGGCCAAGTGGCGCATTGGTTAAGCGCTGGTTTTGGGATACCAGGGGCCCCGGTTCGGATCCCACATGAGGGCCAGTGACACTGCCCTCTACAGCTAACAACAGCTCCACCTGGAGCTGGGCTGTGCGAGCCCCGGTGATGGTGTGGGCTGCAGCCCCTACTGCAGTGGGCTGCCATAGGCTGTAGTGAGTGGCCCGCAGCCAGCGTGAGCGGCTGGCAGCCAAGCGTGAGCTGCCAATAGCCACGATGAGCGACATCCAGAGGCCAGCGACCGATCTGCCTCATCCGGGAAGAGCGCAATGACGATACCAACAGTGAAGCAACATCCTCCGCAACTAAACTGAAGAACAAGAAGACGGCAACTTGTCTGTTCCCCTTCCCCGATTCCCCAACGCTGTTCCCCTCCACCAATTCCCCAATAAAATCTTAAAAAAAAAAAAAAAAAAAAGAAATGTGTCTCTTAAATCAATCAATGGAATATAGCACATAAACAAAATAAAAGACAATAACCATATGATTGTATCAATAGATGGAGCAAAAGCATTTCATAAGATTTAAAACTCTTAATAAAATGGGTATAGAAGGAAAAAACATTAACATAATAAAGGCCATATATTACAAACACTCAGCTAATATCATAATTAAGGTAAAAATCTGAAGCTCTTCGCTCTACATTCAGGAACAAAACAGTGTTTTCCCCTATCACCACTACTTTTCAACATAGTATTAGAAGTCCTAGCCAGAGCAATCAGGCAAGAGAAAGAAATAAAAGGCATCCGAATTGGGAATGAAGACGTTAAATTGTCAGTTTTTGCAGATGGCATCATACTATATACAGAAAACCCTAAAGACTACACAAAAAAGCTATTAGAAACAATAAACAAATACTGCAAAGTTGCTGGCTACAAAATCAACAAACGAAAATCCATTGCATTCCTATATACTAACAATGAAATCTTAGAAAAAGACATAAAAAAAAATTCTTTTTGCAATTGTAACAAAAAGAATACAATACCTAGGAATAAACTTAACCAAGGATATGAAAGACCTATACACTGAAAACTATAAGACATTTTTAAAAGAAATTGAAGAAGACACAAAGAAATGGAAAGACATTCCATGTTCATGGATTGGAAGAATCAACATAGTTAAAATGGCCATATTACCCAAAGTAATATACAGATTTAATGCAATCCCCATCAAAATACCAATGGCATTTTTTTCAAGAAATAGAACAAAAAACATCAGATTTGTATGTAACTACAAAAGACCCCGAATAGCCAAAGCAATCCTAAGGAAAAATAATAATGTTGGAGATATAACACTCCATGATTTTACCTTGTACTACAGAGCAACAATAATCAAAACAGTATGGTATTGGCAGAAAACAGACACACAGACCAGTGGAATAAAATTGAAAACCCAGAAATAGATGAGGGTAAAGGGGATCAAATATATGGTGATGGAAAGAAAACTGACTCTGGGTGGTAAACACACAATGTGATACATAGATGATGTATTACAGAATTGTACACCTTAAATTTATTTAACTTTACTAACTTTAATTAATAAAAAATTAAAAATAAACAACAATAATAATAATAACAGCAGCAGCATCTACTGACTCTGGACCACATAATAATGTATACTTTGTGCTGGGCACTTTACAAAACATATCTCGTATTATTTTCACAAATAAAATCTTCCCGGTCAATATTTTCATTCGATAAATTAACAAACAGGCTCAGAAAAGAAAATTATTGGCTGAAGGTATCACAGCAAGTAAGCATGACTTAGTCTACTTGCCTGATTCTGATTCTAAATGTATTCTTTTCACTCTACTACAGCTGCCCCCGAATGCGCATATTTCAATTGGTTGTTACCGTATTTCACAGGCAAATTTTCACTGTTGGGACTTCCTAATGGTAAGGATTCCTTAAGTCTTGGCAAAATGCCAGGAATAATATGGCATAAATGGATTTCAAAAATACCGAACCAAATATACAAAGGAATATAGCACCAGGTGTCTTTCCAATACAACTGCCAGTAAAATCCATTTCAGAAAATATGATCAAGATCAAAATTCGTGATGTTTCCCTCAGCTTTTTTTATCTTAAAAATCACAGCAGCCAAAAGCATCTGTTCTTAACAGATTGGAAGAACACATCAGACTCACCAAATTTGTACAAAGTCATCTTAAAGGCATGTTTCTCAAACCACTGTTCTGCTGTTCTTACCACATAGTTGAGATGTTTACAGGACTCACACGCTGAAGAGATTTAAAAAAAAATTTACTCGTTTCTGAAAGGCTACTTTTAGTTTAGATAATATTAGTGACTCTTACAATGGTCACCAACTATGGATGGTACGAATTTTATAGCCTATGATTATTATTAAGTGAAAATTCATGATGTGTTAAGAGAAATTAGGATGTGTGTCTAATTAGAATTTTGCCTAATACTCTGGAGGACGATATGTTTTTATGTTAAGTGTGAATATAAATGAATAAAATGGAATTTCTTGATTGGTTTTTTCAATTTGTCCTAGAACTCATTGCCCACACAAGAGTTCTAAAGCATTTTCAGCAATGGCACCATCACTGGAATATGTGTGTATTCTCCCAGGTGAAATACCTAGAAAGATAGCACTCATTTAGGTATATAAATTCTGGTTTGTTTGCTTTTAAAATGTCCAATTATTTTTATTCATGCCTCCTCTATACTCTTATATATCTTTATAATGCCTATCTAGATTTTCCATAGTGTCAGGAAAAATGCCTTTGAAATATGAGGTTGGAGACTATCTTTTCCAATTAATGGTGCTAAAATAGTATTAAAAGTTTCTGCTTGTTAGGGTGTATAAGTAGGATTAGGACTGAGTGGTTGGCAGGCTGATATAATGGATAAAAGGCCTATGCTAGGACGTAGACACCTCAGTTCTAGAATTGCTTTACCCTTATAATATCAAGAAAACGTGAATATTAATAATGCTATTCACTTTCATGCATGCATTCTTTCTCTTGTCATTCATTCATTAACTTACCATCTATTTTTTAAACAACATGAAATGCACACTAAACTTCAGTTATTTTGGGGATCATAAAATTTGGTAAAAAAAAAAAAACAGCCTATTCCCCAAAAGTGCTTTTTTTTTTTGAGGGCAGAATCACTGGCCCTCATATGTGGGACCTGAACCAGGGCCGCTGGCTTCCCAAAATGAGCTTTTAATTAAGGGGAAAAAATTCCAAACTTAAAACACTGGCCTGACTTACCTCATCAATGTATTGTAAGACTCTAATGAAACAGCTTATATGAAACTGTTTTATGAATTCTAAATTGCTATACACATATACAGGTATTAACATGAGACACTTTACAAAAACTATATGGAATTGAAACTGGGATATTTATATGGAAATACTTTCCTCTTTAAATAGTCATTTTGTTAGGTTTACTTCAGTACTTTGAAATATTGAGGTGGGGCAAAAGAGAGGAGAGGAATAAATATTTGGAATAACACCCAGACAGCAAAAAGTGAACGGAGTTTATCACTATCAAACCAGCATTATAAGAATTGTTAAAACAACTTCTTCAAGAAGAAGGGGAGTGGCCGGCCGAGGGGCGCGTTGGTTAAGCGCCGGCTTGGGACTCCAGTGGCCCCGGTTCGGATCAGACATATGAGGGCCAGTGACACTGCCCTCAAAAGAAGAAGAAGAAGAAGAAGGAGAAGGAGAAGGAGAAGGAGAAGGAGAAGGAGAAGGGGAGTGGGGGCATATAAATGAGAAAAATAAAATGATGATATCTACAAGCTTATCGGTAATCACTTTAAATGTAAATGGTTTAAATTCTCAAATCAAAAGACATAGGGTAGCTGAATGGATAAGAAAACAGGACACATACATATGCTGTCTATAAGAGACCCCCTTCAGATTCAAAGATACACAGAGACCAAAAGTAAAAGGATGGAAAAAGATATTTCATGCAAATGGAAACGAAAAACAACTTGGGTTGCAATACTTATATCAGACAAAATAGACTTTAAAACAAAGAATGCAATGAGAGACAAAGAAAGCCATTTCATAATAATAAAGGGACCAATCCAACAAGAGGATTTAAATCTTATAGATGTTTATGCACCCAACATAGAAGCACCAAATTTACAAAACCCAATAATCACATACATAATGGAAGAGACAGAAAGTTATACAATCACATTAGAGAACTTTAACACCCCAATGACACCAATGGATGATCATCTAGACAGAAAATCAACAAGAAACAACACCCTTAAATGACACATTAGACAAGATGTATTTAATTGATACTTTTAGAGCATTTCACCCCCAAGCAGTAGAACATAAATTCTTTTCAAGTGCACGTGGAACATTTTCCAAGGTAGACCACATGTTAGGCCACATAAGAAGTGTCAAATTTAAGAACACTGAAATCATATCAGGTGTCTTCTCTGACCACAATGGTATAAAACTAGAAATCAATTACAAGGAAAAAAAAACAAAAAACACACAAATACATGGAGACTAAATAACATGCTACTAAACAAAAATGGGTTAGAAATGAAATCAAGGAATAAATTTTAAAAAATACACTGAGACAAATGAAAATGAAAACACTGACCCAAAAATCTATTGGATGCAGCAAAGACAGTCCTAAGGGAAATTCATAGCAACACAGGCTTGCCTCAACAAACAGGAAAAATTTCAAATAATTTAACCTTACACTTAAAGGAACTAGAAAAAGAAGAGCAATCAAAGCCCAAAGTGAATAGAAGGAACTACTTAAGATCAGAGTAGAAATAAATAAAATTGAGTCTAAAAAAAAATACAAAAGATCAAAGAAACCAAGGACTGGTTCTTTAAAGAAAACAAAATTGATAAACTTTTAACCAGATGCATCAAGAAAAAAAGAGAGAAAACACATATAATTAAAATGAGAAATGAAAGAGAAGTGACAACAGAAACCACAGACATATAAAGGATATAAGGAAACACTAACAACAATTAAATGTCAACAAATTAGAATATCTGGAACAAATGGATAAATTCCTAGAAACATATAATCTTCTAAAACTAAGTAAATAACAAAAAATCTGAACAGACCAATTACTACTAATGAAATCGAATGAGCAATCAAAAACCTCACAACAAACAACATCCTAGACTGATGTCCCCAGAGGTGAATTTTATCAAACATTCAAAGAAGAATGAACACCTATTTTCAAACTTGCAAAAAATTCAACAGGAGGAAAGGCTCCCAAGATGATTTTGTGAGGCCCACATTATGCTAATTCCCAAACCAGATGAAGACATTACAAAAAAAGAAATTTCTAGTCCGATGCCCCTGATGAACATTGATGCAAATATCCTCAACAAAATATAAGCAAACTGAATTCAGCAATACATTAAAAACATCATACACCTCGATTAAGTGGGACTTATTAATGGGACACAAGATTGGTTCAATGTCCGTAAATCAATTAAATTAATACACCACGCAAACAAAATGAAGGATAAAAAAAAAAAATCACAGGATCATAGCAATAGATAGTGAAAAAGCATTTGACAAAATCCAGCATCCATTTATGATCAAAGTGATCAGCAAAGTAGGAATAGAGAGAACATACTCAACATAATAAAGGCCATATATGACAAACCCACAGCTAACATCATATGAGGCCTGACAAATGTAGAAAAACTGCTATACCTCTTATTGCGGAATATCACTACTGTCTGCTCCTTAAAAGTACTCCCCTTGGGAAGCTATGCACTGATGCCAGCACCTACTCCACCCTTCAAAGCAATTGTGGAACTCTTTCTGGAGGAATCATTAGAGCTGGAATCGTATTACCCTTGTTGTCCTTAATGTCATCAAAATATCTTCCTTTCAATATATTTTGTATCTCTGGGTAAAGAAAGCAGTCATTGGGGGCCAGATCAGATGAGGATGGTGTGTGTGTGTGTGTGGGGGGGGGGGTGTTCCAATACAGTGATCTGTTCACTGGCTAAAATCTCCCTCACAGACAGTGCCATGTGAGCTGGTACATTATCGTGATGGAAGAGCCATGAATTGTTGGTGAAAAGTTCAGGTTGTTTTCATCTAACTTTTTCACTCAGTCTTTTCAGCACATCCAAATAGTAAACTTGGTTATCTGTTTGTCCAGTTGGTACAAATTCATAATGAATAAATCCTATGATATTAAGAAAGGCTAACAACATCTTTTTGACTCTTGATTTGGACTGACGGAACTTTTTTGGCTGTGGAGAATTGGCTGACTTTCATTGTGCACTTTGACGCTTTGTTTCAGGGTCATATTAGTGCGCCCATGTTTCATCACCAGTGATAACATGGCCTAAAACATCGTCTTGCCTCTCCAAACGGTCTTGGTAAACTTCAACTCTCCTTTGCTTTTGTTCATTGGTGAGCTCCTTCAGGACCATTTTTGCACACACATTTCTGATGCCAAGATTTTCAGTTAAGATTTTCCTGATTCTCTATCGATGTTTACTTGGTCTGCTGTGCTTCTCACAGTCAGCTGAAGGTTTTGACATACAATTAGAAGAATTTTTGCAATGTTTTTCACCAGTCATGGTCTTTACTGGCCACTCTGATCTCTCTTCATCAGTGATGTGTTCTTCCCCCTCAAAAAAATGTTTAATACATATGTACACTGTCATATTCTTCATGGCATTTATCCCCATAAACTTGGGCTAACAGGTCCCTGATTGCACTACCACTCTTGCCAAGTTCAACAAGAAATTTAATGTTTGTTTGTTGCTTTAATTCAAACTCAGACATTCTCACGACAACACACAAAAACACGCAACAACAATAATGAATGCCACTCAGCAAGACACCACTACACGTACACAAACACAGCTGTGAGACACTGATACACCAAGGTTATGAAACCTTACCAAGCTGTTTGTACAGTGCTGCAAGGTAGGTCCACATTGGCAAGTTTGTGAACCTAATTGTCACACCTCATACTCAAAAGTGGAAAGCAAGAAGTATTTTCCTTAAAATTAGTTACAAGACCAGGACGCACATTTTCACCACTTTTTTTCAATGAGCTATTGGAAGTCCTGGCAAAAGGAATCAGACAATCAGAAGTAACAGGCATCCAAATTGGAAAGGAAGAAGGAAAACTGTCATTATTTGCAGATGACAAGATACTATATAGAGAGGACTCTAAAGATTCCACCACAAAGCCATTAGAACAAATAAATAAATTCAGTAAAGTACCAGGATACAAAATTAATATTCAGAAATTGGTAGGCCCGCAGGGGTCAGAAGTTACCATGCTGAGAGCAGCATGGAGAATGCTGAATTCCATTCGGACCCAGGCAGTGACCCAGGCCTCGGTCCTTGGGCTTCCAGGTGGAGGTTGCCCCTGGCTATTCTGTGACCACTGGGGCCTTCCCTCCCCTCGCGGTCTCATCCTCCGGGCCGCCAGCAGATATATCATCCAGAAACCAGTTCAGCCAAGCCAACAAGATGGCCCGCCCCCTTCCATGCTGCTCAAAGATTACCAGAACATCCCTGGAATTGAGAAGGTTGATGATGTTCTGAAAAAGTTCTTGTCTTTGGAAATGGCCAACCAGAAGGAGAAGCTAAAAATCAAGCAAGAGCTGCAGATGAACAAGGTGGTGGCAAACCCTGAGGACACCAGCTCTCTGGAGGCTCGAATTGTTGCCTTGACTCTCAAGGTCCGCAATTATGAACAACACATGCAGAAACATTGAAAGGACAAAGCCCACAAGCGCTATCTGCTGATGAGCATTGACCAGAGGAAAAAGATGCTCAAAAACCTCCGTAAGACCAACTATAATGTCTTTGAGAAGACGTGCAGGGAGCTGGGGATTGAATACACCTTCTCCCTCTGTACTATCAAAAAGCCCACTGCCGCTTTGTGACCAAGAAGGCTCTGTGCATTAGGGTTTTCTAGGAGGCTCAAAAGCTGAAAAAGCAGAAAAGGGCCTTAAAAGTTGCTGCTGCAGCAGCCAGGAAACAAGGCCAGACGAACCCAGAGAGCCCTTCCAAAGCTGGGCCAGAGACAATCAAGGAAAACCAAAAAATTTTGTTAAAGTTAAAAAAAAAAAAAAAAAAGAAAGAAATTGGTAGCATTTTTGTACACCAATAACAAATTGTCAGAAAGTGAAATTAAGGAAACAATCCCACTTAGAACTGCATCAAAAAAATAAAAATAACATACATAGTAATAAATTTAATGAAGGAGGTAAAAGAACTGTACTTGAAAAATTATAAGACATTGAAGAAAGAAAATAAAGAAGATACAGATCATGGAAGCATAGCCTGTGCTCATGGATAAGAAGAATTAACATTGTTAAAATGTCCATACTACCCAAAGCTATCTACAAATTCAATGCAATCCCTAACAAATTATCAATGGTATTTTTAACAGAACTAAAAAAATAATAATCCTAAACTTTATATGGAACCAGAAACCACCCTAATAGATATACTAATTTTGGGAAAGAACAAAATTGGAAGTATCATTCTACCTGATATACTACAAGGCTATAGTAATCAAAACAGCATGGTACTGTCATAAAAACAGACACGTAGATCAATGGAACAGAACAGAGAGCCCAGAAATCAACCCATGCCTATATGGTCAATTAATCAATGACAAATGAGGCAAGAATATATAATGAGGTAAAGGCAGTCTATTCAAATAATGTTGTTGTGAAAACAAGGACAATACATGCAATAAAGTGAAATTAGACCACCTTCCTATACCATATACAAGAATAAACACAAAATGGGTTAAAGGCTTAAAAGTAAGACCTAAAACCAAAAATATTCTAGAAGAAAACATAGGTAAACTCTCCAACATTGTTCTTAGTAATATTTTTTTCTGATCTATTGCCTCAGGCAAGGGAAACAAAAGAAAATATGAGGTCTGACAATTAAGTTTGTGAACTTGTTGCAACAACGTTGTTAACCTTTTTTTGATATCAGAGGGATTATTCATTATGAATTTGTAACAGCTGTACAAACAATTAATCAGTTTACTATTTGCTGAAAAGGCTGCATGTAAAAGTTAGACGACCTGAACGTTTTGCCAACAATTCAAATTCACGGCTATTGCATCATGACAATGCATGAGCTCACACAGCAGTGTCTGTGAGGGAGTTTTTAGCCAGTAAACAAATCACTGTATTAGAACACCCTCCTTACTCACCTGATCTGACCCCCTATGACTTCTTTCTTGACCTGAAGATAAAGGAAATATTGAAAGTAAGACATTTGGATGACATTCAGGACATCAAAGGTAAAACGACAACAGCTCTGATGGCCATTCCAAAAGAGTTCCAAAATTGCTTTAAAGGGTGGACTATGTGCTGGCGTCAGTGCATAGCTTCCCAAGGGAAGCACTTTGAAGGTGACATTCAGCAATGAGGTATGTAGCACTTTTTCTAGGCTGAGTTTGCGAACTTAATTGTCCAACCTGGTATAAACAAATGGAAATACACCAAACCAAGAAGATTGCAGAGAAAACCCTCAACAAAATTAAAAGACAACCTACTGAATGGGAGAAGATATTTGCCAATGATATATCCAATAAGGGGTTAATATCCAAAATTTATAAAGAACTCATGAAACTCAACACCAAAAAAACTAACAATCCAATTAAAAAATGGGCAGAGGACCTGAATAGACCTTTCTCCAAAGAGGACATACAGATGGGCAATAGACATATGAAAAGATATTCAACATCACTAATCATCAGAAAAATGCAAATTAAAACTACAATGAGATATCATCTCACATCTGTCAGAAGGGCTATCATCAATAAATCAACAAACAACAGTGTTGGAGAGGATGTGGAGGATAGATAACCCTAGAGCACTATTGGTGGGATTGCTAATTGGTGCAACTACAATGGAAAACAGTATGGGGGTTCCTCAAAAACTTGAAAATAGAACTACCGCATAACCTAATAATTCCACTTCTGGGTATTTTTCCAAAGAAATCCAAAACACTAATTCGAAAAGACATATGCACCACTACGTTCACTGCAGCATTATTTACAATAGCCAAGATGTGCAGGTAACCTAAGTGCCCATCAACAGACAATTAGATAAAGAAGAGGTGGTACATATATACGATGGAATATTACTCAGCCTGAAAAGGGAAAGAAACCTTACCATTTGTGACAATGTGGATGGAACGAGAGGGTATTATGCTAAGTGAAATACGTCAGACAGAGAAAAACAAGTACCATGTAATTCCACTTACACTTGCAATCTAAAAAAAAACAAAATAAATGAACAAACACAACAGAAAATGACTCATATATAGTGAATGAACCAAAGTCGTCAGGTGGAAGGTGGTTGGATGCCTGGTGAAGAAGGTGAAGGATTTAAGACATACAAATTTGTAGTTACAAAATACAGTAAAACCTTAGATTATGAATAACTTGGTTTGCGAGTGTTCTGCAAGATGAGCAAACATTTCTAATACATTTTTAACTTGGTAAATGAGCGATGTCTTGCAATACAAGTAATTTGTTCCTGGAATGGATTATGCTCACAAACCAAGTACATTTTAACGTGGTAAATGAGCAATATCTTGCAATGAGGAGTGTGTTTCCGGAATGAATTATGCTTGCACACCTAGGTATTACTGTATTCACAGGGCTGTAAATCACAGTATAAGGAATACAGTTAATAATATTGCAATGATTGTGTATGGTACTATGTGGGTACTTGACTTATCGGGGGATCACTTCATAAATTATATAAATGTCTAACATCTGTACTATAGACCTGAAACTAATAGAAAATAATACTCACTGTTAATTGTAATTGAAAGATAAATATAAATTAAAAGTAATTCATTAATCATTATATTCAAAATATTGACACCAGAATCTCATGCTAAGTGTATAACTTAGGATAATGGTTTTATTCCCTCCATTGTAAAAAAAAAAAAACAATTTTGGAATAACTGATGATGAGGGTGAGAAGCTAAGAAAGGGGCTTAAGGGAGAATGATGTTGAGGTGTAGAAGAGGACTGCTATGGAAAACATGAGGCTTTGAATTCATGAGGGTGGCCTCAAAGTAGGAGCATAACAGTAAAAGAGGGAGGGCCAGCGGAGTGGCGTGGTGTTTATGCGCTGGCTTGGGAAGCCAGCGGCCCCGGTTCGGGTCCCACATATGAGGGCCAGTGACTCTGCCCTCTACAGCTAACAATAGCTTCACCTGGATCTGGGCTATGTGAGCCCCGGTGATGGTGTAGGCTGCAGCCCCTGCTGCAGTGGGCTGCCATAGGCTACAATGAGTGGCCGGCAGCCAGCGTGAGCGGCTGGCAGCCAGTGTGAGCTGCCAATAGCTGCGGTGACCGACATCCAGAGGCCGGCGACCGATCTGCCTCCTCCGGGAAGAGCGCAATGACGATACCAACATGGGCCAGTGAAGCAACATCCTCCACAACTAGACTGAAGAACAAAATGACAGCAACTTGTCTGTTCCCCTTCCCCGATTCCCCAACACTGTTCCCCTCCCCCAATTCCCCAATAAAAACTTTAAAAAAAAAAAAGAGTAAAAGAGGGAAAGAAGGATGAAGTAGAACAAGTGTGGGTAGCATAGTTTTTTACCCAGTACTTTCTCAAAGACATATGAAAATCATCCTTAATGTGAAAGAGCAAATTTCATTTTCTGTCTGTCTTAAGGATTATCCAGTTGCAAGGAACTAGAAACAAAAATCAACCCCCACGAAGATCAAGGAAAGAATAGATTTATTATAAGGATACAGGGGATTTTCATAGAAATCATTGTAGGAAATAACGCTGCAATTCACAGAAAATTCTCTCCCTCTCTCTCTCTCTTTCCCTCCCTCCCTCCCTCAGTCTGTCCTTCTCTTTCTTTCTCTCTCCTTCCTCTGATCCCAATATCCCCTTTCATCTTTTTTTACTCTAAGGTCACATGGTGTAAACTCCCTGCTTCTCTTTCCATATCAGCCTTGTTCTTTTTTCTCTGTAGATTCTGACTATAGCATCAGTATACCTGGGATGAAATATTGACTCCATTGATTTGATCTGTGTCATTTGAGTCAAGCCACTTAACCTCTATGGTTCTTCATCAGAAAAAGGTGGTGATACAAATATCTACACATACCTACTGGAGTGATGTGAAGATGAATTACTTTCATTTCTATAAAAATACTTAAAAAGAGGGCCTGACCCCTAATGAGTGCTTCACGAGTATTTTATACCATCGTTTAGTCAGGTTGGTTCCCCACAGATAATCTCCTCAGGTTCTTTAGCCAATTCT
The DNA here is from genome assembly GCA_033961575.1 of Aselliscus stoliczkanus. NCBI lineage: Eukaryota > Metazoa > Chordata > Mammalia > Chiroptera > Hipposideridae > Aselliscus > Aselliscus stoliczkanus. Next base: position 26,556,471 of record CM066737.1, read on the forward strand.
CATTTTCCAGAGAGAATATTTGTTCAGCTCTGACACAAACTTGCTATATGAGCTTGACCACCTCCCATCCATGCTAGGCATTTCGTTTTCCTCTAAAATAAAATGAGAAGGTTGGATTTGATGCATTGCAAAGATTTCCACCAGTGCTAAGATTCCATGATTCTATGAAACGGCTCCTGTTTGACAAACCCAGAGCTGCATTAAATCTCATTTACTATGCAGTTTCTTTATAAATAGTATACATTAAACAGCTAAGTTCCAAGAGTAGATGTAAATCTCAGTCCCAATGGATATAAATATACTCTCAAGTTCCCTACTCCCCGCACCTTACTCTCAGGGTGAGGTGGTTAAAACTACCTACATCTCTGTAAGGCTCTAAAACAGGAGGTATTGATTTAGGATACGAAACACACCCCAAAATAAATACGCATTTGCTTACAAACTGAAGCAGTTTCGATAGGGACTTGCTAGAAGAATTAAAGTGGAAAGGGAAAATCAGCAAGAATAAGTGAGGGAGGAATAAAGAATTAACACTCTACATAGCTTCCATTAGACTCTACTAGGACAGTGGAATCTGCCCACGTGGTGTATTTTTTATCACACAAACGGATGAGTCAAGAGGGGTAAGTGTAAATAAACATGACTTTTTTTTTTCATGTTGCACTGTTTTATTGGTTTCCAAAAGGAAGAAAAAAAAATATATCTTTTCCAAGATATTCTCTTGCTGTACATAGAACACCAGAGGACATTGCCAACCTTGGAAAACTGGGCAGCAGCATAGCAATTAATAAACTGTTTAGTGCAGGCCTCGCTGAGGTGGGATATTCAGAGCTGCCAGATCAAACACTTTGCCAGTTAACAAAAGAAGGCACTTCACTTTGCCAAAGCTGATAAAGGCTCCTTTCTGCAACGAAAGCTCCTAGCTCCCCAGGGAAAGGAAAGCAGCCCATCTAAGGGTTAGGAGGAGAGGAGGAAAGGGGGAACAGGAGAGAGAGATGGTGGCAGGGTGGGAAAGAGGGTAGGAGGTAAAGAGGGAGAGAGAGAAAGGGAGAAAAGGGGTAGTTAGTTTTATATTCTGGGTGTTTTCTAAAGCATTACAAAGTAGAAAGCTCTAGAAAATTTTGAATTTTCCATAATGTTTTCATTGTACAAACCAAAATGCTTAAATGTGCTATTATTATTTTTCATTTACTCATTGTTTTGTTATCTAGTCCAAATGAAATTGAACTCTAAATACATGTATAAAATTGTTGATAATAAGGGTCATGGGTAACAGTAACAGTAAAATGGATTTTGTTACAACTTTTTCAAACATCTCAATCTAGTTTTGTAGCCTCCTAAATACATATAGAGTATTAGCACCAATCACACATTCAAATTGATTTTGTTAAAATATGTGTAGGGAGTAATTGCTTAGTGAGAACAGGGTTTCCTCCTGGAGTGATGAAAATGCTTTGGGAACTACATAAAAGCAGTGGTTGCACAGCATTGTGAGTGTACTAAAGGCTACTGAATTGCAAACTTGACAATGTTACACCTCAATAAAAACAAAGAACAAAAATGAGTAAATGGATGTTTTTAGTAAGTTTATAGTTTTTGTTTTCTTTCAGTATGAAGTTAATGTTTTGCAGTTCTTATTGAAATGCAAAACCCTCATTCTTTTGGTCCCATTGGAAGCTACACCTGGTCCCTTCTGAGCATCTGTCTTCAAAGGCAGGATTTCAAATGCACCCTCTATAATGTTGCTAAAGTGGCAGAGCTATTCCTTTGAAAGTGGCATCCACATTACAGAAAGATTTTTCTTCTTTCTTCTGTTGATTTCTTAATGATTACTTTGGTGATGGATGCTGGTGTTACCCAGCCAGTCTGAGGCAAGGCAGAGACGACATGTTCAAACAGACTGGGAGTATTTGTTCTGTAACAGTACGCAAGAGTGTTCCAGGCAGAAAGAATAGCATCTGTGAAGGAGCCAGAACGCACAAAAGCTTCACGTCTTTGAGAAAAAGAAAGAGCAACGGTGTACCTCAAGGGCAGACGGCCAGGAAGCTAATAAATAAGAATAAATGTGGAGAGTTTCACCTCCTCTTTATGAGGCTTCCTGAAATCTTATGATACATGATGTTTTCAAATTAACCCAATCGTGGCCCCTGGAGATCAGTGGACACAACATGGAATTATAAAATATGTACATTAGGTGCTCTTTGGTGTTTGAACTCCTTGGCTCAGCATGTTGTTACAGGTGTTTTTTTTTAATGGTTTGTTCATTTGTATTGCTGCATACGATTGTTTTTCTCATTACACTGTACTTTTGCAGGCTCTTCGTGTATGTGCATTCAGAAAGTTTCAGCTTTTGAGCTCTTAGAAATAATGCTGCTTTGAACATGCTTACATATGAAATTTAGTTCAAACACACTCATGTTGGGGACTATGCACCTAGAAGTCATTTGCTACATCGTAGATCTTTCATATATCCTACTTCACTTCAGTATATATTGTCAATCAGTATTCCAAAGCTGTTATCAATATTCACTACCCTTCTGCCAGCAATGTATAAGAATCTCACTTGCTCATTGTCCTTGCCAATACTCGGAATTGCCTGTCTTTTTAATTTTAGCCACCCTGATGAATAGCGGTATCACACTGAGATTTTAATGATTTCTTTCAGTACTAATTACTTTAAGTATCATTTTGACATGTTTACTGGACATTTGGCTATCTTCTTTTGTAGCATGCTTGTTTAAGTGTTATTCATTTTTCTTTTGGATTGATATGCTATTTCTTATTAATTGGTTACTATATATTTTGGATTCAGTTTCTTTGTTGGATCTATATCGCAACTGCCTTCTAACACTTTGTAGCTTACTTCTTAGTTCTTTTAAGTGTGAATTTTGTAGAATAGACATTCTTAATTTTGCCATCTGTTGGTAGCTCAGCGGCAGCTCAGCTCAGGCTGGGCATTGAACTGCTGTTGCTCAGAGCTCAGCTCGCACTCTTGAACTAGCTCTTAACCATCTTAATTTTAATAAGATACATTGTATCAATATTTTTATGTATGGAAAATGCTATTTGTGACCTGTTGGAAGTATGTTTTCCTACTCCATCCAGATCATGAAGCTATTCTGCTATGCTTTCTCTAAAATGCTTTACTGTTTTAACATTCACTTTTAGATCTAATACATGAGGAATTCATTTTGTAAAAAGTGAGATACTTTTCACATGTGAACAGTTAATTGGTCCAGTACCAGTTACTTAAAATAGCTACCTCTTCCTACTCTACTGCAGTGGCACCTCTGTCATAAATCAAGTTAATGTATATGTGTGGGCCATTTTCTGGATTCTCCATTGGGTTCTTTTTCCACCATTGCACAAATACCATACTGTACAAATTACTACAGATTTCTAAGACTTTCTTTTTCTTTTCTTTTTTTTTTTTAAAGATTTTATTGGGGAATTGGGGGAGGGGAACAGCGTTGGGGAATCAGGGAAGGGGAACAGACAAGTTGCTGTCCTTTTGTTCTTCCGTCTAGTTGTGGAGGACGTTGCTTCACTGGCCCATGTTGGTATTATCATTGCGCTCGTCCTGGGTGAAGCAGTTGCTCGCAGGCCATTGGACAGCCACTCACGGCAGCTCATGAACGCACACGCCTGCTTCTGGTCAGCCCGACTGCAGCCTACGCCGATGGCAGCGACTCACAGCAGCCCAACTCCAGGTGGAGCTGTTGTTCACCATCTCAGCTGTAGGGAGCACAGTGTCATTGGCCCTCAGGTGTGGGATCCGAACTGGGGCCCTGATGCTCAGAGCTGGCATCCCAAGTCAACTCCTAAACCTACATGCCACTTGGCAGGCCCAAGATTTCTAATTCTTTATGTCTTGGAACTTATTTATTTCAGCTTTGATTTTCTTCATAATATTTTGATATTCTTTAGCAATCTAGTCCCACTGCACTTCCATATAAGTTGTGGAATTATCTCACACACAAGCACATACAAACTGCCAAAATTTTCATGGAAGTTTCATTGAAGTTTGGTAGAATTTACAACACTGAGTCTTTTAATCCATGAAAATTGTATATCCTTTTATTTACTTTGTACCTATCAATTTATTTCATTAGTGTTTTATAGTTTTCAATGTACAGTTGGTCCTCCATATCTGCGGGTACTGCATCCATGGATTCAACCAACCTCAAACCAAAAATATACCACCACAAAAAAGTAACATTGTTGCTGACATGTACTATGTAGTTGGGCCTAGGGTGGTTGCATCTGCATTGAACTGTACACTTTTTTTTATCATCATTCCCTAAACAACACAAACTATTTACATAGCTTTTATATTGTATTAAGTATTATAAGTCATGTACAGATGATTTAATATATATGAGAGGTTAATGGAAAAAAAACCAAGCCATTTTATATAAGGGACTTGCCATCCTCAAATTTTCATAACTCCAGGGGGTCTCAAAGCCATATCCCTACAGATACCAATGGACAACTGAACAGAACTTGCATATTTCCATTAAATTCATCACTGGATTTTTTTTTTTGACGTTTAATTTTTTAAAATACTACTTATGGGCCGGCCAAGTGGTGCGGTGGTTAAGAGCTAGCTTGGGATGCCATTGGCCCCTGGTTCAGGTCTGACATGAGGGCCAGTGACACTGCCTTCAAAGAAAAATTTTTTTTTACATAAAATAAAATACTACTTGTAATGAGTAAACGTAATAAATAAAACAGAAAAAATAACATTTAAAAAATTTGGACTAGGGGGGTTATAAACGAAAAAGGAGATTGGCTGGTGGATTTCTGTGAAACGAAAAACTTGTCCATCATAAGCACATGTTTCAAACAACCAAACAGACACCTGTTCACATGTACATCACCAAATGGCCAATATAAAAAACAAATAGAGGGGCTGGCTGAGTGGCGTGGTGGTAAGCGCTGGCTTGGGAAGCCAGTGGCCCTGGTTTGGGTCCCACACACGAGGGCCAGTGACACTGCCCTCAAAAAAACAAACAAACAAACAAACAAAAAACCAAATAGACTATGTGAGTGGAAGCTGGGGATGATGAAGCTGTATTCTCTTTGCTAAAACAAGACCAGGAGCAGATTGTGAAACTAATCATGGACTCTTTATATCAAACCGAGGAAAGATGAAGAAGAGTACTAAAATAATCATACTGCTACAATATCATGTAAATAACACTCCTGATAGATTGAAATCCATATAAAAACAGATTTGCACTGCTAAACTTAATTGATCGAGAACCAGAAGAATTGTGGGCTGAAACTAGAAATACTGTTAGGGAAGAACGTGAAAAGACAATGTCAGAAGTAAAGAGTAAATGAAAATAGAGATGGATAACAGAAGTCACACTAAAACTTGTTAGACACAGGAGAGAGGCAAAAGTTAAAGGTGACAAAAACAGGGCTAGAATGCTGAACATAGTTTTTCAAGGACTGTCACATAGGGATAAAGAGGACTAGTATAATAGTCACTGTAAGGAGATAGAAGAGAATGACAAAGAAGAAAAAACAAGAGGTCTCTACCAGATTCAGAAAAATAAAAGCATTATTGAAACCTAGATGAGTAATTCTGAACTAGCAACAAGGAAGCACATTATCTGACCAGAAAAAAATAAAGGGAAGGTGGAAACGGTACAGAAAACAGAAAAACCTATACAGAAGAGATAAAAGATGGCAGACGATTTCCACAGGAAGAACCTATATTTCTAGAAAGTGAAGTGGAAGTTACCCTGAAAGTATTGGGAAGAAATAAATAACCAGGGGTAGATGGGATGCTGATAGGATTGTTTCAAGCCACAGAGACTGAATCTGTCAAAATCCTAACAAGGATATGTCAACAATATGGAAAACAAAACAATGGCCTACAGAAGGAAAATATTCCATAGACATCCAATCCCATGAAAGGAGATGTCAAGGAGTGCAGTAACTATAGAATCACTGCTCTAATGTCCCACACAAGGACAGTGATGCTCAAGATGATTCAACAAAGATGTCTACCTTGTATGAGCAAGAATTGGTCAAGCTGGATTCAGAAAAGGAAGAGACACTCCAGATCTAATTATCTAATTTCAAACAACTGTTGGATACTGGAGTGCTCCAAATAATTTAAAAAGATTAGTCTATATTTTATAGGCTACCGTAAAGCCTTTGACTGCATGGATTATGAAAAGCTACAGGTTGCTCTGAAAGCACACTGAGCATGCATCAGCACTTGATCGTGCTGATACATAACCTGTATTGTGGAAAGGAAGCCGCTGTCAGGACAGAATAAGGAGAAACACAATGGTTCCCTATAGGCAAAGGTGTTAGACAAGGGTGCATTTTATCTCCTTATTTGTTTAATCTGTATGCAGAACATATACGAAAAACTGGGCTAGACTCAGAGGAAGGAGGAGTGAAAATTGGTGGAAGAAATATCAAACGTGAAGATATGCAGATGATACCATCTTACTGGCAGAAAGTAGCAATTATTTGAACTGACTTCTGATGAAAGTAAAAGAGAGTGCCAAAGCAGGACTGCATTGGAACATCAAGAAGCCAAAAATCATGGCTACAGAGGAAACACATTAACTTTAACACAGATGACATTAAATTTTTCAGAGATTTTGCTTACCTTGGTTCAGTCATTAATTCAAGTGGGACCTGCAGCCAAGAAATCAAGAGCAGGCTGAGTCTCGGAAGCTGAACAATAGAATAATTATGAAAGATCACTAAAAGCAAAGATGTGTCATTAGAGGCCAAGGCTAAGATCATCCATAGTCTCATATTCCCAATTACTATGTATGGATGTGAAAGTTGGACAGTGAAAAAAGGCTGATGGGGAAAAAATTGCTTCATTTGAAATATGGTTTTGGAGAGGAGCTCTTCAGATAGCCTAGGCCACCAAAAAGATAAACAAGTGGGTCCTACAGCAAATGACGACTGAAATATTTATTGAGGCAAAAATGACAAAACTGAAGCTGCCCTCTTGGGCACATCAAGAGAAGGCCAGGTTCTTTGCAGAAGACAATAATGCTGGAAAAATAGAAGGCAGCAGGAAAACAGGAAGACCACATATGAGATGGACTGACTCCATAAAAAAGTCACAGGCATGAGTCTACAGAATCTGAGCCAGGCTGTTGAGGACCAGACACCGTGGAAGTTACTCATTCATAGGGTCACCAGGAGTCAGAGCCATTTTAAGGTCACATAACACAAACACATCCTTAATGACATTTTTAATTTCTTACACATCATTTGATACTACTGTATAGAAATATCATTGCTTTATTACCAGTACTGACTTTGTAGTTGCATCATTTTCAAATTGACTAATTCTAAGAATTTGTCTGAAGATAGGATTATTTTGGATTCCCTACATACATTATTATCATGTCACCTGGAAGAAAAAGTAGGTTACTTACCTCCTTTCCAGTGTTTATGAGGTTTATATATTTTCCTTGCTTTTTGCACTGGTTAAGACCTTCAATAAAATGATAAACAGAAGTGGTGATAATTGACCTGTTGGGAGCTCAGCGGCTGCTCAGTTCAGTCTGGGCATCGAACTGCTGTTGCTCAGAGCTCAGCTCATCTATCTTCCTAGTTTTATAAGAATTTTTACCATTCATTGTTTTGACTGTTATCAAATATTTTTTCTGCATATACAGAGATATTTTTCCTTTTTTTCTGTTAATATGGTGAATTAAATTGACCGAATTTGCAAAGGTAAATAACTCTTATTTCTTGAATGAAATCCATACATCACTATGTATTACCCTACTTATTACTAGGATTAATCTGCTACTATTTTGTTTATAGCAGTTGAATCTATATTCATGATATAACAACATTTCATTTCCAGTAATATTCTTCTCAGATGTTGGTACTAAGCTTATTCTGAACTTCTAAAAAGAGTTGGTATGTACTGCCTTTCTCTATATCCTCTGGAAGTGTTTGTATTAAAAAAATTTTTTTATTTTTTCTCTAAACATTTGAAATAATTCACTAATGAAGACATATGGGAATTGAGCTTTAGTTTGTGGGAATACTATTAATAATAAATCTTATGTCTTTACATAAATTCAGATGCTTCCTTCTTATGTCTTGTTCAGCAAGTTGTGAGCCTATTTTATTTAAGAATTTGTCCATTTTTTAATCCAAATTTTCAGAAGTATTGGATAGTAGTCATATTATCTTTGTATCACCTGGTATATGCTTTTGTCTTTATTATTTAATACATTCTGCTTTCATTGGATTTAATTTGTAGTTTTTTACCTAACCTCTTGAGACAGGTACTTTAGTTCCCACTTTTTCCACACTAATATATGCTTGTATTAGTTTCCTATCATTACTGTAACAAATTATCACAATGATAGTGATTTATAACAGCACATTCATTTGGCCAGCCGAGTGGCGTATTGGTTAAGAGCTGGCTTGGGACGCCAGCTCTGAGCAGCAGGGCCCCCGTTCAGTTCCCACATATGAGGGCCAGTGACACTGCCCTCTACAGCTAAGGTGGTGAACAACAGCTCCACCTGGAGTTGGGCTGCAGTGAATCCCTGGGACAGCATAGCTGCAGCCCCTGCTGCAGTGGGCTGCCATAGGCTACAGTGAGCGGCCGGCAGCCAGCGTGAGCTGCCAAGAGTCACTGTGAGCGACCATCCAGAGGCCGGCGACTGATCTGCCTCACCCGGGAAGAGCGCAATGATGATACCAACATGGGCCAGTGAAGCAATGTCCTCCACAACTAGACTGAAGAACAAAAAAGGACAGCAACTTGTCTGTTTCCCTTCCCCAGTTCCCCAACGCTGTTCCGCTCACGCAATTCCCCAATAAAATCTTAAAAACGAAAACAAAACAAAAAAACAGCACTCATTTATTAAGCGACCAAGTGTCACAATGACTCATTTCTTCCTCTCTGCTTTGCCTCAACCACACCTCAGTCAGGCTTCTCTCCACCCAACAGATCCTGGTATGTTAGCTTTCCCCTAATGCTGAGCAAACACTAAAATACAGAACATGATCCCTTTATTCCCTTATTAGGAGGATAGGCTAATCACAGCAAGTCAGACTTCCTGTCAAACTTGGTCAGTCATGTGGTCTACTCACTCTACCTCACTTTCCTGACTTCCCCTTTCTTCCTGTTTACTCCTCCCTATAAAGAGGGGCTGATCTGTGTTTGATTTTGAGTTACTTGGATATTTCTGATATAGAGGCATTGTTTTTAATGCAATAGCCATTTTGAATGAAGCCTTTCATTATCTAAGCATAGATTTATCTTATTTGACAATTTTGCAGTAACATGACTTAGATGGTGGGCTGACCAACAGTAAACCTCACTCAGGCATTCATCCACTTTCTCAAACCCTTTATGTCCTTCCTGGCTGGGGAAATTGGAGCTCACAGAGTTGAGACCCAAATACTAATCCAGTGTTCCAGACATACGTTGTAGCATAATAGTTGCTTTGATTTTATCATCTGGGGTTCTTCCTGGTATTTTTTTGCTTAAGCAAGAATTTTCCTGGGCAGAAGTCTTTTTGGCCTTTTTTAAGAGGTGATTTAATATGGGATTCTCCTTGAGCAGGAGTCTTCATGGCTATTTTGTGAAGTCTCTTGTTTTTATTGGAATATTAGTCTAATCCCATGGGTGATTCTCATGTCACAAGGTACATCAACTAGTCCTCCCCCGCTGACCAATGCTTTGCCACTACGGAACACATCTGGTCCAATGTCTCCAAAAATGGCAAAACTTCCCAAAGGATAATTTGGAACTTCAATAGCCTCTTTGTAACTTGGGCTCCTCAAATTGGCCATCTAAACCAATTTCCTTTCCCTTTCCATCACCCCTCTTCCATCCTCTCGTTGATCCTACTTCCTCTTTTATCCTCCTTTGACCTTCTCTTCAGCTTCCTTGAGTCTTTGGATCTGTCTATGTTCAACATTCCTATTATATTCTATCCACTGACCATAGCTTTCCTTTCCCAGTCCAGCCCTTCAACAATCTATAGTCATGAGAACTTAATGTTCCTCTGCCTCCATCATGGTCTCTTGAGGTTCTCTGAGACCATAAAAGCAATGATCTGAGGATGAAAAAGTTATCTGGAAATAGACTGGATATTGTATTCACTCATGTGCTTTGGAGACACATAGAGCGCTGCTTGATATATCCTCAGTCCCTCACCCAAAGTCTAGTCCACAGCCTCCTTAGGATTACACATCAGGGAAAAAAAATTCTTGGTGTCCTCCACAAATATGCTGTGAATATTTTGGCCTTCATATTGAGCAGGTAACATCAACCTGTCCCATTTGCCACAAACACAATCTTGATAAAATATAAAAGCAGGGTCTAAGTAAGAGCCAGTACTTTTATATAAACCAGTGAGTTTTCTGTTTCTGGGTTTATGCCTGACTCATAGCTGAAGTTTTAAAATTAAAGCTATAAATTCTATTTGTGTCTCTCTGTATGTTTACATGCATGTGCATTTACTAAAACTCCCAAAAATTAATAAAATTGAACTTCTAGTACCTCCAACATACAAGAATGTATTCTTATAAAAATTAATCCAGATGTTTTAAGAATTCAAGTTCATATAATTTAGGTAAATTTTTGGCAAATCAGATTAATTTAATATTGCTGGTTTAACTAAAACAATTGTCTTCTGTTAGCAACATTAAGTTGATATATTTTTACTGTACTTGATTATATTTTTCCTGAACTTATGCAGGTTTACTGATCAAATTAGTTAGCACTGCATCTACTAGATATTTATGATTATGGAAATTTGTGTTTAAAAGTTGAGTCATTATTTTGACAAACTTTATTTCAATAGTAATTATGCTTAATAATATGTCAGCTTAATAGTTTTCAAATATATTTTTGGTAACTTAAACCTTATATTTATAAATTAAGTTAACTAGTACATATTTATTAAACACCTATATCATTTCTAAATAAGATAAAATACTGAAACAATTACTAAGCTTAAGTTACACAAACACACACACGGTGTGATCAAAAAATACAGTGAATGTTTAAGTTTTTAAAAATTTATTAGAGTAAAAAACAGATTGCCATTAAATTGCCTTCAAAATACTCCTTTCCCCTCTTGCTTCGAACACAGTTATCCCATCATTCTTGCCACTTTCTGAAGCAGTTCTGGAAGTCTTCTTTTCTGAGAGTCTTTAGCTGTGCTGTCATATCTGCCACGATGTCCAGAATCAATTTAAAATGTTTACTTTTCGTGGTCATTTGGACTTTGGGGAAGAGCCAGAAGTCGCATGGTGCCAGGTCCAGTGAATAAGGTGGGTGAGGACACACCATAATGTTTTTATTTGACAGAAATTGCCATATACCAGAAACCATATGTGACGTGGAGTGTTGTTATGATGGAGGATGATTTACAGCACACTTGAAAACATGCCTTCTCTCAACTGTAGCTCACACCTGACTGACTGCACCAAACAAGTTGAAACCTGTCACACACTGTTACTAAGGTTCGAAGTGCCACTTCCCATATTGAACATCCCTGCCTTTTGGTTGGATGGCACTCGGCAGCAGCATTCACCGTATTTTGTAATCACAACAGAAAGGCTCCATGTCACACATTGCTTCTAGTATAGCAATTTCTGTCAAATAAAAACATTACATTGTGTCCTCATCCACCATATTTACTGGATCTGGCACCGTGACTTCTGGCTCTACCCCAAAGCCCAAATGACCATGAAAGCTAAACATTTTGAATCTATTCAGGACACCCAAGCAGCCACGACAGCACAACTAAAGTCACTCATGAAAGAGGACTTCCAGAACTGCTTCAGAAAGGGGCAAGAACGATGGGATAAGTGTGTTTGAAGCAAGAGGAAGTATTCTGAGGGAGATTAATGGCAATGTGTCTTTTACTATAATAATTCTTTTTATTTAAACATTCACTGTGTTGTTTGATCATACCTCATATATGTTTATATATATATATATATATATATAATATGTAAGATATATATAATACACACACACACACACCAGAGTGTGAAAAAATGTATACACATTTTAAGAGATGTTATCTATGCTCAAACAGTAGTTCGCCATAATCAGAAGTGTCTGGACGCCAATGGTAACCACTTTGAGCACCTCTTCTAATTGCAGAAGTGAAATGCGACTTGTATTCACTTTTTGTTATCGGTATAAATTGAGTATAACAATTAATAGTCTTTTCCTTTCTTGAAATATGTATACATTTTTTGACACCCTCTTTATATATATACTTGCTTCATTGAGAAATTAAAGTACAAGGTAGCATATACTTGAAAAATTATGATGTATACATTCACAAGCTTTGATAATCTGCTACAAAATGCTGCTTTATGGCAGATAGTTCACATTTCTCTAACTCCTAGTATTCTCTGTAAAATAGAAGCTACTAACTGTTAAAAATTATAATCAATACCTGTAAATGAGATGCAATAATTGAAAGGAGAAATGATTTTTATGCAAGGTATATAATAAATATGCTTCTGATAAGAGTGCTTTTGCCCTAAAATAAAATATTTTTTGTAATATGTAAAAAAATACTTAAATGAATATGAAAACTTTAAAAAGGTTCACAGAGGGCCGGCCAAGTGGCGCATTGGTTAAGCGCTGGTTTTGGGATGCCAGCGGCCCCGGTTCGGATCCCACATGAGGGCCAGTGACACTGCCCTCTACAGCTAACAACAGCTCCACCTGGAGCTGGGCTGTGCGAGCCCCGGTGATGGTGTGGGCTGCCATAGGCTACAGTGAGTGGCCCGCAGCCAGCGTGAGCGGCTGGCAGCCAAGCGTGAGCTGCCAATAGCCGCGGTGAGCGACATCCAGAGGCCAGCGACCGATCTGCCTCATCCGGGAAGAGCGCAATGACGATACCAACAGTGAAGCAACATCCTCCGCAACTAAACTGAAGAACAAGAAGACAGCAACTTGTCTGTTCTCCTTCCCCGATTCCCCAACGCTGTTCCCCTCCACCAATTCCCCAATAAAACCTTTAAAAAAAAAAAAAAAAAAGGTTCACAGAAAAGGAACTTTCTTGATCAAAACTGGCTAAGACTAAGTTTATTTATGAGATGTTTATAAATGGGCCTTAGTGTCAAACGTACTGATGCAAAACTAAAATTTTGTTTTCTCTCTGTTGAAATGACATTTTCTCAGATTACTGGTCTATTCTTAATAAAAGGTTATAAAGGGTTTTTCTTTAATTTCAGAATAATCTGCTTACAGAGCAAAGATACTGAGTTCTATGAGAATAATTTCCCATGCTTTATGTTCAGTTTGTTATATCCTTGATTATTTAAGAAAACTAAGTCTTCTCATTTTTTTATTTTTTATTTTTTATTTTTGAGGACAGTGTCACTGACCCTCATATGTGGGATCTGAACCGGGGCCACTGGCATCGCAAGCCAGCTCTTAACCACCACACCACTCAGCCAGCCCAAGTATTCTCATTTTTGAAAGAGCTAAGTATTTTTACTATTATGTTACCTCCTATGTTTACTTTTTAAATCTCTCATTTCCCCTTTGTTTAAATAGGTAGCCAAGTATTGTTTCTCACTGATCCATGATCTTCTTTAACACTGGCAAGTTAAATAAATGCTTATCATTGTCTAAGATTTGTTTGGGTAAAATATTAATATGAATACCTAAAAAGTTATATACACAATTTCTAAAGATTTGCCAATGACCTCACTGTCAATAATATGTTTCTATTTCTCGGTGACTTGGAGATGCTTTGCCTGAGATTAGACAACAGTTCAATTTAGCAGTCATAATTTCAATTATTTTTAAAAGGTTAACTTGGTCAAAATTTCACTTCTTTAATTTGAATCTAGTATATTTTAGACCAATGATTTTCAATTGGGAATTCACAAGACTCACTTAAGGAATTGTACATATTAATATAAAGCTGTTTAAGAACTTTTCTTTATTGGCATTAGATTTTTTTCAGATCCTCAATCTCATGGTTATAAATATGTTCTTCTTATCATGTGTGAGTTAGCTCACTGGCTTGAAGCTTTTCCTCATAAAATCCCACTTTGTTAAACTTTTATTAAAATGGGTATCCCACAAGGTGAATTCTGACTAAAGTACTCATTTCACCAGTAAAATCATCCAAGAAATCGAACACATTCTTCATTTTCCCCCCAGAATTACACTGTCACCAGCTGTCCCCATATAAAATAATAAATGGCCAAATAGAATTCCCTTTTCTCCCTGGGCTTTCAATCATGGTCAATTCAGATTCTCTAGAATACTGCAAGTAAATTATTAATTATACCCACACTTGTCATCAACAGGTTGAGGCTGCTTTTTTTCCAACTTTTCCATCTAAACCATTCCACAAACTAGAAATTAGATAGTTAATTCTCTGGCGGCAACATCACTGGAATACTAATCTTGAACTGTGGAAAAGGGCCTTTACTTTGTCATCCTTACCATTAATACTCCTGTCCACCTCCAGGAGATCCAACCTGGGTTCATGTATGTCAACTCAAGAGGTACCAAAGTGACTTTGAATGTAAGTCCATCCCAAATAGAGATATGAAACCGAAGCTCTCTCAAGAACTCCCTGGAGTAGTCAGTGCCCTGAGGTAGATAGCTTTTCCAGAAACTTTTGATCAAGTAGAAGACATCATGAGGTAGTACGATTCCATCTAAGATGTGTGGGAACAGGACTCACCAGGATTCCTTTATCTAATTCCTATTCTTTTCATTTTTATTGTCCTTCTTAGCTGGATCCTTTTTCTTCTACCTGTCCTCCAGTGTTGCCTTGGCTAGCCATATAGCTCCCCCATTGCAATCTCAACCTTTTGATTTTACAATATTTACTTAAGATAGATTGCAGACAACATGATATATTGATGATGTATTACACAATTGTACACTTGAACCCTATGTAACTTTGCTAACAATTGTCACCCCAATAAATTTAATATTAAAAAAAGATAGATATCAGAAATGAAATTACTACTGAATGGTATGAACAGTTTTTACTCTTGATAAATTTTATTTCTCACATATGAATTCCAAAACTCTTAAATGCTTTTATAACAACTCAAATAATAGAAGTATCTAAAGTAAAACTAAAATAAATAATAATGTCCAATTTGGTGAGGGTGTGGAGAATGGTATTCTCATACACAGTTGATGGGAATGTAAGTTGGTACATCCAATCTAAAGAGCAATTTAGCAATTAATACCTTGAAGAATTGAAAATGTCCACATTGAGCAACCCAGGAATTCATTAGAGAATCTCTACCAAACAACGAAAAGAAGCACTAACAACACTATTCATTTTAGAATTGTTTATCATAGTTAAAAATTGGAAATAAACTAAATGTCCATCAATATAAAACTAGATTAATAATTTGTTGCATATTCATCCAATAGAATACTATGCAGCTGTGAAAATAATCTACAATACCTTTCGACACAGATAAATCACAAACATATTGAGTTTAAAAAGGTAAATTGATCATGGACGGTGTAGTGGCCTGACCACTGCACTGTACATCTGAAGCTGCCGCTGAATAGTATTAGATGTTGACTATAATTTAACACATATATAGTCATGGGATGTGGAATATTAGTGTGGGGATGTAGTCAATACAGTTGTAACAGATATTTATGATATCGGGGGTGGGGGGCAAAAGGGGAAGGGGTAGTCACTTTGTAAGGGGTGAAAAAGATAACTATTGCATTGTTTTGTACATCTGTAACTAATAATAATAATTTTAAAATATATAAATAAATAAATAAAAATTAAAAAGGTAAGTTGAGGGGGCCAGCCAAGTGGCTCAGTTGGTTAAGAGCTCGCTCAAGAGTGCGAGCTGAGCTCTGAGCAACAGCAGTTCGATGCCCAGCCTGAGCTGAGCTGCCAACAGGTGGCAGGATGGCCCAGCTATTTAAAAAAAAAAAAGTAAATTGAAAGATTTATAAAGCATGTCTTCTATATGAAATTTTAAAAAGAATAAACTATTATATATATATATATATATATATATATATATATATATATATATATTCTATGGTTATATATGTGAAATAGAATATATATATATATATATATATCTGAAATCAAAAGTCCATCATAATGGTTACATTTGGACTGGAATCCCCTTTCCAGTTGTGAATATGAATAAGAATTAAACTACCACCTAAAAAGCAGAGGGGATGCTACCATAGGTTAATTGCATTTTAATCTAAATGGCATTAACATTTAAATTCACCATTAATCATTGCTGGTGTGTTCATGTCATCTCAGACTGCACTGACATACTTTACAGAATATTCTGAGCTCTTGTGCAAATGCAAATTATGAGTATTTCAGCGGGCTTTAAGAAAAGAAAAAAAGTGAGGTTTTGTGTGACAAAATAGAAGTTGAACAGTTAACAATACTAGAATGAAGAAAAATTAGGAAATTTTTGAAGCACTCTGTTTCTTTTTATGTAAGGGCTTATGCCTTGATTAGGATTTACGCTACCAGGGAGATACTCTTATTCAGATGGCTTCCCTGCTGTTAAGTGGAACGCTTATGGAACACGAGTCCACTTCTGCCACACAAATCAGTTAAGCCACATCATAGATTATCTAGCATATAATCAAGCGATAAGCACTTGCGTATGATGTCTATAGTCTGCTAAAAATTATTAGTCTAAATATTATTACACTTTATTTAGCAAATTATAGCTCCTGCATACATGATCAAACTTGTTTTATATACACGATTAATATGCATTGAATTAAAAATTATTTTCAACAATGAATTTTCTGAGCTTAATATCATTTTCCAAATTTCCATGTAAATGCTATTTACTCGAGGACATTTCATCCTTTTCAAATGATGTTATGACTTCTGCAATGATTTTAAAAATGTAATATCTCTTGATCTTCTGTGATTAAAGAACTGATTTCTTTAAATGACTGACCTTTAAAAGCTCTGCTACCATGATGCCATTTGCAATAATACTTGCTTGACCCCATTCTGGTTGTTTTAAAAATGTTAAACACTTACAATTTTATCACACAACATTTATGGTTTTACAATTTAATATTGTAAATTGAGGTCAACAGGGGAGATGCTGTTACTTGAATTGTGGTGCACTTTTGCATATACTCTTATCTTGAATATCCAGGTGATGATTTTTTAATGTCAATTGTAATAGTGAGAGGTGTCTCCGAAAAATTCAAAGTCAAATCTGATGCTGTGTCAGAATTAGGAAGGTTACATTTTTATAGAGTAGCATCAATCATTTCAAGATCAGTAATCAAGATTAAAAACACGTGGATTTTTTAATCCATTTGTTTTTAATCTTGGTAAATTGAAATAAAGTAGAGCTCAACTTTTACAGAACACAAAGGTCAGTTTTGTTTTACTAAGAGAGCATTGATATTATTACAGTTTCAATTTATTTTATATATCTTTCATTTCATTTTATTTGGGATGAACTTGTACTTAAAATACACTTGCTAGTTGGCTTTCTATTTCTTTGATATTGATGATTTACACCAAATATAAAGTTAAAAATAAACTTTGTAATGGACTTTATTATTAAAAATAGATTTTTTCACTTATTTATTTTGTAGTTAATACCTTTGCATCCTTAAATCACCATTCTTCTTGTTTTGAAAAAAACGATTTACTGGAAGAACTTTAGAGAACATTTGGTAAATAGATCACAGATTTTGTATTACTATTTGAAAAGATTTCCAAAATTCAGTATTTTCATGACTGAATCACATAGTTTGTTAAAATGCATGAATGCTCTAAATTGATAAGCAAAACAATGAAGAATGTAATATGACGTTATGAGTTAGAATTACACATGTCAGGCCGGCCGAGTGGCGCAGTGGTTAAGAGCTGGCTTGGGACGCCAGCGGCTCTGGTTCGGGTCCCACATGAGGGCCAGTGGCACTGCCCTCAAAAAAAAAAAAAAAAAAAAAGAATTACACATGTCATTAAAACAAAAATTTTAAATGCTTCCAGGGAGTAATAGTTCATCTTGGAATGCAAGTGTTTTCTGTGAAAACTTGAAATATATTCAAGTATCCTAATTCAGATAAATTAAATCAAGCTCCCCAAAGGAGCTTTCACATGTAGATAGAAATCTTTATCTGTAATACTTACAAATGTGTGTAGAATAAGAGGCATCAGAAGACTGGAGGCCCTATGCACTGATGAGATTACAATGCCCACTGCTCCCACTTGTAATAAAAATCAAAGGTATGACAAAGTAACTACTAAGGATATACAGCGCCAGCTGAGTGACGCGGTGGTTAAGCACTGGCTTCGGAAGCCAGCGGCCCCGGTTCGGTCCCACATATGAGGGCCAGTGACAGTGCCCTCAAAAATAAATAAATTAATTAATTAATTAATTAATTAATTTTAAAAAAAGTCGGAAATACAAAACAAAAGCCGAAGGTTTTTCTTGGCAATCACTATAATGCTGTGTTTTCTTTTAAAATATAAATTTTCTTTTTCTAAGATTTTTTTTTAATCTCTGCTTTGCTGGTGGCCTCTATTATTGGTCTTCCCAATAGATAAACCTGCATATACTGACAGAAGACTAAAGATAGATGTTTTACCTCCTCTTTCCCCAAAATGCTGAAACCGAGAAATTATAGACCTGTGATCTTACTATCAATGTGAAGAAAAATACCATATAGACTGCCAAACAGGTGACTTTGTAACACTAATGAAGCAGAAATTAGTAGCACCCAGGGTAGATTCAATAACACTAAGTCGTGTTAATAATATTAAGTTATTAGGCTCATTCATTTAGTAGGAAACTGTGTGTGTGTGTGTGTGTGTGTGTGTGCACGTGTGCACACGTGCGCGCACATATGTATGTGTGTATATATTTTTCCCTTGGTGTGAATGAGAGATCTGATAGTATTGCTTCATATATATTTAAACAAGAAAGGAAAATAAACTAAATGACAGTAAAGTCAAGTAGATTTTGACTAATAACACTCATTTACTCATTCATTCACTCAGTCTAATTATTTAGGGCCTAATATTATACCAAGCACTGAAATTCAAGGACGAATAAATAGTCCCTGGTCTCAAGGAGCTTATGTGCGTGTAGTGGCAGCAGCAGTGGCAGCAGCAGCAGCAGCAGCACAGCAGCAATAGGTAGTAACAATGGCAATGGTATCAGTAGTAATAGTTGTAGTAATAGTAATAGTGATTTGTGTGGAGTCTAGAGTTAGTTAACTGGATTGGATTACTAGGTGAACCATTTACATCCATACAACCTTGGACTTTTTCTCTAACTTCTTTACACCTTAACTCTGTGTATTACAAGAATAAGATTAGTATTGGATCGTAAGTTGTGTGTGAATTAAGAGAGCACACGTGGCAGTGGCTGCTAGTTGTCCATCAAAATCCAATGAATTCATTTTCACTTAATCACCTCTATCCAAACACAGTCCCATTCTGAAGTGCTAGTGAGTAGGACTTTAATATATGAATGTGGGGGGACACCGCCCATCCCATAACAATGAGTGGCTCCAAATCAACAGGAAAACTTTCTAACGTTTAGAGATGTGAAAAGCTGGCATGAGCTGTCTTGATACGTGGTGAGCTCCCTGTTACTAGAAATGATCATGGAACAGCTATAATTGATGTCGTGGATGTAGACATTGAGACAGAGAGATAAGAAAACTGCACCAGATCATTAGAGAACCCTAAAGCTCAAGTCCACATAAAATTCTCTTTTATTCCTACTATTCAACCCTAGGTTTATGAGACCCTAGGATGGGGGTCGGCAAACTGCGGCTCGTGAACCACATGCGGTTCTTTGGGTACATACATGTGGCTCTAAAGTAAAATTGAAAATGAAAATAAAACTATCATAGTTTCATTTTTAACATTTTAAAGGATATTATTTACATAATGGTGATTTCATTTGTTTTATGGCTCTCGAATAATTTTTAAATTGTTGTGAGGGATAGGGTTGGCTCTTCCATCTCAAAAATTTACCGACCCCTGCTCTAGGAAAATACAGAAATATATCTTGAGCCACAGGGAAAAAAGTAATGCATCTTTCTGAAGCATCCATTTTTCTTTTTTTTTTTCATTTTCTTTCTTTTTTTTTATTTTAATTGGGGAATTGGGGGAGGAGAACAGCGTTGGGGAATCGGGGAAGGGGAACAGACAAGTTGCTGTCCTTTTGTTCTTCAGTCTAGTTCAGGAGGACGTTGCTTCACTGGCTCATGTTGATATCATCATTGCGCTCTTCCCGGATGAGGCAGATCGGTCACCGGCCTCTGGACAGCCGCTCACAGCGGCTCTTGGCAGCTCACACTGGCTGCTGGCCGCTCATGCTGGCTGCCGGCCAGTCACTGTAGCCTATGGCAGCCCACTGCAGCAGGGGCTGCAGCTATGAAGTCCCGGGGACTCAAAGCAGCCCAGCTCCAGGTGGAGCTGTTGTTCACCATCTTAGCTGTAGAGGGCAGTGTCACTGGCCCTCATATGTGGGATCCGATCTGGGGTCGTTGGCATCCCAATCCAGCTCTTAACCAATGCGCCACCTGGCTGGCCCTGTTTTTCTTGATAGTAGTGAATTAAATCATTATTTTCAGATAAAATAAACATGGATGTATTATGAAGTAAAATGAAACCTTTACTTAAATTTTTTTAATAAAAAAGATTTATAGATTTTTTTTTGTTCGTAGAATACTGATGTGTTCCTTGGAAGTCCCAAAGACATCTGTGGTTTATCGTATTCCGAGATCCTTCTATGCCTTTAGGAATCTTCAGTGGAAAAGTTTAAGGAACTCTGCCACATCATGCTGTCACCTTGCTGTAGAGGGACATTGGTCATACCTGAAGAAGTAATTTTGTATGCAATGGATCATACATCTAATAGAAACTGCATATAAAATATGGTTTACTGCAAGCTGTAACTTCATTCACAGCTAATTAATCCATCAGAGAGAGCCTCCATTAGTAATTACTTTCACTCCTCTCCGATCAACCTGGACCAGGTTTATACCTCTGACCCTGAGAGAAGACTCTAATCTCAAATCTCTGGATATGTCTTTTATAATATCTTCTGGCATGTTCAGAATAGTGATAAGCAATTAATGAGGGATAATATTTTCTTTTTAATCTACAATGAGAATACATAAACTGGGTTCTGTTGCCAAAGGGATTGGGTTTAATTATGTTGAAAACTCTTTCTTGAATTCTCACAATGAGCTGATTTCATTCTTCTGAAATGAATATTATTTATATGTTGGATTCTGAGATCCTGCTTGTGAAACAGGACAATTTGAAACAGCTATGGTAAGCTGTGAGAACTTTTTTTTTTTTTTTTGAGGGCAGTGTCACTGACCCTCACATGTGGGACCTGAAATGGGTCCGCTGGCTTCACAAGCCACGCTTAACCACCGCGCCACTCAGCTGGCCCAGAGAACATTTTTCTTTATTATCAAGTAATGTGAACATATATCCTTGGCTCTCATCTCCCCCTTGAGTTTTACTTATTCTACAGATTTGTGAGGATCATGGACGAGGTCAGATGTCCATGACAAGTGTACATTACTTGGGAGTAAAAGAAAAAAAGAGACGTATTTTGATATTGCTCTTTTGACTCAGCTGCACTATAACTTTCGCCATATCTAATCAGCTATATCCATTTAGCCTCTTCATAGTGCTTTTCCAGAACCTGGATTCAGCCATTCTAGGCATGGGTCCCTGAGCAGTCTCCCTCCCATCTTTAGAAACTCCAAAAGGTTTCTGAGTCAGTACATTTTGTGGGGGAAAGGGAATTAATAATTTATATTTCTAACAAGTTCCTGAGTCATCTAGATGCTGCTTATCTGGAAACTATACACTCAGGAGAAATACCCTAGAACAGGGGTCAGCAAACTTTTGAGACAGAAGAGCCATCAGGGTTCAGCAAACTGTGGCCAGTCAACTGTGGCTCTGAAGTAAAATTGAAAATGAAAATAAAACTATCATAGTTTCATTTATAAAATTTTAAAGGATATTATTCACATAATGGTGACGATGTAAAAATATATTGATGGCTCTCGAATAATTTTTTAAATTGTAAGGGACAGGATTGGCTCTCTCAGGGGTGGGCAAACTTTTGAGATGAAATGTACCCAAAGAGCTACATGTGGCTCGCGAGCTAAAGTTTGCCGACACCTGCCCTAGAACCATGCACTGCCTTCGCTATCAATCTGAGTGTTTGAAGAGCTTCTTAAACAGATGCACTATCTCACTCTTGAGGGTATACAAACATCTCACAATAGTTGTATTTAACTTCTCTTCATCAACTAGATGTTGTATTTAACTTATCAAAATCAACTAGAAGTTGTCAAGGTTGTATTTAACTTCTAGTTCATCAAAAGCCCGGCAGTACTTCTCTACCCATTGTTAGCGTTCTCAGTCCTACAAAATTCTGTCTTTGAATCTCTATATGAGATCTTTTGCATCTCTGTTGCCTAGCAGGCAAACCATCACTCTATGGATTCCCTTTGTGGTTTTTCTTAGAAATCCCCCCCAATTCCTCCTCCCCAAATGGGACACCAGCCTAGTTCCCATCCTATTCTGAAAATGTACCTTTCCCAAAAGTCACTCTGGCATTAAGAGGTATGCACCCTATATAATAGTCTCTTCGCCACAGGATCCTACTTCTTTTGATCTTTTACTGGCAACCCTCTTTTCTCTGTGCAGTTATTACCCATGCCACAGTCTTCTCTATTATCCTTGTAGCTTACTTTAATCATATTGGACAGTTAGCATATAATGGTTAAGGGCCCTAGTCACAATGCTGGAGTGCTAAGGTTCAAATCCTATCCTTATCATTTACTAACTGTGTTTGCTTCAGCATACTTCTGTGTCCCAGTTTGTCACCTGTAAAATCTGGATGATAATAATGCCTAACTTTGTGTGGTTGCTGTTATGAGGTATGAGATTAAATTAGTTATTATTTGTAAATGGTTTTATATAATGCCTGACACAAAGGAAGCATATCAGTGTTTGCTGGATAAACTACGTGTTATTATGTATTTCTTCCTAGATCTAAAATACTTATCCATCAACATTTCAGAAAAGGCAGTTTTATGCTCAATGTTGCTTAGAAATTCATTTGTTTATTTTGTTGTTCTTGAACTTTTTTTTACCTCCCACTTTCTCAGGGTGCTATAGTCTTACTTCTACAACTAAGCTCTCTACCTTTTCAGCTGCCTTCAACCTTTCAGCCTCAAATCAAAAGTCTTCTTTTCTGTCCCCATTTTCCTTCACTGCATCTTTGAACACTGTTGAACCATCTATCTTTGCAAATTCTGTTGTGATTTGGATTTACCTTTTCTCAGTAGAACTTACAACGTTTTCTTTGCTTAAATACTATCGTTCTTCCTCCTTACAAAATTAGCCTGTGCCAAACACCAAAGAAACAAACCTGCTAAGTAAAATTAAATGTAATAAAAATCCTAGAATCTTAAAAGAATCTATCAAATAGCATGTAGACATAAAGACTACTGACATATGTGCCCACAGGGCAAGTTAATTATTTGCAAACCCTTCACCTTAGTATTTCTTTAGAAGGGAGTGTCTACTCGTATCAAGCGAAAGAAAATCAGAGGACACTCTTAGTGGCAAGGATCAGGCTTCATCTACTCTACGTGCTATTCACATCCCATACTTGTACACCTCCCAAACCCAAACAAAAGTCATGCAGATAATTGGGCCTACTCTACTTCAAAGGCAATTTCATGGCCATGTTTTAGTACTAGAGCATGACCTTTGGGATCTCACCATACCAGATCCACCCAAATTGCCACATTGAGCTATCTATCCCCTCAAAATAGCACGTTCCCTGAAAGGTGCTATGATAAATGTTTTTCACACTCTCATTATATTTCCAGTGATGTTTCAGTGTCCCGTATATATTGACACCTAGGGAGCGACCTGGCTGGTTTGCTCCATTATTTGGCTAGGACATATTTTAGTCATTTTATAAAATGCTAACAAGCTGGAATATTTTCAGCAAATATCATCCTGCAACATGATTTTCAGTGGATGAAGAGAAGTCCATAGGATCAAGATGTCATAATTCAGGTAAAGTATCCCATCATGTTGGCATTTGTATTTTTCAAGTATCTTCATAGTATTCACAAATAGGTTGCACTATACATCAACCATACTTTGCCATGTATAATGTACACTGTTTTGCCCAAATTTATGAGGGAAAAATAAGGATGAGCATTATACATATGTAGTATTCATTTCATATTTATATAAATGTTTTTAATTCCTTTATTTATGCTTTTGAGTTAAAAGTGTAATTCTAGAAATCAATAACAATATCTGTATGTAAAAATAATACCCTGGAATATAATAAACTGTTTTGTCAAACTTGCTACAAACTTGCAACAATGATAAGCTCTTGGCTTTCTATGATGCATAAATATTGTAAATTTGTTACTGGTACATAAAATTTCTTATACTTTGTATCTATTCTTGTGTTTTGTAATTATTTGTTACATAAAATTTCTTATATCATAATATGTTAAAAAATAAATGCTAAAATTCCTTTATAATACAAAAAACAAGTACCTAAGTGTAGACAAATACAGACTTGAATTGAAAAATTAAAATGAAAGATTTTTTTCCCCTGAAAGTTTGGGCCAAAACATGGGTGCACATTACACATGGTAGCGCATTATACACAGCAAAATACAGTATATCTCTGCCTATAATAAATCTTTGCATGTATAATGGGTTATTTCCTTAGGGGGAATTCTTAGAAGAAAATTTGATGGTTTAGATAACATGACTATTTTAAGGCATCTCATACATACTTCCTTCCCTCCAAAAGAACTGTTGTCCACTTGTATTTTAAGCAGATATGAACTCTAAAACCAGGAAATTATTTGCTGGAAGAGTGTTCCTGGAAGACAAAACCTGAGACCATCGAGTAAATACACATTTGATGTATTCAAGGAAAGATCATATGGGCAGTGTGGCGTGAACTGAGTGAGTGGAAGGGGAATGATAGCAAATGAAATCATGGTTAGCAGGCAACCAGACGGTAGGGTAGCCTTAGGGGCCATTTTAAGAACTTTGGCTCTGAATGACAATGGAGCACCCATGGAATGTTTTTAGCAGAGAATAGACACAATCTAACATGTTTGATCAGGGTTACTATGGCAGCTGTGTTGAAAAGAGACTGAAGCAGTTAGGCCCATTAGGAAACTGTTGCAATAACAGAAAAAAAAAACATAAGATGGCAGTGTCTTGGAATGGAATGATAGCAGTAGGTAAGAAACCTCACATTTTGAATATATTTTGAGGGTGGAACTGACGTGGATTGTTAAATGACTGAATATGCAGTGCTAAAGAAAGAGAAGAGTCAGGAATGACAAAGTTCCTTAGTGTGAAAAGCTGGAAGGATAAAGTTGTCATTTAGCAACATTGGAAAGACTTAGAAGGGGTTTTTTTTTGAGATGGAAATTGGGACTGGCTTATGTTCCACATATAAAGGCCAGGAAAATACCACCTTTGATGAACTCAAGACTGGACCACTGATCTGAATAACTATGTTAAAGGGGATGGAACACATAGCAATCAGTTTTATTTATTTTTTCCAATATATCAGTCACGATATTCCTTGTGATATAATTACTTGCATGCTATGGCGTACTAAAAGTGTCACTTTGGGCAAGTCATTTATGTAATCTGTCTGAGCCTCAGTTTCCTCAGCAATGAGAGAAGGAAATAGAGACACTATTTAATTGCAAAGGTTAAATGAGATAATGCATGAAAGGTGCCTAGCACACTGTTTGGCACACAATTAAGTTTCCACAAAGGTTAGTTCCTCTCTTTTCCTCCCCAAATAATAAATCCCTTCAGAATACAAACTGCCTTTGTAGCCCTCACAACATGCTATATATTACCTTATATACACTAGGCATACAGTATTTATTTGTTTGCTTGTTTATATAGAATTCGCACTTAATAATCACTTGGTTTTTTTTTTATTATAGATTTTATTGGGGAGTTGGGGGAGGGGAACAGTGTTGGGGAATTGGGGGAGGGGACCAACCAAGTTGTTGTTCTTCAATCTTCGCTATGGAGGGCGCCAATCACCATCGGGCTTCCCGATGGCAGCTCGTGGCCTCTAAGCTCAAGGTGCTGTGTTCAATCTTAGTTGCAGGTGGATGTAGCCACCATCCAATGCGGGATTCGAACCAACAGCCTTGTTATTAAGAGCACATGCCTTATCCACTGAGCCATCCAAGCAGCAGCTGACCTCAAGGTGCTGAGTTCAGTCTTAGTTGCAGGTGGGCGTAGACCACCATCGAACAGGCAATCTTGTTGTTACACCAGCTGAGCCATCCTGCCACCTGTTGGCAGCTCAGAGACAGCTCAGCTAGGGCGCAGCATTCACTGGCCTATATGGGAGTAGAACCAGCAGCCCTATTGCTCAGAGCTTGCGCTCTAAACCAACTCTTAACCAACTGAGCCACTCGGCCGATCCCAAGAATCACTTGTTTTTAACCCCCTTGATCAGTGATCCCAAATCATATGTATAAATGCCAGGTAAGGTTACATATATCATTCTTTGCAGTTAACATTTGTATCATTTCTCTCTAGCCTACAGGTACTCTTTTGATCAAGTCTATTTTACTGAAAACTACTTCCACTGCCTATAGTAACTTTTATTTTGAATGTTCAGCCTCTATGTTTTTGCATATAGCATTTTCTACATATTCTGCTTAATTCCAGTATTGAAAGTGAGGGACTCGGATGATTTGGGCAGCAGTTACAGGGGTGTGCACAGCTTCCAGCCGTCTACCTGTGAAACAGGAAGTCCTGCTCTATGTTATTATCTCGTCGGAACAGCGGCGGGGGCGACACTGTGATATTCAACAATGACAGTGATCTGGGGGCGCCAGGAGAGTTAGCTGTGAACACGTGAACTCTGCTCCTTCACCTCTTCTTTCAACTTCTGTCATCTATGGAGGAGAAGCAGCTTGGGGTTTCTCATGAGCTCTCTAAAACTCTCTTAGAGGGGCCTGCCAGGTGGCCCAGTTGGTTAGAGCGTGAGCTCTGAGTAATAGCGTTGCTGGTTCAATTCCTACATGGGATGGTGGGCTGCACGCCCCCACAACTAGATTGAAAAACAGTGCCTGGACTTGGAGCCGAGCTAAGCCCTCCACATCTAAGATTGAAGGACAAAGGACAGCAACATGACTTGTTGCTGATGGGTCCTGGAGAAACACAATTCCAAAACACTGTCTCCCTCCCCAATTTGCCAATAAAATCTTTTAAAAAATAAACAAAAAGAACGCTCTGTAAGATAATTGCCTGACTCCTACTTCACACTGCCCAGGGGAGTCAGAAGAAATGGATTTTCTTCAGATTGGATGCACTCCAGGTAATAGGACTCATGTCCTTCACATCCTGAGTCCTCGGTGTTGTGAGGATACAGGCCTCAGGCTGCTGTGTGAAGGTGAAACTGGCTCTAGGCACACACAGTTCAGCTCCAGCTTGCTGATTGCGGCCTCTACATCCCAAGTGATAGCATTTCTCTTGTTTACAATTCAGCAATTGCACCCAATCACGAGGAGACATCTAATCAGATCCTTGACCAAATTCAGACAGGATGTCATGGAAATATTTCTAGACAAATTATCTTCTTTTTTCAAGGCCTGCATGACAGGAAATTTCCAAACCTCTTTCAATGTATGCTAGAACTGAGTGAGCTTTACCATCAAGAAATGCTTCTTTATTCCCAACCAAACTCCCTGTTTCTGGTTTTTTATTTAGTGTTCTCTTCTCTTTTGACCACACATATCTCTCTTTTGCAAAGACTTTTAAAATCCATGCTGAATTAATTTCAGTGGGAACTTAGGTATACAACGGTGCCCCCCCCAAAAAAAACTGCTTAAGGGTTTCTAAGCAAATCATCTTTTTTAATACCCATTAATTGTATCATGTAAAAACCTCAAAATGACTACTTTTGTACATTTTTAAGTTGCAAATTTAACATGCATTAGCTTCTATGTTGTTAGAATTAATGAAGTCAAAATGAAAAGTATTTATTTATTTATTTATTTATTTATTTATTTATTTATTTATATCGTCCCTCCTTCTAAAAAGGCTGTAACGTGGCGAGATACCTAGGCTGTTATTTCTCAGCTTTAAATAAAATGTCAGAGTGTGGTGTACTTGCAAGTGTGATACATTTTTTAAAATGAATAAAATGCAAATAGTTTAGTATAAACTGAAAAAAAAATTAAACGAAGAAAATGAAAAATTAATTAGAAAATTAAAATATTACAGATGGGGCAAGTCATTAAACACTGGTGAAATAACCAAATAGATTAACTTAAATGCAAAACGTCATGATTAGGGCCGGCCGAGTGGCGCATTGGTTGAGATCTGGCTTGGGGCGCCAGTGGCCCCGGTTCGGATCCCACATATGAGGGCCAGTGACACTGCCCTCTACAGCTAGCAACAGCTCCAATTGGAGCTGGGCTGTGCGAGCCCCGTCGACGGTGTAGGCTGCAGCCTCTGCTGCAGTGGGCTGCCATAGACTACAGTGAGTGGCCGGCAGCCAGCGTGAGCTGCCAAGAGCCGCGGTGAGTGACCATCCAGAGGCCGGCGACCGATCTGCCTCATCCGGGAAGAGCACAATGATGATACCAACATGAACCAGTGAAGCAATGTCCTCCACAACTAGACTGAAGAACAAAAGGACAGCAACTTGTCTGTTCCCCTCCCTCAATTCCCCAATAAAATCTTTAAAAAAACAAAGAATCTTAGTAGACACAGAATGAGGATATATTTCCACTGATAGCCCACAGCCTAGAACCAATTTCGTGACTCCACCTAAATGCAATAGAACTGGGAAATATGGGGGAGTACATGTGTATTTATAGGGAGTAAAGTATCTCTGACCCAAGGTCTGATCCAAAATAGGGGATTATTATTAAAAGCACATCAAAGTTGGTAAACATTAAAGCTATCGCCAGACAGGCAAAGTCAAATTCTGATGGTTTACAAAATCAAGCTGCAGGTCTAAAGAATGCTGGGGGGCAAAACCACCCCACCAAAAACCAAGTGTCAAGGGATAAGGAGCAAGATCCAATTTTAGTAGCAGGAGCATGAAAAGGCAGCACAGTGGAATAGAAAGAATATGAACTTTACAATCATGTAGACGTTAGGTCATGTCCTAGTTCTACTCTTTACTTACTCGGATACCATGGCAGGTTATGTAACTTCTGTGATGCTGAATTTTTTTGTGTGCCATTATGGGCTGAATTGTGCACCCCACAATTTATATGTTGAAGTCCTAACCTCCAGTACCTCGGAATGTGACTTTTCCTGAAGACAGAGTCTCTGAAGAGGGAATTAAATGAAAATGAGAATAGAGTAGGCCCTCGTCCAACAGGACTGGTATCCTTATAAAAAGAGGAGTTTAGGACATGGAAAGACACAAAAGGAAGATAATGTGAACAGAGCAGAAAAAGAAAGGAATCTACAAGCCCAGGAGAGGGGCCTTAGAGGAAACCAACCCTGCTGACACCTTGATATCAGACTTTACTCCCGAAAACTGTAAGAAAATACATTTCTGTTGTCTAAAGCACCCAGACTTTGTTGGAAGTCTTGGCAAACATGTGCCAGAGTGTAAAAACATTAATACTCACCCAACATATTTACCTTCTTATGAAAGCATTTTAATAAGTTGTAAAATGTTATACTACAGCTATTTTTAGTTACATGTTGTTTTTTTTTCTTTTAGACTGATTACTCCTCAAAGATGGCAATGGTATTTATCACTTTATTCCCAATGTTTCATACAAATCTTGGGTACCTATAGATTTTCTGAAATAGTCTGTGGAAGGAAGGAATGAAGAAAGGAAGGAAGGAAAGAAGGAAGGAAGGAAAGAAGGAAGGAAGGAAGGAAAGAAGGAAATAAGTCTGGTCCAGAGGAACCCAGAGAGAATAAGTAATGAAGGTTATAACCCAGGTAATGAGTCTATGCACAAAGCTTAATATATAAGTAAGAATGATCATGGACCCTGAGCCAATTTTTTGTTTGTTTGTTTCAGAGCAGTGTCACTGGCCCTCATATGTGGGACCCGAACCAGGGCCGCTGGCATCCCAAGCCAGCTCTTAACCACTGCGCCACTTGGCTGGCCCAAAGCCAATTTTTACTAAAGCAAGTCAACTCAGGGCAGGACTCAGTATCGACGTAGGAGACAGCTTACCTTTCTATCATAGAGGGGTACAGTTTTAAGGATCCAGGCAAGGACTAAAACTACAAACAATACTTACTTTACCATCTAATGACATGGTGAAATACTCAAGGACCTCATCATGGGGTTTCACTGTGTTTCAAATGATGACAGTGCATGTAAGACCTTAGATGATGGGTTTCAATGTAAAGGGAGCAGCTTCACAGAGGACACCTGAGTTATAAAGAATGACTCGATGCAACCAACATTTACTGAACACTTATAAAGGCACTCTGCTCAGTTATGAGGGAATAGAAAGGTGACAAAGACCGAGTTCCTTGTCCCAAGAGCTTGTACAACTCAGCAATTTGGAAATGATTCCTATTTTCTCATCCAAATAAGCCAAATATCAGCAAATACACATGTGTTTGTATCGTTACATAAAAATAAATAGCAGCACAGCCAGGCTGGAAAATAACAATTACGTCCTAAATAATCCCCCTGAAGCCTAAAATAATGTATTTGCATATTCAGAAAGGAAATTGAAGTTAAAAACGTACACATGTGCTTAGGAAATACCTATAGAATGGAACAGAATGAATTCTTGGTACAATCAACAGCAAATACGAGTGGGTCATCTACTAGAGGTTGTTCAAGGCTATACCTCATAGTTAAATAGAAATAAAAGCAAGAGAAAACCCTGTCCTGAACTGTCAAGGTGTATGAGGTCAGTTCATAACCTAAGGATCTGTGATTGTCTCTTACTGAAATGATTCAATATGTAAATATGGAATTGCAAACCTTCTCAAGAGAGCCTCAAGATATTTGAAGATATGCTTTTTGGCATATTTGAAGTGCCCACAAGGGAATGGAATGTCTTCCAGATGATCTGAAATAGTGTGGGCATGGGATTTTGAGTTAGTGGTTCTAAAGAGGCCCTATAATCGGAATGAGGAAGGCATAGAGTGATCCATGTGGGATGATGCGAGAAAGTGAGAGTAACAGTAAGGACCTAGATATTGAATCCCAGCTGAGGCTTGAGCTGCAATCACAGCTCCTGTAGTAGAGATGAGAATAACAATAATAGCTACCATGTTTTTAACTGCCTAGCACATACCAGGTCCAATGCAATATAATTTACATAAGCCATCCACAATACCCACATATGCATCCCAGAAATTCATGTTATTATGCACATTTTATATTGTCAAACTAAATCTCAGAGTAAATGCCAAAACATCACAGGGCTAAAAAGTGAAAACAGAATTCTTAACCAAGGTCGGTGTGACTCTTGATCTGCTCCAGTCCTTGGATTGCAGAAACCAAAACAAAACAACAGAGAGAAGCAGGCCTTCTCAGGCTCAGTGTCATAGCCCGTCATCACGTCACCATTAGTTTCGATATGATGAGTCTTGACAGTGATGTGCTGATAACTGTTTCGAAATGGTCTGATTTGTAGCACTGGCTAATTTCTGTGGTGTAGATAACCCTTCCACAGTTAATTTCAGGCTACTCATGGGAAGTTGCTGCTGACTACGCAATTGGGAAGAGATGCCCACAACTGATTTTCCTGAGTTGTACAGGACGATTTCAGCAGACTGCTAAAAGCACAGTCGGAGCAGCATGACAGATTGAAAAATGGTCTCCATTTTAATAGGAATTAGAGTGGACCCAGGATTATCCCTAAAATTATAAGCACACTTATGGGTTCGCCATCAAATTCATTTCCCCTATTAGGAGACTGTGCCATACATGGAAGTGTCATGATTATGCATATTAGAATAAAAACCAAAAGGCCATTGACTGAATTTCATGCTGGAAATCAGCAAAATCTGGCATTCTTATGAAGCCGTTTGGTGAAAACCACATGTTTTCACATGCTGCTCAGTAAGTTAACTACATCTGAATCAGTTGAGATTTTATTAAACTATAGATTCCTGTCCCATCCATAAGAAAAGGTACATGGGGACGGCCAACTCCCTCAGTGGGTGAAAGCACAGGCTCATAACACCAAGGTTGCCGGTTCAATCCCCGCATGGGCCAGTGAGCTATGCCCTCCTAGATTGAAAACAACAACTTGACTTGGAGCTGATGGGTCCTGGAAAAAACACACTGTTCCCCTATAAAGTTGTTTTTTTTGTTTTTTTTTTTAAAGGAAAATGGTCTGAAAATGGGAACACCAGACTGCCATAAAGCAACATTATTCATGTGCCCGGGAGCCAAGGTGAATGAGAAGTTTGACTGACCTGTTGTCTCATGTTCCAAAGCTATGCCAGTCAACTTTCGGTTAGTCACGTGAATGGAAACTGGACTCAATAACGTCCTCAACAGCCTAGTGAGGGGAAGGATGAGCCTGTTACAAGAGTTTTGGCTCCGCCCATAGAAAGCTTCCCTGTGAAGATATCTCAAGACCAGGCCTCCAGGATCCTTACCAGCCCAATGGGGGCTTCTGCATATCTAGGATGATGATGGGAAGGGACTCCCATACCTATACCAGGATGATCAAGGTTTGAACAAAGCCTAATTTAGTACCTTGAAGTGGGGCAGTGAGGAATCCAGTTACACACATGGTTATTTTAGAAACTGTTAATGTGTAAATAAATGTGGTCCATGAAAAACTGGATTTGAGGGCCGGCCGAGTGGCGCATTGGTTAAGCGCTGGTTTTGGGATGTCAGCGGCCCCGGTTCGGATCCCACATGAGGGCCAGTGACACTGCCCTCTACAGCTAACAACAGCTCCACCTGGAGCTGGGCTGTGCAAGCCCCGGTGATGGTGTGGGCTGCAGCCCCTGCTGCAGTGGGCGGCCATAGGCTACAGTGAGTGGCCCGCAGCCAGCGTGAGCGGCTGGCAGCCAAGCGTGAGCTGCCAATAGCTGCGGTGAGTGACATCCAGAGGCCAGCGACGGATCTGCCTCATCTGGGAAGAGCACAATGACGATACCAACATGGGCCAGTGAAGCAACGTCCTCCGCAACTAGACTGAAGAACAAAAAGAGAGCAACTTGTCTGTTCCCCTTCCCCGATTCCCCAATGCTGTTCCCCTCCGCCAATTCCCCAATAAAATCTTTTTAAAAAAAAAAACAAAAAACAAAAACTGGATTTGAGATGCTGGGTTAAGTCATCAGAACTGAATTCTTGGAGGACTTCTCAGAGCATTTATTATTCAGATAAGTTTGGAATTTCCGAAAACAGGATACAGTGTGTGGTGTTTCTGAAACATATTTCACCAGGCAATCTTTCTTTTGTGGTTTGGGATATGCTAGAATACAGGGATCTCAAGACATTTAATTTTTGTTATAATTACTTTAAGCGAAAGAATTAAGGGTCTAGGATCCCATGCTGTTGTAACCTTCCAGATGGGGAGAAAGATACTTCTTAATTCATGCACCTGTCTCCTACCAGACATGTAGCAGAGTTTAAATTTCTACATTTTATTAACTGTTTTATTTGTATTATAATGATCCACAACAGGATTGGCATTATTTTTTGGAAGGGCCACTTAGTAAATATTTTTTACATTTTATTTTTTATTTATTTATTTTTCTTTTTGAGGGCAGTGTCACTGGCCCTCATATATGGGACCCGAACCGGGGCCGCTGGCTTGCAAAACCAGCGCTTAACCACCACACCACTCAGCCGGCCCTCACTTAGTAAATATTTTACCTGTTGCAAGCTACATGTCTCTTATCTATTATCTATCTATCTATGTATCTACCTATCATCTATCTACATATTTATTTTATAGCCTTTTCAAAGTTAAAAAAAAAACACACTCGTAGCTCAGTGACCATATGAAGACAAGCTGCAAACCAAATCTGACCCACAGACCATAGTTTGCTGACCCCTGATCTATGGTGATCGTTTCAAATTGAAGGATTCAACATCAAACTGAAGGACGCAGCTTAGATGTCCTCAAAGAGACTTTCCACTCCTCCACACCCAAGCTCTGCTGATATCGGAGTGTTAAGTTCTCTAAGATCAGACCTATTGTTTCTATACCTGAGAGTACGAGGTGTGATCAAACAATAAAGTGAATGTTTAAATTAAAAAAAATGATTACAGTAAAAGACACATTGCCATTAATCCCCCTCAAAATACTCCCCCTCACTTCAAACATACTTATTCTATCATTCTTAACACTTTCTGAAGCAGTTCTGGAAGTCCTCTTTCGTGTCTTTAGTTGCGCTGTCGTGGCTGCTTCGATATCCTGAATCTATTCTAAACATTTACCTTTCATGGTCATTTTGATTTTGGGGAAGAGCCAGAAGTCACGTGGTGCCAGATCCCTTGAATAAGGTGAATGTGGACAGATCATAGTATTTTTATTGGACAGAAATTGTCATATACAAGAAGCGATGTGTGACACGGAGTGTTATCATGATGGAGGATTAAAGTAAAGACACCCAATGAAAGAAGACTTCCAGAACTGCTTCAGAAAGTGTAAAGGATGATGGGATAAGTGTGTTGGTGGGGAGGTACTTTCAGGGGGGGTTAATGGCACTGTGTCTTTTACTGTAATAACTTTTTTTATTAAAACATTCACTGTATGTTTTGACCTCACCTCGTATGTGGCCCCTTGTGACAGACAGCCAGCTTCCAAAATACCACAAATAATCCTCCTTCTCCTGATATTCCCAGCTTTGTGTAGCTCCCTCCCTCACTGTCCCAACAGTGTTACAAGGGATCAGTAGAATGCAGTAAAGTTAAGTGGTAGCCGACTCAAGATTACAAAATACATTGTGCTGCCTGCCTTGCTTTTACTTTTCCTTCTCAGATCACCTGCTCTGAGGCAGCCAACTGTCATATCGTGAGGACACTCCAGTGGCCCTATGGAAAAGCACAGTAAGGAAGAAACTAATGTCTCCTGCCAGTAACCAGCAAAGAAGCTGGTTACTGAAGCCTTCGGCCAACAGCGACATGATTGAGCCATCTTGGAAGTGAAGCCTCTAGACTCAGTCAAGCCTGTGGAAGGTTCTGTACCCCAGACAACTGCTCATTGCAAGCTTATGAGAGACCCTGTGCCAGCAGCGCGAGCTACACAATGTCCAAATTCCGCACCCACACAAACTGGGAGGTAATAAATATTTGTTGTATTGAAGTTGCTAAAGTTTTGGATAATTGTTTGTACAGCAATAAATAATATACTCCCTTAGCTAACCATTATGACACAGCCAACTTGTTAAACATATTTTATCAGGGGCCGGCCAAGTGGCGCATTAGTTAAGAGCTGGTTTTGGGATGCCAGCAGCCCCGGTTCGGATCCCACATATGAGGGCCAGTGACACTGCCCTCTACAGCTAAGATGGTGAACAACAGCTCCACCTGGAGCTGGGCTGTGAGAGCCGCGGCGATGGTGTACGCTGCAGCCCCTGCTGCAGTGGGCTGCCATAGGCTACAGTGAGTGGCCGGCAGCCAGCGTGAGCTGCCAAGAGCCGCGGTGAGCGACCATCCAGAGGCCGGAGATGGATCTGCCTCATCTGGGAAGAGCACAATGACGATACTAACATGAGCCAGTGAAGCAACGTCCTCCGCAACTAGACTGAAGAACAAAAAGACAGCAACTTGTCTGTTCCCCTCCCCCAATTCCCCAATTTAAATATATATATATATATATATATATATATATATATATATATTATCAGTTTGCCATATGGAGGTACATCTTGACAAGTCTATCTTATTTCACTCTCTAAAAAAAACCAGCCAAATAATAGATGGATTACACAAATTTAAACTCGCCCATCACCAGTTTCTATCTAAATGGTTAGAGGCAGATCAGGTAAGGGGTGGGCTGATTAATGCTCAGGAGAAAGTTGAGAGTGGAGTGAGTCTTAGAGATGCAGCTCAGAGATGGGTGAAAAACAAGGTTAGGGTAAGTCTACATACATCCTTTCATAATTTTTAAATGACCTTTATTTCTGGCCAGGCACATCTTGAGTCATCCTGCTGCTGCTGCTGCTTCTTCTTCTTCTTCTTCTTCTTCTTCTTCTTTTTAATTTTATTGTGGCACAGCCATAGTCATTGGTTACACATTGCTTCCATGCTACAATGCCATAGTTGACTCTTTTAAGGAAGGAACAGCTCACAGGGGCCCATGCGGGGATCGACCCGGCAACACCATGCTCTAACCAACTGAGCTAACTGGTCACCCCAGACCTGCTTCATTTTTTGAATAACCAAATTATTTTCCAAGTTGTACACATATAGACCAACAAGACTTAATACATCAGTTACAATTAGCTGGATAATTCACTCCATATCCCTATCAATGCTTCCCTTTCTATCCACAATTATTATTGGGTTGTCGGAAAAGTCATGATGCATTTTTGCAATGAAAACCATAGAAAGAAATACATCATGACTTTTCTGACAACCCAATAATTTATACATTCACAAATACTAATCATTTGAATATGTTACTTGAGGGAAAGTGTTCTTTGCTCTCAATCTTTGAATCCTTCCCAGTGTTGCACACAGAACCAGGTTCATAGTCTGAAGCTGAGCAGAACTAAGCTGAGTACAAATAATATAGGACTATGAATTAAAATGTATCGCTTTCCCTCTCATTTAGTAGCTTAGAAATATCATTTTGATTCTTTGAGTCTCAATGACCTCATTGGAAAATGGGGATAATAATAATTTTTAACAGGGTTATTCTGAGGTTCAAATGGAATGATAAATGTGAAAGAGCTTTGGCAACGTGAAATCTATGGAAATGTTAGGTGTTGTTAAAACAAAGCTCCATAAATATGCACTGAGTTAATCTACTCAAATGCTTTAAGGGCTCAGATATTTCTAAAAATATGAGTCAAGTTCCTTTAAATGTATCCGTTAACAACTGTGTTTCCTTATTAAAGGCAAAAGTCTGGTCTGCATTTTAAACAGGAAATAAAACATATGGAAATTCTGATTTAATCAATCTCTATAGGCATAAATATACAAGGAGGAAATTCCAATATTTTATCATTTTAGAGTCTTTAGTTTCGTTGGTTTTATTCTCCATAAGAACTAATACACACCCCCACCTGTGATTAAAATGCATGACTTAAATTTAAAAATCTATTTCAGTCTCTTCAAGAATATGTTGTTAAACATGTTATCTCCCTCAATCATATGGTGAGATGCCTAAGATGTTCTTGCATTTTCTTTCTTTACTATTCAGTTCTCTTCTCTTGCTCCAAATTCCACTTTGTTTCAATTTCTCAAATGATGAAATCAGGGCACACTGCTTGGTAATGGATTTGCTATTTATTATTTTCTGGCACAGTAGTAGCTTAACTAAATCATTCACAGTCCATCAGTCTAAAAGAAATCCCGCTCCAGCACTGCCATAGGCTGTCAGGACATTATTAATTTAGAAAATATACAGATTCTTATATATGACCTCAAGTGCTTCAAATCCAATGAGAGCAAGAAAGAACTTTTTGATACTGAGAAGAAAATTCGATCTTGCAAAAAAAAAAAAAAAAATTGCCAGAAGCTCCATTCTCAGACCAGACAGACTAGCAATTCACACAACCGAACAGATTTTGGCATCGATGCACATCAAAAAGAAACTTTGTGTTTTCAAATAGAGTTCAAAATATTACGTTATCTGATTAAATGTAATAAACATTTCTTGTGTTCATTTAATGTGCCAGTTATTGTTCTATGTGCTATGAGGGTGTACAGATAATCTGTGCCCTCTAGGGCCTTATATATGTTAGAAGACATAAATATTTTGCATTATATGAAACATAATGAAATAAATGTTAAATCCAGGTATATGTTTTCACTCTGGAAGCAGAAAGACAAATGATTAATTCTGAATAGGGAAACCAAGACACTGAATCTGGGCCTAAGGGAAGAAGATTCTAGTAGGCAGAAATCAAATGGGGTATGTGGCAATCTAGGCAGAAGGAATAAAAGAAATGCTGAGGCATAAAGGTGTTGGAGGTCGATAGACAGTAAGTACTTGATGAAGGCTTGAGTTCAATATTAAAGGAAGGGTGAATTTGGATTTGAAACTGAAAAAGTAGTTTCAGGTCCAACTGAAAATGTCATGCTAAGGAGTTTGGAGTTTATTGTGAAGGAAATTGGGAGTCATTGACAAATTTTGAGAAACAGAATGTGAGATGTCACCTTTGCTTCACAAAGACAATTCTGAAAACAGTATGAAGACGAGTGTGAGGAGACAAGAGACTGAAGACAGGGATGCCAATTCATCCAGAAGAGTAATGTGTCTGAGCAAAGGTAGTGGTGATTTAAATAGAAAGAAACGGGACAACTGGGACTAACAAGGAAGGCTTTTCAAAGACAGGATCAACAGGATTCAACTGGATAAATGATGGGTGGAGGAATATGGATATATAATAATCTAGAATGATGCCGAAATTTCTACCATTAGTGACTAGGAGGTGTGATAAGCTGGTGATCAGGAAGCTAAACCATCAAGCTACAGCAATGGTGTTAGCAGAGATATTTCTATAAACAAGAATCTACTCATGGATTTAAATAAATAAACAAACAAACAAACAGGAGGCTGGAACTGATTACTCTTCCTTATGGAAAATAAATAGAAAAAGACACATCCCAAAATGATGTGCAAGTAAAAGATGGTGACTTTTAGTGAAGGACATTAGTCCACCTCCATGTGGAGAAATAAGGAGGTGTGTTCAGCCCTCAGAATGTTAAGTCATGGTTTCAGCCTACGTGAGCTGGGCTCACAGCTGGAATGGTGGCAGACTTCTGAAATGTGTTCATTGAGACCCAAAAGGATAGAATATAGAATATAGAGGAATGGTGAGTCAAAAGTCAAGAAAGCTTGTAGAGACATGGAGGCAGTCCAAATGGAATGGCTTTCCAGGTATTCAGCCAGGCTGAATAAGGTTCATGGTGATTAAATTAGAACAGTGACAGCATTGTGGTAAGGTTGGTGTTGGAAGCTTTATACTATATCAATCGCTGAGCTAAAATCGTTTGGTCTTAATTAAATATAGTAATATCACTCTACAGCAAGAGTATGTCTCTTGGGCCGGCCAAGTGGCGCGGTGGATAAGCATTGGCTTGGGAAGCCAGCGGCCCGGTTCGGGTCCCACATATGAGGGTCAGTGACAATGCCATCAAAAAAAAAAAAAAAGAGTATGTCTCTTGTGTTTCAGATAGCCTCAAGAATGCAGTGGGCTGGGGCTGAGGAGATTGTCCAATAAAGTGATATTCTATGAAACCGATTAAATTGACAAATACTTTATAACACTGGTATGACATAGGAAACAATGCCTACACCTATCTGATCAATAAATATTTACTATGTACCTATACGAGGTCTGACAATTAAGTTCATGAACTTGTTGCAACAATGTTGCTAAGCATTTTTTATGTCAGAGGGATTATTCATTATGAATTTGTACCAACTGGACAAACAGTGAATCAAGTTTACTATTTGGAAGTGTTGTAAAGGCTGGTGAAAAAGTTAAGACAACCTGAACTTTTCACCAACAATTCATGGCTCTTGCATCATGACAATGCATCAGCTCACATAGCACTGTCTGTGAGGGAGTTTTTAGCCAGGAAATAAATAACTGTATTGGAACACCCTCACTACTCACCTGATCTGGCCCCCAATGACTTCTTTCTTTACCTAAAGATACAGGAAATATTGAAAGGAAGACATTTTGATGACATTCAGGACGTCAAGGGTAATACAACAACAGCTCTGATGGCCATTCCAGAAAAAGAGTTCCAAAATAGCTTTGAAGGATGGACTAGGTGCGGGCATCAGTACATAGCTTCCCAAGGGGAGTACTTCAAAGGTGACCATAGTGATATTCAGCAATGAGGTATGTAGCACTTTTCTGTTGTAGGATGAGTTCACGAACTTAATTGTCCCACCTCATATGTCTCAGATACTATGTTTGGTACTGGTGGTATAAAAATAAGCGAGTTCCTGCTCTCAAGCAGATTACTACCTGCCTAATAAAGATATGTTAATCTAGAAGCTTGGAGGTGAAAGCAGTTTAAAAATTAAGTTTACTGTTTATTTCTAAAGGTTGAATGAACAGAATAACAATATGGCAAAAGCTGCAGATAGCTTTGATTGGACATGTATTATGTGCCACATACAGAGCTGGGTAGTACATTTAATCTTCACAATAATTATATGAGATGGAGATTGTTACTCCAAAATTTTAGATAAGGAGATAGAATGTGAATTGAGGATAATTTCTCAGTGTCACAAAATGTAATTATTGTAGATAGAAATTGAACACATATCTTATTCCAAAGCTCATTTTCTGCTTTGAATCCAGGTTACCACTCAGGAAACTTATACATAAAACTGAGGAAGGGAAGTTAGGGAGTCAGAGATACCAGTCTGAGAAAATCTCTGGGAAGAGGTAGCCTGTGAATGTGGTGAAAGCAAGACATTTGAATTGGCAGAAGCCTTTCCGGGTAGACAAATGTGAGAGGGTAAAAAAAAAAAAAGTAAAACAAGGGAAAGGAGGACAGGAAACATCAGCAAAAGCCCTGAATTCGGAATGAGCACACACA
Organism: Aselliscus stoliczkanus; assembly: GCA_033961575.1. NCBI lineage: Eukaryota > Metazoa > Chordata > Mammalia > Chiroptera > Hipposideridae > Aselliscus > Aselliscus stoliczkanus. The sequence continues at coordinate 26,597,227 of CM066737.1, forward strand.
CGATCAAGTGTGCCAAAGACACTGAGCTGTCTGGAATCCACTGCCATGTTGAAAGACACATAGGGCTTCTAGTTTCCAGAACAGTGGCCCAACTTTAGTCAGTGAACCTCTGGGAACCTTAGCTGGAATGCGTTATCATCCTGTGGGTGATTTGTTTCTTCCACTTCCACCTCTGTCCAAGTTTTTAATTAGCTGAATGCTCCTAGAACCTGTGAAAGTGTAAAGAGGCTGCAGCTTAATACATGTGAAAGCAACTTCCAACTGTGAAGAGCTTACCCAACGGGCCACTAGTTTTCAGGTTGTTGTTCAGGACAGTGCAATTCTAGTTTGGAAGTCATGTTGGAATGTTGCCACTGCAGAGGTGTGCAGTCAGCCACCAACTGTGGCATCTCACGTCAGGAGGCTACCTGAAATGCAATGCCCACTGGGAGAAGCACCGTCCTCGGACTGAGCTTCATTCAGGACCAGATGATTGGAAAAAACTTGCTGAAAGCCACTAGCTCCCACCAATATGTTCGCTTTAAGCTTTATGCCTTATGGTAAGAAACAAAGAAAATGACAGTCATTTATTCATCCATTCCTTTATCAACAATTTTAAACAACCCTCCATTTTTAAAAACTGTCTAATGACTGAGGGCAGGATACAAAGATTAATAATATGGAGTATATGCTCATCATAATTTATAGTTTAGGAAGATCGTCTATCTCATTATAACAGTAGAATGCCTTGCTTCTCAAATGAGGGCCTGGGAACATATTCTCAGGGTTCAGAGATTAACCTACCAGATCGTGCACATGCATATGCATGACTCTTCAGAAACTTAAATAATACAAGCCTATTTTGGATCATTTGGAGCCCTACCTTCTCATAACGTATTACGATACGTTATAATATTGTAACTTGAAATTGCAGAGCCCAGATTTGTGCTTTTGCTTTAAAGGAGGTCAGTGCCAGGTTTGTGTTTGTGTTTTTAAGTAGGTTGGTGCCAATTAGTACCCTTTTGGTTATCTAGTACAAAAGAAAGGAAGTTTTATGATACCGATAATGAATGAGATCAGGCTCTGCAAAGGTCAAATCATGGCTTTGTGTGCTATACAAACAAAAGGTGTGAAAAGCGATGAGTCAGGGGAGAATTGAGCCATTGCAAAGCTCAAAAAATTTGACAAGGTACTTTCTAAAACTATATTTTAATCTCTGAGATGTACTTCAATTTCAGTAAAACAATATCATTCCATTATTCAAATTATATATGTATGTGCTTAAATTGTAATTTTTGGAAATAGCATATACACAATTTTAGGTTGGAAAATATTTAAGTAACATGATAAAAATCATTTGAGTTACATGATAATTTTCCTTTAAAAATGGTCCATATATTACCTAAGAATTGAGTCATTGTTATGCCATATTCCATTATCCATCCTGCCTGCCTCCACCCCCAACCACTTTGAATCATGGGATGGTGACCTCCTTATGGCCTCTTACTAGTCCTTATCTTAACTGAGACTTCTTAGGTATTTGGTACTGTTGCATTTTCTTCTTGTTAAAACTCCTTTTTCTTCTGACTGCTGAAAAATCACTCTTGTCTTTTTCTCTGCCTCTCTGGCCATTCTTTATCAGTCTCTTTCTGGAGTTATTATAACTGTCAATCAAACAGATACTGACACTTCTAAGAGTTTTCTCCTGGCTTCTTTTGATTTTTATCACTTCTTGCATTTGACATGGGTCAACTTGTCTGCTCCTAATGTTTCAATTACTATCTTTATCATAATGACAAACTCTAAATTAAGTAGCCAAATCTCTCTTAAATTACACACCTATATCTCCAAGTGTCTACTGGGAATCTTGAGCCAGATGGTCCATAGCCTTGTTAAACTCAAGATGTATAAAACTGAACTCATCAGCTACACACACACACACACTTGCAACCACCCCTCAATTCCACATCTTACTCTCGGTTCCCCCATTTTGTGAATGGAAGGCTTTCTGCATTCCTTCTCTATTCCTACCATGTGTCGAAGTCAGAAATCTTCAACTGTCTTGAAGGAACTACACTTAGTAGGATGCAAGCAGACAGCAACTTCATTCTTTCTTTCCATGTTCTCCTTCAAACTCACTCTCATCACTTCTTTAGCACCCATGAAGAAGAGTTGGGCACCTACGATTGGGTTTTCAGACACTTTCAATTTCTAGAGAGGAAGGGATTTCTTTTTGGTTTTGTTTATTCTGTAGGTGCTATTTCCCAGATGAATTTTCTGTCATTACTTTGCTGTCTAGTGGTCTCCTCATCTGGGATCACCAAGTTCTCCAATAGTTCTTCTGGGCAGAGTTCCTAACCAAGGGGAGTTAGTCTGTTCCCCTTTCTGTGGGCTTCCCATATGGCACACAGGAAATGACATTCCATCTTTTTCAGCGACAAACTATAGAAGGACATCATTCACTGTGCAGCCCTGTGTCTACATTCTGCAGAGATGCAGATGAATTGAAGCCATAGCTTTTTTACTTCAACTTTTCAGATATGAGTCAGACAGCGGTCTCTGTATCCCTTAAAACTCCAGGGAAGGGCCGGCCGAGTGGCGCGGTGGTTAAGCGCTGGCCTTGGAAGCCAGCGGCCCCGGTTCGGGTCCCACATATGAGGGGCAGTGACACTGTCCTCAAAAAAACAAAAAACAAAAAACAAAAAAACTCCACAGAATGCATGTTAAACTCCTGTTGAAGCACCCAGAACTTGATTTGAGGTAGGTGGGAGTTTGCTCCTTTCCTTACCCATAGGAAACAAAACACATCCCCAACTCTGTCCTGATAAATCTGAATCCCTGGCTTCTTCGACCTCGCATGAACTCTTAGCCTTTTCTTGAGAACATGGCTGGCAGGCAATAGCTGGCAGAGTCAGTTTGTGGCCACTCCTTTGCAAAGGCAGTAAAAATGAACTAGTATCCATCTTTAAAATATAGCTTTTATTTTTATTTGACAGCTTTTTCTTTGTTCTCAAATTCTGATGACTATTCTGAAATTCATTGACGTTAGGATAGTTCAAATATAACTTCTTATAATGCAATCTTGGCATTCCCTTTCCCTTATCCCTAAAAGTAATATTTTATATCTCTTATGCCAAACCAGTCCTCTTTCCCTTCATTCTAACTATTTATTTCTCTCTCACTCCCTCTCTCCCTCTCGTACTATTTCCATATCCTCCTAACTTGCTCATTTGTCTCCAATGTTACCTTCTTTCCTCTACCTCCTTATTGCAAACCACTGTTCACATATCAATGGAATATTGTTTCTAAAATGTCAATTTGATCATAACAAATAACTCACAGTTTCTTACATGCTACACACAAAAGTCCTTAAAATAGTATATGTAGATTAGTGCCCAAGATGGAGGATTAGGTAAATACTAAGCCTACTGCCTCCCAGGATCACATCAAAATTACAAATAAATTATACAACAATCAAACTCAAGAATCATTTGCAGACTGAACAAAACCCCTATAGAAGAGGACACATCAAAACTGGTAGGAGGGGCAGAGACCCAAATGGGATGACCACAAACCCACAGACAGGCCGGCCGAGTGGTGAATTGGTTAAGATTTGGCTTGGGATGCCAGCTCTGAGCAGCAGGACCCCGGTTCAGATCCCACATGAGGGCCAGTGACGCTGTGCCCTCTACAGCTAAGATGGTGAACAACAGCTCCACCAGGAGCTGGGCTGCGTGAGCCGCCATGAGCAGCCATCCAATGGCCGGCAACCGATCTGCCCCACCTGGGAAGAGCGCAATGATCACAATACCAACATGGGCCAGTGAAGCGACGTCTGCCACAACTAGACTGAAGAACAAAAGGACAGCAACTTGTCTGTTTCCCTTCCCTGGTTCCCCAACGCTGTTCCCCTCCCCCAATTCCCTAATAAAATCTTTAAAAAAAAAAAAGTCACAATGAGATATGATCTCACTTTTGTCAGAATGGCTCAGATCGTTAAATCAACAAACAAGTGCTGGTGAGGATTTGGAGAAAAGGGAATCCTCATGCACTGTTGGTGGGATTGCAGATTGGTACAGCCATTATGGAAAAACAGTATGGAGGTTCCTCAGAAAATTGAAAATAGGAACTACCTTATAACCCACCAATTCCTCTCCTGGGTATTTATCCAAACAACTCCAAAACACGAATTTGAAAAGATATATGCACCCCTATGTTTACTGCAGCGCTATTTACAACAGCCAAGATATGAAAACAACTGAAATGCCCATCAATAGATGATTGGATGAAGAAATTATGGTATATATATACAATGGAATCTTACTCTGCCACAAAAGAGAAGTCTTACCATTTGAGACAACGGGGATGGACCTAGAGGGTATTATGTAAGTGAAATAAGTCAGATTCAGAAAGACAAATACCATATGATCTCACTTATATGTGGAATCTAAAGAACAGAATAAACAAACAGAACAGAAATAAACTCATAATACACAGAACATGCTGACGGTTGCCAGATGGGGGGAAGGTTGGGGGCTGGGTGAGAAAGGTGAAGGGATTAGGAAGTACAAATTAGTAGTCACAAACTAGCCATGCGGATGTGAAATATAGGATGGGGAATATAGTCAATGATGTAAAAGTATGTATAGTGTCAATGGGTACTAAATTTATCAAGGGGATCACTTAATAAATTATATATGTGCCTAACCCTACTGCACTGTACACCTGAAACTAATATAAAATATTTAATGTCAACTATAATTAATATATATATTTTATATATACTATATGCATATATATATACACACATATATGTGTGTGTGTGTATACATGTATATATGGGGGGCAAAAATGTATACACACTTTAAGAAAGGAAAAAAGTGTATTAAAATCATAATAATACTCAATATATACCGATAAAGATGAATACAAGTCATGTGTATACATTTTTTGGCACCTCCAGAGTGCATGTGTATGTGTGTGCGTGCACGTGTGTGTGTGTGTGTGTGTGTGTGTGTGTGTGTGTGTATATATATATAGAGAGAGAGAGAGAAAGAGAGAGAGAAAGAGAGAGAGACAGAGAGAGAGAGATACATATATAGAGAGATATATGGTTACAGGATGTGGAGTACAGCGTAGGGAATATAGTCAAAGGTATTGTAACAGCTATATACAATGTCAGAGGGGTAGTAGATTGGGGTGATTATCACTTTGCGAGGGGTATATCTAATCATTATGTTGCTTTCTTCACCTGAAACGGGTAATAAAAAATAATAATAAAATTAAAAGTAAAGGTAAAAAAATAGTATTATGAGTCATTTTGTGGTCTAACCTATGCTTACATTTTAAGCTGTCTCCCTTTGCCTAAAACCTAAGATGTTTCCACCCCAAAACCTGTTATGTAAACCATACTGAAGTACCTGAAATTCTGTTTGAAACTTCCTTGACTTTTATACAATGTCCTTGTCCTAGACTATCCCTCCCTCCCACACCATCCCATCCCATGTCCAATGTGTTTGAGAAAGTTCCATTCATCTTCTGCAACTCAACTCAACAATGACGTACTCTGTAAAGCCTTTCCTCATCTTTTCAGAGGCATGTAAATTCATCTGTCAATTTTAGAGGCCCCCAGTGTTATTAGAGAAGGACTGTCACGAACATAAATTGTCAATAACAGTCTTCTATCTCCCATCACACACCTGATTTAATCTCTGTCGATTCCCATTCTCTGTCTAACCATAACTCAAGATATCAAGTGTCATGGATGTTTGAGTTAGGAAATAGGGGGGAATGTTTATCTTATTTTGCTTAGCATAATATCCAGAAGTGATTTTTCAATATTTTCTCAAATTCACAGGGTAATATTGCTTTAGTTTCCTTCTTAAAACATTCTACTAGTATCCAGCTGGGCTTTCTGACCTGATTTGCACAGCTTCCTCACTCATTGCTCATCTCCCACATCTGTAACAGAATAGTTTGGATCCTTCATTTTTTCTCTAGGTTGTTACTAAAACCTCAACTCTAAATCTACACATATTTCTCTCTTAACCCATATTAATCACTAATTCCACTTGCTTTTACAATTATCATCAGCAAATTCAAATGTAGATATCGACATAAAGGGGAAGAGGCAGATATAGCACCCCTATGAACCAACTTCACTGTGACAGAAAGCAGATAGCTGAGGGTCTCCCTAGGTTCTGTTATAATTACCTGGATCAGACGTATCTAATGAGCTCTGCTGCTTATTTTCATGATTATACAACCAGAGTTATGTACGGCACAATGCAGACAAAGACAAATGGATAGTTTTTTAACACATCACTACTCACTACAGTTATATTGTAGCATTGCTGACAAATGTGAGAAAATCTTGGAACATGTCAGAAGCCTAAGAAAGATGTCAGCAGTTGTTGTTGAATAGTGGAAGCAGGTAAGGCATGGCACAGTTACTTTTTTATGCCAGCATTGTTTTGGGTAAGATTAAAAATGTCTCGGTATATTCTGTTAGGATTACTTGTAATTTGGCAGGAAGAGCATTACCATGTTAATGGAATCATTTTTCTTTATTTGATTTTTGAATCGATGATACATCCCTACATTTGTCTGCTCAGACTGCTAGAACAAAATACTATAGACTGGGTGGGCTTACATGACAGACATTTATTTCTCACAGTTTTCAATGCTGGGAAGTCCAAGACCAAGGTGTCAGCCAATTGAGCTCCTGGTAAGGACCCTCTTCCTGGCTTGCATATGTCTGCCTTCTTCTTGTGTCCTCACATGTCAGAGAGAAAGCAGCCTCTCTTTCTTCTTATAAAGCCACGAATCCTATCGTAAGGGCCCTATCCTCATGACCTCATCTAATCCTAATTACCTCCATCTTCAAATACCATCACAATGGGGCCTTCCACATATGAATTTTGGGTATACAATTCAGTCCATAGCAATACTCTTAGCTTAAAATTTTTAAAGTCTAAAAGACTATGCATTAAAATACTTCTCTATCTCCCAGTTATTTATAATGTCCCTTATATAAGCACTATTATTAGTTTCTTATATATTGTCCAAAGATATTTTATGCATATATAAGCGCATATAAATATATTTCCCATTTTTACACAAATGGTAACATACTATATACCCTATTTTTCACTTGCCTTGTTTCAGTTAACAGTGTTTCTTGGTGACTGCTTGTCATTAGAATGCAAAGAACTAGCTCATTTTTTACATACCATGATAGTATTTCATTATTGAGTTCACCACTATGTATTTATCTCACCCCATATTGATTGGCATTCTTATTGTTTCAAATGTGTTGCTGCTGGAAACAATGTTGCATTAAATAACCTCATGTAAATTTGATTTGCATATGTAGGAGTATATCTGTAGTATAAATTTCTTCAAGGAAAATTGATAGGTAAAATAATTGATAGGTAGGCTGACCAAGTAGCTCAGTTGGTAAGAGCCAGAGCTCTGAGCAACAGAGCTGCTGGTTCAATTCCCACATGGGCCGGTGAGCTGTGCCCGAGCTGAGCTGCTGCTAAGCTGCCAACAGGTGGCAGGATGGCTCAGCTGGTGAGAACACAGGCTCCTAATAACAAGGTTGCCTGTTCGACCCCCAGCCCCGCAACACAGCACCTTGAGCTGAGCTGCCCTGTCTGCCAATGGGCAGCCTGATGACTCCATGGTTACAGCATGCGCTCCTAGCAACAAGGTTTCTGGATCGACTCCCGAATGGGATGGTGGGCTGTGCCCACATGAAACTAAGATTAAATACAGCACCTTGAGCTGAGTAGCCCCAAGCTGCCGATGGGTGGCCAGACAGTGACTGGACTTGGAGCTGAGCTAGCTGCAGCCTCCACAACTACTATTGAAGGACAACAACTTGGCTGTTCCTTTTCCCCAATTCCCCAGTAAATCTTTAAAAAAAAAAAAAAAAGAATGGATAGGTAAAACTATATATAATTTTAATTGAAATTGTAAAAGTAACTTTCACGGGCCGGCGGAGTGGCGCATTGGTTAAGAGCCGGTTTGGGGATGCCAGTGGCCCTGGTTCGGATCCCACATGAGGGCCAGTGACACTGCCCTCTACAGCTAACAACAGCTCCACCTGGAGGTGGGCTGTGTGAGCCCCGGCGACGGTGTAGGCTGCAGCCCCTGCTGCAGTGGGATGCTATAGGCTACAGTGAGTGGCCGGCAGCCAGCGTGAGCTGCCAAGAGCCGCTGTGAGCGGCCGTCCAGAGGCTGGCGACCGATCTGCCTCATCTGGGAAGAGGGCAATGACGATACCAACATGGGCCAGTGAAGCAACGTCGTCCGCAACTAGACTGAAGAAAAGACAGCAACTTGTCTGTTCCCCTTCCCCGATTTCCCAATGCTGTTCCCTTCCCCCAATACCCCAAGAAAATCTTTAAAAAAAAAAAAATGTAACTTTCACAAGGGTTGTGCCTTGATAACAAAGTATGTTTTCAAAGTTTTGAATATTTGCCAATCTGGTGAGAGAAAAATAGACTTTTGATATTGTTTAAATGTAGTTTAATTCAGTCTAAATATGCACTTCCCATATTATAAATGAAGTCAGTATTTTTCATGTTTAAGATCTGTTTGTATTTCCTTTTCTGTTAACTGTCTATTCATATAATTTAGCCAGTCTAATGTATTGATGGTCTTTCCTTTATAAAATAATTGCTTATTTTAGTCTGCTGTTTTCCTTTTCGATTTGTTCATGGTGGATTTTGTGACCTATTTTTATTAGTAATATAAATATAAATAAAAATATCTATTATTTATTTCATGCATTATGAGTTTGTGTGAGCATTAGGAATGACTTTCCCAAAGTAATACTATAAAAATTTTCTCCTATTTTATTCTAGGGCTTTTTTTTAAATTAAAATTTATTGGGGTGACAATGGTTAGTAAAGTCACATAGGTTTCAACTGTACAATACATCATCTGTATATCACATTGAATAGATGACCAGATAAAGAAGATGTGGTATATACACACAACGGAATACTATTCTGCCATAAGAAAAGATGAAATAGTGCCATTTGCGACAACATGGATGGATCTTGAGATTATGCTAAGTGAAATAAGTCAGACAGAAAAAGTTGAGAACCATATGATTTCACTTATATGTGGGATATAAAACTGAAAGCAACAAAGGAACAAGACAAACAAATGAAGAAAAAAAACTCATAGACACAGACAACAGTTTAGTGGTTACCAGAGGGTAAGGGGGGAGGGGGCAGTAGAAGAGGGTAAAGGGGTCAAATATATGGTGATGGAAGGAGAATTGACTCTGGGTGGTGAACACACAATGTGATATATAGGATATTTTGTTTGTTTACTTCTATATTTCTTTCACCTTTTAAATTGAAAATTTAACAATGTAGTAGTGGGGCCGGCCGAGTGGCACAGTGGTTAAGCGCTGGTTTGGGAAGCCAGCAGCCCGGGTTTGGGTCCCACATATGAGGGCCAGTGACACTGCCCTCAGAAAAAAACACCAAAATAAAGAAACAATGTAGTAGTGAACCCCTAAGATGGCCCCAATGTTTCCCACCTCCTGGTATTTATATTCTTGTATAGTCTTCTCCCACGCTGTTCCAGGGTTGATCTGTGAGAGAAGTACAATCAGCAGAATTGATAAGAGAGTAGACTTAAACCAAGTGAATCAACTATATTAAATATGAATAGACAGGGCCAGCCGAGTGGCGTGGTGGTTAAGTGCTGGTTTGGGAAGCCAGCGGCCCCGGTTCGGGTCCCACATATGAGGGCGTGACACCGCCCTCAAAAAAAAAAAAATACATATATATATATATATACAAAACACCTCAAATCAACATCAGAGATTGTCAGACTGAATATAAAAGCAAAATCCCGAATGATACATCTGATAAGGGTTACTATCCAAAATTTATAAAACACACAACACCAAAAAAAACCTGACAATCCAATTTAAAAATGGGCAGACGACCTGAATAGACATTTCTTGGAAAAGGACATACAGATGGCCAGTAGACATATGAAAAGATGCTCAACATCACTAATCGTCAGAGAAATGCAAATTAAAAACCATAATGAGATGTCACCTCACTCCTGCCAAATAAATCAACAAACAACAAGTGTTGGCGAGGATGTGGAGAAAAGGGAATCCTTGTGCACTGCTAGTGGGATTGCAGATTGGTGTAGCCGCTATGGAAAACAGCATGGTGGTTTCTCAAAAAATTAAACATAAAATTACCTTTTGACCCAGCAATTCCACTCCTGGGTTTTTATCCAAAGAAATCTAAAACACTAATTTGAAAAAAACATATGCATCCCTATATTTACTGCAGCACTACACACAACAGTCAAGATATGGAAACAACCAAAACGCCCATCAAGCAATAATTGGATAAGGCCAGCTGAGTGGTGTGGTGGTTAAGAGCTGGCTTGGGACACGAGTGGCCCCGGTTTGGATTTGAGGGCCAGTGACATTGCCCTCTTAGAGAGAGAGAGAGAGAGAGAGAGAGAGAGAGAGAGAGAGAGAGAGAGAGAGAATTTGATAAAGAAACTGTGGTACATTTTACATTTATACAATGGGATATTACTTTGCCATAAAAAAGAGTGAAATCTTACCATTTGTTAAAACGTGGTTGGACCTAGGAGGTATTCTAAGTGAAATAAGTCAGATTGAGAAAGACAAATACCATATGATCTCACTTATATGTGGAATGTAAATAACAGAATAAACAAACAAACAAAACAGAAATAGACTCATAGATACAGAGAACAAACTGATGGTTGCTAGATGGGAGGGGGTTGGGGATGGGTGAGAAGGGGAAGGGATTAGAAAATACAAATTGGTAGTCACAAAATAGTCATGAGGATGTAAAATACAGCATAGGGAATATAGTCCTATAGAGATAGCCTTGGAGAAATGTCAGAAGAAGGGAGTTATCAGGGATGTTCTTTGATCTCACCCTTTATATTGTTCAGTCGTCCTCCTAATGGAACTCCTGAATCCACTGGCTATGGCCTTTCACATTGTATCTTGTGAATGCTGAGTAAAGGTGTCCTTGTAATCACTTCAGATTTTATCACTGATCCTCTTCTAGAAACCTGCTAGGATATTATTCATCCTACTATTAAATTTCCAGACCCCCTTACCATTTTTCCTCTCTAAATTTAGAACAGATGACTTTCTCATCTAATATTAACTTTCCTCATGATACTCTAGTACTCAAAGTTATACCCTGATTTTACATATAGTTTTGTTCCTTGGGAATTGTTTTATTGAATCTGTAATCATTTAGGTACATTTGTATCTCCCTTTCTGATATTTGTAACAGAGCCTCTATCGCTACGTTATTGCTACCCTTGGCATTGAGGTTGGTGAAAGATAGTGTCTCTCTTTGCAGAAGTAGCATGTGATTTAGAACTTGAAGGACGAAGAGCTAACTTCATATGTTGATTAGGGATTAAAAGAACATTTTCAGTGGAGGGAAAGGCATGTGCCAACAGACAGATGAAAAATCTCAGGGTGCTTATCTAGTACAGTGAATCTAGTATTTTCCTGGATCATGGAAGCGTAAGGACTAGCATAAGTGATAATGTTGCAAAGATAGCTTGAGACAGCAGTGTGCTGGTAAATTTGTAACAACTGGCATGAGGTGTTGGGCTGGGGACAGGAATTCCTGATTAGTAGCATTTGCCAGTTTCCATCATGGTCAATTTTAAACGACCAATGTTACATCACTGAATAAAGTTGGGAAGAGGTGTGAACAGTCAGCGCTTGAGAGTTGGTATGAGCCATTTCAAGCATGTTCCTAGTTGGTATCACTTCAAGAAGACCATATAGGGGGTGACCAGTTTGTTCAGTTGCTTAGATGGTGGTGCTAACACCAAGGTTACCGGTTCGATTCCTGCATGGGCCACTGTGAGCTGCACCTTCCTTAAGAGTCAACTATGCCATTGTAGCATGAAAGCAATGTGTAACCAATGACCATAGCTGTTTCCCAAAAAAATTTAAAAAAGACCTTACAATGACTAGTAATAATCTCAGCACCTAAAATAAGGCGTTCTTGTTTCCTAACACATCTAGCCTCACTCCAGTCCTCAGTGGGTGCTTTAGAATTTCTCCAAGATGTAGTAACTTTCAAAATTGTTTGTTAGGCTCAGCTCAATTTATTCAGATTAATGAATGCATGTATTCACTATGGAAAATGCCTGTCAAAACCCATCAGTTCCTTCCAAGCTTCCTTTTTAGATAAGGACTCCATCAAAGGCTGAGTCATTTATAAATAAAGAGAAAATTATTGGGGTCAGAATTTACGTAAACCCAAAGCACATGTTTTTTGTATATTTCAAAAACAGGATTTGGGAACCACTCCAATGAGAAAAAGCAATTAACTTGAGTCAAGAAAGAAGAGTTTCTAGAATTATTGAAAGTCAGTATTTAGAGTATTATTAGACTTTAATGACTTCCAATACTTGTTCTCCTCAGTAATTATGATCATTTCTGAATATAGTTTGACATAGGGGCATTTCATATAGAATTGTATTATTAAGAATGCTGATAAATTGACACTTAACTTTTTAAAGTAGGTACTGTGGTATCTCTTAAAATTTCCTAGGCTTTGGAAGATATCTCTCAGACAAAATTCACTCCAAGACAACTGAACTTATTGATGCTAAGATCTTGTCCACATAGGTAGAGGGTATGTGAAGGTGGTCTTATCAGTACAGCTTCCAAATCTCATTACACACCACTCATATTGTGCTTCCTGTAATTTTGGAGATTGTTTGGAACCAAGATTGTTTGGAACCAAAAGTGCTAGTATAGTCATTGAGGGTTTCCAAACACAATAGTGTTGTGGGTTGAATTGTGTGTTCCCCCTCAAAAAAAAAAAAAAAATGGTATGTTGAAGTCCTAACTCCTGGTACCTGTGAGTGTGGCCTTGTTTGTAAATAGACCCTTTGCAGATATAACCAAGTTAAGAAGTAGTCACTAGGGTGGGCCCTAATCCAGTATGACTGGTGTTCTTATAAAGAAAAGAGTCACAGGGGCAGCCAGTTAGCTCAGTGGGTTAGAGCACAGTGCTCACAACATCAAGGTTGCTGGTTCGAGTCCCCACATGGGCCACTGAGATGCAGCCTCCACAACTAGATTGAAGACAACTACTCAACTTGGAGCTGATGGGTCCTGGAAAAACACACTGTTCCCAAATTAAACAAAAAAAAAAAATGAGAATTATAGCAAAACAGACCCTGAGACCCACACAGGGAGAATGCCATGTGATGATGGAGACAGAAATTGGAGTTAGGTTGCTACAAGCCAAGGAACACCTGGGGCTACAAGAAAATGGAAGAAATAAAAAAAGGATCCTCTCCTAGAGGCTTCAAAGAGAGCATGGCACTGACAACACCTTGACTTTGGATTTCTAGCATCCCAAACTGGGACAGAATAAATCTCTGTGAAAGCCACCAAGTTTGCATGTGGTACTTGTTACAGCAGTCTAGAGAAACTAATACACAAGCAAAGTCTATTTATACCTTAATGGAGTTCAATTTTAGCACTCTGGTTAATACATTAACTGACTCTCCCTGACCATTCACAGAACTGCTTCTAGGGAAAGATGACTGTTAAGGCCTCACTTTTTTAGAGCTACTGATGGACTAGTATGATTTTTTTGTCTGAACTTACAAACTTACTGATCAGTGGGAACAAGGATAGCGACTACAGGATGAGGAATCTGACAGAGATATATACCCCAATATTTAAAGAATGAATAAACCATGGACTAGGATTTCCTGGCATTTTCATCCACCAGGAATATTAGTCAATCCTGGCTGGCTCGTTCTAACCCATTTACTGTCTAGTGAGAGCACCAGGAACTGGGATAATGCTATACCTTTCATAGTTTGTAAATTCGAATTATATTTCCCATCCCGTTGATTAGAAAGAATTTTGTATACAACATGGCAGCCAAAAATTAAATAGGATTCAAAAATGGTTACTTGACTTCTTCATAGAACATCTGGAACACAGTGTCTTTTTGTTTGTTTCCTAGAGTTAATTAGAACTATTGTGATGTTTTATGGGCCACAAGTTTCCAAACACAGTATTCACCTTTTCTAACAATTGCTTAAAAATGGATTCTCACTATTCAATTTGCTATCTCTCTTCTCTTTCTTGACCAGAACCCAAACTTTTCTTGACCTCATTTCTTTCTTTTTACTCCTTTCCTGTGCATGTCTATGTTCTCAAGTTATTTTTGTATGTCTCCTTCCACATATCAAGACAGAAAATACACCAAATGACTTAACCTCTGCTGTGACCCTCTCATCTTGACCTCCTCCACCCTAACAGGTGTGTCTGCACTCACCACCCTAATCATATCAATTGTGTTGGTTTTCTTCTTCTGAGAGAACTGACAATACTCAATAGAAATTTCTAAATAAGGTCCAGGGAATTGTATGAAACAGAGAAACTTGGGCATTTACCCTATGAACGTCCAGTTACAGGACAACACAATAGTCAGGCTACTTTCATATTATTATAAAAGCAATGAACATATAGTTGTTCCAGTTATTCAGGTGTAGTTGACAGTCAAGCATTTCTTAGAGGCAATTATTTTTTCACGTGAATTTTTTTTATCACTATTGAAACAAAGAAAAAATATTAATAAAAAGAAATCATAGGGTCGACCAAGTGGCATGGTGCTGAAGCGCTGGTTTAGGAAGCCAGTGGCCCCGGTTCAGGTCCCACATATGAGGGCCAGTCATACTCCCTCAAAAAACAAAAAAAAAAAAAAAAGAAAAAGAAATCATAGAATTTGACCTGAGGTTATACAATTTGCCATTTTCACATAAATAAAGAAATGTTGGATGCATTTTTAAAAAATTGTTTTGTATTTGGTAGGCATTGTTATATTTTGTACAGCCTACAGGGAGTCTCCCTTAATTTGAGGCAATTTTTTAAAATCAAATAAATGTTGCCCAATATAGCCAAAATACTACTGTGATTTAAGTTAGTTTTGAAAGTGGAAATCAAGAATTCATAACAGATTAACACATTTCCGAGAGGTGTCTGTCATTTAAATTACACATTACCTTTAATTACATGTACTTGTGTCTTTGTCCAGGCTGCTGTAACAAAATACCATACCTGGGTAGCTTACAAACAACAAACAGTCCTTGAGGCTGGAACTCCAGAACATAGCATGGTTGTTTCTGTGAAGGCCCTCTCCTGACTTGCAGCCTGCCTGTATTCTCACTGTGTCCTCATGTGGTGGAAAGTGCTAGGTATCTCTCTGGGTCGACTTTGATAAGAACTCTAATCCCGGGCCGGCAGAGTGGCGCATTGGTTAAGAGCTGGTTTTGGGATGCCAGTAGCCCCGGTTCGGATCCCACATATGAGGGCCAGTGACACTGCCCTCTACAGCTAACAACAGCTCCACCTGGAGCTGGGCTGTGCGAGCCCCGGTGATGGTGTAGGCTGCAGCCCCTGCTGCAGTGGGCTGCCATAAGCTGCAGTGAGTGGCCGGCAGCCAGCATGAGCAACTGGCAACCAGCATGAGCTGCCGGTGGCCACGGTGAGCGATATCCAGGGGCCGGAGACTGATCTGCCTCATCCGGGAAGAGCACAGTGATGATGCCAACATGACCCAGTGAGGCGACATCCTCCGCAGCTAGACTGAAGAATAAGAGACAGCAACTTGTCTGTTCCCCTTCCCTGATTCCCCAGCGCTGTTCCCCTCCCCCAATTCCCCAATAAAAAAATCTTAAAAAAAAAAAAAAGAAAAGAACTCTAATCCCATTCATGAGGGCTTTACCTCCATGATTTTAGTACTTGCCTAAGGCCCCACCTCTTAATACCATCTTATTTGGGGTTTCAGATTTCAACATATACATTTTGGGTGGACACAAACACTCAGACCATCGCAACATGACACCACTCTACTGCATTTGTCTTGAAAGACCATTCCTTTTCAAGCTACAGGTCTTCACTCATGTTGGGCTTTCATCTTGGAACACCTTTTCCCAACTGTAGAAATAATATTTCTCCCGAAAGATTTCTGCATGTCTGTATAGTCACCTTCAGTAAAAAAGGAAACATGCACACACACATATACACACCAATATTAACAGAGATCTTATCACTATGCTAGACAGGTTACTGATAAATAATGTCAAGGATTCCCACAAAAACTCTGGGAGCTATTATTTCCACACTTTACGTAAGAAACTGAGTCTCAGATATTTTAAGCACCTTACCCAAAGTTACACGGCGAATTCATGTGAGAATCAGCAGCCACTATGCCCAATTCTAATTCCAAAGCTTGTGTTTTTTCCATTCTTCACATTATCTCTAAACTACCATACTTACACTATGAAAAAAAAATCTCTGTAATGTTAAATGGATTCAAGCAAGTAGTTCTCGAGTGCCTACTCCTTATGCTAAGCAAAGGCAAGAAACCTGTGTTCACCACCATCCTCCACAAGACTGATAAGAAAGTTGTTTATATACCAGTCCTTGACTCCATAGCTAGATTGACCAACTGCCCCATTTTGAATGGAACTGTCCAGTTTAACTTTGAAAATCTCCCACCTCGGGAAACCACTCAGTCCTGGGCAACCTAAAAGGGTTGGTCACCATAACTGCCCCTGGAGAGTAGAAAAACCCTGGAATTTTTTTGATATTCATAATCTGACCAATTAAATATGGAAGTGGGGCCCAAACATCAATATTTTTAAGATTGTTGGAGTGAGGAAACAAGGCTTGAAAGAAGGGGTTCTTCCGGAACTGATGCCAGAAGCATCACTTGGACGCTTCTTAGAAATGCAAATACTAGGGTGACCTGTTAGCTCAGTTGGTTAAAGCATAGTGCTGATAACATCAAGGTTGCAGGTTTGATCCCCGCATGGGCCACTGTGAGCTGTGCCCTCCCTAAAAGAGTCAACTATGCCATTGTAATATGAAAGCAATGTGCAACTAATGACCATGGCAATTCCCCAATAAAATTAAAAAACAAAAAAAGAAAGAAATGCAAATACTCTGACCCGATTCTAGACCTTCTAAATCAGAGCCTCTGGGAGCGAGACCCTGAATCTGTGTTTTGACAAGGCCGCCAGGGGATTCTGATGTGCACTCAGGTTTGAGAATCATTACTCTAAAACAAAACAGAATGTCAAGAATACAACCTGTCCTCCCTCGACAGTGTCTCAAGTACAATCAATCTCCTGGGAGCTCTGCTGTGGTCAGCCTGAGGTCACATTGCTGCTTTCCTTTGTCCCCTTTGACATGCCAGATGAGTCCTCTTTTGCATGTATTACCCTCTGTCTTGAATATGAGTAATAATAACCATGTGAAATGCTTACACATTAGGAAAACTTTCACAGATTTCATTGCATCTCAGGATTTTTTTCCTGACTGAAATATCCATAAAGCAGAGGAGCGAAAGCACAGCCCTCCAGGGCTCCCGGGAGTGTCGCCTGAAGCAGCCCACTTCAAGAACAGAATGTGACTGAAGCTTTCTATTTTGCCCTGAAAATTCATGTGGAGTTTTCTTTTGACTTCTTAATATATTCATATTTGTTTTATTATAAAAAGTATTTCCTCCCAATTTTCAAGTACATTTGACTCGGCAAGAAGACATGTGCCCCCAGTTTATTATCCTATGGCATGTGGCTTCATGCCGGTGGAGTATTCATACGAGTACAGAGGGGGCTGAAAAAATGTATACACATTTTAGAAAAGGAAAACCATATTAAAATTGTAATACTCAATATATACCAATAACAAAAGATGAATACAAGTCACGTTGGACTTCTGCAATTACAAGAGGTGCTCAAAGTGGTTCCCATCAGCGTCCAGACACTTCTGATGATGGCGAACTACTGCTTGAGCAATGAGGACCGAAGTGTCCGCTTGTGTACAGATTTTTGGCACCCCCAGTATTTCTGTCTGCAGAGCACAAGATGTTACCCCATTTAATTCTCACAGTGACCCTGTAAATGTTAGACCTTACCATTAATAAAAAGGATACCAAGGCTCTACAAGGCAAAGTAGCGTGCCCAAGGTCATACAGTGGAGATAGGCCTGAATCAGGACTGCATGACTAAAAATGTAGTGTTACTCCTAGAGCGCATATTTATTTGACATTTTAAACTGTAAACTCCTGGAGTACAGGGTACTATTTGGTTGTCGGAAAAGTCACGACGTATTTTTTTCTGTTTTTTGTTGCAAAAATGAGTCATGACTTTTCCGACAACCCAATATTTCATGTTCTATACCTAATATAGTACTTCATACAATGCTATATATATATCACAGATGCCAAAACAATGTATACAAGTGGACACTGTGGTCAGCGTTGCTCAAGCAGTAGTTTGCCGTAATCAGAAGTGTCTGGACGCTGATAGTAACCACTTTGAGCACCTCTTGTCATTGCAGAAGCCAAATGTGACTTGTATTCATCTTTTGTTATTGGCATTGGAGTATTACAATTTTAATACAGTTTTCCTTTCTTAAAATGTGTATACATTTTTTGCATGGTGTGTGTGCGTATGTGTGAATAAAAGTGTGTTAGTAATTTAAGAGGTTGACTGTTGTTTTGTTTTGTTTTCCTTTTATTCCTACACACTGTAAATTTTGGAAGTATTTGATCTGAAAGGATTTTTTAAGCTCCACGGATATTGATTAAAATGCAAACTAAAGCCATGAAAAAGAATACATGTTTTGACAATATTAGAGTAAGGACCTATGAGAATTAGAATTCAATACCCCCTACCCCTACAGACTCCTTAGGAGAAACACGTGTACTAGTACTATGTTCAATACCAAAGGAAAGTAAATTACCATTGTAATGTGAGTGCGACTTTTATCCAAACCCCAACGCAGGGAATGTGGGCACCATGGTTTAGGTCCAAACTCAGATCCTATGTTCTTGCCAAACTCTAGCACAGCCAAGAGAAGGAGAATAAGATAGCAAGGGTAGCCTAAGAGGAAAGAAGACTCAAATCCACTCTACCATTTTAACATAACAAAGGATAATTTAGAAGAGAGTAAGTAAAACATGTGCATCACCTTTTTGGGGGATGGGCTCACTTTTTATTACTAGTTTCAGGTGTACAGAACAACATAGTGACTGGACATCTTCATACCTCACAAAGTGATAACCCCAATAAGCCTATTACCCATCTGACACTGTACATAGTTATTAGAATATTACTGACTATATTCCCTATGCTGTACTATATATCCCTGTGACTATTTTTTTATTATTAATTTCAAGTATACAAAACAGCATACTGATTTGACATTTACACACTTCACAAAGTGATCACCCCAACAAGTCTTCTACCCATCTGACACCGTACATAGCTGTTACAATAACACTAACTATATTTCCTATGCTGTACTTGCATCACCTTTTAACACAATACCCTGCTCACTGGTCGAGTCCAATTCTCTAACCCCTGAATCTAAGTAAAGATTCATATTCATTGAGGGAGGAATTTGGGAATGAGAGATGGGTAAGGAACTTTCTCAGTCACCTCCTCCCAACTCTCATTTGGGAAACTGGGAGTTAAAACTAAACATTTGTGGGCCAGCCAAGGGGTGCAGTGGTTAAGCGCTGGCTTGGGAGGCCAGCGGCCCCGGTTCAGGTCCCACATATGAGGGCCAGTGATACTGCCCTCAAAAAAAAAAAAAAAAAAAAAAAAAAATTTAAAAAAATTAACATTTGTTCTATATTAGGCAGGTAGCCTAGCAGAAAATTGCATTTCTCAAAATGCTTTTTCTGGAATGAAGGGTTCCATTATCAAAGAACTCTGAGAAACTCTGGGCTATATATATGGATTCTTTACTGAGTCCTATTCAGGGGTCTTAAAATACCATGGCATCAGAAATCTAAAACAGGATCACAATATGCAACACTCAAAACTTCTTTGGCCAACAAACATTTTCCCCATTGAAATGCCCATTCTACTGGATAAATTGTAGCGGTGCCAACAGAGAGGAAAGATCATGGGATTAAGCATTGAAAAACCTCATTGACTTAATGCTACAGCATTTACGAGCTATATAAATATGGTCTAATTATCTAATACATCCGAGTTTCTGTTTTCTCATGTGATGAAAGGATGATAATCCCAACCTTGCACATTCATGAGGGTCATATGAGTAGACAGATGTAAATTGTGCTTGCTTTATAGAAATAGCTCAGCAAGTGATATTTTCCCTCTCTCTGTTATTTTCATAAGCACTTGTTTTGGTAACTGTTTTTGGTTTTTTTGTTGTTTTTTTGAGGGCAGTGTCACTGGCCCTCACATGTGGTACCGAACCAGGGCCGCTGGCTTCCCAAGCCAGCGCTTAACCACCGCGCCACTCGGCCGGTCTGCTTTGGTAACTGTTTAAAAATACCAAGTCATTGATGTGTGATAAGACAATGGAGCGAGCTTACTCTTTGCATGATAGAATAATCAGTTGTGTGCAATACCGCAACCCTTTCTCCATTATTACCACTGGTTTGGGAGAGCTTTCAAAGGTTGAAATGCAGCAAAGTAGCACGTAACTAACTCAGTGAAATACTTGGCTTTTATTTTTACTCTGCCAATGCTTATGGGTATATTAGCAAGAGTCTCCTCAGATTTATGCAAAAGAATTTTTATTTTTTTTTGAGGGCAGTGTCACTGGGCCTCATATGTGGGACCAAACCGGGGCCTCTGGCTTCCCAGGACAGTGCTTAACCACCGTGCCACTCAGCCGGCCCTACAAAAGAAGTTTTGATCTGCTGAATTATAATCCTGGAGCCAGAGACCAACAATTTACTGTTTGCAAGTCAGTGTTTGTGGGAAGCCGACAGCCCCCCAGTGTCTGACAAGGCCACATTGCCCTGCTCAGCACTGGATATTAGGGGTGCTGCCTTATGGTTGGTCATGTAATATCTCCTGCCTCTATGAACCCATGTGCCTTTCCTCCTATAGGAAACAATATATTCACTGCATTTGTGGCAAGTTCCTGTGATACCCCAATGAGCTAACTACGCAGCCAAAGACAGGTAAGATCTCCTAAAAGAGGGGAGACAACCCAAGCCAGGCGGTAGTTCCATGGGGGACCCCTGAACTGAGATATTGGGGACTCAAGTCCCTTGGAAACTGAGGCATAGACCTCTGACAAACTCAGGCCAGAAAACTCAGGCCTGTGAGAAGCTGATGCACTTGCCTAAGGGCCCTACTGTGAATAGTCTCCTTGAAGATTAAAATCCAGGTAAGAGGCAGCTCAAAGACATCTGCTGACCATGGGTTTGTTAATTAGCCTTGTGTGAATTCCTTTGCCCAGTGCCTTGTTGCAGCAACAGATACTGAAGCTTTGACTGAGAAACAGATGCAGCCCTCTGTAGGATAAGAGAGGTGTGAGACCCTTTTGGTTGCTAGGTATTGTATTTACATAGGAATAGATTTTAGATGTTTTCATCCTAAACACAGCCACCCCTAGTCTTTTAGTGTAGCTCAAGTATACTGTGAGTTTTATGATTGTGTTTAACTGCTAGGATTTAAGATGATTTCTAGATAGTCAAGATAGCTATAGTAAACATTCTTTAGGCAATATGTAAAAATATGTCAATCCTTAACATAAGATAGTCATGATAAACATTCTTTAGGTGACAAACAGAAACCAAGTCTGGGTTTCATGGCAATTATCATAATAAAGACAAGGTAATCCTTTAACGGAAGAGTAAGTCACAGTACACCCTGGAGAGAGCAATTGCAGAGGAGAAAAGACTGTGAAAATCTTGGGAACTACAAACCACCAAACCCAAGTACATGAGTCCCTATAAAACTGACATGTTATTGCATTAAAGTGTGACACTCCTGAGAAACTTTCCGGCGTCTCCGCTCTCTTTCTTTCTTTCTTTCTTTCTTTTTTTTCCTCACCGACTCCGTCCCACCCGAGGGAACCTCCGGACTCCGCGGAGGCTGGACCCCCGCAAGTGTTACTTCAAAGCAAATCAGAGCCTGTCTAATTTAGGGATTGTATTAAGTAAGTATTGTAGTTTAAGTTAAGTGTTAGAAGCAAAGAAATCACATCGAATCTAAGTAGACTCACCAGTGTGGACTAGGTTTAGATTTGTAAGCAGTCACTTTCTCTCGCCAGCTTTCCTGTTCCCAAGATTCAGCAGTACTTTTCTTCATCAAACCATCAAAGGCCAACATTGGGCCCAAGAATCATGAAGCCTTTTGTTCCTCCATTCTGAAGGACTAATAAAAATATCTAAATTCCAAAGCAGAAGCTTAGGACTGGCCATATTTAGGGGTCACTTTAGGGTTGTAACGCCTGGGGATTTAGGAGGAAGATCTAAGTTGATGGCTATCACTCAAAATGTGGTCCTTGGACCAGTAGCCTCAGCAACACTTCTAGAGTTGTTAGAAATGTACATTTTGGGAAATTACTCCAGACCTACCACTTCAGAAAATCTGGAGTTGGGGAGGACAGGCAGAAATCTGTGTTTTAATAGGCCTTCTGATTCTAATGCATGCTAAAGTTAGAGAACCACTGATTTAAATATTGTAGGTGCGCACACACGGGCACAAGACATATTTAAAGATAAGGTTCTTGCAGTGACGTCAGCAAGATGGTAAAATAGGAGGTCCCTGTTCCCATTCCCCCATTAAAACAATCATTTGGGGGCCGGCTGAGTGGCGCAATGGTTAAGAGCTGGTTTGGGACACCAGCGGCCCGAGTTTGGATCCCACATATGAGGGCCAGTGACACTGCCCTCTACAGCTAACAACAGCTCCACCTAGAGCTGGGCTGCACAAGCCCCGGCTACAGTGTAGGCTGCAGCCCCTGCTGCAGTGGGCTGCCATAGGCTACAGTGAGTGGCCACAGCCAGCGTGAAGGGCTGGCAGCTAGCGTGAGCTGCCAATAGCCACAGTGAGCAACCATCCAGAGGCCAGCGACCAATCTGCCTCATCCGGGAAGAGCGCAATGATGATACCAACATGGGCCAGTGAAGCAACATCCTCTGCAACTGCAATTCCCCAACGCTATTCCCCTCCCCCCAATTCCCCAATAAAATCTTTAAAACAAAAACAATCGTTTGGCAACCATCCACAGACAAAAGTGTATTTGTGGGAGCTTTAGGAACTGGGTAGGTTACAAAACACCAGCGGGGCTGGTTTTGAGAACGCAGGCCCACGTCCAGGTAGCAGGCTCACCAGCCATGGTCCCAGCTACAGTCCCATAACAGCTCAATTTCCCTTTGGGCTTGGCTGTAGCAACATTTGGCATTGGTCCTGCTATCAATACCATCTGCCAGGGAATCTGGATGGAGTCACTCCAGGCTAGGCCTCAGGTAACAGGCCTGCCAAATTTGATTGGACTGTGGATATGGAAGCAGCCCTGTATTTCAGTTCCAACTTCTCCCAGCCATGCTTGGAGGACAGACCTGTCAGCCCAGGGATGCACCAGGAGAAACACTCCTCTGTGCCCCCAGAGGCAGGCCCGCTGATATGGGTTCAGCTGCAGATCATGAAGTGTCTCTGTAAGTCAACGCCAGCCCCCTTCCAGCTGTGGTTCAGGAAAAGGCTTGCCCACACAGGAACTCAGCAATAGACATACCCATCTGTGTCCATGGAGGCAGGCCCACCAACCTCAGTCCAACTGAGGATCCTGAACTGGCCCTGTAACTTGGTTCCAGTCCCTCTCAGCTGCGTCAAGGAGCAGTCCTGTCCTCCCAGGAATCCACCCAGTGACAGCAGGAGCCCTCCCAGGGACCTGCTAGTAGTCAAACCTGTCCAAGCGCCTGGTAACAGGCCTGCCAGATCTAGCTGCAGACCCTGAAGTGGACCTTTGTCCCAGTGGCAGTCCTATGTACCCAAGGAACAGAGAGGATCCATGTCCCCCCCAGCCCTTAGTAATAGGCCTGACAAACACAGACCCCACTGTAGACCCAGCATCATCCACATTGCCCAGCCCCAACCCTGCTCAACTGTCATCACACAAACGATCTCATCAGTCCAAGGACCTGACATGAGAGGGTATCTACCTGTTGAAAACAGTCTGTAAAGACTGAAAGAGGTATTTATCCATCAAATGTTCAGACCCCTAGTGCAAAGCCCCAAAGATCATGGAGAAGCAAGCAAACATGAAAAGGAAACTAATACAGCCCCATCAACCAACCCGCCTGACCCCCACTTAAGTAGAGATTTGTGAATTACCTGACAAAGAACTCAACGTAATCAAAGAAGCTCAATGAGATGCAAGAGAATTCAGATATTATTTGGCCATAGGAAAGATGGAAATCCTGCCACTTATGACATAAATGGACAGGGAGAATATTATGCTAAGTGAAACGAGCCAAAGACAGACAAATCATTTATCTGTTAAATCTGCAACAGTCAAGCTCATAGAGGTAGAGTAGAATAGTTAAACTCCGGGACCAGGTGGTAGGTGAAATGGGGAGACGTTGGTCAAAGGATACAAATTTTCAGTTATGACATTAGGAAGCTCTAGGGATCTAAGCACAGTGACTAAAATTAATAATACCGTGTTATAGAATTGAAATTTTCTACAATAATTTTAAGTGTGCTTGCCACAGGGTAAAAAATTAACTATGTGAATTGATGGATGTTAATTAACAATTGCAATGAGCATTTCACAATATATAGGTATATCAAATCATCACATTATACACCTTAAATATATACAATTTATATTTGTCAATTATACCTCAATAAAGTAGGGGAGAAAAAAGAATAAGGTTCTTGCTCAATTCATAGCAGAAACGACAGACATCTGTGTAAACAATTACAGTACAGGGAAGAATTGAACAAATTCTAAAATCTCATGGGATACATAGTCTCAATACTGACCAGAAGGGTTAAGGAATGCTCCAAAAAGGAGGTGGTATTAGAGGTAAGTCCTAAAAGTTGGATACAAATTTGACAGGAAATAATATGTAAAAGAAAATGTAACTTAGGACCCTCTAAACAACTGGCTATTACGAACCTGAGTGTAGGTTGGCATAGTGGTTTAGATTTGTCCAATATCACTTTCCGTGATGATGGAAAACCTGTGCTATACACTATGGCAGCCACTGTCCTGATGTACGAAGTGTGACGATTACATTCACAAACTTTGTTGCAATGATGTTGCTAACGTTTTTTTGATATCAGAGGGGATTATTCATTAGGAATTTATACCAACTGGACAGTTAACCAAGTTTACTATTTGGAAGTGCATACATACATCTAGAGATCTCCTATTGGTTCTGTTTACCTGGAGAACCCTAATACATCCCCTAATGGTTACACTCTTCCCCCAACCCCAACACCTGGCTACCACTAGTCTGTTATTCATCCTTATAACTTTGTCATTTTAACAATGCTATAATAAATGGGATCATACAGTATTGTAACCTTTGATCATTTGTTTGTTTGTTTGTTTGTTTGTTTGTTTGTTTGAGGACAGTGTCACTGGCCCTCATATGTGGGATCCCCACCGGGGTCGCTGGCTTCCCAAGCCAGCGCTTAACTACCATGTCACTCGGCTGGCCCGATCATGTTTTTTTTCACTCAGTATAATGCCCCTGAGATCCATTCAAGGTGTTTCCTGTACCAATAATTTCTTCTTTTTCACTGCTGATTAGGATTGTATTATATAGGTGTGCCATAGGATTTTTTTTTTCATTCACCAGTTGAAAGACATTTGTGTTGTTTACAATTTTTGGTTATAACATCTGAGGTGAGGAAAAATAATTTTTCCTCTACCCTTCTAGATTCTTGGCTGAGACATCTCTGTAATATAAGATTAACAGGAGAAAGACAAACAGAAATTTAATAACAGTTAACACCTGAAATGGCCCAAGCTACCACCTTAAACATCATCTCCAGCTAAAGACAAAAGAGGACCTTTGAATGGGGGAGCCAGTTGAGAGGTTTTCAGGCAAATTTAAGTAAACAAGAGTGTAGTTATTATGCAGATTTAAGTCCTTGCCTTAGGCATTTTCTAGAGATTTAGTCATCCTCCTCTTCCTGGTACTGAGAGGGAGACACCCTTACAAATGGAGATTTCCCTTACAAATGTAAATATCTCTTACAAAAGGGTAAATTCTAAGAGATTTTCAGAGCTTCTCTCAGGTTTGCTGATTTTAAAAAATAATCAGACTAAAGGAATTCTATGCCAAAGAGGCAATTTTGGGTTGACAAATTCTGTACTCCTTCACGATTCAGGCTGCTTAAGAACAATATATGGAATTTTGTGCAGCCATAGTTTTTATTTCTCTGTGATGAATGCCAAGGAATACAATTACTGGGCCTTGCTTTAGTTGCAGATTTAGTTTAGTTTTGTTTTTAAAGAAACCATCATATTCTTTTTCAGACTTGCTGTGCCGTTTTATGTTCCAACCAACAATGTATGAGAAACCCAGGTTCTCTGCATCCTTGCCAACATTTTGTACCGTCACCATTTTTTAATTTTAGCTGTTTTAATAAGTGTGTAGTGATACCACGTTGTGGGTTTAATTTGCATTTCCCTTATGGCTAGCGATACTGACCACCTTCTCCTGTGATTATTTTTCACCTATATATTACCTTCAGTGAAATGTCCCTTCATTTCTTTGCCCACTTTCTAATTGCACAGTTCATTTTGTTGAGTTTAGAGGTTTTAAAAATATATATTATAGACAAAAGTTCTTTGTCAGGTATGCAGTATGCAAATATTTCCTCCCAGTTTGTAGCTTTTCTTTTTATCCTCTTAACAGGGTCTTTTGTGGGGAAAAAAAAAAAAAAAAATGTGAAGTCTACATACTGTTGTTTTATTTTAAATATTGATGGACCATGCCTTTGCTCTCTATAAACTATTCTCTTAACCATATAGATCATGAAGACTTCCCCCTATTTGGTCTTCTAAAAGTTATAGATTTATGTTTTACTTTTAGATCTATAATCCATTTTGAGTTCATTGTTATATAAGTTTGGATTTTAGGTAGCGATTAATTTATTTCCCTATGGAAGTCCTGAATCTGGAAGTTTGAATATGCTTAATACACACATGGGTTTTGAATAAAGAAAAAAACAACAAAACAAAACCTAAAAAAAGCTGTAGGAGAATAAGCTATGTAAGCAGAACCAAAAGAAAAACGTTCTTTTTATTTCATAGTATTACAATATTGACTATATTCCCTATGCTGTACTCTTAATAACTGGCAGTTTTATAATTGGCAGTTCGTACTTCTTAAATCTTTCACCTTTTCACCCATCCCCCAACTCCCCTCCCAATCTAGCAACCATCAGTTCTCTATAATTTTTGAAATTTCTTTTGAGTTTGTTTCCTTTTGTTTTTGCTTTCCACCAACCTTGTCTCTCAATTTTTAACTTTTTCAAGTGGCTGGCAGTGGGACCTTAGCATAGTAACAATGACAGGTGGAGAGAGAAAACAAAAGTAAAGCTTTTTCCCAATTTTTGAGCAAGGGCCCCTACATTTTTATTTTATGTTAGGCCCCACAAAATATATGGTGAGCCCAGTGTCAACATAGCAGCTTTTTAAATTGTGTTTTATTGAAATTCTTAGAACACCAAAATTATAGTTGAGAAGAGAAACCATATATGTCTAAGACAGCTCCAATAGAATCCCCAATTGAGAGACTCCCAGATTTAGCACAGCAGATTAAATTTGAGTGTTCACCACTCATTTCCACAACTACCCAAAAGCCAAAATATAAAAGAGAGGGCAATACAAAGTGCATGTTCAAAACCAACGAAGAAATATTTAAAACCTCAAAACACAAAATATTTAGAAAGGCAAAACTGCCAAAAGTAGTGAAGGTCAAACAGGATGCAAGAAGATGTAGACAGAGTAAGCCCATGAACGCAGAATCCAAAGAAAAATATGCAGAGCACACTTCTTAGAAGGTGGTACACCAGGTATATAAAATCCACTCACATTCTTATTTGCAAAACTGGAATAAAATCAAAAGCTGGCAAAGGATAGTTTCTCTAAACTGTATTTGGTTCTGAAAAGTAGAAATGGGGGTAAATGAGAAATCAAACAGGCAAAGCCATATTAACAAAAAGCAGTGAATCGGTAAAAACATCTCCTATAGAGGAGACTTGAATTGCCAGCTGACCTTCAATGCCAATTGTAAGAAGTAAAATAGTTCAAGGAATTCACAAAAAAAGTGTGAGAAACCTTCCTACTCTGAACAGAACCCTAAATTTTCTTCCATACAAATTTCCTGCATATAATTTGTCCAAAACGTAACATTGTAGGCAGGACCAAGGTACAACATAAAAGGAGGAACCAAAGATTAGGAAATAAATATTAGGCAAATACTCAACAAAAATTTGTTGCCATGGAGCCGATAAAAATTGTGATCAAGCATACAGCCAAGAAGTTTTTTTTAAATATGGGTACAACTATCTCTATTAAAAAGACCTCAAAGAAGAAATACAATAATCTAAAAAAAAATATGGTGAGGCAACCACAATCACAGTGAAATATGAAGTGCAGAATTCAGAAGAGAAATTGAAACAAAATATTAAATATTCAAAATGACTATTCAAAGTAAAATGTAGATATTATTGCCATTTTGTGGCAAAATGGGTGAAGGTAGTCAAAAAGTTTAAACTTCCAGTTACAAGATAAATAAGTCCTGGAGATGAAATGTACTTCATGGCGACTGCTGTTAACAATACTGCATTGTATATTTGGAAGCTGCTAAGAGAACAGATCTTAAAAGTTCGTATCACACAAAAAGATTCTAACATATAGTGATGGAATGTTAACTAAACTTATCGTGGTGATCATTTTGCAATATACACATTTATCAAGTCATTATGTTGTACCTCTAAAACTGTGACAATGATAAAAGTCAATTATATCTCAATAAAACAGTCAAATATGAAATTAGAAGCAGCACAAAGAATACAGACATTAGTGAAAACAATGCAAGAGGTTCATCATAGATATGATGTCACAGGGCAAACCACTGACCCAAAATTAGAGACAGATGCAGGTTTAGAGAATCAAGGCTTACCAGAGTATAAGGTCTTGAGTAGAAGCCTGCTGCTGCAGCAGCAAATCCGCGAGTAGAAACACTTAAACTGTAATGGAAGAATTGCTGGAGGTTCAGTAGAGAAAAATCAGAGAGGGAGGGCTACCCTTCTTTGTGAGTTTCACCCCTCAGGAGCCTTATGGGGTTCTCAGAGTGAAAATGAGAGATAACCTCACTTGTGCTTCAGGCAGGAGGAGGAGAGAAGCAGCTATTTTGAAAGATGATGCTCAGAGCGGTCCCCTAAGAGAAACAATTTGACCAGAGCCTAACCCATTGGGATTGTTTAGGGAGATTTGCTATTTGACAGTTTGATTTCTCCTAGGGCAATTTGATAAGTTTAGATGTCTAGCTTTTTTGGATATCTGTTTTAAATTTAGGTTCACATGTATTTTTGTGGGATTTAGAAAAAAAAAAGCCACTTATGTTTCTTTCCATTTCTTTGATGTGATGCTTGTTTTTCAATTATCCCTCATTTCTTTGTGAAACTTTGTGAACCCCAGCACTGGATGACGAGTATCTCCTATGCACTGTCCAACACCCCAACTTTCCTTATGTCCTATACCGCAATGGACAATAATAAACAAAAAAAAAAAAAAAAAGGAAAAAGAAAAAAGGGGAAACCATCTTATTCATTTTCATTGGCTGCCTGGGCTGACCACCATTTTAGTAGCTCATATCAATTGATGAAGACAAAGAAAAAGCATTTCTCACCAGTACAGATTCAGAATCGAATTTTTGGAGGCATCCCTGCTTTTCTGCATGAATGATCAAACATACTTTGCCTGTCACTCCCAGACATACTTTGGTCACTTCTTTACCATAATATTGCAATTGCCCGTTCATGTGTCTACTTCCCTCTACAGACTTTAAGTTCCTAAAGATGAGAAACCTGACATACATACATGTCTGTGGTTTCAATGCTGAGGACAAGCCCACATTGAGAGTTACACTGTAAGGGTGATCGTAGAGCTTCTATTTTGAGATTTTAACCTCTAGTGTAATTCGATTGAACAGTGTAGTTTAAGCTTGGGGCTTTTTTAAAGTTCTTTTTCTTTTCTTTGCTCCTCTCTCCTCCAGCCAAACCTTAAAGACTCTGTTTACTATACATTTATTATGCACACCAGTTTCAATGGTTTTCTTTACTCCAGGCCAAGAACACCTCTCCCTGTTCCCCCTTTCCCTTTGCTCTGCCTCTCCTTACTTGCCTATGAAAACTTTTGGTCTTGCTGGTAGGGGGTTGGGGGAGCAGGAAGTCGGCGGAGATGGCCTTTGGACTGGAGTCCACCATCCTCCCAGAATGCCAGTAATTTGAATAAGCCTGCTTTCTTTTCCCCCACCATCCTCACTTCTCAAGTTTTGGCTTTCCTACAGTGAGCAGCTGGACCTTTAGCACGGTAACTAGTCCTCAGAGAACACCCCAGTGATTAGGCCTTCCTCACTGACAAGAATTCATCTTCTGGAATGAGAAATCAGACGGGAACAGGCAGCGGGACTAGTTGTGGATCATGTTTTTCCATCTCCTGTGAAGCGAAAATCCAATTTCTGGAGCCTTCTAGGCATAGCAAAAAGTCTTTTTAAATTAGCGTATTATTGACTTTCTTTTATCATGGTTGCTTTATCTAGTTTAATATATTTTAATTATTTGTTGGTGAAATTCACATCTAAGGTAACTTTATTATATCAAGTACGAATTTAAAAGTAATATACAGGAGAGACTGAGGGTGTTTGTATCTCTAATACGTCACTAATGGAATAAAAACAAGTAATGTGATTCCAAATTACCTTCAGAGCTGAGTTTGGATCAGACATAGCAGGTAATTGGGTTGGGTTTTTTTTGTTTGGTTTTGTTTTTTTATGAAGCTCATTTATTAGGGATTTCCATGTATTTATGCCTGTATTTTTATAAGATTGTGATTCTGTTAGAGCTTACTTTTGTTCTAAATATTTAGGCACCAAAGCAGAATAAATAAACCAATAGCTATCTTTTATCTGCAAGAAGCAAAACAATTGTTTTTCAGAATCTTTGTCTGGTTGGATTGCTGGCTGGTACAGGAATTTTTCAAGTTACCAATCCTGGAATCCTTAAGGCTCATAAAAATCCACAATGCTCCCCAAACTTCAAAGCACCCTTTAAAACATGTTTTTCACGTGATTTGCGGAACCATGGATGTGCCTTAAATCTACAATACTGACTCCTTATTATTCAGTTCAACAACCTAGAATCAACTTTGGCTCTTCAGTGTGGCCATATCCGCATGTGTAATTGAGAGCACATTTTCCTCTAAAGAGAAATCATTCCCTCCCCTTAGGAACTGGAACTAAGATGGTCTGTTCTAGAACAGCTTTGCCTTAAGACTCTGCTTTCATATGCAAGAGTAAAATTGCCACACTTTAAATAGTGGCTTTGATTTTTAATTCCCTTGCATTTCTTTCTTTCCTCAAGCCAGTGAAGGTTGTTTTTTTTTAAATACATATTTCACATACACTATGAACAGAATGGAGTGGAAAGAATAATAGCTCTCTGGCAACTTTGATGGATTTCCATGAGGAAAACTCAATACAATAAAATAAAACTCCTGGGGGGTAGGGGGTGGGGGGAGGGGGAAGATCCTAGGTATCTTTCAATGCTCAGATCAGACTGTCGTCTCAGTTTTGTTGTGAAGTCTTGCTCAGTTTCATTTCTCACCCTGTATTATGCACACATATTGCATTTCCTCCATTTGCCATTTAATTATATAATGGAAGAGAGAGAAAATTATTGTTTTTAAAGCTGATCAGCTGACGTCTTCTTAGGAGAGCACTGTTTTTATTTGGGGAAAATAACTTAACTTGATGGCTACTTAATGTGTAAAAGATAAAGACCCTTCCCCTTTTTCCCAGCCGCCTTAGGGCACTTCGGGAATGGATTAGGGTGAGACAATTTTTTATTTTTAAATTGGGGAACAGCCATGGTCATTGGTTACACATTGCTATCATGCTACAATGGCATAGTTGACTTTTACGGAGGGCGCAGCTCACAGTGGCCCATGTGGGGATCAAACCGGTAACAGTGGTGTTCTTAGCACCATGATCTAACCAACTGAGTTAACCAGTCACTCCCATGGTGAGACAAATTTAAAAGCTCAAAACACCCTACCTAATAAAATGGGAGATGTTGTTATTCTGGAACAATCTAAGAATAATAGGGTGAAAGCACTGATAATTAAGTGGAGAAAGAGGGACAGAGAAGGTTTAGCAACATGACAGGAGGATTGAGACCCTGAGGATCCAAGTAAACCAGTGCCAAGTTCCTTGTGATCAAAATGACCATGGACTTCAAAAACAAATGCATAATTCTAGATTTTAAGTCAACTTCTTTGCTTTCTGTAACTTCACCTAAGTTTTTCATGAATCTTCTCTATACTAGACCATGCACATTTGCCTCTATGAGAGAGGCATTTTGAGTAAATCAAAGAAAAGATGTTAAGTTTAGGGTTGATAGGTAACATCCAGGATGACCAATTAAATTTGAATTTCTGAAAAATTCCTGAAATTCAAATTAACCAGATGTCCTTTTTAAAATCTTTCTAAATTTCACAACTCTGCATTACATGTTACAATCAACATAGAGTGGGTAAATTGGGATAGCCACAAAAAACTAGACATAGGCAAGACAGAGAAGCCAATGTAATGAAAACATATATATCAAGAGGTAACTAGGAGATATGGAAGCCCTCTGAGTTATCCCAGTTGGGATGGAGCCTTTGTTTTACTCTGAGTCCACAGCTTTCTCAAATGAAATATTCAACGGATAGGGAACCCCATAGGATCAGAAAACTTGGGGATACCTAGCTGACATAAATCTAGGTTATAATTCATTCAATGTTGTATATCTTATTACCATCACACTAGAGGAAATTCCCAAAGGGCTGAGTGCCCCACAGCTGCAAGGGACTCCATATGTGGTTGTCACAAGAACAGCATTCCTGATAATTCAGATAACCACCATTCCCCCTCCATTTAGTATTCTGAACAAAACCAGAGTCCTGCAGCCAGAACAGAGATATCTGTGATGCCCCAGGGGATTTGAGCCTGTGGAAATGAGAGAGATTCAAGATTATTTCTGTGTGTCTGCCAGTACTGAGAGCACAGTGAAGTATCACCCATGTGGCATCAAGAGTAGTTTTCTTCATTTGATTTGCATAATCATTTACAAATAGATACGCAGATGTGTATTACTTGATTCAACATCTGGCTGTTGATTCATTCCCACCCCCCTCCCCAAGGTGGCTTTTACTTATTTTTCCCTCCAAACCTTCTGTTATTATGTTAACTCCATTTGCCCTGTTCCAAAGTGGAGGATTACTTCATTGATGTAGCTCAGAATTATGTACTGTATCAATCAAAAAGCTTCATTACCATCCTTCCTTCTATCTATCATGTGTGTAATTTTGCTGAGGTCAGGAATTGAGATAATGTATTGTAAGTCTTATGTAAAGGGACACGTTGCTTACCTAGTGAGTGGGTCTAGCCATCTGCCTAGTATACCTTCTCTGATTCAGCTATTTCCCTCATATCAGAGTGTGCATAATTCCTGGCAGACAATCATGGCATTTAACAATTGGTGAAAGCCCTAGGATGCTTTCCTTGCAAATGAAAAGATTTTTTTGTGTGCAATATAATCATTGTGAAGATAAGACAAACACTCTCACTTCTATGATGAAAAGAGGGACACCAAACGCCGACTGTACCAGGTAGTGTAAAGAAACAAAAACACCCTGCTAATTTGGTATGACAGTAGCTGGGGTGTAAAGGAGGAGATGAGTAAAGGTGTAACTGGTGCAGATATTAACTATACAGACTTAGTCGAAGAAGTAACAGATGGGGGGGCGGCCAGATGGCTCAGTAGGTTAGAGCTCATACTCTTAACAACAAGGTTGCCAGTTCGATTACGGCATGGGATGGTGGGCTGCGCCCTTCCCCACCCCCAACTATATTGAAAATGGCGACTGGACTTGGAGCTGAGCTGTGCCCTCCACAACTAAGACTGAAGGACAAACAACTTGACTTGGAGCTGATGGGTCCTGGGAAAAACACATTGTTCCCTAATAAATTTAAAAAACAAAACAAACAACAACAACAACATGGACTGTTTGGAAAAAAAAAGAAGTAATGGACAGGGGTGGCCAGTAAGCTCAGTTAGTTAGAGCACAGTGCTCATAACACCTAAGTTGCCAGTTCGATCCCCACATGGGCTGCTGAGGGTGCACCCTCCACAACTAGATTGAAACAAGTACCTGACTTGTAGATGATGGGTCCTGTAAATACACATTGTTTCCCAATTTTTAAAAAAAATCAGGGCTGGCCAAGTGGAGCGTTGGTTAAGAACTGGCTTGGGAAGCCAATGGCCCCAGTTCAGATCCCACATATGAGGACCAGTGATACTGCCTCCTACAGCTAAGATGGTGAACAACAGCTCCACCTGGAGCTGGGCTGCTGTGAGTCCCCGGGAAGGCATAGCTGCAGCCCCTGCTGCAGGGGGCTGCCATAGGCGACAGTGAGTGGCTGGCAGCCAGTGTGAGCTGCCAAGAGCCACTGTGAGCGGACGTCCAGAGGCCGGCGAGTGATCTGCCTCACCTGAGAAGAGCGCAATGATGATACCAACATAGGCCCGTGAAGCAATGTCCTCCACAACTAGACTGAAGAACAAAAGGACAACAACTTGTCTGATCCCCTTCCCCGATTCCCCAACGCTGTTCCCCTCCCCCAATTCCCCAATAAAATCTTTATAAAAAATAAAAAACATTAGCTGAACATCTCTTGTTTTTTGTGCATTCCAAATGCAGATGGTCCAACCTTTAGCCTAGTAATCAGTGCTTAAAAATTCATCAGTTAAATTAACAATATTAAGTGGAAAAGCTTTTCTGAACTATTTCAACTTGTGTTAATCTGAAAGTGCCTGACGTATGATGTCTGATGTTAATTAAAAGGATATGAACTTAATTAGTCTCGCCACATACAAAGTTCCACATTGCATGAAAATCTTTCAGCCACAACATATCGGAGACTAATTGTGAAAAATTGAATTTTCAATTTGCTTCTCACTATAATTATCCCACTATTGTACATTGTTTGCTTGGAGTAATTTCTTCTATGTAAAATGGTCTTTTTCTTATCATCAAAAACAGGTAGCACAATAGTCTTAAATGGTCAGGAAATTGTGACCAATTGAAGGTCTATGTCTTTTTTTTTTTTTTTTTTAAAGATTTTATTGGGGAATTGGGGGAGGGGAACAGCGTTGGGGAATTGGGATTGGGGAAGGGGAACAGACAAGTTGCTGTCTTTTTGTTCTTCAGTCTAGTTGTGGAGGACATTGCTTCACTGGCCCATGTTGGTATCATCATTGCGCTCTTCCCGAATGAGGCAGATCGGCCACCCGCCTCTGGACGGTCACTCACCACAGTTATTGGCAGCTCACACTGGCTGCCAACCACTCACTGTAGCCTATGGCAGCCCACTGCAGCAGGGGCTGCAGCCTACAGCATCGCCGGGGCTCACGCAGCCCAGCTCCAGGTAGAGCTGTTGTTAGCTGTAGAGGGCAGTGTCACTGGCCCTCATATGTGGGATCCGAACCAGAGCCGCTGGCATCTCAAGCCAGCTCTTAACCAATGTGCCACTCAGCCGGCCCAAGGTCTGTGTCTTTTTTAATATTCACTTCAGCACAGAGATTTCTGGGTAAGGAAAAGAGGGAGGAATATAAAGTTAATAGGCTCAAAGAAGGTTTCTAAATCATTTACTCATAGAAATTATATGTAATGGGATACACCCTCAAAGTCAAGTCATTTAATACAGATGATGGTAACAAAAAGCTCACAAGCAAAAAAAAAACACAAAAAAAATATAGGGATGAAAGGAACTATTGCAATGACCCCATCTAAACTCCCACTTCATGGGGGCGACTGGTTAGCTCAGTTGGTTGGAGCGTGGTGCCGAGAACACCAAGGTTGCCAGTTTGATCAAAGTTGATCCCCTCATGGGCCACTGTGAGCTGTGCCCTCCCTAAAAGATTCAACTATGCCATTGTAGCATGAAAGCAATGTGTAACCAATGACCATGGCTGTTCCCAATAAAATTAAAACACACACACACACACACACACACACACACACACACACACACACCCACCCCAAAGCAAAAGAACCTTAATTGGGATATAAGCACAGAAAAATTTTAAAAATAAAAATAATAAACTCCCACTTCAGCAGCATCCATGAACAACAAATACCCAAAATAGCCCTGCAAGGTAGATATGATTATCCCCATTGAACACACCATAGAGCTGAATGTCAGTTTAAATAATGTACTCCAAATTTTACTGAGAAGTTGTAGATTCATGCTTCACATCTGATGGCTGGCGAATTCCACATCCACTTTCTCTACCATTGGTCCAGGCCTCGGGATGAAAGGAGGCATTTGGTCAAATGTCCTATAGAAATAGCATTTCCCTGTTTAAGACACCCATAGCCATCAAAAGGCAAGTGCAGGGCCGGCTGAGTGGTGCAGTGGTTAAGCGCTGGCTTGTGAAGCCAGCAACCCCAGTTCGGGTCCCACATATGAGGGCCAGTGACACTGCCCTCAAAAAAAAAAAAAAAAAAAAAAAAAAGGCAAGTGCAGCTCATTTGGATGAATTGTTCTAACTTAGCACAGGCTGATTTTTAGTGATCATCACTTTTTCCAAGTGCTTTCTAAATATAACAACATATAATAATAATAATAATAATAATATTTTATTTTTTAATATATTTTATTCTTTTTTTTTTTTTTTAATTTTATAAGCGGGCAGTGTCACTGGCCCTCATATGTGGGATCCGAACCCCGGCCGCTGGCATCCCAATCCAGCTCTTAACCACCGCACCACTCGGCCGGCCCAATAATAATATTTTATATTAATAATAATTATTTATTATTACTATTATTATTATATAAAAGTGCATACCACTTTTTATATCCCAGGCACTGTTTTAAGCATTTTATACTAATTCATTTACAACATGAATTTACAACAACCCTATGAAACAAGTATTACTGTTATAATTTTAGTGATGACAAAACTGAGATAGAGCAGACAAAGAGCATGCTCAGGGTCACAGGGATAGTACATGGCAGAGCAGGGATTAGAACCGAGGCAGTCTACACAATCCATGCTCTTAACTGCAGCGTAATACTGCTATACATAAGCATGTGTTGAATAACTCATTCTGAAATCTTGCCACAAATTGCTCTCATACCTCTTGATATGTTTTCCAGACTCCATCATTTTTCCCTTTAGAATAAAGGAAGCAGTGTTTGCTCATCCCCAGTCTCTTGGTTCTTCTTGAATTTTCTACAGCTTTTCAAGGGTAAAATTGTTTGTTTTGTTTTTTTAAATCTGACCTCTATAATTTGTTTGTGGATAGAGCCTTTAACTCTATTACAGAACTGGGGTACTCCCTCGGAAATTCCTTATCTGTATTTCCATTCCCTTTTATCCACATTACTTCACTACCCAGTTTGAAGATTACCCTCTTTAATGTAGAAATGGCTAAGGTGTTGGGCAGTTCTGCTCTTTTTTTCCTATCTTCACATGCCTTTATCACATATAGAGAAGCACTCCCTTGCTGTGTCTGTATATTGCGAAGTTAGATCATGATTTTATACTTTTGAGAAATGAAAGCATGCGTTTCTATGGAATTCAGTTACTATTGTGGTCAGGAATGCCTGAATCCTGCTCTGCGATGCACCTTCATTCCTGTGGGGAAACACACACATACACACACACACACACGCACATGCACACACACACACACATTCACACACATACACACAATACATACGTACACATACACACA
Source organism: Aselliscus stoliczkanus (assembly GCA_033961575.1). Lineage (NCBI taxonomy): Eukaryota > Metazoa > Chordata > Mammalia > Chiroptera > Hipposideridae > Aselliscus > Aselliscus stoliczkanus. Next base: position 26,635,118 of record CM066737.1, read on the forward strand.
CATAAGGACATACATACACGCACACACAGGCATGCACAGACACATACACACACATACACACATATACACAAACATACACACATACACACACACATCCACGCATACACACACACGGACATAAACACACATGCACGCATATACACATACATATGCACAGAGACACATACATACATACAGACACATATAGATACATGAACTCATGCACACACACAGACACACACACACAAAAGAAGGTACTGCCTCATCATTAGCTTCACAAGTGCCTGACTCACTGGCACAGGGCTTCTTAGCTAAGTTTTATTTGAGTAGACAGCCTTGCCAAAATATCCCTAAGGGTCTGTCTTTAGTGCCTACAAGGTCAAAATCCAAATCTGTGCTCTTATCTCTCTCTGATAGCAGCACAAGACAAAAGGCAGAAGTAATGTTGATTTAGCATCCCTTTCTCTCCCTTCATCTATTAATATTCCAACTCTCTTTCAAAGCCCAGATCAAATGCCATCACTTTGCAGAAGCTTTTTGTGAATGATAGCAATTGTTTTTGTCTATTACCCATTCCCCATTGTTTTTTGTTTTGTTTTGTTTTTGTTTTTGAGGGCAGCGTCACTGGCCCTCACACGTGGGACCCAAACCGGGGCCTCTGGCTTCCCAAGCCAGTGCCCAACCACCGCGCCATTTGGCGGACCCTCCCATTGTTTTAATAATGTAACTTCTGTTTCACTTTGGAGAATTGACATTTCGTATCAGTGTTTAGGGTTTCCCATGAGACAGAAACCATTATTCAATTCAAACAGGGGTGTATGATCTGGCCAACAGGCATATTCCATCCCCTGGTTGTGATTGGTTCAGATGCAGGCACATGAATCAAACTGGTTCAAGTCAAAGATAATACTGAGATTTTGGCTGAAGTAACAGGAGAGAGGCTGATGAGTTTCACTGAAGCTGCCAAGCTGTTGGAATACAACCCTAGAACTCCTGGTGATCATCTTTCTTACAACATGGGTAGAGTGGCCAATGAGCCCAGGTGACAAAGGAAAGTAGAGCCAAGTGATGGAAACACAGAGATCCCTGAAGACAGGATCCGAATATCTAGGCCGTGACCTAGCTGATATTGTTTCATTTATTTTTAGTATCTTTTAAAAATCCTGTATCTATGAGTTGTTTTCTTTGTTTTTTGTTTTTTAGATTCCATATATAAGAGAGACCACACGGTATTTGTCTTTCTCTGTGTGACTTATGTCACTGAATGCCCTTGCAATCCATCCATGTTGTTGCAAATGGCAAGATCTAATTATTTTTTATGGCTGAATACTATTCCACTGTGTGTGTGTGTGTGTGTGTGTGTGTGCGCGCGCGCGCACGCATGACAATTCCTTTATCCATTTAGCCATCAATATGAGGACATAAGGCCTTTTACATTAGAGAGCATCCCATGAAGCTTCATTTGTTTTGTATAATGCCTTCTCTTTTGCTTGTCTAATGGTTATAATTTGGATAGGAAAAACTGCTTTTCCCCACCTTTCTTCCCTTACTTTCACTTTATTTATTCCCTTTTTAGAGTTTCAGGTCATTGAATTATAACTACCTTTTCTATAACCGTTGTGATCTGAAAGTCAAGCGTAAAGACCACTTCCACTCTGTCTCCACACTACCACCTTTAGGGAGATAAGAGGTATCCCCAGAGCTACTAATCTCAAGATCAAACCATCTTTCCCCTGGTTTCTACACATCATTTGTTTAAGGAGAAGCCTGAATCCTTGTGTATTCCAGAGCAGACCCCCCCACTCTAGAACTCCAAATATTCATTGCAAGGAATTTAATAGAGTCCCTTCCTCCTGCATGCTTCTGGTAATATCCTTACTCCTCCCCCACTTCCACCATTTTGCCTTTAGACGAAAAGGACTAATCTCACTCTAACCTTCATTTATTTATGTCGCTCACCATGAGCAGTCAGATCTCCTGGGGCTTTCTTCAACCCCTGGATTCTAATCCTCATATTCCTTATACATCCCCTATCCTGACCCCATTGCTTCCTGCTTTGAACAGCTGAAGACATATGTACTATCATACTACCCATGCCTCCTGGACCTCAAGGTACATAATCAGCAAAAATCCCCATGTCTTTAGCCTGCTCTGTGTAAACTCCCATAAGCTTCTTACTCTAAAGAAAAGCTGTCTCTCCCCTAAGGGTACCACAGCCCACACAGCATTCTTTCTTGTGATTATATTCTCTCTCACACTCCATTGGGTTGTTGGAAAAGTCATGATGCATGTTTGCAACAGATGACACTAGTTCATTTTTGGAAGTACTAGAGTCATTCACATCTATGTTATTGCTATGTCGTTTCACAGCTGACAGTTGTAGCTTTATTCTAAAAAAAATTGTGCGATTTGGTGGAGTTTTGGAGATTTTACAAGTTGAAGATGGAAGACCAAACTGTGCATTTTTGCCATATTTTACTGTTTTACTTCCATAAAGGAAAGAACATGTGTCAAGCTCGTGAAAAGTTGCATAAAGTTTACGGCGACAATGCTCTACAATAACATCAGTGCCAATGATGGTTCACAAAATTCCGTGCTGGTGATTTTGGTCTCAATGACGCTCCTTGGTCAGGGAGGCCCACCAAGGCTGATGATGACAAAATAAAGGCATTGATGGAGTCAAACCCACATTATATGACACGAGAGATTGCAGAAACATTGAACATCCATCATTCAAGTGTTCACGACCACCTAAAGAAGCTGGGATAGGGAAGCAAGCTCGATATTTGGGTTCCACATGAACTCAAAGAAGTTCATTTGATGGCGCATATAAACATCTGCAATATGCTTATTAAACATGAGGAAAACGATCCTTTTTTGAAGCGACTGATAATTGGTGATGAGAAGTGGATTGTTGACAACAATGTGGTGCACAAATGGTCTTGGTCCCGACGTGATGATTTGCCTCAAAAGACATCAAAAGCAGACGTTCATCAGAGGAAGGTTATGCTCTCAGTGTGGTGGGATTTTAAAGGTGTCATGTTTTTCGAACTCCTACCAAGGAACCAAACAATCAATTCAAATGTGTACTGTTGGCAATTGGACAGTTTGAATGAATCCATCATCCAGAAACTTCCAGAGCTTGTTAATTTTAAAGGAGTTGTGCTCCATCGTGACAATGCGAGGCCACACACAAGTTTGATCACCTGTCAAAAATTATTGGAGCTTGGATGGGATGTGTTGCAACACCCCATATTCACCTGACCATACTTGCCTGACCTTGCACCGTCAGACTTCTACGTTTCGCTCTCTTCAAAATTCCTTGTGTGGTATAACGTTCAATTCAGATGAGGCTGCAAATCAGCACCTTGTTCAGTTTTCCGCCGATAAAGACAGGTCTTTCTATGAATGAGGAATTATGAAGCTCACTGAAAGATGGCAAAAGGTTATCGAACATAACGGGCAATATATCATTGATTGATCTTTGTTCTTTATATAAATAAATGACCTTTGAAAAACATAGACAAGGGCTGGCAGAGTGGCACGGTGGTTAAGCACTGGCCTCGGAAGCCAGCAGCCCCGGTTCGGTCCCACATGTGAGGGCCAGTGACACTGCCCTCAAAAAAAAAAGAAAGGGCCAGCCCAGTGGCGCATTGGTTAAGCGCTGGTTTTGGGATGCCAGCGGCCCTGGTTCAGATCCCACATGAGGGCCAGTGACACTGCCCTCTGCAGCTAACAACAGCTCCACCTGGAGCTGGGCTGTGCGAGCCCCGGTGATGGTGTGGGCTGTAGCCCCTGCTGCAGTGGGCTGCCATAGGCTACAGTGAGTGGCTGGCAGCCAGCGTGAACTGCCAATAGCCGCGGTGAGCGACATCCAGAGGCCAGCGACCGATCTGCCTCATTCGGGAAGAGCGCAATGATGATACCAGCATGGGCCAGTGAAGCAGTGTCCTCCGCAACTAGACTGAGGAACAAAAAGACAGCAACTTGTCTGTTCCCCTTCCCCGATTCCCCAACGCTGTTCCCCTCCGCCAATTCCCCAATAAAATCTTTAAAAAAAAAAAAAAAAGAAAAACATAGACAAACTACGTCATGATTTTCTGACAACCTAATACTTTTTAGTCAGTGAGTTCCTCCTTTCCACTTCCTGCATTATCAATTTCCCCTATGTATCAGATTTCCCTCCATTAGAACATAAACACACTGTTATTTCTCACATCTTAGAAAAATATTTTTTTCTCTCTCCAGATAGCCCCACTTTCTTTTCTGGCCCCTTCACTATCTATAATTCCTCTTCTCTTGTTCCCTTTTGAACTTGTTCCAGTCAGGTTTTCATCTTCACCAATTCACTGAAAAAGCTCTTGCCAAAATCACTAATGATGTTCACGTTGTTAAATTCAGTGGTCAATTATGAATTATCAACTTACTTGACCCCTCAGTAGCATTCGTAAAAGTTGATAACTTTCTCCTTTCCCCAAACACTTACTTCATTGGGTTTTAGAGCCCACTTGTTTAGGTTTTCTTTTTTCATCTCTAAGTGCTCCCCCCTTTTTTTAAAATATTTTATTGGGGAATTGGGAAGGCGAACAGCATTGGGGAATCGGGGAAGGGGAACAGACAAGTAGCTGCCCTTTTGTTCTTCAGTCTAGTTGTGGAGAACGTCGCTTCACTGGCCCATGTTGGTATTGTGATCATTGTGCTCTTCCCGGGTGAGGCAGTCGCTCGCTGACCACTGGACAGTCCCTCACGGTAGCTTACTACAGCTCCACTGCAGCCTACACCATCACTAGTGACTCACAGCAGCCCAGCTCCAGGTGGAGCTGTTGTTCACCATCATAGCTGTAGAGGGCAGTGTCATTGGCCCTAATGTGGGATCCAAACCAGGGCCCTGCTGCTGAGAGCTGGTGTCCCAAGCCAACTCTTAACCAGCACGCCACTCGGCTGGCCTTCTAAGTGCCCCTTCTTTACCTTCTTTCATCCTCATGTTTCTGTTCTCTTAATGTTGGAGTGTCCCGGGGTTCAGTTGTTGACATACTTTTATCTACTTTGACTTCCCTCACGGTTTCATAAAATTTCGTGACAATTACATTTTTTACTTTGGAAAAATCCAAACGTGTATTGCCAACCCAGATTTCTTGCCTGAAATCTAGACACTTATATCCAACTACATACTTGCCATCGCTACTGTCTAACAGTCACCACAAACTTCGCATTCCTAAACAAACTTATTGATTTTCACCCCAAAGTGTGCCTGCTATTCTCCCCGATCTCAGTTGATGGCAACTTCACCTATACATTAGATCAGGCCAAATCCTTGGAATCATCTCTTTTGTCAACATTCTTTTATAAATCCATGAGCAAAATCTGTTGGTTTCACATTAAAATATATTCAGAATTGAATCAGTTCTCCATACAGCCACTGCTATCCTTCTGTTCAATGTCATGTTGATTTTTTAAATAGCTACCTAAACTCTATCCTTGCCCCCTACAAATATTCTTAATGTGTCAGCCAGCACCATCTTGTTAAAAATGTAAATCAGATCACGTCACCTCTCTGCCCTAAACCCTCAATGATTCTCCATGTTACGCTGAATTAAAGCCAACTTTTTAAAATGGCATCAAGACTCTACATGAGCTAATCCATTTCCTCTCTGACTTCATCATCCACTAGGTTTTCTACTTGCTCATTGCATTCAGTGCTCACTTGCTTACTGTTCCTCAGACATACCAGGCATGTTGTCACCGTCAGGCCTTTGAGCATGCCCTGGCCTCTTTCCAGAATGCTCTCCTCCCAGATAGCCCCAGTAACTTGCTGCTTCGCCTCCTCTTTTAGGTCTTTGTTCAAATGACTACCATTTTTTATTTTTTTTTGAGGGCAGTGTCACTGGCCTTCACATGTGGGACCGAACCGGGGCCGCTGGCTTCCCAAGCCAGCGCTTAACCAACCGTGCCACTCGGCAGGCCCTCAAATGACTACCATTTTAATCACTTCAGTCCCCGCTATGGCATTTCCCATCCTTCTTTTTACGATCTTATTTTTCTCTGGGGTACTTGCCACCATTTGACCAGCTAAATATTTAATTATTTGTGATTTTCATTGTGCACCAACTACAACATTAGTGTCAAGACAGTAGGGATTCTTCTTTGTTTTATTCACTAATATGTCTCCAGCACCTAGAATATTGCCTATCATAGGGTAATTAATTGCTCAAAAAAAAATTCTGAATGTTTGAGTAAATCCAGTTATATCTGGTTGCCCTCCTTTCTTTAAAGTCATAAAATGTAATAAAATAATGTGTTACTGTCTTGCTATTTCTGTACTTCTTTGTTGATCAGAATAAAGACTTGAGTAGTGGACATCTTTTATTGCCTTATGAATAATTCAAATAAAAAGTTCATTATCTGACTCTCTCTTGGCTGATAAATGCTTCATCAGATATCTCCCATCATTAGTGTATTATACTTCACAGAACATTTTGACATATCTGTCCATCAAGAAAGTAAATTTTTATGTCTTCAAACACAAGTACCAGTTGTTTTATATTATACCCTTATTGAAACTATCCCCTACCCGTAATTTCTTTCTTGAATCTGTAGAATTCTAAATACAAACAAGTACTCCCCTGACTCTTTCTCTCACAAAACATTTCTTGACTCCAATCACAAGTCATACCATTAAATAATAGTGACAGTCATAAAATTACATCTGATGGCTTATGATAAAAATATCACATTTTGCCTGGCCTTTTATTACCTTGATTATTTGTCTTTGGCATCATGTAAAACAACTTGATATTTTACACACACACACACACACACACACACACACACACACACACACCAGGGGTGCCAAAAATATATATACACTTTTTTTTGAGTTCTTCCTGTTTTTGTTTTTGTTTTGTTTTTTTAATTGGGGAACAGTGTGTTTTTCCAGGACCCATCAGCTCCAAGTCAAGCAGTTGTTTCAATCTAGTTGTGGAGGGTGCATCTCAGCGGCCCATGTGGGGATCGAACCCACAACCTTGGTATTATGAACCCTGCACTCCAACCAGCTGAGCTAAACAGCCACCACTTTAAGAAAGGAAAAAACTGCGTGATAATTGTAATACTCAATGTATACCAAAAGATGAATACAAGTCATATATATACACACCCTCTGTATATAAACAAAAGAGGAAAAATGTAATGATTTCCAAAAGGCATCAGAGAATTATTGGGTTGTTGGAAAAGTCATGATGCATTTTTGCAACGAAAAACGTAGAAAAAATACGTCATGATTTTTCCAACAACACAATACATGGCAGAGTTTCATTATGGTATCAGATAATCAATTGAATTACTTTGAGTCTTAGAGTAGTACTGGATTCTCTCTCCTAATCCACTTAGTTCCCACACTTCACTAAAGAATAAAAGAGCAAGACTTATGGTCCAAAGAGGTTGATTGAGCTTACACTTTCACCTCCCTCCTCTCCCAAGTCCCACTGAAACAACCAAACTGATACAAAGAAAATTTATAAGAAAATTCTCACTCTCACACAAAGCCAGCACCTAGAATAGTGCCAACCACATGGTAGTGGATCAATGAATCTAGGAGAAAAAAAAAATTTTTCCACAGTAAAACTAAAACATAAGAAGGAGGTTAGCAATTCATATCTTGCATAATTTATGGGAAAAGTGAGCATATGAGATTACATTAAGAAGGAAATTAGAGTGGAGTCAAATAGAAAAAGCATATATTTTCTAGAGGTAGATTTTTTTTTTTAATTTCTACAGAAACTGAGAAAAATAGCAAGCTTAGAGTTAACAAATATGGAAAGCTAATGTTGACTATGGGAGTTAAAATAGGGGACCTAATTTAAAAGACCTACATGACCGACAATTCTACAGTTTATTAGTAAAATTACTGCATGAAGGGCCAGCTGAGTGGCACGGTAGTTAAGCGCTGGCTTGGGAAGCCAGCAGCCCCGGTTCGGGTCCCACATATGAGGGCCAGTGACACTGCCCTCAAACAAAAGAAAAGATTACTGCATGAAAACAGTCAACACATTGAATAAAAAGGAAAGGGGATGGCTAGTCAGCTTAGGTGGTTAGAGCACAGTGCTCATAACACCAAGGTTGCCAGTTCAGTTCCCCATGGGCCACGGAGCTGCGCCCTCCACAAGTAGATTGAAACAACTACTTGACTTGGAGCTGATGGGCCCTGGAAAAACTGTTCCCCAATAAATAAAATAAAATAAGGAAGAAAGACAGGTCCTACAAAGTACAAACATACTATGAAACTATACTAACTAAATAGTACAGAATTACCAACCATCAAACTTCCCACCCCCCCCCCCCCCGCCAGGAAGAAATCACATTTTATTCCTGGCTAGCCTCCTAGACTGGATCAGAAGGGGGTGGCTTGTGGATTGGAGACATTGCTGGGTAGTGAGAAGGTGGGGCTGCTCATCTGTTTTTTACTGATGGCAGTGGGGTCTTGGGGTCTATCTCTGGGTGAGCACTGCTGTGTGCAATTCATTCATGTGAATCGTGTGTACTTGGTGTATTTATCTGGGCTACATTGGTCTGATTTTCTGAAACCAGGGTCTTGAGGGATTTTTGGCCCTCTCTGAAATGTGTTGTTAAACTTTTTTTTTTTTTTTTTTTTGAGGGCAGTGTCACTGGCCCTCATATGTGGGACCCAAACTGGGGCAGCCGGCTTCCCAAGCCAGCGCTTAACCACCGCGCCACTCGGCCGGCCCTGAAATTTGTTGTTAAAGCAGTTGGATTGCCCTCCAGCTTGATGGGTCCCCCACAGAGCCAAGATGGAGACCAGGTTTTTGGGAATCCTGGATATTGTGGCTTGGAGGTGTACTGAGTATGAGGACCTTGGGCATTTTGTTGCTTTTGCTGAGGTGGTGGCTGTACCAAACGTTTTTCCATACCCAAATTCTTTTCCAAACATCCTGCAATATCCTTAACTGAAATCTGGGTATCCCCTCAGAACATTCATTTTGTTAGTTCTTTCATAATTCATGTATTCTTCATACTCTGTATACCTCTAGCTCAGAAAGTTAAGTTAGAACCTTCTTCATTGCCCATTCTTACTTATAAATGGCTCCTTTAAAGCCTCCTAAAAAAACCCCATTGAGGGGCCGGTCTAGTGGCTAAGTTGGTTAAGAGCTCACTCAAGAGTGCAAGCTGAGCTCTGAGCAACAGCAGTTCGATGCCCTGCCCAAGCTGAGCTGCCGCTGAGCTGCCAAAAGATAGCAGGATGGCTCAGCTAAGCAACAAAAAAACCCCCATTGATTAGAGCCTATGCAATTTGACTATATCACTTTCCCATGCCATTATTCTTACTATTGATGAAACTCTTAGTCATTTTCCCTAAATAATCAAAGACTTTTTCTCTTCATCTTAACTTTTGCCACCTCTTGGCTTTCTTTACTAACTACGCATACAAACTCCTAAGGTTCAGGCTTATAGGCCCTTTAACTTCACTAGGAACTCCAGTCCATCATAATTTCTATTATTTACTCCCTTATAATATGGCTTAAATCTGTGGTTCTTCATGTCAATAATGTTCTCCCCAATACTCTAAATTAAAGGGCAACTCTGCCCTTTAAATATAAATATATATATATATATATATATATATAGTTTTTTAAAAATCCTTGAAAGAACCCAATTATTGCTTTAGCTATGATCTCATCCACAAAGCTCAATACTACTGGATAAAGTCCAACAACATGACAGATTGATTACACATACGACCAAAAGCACAGACATTGAAAGGCCTCATAACACTAATCGTAATCCTATTTCATTTTGTAAACTCAAGCTCCCTTTAACCACAGCAACTATAACAATTCTTGACTTTTATCAAGTATTCAATGTTGTCCCTTCTTTATGATTTCTAATATATGATCTTGTTTCCAGCTTCACAAAGGTGGGGGGAGGCATACTTTATCCTGTTCGCATATTTACAACCACTCTCTCCACTTGAACATTATATCTCATCCCTGCCCCCTTTCTTAGGAAATTGACACTATAACAATCCTTTCTCTCTTATCTGTATTTAGCCATTCACTGTATGTCAATTATTTTTCTCATATCACTATTAGACAAGCTGAATGTTTTCCATTATTTGAAAAAATGTAATATAACGATTTCACATCACCTTCCTACTACCACGCTCTTTCCTCTCCTTCACAATGAAATGTCTCAAAAAGGTATTTATGAACACCATTTCCAATTCCTTATCTTACACTTACTCCTAAAGTCTCTTTATCTGGACTTTGCCACAAATAATTTACCACATTCTGTCCCCTAAGGTCATCAATCTTATTTCTGCTGTTACATCCAAAGAACAGTTTTCAATTATCCTTTTGGTTAGATATTCAGTGGCATCTAATACTGAGTTTTTAAACTGTTCTTTTTTAAATTTTCACAATGCCTACACTCTTAATTTTATTCCTACCCCTTTAAACATTCCACTGTCTTGTTTGAAGTTTCATCCTTCTCCATCTGATTATTAAGTTTTGAGGAGCTCAAGTCTGAGACCAAGGCCCTTTCCCTTTCGTTTATCTAATTTTTCTCACTAGAAAATTTCATATATAGCTATGGTCTCAATTATTACCTGTCTGTAGTGACTCACAAATTTATATATCCGTCTAGTTTCTTCTCTGGACTCCATATTTGAATTTTCAATGTCCTTCATCATACCTATTTAGATGTCTGAGACATCTAAAAGTCAACGCATATAAGTTTCTCAAAGTCAACGTATTTCAAACAGACACCATAATTTGCTCCTCTAAATTTGGCCCGCTTTCTTTCTTCCTTTCTTTCTTTTTTTAAGGAGGGCACAGCTCACAGCCCATGCAGGGATCGAACTGGCAATCTTGGTGTTATCAGCACCACGCTCTAACCAGTCCATCTAACCAGCCACCCCTCATTTTCTCTCTATCACTGTTCACCAAGCCAGAAACCTAGAGATCATCTTCAAGCTCCATTGTAATCCACTTCACATCACATTAGTTTTGCTTACTAAGCGTCACTTCAATTAATATATTTTCCTCCAGCTTAACTTCCACCATCCTAGTCCAAATCAATATCATCTTTAGTCTAGTATCCTGCAATAGCTTCATAACTGGTCTTTCCTATCCATAATATCTTCTCTATATTGATCAGAACAATATATTTAAAAACACAAATCTAATATATGATTTCACAACTTGAAACACTCAATGACCCCCCCCCACTCCATTGCTCTTGGAATAAAGAAAATCCTTAACGTAATCAAAAGGCCCTGTGTGATATGATCATATACACCCCCGCAGCCACATCTCTGGTCATGTCATCTCCTCTTTAAGTTCCAGCCATATTAGCTTTCTTTTTGTTCCTCAAATATCCATTCTTCTCACCATAAGATATTTGCACAGACTGTTCCCTCTATTTAGCATTCTCCCTTTCCCATTATCTGAGTTAACATGTATTCATGCTTTTTCAACTCAATAATTGTTTCCTTGAAAAATTTCCCTCCACACCTCTCCTTACTATATTGTCTTCACTATACCAGGTAACTCTCCTTATAGTACTTGCCGTAGTTACAGTTTCAAATTTACCTGTATGCTTATTTAGACAATACAGCTTTCTTCAGATATTGTTTATGGATGGTAATTTCATTGGGGACAGAGTTTGTGTGTAGTTTTGCTAACAAATCACCGGTACCTAGAACAATGCTAGATACTCAATGAATATTTTTGAAATGAATGAATGTGAGACTACTGGGATGGATCAAAAAAGACACAAATGAACTGATAACTATTAGAGAATTTAGTATATGATAAGAATACTGGTTCAAGGGCCGGCTGAGTGGCTCAGTTGGTTAAGAGTGCGCTCAAGAGTGTGAGCTGAGCTCTGAGCAAACGCAGTTCGATGCCCAGACCGAGCTGAGCTGCCACTGAGATGCCAACAGGTGGCAGGATGGCTCAGCTAAGGAAAAAAAAAAAGAATACTGTTTCAAATTACAGTTGACCCTTGAACAACATGGGTTTTAACTGCCTGGTTCCACTTACATGTTTTTTGGGTTTTTTAAAAAATAAATAAAGTCACCCCTCTATATCCCTGGGTTTCACATCCACAGATTCTACCAACTGCTGATCAAAAACAGTATTTTCCATCTTTGGTTGGGAATCCACAGATGCAGACAGCTGACTGTATGCATTGTTCTTAGTCACTTTATACAAGTGATTTGAGCATCTGCAGAGGTTCCTGGAACAAATCCCTTTTGGATACCAAGGGATGACAGTAGTTAACTTTTTGGGGGGTCAAAAGTTACATGTGGATTTTCATCTGTGCAGGGTCAGCATCCCAACCTACATTGTTAAAGGGTCAAGTGTAATTGCATAGCTATACAACTGAGAAAAGTCAAAAGTTGCATATTTACGTCGTATCATTCACATAAAAATTTCATATAGATTAAAGTACAGTATCTAAGAAACTATAAATGTAATAGAAGAATTTATTGATTTATTTTAATTCTGGTGTTGGAAAGGATTTCTGAAGCAAGACATGACAACCTCAGAAATAATAAAGAAACTGATAGATTCGATAAGATCAATAAAATTTGGCCTGAAAAATCTCTGTAAACTATATAAAAGAGAAAAAATAGAATATATTTAAAACACATGTTACAGACAAAGGATTAAAACCCACAATATGTAAAGGCCATCTATAAGACAATAAAGAAAGCAGTCACACAATATAAACAAAAGCTGACAGAAGCAAATATAAAAATACATAGTAATCATTTGGAGGGTGGCTAAAAACTGTTAAAATAAAAATAACTCTAGGTTTAATTTCTTAATCTTTAGATTTGTCAAGAAATTAAAGATTTATAATATACATCAGATGGTAAAAGTATAGGGAAAACAAACACCCACATATACTTTTGATACTAAAGTAAATTTGCATAGCTTTTAGAGGATAATTTAGCAGTATTCATAAATATTTTCACTGTATATAACAATTTTACTCTTAAATAACTATATTTTTAAAATATTCAGAAAATTGTACAAAATTATACTTGCAAGGATCATTGATTTTGATAATAAAAACTAGGAACAGAACAATTTTAAACCAAAAGGGAAATAATTAAGTAAAATATTAATATATGTAATAAGGAATATAAATAAAAATTTGACAATTCTATCTGTACCAATGAAGAAATGTGTCCATAATGTATTATGATTTTCAAAAGCAAATTGCTGAAGATATATAATCTATGAATCCAGCTTTGTTAAAAAAAAAAAAAAGAAAGAAAGAAAGAAAAGAAAAAGAAAGCATAGGACCGGTGGAGTGCAACATTGGTTAGGAATTGGCTTGGGACGCTAGCTCTGAGCAGCAAGGCCCTGGTTCAGATCCCACATAGAGGACCAGTGACACTGCCCTCTACAGCTAAGATGGTGAACAACAGCTCAACCTGGAGCTGGGCTGCCATGAGTCACTGACGATGGCGTAGGCTGCAGTGGGGCTGGCCGGCAGCGGGCATGAGCTTTCTTCAGCTGCTGTGAGCCACTGTGAGAGGCTGTCCAATGACCGCAGAGTGACTGCCTCACCCGGGAAGAGCGCAATGATAATACCAACATGGGCCAGTGAAGCGACGTCCTCGACAACTAGACTGAAGAACAAAAGGACAGCAACTTGTCTGTTCCCTTTCCCAGATGCCCCAACGCTGTTCCCCTCCCCCAACTTCCCAATAAAGTCTTTTAAAAAAAAGGAAAAAGGGGCCGGCCGAGTGGCGCGGTGGTTAAGGGCTGGCTTGGGAAGCCAGCGGCCCTGGTTTGGGTCCCACATATGAGGGCCAGTGACACTGCCCTCAAAAAAAAAAAGAAAAGAAAAGAAAAAGAAAGCATAGAAATACTGGTAGAGCATAATCTTACTCTAAACAATAGTAACTTTCAATTATGAAGTTTCACTAGAATGGGATGAGATGGAAGGGGTTTTCATTTTACATCATATTCTTTTGGGTTTTCTCATAATTGTATGAATCACTTTGGTAATTTGAAAAAACAGTAAATATGAAAGACTAAACAAGTAACTAGTAAAACTGTTTGCAAATTTGTTGCATGCTTTTTCATACTGTCGATTCATACATATTCCAGAAAGTTTCCCAAATGATTTGACTTCATAAACTGAGAATAACATGTCAGACTGAAAATACAGAATTTGAAAGTTTTGAGCATACATATATACAAATCTGAGCCCTTCATTCAATGATACCTGTGTTCAACATTCTTTACAATCTTGTGGGTTCAATTATGCAGTGCCTAGACTGCGAGTTGGTGATTTTCAAGTACAATGGCTAATGAACAAAGTCAAGTAATAGGTTAATGTATTGAATTCAATCATACAAATTCACAGGTTGGGAGATGGGAATGGAATTAGCCCAAATTCTCATATAATCCCAAAACTACTCTAAGTAATTTGTATTAAGGCAAGACTTTTTTTTTTTTTAAGATTATATTGGGGAATTGGGGGAGGGGAACAGTGCTGGGGAATTGTGGAAGGGGACCAGACAAGCTGTTGTTCCTCAGTCTTCATTGTGGAGGGTGCCAGTTGCCATCCTGCCTCCTGTCAACAGCTCGTGGCCTTCAAGCTCAAGGTGCTGTGTTCAATCTTAGTTGCGGGTGGGCATAGCCACCATTCCATGTGGGAGTTGAATCAGAAGCCTTGTTGTTAAGAGCACATGCTCCATCCACCGAGCCATCTGGGCAGCAGCTCAGCTCAAGGTGCGGAGTTCAGTCTTAGTTGTGGGTGGGTGTAGCCCACCATCAAACAGGCAATCTTATTGTTACACCAGCTGAGCTATCCTGCCACCTGTTGGCAGCTCAGCAACAGCTCAGCTCAGACGCAGCTTTCACTGGCCCATATGGGAATCAAACCAGTGGCCCTGTTGCTCAGAGCTCGCGCCCCAAGCCAACTCTTAACCAATGCACCACTCAGCGGCCCCTTAAAGCAAGATATTTTTATTTAGCTTGCTGGACAATTTTTACTCTGGTGTGTAAGCTCACAGAATCCACTATACCTTGTTATCATCAACTGGTCTCTCAATAATGCTTTGGTGTGGAAGAAGTTATATAACTTTACAGAACAGATTTTTAACAGCTGAAAACATCCCACATACAAATACCCCACCTTTTCTGAAATTCAGGGTTTTAAATTTTAACTTATTACAGTAATAGTCCACCACTAATTTTAGCACACAGTCAATAAAATGCCTTCTTAACATGTAAAATGCAGAGATTTAGGGGGATTTTTTTTTTCAGTCTCCTATATATTTCTGCTGTATTTGCTCAGAAACCAAATGCAAATCAACATCAACTAGAATGTTATATTTATAGTTCCTAAACATAAATTACAACTTCAATTTGATTAAAGCAGGAGAGCATGCAGTATTAAAAGCTTCTTCTCCCCATGGCATCTAGGACCAATTTCTTTCTGTCCATAAAAATCACCTGATTTATTGTGGCATATATGAAATATTCAGTTTTCCTGATTTATCCAATGTTGTGTCTTCTGAGTGACAACTCAAAAGTAGAAAGAGGGTAGGCCTGCAGATCTCCTGCTGTGCTCTAAATGTAGCTACTGGGTAAAGGGTGAAGGTCTAGCACTATTCATGCAGGGATGACAATTTCTTCTTGGACTCATCCTCTGCAGGCGGTGGGCCAGAAGCAGGTGGATGTGCTCAAACAGGTCATGCTGACTGACACCAAGTACCATTAGAGCCATAGTCTCAAAGGTACAGTGTATAAAAGGCAATGCAGGGACTGACGGGTGGCTCAGTTGGTTAGAGCGTGTGCGTTGAACAACAATGTTGCCAGTTCAATTCCCACATGGGCCAGTGAGCTGCACCCTCCGCAACTAGATTGAAGACAATGACTTGAGCTGAGCTGCTGCTGAACTGCCAGTGGGCGGCCAGATGGCTCAGTTGGTTAGAGCGCATGCTCTTAACAACAAGGTTGCTGGTTAGACTCCCACATGGGATGGTGGACTGCGCCGCCGGCAACTAGATTGAAAACAGTGACTGGACTTGGAGCTGAGCTGTGCCCTCCACAACTAGACTGAAGGACAACAACCTGACTTCGAGCTGAAGGGTCCTGGAAAAAACACAGTTACCCAATAAAATAAAATAAAACTTTAAAAAAAGTCAATGTACACAACTGTTGGGCTTCCTAAGAGAATTGAATTCTGGGCATCTACCTTTACAATGGGCATGGAAGAAGCAATGGTGATGTCTTAGAATTTTCCAAGCCTGCACAGTGGGAAAAGTCCTGACCTGAGGTTGTTTTAAGGATACATCAGTGCTGTTAACTGCTGTGGTTATAGCTTTTCAGTGATTGGCATCGGTAGTAGTGGATGATTGCATGTCATATCTGAGGAGGTGTCCTATTTCTGTTGTGAGAGTACCCTAACATTTCATAAAGGTTAATGGATGTTCAGCAAAGTAGTATCAGAGCAATGCTGTTGGTTCTTAGTATTTATTGCAGTCTTATCTCTTACTCCTCCTCTACACATACCTTAGGCTCAAGTCAATCTGATTTTTCCCTGCATATGCCCCCATAATGTCCTCAAATCTCATCTTTGCTCACGTTAAATCTACCGGGAACCCAAGATAATCCTCAATTTCCATCTAGCATTGCAAATAATATAACATTTCTTCTTATCTTCTATCAAATGTGATATATATATATATATATATATATATATATATATATATATATATATATATTTAAATTGGGGAATTGGGGAAGAGGAACAGTGTTGGGGAATTGGGGAAAGGGAACAGACAAGTTGCTGTCCATTTGTTCTTCAGTCTAGTTGTGGAGGACGTTGCTTCACTGGCCCATGTTGGTATTATCATTGCACTCTTTCTGGGTGAGGCAGATCGGCCACTGGCCTCTGGACGCTCTTGGCAGCTCACAGCGGCAGCTGGCCACTCACTGTAGCCTATGGCAGCCCACTGCAGCAGGGGCTGCAGCCTACACTGTTGCCGGGGCTTGCAGCCCAGCTCCAGGTGGAGCTGTTGTTCACCATCTTAGCTGTAGAGGGCAGTGTCACTGACCTTCATAGGTGGGATCCGAACTGGGGCTGCTGGCCTCTCAAGCCAGCTCTTAACCAACATGCCACTCGGCCAGCCTCATTTGTGGTTTATATTTAATTCAACATTTTTAATAGTTACCAGGTGCCTTGGTTAGCGACGAAGATCCTCTTCTTTTTGTGCCCACATGAATCATGACTTTCCTCATATAACACAATTTATGTAAAAATTTTAGGCAGAATTTTCTAACCCTTATTTAACAATCACTACTCAAGTACAGGGACAAACTCTTATTCATCGTTCTAACAAGTCAGAAACTAGGGCAGGGTTTGACACTAGAGTATCTGTTTAATAAATGTTTGTTAAATAGAATAGTGCAAAAAGATGACTATAAAACAATAAAAGTCCTCTCATTTAAAGGTATGTCTATCCTGTACTTGCCCTGTTTTTAAAAGATACTTCGTGAGACTTCTAATACAACACAGAATAAACGTGGAAACAGATTGATTGGTGGGGGGTGTTGGAGAATAAAGCTGAAAATAGAAACCATCAATTTCAATGAGACTAGGAAGTAGCTACTCACTCAAGCATAAAGAATATCTGCCAAATAGAATTACAAGTACTTCCGGTTTCCAGCTCCACATGTGAGGAGATTGGAAGCTATGACTTAGTCTTAACAACGAGTGAAAAAGTAAACAGACTGGGGGCCAGCCGAGTTGCTCATTTGGTTAAGAGCACAAGCTCTGAGCAACAGGGTCACCGGTTCGATTCCCATGTGGGCCAGTAAGCTGCACCCAAGCTGAGCTGCCACTGAGCTGCCAACAGGATTCCTCAGCTGGTGAGAGCACATGCTCCTAAAATCAAGGTTGCCGATTTGACTCCCACATGGTATGGTGGGCTGCGCCCCCCCCCCCCCCGTCACTAAGATTGAACACAGTACCTTGAGCTGAGTGGCTGTGAGATGCGGATGGGCAACCGGATGGCAACTGGACTTGGAGCTGAGCTTGCTGCGCCCTTCACAACCAAGATTGAAGGACCACAACTTGGCTGTTTCCCTTCCCCAATTCCCCAACACTGTTCCCCTTCCCCAATTCCCCAATAAAATCTTAAAGAAAAAAAAGTAAGCAGACTGAAAAGTCAAGAACTCTTCTAGGATTCATAAGAGAGGGGAAGCCACAGGGCAAACCACTGCTCCCAAGATTGCAGAGATGTGAATGAATACAGGGAGTCCTGACTTGACTTAAGAGCAGAGACGCATGTGTAGAAACCATCACAGGATTCAGTGCTGGGGTAGAAGAATTTCAGCTGTAATTGTTGGGGGCTCAGTGTGGAAATTTTGACAGTGAAAGATTCCAGGGGTATCCCAACCATAAGGGAATCCCCACAATTTTGTGAGATTTACCTCCAGGGACTTGACCAAATTCCTACAGCAAATATCAGTGGAAAATGCCTTCTGCTTGCATCAGAAGCAGGACAAAAAGAGCCATTTTGAAATACATTGTCTGAGGCCAGCCCTTGGGAGAAACTAGTTAACCAGAGCCTAACCTGCTGGGGCATCAACAGGGCCTAACTTACATGGGAGAAGTGAGGTATACAACTCAAGCTCACTCTAGCCAACCTCTACCATCTGAAGAGGAAGACAAAAAACCTGAGAAACACTTGAGAAGTTCACAGTCCAGAGGTAAGTACCTAATATGGGGGAGAAGAGGGAAAAGTTGCTCTCATGTAATAATGGTAGGAGTATAAATTGATACCGTCTTTTTAAAGGGTAGCCAGGAAATACCAATGAACATAGAAAATGTCCATACTCTTTAACCCAACTATTCCAATTTTAGCAAATATTATATCTCCTGAATGCAAAATTATACATTCAAGTATGTTAAATGATAAATTGTTTGTCATAGAAAAAAATGGGAAAGCCTAAATGTTTACCAGTAGGTAAATGGTTAAGTAAGTACAGTGCATCTATACCATGGAATATTTTGCATTTGTTAAGCTAGATCTATATGTATGGACATAAAAGCATTTCAAAATAAATGATAAAAATAAAGTATATTGTAAAAACTGTGTGGTGTGATCATATTCGTGATTTTTAGAAAACACAAAAAAGTGTGTGTGCATGCATGCACGTGAGTATGTAAAGATACACTCCAAATGTTAATGGGAACCTTCAACTTTTTGCTCTATATTCTTTTATTTTCACTCTTTAAAAACTACTTAAGGTGTCAAATATATGGTGATGGAAAGAGAACTGACTCTGGGTGGTGAACACAATGCAATATATAGATGATACATTATATAATTGTACACTTGAAACCTAGGTAGTTTTGTTCATCATTGTCACCTCAATAAATTTTAATTAAAAGAACTACTTAGTAACATGCCATTACTATTTAAAATATGAATTCAAAAATGAAAAAAAATCAGATGTCTAATCAGACCCACTAAATCAGGGCCTCTAGGGGTTGAGATTGGGTATGTGTATTTTTTTTAAAGCTGAAGAGATGATTCTGATACACAGGAAGAATGCAGACCATGGTAAAGAGTCTGGCAGTACACCAAAATATTAAACATGAAATTACCAAACGATCTAGCACTTCTATCTTTGTATATATACCCCAAAGAATTGGAAGCAGGTATTCAAACAACTATTTGTACACCCAGATTCATAACAGCATAATTCAAAATATCTCAAAGATAGAAAACAACCAATTACCTATTGATGGATGAATGGATACACAATATATGGTATAGAGACACAATGAAATATTATTCAGCCTTAAAATAAATGAAATTTTATCATATGCTACAACATGAATAAACCTTGAAGACATTACACTAAGTAAAATAAGCAAGACACAAAATGACAAATAGTGTATGATTCCACTTATATTAAGTACCTGGAATAGTCAAAATCAGAGACAGATAGTAGAATGGTGGTTGTCAGCAGCTGGGGGAGAGGAAAATGGGGAGTTAGTGTTTAATGGGTACAGAATTTCAGTTTGGGAAGATGAAAAAGTTCTGGAGATCGATGGTCGTAATGATTGTACAACAATATAAATGTACTTAATGCCACTGAGCTATACATGTAAAATGGTTAAAATGGTAAATTTGATGTCATATATATATTTTAAGAAAGGAAAATCTGTATTAAAAGTGTAATACAGGGCCGGCCGAGTAGCGCAGTGGTTAAGAGCTGGCTTGGGATGCCAGCAGCCCCTGTTTGGATCCCACATAAGAGGGCCAGTGACACTGCTCTCTTAAAAAAACAAAACAAAGTGTAATACAATCAGTGACGCCAGCATTCATTTGATTAATGCTGTCTTTTGAGAGAACGTCATACTACACATTGCTACTGTAATTCAATTCAACTTTGGAAAGTAATATTATACAAAGATAACATCTCTTAAAATGTGCACTTATTTTTGGCATCCCTGATGTGTGTGTGTGTGTGTGTGTGTGTGTGTGTGTGTATTCACAATAAAAATATTTTGTATAGAATTAGACCAACTCAGAGAAAAAAACAAAGATGGATACATTATTTTTTGATGGATAAATATTTTTACAATCTCTAGTTGAATAGAGGATTCTCTGAAAACAAGATAATTTGTTCCTGAAAATTCTCATCAACAATCCATTATTTAAGACAATGAGACCCAGAGGTACAGACAGGCCCATCAAGAAACTGAGTATCTCTAGTGAGTCTCCTTTCTAAATCAGAGTGGAAGGGGAGATATAGTGTGAAGAGAAACTGCATGGGAATTCTTGCTTTATTTTTTGGCATCCTGTGACTAAATCAGTAGAAAAGTATTGGAGGTAATACAGGTTGGTAGATAGAGTAGAAACGGAAGTCAGATTTCTAACTGTTGACCAAGGTTAACTGGGCAGAAAAAAAAAATGAGTAGTAAATCTCCAAATAAAAAACAATGAGATACAAGGAGAGCCACAATGACAGTCACTCTGGTTGATTTGTTTGTTTCAAAGAAACAAATAACAAAAAAAGAGAAATATTTGCCTGGGAGAAAAGAAACATTTATAGACAAAGTCCTCTGAGAACACATTACCAAATTACGTGCCACCCCACGTCAGCTCTCCCTACACTGGTTGAAGTAGTCAGAATTTCAAGGAGAACTGACACCAATATGAGAGGGATAACCAACAAAGGATTATTGCACCTAGGAATAGATACCCCCTCCAAAAAGAACAAATCCTGATCAAAGATGATAAGGAATGTATAACAGAGAAGGGAATGCTTCCCTCTCAAAAAGCTTTCTTTTTCTTTTTTTTTTTTTAAAAAGATTTTACTGGGAAATTGGGGGAGGGGAACAGACAAGTTGCTGTCTTTTTGTTCTTCAGTCTAGGTGTGGAGGACATTGCTTCACTGGTTCATGTTGGTATCATCATTGTGCTCTTCCCGGATGAGGCAGATCGGTTGCCGGCCTCTAGATGGTCGCTCACTGTGGCTATTGGCAGCTCACACTGGCTGCCAGCCACTCACTGTAGCCTATGGCAGCCCACTGCAGCAGGGGCTGCAGCCTATACTATCGCCGGGGCTCGCACAGCCCAGCTCCAGGTGGAGCTGTTGTTAGCTGTAGAGGGCAGTGTCACTGGCCGTCATATGTGGGATCCGAACCGGGGCTGCTGGCATCCCAAAACCAGCTCTTAACCAATGCGCCACTCGGCCGGCCCTCAAAAAGCTTTCTTTTGACTCCACACACCAGTTGATGTCGTGTATGTCTCATCTTTTCTTCACTGCAGGTTCCTAAAAGAAATTTTCTAGATTCACTATTGCCAAAATTTCTGCTCCTATTCTCTCTGGAACCTGAACCAATCAGGCTGGCCCCTCCCACACCTCTGAAACTGCACCTACCAAAGTCACCATGGAAGCTTATGGGGCTAATGATTATTTCTCATATTTTTCAACTTCTCAGGAGCATCTGACACAGTTGACTACTCCCTTCTCATTGAAATTCAGTTTTCACCTGGCTTTCAGGATACCATGTTCACCTTGCTTCAACTTTGCAGTCCATCTGCTCTTTCCTTATTTCCTAGACTTCTAGTGGTTGCACTATCTCAGGCCTCAGTTCTTTCACCTAGTCTCCCTCTTTTGAAATTTTATGGGGAACAGCCATGTTCATTGGTTACACGTTGCTTTCATGCTACAATGGCATAGTTGACTCTTTTAAGGAGGGTGCAGCTCACAGTGGCCCATGTGGGGATCGAACCGGCAACCTTGGTGTTATCATCACCACACTGTAACCAATTGAGCTAACCAGTCACCTCTATCTATTCTCTTTTATATCTATCTATACTCATGACTTTATCTCATTCTTAATGCCATTTATACACCGATGACTCACAATGTGTATCTCCAGTCCAAACCTCTCTTTGGACATCTAGACTCCTATATTATAGTGTATATTTAACATCTTCATTCATATGATTGACGGAAGTACGTACTAAACCTAACACGTCCCAAAATGAGCAACTAAACTCATTTAAATCTGATCCTCCTTAAGTATTCTCCATCTCAGTTGATGACAACTCCTTTCTTTCAGTTACTCCGACCAAATTCTGGGTATTTGGGTATGTCTGGGTATCCCTCCTTGATTCCTCTCTCTTTCTTCCTCATTCTACATTCAATCCATCTGTAAATTCTGTTAATTCTACCTTCAAAATATATCCAGAAATGAACCACTTCTCATCATCTCCACCACAACCACCCTGGTCTTTGTCATCATATTATCTTACTTGGATTACCGCAAAAGACTCATTATTAGTCACCCTGCTTTTACCTTTGGCTCCCTTTAGTCGGCTTTCTATATGGCGACCAGAATGATCCTATTAAATATGTCCCTTCTATCATGACAATAACCAGAATCTTCCAATTTTTAACCTACCTTTCTCTTTACATTCCGAAAACATCTACAAAACCCAAATATTCCTCTCTGCACCTTTGCCTTTCTGATATCAGTCTCTAACTCTCACACATACTCACCCCACTCTAGTTACAGTCACTCTGTTTTACAAATATACCAAGCAAACTTTCACCTAGACCCTTGTCACTGGCTCTTCCCTCTGCCTGGAACACTTGCCCTAATTATCAGTGTTCCATACTCCCTCAATTCTTCATGTTTTTAATTAAATATCAACACTTTAGCAACATATCCTCTGACCACTCATCTTGAACTACAGCTATGCCCCACAATATCTTATATTCCATCTCACCTGCTTTATCTAAACATCTAACATTTAATATACTATGGGTTTTACTTATGTATCCTGTTTTGTGTCTGTTTCTTTCCATTGGCATTCAAACTGTGTGAAGGCAGATCATTTTTTTCTGTTCCTGCACTACTGTATTGGCAACACCTATGATAGTGCCTGGTACATGCTAGACTCTCAACAGATATATATGAAGTGAATAATTGATTATGCAAGGAAATAAAAGAACAGTTAAAATAAGGATACTTTTCATTAAAGAAAAAGAAAGGTTATGAAACATGAACTAAAAGAATTGAAGAGACGCATCTAATAGAACAGTAAAATTATCACAGGAATGAAAACAATACAAACTAAATGGATTACAAAAGACATTAGAAAAATAATGGAGACCAAGCTTGAGGGACTATTGCACAAACACTAAAACAGGCAAAAGCACGTATATACCACATACCCAGAATAAAGTGATAGAAGTGAAGAACACGTGATCAATAGGGATGACAAAGAAGGCTTACCATTGGTGTAATTGGTGTTCCTGAGGGAGTGAAGAGAACAAAGGGAATAAAAAAACAAATTCAAAGTTCTAATAGCAGAGAAATTTCCTGAAATAAAGGAGACATAAACCAGAATGCCAAAATGACACATAGTGTTTCCAGGGAAATGATATGAAATAATCAACCTCACAGCACATCCTGAGGAAGTCACTAAATGCTAATTATGAAGAATCCCAGAAGTTAACTGGGCAGGAAAAAAAAAATCAAATTACTTATGCGAGGGAGGAAAATAGCCTAGTATCAGTTTTCCACAGGGACGTTCAATACTAGAAGCCATTGGAAGAAAGTACACAAAGTTCTTTGGGCAAAAAGTATAATTTTGTAATTCAAAAACTCTCATCAAAGAAGAAGGTGTTTGAAAGATACTCTCAAATGGAAATAGAACTCAAGGATTAGTATCTGTCAAAAATGAAGCCAATTAAGAAATAAAAAAATAAAAAACAGTAAAAATGTCATGGTCATGAAAGACAAACATTGAAAATTTAGTCCATTTAAATATTTAATAGAGGATAAACAATAATGGAAAGTAATAAAAACATAATGCAGTGACAAATGTGAACAAATATTGGTAATTTAAAAAATAATGGTAAAACAGCAAATGATAAATTCAAGAGAAAGAATTTAATGAGATTTTAAAAAGAGATACTTTATATTGAAAATGGGTATACTCGTAGTCCACAATGAATAGCTTGCCTGTTCTGAAACTTTATGCACAGATAACACAGCATCAAATTTTATAGATCAAACTCTCAGGAATAATGTATTGAGAAATGGAAATATAATAATTATAGAGAATTAACTCATGTGTTTTAGTTCATGACAAATCAAGTAGGTGAAAAACAAATAAGAAAGCAGAGAATTATTTTAAATAGTTAATCAGGTTAAATATTTAGATATAACCAACAATATACTGTGTAACTGGAGAATAAACTCTCTTTTAAGCACCATGTACTCCATATTAAAATTGCAGAATATCTGGAAAATGGAGATAATGAAAAGAATAGGTATCACAGGATTTGACCAAATCACTAGCTAACTGACAAAGAATTAAGAAATCACAAATATAGAAAACTACAAATTACAAGGGCAAAATAATTATAGATACAAATAATGCTTTAAGTATAACAGAATAATTTGCACAAATTTTAAGCAAATAAACTTAAAAATCTGCCTTAAATGACTTTCTAGAAAATTTTTAATTACCAAAATTGATTCATGATGATAAATAAAACTAAGCAATCCTTAATCGGTATCCATGGAAGAAACTGAAAATCTTTTATAAAGAGCAAATCTCCATCATTTCCCACCCCTATAATTTCACAGATGAGTTTTAGAAAATGGAGAACACTCAGATAATTCCATTGCTATTTAATCAGGTTCAGAATACAGAAAAAGCACTTAAGCTTCCATGTCTTTAATAAACCAGCATTACTCTCATAGCAACATTTGACAAACAACACAATGAAAACTACAGAATGATTTCATTGTGTATTGCTGATGCTAAAAGATTACGTAAAATATTGGTTAGACCTTTCTGTAGCATATTAAGAGGATAATATCAACTACTTTATACCTGTTTCCTCACCTCAACAATGGGAAAGCTAAACATCATAGAGATTTTGTGATAGTCAAATGAGGCAACTCATGTAAAGGGCTTAAGGAATTGTCCTTGGTTCACAGTAAATGGATGGATGGATGGATGGATGGATGGATGGATGGATGGATGGATGGATAGACAGACAGACACAGAGGTACAAAGAGATATACATTTAGATTTATATTTAAAGTTTATATACACACGTCATACCATGTTAAGTGTCCCCTATGTTTCCATCCAAAGGGATGTTACTGTCAAAAGAACATAGATTTCAATCAAAAAATGATTTAATGAGGGCCGGCCGAGTGGCGCGGTGGTTGGGTGCTGGCTTGGAAGCCAGCGGCCACGGTTCGGGTCCCACATGTGAGGGCCAGTGACACTGCCCTTAAAAAAAATGATTTAATGAAAGCAAGTGTTTTATTTGTATACCTGAAAAATTGTGTGGGCCGGCCGAGGGGTGCGGTAGTTAAGAGCTGGCTTGGGAAGCCAGTGGCCCCGGTTCAGGTCCCACATACGAGGGCCAGTGACACCGCCCTCAAAAAAAAAAAAAGATGAAAATTTGTGCTAAGGACAGTGTCCCCAGAAATACTTCTCCAAATCCTTTTTCTTTCCTTTTCTTATCCATTTCCCTCATATTTGAAAGCTATTTTCATGACTATGTCCTCAGAAAACCCTGCAAAGTGAACAGAGTTCATCAGTTTTTTTTAATGTCGTCTCCTTATCACCACCCCAACTGAATACTTCCATGTTGGCTTAATCAATTTCACTTAAAGCGCTTCCCTCCTCCTCTAGCCTCTGCAACCATGTTTCTCTTCACATTCTTAAATTTAAACCTCAAAAGCCTAAAACATGTCTTTGCTAAGTAGATCCTTTCTCAAAGGTCCAGGGAAGGTAAGAAAGTCTAGGGTTAGAACCTGAATTTTCTTAGTTCAGCAGATAAAGAACAAACACTGAGAACATCCAAGCAATAATAGCTTTTATCCTATTGTATCCATTTGAATGCACTTGTATGCATGCGCATCTGCACACAAGGTGCATACATGCTGTAATAGAGCTAGGCAGCATTCCATATTAGTGTAAGCAGAATTACTACCTTCTTTTTAAAAGGATATAAGGATATACTGGGGGTGCATATATATATATATATATATATATATATATATATATATATATATATTTTTTTTTTTTAGGGCAGTGTCACTGGCCCTCCCATGTGGGATCCGAACCTGGGCCGCTGGCTTCCCAAGCCAGCACTTAACCACCGCGCCACTCGGCCGGCCCAGAACATATGGTACACTTTTTTTTTTTTTTTATAGCTGAGCCATCCTGCCACCTATTGGCAGCTCAACGGCAACTCAGCTCAGGCTGGCCTCGAGCCGCTGTTGCTCAGAGCTCAGCTCGCACTCTTGAGCGAGCTCTTAACCAACTGAGCCACTCGGCTGGCCCTTCAAAATATATATATATTTTAAGAGATGTTAATACTTTAGTCAATATTGCTCAAGCAGTAATTCGCCGAATCAGAAGTGTCTGGACGCTGATGGACCCACTTTGAGCACCTCGTTTAATTTCAGAAGTCAAATGTGACTTGCACTTATCTTTTGTTATCAGTATATATTAAAACAGTTTTTTCGTTTCTTAAAATGTGTATACATTTTTTGACAGCCTCTGTATAATATTTTGTTGTTTGGCTGGAGCATTATTTAATTGCTCTCCTACTAATGGATATTTAAGTTTTTATTTTTTTGATTCTTTTTTTTTAAAAAAGATTTTATTGGAGAATTGGGGGAGGGGAACAGTGTAGGGGTATTGGGGGAGGGGACCAGCCAAGTTGTTGTTCTTCAATCTTCATTGTGGAGGGCGCCAGTTGCCATCTGGCTTCCTGTCAGCAGCTCATGGCCTCTAAGCTCAAGGTGCTGTGTTTAATCTTAGTTGCAGGTGGGTGTAGCCACCATCCCATTCAGGAGTTGAACCAGAAGCCTTGTTGTTAAGAGTGCACGCCCTATCCACTATGCCATCCGGGCAGCAGCTCAGCTCAAGGTGCTGTGTTCAATCTTTAATTGCTGGTGGGCGTACCCCACCATTGAACAGGCAACCTTATTGCTACACCAGCTGAGCCATCCTGCCACCTGTTGGCAGTTCAGCAACAGCTCAGCTAGGGCACAGTGTTCACCAGCCCATGTGGGAATCAAACCGGCAGCCCTGTTGCTCAGTGCACACGTTCTAAGGCAATTCTTAACCAACTGAGCCACTCTGCTGGCCCTGAATATTCCTAAACAAATACCTTCAAAAGCTTTTGTGAATTTGCGAAAATGTATTTGAATTTATATATGTATATGTATGATATATCTATATATATCTATATATATAGATATATATAGATATATATATCTATATATATGATAAATCACTAGAAGTAGAATCGTTGGGTCAAACATGTGAATTTAACATATTGATAATGTTGGACTAATTTACCATCACACAGAAAGGGCTCAACAGTCTGCATTCCTGCCTATCCTCACCCATTTTATAGTATTTTCCAATTTTATAGGCGACTTTTATTTTATTTTATCTTATGAAATATGTTATTTCATAGTTATTTTAATTCATGGCAATTGAATCATGATTGATAATTAATCATATTTTCACATCTTTATTGTTCAATTGTGCACCTTTCTTTCTGTGATCTGCTTGTTCAAATTCATGGCCATTTTCCGATTGTTTTATTTTTCTTATTATTAATACAAGTCACTTTAAATATCAAAGAATATAGTACTTTGTGTGTCGATTTTTTTCCAGTTTGTCACTTTACTTTTGACTTTTTTTGTGAAGATAAAGTTTGAAAAATTTATAACATAAATAATGGATTTTCATTGTCTTTTTGGTTTTCTATCATTCTGAGAAAAGTTGAACGCACACAAAAATTATTTTTAAAAGTCATATTTTTGTCTAGATATTTCTGGTTTTACTTCTCCTTTATAATTTTTTAGGCAATGTTTTCCTAGTTAACCAACTGTCCCAACCACATTTTTTAATTTTTTTAAAGAAAAGCTCTCTGCAGATTTGAAATGTCAAATTTATATGCCCCACAGATATTTGGGTCTATTTATTTTTTAATTGTTTTATTTTATTGGGGAACAGCCATGGTCATTGGTTACACATTGCTTTCATGATACAATGGCATAGTTGACCCTTTTAGGGAGGGCGCAGCTCACAGTGGTCCATGCGGGGATTGAACTGGCAACCTTGGTGTTCTCAGCACCATGCTCTAACCAACTGAGCTAACCAGTCACCCCTAGGTCTATTTCTTAATCCTCTATTATGTTGTTACTACTTGCACTATTATAAAGCTCTCCTAGTTACTAAAAATTTATAAGATGTAGACCTATATCCTTCTCATTAATCTTTTTCATAGTTTTCTAGTTCTATCCCTCCAGTTCCTGGCACTTTTTTCCTCTACTTCCTCACAGTTTCTCTCTTCCAGTGCATTCTTGAACCCAATGGCTTCTGATGACTCTAAAATTCATTTCACAAACCCAAATCTCTTCTCCAAGTTCCTGCATAATGTATATAGCAAGATGCCATTTGTGTGCCTGCATGCATAGGATAGGACAAAAGTGATTCATGTGTGAATGCAGGGCCAACCATTGGTTCCTCAAGGATCTAGCAGTGATGTGTATTTATTTGTTTATACAATCACTGCCTGTCTTACTTTCTATAATGCAAGATCCATACACCAAGGACCTCATCTGGCCCCATGCTGCATCTTCATTCCTAAAGGATATTTTCACTGGGTACGGGATGGAGTTAATCCTTCCGCTTATAAAGTCATTGGCTTCCTGTGAACAGGAATTCCGTAAACCAACTGGTAGAGAAACAAACTTTCGTCTTGATACTACCTCCAGCACATCTGAACATGACAGCTGCCCACTTCCCTTTGAACCTTTGGATCACTTTAGTTTAAGAAGAATGTCTTGGACCGGCCGAGTGGCACATTGGTTAAGAGTTGGCTTGGGATGCCAGCTCTGAGCAGCAGGGCCCCGGCTGGGATCCCACATGAGAGCCAGTGACGCTGCCCTCTACAGCTAAGATGGTGAACAACAGCTCAACCTGGAGCTCGGCTGCCATGAGTTGCTAGTGAAGGCTGCCATGAGGCTGCAGTGGGCAGCCATGAGCTATCATGAGGGGCCAGCAGCTGGTGTGAGCAGCTGTCCAATGGCCGGCGACTAATCTGCCTCATCCTGGAAGAGCGCAATGATAATACCAACATGGGCCAGTGAAGCAATGTCCTCCACAACTAGACTGAAGAACAAAAGGACAGCAACTTGTCTGTTCCCTTCCCCGATTCTCCAACGCTGTTCCCCTTCCCTAATTCCCCAATAAAATCTTAAAAAAACAAAACAAAACAGAAGAATCTCTTACATGAGAATCACATCCTCTCAGGGAAAATGAGCTTATTTGGCAAGTATGACACCATTTCCCTAGATTGCTACTTTAGGGTGGAAAAAATTAGTATATTCTCCAAGCCGTTCTCAACCCAGGCCCTTCAATCGAGTACTATTTTCTTACCTGACAGGACCTAACCCACTTTCTCAGAGCCAAATTTGCTGGGTTAATAAATCTCATCCTGGGAGTGTATGTGCTTCATTGAAATCCATTGGAGGCACTCATCAGAGGACTTAATTGCCTGTCCCTATGAGGCTGTCAGCCATAAGAACCGTGTCACTGATTTTAAAGGCAGAAAGTGAGTGTCTGAAGTTGTTTCATTCTTAATGGATGGGGTGGATATGTCATCAGTGACATTACTAAAAGTCATGCCTGTGTAGGGAGCAGCATGCCCTACTTACAAATATAGAACTTCATTAGGACATGCAATCACTGCTATCTCACTTTTCTTTTCAAAAAGCTGTCTGCTATTTGTCATAATCAGTTCTATAGGTCTGACTTTGGCAAGTCTAAGCTATCTGCAGGGTAGATTAAGCTTCAGAAGCAAAAAAATCAATCAAGACAACATCATAGTGAACAGACACCTTTAAGATCACCGACTCTACTTGCCACATTTTGCAGATAAAGAAGGCGAGCCTGGAATGGCGATGCCACCATTTTCTCAACATACCACCAATGTCCATGCAAATCTGAAGTGAATTCATGTGGAAAATAACATAAAATGAAGATGTATCCAATAATGGGGTGCAGCTGAATGATACACAAGGAGCCTACTTTATGAAGGATGTGTCACATGTAAAACATCAGGAGAACTGATTTGAAATGGCATCTAAAATAGAATCAATTCTAGAATGGCAGAGTAAAGAATTCCAAAAATCTATTCTTCCAGTTAAGCAAGGGAAATACTATAAGATTTGTCTACATCACCTTTTTCAGAATTACAGAAATTAACAAAAGCCTGGCAACAATCCCAGGAGTGTTTATTGGGAGCGGGGGAATGGCTGAATCTCAGTTTAAGAACAGAAAGCTTGATGGTGTTTTAGTTGTCCTAGTTGCATCCCCCTCCCTTTCCCAAGCTCCACACTAGACTTGAAGACTAACAGCCTCAAAACCATAACAGTTACTAAGATCATCAACCCAGCAGCCAGTGAGGGGGGCTGGGGGGGCAGAATGTATTTGTAACTCCCCATATTACCCAATCCTGGCAGAATTGTTACTGTCTGACCTGTGTGGCAGGTCCTGGAAAAGCCCCCTTAGCAGTGCTTGCCTTTATTTGACCTGATTCAGAGTACTTTCAGGTTGGAAAATCCTATCCCCAGGATGTTTGTCAAAAACCACCAGTAGCAGTTGTTTAATACTGCAGTTGTATGTAGCAGTGATATCATTTGGGACAAATAGGAAATGAGTCAAAAATTAAAACAAATACTTAGGGGACAATATATCCATAGAGGGCTTTAAAATTGTACATATTTTTCTGAGCATCTATTGTAGAAGTTAATACACATGTGCAGGGTAATGTGAGTGCCCAGAGAATACCTGAAAGTACTCAAAGCATTCACCTCAGACTGATCTTAGGATTCTACACAAGTAGGAAGTGAAAGCTAAGACACAATTATCAACTGCCTACCTGAGAGTTGAAGACATGCCTAAACACACATAGAGATACGCTTGAAAAAAATCGGAGAGAAATATTGGCTCAGGCATTTCAGGAAACCTCTATTCAATCATTATCTATCTACTCCATTTGCTTGGATTGTCAGAGAACCAAACTGTGAAAGAAGGGGAAAGATATTATGATCAGTCAGTATAGTAAATATGCCCTAAACGAAAGTTGCTGAGACCAGGAATCAGATTGAGATCCGTGTGCAGAGATCATATTTTGACATATGACATTTCATTTTTTATTGAGGTAACATTGGTTCATAAGTCACTGAAGGTGGCTTCTATATTACCATTGGATGTAGTATTTCTCAGTCACCAGGATGTCATGGGTCAGTGAAAAACAGGAATGTGAATACATCCAGAGAGGGCAATCTACACAACAGTCAACACCAAGCGAGCTCTAAGCTGCCCCTTTCAGTGGCCTCAGATTTTTCTTGAGTTCCATTTGCCATAGGAATCACTATGGAAGCCAAAACACTACCACAAAAC
The DNA here is from genome assembly GCA_033961575.1 of Aselliscus stoliczkanus. Taxonomy (NCBI): domain Eukaryota; kingdom Metazoa; phylum Chordata; class Mammalia; order Chiroptera; family Hipposideridae; genus Aselliscus; species Aselliscus stoliczkanus. The sequence continues at coordinate 26,667,147 of CM066737.1, forward strand.
TGAAAGCAGCAGTAGAGTCTTATGCTTGGATCAATTTGCTGCAACTGCCATTTTTTTGTTGAATCTCCCCCCATTCTATCAAAATGTACCTAGCCCTATCCCAACAGTTTTCAAGCCCATAGGTAGAGAGGAAGATTACATGACTTCATCAGCATGCCAAATACAAGCATCTGCTTGGTTTAATTGATCTTTTATGCCTCCTCTGAGAAGAATAACAGGTACACAATGAAGGGCCTGTAGTTTTAATTTCTTAGAACAAAGGGGAGCTTTCTTTCTTTTTTTTTTTTTTTTTTTTAGCTGAGCCATCCTGCCACCTGTTGGCAGCTCAACGGTAACTCAGCTCAGGCTGGCATCAAACCGCTGTTGCTCAGAGCTCAGCTCGCACTCTTGAGCGAGCTCTTAACCAACTGAGCCACTCGGCCGGCCCCAGAGGGGAGCTTTCTTTAATAGTAACTCTTTTATCCATGAAAAGAAAATTACTAGAAACTTTTAGAAGACAACTTAGCACTTTAAAACTTAATAAAATATTTTAAATTGAAGAAATAGCTCCTATATGCATTTCATTAAATTAATGCACTCACAACATTCTTCTCTCTCTCTCTCTCTCTCTCTCTCTCTCTCTCTCTCTCTCTCTCTCTCTCTCTCTTCCCTTTTTCAAGGCTACCCATACCTCCTTAATTAACAACATCCTAACCTGAAAAGAGCATCTCCTTTAATCCTCAGGTGCCTGGAAGATGTAGAGATCTAAGATCACAACCCCTAGCAGTTTTTGCACAGATAGCTATGGACAATAAGATTTAAGATAACATTGAGGCAGACCTGAGGGCTCAGAAGACCCCAGAAAACTATTTCTGCTATTAGCCCTGAGGGCTGCTTTCCTTTGTTCCTTCCCATCTACCCATCTATGAAACCTCTGAATCCTTTTGGCTCTCAGAAGGTGGTTTTTTAGACATGAGCCTGCCATCTTCCCTAGCTGTGATATCTAGAATAAAGGACACTTTTGTCCCCATCAACCCTTGTCACTGGAGTTTTTTTTGGACTCTTTGGGCAGCAAGCGGCACTGAATCTGAATTCAATAATAGGAACATAATTGAAGATGAGACTAACAGAATCTTAACTTGATTTTTTTTAATTTAAACAATTTTTTTTTTTTAGCTGAGCCATCCTGCCACCTGTTGGCAGCTCAGCGGCAGCTCAGCTCGGGCTGGGCATCAAACTGCTGTTGCTCAGAGCTCAGCTTGCACTCTTGAGCGAGCTCTTAACCAACTGAGCCACTCGGCCAACCTTTGATTTTTTTTTTTAAACGCAGCCGAAGAAAAGTGATGCAGCCCCCTTCTGAGTAATGTGATGCATAAGAGCTGCAGGTAGGTGTGTTTTCTACATTGTGGAGTAAACCAGGTTGAGTGAATAAAACCAATACAGAGAGAGTAGAGATGAGAGACACACAGAGAATCCAGGTGATATTGGAGTTAATTGTTCCAGTTGTCCTTGAGGCCATTTGAACTACTGCCATTTCCATGGTTACATGAGTCTTAGAATAAATCTTCCTGTTTATTTCAGCTAGTCAGTAATAAGATTCTGTAATTAGAGACCAAAAAAGTTCTTAGTGTGGAAAGTAATTTAGCCATAGCCAAACTAAACAGAGAACAAGGAAAACATTAGGTAAAGAGGGGTGTAGAAGACAATATGCTACCTGGATTTTAACCCGTCATTGGGTGCAATGCAAAAGTTATCAGTTTGGGTGCAATGCATCTACTAGATGAGTGCATGACATTTATTTATTTAATTGAAAATAATGTGTAAGCATGCTTATTATTTATTCAGAATGAATTTCTTTTTTAAAGATTTTTTTTTTTAAAGGGGGAATTGGGGGAGGGGAACAGACAAGTTGCTGACCTTTTGTTCTTCAGTCTAGTTGTGGAGGACATAGATTCACTGGCCCATGTTGGTATCGTCATTCTGCTCTTCCCGGGTGACGCAGATTGGTTGCCGGCCTCTGGACGGCCACTCACAGCAGCTCTTGGCAGTTCACACCAGCTGCCAGCCACTCACTGTAGCATATGGCAGCCCACTGCAGCAGGGGCTACAGCTATGCTGTCCCAGGGACTAACAGCAGCCCAGTTCCAGGTGGAGCTGTTGTTCACCATCTTAGCTGTAGAGGGCAGTGTCACTGGCCCTCATATGTGGGATCCAAACTGGGGTCGTTGGCGTCCCAAGCCAACTCTTAACCACGGCACCACTAGCCCGGCCCAATACACTTTCTTTTTCTTTTTCTTTTTCTTTTTTTAAGAGGGCAGTGTCATATGTGGGATCCGAACCCAGGCTGCTGGTATCCCAAGCCAGCTCTTAACCACTGTGCCACTCGGCTGGCCCATACACTTTCTTTTTGATACCAGTGTGAGGCTGGGGCCAGATTCTGAAGTGCCTTAAATGCCATCCTAAGGAGTTTGGATTTTTTTTCCTGTAGGCAATGTGGGACCACTGGGAGTGACATGAACAGATCTAGATTTTGTGAGAGTAAGAGGGTTTTGAAGGGTAAGATTAACAAAGAGACAAACTCGGCGACTATAATAGTTCAGGTGAGATATAATAACTATCTAAAATAAGACAGTAATAGTGTATTTAGGGATATTAATAAGATGTAATTAACAGGGTATGGATGTAAAACCAAGGAAAATACTAAAGATGACTCATAAATATTAATCCTCAGTCAATGGTGGTGTCACATATGGAACTGGAAACACAGAAGGGGGCCAGCTGAGTGGCTCAGTTGCCTAATAGCCTGCTCAAAGGTGCGAGCTCTGAGTCAGTTCGATTCCTGGCCCAAGCTGAGCTGCTGCTGAGCTACCAACAGGTGGCAGGATGGCTCAGCTAAAACAAAACAAAACAAAACACAGAGGGATGAGTTTATGGGTAAGGAAATGGTTGGATTTGAACATATTGTCCTTGTGAAATATCCACCCAAGTGGAAATGTGTAGTAAATATATGGGAGATAGGGAGAGAGGATTCAGTGGAAAACAAACAAACATATTTAAGGTGTTTCATTGCATACAAGCCTGGTATAAACTTTCAAATAAGGGAACTTTTTTGTTTTTTTTTTGTTTGTTTTTTTTGAGGGCAGTGTCACTGGCCCTCACATGTGGGACCCGAATTGGGGCCGCTGGAGTCCCAAGCCAGCGCTTAACCAATGCGCCACTCGGCCGGCCCAAGGGAACTTTATTTGTTTGTTTGTTTGAAGCTGTATTTATGTTTTCATTTTCCTAGATTGAATATATATAATCATAAAATGTACAGTTACATTAGTTTAAAAGGTTTTCTCTCTAGGAAACTGTGTACATTGAGTTCTACAAAATAGTTGTATATTTCAATAAAATTCCAGAGGATACTTCAATGGAGAAATAACTATTGAAGAAACGAACACATCTGGACTGACAACTCTAAATGATATAATTTTGTTTTCACTGAATACTAAACAATTCTTTGGCTTGGTTTATTATTAATACCGTCTCTCTCATATATGCTTGAAAATTACCCACCAGGATACATAATCATGTTGAATATGCAGTACCCTATGTTAATCTGGATGGGTTGAGGTTGGTCGCCTTTATGGAGGACTGGAACATGCAAGCCTTTCAAATCAACTTCAGCTCCTTTTTATTTGTAAGCAGGAACTTGTTAACACTTTAAATGAAAGTTGGATAAAGTAAAATATCGCATTTGTTTACTAAGTCAAAGTGGCATATAAGCGTGTATATACATTTTATTCTAACTTGCACCTCCAAAGTCAAGGGACCCCAATTTGGGAACTTTATTCTTTGTATGCACTCTGCCAGATTTTGACACTTGGCACAGACACAGTTTAATGCGTACCCATTTTCCCATTGATACGGTAGGTGTGGAACTCACCTCAGCTTACAAATAAGGTAGTTTTCAAGTTTGTGAGTTATTTTACTGTAAAGATATTTGCTCTTAAATGTATTTCGCTATAGAATGATTCTGCTGTAGTTGTGGTTCATTAACTCCAAGTGTGAGAAGACCAATAACATTCAGTAGGGTCAATTGAGATTAACTGACACTGCAAGTGCGATAACTGGGACAGCAAGTGTGACAATTAAGTTTGTGAACTTGTTGCAACGATGTTGGTAACCATTTTTTAATATCAGAAAGATTATTCATTATGAATTTGTACCAACTGGACAAACAGTGAACCAAGTTGGCTGTTTGGAAGTGCTGAAAAGGATGCGTGAAAAAGTTAGACTACCTGAACTTTTCACCAACAATGCATGGCTCTTGCATCACAATGCACCAGCTCACATGGCACTGTCTATGAGGGAGTTTTTAGCCAGTAAACAAGTGTATTGGAACACCCTCCCATCTCACCTAATCTGGCCCCCAATGACTTCTTTCTTTACCTGAAGATAAAGGAAATACTGAAAGAAAGACATCTGGATGACATTCAGGACATCAAGGGTAATATGACAACAGCTGTGATGGCCATTCCAGAAAGAGTTCCAAAATTGTTTGAAGGGTGGACTAGGCGCTGGCATCAGTGCAGAGCTTCCCAAGGGGAGTACTTCAAAGGTGACAATAGTGATATTCAGCAATGAGTTATGGAGCACTTTTTCTAGGATGAGTTCACGAACTTAATTGTCTAACCTTGTATGGACTGTCTCCATGTGTGACCTTGAGCAAGTTATTGAACCTCTCCAAGCCACAAGCCGTCTTTACACAATGCAAACTTGGAGTTATTTGGAAATCCCGATAACTAACTACTTTCAGAAACTCTTTTCTTACGTCCCTATTCTGGGTTAAATTCCCCTTTTCCATCTTCCTCGAGTAGTCTGAGGAACTCTATGACTAGCCTTACGACATTATTTTAAAAGGTTGCATGCATAGGCCTGTACCATGAGACTTTTTACTTTACTATGTCCTATTCACCTGTTTACCATCCATACATAACAAAGGACATGAAGCCATAGTAAGTGTTCCGTAAAGCTTTATTACACTGAAGTGAATATTTTCCCATTTTCATCCAAATTATCTCACTTCTGTAGGATTAACTACTGGTCTTTGCAGCTTCCCTATGTTTAAACGTACCCATTTTAAACATCGATTGTTCTTAAAGGTCAGAAGAGTTCTCAATGCCTGTCAGATTTTGTTGCTGAATGATAAAATGTCAAATTTAATTTGCAGTATAAAGACCCTATTATGGTTGGTATTCATTCTGGCTGATTATATAGCTAAAGCCATACCACACTTAATGAGTTGGGATTCTGACACAAAATCTATCAAGGATATAAGTGATGGGACTGGAAGGTCAAAGCCTTCCAGCTTCAAGACAATCAGAAACTCACTAAAACCCAATCTTAGTGTAGACGAGTTAGCAACTCATGGATGATTTTATATAAAAATAAGTATAAATATCTTTTCTGAAGTCAGAGGAAAAGTGGGAAAACTTCAAAATTATGCACCTGCCCTGTAGCAGTTTAACAGGACTGAACACAGGCCATTGACAGATCATGTTGAAATGGGAAAAAAGATCAATTATTCAAATTAATTTCAAGTCAATAATTCAGGAGGAATATATTGTGGGTACGGCAGAGTCCTTGGTACTCTGTGAGCAACATAAAACTGTAACAGATTCAGCATCTACCCTCGCAATGCTGGTTACTTAGGGAGATAAGACACAAATTCAGGTTGTTATAATACTAAACGGACTGTAATAGATGCCAGAGCAGAAGATCAAAGTACTGTAGGAACAAAGATAGTGGGATAAATTCATTTGACCAAGTATTGAGGAAAATATTTTAAAAAAAGGAACATTTAAACTGGGCATTCCCCTGAAGAACAGACAGTATTTTGACAAGAAGACACCATGAGGGATGTGGAACGCAGCACATGGGAAAATTGCAAGCAGTCACCTCAAGTGGGCAAATAAAATAGTTTATTTTTCTTGTTTCGGCTTGACAGCATCTCTTACCTCTTTCTTCTAGTAATGGCACCCTCCAATGTCTTTTGGAGTTGCTAGTCTACTTTCTTTTCCTTTAGTTCAGTTGGAACTGAACTGACTTCAGCTGTGGCACACAAGACCCAGGCCTGGCCAATTGATTCACAGAATACCCTTAGCTACAGTGATGAATTCATAAGCGGACATGTGACCTCAGCTAATCCAATTAGAATAAATCTTTAGACCTGTACAGAATTTACTGGGAAAATACTATTTTCCACTGTACTTGAATTTGGGAAGTCATGGGCCTGGAGATTCTGCAGGTCACTATGAAAAGCCTGCTAATGGAGACAGGAGAGGTGGGGGCCGAGCTAAGAGAGGAGATAATTCAAGCTAAGATTACCTTGTTTTGGCTCCTCATTCGGTCTCACTGAGGACTTTGCTTACATAAGCTAAACACTTCTCCTTTTTCAAGGCCTGTTTGTGTTAAGTTTTCTGTCACTGGTATCCAAGGGTCCTAACTAATAATCACAGGACAAGAGGATGAATAAGAGAAGAAATGTCTAGAAAATTAAGTATAACTTGAATCAGAGACTTGCCATGTCTGTCTCTTTTTTATCCCCCTGCGTCCCCACACAGGCTGATTTCCTGAAGATTCCAACACTACAAATGGGCCAGTAAGGTGTGAAAGGTATGGATACATGGCCTCAGCATCTTTTTGGTCTTCTGGTGGGGTTCCTGATCTCCCCCATCTTTTTAGCAACCACTTATTAGGCTGCCATTCTTCTGGATCCCAAGTGCTGCATTAATTTATTTTAAAAAGTAGCAGAACTGATGCTATAACCATCTACAATCTCTGCAGGATGTGATTTGCAAGAACAGCTTTGAATGTATTTCCATCTTAGAAAGCTGTACCATTTTATAGACATACATTCAGAAGTATACTACCTTGCTAAAAATAGGTTGCCTTCAGTTATGTTCAAAAAAATATAAAATCTTAAAAGTGAGGTTGATGGAAATGATGAAAAGTTTCTTTTAGCAAAGGAAGAGCCTTTAAAATATTAATACCAATAATTTTCCCTAATTTTATAACATTCCATTTATTACTTCATAAGACATTCACTGAATGCCTACTGTGCTAGGCATTTTGCCAATACAGATAAATCTGTTGTTTCAGCCCTCAAGGAACTCAGAATTCTGATAGGATAGATAAGACCCTCTTTCCTTCCTTTATTTATTCAACCAAAATGTCTGCTACATGCCAGACACTGCTAGATATTGTGGGTTGAACAAGAGAAAATATTAAAGGCAGAAATCTTGCCTCAATTGGAAAAGCAATGAGGTCTGACAATTAAGTTTGCGAACTCATTGCAACGGTGTTGCTAACCTTTTTTGATATCAGAGGGATTATTCATTATGAATTTGTATCAACTAGACAAACAGTGAACCAAGTTTACTATTGAGAAGTGCTGAAAACGCTGCATGAAAAAGTGAGACGGCCTGAACTTTTTGCCAATAATTCATGACTCTTGCATCTCGACAATGTACCAGCTCACATGGCACTGTCTGTGAGGGAGTTTTTAGCCAATGAACAAATCACTGTATTGGAACACCCTCCCTACTCACCTGATCTGGCCCCCAATGGCTTCTTTCTTTACCCAAAGATAAAGGAAATATTGAAAGGAAGACATTTGGATGATGTTCAGGACATCAAGGGTAATACGATGACAGCTCAGATGACCATTCCAGAAAAAAGATTTCCAAAATTGCTTTGAAGGGTGGACTAGGCACTGGTGTCAGTGCATAGCTTCCCAAGGGGAGTACTTTGAAGGTGACCGTAGTGATATTCAGCAATGAGGTATGTAGCACCTTTTCTAGGATGAGTTCGCGAACTTAATTGTCAGTCCTCCTATGCATTGACAAAATGCCAGGCAAAGGGAACTGAGTGGAGTGATACATTCATTGGCATGTGGTAACCAAAATGCAGGTAAATCCAACAATGCCAGTCCTAGAAGAAACATACTCCACACACTCAGGGTTGTTACTCTCTAATGGAGAGTGACTCTGAAAATGAGTTTTTTTAACTTCTTATATTGAAATAATTATAGATTCACAGGAAGGTACAAAGATGGTACAGACAGGTCCCCTGTATCCTTTACCCAGTTGCCCTCAAGAGCTACATTTTATATATAATATCAAATCAAAACCAGGACATTCATTGATATAATGTGTGAGTACGGGTCTATGTCATTTGATCACATGTAGACTGGTTAAACCACCACCTCAGTCAAGATATAGAATTATTCCATCACCATAAGGATCTCTCTCACGCTTCCCCTTTATAGTAATAATCACTCTCCTGCTGTGCCCACCATCTCTAACCACTGGCAACCTCTAATGTTTTCCATCGCTATGGTTTCTGACAAGGAGATTTAAAGCTTGTCTTTTGGGAACAATGCCCTTCACATCGAGTGGTGAATCCATTTGTCAACCAAACTGTTAGAAATCTGTAGGACTCCAGATGAACAGTGTCTTTGTTTTCTGACTGTGAAGGAAGGTAGCAGACCACGTACTTTCAGGGTGTAGTTACAATGCAACTTAATAGAGACAACAGAGAACCCCAGTGCAATCTGTATCTTTTATGTTGGCAGTGTTAGTTTAATATGTGTAATTTTGATTGTCATTCAATATAGCTTAAAATTATTGGTAAGATGTTTTCATATTGTTTATTTTCTTAAAAAATTGAGGCAGAGTGATTATTTTCATATCCATCATTAGTGTCTGGAGGGAGGTGACTTAATCCTCAGCATTGGTACCAAGAAAACATCTAGTGACAAAACCAGCGAAGAGTTGACAAAAGTAAGTACATATCTACTACAACGTCTGGGAAAAGCAGATTTGTCAGTTCAACTGACCTAAAGTGATAATACATTTCATATGGTGAAGCACCACTTTTGGGAACACCATCAATGATCAATGTATGTTTGTTTCTACATGATATTGTCCGTGATCAGTGATCTGTGTCGCACTGTATGCATTATACATACAGGCTCCTCACAGGGAGTTTAGTAAGTGAAAATAAAAGTCTAGACATTTCTCAAAGCAAAATGGTTTAATCCTCAGGATACCATTCTCCTGCAGAGAACCATTGCGCCGGACAGCTGCCGGGTAACTAATATAATCACTTATGTACGTGGAAAGTTGGACTATACAGAGGACATCTTTTTGTGCCAGAAAAAACACATGCTAAACATAAAAGAAATCATTATGAACTGGATTAATAGATGTATAGAGGAAGGTTGAGAATCTGCCATTGGTAAGATTTGGCAACAGGTGCAGGATATTCAAACCCTAATTTCTCATGAATGAGGAGTGAACATCTGCTCAGAGCAGCAATGGAAGGGAATATTCAGATCTCTACTAAATATACTTGCAGGAACAGGAGTCATGGGACCATAACCAAGATGTTTTTTCTCTGTATCCATTTTTTTTTCTGTCAGTAAATCACTAACTCTACATTCTGCAGTATTCCAACAGCAAAAGTTCCAATTCTGGTTGTGCATTCTGATGACCATTGGAGCTTATTTCAATCCTGATACCTAGGGCCGGCCAGTGGTGCGGTGGTTAAGCACTGGTTTGGGAAGCCAGCGGCCCTGGTTCGGGTCCCAAATATGAGGGCCAGTGACACTGCCCTCTAAAAAAAACCAAAAAAAAAAACCCAAAAAACAAAACAAAACAAAACAAAAATCCTGATACTTAGGGGGTTAGCCGGGTGGCTCAGTTGGTTAAAGTGCAAGCTCTGAGCAACAGGGTCACTGGTTCAAGTCCCACATGGGCCAGTGAGCCGTGCCCAGCTGAGTTGCCACTGAGCTGCTGCTGAGCTGCCAATGGGTGGCTGGATGGTTCAGTTGGTTAGAGTGCATGCTCTGATCAACAAGGTTGCCAGTTCGATTCCCCCATGGGATGGTGGGCTGGGCTCCCTCAACCCCCACCCCCGCAACTAGACTGAAAGTGGTGACTGGACTTGGAGCTGAGCCGCGCCCTGCACAACTAAGATTGAAGGACAACAACTTCACTTGGAACTGACGGGTCCTGGAAAAACACAATATTCCCTTCTCCAATTCTCCAATAAAATCTTTTCAAAAAATAAACTAATTAATTAAATAAAATGCTAATACCTGTTTTGCATCCCAGGAATACTGAATCAGAAAACCCAGAAGTGATGTTCTACTGTAGAATATGTACTGTTGAAAAGCTCCTCCTCAGATTGCAATGTGCAGCCAAAATTGGAAACCCCCGCTTTAAATGCTATTCAGGAGAATATGTCCAGAGCTAGATTTACCATTGTTCTTGAATTTCAGTCAACTAGCCATCCAATTCGTTCTACTTTCTCCACGTGTCTTTCTTAAATCCATTCCTTCTCTCAGGCCTATTGCTGCTCCCTTAGTTCCTGGCCTATGAACTTCTCTTACTTGGACTATTGCAAAACTTCCTAACTGGTCTCCTTGCTTTCAATTTTGCTCTTTCCTATAAACAATTCTCGAAAAAACAGCCAGGGTAATTTTATTATTATTATTGGGGAACAGTGTGTTTTTCCAGGACCCATCAGCTCCAAGTCAAGTAGTTATTTCAGTTTAAATAGTTGTGGAGGGCATATCTCAGTGGCCCATGTGGGGATTGAACTGGCAACCTTGGTGTTATGAGCACTGCGCTCTAACCACGTGAGCTAACTGGCCGCCCAGCCAGGGTATTTTTAAAAACAACTCAGATAATATCACTCCCCTCCTTAAAACCCTCAGAGGATATCTCACGACACTTCAACTAAAATCTACTTCTTGCTCTATCTTACAAGCCCATATATTCGGGCCATGCTACAATAACTTTCCAGCTAACTTTCCTTCTTACTGGAGTCCTCTTCTGTCTTTCCATGATTGACTTGTTTTTCAGATCCCCAGTTAAATACCATCTCTTCAAATGCCTTTGCTAACCACCCAATGTGAAGAAGTCACAGTTATGGTGATATTCTACTTTCACTCTTAAACATAGCACTTAATCTATAACTAATGCTTTTCTTATTTTCTTGGTTTTGTTAGTCTAAAATCTTCCTTACTGAAAGAAAAATCCATGGCTCCATGCCTCGCTCAATCAGGCATTCCCAAAATGTCAAAATTGGGCCCGCCAAGTGGCGCGGTGGTTAAGCACTGGCTTGGGACGCCAGCGGCCCTGGTTCGGGTCCCATATGGGAGGGCCAGTGACACTGCCCTCAAAAAAAAAAAATAGAGAGAGACCAAAATGTGAAAATTTACCTGACCCACAGTAGTTCTTTGTAAAATATTTTTGATTAAATGTATTTTTAGTAACTGTACTCAACTGGATGAAAGATATCTCATTGGTTTAATTTGCATTACTTTATTTTCTAACAGTATTGAACACTTTTCAAATACATAGTAGCCATTTATATTTCTGTCACTATTCTATCTCTATAGTGAAATAAATGTTTCATGTCTTTTGCTTTTTTTTTCTTGTAAGTTACCAGTGCTTTTATTTATATGACTTCTTAAATCTTAAGTAGATTTACCATTTGTCAAATATGTTGCACATATTTTACTAGTTTGTTGTTTACCTTTAATAGTATTGATTTTTTGCACATGAAATAGTTAATCCTTATGTAGTCAAATATACTGGTCTTATCCTTTGCCACTTATTCTATATTATATTTAAAATTTACTTCAGATTACATTTAAAAATTTCACAGAGCTCATCAACAGCCACTGATATGTTCTTTTACTTTTAAATGGTTGGATTTTCTACATTAAATTATTTGAGCTCCCTGATTTTATTATAAAGTACAAGAAAGTGATCTATATTTATGGTTTTCAAATAGACATTTAATTAATTACTCAATATGCATTAATTCTGATCTTTAATATCGTATTTCTCAGAATCTTAATTTATGAATGTGTGCATGTGTGTGTGTGCGTGTGTGTGTGCGAGTGTAGTAGCACCAGTAGTGCTGGTGGTAGTGGTTATAATAATGTTTGTAGTAATAGTAACAGTAATAGTAATAGTAATAGTATTAATAGTACTAATAGTAATAGTAATAGTGATGTGTAAGGACTCTGGATTTAGTAAATTGGATTGGTTTACTAGGCCAACCATTTAATAGCTATGTGACTGTGGACATGGTCCCTAAATTCTTTGTACCTTAGTTTCTTGTATATAAAACGGGAATAATAATAATAGTACTGGATCATAATGTTGCTTGCAGATTAAAAGAGAGATAACACACGTAGCAAAAGCTGCTAGCTGTCCATGAAAATCCACCTTCTCCTTCTTCACTCTGACAGTTAGATTACTTTTTCCCAGCTGCCCTTCCAGTTAGGCATGACCATGGGAATAAGTTATCTCCAGAAAACCAAATGAGGAAGTGATATATGAAACTTCTAGATCTGGCCTAAAGCCCCTCCATGCTCTTTCTGCCTCTGGCTGACTGTGCTGGTGGTAACCATGGGAACGTGGAAGTCACTTAGGTCTTTTTTGAAAAAGGCAGAACCTCTGGCAGCCTGAGCCCCTAAATGACTTATGCAGACTAGAGCAACCACTAAACTAGAATCTCTACTCAAGACTATCTTATAAACAAGAAAACAAATATTAATTTGAACTACTATATACCTGAGTCTATTTGTTACCACAGCCTAACCAACTATAGTATCACATAGAATTGATGAATAGAGTAACAAATTAGCACATAATAGAGCCTAACCAGTATAGATCCACTGCCAGATAAAGAATATACAAATGCAGATAGATAGGAGGTTTCGAATATTAGTTGGTTATTTGTACATCCTGTTTCATGACCCTGTCAATTCTTGTATCACTATCACATTTTAAACAATGCAAATTATATTGTATTCCTTAATATCTTGTATACCGAGTGACACTTTAGTACTCTTCTTTTCTATAAATATCTTGAGTTTTTTTTCTAAGTGGATTTTAGAATCATTTTGTCAAATTAAAAAAATTACAAGGGATTTCAATTGGATTGTTATTAAACAAATGAATTAAAATGGGAACAATTACTACATTTGCTTTATTCATTTTACTAGTGTAATAAGCTGTTCGTATTCACTTATATGCTCTTTATCGAGCTTTCATTATTTCCATTAATTTTTATAGTACTATTGTTTTTAATTTGTTATCTTAGCTTCATTAAACAGTTATATGATCTGTCAATAATAATTCATCTTGTGAGGGGGTAAAGATGGTGGAGTAGGTAAACGCTGTGCTGGCCTCCTCCCATGACCATACTAAAATTACAACAAAATTCTAGAACAATCAACTTGGAGAACTATCTGAAGACTATCTGAACAGAAGTCCTATAACTAAGGATATAAAGAAGCCATGTCAAGACTGGTAGGAGGGGCAGAGACACGAAATGGGCTGGCCACACACCCACATATGGCAGTTGAGAATTGGAAGGGATACCTTAGTTGCAGACAAGGGGTCCCAGCCCCACACAGGAATCCCTAGCCCAGAGCACCTGCTGCAGGAAGAGGAGCCCCCACAACACCTGGCTGTGAAAATCAGTGGGTATTCCTTCCATCTGAGTGAGATGGAATGATGCTGCAAACCCAGGTATCCTCTTAAAGGGCTCAGGCAAAGGCTCTCTTGCTCCGAGGCCCTCACTCTGGGCTCTGGCAAAGGGATGGCAAATTTGGAGGTGTCAGAAACTTACAGGGAGAGATCGAGTTGTGTGGCTTCAGGGTGAAAGTTGGGAGGACAGTGCTACTGTCCCAGTGTTGAGCCCTCTTTCCATGCAGCTGGCAGGCAGGGACCACCATTCCTGTGTTGAGCCTTCCCCCCACCTCCCTGCCAAATCTGAATCAGCACTGGCCTGGTGAACTCTGCTTCCTCCACCCTTGTGACTCCCCCAAACTCATGCACTACCTGAGGTTCTTTTGCCAACAGGCAGTCAGCACTAGCCTGCAAATAGTCTTTCATGGACAACTCTCAGGGGTCCATGAGCCCCAGGCAGGTAACGGCTGGCCTCAGTGTGCTCTATGCCTTTTGCTGAATGGCTCCACACTTAGCATTGGCACCACATCTGAATCTGCATTAACCTAGTGAACACCACTTGCCCCACCCTAGTGACTCCCCAAGACTCGATTTAATCCAAGAAGCCTATGTTCACTGTAGTGTTATATATAATAGTGAAGATGTGAAAACAATCCAAGTGCCCATCAACAGATGATTGGCTAGAGAAGAGGTGGTACATTTATATAATGTAATATTACTCGGCCATAAAAAGAATGAAATCTTACCACTTGCAACAGCATAGATGGACCTAGAGGGTATTATGCTAAGTGAAATAAGTCTGATGGAGTGAGACAAATACTATATGATCTCACTCATATATATGGAATCTAAAAAACAAAATAAATGAATAAATAAAACAGAAACAAACTCATAGATACACAGGAAAATACTGATGGTTGCCAGAGGGGAGGGCATTAGGAGGATGGGTGAAAAAGTGAAGGGATTAAAAAGTACAAATTGGTAGTTACAAAGCTGTCAAGGGGATGTAAAGTACAGCATAGAAAATATAGTCAATAATATTGTAATAAGTATGTACAGTGCCCAGTGGGTACTAGACTAATTGGGACAATCATTTAATAAATTATATAAATGTTTAATGACTATGGTGTACACCTGAAACTAATATTGCATGTGAACTTTAATTGAAAATTTAAAAAATGATTCATCTATTCTTTTTCTATACTTCTATATTCTATCTTTCTTGCATGACGAAAATCTATAGAATAGATACCCAGGAGAGGGTGTGCTGGGTCAAATCTGAAAACATTTATCCGTAAAGTTTTATGTGCTCTGATGTTCACTGCAGCTTTATTTACAATGGCCAAGACATGGAAACAACTGAAGCGTCCTTCAATAGAGGATTGGATAAAGAAGACGTGGTACACTATACACTACTCTGCCATAAGAAAAGATGAAATACTGCCATTTGTAACATGGATGGATCTTGAGATTATTATGCTAAGTGAAATAAACCAGATAGAAAAAGTCAAGAACCATATGACTTGTGGGATATAAAACTGAAAGCAACAAAGGAACAAGACAAACAAACAAAAACTCATAGAAGACAACAGTTTAGTGGTTACCAGAGGGTAAAGAGGAATGGGGTAGTAGAAGAGGGAAAAGGGGATCAAATATATGGTGATGGAAGGAGAATTGACTCTGAGTGC
The DNA here is from genome assembly GCA_033961575.1 of Aselliscus stoliczkanus. Lineage (NCBI taxonomy): Eukaryota > Metazoa > Chordata > Mammalia > Chiroptera > Hipposideridae > Aselliscus > Aselliscus stoliczkanus. Next base: position 26,682,358 of record CM066737.1, read on the forward strand.
TGAGCACACAATGTGATTTATACATGATGTAATACAGAATCATACACTTGAGAGCTATGTAATTTTACTAGCCATTGTCACCCAAATAAATTTAATTAAAAAAGTAAAATGAAACAAATCTATAGAATAACAGTAAATATTAGAATTGATAGAATATATTGTTATATTGATCCTGGTATTAATGTAGATACTTCTATGGTTTTAGTATGATGCTGGCTTTCTTTTTAATAGTCTTTTTAAATCTTATTAGTTAGTGATTTATGTCTCCCACTTTTGTATTTAGGATTCTACTCTAAGAGTGGTCTTTAAGGGTTTTGTTTGATTGTTTGTTTTCCTTATTTATTTTTTAAAGATTTTATTGGAGAATTGGGGGAGGGGAACAGTGTTGGGGAATCAGGGAAGTTGCTGAACTGTTCAGACAAGTTGCTCTCTTTTTGTTCTTCAGTCTAGTTGCAGAGGACATTGCTTCACTGGCCCATGTTGGTATTGTCACTGTGCTCTTTCCAGATGAGGCGGATCAGTCGCTGGCCTCTGGATGATCGCTCACCGCAGCCATTGGCAGCTCACGCTGGCTGCTGGCCACTCACTGTAGCCTATGGCAGCCCATTGCAGCAGGGGCTGCAGCTATGCCATCGCCGGGGCTGCCACAGCCCAGCTCCAGGTGGAGCTGTTGTTAACTGTAAAGGGCAGTGTCACTGGCCCTCATATGTGGGATCCGAACCAGGGCCACTGGCATCCCAAACCAGTTCTTAACCAACGCGCCACTCGGCTGGCCCTGTTTTGCTTATTTTAAAAGAATTTGATATCAAGCTTGTATTATTATTTTAAAACAAATTGAGGAGTTTTATGTATTTTTCTATGACTTCATACATTTTATGGAGCAAAGCACAAATGAACACCTACAAAACTGCCTATTCTAGAACTTTATCTGTCAGTTCTTTGTTGACTTTAAACTTTTCTTCCATAGTTAGTGATGTATTAGTATTCTCTAACTTTTGAGAATTTTTAGTCATTTATATATTTTGAGAAAGTTATCTGTTCACTTAGATTTTATAATTTACAAGTATATAACAGAATACAGCATTTGTTCCCCTATTTCCCCCTCTCTTCTTGCTCCGCCTTCCCTATTTTCATTTCTGTGGCTATATACCATAAAAACTAATTTCTACATATTTTATGTCTTTTTTCTTCGTTGTTTTATGTGGCAGAATTTTTTGTTTTTACTACTTTATTGTCCTTCACCCCAAATCATCTTGATTACTCATTCACTAAATCTTTAAGTATTTTTTTTTGTCTATTACTGTATATTTTATTTACTTCCTTAAAATTTTTGAGGAAATGATGTGGGAAGACTGGTTTTTTCCTCTACCTCCATAGCTTGTAAGCAGTTGAGAAATATTACAAGAATACAAATTTGGATGGAGTCATAATATAACAGCTTGAATGCAATTAAAGGCATATTGGACACTGCCTCAAAGTCTCCTATCCTTTTGCTGATACAAACTTACAGAACTAGTCATATGTATGCATGAAAGGTAGATAGTGGATGCAGAGCGTGGATCAAGTCTTGTAGTAGACTGTGTTATCACATGGTAGATAGGAAGCAAAGTATACACTTTTTTAAAAGAAGTTTTTATTGGGGAATTGGGGAACGGTGTTGGGAAATTGGGGAAGGGGACCAGCCAAGTTGTTGTTCTTTAGTCTTCGTTGTAGAGGGCATCTGTTGCCATCTGTCTTCCAATCAGCAGCTCATGGCCTCTAAGCTAAAGGTACTGTGTTCAATCTTAGTGGTGGGTAGGCGTAACCACCATCCCATGTGGGAGTCGAACCAGCAGTCTTGTTGTTAAGAGCGCACGTTCTATCCACTGAGCCATCCAGGCAGCAGCTCAGGTCCAGTTGCTGAGTTCAGTCTTAGTTGCAGGTGGGCGTAGCCACCATCCCATGCCGGAGTCGAACCTGGAAGCCTTGTTGTTAAGAACACACACCCTATCCACTGAGCCATCCAGGCGGCAGCTCAGCTCAAGGTGCCAAGCTCAATCTTAGTTGTGGGTGGGCATAGTCCACCATTGAACAGACCATCTTGTTGTTACACCAGCTGAGCCATTCTGCCACGTGTTGGCAGCTCAGTGACAGCTCAGCTTGGGCGCGGCATCACTGGCCCATGTGGGAATCAAATCGGCGGCCCTGTTGCTCAGCGCTCATGCTCTTAAGCCAGCTCTTAACTAACTGAGCCACTCGGCCGGTCCAGTATATACTTTTTGAGGACATCCATGCCTAAGGTTAGAGAAGGAAGGACCAACAGACCTATGATGCTTGAGTTTTCTCCAGGTGACTTCATCACTGATTAACATGTCCTGCTGTATATCAGGACCTCCCCATTTTCACTAATCAGACACATACCTCTTCTTCTGGTGGGGATGACTGAGCTATGAGTTTTAGATGGAGGCCAGAAAGGTTACCTTCAAATCTTCATCCTTCTGGGAAATGCTATGGACTCTGGAATATGACTACATGTTTAGTGTCGGCTGCTGACAGCTTAGATAGAGCTAAGTGCCTCCTGGAAATTCTATTCAGTAAAAAAGAGCTTCCATTCTCAAGGTCACATTCATTCGCAGAGGGCAGCCGCCATGCGAAGTTGGGTGGGTGTAAGGGTATAAAGGTGTCCATCTACTTTGCCTCAATTTGAGACAATTATGGAGGGTTGTCCCAGCTCCAGACCTCCCTGTGCAATTGACTGTGGCTGAGACCTCTGTTACAACTGCTGAAATCCAACTTTATCTGCCTAATCCTTCTTTGCTCACTGTCTTATAGATGTTGTTGCTGAGAGCATTTCCCAGCAAACTTCCTATATGTGAATCTCTTTCACAGAGTCTGTTTTCTGGGGTGCTTAACCCAAGACAAATGAACACTGGAAATACCCAGGAGCTTTTTAATAATGCTAGACCCTGACCTCAGAAATTCTGGTTTAATTGGTCTAGGGCAAAGCTTAAGTATTCTAAACACTCTGCAGATAATTCTAATGTGCAGCTAGGGATGAAAACCACTGTCTTAACCCATTGAGCGTAGTAATGAAGCATATGGGGTGGCCATTCCCCTTGGGAAAGTAAACTAGGAATATATTAGGGAACTACTGCTCTGACCCTGATGAGGTGGCTCACCCATGCATCCCTAGTATCACCTTCTATTTTATGGATCTTCCTGGGACCAGCTGTGAAGACAGTTCAAATTTTTGTCCTCAGAAGACTATAAAGTGGGTCAGAATAAGACATTAATAAAATTAACTTCAAGGCTGCATTGTACCCTAGGCAGAGTATTTTATCTTTATTCTATTTTTCATTTCAAATTATGCCCATCTGCATTGTTTAACATAGCTCACCAGAGATTATGCAATTAGCCCAAATAATTACAACATGAAGGATGCTCCAAATTTGAACATTCTGTACCCCCTCAATTATTTCTTTCCCAGGGAGAAATTAAAGAATAAAAATGAAATCTCCTTGAATTAAAAGTCCAAAGAGATCAGAGTTAAAAATGTTTGCCCTTCCAAATTTCTTATTCCTCTAGGTCTTAGTCAGAGGGTTCTAGTGCAATGGCACATGTAGAGATGGGTTTCTTCCTTTAGCATCTGTAACTAATATCCACTAGAAACATGTAAGTCCTTTAGTGCTACCTCAAAAGCTGGAATCCAACTTTGGATCTCTCATCTGCCTCCCTTTTCCAAAGCATAATAGCACAGGCTCACATCCAGAAAATTTAGGAACAAAGAATATAAGTCTGGGCCAGCCGAGTGGCATGTTGGTTAAGAGTTGGCACGGTATGCCAGCCTCCCCGGTTCAGATCCCACATATGAGGGCCAGTGACACTGCCCTCTACAGCTAAGATGGTGAACAACAGCTCCACCTGGAGCTGGGCTGCTGTGAGTCCCCGGGACAGCATAGTTGCAGCCCCTGCTGCAGTAGGCTGCCATAGGCTACAGTGAATGGCAGGCAGCCAGTGCTGAGTGGCTGGCAGCCTGTGGGAGCTGCCAAGAGCCACTGTGAGCAGCTGTCCAGAAGACGATGACCTATCTGCCTCACCCAAGAAGAGCACAATGATGATACCAACATGGGCCAGTGAAGCAACGTCCTCCACAACTAGACTGAAGAACAAAAAGACAGCAATGTGTCTGTTCCCCTTCCCCAGTTCCCCAACACTGTTCCCCTCCCCTAATTCCCCAATAAAATCTTTAAAAAAGAATATAAGTCCAGGGTGGCCAGTTGGCTCATGTGGTTAGAGCACAGGTTCATAACCCCAAGGTTGCCAGTTTGATCCCCACATGGGCTACTGAGCTGCACCCTCCACAACTAGACTGAAACAACTACTTGACTTGGAGCTTGATGGGTCCTGGAAAAACACACTGTTCTCTAATTTAAATATATATATATGAAATAAGGCTAGTACATAAGTTTCCCTGAGCAATATTATATTCCTAGAACCTGGTATTTTTGTTAAAGTGCTCACTTTTGTTAGTAGCCACCACAATTGGGGTGAAACAAATAGACACAAAATGCATGAGACGTGAAAAGGGTAATGCAATTATTGTTGAATTTTTGTGTTTTGTTATTGGATTACTGGTGAAGTTGAATATTTTCTCATGTTAATTATCTGAAATACTTATTATGTGACCATCTATCGAAGACCTGAAGTACATAATTTACACATAGAGTGTACTTAGTTCTTTATAAATCTGGGGCAATGAGAAACCCATAATAACCTTGTGAATTGGTTGGCTGTTGACTTAGAAAATGATACTAGTTTTCAACATGAAATTAGCCTGCTCTAAAAATATTCTGCTTAAAACAGGATGGTGATATCGACTAGCCCAGAAGCCTTCTTAACCATATACAATAAAGGAACCTGAATACTAATACAGTAAAACCTTGGATTGAGAATCACATCTTGCAGTGTTCTGCAAGATGAGCAATCATTTCTAGTATATATATTTTTTTGAGGGCAGTGTCACTGGCCCTCATATATGGGACCCAAACCGGGGCCGCTGGCTTCTCAAGCCAGCGCTTAACCACCGCGCCACTTGGCCAGCCTTCTAATACATTTTAACTTGGTAAATGAGTGATGTCATGCAATACGAGTAGTTTCTTTCCAGAACGAATTATGCTCGCAAACCAAGGTATTACTACTGTATGCTAAAATGAAAATAAATACAATTTTCCTAGGAACTGTAAAGTCCCAAATACAAATACACCTTAAATGCCAACAGCTGGAAGGACCGACTAGTTACTAAAGAAGTAGGTCATGGAGGTACATAGCAATTGATTCTACATCTTTGTTTTTAGTTAATTCTGCTCAACCTCCCCCTTACCCTCGTGTTGTTTTTATCTGATTGTCTTAGTTGCCTTCCCCAGTCATTCTCAATTGAAGCTCTCATGAAATCAATCTGCCCAGATGGGAAACATTAGAAACCTACACCTAAGTAACAGGCAGAATTTGAAATGTTTCTCATTGTTATAGGCCATTATCTAACATGCTCAGGGAAACCCTCGACAATTCTGGATACCCGAGAAGTAACTTGTACTTATCCTTACCAAGCTAATCTGATCTCTACTCCTACCTTATTTTCTGACAGTCCAGTTCCCCATGGGTTACAGAAACCCTTACCCCTGTGAGATAGCTGTTAACAATATCTGATGGGATTCCATGGCTATACCTAATAATTCAAAATTCATTGAATACAACCACCTCCAAGGAACCACACTCAAATCCCTTTGGGCTGGCCTAACAGGTGAGATTCTATAGCTTCAGTCCAGATTCAAGGTTTAGTTGCTGCTGCTATAGAATATATCCGCCTGCCTCCCAACACACACACACACACACACACACACACCGTGTTTATCTTCATTTATGTGCTGAAATGCTTTTGCTTTGTAAATGGCAGAAGAGGGGAAAGTTTTGATGAGAAACATTTAGTGAGAAGGTACAACCCGTACAGCTTTATTTCAGTGTTTTTTTTTTCTGTTTTTTTTTTAAAGATTTTATTGGGGAATTTGGGGAGGGGAACAGCGTTGGGGAACCGGGGAAGGGGAACAGACAAGTTGTTGTCCTTTTGTTCTTCAGTCTAGATGTGGAGGACATTGATTCACTGGCCCATGTTGGTATCATCATTGCACTCTTCCCGGGTTAGGCAGATCAGTTGCCGGACTCTGGACGGCCGCTCACAGCAGCTCTTGGCAGCTTACACTGGCTGCCGGCCACTCACTGTAGCCTATGGTAGCCCACTGCAGCAGGGGCTGCAGCTATGCCATCCCGGGGACTCACAGCAATCCAGCTCCAGGTGGAGCTGTTGTTCACCATATTAGCTATAAAGGGCAGTGTCACTGGCACTCATATATGGGATCTGAACCGGGGCCGCTGGCGTCCCAAGGCAGCTCTTAACCAACGTGCCACTTGGTCGGCCCTATTTCGGTGTTTTTAATGACTGTACACTATCCCATCATATGGATATAATTTATTTGATCATTCTTCTGTTAATGGGCATTTTCTTTGTTTTAAGTTTTTTTTTATGAATAATACTGAAATAAACATCCCATTACTTATGCCCTTATATGCTAGTGGGATTGTTGAGTGAAAAGAGACATAGAAATAAATGTAAATAATATAAATCACTGGATTGCTTTCTAAAATATTTGTAATGCTTCACATCTCCACTATTAATGAGTAATCTCTTTTTTAATATTATCCATCTAATGGGTATAAAATGATATTTATTTGTTACTTTAGATTTCATAACAATAAGTAAAATTTCATCATCTCTTCATATATATATGTGTTCTCCATCTGGATTTGCTCTTTTGTGAAGTGTCTATTAATCATTTTTTTTTGTCCATTTTCTTTTTGGATTAACTTTTCCATATCAATTTGTAAGAGCTCTCTGTGTATCATAGACTTGCAAATATTTGTTTCCATTTTGCTCACCTGTCTATGAGTTTTGTTTGTGGTGTTGTTGTAATCAAAATTTCTAATTGTATTGTCAAGTATATTTATCTTTTGTTTTTGAATTTCCAGCCTTAGTTTAAAAGTTCCATGAATCCCAAATTATACATTTAATTTCATTTATTTTTTTACAAAATTTTATGGATTAATTACATATGTAATTAATATGTTGGAATTTATTTTATTTATAAGATGGCACTTCATTTCCAGTATCTTTCATATGGATTGCCAATTGTGCCAGGACAGTTAATTACACTGACAAATTGACCTACCTACAACTGCAATATATTACAAACTTATATATACCAGGGGTGCCAAAAAAAAGTACACATTTTAAGAGATGTTATCTATTACTTTTTGAAGTTGAGTTGAATTACGGTAGTAATATGTAGTATGACATTTGCTCAAAAGATGGCATTAGTCAAATGAATGCTAGCGTCATTCATTGTACTACAACTTTAATAACAGTTTTTCCATTCTACAAATATGTATACATGTTTTTGGCACCCTCTGTATATTACTACACATATCTGTGCTACTAGAGTGTTCTAGTAATGTTTTCTTTTAACTTTACCAAAACCATATTTATTTCATTATAGAGACTCTATTTTAGGTTCTTGTATCTATTAAAGCAATTATTTTTATTTCTTTTCTTCCATTGACTGTTTTAGAGTATATATAATCATATAAGTTTAAGGCTATTTTATAAATTTCCCAAAATAAATCTGTTGGGATCCTAATTATAATTCAATTAAATTCGTATATTAATTTCAGAAATTAACATTTAATGGTTTTAAATATTCTATAATAAGACCTTGCCACAAGTGGTATCCACAGTTGATTACAGTTAAAAAGAATGAACTAGATCTATATCTATCTATCTATCTATCTATCTATCTATCTATCTATCTATCTATCTATACTTTAACCTGGATAAATCCTTTAAAACATGTTAAGGTAAAAAATAAGAAAAAATGGGAGTTTCCTGAGATTATAACCGTTGATATGGACATATATATAACCATGGAAGGGTGTATCATCAGTGAATTTCCCTAGCAGACTTTTTTAGCAGTGGATGTAAACAAGTACGAAACAGAACAACAAAGCAAGATCAAGATGAATGCTATATAGTGATTACAGCTGCCAGACAGTCAGACTTGTGATCACATATGAGACATCCGTATTTTAGAACTTCCAGAAATAAATTAGGTACATTTTGGGTGAGAGGACTGAGACTGTTGTTCATGTATAGATAGGTAGACTATTAAACTAATAGATATTTGGGTAGCATGGCCACAACAAGAGCCAATGCTTATCAAATGACTTCTGTGTGCCAAGAAATGTGCTACATGATTTTTTTAAACTTGTATTAACTTATTTAACTCTCTTACCTACCTTGTGAGTTTGTTACTATTGTTATACCCTCCCTATTTTACAGGTGAGGAAACTGAGACTTAAGGAGTTCGAACGACTAGTCTAATGTCACAAATCTTCAAAACTTGTGCACTCTTAATCTCCACATTCTATATTATTCACATCAGAACAGCGAACTTCACAATGGGTAAATATTGAGGCCTATACCAATACCTGTTTGTAAATTAGTAGGCACTGAAAAGACTTTCAAAGATACAGAAACATTTCCTAAAGGAGATGAACCATTGAAATAGAGGGCAAGGTGTCAAGTTGATCAAAGGTCACCACAACCAGAAGCCAATCACAGGCCACTTACAGGATCAGATTTGAGTGGTATCTGTTAAACATACTGCAAAAATTATTGGCAGGGCCCGCCGAGTGGCGCGGTGGTTAAGCGCTGGCTTGGAAAGCCAGCGGCCCCAGTTCGGTCCCACATATGAGGGCCAGTGACACTGCCCTCAAAAAAAAAAAAATTATTGGAGACATACCATGGGAAGGTTTCCAAAGGCTCTTTTGGATCAAGATGGTGGACGGACCCATGAAATAAACTCAGCTTTCATCCAGCAAGCAGTTAATATATGCCTCACATTTCACTGAAAATAACTGAGGAATTCTCACAGGAAGGACAGGATAATTGAATTGAACAAAGGTATATTAGACAAAATATGTGAAACAACGTTTTCAAAATCTTTCATTGTGGGGATAAAAGCACAAATTTCACAGGAAATGAAGCTATTCCCTGGATAATTAACTTCATAAGAAGGTTCCTAAAGAACATTCAGAAATGCTACTTGGAATGAGCTAAGCGAGCCAAGTTCTAGGATTCAGGACCTTGAATGGGTCTAAATCCTCTGAGCTGTCAGAGCCAAATAACGAATCATTCTTTGTGCTTATGTGAGGTTCTTTATATAAAAAAATAAATCTTAGGGATATCAGTACAACCACCAACCTTATTAACTGTAATGTCTGTCAAACAGAATGAATGAGAATCAATTCATAAACTCTTTTCGAGTTAACAGGAAAAATGGGTTATAGAATGTAGACCCAGACATTATTATTCATGACCAAAGATACAAGAAGTATGTTTCAAAAAAGTCACTTTTCTTCACAAATAAGGAAAACAGATACCTGATCTCAACTGTTCTTCATTATAAGCAAGTTAGTATTTAATATGTCATATCTCAAAGAATTACGCATAAAATATTAATATATGTTTGGCTGCTTAGTTTGTGATCAATTGTGTAGTCTTCCCATAATAGTCGTACAATTGCTAGTTATAGAAGTAGGAATCTAATGTAGCTTTCTTGTGTTTGATTAATCATGAAAGACATTGAACTATAATCAACCCATGTATTCATTCATTCAACAAATATTTCTTCTAGTAGTTTTATTTTTCTTTTGAGGGCAGTGTCACTGGCCCTCATATGTGGGACCCAAACTGGGGCCACAACAAATATTTCTTGATCTGCTACTACTAGATAGGGATAGAACAGTAAATAAAACAGAAAAAAATCTCTTTACTTCCAAACCAATACTGCAAGAATTGTATTTAAGGAAATTAATTTCTCTTTTCCTTATTAGTGAATGATATTTCCACAGTAGCCTTCTAAGAAAAGTGTCATTATGAATACACACAGAAAACATTTCATTATTCTTGACCAGGGCTTCGAAAACTTCTTCTGCAAAAGTCCAGATAGCGAATTATTTTTAGTTTTGCAGGCCATACATTCTCTGTCACAAATAATCTACTCTGCCCTTGGGGGTTCAAAACAGTCATAGATAGTATATAAATGGATGAACATGACAGTGTTCCAATAGAACTTTATTTACAAAATTAGGTGCTGGGCTGGATTTGGCCCATGGGGCCTACATTTTTAAGTCTTGGTCTTGACCATTTTCCTGTTAAAGAAAATAAAACCTAATGTATTAGAAATGGGATCAGAAGAAGTGAGTATATTTTTTTATTTATTTTTATTTTTAATTTTTTTAAAGATTTGGTTGGGGAATTGGGAGAGGTGAACAGCATTGGGGAATCAGGGAAGGGGAACAGACAAGTTGCTGTCCTTTTGTTCTTCAGTGTAGTTGTGGAGGACGTTGCTTCACTGGCCCATGTTGGTATCGTCATTGCGCTCTTCCCGGATGAGGCAGATCGGTCGCCGGCCTCTGGATGGTCTCTCACCACGGCTATTGGCAACTCACGCTGGCTGCCAGCCGCTCATGCTGGCTGTCGGCCACTCTGTAGCCTATGGAAGCCCACTGCAGCAGGGGCTGCAGCCTACACTGTTGCCGGGGCTCGCAGCCCAGCTCCAGGTGGAGCTGTTGTTCACCATCTTAGCTGTAGAGGGCAGTGCCACTGACCTTCATGTGGGATCCTAAGTGGGGCCCTGCTGCTCAGAGCTGGCGTCCCAAGCCAGCTCAACCAATGCGCCACTCGGCTGGCCCTGAAGTGAGTTTATGTCATAGCTAAGTTGTATGTAGGTAGATAGCCTAAATGAAGATAAAAGATTGTGTGTACTTGCAATCTACACATTTATGGATCATAAATAGATTAAGGTAATAACAAATAATTGATGGCAGAAAGATGTTGCATTGTGCTTCCAAGAAAACCCATAGAAAATCTCTTCAGAGCAAGTTCATATTAAAAGTGACTTTTCACACCAGAAGGATATAAAAATCGTCTGCAATTGCAAAAACCTGAAGAACTTTGGTCACAGAGAGAGCTGTGGAGGCAACGAAAAGAGCAAACATGGTAATATAACATCCTGGTTTGAAATACAGAACTGCAGCAGCATAGTTTCACAGATGGAATTAAGCCTTTTTACAACTGATAAAAACTCAAACTGTAAGAACTCTGTTCTGAGCCAGTACACAAGCAAAACTTCAGACTTTATGGGCCTGCTGAGTGACGCGATCGTCAAGCGCTGGCTTGGGAAGTCAGTGGCCCCGGTTCGGGTCCCACGTAGGAGGGCCAATGACACTATCCTCAAAAAAAAAAATTCAGACTTTGCAATAAGGCCTCTGAACCTCTCATTACTAAGTATGAGCAGGACTGGAGCAATAGGATCCATAGGCCCTCATAGGAAAGCATAATCCTTCCCTTGGCCATACTGATTAAGGGTTATCAGCAATTCCTTACTGAGGAAGCACCAGGGAATGAGAATGAGAACCCTCTCTACCTCCTAGGTTTCTCATTTCAAAATTTGACATTAGCCATTCTCAACTGATACTTCTGTCATCTTCATGAAGTCCTGAGTCAAAAAGCCCTCTTGAGTGCAATGAAATATTGATACCTACATTTTTCAGAGCCGACCTGATTATTAGAGTTAAGACTCCGTTGTCCACAGAAGCCAGCTCTAACAGGTTTCCACTGATCCATCCTGGGACAACTTAATCATCAGGAAAGATAATAAGTGCACTGGATTGATATACATATTTGAGTTCATGATAATACCAGATAATAATTTATTGGACACCATTGGAGGTTGTAGACACCATCTCATTCCTCTGAAAATTGATAAAGGGAAAGAAGTAAACATTTACTGTGTTTTCTTTATACAACTATACCTCAGGGTATCCAAATCATTGAAGAGGGACATTTAATTTTTATAGAACAATTCTAATTAATGAAGGTAGAATGAAGGATGGCATTGGGAAAAAGACTTTTGCAACCCTAAGTATCATAATGGAGGAAAGCCATTATCATCATGGTTGTTAAAACCATCAGATGAAGTATTAATGGCGACATCATGTTGGAGGCTGATATACTCGAAGGCATAGATCAATCTTGACATCACTAAAAATGAGACATCCAGATATTCTATGTCTTTTCTTGCAAGATAAAGTACACAAAACTGCATATGAAGTCTTCTTATATAAAATACAATTTAGGGCTGGCCGAGTGGTGCGGTAGTTGAGAGCTGGCTTGGGAAGCCAGCGGCCCCGGTTCGGATCCGACAGATGAGGGCCAGTGACACTGCCCTCAAAAAATAAAAAAAAATAAAAAAATAAAAATAAATAAAATAAAATATAATTTAACCTGAATGTAATCATGCCTTCAGACCTAACTCATAGTTTGCAGGAAATATAAGCTAAACATACCACAAAATATCAGCTAACTTCAGAATGTGAGCCATTCTATAGGACTAAGGATCTATTTACCTGTTTTCTCTAATTAATCAATAGTATGATAAGAGGGAGTTGGGGAATGTTTCAGAACAAATGAAGAGATTTAAGAGACAAATCAATCAAATGCATACCAACGGTAAAGAGACATTTTGAGACAATCATGGGAATGTAAACATAGACTGAGTATTAGGTGATTTTAAGTAACTATTAATTTTGTTAGGTGTGGTAATGATATAATGGGTATGCCAAAAAATGTCCTCATAAGTCAGAGATACATATGAAACTGTTAAATGATATGATGTGTGGGATTTATGATAATCTAAAATACTCCAACAAAAAAGTAGGGAAGCTAGGTGACTCAACAAGGTAAAATGTTGGTAATTATTCAAACTGGTTAATGGATACATGAGGGTTTGTTATATTATTTACTTTAATTTTGTGTATGTTTCACAATTTGGGGGATAAGGAGTTAAAAGATGTTGGTACCAAGACTGGTAAAATCAAGTAAGCTACACTCAATATAGAAAGTTAACAAAATGAGACTGGTTTTGAATCAGATGAGCTTATATACTCTACTCACATACTATCAAGGATGCAATTTTTTATTTGAAATTACCCAGTCTTTTGGCTCAATTTACTAGTCATTAATTACTAAATGGTCAATAAGCTAGACTTATATTTCATAAAGTCATTTCCTGCTTTCCCATTATAAAGAAAAGGATCTGTGTTTCATTCTGTGTGTGGATATTCATATTAATCAAATTATCAGTATCTGTTCAAATCTCAAATACTAAACATCAGATAAAAACAAAGAGCTGTTGATTATGAAGAAGTCAGAGACAGGTCAATGCAGTGAGAATGTATTTGTGCAGACATAGAGTCAGTCATGCTTTCATTACTGAAACTTAAATATGTTAGAAATGTTAATGGCATTTAAAAACCAGCAGAGTAGAGAGCGCACAGTGATAATATGGAGCCCAATAGGGATGCAATTCAAAAGATGAGAAAATGCACCAAATGCCAGGACTAGTATCTCTCTATAGAGCAATAGTGTGTCTCTTTATAGAGTAGTGAGACAATAGATACATTTTATATTTTTCTTTAACTTTTTTTCATTTTAAAATTTCTTCAACAAAGACATCATTTGTGAAATCAAAGTTACTTGTAAGAAAATAAATATGAAATATATAGGAAGATGTATCACACCTAAATGACATCCCATGAATGTGAGTTTAGTCTATATATATGAAATATAAGGAAAAGGTGATTAAGATCCAAAACATGACAAGAAACCCGTGTCTGTGTTTCATTCTGTGTGTGGATATTCATATTAATCAAATTATCAGTATCTGTTCAAATCTCAAATACTAAACATCAGATAAAAACAAAGAGCTGTTGATTATGAAGAAGTCAGAGACAGGTCAATGCAGTGAGAATGTATTTGTGCAGACATAGAGTCAGTCATGCTTTCATTGCCAAAACTTAAATATGTTTAAGTTTCTGTTCTTTAAAATAATAAGAAATAAGGTGGGCCGGCCAAATGGCTTGTTGGTTAAAAGTTGGCTTAGGATGCCAGTTCTGAGCAGCAGGTCCCCAGTTTGGATCCCACATGAGAGCCAGTGATGCTGCACCCTCTACAGCTAAGATGGTAAACAACAGCTCAACCTGGAGCTGGGCTGATGTGAGTTGCCAGCGATGGCGTAGGCTGGAGCCCCTGCTGCAGTGGGTTGCCATAAGCTACCATGAGAGCTGGCAGCCAGCGTGAGTGGTTGGCTGCTGGTATGAGCTGCCAAGAGCCACCGTGAATGGCCATCCAGAGGCCAGCAACCGATCTGCCTCACCGGAGAAGAGCACAATGACGATACCAACATGGGCCAGTGAAGCAACGTCCTCCACAACTAGACTGAAGAACCAAAGGACAGCAACTTGTCTGTTCCCCTTCTCCAATTCCCCAATGCTGTTTCCCTCCCCCAATTCACCAAAAATATATTTAAAAAAAAAGAAATAAGGTTATGTCGCTACAGACAACCTTTCTAGAGGGGAATAAGAAAGCTTTGCTTGTTGAGATTGTATTATGGACCAAGTTATGTGCAGAAAACATGAAGTCAGGGAGTTTTGCCTGTTTTTGTTTATTGCATCATCCCTGGGACTTAGAGTACCTGGTGCGTAGTTGGCAAGCAAATATTCGTTGAATGTAGGAATAAATGAATGTAGTTTTTTCAGTCTCTCAAAATAATCCCTTGAAATAGGCTATGATAGAGCGATGGTAGAGAGGCCAACTGACTCGCACAAGATCACACAGGCAATATAGACTAGAATCACAAGTATCTAACTCCAAAAATGTTTGTACTGTCCATACAAATTCACTGAAACTATACATCTTGAAATATTATTTACATGTTACTAGTAAAATTAAGGTATAACAGTAGGTATCATTTGGAATCGGTCAGCCTATGATGCAACCAATAAACATTTTTTTTTGAGGGCAGTGTCACTGGCCCTCATATGTAGGACCTGAACCAGGGCCGCTGGCTTCCCAAATCAGTGCTTAACTACCGTGCCACTCAGCCGGCCATCAATAAACATTTTAAAAATCAGTCTTACAGGAAAACTAACTCTGGGTGGTGAACACACAATGTGATATATAGATGATGTATTATATTTAGAATTGTACACTTGAAACCTATGTAATTTTACTAACCATTGTCACCACAATAAATTTAATTAAAAAAATAAAATGACTAAAAATATATCAGTCTTACTCTTGCAGATTGTAGCATATTATAAGATTATATGGAAATGGAAGAGGTTTGAGATAGTGAGACCAAAGAGAACAGTCAACAAAATATCTAGAAAATACATCTATGTAAGCTGACTCTAGGTGGGCTAAATTGTGTGATACAAATTTTAAGGCTTGGACAGGCCGAGTGGCACGTTGGTTAAGAGCTGGCTTGGGATACCAGCGGCCCTGGTTCGGATCCCACATATGAGGGCTAGTGACACTGCCATCTACAGATAACATGGTGAAAAACAGCTCCACTTGGATTTGGGCTGTATGAGTCGCCGGGCCGGCATAGCTGCAGCCCCTGCTGCAGTGGGCTGCCATAGGCTACAGTGAGTGGCCTGCTGCAGTGGGCTGCCATAGGCTAGCGTGAGTGGCTGGCAGCCAGTGTGAGCTGCCAAGAGCCACTGTGAGCCGCCGTCCAGAGGCCGGCGACCAAGCTGCCTCACCGGGAAGAGCACAATGATGATACCAACATGGGCCAGTTGAAGCAATGTCCTCCACAACTAGACTGAAGAACAAAAGGACAGCAACTTGTCTGTTCCCCTCCCCCGATTCCCCAACGTTATTCCCCTCCCCCAATTCCCCAATAAAACCTTAAAAAAAAAATTTTTAAGGCTTGTAAAACTTCAAAGAAGGGCAAAAAGATCCCATCATAGTCAAATGACTGACTTGTAAAGTCATAGTGATGAATATAAAAGGAATTTCAGGTGAGGGGAACAAAAGGAGTAAATACACACAGGAAGACGAAGAAGAAACCACTGGGCTTCACTCTATCATCTTAGTGAATTCCTGTCCTTCTCTAGAACCCAATTTCCTAACATCTAAAGAAGCAGCTATATTAGTATAGTAAACACGTACTTAATCTGACTGACAAGCCAATCCCCAAATCCCTGTATTCTGAAAATTCCCCCTTCTCTCTGCCCCTCGCTCCTTTCTCTAGTATACAAGGTCACATAATTAAGTGTGCAAATCATCCTAGAAAAAGTGCTACTTTGCTCATTGCTGAATATCACTATGGTCACCTTTGAAGTACTCCCCTTGGGAAGTTATGCACCGATGCCAGCACCTAGTCCACCCTTCAAAGAAATTTTGGAACTCTTTTTCTGGAATGGCCATTAGAGCTGTCGACATATTACCCTTGATGTCATCAAAATGTCTTCCTTTCAATATTTTCTTTATCTTCAGGTAAAGAAAGAAGTCATTGGCGGCCAGATCAGGTGAGTAGGGAGCGTGTTCTAATACAGTGATGTTTCATCTCCCTCACAGACAGTGCCGTGTGAGCTGGTGCATTGTCATGATGCAAGAGCCATGAATTTTTGGCAAAAAGTTCAGGTCATCTAACTTTTTCACGCAGCCTTTTCAGCACCTCCAAATAGTAAACTTGGTTGACTGTTTGTCCAGCTGGTACAAATTCATAATGAATAATCCCTCTGCTATCAAAAAAGGTTAACATCATTGCAACAAGTTCACAAACTTAATTGTCGGACCTCATACAAGGTTACAGAGGGAGAAGCCATGTATCCACATTATCACTCTATCTTCTCTTACCATAAATGCATCCAAGATGAGTGCCAGAACCAAAAATGAGAACCTCTCTCCTGTGAATTTGAACTAGAATTATGAAATTCCAATCTGAGCATGATTAGACTCTGGAAAAAAAAATCAGTTTCAAAACCCAAGAGCTGTGCAAAAATGAAAGAACTGTTCTGTATCAAGATGGAGGAACCAAGCAGGCGAGCAATGTAGCAAAGACAAGAGGAAGAGAGAGATGGTTCCTGGTTCTGTAAGGTATCCCGCTATCCTTACAATAAATCCTTCTCCTTTTTCCTAAACCAGGTAAAGGAGAACTTAGTTATATACAGCAAAATTCCTGTCTACTACAACTAGAAACCTTTATGGTCATTTTTGGTTTGCATGTTCTCAAATTGCACAGGTTATTCTCGTAGAGTTATGGAGCAGTGTGCACCTAAAATTGACTCAGGTGTGGATAGCATGCAAAGCCCATGAGGGCAGAGGTCTTTCTTTTGTTCACTGGTGTGTCCTTAGTGCCTCCAATAGCCTTGTCACATGGTGGGTGCTCAATACGTGTTGAATGAAGATAAAGGCATATAGGAGCCGAGTGATCCATCTATTTCTATATGTCAGTGGAGCCAGATTATAGATAATTAGAAAGGGAGCCACAAGTATAAATGTTATGTAGAAAGATTTAGGGAACCTATGCAGAACCACTGCCACAATGAAATTCAGGTTTAAGGAAAACATTTCAAAGGATTCCCATTGACTTTGAGATAAATACAAAAATCCTTGGAATTGACTATAATAGCCTACGTGAACTATATCCTCACCCCATCACCCACAAAACTTTCAGCAAGCTGTTTGTCAAATCAATGCTTAACCCATACACACAAAAAAACCAAAATAAAAATGTGCCAGGTACACTTACTTATACCACAGAGAATTGTAAACAGCATTCCCCCTACCTGGAAAAATATTCCCTCCCTAACTTTCCTAAGTAACCCCTACTCATCTTTGAGATTGTAGCACCATTATTGCTCCCTCTGAAATATTTCCCTTGTCATCATCAAGGTTAATATTATACGGTTTGGCCATGTGATTTGAAAAAATTAACATCCATCTTTCCAACTGTGACATGAGAACATTAACTTCTAGAATAGGATCATGGCAGTGAAAACGGAGAGAAAGGTAAGTATGGGTGTACGTTTTATTCGTCTTTACTATAAACGCAATAGGTATTTATTATAAAACCCTCACACAGCCCAGAATGGTAAGATATGAAAAGTTCCCAGTTCTAGTCCCCTATATAATCACTGTTAATAGTTTCATTTCTTTCTAGAACAAAAATATAAATGTTTGTATGCAAACATGTACGTTTTCTTTTCATCGTATACATCGTGGTACCTACAAGAGATCTTCCACCCATTTTCCATCCAACTTACCCCCGCTCTTTTCCTAAGCAGACTGAAATGTGTGGATTACATCTCCAAGATCTCATCCCCCTGGGCTTCTAATTGGGTTCATCCGATGGAAGGCTCTGGCAGATCAGATGGAGGGAGGCAAGTTATACAGGAAGATATATCTCTTTGCTCCCTCCTCACAAGGGTGCTTTGAACTTGCTATGTCACTCCACTGAAAAAAATTCCCTTAGTACAACCTGCTCCATAGGATTCACTCCCCTTCCTAATCTTGCTAACGGTCCCTTTTCTCATCACTGTGGTCCTCAGAGTGACAGCAGCCCTGTTGGTGCTAGAAGCAGGCTCCTACACTATTTCTTGTGGTTACCCTATGACCCACCTGCATCTTGCAATTAACTGCTTTATAAATAAACCCTCTTCACATTATCCTAATTTGGGTGGATCATCAATTTCCTGCTGAGATCTGATTGATATAGATATCATGCTTTATATAGTGCAGTGTCCTTGATTTTTCCACTTGCATCACTGTACTGATTCTGTGATATAAATTTTTCACATTTTAACATCTCTGTAATTGGGATGCATTTTATAATTAATGTTGCAGCATAGCTGAGTTCTCAGTGCCTTTACTTCCTTATCTGTACAGAAAATACCTTAGAATTGACGAAATACAACAATACATATTGGATGTCTGTACGTACCAGTACAAAAAGACAGAATATAGAACATTTGAAGGGGAAAATTAGTTGTGGGACTTCTGAGAGATGAGGCAAACTCACATATTCAAACTCACATATTTTGGATAATGGAGGCATCACTGACAGAATTAGGACCCTGAGTAGGGGGAAATGGTTTGCCTTGGAGGTAATAGTGAGTTTACAAAAGTCTGTGGGTACTTGGAGGTAAAGCACTGAGGCTTAGATTAGAGGACATCACCAGGGACCATGACAAATTTTTGAGAAAAAGCCAGCGTCCTTGGTGTGGACTTGTCTGTCAGCTCAGACTGCCCAAACAACATACCATAGACTTGAAAAACACATTTTCTCACAGTTCTGAAGACTGGAAGTCCGAGATCAAGTGCCAGTAGGGTCAGGTTGTCTTTCTGACTTGCAGATGGCTGGTTTCTCACAGTGTGCACACATGGCCTTTCTTTGGTGCATTCACATGGAGATAGAGAGAGAGGGAGAGAAGGAGGGAGGGAGGGGGGGAGAGGGAGAGGGAGAGGGAGAGAGAGAGAGAGAGAGAGAGAGAGAGAGAGAGAGAGAGAGAGAGAGAGAGAGATTGTTCTTCTCTTATAGAGCCACCAAGGACCCCATTCTTACGATCTCATCTAAACCTAATCACCTCCCAAAAGCTCCCAGTAGCAATTCAACATATGAATTTGGGGAACACAATTCAGTCCATGACATTCTCTCCCTGACCCCCCCCCAAAAAAAAATCCAGGTCCTCCTAACACTCAAAATACATTCATTTCATCCTAACAGCCCAGAGTCTTAATTCATTCCAGCATCAACTATAAAATCTAAAGCTCAAAGTTTCATCCAAATCTAATTAAATCAGATATGGTTAAGAGTCAAGGTACAATCCGTTCTGAGACAAAATTCTTCTGCAACTGTGAACCTGTGAAACCAGACAAGTTAAGCATTTCCAAAACACAGTTGTGGTACAGGCATAGGCTAGACATTCTCATTACAAAAGGAAGAAATCAGTGATAGGTCCCAATCAAGTCCAAAACCTAACAAGGCAAATTCCATTAGATCTTAAGTCTTGAGAATAATACCCTTCAGCACCATGTCCCACACTGTGGGTCTGCTGGGGCAGCAACGTTACCCTCATCCATCTAGGGGAGGGGGAGTGCTTTCTCGAAGGCTCCAACAGCTGGCCCTAGCTTTTTAATGTGAAATTATTTTGGCATCACCACAAAAAAAAAAATCTTTCTAAGATACCAAATAGTCTATAAACTAGGCATCATCAACAAATTTCTAATTCTTTTACTATTTCCTACCTTCACCCTGTGATGAGAAACAAGGGTGCATGCAAGTCAGAAATGGAAGAAAATGGATAGATGGGGTAATATTTTTTTTTTTGAGGGCAGTGTCACTGGCCTTCATATGTGGGACCCGAACCAGGGCCGCTGGTGTCCCAAGCCAGTGCTTAACCACCGCGCCACTTGGCCGGCCCGATGGGGTAATAGTTAAATATCAGGGAGGGTCAGGGATGTCCACTTTGCCTAGTACTTCAGGGGTGACTTTTTATGTTGGCGTTTGGTGTCTTATCAAAATGGTTGTGACAAATGAGCATAATTAATTGTCATTCAATCCTGGCTAACCTCTTGGCCTAGTTAAAAAATTCTTTCATTCATTCAGCTCATTTAATCATCAATTCCACAAGTATATTTTGATCAACTTTCTTTGTACCCAATAAAAGTCTGAACTTTTTGGATACAATGAGGAAAAAGATGGGTGTTATCCTTATGGAGTTTGAACCTTAGTAGGGGATACAGACAAGTAAACAGGAAAATTAGCCTAAGGTGTGACTTGTATCAGATGGAAAATGGCCTGGGTGCTATGTAAACAGAGAGTGACACCCACCTCAGAGTGAGAAGTTGAAATGGGAGATGTTAGGGTGATTCATTCAAGGAGGGAGTGGAGTGTTTTAGGCTGAGGGAACAGTGTGTGCACAGGTTTTGAGTTCATAAAAACAAAACATGGCATGCTTGAAGAAATTAAAGATATGTGACTGCTAGGGCCAGCCAAGTGGCTCATTGGTTAGGAGTTGGCTTGGGATGCCAGCTCTGAGCAGCAGGGCCCTAGTTCGGAACGCACATGAGGGCCAGTGATGCTGCACCCTCTACAGCTAAGATGGTGAACAACTGCTTGACCTGGAGCTGGGCTGCCTGTGAGTCGCCGGTGACAGCACAGGCGGCAGTGGGATTGGCCGGCAGCGGGCATGTGCTTTCGTAAGCCACCATGAGTGGCCCTCCAATGGCCGGCAACCAATCTGCCTCACCTGGGAAGAGTGCAATGATGATACCAACATGGGCCAGTGAAGCAACGTCCTCCAGAACTAGACTGAAGAACACAAGGACAATTTGTCTGTTCCCCTTCCCCAGTTCCCCAATGCTGTTCCCCTCCCCCAATTCCCCAATAAAATCTTTAAAAAAAAAAGATATGTGACTGCTAAATCAATCAAATCATGAATGGTAACCTTGGTCTAGAACAGTGATTATCAATGGGAGTGATTTTTTCCCCCAGGGGACATTTGGCAATATCTGAAAACATTTTTGTTTATCACAGCTGGGTGGGAGGTGCTACAGGTATTTAATGAGTAGTGGCCAGGGATGATATTAAATATCCTACAATGCACAGGACTGCTCCCCCTCCCCCCGCCCCACAACAAAGAATTGTCTGACTCAAAATGCCAATAGTGCTGAGGTTGATATACCCCGAACTAGATCCCACCATGCCCCAATAGATACTTATCATAAGTGTAAGTAATTATGGTATTAATACTAAAATAATTTCTTTAATGACTGTCTCCTTTGGTGCACTGAAACTCCATGAGATCCAAGACTAAGTCCAATTCACTGCCATTTCTGTAATGTCTAGCATCATTTTGGGAGCACGGTGGGTATTCAATAAGCTTTGTTTGACTAGCTTAAAGGATGAATAATAATTGACCAGGAATGGGGTGGCCAGAAATGAAATGAATTGTAAGGAAGTGCCATATCATGTAATGTTGTGTCTCACGGGACAGATGCAAAGGGTGGCTTGAAAGAAGGGGAGGCTTTTCCTCAATATATCATTAGCCATCTTCCCAGTCTTTGATAGGAAGTTGACATTTTCTCAAAGTGTTGCAAAGTTCCATGCAAAAGCAATTTTAAGGTGAGTTCACTAACTCGATTCTGAGCATATTATCACCATAACCCCCTCCTATAACTCTGAAAGCAATTGTTATCTGTACAGAATTTCTGGAGGTGCCACTGCTGTTTTATCAAGGGCTTAGACTTTTTCGTGAAGAGAACAGGCAGTGACATGATCAGACTTGCATTTTATTATATAGAACATTAACTCTTGCTGTGGTGTTCAAGTGGTTTTAAGGCAGAAGAACTGGATGCAAGGACAAGAGTTAGCAGACTGTGCCCTAGTCCAACAAGAGATTGTAGAGGCAGAGACTAAAACAGAGGCTGGAGAGTTGAAAAGAAGTGGATATAATTTGAGATCTATTTATACGAGGAGGAGGTAAAAGAAGAAGTCAAAAATGATCCCAGATTTCTTCCCTGGGAAATTAGGTAGATGTGACAGGAGAGAAAATGGAAGAGCAGCAGATTTGAAGGTAAAAATGATTTCTACTTTAAATATGTTGAGATTAGGGTGTATGAAAAACATCTGAGCAGAGATACCTGGTATTGTTACATATGTTGCTCTGAAGTTTAGAAGGCAGATCTGGGCTGGAAGTAAGAGGCGTGATCACAAAGTACGATGAATGCTGCTGCTGAGTGCCATCCAACGGAAAGGCAGGGATCTTCGATATGGGAAGCGACATGTCCAAACTTAGTAACAGTGTGTGACAAGTTTCAACTTGTTCGATGTAGTCAGTCGGGTGTGATCTACAGTTGAGAGAAGGTGTGCTTTAAAGTGTGCCGTAAATCATCCTCCATCATGACTACACTCTGTGTCACACATCGCTTCTGGTACAGCAATCTCTGTCAAATAACAACATTACAGTGTGTCCTTATCCATCTTATTCACCGGATCTGACATTGTGCAACTTCCGGCTCTTCCCCAAAGTCAAAATGATTCAGGACATTGAGGCAGCCATGACAGCACAACTAAAGACACTCATGAAAGAGGACTTCCAGAACTGCTTCAGAAAACGGCAAGAATGATGGGATAAGTGTGTTCGAAGTGAGGGGGATTAATGGCAATGTATCTTTTACTGTAATAATTTTTTTCACTTAAACATTCACCGTATTGTATGATTGCATCTCGTACAACTTTGTAATTCATGAGAACATTGCCGACTTGAGCACTGGGGGTTTCTAAGACCACCCAGGCAGTGGGGTGTATATATTGACAAGAAGAGAGCATACAATAGAATCCTGAAACATACTGATATGTAAGTATTAAAGAAGAGGCAGAAGAGACCAAAGAAGTATTTGGAACAGTGTGCAATGTACGTACGAAGAAACCCAGGAGAGTGTGTATTTACAGAAATGAAGGAAAGAGTGCTTTTCAAAAATATGACAGTGGTCAATTGTGTAAGGTCAGGGCTGAGCAAGGGGTTTTGAATTTGGTGGTCACTGGAGAAACAACATTTTGAACACTTCTTGAAACAACAATCAAGAACATTTTCAGGCAAATGATGAGCCAGAAGTTAGTGGTTTGAGATGTGAATAGGCAGAGAGGAAGCTCTAAAAAGTGCTCAAGCAATAGGTTTCATTCTAAAGATGAGGAACAAGATAGGGC
The DNA here is from genome assembly GCA_033961575.1 of Aselliscus stoliczkanus. Classification (NCBI taxonomy): domain Eukaryota; kingdom Metazoa; phylum Chordata; class Mammalia; order Chiroptera; family Hipposideridae; genus Aselliscus; species Aselliscus stoliczkanus. The sequence goes on from CM066737.1 coordinate 26,706,069, forward strand.
TAAGGTTGGAAGGAACTTGACATTGAAAAGGGGTTTTTGTTTTTTTAAAGATGAGAGATACCGGAGTGTGTCTAAATGCTAATAAAAGAAGTCAGGATTCAATGGAGATACAGCATTCATTGGCAGCAAATGTAAATGGGTCTCTTCAGACCAGGAATAGCAACAGCCATTTCAAATATCCTCCACTTTATTACCTGCCTTTTCACTCTAAGCAGATGGTGTTCTTTCCTGCTTCACAGCAAAGAAAGGTTTCCCTAAGCATAACAGCTGAGCCAGAAAGCAGAAAGGAAGAGATCTGGCAAGAAAATAATTCCAAATGTTTGTGGAGAGGAGTTTGGTGTTAAACTGAACAGCAGTCAAAGGCAAAGAGATATGGTTTAGCACCATGCGTCTGCCATTTCCCAACCACCTGAACTTGGGCAAATTGCATCACTTCATGTCTGTCATCTACAAAACTGTATATAATAGGAGGCCGAGAGGCTCAGTTGGTTAAGAGTTGGCTTAGAGCATGAGCTCTGAGCTACAGGAACACCGGTTCGATTCCCACATGGGCCAATGAATGCTGTGCCTGAGCTGAGCTGTCGCTGAGTTGCCAACAGGTGGCAGGATGGCTTAGCTGGTGTAACAGCAAGATTGCCTGTTCAATGGTGGGCTATGCCCACCAGCAACTAAGACTGAAATCGGCACCTTGAGCTGAGCCGCCACCCGGATGGCTCAGAAGATAGAGCGTGCGCTCTTAACAGCAAGGCTGTTGATTCGACTCCCACATGGGATGGTAGCTATGCCAGCCTGCAACAAAGATTGAACACAGTATCTTGAGCTTAGAGGCCACGAGCTGCTGACGGGAAGCCAGATGGCGACTGGCGCCCTCCACAACGAACACTGAAGAAGAACACTGAAGAACAACAAATTGGCTGGTCCCCTTCCCGAATCCCCCAACGTTGTTACCCTCCCCCAATTTCCCAATAAAATCTTTAAAAAAAAGAAAACTGTATATAATAGCAGTGCCTACTTATCCCTGGTGTTTTTGTAAGTTTTAAATTAGATAATAAAGGGTTTGCACATCTCTAACACATAGTTTTTTTTTGTTTTTTGTTTTTTGTTTTTAAGAGGGCAGTGTCACTGGCCCTCATATGTGGGATCCGAACCCGGGCCGCTGGTGTCCCAAGCCAGCTCTTAACCAATGTGCCTCTTGGCCTGCCCTCTAGCACATAGTAAGCATGCAATGTTAGACACAAGAAAGAAATACAACATAGAAAAATGGACAAAGGCCTTAAGAGGAACTGCAATGACCAAAGCATTTAGGAAAATCTGTTTCATTTAACTGGCGATCAAAGAAATGCTTAAGAAAATATGCATGAGAGGTTTATTTCCCTAGGAGATTGAATTTTCAAAAATAATGCTTAGAGTTGGCAAGTGTATGGGGAAATCAATACAGTCATGCATTCTCTTTTCATTGGAGTGAAAAAAGTGATATAACATATCTGAATTGGTATAACATATCAACAGGGCAATCTAATATGATTCCAAAGCCTTTGATTGAGGCCCTTTGACCCACAAATTCCACTTCTAGGAATTAATCCTAAGGAAAAAGTCATCTCCTAACCAGGTAATTGTACACAGATATATCAAAAATACTATTTTTCATAACGTTAAGATAGAGGAAAAAGCACAACCAATCTAACATCCTTCAATGGAGTATTGTTTCAATAAACCCTGGTATGTCCATTCTATGGAGTACTGTAGAGGCATCATAAATTATGATGTAATGCATATATGAAAATGTGTTTATGATATATTGAAATGTAAAAAGGCAAGTTACTAAGGTATATGCATATATCATATGAGATGATTTTCTCTAAAAGCATACTTATGAGTGTTTATATATTTTCTATGAAGTCTGTAAAGACACACAAACATCAATAGGGAATGGCTCTAGGTGATGAGATGATAAATTATATTTTTATGACTTTTTGGAATCTTCTTTGCTGAGAATATATTAATTTTAAAATAAGATTCTAAAAAGTGAACTATATTCTTTTTTTTTAAAGATTTTATTGGGGAATTGGGGGAGGGGAATAGTGTTGGAGAATTACTGAGGGAGGGGAACGGTATTGGGGATTTGGGGAAGAGGAACAGCCAAGTTGTGGTCCTTCAATCTTAGTTGTGGAGGGCGCAGCTAGCTCAGCTCCAAGTCCAGTCACGCTGCTCAGCTCAAGATGCTGTGTTCAATTAGTTGCGGGTGGGCACAGCCACAGTCCCATGCGGGAGTCCAACTAGCAGCCTCGTTGTTGAGTATAGGCTCTATCCACTGAGCCATCCGGATGGTAGCTCAGCTGAAGGTGCCGAGTTCAGTCTTAGTTGCGGGTGGGCATAGACCTCATCCCATGTGGGAGTCGAACCAGCACAGTCTTTAGTTGCGGGTGGGCATAGCCACCATTCAAACCGGCAACCTTGTTGTTAGGAGCACGTGCTCTCACCAGCTGAGTCATCTTGCCACCTGTTGGCAGCTCAACAGCAGCTCAGCTAGGGTGCAGCGTCACTGGCCCACGTGGGAATCGAACAGGCATCCCTGTTCCTCAGAGCTCACACTCTCGGGCAAGCTCTTAACCAGTTGAGCCACTCAGCCGGCCATGAACTATATTTTTAATTATCTGGTTATTTCATCTATAGAGTGACAAAATAAATTGACTTTGTTTTTAGTGAAAGTGATGTCTGTTTTTGTTCTACCTATGGACTCAATTGATTGGAACAGTTTAGAATGCCAAATATACCTTGCTTTTAGAATTTAACTGTCTCTAGATTTTAATACCAATTAAAACTAGTTTTATAGTTCTCTCTCTCTCTCTCTCTCTCTCTCTCTCTGTCTGTCTCTCTCTGTCTCTCTGTCTCTGTCTCTCTGTCTCTGTCTCTCTCTCTTTCAAACATACAAATACACACACACACACTGTAGTAGAGATTCAGGGATGTCTTTAATGTATAAATAATTGATTTTGAAGGGTGGTGTGCAAGTGAGTAGGACAGTTTAAGAACATCTTGAGGATGTCTAATTGGGCAGAACTAGGCCAGTTCCATGTGGACACCTATTGTAGGCATACCTGCTTACACTTGAGACCTGATTTTAATTCGCTGTGTGACCTGGGGTGAGTTCCATCCTTTCCTGGAGCTTGAGTTTCCTTATCTGTTAGATGAGACTGGTGAATTGGCTGATCTCTGAGGTTTCTTATATCCCTAATACCTTCAAGTCTTTGATAAACTAATTTGCACCCAAATATAAATGTGTAATAGTTCACAATGTCAAATTTGAAGAAACAGGGATTTGCAAAGTTTCAGAACAGCTAGAATTTCTCTAGTAATCCTGAATCAAGAGCTTGGAGAAGCCAGGGCCATCTTTTCATCTAACAAATACATACGGCTCCTGGTATGCCAGTGGCTTTGTTATGACTTACACTCCTTGACTTGCATTGTCTCCTCTCACAATTAAAGCTAATTGTCTGTTGTTTTTTTAAAGATTTTTTACTGGTGAATTGGGGAGGGGAACAGTGTTGGGGAGCCGGGGAAGGGGAACAGAAAAGTTGCTGTCCTTTTGTTCTTCAGTCTAGTTGTGGAGGACGTTGCTTCACTGACCCATGTTGGTATCATCATTGCGCTCTTCCCGGGTGAGGGAGATCAGTCGCCAGCCTCTGGACGGCCACTCACAGTGGCTCTTGGCAGCTCACACTGGCTGCCTGCCGCTCACTGTAACCTATGGCAGCCCACTGCAGCAGGGGCTGCAACTATGCCATCCCTGGGGACTCACAGCAGCCCAGCTCCAGGTGGAGCTGTTGTTAATCATTTTAGCTGTAGAGGGCAGTGTCACTGGCCCTCATATGTGAGATCCGAACTGGGGCCGCTGGCGGCCCAAGCCAGTTCTTAACCAATGCAACACTCAGCTGGCCCAAGCTAATTGTTTCTTGAAGGTCAAACTTGAAAGCTTTTAGACATAGGTATTTAAATATTTGCATTAAATTTCAATAGTTCAATCCCTCTGTGTGGATGCATGTCTCTGTGGGTCCGGTGTGATGGACATGTAGCATATGCAGCCTAACGCACATGCTTGGGATTTCAGATGCAAACAGACTTGGCTGGCAATCCATCCATTTTGGTGGATTTCTTTCCTTTGATGGAGTGTAAGAAGGCCTTACTTGGCGAAAAGCTGCAATATGAAAATCTAAGCATACAGAGCATGCAAACTCGCAAATGATTATAGCTATGGTAGATTTATTGCCAGTTTCTACAAACATAATTAAGCTGGTTGGTCACATCAAGACTACTTCATGTTCACAGCTCTACAGACACTCATAGGTGAAGATTTCCTCTCACACATACGACATATGCCTTCCATTCTCCCAACATATTTAAAGAAGCTTTGAGAGCATGTGTGCATGTGTGTGTGTGACCGTTGTTTGTTATTTGTTTATTTTCAGAGGTGATTTTGCCTGCCCAGAAACCAAAAGAAACTTTAAAACACTTTGTCACCTATAAATTAGTTACAACTGATATTCCAAAAAGAAACCTAGCGTCCTTTTGGCCTGCTACTTCTCTCACTCACTGAAAATGCCTAGTGACTCTCCATATTGACAGTATCCACCCCAAACAGAGAAGCATTATAATCAATATGACTGAAATGGGTCACACTTCATTATTCTTCCTCATGTGTAATGGAGAGCAGACTTCTCACCAGTACTAACCATAGAGCACTAAGACAGGCTCTTTCAAGTTATTTACAAAGACAGTGGGAGTGAGACAAGGAAAGCCACTATTTTTCTGTCTCAAATCCAGAAAAGTAAATATGTTAGATTGTCCTTTAGCTTGGGACTAAAATTCTCCTGATGCCCCATAGATATGGAGAGAAATTAATCAATGAGCTATTATCCCATTACAAAATCTGAATCACCAGACATCATTTTTGACTAATCAGGCCAAATAACTGACTGAAACTCAATTTGTTTTTTTCTAGAAAGTGTTAGCTGAAATATAATTATTCAATAGATAAATCTCATTCCAATCTAATCAAGTCAAATATGGAAAAATCACATATAAATGATTAAACAAGTTTAATTCATTCTTATTTTAAGAAACAGTTAATTATTTCATTGATATTATCAAGATATTAAGCTGAATTTCAATTAAAAAACTAAAATACCATTTGGTAAGCAATTAAAATATATTTAATTAACCTAGGAAAATATTTTGTGTGGTTTGTTTAAAATTAATTTTTGTTAAATTTATTGGAGTAACATTGCTTAGTAAAATTATATAGGTTTCAAGTGTACAATTCTATATAATACATAATCTATATGTCACACTGTGTGTTCACCTCCCAGAGTCACTTCTCCTTCCATCACCATATATTTGAACCCCTTTTCCCTCTTCTACCACCCCTCCCCCCTTACCCTCTGGTAACCACTAAACTGTTGTCTGTTTCTATGAGTTTTTGTTTGTTTGTCTTCTTCCTTTGTTGTCTTCAGTTTTATATCCCACATATCAGTGAAGTCATATGGTTCTCGGCTTTTCTGTCTGACTCATTTTGCTCAGCACGATAATCTCAAGATCCATCCATGTTGTCACGAATGGCACTATTTTATCTTTTCTTATGGCAGAGTAATATTCCACTGTCTATATGTACCACATCTTCTTTATCCAATCATCTATCTAAGGACACTTTGGTTGTTTCCCTGTCTTGGCCACCATAAATAAAGCTGCAATGAACATTGGAATACACGTATCTTTACAAATAAATGTTTTCAGATTTTTGGGTAGATACCCAGAAGAGGGATTGCTGGGTCCTATGGTAATTCTATTCTTAATTTTTTGAGGAACCTCCACACTGTTTTCTATAGTGGCTCTACCAATTTACATTCCCACCAGCAGTGTATGAGGGTTCCTTTTTCTCCACAGCCTCTCCAGCATTTGTTATTGGTTGTCTTGTTGATGATAGCTATTCTAAGAGGTGTGAGGTGGTATCTCATTGTAGTTTTGATTGCATTTCCCTAACAGCAATTGAAGTTGAGCATTTTTTTCATGTATCTGTTGGCCATTTATCATCTTGAGAGAAGTGTCTGTTCAGGTCCTTTGCCTATTTTTTAATTGGATTGGTTGGGGTTTTTCGTGGAGTTGTATGAGTTCTTTATATACTATTTTGGATATCAGCCCCTTATCTGAGGCATTGTTTGCAAATATCTTCTCCCATTTGGTTGGTTGCCTCTTTGTTTTGTTGATGATTTCTTTTGCTTTGCAGAAGCTTTTCAGTTTGACATAGTCCTATTCATTTATTTTTGCTTTTATTTCCCTTGCCTAAGGTGAAATTCATAAAATCTTCTCTGAGCCCAAGGTCTATAAGTTAGTACCTATACTTTCTTCTATGCAATTTATTGTTTCGGGTCTTATGTTTAGGTCTTTGATGCATTTTGAGTTAATTTTGGTGTATGGTGACAGATAGCAGTCTGTTTCATTCTGTTGAGTGTGGCTTTTCAATTCTCCCAGCACCATTTATTGAAGAAGCTGTCTTCTCTCCACTGCATGTTTTTGGCTCCATTGTCAAAATTATCTGCCCACATATATGTAGGTCAATTTCTGGATTTATTCTATTCCATTGCTCTGTGTGTCTGATTTTCTGGCAATACTATGCTGTTTTGATTATTATTGCTTTGTAGTATAAATTGAAGTCAGGGAGTATGATACCTCCAGCCTTATTCTTTATCCCTAGGATTGCTTTGGCTATTCTGGGTCTTTTGTGATTCCATACAAATGTGATGATTTTTTGTTCTAGTTCTTGAAAAAAATTCCATTGGGATTTTGATGGGGATTGCATTTAATCTATATGGGTTTTTCTGTTTGTTTGTTTGTTTGTTTGTTTGTTTGTTTGTTTGAGGGCAGTGTGACTGGCCCTCACATGTGGGATCCGAACAGGGGCCGCTGGCGTCCCAAGCCAGATCTTAACCACTGTGCCACTTGGCCGGTTCTCTATATGGGTTTTTTTTTTTTTTTTGAGGGCAGTGTCACTGGCCCTCATATGTGGGACCCGAACTGGGGCCGCTGGCTTCTCAAGCCAGCACTTAACCACCGCGCCACTCAGCCGGCCCAACATTTAATCTATATTATTTTGGGTAGTATGGCCATTTAAACTATGTTGATTCTTGCAATCCATGAACATGGAATATCTTTCCATTTGTTTGTGTTTTCTTCAATTTCTTTTTAAAATGGTGTCTTATAGTTTTCAGTGTATAGGTCCTTCACATCTTTTGCTGAGTTTATTCCTGGTATTTTATTCTTTTAGTTGCAATTACAAAAGAAATTGCTTTTAAAATTTCTTTTTCTGAAATTTCATTGCTAGTATATAGGAATGCAATGGATTTTTGTACCTTGATTTTGTATCTAGCAACTTTACTGCATGCATTTATTGTTTCTAATATATCTTGTGGACTCTGTGTGATTCTCAGATAGGCCTGTAATGATATAAATTTCCCTCTTAATACTGCTTTTGTTGCATCCCAATAATTTTGATACATTTTCATTCTCATTTGTTTCTATGTACCTTTTGATCTCTTTTATTGCTCTTTGACCCAGTCATTTTTAGTAGCATGCTGTTTAATCTCCACATATTTGAGGTTTTCCCTGCATTCTTTATGCAATTGTTCTCCAATTTCAAAGCATTGTGGTCAAAGAATATGCTTTGTATAATGTCAATCTTTTTAAATTTGCTGAGGCTATTTTTATGTCCCAACATATGGTCTATCCTTTAGAATGTTCCATGTGCACTAGGAAAGAATGCAGTCTGGTGTTTTGGGATGCAGTGCTCTGCAAATGTCAATTATGTCCATTTGGTCTCATGTGTCACTTAAGGTGATATTTCCTTACTGATTTTATGTTTGGATAATCTATCCATACCTGTCAATAGAATATTTATGTCTCCTATAATTGTGTTTTTCTCAGTTTCTCCTTTAATTCTGTTAGTAGTTGCTTTGTATATTTTGGTGCTCCCTGATTCGGGGCATATATATTGATGACTATTAGGTGTTCTTGTTGTATAGTCCTCTTTATCATTATGAAATGTCCATCTTTGTCTCTGGCTACCTTTTGTATCCAAGTTTGTTTTGTCAGATATCAGTACGGCTACACCCACTTTTCTCTGGATGCCATGTGCTTAGAGTATTGTTTTCCACCCTTTCACTTTGAGTCTATTTTTGTCCTTGTAGCTGAGATTTTTGCCTTGAAGGCAGCGTATGGTTGTGTTTTGTTGTTTGATCCAATTTGCTACTCTGTGTCTTTTTATTGGTGAGTTCAGTCCATTTACATTGAGAGTAATTATTGATATATGAAGATTTCCTATAGCCATTTTATCTTTTGTTTTCCGGTAGCTCGGTGTCTCCATTGTTTCTTTGACTTTGTGTTTCTGTCTGTTATTCTAGCTTGGTGGTATTCTGTGAGATTTTTCCCTTCCGTTTCATCTTTTTTTTTTTGGTGTTATGTGTCTCATTTCTGTCCCCCACCCCCAGTAGTTACTGTTAGGTTTATGTAAAAGAAAGTTTATATATATAGTAGTCCTTTTTATTAAGCATGCATCTTATCTCCATTCCCTTTTGCAAATTCAGACCTTTACTCCTTCCTCTTTTATGTTTTTGTTGTCACAAATTATCCCTTCTTATGCTGTGAGTTCATTTCTGAGTTGCAGTAGCAAATTGTCTTCTTTGTCTTTTTAAAATATTTTTATCTTCTTTACCTTCTATATTATACTTAAGTGTATAGTGCCCTATACTGTATACAGGTTGCCATTTCCTGCTTCTGTCTGTATGTAATCTTACTCATAGTTTTGTGTTCTTTTGTCTTTTTGTTTCAGGTAGATTAACCTCTTGTAGTATTTCCTGTAATGCAGGACCTGTGGTGGAAATTTCCCTCAACTTCTACATATCTGGAAAGATCTTTATTCCTCCTTCATTATCTAAAAGGTAACTTTGCTGGATATATTATTTTTGGCTGGTAATTTCTCTCTTTCAATAGTCTGAATATTTGATTCCATTCCTTTCTGGCTTGTAGTTTCTGTTGAAAAGTTTGATGATTACCTAATGGACTTTCCTTTGTAGGATGCTGTCTTCTTTACCCTGGCTTCCTTGAGAATTCTCTCTTTGCTATTAATTTTTAACAGCTTCAATATAATGTGCCTTGGAGAAGACCTGTTAGGATTGAGGTAATTAGGTGTTCTGTTTACTTCTTGCATTCGAGGATCCAGTTCTTCAATAGGTTTGGGAAGGTCTCGTCGATTATGTTTGAATAGACTCACTGTTCCTTTCTTCCTCTCTTCTCCTTCTGGTATACCCATTATTCTTATGTTGCTCTTTCCGAAAGTTCTTGTAGAGTTCTTTCATTTCTTTTAACTCTCAAGTCTCTCTCTTTTTCCATCTGTATCATTTCCAGATTTTTATCTTTGATATTACCAATTATTTCTTCCAATAGGTTGACTCTACTTCTTAAGCTGGCTGTTTCATTCTTCCTCTCTTTTATTGAGTTCTTTACCTTCAGAAGTTCTATTTGGTTCTTTTCTAAAATTTCAATTTACTTGGTAAAATATTCATTTTGTTCATTTATTTTATTTCTGAGTTCATTAAACTGCCTATCTGAGTTTTCTTCCATTTTGTTGATTTTTTCAGAACTGCAACCTTGAATTCTCTGACATTTAAGTCACATATTCCCATGTCTTTAAATTTATTTTCTGGACATTTTTTTTTTCATCTTCTTTCTGAGCTGCTGTGTTACCTTGGTTATTCACGGCAATTAAAGGATTATTTCTCTTCCTGGGCATCTACAGGAGTGAATTCTCCAGCAGGTTGATATCAAGAGGTCTCTCTTTGTTTTCCAGTAGGTAGCACTGGAGAATTTTATCTACCCTTGTCCTGCTCTGGCTTCTCACATGGTAGGAGATTTCCTGGGGAGGTGGGCATCTCCTCTGTAACCAGGTTGCCTCAATCCCAGGGCACCACCCCCATGGGAGGATGAGGTGGACAATGGGGTTCTGAGCCCCTGAAATCTCAGTGCTGCCCCTGCAGCCGGATACAGAGCTGTGTACCTCAGCAGCCCTTGGTACCCTTGCTGGGATCAGCATGAAGTGTAGGGGTGGGGTGGGTTGCGAGAGGCAGCTGGTATGTTTGTGGCTTTGTTCTCCTCCAAGTAATGGGAACTGCCAAACCACAGCTACCTCACCTCTTTAGTTCTTCTCTTGCCACTGGCATTAGCCTCAGTGTGCATCTTCCATTCAGCAACGAACTCTCCAGTTCTCAGGGATCTGGATATTCTGCTTTTTAATCCAAGATTACTACTGTTTTTTTCTGGGGCCCACTGCTAATTCTGGGAGGGTATGGGAGATGTGAGCTCTGGGGGGGCTGACAGAGGTGGCCAGGCTCCATGGCTTTGTTTTCTACCTGGCACTGAGGGCTGTTAGACAGCAGTTGTCACACTTCCGTATTTGGTCTTTTCCCAGCGGTCTCTGCCCAGGTCAGCCATATATGTTGAACCCTCAGGAAGAATTACTGGGGCCACAGAGAGTGCACCTGCAGTTATAATTCTCCCCTCCCCTCTCCTGGGACTGCAGTGAGCTCCAGGCTGCCTCCCGCAGCCCCCCATCTCTGCACTTCTCCCTCCCCTCCTCTGTTCACCCCTATTCGCGCATCTTCAGTTGTTTTGATGCTCGGATCTCTCAGATGTGTTTGTGTGTTGCGTAGAGAATCCTTTGTTGAATTATAGTTGTTTAACTTGTGACTTCAATGGGATAGATCAAGGAACACCCTTCATGCCACCATGTTTGTGACATTACTCTATTTTGCATAATATTAAAAATCCAAATATCTTTCTAAAGTTTATGAAGTAAAAAAATTGTTTCTGAAATATTCAGTTACAAGGGAAAAAAAAAACAGACTATACATACACATAGCAACATGGATAGATCTTAAAAATACTGCTGAGTGAAATAGTAAGAAACCATGATATATAACAACAGATACATACATTTAAAATGCATACTCATAAATAGCAGTATGCATTTTATCCACACCCGAGTAAAGGAAAGGATATGCATAAAGTTCATTAAAATGACTGACTGTGAGCAGAAGGGGAATGGGAATGGGAGTGGAAATAAAGGAGAATAAATGAGCAAATAAACAGCAGAGAGTCCTGAACAATTAACTCAAGGAATATGATTAATTCAACCCTCTACACTTGATGTTACAAGCCTTCCACTACCACCCCCAAAAAGAAAGATTTTTGGAGGCAGTAATGACCAGCATTATTTAGAAATGCTGAAGTATGAACGTGATAATAAAAACAGGGCTGGTTTTTACTTGGTTTTACTCTTGTATTAAAATTTCTCGGGTATGGGTGAGTGGCTCAGTTGATGAAGAGCTCTCTTTAGAGTGCAAACTGAGCTCTGAGCAACAGCTGTTCAATGACCCGCCCAAGCCGAGCTGTTGCTGAGCTGCCAACAGGTGGCAGGATGGCTCAGCTAAAAAAAAAAAAATTCTCTATCGACAATACTCCTTATTATTGACTGCATCCTTCCGCTGCCCCAACCTTGAGGGGCCACTGTTCTACTCCAAGTTTCTTAACAAGAAACGATCCTAATTAGTGTTAGAATTGTGGGCTAGAAACACCATTGTTTCAGTGTTTAAGGATGTTGTTGATGAGTTTCAGTAGAATGAAAGTTTTGGTCTTTCTGAGGGTCTTTAGTTTCTTATAGCGTAAGATGACATGCAACAAATACTACTACGAAGTATATGGCCTGGAGGTATATGGCCTGAGGTAGACTGTCTGCCTTTTCGAGGGGTATGCCACTGTCACCACACACACATCTCAACCCATCTAAAGGCTCCCCACCACACACACATGCAGAAACTCCAAGTCCTTTTTCTGCTGCCTGTGGGATAAAGTGTTAAGGAGGAAATTGGTCTTCAGCTATCAGTCCTCGCCTCATCCTTATCTCCTAGTCTGACTAAATGTGGACCTGCAGGTCTGGCCCCCAGCCTTGTAGGACCCCCCCGTCCCTCACATACTTGCTTCTCCCCTTCTTTCCCTCCTTCCACACAATCAGAGAACTCAAAGAGACACATATATTTCTTTTTCACACCTTATTGATTTTAACTGTCACCGTCTATGTATCCCATTGGTGTTAACATTTGGTGTCTATATGGTTGGCCATTTCTCCACAGGCTCTGTTGGAGACTCTGCAGATGGTTGGAGGTCTCCGGGCCCTTTTATATATAGTGCATTACTTGGATTGGTGGAGTTCTCCAGGATCTCTTGGTTCTGCTTTGCCTGAAGCTGTAGTCTTTGATTTTGATTCACTGTCTTCTGGTAACAGACAAATATTGTTGGGCTTGTTTCTCTCTTGTGCTTTCTTGAGCAGGTGGTAGATGTTGCAGAGGACCTTCAGGCTGCACGCATTTGCAGGGGCATCTCCACCTGGTTGTCTGCCTTCCACACCAGGAAAGGCAACTGGCTGAGCATTAAAGCGTGAGTTGGGGGAAGATGCTGGAGACTGGATGGGAAGGGGGCTTCCTAAGAATGGGGGCAGGCTGAGGAAGGGGTTTTTGCCAGGCAAGGGCGGGGTATCGGTCTTGGGTGGGGGATCACTGAGGAAGAGAAGGAGGAACATGGGTAGGGTCGTCTGATCTAGGCACTGTCTCTGCACTTGTATTGACCCAGCAGCATCCTCTCCTTCCTTTCTTGAGTGCTTGTGGTATGTGGCTCTGTGTTTGTGGTTGGTTGTTCTGTGTTTGTGGTTGGTTGTTCGATGTTTGTGGTTGGCTGTTCCCTGCTTATGGTTGGTTCTACACTTGTAGCTAGTTGTTCCATGCTTGTGGGTAGTTGTTCCATGCTTGTGGCTGGTTGTTCCATGCTGTGGTTGGTTGTTCCACAACTTACTCACAAAGCTCATTAAATTAACTGAAATATTATAATATATGTAAATCACATAGCAAATAATAAATGGCAAATCATGTTAGTGTCTACATCCTCTTGTTTAGTGCTATATACACTCACACTGGAGATGTGTATTGTAGTGTCTTTAACCCACCCTGATTATTAGCTGTAAGTTTTTAATATTAAATCAAATACTACAATGATCATCCCTGCACATTATTTTCACACACATACTCAGTTATCCCCCTAAAATAAATATCTGCAAGTGAAATGTTTAATTCAGAGTATGCATATTTTTAAAGTTTTTAAATACATATTGCCAAGTTTACTTCTGGAAAGTTTTGCATTAATTTGCATTTCCAGCATCTCCGCATAAGAGTGTTACCATTTTTTTTTTCATATCCGAGCTGGCACTGGGTATTCCTTTTCTTCTTTGCTTTAATCTTTCTTATCTCATAGGAAAAAAAAGAACGTATCTTTCTTTTTTCAATCTTTCACAAAGTCCTTTATACTTTTAAGGTTAAGACTGAATGAAGATGTGGCTACAAAAACACAAATGCTGTTGGGAAGTTATGAAGGTCAATTTATAAAAGAGTAGGGACCTAGTAGTTTCAGATGTTGGTAGGCACTATTGGTCATCTACCCCAAATATGTTCATTATTTCTTTGTCTTTATTGGTATAAACTTCCTTTGATTTAGCTAGTCCCATCTACCATGTGGCCATATGACAAAGGAGTAATCAGACATAGGAAAGGGATAAGGACAAGTCAAAAGAAAATACAAAGGTTATTAAGAATCTGCTTCACTGAGCTTAGTGAAGGTCCACAGTGCCCAATGTCACCCTACACAGAAACATTTAAGAGAGACAGGTGAGTAAACATAATTCTGAGAAATTTCATGATCTACCCCTTAATCAGAATGGTGAAGGGAAAAGTCATAAGCAAACCTGGTCAAAGATGCAGATAGTTCCGTTATGTAAAAAAACCAATCCTGGGGGTGACCAGTTAGCTCAGTTGATTGGAGCATGGTGCTGATAACACCAAGGTTGCCAGTTCGATCCCTGCATGGGTCACTGTGAGCTGCGCCCTCCCTAAAAGAGTCAACTATGCCCTTGTAGCATGAAAGCAATGAGTAATCCAAAAAAAAAAAAAAAAAAAAAAGCCCAACCCTGAACCCCTCCTCCTCTAACCTCCGTTCAGAAAAACTAGAATTTTTTTTAATTCTCAATTCCCCATTGGGAAGAGAGGTGAAGAGGAAAAGCAAGAAGACTATAAAAACTCAGCACTAATTACCACCAGCAATAAACAGAAATTTTGTCAAACAGAAGGCCAACAAGAAAACACATAAGGGCCGGCTGAGTGGCACGTTGGTTAAGTGCTGGCTTGGGATGCCAGTGGCTCTGGTTTGGATCCCACATATGAGGGCCAGTGATGCTGCGCTCTATAGCTAAGATGGTGAACAACAGCTCCACCTGTAACTGGGCTGCTCTGAGTCCCCAGGATGGCATAGCTGCAGCCCCTGCTGCAGTGGGCTGCCATAGGCTACAGTGAGTGGCCGGCAGCCAGCGTGAATGGCTGGGAGCCAGCATGAGCTGCCAATAGCCGCAGTGAGTGACCATCCAGAGGACGGGGACTGATCTGCCTTATCCAGGAAGAGCGCAATGACAATACCAACATGGGCCAGTGAAGCAACGTCCTCCACGACTAGACTGAAGAACAAAAGGACAGCAACTTGTCTGTTCCCCTTCCCCAGTTCCTCAATGCTGTTCCCCTCCCCCAATTCCCCAATAAAATCTTAAAAAAATAATGAAAACACAAAAGACCTGAGGAAGTGGGAGATGGGAGAAATGACACATGAAAACACTTAGTATCTCTTCCCAATGCAACCAATTCTTCACCCAAGGCTGCCTTCACCTTGGCCTTTTCCTCATCTACTTGGGATGGTGGAAAGATTCCTTAAGAGAAAAATGGAAAAGGAGAAAATCAACCTGGCTGACTCTTCCTGACACAAGCTAAGATTTCATGCTCCACAGTGAACAGGGTAAGCTATCTGACATGTTAAGTTCTCTCTCACTAGAAAGGTGCAGGAAATTTTATAGGAAATTTAACAAGATCTTAGAAGATGAGACAAACGCAAGTCTGGCAACCAGTTCTGTCTATAGACACAGATCAGTGCCTGCCTCTCACTACACTCACTCCTGTAGTCTGTAGAAAATACAGCTCTCAAATTTTCCCTCTCTAGGAAAAGTTGCTCAACAAGGTGGAATGGAAGTCAAGAAAAAGTCCTCCAAAATATAGTAACCGAAATAAATGGACTGGTTAGAGCTGTCCATTTTTAGTATAATTAAAAACATGTTTTCTAATCCCCTTAAGGTTGCCACAGGGATATGAAAGACAGTTTGGGGAATATAATCGATAATGTTGTAAAGATATTGCAGGGTATACAGAGGATACTTGTCTTATTAGGGAGACCACTTCATGGACAGTGTAGATGCCTGAACACTGCGCTGTACTACTGAAGCTGAAGCTGAATAATACTGAATGTCAACTATAATTTAATACATATATAGTCACAGGATGTAGAGTATAGTATAGGGAATATAATAAAGTCAATGGAATTGTAACAGCGATATATGATGTCAGAGGGGTAGTAGATTGGGGAGGGAGGTTATCACTTTGTGAGGGGTGTAACTGTCTAATTGTTACATTGTTTTGTACACCTGAAACTAAAAACAAACAAACACACACACACAAAAACAAAAACCCAAAACATACAACCATTTTTTTAAAGATAAAAAAGTATTAAGGCATATATATATATATATATATATATATATATATATATATTCATATTCTATGGAAGAAGAATGAAAAAATAGCAAGCAAACTAAGGTTTTATTCAAAAGGAAATAAAATGAACAATCTATCCAGAAAATGTTTACCATTATATTGATTAAAAAGGATGCAATTTAATAAAATAAGAGCTCTAAACGAGATAATAAAACACAAGAATGAAACTTAAAATGAAAAGGAATTGTATAAAGCTAAGGGAACAATTGAGGACTACAAGATTGTTATTGAATTAT
This sequence comes from Aselliscus stoliczkanus, assembly GCA_033961575.1. NCBI lineage: Eukaryota > Metazoa > Chordata > Mammalia > Chiroptera > Hipposideridae > Aselliscus > Aselliscus stoliczkanus. The sequence goes on from CM066737.1 coordinate 26,722,099, forward strand.
TAATATTACGTGGTGTAGAAATAGCAAGAAGCTAAGCAGTCACAGGTGAAAAACCAAACATAACCATTATCCTTGAAATAGAAGTCCCAACAATAAGAAGTGGAAATATCATGAAAGACATTATCAAAAAAATCAGAATCTCCAGATTAAAATGTCACACTGCACTTAAAAATGGATACAAAGGATCCACATTTAGTTATTCTGGTTGTGGTATTTAATTTCAAGATCCAAAAGATAATTCTTTAGTCATCCAGACAGAAAAAGGAATGAATGGAAGACCAGATAGGGCTCAAAGTTCTCCACAGCAACATTCAACTGACAAAAGGGTAAGGTTTACAAAATGTTAGACTGAAAAATTATAATCCCAAAATATTTATTTAACTGTGGCAAAGATTGCTAGATTTCCACAAATATCTATTCTCCTGTTCTTATAGAATAATGTAATTTTTAGCTGAGTATATTGGCATAAAGCTATACTACATCTTGTTGACCTTGTCTCTTAGACTTGAGTGTGAAGATAAAACTAAGAATAAGTACTGGCCAACAGGATGTGAGCAAAGTGTTATATTTTATTCTAGATTACACATTTTAAGGCGTGAAACATGCCCTCACTTTTCACTTTCCCCTCTTCTCACTATCTAAAATGTGGTCATGATATTGGTATTCATTTTGGGTTGAATTGTGCCTCTCCACAAAGATACATTCTTATAAGAAAACATATAGGTAAATCATCATGACCTTGGATTTTGCAAAGATTTTTAGAAATAACACAAAAATCATGAGCAATACAATGAAAAAAAAATAGATAAATTGGATATCATTGAACTGAAAAAAGTTTGTGCAAAGGACATTATCAAGAAAGTGAAAATAGGGCTGGCTGAGTGGCTCAGTTGGTTAAGAGCATGAGCTCTCAGCAACAAGGTCGCCGGTTCAATTTCCATATGGGCCATTGAGCTGGGCCCCAGCAGAGCTGCCCTGAGCGGCCGATAGGCGGCCGGATGGCTCAGTGCTTACAGTGTGCATTCTTAGTAACAAAGTTTCCGGTTCAACTCCCACAGGGGATGGTGGGCTATGCCCGCCTGCAAGTAAGATTGAACATGGCACCTTGAGCTGAGCGGCCGTGAGCTGCAGACAGGCGGCTGGATGGTGACTGGAGTTGGAGCTGAGCTAGCTGTGCCCTCTACAACTAAGATTGAAGGACAACTCGGCTGTTCCCCTTCCCGAATTCCCCAACACTGTTCCCCTTAACTCAAATCCCCAATAAAAGTCTTTAAAAAAAAGTGAAAATACAGCTTACAGAATGAGAGCAAGTATTTGTAAATCATATATCTGATAAGCTTCTAGTATCCATAGTATATAGAAAACTCTCACAGCTCAATAACAAAAAGACTAACAACCAAGTTTTTTAAATGGGCAAAGGATCTAAATAGACATTTGTCTATAGAAGACATACAAATTTCCAAGAGAGATCTTTGAAAAGATCCTTCAGCATAATTAATCATTAGGAAAATGTAAATCAGAACAACAATAAGACACTACTTCATATCCACTAAGAGAGCGATTAAAAAAAACACAGAAAATAATAGGTGCTGACAAGGATGTGGAGAAATGGGAACCCTAGTTCACTGCTGGTGGGAATGTAAAATGGTCCAGCAGCTGTGGAAAAAAAGTTTGATAATTCCTCAAAATATTAAACATAGACTAAGAAGGGTTTGACAATTAAGCTCACGAACTCATCCTAGAATAAGTGCTCCATACCTCATTGCTGAATATCACTATGGTCATCTTTGAAGAACTCCCCTTGGGAAGCTATGCACCGACGCCAGTGCCTAGTCCACCCTTCAAAGCAATTTTGGAACTCTGTTTCTGGAATGGCCATCAGAGGTGTTGTTGTATTACCCTTGATGTCTTGAATGTCATCAAAATGTCTTCCTTTCAATATCTCCTTTAACTTCAGGTAAAGAAAGGAGTCATTGAGGGCCAGATTAGGTGAGGAGGGAGGGTGTTCCAATCCAGTGACTTGTTTACTGGCTAAACACTCCCTCACAGACAGTGCCGTGTGAGCTGGTGCATTGTGTGATGCAAGAGCCATGAATTGTTGGCGAAAAGTTCGGGTCGTCTCAGTTTTTCATGCAGCCATTTCAGCACTTCCAAATAGAACACTTGGTTAACTGTTTGTCCAGTTGGTACAAATTCATAACGAATAATCCCTCTGATATCAAAAAAGGTTAGCAACATCGTTGCAACAAGTTCACAAACTTTATTGTCAGGCCTTCTATACCATATTACCCTGAAACCCCCTCAAAAGAATTGAAAACAGGAACTCAAACAAGTATATGTACATTCATGTTCACAGCAGCACTATTCCTAACAGCCAAGAGATAGAAAGAGCCCAAATGTCCATCAGCAGATGAATAGATAAATAAATTGTGGTATACCCAAACAATGGGTATTATTCAGCCAGAAAAAGGAAGTATTAATACATGCTATAATGTAGATGAACCTTGAAAACATGTTCAGTTAAATAATCCTGATGCAGAAAATCACATGTTACATGATTCAACTTATATGAAATATCCAGAACAGATAAATCCACAGAGGCAGAATGCAGATTGGTGCTTGCCAGGGGTTTGGGGAAGGGCGATTAGGAGAACCTGCTTAATGGCTAAAGAGTTTTACCTTGGAGAGATAGAATTGTTTTGGAACTAAATAGAGGTTGTGGTTGCATATCCTCAATGCACTCAATATTATCGAATTGTTCCCTTAAAATGGTTAATTTCATGGTATCTGAAATTCACTTCAGTAAAATATTTTTTAAAAAATTTAAAAGTGAAATATTTAAGTTCAAACCCCCTGTATGTGTGTGTGCATGTGACCTTATTAAGAAACATGATCTTTACTCACGTAATCAACTTAAAATAAGGTCATGCTGGATTGAAAGAGCCGTAATCCAATGAATGGTGTCCTTATAAAAAGAGAGAAATTTGGATACCGATACAAGAGAAAGGCCATATTATAACTGAGGCAGAGATTAGAATGCACGCAGCTGTGAACCAAGGAATGCTAAGGATTGGTAATAACCACAAGAAGTTAGAAGGCAAGAATTCTTCCCTAGAGCCATCAGAGGGAACATGGCACTGCAGACACCTTGATTTCAGAACTTCTGGCCTCTGGGACTGTAAGAGGGTAAGAGGATAGATTTCTGTTGGTTAAGCCATCCAGTTTGTGATAATTTATTATGGAAGCCCTAAAAGATGAATATGGCAGCCATCACAGACCATAAGATATAAAAGTCTCAGGTTGAAAATGGCAGAATAATAAGTTATAATGTGCTGCGGCATGAGCATTTACTATGTAAATAAAGCATATCCGTGTTGAAAGAATATGGCTGAAGACATCATCAGAAACAAACCATTGCAAGAAATACAGAAAAGATGTGCGATAGAAAACTTAGTGAACTGAAAAAAAGAGACTGCAATTGAAACTTTTTTAAATGCAACTCAAATAAATAATGCCACTGTGAAATGCTGTTAAGTGAAAAAATAAAATCACAGGCATCAAAATGTACAGATGGCAAGTTTACAAAGAGTGCCTATCAAGCATAGCGGAAATTATGTGTCTTGAACAAAAATAAGCTTTTGCAAATTTCGGTTTCACCAGTAACACTGCTGCTCAGCATGTTAAATACATGACTGAGAACTAACAAGAAAGGTATGTGAAATGTTAAATTATTTGTGATGACTTCCATTTCTAGATATAAATGTAGATGCAAAGGTTAAAATTAAAATAAAAAACCTTTAGGGCCGGCCAAGTGGCGCGTTGATTAAGAGCTGACTTGGGACGCCAACCGCCCTGGTTCGGATCCCACATATGAGGGCCAGTGACACTGCCCTCTACAGCTAAGATGGTGAGCAACAGCTCAACCTGGATGTGGGCTACTGTGAGTCCCCAGGGACGGCATAGCTACAGCCCCTGCTGCAGTGGGCTGCCATAGGCTACAGTGAGTGCCGGCAGCCAGCGTGAGCGGCTGGCAGCTGGTGTGAGATGCCAAGAGTTGCTGTGAGTGGCCGTCCAGAGGTCGGCGACCAATCTGCCTCACCTGAGCAGAGCGCAATGATGATACCAACATGGGCCAGTGAAGCAATGTCCTCCACATCTAGACTGAAGATCAAAAGGACAGCAACTTGTGTGTTCCCCTTCCCTGGTCTCCAACGCTGTTCCCCTCCCCCAATTCCCCAATAAAATCTTTAAAAAACAAACCCAAAAACCTTTAATTTCAAACTTTATGAAAATAAATTTACACTGTGTTGTTTAATATTTTCAATTCATATTGATAGTATGAATTGACAGATACATATAAAAGTTGTTGAAGTGCATTATAGTACTCTCCCAGAAATAAAGAAGATAGGATACAAGAATTCTACAAATAAATCAGGACTAATAACCTTAAATACAAAAAATAGGCAGATTCTGGGGCAGCCAGTTAGCTCAGTTGGTTGGAGTGCAGTGCTCATAACACCAAGGTTGCTGGTTCGATGCCCACATGGGCCACTTAGATGCGCCCCTCACAACTAGACTGAAACAACTACTTGACTTGGAGCTGATGGATCCTGGAAAACCACACTGCTCCCCAATTTAAAAAAAAATAGGCAGATTCTATTCACATTGGGAAGAACCTGTATTTGTAAACAGATGAGTCCAATGTCATCAAGTTGCTCTGTGTCTGGCTCTCTCTCTGAGGCAGTTTACCCAGGCCTCTAGAACACATCCAAGTTGCCTTCTTTCTCAGTTCTTACTTTACATAACCTCAAGGCAATGACTTCCATTAGAGCAAGGGTTCTTTACCTGAACTTAGGTAAACAGGTTCTTAGGTTCTTTACCTATGAACTTAGGAACAATTCCGTCTTTATTTTAACGAAACTCTAACTGAAATTCAGCCTTTCCTTATGAATGGAGGCCAAGGATATTAAGAGTAGCTGTGACCTTGTCATCAACAGAAATCGCAGACCTTTAAGATCACATTACAATTGTTGAGGATGGCTTTAAATGTTGTTCAGTTTTAGACCTGCTATTAGATCTTACGCAAATCACTGGGAAAAAAAATAATTCTCTATCAAACATTTTTCTCTGCTTAGGTATTTCAGGGCTGGTGACCCCATAGATTCCTCAGTATCTATTTCAACTGGCCATGAAGGTAAATAAAAATCTGTTTATATCCAAAAAGCATTTTTCTGTCTCATAAAAAATTTTCCATTAGCTTGAATATAGATCAGTATCAATAATATGATTATCATTATATAAGGGACAATACAGAATAAGGTAACTTCTCCAGTGAAAAATAACACTGCTTGAACAAATTTCCTTCACAGCTATCCAATCTGTAAAACTGGGATGTCTTACAGGCTCACCATGATAATTAAATGGCATAACACACAGCCAGGATGGTATTTGGCACATAGTACAAATATGACAGCTATTATTATTAAGAGTATTTATTATAGCACGCATGTGTTGCAAATTAACTGCAATTCACGACTTCTCCTTAGATTTATATAACCATGTTTCTTTAAATTTACCAATCCAAAGTGAATTTCTAACATGCAAAAGGCCACATCTCTAATATTTCAATTGAGTTCATAATTAAACTGCCAATATTTTGGAAGCAAAAGTACCAAAAAGGTTTTATAAGGACAATATTGAGAGAGGGACATTTTGGTTTGTAATTAAGTAAAATTCTGTCCCTCTAAAATTCAGATTTTGAATTATTCTCCATTTGATGAAAAGCCCACAGTCTTGTTTTGGAAAGGAAAAATGTTCCAAAACTTTCAAGTACATTTTCAGGATTTCCAGGGTTATATATGATTTGGTTGGGTAAGGAACTTTTAAGTGAAGTTGGAAAACTTAAGCTTTTCATAATGCCCAATTGTGAAAACTAATTTCTAGCTTCCAAAAGCAATATTGGAAAGGAATTTATTTGAATTTCACAAGACCCAGGTCCCCTTTGGCAGTGATCCAGTGTATTCATCTTTGTATTTTCAGCATCAAGAGTGATATATGGCACAGAGTAGTTACTTAATAAATGTGCACTGAACAAATACTTTTTTTTTTGAACAAATACTTTTGATTGCTAGAGAAGAGGGAAAATTGTTGTGAATGCCCTCAAGAAAATCATCTCTAAAACACACAGATAACGGAATATGGGTAGTTTGAGACAAATCTAGATATGCAGCAAGTTCGTCAAAGAAAATTGTACTTCAGTTCAGATATATCACACTATGTTGCAGTCCCTCTCCACATCAGCCCTGGAATGAATAGACAGGAAACAAGAGAAGGTACTGAGGCACTTCTAGAAGGGAAGTGAAGAGAAGTGAAAAGAAAGAAAACTAACAAGTTTGCGTTCTGTCTATGGTGAAAGGAGACTCAAGTAGGCACCAGAGGCTCTGTGGTCCCCCATTTTCTGCCATCTCATAGTGCTTAATGCCCCTACATTCCCTATGGACAAAAAGTAAAAGTATCCATTCTGGTTATAAACTGATGCAAATATTATATTTACCTTCAAGTCGACTCTCCACTCCCATTTCAACAGTCAAAGGATTGTCTCAATTATTTTTCAAAATGTTTTATTTATTTTTATTTCATTTTTTAAAGATTTTATTGGGGAGTTGGGGGAGGGGAACAGCATTGGGGAATCGGGGATGGGGAACAGACAAGTTGCTGTCTTTGTGTTCTTCAGTCTAGTTGTGGAGGGTGTTGCTTCACTGGCCCAGGTTGGTATCATCATTGCGCTCTTCTGGGGTGAGGCAGTCGCTCACCGGCCATTGGATGACTGCTCACGGCAGCTCACGAAAGTGCACGCCAGCTGCCGGCCAGCCCCACTGCAGCCTACGCCGTTGCTGGCGACTCACAGCAGCCCAGCTCCTGGTCGAGCCACTGTTTACCATCTTAGCTGTAGAGGGTGCTGCATCAGTGGCCCTCTGTGTGGGATGTGAACTGGGGCCCTGCTGCTTAGAGCTGGCGTCCCAAGCCAACTCCTAACCAACGCGCCACTCAGCTGGCCCAGTAAGGGTGTTAAATTGGTAGACTGAATAAAGCAGGTTGCCCCATCTAATGTGGGTGGGCCTTGCACAATCAGTTGAAGGCCTGAGTAGAACAAAAAGACTGACCCTCCCTTAAGTAAAAGAGAATTTCTCCTGTGCAACTGCCTTTGAAGTGGAACATCTAGTTTTCCCCACCTTTTTTTTTTTTTTTTAAATCTATTGGGGGAGCAATGTGTTTTTTGGGGGAACGGTGTGTTTTTCCCAGGACCCATGAGCTCCAAGTCAAGTTGTTGTCCTTTGATCTAGCTGTGGGAGGCACAGCCTACCATCCCATGCGGTAGTCGAACTGGCAACTTTGTTGTTAAGAGCATGTGCTCTAACCAACTGAGTCATCTGGCCGCCCACTGGCAACTCAGCTGCAGCTCAGCTCAAGTCGTTGTCTTTAATCTAGTTGCAGAGGGTGCAGCTCATTGACCCATGTGGGAATCGAACCAGCTATCCTGTTGCTCAGAGCATGCGCTCTTAATCAACTGAGCCACCCGGGTGCCCTTTATCCCGCCTTTGGACTTGAACTAAAACATGGGCTTTTCCTGGTTCTCAAGCCTGCCAGCCTTCTGATTGGAAATACACTATCAGCTCTCCTAGTTCTTGGGCGTTTGGACTTCTATTGAATCTACATCATTGATTCTCTTGGGTCTACGGCTTGCTGACACACTGCTTATTTTGGGACTTGTTAGCCTCCAAAAACATGTGAACCATGATAAATATCTCCTCTTGGTTCTGTTTCTCTGGAAAACTCGGACTCATATGCCTGTCTTTTCCAGTTTGAGAGAAATAATTTATTTTCATAAATAATTTATTTTCATAAATTATTTCTAGATATTACATGATTGTAGCTTTGTATATTAAAATTGATGGAATTTAATGTTTTTCTTATTAACTAAGAGAAATGGAATGAAAATAGGTAAGCATTTAACTGAGGTTCGGAAACTACATGTATTTTTTTTTTTTTTAGCTGAGCCATCCTGCCACCTGTTGGCAGCTCAGCGGCAGCTCAGCTCAGGCTGGGCATCAAACTGCTGTTGCTCAGAGCTCAGCTTGCACTCTTGAGCGAGCTCTTAACCAACTGAACCACTCGGCCAGCCCTAGGAAACTACATCTAAAACAAGAATGAGTAAAAAACTAATAAGATAAAAAGCCAAAATTAGTGGATATGAAAATTTAAAACATTAAAGAATTAAAAAATCAATGCAAAAGCTATTTATTGGAAGCCACAACAATGGAACAGAATAATTTCTAGGTAGTCTAATCATTAAAAAAAGGGGGGAGAGTGATAATGCCTGTTCCTAAGTCTCATCTTCATGAATTATTTCAGTTGTGTTGCTTCAGTTTTAATGAGTTGTGTCTTCTAAACACACATACATATAGCCACACATATGGTATCTTATGAAAAGATTACACCCTTGTAAAAACACAAGTAAACTAAAAATACATCCAGGAAAACCTGCTAACAAGACAAAAGAAATGTTTGGAAATTACAGGGATAAATTCTACATCTGGGATACTCCAATGGAAATCAAAGACAGCACAAGGGGTGTGATGAGATGGTCTTGAAGCAGAACTGACTAGGGAAGAAGGGATACAAAGTCAGGGGGAATCATGCAAACAGAAGCCACAGAAATCTTGAGGAAACCAGGGGTCTTTTTACTAGGTTTAGAATGTGGCTCAAGCCTATCCTGAGATGATTTTAAATAGTGGGGGATACCAACTAATCCTTGGACTACCTATCTACCATCCATCTATTGATTTCCATCCTATATCCCAAGCTGTATATCATGAATGGGAGTATACCCAAAGTGCCTCAGGGAAATTAATGCTAGTATTCTACTTACTCACCAAACTTATCTTCTGTAGACAATATTCCAGCTATCTATCCTGAAAATTACCGGTATTGGATGAAGAGAGTTTCTTAGTCCTACAAATTAAGTAGGGGTGCCCAAATTGTTCTTATCTATGAGGTGTGATCAAAAGATATGGTGAATGTTTAAATAAAAAATATATTACAGTAAAAGACATATTGCCATTAATCACCCTCAAAATACTCCCCCTCACTTTGAACACACTTATCCCATTGTTCTTGCAACTTTCTGAAACAGTTCTGGAAGTTCTCTTTCATGAGTGTCTTTAATTTATCCTCCATCATGACAATGCTCCATGTCACACATTACTTCTGGTATGGCAATTTCTGTCAAATAAAAGCATCAAAAAAAAGAAAAAAAAAACATTATGGTGTGTCCTCATCCACCTTATTCACCGGACCTGACACCATGTGACGTCTGGCTCTTCCTCAAGGTCAAAATGACCATGAAAAGTAAACATTTTGAATCTATTCAAGACATTGAGGCAGCCACAACAGCACAACTGAAGACACTCATGAAAGAGGACTACCAGAACTGCTTCAGAAAGTGGCAAGAAAGATGGGATATGTATGGTTGAAGCGAGGAGGGTATTTTGACAGGGATTAATGGCAATGTGTCTCTTTTTTTAAAGATTTTATTGGGGAATTGGGGAGGGGAACAGCGTAGAGGAATCAGGGAAGGGGAACAGACAAGTTGCTGTCTTTTTGATCTTCCTAGTTGTGGAGGATGTTGCTTCACTGGCCCATGTTGGTATCATCATTGCGCTCTTCCTGGATGAGGCAGATCGGTCGCGGGCCTCTGGATGGTCGCTCACCGTGGCTCTTGGCAGCTCATGCTGGCTGCCAGCCACTGACGCTGGCTGCCGGCCACTCACTGTAGCCTGTGGCAACCCACTGCAGCAGGGGCTGCAGCCTACACTGTCACCGGGGCTCGCACAGCCCAGCTCCAGGTGGAGCTGTTGTTTGCTGTAGAGGGCAGTGTCACTTCCCCTCATATGTGGGATCCGAACCGGGGCCGTTGGCATCCCAAGCCAGCTCTCAACCAATGCGCTACTCGGCCAGCCCGCAATGTGTCTTTTATTGTAATATTTTCTTTTTTTTTTTTAACATTCACCATATCTTTTGATCACACCTCATATACCAGTATATTGAAACCCAAGCCTGAAACTTCATTGAACTAAAAATGAGAATGTATATTTCCCCTCTGTGCCATGTAGCTCATCATATGGAGGCTATTTTACAACTATTTTACAATCATTTTGAACAATATGAAGACTGATCGTACATCTTGCCATTTCCCACCACTTTCTTCATCAGCTGTTTTTGGTAGGACCCTTTCATGACATTCAAAGTACCAGAGACTGTTTGTTCATTTGTTTTGGATTTTATTTTGAGATCACAATCACAACTACGTTAATGTTTTTCAGAACACTGACCCATGCATACCTTCTTATGCAGAACTTTCAGCTTACATTAATCTTTCCCATTCAAAAGTGACAATTCAAGGGTCCTGTAAGGTCTGTCTTTCTTACATCATCTTAGAGCCTAGGGTATGGGCATCATTATCATGAAGGCTGAAGACATTTGTTCATGGCTTAATTTCTAAATGGTCCTTAGTTGTTTGACATAACTTTGATTATCTAAGAGCTGTGGGCTTAAAAATTATTTTTGAAATCATTTTTAGATCTTAAAATGAAGAGAGCTAGGCAGTCTTCTATAGGTCTTAAACTTATATGGTTCCCTTTGACAATAAAGCATCACATGGAGACAAGTGGTAAAACATGAAAAAGAACAAATAATTATTCTTTGGTCAGAACTAGTTCAAAATTCACATTAGCATACAAGACATATTTCAGTGAATTATTTAGTAGCTTAACATATTCAGCAATCAGTACTTCCATCACACATAGGTGGTGGTGATTTATCAAAATCGGGTAGATGATCGATTTGTAACAACTGACGAGGTTGTCTTTGTTAGTCTACTGCAGTGGTACTAAATCATTTCACACATAGAGAAGGGAGGCCATGTGAATTACAGTTTAAATAACCTTTTCTTTCCATGCAAGCATGAATTACCTATATTTACCAGCTCAAGGGTAATGGGTAAGGGAAGTGTTTTGCTATTGAGATAGGCTACTCAAAGTAATCCAGTCTTCCTACCCAGCACTCCTAGATGTTTAACAAAAACCTTTTGATATGGGATGCTATCAAAATAGAGAGTGAGAAGAAACCAATATTTAAATTTGGTGAAAAATGAGGAGCAATCATAGCTAATGCATCATCCCAAGCTGATATCACTGTGTTTGTGCTATTTGCATTCCAAACAGATTATGACAAGAGTGCTGTGCCTTCACTCCTAGGCGGTTAGTATTTATTGGAAACTCAGAAAATGAGTGGATATGAATAGAAGAGACAAACTGCAGCCGATGGTTATAAAATGTTAAATAAATAACCTTGCCTCAGAGATCCAATATTATTGGAATTGTTAATGTCACAAAGCACATGCTAAAGTGAGCCAAGACGCAGAACCCTATTTTTTATGAATCAGATTAAAACAACATGTGAATGGCAAGGGTTCTAGACTTAACCTCGTGGCAACATCACACATACACACATACGCATACACACACAAACACACACAATTTTCTGTGTTGTTTGCGTGGTTACTGCTAAGGATGAAAAAAAAAGGCTCACACAAATTAAGTGTATTAGATGAAGAGCACATATATTTACATGCCTTGTCAAGTGCTTTTTCCTTTTGCTGCCTTGAGACAACCAAAGTCACAAGTGGATTTAATTCCAAGAACTGCCATTTTATCTTTGTTTATTACAGATATTTAAACTCATCAGTATTTACTATAGCACAAAGTAGGCTCCAAGGACAAAAAATTCAATGCGTTTGCAATTTTCTAGGGAAATAATAAATATATTACTATTAATAAGAGTGAGGAAATCAAATAATAAATTTTCCATGGTGATAAGGATAAAAGTGAAATTTCACTTAATCCAAAAACATACTGAACAATTAATATATGCCTTTATTGTGCTAGGTCATTTAGGAGATAGTTGTATACATTTCACAATACTTGACTGAATGCCAACCATGGCTGTATCAAAGGGCTAGTTGTGAAATACACAGTTGTGTTTTACTTAGCTGTTATCCTCTATGTGCTTCCAAACAATCATAGAACATAGCCCACACACACGTAACTGAGAACATTGAGATAAATGCTATAAAGGTTATTTAAACAAATTGCTACAAGATGAAGATTAATTTTGATGGGGAGTCGTGCAAGGGTTCTTAGAGCAACTATGATTGAAAGTAATGTGGAAAGGATGGATAAGATTTGATAAGTGGAAATGGGGAGGGCGGACAGAAAGAGAACTTCAGCCAAGTTCTATATACAAAGGGGGTTGGAGAGTAAAGAACATATTCTGAAAAGTAAGGACAATAAGAATGGAGGGGAATGGAGTAAGAAAAGTGTGTGTGTGTGTGTGTGTGTGTGTGTGTGTGTGTGTGTGTGTGTGTATTTGAGGGAAATGTGTTGTACAGATATAGGAAAGAAAAATATACAGGTTAGATGAATTTTTTGAGAATAAAAGGGCACTATCAGAGCAAACTAAGAACTATCTCTACATGAGTCAGATCATCCTAGGCCTAGGCCTAGATGTTCTCTCTAACCCCAAGTTCTCTCTTTCCCCTCCAAAGTCATTATTGAATGGAAAAGAAGGAATCAAATGTTCACAGTCCTCAAAACACACACTTCTCCAGTGCCGTAGTACTGTAAAGAATATGGTACACCATATTCTGATGATAATTCTCAAGGGCAGCAAAGAGGGATCAGTGATTGCTTGTAGGCCATGAGGAAAAGGTAGAAATCAAAGGATACTCCAAACCGGGGGAACAAGAAAACAGTGATGACTCATGTATAGTAAACCCATTCTTACCACTGATTCTATATTATTAAATCACACCAATATCAATCTAGTTGTCCAAGCCTGAACCTAATAGTTATCTTTGATGCCCCACCTTTCCTCTCTTCCACTTCTAACCATCAGCAAGTATTGCCCATGCTACCTTTAAAATGTCTCTCATTCCATCCATTGTTTTCAATCTCCACCACCATTCTTCAAGCCCCAATCACCATCATCTCAAAGTTGGGCTACCTCAACAGCTCCCCCTGTTTTGTCATTATTCCTGTTACCAGAGGATGAAAGGGTCCTTCGTAAACGTCATGGGAAGGAATTCCAGGATGCAACTAAAATATTAATACACACAAACAAAGGCAAGCAGGCCGAGGGTTTATTAAAGAAAGGAAAATATTACAGTATACTTTCAAAATGGAGTGAGAGTGGACAGGCCCAGGAAAAATGGCAATTGCCCCCAAAGAAATTTAGGATTATATATATTTTTTTCTTTTTTTGGGGGGGGGGCAGTGTCACTGACCCTCATATGTGGAATCCGAACCGGGGCTGCTGGCGTCCCAAGCCAACTCTTAACCACCATGCCACTCGGCCTGCCCTAGGATTATATTTGAATGAGTATGAGACATTCAGGGGTGGCAAGTGGGGTTTTGCTGACCACTCCTTCCTGTCCTCAGCAGGTGGGCTTCCCTTGCAGGAATTGTCATTGTGACATAGGGGGCGGAGATTATTCCCAACCTCCAATGCTAATAGTGTTATAATCCATTACAATTAGCTGTAGCTGCACCTTTCTTTAGGATCTTTTCTCTTTTCTTTGTCTCTCGCACCCCCCTCCCCCAGCACTTCCTCCTTCTCTTCCTCCCCACCTGTCCCCCATAGGCCCTGTTCTTTCTGTCTGAGGTAACACTCCATTCTCTTGCCATCCTCTGTACCATCGAGATAGTTTTCCAAACTAAAAATCTGCATAATCAAGTCACTTCCCTGTTTAAAACCTATTCATAGTATTCCATTTATCCTATGGATGAAAGCAAAATTCCTTATCCTGGCTTTACAATCTTAGTCCTTGCCTATCTTTCCAATCTCAGCTTACATTTCTCCCTCAACATGCATCCTGAACCTCAGTTACACCTATCCGTTGTTGTTTTATTAATATAGACAGGCCTTAATTTTTGTGTCTGCCCCTTTTTTATTTCCTCTGCCTGGATTTCCTCCCCAACATGGGTTGTCAAGAGAACTCTGTAAGATGAAGAGGAAGCCTCTGCTCCTGTTACTTTGTTTTCCATTTGTGAATGACACCACTATCCACAAATCTCAAAACCCAGAAATTAATGACTCATCCTAAAATCATTCCTCTTCCTCACCTCCCACTTTCAAAAGGTTTCCACATCCTGTGGATTTGAACCATTCAGAATCTGTCATACCTGCCCCCTTGTTTTCATGTCTACTTTCTCTGCCCTAGTTCAGACTCTCTTCAAATGTCACACCTGGATTCTAGGCACTTCACTGGTCCTGCGAACTCCCACTCCTTTCTAACACTCCCCATATCCTACAAACAGGGAACTGGAACTTTCTTCACTTCAAAGCAGATTGGCAGGATCAGCTACAGAGCAGCTGGGATCAAAGCAGTTGTACTTGAAAGGTCTTAAGCTTCATCAGCTGCAACTGCAACCGAGGAACCAACAGAAACCTTTCTGATGCCCACATCAGGATGGATTCTGCCCCAGATGCTGCAGGTAGGTTGCTAATACACCCATCTTGTTATCATTGTGATTTGATTAGCAGTTGGTATTGACACAAAAGAATGAGAGATCAACTTGAGTATAATATATTATTATAACAATAGAGAAAGGCTTCCTGGTGCTGGAGTAGAGAGAAATGGGTAATAAGAGGATTTTGGAAAAGTCACTGGATCAGCAGAAATTCAATCTGATAAGCATGCAGAGGGTCAGAACATAACTATTACTGTTGCTTAGTTTTTCCCACCAGCTCTGCCACTAAATAGCTCTGTCTTTTTGGGAAAGTAATTCAACTTCTCTCAGCCTCTTTCCTTATCCATAATGATACTAAGATCTACCTCCCAGGGTTTTTGTGAGTCTCAGATGAGGTCATGTGAGCAACACACAACTTGGCTCATAGTCAACATTCAACAAATGCTCCCATAGCATTCACAAGTCCCTTGCCACAACTATTCCCAGGTTTCATTCTTGTTTTGTTTATTCCTCTCTAGCAAATTAGAGTCAACAGTGAGAGACGGCCAGGCAGGCCATCAGACAGTATGCTTTCAATTTGTGCTTTGCTGAGATGGTGGTAAGACAGATTAGTTAGTATAATATCAGGTAGTCAAGAATTACCTGGTAGACTGAGCAAAGATTAAAAAACTGGTTATTTCTTAAACTAGCCATTCCTTTCAAAATTATAGGGTAACTCCCTCATACTGGAACACAGACATCAGTCATGCCCCAGAGCAACAAAGCCATTTTGGAGGACATTACAAAAGGCCTCCCCAGGGCTTAGCAACAGAACAAACAGATAAACCCCTTAATAACAGGCACCAGTATTTCAGCATTCCCCCTTCCAGGCAGAAAAAAGTATAAAACTCAAGCCTTTTATCCTAGCTATGGGGCAACCCAGTCGGGACTCCCTCTCATTTTGAGAGCTGTTACTTTCTACCCTAATAAACGGTCCTCTGCTGTAAACTCTACCTCTCTGGTCCATGTCTCCATTCTTCAGCTTCATGAGACTACGATCCTGGCACAAAAAATATCCTACATCAGTGGTAATGCCTCAATCTATCAGCTGGAAAACTAGTTTAATTAATTGGCTTCCCTGAGCTGTGCCACTGGATGAAACTTTCTTAGGACATCAATATCCATGGGTAAGCAATTGGGCACTTGGTCCAGGAACAGGGCAGCTAGCTGTTTCTGTGGTCACAAGGGGACAGATGTGCTTTAGTCAGGCCCTTGGGATTTCCAAGCACCCTCCATATGATGTGATGAAACTTCCCACCTGCCTGCAGATTGCTAACAAATCTCTGGTTTCTTCAAAATTGTCCAGAGGATAGAAGATCTCTGGTACGATAATAGGTGGTACAAAGAGCTTCAGTTAAAGACCTGTCAACTGGCCAAAATAATTCAGAAAATTCACCAAAAGAGCAGTTTATTTGGGAAAAGACATGGAAACGAGACAATCCCAGCAGTGTGTGAATGCACACCACCTCTGGCACAGACTCCAACCGGCTGCCCATGTGCAAAAGTCACCTACCCAAGATGGCCTCTATATTTATTTGAATCCCTCCCCCGGAAGTTACCACCAAGTTTAACAGGACTAGTCAGGACCAGAGAGTTAACTAGGGGCCCAGCTCCACCCATAGTCCTCCCAGCTCTATGGTAAGTCATCTTAAGTTTCCAGTTCACTTTTATCAGACCTTACACTGGGCTTTCACTGTGCTATAACCAATGGCCTCGAGGTTTCTCCCAGCCTGATTTGTAAAATGATTTCCATGATTAATGAATGCTTTTGACAAGATAGCCACTAGGAAAAATGGATAAGAAAAGAGAGCGCTACTGGAGTGGAAACTCCCTGGAGGTGTGTGGAGATAAGTGGTCAATTTGAAGTGAAAAGCTACAGGGAATAGTAAATTGACTGTAAAAGGAGAATGAAGGGCTAGTTTTCAAAACAGAAAACAAAACCAGAAACACATAGGCCAGTTTTCCTATAAAGTTGCTCATTCCCCATTAGTCAGAAGAAATGTCAGAAAATGAGGCTCAGTCAAATTTCTATTTTTTCCAAGACCCCATTTTGTACAAGAGGTAAGATGTATCAGTTAGTGTTTTCCAGAGAAACAGAGCCAATCACCAATAAGATATAGTATACAACACAATATCATATTAACCATATTCAATTTATCATATTTATTAAAAGATTTGCATTAAGGAATTGGTTCATGCATTTGTGGGGGCTGACAAATGCAAAATCTTTAGGGCAGGCTGGAAACTCATGCAAGACTTGATGTAATCTTACATCTGAATTCTAAAGGGTAGGCCAGCAGTTTGGAAACTCAGGAAGGATTTCTATGTTACAGTCTCAAGGCAGAATTTCTTTGTCTCCAGGAAGCCTCAGTTTTTATTGTTAAAGTCTTTAGTTGATTGGATGATCCACCCACATCATTGAGAATAATTTCCTTTACTTAAAATCACCTGATTGCAAGTGTCAATCATACTTCCAAATTACCTTCACAGTAACATCTAGACTAGTATTTGATCATCCAAGTGGGCATCACATACTAAACCTGACAAGCTCAGGGGAGGCCAGCATGGCAGGCCCTATAAACTCAGAGACTGAAAGTAACCCCATAGGATGGTCTGAATATAAAAATTCCTAACTAAAAGCGGGTCATGGCAGGCAGTCATATCCTTGGCCTGTACCTTTCTTGACAATGGTCAATCTTAATCTGAAGTGAACCTGTTTATTGTCTTTTTGCATCTAAAATAGCATAACCTTGGAATGTGTCCAAGTCTTCCCTTTTCCCGGACCCCTCAGGGTACAACCCACTGGTGCAAAGCTCAAGACCTCAGAACCCCTCATTGTTAATCGTGTTCCCTAAATACCACCTCTATGTGCTGTAAATGTTAATTATTAATGTTCCTGTACCTACCAATGTAAAAGAAGCATGTGTCTCTCCATTTTACTTTTTATCCAATCCCAGACATTTCCCTTTTGCTTTCTGCTATCCCCTGAATCTACCACCCATGGATTTCATGTAACCCTCCTCCTTTGAGTCTAATGTATAAAATAAGCTGCAAAACTGCCATTCTCTGGAGCATTTTCTTAATCCGTTGTGATTTTGTTTCCTGGAAATTGTCATCAGTTTGGCTCAAATAACTCATTAAACTTCTCTACAGATTTGGACTTTTCTTACATTGACATAACCTAGCCAAGTTGACAAAATTTAACCATCATGCTAAGGAAACATTATCAAGAGATTTTAAAATACAGCTAGAAGAAGGATGGGCTACACCAGATTAATGAAAGTAATGGACATGCAGTCCAAGCTCAGAAATCAACAAAAAAAGAGAAAAACCTAATGTATATGAGAAAAAAGGCTCTAAATAAAAACAGACATGTTAAAATCACAATAGGTTGGGGTGCATATATTTTTTTGAATTACTATTTTGGATTTCTTTGGATAGATACCCAGAAGTGGAAGTGCTGAGTCATAAGGTAGTTCTATTTTCAAATTTTTGAGGTACCTCCATACTGTTTTCCATAGTGACCACACCAATCTGCAATCCCATCAATAGTGCATGAGGGTTCCCTTTTTTCCCTTTTCTCCACACCCTTGCCAGTGCTTGCTGTTTGTTGATTTGTTAATAATGGCCATTCTGACAGTAGTGAGTGTATCTCATTGTGGTTTTGTTTTGGTCTTTTTTGCATTTTTCTAATGATTAGTAATGTTGAGCATTTTTTTTATATGTCTGTTGGCCATCTGTATATCCTCTTTAGAGAAATGTACATACTTGGCTGTTTACAATAGCCAAGATATGGAAACAACCGAAATGCCCATTGATAGATGATTGGATAAAGAAAACTGTGATACACTTATACAATGGAGTATTACTCAGCTATAAAAAATAATGAAATCGTACCATTTGCAAAAACATGGATGGACCTTGAGAATATTATGCTAAGTGAAATAAGTCAGACTGAGAAAGTCAAATACCATATGATCTCACTTACATGTGGAATCTAAAGAATAATAAATGAACAAACAAAACAGAAATAGACTCAGAGATATATAAAAAAAAAAAAACCCTAATGGTTGTTAGATGGGAGGGGATGGGAAGAAGGTAAAGGGATTAGAAAGAGCAAAATAGTAGTCACAATATAGTCATGGGGATATGAAATACAATATGGGAAATATAATCAACAATGTTGTAAAGATCATGTAAGGTGCCAGATGGGCCCTGGACTTATCAAGGGGTTGACTTCAAAGACTGTAAGTGCCTGACCAATATGCTGTACAACTGAAGCTGAAGTAGAATAATACTGTATGTCAACTAATACATATATATTGACACAGGATGTGGAGTACAGCATAGGGAATAGAGTCAATGGTATTTTACTAGCTACATAAGATGTCAGATGGGCAGTAGCTTGGGGGAGGGGGATTATCATTTTTTGAGGGGTGTAAATGTCTAACATATTATGTTTCTTTGTACACCTGAAACTAATACAGAAGTGAAAATAAAAAGAAAATTTAAAAGCAAGATTCAACCCCGCCCCTAAAAAAAATCACAATAGCTGTTTTAGTGAATGCCTACATTACAGTGTATGCTTACATAAAATATCCCAGTTGGGCCAGCCGAGTGGTGCATTGGTTAAGAGCTGGTTTGGGGATGCCAGCGGCCCGGGTTCAGATCCCACATATGAGGGCCAGTGACACTGCCCTCTACAGCTAACAACAGCTCCACCTGGAGCTGGGCTGTGCGAGCCCCAGGGACGGTGTAGGCTGCAGCCTCTGCTGCAGTGGGCTGCCATAGGTTACAGTGAGTGGCCGGCAGCCAGCGTGAGCTGCCAAGAGCCGCGGTGAGCAGCCCTCCAGAGGCCAGCGACCTATCTGCCTCACCCAGGAAGAGCGCAATGATGATACCAACATGAGCCAGTGAAGCAACGTCCTCCGCAACTAGACTGAAGAACAAGAAGACAGCAACTTGTCTGTTCCCCTTCCCTGATTCCCCAACGCGTTCCCCTCCCCCAATTCCCCAATAAAAATCTTTAAAAAAAAAATCCCAGTTAATCTTCAAAACTCAGTGACACTGCTATTATAAATAAGAAAACAAAACAAAAAACAAAACACCCTTTCACAGAGGAGGAAAGCAAGACTTGTAACATTTGAGTTCTTTTCCCAATGTCACACAATTCATAGGTGACAAACCTCAGTCTAGAACTCACATCTGTCTGACCAGAGAACCTTTGCTTTGGGCATTGCAAACATTTTCAGAGCAACAAGTTGCAAAGGTTCATATTTCAGACTTAAAAATAATCAGTTCAGCTCGAAGGGCTATTATTTTACACTTACTATATTCCCGGCACTGTTCTAGAGCTTTACCTGTATTAACTCCTTAGATCCTAGCAATAACCTTATGACCTTGGCACTGTTATTATGCCCATTGTGGGTGAGGGAACAGGCTTATGCTTTGCTTCCACAGCAACTAACAAGAATGTTCAGAGAAAAATGATACAATAGGAAATTTTGTTGTTGTTGTTGCCCAAACATTTCTATTTCCTCCTGATGCCCAGTAATTTTATGAAGAACAGTAGCCAGATGGAAAGTTACATCCTGGTCTGTCCTGTATAGGTCTAATGATAAGAGAACAAGACTGAACATCAAAAATCCTCAGCACTAGCCTCTAAATAACTACACCACTAAATAATCTCTCTCTATACCCCAATTTCCCAACGCTTCAACCATAGGTGTTGACTGCCAAGTTATCCTGGGTTCCAAGAACTTTGTCCCTGAGGAGCTGATGGTTAAGACCAAGGACAGGATGGGAACAATTACAAATAAGAAAGACAAAGGACAGCATGAGCAGAGCTTCACCTCACCAGAAAAATAGGTGCTGAATAAGTTTCTGGAAATTTGAATGCTAATATCTAAATTGGGATTGGGTTTAGCTGTAACAGAAACCAGATTATAGTGAATTCAGCAAACGTGTGTGTGTGTGTGTGTGTGTGTGTGTGTGTGTGTGTGTGTGTGTGTGTGTTTAAGACAACTACGAAACAGGAAATTCAGAGTCCTGGGCTGGTACATCTCCACAAAGACCCTTTCCAGTATCAGCTCTGCTTTCTGCCATCTTTAGCACGTGGCTTTTTCCTTTCTAGTACCAAGATGGCTGAAAAGATAGCTGTTCCACCTCTAGGTATTATTTCCATGGCTAAACCTAAAGAAGGGTGCATGTCAGCCAGATTTGGACCTTTTTGTTTGTTTGTTTTAAAGATTTCATTGGGGAACTGGAGAAGGGGAAAACCATTGGGGAATCAGGGAAGGGGAACAGACAATTTGCTGTGCTTTTGTTCTTCAGTCTAGTTGCGGAGGACATCGCTTCACTGGCCCATGTTGGTATCATCATTGCACTCTTCCCGGGTGAGGCAGTTGCTCACTGGCCATTGGCCGCCCTGTCACGACAGCTCACCGGAGCTCATGAAAGTGCCCGCCAGCTGCTGGCCAGCCCCACTGCAGCCTACGCCATTGCCAGCGACTCAACGGCAGCCCAGCTCCAGGTCAAGCTGTTGTTCACCATCTTAGCTGTAGAGGGCGCAGCATCACTGGCCCTCATGTGGGATCCGAACCAGGGCCCTGCTGCTCAGAGCTGTCTTCTCAAGCCAACTCTTAACCAATACACCACTCGGCCAGTCTGGTGTCTGGCCCTTTTTATTAAGCCTAAAGAAGGGTGCATGTCAGCTGAGTCTGGCCATCTTTTTTATCTTTTTGAGGGCAGTGTCACTGGCCCTCATATGTGGGACCCGAACCGGGGCCACTGGCTTCCCAAGCCAGCGCTTAACCACTGCACCACTCGGCGGGCCCAAGTCTGGCCATTTTTAACTAGCTTTATTTGAAAGCCTACACAATATATTTCTGATTATATCATATTGGACAGAGCTATATCACATATACAATGGAAGCTCCAAGGAAACCCAGGAAGTTGAACTTTCAGCTGGTCACATTTCTGCTCTGGGGGAAAAGTGATTCTGTAGTAAGGAAAACATGTAAAGGGTGTCAAATATATAGTGATGTAAGAAGAACTGACTTTGGGTGGTGAACACATAATGCAATATATAGATGATGTATTACAGAATTGTACACTTGAAACCTATGTAACTTTACTAACAATTGTCACCCCAATAAATTTTAATAAAAAATAATTGTAAACTTTTTAATCATAAACAAACAAAAAGCTATCACTTCTCTATACTAGCCCCCCAAACTCTAAGCAACCACAAACCTACTTTCTATCTCTGTTAATTCTGGATATTTCGTATAAATGGAATCATACAGAAAGAAAGAAAGAAAGAAAGAAAGAAAGAAAGAAAGAAAGAAAGAAAGAAAGAAAGAAAGAAAGAAAGAAAGAAAGAAAGAAAAAAAACGAGAACACATCTTGAACAGGTGAATGGCAGTGTCTGCCACACCCAATGTCATTGCCAAATATCTCTGCAATCTTGAGATTAGGTCACTTCTGTGAACATAGGCATGAAGTCAGCCAACCCTCAACAATGTCTAGTTTTGTGAACCTAGACAAACTACTAATCTTATGTATAATAACTGGAATATCCTTATTTTACAGATAAGGAAACTGAGGCTCTGAGAGATTAGAAAACTTGTTCAAGTGCTACACAGTTCATCAGTCGTGGAATCAGGACTCATACCAAGGTCTGCATTACTTCAAAGCCTTTCCTCCAAAGCACTGCCTAGATTGCACCAATCACAAAGGAAGGGTGACCAGAGGACATATTTCCACTTTTCCTTGTTCACTGCATCCTTTGCAAAGTTGACCCATTCAATGGGTCAGGCAAAGTCACCACACAAGCACCTGATTTATCAATCACACAGACATGACCAGAGTCAGTGGGAGAGGAAACAGGTTTAAAGTAACCCTGAAAATCTCACACATAGTTTATACAACTGATTCTTATCCTTCTTGTCCTTTTTCTTTTGACTCCAGCCAATTTCTCAAGTACTTAGTTCTGTACTCAGGACTCTTAACAAATTAAGCTTATATAGGCTCCTCCTTTTGTCATTATGCCATAACACTGGATTGTCGTTGGTCACTTGAAAGCCACTTTGGTTACGAATCTTCTACAGTCCTCCCTGAGTGATAACCCTCATGCTACTTGGTTTGCTTCCAAGGGAGTGCTGGAAACCATATTTTGCTTCTGTGATCAAAAGTATGCAAATGACCACATGTTTGTTTTTTCTTATATTTTATAGACAACAGTTAGAGTTAGATTGACATATTTTTTCTTTGCCATTGTATTTTTGGTTCTGATTTTTAGTGCAAGCCAATATTTTCTCAGATTGTTAACTCTACTTATTTCAAAAGGACTCTTTGACCTTGTACACAATGATATGTTTTATTGTCATTTCTCTCTCTCTCTCTCTCTCTCTCTCTCTCTCTCTCTCTCTCATTTTTCTCTCTAATATAGGCGAGTAAAGTGACTCACTCAAGCTCACACAACTTATTTGTACCAAAATGGGAACCAGGGTCCATTCCTCATCTTCTCAGTGCTCTTTGCACTATTTTACAGTGTTCTTAGTGTAAAATCCAATCAATCCTTACAATCAATTTATTGATCATTTACAAGTATCTTAATGTAAGCACCTCTCTCATACCAACACCCTAAGAATTCTGCAATGCGCTTTTTATTTTAATGACACCATATTTTAAAAAATCAACAACAAACCTCAAATGTATTTCAGATTTTTAACATTACTTGTCTTTGATGAAATCTTACATAAATAGCATACTTTTCTGGGTCTATCGACCAAATGAAACTGTATCTTCTGATGGTGCAACTTAAAAGAAGTTATCAGGTTAGAAAAGTGAAATGAGTAACCAGCACTAAAGCTTTTGCAGGTGCTCACCAAAGAGGACTGAACCAGATGAAATGGCCGTTTCCAGTGTGTTGTGTTTAGATAAAAGGATGCTGGAGGATGGAGAACTTGGCCTTCCTGATTTGGTCTCATGTCTCTAATGTGGTAACTTGTTTTTATTAGCAAAAGAAGCTAATGAAGGGCCGGCTGAGTGGCTTGTTAAGAGTTGGTTTGGGAAAGGGAGCTCTGAGCAGCAGGGACACCAGTTAGAATCCCACAAGGGCCAGTGACACTGCCCTCTACAGCTAAGATGGTGAACAACAGCTCCACCAGGAGCTGGGCTGATGTGAGTCACTAGTGATCGTGTAGGCTGTAGGGGGGCTGCAGTGGGCTGCCTTAAGCTACCGTGAGTGGCCTGTAGTCGGCGTGAGCTGCCATGAGCTGCTGTGAGCGACTGTCCAATGGCCGGCGACCGATCTGCCTCAGCCAGGAAGAGTGCAATGATCACAATACCAACATGGGTCAGTGAAGCAATGTCCTGCACAACTAGACTGAAGAACAAAAGGACAACAACTTGTCTGTTCCTCTTCCCCGATTCCCCAATGTGCTTCCCCCCAATTCCCCAATAAAAATCTTTAAAAAAAGAAGAAGCTAATGAAAACGTGTTTTTCTCCCCTTCAGCAATAGACCCCAAACACTAGGCAAATCATATAAGATTTCAATTTGGCATCAAGATGGATGCAATGTTGACAACTTTTTTTTTTTAAAGATTTTATTGGAGAATTGGGGGAGGGGAAGAGCGTTGGGGAATCAGGGAGGGGGAACAGACAAGTTGCTGTCTTTTTGTTCTTCAGTCTAGTTGCGGAAGACGTTGCTTCACTGGCCCATGTTGGTATCGTCACTGCGCTCTTCCCGGATGAAGCAGCTCGGTCGCCGGCCTCTGGATGGCCGCTCACGCTGGCTGCTGGCCACTCACTGTAGCCTATGGCAGCCCACTGCAGCAGGGGCTGCAGCCTACACCGTCCTGGGGCTCGCAGAGCCCAGCTCCAGGTGGAGCTGTTGTTAGCTGTAGAGAGCAGTGTCACTGGCCCTCATATGTGGGATCTGAACTGGGGCCACTGGCATCCCAAATCAGCTCTTAACCAAGGCACCACTTGGCCGGCCCAAATGTTGACAACTTCTAATGCAATCATTTTTTTAAGTATGCCTATGTATATTTAATATATAGTGAATATTTTCTAATGCTGACACTCAGTTGTACTATTACTACACTCTAATTTACCTCTTGAGAAAATATTTTCACCAATTTATGACTGAATGGAAAATCAAAAGAAAATATTTCTTAGTGGTGACAAGTGGAATTCAGTCAAATTCAAGTCCAGAAGAAAAATGGCACTGCACCACGACCATAAACTTTTAGAGAGAGACAATTTCCAACAATGTGATTTATGGTCATAACATTCTAGAATTCTGTCTTTTCCAACAAAGCTTTGCAATCATTTGAGGATGGCAGGCCTGGAATGCACATTATTCTCTAAACATGGCATTGCCCGCTTGCATGCCACTGTAAATAAAGGAACCACCACACTGCCTGACATGGGGTGCCAGAGGGCAAGCTAACTCAAAATTAACTTCTGTCTAACATGATTAGCAGTCAGCAGCTGCAGGTGACTCAACGCCTCTGATACTCTAGGAAGACCTAATTGCTTCTCTCTGAGAATAATATGCGGGGACGATGAGCATAGAATTTTTTTTTTTTTTTTTTAGACTCTTCTTAGGATTTCTGAACTGCTCAGTTCTCTTAAAGGAAAAGAACCAAAACGATCTCATTACACTAAGTTGGCCATAGGGGAGCAGGTATATCCTACAATGCTAAGTGAAGAAAAGCGTGATATTAAATTCCATATATGGTATGATCTCAAATAGCTAGCATACACATGTATAGTCAAGGCATTGAGGGTAATAAATCATGTTACCATAGCTTATCTTTACACAGCAAAAGGATGGGAAATTGTCATTTTCTTCTTTGGATCTTTCTGGGTCTTCAAATTTCTTTTCAAATTTAGTATGTGCTACATTTTCAAGCAGAATAAAAGGTCACTATTTACTAAAAAAAAAAAAAAAACCCAGATAAAAGTACTTCTTTATATTTTCCTGAATTTAAGATGCCCCAATACACTCCTATGAGAAATTCTTGCATTTGATGTTTCTGATGCCAGTTCACTTAATAGAGAATTTCTGAAATGTAATTATGGATTTTCTCTTATATTACCTTGACCTACAGATGCTTTAATGAGGGGAAATACATTAAAAAAAAAGTGATTTCCCTCACCTTTGTTCTCTCACTTAGAAGTGAGACTTTTGGTATATACCGGGGGTGCCAAAAAAAATTATACACATTTTAAGGGATGTTATCTATGCTCAAACAGTTGGCTGTAATCAGAAGTGTCTGGATGCTGATAGTAACCACTTTGAGCACCTCTTGTAATTGTAGAGGTCATACGTGACTTATATTCATCTTTTGTTATAGATATATATTGAGTATTACAATTAATACAGTTTTCTTTTTTTTTAAAGATTTTATTGGGGAATTGGGGGAGGGGAACAGCATTGGGGAATCGGGGAAGGGGAACAGACTATTTGCTGTCCTTTTGCTCTTCAGTCTAGTTGTGGAGGACGTTGCTTCACTGGCCCATGTTGGTATTATCATTGTGCTCTTCCTGGGTGAGTCAGATTGGTCGTTGGCTTCTGGACGGCCGCTCACAGCGGCTCTTGGCAGCTCACACCGGCTGCCAGCCACTCACTGTAGCCTGTGGCAGCCCACTGCAGCAGGGGCTGCAGCCTACACAGTTGTGTCACCGGCAACTCAAGGCATCCCAGCTCTAAGTTGAGCTATTATTCACCATCTTAGCTGTAGAGGACAGTGTCACTAGCCCTCATATGAGGGATCCGAACTGGGGTCCTGTTGCTCAGAGCTTGTATCCCAAGCCACTGGGCCACTCGGCCGGCCCCAGTTTTCCTTTCTTAAAATATGCATACATTTTTTGATATATATATATAAAATCTTCTACACAAAGTAGTCCGGTGCAGTATGTGTGTAGTGTGGTCCATGGAATCACCTGGGCTCCATCTCCTACCTGCTGAACCCAAATCTCTAGAGGTTAGTCCCAGGAATATGCAACTGTAAACAAATGTTCCACATCATTCTAATGTGCACACAAATCTGACAACTATTTTAGTAGTAATTCAAGACGTTGTAGCTATTTTTATTATTGCAGCCACTATGGGCGACGTCTCCCATCAGGATCACACCAACAGCTGGGAAGATATACAGGCTTGCTCAGGAGTCATCACTTATTGTTCCTTTTTTTCTATATTTATGGTCATGACTCATTGGGCCAAGGAATAGAGATGGTAGTTTATTATCATTAGCTCAGAGAAGACAATGCGTAGATCATTTTTCTTTCCAATACCCTAGTTGAGTGTCTCTTTCTTCATAATGCTCTGATCATGAAGCAGTATACTATAATTTCCATTTATTCATGCAAGCAATTGTTGAGCGCTTATTTCGTGCTTGTTTGGTGCTTTGTTACTTATAGGAAATACAGCAATGACTAAGAGACAGTACTTACCTCTTTTAGTTTCTTATTATTTTTGTAACGAATCACCACAAACTCAGTAGCTTAAAACACCCTTTCACTGTGTTAATTTTAAGTTTTTTGTCCAAACTGTGTCAAAAAACCACAAAAAGTAATTACAGCATTTATATTTTTAAGTAAATACAGTTAAGGTGCTACATTTCATTAAAATAAGTGATTACTGTAAAGTATAAAAATTCCCTATTGTTATTCATTCTTGAAAAGCACAAAAATATAGAAAGATGTACATCTCTGCTTTCCTAAATTTCCTTTCTGGAACACTGACAAGTTTTTTTTATAATTTGATCTCATCGGGTAAAGTCAAATGCCACAGTCAGCAGCATTGATATGTAATTCTACTATAGTTGAACATCGCAGCAAAAGTGTTAAAATAACACAAACTTATTATCTCATGGGAGTGAGAAGTTTAAAACAGGTGTCACTGGGCTAAAATCATGATGCTGATAGGACTCTGTTCCCTTCTGGTGACTCTAGGGGGAAATCTGTCCTTGCTTTTTCCAGCTTCTAGGGGCAGTCTGTATTTCTTGGCTGGTGGCCCACTTTATCCATCTTTAAAGCCAACAAGTTGCATCTCTGACACTTCTTCCACTATCATTATTGCATCTTCCTCTGACCACAGCCAGGAAAGAGTCTCCAAATTTAATGATGCAAGTGATCAGACTGAGCCCATCTGGATAACCCAAGGTTCTTCCCCTATCTCAAGGTCTTTACCCTTAATCACACCTACAGTCCCTTTTTGTCATGTAAGGTAAGATATTCAGTTTCCAGGGATTAGGATGTGAACATCTTCTGGGGGGCATTATTCTGCCTACCACGCTACTCAGACAAGTTCAATTCCAGCAGAGAGAACAAGGTACAAACAATCGCGGAGCAATATGCCACATCTCATCATGACAACATGTGTGAATATCTATGGCAACATCAAAAAAGAAGCAACAAATTTGCCTGTGGATGGGGACAGTCTGGGTAGGTTTCCCAAAGAAGGTGATACTTGAGTTGGGGTTTGAAGGCTGATTAAGACAGAACAGAACAAAAAGTGAGACACACTTAGATAAGTCAAGTTCCACCATTCATGAGCTATATGATCATGGGCACATTTCTTAGCTGTTCTGAGCCCAGTGTACTCAGTTATATTTATAGAATGAATAAATTATTTCTCATAAGTTTGTTGTATGTATTAAGTAAGTTAAAGGTGGTGAAAGTGCAATGTAAGCTGTAATAGCTAGTAAATGGAATGGGTTACATTCATTAATGTGGCTTCTAATGAGGTAGGCTTTCTAGATATTGCAAATAAAAATAGGGCAGCCAGCAAAATTTGAATTTCAAATAAGCAATGATTTTTTTTTGTGTGTGTGTAAGTATGCTCCATGCAATATTTGGGACATACTTATACTAAAAAGATATCTGTTGTTTATCTGAAATTCAAATTTAACCAGGCATCTGGTATTTTATCTGGTGACTCTTAAAATGGGGTTGTAATCACTTTGTGCTACCAAAAAGGCAGTTGCAGGGTATGCTTGGTTGTTTCTGAAAAAAATCGAGGAAAGCTTCTTCGTTATGCAAGAGACAAGCCATTTAAATTGATGCAGTGTGAGAACTCAGAACACTGTCTTTATTTTTTTATTTTTTTTTATTTTTTTGAGGGCAATGTCACTGGCCCTCACATGTGGGACCTGAACCGGGGCCACTGGCCTCCCAAGCCAGCGCCCAACCACCACGCCACTCGGCTGGCCCCAGAACACTGTCTTTTTTTTTTTTTTTTTTTTTTTTTAGAGGGCAGTGTTACTGGCCCTCATATGTGGGATCCGAACTGGGGCCGCTGGCGTCCCAAGCCAGCTCTTAACCACCGTGCCACTCGGCTGGCGCAGAACACTGTCTTTAAAGTCCGAATGTCATGAACATATCCCACAGCCCCAAGAAATGCAAGCACAGCAAGTTCTTCTCCTTCTCTGAGCTGGAGATGGTGTAGTGGAGAATGGACCGCAGGCTTTGGAGTTAGACATCCCTGGGTTTCAAACACAGCTTATCCCTTTAGAAACTTTGTGACCTTGGATAAACTACTTAATCACTAAGCCTTAATTTCTCCATTTCTAAAACATGATCATAGAATCAACATTATAGAGCTATTTTAAGGATTAAAGGAAGTCACTCAGGTAAACAGACTTAGCACAGCATCTGTACATAAGAGTGCATTAAAATATCAATATAACAAAAAATAATAAAGAGCTTTATATGCTTATGACAGAATCTAGACTGTAATTAACTTTCATTTTATAAACACTCATGTCCCTAATACATCTACGACATGTAAAGATCTCATTATTCTTCCATTACATCAATATTCATTGGGCCAGGCATTTGGATGGGTCCTGAGGGGAAATAAGAGGAAGACAGAGCCCTTTCTTGAACAGAACTCACAGTTTTGATTAGTTATCAATCAGATAAAAGAATGGTTGTGGTGACTATTAAAACATGGCACCATTTTTAGCCCCTTCTTTCCTCTCCCCTGAACTACGGGGACTGGAAGGCCAGAAACTGTTTTTTCCAGATTCCCTTGCTAAAAGCATTCAAGGTATAGCTTAGGTTCTGCGAATATGAACCATAATGTGACATTTGTCAGGCAGAAGAGAAGCAGAAGCCACACTACCCTTTCTCTGGAACAGCAGGCAGACACTTGGGCTTCAAGAGATTGGAGATTTTTTTTTTTTTTGAGGGCAGTGTCACTGACCCTCATATGTGAGACCTGAACCCGGGCTGCTGGCTTCCCAAACCAGCGCTTAACAACCGCGCCACTCGGCTGGCCCCGAGATTGGAGATTTTTCTAAAAGCCTGTAGGCATTTCAACAGGAGTAACCTCCCTCAATGCTCCATGGCAGTTGTGGTCATAGTCACCAATTCCTTCCTGTTTTCTGACGTGGGAGAAAGGGTGGATGAGGTTAGGGGGAATAAGCAGCAACTTCTTGATTCTTTTTTTTTTTTTTTTTTTTTTTTTTTTTTTTTTAGATTTTATTGGGGAATTGGTGGAGGGGAACAGCGTTGGGGAATCGGGGAAGGGGAACAGACAAGTTGCCGTCTTCTTGTTCTTCAGTTTTTTAGTTGCGGAGGATGTTGCTTCACGGTTGGTATCGTCATTGCTCTTCCCGGATGAGGCAGATCGGTCGCTGGCCTCTGGATGTCGCTCATCGCGGCTATTGGCAGCTCACGCTTGGCTGCCAGCCGCTCACGCTGGCTGTGGGCCACTCACTGTAGCCTATGGCAGCCCACTGCAGCAGGGGCTGCAGCCCACACCATCACCGGGGCTCGCACAGCCCAGCTCCAGGTGGAGCTGTTGTTAGATGTAGAGGGCAGTGTCACTGGCCCTCATGTGGGATCCGAACCGGGGTCGCTGGCATCCCAAAACCAGCGCTTAACCAATGCACCACTCGGCCGGCCCAACTTCTTGATTCTTGAAAGCTAAACTGCAACCTGAATTCTAGTAGTGGCCTTCTAGACATTCTTTCCTCGAGCTCTTCCAATTGATTTGTGAGCAACAAATTTCTTATGTTGAATCTCTTACTTGAAATACTTGCAATGGTGTCTGTTTTCCTGACTAACACAGATATAAACAAGTGATAAAAGTGAACTGGCATCTTAAGATGCTTAACGGTAGAGCTGGGAGGACTATGGGTGGAGCTGGGCCCCTTGTTAATTCTCTAGTCCTGATGTCATGTAAACTGTGGTAACTTCCGGGGGAGATATGCTAATGAATAGAAAACCCATCTTGGAATTGGGGCTTTTTGCACTTGGAAGGCCGGTAGGAGCCCCGCCTGTAAGTGTGTGTTCACATACTCCTTGGTGGTTTTGTTTCTTTTTCTTTTCCCAAATAACCACTCTTTGGGTGGACTACCTGGAGAATTATTTGTTCAGTCGAAACAAGCAACTGCAATACCATACCATAAGCACAGGGTGATCTGGGATACACGTAACATGAACACCTAACAGAACCTTTAAGGCACAAGGAAGTTTCTTTGGAAGCAAAATACAGCCAAACCTTCAACAATGCAGGGGTTAGGGGTTGACCCCCTGCATGGTCAAAAATTCACATATAACTTTTGACTGCCCCCAAACTTAACTATTAATAGCCTCCTATTGACTGGAAGCCTCCTCAAGAACATAACAGTTGATTGACTCATATTTTATATGTTATATGTATTATATAGTACATTCTTACAATAAAGCTAGAGAAAAGGAAATGTTATTAAGAAAATGATAAGAGAAAATACATTTACAGTATTTATTTTAAAAACTCTGCATATAAATGGACCTGTGCAGTTCAAACCACTGGTGTTCAAGGGTGAACTGTATAGCTCATTAAAGGAACACTGAATATTCCAATATGGCTGAATTCAGACACAAAGAAGAGCAGTGAAAGATAAGGCAAGAGAAGTAGGGGAGGTAGACAGTGGTGAGATTGCAAAGGTCCTTGTAAGGCTATAGACCACTGGATGGTGGTAGGACAAGTGGGATTGAAGGAATTTCAGTGCTCCAATCAAAAGATAGGGTGGCTGAATGCATAAGAAAACAAGACCCTTACATATGCTGCCGACATGAGAATTACTTCAGATCGAAAGACACACAGATTGAAACTGAAAAGATGGAAATAGGTATTTCATGAAAATGGAAATAAAAAAGCTGGGTAATAATACCTACACCAGACAAAATAGACTTTAAAAGAAACTCTATAACAAGACACAAAGAAGGACCCAGTAATTCCACTTCTAGGTATTTATCAGAAAAAAAACCAAAATGCTACTTTGAGGGGATGTGTGCATCCATATGTTTATTTTTATTTTATTTTACTTTTTTAAGATTTTATTGGGGAATTGGGGAAGGGGAACAGACAAGCTGTGTCCTTTTGTTCTTTAGTCTAGTTGTGGAGGACATTGCTTCACATGTTGGTATCATCATTGCGCTCTTCCCAGGTGAGGCAGTCTCTCAACAGCCATTGGACGGCCACTAATGGCAGCTCATGGCAGCTCACAAAAGCTCAAGCCCACTGCCGGCCAGCCCCACTGCGGCAGGGGCTGCAGCCTACAATGTCACTGGCAACTCACCACAGCCCAGCTCCAAGTCGAGCTGTTGTTCACCATCTTAGCTGTAGAGGGCGCAGCATTACTGGCTCATATGTAGGGTCTGAATTGGGGCCCTGCTGCTCAGAGCTGGTGTCCTAAGCCAATTCCTAACCAACACACCACTCGGCCGGCCCCATATGTTTATTGCAGCATTGTTTATAATGGCCATGATGTGGAGGCAGCCTAGGTGTCTGTTGATGGATGAATGGATACAGAGGAGGTGGTACATATATACAATAGAATATTGCTTGGCCATGGAAGGGAATGGGTTCTTGCCATCTCAGCAGCATGGGTGAACCTGGAGGGTACTGTGCTGAGAGGAGTATGTCAGACAGAGAAATACAAATCTAATGTGATTTTGATTATATGTAGAATCTAAAGAACAAATAAACAGAATAGAAACAAGCTTATAGATACAGACAGCATTTTGATGGTTGCTGGATTGGAGGGTTGAGGGTGAGGGAGGGGATTAAGAAGTACAAATTAGTAGTTACAAAATAGTCATGGGGATGTAGAGTGTAGCATGGGAAATACAGTCAGTGGTATTGTATTATAATAACTATGCATGGTGTCAGATGGGTCCTAGATTTATTGGGGTGATCACTTCATAAGATATAAATGTCTAATCACTGTGTTATACACCTGAAACTAATATACTATTGTATGTCAACTATAATTGAAAAATAAAAAAAATTAAATTAAAAAAGAATATCTTTTTTGCAATTAGATAATACATTTAGGAAAAAATGAGAAAGTAATAGAGTAGAAAACTTAACCTGTGGAGAAAGACACAAATGTATTCCCTTCAGTTGAGCATGTAGTTAATTAAAACCATGCCTACCGAAAGATCAACTTCTGGGCTTTTCAACATCATGAGGCAGTAAATTCTCTTATTTTTTTCTTGTGAACTTTAGTTTTCTGTCACAAACTAAAGGGCCCTATCTACACAACAATATAAGGTGCTAAAAAGTTGTGTCTGGCACAAGAACTGGATAAACTATAGGTATTATTACTGTAGTAGTAATGGTAATAGTATAAAAAACACAAAATGTTTTTTGCTCTTTTTTCCCCCCATATTGCCACAGAGAAAAGAGGTAGATAAAGCTGTTAGAAGCTTCCTTGGGATAGTGGGACAATGCAAAGAAGGCACAGAGAAAAGGTTGACGATATCTCCCTGCTGTTCCTGCCAGATTTCAATGACACTGGAAAATGTGAGTTGTCTTGCTGTTGGGAAGGATACAAAGGTATATTATTTATACAAAGGAGAAAGAAACCCTTTTCAGGCTATACTGAGCCTTAAATGAACCAAATAATGGACATACTAAAAAATTAAAGAAAGACTACATTTGATATAATTAGACAAACGTAAAGGTTACAAAAGATATCTGAAACAGACAATGCTCTATGAGTAAATATAAAACTCAACCAGTACTGGTAAAGGTTGATTGGCACAATACACATTATCCCAGAGAGAGACTAAATACAGTAGTAAAATGGAGCAGCAGGAGTGCCCAGAGCTCTGAATGGGAAAGAAACAGGTACATCTGGAAGATAGGATCAAAGAGAAATGACTGATAGAGCAGTGGGCCTATGTGTGCTTATTATTTATCAACGTTGGTCTTGGCAGGATCCAGGTGCAAGCTGAGTCAGATAATAAAAGCCTAATAGTTGTCTGAAGCTCTCTCAAAACCTTATAGAGATCATATTGTTAGCTCCCTTCCATTGCACAGTTGTCATTACAATGATTTTTATATAGTTTGTCCATTCTCAACTCATCTAAGAAACCCATCTAGAATTACAGCATGGCTTCAGTATTACAGCAAGAAAAGTGAGTCAAGATGACTGCTAATTAGTGGGGAACTGAGATTTCTCTACACCCACCATATTATTTTTTTTTTCCCACCACATTATTGTTTAATCAAATTTTCTTCTTTGAATGCCTGGCTCCTGTTGGTTTTGTTTCTGTAATGAGCAATCCTCAAGAAACTTATTTTGCCTTAATTCAGTAATTTGTTCAATTGCCCTACATCTTGGTTTTGAGCTAAAATCAAGAGATGTTGAACTAAAAATTTCTAGGAACACCTAGCGATAATGCACGTTCCAATGCAGGACAGGAAACCAGGAAACTCAATCTTCTACAGAGCCACTCCCCTTTATCTCTTTATTAATTAATAAAGAGCTCCAGAGTCTGACAAGAGTGCGAAAGCACTGATGGGGCAAACGGAACGCCTCTACCTCAGCCTCGCCTTGGTGATGGAGACCTCTTCCCAGCGCTCCTGTTGATACTGTCAAGAATCATCTGTCCAGTTCCCAAACGGGGAGAGAACTATGGTGTATCTAAGAACAGATGTCTTTACTCAAAAAATGCTTTCCTTAGTGAAGATGGAAGACAGTACAAGCTCTAAATTCTCATCCTGAGCTCTGAGCAACAGCAGTTCGATGCCCAGCCCAAGCTGAGCTGCTGCTGAGCCGCCAACAGGTGGCAGGATGGCTCAGCTAGAAAAAAAAATTCTATTCTGTTTCTGTCACCCCAACAAAAATAATCTTCAGACAGGAAACAAAAAGAAAACCTTGTTTAAGAGGGGGTTAAAGACCAAACAAAAGAAAGAGTTATAAGAGAAAAATCTAAGGTAATTCAATCATCGACAATTTAAACAGATATCTGGCGAGTAGTCCCTTAAAGAATTTCTTGGGGTGCCCGAGTGGCACGGTGGTTAAGCGTGGGCTTGGGAAGCCAGCAGCCCCAGTTCGGGTCCCACAGTGACACTGCCCTCAAAAAAAAAAAAAATTTCTTACAACTTTCTATAACTCAGGAGTTTTTTAAATTCTTTCCTCTTCTCTTTCAGGGCGTTTTATCCTACATTGTGGCGGGTCAGTCCATACCCACCAGCTTTACTCTGCTATATTTTTGCTACCACAGATCCCCACATGCAACTCAAATCATCACCAACTAGACATTCCAGATTTGTTATCATCTAGCAAAGAGAGGTGGTCTGAGAAGCATTCATATTTGTTGGTTGAAAGAGAGTAAACCTTCCAGGTGTCCAACCTGCCCCACTCTTTGCCACTTGGCCCAGAGACTTAAGATCTGTACACTAGTGAGGGACCATGATTCCTATTTGGATGCTAAACATCTTACAGTGGGGAGATAGGGTGGGGCAAATATCATAAGGAAAAATAATGAAAAGAAACAACTAGATCTCTTGCTGCAGTGACGCGAGCAAGAATCAGGAATCTCACTTAGGAGTGAAGACCAGGGATTGTTTTCAGAAAATGGCTGACAAGCCCGACATGGGGAAAATCACCAGGTTCAATAAGGCCAAACTGAAGAAGAAGGAGACACACCCTGCCGACCAAAGGTACTATTGAGCAGAAATGGAGTGAAATTTCTTTTCTTTTTTTTAAAAATAATTTATTTCATTTTTATTTATGTTAAATTTGTATTTAATATTTTTTAAATTGGGAAACAGCCATGGTCGTTGGTTACACATTGCTTTCATGCTACAATGGCATAGTTGACTCTTTCAGGGAAGGCGCAGCTCACAGTGGTCCATGTGGGGATCGAACTGGCAACCTTGGTGTTATCAGCACTGCGCTGTAACCAACTGAGCTAACCGGTCATCATAAGGATTGAAATTTCTTAAGAACCTGGAGGAATCCCCACCCACGTCATCTTGGAGACTCCAGTTGTGATGTGGAGAAAGCCACCTGCAAGATGGACATGAGTGACAAGCTGCCCTGTGAGTCACGGCACTCCATGCCCATGTCATTGGCCTGTGGGTCTCTAAGGGGACCCTCCCCCCCATCAGACTGCCAAATTCTCTCGTTTGCCCTGCGATATTGTAGAAAATTATTTGTATGATTAATGAAAATAAAACACATCTCGTGGCATGGCAAAAAAAAAAAAAAGAAAGAAAAAAGAAACCACCAAAGGTCTTTGTCAGGGCAATGATGATAGTGTGCAGAGGAGAGTGACTAACTCATCACTCTGAGCCAGAGGTTCATCCAAAAATGGTGACAGTGGATATGCAGTTGAAGGCACCAGTAAGGGAAAAACTATTTTTTTCTTTTGTTTTTTTTTTTTAAAGATTTTTTTGGGGAGTTGGGGGAGGAGAACAGCGTTGGGGAATCGGGGAAGGGGAACAGACCAGTTGTTGTCTTTTTGTTTTTCAGTCTAGTTGCGGAGCATGTTGCTTCACTGGCCCATGTTGGTATCGTCATTGCACTCTTCCCGGATGAGGCAGATCAGTCGCCGGCCTCTGGATGGCCGCTCACCATGGCTATTGGCAGCTCATGCTGGCTGCCGGCCACTCACTGTAGCCTTGGCAGCCCACTACAGCAGGGGCTGCAGCCTACACCGTCGTCGGGGCTCGCACAGCCCACCTCCAGGTGGAGCTGTTAGCTGTAGAGAGCAGTGTCACTGGCCCTCATATATGGGATCCGAACCGGGGCCGCTGGCATCCCAAAACCAGCTCTCAACCAGTGCGCCACTGGGCCAGCCCAGGAAAAACTATTCTTGAAGTATCAGCAGTATAATGTAAACGCAATAATAAAAATGGACGAGTATAGTTAGATGAGGTTAAGAAGAACAATGTGTGGTACAGAGTAAATGCTCAAATGTTAGCTAACATCGCATGTCTGAAGTTAAAGTTAGTGTGTTTCTTTTCTTTATTTTTTAAATTAAATATATTGGGGGTGACAATGGTTAGTAAAATTACATAGGTTTTAAGTGTGCATTTCTATAATACATCATCTGGATATCACATGGTGTGCTCACCACCGAGTCAGTTCTCCTTCCATCACCATGTGTTGTTTTTCACTATGAGATTTAGGAAATATCCACATTGATATATGTTTGAAAAACAATACTACAGAGAAAAATAAGTATATCTTCCAAATCTAAAAAAATACATAAAAAAATTCAAATTTATATTTAAGCGGACCTGAGCAGTTCAAACCCATGTTGTTCAAGGGTCAACTGTACTTTAGATCTGTGGTTGGGAATACGTGTTTGGAGAGAGCCAACTTAAGCTATACACACACAGATTTTCGAGGTTTTTGCAGGGGTTGGTGCCCCTAACTCCCACATTGTTCAAAAATGAAGATTATATCCATTCCTTCCATCTTATTAGCTACAAAATTCAGATTCTCTATGTCTTTGCTTGGCTATTTGATATATCGAAAACTGAGAAAGGCATATTAAAGTTTTCCCCAAACTTTCTGTCAGATATTCCTTTTGTTTCTAAGAGTTTCTGCATTGTGTGTTTTCTGGCTGTGGTGGCGTATAGCTTTTTGGGGGTTTTTGCTGGCTTCTCCAGCAGTGGCTTGATCTATTTCTGGCTCCAAGTCCTACCAGGGTTCCAGAAAACAGGTTATTCTATCTTGTGGGGCCCAGTAACACCATCTTTTTTCTCCTTTATCCCTCCAGCCCAGGAGGTTAGTTGCATATTCTTTTTACTAATCCCTCGATTGCCTCACTATCCTATTTAGCACCTCAGCTATTCTATCAACTGTGTAACCAAATTCCTGCATTAAAATGCCTTGATTTTAAATAATTAGATGGTTTCTCTTTTCCTAATTGGGTCCTTCCTCTAGAATAAAGTTGCATCTGTTTCCAGTGATTTTTTCAGGCAAGAGGTGGTCAGAGTATATAAAAGGACAGGTAATTGGGACTTCACTGAGCTCAGAAAACAGGTTGCATGCACTGATTTGTGCCTGCTCGCTAGCAAATGTTTGTTTAACAAATATCGGTGTATTGGCAGAACTTGGTCCAAGATAAACTTCCATTATAATCTGGAAATGAGGTTTTGAGGTGGTAGCTAACCCTCACTTCTAAATATTGCTGCTATTGTTATCCACCAGAAAGAGCTCGAGGGTTGTACATGAACAAATTGCCTTGAGTCGGTTGGAAATAGCAGGTTATCAAAGCAAGGACATAGTGACAATGGAACAAGACACTGACCTGGGACTCTTTGAATTTTCTCTGAATAGAAATAGAGTCTGGGATAAGAATAAGTCTGAAAATGGGATCAAATCCTTCAGCTATGCAGTATAGAAGGAACCAGTCATGGAACAAGGAAATCATTACATCTACAAACTTGATGTAAGTCAGTAGGGTGATGTGGCTGCCACGATACTGATACGAAGTTATTCTCCAGAACAAGGTAAACAGTAGTCAAACCTGACTGTGACCTGTTGATGTAGGTTATGCTTTAGGTATATTGCACTCAGTTGTAGGTACATGAACCAAAAAGAATAGAGACAAACTGGAGTTTACCCCCCCACCAGACTATGGAGGGCCCTTGAAATCCTACTGTATGCAGAACTACCTACATAATTTATGAGGCCAGTAAAAAATGAAATTACGGGACTCTGTTTACAAATTATTAAGAATTTCAAGACGGTGACAGCAAGACATTAAATCACGTGTAATATCTTTCTGAATGTGGACTCCTATGGGACTGCTCAAGCTAATTGCCAGTGAAGTCAGCCATGGTTGCATGAGAAACAAGCTGTTCTCCTTGGAGACAAGAACTTGCAAAATGGTGGTTGGGGGTGAGGGAGTGTATTCGATTTACCTTCAGCTGTTTTTAAGATTGCCATAAAGAATACAATAAGAGTTGGTTCAATGAACTGAAGTTACGGTGAAACAAATCTTGGGTGAGTATAAGAAAGAACATTCTTCAAATTTGTCCATCAACAATGGATTGCTTTTGAGGGCAGCGAGCACTCTACCGTGTGTTCTCCGGCCTGGCTTTGAATAAGGAATAGCATGGAGAACTTGTTGAAAAAAAATTATCAGTCCAGGACCAGATTAAAGAGGGCAGCCCCACAGGCAGCTGCCCAAGATGTCAATCTCTAAGGGGCACCCTTAGGCATTAGGACATCAGAGAGAATGTAAAGAGAAAGTTGTGCTTACCAGAACTCTTCGAAGACACACTACTTAGTGTGCTTGGAAAAAATGCTTTGGTATTCCTCTTGTAGTAGGTGGATGATTACAAACAGGACATATTCAAATATCAATTGAGTGCAAGCTCTCTATGGAGGATAGGTCCAAATCGCTATAGAATTTCCATTTAGATGAAAGGGCTATGCAATTCTGGGAACTGAAAAATCTATCTTGGGATAATAACCAGTCATCAGGCATCCTTTACCCTTCCCCAATGGTCAACTAAATAAACGTTGAAGGCATAAAATATCAGTTTGAAGGCATAAAAAAACATATTAGCCCACAAAGACTTCCATTTGTTTCTCTTTGGCTTTGTGTAGGCCCCACCTTACAAGACTGTTTCAGTAGGTCTCCAGCAGTTGATAGGAAAATATAATTTTAACAGGCTTGGGCCGGCCGAGTGGCGCATTGGTTAAGAGCTGGCTTGGGACACCAGCAGCCCCAGTTCGGATCCCACATATGAGGGCCAGTGACACTGCCCTCTACAGCTAAGATGGTGAACAACAGCTCCACCTGGAGCTGGGCTGCTGTGAGTCCCCAGGGATGACATAGCTGCAGCCCCTACTGCAGTGGGCTGTCATAGGCTACAGTGAGTGGGCTGGCAGCCAGTGTGAGCTGCCAAGAGCCACCGTGAGTGGCCATCCAGAGGCCGGCGACCGATCTGCCTCACCCGAGAAGAGCGCAATGATGATACCAACATGGGCCAGTGAAGCAATGTCCTCCGCAACTAGGCTGAAGAAAAGGATAGAAACTTGTCTGTTCCCCTTCCCCAATTCCCCAACTCTGTCCCCCACCCCCAATTCCCCAATAAAGTCTTTAAAAAACAAAAAAAAATTAACAAGCTTGCCAAAGTTTATGATGGACAGCCATGCTGGAAATCACTGCTGTAGGTATGCATGCAGACCCTGGAGAACCAGTTCTTTGGGACTTGATAAAATGATTCTCACTTGGCCATTAGTTAGAATAGAAGGGCGTCATAATTCCTTCCAAATTAAATACTCATTGATATCAATGATCCACTATTAATTGAAAGAAAACATGTACTTCAGGCCATACTATGTGCATTTTTACCTCTGTGCTTTTCATCCATTATTCTCCACCTTGAAGTTTCTGCTCCCATATCTTTTCCCTCTCAACTTCATTCAAGGCTAACGCCAACTTCCACCTTGCCTTCCAAACTACCTCAGTTCTCACTGAGTTCTGCCAAGGGATGTATGTGGTCCTCATTGTCTACAAAATGTATAGAAACCTTAGACTACATTAGCTCATACGATTTATTTACAGCTGTGGTTCATTATACCAATGATTTGGTGATACTTTTAGGGAAAAGTAAAGCTTATGACAGTGCCCTGTGTACGATAAGTGCTTTTTGTTGTATAGCTTTCTGTATAGCTTTTGGTTGATTATGTAGAGGTAGATCAGTGTCACTTGCTATGTTGACTTTTATTGGAAAAGGTCTCTGTTTCCTCATCTGATAATTGGAGTTAACAATATTCACCTCCCACTATTATTGTGGTACTGATATAAGAATATGTAAATAATAATAATAATAATAATAATAATAATAATAATAATGTTTCATACACAGTAGTTGACCAATAAATGGAAAGTCCTTTCTTTCATTTCTCAAAGGCTTGGCTTCACTAGCTGCTTTCTTCTGAGTAAAAACTAAAGACAAAAAAAGCAGCTCTTGGAAGCTCTGGGATAGCGATGTCAGAGTACTGAGGAGGAAGTTTTTCTATTTGGCTGTACACAGATGTTCGTGGTTGATCTACAACTTGCTTAGGATTGGTCTCTGGAGAAATTAGCACTCATAACCCAGAAACCTGATTCCCAGTAACATTTAATTTTCTTTAACTTGTCTGGATAGGCCTTAAGACTTAGGTAAGTTTCTTTTTACAAAACCAGTGCTCTAACCCCTGAGCTATGGAGCCTACCGCAAGGTAAGTTTCTTTTTAGAGCTGCATCTATGTAAAGCTCATTTCAGACCAACATAAAATTGTTTTGTTTGTTTGTTTAGGACAAGTATCAATGGATTTCACCCATATTCCTTATCATTTGATAATTATTTTCTAATTTTTTTTTCTG
Source organism: Aselliscus stoliczkanus (assembly GCA_033961575.1). Taxonomy (NCBI): domain Eukaryota; kingdom Metazoa; phylum Chordata; class Mammalia; order Chiroptera; family Hipposideridae; genus Aselliscus; species Aselliscus stoliczkanus. The sequence goes on from CM066737.1 coordinate 26,763,373, forward strand.
TGCTACTCTCTCAAGAAGCTGGCACCACAGTTAGTGGATCTATTATTATATTATTCGAGCATATTAGTCAGGGTGGGCTAGGTTATGCAGCAGTAACAGGAACTTTAAACCTCAGTGGCTAAAAGAACAAAGCCCTATTTCTGGCTCACACTTCATGTCCATGTTGGATTGGCCAGGGACAGGATGTAAGGGGGAATCTGTCCTACATTATTCACACATAGCAACACACACGGAAGAAAGCTCTATCTCATTGTTTGTACAGTGAGAAAAGGAAATACAGTAATACCTTGGTTTGTGAGCATAATTTGTTCTGGAAACAAACTACTTGTACTGCAAGACGTCACTCTTTTACCACGTTAAAGTTTATTAGAAATGTTCGCTCATCTTGCAGAACACTCACAAGCCAAGTTACTCGCAATCCAAGGTTTTACTGCATAGTGAAATATGCAATAGCTCATAGGGATGCTGCATGGAAGTGCGTATGTCACTGACTAAAGCAAGCAGCTCACTTAACTGTGCCTATCTTCAAAAGAGATAGAGAAGTACAAACTGACCATGATCTTAAGGAGAAAGAAAAATGAAACCTTTATGAATAGCTTTAATCACGGTTATAGAGAGGAATTTTATTTTGCATGACCAATGTGTATATTAGTTTCTAACTGGCATGATTTTTTTTAAGACCTGGCACATATACTGCCATGACTTTGGAGATCTTCTCCCTCAGTAGTTCAGTACGTACTCAATCTTTCTCTCGTTTGGTTTGAAATTGGCTTCATCTCAGTGATATTAATACTGCCAGGTCATGTGGGCCATGCAATGAAACATAAATGCAGCTGAACCACTGGTGAATAGTGGATCTCATATTTCCCTGTAGATACAGAAAACTATATCTAATCAAAACCTTCATCAGATATTTATTACATTCTTACTATGTGCCAAAATTTATACTGGAAATACAATGACTGCTATTTCTGACCGATGTATTTCTTAATACTCTTAGCTGATGTTATGCAACAACATATTCATAAAATATTTGAAAAATTCAAGATAATAATGTCTCTAATTTACAAATCAAGGCTTTATATCATACATACAGATTCTGAGTTTGAAAATTCTAACTTGGAAAAAAATTATTCCATTGTAAGTATCTCTCCCTTTTTACTTAATTTTCAGAATAATTTTACATATATATGTATATACTTATATGTATGTTTTCCCAGTAGGTAAATGATATAGACTCTTGGAAGTGGAAAAGCAAATCAATACAATGTCATGGAGAATCAGAGAAAATATTTGCACTCACCACTTTTGATTTTGTTCTTTTATATTTTTGCATTTGTGTGAATCATTGCTCTTGAATCATAAAATATAGAAATGTGGAATTTCTCAGGATGAGAAGGAGCCATTTCTACTTAGATGCCATAGTTATGTGGTATTCATTTGTGAGCTGTTGTAGCTAAAAATGTCGAGAACCCAAATGCAAGGAGCTACTAGAATGATAATAAAATAAGGACTGGGAACACCATTCAATATCATGGATACACTTAAGAAAATAATCTAATAATCCTAGACTAACAGTTTGAGAAGGGAATTTAAAGGTCTTGTCACAACAGAAGAAAAGATATAACAAGATGCTATATTTATCAGATTCTCTCTCAATCTTTTTCAGAGTCCAGAGTGCTCACCATTACACAATGGAACCACTCTCAAATTTTTTCAGAGCAGTTGTTTTCCCAACCAACATTTCTAGAGCAACAGCTATGTACCAACCATTTTACTAAAAGCTAGTAATATCATAGACCTTTACCTCAAAAATGTCATCTTCTTATCATAAAGGAATAAAGGAATATTGAATGTCAACATAATTATATATATATATGTATACATACACACACACACATACACACACACAGTCATGGGATATGGAGTACAGCATAGGGAACAGGGTCAATGGAATTGTAACAGTTTATACGATGTCAAAGGAGTAGTAGCTTGGGGGAGGGGGGCTATCACTTTGTGAGGGGTGTAAATGTCTAACTATTACATTGTTTTGTACACCTGAAACTAATAAAAAAACAACAACACAGGGCCGGCTGGGTGGCGCTTTGGTTAAGCGCTGGCTTGGGAAGCCAGCAGCCCTGGTTTGGATCCCACATATGAGGGCTAGTGACACTGCCCTCTACAGCTAACAGCTCCACCTGGAGCTGGGCTGCTGTGACTCCCCAGGATGGCATAGCTGTAGCCCCTGCTGCAGTGGGCTGCCATAGGCTACAGTGAGTGGCCGGCAGCCAGCGTGAGCTGCCAATAGCTGCTGTGGGCATCTGTCCAGAGGCTGGAGGCTGATCTGCCTCATCCAGGAAGAGCATAATGATTATACCAACATGGGCCAGTGAAGTGACGTCCTCTGCAGCTAGACTGGGGTACAGGGGGACAGCCAACGCTGTTCCCCGCCCCCAATTCCACAATAAAAAATCTTTTAAAAAATAAAATAAAAAATAAAAAATAAGACACAAAGCTACAAATTGATTATATTGTAATAAAACTGTCTATAATGTGTTTTAGAAAAATAGATATAGACTGACCGGCTGTCTTCAAGAGAGGGAAATGCTGTACTGAAGAGATAAACCTTGAAGAACAAGAAGGAGTTTTCTCAGAGGAGAAGAGGGTCCAGGGTACAAGAAGCAAGCTTAAATTATGGAATCCTAAAAGAGCCTGGTATGATAGGGAAGTGGCAAGAAGTCTGGTGTAACTGGAGCAGAGTAATGGGAATAGAAGGGGCAGAAAGAATGGTTTAAATAAAAATTGGAGCCAGCTCTTAGATAGAATCACATTTGAGGTTATGATGTTTATTTTTTTCTTCTAAAGAAAGGATATTTTTTATGATGTTTATTTTTTTTCTTCTAAAGAAAGGATATTTTATTACAAAAATGTAGATAGGAGACATTTCCAGAATAAAGGATAGTTATTCCAGTCAAACAATTTACATTTCATAAAAAAAGTTACCATCTTTTTGTCACTTCCTAGGGGACTGTAGAAAACATCATTATGGACCAGCACTTTGTCTAGCACCTGAGAGCCAGTGTCCTCCATCAGTTAAGGCCTCCAGGAAAGAAAGTTAACAAACATCACATTTGCCTTCTTTACTCTTTATTTTAATTTCTCATTTAAAGCTTTGATTTCCATGTATGTCAGAGTGAGGCTATGAGGTGTCAATGGCAACTCATAAAAGGTTTCTAAACAGGGGAATAATATGATCGGATTTGTATTTTGGAAAGCACACTCTATCGGAAACTCTTGCATTTAATTGGGTTACTCAAGAAAAATCATCCACATCATGATTTTTTCTGAAGTTAATTTTTATTTTCCTAATTACAGTAATACCTTGGTTTGCGAGCATAATTCATTCTGGAAACAAACTACTCGTATTGCCAGACATCGCTCATTTATCAAGTTAAAATGTATTAGAAATGTTTACTCATCTTGTGGAACACTTACAAACCAAGTTATTTGCAATCGAAGGTTTTAATGGATTTCAGAAAAAGGAGATTATTCTCAATAACATGGATATATCTCATCTAATCAGCTGGAAATATTAAGAACACTGAGGTTTTCCTGAGAAGAATATCTACTGTAAGACCACAGCATCAACTCCTATTTTATTTATTTATTTACTCGTTCATTCATTTATTCATTCATTCATTTGTTTGTTTCTCTAATGCCTTATTTTTAATAGAAATGGTCTCTAGTGATGATTATGTTTCTTATGCTCATATAGACTGTAAGTCACTTTTAGTAAATTTAAATTTGGGCAGACTACCTTGTCTTCTGTCCACTAATATTGTTAAGGTTAAATATATCCAGACAGTGATAAATGTTTGGAAATAAACCTGGTAAATTATTGCTGTAAAAATGTTGTGATACATTAACAGGAGCAACACTGGATTTTTGAAAACAACTTAAAGTTTTCATTTACTCATACATCAATGTCTAATCAATAGTCCATTTTTACTGTGAACAGTGGTCAGTTTTATTTGTAAATTTTTATATAGTTAGAGAATTTCACAGTCACCAAAACTCTGCAAATTATATATGTCATCTAGAGCATCTAGAACACTAAAAAGGCTATGATTATCTTGTTATCATAAACTTCTCATTTAAAGATAATATTATATCTAATATGGGAAAAGAAATTGATTTTGATATGTAATTTTAGAACATAGATGAGCCAAATGTAAAGTTTAGAATCAAATTGACTTTTTTGCTTTATTTTCTACAATTGTTATTGATATAAAAAGACTGCAAATTGCTAGCATCAATAATATATTTTTATAAACATCATAAGCTATGTTTTCTTCAAATAACTTTTAAAACTTTTTTATGCATTGAAGACGATTATGTATGTAGATTTTGGGTTACTACATAGTTGTCATATTATTTAACAAAAAAAACCAGTACAGTATACAATGGAATATTATTCAGTCATGAGAAAGGAAGATATCCTGCCATTTGAAACAATATAAATGGACCTTGAGCTTGTTATGCTTGTAAGATAAGTCAGACAGAAAAAGGCAAGTACTCTATGCTATCATTTATATGTGGAATCTAAAAAAAAAGTCAGTAGTAAAAAAGTGAAAAAACAGAGTAAAATGGTGGTTACAAGGGGATGGAGGGTGGGAAGATAAAATTGATGGTATTTAAGGGTACAAAATTGTAACGAGTAGTCAATAAGCCATAGACATCTAATGCACAGTATAATGAATATAATCAATATTACTGTATTATAATGTTGTATTGTGGTAAATATTGTTTCAATGGCAATCATTACAATATATAAATATATCAAAGTAGCACACTATACACCTTAAATTTACAAATTGTGACATGTCATATTTAACAAATAAAAATAAATATCTTTTTTTTAAATTTATTTATATATATTTTTAATTAGCTTCGGGTGTACAACAAAGTGCAATAGTTATACTTTTTACCCCTCAAAGTGACAACCCCCCCCAATTCTCCCCTCCCACTCCTCCCCCTCATATCTACAGTATTGTCACAGGGATATGAAAAATAAATATCTTAATAAAAATACAAAAAATACTGTAGCATATTAGTACTGAATAATGAATTTAAAAGTAGATATTTTCAAAAGCATACTGTTGGCTTATGATCTAGAATGTATTAATATATCACTATTAATGGAATCAAAAGTATCTAAAATAGCACTGCAGATAGCCTCTAATTGAAGTTTTAGTTGCACAATGGCATCACTTTATTTTTTCATTAAGTGTTTGACAAAGCCTTCAGATTTATATAGGGTAAAAAATTTTCAACACACACACATTTCATTGAAACTAAGATGCGTAGTTTGGTTTTTGGATTATATTTTAAATATCAGTGGTGTCAAAAGGTGCTTGATACATTATTCACTCCAAGTAGAAAGAAAGTGCATAACAGAGAATACAGAATGCTTTAGGATCTGGATCATTTCTAAGCCTTATCTATTGCAATCCATTGTTTTTTATACATATTGAATTATTGAAGCCCCTCAAATAGTGTTTATCTAGATTTAGTCCTTGTCAGGAGTCCAAAAACAGGAAAATTATCTTTCTCCAAATATGTCCTGGACCATAAAAAAATTCCAAAAATATACACATATAGAAATATTTGCTATTGGGAAATCCACAAACTTAACAAAAAATATTATTTGCTCAATAGAGATTACAATAATGCATTATATACAAAATAATTGAAGAATGTCTAATATTGATTACATTATTCAAAATTATTTCATTCATTTTATCCCTATTACTTTTTAATATTTAGTTTTGTATCTAAACTTCCAAATAAATATTATATGGTATTGATGCTTGGTCTCTGTATAAATATTTTTCCATAATGTTATAAAATGTGGCCATGTTTTTCTTCAATTGAAGAAAATTCCCTATCCTATTTGTGTATCTTCTGAACGCTAGACTTTGCCTTAAAAGATGAACCAGAAACCTAAAACAAAAACAAGCCTCTGAGTGTGAGGAGGAGAATCAGTACCCAGAATTGCTACAATATATTACCTAAAATGTCCAGTTTTTGTAAACAAAAGACATGCAAAGAAATGGGAAAGTGTGACTCATAACAGGGAAACAAAAAGAGGCAACAGAAAATGCCTTTCAGAGGGACCAGATGTCAAACTGAACAAAAACTTAAAAGCAGTCATTATAATTATGTTTAAAAAACTAAAGGAAAACATGCTTAAAGAAGGAAAGGAAGGATGGTGACATCAGCATCATGACGGCACAGGTAGTTCTTCCTTTTTATCCCTATTCCTTAACAATGAATTAGACATCCATCCACAAACAGAAGTGCTTTTATGGGGGTTGTGGGCACCATATACCAAGGGATGCAGGTGTAATCTCACCCACTTGTGCCTTCAGATATAGGCAGACAGACCTTGGTATAGGCTGCAGTACCAGCACAGCCAGCAAAACTGCCCCAACCTCACTCATCTCCATTGGAGAAAAAACCTGGTGAGTGCTGATCTAGGAAGATACCCATGGATGACAGAGGATTTGCAGAAGCCCAACCTTTCCGAGGGGAGATTACAGCATGCCAGTGAAACAAAAAGTTTGGATGTAGTGGAGATGGTAAGAGGATTTTGCCAACATCACAACACTATGCCTCCGCTAACTCACTCACCACTGCATGGGGCTAAACTACCCAGCAGCTGCGACCTCTCCCATTGGGGAAAAGGAGAGCAGTGAATGAGTGCCAGGCTAACCGTTTCTGTTCAGAGGCATCCAGAGTACTGAAACAGGACCTCATGACTGGGAGAAAGAAGATTGGGAAAAAGGGAGATAAGAATATCAAAGGGAATTTAGGAAATGTGGTTCCTGCTAACTTTGCTGAGGACTTCTGTAGGAAGTCCGCCCAGGGGACTCTGAGAATACCTTACGCGAAATTCTCCCCACCAGGCCCATGAGAAACTCCAGCACCACCAGTACTAAACCCACACCTCCTCCCACTCTGCAGCATTATTCATAATAATTAAGATACGGAAACAACACAATTGTTGTCAACAGATGAATGGATCAAAAAGTTGTGGTGTATATATACAATGGAATATTATTCAGACATGAGAAAGAAGGAAATCCTGCCACTTGCATGTACACAGTTGGACCTTGAAGGCATTTTTCTAAGTGAGATAGGAATATAGAGAAAGACAAATACTGTTTGATGTCACTTATATGTAGAATCTAAAACAGCTGAAGTTATGAAAACAAAGAGTAGAATGGTGATTACCAGGGAGGGCCTGGGGTATTGGGGGAGATGTTGTTTAAGGGTACAAACTTGCGACTAGTAGATAAAGAAGTCCTGGAGATCTAATGCACAGCATAGTAATTGTGGATAACAATACTGTATGATAAACTTCAAAATTGCTAAGAGAGTAGATCTCAATTGTCCTCAACAAAATAAGAAATGGTAATTATGTGATGTGACAGAGGTATTAGCCAATGCTATGGTGGTAATCATATATCAATATATACATATATGTCAAATTAACACATTGTACATTTTAAACTTATACAGTATGTCAATTATATATCAATAAAAATAAAATGTAAAATATATTTAATATAATTTAACTTTTAAATTATATATCAGTATACTTATCTATATAATTCCTAAATGCTATTGAAGAATGAGTGCATTTTTCACATCAATAAATAGTCCATTACAATTTTTGAGGGTTTCTTTCCAATTTTTATGGTTGTCTGGTCAACTTCAAGTTTCCACTGTCACTTTTTGATGCTATTTGAATTTCTTGCCTCAGATTTGATTTTCTTCTTTATATTAGACACAGTTGCCTATAGTAGATCCATTACTGTGGGATAGTTTTTGTGATTCTTACTTTCTTCTGGATTCATGATAGTTGTATGTATGTTGAGAATGTCAAAATCTAAAATCCATGTATTGCTGTCAAAATCTATACTCTGTGAATTGCTAATGTGACATAGTAGTATTCTGTGTGCTAACTTGCTTTGAACCTGTTTCTTTAAATAGTTTTCACCCATTAAAATGAATTTGTTTCAGTTTAATTAAATAAAACTTTGTATATTATTGATTGCTTAGTTCTTCTTTGCATACTTTCAATTAGATTAAGTATATTATTAAATAAAACTGACTATAAAAAATAAAGAAGTAAAGGAAGTTATAATGACAATTTCTCACTGAAAAGAAAATATCAATAAACAGACATCATTTATGAAAGAGAGCCAAATGGATATTGGATTTGAAAAGTACAATAAGTGAAATGAAAAATCCAGTAGAGAGTTCAACAGTAGATTTCAACTTGCAGAAGAAAGAATCAGCAAACTTTTAGACTGATCAATAGAAAGTAATTTGAAGATCATTTAAGAAAACAATTTCATGTACAATAGCATCAAACAGAATAAAATATTCAGAAAAAATACACAAAAAGTACAAGACTTGGACATCGAAAACTTCAAAATACTTCTGAAGTAAATAAAAGACGATCTAAGTAAATGGAAATATATTTCACATTCATAAATTGGAAGACTTATTATTGTTAAGATGGCAATATTCAAATTGATCTACCATTTCAGTGTAATCCTTATCAAAATCCCTCTTGCCTTTATGGCAGAAATTGACAATCTGATCCCTAAATTCATATAAAGGAACAAAAGTAGCTAAAATAGTATTGAAAAAAAATGAACAATGTTTGAGGACTCATGCTTCCTGATGTCAAAACTTACTACAAAGCTACACCAACCAAGACTGTGTGGTACTGGCATAAGGATAGACATATATGAGTATATTAATGGCATAGAATTGAGAGTCCAGAAATATATGTTTATACTCAATTGATTTTCAATAAGGGTGCCAAGAGAGGAAATAATCTCTTCAATAAGTGTACTATGACAACTGGATATCCACACTTAAAAGAATTAATTTGGACCCATTCCTCACACTATATACAACAATTAACTCAGAATGGATCAAATACCTACATTTGAGTGTTAAAAGTATAAAGTTCCTAAAAGAAACACAGTTATAACTCTTGTTGACTTTTGATTTAGTACTTTTTAAAATTTGGCAGAAAAGTACAATAAAGAAAAAATACAACAATTTAGTGGTACTGGAGGGTAAGGGGGGAGTGGGGATGGTAGAAGAGGGTAAAGAAGGTCAAATATATGTTGATGGAAGGAGAACTGACTCTGGGTGTTGAACACATAATGCAATATATAGATGATGTATTACAGAATTGTACACTTGAAACCCATGCAGTTTTGTTGACCATTGTCACCCTAGTAAATTTTAATTAAAAAAAAAAACAGGGAAAAATAAACTTAGCAAAATCAAAATCACTAACTTCTGTGTTTCAAAAAACACCATCACACAAAATACAAAGCCAACTCACAGAATGTGGGAAATAGTTTGCAAAATACATATCTGACAAGGGATTTGTATCTGTAATATATAAACAACTCCTGCAACTCAATAACAAAAAGGACAAATAACCCAATAAAAAGTAAGCAAAGGATCTGAATTGCCATTTCTCTATATAATGTATACAAATATATACAAATCATGTTAAAATATGTTCAGTGTCATTAGTCATCAGGGAAATGAAAATTAAAACCAGAATGAGATATTATTTTATACACACTAGAATGACTATAATAAAAAAGCCAGACAAAAACAATTGCTGTTGAGGATACTGAGAATTTGGACCCCTCATATTTACTGGTGGTAGGAATGTAATATGGTGCTACCTACCACTGTGGAAAACAGTCTGCCAGTTCCTCAAGTAGTTAATCATAGAGTTACCATATGATGTAGCAATTGTACTGCTCCGTGTACCCGAGAGAAATGAAAACAAACAGCCACACACACAAAAAATGTACATAAACATTCATAGAAGCATTATTCACAATAGCCAAAAAGTTGAAACCCAAATGCCCATCAAATAATGAATGTATAAACAAAATGTAGTATACCCATCCAATGTAATATTCAGCACTAAAACCAATGAGGCTCTAATACATGCTACAAATCTGATGAACCTTGGAAACATGATGCCAAGTGAAAGAAGTCAGTCACAACAGAGCAAATATTGCATAATTCCATTTCATGAAATGTTCAGAATAGACAAATCCATGGAAACCAAAAGTAAAGTCATGGTTACTATGGACTTAATCTTTGTGTTTCTCCAAAATTCATATGTTGAAACCCTAACTGCCAGTGTGGCTATATTTGGAGAAGGGGACTCCAAGGGAGGTCAAAATAAGGTCACAAAGGTATGGCCCTGATCTTTTAGAATTTGTGTCTTTACAAGAGGAGACACCAGAGTGCCTACTCTCTGTTTCACCACACTCACACCATGGAAAGGACAAGGGAGGACACAGTGGAAAGGAGATGTCTAAAAGACAGGAAGAGAGTCCTCACTAGAAATCAAATTGTCTAGCATTTTGATCTTGGACATCTAGTCTCCAGAACTGTTAGAAACTAAATTTCTGTTGGTTTAGCCACTCAGTCTATGGTCTTTTATTATGGCAGCTTGAATAGACTAGACCAATAGATTTTGGTATTGAGAAGTGGGATGCTGCTGTGACAAAAGCTTAGAAATGTGAACACGGGGCCGGCCGAGTGGCGCGGTGGTTAAGCGCTGGCTTGGGAAGTCAGCGGCCCCAGTTCGGTCCCACATAAGAGGGCCAGTGACACTGTCCTAAAAAAAAAAAAATGTGAACATGGCTTTTAAACTAGTAATGGGTAGAGGCTGAAGGAATTTTGAGACACATGCTAGAAAAATCCAAGAGTGTAATGAAGGGACTGTTGGTAGAAATACGGACTTCAAAGAAATTCTGGTGAGGGCTCAGGATGAAAAGAAGAGAGCTGGAAAGAAAAGCTCCATCTTCTTAAAGAACACATGAAATACTGCCATTTGCGACAACATGGATGGATCCTGAGAGTATCATGCTAAGCCAAGTGAGTCAGATGAAAAAGTACAAGAATCATATGATTTCACTCATATGTGGGATACAAAACAGAAAGTAACAAATAAATGACTAAAACAAATAAACAAATTAATTGACACAAACAACAGTATGGTGGTTACCATTATGGAAGGGGGTTGGGGGAAGTTGAAGAGGGTCAAGTGGGTCAAATATATGATGACAGAAGATGACTAAACTTTAGATGATGAGTACACAGTGCAATATACACATGATGTACTATAATATTGTGCACTTGAAACGCAGATACTCTTGTTAACCAATGTCACCAATGATTTTGATTTAAAAAAATTTAAAAATTTAAAAATACGTACATATATCATCTTGAACAGGATGTTGGTATAAATATGGATGTTAAAGACCATTCTGGTGAGGTCAAATAAAGAAGGGAGGAATAGCTTACTAGAAACTGGAGAAAAGGTGATTCTTCTTATAAAATGACAAAGAGCTTGGCTAAATTGTGTTCTAGTACTTTGTGGAAGGTATAACTTGCAAGAGATGAAACTGGATATTTAGCTGAGTAGATTTCTAAGCAAAATGTTAAAGGAATGGCTTCGATTTTCTTTATCATTTACAATAAAACACCAGAGGAGAAAGATAAATTAAAGGAATGGGTAAGCAAAAAGGAACCAGAACTTGAAGATCTGGAAAATTCTCAGCCTGCACATATTGTGAAAAATCAGGAAGCATGTTTCTTATCTTTTTTTTTTTTAAGATTTTATTGGGGAGTTGGGGGAGAGGAATAGTGTGGGGGAACTGGGGAAGGGGAACAGACAAGTTCCTGTCCTTTTGTTCTTCAGTCTAGTTGTGGAGGATGTTGCTTCACTGGCCCATGTTGGTATCATCGTGTTCTTCCCGGGTGAGGCAAATTGGTTGCCGGCTTCTGGACAGCCACTCACAGCGGCTCTTGGCATCTCACACCTGCTGCCAGCCACTCACTGTAGCCTATGGCAGCCCACTGCAGCAGGGGCTACAGCTCTGCCATCCCGGGGACTCACAGGAACCCAGGTCAAGGTGGAGCTGTTGTTCACCATCTTAGCTGTAGAGGGCAGTGTCACTGGTCGTCATATGTGGGATCCAAACCGGGGCTGCTGGAGTCCCAAGCCAGCTTTTAAACCAATGTGCCACTTGGCCAGCCCTAATTTCCTTGTTTTGTTTTTGCTGGAATTTTATGTATTTTCCTCAATATTTTATTCAGTGATCCAAATAACTTTATTTTATATCTTTCTTGATGCCTTTTTTATCTTTGCTTTTGGTTCTTCATATATTCCTTAAAAAAATCTTCTTTCTAACTTCTGGAACAAAATAATAGTTCAGTATTTTTACTTAACATTTATAATATTTAAAAACAATACATATAGAGTGGCTGGATAGCTCAGTTGGTTAGAGCATGAGCTCTGAACAACAGGGTTGCCAGTTCACATCTCACATGAGGGCCAGTGACACTGCACCCTCTACAGCTAAGATTGTGAACAACAGCTCGACCTGAAGCTGGGCCGCTGTGAGTGGCTGGTGGGCACCATCAGCTGCTGTAAGGCTGCCTTGAGCTGCCGTGAGTGGCCGTCCAACGGTCGGCAACTGACAGCCTCAGCCAGGTACAGCACAATGATCATAATACCAACATGGGCCAGTGAGTTGCATCCTCCACAACTAGACTTAGAACAATGGCTTGACTCAGAGGTGGGGAGGTGAGGGAAAAGGGGGAAAATACATATAGAAAACAACACCAGGTTTCAGCAATATTTCAATTTTATATTAATTTCAATAACAAAGAAAATATCCACAACCGTTAATAGGTTAATAAAAAGAATCTCTAATTATGTCTATGTACTATAGTTGATTAACACTAATGCATGTTATTTATTAAATAGTAATTCATGTCATAATGAAGGTACTTTTTTATTTTTTTGTTGTTGTTGTTTAAAGATTTTATTGGGGATTGGAGGAGGGGAACAGCGTTGGGGAATTGGGGAAGGGGAAGAGACAAATTGCTGTCCTTTTGTTCCTCAGTCTAGTTGTGGAGGACGTTGCTTCACTGGCCCATGTTGGTATTATGATGATTGTGCTCTTCCTTGCTGAGGCAGATCGGTCACTAGCCCTTGGACAGCCACTCACGGCATCTCACAGCTGCTCACACCAGCTGCTGGCCACTCACAGCAGCCCATGGCAGCCCCACTGCAGCCTACACCATTGTCGGCAACTCACGGCAGCCAGCTCCAGGTCAAGCTGTTGTTCACCATCTTAGCTGTAGAGGGCGCAGCATCACTGGCCCATTTGGGATCCGACCCTGTAGCCCTGCTGCTCAGAGCTCGTGCTCCCAAGCCAACTCTGAACCAATGAGCCACTCGGCCGGTCCCAAGGTACTTTTTGATTTAAATTAGGGGCACAGCAATATCATCTGGTACAGTAAACAACTGGCCAATGATATGAGGTGAACCCTGTCTCAAACTCTGATTAAATATGAGTGAAGCCCAGGAATTTGTATCTTAACACACTTTGCAAGCCAGTCTGATCAGTAGGAGGGTTGAATTACTACACAACTAGAGTTGGTGATGCTAAACTGTCCTATCTGTTCTTGATCTATGAGATTTTTCAAGTGAAACTTAGAATTTGGAATAGTCTATGAATTCTTTTTTTTTTTTTTTTTAAAGATTTTATTGGGGAATTGGGGGAGGGGAACAGCGTTTGGGAACCGGGGAAGGGGAACAGACAAGTTGCTGTCCTTTTTTTTTTTTTTTTTTTTTTTTTTAAAGATTTTATTGGGGAATTGGTGGAGGGGAACAGCGTTGGGGAATCGGGGAAGGGGAACAGACAAGTTGCCGTCTTCTTGTTCTTCAGTTTTAGTTGCGGAGGATGTTGCTTCACTGTTGGTATCGTCATTGCTCTTCCCGGATGAGGCAGATCGGTCGCTGGCCTCTGGATGTCGCTCATCACGGCTATTGGCAGCTCACGCTGGCTGTGGGCCACTCACTGCAGCCTATGGCAGCCCACAGCATCACCGGGGCTCGCACAGCCCAGCTCCAGGTGGAGCTGTTGTTAGCTGTAGAGGGCAGTGTCACTGGCCCTCATGTGGGATCCGAACCGGGGCCGCTGGCATCCCAAAACCAGCGCTTAACCAATGCGCCACTCGGCCGGCCCTAGTCTATGAATTCTTAATTTCAGGAGCACACACACTAGGCATTTTATTTAAGCAACAATGTATTACCCTTATATTTTAGAGGTATTGTATAATTTATTTTCTACCTCATCACATGGCTGAATTTAGAATGGTTAAAAGTGAACCAGCGAACCACTAAATGGATGTATCTGTCTATGAGTTTTTGTTCGTTTGTCTTGTTTGTTTGTTGTTTACCAGAGAGAAAGGAGGGAGGAAGGGAGGTATAAAAGAGTAAAGGGGGGGGTCAAATACATGGTGATGGAAGGAGAACTGAGTCTGGGTAGTGAACACACAATTCAATATCCAGATGATGTACTATAGAAAGGCACACTTGAAACCTATATAATTTTATTAATCAATGTCACCCCAATAAAATTTAATTAAAAGAAAAGTAGACCAGGGTCGGCTGGTTAGCTCAGTTGGTTAGAGGGCAGGGCTCATTACACCAAGGTTGCCAGTTCGATCCCCACATGGGCCACTGAGATGCACCCTCCACAACTAGATTGAAACAACTACTTGACTTGGCGCTGATGGGTCCTGGAAAAACACACTGTTCCCCAATAAATAAATAAATAAATAGTTTTAAAAAATAATAAATTAATTTAAAAAAGAAAGAAAAGTAGACCAGCGAAAAACAGGAATGGCTGACCTGTGATCAGTTATAGGTGCCAGAAACTGGGGAGAGAGTTTTAGTTGAGTCAAATACTTCAACTATCTACTACGTGTCTAGCACCAAGTATTCACAATAGGAAATACACTGAATGTGGAATTAGAAGTCCTGGGTTTGCATCTCAATTCCTACGCTGACTTGCTATGAAACAATGGGTGCAATAGTGTCATGATTAAGAGAGATGGAGCTGGAATAAACGACTTCAAGTTCAAATGCTGGCTCTATACTGCTTTGGCGAGTTGCATGATTGCTATGTGCCTCTGCCCCACCTGTAAAATGGATATAAGGATAATCATAATACCTACTTTACCCAATTGTTATGAGGCTCAGATGGGATGACATGCATAAAACTTATAGATCAATATTCAGTACATTCTGCTTAATGTTCGCTTTAATTATATTACTGCCATTTATTGAATATTGGAATAAGATCTTCCCTCCTCCTAGGTTGTTGTCAGCGTTAAATGTAGGTTTATACATTCACTTGCCAACGTGTTGCAGTAGGACAAAAGGGTCCTGATATCTATGGTCCTGTTCTTCCTGCCTACGGTAACAAACGTTCCTTAGGTCCATTATATAATGGGCATCATTCAAGACACAGTATTTCTATATCAAGATGATTCAGAAACACCCTCAGGAAGCTTGAAATCTGGTAGGGGAGATAAAATAAGTACATAAACTGGTAGAACGCATTGTAGAAAGTTATCGAGAGCTAAACCAGGTCCAGATGCCACACTTTATGAGTTCAGGCAAAGAACTGATCACTTCCCACTGGAGCTATCAATAGGGACTTGATGGATGTGTTAACATTTACTTCATGACCTAAGAGAAAGCCAGGATTTGGAGATGAAAAATATAGAGGAAAAGACAAAGCTATTCCTGGCGTCGGGCCATGTGAGGAAAAGTATGAAAGGAGCGAGGACTAGCCATTCATATAAACCATCATGAACTACAAAGTGCTTATCTCCACTTTTGACGTCTTGAACCTCTTGGCTCTCACAGAAAGATATTCATATCCATGATCGCTTTCAAAGATGAATGAGAAACCAGTGTGTTGCACAATAATTTTTGCAAGAGCGCTTAGGCCTTTTCATGAAGCATGCTCAGATAGTAACAGCATGTTGTCAACCCAGACCTAACCCACTTTGCCTTTGTTAACTGGGCCAGTTCCCATAGTAGAGAGCGGGATGAGAATATGCTGACCTGCACGCTACCCGTCGCCCACTCAGGCACATTAAAGGATGGGCATCCATTTTCAGTATTCCTAGCTGTGCTCCAGTTCACATTAGAGAGGAGAGAAAACTGCAGCCACTGTATTTCTTGGCAAGCTGCTTGAATAAAAATAGAGATCTGCTGACTAAGTATTCGCTATATCTGCAGACATTTCCCAGCTGGGGAAATAGACCTTTTCCCCCTAATCTTTCCCCTTTTGAATGTTTACTTAAATTAGCCCCTCAACCTTCCCTCCTCCATAAAAAAAATCATTTTTTGAATTAGTATTTTTAAAACACATTCACACTTATATTTTTAAAACTCTCTATTTGTTCCAAATGTTCATAACTGTCAATCCTAAAAGATCTGCTTTGTTTTTGCAGATAAAACAAGGCCTTTATGTATTAGTCTTTGAATCTACACAACAAATCAGTTTGTTTGTTTCTTTGTAATTAAAGAAAAGCAATGAGCCCATGACATCCTTATTTAATAAACGCATTCTGGAATTATTGAAGATTTATCACTACCTAGGAAGATTTTAGAGAGTGGGTTTAATATTTTAATGATTCAACAAACATGCTTAGGCCCTGTTCTAACCACTCTGCATGTATTAAATTTCTTAATCCTCAAAGTAGCCCTATGAGGTTGGTCCTATTATTATCCTCATTTTGCAGTTGAGGAAACTGAGGCCCAGAGAGATTATATAACCTGTTTAAGGTCATCAGCCAGAGTGCAAAGCAGAGATGGGAGTCACAGTCAGGCAGTGTGTGTCCAGGGGCTGTGATCTTAAACACCATACTATGCTACTTCTCTGTATGAATGATTTAAAAAACCGATATCTTTTCACATCTAAAAAAAGAAAAAGAAATAGCCAATTCCTAATGGGACTATAATCTTAGCTTTTCTACGTTTTTTTCTTCTGTCCTAATTCAGGACAAAACCACTGACCTTTGTGCTTAGTGATAATATCATACCCCATAGGAGAGACTTGGAATGGTTTAGCCTCTATGTGGCAGTGCTATTAACATGCTCTAGGATAACATCAGCCCCCAAACTGACAAAAATACTGGAGTGGAGCTAAGGAAGAAGTTGTGCACAGGTTCAATGAGATAACACACGTGGACGTTCTTGTCATACAGAAGGCAATTATTCACATTAGGTGAATTGAAAGGGATGGCAATACGTGCTTTTCATGGTTTCTTCAATCAGGTAGATTCTTTTTTTTTTTTAATTTTATTGGGGAACAGCCATGGTCATTGGTTACACATTGCTTTCATGCTACAATGTCATAGTTGACTCTTTTAGGGAGGGCACAACTCTCAGTCACCCATGCAGAGATCAAACCAGCAACCTTGGTGTTATCAGCACCACGCTCTAACCAACTGAGCTAACCAGTCATATGTGGGACTGGAACCAGGGCGGCTGGCATCCCAAGCCAGCTCTTAACCACCGCGCCATTCGGCCGGCCCTAGATTCTTTAGTGGTCAAAAAAACCCTCTACATTTATACTTGGATGCCCCATGTTTAAGGTCCTTTTTAATTAGAATGACAGATCTGCACATATCATTGTAAAAAACTATAAACATTTCATTTTGTCTCCATCAGAGAGAATTTTTATGACTATGGCATAGAGAGGAAGTATCGTGTAGTATTTAAGAGCATGGACTCTAGAACTCAATGGCCTGGGTAGAAATTCAAGCTGGACATACTAACTGTGTGATCTGACACAAATTACTCAACTGTCTGTGCCTCAGTTGCCTTGTCTGTAAAATTGGGCTGATAAATGCACCTACTTCATTGGTTTGTCATGTAGATGAAGTGCCCTGATTTATGTGGAATGCTTAGATCATAGCCCGGCATACAATAACAGTTATATACATGGTTTCTATGACTAAGTAAATGTGAAAAGCATGGGTCTGTAAACCATCTAAGCATAGTTAGAGTATTCAAAGAAGAAAAATTGTTTATGTGCTGATCTATGCCAGGCACCAAGTAGTGAGACTTAAGGAATAATGGAAGAAAACATCTGTTGTTTAGGAGGGCATAGCTATTAAGGGAGGTGAGCATACCCAATGGAGGGGGAGACTGGCTACAGTTACTTTTTTTTTTTTTTTTAGCTGAGCCATCCAGCCACCTGTTGGCAGCTCAACAGCAACTCAGCTCTGGCTGGCATCGAACCGCTGTTGCTCAGAGCTCAGCTGGCACTCTTGAGCGAGCTCTTAACCAACTGAGCAACTCGGCCAGCCCTACAGTTACTTTTAAGGAGGCAGAATATCTTAAACTGAAGACCCTTGTATTGAAGGTGATTAATGGGACACGCAATGGTGGCTGACCACAGAATTTGTAGCTGAGGCTGACAAAAGTACAGTAAAACCTTGTATTATGAGTAACTTGGTTTGTGAGTGTCCTGCAAGACGAGCAAACATTTCTAATACATTTTAACTTGGTAAACGAGCAATGTCTTGCAATACGAGTAGTTTGTTTCCAGAACGAATTAGGTTTGCAAACCAAGGTATTACTGTATATTTGCTCTGTATTCTAGAGTGAGAAGAATGTGTGGGTCCAACCAATATAAGAGGGAAGGAAAGAGGAGAAGGCAGAACTCAAGTTATAGAAATGATGGATTTATTTTTCTTAAGGATGAAGATAACTAATTTTTAAGTTGTCTGTGCACTTGAATGGTTAATACCTGCACCTTTTGTAACCTTCGGTAAAGTCTGACAGGCACAAACAATGGTCACATGTGGGCACCAAAGTGTGTGTGTGTTTTATTTTCATTTTCAAGAAATAATTGAAAGGTCTGAATTCTATATATATAGGATGATTTTCTCATGAAATGGGGATAACACACATAGGGCATTGAAGCAACCCCTGACTTGAATTCAGTGGAAACAAGCTATCAAAGCCACAGTTGCCCAAGCAAGTTTCCATGAGTTTGTAGGAATTCAAAGTATTTTGGAATTCCCACAATCAATAGAAGTGTATTCTATTTATCTATTTACTCCTCACAACAACCCATGAAGGTCATAGTATTAATTTTGTTTTAGAAATGAGGATACTGATGCAAAGAGAAGTTAAATAATTTGCCGAATGACATCCAGTTTATCATTCAACCTCCTTGTTTTATAGTTGAGGAAATTCAGAGGCAGAGAAATTAAGAGTAAAATAGTTAATGCGTTTTAGTCGAGTTAGTAGACTAACCACAAGTTAGTCGGACTTCCAATTCCAAATACTTGCCACTGCACCACACTTCATCCTCTTGAAGACAAGACTTGTGACTATTACTGATTTCCACTAAACAGATGTTTGGAGGTCAATACTGAACACTATGAAATCCATGAGACCGATAGTAGGCTTCTTACAACAGAGTAAAGGGGAGGGGAGAGAAACAACCAGAGAACTTTCCCAAAAGCACAGCTGGCTAAACTAGAAAGAAGTTCAAAAATATGCAAGATATATACTTCTTCCTTTACTTTGTTTGCCAAGATCAGAAGTCCATATAACCAAAAGCATCCAAGATAACCAGCCAG
Organism: Aselliscus stoliczkanus; assembly: GCA_033961575.1. Lineage (NCBI taxonomy): Eukaryota > Metazoa > Chordata > Mammalia > Chiroptera > Hipposideridae > Aselliscus > Aselliscus stoliczkanus. Next base: position 26,782,972 of record CM066737.1, read on the forward strand.
TCAGACAACATCCCACTTTTATTAATTTTTATCCAGAGGGGGCGTGCGCTCACGGACATGCATGCACAAAATTGTTTGTTAAAGCTCAAGTAGGTGATATGTTGTTGGATGTAACAAAACATAAAAATGGCCACTGGGTTTGCACATGAGAAATTGTGCCTCATTAGCTCACTTTAGAGATTCCTTCATAAATTATAAGGATGTTTCTTATGATATTAGAGCAATAAAGCTATTGTTCACAGATAAATTACAGCGTGGATTGGGTCAATTTCCTGTTCCACGACCTTCTTTAACACAGATATTAGGTCAGAAAGACTGAGTTCCTTCACCAAACATGGTAGGCCCCGAGTATGTGTGTGTATGTGTATATATATATATATAAATTTTTTTTTTTTTTGAGGGCAATGTTACTGGCCCTCACATGTGGGACCGAACCGGGGCCGCTGGCTTCCCAAGCCAGTGCTTAACCACCGTGCCACTCGGCCGGCCCACTGAGTATATTTTTATTGTCTAACTGAATGAATGAGTCAGTGAGTCCTATACATATTGTATACAGAATCTTGAAGGAAATATTGTTATTTCCTATTATTTTACATACTTAAATAAAATATTTAGAGGCCTTGATTCAGAAATATGACTCAAGAACTAACACGAATATGAACTCTGCAATAGCTTCAAGAAACATCTGGTAATTTTCCATCACAAGAACACCTTACCTTCAATTTATATTTTGAGAATTAAAATGTTTCCAAGTCATTTATAAAGTCCAACCATTTCTTAGGAACTGATGCCCAATAAAACAATGACACAGTGACACATTTTAGCAAGTCGTTATTTTGGGGTTATCTATCCTTGAGTCACTCCAAACTGATAAACAATAGCAGATTGCTTAGATCAGGTCAGAGAGTCAAAAACATAGATTACTGAAATGGTAGCAAATGATTGAAATGGTAGTTTATGAATCTGACTAGGATAGAACTACCAATTTAGATAAGTGTAGCCCTGAATATGGCTTTTGTTCTGAATTTATGAAAGTGGGCTAGGTCAATATAAACTCCAAACTTGTCAATTCATTAAATAATAAATCAGTCCAACAGGATGTTTCATTGGAACACTGAAATCTGCCAAAATAGGAGTCCCATGGAGACAGGCTACATAGAGTAGAGCAAAAGGTATTGTGATTCGAGTCAGACGAATCAGAGGTCAGGTCCTGGTTCTGCCACCTACTGGCTACGTGACTGTCAGGTGAGCAGTTTATCCTCTTTCTCCCTCATTTCTCTCATTGGAAAAACTGGGACTACTTCACAAATATAGGGGTGTTATCATGCTTCTGTCATGCTGCGCTTTACTATTAGACAATGTGAAGAAAACAGTAAGGAGTACTGAATTTGGAACCTCTTGGAAACAAGATTTGTACCCCCAGTTCAAGGCATGATGACTCTATCATTGGAAAGAATATGTACAACATGCAAATATTATTTGAGAAAGGGGGTCAGTGGACTGCTATAGAAAAATCAGCTTATAATACATGTGTGAATATTTTTGATTAAAAAAATCTATTAGTTCTTTTCTTTACCACACAGAAGCAGTAAAACAATTTTGATTCTATGACTGTATGATTTACATATGAGGCAGCTATCATACTATCAATTTATCTAATGAAAGGAAGACATTAGCCAAAGTTTACTTTTAGCCATATGAGGCAAAAATTGTAAATGCTAAAGAAACTGCTGAAATGTTTATTTATAAATATAATTTATAGCACACCATTTTCTAAACTCTGCTGTGTTCATCCCCTTTCCAAGTTTTCTGTCCTGTTTTCCCAATTAAATAACCCAAACCAGTTCCTACATGCAATTGTTGGAAATAGTCATAAATCAGCATCAGGAACTGTATGAAAATAAGATTTCTTACATATTCATTTCTCTCATTCAGTTTAAATATTTGGTATCACTATGCAAATTGCTTTTAATGTTTTTAGTGTTGACAATTTTCCTATTCACATTCCAATTAATCAAATACCATAATATGAAATGATACAATAATTATGTAATTAGGTAACACATAAGCTGTGGACCTTATATGCAGATATATCTAACTTAAGGCCTCTGGTTTCCAGATGCTGGAAGTCTCTTGACCATCTTGCTCTATAAGGAAATTATGTTCTCTGCCTCTTCCGTCAGAATGCAACTCACATAACTAAACTATTTTCAGATGTTAAATTACAAAGACTCACACGTTAGAGTTTTGATAACTGATACAACATACCACTATGGCAATGTTGTCAAGTAAAAATGCTAATGTAGTATTGCTATATACACCTAGGTAAAGTGTACAGAATATACCCAGATTCCTTCTTTTAGTGGTAATTCTATTATACAATAATTCATAATGAAAGCCTGTCCATATTTGGATATTCCATCACAATGATGGTAGAGAAAGAAACAACCTGAGAAATCTATTTAACCCCTTGGTTTTACTAATCAATAATATACTACAGCCTGGAGCTACAACTGGTCTTCTATTTTTCTGTGCACCCTCTATTGTTCCTTGCTATAATGATTTATAGAGAAAATGTTCAGTGCTGGCTGAGTGGCACATTGGTTAAGAGCTGGTTTTGGGATACCAGCGGCCCCGGTTCGGATCCCACATGTGAGGGCCAGTGACACTGCCCTCTACAGCTAACAGCAGCTCCCCCTGGAGCTGGGAAGTGCGAGCCCTGGCGACGGTATAGGCTGCAGCCCCTGCTGCAGTGGGCTGCCATAGGCTACAGTGAGTGGCCAGCAGCTGGCCTGAGTGGCTGGCAGCCAGCGCGAGCTGCCAAGAGCTGCAGTGAGTGACCATCCAGAGGCCGGTGACCGATCTGCCTCAACCAGGAAGAGCGCAATGACGATACCAACATGGGCCAGTGAAGCAACATCCTCCGCAATTAGACTGAAGAACAGAAGGACATCAACTTGTCTGTTCCCCTTCCCTGATTCCCCAACACTGTTCCCCTTGCCCAATTCCACAATAAAATATTTTTTAAAAAAAGAGAAAATGTTCAAAGAATTGGTGTAATAAGAATTTTTAAATGAAACATTATTGAACTGCCAAATAGAAGAAAACAGGAACATTCACTACAATAAGTTCCTTCTATTTTTACAATCATTGTTTGAGGAACTTCTTTTCATGCTCTGCCATGTCCCACCAAGAATGTTGGTTCAGGGGTGACTGGTTAGCTCAGTTGGTTAGAGCATGGTGCTGATAACACCAAGGTTGCCGGTTCGATCTCTGCATTGGTGACTGAGAGTTGTGCCCTCCCTAAAAGAGTCAACTATACCATCGTAGCATGAAAGCAATGTGTAACCAATGACCATGGCTGTTCTGCAATAAAAAAAATTAAAAAACAAAACAAAACAAAACTAGAATGTTGGTTCAGAGAAGCAAGTAGAAAGACCTGGGAGCAAATTAGTTCTTTCAGTGAAACTCACAAAACAGAGATCTATTGCGTTGTCGGAAAAGTCATGGCGTATTTTTTCAATGTTTTTCATTGCAAAAATGCATCATGACTTTTCCGACAACCCAATACATCTACAATAGAAAGTGTTTCATGGGTGTGATATCCAAAAGTCTTTTCCAAAAAGAGTATGCAAGTATCTTTCTGTCCCAAATCAGTCAGCCTCAGCTACAGTCAAACAAACCCTACACTAGCGTCCAATACCATCTTTCCTATAGTGAGAAAAAAGCTATGGCTGACTGTGTGTCCATGTAAATAAGCAAAGGAGGAAACTGATATAGAAGATTTTACAGATAAGAAGTTTAGAGGTCAGGGAAAATTCCACGGAGAAATACCAAGTCTAAAACTAATAGTTAAACTTTACATCGTTGGTAGCACTTTGAAGTTCTGTTAATTTCCATAAATTTTATCTGCCTGTGGCACCATCATTACTGCTACCCAGTTGTTGGTCATAGTTGATGTGGGTGATGTTAGCCCCTTGCCACCATAATAGCTGTTCAGCTGCCTGAGTATGCTGTCATTTTATCAAAAACAGATCTGTCGGGCCGGCCGAGTGGTGCATTTGTTAAGAGCTGGTTTGGGACGCCAGTGGCCCAGGTTTGGATCCCACATATGAGGGCCAATGACACTGCCCTCTACAGCTAACAACAGCTCCACCTGGAGCTGGCCTGCGAGCCCCAGTGACGGTGTAGCTGCAGCCCCTGCTGCAGTGGGCTGCCATAGGCTACAGTGAGCGGCCGGCAGCCAGCGTGAGCAGCTGGCAGCCACTGTGAGCTGCCAAGAGCCGCTGTGAGCAGCCATCCAGAGGCTGGCGACTGATCTGCCTCACCCGGGAAGAGCGCAATGGCGATACCAACATGGGCCAGTGAAGCAACGTCCTCCACAACTAGACTAAAGAACAAAAAGACAGCAACTTGTCTGTTCCCCTTCCCCAATACCCCAATAAAATCTTTAAAAAAACAAAAACAAACCAGATCTCTCATTACAAAGCACGGAAGAAAATAGATTTTGCTCTATTTAGCTTCTGGTAGCATATGAGTAACATTCCCCAGTGCTGATAGCAGAACAGCCAACAGGGGGACAACTGCAGTTCCTCTGCACGGAAATACCATCCATCAGAAGCAGGAGACTGATGGTCCACCAAGCTTGAGACACATTCATAATGGCTGAAGGAAATGTGCTGCCAGGCAGCATCAGGAAGTATCATAGTTGATCCTACTTGGGAGTTCGGGGTTCACTGTCAGCAAGTCACCAATTTAACATGGATCAGCAATACAAGGTATTGTACAGGTTTGTGTGTGTTTGTCTGGTTGGGTTTTATAGTTGTATTTTTGCCCTCGAGAATACTGCGATCTAGTAAATGAATGAATAATGAAAAGTCGCAGAAGTTTCTTGTGAGGCAAACAAGAAAAGAAAGCAGTTTCTTCCTTCTTTCTTTCTTTCTTTTTTAATTTTATTGTGGAACAGTGTGTTTTTCCAGGACCCATCAGCTCCAAGTCGAGTAGCTGTTTCATTCTAGTCGTAGAGGGAGCAGCTCAGTGGCCCATGTGGGGATCAAACCGGCAACCTTGGTGTTATGAGGACTGTGCTCTAACCAACTGAGCTAACCGGCCGCCTCTCTTTCTTTCTTTTTTTAAATTAAATTTATCGGGTTGACAATAGTAAAACTATATAGGGTTGAAGTGTACAATTCTGTAATCCATCATCTGTATATCACCTTGTGTGCTCACCACCCAGAGTCAATTCTCTTTTTCATCACCATATATTTGGCCCCCTTTTCCCTCTTCTATCACCCCATCCCCTTTATCCTCTGTAGCAGTTTCTAAATGTTAAGTTAACTAGAGAAAATTTACTGGAGGAGCTGCCACCACAAGCACAAGCAGGATTTCCGCAAGCCCAGCAGAACAGGGATTTCAAGGCAGAAAAAAAAGCATAAGCAGAGGTAGTAAAAGCAGATGCTGAGTGTTTGGGATACAGTTACTAGGCCTGTTTATTAGGAGTGGATAATTCCTGTAGGATCCAGGTCGGAGCCGGAGCTTCATGCTGGATTATGGAAGGCTGAGACTGCCAGGCTTGGTTTGGAATAAGGAATTGTCCACATATATTTTAAGGCTGGGGGTTCTATGAGCCTAGGGTTTGTTCAGGTCAATCTGGTAGTTGCCTGAACAATGGATTAGAGTTGAAGACAGATACATCATCTATAAATACAGATGTTATGATTGTTTCTTACAGAGAGGTTCTTATTAACTTTGAAAATGTGATTTGCCTAAAGGATGATCATGATACTTAGAATTATAAAGATGTACTTGGGCGTTTATGTGTGTTTATACATATTTATAGATAAATATATATATGCTTGCTATGTACAAATATATAATATATCAATATATAAACATATGTACTTGTGAGAATTAATTCATCTAGATTGTGTGAAATTTTTTTTTCCTTCAAATACTTTAATGAAACATCACTGACTTTCAGAAACCAACTGAAGTATAAACAATGAAGGACAAGTTCATATGCTTTGGTTAAGATTCTAAGTAAAATCATCCTAAAATTTCTTTACGTGGGCCTATCTAGTGGCAGAACAACCAATCAGAAAGCAGAAAATTAGTCATTTAAACAATGGGTTTGGTACATTATTTAGCAAAATGGAAATTCTTATGGTACAAATTTATATGGAAGTGCAGCATAGAAAATGATGCACATACAATGGATGATATATTGACATCTGGATCTCACTGTATGTGGAATCCAAAGAACAAAACAAATGAACAAACAAAACAGAAATAGGCTCCTAGATACAGAAAACAAACCGATTATTGCTAAATGGGAGGAGGGTTGGAGGAATGGGTGAGAAAGGGGAAAGGATTAGGAAGTACAAATTGGTAGTCACAAAATAGTCATGGGGATGTGAAATACGTATGGGGAATATAGTCAATAATGTTGTAAAAACTATATGGTGTCAGATGGGTACGACTTATCAGGGGGATCACATCATAAATTACATAAATGCCTAACCACCACCACTCTGTATACCTGAAACTAATATAAAATAATATTGAATGCCCACTATAATTTAAAAGTATACAGTCATGGGATGTAAAAAATTATTGACATGTGGACAAGTACTAGCAAGAAATTTGCACATGTAAAAGATAGCAGTATGGGATTATGCAAGATCTTTGTGTTTAAAACTATATGTTATTATTTGAAATTCTTTCTATAATTTGAAATGATAAATCAATACAAATATGTTGATCATTTCAATCATCGTGTTGGAAAATAAACAAATAGCCTTAGTGTCTAGGCACTAGCTTAAGAAAACATAGTTGATCTGGCAGTTATCTGGCCTGCGTACCATCACTCCTAAACTTGTACTCATGACAGACATCACTAATCAAACTTGGCCCTCTGTCTTTGTCGACACAGAATTTCCAGTTGCCATTGCTAATAACTTAGAATCTTTACTAAAGATGAAACCTCTGTGCCATCTCCAGCCAATAAACAGCTTTTTGTAGCAGATACTCAATGGAGAAATCAACTACAAAAAATGCAAAATAAAATAAAAGCAGAAGATACCAAAATCCCATTTCTCTCTGAATGCTCAGCTTTATTTCCTTTAGGCCAAGATGTGTCCCAAACAGATTTGTCAAATTCCTACCCGGGCATAATTATACTGAGCCAAATTTATACAAATCTATTTCTATTTCAAGAATTCTGGAGAAATTTTAAAGAAAATATAGAAAACACAATAAAGGATACTTGATACATTTTATATCTTATTTGCTTTGTCTACATAGCTTTCACTACTTCAGTGAATAAAATATACATTTGCAGCTACTATTAGCAGAATAGTTAAAGAACATTTGAAAATTTCTTCCAATGTGGAAACATTTACTAATGGACTTTCCCTCAATGTCGGGCTAGAGAAAACTTCTCTTTTGTTGTTCTTGTTTTTTTTTTTTTTGTTGTTGTTGTTGTTGTTGTTGTTTTTTAACCTTAAAAACTGCTGTGGTATACTGAACATTTTTTGTTTGTTTAAGTCTCTTGAGTTGGTTTGCTGTCCTCAAGTGGAAAACCTCATCTAGGATGACAAGAGGGGAAAGTTTGTGTCAAGGCCAGGGCACACATTTTGAGAAAAGCACCTCTATCCTGTCGTGATCATTGCCACCTCCATTCCCACCTCACCCCACCGCTCCACTGCCATGTTCGAGTAATACATCTGGATGCTCTGTTCATTATGAGCAAGCATCAAGGCAAGGTCTACCTACAAAGGAGTGAGAAGACAACAAGCCTGGGCAATCTTCCGTGGTTCAATTAAGTCTCTCTCTTTTTTTAATTTTTTATTAGAGGGCAGTGTCACTGGCCCTCATATGTGGGGGTCCGAACCGGGGCCGCTGGCATCCCAAGCCAGCGCTTAACCACCGCGCCACTCAGCCAGCCCAATTAACTCTCTTTTTCACATTAGGGAAGAAATAGTGCAAGGACCAGATACAGCCAGCACTGAACAACAGCAACTCTTTCTTTCCTTTCCTTTCTTTCCTCTCTCCTCTCTTTCCCTCTCTCTCTTTCTCTCTCTCTCTTTCTTTTTTAAAGGATTTTATTGGGGAACAGTATGTTTTTCCAGGACCTATCACCTCCAAGTCAAGTAGTTGTCTTCAATCTAGTTGTAGAGAGTGCAGCTCAGTGGCCCATGTGGGAATCAAACCAGCAACCTTGGTATTATGAGCCCATGCTCTAACCACATGAGCTAACCGGTGACCCCAGAACAGCAACTCTTTCAAACATAATTCTGCCTTCCTACCTGCTCTTCATGAGACCTATGTAGGGCCTGTGACTGTGTGCTGCTGTTCTCAGAGTGTACAATTCACTCCACAGATCTTCACCATGGTGTTTGTCTATGTCACAAATGGCAGTGTTGGTGCTATGGGGATCTAGGAGGTAGAGTTCTTGTCTCTTGTCTGTCTTGTTCGTTGGACTTTGGTGTGCATTGCCCTGCATCTTTCTTAGGCCTGGAATGAACACATGCGCAGGCCATCAGAGCACTTCTCCCCACTGTGCTATTTCTTCTTTTCTTTGACATTCTTGCTTTCATTTTCTGCCATTTTGAACCTTTAGTTTCCCCCTAGTCAATGCAGCTCTAAAGGGATTATCTCTGGCTTATCAATATAATACACATTCTATTTTATCAAACTAAGCTTGAGGGGCTGTGGGGGGAAATTAAGCCTAACTGTTAGCTGTGGCCTCTGTTGAAAACATTTATAATTATCTAGGCCTTACTGGAACTCTCAAAGCTGTTAATTTGATTTAAAAAACAAAAACAAAAACAAACCTCGGTAATTCTCTTCACTGCTTAGGTCCTGAGCAATATTCACTCATCTTTTAAATTAGGTGGTTGTTGCTGTTGTTTTTAAAATATCAAATTTGTATTTGACCATTATGAACTCCAATGATCTCATCTATAAAATGAAGATCAGGGTTTGATGCTAGTACCTACTTCAAAGATTGTGAAGAGGATCAAATAAAACAATATAGGAGAGAGTGCTTTACAAACAGAAAAGCACTGGAAAGTATTACAGTAATACCTTGGTTTGCAACCATAATTTGTTCCGCAAACAAACTATTTGTATTGCAAAATATCACTCATTTACCACATTAAAATGTATTAGAAATGTTTGCTCGTCTTGAAGAACACTTGCAAACGAAGTTACTCGCAATCCGAGGTTTTACTGTATCTATTGATAACGTCTTTAGTATTATCATCACCATCATTCTCTATCTTGACTGTGATCAATTTCATGCTCATTATAGCCACATAACTGTCCAGTGGGAAAGAACTTCAGAAAGCTCACCTAGCACTGACAAGAGCCAGCAAACTCAATTCCTGGGTTCACAACTACTCCACCAAATTTGCCCCAATACTTCTCTATATATAAAAAAAATACTGCATTGTAGATATTGACTTGTTCCCCTATGGCTGGAACTGCTAGGTGTCTGTAAACTAGTCTTAGATTCTTTGGAAACTTAGAAGGGAATTTTTTTCCTCTCCCTATCTTTGAATTTAGGATCTTCTCAAATACAAAGGTAGCTTTCTCTTTATTCCTCTGTCCCACAGAGAAGCACAAATTTGGGAGACCAGAGACCAACACTCAAAGTAAAAACGAATCTGACTATTCCACAACTTACTAGTTGAGTGACCCTAAACAAGTTATTAACCTCTCTGTATTTCAATTTCCTCATCTATATCATTAGCTTGATGACAACACCTACCTCATTGAGTCATTACGGATATCGGAAAGATTCTCTGTTAGGCATGCCATACAATTTCTGCCCAGTGTAGACTTCTTATACAATATTTTGCTATATCAATGATTATCATTATTTTTAAAAAATATATGTTTGACTATGGACTCTCCTCTCTTCTTACCTCTCAAACAAAATCTAAAATACAATTTTATTTTTATGTCTCCTATATTACCTTTCCCCTTCTTCCTACCACTTAGCAATGCCCCCAGGCTGAGTCTCTATCATTATACACTAGACTTGATTTTACACACAGATATACATATACTTAGCTCATATCTGGTCCAAAGCTTGTCTTCCTACCTTGTTAATAAGAGTGTCACAGTTCTTGGATAATGAAGTCTAAACCGTTTAGTCTTTAGTATGCAACTTTTCCAAAGACTTTGCTTCTCTCACACAGTTAAAATTATTTCTCTTCTCTGTACTTTCAGCAATCCATTGGTGCCCATCATGGCAAGGGCATATTTTACAAAATGGCAGACGCCAAAGGCAACTTCAGTATTGAAAGGGATTTCTATATCTGCCTGCTAACTTTGTATTATCACTTGAGACCAGTTAGCAACACTTTTATTTAGTAAGTGGCTTTAAGGACTAGAAGGACTTTTTACACCTTCAGAAATTGTAGCCACTGGAAATCACAGGGGGTGTATCCAAGGGGAGAATTTCTAAGCGTCTTAAATGATCTTAAGCCTGGACAGAGAGAGAAAGATTCCTCTTGGATTTAATTTTTATACAAAGGGATATACAGCCCAAGACATTGAATGTACCTTATGGAAAAGTAAAATGTTAAATTAAAAAAAGAAAGTAACAATGAATAAAATACTGAAGCACATCACTGCAAGATAGACAACTATGTAATTCTGATGTGTCTTTCCAAAATAAGAAAAAGGATATTTAAGACTATAAAATATCATTTACGTATTCTATGGGCATCCTCTGAATTATTTGAGGTAAGCTCAGCACTAAAATCAAGTTTATTTCTCAATTTAATGAATCAGTCACCTGTTATATATTGATGTCATTTTATAACTCAGGAATAACAGTTTTAAGATTTGCATATTTGAATAATTAGACAAGCTATGATGTAGTAGTACAATGGATGGCTGCCTAAGTATTTTAAAGGACATGAAGGTGGATAGAGTATATGTATATTTACATATGAAATAGTATCCAGTTATGCAAGCCAATATAACATAATGCATAAATACTATATATGCAGTCCAAAATATATTCACATTACTAAAGATTGGAAGAATATGCAGAAAATGTTATGCATTTGACTTTCGTATATTTTTTTACAGATCACTGCTTAGCTGCACAATTTATAAGTGAAAAACCATTTGTAATCTGTATAAAATTGAAAAATCACAGGGTTTAAAGGAGCCTTCAAGGTCATCTAGTCAAATGTCCCCTTAGTCACCTCAAGTCAGTGTAAAAAACAATTTCTTTCAGAAGAAAGAAACTATGTGCTGCTCTCGGGAAGAAATAGATATAGGTCCATTTAAGGAAAGCTGCAGAAAAAAGAGTTGCTGAAGGGATTTACTTAAGAGAAAAGATCAGGGTCTGCAGAGTGGTGCGGTGGTTAAGCGCTGGCTTGGGAAGCCAGTGGCCCTGGTTCGGTCCCACATATGAGGGCCAGTGATGCTGCCCTCAAAAAAAAAAAAAAAAGACAAAAGATCAAAGAAGAGATAATAGATGCATTTGACTAAATAATGACTAAGGAGTTGCTTCTACCGGTATTTGAACATCAAAATAAGAGATGGAAACTACAGAGATGATTTGAAGGGTATAATTAAAAATAATTGGATTAAATTGAGAAAAGGAACATGTAGCTGGAATAGAAAATAAGCCCCTGATTTCAATGGATGAACTATATTAGACTAGGAAGTAACCTTCAAAAGGAGGCAGCAAAACCTTTCAATGCTCAGTGCATGGAGGCATCATACAGGTCAAAGACCTGAAAACAGCAGCACTGCCTATTGTTCAGGACATGGACAAATGGCCTGGAATGTGTTTCGTCTCCCTTTTCTCTGATTCTCTCTCTTGAGTAACCTCATTTGCCCAAAGTGATGATAGTTATCTTTTCATCTTGTCTTCATTCATCAACCGACCTGGCAAGGGCTGATGCTCCTGTGTGAACAAATAAGCGAAAATGGAGGAGTAAAGAAGTCATAATGTGATCTATACAGAAGGTGCCAAAAACATGTAAACACATTTTAAGAAGTGAAAAAACTGTATTAAAATTGTACTATTCGATATACAGTAACAAAAGATGAATACAAGTCATGTGTATACTTTTTTTGGCACCCTCTGTAGATGATGTATTATAGAATTGTACACCTGAAACCTATGTAGTTTTACTAACCACTGTCACCCTAATAAATTTAATTTAAAAAAGAAGTCATAGAAATCAAAAGGTAATTTAACTAAAGCTTTTGATTTTCCTTAAGTCTGATTCTCTCTACTCTCTTATAGGGATCATTTTCCCCCCTGCCATCTAAAAAAAGAGATCTATTTTTACCATATAAATTACATTTACGTATTGTTATTGTTACATTATCATTATTAAAAGCACATGGATATGCTAATTCAACAAGTACAGAAAGGTACCAAGTTAAAGCTATGATTCTTCCCATCCCTCCATTTTCTCAGAGGCAACCATATTTGTACCATTTCTGGTTTTAGATTGCCTGTGGTTGACTCCATAACTCTAAATAATTTGCTTATACCCATTATTTCTTTACTTATAAAATTTAAACAGAATAGCAATGACTGCTAACTATTCCCCATATTTGTTCTCTTCTTTCACAGTAAAAGCATTTTTAGCTGGGCATGTTATCTGCCCCAATAAAGACTATATTTCCCAGTTTTTCTTGCAGATAGGTGAGGTGATGTGGCTAGTTCTGTGACTAATAGAATGTGAAAAGAAGGGATGTACGAGCTGGCCAAGTGGCGCGTTGGTTGAGAGCTGACTTGGGACTCCAGCGGCCCCGGTTTGGATCCCACATATGAGGGCCAGTGATACTGCCCTCTACAGCTAAGATGGATTGTGTGAATCCCGGCGACGGTGTAGGCTTCAGCCCTTGCTGCAGTGGGCTGCCATAGGCTTTTTCTTCTTTCCAATTTTTGCATATTTTGGTTTATTTTGAGTTGTTTTCCTTCTTGACATAACCAGTAATATATTTAATGACTGTTTCTTGATCCATCAGCTCTAGACAGTGTCTCTTGACTTCTCACTGCATAAGATATGTTACCATCTTTATAGTTTCAATCTTATTATTAAGCTAGATTATATTTACAGTCTGTTTTTCAACTGTAATTAAGTTTTCTGTGTTTTGCTTATAGATTGATATTAAAAATTGAAAACTGGGGACTCGCTCACCTCCTGGTATACCATCTGCTCTTGGGTGGCCCAGGCCCACAGACCCAGAGTCCGGTCACTCACTGCTGGGGCTCGGCAGGTTGGATGCCAAGTACAGCCAGCCTCTCTTTGGCACCTACTCAGGCCTCTGGAGGAAGTACCACTTCCTGGGTATCGACTGGAACATCGACACCCACATCCTGAAAAGTATTGTGCAGTGATCCACAGCTATCAAGTACCACTTGTCTCAGCCAGTCCGCTTATGAAAGATTCGTTTCAATTTAACTAAGACAATACAGCAAGATGAATGGCACCTGCTTCATTTAAGAATCATCACTGCCAGTTTCCTGAGCAAGGCTGTAGGCATCCTGCTCTGTGGCTGCATTGTGGCCACCATCAGTTTCTTCCAGGAGGAAAGCTTGACCCAGCACATGGCTGGCCTCTTTTTCCTCATGTCAGTTGTATTGACTCCTTGTGCTCAGCTCTATTCAACTCCATGTAGAACTTACAGGAAGTCGAGGAAGTCTCTGCTATCTTTCCCTGAGATGAGTGCTGGCAAGTGGAGTGGAAAGAACATTTGGGGCTCCTGATCACATGTCATCAAAACAAATATGGCTGTGGCCAACAAGAACTCATTCAACTAAGCTGCCTCTAAGATAATCAGAACTGTGTCTAGGACATAGTAGATGCCTGATAAATACTACTTGAATAACTGATTAAATAACATTTAAATAATTAAGTCTTGCTTAGGCATATAAAAGGGATAGAAATATATTTCCCACATTGAAAACACACACACACACACAATGTTATGGATGGAATTATGTGCTCCCACAATTCATACATTGAAGTTATAACCTCAGTACTTCAGAATGTGACTGTATTTGGAGACAAAATCTTTAAAGATGTAATTAAGTTAAAATGAGGTCACTAGGGTGGGCCCTAATCCAGTATAAGGCAGAAATTTGGACACAGTTACAGAGGAAGGACTGTGTGAAGGCACAGGGAGAATATGGTCATCTATAAGCCAAGGAGAGAAGCCTTAGAAGAAACCAATCCTGTCCACACCATCATCTCACACAATTCTAGCCTCCAGAATTAAATAAATTTCTGTTGTTTCAGCCAATTAAAAAAAAAATTGGAAACCAAAAAAACTACACATGAATATTCTTCATGAACATAGATGCAAATATCTTCAACACAACATTAGCAAATTGAATCCAACAATGTAATTTTTATTTTAATTAGACACCACAACCACTGGCATTTATCTAAGATATGCAAAGTTAGTTTTACATTCAAAAATCAATTAATGTAATCCATCATATCTACAGGATAAAAAAGAAAAAAGAATTGCATGATCATATCAGTAGAGGATGACAAAGCATTTACTAAATTTCAACACCCATTTGTGATAAAAACTCTCAGTAAACTGGAAATACAGGGGAACTTCCTCAACTTGAGAAAAGATATCTACAGAAAACCTGCAGCTAACATTGTACTTAATAGTAAGAAACTTGAAGCTTTCCCACTAAGATCAGGTACAAGGCAAGGATGTCCCATCTCACTACTCCTTTCCAATATCATACTAGAAGTTCTAGCTAATGCTACAGGTTGAGTGAAAGGGATTGTTTTTTTCAAAGATTCCATATTTTGCCCTGAATCATGGTACATTTTCAAGTTATTTCATTTTGTTTTGTTTGTGGGACATGACTCTCTTGTATATAATTTTATTCTTTCTGAAATTGTAAAGGTCTTTCTATGTTTTATTTATAAAATGAATATATGCCTCTTCACCATGAAAAACATTGAGTATTATGGTATACTATTTGTTGAGTGCAATAAAATGCTTTCAAATCATGTCAGAGATTGCTACCCTAAATCCATTTCCCTCCTGGTGCTAAATAGACATAATCTCCATTACAACTAGGTTTGGCCAATTGTCATATAAGTAGAAGTTGTCAGGTGGAGCCTCCAAGAACTGACTTAATTGGGAGGTGCCTTTTGTTTTCCCCTTGCCCTACTTCCCTGTTTCAGCCTAGAATGCTAAGGTGATGGCTAGAACTACAACAGCCATTTGGGAACTGTGAAGTTGCTCTGTTGATACAATGCCAGCAACCAAGTGTTGTATCTCAATGTTGTTTATAACATGAGAAAAATAAATATTTGTCTATTTTAATCATTACAGTCAGGACTGCTACTAACAGCCAAACACAATTTCCAACTATTATACTAGAACTACTACAGTTATCACCTTGGAAATTATTTCTATTATACTCCTCAGCGCCACATTTCTGAGATCCTATTTCTACTCTTTCCATTTTTATTGATGCATAACCAAAAAAATTTTCTGATCTTTTTAAAAGAAACTAATTCATGACTAACTCTTTTCATTAAAAAAATTATGCTCTTCAGCCAGCTGAGTGGCACATTGGTTAAGAGCTGGCTTGGGACGCCAGCAGGCCCAGTTCGGATCCCACATATGAGGGCCAGTGACACTGCCCTCTACAGCTAAGATGGTGAACAACAGCTCCACCTGGAGTTGGGCTGCCGTGAGGTGCCGGCGATGGCATAGGCTGCAGCCCCTGCTGCAGTGGGCTGCCATAGGCTACAGTGAGTGGCCAGCAGCCAGCATGAGTGGCCGGCAGCTGGTGTGAGCTGCCAAGAGCCACCATGAATGGCCATCTAGAGGCCAGCGAGCAATCTGCCTCACTTGGGAAGAGCCCAATGATAATACCAACATGGGCCAGTGAAGCAATGTCCTCCACAACTACAATGAAGAACAAAAGGACAGCAACTTGTCTGTACCCCTCCCCCAATTCCTGAATAAAAATCTTAAAAAAAAAATTATGCTCTCACTGTTTTGTCAATTTGTCTGCAAATCCAAAATCATCATCCCTCAGAACTTTAAGGTACTGTCCATCGTATTCTAAAATCTTATGTCACTACCTAGAAGTCTCATGTCAACCTTTTTATCATTTCTTTGTAGATTAGATAATTTACTGTCTCTTTTCTAGATACTTTTAGATTTTCTCTTAAGGCTTGGTGTAACATCTTGTGAAGATTTGTCTAGGTGTTTATTTTATTTCATTCATCATGCTCAGCACTCAGTGGGCCATTTCAGTCTATAGAGTTTTATCTTTGTACAACACTAGGAAATTTCCTGTTATTTCTTTGCTACTAGCTGCTCTTCTTCCATCTTCTCTGTTCTTTTTGGAACTCCTAGTAATTAGATGGTTGTTTGTCCTTGTAGTTTGGCCTTTAATATCATACACTTTGCTTCATTTTAGTCTCTGTCTTCTGAAAAATTTTTTCAAGTGTTTTTTCCAACCCTTATAATTGAATTTCTTTTTTGATAAACTTATTTTTAATTTTCCAAAACACTTCCTTGTCTCTGATTGTTCTTTTAAACTAGAAGCCTGTTTTAATTTTACAGATCCATGTCTTATGCAATCTCTATGAAAGAATAAACTAGATTTTTTTTTTTTAAAGTTCTGTTTTCCTCTCTAAAACTACATGCTTCTTCTGGAATAAGATGCTGTTTACTTATCTTGGTCCCTCTCTTGTTTAGTTTTTCTAAAGTTTTTGATGATTCTTGATTTTTCTGTTTATATATCTTTTAAGACTGGTTGATTAAGTCAGATGGTTGATAATTACCACAACCGTTACAGTTCCTATTATAAATGTGTGTACCAAACTACACATCTTTCTACAAGCAGTTCTTTAATCAAAATCCTTGCCTAGGGCCGGCTGAGTGGCCCGTTGGTTAAGAGCTGGATTGGGATGCCAGCGGCCCCCAAATGGGCTGCCATAAGCTACAGTGAGTAGCTGTCAGCCAGTGTGAGCGGCCGGCAGCCAGCATGAGCTGCCAAGAGCCACTGTGAGCGGCCATCCAATGGCCGGTGACTGATCTGCCTCACCCAAGGACAGCACAATGATGATACCAACATGGGCCAGTGAAGCAATGTCCTCCACAACTAGACTGAAGAACAAAAGGACAACAACTTGTCTGTTCCCCTTCCCTGGTTCCCCGAAGCTGTTCCCCTCCCCAATTCCCCAATAAAATATATTTTTAAAAAATCCTTGCCTAATATTCCTTTCCTCACTTCCACTCTCCATAGCTGCTGATTTTGGAGAACTGCACAGGGAAGGAGAACCCTCTCCTGGACTGCATCCTTCTTTTGCAGGTGCTCTGAGCTTTGGTTCAATTGGCTCAGGATCATCTGTTAATATGGTCCCCTGAGCTTTCCATCCTCCCAAAATTAACACAATCTTTGTCCACTAATTCTTCATCTCTGTCCAAATATCTACCATATTTTCATTACTTTTATCTATTCTTTTGATTTTTTTAAAAAAGATTTTATTGGGGAATTGTGGGAGGGGAACAGTGCTGGGGAATCGGGGAAGGGGAACAGACAAGTTGCTGTCCTTTTTGTTTTTCAGTCTAGTTGTGGAGGACATTGCTTCACTGGCCCATGTTTGTATCGTCATTGCGCTCTTCCTGGATGAGGCAGATGGGTCGCTGGCCTCTGGACGGTTGCTCACAGCAGCTCTTGGCAGCTCACGCTGGCTGCCGGCCACTCACTGTAGCCTATGACAGCCCACTGCAGCAGGGGCTGCAGCTATGTCATCCAGGGGCTTGCACAGCCTAGCTCCAGGTAGAGCTGTTGTTAGCTGTAGAGGGCAGCATCACTGGCCCTCATATGTGGGATCTGAACTGGGGCCGCTGGTGTCCCAAGCCAGCTCCTAACCAATGTGCCACTCGGCCATCCCCTGATTTTTTTTTAAATGTCATTTCAATGGTTTTGGGGGAAAGAGAAATGAAGTAAAAATATCTTTCATCTAAAATCAGAATTTAGGGGCCGGCAGAGTGGTGCGTTGGTTAGGAGTTGGCTTGGGACACCAGCTCTGAAGAGTAGGGCCCAGGGTTTGGATCTCACATGAGGGCCAGTGACGCTGTGCCCTCTACAGCTAAGATAGTGAACAACAGCTCAACCTGGAGCTGGGCTTCCATGAGTCGCCGGCAACGGCATAGGCTGCAGCCTGTGCTGCAGTGGGCTGCCATGAGCTACTGTGAATGGCTGGCAGCAGGCATGAGTGGCCATCCAATGACCAGCAACCGACTGCCTCAGTTGGAAAGAGTGCAATGATTGCAATACCAACATGGGACAATGAAGCGACGTCCTCCACAACTAGACTGAAGAACAAAAAGGACAACAACTTGTCTGTTCCCCTTCCCCGATTCCCCAGCACTCTTCCCCTCCCCAAATTCCCCAATAAAATCTTTAAAAAATAATAAGTAAAAAATAAAAATAAAATCAGAAATCATAGATCTTTGTTTTTAAGAAATTTTGTCAATAGAATCATACTTTCATATCCAGTTATACAATCTTTTCTTTTTTTTTATTAGCTGAGCCATCTTGCCACCTGTTGGCAGTTCAGCAGCTGCTCAGCTTGGGCCAGGAATCCAACCAGCGACCCTATTGCTCAGAGCTCACACTCTTGAGCAAGCTCTTAACCGACTGAGCCACTCAGCCGGCCCTATCAGTTACACAATCTATTTTCTTCAAATATTTCAGAAAATATATTTGAAGGATGAAATTATTAATTCTATTAAAGAAAATCAATTGACTGAAGCTCTTTAATTATATTAGATCTAGGTAATCTAAGTCATATGTATTAATACATTTGCATAAATCTTGGTAACATATTTTATGCTTTATATTATATAATTTATATATTTTATTCTTACATCAACCTTTTAAAATAGCTTTTCCAGTGTAAACAACAAATTCCCTACGTAGCAGCCTACACAAAGTCTCCACAATAGTACAAGATAAAAATCAGACCGAACACTAAAATTGACAGAGGTGTTTTCCCTAACATTTACCTCATTAACTCTGAACTTCATTGAGGAATAAATCAATCTGGAAACCTCAGTGAATAACTATTAAATCTGCTTCTCTAGACACATTAATTGGTAAGGTTAGACCTCTGAACTGAAATGTCAAATAGAAAAAAGGAATTTTTAAAGTGTAGCTACCATATATTTGGTGAAGGAGGGAATAGGCAATTTATTTTCTCTGTTTCCTGGACTTCAGTTAAGACAATGGAGTAAAACTAACCCATTCTTTCCACAGTTGAAGAATTTCCTCAAATGGCACGTGTTTTTTAAAAGCCCTTGGTTGATTTCGGTGAAATACCCATGTGTGTTTTTATGATGCCGTATACACCACCCATACCTTGAGTGATGATTATAATACCTTGTATAGGTTAAGTTTAGTTCCTGGCATAAAAGCCAATTATCTGAAGAATGATTTTTCAACAATGTGCATATTAAGAAGGAAGGAAGACACCAAATTCCATAAATCACCCAAAATTACTGAAATATGACTTTTACTTTAATGTGTTTAGTGGAGGATGGAAGATGGATCTTTGAAAATGTCATAGTTCAGGTAAATAGAGTTAAATTCTAAGAATAGTAAGAGTGACACTGAACCACTTGAACGTATAGGAAAAGAGCTGAAATATGAACATCTCAAGGTGGAATTTTAAGAACATCTTGGGTGTGCTGCAAGAATTCTATTCTTATCTAAAAAATGAGGAGAGGGCCTAAAGATTAGGCATATTAACCTTTGTTGCCAGCAACCTAGTGGCTTTCATCTGTGTTTCATTGTGATGTTTCCAGGCTCTAGATGGTGGTTTTAAAATCTTAACATATCTGCATGCCTACAGGAAGAGGGTATTGTTTTTAAGTCATCTTATTTCTTATAAATATGTAGCAATTTGCAGTAAAGTGAATCAATTCATCACACTTTTACATGGAATTAATTAGACACTATAGAAAGACTAGAGATCCATGTACATTATTGAAAGAAAATCTAATTTTATCTGATATATTCCAATCATATCCTATTTGGGGGTCTACTAAGTAATACCTAGTGAGTGAGACAGCAATTATCCTTAATGTTTATGGCCAAGACGATTCCAACAGCCACTCAAGATAGCAAATACATCACCATATATGGTATGAAGAAAATTTCCTGCTAAATATTGTTATAATTCCATTAATCACTCACTATGTAAATAAGGTTGATGAGAAAAAGCAAAGAGGGGCTTATTTAGCCTAGACAAACACAGCTCTGTGACAGAAAGCAGCAAGTAGTAAATATCAGCTTCCATGTAGAGAAAAGGGTTCCACTTGTAGAATCACATTCTCCTTCCATTGTAGATGAAATAAAATGCCACGTTTTGAAATACAAAAAATTTAGGTGAGATATCATCAAATTCCATGGAATTTAGTAAGGCCTATGCATGATAGAGAAGATTAACTGCAAAGCACCTTGACATAGGGTTAAGTATGGAAGAATAGAACAAAGCTATTGACACAGTTAAATAACAAAGGAAGGTTGTGTGCGTGTGTATTTACTAAGGAGTTGTCAGAAGATTACATAATTAGTTGGACAAAAGAGATAAATAGAATTTATATTAGTGAAGAAGTAAAGAATGAACAATCAAAGAAGAATGAAAATAACTATGAAAAAAGATAGAGATGTAGGATTGGTATCAACCTAAATGGGGATATTTTTTGGGAGACATGTGATTGTAATAAAACCTCCTATAATTTCTAAGGATCTTTATCATGTATGAAAACATATTCATATATGTAATCTTATTTTATCTCATTACTACAATTATCATGCCTACTTGGTAAATAAGGAAAAGGCATTTCAGAGAAGACAAATTATTTGGCTGAGACTTCACGATTAGTAGAATGCGCAGAACCCAAACTCAAACCTATTCTTCTCCAATAGTATATAACCCTATTACGGAAGGTTTGAAAGCCAGGGAGAGGAATTTGATTCACAGCCATGGATGTCTTGTCACAAATACAAGATGGTTAGGTAGCAAAATGAAGATTTCACTGATATCAGTAAGTGCATCTCATCTCCTTGCCTGAAAATATTTAACCATTAGCCAACTTTCTAAATTGAGTTAACATTTAAAAGTCAGATTGTCGGAAAACTCACCCTTTTGGGTATTGAACTTATCTTTTCTCTAAAATCTTACTCTTCCTATTTAATTCAATCCAGTCAAAACTATAACACCACTAACTTGTTTGGTCATTCAGATACTCAGAGTCACCCTTATATTCTCTTTTCTTTAACCAGTTCATCTATTCCAGTATTAATCTCATTGTCTACCACATTATAGTTCACACATATCTATCTTCAGCTCTGTAGTTTTACAGTAGTCCAAGCTCTCACAAATGTGTGCTCAGAATATTCTACTGGTTCCCAGTTCTTTTTTCACTTTTAGTCTGTCTTTCTCCAGCTATTATATAGATAGTGGGAAGAAAATCTTCCATTCATAATAATTCAATCCTCTAGTTGCCACAGTTATAGTAAATAATAGTAATGATTATAATAATAGAATTCTATAACTCAATACTATTAAATTTCCAGTGGGGAAATAGTTTATTATGGTGGTTAACAGCATGGTTCTGTAGTCAGAATACCTGTGATAAAGTCTTGGAACTGTCATTTACTAGCTATGTGATCTTGGAAAATTTACTGAATCCTTCTGAAATACATCTTCATCATTAATGAAATTAAAGTATTAATATTTTACATGCTGGGTTGCTGGGTGGACTAACTGAGATAATGAAGGCAGAGCTCCTACCCTAATATTATTGTATTAAACTTTCAAATGACACACAGAATCGAATCTGATCTTCACACAATTATGAAATAGGTTGCATAAATGATGAAACACAAGAAAGGCAGAGATACTTAGTGTCTTGCCAAAAGTCATTTTAAAATTCTTTAATAGTGGGGTAGGACTAAAAAGCAGTCTTCTATGTAAAATCCCTAAAATGTCTGAATGGGGAAAATGGTATAAGGAGCTGTATACAAAGAGGGGTTTTTCACTGTTCTGAGGATGGCAATCCTCAATTAGCACTTAGTAAACCAGGCACTGTTTTAAGGGGTCCACAAGTATATATAATTCAGTCCTCTCAATGACTCTAGATTTGTGATTATTAGTTTCCCCATTTAATGAACTGGGTTTCAGAAACATTGGGTAATTTTTGCCAATGGCACACAACTATTACATCACAGAGATGAGACTTGAACCCAGGTCTATTTTAGCTATTAACGTTAACAAATTCCTAAAAAGCAAGTGTTTTTACACTATACTGCCACATTTTGGAACATAAATCTCACGTACAGTATTGTTTCATCAAAATTGCCTCTAATTTGCTGAGATAAATAACCCAAAACAGCAATGCACTAATACACTGTGGCTATAATCATTTATGAAGAAGCCCCTGGAAGAAGTTGTTCATATCCAAATATTAACAAATCAAGAATTATTTATCCTTCAATCATTTTGAACACTTGGATAAAAGACAACCTAATAAGTAAGATTTTGGCCACATACTTCCCTCACATGCTTAGACAAATTCAAATAGATAATTATTAGTTCAGGGCCGGCCACGTGGTGCAGTGGTTAAGAGCTGGCTTGGGACACCAGCAGACCCAGTTCGGGTCCCACATATAAGGGCCAATGACACTGCCCTCAAAAAAAAAGATAATTATTAGTTCAAATGATGTTGTTTCACCAAAGGCAAGAACCCCAAAGTAAAGACTCATTTGTCATTCCCCAAAATTCCCTTAACATATGAATGAAGAGTCCCCACACATAGTGTTTCTCCCCATGCTACTATTACAAGCTTAAAGACCCACACAAAGAGATACACCCTTCGCTATCCTCAAATGCCCTTCCTTTCCTCAAATGCCCTTCCTTTTTAAGACAAAGAACCTTAATTAAGTGGTACTCCATTCAATTGCGTCTCCACACTTGGAAAGTGAACACGGGATAAGTAGTTCATTCCTTAAATTTCTGTGCATGTATGATTTTATAAGAGGGTTTGTTTCTGTACTAAGTCTTCCTACATTTTGGACAAAACGTCCACAAATAAGGTATTACTTGCCACCAAAAGTCCCTGATGACTTGGATAAAGAACCCCATTTCAAGTGGTGCTATACCCACAATGTCATTATAAAGAATTACAAGCAAGGAGCAGTGGGCAACGTTTTCCAAAACTGTATCTATCGACATGATATGACTTGACACCCTAACTGAGGATTTACTTGTCCTCAGATTTTTTTGTGTGTAACTTGGTAAAACGACCACAATAAAACTCAATTGTCCTCAAGTTAGCTAAATTCTTGGAAAACCACTTGAAATCTGGAACAGTGAGTCCCAATCAGGTGGCCATAGTCTGCCACAGACACCATCAAGTAATGCCACCCCCCCCACCCCGAACATCCCTGTTAAATGGAGAATGACTCTAAGTATATAGGCATCCTATTATCATTAAACCCTCAGCTAATTAATCCCAAACAAGGAGTTCTCTGTCCGCAATCAATATCTCCATATACAGAGAAACAATTTAAAAGCAAATGTTTGTCCTCAAAACATTACCATACACAGGGCCAGGGAACGCTGTATGAGAAATATTTTATTTCTTAAATTCACCTGTCGATAGAGGCAAGGAGGCTTAGGAGATGTTGGTCCATAGCTTGTCAGTGAATGCTGGAAAAACCCCAATTTGGATTTATTGATTCCCAAATTGTCCCTGAACACATAGAAAAATATTACCTCATGAGACGTTTCTTGAAAGGAGGAGGTGTTCAAATTATCCTTGCATTATCGGGCAGTGAGCTCTAAGAAAGAAGTTTTTCTCCTTAAACAATCTCTGTATTCAATAAACTGCCAAAGATTTTGTTTTGCACAAAAAAGGACAATAAGGTCCAAAATAAAACCCACACATATATACATACATATATCCAAACCAACTTTGTCGACAAACACCCACTCATTTGTTTTCCCTGTCCATACAAAGATTTGTTTTTCCTTCAAGCCAAAATGCAACTTTTTTCCACACTTACAAGACACCTGTAGAGACTGTCAACCCTTTGAAGTCAGGTGGTCCCTCCTGAAGCCAAGGGTTTGAGGATAAAGATTCTCTCTCAAAAATGTTAAGACAAAATCTGCCTTCAACAGATTACCATTAGTAAAACCTCTTGGCTTGATGATAGATCTGATTTCTCTGCGCCACTTAAGGAACAAAAGCCCACCTTTCTAGCTTTCCCAAATTGTTATATAATCTACTTACATAACATGCGATGATGAAGAAAGCCATCTCTTTAAACCTGAATCAGGAGCTGTCTGGATTAATATAACATCTGATATCAACTCATTTAAATTGCCTCCCTCCAAAAGTTCCACTCCAATGAGCAAAACTAAGAGAACTATGTATCATGTCTGCAAATTTTTTTTTTTTCCGGATGCAACCAGATTGAGGGAAGGGCTGCATTCAAAACAAAGACCTTCCTGGGAAATAAATAGAAGAAAACCCTAGTGAAAGCTCACTAACCCCTCCAAATTCTGATTAGCAGGTACTGGATCCAAATGTAAGATGAGAGACAGCTTACACCTGTAAGTGTCTAAGAATGTGGGTATGGACTGGTGTTTAGAGAAGCAAGCCGCACAGTTCACTCATATCTTGGAATCTGTGTGAGGGGTGCCATCACTAAAGCGGGCCCATAAGTAGGATAGTGTTGCAAGGATATAAGAGAGTGAAAAAAAAAAGCTGAAAGCAAATTAAATGACAAGAAAACTCTGTCATTATCTCCCTTTCCCACCCCAATATCTCATTTTAGTTCCCACAGAAAGGATGAGAGTAAGAATGTGCAGTTTAATGAGGAGTCATGATTGTGGAATATATTATGGTTCGCACTTGAACCACACCGACGATTAGGGGGCGTTGAACCCTGTGCAGTCAAAACTCCACATATAACCTTTGAGTCCCCCCACATTTAACTATTGATTGCTTGTTGTTGACCAGAAGTCTTACAGATAACATAAACAGTCGATTAACACATGTTTTGTATGTTATATGGCTTATATACTGTATTCTTACAATAAAGTATACTAGAGGAAAGAAAATATTAAGAAAATCATGAGGAAAACACATTTACCATATTGAATGAAAAAAAATCTACATATAATCTACAAGGGTCAACTGTAGCTTTATATTTTTAACAAATTATCACAAACTCAGAAGTGTGAAAGAACACCAATTTATCAACTCACAGTTTCCGTGGGTCATAAATCCAAAACTTCTTAGCTGGGTCCTCTGCCCAGGGAATCGTAAGTTTGAAATATTGTTAGCCCGGCAGGTCCTTTCTGGAGGCTTCACTAGGGAAACGTCTGCTTCCAAGCTTCTTCAGGTTATTGGCAGAATCCATTGCTAGTGTTATTGTGAGACTGAGGTATCTGGTTTTTTGGTTTTGTTTTGTTTTGGGTGTTTTTTTTTTGCTGATTGGAATTTGGAGACTGCACTCAGCACCTAGGACATTCTTAGGTCCTTGTTGTGCCAATTCCTCCACAGGTCCGTTCACACATCAAATCCCTCTTGCCAGGAAGGGCCCAGAGTCATTTTTAGAGTCTTGTGACTGAATTGGGTCCACCTGAGTAATCCCTCTAGTTTAAGTCAAGTTACTTAGGACTTAAATTACCTCTGCAACATTCCTTTACAGCAGCACCTGTCTGATTAAATAAATGGGAGAAGGTGTGTTTACAACAGGGGTGAGAATCTTCGGGGCCTTCTCAGAATTCTTTTGCCCATGTTGAAGTAAGTGAAACCATGACCACCTCCTGCTAATGAGAAGAGTGGCTCAAACTGAGGCACCTCTCCTTTCTTTTTTTTTTTAAGGAATTTTATTGGGGAACAGTGTGTTTTTCCAGGACCCATCAGCTCCAAGTGAAATAGTTGTTTCAGTCTAGTTATGGAGGGCATTTTTCCAAGACCCATCAGCTCCAAGTCAAGTAGTTGTTTCAATCTAATTGTGGAGGGCACAGCTCCTTGGCCCATGTGGGGATCAAACCAGCAACCTTGGTGTTATGAGCCTGTGCTCTAACCACCTGAGCTAACTGGCCACCCCAAGGCACCTCCCCTTTCATTAGTGGTTGAGCACCCCTCATTTAATCTAAAATATGCATTCTCAATACAGGCAATATTGCCCCAAAGGGGTGAAATTTGGTTTGGATACAGGGGACAAATCTTCGATATTACAATGGCTTGGAGCCCTCCAAAGATCTACCTGATAAAATTATACTCATTTGTATTTAATTTTTCTCATTAGGGAGAAATTAAATTTAATTTAATTCACTCATTGGATTTAATTAATGAATTAAATTGATTAATTTATATTGAATTTAAATTTAATTTTCTTTTCTCCTTAGGGGTCCAATAATAAAAGAAAGGTTGAGTAGCTCAGCTTTTAAGGATCCTCCTGCATCTACATTTTAGACTACACTTTAGTCTGATTTCGGGAACTATCACAGTTGCCTCTGTAGCTTTTCTTCTTTTACAATGGGAGAAAATTCACTTGCTGCCAGCAATACAAAGTGCATGATAACTTTAACGCACTTAAACGTTGGTCAATTAGTTTGAATTCTAGGAATTTATTCTAATGAATTTTTCAGAGATATGGCCAAAAATGTATGCAGAAGTATCTATTTCAATATTGTTTACAATAGGGAAATAGACTTCAATAGTGAAATGTTTCAATAAATTGCACTATATCTATAGAATGATTTGTTAATCTAACATTTAAAATGATGTTTTAAAAGATATATAAAGATATGGGGAAATGCTTAGGATATAATGCTAAGGAAAAAATGAGGATGTAACAATGTAAGTACTGTTTCATCTTAATAATATTTTATATGCATATACATAGAAATAAAGAAAAATGTCAGCAGCAATAGGATTATGGGTAGTTTTATTTTATTTCTGATGTGCATTTGTATTTTCCAAATTTCCTATAATGCATATGTATTAGTTTTATTGTTAAAAAAGAAAACAGTAAAATAATGAGTCCTGAGTTGAGAAACAATATAACTTCTGTATGCTCATTGAATACAGAGGCTCATATTATTGAGTTTAACACCTTCTTCGCTCTTCACTGCTGTCTTCCACCAACTCCTACTTGTTGGAAACTGTGTAGTTCCTGGCTCACTGTCTTCCCCTCCCTCTTCACTCCAACACTTGTTAGCATGTCGAGGACATTCAATATCCAAGACGATGACCCATGTGACATCTTGGACTCTCAGGTCTTTTACTTCCTTAGTTCCAATGACATTTACCCTCAACCTACTGCAGACACCCACTCCAATGATCAGTTCTGAGTCTTGTCATGTCTGGTAACTTGGAGTTGAAACTTCAACTCCAAGCCTCCCCCTTTCTAACCTCTGATACTTCTAGCACACTTATTCTAGGAACCCAATGAGATAACACTTTTACCTCATTGAAACCTCCTCATTATTGACCCACACACACATTTGCTCAAACCCCATTGATGAAGGAAGCAAAAAAAGACATACTAATGGCTAACAGGTACATTCAAAGGTGCTGAACATCTCTAATCAGCAGGGAAATGCAAATCAAAACCACACCTCTTAAGATGACTATTACCAAAAAGACAAAAGATAACCAGTGCTGCTTTAGCCGAAGAATGTGGACAATGTAATGATGTGCCATTCTGAACCCAGGTTGCAAAATGCCTTGCATACATACTTCCTTTCTCAAACCCCTGCATCCTCCATGAGAACAAGTCTGGGCTGGACTGCTGAAGAAGAAGAGTCCATATAGAAGAGAGTCTAGTTGTTCCACCCAAGACTATCAGACCAGCCAGCTCCCACCCAACCCATAGACTTATGAATAAAAGAGATATTGTTTTAAAAAAAGGTAACAAGTTGTTGTTAAGGATGTGGAGAAAACGGAATCCTTGTGTACTGTTGAAGGAAATGTAAATTGGTACAGCCATTATGAAAATATAGTAAGGAGATGTCTTTAAAAATTAAAAATGGAACTACCTTATGATTCAGAAATTCCACTTCTGGGTTTATATCCCACCAAAATAAAATCAGTATCTCCAAGAGATATCTGCACCCCCATGTTCATTGCAACATTATTCATAGTAGCCAAGATATGGAATCTACCAAAGTGTCCATTGACAGGTGACCAAATAAAAATATTGTAATGGCATATTATATACACATATATAATATAATATATAGATGTATATATACATCTATTATATATACATATAGTATAATATATATGTATATAAAATTCAGTCTTAAAAAAGAAGGAAATCCTGCCATTTTGAATAATATGGATGAACCTGGAAGATATTATATTAGGTATAATAATAAGCCAGCACAGAAAGACAAATACCACATGATCATACTTATATGTGCAGTCTATAAAAAAGTTAAATTCATAGAAGCCGAGAGTAAAATGGTGGTTGTGAGGGACTGGAGAGTGGGGAGATGCTGGTCAAAAAGTACAAAGTTTCCATTATACAAGATGAATAACTCACGGAAATCTGATGTACAGTATGGTAACTGCAGTTAATAATACTATATTGTATACATGAGATTTGCTAAGAGAGTAGATCTTAAATGACCTTACAACCATCACAAAAATAACCATGTGAGGTGATGGATATGTTCAGTGGCTTGATTGTAGTAATCATTTTCAATGTCTATGAAAACATCATGTACACCATAGCTATATACAATTGTTATTTGTCAATTATACCTCAATAAAGCTGGAGAAAAAGCTCATTGGGGTATTTGATAATTTTAAAAAGTGTAAAGTGGTCTTAAGACCAGAGAGTTTGATAATTATTGATTTGATTAATAAGCACATGAGCACTTGACAAAAATAAATCAAAACAAGAGGCCCTGTTGGCTAGGAGAAAGGCAAGGAATGGCTATTGAATAATCAAACAATACAGTGTCTGCTTCTCCTTTAGGCCCTTACAGCAGCCCCCATAATCATTCTCCCCATGTTCACTCTTCTTTAACCTTCATCCTTACCCCTATTCTCCACATGTCATCTGGAAATGTAGCCTTAAAATATAACTTACTTGTATATATACACTAGGGGTGCAAAAAACTGTGTACAGATTTGAAGAGTTGCTATTTATACTCAAGCAGTAGTTCGCCATCATCAGAAGTGTCTGGACGCTGATGGGAATGACTTTGAGCACCTCTTGTCATTGCAGAAGTCAAATGTGACTTGTATTCCTCTTTTGTGATTGGTATATATGGAGTAGTACAATTTTAATAGTTTTTTTTCCTTTCTTAAATTGTGTATACATTTTTTGGCACCCTCGGTACATTACATTTAAAACACTGGAACTTAAGAGTTCAAGAAGAACCACAGCATTACTGGTATTATGAATGCTAATGGTTTTTGTTCTTTTTTTAAATTGGGGAATCGGGGAAGGGGAACAGACAAGTTGCTGTCCTTTTGTTCTTCAGTGTAGTTGTGGAGGACGTTGCTTCACTGGCCCATGTTGGTATCGTCATTGCATTCTTCCCGGATGAGGCAGATCGGTTGCCAGCTTCTGGATGGCCACTCACGGAGGCTCTTGGTAGCTCACCCTGGCTGCCAGCCACTCACGCTGGCTGCCGGTCACTCACTGTAGTCTATGGCAGCCCACTGCAGCAGGGGCTGCAGCTATGCAGTCACCAGGGCTCGCACAGCCCAGCTCCAGGTGGAGCTGTTGTTAGCTGTAGAGGGCAGTGCCACTGGCCCTCATGTGGGATCCGAACCGGAGCTGCTGGCATCCCAAAACCAGCTCTTAACCAATCGGCCGGCCCTCATGGTTTTTGTTCTTGTCTATTCTATTATTCTTTGACTCTATGCTATTTGATCTTATGCCACATTTGTCCTTTATGGAAAGGGCTATAATTGTTAAATCACAATTCCACACCTTGGGTAACCTCTTACTTTTAAAGTCTCAGTTTGTTCATCTGAAAAATGGGATAATGATAATATCACTTGCATTCAAGAGGGCTTTTATGAATATTTGAGGATACACGAGGTCTGACAATAAAGTTCATGAACTTGTTGCAATGATGTTGCTAATATTTTTGGATATCAGAGGGATTATGAATTTGTACCAACTGGACAAACAGTGAACAAAGTTTACTATTTGGAAGTGCCAAAAGGCTGTGTGAAAAAATTAGATGAAAACGGCCTAAACTTTTCACAAATTCATGGCTCTTGCATCATGACAATGCACCAGCCCACATGTCACTGTCTGTGAGGGAGTTTTTAGCCAGTAAATAAATAACTGTATTGGAAAACCCTCCCTACTTACCTGATCTGACCCTGAATGACTTCTTTCTTTACCCAAAGATAAAGGAAATACTGAAAGCAAGACATTTGGATGCCATTCAGGACATCAAGGGTAATATGACAACAGCTCTGATGGCCATTCCAGAAAAAGAGTTCCAAAATTGTTTTGAAGAGTGAACTGAGTGTTGGCATTGGTGCATAGCTTCCCAAAGGGAGTACTTTTTTAAAAAAATTAGTTTCAGGTGTACAACACTGTGCAATGGTTATACTTTTTACCCCAAGGGAGTACTTTGAAGATGACCAAAGTGATATTCAGCAATGAGGTACGTAGCAGTTTTTCTAGGATGAGTTCGCCAACTTATTTGTCAGACCTCATACATAAAGCATTAACCACAATGCCCAGCATGTAGAAAGCACCCAATAAATATTAAGTGTTACCACTGCTGGTAATAGTGGTAGTAGTAATAGTAGTAGTAGTAGTAGACCCTTGATGGCTGTGTATCTCTTCTTTTCTGTATGGGCTGGGCATTGTCCTGCATATTCAGGTGTGGAAAAGTAGGCAAGGAAAACTTGCCTGTACCCTGTCCACTGATCGGGCATGTAGAAGGCCTGATAAGCAGATATTTGACTGTTTCAAGACAGGCAGAAGACAAATTGTTATCTTCTTTTTCTTTATAATGAATCAAGAGGACCAAATTTACTAAACATTGAATAAGGTAAATGGATACCAGCTTCTCCAACTAATTTATTTTCACTCCATCTTTCATCTGGAAGGTTGACACTAAAATTGTTTTGTGGGTCTAGTATCTGGGCAAAGGTAGTGTTGGGTTAGCACCATGTATGGTCCTCTGCTAGATTTCCAGAGCACTTATCAAATGAGGAGAAAAACACCTCCCTTTGGTGACCAATGAAAATTTATTTTGAAAGGACAAAGGTGAGAAATTCTCAAAGCTACTGCTGTGGATATGAACAGCTTTGTTGAGGACATCCTATTGAGTTACATGTCCACATAGGACAAAGTCAAACTCTCCTTGAATCTTTTTTCAAGTAATAAAGTATTAGGTATGTGCATAATCTAATGTAGATTCCAGGTGATGTGTTATCCTTGGGTGCAAGCCCCATGTAGGAGGGAAGGGAGGGGAAGCTGGCTTATACATTGTGCTGAGGACCAAAGATGGAAAGGTTGCTATTGGACATCCAGGGAGTGCGTGAGTGACAGGGAAGGAGGGAAGATAGGAAGGCACAGAAGGAAAAATAGATGAGAAGCCTAACAGCTATCTTTTCCTGTTCCAGGATAGGAAAATATTGGGGGTGGGGGGTGGGGGAAATGTCACTTAATAGCACTTCCTACAAAAATACAAGAATGCTTTATCAAATCTATTAGTGTACCTACTCCAATAAGAGGCAAATTGGGGGTTGGGGCAGAGCGTGATGCTGACCAAGCCAAATACAGTAAAACCTTGGATTGCGAGTAACTTGGTTCGCGAGTGTTCCGCAAGACGAGTAAACATTTTTATTAGGTTGGTGCATAAGTAATAGCGGTTCTTCCTATTTCTCGTAATGGCAAAAACAGCTATTACTTTTGAACCAACCTAATAATACATTTTAACGTGGTAAATGAGCGCTGTCTTGCAATATAAGTAGTTTGTTTCCTGAATGAATTAAGCTCGCAAACCAAGGTATTACTGTATAGGTACTGCTGAAAGGGTTTATGGACAAGGTCAGCTGTAATCTGCGCAGTGCTTTGGACTTAGAAGGATCTGAGTGAGATAGGGGTGCATGTGTCCCAGCAGGGGGAGTATTGAAAGGTTGTTCTTTTGTGTGTGTTTTTTAAAGAAAATCAGTCCCATCTGTATCTTAGCAGCATATAAGACTTCAAAAACATGTTTGCTTTCCTTATTATCTCAACCAGTTTGTAGGAGGGTAAACCTCATTCCAAGAGAGGTCTATATCCCCTCTGTTGTAAATATTGCAAATATGTAGATTAACCAAGGAAAAATGAGAGCAGCTTCTTTGGTGTTACATTTCTTTCAGAGGCTTTCCATGTGATTCATTAAAGATATTTTTAACTTTTTTCCATCGGTTGAAAAATTACATAAATAAATCCTGACGTTGGAATTGCACAAACATGCACAGCTGCTGGTTTAAGCTTATAGAAACACCAAACAAAACAAAATACAACTTGGCATAGAGCCACGGTTAAACTTTTTGTAACTGAATTTGAGGGGGGTGGAGGTAGAACTCCATTTCACACAGAAGAAATAATTTTATTCTAGTTATACAGAAAGAACTGCATAATAATATATATTATTTTCCATGTCATACTGAGAGGGCACATTATTCTTAATTTCATACAACAGAAAGGAAAATTGAGACATTTTTGAAAGCATATGGCCTTGATATAGGTATTTACTACTCATAAGAAATTATATTCACAACCTATGTAACTTTACTAACCACTGTAACCCCAATAAACTTCAATTAAAAAAAAAGAAATTATATTCATCTAATCGTTTAGTGATAATTTGGGAGGCCCTTAGTTATTTTGTATTCTAGGACATCTCCGAATATATTTATATTAATTGGCTTTTTGTTAACTTTTATAATACTTGTAAAACAGCCAGTCCTTTCATAAAAAAAAGCCTTCTGGCTAGGTTGAACTTTGGAAGGAGAAAAAAAGGTTTGCTTAAGGTCCTAGGTAGAGAGAAGTGGGAACATCAACTTTCTGAATTATAACTTGGTGAAAAGCGACAACATTTCATATTCATTCATCATGGCTGAAGCACCAACATCCGGTTTTCTTTTCAATGAGATTTGCTGAAGCAATCCAGTTCCTGGTCCCCCTCTATCATGTTGTCAGGCCTATGATCCCAATGTCCTAAATATATCTTAATAAAGAGGGCAAGAGTTTGCTTTTGCAGGGGTGGGGTGGGCAGGGAGGTGTCAGGGAGAGAAGACTGATGGGGGCGGGGGGAAAAAGGAAAACACCTGGTATGGTCATGGACAAATTCTCCTGCATTTGTTCTAGAACTCTTCATCATAAGGCAGCCACCTTTTTTCAAAATTCTAACAGGTATTGGCCTGTCCAGTCACACAAAGAAATGATACATTACATCTACTGCCATTTGCTTACAAAAAAAAAAAAGGGAAGGGAGCTAGGGGTTGGAAATTTCCCCCGAATAAATTTGCATTGGAAATAATGAAGGCAAATACACAGGAGAAACCTGAAGCTTGATAAACTACCAATAATTATTAGATTCATTTATGTAAACTCGTCTAAGGACCTCATTAGTGACTGAAATTTTGCATCACTGATCTCAAGAGACTAAATGTCAGGAGCTCCTCCCAGGCACTTGACAAGTATATATCCCCATAAATTTTTGAATACCCATTAGCTAGGGAGTAGAGCCTCAATTTGAGAAACACTGGGCCACATGGCCCACTGTTTCCTTCCTGTGAAGTTTCTGTATTGTGTCATTTCTCTTGCCTTGGATGTTTTCCATGTCTTTTCTTCTAGAGTAGGTCTTAGTTTCCATGTAAAGTTCAACCTTATTCCCCTTCCCTCCATTCAACTCCCAGAAGCTGGTTCACAGTGATCTATGATCCTTAAACTCTGTTTTACTACTGGGTTGGCACTTAGTCTGTATGACTATATGGTGTTTTTTTAGCATATGAAAGTCTTACCTTTTGTATGAAACTAAGAGTCACTTGACTGCTGAGATCTCCAAATTCCAGCAAGGTGCACAAATATCATGTTTTGGTTTCTGTCGTGTTGGGCTTTTTCACAACTCTCAGCCTTTGCTTACGCTATTACTACTTTCTGAAATATTCTTGCCTATCATTCTGTACCTTCAAACTCCCTTCTCCTCCTGCAGGACAGAGCTCAGCTGTCACCTTCTTTGAGAAGGCCCCCCACCCCCCATCCCAACCTCATAATAGGGGCTCTTGTCTGTTTTCTCATGGCATTCCACAGATTCTTCCATCTTAGCATCTATCCCAGGGGAATACCCTTGCCTGTTTAAGTGATGGTTTTCCCCACTCTGGAGAGAACTCCTTGAGGATGGGTTTTATTTTCGTTTGTTCACCAGTTTCTGTCACAGTACCTGTCACAGATGCTGCTGCTGTTGTCTTTATCATCTTTCATTATGTAGGCTTTTGCATGGCAATAGAGCTCGTTTGTTTTCAGCTTTGAAAATACACTAAGGATCCTTTCGCCTACATCAAAAGGAAGATTCTGATGTTTACAAATAAGAGAAAATTTTTTCACCCCCGTATAAAAGTTTTCTTTGGGGGGACAGTCAGAGGATTGTAAGGTGTTAAATAAAACTAACGTTTCCAGATCATCTAACACGAGCCATGTACTATCACATACAGTATCTCCTTTTTGCGGTTTCCCTTTCATCAGTTTCAGTTACCCGCAAACAGAGTACAAATATGTTAAATGGAAAATTCTGGAAATAAACAGTTCATAAGTTTTAAATTGTGTGCCATTCTGAGTAGCGTGATGAAATCTAGCGATGGCCCATGCCATCCTGCCAGGGCGTGAATCATTCCTTTGTCCAGCTTACCCATGTGGCGTGCACTCTACTCCCGTTAGTCACTCAGTAGCCATCTCTGTTATCAGATTGGTTATCAGATTGGTTATCAGATAGCGAGATGACATTCGCATAACTTTTATTACAGCATGTTGTTATAACTGTTCTATTTTATTATTGGTTATTAGTGTTAATCACTTACTGTGCCTAAGTTATAGATCAAACCTTATCATAGGTATGTATGTATGGGAAAATATATACAGTAATACCTTGGTTTCCAAGCCTAATTCATTCCGGAAACAAACTACTTGTATTGTAAGACATCACTTGTTTACCATGTTAAAATGTATTAGAATTGTTTGTTTGTCTTGCGGAATACTTGCAAACCACGTTACTCGTAATCCAAGGCTTTACCGTATATATATGTATATATATACACACACATACACACACACACAGGGTTTGGTGCTATCTGTGGTTTCTGGCACTCACTGGGGGTCTTGGAATGTATCCTACATGGATAAGGGGGTGGCTAATGTACTTTTGTCCATTATCATAACACACACATACAGCCAACAACAAAAACAATAATAAAATGCAATATTTATTTTATTATCTCCCTATTAGAGATGAGATGAGAGAGAGAGAGAGAGAGAGAGAGAGAGAGAGAGAGAGAGAGAGAGAGAGAGAAAATTGGCTCACACAATTGTGGAGGCTGGCAAGTCCACATTCTGCAGGGCAGATTAGCAAGCTGGAGAACCAGGAAAGAATTTATGTTGTAACTCAAGTACGAAGGAAGTCTGGCGACAGAATTCCTTCCTTTTCAGGGGGACCTCCGTCGCTTTCTCTTAAGGCCTTCAACTGACTGGATGAGGCTCACCTACATTATGGAAGGTAATTTCCTTTAATTATTATATGTTAATATCATCCCTCAAAAATGTCTTCACAGCAACATCCAGACGGGTGTTTGACCAAATATCTGGGTAGCATGGCCTAGCCAAGGTGACACATAAAATTAACCATCACACTGGGTAATACCAAAGGTTAAATCCTAGCAATCTCGTATTTTATATTACCTCTTCTTCGAGACAATATGTAATAAAAGGTTTTGTTTGAGCCTAGAGATTCTGGATCTTCACTTGGGCTGATATAAGGAGTCCCCCCATCTCACCCCTCCCCCAAAACACACACCTAGAAATTCCTCCTTCTGGGCCTCATCCTCTTCCATTTCCTCTCCGTGCCCAAGACCCACCTAAAATTCAGAAGCCCATTAGCTATAGTTTGAATGTACCTAATACCATGTGTGAGTTGCCTAACAGCCATATGATATCTTATGATGGTTAGTCATCACCCAAACTTTAAATTATTGAAATGTTTTCTCCTCCCTTTTTTTCTGTTCCTTCCAGAATTTAGGCTAAGAAAAAGCAAGAGTGTTCCGAAGAACATAGAGACCCCCTACCTGCCTTTTCTATCTCCAATATAAACAATGCTGATCATATGTACAATGGTTTACAATTTGTGTAGATCCTTCACATTCACCGTCTTATATGAACCTCAAAAATTAGGTAGACAAGATAAGTGTTATTGTTGTCATTTTGTTTTGGACAAGATAAGTACATTTCCCATCATGACTCCTATTCAACATCGTACTACAACACCTAGCTAAGGCAATAAGATAAGAAAGGAGACTAAATGCATACAGATTGGGAACGAAGAAATAAAATTGCCTTTGTGTGCAGATGACATGATTATTTATATAAGAAAATCCCAAAATAATCAGAAAATGAAAAACCTCCTGGAACTAATAAACAATTATAGCAAGGGTGCAGGATACAAAGTTAATACATAAAAGTCAATGGCTATAGGCCGGCCGAGTGGCGCATTGGTTAAGAGCTGGCTTGAGAGGCCAGCGGCCCCGGTTTGGGTCCCACATGTGAGGGCCAGTGACACTGCCCTCAAAAAAAAAAAGTCAATGGCTTTCTTACATATCAGCAAGGAAAAATGGAATTTTAAATAAAAACTAAACACCATATTTTTAGCACCAAAGCAAAAGAATAGTTAGGCATAGTAAAATATGTATAATTTCTATATGAGAAAAACTACAAGCTATGAAAAAAATTCACAGATCTAAAAGACATCGTTTGTGTTCAGGGATTAGAAGACTCAATATTGTTAAGATGTCAGCTTTTCCCAGCTTGATCTGCAGATTCAATGACACCTCACTCAAAAATCCCAGTAACTAATTTTGTGGTTATTAACAAACTATTTCTAAAGTTTATATCAAAAGGCAAAAGATTCAGAATAGCCAACTCAATACTGAAGAAGAACAAAGTCAGTAGACTGAAAACTACCCAACTTCAAGACTTGTTACAATGCTGCAGTAATCAAGTTGATATGGTATTGGCAAAAGGATACTCACATAGTCAAAGAAAGCTCCAATAGGGATGCATACAAATACAATCTTTTGTATTTTTGATCTTTGACAAAAAAGCAAAGGTAACTCAATGTATAAAGGATAAATGTTTCAACAAATGATGCTAAAACAACTGGACATTGATATCCAAAAAATAATAAATCTAAATATGATTTTATACCTTCCACAAAAATAATTCAAATAGATCATAGACTTGAATATAAAATGCATACTCTAAAATATAACACAGAAAAAATCTAGGTGACCTTGTATTTGGTGATGACTTTTTAGATGCAGTACCAAAAGCATGATCTATGGAATAAATAATTGATAAGCTAGACTACATTAAAATTAAAATCATCTGCTCTACCAAAGATACTGCTAAGAGAATGAAAAGACAGGGCAGGCCGAGTGGCTCAATTGGTTAAGAGCTCGCTCAAGAATGCGAGCTGAGCTCTGAGCAACAGCAGTTCGATACCCAGCCCGAGCTGAGCTGCCGCTGAGCTGCCAACAGGTGGCAGGATGGCTCAGCTGAAAAAAAAATGAGAATGAAAAGACAATTTACTAACTGGGAACAAATATTTGCAAAACACATCTGATAAACAACTTGTATCCATAAATATACAAAACACTATCAAAAATCCAAAATAAGTAAAGGGAGAAACCAATTTTAGAAGTTTAATTAAAATATGTATAATTGCTAAACTCAAAAACTAAGGAGACTGGTTGAACAGCAGATTACACAGCACACAACTGAAATACTAAAGTGGAAATAGAGCTGAAGAAATTATTGACAATAAAGCATAGAAAGAGAAGTAAATGAAAAAAATGATGAAGGGGTAATAGATAAAACAGAATAAGAAAGGCTAACATGTTTATGTACACTTACTGGGAAAAAAATGGATACAAAGCATGATGCATTAAAAGAAATCCACAGACTCTGAAACACTGTAGTGAAATTTCAAAAACTAAAAGGCAAGGAGAGCATCTTCAAAGCACTTGAGAATAAAAAGGAGGCACTGGGATTGAATATGAAGGGAAGACATAGGTAGTGCAACAATATTGCTAATGGATCTAGTTATGAGTTGGATGGTTGCTTCATAGCTATGCTTCATAATTTTTATGTATTACCAGAACTTTGTAGTCTCAAAAAGTAGATAGCAAAAATTATTTTACACTCCCTTGCACACATCATTTAATTTGATGATTATACGCCCCCCGGGGCAAAGTTTTCCCAATTTATGTTAGAGAAATTGAGGCACATTGACTTTTCCAATGTCATGTGTTACATAAATAGGGAAGTAGATCTAGAATCAAGTATCCATGTTTCTTGTACAGTGCTTTTCCTATTAAATTGAATTGCCTCTCAGAGAGATATTATGTGAAAGAGATAATTTTTTGCTTTCTATATCCATATTCAAATTTCCAATAAACACACATTTATAAAGCTGACTATAAGGAAACATTGGGTTGTCTGAAAAGTCATGACGCATTTTTGCAATGAAAAACATAGAAAAATACGTCATGGCTTTTCCGACAACCCAATATAATCATTCTGGCTAAAAGCTGACCCTGAAATTCTCCATCCGGAAGCTCTATTCGAGCCAAGTAGGAACCTATTAAAGTAAATTACGTTAAATGTGCTGACACAGCCATGACTATATCAACTGTATCTCTGCTTTGAACGTGATTCTACTTTGACTAGAAATTAATGGGTTGTGGTGAATCAACTACAATCTAATAAAGGTACCACTGGAAAGTCTGAAGAAAAAATGTAGAATCATTGTTATAAACAGCAAAGTAAAAGAACTCGATTTACAAAGAATTCAATAACCACTTTTATACATTTTTTTCATTCTAATTCACTGAAGTGTTTACCTGCACATCTTCCATTTGTAATTACACCTCGAACAAATGGCAGAGTTAGATTCAATATAGCATTATGGAATCTGAGCAGTCTGGCTCCTACTTTCTTTTGTGCTGCTTTACTGAGAAGCAATTGATTATTTTTATGGTTGCTGTTTGATTAGTAGTGGTGTTTAGTAGCGATTTTTAAAATTATTGGGTTGTCGGAAAAATCATGATGCATTTTTGCAAAGAAAAACAGAAAAAATACATCATGACTTTTCCGACAACCCAATATAATCAGCTTTGAGAAGAGCCCTCCCACTCCCCTACCTGATAAAAGTAAAGGCCTTTTCAGAAACCAGGGACAAAGCAAGTTTCTTAAGTTTATGAATATTATTAAATCACATCCCAAATCCTGGTTTTAGAAGAAGCTGAGGTTGTAGCCATCAACACAAGGGAGTCTGAGTTTAAAAATCAAAGAAACCAAATGATAATTTTGAAAACAATTCATTGAACTGCACTCATCAACTGATAGCCACTTGTTCAAGAAGCCTATATTTTACTGGAGACTAATTAGTGAGTGTAATTTACAGATGCATAAATTTGACATTATTAATTATCCCTTGTACTTTATTTCAAAAGAGAGACTATAGTGAACACTGAGGTACTCAACAGACTGATTGGTTCTAAGACACACACACTCCAGCTCTGAAGTAGAATATTGTATCTTTTATTATAAAATAGCCTAATATGGTAAGGGAAAATATGCTTAAGTTTTTAGAAGATTAAAATCACAATGTAGTTCATGTTGAGGCTTGAAAATTTCTAACTTATCATTTAAGGGATCATTCCTTGATTCTACTTAGAAAAGAGTTTACTCCTTTGGGTAGTTGTGCCCTATTCCCAGGCTTTAAAAACAAGCCAAGGTGGAGAGAGTTTATAAATTAAAAGATAGCCCTGAGGCAAAATTAATCCAGAGACTGTGCTGCCTCATAAACAATTTTATCTTACAGAAATGGCTAAGTAAAAAAAAAAGATGTTCACGTAATACGTTTATTTACATTCCAACGAGTTACATATTTGAAGTTCAGTATATACACATTAAACTGATTTCTTGATCTGTGCCTTATTTAAGGTGTTGTGTTAGATTTTAGCATTTGCTTTTGGAAGAGCTGTTAATATGGTATAATGGCATCTATAGTTAGTCAATGAACAACTCCACTAACACATATCATGAATAGACAGTAGACGTTTACCACTGACATGTCTTAAAAACAATATCTACAGTCATTTGCATTTGCTTTAATCAAGGTGGATAAAGTGGAGACACGTGAATACTAAATTAGAAGGCCTATATTAAGGTTATGAATGTGCTTCTTGTTTGCTTTGCATGGCTTCGGAAAGTCATATACAATCCGCATCTTAATTTCCTCATCAGTAAAATTGGAGTAGTAGCTACCCTTGTAGACACTAGAGTTTGGTGTGTTTTTTTTACACATCAATAGGCCCACACTTCCATTATTGAATATTATTCCTTTGCAATGAGGATCAACTTCTTGTAGTCTTTGATTATGGCGATAATGTAAAATATATACAGAGGGTGCCAAAAACATGTACACACATTTTAAGAAAGGAAAAATCTGTACTAAAATTTTAATACTCAATATATACAGATAACAAAAGATGAATACAAGTCACATTTGGCTTCTGCAATTACAAGAGGTGCTCAAAGTGGTTCCCATCAATGTCCAGACACTTCTGGTTACGGCAAATTACTGCTTGAGCAACGCTGACCAAAGTGTCCACTTGTATCACTGTACATGCTGTTTCAATTTCTTCCCAAAGTACAGCCAGTGTAGCCGGTTTTCTATGGCACACCACATCCTTTAAGTTCCTCCATAGGTAGAAGTCAAGGGGTATTAAATCAGGAGAATTTGGGGAAAACTCAACCGCACCTCTTCATCCTCTCCATTGTCCTGGTAAATTCTCATTGAGGTAAACTCTCAGGTCTTGGTGGTCTTGCACTCCTTGAACAACAACTGTGCTTCCATGATTTTCTTAGTCCTGCCTGTCGTGTGTGGACGCTGGCATTCATTTGATTAATGCCATCTTCTGAGCGAATGTCATACTACACATTGCTATCGTAATTCAATTCAACTTTGAAAAGTAATACATAGATAACATCGCTTAAAATGCGTATACATTTTTTGGCACCCCCGATATGTATATAGTTTGAGCTGAGAGCATATTTTGAATACTGACATATGCATTTAAACCAGAAGTTTATCTTTTAGCTAGAATTCATGGATACTAGAGTATTTCCCATTACCAATTTCTGTTGACTATTTTGCTATAAAATCCAAATGATTATAAAACACTAAAGATCAAATAAAATATGCTAGTCAAGGGTATCACTTAGAGAATAGCTTTCCTACTCTTCTGTATCCTCTTTCAAAATCTAAGAGTTGACAACTGGATGTAAGAATCACTCTCTTCAAAGGTATAAATGATAATATGGAACTCTTTAAAAGAATGAATAATTGAAAACAAACTCTAAACCAAACCAAGCATATGTCTCCCCGAACTATTCCAATAGGAAATGCTTAAAAAAGAAATTATTCACTTCCTCTTTGTAGAGTATAAGTTAAAAAAATAGATAAAAGTCTACTTTTGTTTTGTATTCTTGGGCATATATGATTGACAAAAATGCTTGGAAAGATTTTAAATTGTGCTGTCAAGCCAATTTCAGAGATTCAGAGTTTGGTGGATCTTTGTTTCAAAAAAGAAATAAAATTACTTGATATGTAACTTTAATTTCTACTGATTTGTTTTTCATCTTTAACATAGAGACCCTTTGAGTGAAGACATGTATTTTTTTTAATTACCAGGATACTTTCTTTTCCATATACTAGAAATGTTAAATGATATTGCCACATTAATTACTATTCAGCTTCAGGTGTACAGTGCAGTGGTCAGGCAGCTACACCATCCATGAAGCGGTCTCCCTAATAAAAGTGCCTATCTGACCCCCTACAAAATCTTTACAACATTATTGATTATACTGCCTATTCTGTCTTTCATATCCCTGTGGCAATCTTGTGGTTACCAATTTGTGCTGAAGCTGAATAATAATGAATGTCAACTATAATTTAATATATGTATAGTCACAGGATGTGGAGTACAGCACAGGGAATAGAGTCAATGGAATTGTAACAGCTATATACAGTGTCAGAGGCGTAGTAGATTGGGGGAGGGGTTATCACTTTGTGAGGGGTGTAAATGTCTAACTATTACATTGTTTTGTACACCTGAAACTAATAAAACAATAAAGTAAAAGGGCTGGCCGAGTGGCTCAATTGGTTAAGAGCTTTCTCAAGAGTGCGAGCTGAGCTCTGAGCAACAGCAGTTCGATGCCCAGCCCAAGCTGAGCAGCCGCTGAGTTGCCAAGAAGTAGCAGGATGGCTCAGCTAAAACAACAACAAGAACAACAACAAAAAATAAAAACAAAAACAAAACAATAAAGTAAAAAGTGATATTGACACTTAAAAACAATTGGTTCAATAAGAGTAGCTAAACTGGACATTTTTGCCTTGTTCCCAATCTTAGGGGGAAGACCACCATTGAGAACAATGGAAGCTAGCTATAGGTTTTCCGTAGATATTTTTTATCAAATCAAAGAAGTTCCATCTATTCTGATTTTTTTTTCTTTTTTTAGCTGAGCCATCCTGCTACCTATTGGCAGCTCAGTGGCTGCTCAGCTTGGGCTGGGCATCGAACTGCTGTTGCTCAGAGCTCTTAACCAACTGAGCCACTCGGCCGGCCCCGAGAGTTTCTTTTTCATGAATGAGTGTGAAATTTTGTCAAACGCTTCTGAATTGATTGATATATGATTTTTTTCTTATGCTTGTTAATATGGAGAATTACACTGATTGACTCAAATATTAAACCAGCCTTGCATCCCTGGATGAAACTCCAGTTGGTCATAGTGTATAATTCTTTTTATGTATTGTTAAATTCTATATGTCAATATTTTTTAAGGATTTTTACATCTAATTCATGAAAAATATCCATCTTTTGTTTTCTGTTTGTTTGTTTTGGCATTGTCTTTGCCTAGTTTTTCTATTATCATAATACAAGCTTCATAAAATGAGCTGGAAAGTATTCCCTCCTTTGCTATTTTCTAGAATAGATTGAGTAGAACTGGTGTTAATTCTTCTTCTCCTAAATATCTGGTAGAATTCTCCAAGGAAACCAGCTGGGCCTGGAGATTTACCTTTTCCTAATTATAAAATCAATTTCTATTACAGTTATAAAGATATGCAAATTATGTATTTTATATTGGGTTAGTTGTTTTAGTGTGTGTTTTTCAGGGAATTGGTTTATTCACAAAGAATAGGAGAAAGTCCAAGATGGCAGATTAGGTAAATGTTATGCCTACTACCTCCCACGATCACACCAAAATTACATATAAATTATAGAACAATCAATCTCAAGAATCATCTGAAGACTAGCTGAACAGAGCCCCTATAACTGGAAACCCTGGGAAGAGGCCATACAAAGATTGTAGGAGGGGTGGAGACATGAAACGGGCTAACCCCAAACCCACAGATAGTGGTTGAACACTGGGAGGGACACCTCCTTCATAGAGGTCCCCCCAAAGGAGGGACAGGTCCCAGCCTCATGCCAGGCTCCCTAGCCCTGGGGTCCTGTGCTGGAAAGAGGAATTCCCACAATATCTGACAGTAAAGATCAGTAAGGACTCTGTCTATTCTGGTGATATGGAAGGTGGCTGGAAACCCAGACGTCCTTTAAGGGGACCGCACGCAGACTGACTCACCTGCAAACATTTACCTGGTCTCCAGTGGAGGGACACCATCTCAAGAGGTGCCAGAGACATACATAGAAAGAGTGAGTTGTGTGGCTTTGCGGTGAGGGGTGCGGGGACCAGTCATTATCCCTGTGTGAAGCCTGCCTCACATGTAGCTTACGGGAGGGCACCATCTTTCCTGTGTTGAACCCTCCCCCAAAAAGCCAAATCTGAGACCTCATTGGTCTGTTAAAATCTTACTGTGCACCACATTGGTAATGCCCTGGGTCTCCACCCCCTGAACAGCTGGTGTTGCATTGCTGGGGGACGTCTGGGCTGCTGATCGGTGGC
Source organism: Aselliscus stoliczkanus (assembly GCA_033961575.1). Classification (NCBI taxonomy): domain Eukaryota; kingdom Metazoa; phylum Chordata; class Mammalia; order Chiroptera; family Hipposideridae; genus Aselliscus; species Aselliscus stoliczkanus. The sequence goes on from CM066737.1 coordinate 26,827,322, forward strand.
CCCACACCATGAGCTACAGAAGCCTTTTGCAGCAGTGGATGGCCTGCAGTGGACTGGGCAACATTTGGTGGTGAGCAGTGAGCCACAACCTTCACCGCAACCCCTCTTCAGTTGCTCTCAGAGACGTGCAAGCCTGAGGCAAGCAGTGGCTGGCCACAGCGTTCTCAGGGCGTTTTTGCAAAGTGGTCACAAGTCTGGCTCCAATTCAAGAACCAAAACTGCATTAACTTTGTAAAAACCACCACCCACATACCATAACTCCCTAGAACCCCATCCTTCCTACCTAGGGCTGCATTGCCACGGGCACTCTCAATATTGGGTCAACCAGCCTGTCACGCTCATCAAAGGAGCCTTTGTCAATGACTGAGCCTTATGGGCAGCCAGCAAGTGGCAACAGGCATGGGGGCCATGGGCCTTTTGCTAAACTGCCACAGGCTGAATACTGGTGGCAGCCACCTCGGTTCACAGCGAGGCCACCCCCATGTTTCCAGGTCCTGCACAGGCAGCAACCAACCACATACAGCTGCGTAGCTCCTACCAGGTAGTCCCAGGGCCAGTCACAAGTAAGGCTGAAATAAGCCTGCACAGAAGCCCCTCCAAAGAGACTCCAGATACAATGCACCAAGAGACTGGCTTCAAACCACACTAGAGCACTACCTGGTTAGCCCCACTAGCAGCACACTCAAAAAGTGGACTCAACAGACATAAGAGTCTGTGGGGGTGAACCCCACTTGGAGAAGTCAGCTTCCACACAGCAGCTCACACACCATGGGCATAGCCAGTCCTCACAGTCAGTCAGCCTGGGAGGCAACCCAAACCACCCCCAGGCCAGAAGCAATCCAGGGTTAACTATAGCAGGAGGCTAGAATAAACACAACACACACAAGGGATAATCCTGGAACTCACATACAGGGGATCACGGAGATTGTACCGTTGGACCACACAGGACACATACTACATAAGGCCACCCAGCAGAGACTGAGAGACATAGGAGATCTACCTAATACATAGAAGCAAACATAGGAAGTAAACTCTCAGACATTACCTTTAGTAATATTTTTACTCATATATCTCCTTGAGCAAGGGAAACAAAAGAAAGAATAAACAAATAGGACTACATCAAACTAAAAATTTTCTGCACAGCAAACAAAACCATCAATAAAATGAAAAGACATCCTGCTGAAGGGGAGAAGATATTTGCCAATGATACATCTGATAAGGGGTTAATATCCAAAATTTATAAACAAGTCATAGAACTGAACACCAAAACAACATTCATTAAAAAATGAGCCAAGGTCCTGAATTTTCTTATAAAAAATTATATATATATGGTGCCAAAAAATGGTAAGCACTTAGAGTACCTCTTGTAATTGCAGAAGTCAAACGTGACTTGTATCCATCTTTTGTTATTGGTATATATCGAGTATTACAATCTTTTTTTTTTTTTTTTTTTTTTTTTAATTTTATTTTATTTTTAATTAGTTTCAGGTGTACAACACAGTGCAATAGTTATACATTTTACCCCTCAAAGTGACAACCCCCCACCCCCAATAGTTTCAGGTGTACAACACAGTGCAATAGTTATACATTTTACCCCTCAAAGTGACAAACCCCCACCCCCAATACACCCCCCCACACCCCCCCATATCATATATATCTATTACTCTTCCTCTGACTCTCTTCCACAGTATAATCCACATCCCGTGACTATCTATATATATTCAATTACAGTAGGTATACCACCTCCACTTTAGTAATACAGTGCAGTGATCAAACCTCTACTCCATCCATGAAATGGTCTCCCTAACAAGACCTATGATCATCTGACAATCATTTTTTTTTTTTGAGGGCAGTGTCACTGGCCCTCACATGTGGGACCAAACCAGGGCTGCTGGCTTCCCAAGCCAGCGCTTAACCACCGCACCACTCGGCCAGCCCACGAGTATTACAATCTTAATACAGCATTTTTCTTTTTTAAAATGTGTATATGTTTTTTGTCACCTGCTATATATATATATATATATATATATATATATATATATATATATGTGTGTGTGTGTGTGTGTGTGTGTGTGTGTGTGTGTGGTCACGGGATATAAAGTACAGCATAGGAAATATAGTCAATGGTATAGTAACAGCTATGTACAATGTCAGAGGGGTAGTAGATTAGTTAAGGTTATCACTTTGTGAGGTGTGTAAATGTCTAATCACTATGTTGTTTTGTACACCTAAAACTAATAACAAAAAACAAAAAAGTAAAATAAAATGCATATATTCCTGTATTCCATCTTTTTTCACCATTAGGAAGCCAGCGAAGCAGAGGAAAAAGTTACATAGACATTGATAGCTGCCTGGAGAACAGGTTTATGTGGAAAATTATAATGCCTTTTTTTTTTTGAGAAAGCATCTGGGAATTCTGAAAGATGGATAGACTTGATGGCAAAAATTTAAGCGTATCTACCACAAATGTAAAAGGCATTAAATACTTCTTGGATCTCTCCCTGAAAGCAACTTCTTTTGTTCTTCTGTCCTCAAGGTTCATGGAAAGGTTGACTGATGATTCAATAAGCCTGGTATTAATACCACCAACTGTTCCTTAGGCTATAGGTATGTGTTTAAAATAACCAGAATATGGTGAGGCCAAGCAAAAGCTTCCACCTACCTGGGGGATCAGTAGGCATCACTGTTGGATTGCTATGATTATAGATATTGATATGGATTGTGAAAAACAACTGCAATGGCTTTGGTGGCTACGTGTAGGCTATGCCTGTGATACCAAGTTCTGAATAAAGTTGAAAACTTTGAAAACTATTCAGATGCTTTGTCTCTATAGTATCAGCATTTCCAAATTCAGAAACCTCTTAATTATTTGTATTATCATTTAATTCAGTGATCCAGGCTAATATGAGGGAAATGCTGCCCCAATTTTGTTGCCCAGGGCCATTGAAACACACTACCCTATCATTGATACAAGATTGCTTTAAGAGGATTAGCAGTTAAAACCCAGCAAAGAGGGCAGCTATTTATCTCCATATAGAGACCAATGTGTGATGGATAAGTGTTGGGTTGTCAGAAAAGTCATGATGTATTTTTTCTGTTTTTCATTGCAAAAATGCGTCATGACTTTTCCGACAACCCAATATATTCGGTACTTCTCCCAGATGGAAAGCCTACTTACAGAGTAAACATATTGTTTTAGCTAGTAGCCTTACATCTGAGCTCCATGCTTCCTTTAACACAGAGGGTCCACTCTCAGGTACCAGTTAAAATATTAATGAATTGACTAGGACAACTGAATTTGAAGATACTGACAGAAATAGAAGGCAGCAAAACAGCCCATTCCTCTGGGTGATTTTGTGTGTGTGCATGTGTGCATGTGTGTGTGTGCATGTGTGTGTGTGTGTGTGTGTGTGTGTGATCTGACACACATAGCAATAGCTTCCCTGATTTTGAATGGATCTCATTGTATTATAGCTTACTTGGTTTGATAAAAGAATGGCTGGATCCACTTCAGTTAGATGTAGCTAGGAACCCGGAAATGCCTATCTTACTATTCATATGGCTCTCTTCTTAAGGGTAGAATAATAGACACCAAATTTTTTAATGGTGAACTATTCTCACAAAATAAATATTTGGCTTTCCATTGCTCTTATAATAAAATCCAAACTCTTTACCGTAACTTATGTGCCCTATATTGTCTAGCTTCTGCCCACCTCTCCAGATTCATTTTCTGTCATCCCTGCTGCCCCTTCATCCACTCTCATTGACAGAGAAGCCTTTCATAGAATCTCTAGAATCCTGACTCACAATTAAACTCTCCTATATAATTTTAATCTTCCCCTTTGATAATGTTACTGTATTTGTTTAATGTCCATATCCTCCACTACACTGCAACTTTCTTAAAGACAGACATGATGTCTTAATTACCACTGTCTCTTTAGCAGCTAGTACAGACAATGGCACACAGTAGCCCCTTGGTAAATACTTATTCAAATCCTGAATAAATGAATGAGTTCATGAGGAAGTGAGTGAATAGAATTAAGTTCTGTTTTATTTTGAGAGCCACCAAAAATGTAGGGTGACAAACCATCCTGGTTTGCCTGAAATTGAGGGGGAATTGTTGAACATGGATCTTTCAACTTTAAAATTGCCCCAGTTTCAGGTAAGCTGGGATGAGTTGGTCACCATATATATGATCCTTGGTTTGTGAGGGTAGAAATGTTGAATAGGCATGAGATTTTTGTAGACACATTTTTCCACGGATGTTCCTGATTGCCTACACAACACTAAGCTAAATAACCGGAAAACAAAAACAAACATACAAACAAAATCTGTTTTTCTCCTCAACCACAGGTATTTCAAGGCCTTGGTTTTCCAAGTAATTCAAATCAAGTAATCATTCCTTCATAAACTCAGCAAAATAACAAATATTTGTGAGCACCTGTTTCATACTTGATTCATCTCTATTCTCTGATTCTATGGCAATCTGGGGCTGCAGACCCATCCTTATTTTGTCTCCACAGTGACTTAGCTCCTAAAATATTGGAAATTACAGAAGTCATCTTCTAATAAATCAGTTAAAAAATAGCTCTTTGATCCTAGAAAAAATAAGCTATATAGTTCAATAATATAAAACAATTTTTTGAAACCATCCTTTTTTTTGTAAAAAGGCAAAATAAATAGTAGTCTTGATTTTAAGGACTAGAACTCTACAAGTTCTCATAGAATAATAATAACTACCCTAAGGTACATTTTCTAGAATTAGCCAATATATTCTTGACCCATAATACTGGGTTGTCGGAAAAGTTCATGATGTATTTTGTCTATGTTTTTCAAAGGCCATTTATTTATATAAAGAACAAAGATCAATCAATGATATGTTGCCTATTTTGTTCGATAACCTTTTGCCATCTTTCAGTGAGCTTTATAATTCCTCATTCATAGAAGGACCTGTCTTTATTTGCAAAAGACTGAACAAGGTGCTGATTTACAGCCTCGTCTGAATTGAATGTTATACCACACAAGGAGTTTTGAAGATAGCGAAACAAGTAGAACTCTGATGGTGCAAGGTCAGGCGAGTATAATGGGTGTGGCAACACATCCCATCCAAGCTCCAATAATTTTTTTTAAACTCTATTATTATTATTATTATTATTATTAATTACAGAAGTACAAAACAATGCAATAGTTATCCTTCTCACCCCTTACAAAGTGACTCCTCCCACCCCCCTCTTGTGTCCCCCCCACCCCCTATATCATACATAACTATTACAATTCCATTGACTCCATCCCCACACTATATTCCACATCCCATGACTATATATGTGTTAAATTATAGTTGACATATAATATTATTCAGCGGCAGCTTCAGATGTACAGTGCAGTGGTCAGGCCACTACACCATCCATGAAGTGGTCTCCCTAAAAAGACATGTGTCCTTCTGTTCCCCTAAAAAAAAATATTTACAACCTTATTGATTATATTCCCTAAACTGTCTCTTCTGTCTCTGAGGTAGTATTGTAGTTATCAGTTTATGTTGCCTCGTCCCTTCCCCTTCTCCCTCATGCCCATCCCCATCCCATCTAACCCTCATCAGTTTTTTCTTTGTGTCTCTAACACTATTTCTGTTTACATTGCTTGTTTATTCAGTTCTTTAGATTCCACATATAAGTGAGATTCATATGGTATTTGTCTTTCTCTGACTGACTTATTTCATATAACATAATGTTCTCTAAGTCCATCCATATCGTTGCAAATGGTACGATTTCATTCTTCCTTATAGCTGTATAATATTCCATTGTGTAAATGTACCACAGTTTCTTAATCCAGTCATCTACCGATGGGCATTTCGATTGTTTCCAAGTCTTGGCTATTGTAAATAGCACTGCAATGAACATAGGGGTGCATATATTTTTTCGAATTAGTGTCTTGAGTTTTTCAGGATAAATGCCTAGGAGTGGAATTGCTGGGTCAAAAGGTAGTTCCATTTCCAGTTTTTTGAGATACTTCCATACTGACTTCCATAGTGGATGCACCAATCTGCAATCCCACCAACAGTGCAGCAGGGTCCCCTTTTCCCCACCGCTCCACCAGCACTTGTTTGTTGATTTATTGATGATAGCCCTTCTGACTGGAGTGAGGTGGTATCTCATTGTGGTTTTTATTTGCATTTCCCTAATGACCAGTGAGGTTGAACATTTTTCCATATGCCTGTTGGCCATCTGTATGTCCTCTTTAGAGAAATGTCTCTTCATTTCCTCTGCCCATTTTTTAACTGGGTTGCTTGGTTTTTTGGTGTTGAGTTGCATGAGTGTTTTATAAATTTTGGATATTAAACCCTTATGAGATATATCGTTAACAAATATATTCTCCCATTCAGTAGGCTTCCTTTTTGTTTTATTGATGGTTTTCTTTGTTGTGATAAAATTTTTAAGTTTGATATAATCTCATATGTTCATTTTTTCTTTTACTTTCCTTGCCTGTTAGGATGTATCAGTAAAAATATTGCTCAGAGTAATGTCTGCGAATTTACTCCCCATATTTTCCTCTAGGAGTTTTATGGTTTCAGGTCTTATATTTAAGTCTTTAATCCATTTTGAATTTGTTCTTGTATATGGAGTTAGGAGGTGGTCCAGTTTCATTTCTTTTTGCATGTGTCAGTCCAATTTTCCCAGCACCATTTAATAAACAGACTATCTTTACCCCAGTGTAAATTCTTGCTTCCATTGTCATAGATTAACTATCTGTATATACATGGATTTATTTCTGGGGTCTCTGTTCTGTTCCACTGGTCTATGTGCCTGTTTTTATGCCAGTACCATACTGTTTTGATTACTGTAGCCTTGTAGTATGTTTTGATGTCTGGTAGCATGATACCCCCAACTTTGTTCTTATTTTTCAGGATTGCTGAGGCTATTGGGGTCGTTCATGTTTCCATATAAATTTTAGGATTATATTTTCTATTTCTGTGAAAAATGCCCTTGGTAGTTTGATAGGAATTGCACTGAATTTATATATTGCTTTAGGCAGTATGGACATTTTAACTATATTAATTCTTCCTATCCATGAGCATGGTAGGTGTTTCCATTTATTTGTATCTTCTTTGATTTCTTTCTTCAGTGTCTTATAATTTTCTGAGTACAGATCTTTTACTTCTTTGGTTAAATTTATTCCTAGGTATTTTATAGTTCTTGAAGCAATTGTAAATGAGACAGTTTTCTTAATTTCTCATTCCGTTAGTTTATTATTGGTATATGCAAATGCCACTGATTTCTGAACATTGATTTTATATCTTGCTACTTTACTGAATTCATCTATCAGTTCCAGTAGTTTTTGCCTTTTTTTTTTTTTTGAGGGCAATGTCACTGGCCCTCATATGTGGCACCGAACCGGGGCCGCTGGCTTCCCAAGCCAGCGCTTAACCAATGCGCCACTTCCAATAGTTTTTTGATGGAGTCTTTGGGGTTCTCTATATACAGTATCATGTCATCTGCATATAATGACAATTTTACTTCTTCTTTGCCAATTTGGATGCCTTTTATTTCTTTTTCTTGTCTGATTGTTTTGGTAGAACTTCCAGAACTATGTTGAATAAAAGAGGAGAAAGTGGACAGCCTTGTCTTGTTCCTGATCTTAAGGGGAATGGTTTTAGCTTTTTCCCATTGAGTATGATGTTAGCTGTAGGTTTATCATATATGGCCTTTATTATATTGAGATATGATCCATGTATTCCCACTTTGCTAAGGTTTTTTTAACAGAAATGGCTGTTGGATTTTGTCAAATGCTTTTTCTGCATCTATTGATATGACCATATGATTTTTATTCTTCATTTTGTTGATGTGGTGTATCACATTAATTGATTTACGGATGTTGAACCAGCATTGCGTACTAGGGATGAAACCCACTTGATCGTGATGTATGATCTCCTTAATATATTGCTGAATTCTGTTTGCTAATATTTTATTGAGAATTTTTGCATCTATGTTCATCAGTGATATTGGCCTATAGTTTTCCTTTTTTGTGCTGTCTTTATCTGGTTTTGGAGTCAGGGTGATAGTGGCTCATAAAAAGAATTTGGGAGCCTTCCCTCCTTCTGGATTTTTTGGAATAGTTTGAGACCAATAGGTGATAGTTCTTTTTTGAATGTTTGATAAAATTCACTTGTGAAGCCATCTGGTCCAGGGCTTTTGTTTGTTGGGAGAAGCTCCAATAATTTTTGACAGGTGATCAAACTTGTGTGTGGCCTCACGTTGTCCCGATGGAACACAACTCCTTTAAAATTAACAAGCTCTGGAAGTTTCTGGATGATGGATTCATCAAGCTGTCCAAATGCCGACAGTACATATTCGAACTGATTGTTTGGTTCCTTGGTAAGAGCTTGAAAAACACGACACCTTTAAAATCCCACCACACCGAGAGCATAACCTTCTTCTAATGAATGTCTGCTTTGGATGTCATTTGAGGTGAACCATCACATTGGGACCAAGACCGTTTGCACACCACTTTGTTGTAAACAATCTACTTCTCATCACTAGTTAACCAGTTGCTTCAAAAAAGGATCGTTTTCCTCACATTTAATGAGCATATTGCAGATGTTTATACATGTCATCAAATGAACTTCTTTGAGTTTTTGCGGAACTCAAATATCGAGCTTGCTTACTTATCCCAGCTTTTTCAGGTGGTCGTGAACACTTGAATGATGGATGTTCAATGTTTCTGCAATCTCTCATGTCGTGTAGTGTGGATTTGACTCAATCAATGCCTTTATTTTGTCATCATCTACCTCGGTGGGCCTCCCTGACCGAGGAGTGTCATTGAGATCAAAATCACCAGCACGGTATTTCATGAACCATCATTGGCACTGACGTTCTTGTAGAGCATTGTCACCGTAAACTTTATGCAGCTTTTCACAAGCTTGATGCGCGTTCTTCCCTTTATGGAAGTAAAACAGTAAAATATGGCAAGAATGCACAGTTTTGTTTTTCATCTTCAACTTGTTGTAAAATCTCCCAAACTCAACCAAATCACTAGATTTTTTTTAATGAAGCTAGAACTGTTAGCTGTCAAACGACATAGGAATAACATAGATGCAAATGACTCTAGTACTTCCAAAAATGAACTAGCGCCATCTGTGGCAAACATGCATCATGACTTTTCTGACAACCTAATAGTAATTCATTTTAAAGCACTTTTATTTAACTAGGAAAATTATTATTTGGGGCTATTGTATAGATTTTAAATTTTCTCAAGTAAATGGTGTATGATATGTTTCAATGGCCACTTCGATTTAAGTTGAAGAATTAGATTAGTTACATTAGTTAAAGTAGGGCAAAGTAATTCTGGAGCATTTTTAAAAATTTGGCATGTATAAAAGTAAGAGGTACATTTATATGGTGAAAAGACATAAAATACCTCATTCTTAGTCATCATGGATAAATTACAATATGCTTCATTTTACATAGCAATTCTTAAAAAATCATAATTTTTAATTCAAAACTATCAATGGTAATACGATCCTATAAATGTATAAGGAGAGTTATATTCATATTTTCCCTATTTACTATTTTAAACTTCAAACTTCATAAGGTAAATATCTATAATTTTTTCATTGTCTTTTTCAGGGCCATAATTCCAACAGATTTAAAGCTGCATAGGTAAGATTAAATAGTATATCTCTTAAATTAAATAGATTTAATTTAAAAAACCTGAAAATGGGCTGGCCGAGTGGTGCATTGGTTAAGAGTTGGCATGGGACCCCAGCTCTGAGCAGCAGGGCCCCAGTTCGGATCCCACATATGAGGGCCAGTGACGCTGCACCCTCTACAGCTAAGATGGTGAACAACAGCTCGACCTGGAGCTGGGCTGCTGTGAGTCACCACCGACACGTTGGCGTAGGCTGCAGTGGGTCAGCAATGGGCTTCCATAAGCTACCGTGAATGGCTGGCAGCCAGCGTGTGGTCTGCAGTTGGCCAGTGCCACTGTGAGCGGCCGTCCAGAGGCCAGCGACTGATCTTCCTCACCCGTGAAGAGCACAATGACAATACCAACATGGGCCAGTGAAGCAATGTCCTCCACAACTAGACTGAAAAACAAAAGGACAGCAACTTGTCTGTTCCCCTTCCCCAATAAAATCTTTAAAAACAAAAACAAGAAAACCCTGAAAATATGAGAACATACAGGTAAAAAAGCATGTTCCTCAAATAAAGGATAGAGACCAAATCCTTATATTTTACAGTACATCTTAGAAAGAAATGCAACAAGCTATTTCTGTAGTTGATCCCAACATTTGGTACAAAGCATAATTATGTGGAGAACATGTTGAAAACAAACACTTATCCTGTTTTTACACCAGAACTACTGAATCAAAATCCGCAGAGCTGGTGCTTATGTGAGCCCCTGGATGAGCAACACTGTTCAGTATTGCAAAGTCTTAGCCTCTATGGGGAAGAGAAATAGTGAAAAGACAAAAGAAAACAAACAAATCAAAAAGCACGTTAGTAATGCATTTAAACAACCAAGTTACTAGCACATTCTTCTCTGCTCAGTGGTCTTTGTTGATCACACTTCTTTAAGTCTAGGATGATGAGAACTAAGAAAGCTTTGTTAGATGTATAATTAAGAAGCCTTTTGCAACCTTGAAAGGAGCAGCTTTAGAAATTGATGAGGACTGACTTCCAATTGCAGAGGCTAAGGGATTTAGCAGGAATGGAGGAAATGGGAGTGGTTAGAACAAACTTTTGAGAAAGATGTAAAACAAAGAGATAAGCTCAGAAATATAGTAGGGCTGAGGGAGTTGCTTTTTTGGAATGATGGAAAACAAACTCAAATATATTGGTATGAATAAGGAAGGAAATGCAGGAAAGCAGGCACATAGGAAACAAGGAAGGAAGGGAGGAAGGAAAGAAGGAAGGAAGAAAGGAAGGGGATTTTTGAAAGTTTTTTAAATACATTTTTAAAAATTTTCAATTACGCTTGACATTCAACATTATTTTATATTAGTTTCAGGTGTATAGCATAGTCGTTAGACATTTATATAACTTACAAAGTGATCCCCCCGATAAGTCTAGTACCCACATGGCACTATACATGGTTATTACAATATTATTCACTATATTTCCTATGCTATGTTATATCTCTATGACTCTTTTGTAACTATCAATTTGTACTTCTTAAGCCCTTCGCCTTTTTCACCCAGCTCCCCAACCCCCCTCTCATCTGACAACTGTCAGTTTGTCTTTATATATGTGAATCTTTTTATTTTGTTTTCTCATTTATTTTGTTCTTTAGCAGAATGGCCATCATCAATAAATCAAGAAACAGGTGCTGGTGAGGATGTGGAAAAAAGGGAACCCTTGTGAACTGTTGGTAGGATTACAAATTGGTCTAGTCACTGTGGAAAACAGTATGAAGGATCCTCAAATAATTACAAATAGAACTACCTTATGAACAAGCAATTCCATATCTGGATATTTATCTGAAGTCTAAAACACTAATTTAAAAAGATATGTTCTTTTGAACCATTGTTTGAACCTATGTTCATTGAACCATTATTTACAATAGCCAATATATGGAAGCAACCGAAGTGCCCATAAATAGATGATTGGATAAAGAAGAGGTGGCTCATATATACAATGGAATATTACTTGGCCATAAAAAGAAGCAAATCTTGCCATTTGCAACAACATGAATGGACCTAGAGGTATTATGCTAAGTGAAATACGTCAGACAGAGAAAGACAAATACCATACGATTTCACCTACATGTGGGATTTTGAAAGTTTGAAATGCACTTTGAAGTTGGGCACTATTTCCCACTAGCATTAGCTTATGTGACTTTCAATAAATTACTTAATCTCTGAGCCTCAATTTCCTCACCTACAAAATGGGTATTAAGACAGTATATACCATATAATGTTAATATGAGAATTAAATAAGTAATGTAAAATGCATAGTCCAGTGCGTGGCATATAGTAATCACTTCATTAATATTCACTACTCATTGTTTTTGTTGATATTGCTATAGTTCTATTCTCAGTAATTAGCCCAGATCCTCAGCTACCTCTGAGAAAACATGAGCTGAAAAAATAAATGTTGTGGACCACAGGCTCCATAAAAGTGACTTCTTCCCCTTTTGTGATAAAGGGATAATAACAGCCCCTAACTCAAAGGAATGTGTTGAGAATGGAGTAAGATGATACTAATACAGCCCTCAGCACAATTCATAGATGTACATGATTGTCATAAAGATTTCTTAAAGAGCTGCTCTAAAGCCTCCTATTATTAGTAGTTATATTTGTGTCTGCTCTTCTCCTCAATAATACTAATATAATATACATGATGATACTAATATATTGTTAATTATCAGAATTTTTAGGATCATAATATATCCACACACAAAGAACTCTACATCGAGGTATATAAATGAATATGTGCATAAATTTTTAAAGGTTCATGCTTCTCAAACTTAAACACATACATGCGTGATCTGAACAATTATTAAAGTATAGAAAGTCTGAGCCATATTTTGAGAAGCAATCCTTCAAAAATTCCAAAGAATTTAGGGAAAAGCAATATTTAGTTGATTGAATCTTAAGAAGCTTATTCCCGGGCCAGCTGAGTGGCGCATTGGTTACAAGCTGGCTTGGGACGCCAGCTCTGAGCAGCGGGGCCTCAGTCCGGATCCCACATATGAGGGCCAGTGTCACTGCCTTCTACAGCTAAGATGGTGAACAACAGCTCCACCTGGTTGCCTCTATAGCTAAGATGGCTGGCAACAGTGTGGGCTGCTGCCTGTGCTGCAGTGGGCTGCCATAGGCTACAGTGAGTGGCCAGCTGCCAGCGTGAGCTGCCATGAGTCACCGTGAGCAGCTGTCCAATGGCCGGCGAATGACTGCCTCACCTGGGAAGAGCACAATAATAATACCAGCATGGGCCAGTGAAGCAACACCCTCCACAACCAGACTGAAGAACAAAAGGACCGCAACTTGTCTGTTTCCCTTAAGAATTAAAATTCTTTTTTAAAAATCCAAAAAAAATAAAAATAAAAAGCTTATCCCCTCAGTTTACTCAAATTCCTTTTTCCTGTTTTGTTTACCCAAGGAAGGCTATGTTTACCACACTGTTTGTACAGGGTATTACTATTATTTTATGAGCTGAGAGCAAGGATTGCAAATAACCTAGAAAACGTTGGCAAATATCACCAGAGTGCTGTTGTGTTACCAGAGGTTCTGAAAACTACACTGGGCTACCAGGGCATTTAAAACTCTATATGGTCCTTGCTTTGTTTACTGAGGTGCTCTTCTGTGACAGTTCATTCATAATTTGAATGTTACTGAATGTTGGCATAAATTCCTGAACTTAGATAATACATGTCAGGTTTTCTTATTTCTGTATTCTCATGAAAATGCATTCTCGCTCCTACTCAAATCATGATGGGAAATGTGCCTTGAAGCACTCAGAAATACATCAAAACTGAACTCACTTGACAGTTGAATCAGAAAATAAGAAACTCAATGTATCATAAAATGATCTCTTTGGTGGATATTGTTTATCCCTACAAAATGTATTCTAGTGTATTTGTTTAGCTACCGTGGTTACCCCCAAAGACTTGTCAAACTACCTTCTCTTGGGCTGGCCGAGTGGCTCAGTTTGTTAAGAGCATGAACTCTGAGCAACAGGGTCACAGTTTCGATTCCCACATGGGCCAGTGAGCTGCGCCTGAGCTGAGCTGTGGCTGAGCTGCCAATAAGTGGCAGGATGGCTCAGCTGGTGAGGGCACGTGCTCCTAACACCAAGGTGTCCAGTTCAACTCCTGCATGGAGTGGTGGGACATGCCCACCCACAACTAAGATTGAACATGGCACCTTGAGCTGAGCGACCACAAGCTGGCCACAGGTGGCAGGATGGCGACTGGACTTGGAGCTGAGCTAGCTGCGCCCTCCACAACTAAGACTGAAGGATAACAACTTGGCTGTTCCCCTTCCCCAATTCCCCAATAAAATCTTAAAAAAAAACACAAAAAAACCCTTCTCTTTAGACCAATTTCCCTTTTTGTAATGTATCCCCTCAAAAACAAATGAAGCAGAGAAATTATTTTGAAAGGTTAACTTTTCAAAAACTTTGTATCCTCCAGTATTTCCTCTTACCCTCTGATGTGTCTCCCCAACCATCACTTGTAAATTTAGGTATCTTGAACCATGAAGAGCATTACCTCAGGCCATAAAGAAACAAAGCAGCCAATTCTTAGTTTGTGAGTTTCAAAAGCAAGACATTGGCTTAAACAAAAGATTTGGGGGCCAGCTGAGTGATGCATTGGTTAGGAGTTGGCTTGGGACATGAGCTCTGAGCAGCAGGGCCCTGGTTCGGATCCCACATGAGGCCAGTGATGCTGCGCCCTCTACAGCTAAGATGGTGAACAACAGCTCCTCTTGGAGCTGGGCTGCTATGAGTTGCCAATGACTGCGTGGGCTGCAGTGGGGCTAGTGGGCAGCTGGCGTGCCTTTTCATGAGCTGCCATGAACCACCGTGACTGGCCGTCCAATGGCTGGCGACTGATCTGCCTCACCCAGGAAGAGCGCAATGATGATACCAACATGGGCCAGTGAAGCAACGTCTTCCACAACTAGACTGAAGAACAAAAGGACAGCAACTTGTCTGTTCCCCTTCCCCGATTCCCCAACACTGTTCTCCTCCCCCAATTTCACAGTAAAATCTTAAGAAAAAAAGAAAAAAGAAAACAGATTTGGGAAGACATCCCTTGATATGTTCATCTACTTGCCCACCTGGGAAGTGAGTCAAAAGGTGAAGTTCAAAGAAAGCTTAGACTAGAAACTAGTGAAGGAATAGGAAAGTATCAAGGCCTAGAGAACTGGCAGGATTCTCTATCCTGACTTGATGGCTTCAAGATAGCCGAGGACAGACAGAGGGGCTGAGGGTGTGTCCGTACATGCCAGCGTTTAGAGTGCCACAATAAGGAGCAGATGCACATCTCACAGTTAATCACTTGGCACGAAATAAGACCCCCAAACCCAGGTGAAGGAAATGGGAACCCCCAATGAACTACATTGTTCTTACTTTGCAGAATAGGGGCTCATATTAGAAATAGAATTAAAGAACATTGAAGAAAGCTCACTTTATTTTGTGGAATTGAGACTATCTGTTAAAATTCAAATGAGGGAAATATTTTTTTTCAATTCATAGGTCAAAAAGGCAGATGAGCATGTGGCCCAATAGTTTCTAACTCTTCTCTGATGGCAGATTTTAAGAATGATTTTAGATGTGTTTTTCTTAAGTTGTAAATTTTAAAAAGAAGATGGAAAAAAGGTGAGTCTCTATTATATTTCATGTCCCTTTTTAACTTGAATTCATGACTTAGCCATTTGTAAATAATGTGGCTTAGCCATAATGTAAATAAATTTGGTGGTTGCAAAGAACAAATGCTTATTATACTTAACTACAAAATAGTTTGAGTCCAAGGCAGAATTGCTAACTTAGGTTTGAAAAATCTGTCCTGCAAATTTGTGTAATGAAAGCTTAGATTTCTAGAAGATGCTTCTGATTTCAAAATTCTTTATTCCCAATTTTTCTGCTTTCCCAGTAATATCCAATGCATGCATTATTTTTATTATATGCCAAGGGATGCTTTGTGACTCACAAATTATTCTGCTGTAAATATCACATTTAAACAGTATTTAACATAAACCTAGGTCAGATGCAAATGATTAAAATTTCATCCTTTCAGTCATCAATTCCATAAGTCACCTTCCATGTCCACTGCCTTAATAAGGCTCAGTGGAACTCCTGGGGTTGTATAGACCACATCTGAAAGACAGTACTTTAAATTGTACTTTTAAAAATGAGGAGAATGTTATTTTTAGGTGCATACCATAACTCACATTAGGAAAACAAAGTGTTGCTTTGTATAGGTCCTTCGGTGAATAGGTAAGATTTTCTGTAATATTCTCTTTGGGTGGATGACTTTATGTAAAGGGCTACTTTGAGAGTGTCCAAGGATCCTGGACTCTATCTGGCCACTTAAACAGTTTAAATACCATCCTTGTCCCCTCATTTCTAAGGCAACCTTTCCTTCTAAGCTAAATAAATTCAACCCAAACATTTCCCAAAATGATTACTGTGCTTTGATAACCAAAGGAGGCAGTTCTCTCCCCTTATATTTAGAGTAAGACTTGCATTTAAAACTAGGCTGCATTATAAACTGAACTTAACTCAGCTTAAGTTGTCTCTCTTTGAAGGGCTATCAATGAACACTTAACTAACTCTAAGTTTAGCACCCTTACAGTCTAATAATTAGACTGTATTTAGTACTCACTGATATTTCTGCAGGTAAAAACAAAAACATACCTGGCTCACAGCTTACTCTATAGTTGGCTCAACAATGGTACCTGCAGGAATTGGCTGGCTCCCCTTCAAAGGAAGAATGGTGATAGAAATTTCCCTTGAGGCCAGCCACTTTAACAAAAAAATAGCCAGGAAATGGCTCACTAGAATTATTTGATGAATAAAACTAGTGGTTGCCAATGGCTTGCAGGGAGAGGGGTGGGGGTGAGGGGGGTGAGGGGGGGGAGCCGTGGGAGAGGGTTGGTTGGAGGAAATAGGAAGTTGTTTTTCAATAGGTATAGAGATTTAGTTATGCAGGATCAATACATTCTAGAGATCTGCTGTACAACATAGTGCCCATGGCAAACAATATGGGATTGTACACTTCAAAATTTAAAAGGCTTGGTGGTGAATACACAATATGATATATAGATGATGTATTATAGAATTGTACACCTGAAACCTATGTAACTTTACTAGCCATTGTCACCCCAATAAACTTTCATTTAAAAAAAAAAAAAGAAAAAAATTTAACAGGCTAGGTCTCATGGATGATTTTTCCCACTCACAATTTATTTTTTCCAGATTTATTGAGATATAATTGACATATAACATTGTGTAAGTCTTTGTGGTTTTTTTTTAAGATTTTATTGGGGAATTAGGGGAGGGGAACAATGTTGGGGAATCGGGGAAGGGGAGCAGACAAGTTGCTGTCCTTTTGTTCTTCAGTCCAGTTGTGGAGGATGCTGCTTCACTGACCCATGTTGGTATCGTCATTTCGTTCTTCCCGGGTGAGGCAGATCGGTCGCCGGCCTGTGGATGGTCACTCACAGCGGCTATTGGCAGCTCACGCTGGCTGCCGGCCACTCCCTGTAGCCTATGGCAGCCCACTGGCAGCAGGGGCTGCAGCCTACACCATTGCCGGGGCTCGTGCAGCCCAGCTCCAGGTGGAGCTGTTGTTAGCTGTAGAGGGCAGTGTCACTGGCCCTCATATGTGGGATCCGAACGGGGGCTGCTGGCATCCCAAAACCAGCTATTAACCAATGCGCCACTTGGCTGGCCCAACATTGTATAAGTTTAAGGTGTACAACGTGATGATTTGGTATACATATACAAGGTCTGACAATTAGGTTTGCAACTCATCCTAGAAAAAGTGCTACATACCTCATTGCTGAATATCACTATGGTCATATTTGAAGTACTCCCCTTGGGAAGCTATGCACCGACGTCGGCACCTAGTCCACCCTTCAAATCAATTTTGGAACTCTTTTTCTGGAATCTTCATCAGAGCTGTCGTCATATTCCCCTTGATGTCCTGAATGTCATCAAAAGTCTGACAATTAAGTTCGTGAACTTGTTACAATGATGTTGCTAACCTGTGTGTGTGTGTGTGTGTGTGTGTGTGTGTGTGTGTGTGTATCTCAAAGGGATTATTCATTATCAATTTGCAATTCATTAGCAATTGGACAAACAGTGAACCAAGTTTACTATTTGGAAGTGCTGAAAAAGCAAAGTGAAAAAATCAGATGAACTGAACTTTTCATCCACAATTCATGGCTCTTGCATCACGACAATGCACCAGCTCACACGGCACTGTCTGTGAGGGAGTTTTTAGCCAGTAAACAAATCACTGTATTGGGACACCCTCCCTACTCACCTGGTCTGGCCCTCAATGGCTTCTTTCTTTACCCGAAGATAAAGGAAATATTGAAAGGAAGGCATTTTGATGACATTCAGGACATCAAGGGGAATACAAGGACAGCTCTGATGGCCATTCCAGAAAAAGAGTTCCAAAATTGGTTTGAAGGGTGGACAAGGCACGGGCATCGGTGCATAGCTTCCCAAGGGGAGTACTTCAAAGGTGACCATAGTGATATTCAGCAATGAGGTACGGAGCACTTTTTCTAGGATGAGATTGCAAACTTAATTGTCTGACTTCATATGGAAATTCTATTTTCAATATTTGAGGAACCATATTGTTTTTCATTGTGGCTGTGCCGACTTACATTCCCACCAACAGTTCACAAGGGTTCCCTTTTCTCCATCCTCATCCTTGCTAACATTGATTTTTTTTTATTAGTTTCAGGTGTACAAAACAGTGACATTTACACCCCTCACAAAGTGATAACTCCCCTCCCCCAATCCACTACAGCCCTCTGACATCTATTCTAACAGGTGTGAAGTTTTATCTCATTGTGGTTTTGATTTGCATTTCCCTGATGATTGGTGATGTTGAGCATCTTTTCATGTACCTGTTGGCTGTTGGTATGTCTTCTTTAGAAAAATTTCTATTCAGGTCCTTTGTCCATTTTTTAATCAGATTGGTTTGGTTTTTGTTTTGTTTTGTTTTGTTTTGCTATTGAGTTACCTGAGTTCTTTACATACTTTGGGAGTGTTCCTTCCTTTTCCATTATTTTGGAGAAGTTATAGAAGGATTGATGTTAATTATTCTTTAAATGTTTGGTAGTATTCACCAGTGAAACCATCTGGTCCTGGGTTTTTCTTTGTTTGGAGATTTTTGATTACTGATTCTATCTTCTTATTCATTATTGGTCTGTTCAAATTTTCTATTTCTCATGATTCAGTCTTGGTAAAGTGTGTGTTTCTAGGAATTTGTCCATTTCTTCTGGGTTATCTAATTTGTTGGCATATAATTGTTCATAGTAGTCTCTTAGTATTGTTTATATGTCTGTGGTATCAGCTGTAATGTCTTCTTTTTCACTTGTAATTTTATTTATTTCAGTTCTATGTTTGCTTGGTTAATCCAATGAAAGTTTTGTCATTTTTTTAATCTTTTCAAAAAAAAAACCCTCTATGTTTTTCTGATATTTAAATTGCTTTTTCTAGTCTCTATTTAATTTATTTCTGCTCTAATCTTTATTATGTTCTTCCTTCAGCTCACTCTGGGCTTCTTCTTTTCTAGTTCCTTGAGGTATACATTTAGGTCATTTATTTGAGATCTTTCTTTTTTCCTTCACGTATGTGTTTATAGCTATAAGCTTTTCTCTTTATAACTGCTTTTGCTGCATCCCATGAATTTTGGTATTCTATGGCTCCATTTTCATTTATCTCAAGATATTTTTTAAATTTTTCAGTAAATTCATTGGGGTGACAGTGGTTAGTAAAATTACTTAGGTTTCAAGTGTACTATTCTATAATACATCATTGTGTGTGCACCACCCAGAGTCAGTTCTCCTTCCATCACCAGATATTTGATCCCATTTACCCTCTTTTACCACCCGCCTCCTCCCTTACCCTCTGGTAACCACCTAACTGTTGTTTGTGAGTTTTTGTTTGTTTGTTTGTCTTGTTCAATTGTTACTTTCAGTTTTATATTCCACACATGGGTGAAATCATATGGTTCTCAACTTTTTCTGTTTGACTTATTTTGACTAGCATTATAATCTGAAGATCAATCCATATTGTCACAAATGGGTGTGAGTTCTTTGTATATTTTGGATATTAGCCCCTTATCGGAGGTGTTGTTTGCAAATATCTCCTCCCATTCAGTTGGTTGCCTCTTTGTTTTGTTGATGGTTTCTTTTGCTGTGCAGAAGCTTTTTAGTTTGATGTAGTCCTAGTTATTGAATTTTGCTTTTACTTTCCTTGCCTTTGAGGTCATATTCATAAAATCCTCTCTAAATCCAAGGCCCATAAGTTTTGTACCTTTGCTCTCTTCTATGCAATTTATTGTTTCAGGACTTGTATTTAGGTCTTTGATCCATTTTGAGTTAATTTTGATGTATGGTGACAGATAGCCATGTGCAAAAAAAAAAAAGGAAACTACACTGCTATCTATCACCATACACTAAATTTATCTTTTGATTTCTTCCTTGATCCACTAGTGTTGTTCAGGACTGTGTTGTTTAATTTTATGTGTATGTGAATTTTCCAGTTTTTCTCCTGTTATTGATTTCTAGTTTCATACCATTGTGGTCGGGAATTATAGTTGATATAATTTCAATCTTTCTGAATTTGTTAAGACTTGTTTTGTGGCCTAACATACATTTGATCATAGAGAATGTTGCATGTGCACTTGAGAAAAAGATTTATGCTGCTCCTGTTGGATAGAATATTCCATACATGTGTGTAAGGTCCATTTGACTTACAGTGTTCATCACATCTGCTGTTGTTTATATCTCATCTTAAATGTTCTTACTACATTAAAACAAAAACTCAGGGGATACAAGAAAATTCTATGAGGTGTTGCATATACCTCTTGATTGTGGTGATGGTATCAGCGGTGTTTGCTATGTCCCAACTTATCAGATTGTCCACATTAAGTATGTGCTGTTCTTGTATATCAATTATAGCTCTATAAAGCTATTAAGAAAAACAGTAACTATTCCTGATTCCTTGGGGACTGTCAGCACAATGCAGTCTATAACCCACTCTTTGATTCAAAATTGAGAAAATATCACCTCTATACTCCCCTCCCCATGGCATGATACAAGCTGAGGGCTAATGTCATGATGGCCACAAATTCCTTCCCTTTTCTTTCTCACTCTGCCCTTCCCAACATAGCTGTTTCTTCTCTTAGAAAAGACCACTTTGATTCATGGCTACACACGGTTCCCCCCACAGCACCCTGCGCATTTTCATCATTGCTTTTATTTAAGCAGAACTGTCGGCTTTGGTTAAAGATCACTAGCAATTGGTAACTTGATTCCCAGTCACAGCCATACTGTTCTTCTCAGGGACAGTGCCCTCTTCCCCCTGCTGAACTTTCAAAGAATAATTTGACTACAGAACAAAACATATCCCTTTTGAAACAGAGAAAAAGAACAATGGTTTCTCAAGTCTGCAAATCATGACAAATCCCAAATTAGAGGATGCCAGCCAAGGAGGGTATAACGTTTGCATGGGGAAACAACAAGGCCATCGGATGGGCCCAGGGCCAGCAGGTCAAGCCCAGAGGCCAGCAGCCCTGGACGGATTTATCCATAGAGCAGGAAAATGATTTCAAGAGCACCTCTTACCCCTACAGAGAGCTTGAAAGGCAGAAGGAGATGAGTAATCCCTGATTGATGCACAGAGTCACTATTTGTAGGACCGGAATGAAAGTGTTCTTCCATTTTCTCCCATTTGTTCTGCCAAATCCAAACCCCTTTCCAGTCTCTGCCAAACCGCTCCTTTGGATACAAGGTGACATTATAGTTGTACAATGACTACTGGAAGGTGGTATCTATTGCTAATAAGTAAAATTTCACACACATCACCTAATCTAACTTCTTTATGATTTATTCTTTTGTGATTATAGAAAACATTCTTCTGATATTAAAAGAGACTAGTTTCATATAAGTATGGGTTCATCAGTGAGTGTCAGTATTTCACAGTCATAGAGGCTCAGTTATCCTGAACCATGTGGTGTCTGGAGAGAAGAATGTTTATTGCTTTAAGCTCAAATACTTGATTTTAATAATTTACTATATAAATATTGCTCAAATAGATTATACTCTTCCATGCCTTCATAAAACGAGAAATATGAATGGAAGTTAACCATTTCTCACTGTCTCAGAGTATCAACTACTAATATGTTATTATACTTCATTGCAATATAATTTGGGCTCTTGTAGGAGATTTAAACATATATAGGATCATTTGTACTAGATAGCTTTGTGGTATGTTTTAAAAACTTTCCTACATTCTATTCTCTGACAACTGTCACTACTTACCACAGTCAACAGTTCAACACTTACCTTTCTCACTTCTAATTTGCTGTCTGTAATGTCGGGTGGATTTGGAAACAAGATAACATAGATGTATTACTATTGCAATTGAAATAAGATAAAGAGGTATTGATGACAGACAAGAGAAACTTTTCAATTCATCAACATTATTGGGCATTACTACCTCTCTTTTGGCCATTTCTAAGTCTTTTTGCTGAACTATGAGTTCCTGACTGTATTCTACATAAGTGAGATTTCTAGTTTGGTGAGGTGTTACTATATTTTCATTCATCTTGCTATCTTTCAATGATTAGGTTTTTGTTGATTTTTTAAAATTTATTTTTATTTTATTTTATTTTTTTTGAAGATTTTATTGGGGAATTGGGGGAGGGGAACAGTGTTGAGGAATCAGGGAAGGGGAACAGACAAGTTGCTGTCCTTTTATTCTTCAGTCCAGTTGTGGAGGATGTTGCTTCACTGGCCCATGTTGGTATCAACATTGTGCTCTTCCCGGCTGAGGCAGATCGGTCGCCGGCCTCTGGACAGCCGCTCACTGCGGCTATTGGCAGCTCACACCGGCTGCCAGCTGTTCACACTAGCTGCCGGCCACTCACTGTAGCCTATGGCAGCCCACTGAAGCAGGGGCTGCAGCCTACACGGTCTCCGGGGCTCGCACAGCCCAGCTCCAGGTGGAGCTGTTGTTAGCTGTAGAGGGCAGTGTCACTGGCCCTCATATGTGGGATCCGAACCGGGGCCACTGGCGTCCCAAGCCAGCTCTTAACCAACGCATCACTCGGCCGGCTCTGTTGATTTTTATTTATACATCCAAATAACTCTTCTGATCTATTAACTAAAAAATCAAGAAATCTGATTTTTATCTACACTGGCATAATTGTTTATATTTGAATACAAAAGTAGATAATTCTTATGGGATAGAAATATCTAGGAAATGACTTACGTACCGGCCTTTTTCCCTCCATTACATTTGATCTAATCAAGAGTCATTGATCCTAATTAACAAAGTGCATTTCGCTGGCAACTGCTCTTGCTATTTTTGAGCT
Organism: Aselliscus stoliczkanus; assembly: GCA_033961575.1. NCBI lineage: Eukaryota > Metazoa > Chordata > Mammalia > Chiroptera > Hipposideridae > Aselliscus > Aselliscus stoliczkanus. Next base: position 26,850,386 of record CM066737.1, read on the forward strand.
ACCTCTTTTTTATGTATTTTCTCCTTCAGGCACTTTACTCTCGGTAGAAAATATAGTAAAACTCTAGTGTTTTTAACTTTTCTTCTTTTTTCTACCCATAATATTATCTTAAATTGATTAAATATAGAACTTATTATATTAATATTTTTACATGATTCATCTCAAACCACAAGACTGTGTACCTAAATGATGCAAAACAAAATTAGCCTCTTGTCATTATTTTTTCTTTCTTAGGGACATAAAAATAAATACTAAATGGAAAGATATTAAAATAAAAACGTAACAGATTTTTCTGTATTTAATTGTTCAACAGCCAGAATGATGATGATATTGGTTTTCATTCTATGATATCAGATTATAAACTTCTCTGTATAATGGCCACTATTCTTCCTTCCATATGTTTGTATGGGTGGGTGGGTGAGTGTTACCTCGGGGGAGTGAGAACAAAGCTTGGATATGAATTCTGCTAATACCAGGTGCTATATAGCTATATTTAGAGGTAGAGTATTATGTGGGAAAGAGTATGTTTTGGAGAAAGACAAATCTGGATTCATATATCCACTATCCCATAATATTAGTGGTGGTCTAATATCTCTAAGCCTGTTTGGGATCATTTGTGAAATCAGAATAATAATACGTACTTGTACTTTGAAGGATTTGGGGGAAAATTAGAACTTATATGTTACACAGAAAGCCCTAGATAAATAGTCATTATTATGGTCCTTATCATTGTTATATCTAACTGGGAAACCAGATAAAATCCAACTCAAACCTTAGTTCTTTGACTTACTAGCTATGTGGTCTGGGTCATGTTAAACTGAAGATTTATGAACCTAAGTTTCATCACCCATAAAGAGAAGATTATACTTTCTTCTTAGTGTCATTATGAAGATTAAATGAGATAATGCATGTAAAGTGCCCACTGTGGTGACTGGCTCAGGTTCAACTCTCTCAAAGAATTAGTTTCTTTTCTACTCTCCTTTGAAGATGAGATGAAGGAGGGATTAATAATGTGAGTCAATCCAAGGCTTTATTACCATTCCATGTCTTACAATGGACATTTATAGAGCCTCTTTTTTTTTTCTGTCTTACTAAGGAAATAAACACGTATGAAGTGGTAGGATAAGAATGGAAAAATATCTTGGATACACAGACTTAGGGGTTTATATATTTACTCCAACACCCAGACACATTTGCTAACATCTACCATATGCAAAACAGTTTGCATGTTCTTAAGCTGCAATTTTTTAAAAAATTATTTGTTTTAAATTACAGCTGACATTCAGTATTATTTTATATTAATTATAATACTAAAATAATTTATTATTTTAAAATTAATTATATTAATTTTATATTAACTATTTTATATTAATTAATACAGCATAGTGGTTATAATTTATGCAGCGATCCCCCCTATAAGACTATTACCCACCTGGTACTATACAAAGTTGTTGCAACATTATTGACTATATTCCCTATGCTGTATTTTTTTATCTCAGTCACTATTCTGTGACTACCAATTTGTAGCTCTTAATCCCTTCACCTTTTTTCCACCCAAATCCCCAACCGCTCCCCTCCGTCAACTATCAGCTTGTTCTCTGCATCTATGAGCCTGTTTCTGTTTTGTTTGTTTATTTTGTTCTTTAGATTCCACAAATAAGTGAGATCATATGGTATTTGACTTTCTCAGTCCGACTTATTTCACTTAGCCTAATACTCTCTAGGTCCATCCATGTTGTCACAAATAGTAAGATTTCATTCTTTTTTATGCAGAGTAATATTCCATCATATACAGAGGGTGCCAAAAAATGCATACACATTTTTAGCAAGGAAAAATATACCAATAACAAAAAATGAATACATCACGTTTGACTTCTGCAATTACAAGAGGTGCTCAAAGTGGTTACCTTCAGTGTCCAGACACTTCTGATTATGGTGAACTACTGCTTGAACAATATTGACCAAAGTGTTAACAGCTCTTAAAATATATATACATCTTTTTGGCACCCCTGTATATGTACCATTTCTTCTTCATCTAATTGTCTAATGATGGGCATTTCTGTTTTTTCCTATCTTGGCAATTGTAAATACTGCTGCAGTGAATATAGGGGTGCATGTATCTTTTCGAAATAGAATTTTAGATTTCTTTGGACAAATACCAAGAAGCAGAATTACTGGGTCATAAAGGAGTTCTATTTTTAATTTTTTGAGGAACTGCCATACTGTTTTCCATAGTGGCTGCACCAATCTGCAATGCCACTAACAGTGCATAGAGTCCCCTTTTCTCCACATCCTCGCCAGCACTTGTTCTTTGATGATTTATTGATGATAGGCATTTTGACAGGAGTGAGGTGATATCTCATTGTGTTTTTAAGCCGTAATGTTTAATTCAAAAATTTTATTCAAATTATTATAGGTTGCAAGTATATATGCAGATGATGTTTCTGCCATCATGTTCTCAGCCTTAGGCAATTCTTTGTTTGATACACAAAATAATTTGGTGATAAACCAGAAGACAAAAGACTGCCCCACAAGGGTTTAAGCTTCGCAGTTCAAATTGTCCCATCGTTCAGACAGGAAGATTTATGCTTCATAAAGTTTAATTGCCTGTTATTAAGTGATTGTGTATAAATAGGACACCTATGAAATGATTACAGATTCAATGGGTACAAAAATACATACTGTGACAACTCATCTCCTCCTCTCCCATTGCCCCCAGGCAAACCATATTACATTTTCCTGTGTAACCTTGGAAGCAACTTTAAAAAGCTGATCTTCATGTATCCTGGTCTCTCTCTTATCTATTTTTTCTTGAAATGAGTATGCAATGAACACTCAGAAAGAACTTCTGCATCTTGCTCAAGGTAAAGAACCAGGGAGATGGTAGATGCTATTACATCAGTGTTTTCACCATCATTACATTTATATCAAATGATAAAATCAACTAAGAACCTTTTCAGTGCTACAGTCCTTGAATGCATCAGAGATTCCCTCAGTGAAAGACCTCAAGAAATTAAAATGAACTCTGCAGTTGTATTATATGGTATCCTAGGACAGCTAAAAATAAACAAGTCACAGTTGCAAATATGCCCCAGAAAACAGAAATTCACCCAGAGAAGACATGCATCTTGACCACTCAAACACTGTTGTATTCATTATTTGAAAGAGACTTCGATTTTTTTCTCCATATATTCATTTGAAGGTACCTGGTTAACTTCTGTTTGCCTTCAAAAACTTGGTATTATTCATGCTTTTTAAAAATTAGACATTATTCAAAGAATTGCAGAAAACAAATTGTCTCCTACAACAATTTTTCCTTTCTGGAGCTAGTTTATTGCTGTAAGCTGTGTAGCATAATTAAGGTTTTAGTGGCTTAAGGAGTTGAAGATGACATGCTTTAGAGTTGGACAAAACTGAATTCAGGTTTGGGCTCCTTCATTTGTCTGCCCTGAGCATCAGGGCCACCAGTTTGGATCCCACATGGGCCAGTGATGCTGCGCCCTCTACAGCTAAGATGGTGAACAACAGCTCGACCTGGAGCTGGGCTGTCATGAGTCGCCGGTGATGGCATAGGCTGCAGTGGGCTGCCATGAGCGGCCGTCCAGAGGCCGGCAAACAATTTGTCTCAGCCAGGAAGAGTACAATGATAATACGTCCTCCATAACTAGACTGAAGAACAAAAGGACAGCAAGTTGCCTGTTACCCTTCCCCAATTCCCCAATGCTGTTCCCTCCCTCAGTTCCCCAATAAAATCTTTAAAAATAAATAAGTAATACCAGAAAGCACTCAAATGAGTGTTGTTGTTGTTATTATTATATAAAGCAAATTATCTTGAAACAGATAAGCACTTTTTTTTTAGCACATTTCAGGAAGCACAATTGAGGACAGGCTATATTTATGACAATGCATTATGGTGATTCTAAACTCCTTGGAACCAACTGACTGGTGAAAGTAGCCCCAAATTGAGCAACATAAGACTGGAGAAGAATGTCAATGTGGAGTGAGTAATAGGGGAACATTCAACAATGTGCATGATTTCACTGTCCTGGCAGGGGTCTGAACAAAAGGAATACTAAATGAAGTGGGAGGAGTACTAGACTTTAAGAGTAACTTTTTTTCAGTTCCCGCCATACCACTGTACGCGTCTGTGATTTCAGCACATCAAGCCTCTAATTCTCTGCACAGTTATGATAATGGCCAAGAACTGCTCTATTCCTGCCATTTCCTGAGTTTCTGACAATGAAGCATTCAAGCAATTGATGGGCTGGAGCTCATAAACAGGAATACTCATGCAACAATTTGTTTGCTTCTCAGTGCAATGGGTAGCACCACAGCACCTACCATGCAAGTGAGTGAAAACATGTAGATCAAGGAAATCCTGTTCTCCTACAAGCTTAACCTATTGTCTCCATGCTACCTACAGCTTCCCTTGGTATCTCAGAGAGTTTCAGTGCGCTATGAAAGGGACATACATAAGCTTCAAAATGTGTCTACTCTTCATTCACTTAACAAAAGGTGTTGAAAGAATTGCTGGTTCAATGGTGGGCTGCAGCACCTCTCCCCTCCCCGTACTCCCCCTCCCCCCAAGCAACTAGACTGAAAATGGTGACTGGACTTGGAGTTGAGCCGCACCCTCCACAACTGGGTTGAAAACAACGACTTGACTTGGAGCTGACAAGTCCTGGGAAAAGCGCACTGTTACCCAATTAAAAAAAAAGGTGTTGAGCAGATAGAAAGTCCGAGGCAAGCATTTTAGTTTTATATGAGAGCAGGCATCCTTCATGAAGCCCTACTTAGAATTCTAGTTTTACATTGTCTGAAGTGAAGAAGGACTGAATCAAAGTGGCTTCATTTTCACACTCACCTTTTTTCATTTTGAAAAAGCATCATCTGGCTTGTGACTACAGCATCGGGGTGTTAATTAGTCTCTGAAGTGGCCTTTCCACACATTACTCCTTAAAAAAGTATTATTCGGGGTTTTTTTGTTTTTTGTTATTTTTTGCTTTTTTGGAAAGATTTTGAACTGCAAATTGGGTAATATGATAGGTTATTTTTGCCTTTAAATATAGTTGACCCTGAACAACATGGGTTTGAACAGTTCAGGCCCACTTCCACGTGGATTTTTTTCAATAAATATACAGTTGGCCCTCTGTATCCCCAGGTTTCACATCAGCAGATATCCAACTGCAGATGAAAAATGCTGTTTTCAATAGTGGTGCTTCGAATCCTTGGATGCAGAGGGCCGGCTGTGCCCATTGTTTTGCACCATTTTTTGCACCACATAAGAAACTTCAGCATCCATGGATTTTGGTATCTGTGGGAGGGTCCAAGATCCAATCCCTTGCAGATACTGAAGAAACGTAGTTAAGTTTTTGGGAGTCAAAAGTTATACATAGATTTTAGACTGGGTAGGGCGGTTAATGTGTTGTTCAAGGGTCAACTATATAAGAGCTTCAGTTAAATTGTAATGCTTTATATAGACTATAGATATTATCTTTGCTAATCACATATTATATGATTTTTTCTTTTCTGAAAATGAAGTGGTTTAAATACATATGTGGTAGTATGCTGGAGCTGGCTCTTACTGTTTCATGAGACCTGGTTGTTACTATTTTTCCCAAATCAATCTACATTCAGTGTCATATTGGTAGCTTGAAATTGGTCATGTTAGGGATATTTACACCACAACAGTCAGCAAATGCTATAAATCAGGAGTTCTCCACTCAATCCCCAAGCTAGTTGTTAAATGTTTACCAGCACATCACCCATCATTATTGTTCAAATTAGTGATAAAATAGAATACTGAAATTCACTAGACATTGGATATTTACTAGTCTAGATTGAGCCTTGCAACATACCTCCTAGGGCTCTCTAATGCCCAGATCCAAGAGGTAGGTGGCTGTGTATAGAAGGAAGTTATTCTGCAGTCTTCTGCAGCACTCAAGCTGCTATTTTTGTCTTCAACATAATACACTCTGATATCAGTATTGTGAAAATATTTGGCTGATGTAAATGTGATCTGAGTAGTAATATTCTTTATTTGGTATTGCCCAAAGCAGAGCACATCACAAGAATAAGTAATGTGTAGGTTACCACATTATTTATGCTCAAATTTTACAACTATGTATAGCAAGGCTGCAGCAAAACAGACTTCCCAAATATTAATAACAACTTATAGAAAGATGAAAGAAAAACAGGAGTCTCTGAGCAGGAAGAAAGGTACAGAAAGAACAGAGAATTTTTTGGCATCAGCCAACATTTTCTAAACTGCTAATTAGATGTCTGCAATTGGGAATTGGGGTAGGAACTTGGGCAGGAGATGGTAAATATATCAAAAAAGAACATTTTAGGATATTGGTCAGGATGTCCAAATGCTATGCCTGCTGCCTCCAGTGATCACATAAAATTACAACTAAATCATAGAACAATCAACCTTGAGAATCATCTGAAGTCTAGCTGAACAGAACCCCTATAACTAAGGATATAAAGGAGAGGCCACATCGAGATTGGTAGGAGGGATGGAGATGTGAAACGGGGTGACCCTAAACCCACAGGTAGTGGCTGAACAATGGGAAGCATACTTGGGATACACAGGCCCCCCCTGAAGACTGAGGGGTCCTAGTGCCACACTGTGCTCCCCAGCTCAGGGATCCTGTGACAGGAAGAGGAGAACCCATAATACCAGACAGTGAATCACAGCGAGGATTCCATCCATCTGTACTTGTAAGATGGAAGGTGGCTAGAAACGCAGACGTCCTCTTAAACGGCCACACATACACTCACTCACTCTCAGCATTCACCCTGGGCTCTGCAGGATAGATGATGACTTGAGAAGCACCACAGACATACAGGGAAAGACTGAGTTGTATGGATTCAGGGCAAGAGCTCCAGAGACAGCTGCCATTATGCCTGTGTGGAGCCCACATCAAGCATAACCTACAAGAGGGCAACATCTTCCCTGTGTTGAACCCACTTCCATAGGGCTAAGTCTGAGATGGCATTGGTCTGGTAAAATCCAAGCATGTATGCACCCTTTTAGTGACTCCCTTGGACACCACCCAGCTGGTGTGGCTTTAGCCACAGCACCCTCAGCTAGCCCTGCCTTGCAAGCTGTGGGACGCTTTTATAGCAGGGGATGGCCTGTACTGGCCAGGGAAACTTTTAGAAGCAGGTGATCGGCCCCAGTTTGCACTGTAGCCTGTTTGGGGTGGTTCTCAGAGACCTGCAGGCCCGAGGTGGGAGGTGGCTGGCCAGTGTTCTTGGGGTATTTTGTGGAGTGGCCACAGGCTCTGCACTGGCACAAAGGGCTGAATCTGCATTAACTTCACAAAAACCACAACCTGTAACTCCCTGCAACACTGACCTGCCCAATGACCGTGACACTGATGGGGGAACTCTCAGCTCCTGGGTAGCCAGCCCTGCCTCACAAGCTGCCGGACACTTGTACAGCAGTGGACAGCCTGCAGTGGCCTGGGAAATTTCAGTAGCATGACGTCAGTCCCAGTGCACATTGCAGCCTCTCTTAGGCGGCTCTCAGAGATCTGCAGGCCCAAGGTGAGCAGTGGCTTGCTGCAGTGTTCTCAGGGTATTTTGTGGAGTGGCCACAGGCTCAGTACTAGCTCAAGAACTGAAGCTTAATTAACTGTGTGGAAACCACCAGCCAGAGTCTGTGACTCCCTGGGACCCAACTCCACCCAACTCGGGCAGCATTGCTAAGGGCACTGTGAAAAGCAAGTCAATCAGTCCAGCACATGCACCTAAGGAAGCTCTTTCAGCCACTGAGCCTTACAGGCACCTGGCAGTTGGTGATAAGCCTATGGGGGCTTTGGACTTTTGCTAAACTGCCCTAGGCCTGAAACTGGTGGCAGCCAATCTCGGTTCACAGCAATGCCACCTCCACATGCCTCCAGGTCCAACACAGGCAGCAACCAATTGCATATAGCTTTGTAGTTCCTACTAGGTGCTCTGGGCCAGTCATAGGCAAGGCTGAAATAGACCTATATGGCAGCCCATCCCAAGAGGCATAAGAAACAAACACCAGACCACAACAGATCACGACCTGATTAGCACCACAAGTGGCACACCCAAAGGGTGGTACAACAGGCACAAGAGCCCACTCCGATGAACCACCCTCTGAGGAGATAGACCCCATACAACAGTTCATACACTGTGGGCATGGCCACTTATCACAGCCCATCAGCCTGAATCAATCCTACCCACTGATGTGCCAAAAGCAATCAAGACTGACTACAATAGGAGCATACACAGAACACACATAAGGGACATCCCTGGAACACACCCACGGTGATCAGAGAGACTGCGCCACCGGACCACACAGGACACATACTATATAAGACTACCAAGCAAAGACTGAGACATATAGCAGCCCTACCTAATACATAAAAGCAAACACAGAGAGGCCGCCAGAATAAGGAAATGAAGAAATATGATCCAAATAAAAGAACAAGAGAAAATTCTACAAAAATAACTAAATGAAATGGAGGCAACCAACCTACCAGAGACAGAGTTTAAAAAACTGGTTATAAGAATGCTTAAGGAACATAGTGAGAACTTCAACAAAGAGATAGTAAGCATAAAGAAAGACATAGAAGCCATAAAAAAGAACAAGTCAGAAAAAAATAATATACTAGTGGAAATAAAGATGACACTCAAAGAAAGCAACAGCAGATTAGATGAGACAGAGGGTTGAATCAGCAATTAAGAAGACAAGGTAGCAGAAAACACCCAATCGAAACAATGAAAAGAAAAAGGAATTTTTAAAAAATGAAGATAGCTTAAGGGACTTCTGGGACATCAAGCATAAAAACATTTACACCATAGAATTACCAGAAGGAGAAGAGAGAGAACAACAGATCAAGAACCCATTTGAAGAAATAATGACTGAAATTTTTCCTAACCTGGTGAAGGAAATAGGCATATAAGCTCAGGAAGAGCAGAGAGTCCCAAAAAGATAAACCCAAACAGGTTCACACCAAGACACATTATAATTAAAATGGGCAAAGTTTAAAGACAAAGAGAGAATCCTAAAAGCAACAAGAGAAAGACAACTACTTACTTACAAAAGAGCACCCATGAGACTATTAGCTGATTTCTCAACAGAAACTTTGCAGGCCAAAAGGGAGTGGCAGGGAACATTCAAAGTGATGAAAAGCAAGAGTCTACAACTAAGATTACTCTACCCAGTAAAGCTATTATTTAGATTTGAAGGACACATAAAGAGTTTCCCAGACAAGAAAAAGCTAAAGGAGTTCATCACCACCAAACCAGTATTACAAGGAATGTTAGAAGGACTGCGTTAAGAAGAATAATGGGGAAACAAACAAAAGAAAGAATATCAATAATATGAATAATAAAGTGGCAATAACCATGTACCTATCAATAATCACTTTAAATGTAAATGGATTAAATTCTCCAATCAAAAACATAGGGTGGCTGAATGGATAAGAAAACTAGACCCATGCATATGCTGTATACAAGAGACCCACCTCACATCCAAAGACACACATAGGGCCAGCCAAGTGGTGTGTTGGTTAGGAGCTGGCCTGGGATGCCAGCTCTGAGCAGTGGGGCCACGGTTCAGATCCCACATATGAGGGCCAGTGACACTTCCCTCTATAGCTAAGGTGGTGAACAACAGCTCCACCAGGTTGCCTCTATACCTAAGATGGTAAACAACAGCTCCACCTGAAGCTGGGCTGCTGTGAGTTCCCAGGACGGCATAGCTGCAGCCCCTGCTGCAGTGGGCTGCCATAGGCTACAGTGAGTGGCCAGCAGCCAGCGTGAGCGGCTGGCAGCATGTGTGGGATGCGAGGAGCCGTCATGAGTAGCTATCCAGATGCCAGCGACTGATCTGCTTCACCCGGGAAGAGCACATTGATAATACCAACATGGGCCAGTGAAGCAATGTCCTCCACAACTAGACTGAAGAACAAAAAAGGACAGCAACTTGTCTGTTCCCCTACCCTGATTCCCCAACGCGGTACCCCACCTCCAATTCCCCAATAAAATCTTTAAAAAAAAGAAGACACACATAGACCGAAAGTAAACAGATGGATAAAGATACTTCATGTAAATGGAAATGAAAAAAAACCTGGGATAGCTATACTTATATCACACAAAATAGACTTTAAAATAAAGACTATAATAAGAGACAAAGAAGGACATTACATAATAATAAAGGTATCAATCCAACAAGAAGACATCAACCTAGTAAACATCTATGCACCCAACAAAAGAGCACCTAAATATAGAAAACAAATATTGAGCAACCTAAAGGCAGAAATTGACAACAATACAAACATAGTAGGAGATTTTAACACCCCACTGACACCAATGGACACTACTTCCAGACAGAAAATGAACACATAGATAGTGGCCTTAAATGACACACTACACCAGATGGATTGAATTGATATTTTAAGAGCATTTCACCCCAAAGAAGCAGAGTATACATTCTTTTCAAGTACAAGTGGAACATTTTCCAACATATATCACAAGTTAGGCAACAAAATAAATCTCAATATTTTTTAGAACACTGAAATCATATCAAGCATCTTTTCCAAACACAGTGTTATGAAACTAGAAATCAATTACAAGAAAGAAACTGGAAAACACATGGAGGCTAAATAACATGTTACTAAATAATAAATGAGTCAACAATGAGATCAAGGAAGAAATCAAAAGATACCTTGCAATAAATGAAAATGAAAACAATGACCCCAAATCTATGGGACACAAAGAAAGCAGTCCTAAGAGGGATAGTCATAGCAATGTAGGCCTACCTAAAGAAACAAGAAATATCTCAAATCAACAGTTTATCTTTACACCTAAGGGAACTGAAAGAAGAACAGTAAACAAAGCCTAAAGTGAGTACAAGGAAGGAAATAATAAAGATCAGAGTAGAAATAAATGAACTAGAAGCTGAAAAAAAAAATACAAAAGATCAATGAAATCAAGAACTGTTTCTTTGAAAAGATAAAAAAAACAAAAAACCATTAACCAGATTCATCAAGATAAAGAGAGAGAGGACCCAAATAAACAAAATCAGAAAAGAAAGGGAAGAAGAGACAATGGACAGTACAGAAATACAAAAAATTTTAAGAAAATACTATGAGCAATTATACACCAACAAATTGGACAATCTTGGAGAAATGGATAAATTCCTAGAAGTGTACATTGTTCAAAGGCTGAAACAAGAAGAAATAGAAAAGCTAAACAGACTGATTATGACCAACGGAATTGAATCAGTAATCAGCAAGCTGGCAAAAAAAAAGTCCTAGACGAGATGGCTTCACAGGTGAATTCTACCAAACATTCAAAAAAAATTAACACCTATTCTTCTCAAACTATTCCAAAAAATTCAACAGGAGGGAAGGCTCCCAAGCTCATTATACAAAGCCACAGTTATCTTGATCCCAAAATGAGACAAAAACATTATAAGAAAAAGAAAACGATAGGTCAATATCACTAATGAACAGAGATGCAAAAATCTTCAACAAAATATTTGCAAACCAAAGTTGGCAATACATTAAAAAAGATCGTTCACCATGATCAAATGAGATTCAATCCCGTTATGCAAGTATGGTTAAACATTTGCAAATCAATCAACATGATACACCACATAAATTAAAAAAAAAACCCAAATCATAAGATCATATCAATTCATGTAGAAAAGTGCTTGACAAATCCAGCATCCATTTATGATAAAAAACTCTCAGCAACGTGGGAATAGAGGGAACATATTTCAATATAATAAAGGCCATATATGACAAACAGTTAATATCATATTCAATAGGGAAAAGCTAAAAACATTTCCCTTAAGATCAGGAACGAGACAAGGATGTCCATTTTCACCACTTTTATTCAACATAGTACTTGAAGTCCTAGCCACAGCAATCAGACAAGAAAAAGAAATAAAAGGCATTCAAATTGGAAAGGAAAAAGTAAAACTGCCATTATTTGCAGATGACATAATACTATAAAATAGAGAACTCTATATCCCATCAAAAACCTATTAGAACAAATAAATGAAATCAATGAAGTAGCAGGATATAAAATTAGTAATCAGAATTCGGTTGCATTTTATACACCAATAATAAACTATCAGAATGAGAAATAAAAAAATCTCATTTACAATTGTATCAAAAATGTTTAGGAATAAATTTAATCAAGGAAGTAAATGACCTGTACTCTGAATATTATATAACATTGAAGAGAGAAATTAAAAAGATGCAAATAAATGGAAACATATACCATGCTCATGAATAGATAGAATTAATATAGTTAAAATGTCCATACTGCCGAAAGCAATCTATTGATTCAATGCAATCCCTATCAAAATACCAATGGCATTTTTCACAGAACTTGAACAAATAATTCTAGAACTTATATGGAACCATAAAAGATCCTGAATAGCCATGTCAATCTTGAGAAAGAAGAAAAACCTGGAGGTATCATGCTAGCTGAAACCAAACTATACTACAAGGCTAAAGTAATCAAAACAGCAAAAGAGCATAGTATTGACATAAAGACAGACATATAGATCAGTGGAACAGAATAGAGAGCCCAAAAATAAATCCATGCCTACATGGTCACTTAATCTATGAAAAAGGAAGCAAGAATATACATTGGGGTAAAAACAATCTATTTAATAAATGGTGCTAGGAAAACTGGACAGATACATGGGAAAAAATGAAACTGGACCATCTTCTTAATCCATATACAAGAATAAACTCAAAATGGATTAAAGACTTAAATGTAGGACCTGAAACGTTAAAACTCCTAGATGAATTTTCATTTAGGCAGTAAACTCTCAGACATTACCCTTAGTAATAATTTTACTGATATATCTCCTCAAACAAGGGAAACAAAAGAAAAAATAAACAAATGGGACTACATCAAACTAATAAGCTTCTGCACAGCAAAGGAAATCAACTAACAAAATGAAAAGACATCCTACAGAATTGGAGAAGATATTCACCAGTGATACATCTGATAAGGGGTTAAATCCAAAATTTATAAACAACTCACAAAACTCAACACCCAAAATACAAACAATCCAATTTTAAAATAAGCAGAGGCCCTAAATAGACATTTCTCCAAAGAGGACATATAGATGGCTAATAGACATATGAAAAAATGCTCAACAGCACTACTCATCAGAGAAAAACAAATTAAATCCACAATGAGATATCACCTCACTCTTGTCAGAATGGCCATGATCAGTAAATCAACAAAGAACAAGTGTTGGTGAGGATGTGGAGAAAAGGGAACCCTCATTCAATGTTGGTGGGATTGCAAATTGGTGCAGCTACTGTGGAAAACAGTATAGAGGTTCCTCAATAAATTAAAAATAGAGCTACCTTATGACCCAGCAATTCCACTCTTTGGTATTTATCCAAAGAAGTCAAAACACGAATTCAAAAAACTATATGGACCCCTATGCTCACTGCAGCACTATTTACAATAGCCAAGATATGGAAACAACTGAAATGCCCATCAATAGACGATTTGATACTGAAGAGGCGGTACATATATAGACTGCAATATTACTCTGCCATAAAAAAGAATGAAATATTACCATTTGTGACAACATGGAATAACTTGGAGTGTATTATGCTTAGTGAAATAAGTCAGACTGAGAAAGACAAATAACATATGATCTCACTTATATGTGGAATGTAAAGAACAAAATAGATGAACCAAGAAAACAGAAAGAGACCGATAGATGCAGGGAACAAACTGATGGTTACTATGTGGGATAGTTACTGAGTGAGAAAGGTGAAGTGATTAAGAAGTACTGATTGATAGTTACAAGGGAGGCATGGAGATGTGGTGCGCAGTATGGGGAGTGTAGTCAACGGTGCTGTGAGAGCTGTGTGTTGTGTCGGGTGGGTGGTGGATTTGGAGGGAATCACTTCATAAATTATACAGATGTCTGGCCACTACACTGTACATCTGAAATTGGTATAAAATAATATTGAATGTCAGTTATAATAAAAAATATAGTCACAGAGATGAGTAGTGCAGTAAAGGGAATATAGTCAATATTAAGTTAATAATTGTGTACAGTGTTGGGTGGATAGTAGACTTGTTGGGGTTATCACTTTATGACTTATGTAAATGTCTGATTACTACGTCATGGTGTACACCTGGAACTGATATAAAAAAGGAGAATGAATATGTTGAAATATATCTTGAAATAAAACAAGATTTTAGGACATAGACTAAAGTGAAAAAAATTGATAACAATAACTTGATAAAAAGATGCATATATATCTAAACAAAAACAATCTATTGAAATAAAGACAAATGTTTTGTGGCAGGCAAGCATACAAATGAAAGAAAATGTTTAAGTTCTACTGAACTACTGGTGATTTTTTTAAATGGTAACTGTGAAGCAAGGCATGATTGGAAATACTGCTTATTTGTGTATAGTATGACTTGTCTAATTAATCTTGAGAATCAAGGTGAGTTAAGGGGCAATAATGCAGAGCCATTCCATAAGTCACCACTGACTTGCCAATTAACAGGAACTTCCTTTTCTTCCTATCCTTTGTTGAATTATTATTACTCCCTTGCTTTTTGTACCATGGAGTGACTCTAAAAAGAATGCTGCCATCATACGAGCTGCCACATTGATGTCCTATGCTCTTGTGCCTAATTCCAAAACAAATCATTCAACCAAAGCCAGAAATAGCCTAAATGTCCATCAACAGATGAATGGATAAAACAAAATGTAACTACCCATACAAAGGAATATTACTCAGTCATAAAAAGGAACAAAGTTCTGATAACTGCCACAATGTGGATGAATGTTGAAAACATTATGCCAAGTGAAAGAAGCCAGACACAAAAGGCCATATATAGTAGGACTCCATTTGTATGAAACATCAGAATAGATAAATCCATGGAGACAGAATGAAGATTGCTGTTTGCCAAGGGATAGACAGCAACTGCTTAATGGGTACAGAGATTTCTTGTGGGGTGATGAAAATGTTTTGGAACTAGATAGAGGTGGTGATTATATAACGTTGTGAATGTAATAAATGCCACTGAATTTTTCACTTTATGTTGTGTGAATTTCACTTCAATTAAAAAAATTGCAATAAAAAAGAACACTTTAGCCTTTAGAAAAATCTGAACTCTTGAGTCATTGAAATATTAAAGTAATTTACCAACCAAAGAAGACAGTGATCATTTAAATGGTTTAAACATGGAATAATTTCCAAAACTCCCAGTTAATTATTATTTGGCATAGATGATTAAGGCCCATAAGTGATTTTTCAACAAAGCAACGATTAAAAGCTTGATCAAACCTGAGGATAACAACTCAGGAAAGAAGAAAACAATAAGTAAAATCTGCACCGGGTATAAGAGTTTTTAAGTCATATGAATGCTAAGAATCGCATCTGAAGCAATTTTCTCCCAGAAAAAGCAAAGTCAAAAACGCTGCTTGTTTTTGTATTTTGAGAGTTCATTAAGATAGGCTATTAGTGAGGTAAATCAGCAGTAATTCAACATGATGATGCAACTCCTCAACTATACTGAAGCCCATGTAAAATTAATTTAAGACAATAAAACATGATATTAAAAGTTAGATAAAGTGTAAAATTCAGTGAATAAATTACATGTTCAGGTTGAGTAAAATACATTTTTCTAAACTGAGTTAAAAACCCAAAATGATGGGCCGGCTGAGTGGCGAGTTGGTTGGGAGCCGGCTTCGGATACCAGCGGCCCCAGTTCAGATCCCACATATGAGGGCCAGTGATGCTGTGCTCTCTACAGCTAAGATGGGGGACAACAGCTCCACCTGGAGCTCAGCTGCTGTGAGTCCCTGGGACAGCATAGCTGCAGCCCCTGCTGCAGTGGGCTGCCATAGGCTACAGTGAGTTGCAGGCAGCCAGTGTGAGCTGCCGTGAGCCACTGTGAGCAGCCATCCAATGCCTGGCGACAGATCGCCTCACCCAGGAAGAGCGCAATGATGATACCAACATGGGCCAGTGAAACAATGTCCTTCACAACTAGACTGAAGAACAAAAGGACAGCAACTTGTCTGTTCCCCTTCCCCGGTTCCCCAATGCTGTTCCCCTCCCCCAACTCCCCAATTTAAAAAACAAACAAACAAAACAAAACAAAAACAAAATGATTTAAATTAATTTGTAAATTTATGTGTGCAAAGTTGGTACTTACTCTATGGGGACAAGTACTGTCATAAATATTAAGCTGCATGCCAAGTATTGTCTACTGAGTACACATTCATTATATCACGGGATCTTCATAATAAATATAGTATAGGAGGCATTATTTCAATTTTACAAGTAGGGTAATGGAGACTCAGAGAGGTTAAGAAACATTTTCAAGATCTCACAGCCAGCAAAGATATATGAACTTAGTTTTGTTTAAGTGCTCATTCAAGTTTACCAACTACTAAGTCCTTTTAAATGTATCTTATTTTTTGTTAAGGCATCCATATAAACAGAAAAAAATTAAGATAGTTATTTTCAGAGCCCAAAAAACTGCACGGTAAAATCAAAATAGGACTTGTTTCTATGATAATAGTCATAGTTTTATATAAGACTAAGTGGGATTGATTGCTACTCATTAACCTGTGTGTAGTGGACAGATCATTTTTTTTTAAAACCTATCTAGCTCCCTTCTTTTTAGAGGTAAATCCCCCAACATATGCAATCTTTATGTGGTGTTGTGTTTTTCCATGACCCCTAGTTTGGGAATCATTTTATTTTCTGGCAGTGGCTTTGGATACATTGTAAGGGAGGGCCAATAGGACATTTCTATCTATGACTTTGCATCTGGGATAAGTGACACAAAGATGAAGGTTCAGGGAGATCCAAGATGGCAGAGTAGATAAACACTGTGCCTGCTTCCTTCTGTGAACAAATTAAAATTAAACTAAATTATAGAACAATCAACCTGGAGAACCATCTGAAGTCTGGCTGAACATAAATTTTATAACCAAGACTATAAAGAAGAAGCCAAGTTGAGACTGGTGGAGTGGAGATGCAGAACTGGCTAGCCTCAAACCTCTGTGTGGTGGTTGAGAACTGGGAGGGGTATCTTGGCCATGGACTTTCCCCAAGAGGAGCAAGGAACCCCAGCCCCACACTGGAATACTGGTCCTGGGAAGAAGAGCCTCCACAATGTCTGGCTGTGAAAAACAGTGGGAATTCAGGGCATTTGGGTGGGAGAGAAGGCAACAGGAAACCAGGCATCCTCTTTAAGGTCCTGTGCACAGACTCTCTCACTCTCCAGTACTCACCTTGGGCTCCAACAGAGGGACAGTAACTCAGGGGTTGTCAGAGACATATGGGGTGCAGACTGAGTTGTGTGGTTTTGAGATAAGATGGGGAGGACAGTCCACATTTTTCTGGTAAGGGGTTGTCCTGTGCAGGCAGCAGGCTGGCATCATCTTTCCTGTGTTGAGCCTGCCCCCTATGCTTATGTCCAAATCTGCATCTCATTGGCCTGGGAGCTCTGCAGCTCTGCCCTGCTGACTCACTAGGACCCCACCCCACTGAACTCCCCCAATGCAGGAGGCACTTTCTCCAAGAGCAGCCAGGCCTGCCTGCATTGTACTCTTTCCTGGAAAATTAGGAGAGTCCGACAGACCTCAGGTGAGCGGCAACTGTCCTGGCTTTGCTCTGAGACTTTTGCTGATTAGCTTCAGCCTCAGCACTGGCACCAAACCAGAATTTACATTAATGTGCTGACCACAACTCTTCCCACTCTAGTGAATCCCTGAGACCCTGCCTCACCCAACTTGCATACTGCATAAGGTTTTATCAGTGGCTAAACTTTAAGGGAGCTGGTAGGTGGCAGCAGGCCTCAGGGTGTCTTGGCATTTTGTGGAGCTACCCCAGGCCTGGCACTGGTGACAGACATCTTCAGTTTGTACATTGCCTCTTGCACACAACTCCAGGGTTAGCACAGGCAGTGAACAACTGTGGATCACTTTGTGGCTTTTACAAGGTATTCCCTGGGTGGTCACAGGCAGTGGTTGACCTGGGCCTGCACCAGAACCCCTCCCAAGAGGCCCCAGAACCAACATACTTGGAGGTTGGCTTCAGGCCACAGTGGAGCACTGCCCAGTTAGCCCCACAAGTGCCACACCCAAAAGGCAATATCGACAGGCACAAAAGCCCTCTGGGGAGAATCCTACTCAGTGGGGTAAGCCCCCTGTACAGCAGCCTGTAAGCTATAGCCATAAGCCAAAAGGTCAATTCCACTTACCACTGTACCAACAGCAATCACATATTATATGATTGTATTAATATATAACTGGAGAGCACACACAACCCACACAATGGACACTCTAGGAACACCATGTACAGGTGACCAAGAAGTCTGTGCCATTGGACCCTACAGGGTACCTAATACATAAGGCCACCTGGCCAAGACTGGGGGAATGTAGCAGATCTACCTAATACATAGAAACAAATAGAGAGGCAGCCAAAATGAGGAAGCAAAGAAATATATCATAAATGAAAGAACAGGAGAAAACTCAAGAAAAAGAAATAAATGAAATGCAGGGAAGCAACGTACCAAATACAGAGTTCAAAAACAATGGTTATAAGCAGGGGTCGGCAAACTGTGGCTCATAAGCTGCATGCAGCTCTTTGGGTACATTCCATCTCCAAAGTTTGTCTACCCCTGGAAGAGCCAATCCTGTTCCTCACAACAGTTTAAAAATTACTCGAGAGCCATAAATATATTCTTACAAATAAGGAAAATTTAAAGTAATATTATAAGTGAAACCATGACAGTTTTATTTTCATTTTCAATTTTACTGCAGAGCCACATGTATGTACCCAAAGAGCTGCATGTGGCTTGCAAGCCCCAGTTTGCCGACCCCTAGTTATAAGGATGCTCAACAACTTGGTGAGAAATTCAACAAAGATATAGCAAACATAAAAAAGGACATAGAAACCATAAAAAAGAACCAGTCAGAAGTAAATAATACAATAACTGAAATGAAGAATGCACTAGAAGGAATCACCAGCAGACTCGATGAAGCGGAGGATCAAATCAGCAATTTGCAAGACAAGGTAGCAAAAAACAGCCAGTCAGAAGAGCAAAGAGAAAAAAAAAATCCAAAAATAGTGAGGATAGTTTAAGAGACCTCTGGGAAAACATCAAACACAACAATATTCACATGATAGGGGTACCAGAAGGAGAAGAGAGAAAGCAAGGGATTGAGAATCTATTTGTAGAAATGATGATTGAAAACTTTCCTAACCTGGCAAAGGAAATAGACATAGAAGTACAGAAAGTGCAGAGAGTCCCAAACAAGATGAACCTGAACAGGCCCACACCAAGACACATTATAATTAAAATGGCAAAGGTTAAAGACAGAGAATCCTAAAAGCAGCAAGAGAAAGACAACTAATAACTTACAAAAGAACTCCCAGAAGATTGTCAGCTGATTTCTCAACAGAAGCTTTACAGGCCAGAAGGGATTGGCACAAAATATTCAGCATGATAAAAAGCAGACATACAACCAAGAGTACTCTAGCCCACAAATCTGTCATTTAGAATGGAAGGACAGATAAAGAGCTTCCCAGACAAGAGAAAGCCAAAGAAGTTTATCATCACCAAACCAGCATTACGAGGAATGTCACAGGGACTTCTTTAAGATGGAAAAAAATCAAGATTATGAATAAAATGGCAATAGCTACCTATCTATCAACAATTACTTTCAATGTAAATGGATTAGATACTCCACTCAAAAGACAGAGAAGGGCTGAATGGATAAATAAAAAAACAAGACCCTTACATATGCTGCCTACAACAGACTCACTTCAGATTGAAAGACACACACAAACAAAGTAAAGTGATGGAAAAAGACATATCATGAAAATGGAAATAAAAACAAACAAACAAACAAAAAGATTGGGTAGCAATACTTATACCAGAAAAAACAGACTTTATTTATTTTATTTTATTTTTTCTTAAATATTTTTTTGGGGAATTGGTGGAGGGGAACAGCATTGGGAAATCGGGGAAGGGAAACAGACAAGTTGCTGTCCCTTTGCTCTTCAGTCTAGTTGTGGAGGACGTCGCTTCACTGGCCCATGTTGGTATTGTCACTGCGCTCTTCTCGGGTGAGGCAGATCAGATGTCGGCCTCTGGACGGCAGCTCACACCAGCTGCCAGAAGCTCACACTGGCTGCCTGCCACTCACTGTAGCCTATGGCAGCCCACTGCAGCAGGGGCTGCAGCCTACACCATCGCCGGGGCTCGCACAGCCCAGCTCCATGTGGAGCTGTTGTTAGCTGTAGAGGGCAGTGTCACTGGCCCTCATATGTGGGATCCGAACTGGGGCCCCTGGTGTCCCAAGCCAGCTCTTAACCAACACGCCACTCTGCCGGCCCCAAAATAGACTTGAAAACAAAGGCTCTAACAATAGACAAAGAAGGACCCGGTAAGCCCGCTTCAGGGTATTTGTCTGAAGAAACCCAAATGCTACTTCAAGGGGACATGTGTACCCCTATGTTCATTACAGCATTGTTTACAATGGCCAAGATATGGAGGCAGCCTTGGTGTCTGTCGACAAAAGAATGGATAAAGAGGAGCTGGTACATATATACAATGGAATATTGCTCGGCCAGGGAAGGGAATGGGGTCTCATCATCTAGGCAGCATGGATGGACCTCAAGGAGATTTTGATGAGTGGAGTGTCAGACAGAGAAAAACAGAAGCAATGATATTTCACTTACATGTGGAATCTAAAGAACAAAGTAAACAAAAGAAAAACAAATTCATAGCTGCAGAGAATATTTTTATTCTTGCCAGATGGGAGAGGGTACGGGTGTGGGTGAAAAAAGGGGAAGGAATTAAGAAGTAAAATTGGTTGTTACATAGTAATCATAGGGATATAGGGTATAGCATAAGGAATATAGTCAATAATATTGTAATAACTATGTATGGTGTCATATTGGTACTAGATTTGTTGGGGTGATAGACGGGAGGGGGTTGCGGAGCAGGATGTAAAAGGCGAAGGGAGTAAGAAGTACAAACTGATAGTTACAAAACAGTCATGGGGGTGTAAAGTACAGCATATGGAATATAGTCAAAAATATGGTAATAACACTGTATAGTGCCACATGGGTACTAAAGTAGTGAGGGGGATTATTTCTTAAATTATATAAATGTCTAACCACTATGCTGTACACCTGAAAATAATATAAAATACTATTAAATTTCAACTGTAAATGAAAAATTTTAAAAGTGGGGAAATGTTGAAGGGGAAAAAGAAGTTCAAATTTCCAGGTATAAAACAAATCAGTCATGGGGATGTAATGTACAGCATGGGGAATATAGTCAATAATATTGTGATAGTGTCGTGCGGTGTCAGATGGTTGCTGCACTTATCTTGGTGATTACGTCTATAGGTATATAAATGTTGAATAACTACAGTCTATGCCTGAAACTAATATAATGTTGAATGTTAGCTATATTTTAATAAAAATCTTTAAAACTTTAATTAAGGCTACTCTTTATAACAGGAAGCAAACCTCAGGGAATGTGACTTCAGTATAGCTAACTTATTTTTCAAGCTTAAAACCTTGAAACATGTTAAAGACAGATAACTTTTATTATATCTTCACCTAGAACCACTTTTTAAAACTATCAACATTTATCTTTTATTCACAACTCCAAAAAGGGAAACTGTTTATCTATTTCTAGGTGAAGTAACTACTAGGTGCTCTATGAAAAATACATTTTTCAAATGGAGGAGTACTGAAATTGACAAAGATTGTAAAACGTCTATTACATTGTATTGTATTCCTGAAACTAATAAAAAAATAGACGAAGAAAATCTTTTACTCTAAAAGGTACATATTAATCTTTGTATTCATAAGAAAGTGAGATTGGTAACTGAATTGTCTAGATTCTTATTATTTCAGGTGGAAATGGAAATATAGAAAATGCAGGGCCAATTGAGTGGCACATTGGTCAAGAGCTGGCTTGGGACACCAGTGGCCCCTGTTCGGATCCCACATATGAAGGCCAGTGACACTGCCCTCTACAGCTAAGATGGTGAACAACATCTCCATCTGGAGCTGGGCTGCTGTGAGTCCCCAGGACGGCATAGCTGCAGCCCCTGCTGCAGTGGGCTGCCATAGGGTACAGTGAGTGGCCAGCAGCCAGCGGGAGCAGCTGGCAGCCAGGATGAGCTGCCAAGAGCTGCCATGAGCGGCCAACCAGAGGCCAGAGACCGATCTGCCTCACCCGGGAAGAGTGCAATGATGATACCAACATGGGCCAGTCCTCCACAACTAGACTGAAGAACAAAAGGACAGCAACTTGTCTGTTCCCCTCCCCCAATTCCCTAATTAAAAAAAATATCTTTAAGGGCCGGCCGAGTGGTGCATTGGTTAAGAGCTGACTTGGGACACCAGTGGCCCTGGTTTGGATCCCACATATGAGGGCCAGTGACACTGCCGTCTACAGCTAACAACAGCTCCACCTGGAGCTGGGCTGCACAAGCCCCAGGGATGGTGAAGGCTGCAGCCCCTGCTGCAGTGGGCTTCCATAGGCTACAGTGAGTGGCCCACAGCCAGCATGAGCTGCCAATAGCCACAGTGAGTGACCTCCAGAGACCAGTGACCGATCTGCCTCATCTGGGAAGAGCACAATGACGAAACAACAGGGGCCAGTGAAGCAACGTCCTCCGCAACTAGGCTGAAGACCAAAAAGACAGCAACTTGTCTGTTCCCCTTCCCCGATTCTCCAACGCTGTTCCCCTCCCCCAATTCCCCAATAAAATCTTAAAAAAAAGAAAATGCAGTAATATTACAATAAAAATTGATCTTACTGTTAAAAAAAGATGAAAGTTCACTTCAGATCCTTTCTTTTTGTCTTTTCTTTTTTTTTATTTTCTCAGAGTGTAGCTGGTTACACTCAATTACCAGAGCAACCAGGCAGCTCCCTGGGCATTGTCTGCTAAATTCTCTGCCTATGTCCAAAATAGAGTTACTCTTGCTCATTCAATGGAGACACACTTACACGAAACTCATTCTAACACCTTTCAGGGGTGCTCTACACAGAGAAAGAAAGAGAGAGAGAAAGGAGAGAGAGAGAGAGAGAGAGAGAGAGAGAGAGAGAGAGAGAGAGAGAGAATCTTGCACTTGTGACAACCCAGATGGCATTATGCTAAGTGAAATAAGCCAGATAGAGACAAATACTGTACAGTATAACTTATATATGGAAGCTAAAAAAGTCTATTTCAGGGCTGGCCAACTGGCTCAGTTGGTTAAGGGCTTGCTCAAGAGTGCGAGATCTGACAACAGGGTTGCAGGTTGGATTCCCGGCCTGAGTTGAGCAGCCGCTGAGCTGCCAACAGGTGGCAGGATAGCTCAGCTGAAAAAAAAAATCAATTCCACAGAAATAGAGAACAAATTGGTGGTTGCCAGGGGTTGCAGGAGGGGAAAATGGGGTGATGTAGGTCAGGGGATACAAACTTTAAATTGTAAGAGAGTAAGTTCTGGAGATGGTGACTATAGTTGACAATACAGTATTGTATGTTTGAAAGTTGCTAAGAGTAGATTTTAAGTGTTCCCACCACACACACACACACACACACACACACACACACACACACACACACACAAGAGTTAACTGCATGAGGTGATGGATTTGTTAATTATCTTGAACTTGGTAATTACCCCACAATATATACACATATCAAATCATAAAGTTGTACACTTCAAATATATATAATTACATTTGTCAATTATTCCTCAGTAAAGTTTTTTAAGTCATAGAACTCTTTAAAAATATAATTTATGATCAATAATAAGATAAGTTGAATTATTTTGGGATTGCATGGTTTAATTTTTTTTAAATAAAAATCTATTAACCAGTGGGAGGAAAAAAGAAAGATACTTAAGTAAAATAAAATATTCTCAATATATTCTGTATTTGAGCTACTAAATCACCTGACTTCATAATCAGGAAATTTTGAATTGTATTACAATAATCAGGAAGTTCTATTCAAGTGTTCAATGTCATTCGTATAACTACAAGTAAAAATAGCACATAGTTTATAAAATGACAGTACTTACTGAAGGCAAAAACCCATGGCTGACAGCCAACAGATGGTCTGTCAGAGTGAAACTGATGAAAAAGTCCCCAACTACATTACTTAAAGACAACGTTGTCTGAAAAATCAGCTTCTTAATATCAGAAGGCACATGTACTAATTGTCCTAGTTGTGGAGCATATTCCACAATCCTTGCTAAAAAAAGAAATTCATAATTTTCCAAATTCTTTTTTGTTTAGGGAAAATCACTCAATTCAAAGTTTAACATTTATCAGATGCACATGGAACAGGTACATAGCAGGCAGCTTCTGAGACTGAGTCAAATGTGTCCAGGCAAAGTGAGGACAATTTTTGAGTTTCACCCATCCCCAATAGGGAAATATGTCAGAGCCTTCTCCCAGTCCTCTTTCTGGATCTTACCATCAGATGAAGGGAGGCAGCCTGCAAAACAAAGCCTGGGAAAACAAGGACCCTTTTCTCAGAAGCGTACAATAGAGTTGATACAAGCCACCATTCAAGGGCTCTGAGTCCCCCCAGGTCCTACTAAGTTGTCCCAGGACCTGGGGAGGCAGGGCGTGGTAAGAAATAATAAGTATGAGGAGGGTCCAGAGACAAATTCCATGTACACACACATTAACAGATAGGTAATCAAACAGTGCTAAGCAATACAAGAAAAACAAGAGATTCCAATAAAAGAAAACAACAAATTGAAGCTAAGCTACTAGATAGTGTAGGGATTAAGAGTTCAAGCTCATAAGTCAGTAGGCCTAGATGTCCATAGTTTTCTCATCTGTAAAATGGAGATAATAGCGTCTACCTGATAGGTTGTTCTTAACATTAAATTAAATGATAGACATAAATCACTTAGAAAAGTGTTTGGTGCAAAGCAACAACTCAAAGAGTATAATCTCTCTGAGCCTCAGTTTCCCTTTCTCTCAAATGGTACTAATAGCCTGTACCTCTCAGCATGGGTATTACATGAGATAATGCAGGTGAAGCACTGAGCATTCTGCCTGGCAAATTGTAAATGTACAGTAAATATCTATTATTATTATTATTATTATTATTATTATTATTATTATTATATTACTATTTATAATCCCTTTTCTTCTTCCAGTAGATGGCCTACTGCTGAGCACAGTACTGACCCTCCCGAAACCTAGGTTAGGACTCCTCTTTACTTCATTAGCCTATAATTGGTAGAGGCTGAGGCAGAAAAAAATCTTAAAGCTTCCCTGGGGGCGATACCACACAGTCAAGTCTAGACTAAGATGTTCTCTTCAACTCTTACCTCCTGTTTAATTCTCAGTTGTCATCAGAATAAATGTCCTTTATCAAAAAGACAGGGGGAACAAGCCAGCCAGGCTGTAAGTAAGGGATTATGCTTGTTCCTCATGCAAGTATGTCTGCATACCCTCAAGATTTCCATTCAAGCTTCCATTTATTTTAACAAATAAACCCCTTAGATGTGTAAACCACCTACACACCAAGATGGCGGAGTTGATAGCATGGCATACAGGGGAAAATATTTTATAGACTGATAGATGAAAAAAGAACTGGGTAGGGGTGGCTAAAACATTTCATGCTTTGAAGAGTAACTTCACCCATTTCTTCTAGAATTTCCCTTCCAAGTGGAGGAAGAGTAAGGGCCCAGGAAATACAGGGTGTATTCACGAAAAACAACCCAATCTTGTTAGGCTAAACCGTACAGGATGGGACTTAGCATAAAATAAGGCAGGAAAGGAAGGCTGGAGTTAGATTGTGGGCCTTGAACACCATGTTTGTGGAGGTTGGGATTTCAAATATTTTGAGCTGGCATGTTAAGCAAAGCTTATGTTAAATGGACATTTTGATTATGTTTTGGGTTGCCTAACTTGGTAAACATGTCTGAAGAAAAAAGGGAAGAAGATACAGGACATTGTTCAGCTTTGTTGTACAGGCTGATGAACTTTATAAAGTACTGCAAAGTTCTAATTCTTTCCAATGCCAAGCATTTCATTACACTTTATATTGTAAAACTGGCAGATATTTGATCTGAGGAAGGTGTCAGATATGTACATTCCGAACTGATTCACCCATTTTATGCAAATCTTCTCACATTTTCCCTCAGGCATGATGGGCAGAATTCTGCTTCTTAGAATTCTGTATTCCAGATCTGTTTTGTACATTGTTTTCAGTCTATCATTTAGAATCCAAACACGTTGTCAGGGTATTCCCTAGAATTACCGTGGAAACAATTTGAAAATCTAAAACTGCACATTTAGAATCAAAGCTTCAAGTACTTACGTGAAAGTAAAAATCTTTGAATATGTGGACTTTCACTAAACTTAAAGAAGAGGTCTTAATACTTAGAATGCTTAACCATAAAACAACATAAGCACCCCCATATCTAACAGCCCAGGAGACTTAACTAGTTTAGAAAACCAATGTTGTAAAGTCCCTCTCTCCATCTACACTACAACCCAGGGTCATTGTTATTTACCAGGTTTTAATGTGAACAGAATATATAAGGCTACATGGCAAAAGCCTCAAAGTAGCCTTTAAAAATATGGACAGGCTCTTAATTATGGCAATAGTATAAATAGAAAAGTGCCCTAAGACTATGCATTACTTTTACAATTGCTTATAATGAACTCCTTTATAAAACCATGCCAATGGAGGGCTAATTTAACTCAGTTTTCCATTAAAACTGAAGAGAACTGCAATCTATTGCCTATGATTCCTTTCTCAAATACAATGCACCCAACTTTCAATTTAATTATCCAGTAGTTAATTCAGAAGAATAGTACTAACTTTAGGAAAGAATTAAATAATCTGCAACTGCATGTTATCAGCAATTTCACATAAGATTCAGCTTATAATAGGTATTAAAAGGAGGCATGATAGTAATGATTCACTTCTATTACAAAAAAGTGTGGTGCGTATTTGTGTGTGTCTGTGAGTGTGTGTTGTTTGTGAACATACACCCTATCAGATCACGGTATAAACCAAAGATTGGCAAACTATGGCTTTTTAGTCAAATCCAGATTACCACCTATATCTATAAGTCTCATTGGAACACAACCATGTCCTACGTTTATGCACTATATATGAATGGTTTTGCAATACAATAACAAAGCTAAGTAGTTTTGACAAAGACCCGATGGCCCAGAAACCCAAAAATATTTACTATTTAGTCTTTTACAAAGGAGGTCTGCAGACCCCTGGTTTAAAAGATCAGATATAGATATTACTTACTAAAAAAAGTCTGCTTGATATCAAAAATATATACACACAAGCAATGTGAAGACATAATGTAAGTAATCTCTCTGGCAAGGGATTGCGATTATCACAGTCCTCAACACTTACCAAACATTCACAGACACGTCAGTGACACAAGCTCAACTTAGTATACTTAGTGTCTCTTTAGAAATATGAGGGGTGATTGAAAAATACAATGAATGTTTACATTTTAAAATTTATCACAGTAAAAGCCACTAAGTATTGCCATTTATCCCACTCAAAATACTCCCCATTGCTTTGAACACATGTATTCCATTGTTCTTGCCATTTTTTGAAGCAGTTCTGGAAGTCCTCTTTCATGAGTGTCGTTACTTCAACCTCCATCATGATGAAGTAACAGGACCCTTAGCTGCTAGCCCCACCCCCAGCCTCTCTGTAATAAAAGATTGTTCAAGTTTCCCTTAGATTGATCAAGAAATTAGACTACCCTAACTGCTTGCTACATTCCACAAGTTTTTACTACCTCTTATCTAAACATGACATAGGCAAGCTGTGTTTATCTAGATAAGGTGATAAGACCATAAGTCTTGAGTGTTTTTGTCCAAACATTCCCATCAGTTAGTGATGACCCCTGTAATTTTCTTACTGGCTATATTTTAGTGCTGTCAATGTAATTAACTACAACACATTTTATGACTTCTGTAACTTGCTTGCTGTATTTGATGTTGTCAAAACTGTCTAAGATTTATGAAAACCACCTGAAAATTGTAATTTGCTTAGCTTGCGATTTTTGTCTATAAAACCCCCTCTCTCCCTTTGTTCAGGGCTGTGAGTTTGTTCAGGGCATGAGCCCACTCACAGTCGCCAGCTCACAAATAAAAACTCCAAACAACTGCCTTGTTTGTATTTTTGTGCTGCGTACAACAATGATAATGCACCGTGTCACACATTGCTTTTGGTATGGCAATTTATGTCAAATAAAAACATTACAGTGTGTCCTCATCCACCTTATTCACTGGATCTGGCACCATGCAACTTCTGGCTCTTCCCCAAAGTCAAAATGACCATGAAAGGTAAACATTTTGAATTGATTCAGGACATTGAGGCAGCTACGACAGTGCAACTAAAGACACTCATGAAAGAGGACTTCCAGAACTGCTTCAGAAAGTAGC
This sequence comes from Aselliscus stoliczkanus, assembly GCA_033961575.1. Lineage (NCBI taxonomy): Eukaryota > Metazoa > Chordata > Mammalia > Chiroptera > Hipposideridae > Aselliscus > Aselliscus stoliczkanus. The sequence continues at coordinate 26,878,865 of CM066737.1, forward strand.
AAGAATGATGGGATAAGTGTGTTTGAAGACGGGGGGAGTATTTTGAGCGGGATTAATGGCAATGTGTCTTTTACTGTAATAAACATTTTTTTTTGAGGGCAGTGTCATTGGCCCTCATATATGGGACCCGAACTGGGGCCGCTGGCTTCCCAAGCCAGTGCTTAACCACCACGCCACTCAGCCAGCCTAACATTTTTCTTTTAATTTAAACATTCACCATATCTTTTGATCACCCTTCATGTAGACTAGGAGAATTCATGAATCGCCTTGGTCATTTGGCATAGTGTTCTCTGTGTCTACACACACACATGAGCTTGCATAAATATTTTTTAAAGAAAAATTCAGTCAACTGGTTATTCTTCATATCAACTAGGTGAACCTATTTTATTGCCCTTATAGAATAATTTAGCATGTTTTGACAGACTACAGTGCATCCGCGAACAAAATGATCAGTAGTCAGACAATTCAAGCTGTAAGGACAGTTTGGATGGCTCAGAGTCAACCTCATATAGTAGATGTAACTCACAAATTTACTCTGAGAAAAAAATCTCAACTCCTGATTATGCTTCTTAGCAGCTGCGTAACCTTGAGCAAGTGGTTTGTCCTCTCTGAAAATTTTTTTTTTGCTGATATCTAATTCACAAGGTAGACATAAAGATTAGATGAGACATTGTACATATAATATATACTATAACACTTGGCACTTATCCAACAATCAACACATACTATCCTTCCCTTCACAAATAATGTCTATTTTATTTTCAATTTATTACTCAGATTCATAAAGAACTATTGAAAATTAAGTAAGTGCATTTTGACAAGTATCATCACTCAAAAATCTAGACCAGATTGGTGGGATCAAGCTGAAATGGAAATAAATTTAAGCCCAGGTCAGGGAAGGCAGAGCACAACAAACACTGCTGCTAAAAGCAGTATATTCAAATAGACAGAATTTTCCCATTACCAACTGCTTGCTTTATCAGTGATACATAATAAAGAGTTTGCTTTTTGTTCTTCCTTTTCTTATCATTTTTTTTTTTGCTAAAAAGAGGCTACATGTCCATGCCTGTCATCGGAATTACCATCTTGCCCTGTGATTGGCAGAAACCCAGTTGAAACTACTTTTTAGGTGTAGTTGGTTTAAATAGAAAAAAGAGTTATTTAGAATAATGGAGATAATTCTAGGAATAATTTCTTTAATGGATTTTTGAAAAACTGACATATACTTTAATGATATACAATAGAAAATTGCAAAATTGTAAAAATACAGCATGGAATTAGGAAGAACACAATAGCACTCATGTCATTATTTTGCACTTTAAAAATACCACCCTAAGATTAAAATTATTTTGAATGAATAGAAATATCAAAATGATGAGGAGAAATGAACCCCCAGTGGCATAAACTTTGGCAACATCTCTGGAGAGAATTCTTTCCATTTTCACTGGAAGACAGAAATTAATGTATTCTTTGATTGGTGAATTAGAAATGCAAGAGAAGGGCTTGTTTTCATTCACTTCATTCAATTATTTGAGGGTAACAAAAATAACATCTTTGGGGACTGAATAATTTGATGATTATAAAGGCAATTTCAAATGTCTGTTCACAATCCATATTTATTTCATATCCATTAAGGATAAATTATGCCACCCTATTTAGCAGAAAAATCAAAGAATTAGGATGATTTCAGAAAAATTACAGCTCTTATGTGTGGCCCCTTTTATTCAAGTGCAATCGAGTGTATGTGTTGGTGGAAGAAACAGCAAACATGAACTAATTTTTAAAAAGACATAAGGAGGGCTGGCCAAGTAGTGCGTTGGTTAAGAGTTGGCTTGGGACGCCAGTTCTGAGCAGCACGGCCCCAGTTCGGATCCCACATGAAGGCCAGTGATGCTGTGCCCTCTAAAGCTAAGATGGTGAACAACAGCTCAACCTGGAGCTGGGCGGCCATGAGTTTCCAGCGCTGGCATAGGCTGCAGGCCCTGTTGCAGTGGGCTGCTGTGAACTACTGTGAGTGGCCAGCAGCCAGCGTGAACTGCCATGAGCCTCTGTGAGCGGCTGTCCAAGGGCCGGCAACCGATCTGCCTCAGCTGTGAAGAGCACAATGATCACAATACCAACATGGACCAGTGAGGCAACACCCTCCACAACTGGACTGAAGAACAAAAGGAGAGCAACTTCCCTGATTCCCCAACACTGTTCCCCTCCCCCAATTCCCCAATAAAATCTTTTAAAAAAAAGACATAAAGAATAAAGGTTAACTTTGATCGTTCACTCAGCTCTTCAGACTCCACACACAAGTGAGATCACATGGTACCTGTCCTTCTCCGACTGACTTATTTCTTGCAACATAATAGTCTTTTCACAACATTATCACATTCCCAGAACTGCCCCCATATCCCTGCGGCAACATTGTAAAAAAAAAAAAAGAATAAAGGTTAAGATGCAAAACAACTCTTTCCTGTTGTACATGGGTATCGGACATTTCATTATCAAAGGAACATTTACTTAGGGCATTACTTCTGAGATTCTGTTGAGAAGTTGAAATGTGTCTATACAATTGATGTTTTCGCAAATTAGATACTTGGAGCCATGACTCTATTTTTATATTATTATTAGAAAGATGAAATGTCTGTCCCAAATTAAAATCAGACTTGGGATTCTTTTTTTAACATTTAGAATGCTTTCTTTTCTCTTGTTTCTTTTTTAAAACATCCCTATGCAGGACATTTTTTTTTTTTGAGGGCAGTGACACTGGCCCTCATATGTGGGACCGAACCGGGGCCGTTGGCTTCCAAAGCCAGCGCTTAACCACCACGCCACTCGGCCGGCCCCCTATGCAGGACATTTTAATGAAGCAATTCACTTACTCTTCCGGCTTACATTGCATAGAGGCAGGTAGACCACAAGTGGTTAGAGTACAGACCTAGCAGTCTCATGAACTTAGGTATAAATCCTCCTTTGTCTCCTCTTGGTTGTGTGACCTTGGTCAAGTCCCTTTACCTCTCTAAACCATGGTTTCTTCCTCTGTAAAATAGGGATAAAAATAGTGTCTATGTCATTGATGGCTGTGAAGATTAAAGGAAGTCATGCATATATAACAGTAACAATAAATGTATGTAAATACAATTGTGAATATATTTACATGTACATTAAGGTATTATAATATCTGATACATTATTGATAGACACAAAACTGTATGTAAAAAGAACTAACATTTGAAGTTTATGTCTAACATTTGATGTTTATGTCTGTACAAATAAATGTTTAACGTATATAGATAGAGACATATATGTAATATGTGTATGCTAGTTAGTACACACATGTTGTTTGGGACCTAGCAAAGCCTAGATTTTATAGGTAGAAATACAGGATGCTCAGATAAATTTAAATTTCAGGTAAACAATGAATTTTGGGGCATCCTATATTTTAGCTAGTAACTTTAACTAGGATGCTTTATTGAGCTAGAGTGCCTTTATTTTTTTATTTTTTTTTATTTTTATTTATTTAGTTTTTTATTTTTTTAAGCTGAGCCATCCTGCTACCTGTTGGCAGCTCAGCAGCTGTTCAGCTCAGGCTGGGCATCGAAGTGCTGTTGCTCAGAGCTCAGCTCGCACTCTTGAGCAAGCTCTTAACCAACTGAGCCACTCGGCCGGCCTTTTTTAAAAATTTTTTTGAGGGCAGTGTCACTGGCCCTCACATGTGGGACTGAACCGGGGTTGCTGGCTTCCCAAGCCAGCTCTTAACCACCGTGCTACTCAGCCAGCCCTAGAGTGCCTTTAAATGTCCCCACAGGTAATAGTTGTCAATAGGTTTACTTTCATTTTGTAAGTTAAGTTAGGGTAATAGCCAGGTTATTGAATGGCCCATCTCTGATCAATCTGCTTCTTCACCTCTTTGTGACATCTCTTTCAAATCTCACAGCTCTCTCTCTGGTCATTTATAAGAATGGTCCAATTTTCAGATATTGGGATCTACTTAAGATGGCTCAAATCTAAACACCTCTGAAACATCCACCTGACTAAAGTAAAACTCACACAGCAGCGCCATGCCAAGATGTTGGAAAAGTTATCTGCACTCGATGCCATTATGGGATTTTCCATGTTGAAAACTGTTACCTGACTGAATTCATGCACAAGACTTTAAAATGCAGTGAACACGGGTCATGCTCTCATGTTCTCCTGATACTTTTTTCACCATTCACTACCTGGGTGGCACATTGTGAGAAATCTAGTTTCTGCTGCCCAACCAGCATTTAGATGAGGAAAAGTGAGCTGACTTTCATACAGGCACCCCCAATCTCAGGAACCACCTTACCTGCTTTGGAGAGACGAGAAGAAAAGTCAAAGTCCAATCTATTTCTACAAATTCCTTTCAAACAATTTCTTTTGAATTTCTTGTCTTCTCTATAATAAGCCAGAGGCAGATGGTGATGGTTGGACTTATTCTTTTTCATTTTTTTTTTTTTTAGCAAACCCTACATGGATGTGTTTAGCACCTTTCCGTAGAATGTGCAGACACTATTTTACATTGTTCTCAGGTTTGGGGCTTCAGCCAAAAATTGAAGCAATAGGGAAAACCTCATTTAACATCCTGATACATTATTTAATTCATATTGACTAATAGAACTAATTTAATTTAAAAATTCCAGAATTTTTAAACTTCATTAATAAGTATCATGCATGATGTTTATTGACAATTTAAAAACTGTATTCAAGATAAATGTAGACTGTAATCATTTGATGTCAGTGAAAATGTCATTTTAAAATGATCCATTCTGTTTTGATATTACATGATCTATGATGTGATTTGAAACTCCACAGGAAACCTTCTAGTCACATCAGGTTTTATACAACATTTTCTTTCTTGACATTTAACTTAATTAATCTCTAAATTCCTTCTCTGGAAAGTCCTTAATTTAGGGTTCTGTCATTTTCATTCTGTTATTCATAGATTTTTTTTATCCTTATGGTTGAGAATTTCTCCATTTAAATGTCTTAAAAGGTTTCAATTATCCCTGTTGAGTACCTATCTAAGAAAATACTCTTAAATAGAGAATACAAATTTTATGCATAGAGATGGCCACTGTGACACTATTTACAATACAAAAACAACCTTTAAAATGATCTATGAATAGATCATTAGTAAAGTGAATCATGGCACACATACTGAATACCGGTGGTGCCAAAAAAATGTATACAAGTGGGCACTTTAGTCAACATTGCTCAAACAGTAGTTTGCCATAATCAGAAGTGTCCAGGGCTGGCCGAGTGGCACGGTGGTTAAGCGCTGGCTTGGGACGCCAGTGGCCCCGGTTTGGAGCCCACATATGAGGGCCAGTGACACTGCCCTCAAACAAAACAAAACAAAACAAAACAAAACAAAAAAGAAGTGTCTGGACGCTGATGGTAACCACTTTGTGCACCTCTTGTAATTGCAGAAGTCAAATGTGACTTGTATTCATCTTTTGTTATCAGTATATATTGAGTATTACAATTTTAATAGTTTTGTCCTTTCTTAAAATGTGTATACATTTTTTTGGCACCTTCTGTATATTGCATGGCTATTTTAAGTGATATTTATAAAGAATTTGAGAACATAGGAAAATATATTTTATTTTGCAGTAAGTGAAAAAATTGTATATAAATCTATATGCTGTATAAACATTAAATGCAAAAACTTAATAATAATAATAATAATAGAACAGTAAGAAATATACTATGTAAACTAAGGTTGGCTTTTGGTGGTAGACTATGATAATATTTCCTTCTCAACATTCCAATTTTCTCCTATCTCCAATTTTTTGGTAATGAGTCTATATTTTTATAAAATAGAAACAAGCAATTTTATTTAAAAATCACGCATCAGGGCCGGCTGAGTGGCGCAGTGGTTAAGCGCTGGCTTGGGAAGCCAGCGGCCCCAGTTCGGGTCCCACATATGAGGGCCAGTGACACTGCCCTCAAAAAAAAAAAAAAAAAGAAAAAGAAAAAAAATCACTCACCAATAAGCCTTTGGAACACTGCATTCTGTTTCTTTTACAGATCAAATAGTTTTATGACTTCTTCCTCCCCCATCTCCCATTCTCCTCCTTCTCCTTCTCTTTCTCTTCCTCCTCTTTCCCCACTTTCTTCTTTTCTTCGGTTTGACATTAAATTCAGCTTGATTTCAACTAAAAGCCACAAATGGCTGAACAAATATATTCAAATAACTGAACAAATGCATTCTATTATGTTATTTTTTATCTGATGACAAAAAAGGAAATTTTTCTATCAGCTATTTTGGTACCATGCAGACATGACTATAATGTACCCAAAGATGAGGGAGCTGTTTTGTACCATCATACAGTCTTCCTTCTACCAAAAACAAATTCTTAATCTTTTGTATACCATTTCTAAATGTAGTCTTTTTCCTTCATAAAAGATCTAACAATGGCCAATATATTATAATCATCTATTATTACATCGTAATAATAGCAGCATTTGGTGTCAATCATCATCATCATCATCATCATCATCATCTATTTCTTGAATACTTTCTCAACTAGACTACCAAAATTGCCTTCTAACTGGCCTCCTGAATCTACCCTTGCCACATAACAGTCTATTCTCAATGAGCATCCAGGGTGTGATTCTGTGACATGTTTCCAAACATGTCAGACCATGTCATTCCTCTCCTTCAAAATCCCTCAGTCACTTCCTATAGCCAAACTTCGACAGGGGACTACAAGGTACTTTTAGACCAGATCCCATATCTTCTCTGGCCCCACCTCCTACCTTCCCGCCTTCTCCAAGTTCAGTTGACTTTAGCCTTGGTGACTTCCTTTAACTTCCTGAAAACCTTAGACATGTTCTTGCCACCAGGTCTTTACATTTTCTCTCTCTTCTGCCTGGTCTGTTCTGTCCAGTGCACATTGTCTTGTTCCTTTATTTCTTTACGGTTTCTGTCCAGTGATCACAGTAACAAATCAGCCTTCCCTGACCTCTCCATCTGAAATGGACCTGCCTCCTTACACTTAGCACTTTTGATCTATACCTCTTCCTTTATTAGTTCATCTACATAGAAGGCATCACTCTCTACACTATATATTTTACTTGTCTGCTTAGTTGTCCTTCCTGCTAGAATGTAAGCTTCATGAGCTTAGAGATTTTGTTTTGTCCACTGCTGTATCCCCAGGAACTAGAACAGTACCTGGCATAGAGTGGGTTCTTGGTAGATTCTTGGTAAAGGAAAGAAGGAAGGAAAGGAGAAAGCAGGGGAAGGGAGGGAGGAAGGAAGGGAGGAAGGAAGAAAGGAAAAAAGGGAGGAAGGAAAATAAAGGAAGGGGAAAAGGAAAGGGGAAAGAAAGGAAAGGAAGAAATACTTTACATAGATTATCTCATTTAAATCTCACAACATGAGACAACCCATGAGACAACTGAAGTCCAGAGAGTTAACCAACTAGCTCAAGATCACACAATGTGCAAATGACAGAGCTGAAACTAAAACCCAAGTCCATCCATTCTCTCAACCTTCATGCTTCACAGATTACATGAACAAAAAACGATGCCAGTGTTTCATATTAGCCTCAACCAGGGTTGCACTGTTGAACTGAAATAGCCTTCAAAGTCATCTTGTGAAAATTGCATGAGGCCAAATCCATAAAGAACACTATCTGAATGGCTTTATCCTCATCTGTAAGATGTGGTGTATGGAAATCAGTCTCTCAGCTTCCTTGTTACTCTAGCATTTTGGAGACTCTGGCTATACAGTCAAATGCTTGACTTCTCCATGCACAGAACTCCAAAAGGGAAGTCCCTCTACTAGGCTGTGGACTACAGTAGAGTTCAACCCTGGCACCTACTCCAGTTTAAAATAATAAAACAACAACAACAACAACAAATTGTAATTGTGTGTCATCTAAAGGGGATCCTCCAACTTCAAGAAGGAAGCTCTTGTAGCTTCCTCTCAGGGTTTTCAAAAGGAAACTATCAAATTAAACTGCACATAAACAGAGGATATGAAAGCAGTGTTTACATGATCAAATCTTTCCTGCAGTCAACAGAATGGAGCACTCACTGTGTAGGAATCTGGGAGAGTAAGTCAAAGAAGATGTGATCCTTATCTTTGCATCACTCACAACCTCATAAGATGGGAATATCTCATGTGTGTGAGGCCTGCTTCTGTGTAAATATTATGTAGCTGTGGGTAGTATGTATGCATACTGTGTGTGTGTGTGTGTGTGTATGGTATGCATATATATATGAGGTATGACAATTAAGTTGGCAAACTTGTTGCAGTGATGTTGCTAAACCTTTTTTGATATCAGAGAGATTATTCATTAGGAATTTGTACCATCTGGACAAAGTTAACCAAGTTTACTATGCGGAAGTGCTGAAAAGGCTGTGTGAAAAAGTGAGACGACCTGAGCTTTTCATCAACAATTCATGGCTCTTGCATCACAACAATGCACCAGTTCATACAGCACTGTCTGTGAGGGAGTTTTTAGCCAGTAAACAAATAACCCTCCCTACTCACCTGATCTGGCCCTCAATGATTCCTTTCTTTACCGAAAGATTAAGGAAATATTGAAATGAAGACATTTTGATGACATTCAGGACATCAAGCGTAATTCGATGATAGCTCTGATGGCCATTCCAGAAAAAGAGTTCCAAAATTGCTTTGAAGGATGGACTAGGTGCTGGCGTTGGTGCATAGTTTCCCAAGGGGGAGTACTTCAAAGGTGACCGTAGTGATATACAACAATGAGCTATGTAGCCCTTTTTCTAGGATGAGTTCGCGAATTTAGTTGTCCGACCTCGTATGTGGATATATGGTATGTGAATATATGGTATATAAATATGTAAATACAGTAAAACCTTGGATTGTGAGTAACGTGGTTTGCGAGTGTTCTGCAAACAATGAGCTATGTAGCCCTTTTTCTAGGATGAGTTCGCGAATTTAGTTGTCCGACCTCGTATGTGGATATATGGTATGTGAATATATGGTATATAAATATGTAAATACAGTAAAACCTTGGATTGTGAGTAACGTGGTTTGCGAGTGTTCTGCAAGATGAGCAAACATTTCTAATATATTTTAAAGTGATAAACTAGCTATATCTTTCAAAACGAGTAGTTTGTTTCCGGAATGAATTATGCTCCCAAACCAAGGTATTACTGTATATATGTATAATGTGTTGGTGTATATATTTACTACACATCATTTTATTTGTTTTACTAAAACTAAAGTATTTAAGTTAAATGCCTATATACTAAAATATCTCTCCTACATCTGTTGTAGGGAAGAATATTCTATCGTACCCTTAACTTCACAAAGATTTAATGGTCTGAGATATACTACTGAACCCATAGAATTTATTGGTCTTTGGTCTTTGAGGAAAATTACCCATGTTATTGATTCCTGGAGATGCAACAGAACTCCCCTTTACTTTCTTTTTTTTTGAGGGCAGTGTCACTGGCCCTCACATGTGGGACCCGAACCAGGGCCGCTGGCCTCCCAACCCAGTGCCCAACCACCGCCCACTTGGCCGGCCCCTCCCCTTTACTTTTTATTCCTTCAAACTCAATGCGAATGGAAGCCCAACCGTTTACCAAGCTGCTGCAGTTTCTACTTACTCCCTCATCTCTTCTTTAAAGTCTACATAAAGATGCCTGGGCCTGCCCTGTTGCTGTTACCATGGCAACCCTCCCCTGCAGTTCATCTGTGAGAATATCTCCAGGTTTCAGTTAGGTCTTCAACCGTGTTACCTGGGTCAGCTAGCTCTATGGAATCCACAATTAGACAAGCTCATTAATAGTAAACTATTAGCTTCAGACGATCAACCGCCTAATTATTTCCCTAAAATAAATCACATTACTCATTATTCAGACTGAGTAAATAGATGCCAATGTTGACAAAGTTCATTTAACTTTTTGAAATTGCAGAGCGAAAAGTTGAGAGTTTGCATTATTTATAAATGGGTTGAAAACTGTGCTTGGTGAACAGACAGTTACATTTAGCAGTATTCTGAGACTGTCAGAAAATATTTAGAGCCTAGACATACTGCTCTTTCCAAATAGGAGAGATGAGAAAAAAAGAAATCTGACTGAATTTTCCGACTCTTCTTCTTGATATGTGGCACTGTGTAAACTGATAATTTTAATAGATGCTCACCAATTCTGAAATTCCGAACCAATCAAGTGCCAGCAAGTGTATTTTTAATTTTTTTTGTAAAAAGAATAGTGACTTTGCTGTCTTAATAGTCACATAACTAGCGTCTGCTATAGCACTACTAGTTTAAACTTAATTAAAATTTTCAAATGTTAATCAAATACCCTTTTTTGTTATTCACTGTTAACATGTTTGTACTAAAACATTTCCAATTTTATCATAATTGGTGAACTACAACAGTTGGTTGAATTGAACATAATGGGAAAGGCATTTTGTTTGTTTTCACACCATTGAAACGGTCAGATCAAATGGTCATTATAATGTCGTGCTTTCACAAGCAAGTCCATTCGTCATTTTGACTGTGACCAGTTAAGTCACTGAGAACGATGCCTCCTAGTCACCACCATCTTCATTTTCAATAATGTCTGAAATCATTGGAAAATGATATTTTCCCCTGGCATGTGATTGCTGTGGTCTGATACTATGTTTAAGCCAAAATTTGGCCTCAGTATGCTTACATTCCAAAGAAGTTTTCGTGAACATTTTGTGTTGTTCACACCAGTCCAGTGCCGTATAGCACCATATTGAAGCTTGGGCCCAAAGGAAAAATCTGTAATACTGATCTGTCTTTAATTAGAATTTGATGGTTTGCTCATAGATCTTTTGCATCAATTTGGATTTTTTTAAACATTGGATTAAAATACCATGTATCTTGATTACTGAGTTTTTTGGCACTCCATTAAATTTTGCACCAGAAGCAATTGCCTCATTCACTTCACCTTAGTCCAGGCCTTGCACCAGTCAGTATAAATTTGAATCCCTAACCTCAGGTTGTCTGGACTCCAGAAGCACCTTTAGGGCATATGAACACACTTTGATTTGTAACCACTAGATGGAGACCTTTTCATTAGGTAACACAGACCCCCACCTCCCTCAATCTCTTGAATTAAAAAGGATGGCAGTTGTAAGAAAACCTTCAGATTAAACAGAACTAAATTCATGGTTAATTTAATGCACGTGTTAGAAAAAAATAGTAAATAGTACAGGAAACTGGTATTGTCATTGCCAGAGTCTGAGTCAAAGAGTCCTGAGTTTGACTCCCAAATCTACTCCTTTGAATACCAACTATCTTATCTTCCTTGAGCCTCAGTTTCCTTATCTTAACACAAATAGTCAGAGTGCCAACCTCTTAGGGTTGCTTTCCACACACATGTACAGATGAAATCTCCTAACACAATGGCTGGTCATCAATAAATATGTTTGCTTTTGCTTTTGCTTCATTTATAGAAGATAGGAAAAAGAAGAATCTGGTATCATGAAAGGAACTGCATTCAACATTATTGCCCCTCTCAGTTACCACCATTTTAAACCAGGTTGAGAAGGACAAAGCTTCAGAAATCCCATGAAAGCTTACATTCTGGCTAAGCTCAGTCCAGAGACCAGCTCCAGCTCTTTTCCTAAGTAAGCCTACTTGCTATGGAAGTTGACAAGTTCATGTCCATCCAACAATTGCTTACTGAGCATCAACTATGTCCCCAGGGGCCTGCTAGGTGTTGAGGCTATGGAAATAAACAAAACACTGTTACTAGGAGATCACAGTATTTAAATTAGGTGTGAGGTTAAAAAATGAAGACACAATTTAGGATTCAATTTTACAAATATATGTCGAGATTCTACAATATGCAAGGTACCATGTTGGGCACTGACATATGCCAATACCTAGCACAGTCAGAAAAAGACAGCCCTGATAGAGGCAGAGAGATGATCAGTCAAGCCTGCTTCTTCTTGACTGTGTGGCCACTTGGAATTCCCCAACTTTCCTGAGCCTCATTTACTTTTATCTGTAAAATGGAGATAATAATAGCAGTCATTTCATGTGATTATTTTGATGATAACATGACATACTACATACTACTTAGGGCAAGACCTGGCACTTAGTAAGAACTCAAAAAGTATCATTATGATTCGTGCTAAGAGGGATATTGGAATACACTAAACTGTACGCTCTGAGGCTTCCTGTGGAGAGGAATTACTTTTTTCCTCTTTTCCTGGCACATTTTCCTCTCTGGTTGGGAGAATGAGATGAGATTATTTTCTCTGGTAAGTGAAATGAGGACGACTCCTAGGACAATTCTCCCCACAACTGAGTATGCAGAAAGGAGTGGCATATTAGTAAACAGGTTGGGGCAAATAAGGGGGCTATTTTGTAGCCTTTATCGATTTCCTTGGTGGATGCAAATACTACTACTGTAGCAGCTTTCAAGCTACTAGAAATTAACAGGCTTGCAAAATTCCTGAAAAACTCAACAATTAATTCTCTTGCACTGGTTTGCGTAACTTCCAACAAACACAGCAGTGACAGAAAGGTATGCAAACTAACTGACCTATTTAAGACATGGAGGATGTCTTAAGAAATAGAAACCAGAGCTATTTTCAGATTTATTTTGAATTTTTAAACGAGGATTCTGAATTTTCACTCTAGGACTTTCCAAACAAGGGCCTCAGTCCTTTGTATTTTAATACTGGTATCAACATTATGCATTTTTCTCAGCTAACCTATTGTATTTTCAATATTGCATCCTGAACCCTTTGCTTGGAATAGTGATTACCTCCTCTGTATCTAACTTGTTTGTGTAGTGAAAATGGTCAACATTCTTACTGACTCACCATCAGTTACAAAGAGCAGGGATGGCATCATGCTGTTTTCCAGATCCCTTAATCTCTCCATTTCAGAAGCAAACTCAAAGTCTGGATGATCTTTGCACTTAAAACCTGAGGGGTTGACTACGTTTTTTGAGAGACAGGCAAGTGCTGCTTCCCATGTGCAAGGGGGACCTGGAATCAAATTTCTTACAATATGGCAGTATTTGTGACAACATGGATGGATCTTGAGATTATCATGCTAAGTGAAATAAGTCATATGGAAAAAGCCGAGAACCATATGATTTCACTGATATGTGGGATATAAAACTGAAAGCAACAAAGGAACAAGACAAACAAACAAAGAAACAACAACTCATAGACACAGACAGCAGTTTAGTGGTTACCAGAGGGTAAGGGGGGAGGGGGCGGTAGAAGAGGATAAACCGGGTCAAATATATGGTGATGGAAGGAGAACTGACTTTGGGTGGTAAGCACACAATGAGATACATACATGATGTATTATAGAAATGTACATTAGAAACCTATGTAATTTTACTAACCAATGTCACCCCAATAAATTTAATAAAAAAATGCAAAAAAAAAATTTTCTCACAATATGATTGAACAATTCTGCACAATTGAAGTATAAACTAATAAGAAATTAATTTGATGAGTGTTTCTCTGTTACATTTACCATCATGCTGGCTTTTGCCAATAAAGAGCTAAAGAGAGAAAACAGTCCGTTGTGGACCTAATGAATGCTACCATTTAGTGATAGCCATATACTGACTGATCATCATTTATCAGGATATAATATATACATATATACACGTATATACATATATACAGTATATATATACATATATAATATATATACATATATGGAGAAAGAGGGTGCCAAAAACATGTATACACATTTTAAGAAAGGACAAAACTATTAAAATTGTAATACTCAATATATACTGATAACAAAAGATGAATACAAATCATATTTGACTTCTGCAATGACAAGAGGTGCTCAAAAGTGGTTCCCATCAGCGTCCAGACACTTCTGATTATGGCGAACTACTGCTTGAGCAACGTTGATCAAAGTGTCCGCTTGTATACATTTTTTTGGTACCCCCAGTATATATATACAGAGGGTGCCAAAAAAATGTATACGCATTTTAAGAAAGGATAAAAAACTGTACTAAAATTGTAATAATATATACTGATAACAAAAGATGAATACAAGATATATATATATATATATATATATATATATATATATATATTCATTTAATATAACCCTGACAAAACTCTGAATGCTTTATGGGAATTCATGTCACCATCTTACAAATAAGGAAATGGAGGTGCAGAAAAACAAAATTACTCACAAATATCATGCAACCAAGAATTAGAAATCAGGATTCAAAACTAGGTCTGTGTGATTTCAAAGTCTATCTTCTCAGAAGTCTGGGCATTTTGCAAGGCTTTGGGTATACAAAGATGAACAAGAAACAGTCCTGGTCTTAAGAAGCTTACAGTCCTGCAGACCTTTATAAACACCTGTATGCACCAAGGACAACATGGCATCTGTCAGCCAAACCACTAGCAACAGAGTGTGAAAAAATGGCCTGGACCACCATGTCATGTCAACCCAATCTGCACATTATCAGTGCATCTGCCTTCCTCACAGATTGAAAAGGTTAGAATTCCTTAGGTTCAGCTAAGGCAGTGTATGGCTGCAAGGGCAGGGCGGTTAGGAAAACAACTAATCACTGTGGGGAATGGGCCTCATAAATTGAGGCATACAAATATCTACATTTTACTAATTCATGAGAAATAATGTAAAGAATCCATATTGGTCATGAGGTGGGGATTCTCAACCCAAAGGTCTAGAAACATAAGTGAATCATACTGAAATGCCCTCAGTAGGGTTCTCAGATAAAATACAGGACACATAAAATCTGAAATTCCAATAAACAATGGCTATTTTAGCATAAATATGTCTCAAATATTGTGTGGGATATACTTATACTAAAAATGCATATACTGGGCCAGCTGAGTGGTGCTTTGGTTAGGAGCTGGCTTGGGACGCCAGGGGCCCTAGTTCAGATCCCACATATGAGGGCCAGTGACACTGCCCTCTACAGATAAGATAGTGAACAACAGCTCCACCTGGAGCTGGGCTGCTGTGAGTCCCCAGGGACGGCATAGCTGCAGCCCCTGCTGCAGTGGGCTGCCATAGGCTACAGTGAACAGCTGGCAGCTGGCATGAGCAGCCAAGAGCCACGGTGAGTGGCCGTCCAAGGCCAGAGATCGATCTGCCTCAGCCGGGAAGAGCGCAATGATGATACCAACATGGGCCAGTGAAGCAGTGTCCTCCACAAATAGACTGAAGAACAAAAGACAGCAACTTGTCTGTTCCCCTCCCCCAATTCCCCAATAAAATCTTTTTAAAAAATGTATATACTTATGCTGCAGTATTTATACTAACATTTTAACCATTTATCTGAAATTCAAATTTAACTGGGTATCCTGTACTTTTATTTGTTAAATCTGGCAACCTTCGACTCAAAGAAAAATATGTTGAAATAAAAAAAAAAGAAAAGAAAACAAAACAAAACAGAAAAAAGATAAATAACAAAAAAATAAAAGAAAAAAAGAAAAAAGATTTGAAAAATACGTCAAAAATTAAACAATTCTATATGCTCCCATCCTCAACTTTGCCCTTTGAGTAGCCTGACCTACTGTATATCGAGCTGCTACGACACATGTAAATGCTAGCCACTGGCATTCTCCAGGAAAAAAACATAATAATAATATTTTTTTTTTCAGGATGCTCTTACACTTTTTTTTAAAATAATTTTATTGGGGAATTGGGGGAGGGGAACAACGTTGGGGAATTGGGGAAGGGGTACAGACAAGTTGCTGTCCTTTTTGTTCTTCAGTCTAGTTGTGGAGGATGTTGCTTCACTGGCCCATGTTGGTATCATCATTGTGCTCTTCCCGGACGAGGCAGATCAGTTGCCGGCCTCTGGATGGCCGGCTATTGGCAGCTCACGCTGGCTGCCGGCCACTCACTGTAGCCTATGGCAGCCCACTACAGCAGGGACTTGCACAGCCCAGCTCCAGGTGGAGCTGTTGTTCACCATCTCAGCTATAGAGGGCAGTGTCACTGGCCCTCATATGTGGGATCCAAACTGGGGCCGCTGGAGTCCCAAGCCAGCTCTTAACCAACGCGCCACTTGGCCGGCCTGCTCTTACACTTTTAATCATACCACTTGAAGCCCTGGTATGTCCAGGCACGGTTACTCTTGAAGTGTCCCCTCATATCATACCAAAAATATTTAACTGTATCCACATCAATATGTTTGTCTCTATGTACAGGAGTTGAGTTTACTTGTAGGTGACCAGGTGACCTAATGTTAAATAGTCATTCAGTAAAACATTCATTCATTTGGATTATTTTGAAATTTTTCCTACTCTGGAACCCACATTTTTTCCGAGTCTCGACTGTTTACGCAGTCACATGTAAAACACCTAGGTCCTATGTCCCATACCTTGCATAACAGATGAATAAAATGGGCTCTTCCTCATCTCCCTCCATCCTGGAAGAGCTGGCAGGGCACAGGCAGTTCAGGAATACTCGATTGGATGCCTGTAAGTACTCCTGGAAAAGCCAGTAAGCTTTACATGTTTTCAACTGAATCCTTGCCAAATGCACTAGCCAAGGAAGCACAACCCTTAACTAGGAGTAAAGGGATGGGGCTCCTTTTGTTCTGGCTTAGGCCTTCATGAGAACAATGACCCAGGACCTCCCCTGAGCATCATGCATAGAAAAATGATAATAAACATCACCTTACTTCCTCACATGATTCTTATAAGGATCAAATGAGATTAGGTGAGAGAAAGTGCTTTGGAAACTCTAACATGTATAAAGATAATTAGTAACAGTTCTCTGAATTGTCAACGGACTTCCAGGGCAAATTTTATGCAAAGCATCCTCTTGTAACAACAACAACAACAACAACAACAATAATAATAATAAACCACCCTATTTTTCTGATCTATAAATCTGAATTTTTACACCAGGTTTCCTTAAGCAAATTCTTTCTGTTACATCTAAAGTAACACAGAAAGGAAAGCCCTCTTAATCATCAAAAATGTCAGTGTCACCATGTAGGTATCAAAGGCAATTAGTAGGGCATTTTGGTAGATTAGACTCATTTTGAAAGTTGTTTCTGAAATGTATTTAATTGGTTTGTCTGTTTTGATTTTGAGTGTGAGTCTTTGTAGCTATCCATGTAATTATGGCAGTTTTGCAACGCACCACAGAAAAAAAACAGTTGTTCAGTCTGAAGGCAAGACAGAGATTCTGTGTGTACATTGTATATAAAGCCTTCTGGCTGTAAGTATTAAACTCTGGTATAATGAAGACCTTGTATTTCTTGTATACGAGGCCAGAACTCTTATACTGCCAGGGATCCGGCCGTCTCTAAAGGCTGGGAGTAGCTGCTGCCAAAAATGACTGAGTATCATGAAAGCCCTTGTACTGTACAGTATGAGTGTGGAGGGAGTCCATGGGAAAGACCTCAATTTGCAAATAAAATATTTACAGTCTATTTGAGTTAACTGAGTAGTTCCTAACAGCTGTGTGTGTGAGCGTACTCCTTTTGATACTGTGTAGATTCCAAACCCAACTGAAATGCAGTAGTTGTGCAATTTATACTGACCAATTCCATTGGAGAACTGGGATGGGTAAAACCTTTTAAGGCCTTGCTGACTATCAGTAATGAATACTGTTTATGAAGGATACTGTTTTATTTCAAATACACATCATTTGGCTATTCATTTTCTACTCTAATATGTCTTTATGTTTTCAGGTTAAACTACTTAGAGACTATATTTATAGCGTTAAATTTTCCCCATCACTGAATGTGATTTTTCTTTGATTTTTTTTCCTCCCTAAAGATCCATTTGTCATCTCAATTTCACCAAATGAAATATTAAGAAAGGTATATGAACATTTATTGAATACTTACCATGTTATAAATAACTGCATGCTAAGTGCCTTTTATGTATATGATTTAAACCCATTCAGGAACCTGTGAGGCAAAGGTGATCTGTACCCTCAATTTATAGATGAGAGACTGAGCCTCAGGCTTCCAAACAGGTGATTACAGATAGTCTCCATTACTAATAGTAAGTTCATTTTTATTCTTGCTTTGTTTAGAAAAACTGCTCTTTTCCTCCCTCTTTACACCAGATGCTGTTCTTATCCTTAAAAGCCATTGTATTTTTGGAGACATTATCAAAGGAAATGATGAAAAAATATCTTCTCTTACAATCTCCCAAATCAGCATAGAGTCTCCTCATTTAGTACAGATTTAAGTATGGCCCCAATCAAAGACCAGAGCATGGTTGAAATGTCTTCCTTGGCAGACTTACAGTCCCCTTCTCCAGACCACAGAGCCACCGGGACTCTCAGAGCTCTGGCTTGCTCACTTTCTCACTCAGCACTATTTTGCTGAGCTTGCTGTCTATGGAATTACTTTAGAGATACAAAAGAGACAATGTAAAGAGGAGGGACACCAACTGGCTTTCCTCATTTGTAAATGAGGCTACTGATGCCCACCTCACAGGATAGTTGCAATGTCTAAGTTAGAAAACGTATCTGAAATTCATTAGTTTCATAAATGTTGAAAAAATAAGTAAGGAAAGTCAGTCATTTCATTGAGGCAGCCATGAATTCATTCAAAATAACATATCTAAAAGCCTCATCTTGAACCTGAGATCCAAGATGAAGGAGTAGATAAATGCTGTGCCTGCCTTGTCCCATGAACACATCAAAATTACAACTAAATTATAGAACAATCAACCTGGAAAACCATCTGAAGTCTAGCTGAATAGAAGTTTTATAACTAAAAATGTAAGAAGAAGCTGAATGGAGACTGGTAGGAAGGGCAGAGATGCAAAACAGGCTGTTCCCACACCCATGTGTTGGCAGTTAAAAATCAGGAGAGATCTCAGCCACAGAGGTTCTCCATCAAGGAGCGAGGGAACTCCAGCCCCCTAGATCAGGCTCTCCAGCCCAGAGTACTGGTGCTGGTAAGAGGAGCCCCCATAACTTCTGGCTGTGAAAAACAGTGGGGGTTCCGACCGTCCTGGTGGGACAGAAGGCTGTGGGAAACCCATACATCCTCTTAAACGGCCCTTGCAGGCACTCACCCTGGGCTTCGGCAGAGGGATGGTGACTCTGGGAGCGTCGGAGACATATGGGGAGAGACTAAGTTGTGTAACTTCAGGGCAAGGACTGGAGGAATAGTCTCCATTTCTCCCTATGTGAGGTCCTCCTCCCATGCAGCCTGCAGGCGGGTGCCATCTTTCCTGTGTTGATGCCTCCCCCACCACCGCCAAATCTAAATCTTATTGGTTGGCTGAGCTCCACTGCACCAACCGGCTGACTCACTGAGGAACCTGCCATACCCACCTCCCTACTGTAGGAGGCTTTATCAGCAGCTGAACCTTACGGGAGCCAGCAGATGGCAGCAGACCTCGCAGTATCCTGGCTTTTTGCGGAGCTACCAGAGACCCAGTACAGGTGGCAGCAATCCTCAGTTCACAGTGTGGCCTTGCCCATGTGCCTCCAGGTTTAAGACAGGCAGCAAACAACTGTGGATTGCTTTGTAACTCCTACCAGGTACTCCCCAGAAGGTCACAGGCAGTGGGTGACCTGGGCCTGTACTGGACCCTCTCCCAAAAGGCCCCAGAACCAGCACACTTGGAGGTTGGCTTCAGACCACAGCAGAGCACCACCTAATTAGCCCCATAGCCACACACATAAAGGGCGGTCTCAACAGGCACCAGAGCCCACTGGGGCAAATCCTACTCTGTGGGGTAAGCCCCCTGCACAGCAACCCATAAACTGTGGATGTGGCCAAACCCCACAGCCAGTCAGCCTGAGGATCAGAACACTCACTACATGCCAACAGCAATCAAAGCTCAACTATAACAGGAGGGCACACACAACCAATACAAGGGACACTCCTGGAGTACCTGGCTCAGGTGACCAGGGAGACTGTGCCAGGGCTCCACAGGACACCTAATACATAAGGCCACCCAATCAAGACTGGGAGACATAGAAGATCTACATAATACATAGACACAAATGCAGAGAGGCAGCCAAAATGAGGAAACAAAGAAATGCATCCCAAATGAAAGATCAGGAGAAAACTCCAAAAAAAGAAATAAATGAAATAGAGGCAAGCAACCTATCAGAGATAGAATTCAAAACAATGGTTATAAGGAAGCTCAAGGAACTCAGTGAGAACTTCAACAAAACAAGCATTAAAAAGGACACAGAAACCATAAAAGAGAACCATTCAAGGTGAAGAATACAATACCTGAAATGAAGAATGCACTAGAAGGAATCACCAGCAGACGAAATGAAGCAGAGGATCGAATCAGTGATTTGGAAAGCAAGGTAGCAGAAAACACCCAATCAGAACAGCAAAAGGAAAAAAAATAAGAGGATGGTTTAAGTATCCTCTGAGACAACATCAAGCTTAACAACAGCGCCTCATAGTGGTACCAAAAGGAGAAGAGAAAATGTAAGACATGAAAAACGCATTTGAAGAAATAATGACTGTAAACTTTCCTAACCTGGTGAAGGAAATAGACATGCAAGCCCAGGAAGCACAGAGAGTCCCAGAAAAGATGAACCCAAACAGGCCTACACCAAGACACATTATAATTAAAATGGCAAAGGTTAAAGACAAAGAGAGAATCCTAAAGGCAGCAAGAGAAAAGCAGTTAGTTACCTACAATGGATCTCCCATAAGGATGTCAGCTGATTTCTCAACGGTAACTTTGCAGGTCAGAAGGGATTGGTACAAAATATTCAGAGTGATGAAAAGCAAGGACCTACAAACAAAGATACTCTACCCAGTAAGACTATAATTTAAAAATCAAAGGACAGATAAAGAGCTTCCAAGACAAGAAAAAGCTAAAGGAGTTCATCACCATCAAACCAATATTGCAAGAATTGTTAGACAGACTTCTTTAAGATGGAAAAAAAAAAGATAAAAAATATAAATAATAAAATGACAATAACTACATATCTATCAACAATTGCTTTCAACATAAGTGGATTAAATGCACTAATCAAAAACATAGGGTGAGTGGCACATTTGTTAAGAGCTGGCTTGGGACGCTGGCAACCCTGGTTCAGATCCCACATACGAGGGCCAGTGACACTGCCCTCTACAGCTAACAACAGCTCCACCTGGAGCTGGGCTGCGAGCCCCGTTGATGGTGTAGGCTGCAGCCCCTGCTGCAGTGGGCTGCCATAGGCTACAGTGAGTGGCCGGCAGCCAGCGTGAGCAGCTGGTAGCCAGTGTGAGCTGCCAAGAGCTGCGGTGAGCAACCATCCAGAGGCTGGTGACCGATCTGCCTCATCGGGGAAGAGCACAATGACGATACCAACATGGGCCAGTGAAGCAATGTCCTCTGCTATTAGACTGAAGAACGAAAGGACAGCAACTTGTCTGTTCCCCTTCCCCGATTCCCCAATGCTGTTCCCCTCCCCCAATTCCCCAATTAAAAAAAATAATCTTAAAAAACAAAACAAAACATAGGGTGGCTGAATGGATACGAAAACAAAACCCTTAACCCTTACATATGCTGCCTACAAGAGACTCACTTCGTGTTGAAAGACACACACAGACTGGAAAAATTTGGTTCAAAGAAATGGAAACAAACAAACAAAAAGCTGGAGTAGCAATACTTATACCAGACAAAGTAGACTTTGAAACAAAGGCTATAACATGAAACAAAGAAGGACCAAGTAATCCCATTTCTGGGTATTTATCTGAAGAAACCCAAAATGGTACTTTGAGGGGACATGTGCATCCATATGTTCATTGCAGCATTGTTTACAGTGGCCAAGATGTGGAGGAAGCCTGGGTGTCCATCAATGGAAGAATGGATAAAAGGAGATGGTACATATATACAATGGAACATTGCTTGGCCAGGGAAGGGAATGGTTCTTGCCATATGCAGTGGCATGGATGGACCCGGAGGGTATTGTGCTGAGTGGAGTATGTCAGACAGAGAAAGACAGATGCAATGTTATTTCACTTAGATGTGGAATCTAAAGAACAAAATAAACAAATAAAACAGAAACAGACTCATCAATACAGAGAACATTTTGATGGTTGCCAGATTGGAGGGGGGTTGAGGTGGTGGGTGAAAAAGGGGAAGGGATTAAAAAAATACAAATTGGTTGTTAAAGTAGTCATGGGGATATAGGATATAGCATAAGGATTATGGTCAATAACATAGTGATAAATACATATGGCGTCAAGATGGGTACTAGATTTATCGGGGTGATAGATGGGAGGGGGCAGGGTGAAGAGGATAAGAAGTACAGATTGGTAGTTACAAAATAATCATGGGGATGTAAAGTAAAGCAGATGGAATATAGTCAATAATATGACAATAACTATGTACAGTGCCAAATGAGTACTAGACTAGTCAGGGGGATGACTTATTAAATTATATCAATGTCTAACCATATGCTGTATACCTGAAATTAGTATAAAATAATATTGAATGTCAAATGTAACTGAAAAATTAAAAAGAGGGGGGAAGTCAAGGGCAATAAGTGGTCCACATCTTCAGGTATAAAACAAATAAGTCATGGGGATGTAATGTACAGCATAGGGAATATAGTCAATAATATTGTGATAGTGTGGTACGGTGTCATAGTTGCTAGACTTGACATGGTAATCACTTCTTTAGGTATATAAATGTTGAATAACTATTGTGTATACCTGAAACTAATATAATATTGGATGCTAACTATGTTTTTAATAAAAGTCTTTTAAAAGTTTTTTTAAAAGCCCCATCTTGACACACTTTATTTTAAAAAGTGACTGTTTTTTAAACAAATATATGATCTGCTGACTTAGGATACAAGCTGGAAATAATATCTTCATAATGATGTAAAAGCAGATTGTATTCAGGTAAGCTGTTACATGAAAATTAAGATACAATATACTTCTATATTGTTATAAAATTATTTTCAATATTCACTTTGGAAAGTAATACTGTGCTGAGTCTATTAAATCTAACGATCTCTGATTTGTTTGATAATCTTGTTAGAAAAAACTTGCAGTACAAATTATCCTCTGTTGCCTCTGTATCTTGTAGGATAATAGTCATTAGTATAATTATTTCCATTAATAGAATACTTACTATGTGCCAGGTACTGTTATAAGAACTCTCTGTTTATTATTTCATTTAATCCTCAAAACAACTTGCTAGGCATTGATCACTGTCCACATTTTTCAGACGAATATAAGGAGGCTTAGAGTAAGGTACTTTAGACAATAGACTTTCTACCAGTAAGTGGCAAATAGAACTAAATTCTATTCCATAAGATTCCAGGACTCATCAATTAACTACTGGACTATATTATGTTAAGCTCACTTAATATTGATGAGTGGGCTCACCCATAATTTACAGCCCTTGAGTAAGTTGTAAGCTCCTACCTCTCAAGTTGGTCTTTGTGTATAAATTGAAGGAGAAGGTTTACTAAAGATCAAATAAAATAACTTCTTCCCAGACATTTATGGGGGAAATAAACTGAACAGGCATGAATCCTTAATCAAGGTAGCATGGGGAATATGTAGCCCAAGGAATATATGTAGCCCATGGGAGAGAGGCAGCCAAGGGGAATATGAGGTCGCTGGGGATAGGTAACTCAAAGGAGATATATAGCCTATAGGAAATATGTGGCTTATGGGGATATGTGGCCTAAGTGCTATCAGCCAATCAATTCCCATGTCCATGGCCAACATTCTACTGTAATCATGAAAATTTTCCCACTGAATCTGGACTTAACCTCAAAATTCTTCTAAACATTGTACCTCTAGTAAGAGTTACTGTATATTTATTTAGATGTTAGGTATAAGATGACCAAGAATAGTATAGGAATTTCTTCTCAGAGTTAGATGTGAGATGAAACTATTTGCCCATTCCCTATAGAAAATGGAAAGTTGACATAAGCATGGTACATGTTTCCAAGTTACAATGTTTTATTTCAGAGTTCTAAGGAAACTTGTACTTAATTTATGGAGATAGAATTGAAACATCTTCTTCTTAAAGAGAAAGTGAATTTGATTCTTTCTTTTAAGTCGTACTTGTTCTGAAGTCCTTGTTATTTTGCACAAAGCATATGAATACTTTTTGTTTCATCAGTTTGGTCTCTCTCTAGGTTTTGTCCCTTTTGGACATTGAAAAACCACTTGTTACCAAGAAGAACATACCCCTACTTTTGTCCGGGGACTTGTGAGTTTTAAGAGGTAACTTCATGGATGAAAGCTAAGCCTATAACAGGTCTATAGGTGATTTTGGAGGTTTGGTCCATACATGGTTCAAAACTACACTAAAATTCCTGAGGAATACACCCATACCTTCCCAAAGAGCCATGTAAGGTTTTTGGCTCAATCCTACAGGAAGCTCAATAATATTTACTGTGTAGATATTGAATACTGGGCACCATACCCGAATCTAGGTACAGAGATGATTATGAAACAATTACCAGTCTAATGGAGTTTACAGATGTCCAACCATGCACTTTGCAGGCTCTGGTTCACCACTATCCAGCAGTCGCTGCACTCTATGAAGTAAGAATTTCCCATAGTCACGTGGAGTTCCTTAGCCCAGCTTCCTAGCCAGGTCTGCAGATATTGTGCTGAGAGCCACTCCACTGCATCTTTCTTTAGAACACACAGCCCTAGCTGCCTCTCCTGGAACATGGAAAAATACCTTTCATCTCTTCCTGACGAGTTGCAGAAGAGGAAAACAAAGCAGTAGGTAATTTCTCCATAGGTCACCCAGCCACACAAAATTCTCAATAAATCATACCGTTACATTTATGAAGATCACAGCTTGAAAAATGGTTTGGAACCAGGAGAGAGTTGAAGCCGAGAGACCAGTTAAGGGGCTATTGTTGTAATCCAGGGGAGAGATTATGATGGCCTGAAATCGGGGAGCGGCAGTGGGGACGGAGAGAAATAGAAAGATTTGGAGAGCAATTTTCGAAGGTAGAACTGACAGGAGCTGTGAGAAATGAGGCCCGAGATGAGGCCTGAAAGAGCTCATAAAGGACTTTGGTTAGCACATTAAGGGACTCAGACTTTATCCTAGAGGATAGAAGCTGTAACTGGTGAACAACAATGCCAGTGGTCTGCAGGGCTATTTTGTTTTCCTTACCCGCAAAGGATTAAGAAAATGAGTTCATTGCCAACATTGAAAAATCAAGAGTTTGAACATGAAAGGGTAGGTTTCTAATTAGTTTTGGGGAGGGAAAAAAAAAAGAGATCAGACAAAAGTGGCTGACAACTCTGCATGCAACCATAGCCTGGACACTCTAGTTTGCTAAATTATTCTCCCGGGGTCAACTTCATTCATTTCTATTGCCTGCCTAACCCCTATAGACAAGGGATATTGTTCCTTTTGCTGTGAATAATGAAAAGTTCCTTGGAATGTGTAAACTGGGACCTGTCATCAGCAGATTTTAAAGGTTGATCACACTAGTGGCAACCCTGAGTGTGAACTAGAAACAGACAAGATCAAAGACAAGACCAGTTTACAGACTGTGGCCATATTACACCGGAGAGTGGAGGAGACCTGAGCCAAGATATTAGGTAGTCCCAGTACAAAAGAGAGGGCAGCTTCCAGGGGTATTTAAGATGCTGAACCAACAAGGCTTAGTGATTGACTGGGATCAGGAGTGGGATGCAGAGGATGGGATAAAGCAGAGTCAAGGATGACTGATTCTCTGGCTGTGAGTAGCTGGGTTTAGGTTAAAAATACAGAAGAAAAAGCTGGTTGAAAAAATACAAATTGCTATCCTGAATTTCAA
Source organism: Aselliscus stoliczkanus (assembly GCA_033961575.1). Lineage (NCBI taxonomy): Eukaryota > Metazoa > Chordata > Mammalia > Chiroptera > Hipposideridae > Aselliscus > Aselliscus stoliczkanus. Next base: position 26,904,573 of record CM066737.1, read on the forward strand.
TACATTTGTTATTTTCTGAGTGAAAATCAAGAGCTTCTCAGGGAGCCATGGACTATCTGGAAAACTAACCTGAGATGCTCCTTGTCATCCAAGAAAATAAACTTCAGGAGACAACAATTGACTTCAGGTCAATTGGATGCATAATCAACTCCTTCTCCTATATGGTCACAAGACCTGCCATACCATGGCCAAGATAGAAATATAGATTTCAAAAGCAACGTGAATGAACAAGGATAAAATGAGAACACAAAACCATCCTGTAACTCCCATTATTCATAGTTCATTAAAGACATAGCTCTATACTATCTATAAGATGCTGGTAGACATATATTAAAAGACTCCTACCAAGAGTTGACATATAAACTTAATTCTGTTTTCTTCTGTTAGCTAAATCTGGTAATGAATATTATCCTGAGGGGAAGACGAGAGATTAAGGGCAAATGAAATTACCATGAAGTCATTTCTTCTTTCCACACACACAATAATATATAATTCAGTGAAGATGAGGGTTCACAATGATTACAGAAGTGTAAATATTTACCAATATTGCTATTTAAATGTTCTCAAACTAGATGTAAATAAAAAGCCTTCAATTCTTTATCAAAGAAAGATGAACCTTGATTTGCATTTTCATCGTTATTTACTATTTATCAATTCTAAAGCCACTGTCAGGAAAAAAAGCCAGAAGATTTTGCAAAGCTGACTTAAAGTGAAATAAAATACCCTCTTTATCATGACCTATTTTCTCCTTTTATACACCTCTCAGAGGAGATGAATGGAGGTAGACTTGAAAGAAATTAAACAGATGACGACAACTTGTAGGCAAGTTGCAGACATCAACCCTTGATCATTTATATTAAAAACCAACACTTATCAAATTCACTTTCCAAGTTAAATAAGCACCCAGAAAGAGGCACTGCTAATTTGTCAAGGATCCTTCAGACTGAATTATTGTAGGTAGCATGAACCGAGAATCTTATTATGGTAAATTTGCGACTGATGTCTCCAAATTAAATTTGCCTCTTTTCCACTAGAAATGATGTATTTTTATCTAATAATTCTTTTTCCATATTATCTATCTAGATGCTGTTCTTCCATTTATATATTGTGTTGCATGTCAACAGTTTACATTCCCAGAAATCCAGCCCTTAATATCACCACCATGATCAACATGATTATACTAATTATATTGCTGTTAGACTCCATGGCATCAGACTAAGGTGATGTAATTATGGCTTCCAAGCAATGACTTTATAGTTTCCTTCTTCTTATATACTGTATATCAAAACAATATGTTTAAATAAAATTATACCTTTCTACTAACCCTAATGCCTAACCCTAATTTCACATAGGGTTATTTAACTCCAACAGAAGTTAAAATTCCCTGTGCATGTGTTGTTATTATATTACTTTCAGTTAAAGTTAACCCACTTTGAGCCACTTATATGTGGTTGGAGGCCTCAGTTCTCTTCACTAGAATGTCATCAAATGGTCCAATTTCAACTGCAATTTCACCTTGGCAGGGCCACAAACAAATCTGCTAAAATTCTTGGAATAGTATCTGTAGTGCACTTATACATTCACAGTTTTCTTGAATTTCAGATCTAACTCCAACCACAAACAAGATGGAATCAGTGCATATGGCTATGTGAACACAAATCCACATGAAAGATTTGTTCATTTTGTTCTCCTGTTGCATTTGATGCCACCCATCAAACCATCACCGAAGTCTAAATAAATGTGATGTGAGATATTTCAGGGAAATGTTCTCTTGATGGTTTTCATTCTATGTGAAACAAATATATTTATCCTCTCCCAGGATAAGAGGAATCGGTTGCGTGTCGTAAAAGTTCAGCAACTTGGAAGAGTTTTCTCTGACCAACACTTGTCCCTCGTTTCTAATTTATGAAGAACATTCCAAGGAGCTTTTCTCCATAAAGAGAGTGGTTATATATAGATTGACTCAATGAATGTGTTTTTTTTCTTAGTGTTCCATTTACGAAGGACAGCAGATGGACATTCTAAGCCGTTAATAAATGCAGACGAAAGATGATATGCTGGCTGGCTGGCTGGCTGGCTGGCTGGTATGTTGCAGAGGTTCCCAAGCTGAAACAATGACTTAATCCAAGATGAATGCTCTCCAGTTGTTTAAATAGATGGGTCAGCATTTGTTTTAGTAGGTAGTAAATACATGCAGTGTTAACTGGCAATTTACGAGCATTTAATAATCATATAAATGTATCATGCATTGATTCGAACATTGGACCGTTTATTGTTATCCTCATTAAAGGGCTTTGGAAGCAGGATGCAACTATTTTGTAATTCCATTTAAAAGGGTAGGGAGTTGTATCAGTAAATGAAACTAATAATAATAATAATAATAATAATAATAATAAAAGGTTTTGGAATAAAAGGGCAGGGAGCTAATCAAGCACATTGCTCCTAAGAAACAATCAAATAAAAAGACCACACAGCTGCTAATTTCCATAATCATACTGCATATTCCAGCTTGAATTTGGAACTCTATTCTGAAATCCTATATCATGGTGGCTCCACACAATCTTTCATTTTTGTCTCCACTTTCCAGAAATATTTTTATGGCAAAATGAAACACACACATAGACATAGCCTTGGACCAACAAGGATCAGAGAAAAAAAATGATGGTCTAATCAAAGCCTATATACAAGGTTAACAAATTTCAGCATGCCTCCAGGAACTGGGTACTCGAATGCCAAATTAATGTAGCCATTTTCAAATAAACTTGAGAATTAGGATCTGAAGTGTTTGACAGTGCCTAATGAGCCATCATCATAAGCAATAGAGTGTTAAAATTGAAAAAGGAAAATGCTATTTGAGATGCAGTTTTCCTGATTATTTTTAGATTTTCTACAGTATTATTCCCCTAATACAAATGGCATGTGAATGACTCCTTCTTCCTAGTTTCAATCTGAAACTGATGGGCTGTGACCAAATAACCAGACATCACTTTTTATCCAGATTCCTTGATCCCAAATACACATATGAATTTTAATACTTGACTATATTTAATGGGACTGATCATCTGGCATATATAAAGGCCATCCCAAGAAGCCCTGTGACCCTCTAATGTCACACATGTAGGTAAATGCTGAAAGTTTTGGGAAAGGGGCCTTTTCATAGAAGACGATGATAGCTATGAAGAATTTCACTGATATTTTTGTTCTGACCTGAATCATTCAAAATAATCCAGAAGAGTCCTGGTAGTCAAAAGAGTGGGATATTCAGAGGGACATCTTGCTGCACAGGGTTGCTTCAATGAGAATTAGAATTTGCATCATAAGGCAAGGGCACTGCCTCAGAGTCATAGTAACTAATTTGCATACCCACTGAAGGAACCATTTCCTGGGACCCCAAAGAAACCAGAAGTTGAGACTGCTTCAATACAGCCTGGCCTGGTAGGGCAGGCTGTCCACATAGAGGCAGGGTTGTGGTCTCCATTCGGTCTGGTTGTTTCCTTATATAAGTTATATCCGGGTATTATCCCTTGTCTCTAGAAATATCCAGTTTTCCTTCTTCCTTGTCACTAGAAATATCCAGTTTTCTGTCAGGCTGATTTTCATGATACCTTTTTTTTTTCCTGGTTTGTTTGTTTTAAGCCATTTTCTTAGTCCCAAAAGACCATCAGTGTAAAAGACTGTTCTGACAGATATGCCCTAACATTAACTAAACAAAGGACAATGTTGTCAGGCTCAGTGGCCTCAGACCTCTCTGACTTCTGCTTTTCTGTTGTCGGACCATCACTGTTTTGACCTCCCGCCTCCCCAGGACTGGAAGACTTTAACTTTCATTAGAATTCATTTTCTCTTGCACGCTCTTTCCCTTTTCTCCTTTCCTGGATAAGATGGTACTCTTCCCATCATTTTGAAAATACCCTCCTGATTATTTTCTTTTCCCCTAGACCCCTAAAGACATCTGCTTGGGCTCAAAATCACAGTGGACTGGTTAGCAGGGTATTCTAAACCAAACAGTCTTCGGTTAGGTAAATAGTCCATAGATAAAATATATTTTCTATGTTAATCCTTTTTGAATCCAACAAGAGAGCATTTTGCACAAGCATGTCAATCAATTAAAAAGGCAAATATCAGAGAACTATGCAAAATGTCAGAGCAGGAAAGGGCATGTGGAGGTCATCTAAAATAACCTCTTCAGTTTTTCACATGAGGAAACCAAGGCCCAGGGAGGGTGAGTTGCCAAAAGTATCATTGAGTTAAAAACAGAGCTGCATGGGGGGTGGCCGGTTAGCTCAATTGGCTAGAGTGCAGGCTTATAACACCAGCGTTGCCGGTTCGATCCCCAAATGGGCCACGGAGATGTGCCTTCCATAACTAGATTGAAACAACTACTTGACTTGGAGCTGATGGGTCCTGGAAAAACACACTGTTCCCCAATAAATAGCAACAAAAACAACCAAATGAAAAACAGAGCTGTATGCAAACGATTTAGCAGGAAGTGTAACAATATCTGTAACTTAGTTTGAAATACACCCCAAAATAAGATGGGTGGAGAGATGGATAGAAGGATAGATACAAATCAAGCATAGTAAAATGTTAATAATAGGATCTAGTTGTTAAGTGCGTGATTGTTCACTGTAAATGCTTTCAACTCTTCTGAGTATGTTTGAAAACTTTCGTAATAAAATGTTAGTCATTTGGACATTGCAACAATCTTATTAAGCTAAGTCAATTAGATTGGGGATAGATGCCTCATATTGGTTTTGTGTACATGTGGGTGAATCCTGGTATCTACTATCAAGATAGATAACCTAATATGGACTCTTATTCAAAGAACACACTTCCTTAAGCTGCACTGGAGGGATTCAAAGAGATAAAGTAGTTTCGATTTAGTCAGGATTCTTGCAATTCCAGGTGACAGAAAATCACCCCAGACTTGCTTAAGCAAATAAAAGGACTGTATTGGTCTCCATAAATGAAAAGTCCAGGGGTGAAGCTGGCTTGTTCCTGGTTATCTGCACCCAGGCTCTCTGTCTCCTGGCTCTGCTTTCTTTTGAATTGGCTACATTCTCACTCAGGATTTCCCTTCCTTTTTGCAAGTCTCTCTATACCTGTTTCTATCCCCATAGGTCCAATCCAGAAGAAGTGAGAGCATGACCATCTTAACAGTAAAAGCAAAACTCTAAAGATAGCATTCATGGTCTAGCTGAGTGGCTCAGTTGGTTAAGAGCGAAAGCTCTGAGCAACAGGGCCGTCAGTTCGATTGCCACATGGGCCAGTGAAGGGTGCCCGAGCTGAGCTGCCGCTGAACTACCAACAGGTGGCAGGATGGGTCAGTGGTTAGAGCATGCACTCTTGGCAACAAGGTTTCTGGTTCGACTCCCACATGGAATGATTTGACTCCCACACGGCACCTTGAGCTGAATGGCCACGAGCTGCTGATGGGTGGCCGGATGGCGACTGGACTTGGCACTGAGCTGGCTGTACCCTCCACAACTAAGATTGAAGGACAACAACTTGGCTATTCCCCTTCCCCAATTCCCCAACACTGTTCCCCTCCTCCAATTTCTGAATAAAATCTTTAAAAAAAAAAAGTGCATTCATTTGCTCAGCCTGAATTACGTGGCTATCCTTAAGGCAAAAACATTTGCCAGGAGGCTGCAATATTCTGATTCGACATGTCTCAGCTGAATGTGCATGTGGACTGTGAGGAGAGGGTACTGATGGCCCACAGAAAGTTCCAATTTGTGTTCCCAAACATTTCAGGATGGATGCCAAACCATTAAAATGAAATGTCATACCACAGGTCTGCTTTCAGAATATCTCTTAGATTGCTGAGAAAATCATGTTAAGATCTGAGATGGCAAAAAGGAGTCAGGGTCCTAGATGTGATCCGTCTTCCAGTAGTTTCCATAGTGCATTTCTGACCTGAGGAGTGTCTCCCCATGTTGAATCACAAATGCAAAGGATGAACATGGCCCATTTCAAGTTAGGTGCACACAGCTGGATCTGGGACCACATGAGTTCCTTCAAGAACAACCTAAAACTCGGTGAAAAAAGGAGCTTGAGTTCTTGGTACACATGGATTCCAGGCACATAGAAATTATATATTGGGGGCATTAAATGGGATCCTTAAAATCAGAGACACTCTTGGAGCCACATTCTTAGAAAGGTTAGCTATTTTTTCAAGTCAGATTAGAAGGAAATCCAGTGACAGTTCTTATCTCTGGCTAATTGAAGTTAATTTTCAGATAAATTTCAGAGTAGGGATGAAACACTTCATGAAATAACATCACATTAACTGGACGACTCATTCCGATTTGGTGATTATGTTATCAAATGCACTGTTCAATCAAGACCTTTTTTATCTTTATAGTCATGAATTAATTAGGCAGAAATGTGAATGCTATAACGTTACTAGAGCTCTGTATGCATTCCCCTTCCCAGGGTAGGACTGCTGGACCCAGTAGTGCCAGGCAGCAGGGCCAGGCTGCCAGGAACAGGGCAGTGTTGCCCACAGCTGTCATGTGTAAAACCAGAGGGCAGCAACTGAACAGCTTTCAGAAGAGGCTTCCCAGACTACCACCAGAGGAGTCTGTTTCCAATGGGTCATGAGAACAAGGAAGGCTAGAAGCCAAAGTCAGAACCACAGCATAGAGCCAAAGGTTTTAGATAGCCCACGAAGATTAGAGCAAGAGACAGTGAGTCATGACTGGCAAAGGAAGGTGCCCTGTACAAATCCTAGAGATAAAGCTGCTGGCAATAGATTGAGTAAACTGGTTAAAGTATCTAGGGAGGGGAAAAAATACTGACCAGTTTCCAGTAGTGCCTGGCAGCATGCTCACAAATCCAATTTGATCCATATAAAAATACTCCTACAGACCCAGGCTGAACTAAGCAGTGCTTTCTACATGTGGAATAGATTGCTACCGAGGCAATGTCTTAGAGAAATAGTTAATGTGCAAAACTGGGATTTTAAAGGTATCTTGAGCCAGATATTTGCACCTGCCTTATGACTTCACACAGATTGTTACATTTGCTCTGTTCTGTGTGTTTCGCAGCTATCAGGAAGGCAGGATTCATCTTTCATTCCAATATGACCACCAGGTTGACAGACATGGTGAATGCATAAATTGTTTAAATAAAAGTATGTTCATTCATTCAAGGACTATTTACAGAGCATCTACTATGGGCTAACCCTCATGCTAGGCAGTGGGAATGCAATGGTGAGTATAAATAGACATAGTGATGGGAAATGTCTGGAGATGGTGCTGGCAGATTAGCAGGAGCCACAACATCTAGAGCTTCAAAGGTTACAGCAAAGAGTTTGGTCTTTATTCTAAGAGCCATTGAAGACTTTTGGAAAATCTGGAATTAGGAAGAGAGTCTGATGACATCATCAGATTTCCGTTTTCCAAAGATGGCTGTGGCTGCTGTGTGCAGGATGGACTGGAGGGGATCGGGGTGAAACAACAAGATCAGACAGGGAAGAGGTCTCTGCAATAGTCCAGGGAAGATATGATGATGTTTTAAACCAAGGTGGTGATTGTGAAAAATGAAATAAGATTCTAGAGGCAGAATTTGCTGACTAATTAGGCATGAGAGGTTTTGGCGAGGAAGAATGAGGTGTTGAGGATAGTATCTAGGGGGGTAATCTACAACCTGACTCAATAGCAAACTCACTTTCTTTATAGGGGCTCCTGTATCATAGGGACAGAGCAACCCAGTATCAGCATCCCTTTCATCTTAAAGACTAGTCATATACAAGGTTAGACAATTAAGGTCGTGAACTCATCCTAGAAAAAAGTGCTACATGCTTCATTGCTGAATATCACTGTGGCCACCTTCTAAGTACTCCCCTTTGGAAGCTATGCACTGATGCCAGTGTATAGTCCACCCTTCAAAGCAATTTTGGAACTCTTTTTCTGGCCATCAGAGCTGTCGGCATATCACCCTTGTGTCGGCAAGACATTTGGATGTCCTGAATGTCATCCAAATGTCTTCCTTTCCATATTTCCTTTATCTTCAGGTAAAGAAAGAAGTCATTGGGGGCCAGGTCAGGTGAGTAGGGAGGGTGTTCCAATACAGTTATTTGTTTCCTGGCTAAAAACTCCCTCACAGACAGTGCCGTATGACCAGTTGCATTGCCATGATTCAAGAGCCACAAATTGTTGGCAAAAAACTCAGGTCGTCTAACTTTCATGCAGCCTTTTCAGCACTTCCAAATAGTAAACTTGGTTAACTGTTTGCCCAGTTGGTACAAATTCATAATGAATAATCCCTTTAATATCAAAAAAGGTTAGCAACATCACTGCAACAAGTTCACAAACTTAATTGTCAGACATCGTATAAAAGTTCACATCACTTTGCGTATCATCAGCTTCAAGAATACCCCTCTTGCATTTTGCAAAGACAGAAAGGATATTGCATGCCAGTCAAAGAAAAATAATGAATATGATATTGAATAAGGTATAGTACTTTCGTTACTTGATATCATGTTCAAAGATTCTAGTTGAAATGCAGAAAGCCCCACGTTCTCCTTCATTAACCATTATGGATAAATTACCCATGGCTAAATCTCAACGTTTTTAAACCTGTTTCAGAAGCCACAAAGCAGGGATTGAGAAACTGGCAAGGTATTGGAACCCACTTGAACATATTCCAAGAGAGAAATATTTCATTTTAATTATCCTGGGATGGGGAAGGCAGCATGGTGTAGAGGAAAAGAGCAGCAATGTCAGTGTCAAGCATATCTAAGTTAAAATCTTGGTTCTGCCATCTAGTGGGTGTGTGACCTTGGAGCACGTTGTTTCTGCAAGTATTTTCTTTTGTTTAAATTTGATTTAGAAATACTTGAGTCAGAGATGTTGCAAGGATGCAATTAGATAACTAAACATAGTTTCCTTAAACGCCCATAATGATTACAACAGTACCTACCTTTCAGGATCATTGTTGGGTTGAAAAGATAAGGTAATAGATATAAAATGTGTGGCACATAGAATACACTCATAAATCAGAGCTGTTAAGACAGCTGTTGGGCCTGTTAGACATAAACAAAATAGGAGAAAAATTATTGATTAAAAAAAGTTCTCATTATTCAAATAGAGATGACATGAAACTGGTTACTACCCCTTTGATGGGGGTAAAAAAAAAAGTCCACTTTTTTCAAACCAATGTTGTGTGCAGTTTTCAAATTCATGTATTTTAAAATAAAATTTCATTTATAATTCAGTAATTTAAAAAAATAATTGGTTTTCATTACTCTGGATTATCTTAATGCCATGATATAAAATTCTCAAATTTATCTTATTTCAAATGATGCCTTATCAGAGAGGTCTTCTTGAATTATCCTATCTATATAAACTAATATCCCTTCCTCCATCCAATGAACAGACATATCTCCATCACCATGGCTCTCCTCACCCCCTCTATCCTTTGTTCTCCATAGCACCTATCACCAACATCTGACAACCTGTTGACTTGTTTATGTTCTGTGTTTCCCCACTAGAATGAAAAGTTCAAGGAAAGTAGGACTGTTTTGTTGTGTTTTGTTAACTGACGAATCCTTGGCACCTGGAACTACACCTGGCACAGAGTGGGCACCAATAAATATAGGCTTTTAAATGAGTTATAATATTTGTGTACACTTAACCAAACAAAGATGCATCTATTCATATGAATGAATAACAAAGCTTGCATCCGATCTACATGAACTTCACAGTTTAACCTTTTCTTAAGCCCTCATTGCCTATACCCAGGTCAGAAAAGGCTTTCATTCTACTTGGCAGTCAAGTAAATTGAAGCTCCGACAAGTTATGTGTGTTGCCTTTTATCACACAGCTATTGCATGATTTCTTCATCAAAACCCAATTCTAGAAAAAGCAACTACAGTTGCAGTGTCTGTCACAAATGCCGAAGTCATTTTGAGTAGGCCAAATCGCGGTGTTCAGTTTGTTTCTGTCATAAATGAATTGCTTACTTTCTAGCTGAATTTCAAATTTCCTGTATTGTGAAAGTATGCAAATAGTGCCTTTTTCCTCACCTTGCATTACAAAGGTTAAGGGCAAAAATGAACACCTGCTTGTGATGCTGCTTTTATAGATGAAGCAAAAAGATTTGGAGCTTGATTTAGCAATAACCCGCATAGTAACAATGCAGGATAAATGCAAAAAGCCTGGCTTCCACATGACGGAGAGAACATATGGAGACACCCTAAAACTCTGTGATAAACCCCAAGCCAGAATGGCTGTGAAGCCCTCCCTAAATTCTGGAAGGTCAGAAACAGTGAGAAATAGTAAAATTGCTATTTTAAACCACTAAGTTTCAGAGTGCTTTGCTATGCAGTTTAGATAACAGATTCACCATGCCAATGGTTTAATTGTACTTTACTGTGTGAAAAGATGGTTTATTACATCTTATTATTGTATCTTATTTGATACAACTGTCTCATGAAAATATATCATCTCTTTTATGGCTGAGGAAATGAAAGATCTGAGAAGTTAAGTGATTTTTCCAGAGGTCACACAGCCAGGAATAGTGGCAGAGTGGGTATGCAAACACAGATCCTTCTATTTCAAGCCAAAAAGTTGGTCTATTCATATCACCATCTCAGAGTAAAAAACTTGGAGAAGAACGATGTAAAAATTGCTGATGGTGCTGCTTTTCCTTGAGTTCCAAAAACCCTTTTTAAACTGAGATTGTGTAAGCAGATGTGAGTTACTTCAAATTTTGCCTGGCATTTGGCTGATGGATTTCCATAGTTTGTACCATAATTATGAGTTAGTGTTGCTTTAACTACTTGAAATGAAAAACCGAAGCATGTTCAATATTTACATTTCATTTTAGATCTTATTCATTTTATTATTATTCAATTTTACATTGTCATTTTATTATTTCTCACTTGCATGAACATTAATCAGAATGGAAAATGTACTCAATGATTTAAATGCATGTTTTCTTTAAGTATTTGGGGGGAAACATTGAATTAGGGTGATAGGTTCTGAAAAAACAAGCATTCCACAAAAGTGAAAATTACTGCCATGTCATTATGTTCTCAGAAGATGCACAGTGAACAACGATAGCTAATTAAAGAGCATAAGTGTTCTCCTGAAATTCCGACAGGTAATGAAAAATGCCATGTTTGATTTCATTGTGCATAGTTTCAACATACAAAATGCTTATTTCTTCCTTCTGATGATTATGACCACTGTTTCTGATTGGTCATAGTGAATGAAGGTTGTCTACAGAACACTGTAAAAGTGAGCAGCAAGTGTCATCTGGCTTCCATACATTGCCTTGTGGCACAAGCCCTCTGTCAGGTACAGCCTGGAGTACTTCAGATTGAGCATGGAACCAAGGGTTTTATTTGATCTCTCCTCCTAAAAGTTCCCCAGTTGAGAATTGTATTACTTTGGTAGCCTGGATTTCTTTCCCTTCAGCGACTATTGAAAAAGACACATTTTGAGGACAATATCAGTTGAAATTTTGATTTGATGGCTATTTTTAGAAATTTTTGACATGTCCCTTCCTGAAATTCAGATTGACATTGCCAGGCAAGGATTAAGATTGGCCAAATGGAATTAACTCAATTCAGAAGATCAGAGCCAATAGGGCTCCCTGAGCTCATTGAGTCCAAATTCTTTGACAAATAGGCCAACTAAGGTTCCAAGACAGGTAGGACCTTCTCCATAGTCACATGGTAAACTGGTAGGTAGCTAGCTCCCCCTAAGTTCAGAGTTCTCTTCTGATAGATTCACTTTGCTCAGTGAGCTTCCTCCATCAACTTTTACCACTGGGAAAGTTTTGCCCCTGCACTCCCATCTGAATATATCATATACCAACATGACAAGGACCAAACATATGATTCTATTTCTTTCCTATGTAGCCCAGGGCCCTTCAAAACCTTCATTGGCTACATTGCTGGAAGCATTAGAGGGCAGGCAGCTATAAGACTTTGTGGAATACATAGCTTGAACCACAGGGTGACTAAACTCAAAGATGTACTAGTCCTATCTTATGTAAACAGCTTCTCTGAAAATTCTTTGACCACATATGGGTAAGTCTGTGGATACCACAAACAATGATTTTCTTCTGAGATTGAATGCGTAAGGGTGTCTCTCCAGGGTCTGTCCCACCCCAGATAGCCACACACTCAAGCAGGTTCCTTTCCTGCTTGCCCCTTGGGCTGTTTTTAGTTGAAGAAGAGGAAGGGAACTTTTATCTAGCTTCTGCCTCTCTTTCTGGGCTAACATTTCCTTTGATCCTTCTCATTGGTTCCTAACCTGCCTCTTTTGTTTCTAGAATGTCTCTACCCAGAGAATTTCCTTGGATCAACATGCACTGTTGTGAGTCAAGCCAGACCCACCCAGGAGTGAGTGAGAGCCTCGGAGTGCTACTTGTTAGAGAAGGAAGTTTGGACATTTCTAAACTGAAAAAAAAAGGTATTTTAATTAAAACTATTAGCTTGCTTTTTAAAAATATTTTGACATCAAAAATATAGATGAGTCATTTTCTCTGCAGGTAGCCTAGCCTCTGGTATGATCTATACAGGACGAATGAAAGTTTTGAATAATAAGATTAGCTGGGTAATTCAGGATAAAAACCTTGGATCTGGGAAAAAAGAAAGTTTTTGTGGAGGCCCAAATTAGCTACATTCCCCTTCACCTAGACCAAATTTAGTAAATAGTATGTCATTTCTTCAATGTGCTTCAGAGTCGACATCCCAGGCTAAATGGAATTAGCACAATTCAGAAGTTGCCATTCATGTGGCTCCAAGTGAGGTGTCAAGTTTCCCACCATGAACTCCAACACTGAGATAAACTGTCACAGCTGCAAGGGTAAGCAATGGTCCCAGGTCGGCCATCATGTATAGACATGGTTACAATGTGGGGATTAAGTGCCCTTGTAAAATGGAAAACACTTAATTAAGCAAACAATGAACCCCAGAGCTTTCCACTACAGAGAAGTCCTCCCATGCAAAAACAACCCTGCTGTAAATTTCTCCACATGACCACCACATAATAGATACAATATACACATTGTATTGAAAGCCAGGAGAAAAGAAGAAATAATTATCTCACATTTGGCAATGAATTTATATCAGGTTTAATGACTAGCATTTACTTAAGATTTGCACAACACTTCTATAAATCAGTGCTTCTCAAACTTGAAGGTGCACCGGAGTCACCTGGGAAGCTTGTAAGAATGCAGATTTAGTCGGTGGGCCAGAGATTATGCATCACAAAACAAGCTCCCAGTGGATGCTGTGCTTCTGGTCCACACATCATACCAACAGTATCAAAGCTCTAGGTTAGGACTTCCCTAGAAATGATGCTGGATGGTCCTGAGAATTGCTACCCGCATCCCTTGGGGTTGCCGGACAGGACCTGAACCAAAGCCTCTGGCAGTCAAGGTTATCCTAGTGTGCTGTGCCGTGTTATCATTTTCTGTGTACTATGATACGGTAAAGGCTTGAAGGCACATCTCTAAGCAGTAAAAGAAGTTTACCATAATTCCCATTAACAATATATTATTCTTGATCATCATAACAATAGTTATTTATTGCCCACTTACTACGTGCCAGGAACTGTGCCAAGAACTTTACATGGCTTACTCATCTCATCTTTATAACAATCCTAAAAGATACATGCTATTAGTAGCCCTTAGGTGAGTTCTACTATTCCCATGGCTTTGTACTTTAGGTATTATCTGTATAATAATGATTCTCAAATTTATATCTGCTACTCTGACTTCTCCCCTTGAATTACAGGTGCATTATCCAATTGCCTACTTGACATCTCCGCTTTGAGATGCTCAAAATCCATAATGTGTCCTAACCAGAATATAAGCCCCTCTCCCAAGCTGTTTCTATCCAATTGCTCCAGCTAAAAATCTGGGAGTCTTTTTTTTTTAACTTCTTTTCCCCTCACCCTACATACACATGTAATCCATTAGGAAATACTGTCAGCCCAACTTTCAAACTGCAATCTGAATCAATCTAGTTCTCTGTATCTCCTCTGGCACCATCAGCTCTCACTTGGATCACTGCAACAGGCTTCTAGCTGTTTTCTTTCTCTGCTGTGCTCTTTGAGGAGCTTTGGTTGTCGGGAAAGAGGTGGCATGTTTGCAAGTGGCAGCTGGTGAGGCCAGAGCAGTGGAGTTGAGCCAGATAATAATAGCAAACACACATATTACACTCACTATGCTCTAGAGCAGGGGTCGGCAAACTGCAGCTCATGGGCCACATGCCTCTCTTTGGGTACATTCCATCTCAAAAGTTTGCCGACCCCTGGAAGAGCCAATCCTGTCCCTCACAACAATTTAAAAATGATTCGAGAGCCATAAATATATTTTTACAAATAAGGAAAATGTAAAGTAATATTATAAATGAAACTATGATCGTTTTATTTTCATTTTCAATTTGACTTCAGAGCCACATGGATGTACCCAAAGAGCCCTAGGTGGCTCACGAGCCACAGTTTGCTGACCCCTGGTGGCTCTTCCATTTCAAAAGTTTGCTGACCCCTATTTTCAACAACTTTCTAAGCACCGTGCAACAATTACATATTTAATACTTGCAATAACCCCGAGTCACATTCCATCATTATTCCCCATTTTACAGATGAGAATGCTAATGGATACAGAAGCCAAGTAACTTGCTCAAGGTCACCCAGCTACCGAACAGTGGAACCATGATTCAAACCGAGGCAGACTGAATCTAGAGTAAGAGATTTGAACTCCTCTGCTCTGCTTCCTCTCTGAAAGGTTTTCTGTGCCACACTGTGACCTGAAGGCCAAGAGAAAGGGCATGAAGGTAAACAAATCCACCAAATCAATGATGTGGTTGTTGCGTTTACAGACAAATAAACAAAGTCAAGCAAATGATTTTTTTTTAAACGGAATTGATCATTTGAGTGAACTGAATCGAAATAGCCATGTTGCTTAAGCAAATACTTAGCTAATCCTGCCGGTCTGCTCCTATATCCTTGGAAAGCGTCCTTAAGGAAGCCCATTGCTGTAGATAAAGAACATTTGTCTGATGCTTCCATATATAGAGACCAATATATATTTTTACACTTTTTCTCAATGTATAATTCTAGCTTGAATAAGAAGCAGAAGAGTAAGAATATCAGTCGCTTTCATGACTATAACAATACCTTGCCTATTCTGAGAATATCTCCCAAAAGACTTGGCTTATACTTAACTCACCTCTTAGGAAATAAAACCTGAAATGTCATTCAGTACATCCCTGGCAGAGATCAGTCAATGCACTATACTCATAAAGAAGACCTGTTCGTACCAACCACTTGCCTCCAAGGGTTTGAGAGGAAAGTCACATATAGAGAAGACACATGTTCCCATGGTACCCTGGGAATGCAACTCTTAGCGCTGACCACGCTATATCGCCATGGTCTGCTTACCCGGCCCCCTCCTCCACAGGACTGCTAGTTCCTTCAGGGCAACAACCATATTTCGCTCGGCTTTGGATCCTAAGCACCTAGCACAGGACTTAGAAAAGAATGAGAGTTCTCAGTAAATGATTACTGGATAAATAATGTGGCAATTGACATAGCTGATCACGCCTTCCTTCTTAAATACCTTTTTTTTACTTGGCATCTGAGATACTGCTCTCTCCTGGCTTCTGTCCTTCACTTACTGGCTATCTTCTTTCAGTGTCCCAAGGTTCTACACTAACTCCTTTGTTGAATTTCCAGCCTCATGACTTTAAAATGCCACAGATAAGCTAATAATTCCAAAATCCAGTGGCTTCCAAGCACAAGTTGAGAATAGAACCCAATGTCCATGCACTCTGCATGGCCTGCCCTGCCTTCACTCTCCAGACTTCCCCTCTAAATGACCACTCACTCACCCCCTTGCTCACTCTGTTCCAGCTGCACCGGCCTCCTTGCTGTTTGGGGGGATATACCAACCATGTTTTGTTGCTTGGAATGTTCTTACCTCCTATCTCATTCATTCAGGTCTCTTCTCAAGGACTTCTTTCTTATTTATTTATTTATTTATTTATTTATTTATTTATGAATAGTGTGTTTTCCAGGAGCCATCAGCTCCAAGTCAAGTCGTTTCCATCTAGTTGTGGTGGATGCAGCTCAGTGGCCCATGTGGGGATGGAACCAGCAACCTTGGTGTTATGAACACTGCACTTTAACCACCTGAGCTAACCGGCAGCCCTCAAAGATTCCTTTTGAAGGAAGCTTTTACTGACGACCCCAGAAATAATTTCATATCCCCAGATTCTGGGAGTTCAAACTGCACTCTCATCTAACTTTGTGACCAGCCAGACCATTGCCTGTGCCTTATGCATATTTGCATCTCTAATGCCTAGCATAAAACGTGGGACATGTAAAGTAGGCAATCCATGTTGAATGAATGAATATATTTCACTGCTAGAAAGAAAGCCCAGCAATTTCAGCTTGTGCCCCCTGGGTTGATGGGAGACAGGCTTGTTAAAGGTGATTGTAAAACACTTTACAATTGTCAGGCACCAGGGCCATGCATGGTAGCATTTGGGTTTTTATTGGAGTGGAAAAGCCATTAGCACTGTGGTGATTTCAGTGATCTGATTTGTCCACAAGGGCTCCTTCATGTGGTTCTAACAGCCCTGCTCTTATGAGGCAATTAACCTGCTTCCCTTTGCAGAATAGGAAAATAGGGGCATTACTGACGAAATCACAGCACTGCTTAAGAGTTAAGTCCTGGAAAGCTTTATATTTACACCAAGCTAAAATCATTTGGGAATGACCCAGAATCATAAAACTTGTTCTGTCACACATACGAAATTATACAATAGCTGAGTATCAGGGAAATTCAGTTGACATACAAAAATGCTTGTTTTTTAAGTTGTTCATCAACATTGAGAAGTCCATGCTTTTAAAGAGCACATAATACTCATTTATGAGATTTCTTAATTGTAATTTGTCTTTAATTTCATGAATATCATTTCCTTAAACTTCAATCTTTTCTTTACAAATAGTGACTATAAAATGTGTTATTCAAACCAGAACCCTTTGAAAGTGAAATTTTGGCTGACCATAGAGCAAACCGAGACCGCCTCAGGTCATCTGAAGCATGGTGTCTCTCTGCCCAAATGTATGTTGACAAACTCTTATGTAGATAAATCTAGTTTAAAAACTCCAGATTTCTGGTTCTCTGACTTATGTTCAGGTTGTAAAAAAAAAAAAGTAAATGTCCAATATAATTAATCCAATAACCTATATCATATATACTTATGTTTCTTTCCATATGTCATTTCATTTATGACTCAGCAACACTTTAACATTTTTTGACAGAGGAAGGAACCAAGATTATGCAACCAGCCCAAAGACCCTACTAATCATTCAAGAGAACTAGGATTCAAACCCAGGTGTCTAGACTCTTGGGTTTTGAGATGAAAATACAGATACATCTCATTTCAGAGCCCATGCTCTTTTCACTTATGCACAGCAGTTTTTACTAATCATTTCTACATAGGTGGGACGTAGATAAAATAAAATTGTTCCTGAGCTGGTGAATATTGAAGCTGGAGGGCCAGCCAAGTGGCATATTAAGACCTGGCTTGGGACACCAGTGGCCCCGGGTTCGGATCCCACATATGAGGGCCAGTGACACTGCCCTCTACAGCTAAGATGGTGAACAACAGCTCCAGCTCGAGCTGGGCTACTGTGAGTCCCCAGGACGGCATAGCTGCAGCCCCTGCTGCAGTGGGCTGCCATAGGCTACAGTGAATGGCTGGCAGTCAGTGTGAGCGGCCAGCAACCGGTGTGAGCTGCCGTGAGTGACCGTCCAGAGGCCATCGACTGATATGCCTCACCCGGAAAGAGTGCAATGATACCAACATGGGCCAGTGAAGCAACGTCCTCCACAACTAGACTGAAGAGCAAAAGGACAGCAACTTGTCTGTTCCCCTTCCCCAGTTCCCAAATAAAATCTTTAAAAAAAAAAAAAAATATATATATATATATATATATATATATATATATATATATATATATATAAGCTGGACAATGGGT
This sequence comes from Aselliscus stoliczkanus, assembly GCA_033961575.1. Lineage (NCBI taxonomy): Eukaryota > Metazoa > Chordata > Mammalia > Chiroptera > Hipposideridae > Aselliscus > Aselliscus stoliczkanus. The sequence goes on from CM066737.1 coordinate 26,922,590, forward strand.
AAGTGGAAGTTCATTATACTATTCTATGTAATTTGTGGTTTTGCTTATTTTCCATAATAAAAAAAGTTTGTTTTAAATCCCCTTTCTTCTTTCTGTTCCACTAACTCCAACATTCCTTGAATTTTAGGTATAAGAATTAGAGTATATACATTGATTTTTCCTTCTATAAATTTTCAGGATGACAGAATTAACACGTTTATTTAAAAGATTCATAAAGTACAAGAGTATAAAATAGAAAATAAAAATTACAGTAAAACCTTGGATTTGTGAGTAATGTGATTTGCGAGTGTTCCGCAAGATGAGCAAATATTTCCAATATATTTTAATGTGGTAAATAGCGATGTCTTGCAATATGAGTAGCTTCTTTCTGGAACGAATTATGCTCACAAACCAAGGCATTACTGTATTTATAATCCACTCACCCCAAAATAAATATTTTAGTTTTTGATGTCTCATTTTTTACTATATTTTTCTTTTTCACTGTAGTATAAAATACACATATCATAAAATTTACCATTTTAAAGTGAACAATTCAGTGGCATTGAGTATTATGTTCTGCACTATCTAGTTCCAGAAATTTTTCATCACTGCAAAAGGAGATTTCAAACTCATTAAACAGTCACTCCCCATTCCCCCAAACTCCTGGCAACTACTAATCTCTTTTTGTCTCTATGGATTTGCCTATTCTAGATATTTCATACAAATGCAATCATACAGCATAAGGTCTTTTGTGACTGGCTTCTTTCACTTAGCAAATTGTTTTCAATGTTCATCAGTACTTCATTCTTTTTATGATTGAATAATACCAGATCAGAAAATTAGGTTGACGAACTTGTTGCAACAATGTTGCTAACCTTTTTTGATATCAGAGGGATTATTCATTAGGAATTTGTACCAACTGGGCAAACAGTTAACCAAGTTTACTATTTGGAAGTGCTGAAACGGCTGCATGAAAAAGTTAGACGACCTGAACTTTTCACCAACAATTCATGGCCCTTGCATCATGATAATGCACCAGCTCACACGACGCTGTCTGTGAGCCAGTAACAAATCACCGTATTGGAACACCCTCCCTATGGGACCTGGCCCCCAATGACTTCTTTCTTTACCTGAAGATAAAGGAAATAGTGAAAAGAAGACATTTTGATGACATTCAGGACATCAAGGGCAATATGATGACAGCTCTGATGGCCATTCCAGAAAAAGAGTTCCAAAATTGCTTTCAAGGGTGCACTAGGTGCTGGCATCGGTGCAAAGCTTCCCAAGGGGAGTACTTCGAAGGTGACTGTAGTGATATTCAGCATTGAGGTATGTAGCACTTTTTCTAGGATAAGTTTGAGAACTTAATTGTCATACAGCCTATTCTATTGTGTGACTATAACACACTGTGTTTATTCATTCATCACTTGATGAGAATTTAAGTTTCTTCTACCTTTTGGCAATTGTGAATTACATTGATATCTACTGTATTTTTAATTTAACATTGTTTTTCTGTTTGTTTGTTTGTTTGTTTGTTTGTTTTTGGTCTGGCACCATTATTTGTTTATTTTTATTTTTTTCTTACTTTCTAGTGTACAAAACAACACAATGATTAGACATTTACGTACTTCACAAAGTGAAAACCCCACCAAGTCTACTACCAATCTGAAATTGTACCTAGCTATTACAATACCATTGACTGTATCCCCTATGCTGTACTTTACATCCTGTGGTGATGTGTGTGTGTGTCTGTGTGTGTGTGTGTGTGTGTGTGTGTGTATAATTATAGTGGACATTCAGTATTATTCTATATTAGTTTCAGGTGTACAGCACAAGGATTAGGCATTTATGTAATCTATGAAGTAAGCCTTTCAATACTTTTTATTACCACTTTCTACTTTTTTCACTTTTAAAAAGAACATAACAAAACAAAAAACCTTAAAGTGCCCAAAATGAATACACACCTGAAAGTATTTCCTGAGGTAACTGCTTGTCTAACCCATGGTATTAATAATAATAACATAGGTTTTAAGAACAATTGCTTTTAGATACATTTTATTTGTTATTTTTTGCATTTTTAAAATTTATTTATTTTTAATTAGTTTCAGGTGTACAACACAGTGCAATAGTTATACATTTTACCCCTCAAAGTGACAAATACCCACCCCCAATTCGCCACCCCACTCCCCCCCATATCATATATATCTATTACTCTTCCTCTGACTCTCTTCAACAGTATAATCCACATCCCGTAACTATCTATATATATTCAATTACAGTAGGTATACAACCTCCGCTTCAGGTATACAGTGCAGTGATCAAAACTCTACTCCATCCATGAAATGGTCTCCCTAACAAGACCTATGACCATCTGACACCCCATAAAATATTTACAACATTATTAATTATATTCCCCAAACTGTTTTTCATATCCCAGTGGCAATATTATAGTTGCCTATTTTTGCTGTCTAATCCCTTCCCCTTCTCCCTCATCCCCATCCCCCTCCCAATTAGCAACCCTGATTTTTCCTCTATATCTATGAGACAGTTTCTGTTTACTTTGCTCATTCATACAGTTTTTCAGATTCCACATATGAGTGAGATCATATGGTATTTGTCTTTCTCTGACTGACTTATTTCACTTAACATAATAGTCTCTAGGTCCATCCATATCATTGCAAATGGTACGATTTCATTCTTCTTTATAGTGGAGTAATACTCCATTGTATAAATATACCACAGTTTCTTAATCCAGTCATCTACTGATGGGCATTTTGGTTGTTTCCAAGTCTTAGCTATTGTAAATAGTGCTGCTATGAACATAGGGGTGCATAAATTTTTTTGAATAAGTGTCTTGGTTTTTTTCAGGATAAATACCTAGGAGTGGAATTGCTGGGTCAAAAGGTAGCTGTATTTCCATTTCTTTGAGACACCTCCATACTGACTTCCATAGTGGCTGCACCAATCTGCAATCCAAAAATATGGAACGCTTCACGAATTTGCGTGTCATCCTTGCGCAGGGGCCATGCTAATTTCTGTATTGTTCCAATTTTAGTATATGTGCTGTCAAAGCGAACACTGTTTGTTTGTTTTGAGGGCCGTGTTACCAGCCCTCATATATGGGACCCGAACCAGGGCCGCTGGCTTCCCAAGCCAGCGCTTAACCACCACGACACTCGGCCGGCCCAATTTAACGTTTTATTTCGAGACAATATTCCAATCACATGCAACTGTAATAAATTATTCAGAGAAATTTGTTATATAATTTACCCAGTTCCTCCAATGGTAACATCTTGCAAAACTATACCACAATAACAGGACCAGGATAATGACATTGATAAAGTCAAAGTACAGAACAGTTCATCACCACAAGGTACCTCATATTGCCCTTTAATAACTGTATGACCTCCCTCCTGCTACCACCCTCTCATTAAACCCTGACAACCATTAATCTGTTCTCTTTTTGTACAATTTTGTCATTTCAAGAATGTTATATAAATGGAATAATATTATTTGTAACCTTTGGGAATGTTTTTTTGTTTTTTTTCACCCAGCATAATTCTCTGGTGATCTATCCAGGTTGCTGCATGTATCAATATTTTATTCTTTTTTATTGCTGAGTAGTATTCCAAAGTATGGCTGTATTACAGTTTGTTTAACTATTTACCCATTGAAGGGCATTTGGGTTGTTTCCAGTTTGGGGCTAGTATGAAAAAAACCTATAAACATTTATATATAAGTTTTTGTGTGAAGATACATTTTGCTTTCTTGAGGATAATTACTACAGGGAATTGCTAAGTCTTATGATTGTCATATACTAAGTTTGTTTAGGCAACTGACAAAATGCTTTCTAGAGCAACTTTACCATTATGCATTCCAACCAGCTATGCATGAGTGGTTTGGTCTATCCACATCCTTGTCAAAATTTGTTGTCACTGCTTTTTTTTTTTTCCCCCAAAGATTTTATTGGGGAATTGGGGGAGGGGAACAGTGTTAGGGAATGGTTGGGGAATCAGGGAAGGGGAACAGACAAGTTGCTGTCCTTTTGTTCTTCAGTCTAGTTGTGGAGGACGTTGCTTCACTGGGCCATGTTGGTATCATCATTGCTCTTTTCTCAGGTGAGGCAGATTGGTAGCCAGCCTCTGGATGGCCACTCACAGTGGCTCTTGGCAGCTCATGCAGGCTGCCAGCCACTCACTGTAGCCTATGGCAGCCGACTACACCAGGGGCTGCAGCTATGCCGTCCCGGGGAATTCACAGCAGCCCAGCTCCAGGTGGAGCTTTTGTTCACCATCTTAGCTGAGTGGGCAGTGTCACTGGCCCTCATATGTGAGATCTGAACTGGGGCTGCTGGCGTCCCAAGCCAGCTCTTAACCAACACGCCACTCAGCCAGCCCTATTGTCACATTTTTTTATTTCAGCCATTTTGATATCTCATTGTGATTTTACTTTTTATCTCCCTAATGTCTAATGATACCATACATTTCTCACATACTTACATGTAATTTGTGTACCCTGTTTGGTGAAACATCTATTTAGGTATTTGTCCATTATCTCATTGGATTGTTTGGGTTTCTTGAAATTAATAGACTTCATTTTTTATTTATTTATTTTTTATTTTATTTTATTTTATTTTTTTTAAAGATTTTATTGGGAAATTGGGGGAGGGGAACAGCGCTAGGGAATTGGGGAAGGGGAACAGACAAGTTGTTGTGTTTTTGTTCTTCAGTCTAGTTGTGGAGGACGTTGCTTTACTGGCCCATGTTGGTATTGTCATTGCACTCTTCCCAGATGAGGCAGATTGGTCGCTGGCCTCTAGATGGTCGCTCACTGCGGCTACTGGCAGCTCGTGCTTGCTGCCAGCCACTCACGCTGGTTGACGGCCACTTACTGTAGCCTGTGGCAGCCCACTGGAGCAGGGGCTGCAGCCTACACCATCGCCGGGGCTCACACAGCCCAGCTCCAGGTGGAGCTGTTGTTAGCTGTAGAGGGCAATGTCACTTGCCCTCATATGTGGGATCCGAACCGGGGCCCCTGGTATCCCCAAACCAGCTCTTAACCAATGTGCCTCTCAGCTGGCCCTAGACTTCATTTTTTAAAGGAAGCTTTAGGTTCACAGCAAAATTTAAAAGTACAGAGTTCTTATATACATTCACATATATGCATACCTTTCCCCAATATCAACATCCCCCAGGACAGAGGTCCATTTGTTAGAAACAGTGACTCTACTTTGACATAATTTTCACTGAAGTCCATAGCTGACATTAGGGTTCTCTCTTGGTGTTGTACATTCTGTGGGCTTGGACAAATGTATAATGACATGGATCCATCATTGTAGTATCATATAGAGTAGTTTCATTGCCCTGAAAATTCTCTGTGCTTTGCCTGTTTGTCCCCCTTGTCCAATCCTTGGCAACCACTGATCTTCGCACAGTCTCCATAGTTTTGCCATTTCCAGAGTGTCATATAGATGGAATTGTAAAGTGGGTAGCCTTACTGGATTGGCTTTTTTCTCTAATGTGTGTTCAAGTTTTTCATGCCTTAATAACTCATTTCTTTTAGCACTAGATAATATTCCATTATCTGGATGGACCACAGTTTGTTTTTCCATTCACCTATTGAAGAATTCCTATGTTGCTTCCAAGTTTGGGAAATTATTAATAAAGCTGCTGTAAAAATCAATATGTAGGCTTATGTGTGTATGTATAATTTTCATTCATTTGGGTAAATACCAAGGAGCACAATTTCTGCATTATATGGTAAGAGTACGTTTATTTTTGCAAGAAACCACAAAATTATCTTCTAATGTGTCTGCCAAACTATCTTCTAATGTGTCTGCACCATTTTGCATTCCCAGCAAAGAATAAGGGCCCCTGTTTCTCTGGATCCCCACCCGCACTTGGCATTACCAGTTTGGGATTTTGGCCATTCTAGTAGGTGTGTAGTGATATCTCACTGTTGTTTTAACTTGCAATTCCTTAATATCATATGATGCTCTGGTAGGCCTTAAGGGCCCAGGTGGACAAAAAGCGTTTTCTAAATCAATAATTGTAAACCATGTACCAGGGGATGCGTTACTTTGCTCAGGTAATGCAACATTTAGCACAGCCGCTGCAGTTGAAGTCATCACCTGGTTAAGCTCATGATACATAATCCACGGACATTCTCCAAGCTACATCTGTCTTCTGCACAGGCCAAATAGGGAAGCTGAATGAGGATGTGGTGGGAATCACCATCCCTGCCTCTTTGAAGTCCTTAGTGATGGTACTAATCTCTACAATCCCCCAGGAATGCGGTATTGCTTTTGATTTAGTATTTTCCTAGATAGAGAGAGTTGTAATTGCTTCCATTTTGCCTTTCCCATCCGAATAATCCTCACTTCACAGGTCAGAAAACAATGTAAACATTCTGCCAGATGTTATGAATGTCTATTTCTATTATGTATTCTGGAACTGGGAAAAACTGCAGAGTGGGTTCAAGGATCCACTGGATTCATTGAGAGCGAGGCAGCTAAAACTCTATTGATCACCTGTCCTCCATAAAGCCCTACTCTGACTGGTGGGCCAGAATGATGATTTGGGTCTCCTGGAATCAATGTCAGCTTAGAGTTGGTATTCAACAGTCTAAACTAAAAGGCCTGATTATTTCATTTTCCCCAATGTGCAGTTACCATGCCGAAGGCGGTAGGTCCCTTTGGGGAAGACTAGAAAAACTATTGATATTACACTATACCAAAGGCCCTACCTCCTAATAGTATGACATTGTGGGTTAAGATTTCAACATGTGAATTGGGGGGGAACATAAACATTTAGTCTATAGCATGCTTGAAACATTTCTTGTCTTGGAATAGAATTAACCCTTGGTCGTTTGCAGAATGTAAAAGACTTTACGAGACTCTACAAGAGTACCCAGAGAAAAGATTTATTGAAACTTAAAAAGGGAGAGCGAAAAGGGAGAGAGAGAGTTCTGTTTGGAAGTGGCAGAAATTTTGTCAGGGCAGTCTGATAGGGAGAGCTGCTGAGACAGAGGGTAAGAGAGATATTGGCAAAAGGAGTTTAGCCAGGGCAGAGTCCGATGGAGACAGCTACACCGATGAGAAGGAGTGCTGGGGTTTTATATTTTTCCGTGTAGGATGTAGGGTGCTTGTCAGCTTGCAGAGGAGCTCCCATTACAATTGTCTTCTCCTGGGAACTGGTCTGTTCCTATCTATGATAGATGTCAGCTTGCAGAGGGTTGCTGTTGTGATTGGGAACTATTCTGTTCCTACATATATCGATGTAAGGTGCTTGTCAGCCAGTGCTGGCCAGGGGAGTCAGGCCAAGTGGTTAATAGTTAAGCTCGTTCCTGTTATCCCATAAGCTCGCTCCTGTTAAATTTTTGCCTGTCCCATCCGGCCAGCTCACAAGCCCACTCTTGTTAACTCTTTACTTGTCTCATCATTTCTTCCGTTCCTTTCTCTTTCTTCTAGTATTCATAGCAGGCATATGTTACAACTTTTGTAGTTGTCCCACAGTTCTTGACAGTCTGTCTGTTTTTATTTGTTTTCTCTTTGCCTTTCAGTTTTAGACTTATTTATTGTCATATCTTCATGTTCAGATATTCTTTTCTGAGCCATGTCCAGTCTACTAATGAGCCCATCAAAGGCGTTCTTCATCTCTGTCACAGTATGTTTGATCTCTAAAATGTATTTTTTATTCTTTTTAGAGTTTTCATTTCTCTGCTTACATTATCCATCTGTTCTTGAATGTTGTCTACTTTTTCCATTATATGGCAATCCTATAGCATGTTCATCATGGTGTTTTTTTTTTAATTAAAGTTTATTGGAGTGACAATGTTAGTAAAGTTACATAGATTTTGGGTGTACAATTCTGTAATACATCATCTATATGTCACACTGTGTGTTTAACACCCAGAGTCAGTTCTCCTTCCATCACCATATATTTGATCCCATTTACCCTCATCTACCAGCCACCTTCCCCCTTACCCTCTGGTAACCACTAAACTATTGTCAGTGTTTATGAGATTTTCTTTCTTCATTTGTTTGTCTTGTTCCTTTGTTGCTTTTGGTTTTATATCCCACATATCAGTGAAATCATATGGTTCTTGACATTTTCTGTCTGAATTAATTCACTTAGCATAATAATCTCAAATTCCATCCACGTTGTCACAAATGGCACTATTTCATCTTTTCTTATGGCAGCATGGTTTCTTTTTAAAAACCTCCTAGTCTGGGCCGGCCGAGTGGTGCGGTGGTTAAGTGCTTGGTTTGGAAAGCCGGCAACCCTGGTTCAGGTCCTACATATGAGGGCCAGTGACACTGCCCTCAAAAAAAAAAAAATCAGCAAAAAAAAAAAATTTCCTAGTCTGATATTTCCAACATTCCTGCCATTTCTGGCTGCTACTGATACTTTTTCAGTGTCTTTAAACTTTGTTTTTGCCTTTTAGGGTTCCTTGTGATTTGGGGTTGAATGGCAAACAGGACACGCAGGGTAACAAGGCGTTTCTAATGTGGCTGGCGGTAAGGTGTGGGGGAGGGAAAGCGTTCTCTAGTACTATGATTATGTCTCAGTCTTTTAGTGAGCCAGGGCCTCTGGGCAGTAAACTTAACAGTGCTTCTCACTTTCACCTGCCCCCTTAGGCGGGGCATGGTGGCTAGAGAGGGCTAGAGCTGAGCTTTCCCCTTCCCCCACATGCAATGCCAGCTACAGCTGGCAAGAGTTAGGGAGTTCTCTTCCCCTGGATAGATTAGCCTTTGATAAAATTCCACCAGATTACTTTCTGGTAAACAGTTTATCTGCAGGGCAGGCCTTGTTCAGAAGAACAGAATGCTCTGGTATACTTCTAAATGGTTCCTTTTCTGGAAGCACAAAGGGGATTTTATGGTGATATTCACCATAGGGACGTGGTAGAGTTTGCAGAGGTAAAACTGACAAAAGTGTGGAGGCCTCCCATGCCTGGAGCGCCCTGGAGTTTTTCACTCTCAGACTCATCCATGCTAAGCCTCCAGCAATTTGTCCATAACAGTTCCGGTGTTCCTGCCCTGCACTGGCTCATGCCTAGGCTGCTGCCTGTGAGTTTTTGCTGTTGTATGACGTGATTCTCTGTATCCTCCTGTCTGTCTTGTCAAATTTGGAGGCCACCATTTGACCTGGGACCTCATTTCTGATGGATCTAAGAACAGTTGTTGATTTTTTTCAGTGTGTTCATCTTTTCACTTGTTAAAATTGTGGACAAAAGGGAAGTATGTACAAGTTCAGTGACTGAAAGTAACCTCCCAGGGTGATCTGATCATAAGTCCCTAACTGGACAGGTCATGGTTGGTAGTCATGCCTCAGGACTATATATAACTTCTTTAGTAAAAGCTTTTTAAGTCAGCCCTGTCCATTGTTTTTGTGCATCTAAGTTAACACAGCTTTGAAATGTCTCTTTTCTCACCCCTCTGAAGTTGAAGCACCTTCAAGAGAGTACATAATCTTGTTAACTATTCTGTAATCCAATCCCCTGCCTTGCTTTCTCCCACCTTCATGTAACCTTATGTCCCCTCTTTCAATCCAAATCTATAAAAGAAACTGTACAACTGTCATTTTTTGTAGAATTTGAGGTATTGCTTCCAAGTATTGTTCTCAGTTTGGCTCAAATAAACTCATAAAAATTCTCTACAGGTTTAGAAGTTCTTTTTTTTTTTAATTGGGGAACAGTGTATTTTTCCAGGACCCATAAGCTCCAAGTCAAGTAGTTGTTTCAACTGAGTTGTGGAGGGCGCAGCTCAGTAGCCCATGTGGGGATTGAATGGGCAACCTTGGTGTTATGAGCATTGCACTCTAACCAATTGAGCTAACTAGCTGCCCCTGGAAGTTCTTTTTTTTTTTTTTTAAGATTTTATTGGGGGAATTGGGGGAGGGGAACAGCATTGGGGAACCAGGGAAGGGGAACAGACAAGTTGCTGTCCTTTTGTTCTTCAGCCTAGTTGTGGAGGATATCGCTTCACTGGCCCATGTTGGTATTATGATCATTGTGCTCTTCCCAGGTGAGGCAGTTGCTCACAGGCCATTGGACAGCTGTGCATGGCAGCCCAGCTACAGGTTGAGCTGTTGTTCACCATCTTAGCTGTAGAGGGCAGAGTCACTGGTCCTCATGTGGGATCCAAACCGGGGCCCTGCTGCTCAGAGCTGGCATTCCAAGCCAACTCTTAACCAATGTGCCACTCGGCAGGCCCTGCTCCGGTAGTTCTTAAATCAACAAAATGAAGGGGTGAATTCTAAGTTCCTTATATGCTGGGCTAGAAATCAGAAGTCAAATTATCTGTTTTCTACTGTTGAGTTTTGAGATTTCATTATATATTCTAGATAATAATCATTTGTCCGGTATGTTGTTTGCAAATATCTCCCATTCTCTTGCTTGTTATTTCAGGGTCTTTCAAGGGTTTTTTTATAGATCAAAAATGTTTAGTTTTGATGAAGTCTAGGTTATTAATTTTTCCATTTATGGACCCTGCGTTTATTGTCAAGTCAGATCTCTTTGTCTAGTCCAAGGTTCTGAATGTTTCCTCCTTTTTTCTAAAAATTTTAAAGTTATACATTTTACATTTAAGTCCATGTTTCATTTTGAATTAATTTTTTAAATAAGGTATGAGGTTGAAGTTGAACTTCCTACTTTTTTTTCCTTTGTTGGCATATGGATGTCCCATTAATCTAGCACCATTTTTTGAAAAGACTCTCCTACCTCCACTGAATTGCTTTTGCAAATTTTTCAAAAAACATATGGGCATATTTTTGTATTTCTACTTGTAGGTTCTTCATTCCGTTTTATTCATCTATGTGCCTATCCCTCAGCCAATACCACACTGTCCCTATTACTGTAGCTATGTAGTATGCCTTAATATTGACTAGAGTAATTCTTCCAACTTTATTCTTGTCAAGATTGTTTTAGCTATACTGAGGTCTGTTCTTTTCCATACAAATTTTAGAATACATTTGTATCTATAAAGAAAGCTTCCTGAGATTTTGCTAGGAATTGAATTAAACCTACAGATTAGTTCAGGGAGAATTTATATCTTCACTATGGATACAACTCCAATGTATGAATATGGTATACCTCTCCATTTATTAAGGTTTTTTTATTTCTTTCATTTTGTTTGATAATTTTCAGGATCAGATCCTGCATAAATGAAAGGGCTCACTGGGGCCAATTCCAATATGTGCGTGGAGGCTTACCCACACTAACAAGCAATCTATCCAGAGATAGATTCAGATTCCACAGGTAAAGCACTCAGTCCCACAAGACTGCCCTCGCTTCAGACACCAATCACAAACCTAGGTTGTTACCTCTGCTACTGACCCACTGGCTATAAATCAGAGGTTCCCATGACCCCCTGGTTGGATTCAATTAATTTGCTAGGATGGCTCACAAAACTCAGGAAAACCCATTTACTCACTAGATTACTGATTTATTACGTAGGATATTAAAGGATACAAATCAACAGCCAGGTGAAGAGATACATAGGGCAAGGTTCAAACAATGAAGCCTCTGTCCTCATGGATCTTGGAACACTCTAGGGTCACATGTGGAAGCACTCTGGTTACCCAACTTGGATGCTCTCTGAAGAAAAAGAACCAACAGCTGTCCTCCTGGGGTTTTATGAAAGCTTCAATACATAGCCATGATAGACTAAGTCATTGGCCATTTGCAAAAAATTATCTGTGTAAGGTTATTCATAATAATCTGTTATTTTCTAATGGCTATGAGATCTGTAATGCTAGCCCCTATTTCATTCCTAATATTGGTGATTTGTGTATTGTCTCTTTGTTTTTGTCAGTCTTGCTAGACGTTTATCATTTTTATGGATTTTTAAAAATCATTATTTGATTTATTGTATTTCTCCATCGCTTCCTGTATTCTGTTTAATTGACTTTTGTTCTTATCTTTCTTATTTCCTTGCTTCTGCTTGTTTTTCCAATAGAAGTTCAGTTCCCCTTGCAGCCACTCTGACACCTTTTCAAAAGAAAGTAGGGAACCAATTTACACAACTTCATTGCTTTTGAGTGGTGATATACAATACGTTTAACTCAGGGTGAAAATGGATACTTAGCTTTTCAGTGGGCCCTGCTGACACCAGGGGAGGTCAAGAGAGTGAAACAGAGTACCAAGAAGTCTCACTTCCCATCACATCATTCAATATCATTAATGCTGGGTGTGGAGTTCAGCTTCCCACTGGGCCCGGCTGACATTAGAAGTGGCAGGAAGTGGGGTGCTGACTAGCTCTGACTTGTATCATCTTGTTCAGTCTTACAAGGTATCTCCCCATTGGGTTGCACTGACTGACACCAGTGGGGGTGAAGTCTAGTGGTGACTAGTTCTATCTCAAACTGTCTCCTTAAGTCTATCTGATGCTGGGTGGGGCTGAAGGCTCAGCTCTGATAAATCCTACTAATACTGTCCTGGTGAGAGAATCCAACTGCATCCACTGGGTGAGGTTATGGAAGATTAGCTCCTTGGTGGGTGCTGCTGACATTACTGTACAGAGGAATCCAAGCAATGCCACCTCTGTTTGCTGGGTGAGGGATGGAAGATCAGCATCCTGGTTGTACCAGCTGAAAGCACACAGCAAAGGAAAGGGAGTGCAAACCACCTGCTTCACCGGAAAAGGTAGTTGAGAATATCAGCTCCCTACTAAGCCTCACTGGGTGATGGGGTCGATTTTTCCATTGATGCTTACATGGAGTAGAGTAGGTATGGTGAAAAATGTTGTGTTAGGCCGCTGTTTTTGTAGTCCTTTCACTAGGGAAACAGTATCTCCATGAAACATTTTTTGATTATGCCTATTATTTGCTCTGGGCTGGAGTTTTTTGTACCAGCCTCTCCAGGATATAGGAGATAAAGGAAATACAAGAAACTCATCACCATGTTATTCCTCAAGTCCCCAGATTCAGTCTGCTTTCTTTCTACCTTTAAGAATCTGCCTAGGGCCGGCTGAGTGGCGTATTAGTTGAGAGCTGGCTTGGAAAGCCAGGGTCCCTGGTTCAGATCCCACATATGAGGACCAGTGACACTACCCTCTATAGTTAAGATGGTGAACAACAGCCCTACCTGGAGCTGGGCTGCTGTGAGTCCCCGGGACAGCATAGCTGTAGCCCCTGCTGCAGTGGGCTGCCATAGGCTACAGTGAGTGGCCGGCAGCCAGTGTGAGCGGCCGGCAGGCGGAGTAAGCTGCTCTGAGCGCCCATCCAGAGGCCTGTGACCAATCTGCCTCACCCGAGAAGAGTGCAATGATGATACCAACATGGGCCAGTGAACCAATGTCCTCCACAACTAGACTGAAGAACAAAAGGACAGCAATTTGTCTGTTCCCCTTCCCCAATTCACAACGCTGTTCCTCTCCCCCAATTCCCCAATAAAATCCTTTAAAGAAAAAGAATCTGCCTATGTTTGGGGCAGCCAGTTAGCTCAGGTGGTTAGAGCACAGAGCTCATAACACCAAGGTTGCCAATTCGATCCCCACGTGGGCCACTGAGCTGCGCCCTCCACAACTAGATTGAAACAACTACTTGACTTAGAGCTGATGGGTCCTGATAAAACACACTGTTCCCAACATAAACATTATGCAGCTAAGAAAAGAGAAAAAAAGAATCTGCCTAGGTTTGGTTGTTGTGGCACGCTCTAGAATGCTTTAGTTGTAAGAGGGAATACCAGGAGGAATAGAGCTACTCCATCTTGTGGAACTGGAAGTAGTCACTCAGAATCTAATTTTATGCATTTGAATATATATTTTTCTTAAATGGGCTCACTCGAGAGTAAATTTATTTTTCTAAATAAGAATTTTAAAAGGATATTTGAATAAATTTGGAAACTTAAAAATCATTTTAAGCTCTAAAGTCGTTATAGGTTTGCTTACTTGTTTGATTTTTAATCTATAAAAATGAGAAAGTTAAACCAGATGACCTCTGATATCTTTCCAGCTCTAGCAATCTAGGATTCTAAGTGCATTATAGAAATAGAATAAGAGATGATTCCAAGCCACTTAGGACACACTTTCAGTTTTCATCATTGCATTAAATCTTCAGAGAGGGAACTTGACCTTTTAACTTCAAGATCTAAGATTTTCTATTTGACAGACAATCCATTTAGTGAATTTAGTTTCTATGCACAAATCTGTCTTCAGTACAAATAGAATATTTGTGGTTGACTAGCAAGTGTATCAATATAATTATTGTAATTATTAGAATAATTTATAAGAGAAGTACATATGTTTAGATTAAAGCTTCAGCTTCAGGTGGTGTTTCAGAGATGATGGGCCATCTTAGTTAAAGCAGCATGAGCAGTATAAGTACATATATTTCCAACTATGTACTCACAGTAAATCTTAAGTCACCCACGTCTTGCAAGTGTAAACTGAGAAGGTCACTGAATATCAGATCTCTAACATCTACAATGAAAATGCTTATCTATCTCACAGAGTTGATTTGACATAAGGATTACACACGAAAAAATAAATACAGTAATGCCTTGGTTTGTGAGCATAATTTGTTTCAGAAACAAACTACTCATGTTGCAAGTCATTGCTCGTTTACCCAGTTAAAATGTATTAGAAATGTTTGCTTGTCTTGCAGAACATTCGCAAACCAAGTTACTCACAATCTGAGGTTTTACTGTAAGGTAAATCTTCCAGTATTGAGTCTGGAAAAGATAAGCACTCAACAACAGCAGCTAATGATAAAAATTTTTATCATAATAATTTCTATCATCATCATCATCATCATCATCATCATCATCATCTCTATTCTTAATCTATATTGCAGACAGTGGTTTCTAGAACATAGTCCCTGATTCCTACTGTCTAAATTCAAGTGTCTTGTCATCCACTAGCTATGCAACCTTAAACAGGCTACTTATTCTCTTCGTGCCTCATTTTTTATAACATGAGAATGATAATAGTACCCACCTCATCACGCTATTGTGAGAAATAAATGGATATAAAGTGCTCAGAATTAGGCTTGGCATATATTGAGTAGTCAATAAACATTAAAAATTATTGTTTACATCTACAAATATATTGCTGCCTCTAACCACATGATATTGAAGTAGCAAGTCAGTTCAGTCAAATTGAAAGAAACATGATTTTCTGACTGAACTGACTGGATGTTTTCACATCAGTCAGTCGTACTCTCACTTTGTCAGCTCTGTAAATACTTTAAATGTTCGAAATTACTCTAGTGAATACAAGACATCTGCTTTCAAATAGTAGATACTTCAGACAGTCACCCAGTCTGCTTTCCCGAGTCCCCTAACCACTTTTAGTTGCCTAAGAGCTGGAGGCGCTTATCTGAAGTTACCTATTTGTATAAGCTTGCAGAGTTCAGAACCTCATCCCAAGCCTTTCTATTAACCTCAACCACCCTGCCTTGAGACAAATGGAGAATTTTCATCGTTTTATCAAAAAAGTGATCCCAGTCCCAAACTGTTCTGAAAATATCCCAAATACAGCATCAATATTGCTCCTAGTATTATCTTCTTGCGAAAGCAATATGCCACCAATCATTTTTAAAATATAATGATCATATTCAAAAGGGGTAATATGAGTAACATTCACACTATCATAGCGGTGTAAAGTTGTGGCACAATCTTTACAAAAATAATCAGCAGGTTTTGTAAGCACGATGAAAGACTTTATTAAATGAGGTATATCTGACCACCCCTTCTCCTCCCTGGTAGTGGGCACACAACCCCTCTGAATCCAAAAGATATTTATGATTGACTTATTTATAATAGGAAATGATCATCTCTACTCACCAATAGAAAATGAGTTAAAAATTTTATCTCCTTAAGGGAATATTTAAAACAATGAAAATTATATCTATAGAGATTTTAGCAGCATGGAAAAATGATTGTGGTATAGCGTTAGGTGACAAAAGTACTATGCAAAGTATCTAGGCAATGTTTTAATTATGTAAAACATGCACACATATTTTCAGCAACATGATAGAAACAGAAGATGGAAACAACTGATCTGGGCGATGGGAATATAGACATACAGAAGGGACCAAAAAGATGTATACACATTTTAAGAAAGGAAAACTGTATTAAAATTGTAATACTCAATTTATACTGATAGTGAAAGATGAATACAAGTCATGTTTGACTTGTGCAATGACAAGAGGTGCTCAAAGTGGTTCCCATCAGCGTCCAAACACTTCTGATTAGGGCGAACTACTGCTTGAGCAACGCTGACCAAAGTGTCCACTTGTATACATTTTTTGGCACCCCCAGTATTTATTCCCATTGATTCTCATTAATAATTGATGTGACAAAGAAGTAGAGTCATATCATGCAAGGGATTTCTATCAGCTGTTTTTTCTAATCATAATGTTTTCTCCTACTTCTGACATGCAATGCCACCATTCAGTTTTAGAGATACTGAATAAAATTAAAAGTAGGAGGTAGAAAGACCTGGCTTCTTTGTCCCTCTACTAGCAGAGTTCTCCCCATGCTATGGCTGCAAGCTGATACACAGTTTTAATTCTCCTCTCTGGCCCATTGGGCTATGACTACATAACTTCTCTAACCCAGCATAAGATGACTTCATCCATATTAAAGAAGACCAGAACATTGCATAACATACTTTCCTGCCCTACCGGCTTATCTATACACATCTCAACCCTGCTTTCACCCTCTGATAAATGCGCGAATGGAGTTGCAGTCTTCAGGCTAAGGTATCCATGTCGCTTAGCTTCTTTTCTCTCCACCATGGCTGTTTTTTAAAAGGCTTTTCACTGCTCTCCCCCCCCGCCCCCATTCACATTTCTTTGGCTCTTTCAAATTCCCAGATCTCTATTTTTTATGACTCCCCACACACATCCTTGTAAGCCACCCTACCTCTGGAATGAATTATAAGAGAAATGTTTCTCAATGATATGATAAAATCTCCAGTGCTATCCCCTCAGTTTAGCAGTGCCAACCAAGCCATGTCCCTTTGTTGTGCTGAAAAGCTCAACACAATTGTCATCCCCCATGTCGGTTGCTCTGGAAGTCTGATAAGATGCACTATTATAAGTTTTCATGTAATTACTATTTTGAGAAGGGCAATGTTATTGCTTACCTTCCTAAGTACACTAAAAGCATGTACTTTATATAAAATCCACTAGATGTTCTTCCAATTATTGCAATTTCCTTGAAACTACTTCAGAAAATTAACAAAAGTGCCCAAATAAGAGAAAAGCTATGACAGAGCCATGACTCATATAATTAAGATATGTACCAAAATCTTATGGCAATGCTATTCCCCCCTGCAACACACACACACACACACACACACACACACACACACACAATAGCTCCTCACATAACAAACAGAAACTCTGTTGCCATTATAGAAGTTCAAAACCAAATTATTTTCCTTGTTCTTTCTATACTTTAGTGGCAAAAAGTAAAAACTCTGGATTCAACCTGGGATTTAACCAGGATAACTTACTTCCATTTTGTCAACCTCAATTTTCTCATCTATAAAATGGAAAGAGTAATAGTGCAGAAACTCATAGGGTTGTCATGAAGATTAAATAAGGTAAGTGAAGCACTGAGCATAATGCCTAGGCTGTAGTAGATGTCCAATAAATGCTAGTAGTATTAATATTATTCCACACCATTGCTGAAATACACAAAGGAAACTATGCAGTTATCAAGATTGATACCACTGCTTGATGCTAAATGGATGGACTGGAGCTTTCGAGATCCATCATACTGAAAATAGGACAATTAGAGATTAGGAGCCTTTTTTTTTTTTGAGGGCAGTGTAACTGGCCCTCATATGTGGGACTGAACCGGGGCCGCTGGCTTCCGAATCCAGCATTTAACCACCACGCCACTCGGCTGGCCCTAGGAGCTTTTTTAAAAAGAATAGAATGCAATCTTAGAGAAGAAAGAATTGATGATATGATGTACCTGAAATAAACTAATTACAAATGAATACTGATGTTAGCTCTGATTTTTCTGCCAAGAAAGATATAAATATAATCACTTTTTTTTTTAGTCTGTGTAGTTTGATTAAACAACACAGGCACTCTTACCTTCAGAAGCTAAATTTTATTTTATTCTATTTTATTTTATTTTTTTATTTTTTATTTTTTTAGAGGGCAGTGTCACCAGCCCTCATATGTGGGATATGAACCGGGGCCACTGGCATCCCAAGCCAGCTCTTAACCACTGCGCCACTTGGCTGGCCCCAAAAGCTAAATTTTATAAAACTCACCTCAATGAAGAATGCATGCTATTGACTAATAATGAATGTCTTCAATGTGGCTTTAGAAAGAGACATGGATACCCTGTCCAAATGGACAAGTTTTGTATCCATGCCATTTGATATTCATAACCAATAGTGCAGTAAAGGCATTTCATGTGCCTTCTTCCTGTAGAGAAAGAATTAAAAGAAATATTCCAACTTTCTGTGTGGTCACAGAAGATTAGCAATTTTGAATGTCATAATAAATATGAAGGGGAAAAAATTTTCTCTGTCAAATATAGGATTTTCATTTCTAAGGCACCTATAAGAAATGAAGGGAGAGTCACAAAATTCTAGGTTAGAGAGAGAAGTGTGTCATTCCCCTTATTATTCCAGGAGCTCTCATCTTAAATTATATTTTTCTGGAAGTGAATATTTGACCAAATATCTTCCTCTGCAGAAATAGAAAGAATGAGCACATAGGAAAAAGGAAGAGTAGCCGACTTTATTTTTCAAAGATGGCCACACAAAGGGCCGGCTGAATAGCTCAGTTGGTAAAGAGCTTACACAAGAGTGCGAGCTGAGGGTCAGCCAGGTGGCACATTGGTTAAGAGCTGGCTTGGGATGCCAGCGGCCCCAGTTCGGAACCCACATAGAGTGCTAGTGACATTGCCCTCTACAGCTAAGATGGTGAACAACAGCTCCACCTGGAGCTGGGCTGTGCCAGCCACGGCGACGGTGTAGGCTGCAGCCCCTGCTGCAGTGGGCTGCCATAGGCTACAGTGAGTGGCCGGCAGCCAGCGTGAGCAGCTGGCAGCCAGCGTGAGCTGCCAAGACCCATGGTGAGTGGCCGTCCAGAGGCCGGCGACCAATCTGCCTCATCCGGGAAGAGTGCAATGATGATACCAACATGGGCCAGTGAAGCAACGTCCTCCACAACTAGACTGAAGAACAAAAAGACAGCAACTTGTTTGTTCCCCTTCCCCTATTCTTCAGTGCTGTTCCCCGCCCCAAATTCCCCAATAAAAATCTTTAAATGGGCCAGCCGAGTGGCGCGGTGGTTAAGCGCTGGCTTGGGAAGCCAGCAACCCCAGTTCAGTCCCACATATGAGGGCCAGTAACGTAGCCCTCAAAAAAAAATCTTTAAAAAAAAAATAGAGTGCGAGCTGAGATCTTAGCAACAGCAGTTCGATGCCCAGCCCGAGCTGCGCTGCCACTGAGCTGCCAACAGGTGGCAGGATGGCTGAGCTAAAAAAAAAATGATGGCCACACAAATATATTGATCTCATTCCACAGGTCCTCCTTAAAGTGTGAATGACAATCCTCCCACTGAGGTGGGGTCTACATTCCTTCCTTTTGCATCTGAGTGGGAGCTTGTGAGTGCCCAAAGCACAGAAGGGATGCCATAACCTCTGACACTATGTATAATATTCATGAAGCTTCTACTTGGCTCTGTCTCCAGACACATGTACCCTTGGAAGCCAGCCACAATGTTGAGTAATATTATACTACAATAAGAAAACCCATGTAGGTGTTCTGGCAAGGACTACTGTAAAACTCTAAGTCTATATACTACATCAATTGCCAGACATGTGAAAGAGCAAGCTTTCATATGATTCCCGTCTCTATCTATTTGAGCCTCCCAGCTGAATGAGGCTCTTGACATCATACAGCAGAAACAAGCTGTAGCCACTGTGCCCCTTCTGAATACTTGAACCACAGATACTGTGAATATAACAAACAGGTGGTTTTCACCACTGAGTTTGAGATCACTTGTTATACAGTCATAGTAATTGCAACAGGAAATTAAAGTAAGTTATAGTGAAAAATTCTGGAATTCCTTGATTGTCTTCCTTGAAGTATACGAGGCAGGACAAGTAAATTTGCAAACTTGTTGCAATGATGTTGTTAACCTTTTTTGATATTAGAGGGATTACTCATTATGAATTTGTACCAGCTGAACAAACAGTGAATTAAGATTACTATTTGGAGGTGTTGAAAAGGCTGCATAATAAAGTTAGACGACCTGAATTTTTTGCTCACAATTCATGGCTCTTGCATCATGACAATGCACCAGTTCACACAGCACTGTCTGTGAGGGAGCTTTTAGCCCATAGACAAATAACTGTACTGTAACACCCTCCCTGGCTCACCTGATCTGGCCCCCAATGACTTCTTTCTTTAACTGAAGATAAAGGAAATATTGGGAGGAAGACATTTGGATGACATTTAGGACATCAAGGGTAATATGATGACAGCTCTGATGCCCATTCCAGAAAGCGTTCCAAAATTACTTTGAAGAGTGGACTAGGTGCTGGCGTTGGTGCATAGCTTCCCAAGGTGACCATAGTGATATTCAGCAATGATGTATGTAGCACTTTTTCTAGGATGAGTTCGCAAACTTAATCGTCTGACCTTGTACACTGCCTATTAGAAGATGCCCCCCTTATTTTTTTCAGCTGAGCCATCCTGCCACCTGTTGGCAGCTCAGCTCGGACAGGGCATCGAACTGCTGTTGCTCAGAGCTCGTACTCTTGAGTGAGCTCTTAACCAACTGAGCCACTGTGCTGGCCCGGAAGGTGTGCTTTTTAACAGCACACAAGTTGTCTGTAGACTGGCTAAGAAAACTGGAAGTTGGCCTTCCTTACTCTCAGGAAAACAGGTTTCCAGGGAGGTGGACTTTTGAAACTAACAGACAAATGAAGCCACAAGTATAAAATTAAGTTCAGATTCTCCTACAAATAACGATCTCAAAGTCTATGTATGATAATTATCATTCTCAAAGCAGTATTATATAGATTTTTTAAAATTAGGAACAAAATAGTTGAAAACAGATTTAGAGAACATTACTAGCTCATGTTATGGTAATATTCGTCTTCTCCTCAACATACTTAATCTCTCTCCATAGCCCTCCATCCCACTCCTGGGCCTGTGATGTGCATGTTTTATTTCCCTGCCTCCATAAGGTTATATTCATTCATATCGATGTGTAAATTTGGTGATAACTACAGTTGGTTCACCTCTGCTGTGGCTTGCCACCTAGATCTTTTTTTCACAACCAATACACCTATTTCTCCAATTTCCAGAGTGCAGGCTGCTGACAGCACAGAGCTAACTCCATCCATGTGAATTACCTTTCCAAGTGCAATGTCACAACTCTTGCCTGGAACCAGCCCAGATACATGACTGCTTCCAATGAGGATACAAGGTCTTTGCCTCATTTCAGAACACCTCCAAGTCATAATCCCAGCTCCAGAGCTATCTATGGGCTCAACTGCGACCCCATGGCAACTGCATCATAGTTCAACTTCTCCCTCTGCTCAACTCTGCTTCTCCCTTACAGGTGTTATTCCCGAGAACACTGCCTATTAGACCTTCTGCACACATATCTTTGTCTTGGAATGCAACACATCCTCAGTGGAATATTTAACAAAGATCAAAGATCAAAGCAAAAAGAGGGAAGTCTTCATGTGGAATTTCAGGTTATTAGCTAGCAGATGAAGTGGGGTACAGGGTAAATATTGGGAAAAGCTGTCATAGCACAGAATCAGAATTTATTTTTCCTTTTTTGGATACTGACTTCCTGAAGTAGGGTACTAAGAAGGATTCTGAGGTAAAGACAGTGCTTGGGGAAGGGGATATCCTACAATTAGCCAATTACTGTCTACCTTGGACAAGAGATGGGGTGACACAGCACACATGCCAGGCCATTACTAGTTGAGTAGTAATTATTCACTAAATAATATTTTGAAAATACATAATTTTGTTGCATCTCTACATTTTTTATTAGTGAAGTAAAATTCACTTAACATAAAATGAAATACTAACCTTTTAAAAGTAGACAATTAAGGGGCCAGCCAACTGGTGCGTTGGTTAAGAGTTGGCTTGGGGAGCCAGTCGAGTGGCTCAGTTGGTTAAAAATTGGCTTAGAGCATGAGCTCTGAGCAACAGGGCTGCCGGTTCAATTCCCACGTGGGCTAGTGACCGCTGTGTTATAGCTGAGCTGCCAACAGGTGGCAGGATGGCTCAGCTGATGTAACAACAAGATTGCCTGTTCAATGGTGGGCTACACCCACCCACAACTAAGACTGAACTTGGCACCTTGAGCTGAGCCGCCGCCTGGATGGCTCAGTGGATAGGGAGTGAGCTCTTAACAACAAGACTGCTGGTTCAACTCCTGCATGGGATGGTGGCTAAGCCCACCTGCAACTAAGATTGAACCCAGCACCTTGAGCTTAGAGGCCACGAGCTGTCAACAGGAAGCCAGATGGCAACTGGTGCCCTCCACAATGAAGACTGAAGAACAAAAACTTGGCTGGTCTCCTTTCCCAATTCCCCAACACTGTTCCCCTCCCCCAATTCCCCAATTAAAAACCAAAAATCTTAAAAAAAGAAAAAAAGCAGTTGGCTTGGGATGGCAGCTCTGAGCTGCAGGGCCCCGGTTTGGATCGCACATGAGGGCTAGTGACGCTGCACCCTCTACAGCTAAGATGGTGAAGAACAGCTCAACCTGCAGCTGGGCAGCCATGAGTCTCTGGCAACGGCATAGGCTGCAGCCCCTGTTGCAATGGGCTGCCGTGACCTACCATGAGCGGCTAGCAGCCAGTGTGGGCTACCATGAGCCCCTGTGAGAGGCCGTCCAGAGGCCGGCGATCCATCTGCCTCATCCGGAAAGAGCGCAATGACGATACCAATGGGCCAGTGAAGCAACGTCCTCCATAACTAGACTGAAGAACAAAAGAACAGCAACTTGTCTGTTCCCCTTCCCCAATTCCCCAACGCTGTTCCCCTCCTCCAATTCCCCAATAAAATCTTTAAAAAAATAAAGTATACAATTAAGTATAGTGAAGTATATTCACAATGTTGAACTATAACTTCTCTCTAGTTCCAAGACATTTCACCACCCCAAAAGGAAACTTCAAAAGAATTAAGTGGTCACTCCCCACAGCAACCACTAGCAACCATTAATTTCCTTTCTGTTTCTATCAACTTATCTATTCTGGATTGCTATGTCTTCTTGGATAATTGACCCCCTTATCATCATGTAATACCCTTCTTCTTCCCTGATAATTACTCTTGTTCTGAAGTCTACTTTGTCTGAAATGAATATAACTATTCCAGCTTTCTTTTGGCTAGTGTTAGCATGGTATATGTTTCTTCAGCACCTTAGTTTTAATCTATATGTGTTTTTATATTGAAAGTAGGTGTCTGTTTGACAATATATAGTTGGGTCTCATTTTTTGATCCACTCTAACAGTCTCCGTCTTTAATTTGGTGTATTTAGACAATTAAGTGTTAAGTGGTTATTGACACAGTTTGATTAACATCTTTTGTATTTGTTACTGTTTTCTAGTCATTACTTGTTCCTTGTTTCTATTTTTGTTTCTTACTATATTTATGCCTTCTGTGGTTTGCACTGAACATTTTGTGGATGCTATTTAGCCTGTCAATTATAATTTTTGAAATATTTTTTAGTGGTTACCCTAGATTTTGCAATATACTTTTTTTTTTTGAGGGCAGTGTCACTGGCCCTCATATGTGGGACCCGAACCAGGGCCGCTGGCTTCCCAAGCCAGCGCTTAACTACCACACCACTTGGCCAGCCCTGCAATATACTTTCACAACAAATGCAAGCCCATTATCAAATAACTCTATACTGCTTCATGAGTAGAACAATTCCTGAAACAGACTTCCTAATTCATCCTTTTCATCCCTCATATCACTGCTGTCATTCATTTCACTCATCCATAAGCTATCACCATTAATTTCATTGTTGTTTTTATTATTTTAACAAACTGTTATCTTTTAGATCAATTAAGAATAATAAAAATAAAAATTGTTATTTTACCTTCATTTATTCCTATATGACACTCTTCCTGTGTGTATGTAGTTCTGAGTTTCTGACCTATTTAATTTTCCTTCTTTCTGAAGAACTTCTTTCAACATTTTTTGCAAGGTAGGTCTATTAGCAGTAAATCCTCTCAATTTATGTTTATCTAAAAAAGTATTTCTCCTTCACTTTGGAAGAATAATTTCATTGCATACAGAAGTGTAGCTTGGTTTGGTTTTTTTCCTATCAACACTAAATATGTCACTTCACTCTTTTCTTATTTGCATGGTTTCTGAGAAGTCAAATGTAATTCTTACCTTTGCTCCTCTACAGGTAAGCTGTTTTTTACCCCTCCAGTTTCTTTTGAGATTTTTTTTCTTTATCTTTGATTTTCTGCAGTTTTAATGTGATATGCCTTGGTGTACTTTTTGTTTGTTTGTTTGTTTGGTTGGAGTATTTATTTATTTATTTGGGTTTTGTCCTCTTTGGTGTTCTCTGAGCTTCCTGGACCTGTGGTTGGGTGTGTCTACATTAAATTCAGGGGCATTCTCAGTCATTATTTCTTCAAATGTTTCTCCTGATCCTTTCTTCAACTTTTGGTATTCCCATTATCCATATGGTACACCTTTTGTAGTTGCGCCACAGTTTTTGGATATTCTATTCAGTGTTTGTGCATTCCTTTTTCTCTGTTTTTCACTTTTTGAAGTTTCTGTTGACATACTCTCAAGCTCAATGTCCATGTCCAGTCTACTAATGAGCCCATCAAAGGCATCCTGCATTTCTGTAACTGTGTTTTTATTTCTAGCATTTCTTTTTATTCTTTCTTAGAACTTCTGTCTCCCTGATGATATTACCCATTTGTTCTTCATGTTGCCTGAATTTCCACTAGAGCTCTTAACATATTAATCAAAGTTATTTTCATTTCCTGGTTTGATAATTCCAGCACATTGCTGCCATATAAGAGGCTGGTTCTGGTGTTTGCCCTGTCTCTTCAAACTATGTTCTTAAAACGTCCCTTTAGTATGTCTTGTAATGTTTTGTTGAAAGCTGAACATAATATATAAAAAGAAGTGTTGGGCCGGCCGAGTGGCGCATTGGTTAAGGGCTGGCTTGGGACGCCAGCGGCCCGGGTTCGGATCCCACATGAGGGCCAGTGACACTGCCCTCTAAAAAAAAAAAGAAGTTTGGTAATATGGGTCCGGGAGGACAAGTATTCCATAGTTCTATGATTAGGTCTCAGTCTTTTAGTAAGCCTATACCCCTAGCCTGTCACCTTTACAAGTGCTTCTCAGTTCCACACCCTTCAGGGGTGACGAGAAGGTTTGAGAGAAATGGAGGTGGATATTTCCTATCCTCTAGGTCAGTTAGACTATCAAAAAAACTCTAGTATGTTAGATTCAGGTACATTCATTTATTTTGAGGGCAGTCCTTATTAAGAAGAACAGAATGGGTGGCCGGTTAGCTCAGGTGGTTAGCGTGCAGGCCCGTAACACTAAGGTTGCGGGTTTGATCGCCACATGGGTCAGTGAGCTGCGCCCTCCACAACTATAATAGATTGAAGACAATGGCTTGACTTGGAGCTGAGCTGTGGGTGGCCAGTTGGCTCAGTTGGTTAGAGTGTGGTGCTCATAACACCAAGGTTTCCGGTTCAATTCCCAGTGAGCTGCATCCTCCACAACTAGATTGAAAACAACAACTTGACTTGGAGCTGATGGGTCCTGGAAAGACACACTGTTCCCCAATTAAAAAAAAAAAAGAACAGAATGCTCAGAGCATGTTTCAAAAAAGCTACTTTCCTCCCCCTCCCTGCCTAAAGCAGGAGATTTTTCTACCCTCTTCTGTGGGCAAACCCAGTAGGGCTCCTGGAGGTAAAGCTCATAAAAGAGAGCTCCCCTCAGGACTGTGCACCACTGGAGTCTTTTTATCTCTCATACTGGTCCACACTGAGCTTCCAGTAATTTGTCAACTAAAGTTCAGGATTTCCTACTCTGGAGAAGAAACACATATTTTTATGTCCATTTTTCCCTGCCCTTTGGTTTTATGAATGAGTAATTTGGTTAGTATGTGGTCCATATATACAATGGAATATTATTCAGCCATAAAAAAGAATGAAATCTTGCCATTTGCCACAATATGGAAGGACCTAGAAGGTATTAAGTGAAATAAGTCAGACAGGAAGACACATGCCGTATAATCTCACTTATATGTGGAATCTAAAGAACAACATAAATGAACAAACAAAACAGAAACAGATTCATAGATACAGAGAACAAATCGATGGTTGCCGGATGGGAGGGGAGTTGGGGGAATAGGTGGAAAAGGGAAGGGATTAAGAAGTACAAAGTGGCAATTACAAAATAGTTATGGGGATGTAAAGGACAGCATAGGGAATAGAGTCAATAATACTTTAATAACTATGTATGGTGTCGGGTGGGTACTAGATTAATCAGGGGGATTGCTTCATAAAGTATATAAATGTGTCTAATCCCTGTATTGTACACCTGAAGCTAATGTAATATTGTATATCAACTGTAATTGAAAAATATAAAAGTATTTTAAAGTTATTTTTTTAAAAAAATTCTTTATTTTGCCAGGAATGTCGACTTAGGAGAAATAGCTCTCCTCTCTAGCTGTGGTGCATCTGGGGGTTTTCAGATCTGTTGAGTCATATTACTACTCTTCAGGTGCCCCTGATAGACTTAGTTATAATTCTCTAAAGTATCCTTTGCCCATAATAACTTTTTTTTTGAGGGCAGTGTCACTGGCCCTCATATGTGGGACCCGAACCGGGGCCGCTGGCTTCCCAAGCCAGTGCTTAACCACTGTGCAACTCAGCCGGCCCTGCCCATAATAATTTTTAATAGGACCCTAAACAACTTTCATTCTTCTTTTCAAAATTGATATGCAAGAAAGAATCTCCTAGTTATCTCTGGAATACAAATAGTTGATAAAAACTGTACTATACTATATGTAACATATTTTTTTCATAGGGAATTACTAGGGATTACTGGGGAATACTGCAGAGCAGAAGAACTTAAAGAAGAAGGAAACTTTCTATGATTGTTTAGCATTCTTTCTTCTGTATGGGTCTGAGGGTTAAAGGAGAGATAACATCCTCTGTGTCCAATTTGGCCTGCCTTGTGTATTCTACTAAATTTACATAGAGGTAATACATTTGGGCCCTAAAATGTTATCAAATGTCATTAAAAATAGACAATAAAAAATTACTATGATTATTATTATAATAAATTAAGAATATTTGATTTAATGTTAGTCCTTCAAATGTGAAGAGTGCTGACTGAATTCACTTTTTTGTTTTCCTAGTGCTAGCTGATTATTCGGACTGTGAAAAGCAAAAGAAAAATAATATAACTTAAAGCAAAAACCTAACTGAAAGTAGGTCCTAGAAATCTCCTAGAAAGTATGAGATCCCTTAAAGAAAAAACCTTTTTTCAGAGCAGCAATCAGGAGGAGATTAGTCCCACAAGTGAGAGCACACAGACTGGACGACAGACAACCCCTGTGATGAATTAAGTGCCATGTAGGATGTCATCAATTGGAGAGCATGCTGCACATCTATCCAGTGACATTGTTAGTTGACAGTTCTGGTGCTAAACTAGTTTAAGGTCACTTCCATTGGTTCATGGTAATTGTTCTCAATTAACCTAGCTGTTGCATTCTGTGAAGGAATTTTCCAAATGCATATAGTATATTTTTCTTAGCAATATC
Source organism: Aselliscus stoliczkanus (assembly GCA_033961575.1). Classification (NCBI taxonomy): domain Eukaryota; kingdom Metazoa; phylum Chordata; class Mammalia; order Chiroptera; family Hipposideridae; genus Aselliscus; species Aselliscus stoliczkanus. Next base: position 26,950,336 of record CM066737.1, read on the forward strand.
TGAAAGACATGAAATCAAGTATGTTTAGGTGTCAGTGCCATAAAAGGGAATATGCCTGCCATGGCGCAGTCCCTAAAACTAAATAAGTATGCAATCATAATATCTTTGAAGTTATATTACAGAAAATATGCATATTTGCCCTTATCTCTCTAAAGAAATGTCAATTGATGATAACATTTATAATAAGACTTCAGACTCTTAAGACTGCCTGAGTTTGAATTCCCACTTGACCAATTACTATGTGGCCTCTGTTTCTCATTCCCAAAGGATGGTGATAGCAAAAGTACTAGGCTCAGAAGTTGGTTGTGAGGATTAAATTCTATTATGCATGTGAAGTGCTTGATATTTAATGACTGCTAAGCAAATGCTAGACATATAGACATAATCATTTGAAAATGTTAGACATTGTATATTCGTATTAGTGTTATTCACTGTTAGTGAAATATTTCAATCTAAAAGAATTATTCTTGGGCCGGCTGAGTGGCGCGGTGGTTAAGTGCTGGCTTGGGATGCCAGCGGCCCCAGTTCGGATCCCACATATGAGGGCCAGTGACACTGCACCCTCTACAGCTAAGATGGTAAACAACAGCTCCACCTGGAGCTGGGCTGCTGTGTGTCCTCAGGATGGCATAGCTGCAGCCCCTGCTGCAGTGGGCTGCCATAGGCTACAGTGAGTGCCTGGCAGCCAGCGTGAGCAGCTGGCAGTTGGTGTGAGCTGCCAATAGCCACGGTGAGCGACCATCCAGAGGCCGGCGACTGATCTGCCTCATCCGGGAAGAGCGCAATGACGTCCTCCACAACTAGACTGAAGAACAAAGGACAGCAACTTGTCTGTTCCTCTTCCCCAGTTCCCCAATGCCGTTCCCCTCCTCCAATTTCCCAATTAAGAAAAAATAAAATAAAATAAAAAGAATTATTCTTAGTTTAAATGTGCATTGATTTTTAGTTTATTAAAATAAAATAATTATTTGTTTTTTAAAAAAAATATTAATCTGGGTATACAAATAATAATAAAAATTAAAATAAGCATTCTACTGTCTATACAACGAACCTTTCTTCAGGTAAAGATCAGCCTCTGTTTCTTTTTGAAAACTCACCTAGAAAGACTGAATCCATTATCTTAGATATCTTGGGTTATTTTGACCCCAGAGCAATATGATACATAGTAAGAGCTGAAGACCCAAACTTTTAATGACTAAATCTAGATTTAGAAAATTGGGTACCGGGAAATTACCTTCAAGGGAATTTATATATAAATACTAGCTATATATAAATACATATTTAGTCCTAGTCAGAGTTGGAACTAGAATCACATCTAACACGAGTCACTATCAAAGTGTTTCCTCCATTGCCCTGCTACCCTTCACTTCCTATGCTTGTGTATTCATTCAGCACATATATAATGCTTCCCTATTGTGTGTCAGGCCCCTTGTGAAGTCCTGCTTGTGCCATAGCAAACAAGATGGAGTCCGACCGGCAGGGAATGGGTGATCAAGCCAACCCACCTCCTTGCTACTCTCCAGGTTACTACATTTAGTAACTTTTTGCAAGTGATTTCAAGCTTCAAAAATGAACTTTCTGCTTTCTGCCAGGGAAATAGAAGTCACACATGTTGGATATTTTGATAGGCAGAGTGATAGGCATAGTGAGACTTTCATGCCCACAGGAAAGAGCAAAATGTCCTCAAATTACAATTGAATAGTTTGTAAATAGCTTTCCAGGGTGAACGCATCCAGATCAGCTGCCTGAGGGGTTTGTGCCACTTCCTCCTAAGTTCCTGATTGTGATAATACTAATCAGAGTTATGACACTCAGCAAGTCCGAGTCCAAATGCTTCCACATGACCCCATATCAGAGAGCTGAAGAGAGATACTGTGATCATTCCAGAGATGCTGACTTCTCTCAGTTCAATGTTATGAGTATAGCTAGCTTCCACTGGCATCACCAGGTCCATTTACCACTCTTCTCCACCCTGCCCTGTTCTCTTACCTGTGTAAGCCATGGGCTATATTAACAGGCTCTCTTGTCCTCTAACTTCTCTTTATTTTTTATCAATGGGAAGCCCCTGCAGATGAGTGGAGGGAAGGAGGGAAATGAAGTCAGAGTTCATATTTCCCTGGCTCTCTTCCTTCCAGGTTTTTGTAGCCTTGTTTCATCCCTTTACCTGGATTATCATGGTTTTTATTTGTTTGTGTTTGCTTGTTCGACAGTTCTTTACACACAGCTCTCTCATTCTCCAGGTCCTAGTAACTATCTCCTCCTTCTCACTATCCACCTTATGGTCAGTAGTGGTTCCCCTCCTGTTTCCAGTCCTAGGTTATATCACTATTTTTTATGGTTTCTGTATACTCTCCCATTCCTTCCTAATTAATGCTTTCTTAAACTTCCCTCTCATTATCTTAGTTGAGTGGATAATCTTTTTCCCATCAGGACCCTGCCTGATACAGCTTCTTCCATCATTTGTTCTATCACAAAGTTTCAAGTCCCATCACCACTGTGGTTTCTTTCTTTCTTCTAGTTACTATTTAATTTGTTTCCATTTTTCTTAAAGTATAAGGCCCACAAGGGAAATACTCCTTAAAGTATAGTCTTACTAAAACAGAAGGACAGTGTCACCTCTTGCTTTAAATACTGCATTTCCATGGAACTTAGTCAAAGGTACCAGTAGCTTTTTGGAAGGTTTCTGACACCCTTGGCTCAAACTATATTTACTGTCAATTGAAATCTCTAGGTTGACTTTTTCTTTCTTTGGTTTTATTTTTTTGGGGTTTTTTTTTGAGGGCAGTGTCACTGGCCCTCATATGTGGGACCCAAACCAGCTCCGTTCCCAAGCCAGCGCTTAACCACCGTGCCATATGGCCAGCCCTCTAGGTTGACTTTTATACTACTGTTAAACCCAATATCTCCCATCCTATTCACAAGATATTGGGTTTGGGACACCATGATCAGAACTTGCTTTTTTCCTTGTTTGATTAGAGCCATCCTTCAAGTGTTCCATCCTTCAACTGTTGAAATTCTTATTGTATTTAAATTCTGTTATAAAACAAATCTTCAAATCCTTATGTCATTTTCAAATTTGACATATATTGTCAATATCCTTGCTCTAAGCCAACACCATGCAGCAGTTAAAAAGAGAGGACTGAGAATATATGGATGGAAAATAAGCATATAAAAATATGTTTAACATCATTAGCTATGAGGGAAATGCAAATTAAGACCATAGTAAGATATCACTACAAATCTATCAGAAAGGCTAAAATAAAAAATAGTAACGAAAGTAAATTCTGGTGAGGCTGTAGAGAAACTGGATTACTTATGCATTGCTAGTGGGAATGTGAAATGATACAGTCATGCTAGAAAACAGTTTGGCGTTTTCTTAGGGAACTAATCATGCAACTACCATACTACTCAGCAATTACACTCTTAGGTATTTATTCCAGAGAAATTAAATCTTATATTCACACAAAATTTTGTATGTGAATGGTTATGGCAACTTTATTCCTAGCTGCCCCCAAACTAGAAACAACTTAGATGCCTTTCAATAGGTAGAATGATTAAACAAACTGTAATGAACAAATGTAATATATCATATATATACCATGGAATACTATATTCAAAAATAAAAAGAAATGGAAATTCCTGTGAAGATGGTGGAGTAGGTAAATGTTGTGCTCACCTCCTCCTATGACCACACCAAACTAAATCATAGAACAATCAACCTGGAGAACCATCTGAAGTCTAGCTAAACATAAGTTTTATAACTAAGGATATAAAGAAGAAGCTACATCAGGACTGGTAAAAGGGGCATACACACGAATTGGGGTGGCCCCACACCCATGTGTGGTGGTTGAGAATTGGGAAGGACATCTCAACTGCAGAGGTTCCCCTGAGGGCCAGGGGTCCCAGCCCCACACGGGCTCCCCAGCCTGGAGCACCAGTTCCAGGAAGAGGAGCCACCACAACATTTGGCTGTGAAAACCCGTGGGGATTCTGTCCATCCATGAGAATAAAGGCTACTGGAAACCTAAACACAACCTTGAAAGGCCCTCGCACAGACTCACTCACTTGCAGACATTCACCCTGGGCTCCAGTGGAGGCATGGTGGCTCAGGGGGTGCCAGAGACATATAGGGAGAAACTGAGTCATGTGGCTTCAGGATGAGGGCTGGAGGGACAGCTGCCATTGTCTCTGTGTTGAGCCTTCCTCCCATGTAGCCAGTAGGCAGGCACCATCTTTTCTGTGTTGAGTCCTCCCACCCATGGCCAAGTCTGAACCTGCATTATCTAGGCAAATACCAACTGTCCAACTGTGATGACTCCCTGTGACTCCACCGCACCCAACTTTCTCACCGCAAGAGGCTCTTTGGGTAATGGGCAACCTGCTTTGGCCTGAGAACTACTGGAGGCTCTGTCAGTGATGGTCAATCAGGCTTGCCTGCATTGCAGTCTTTCTAAAAATCTCTCAAAAGTCTGCAGGCACCAGGCAGGCAGCTGCTGGCCTTTGTGTGCAGTGCCTCTTACTGAGTAGCCCTACGCTCAGCACTGGCACCAAATGTGAATCTGCATTAATCCGGTGAATACCACTCGCACCACTCTGGTGACTCTCTGAAAACCTACCTCACCTAACTCTTGTACCACCATAGGCTTTTCAGAGGCTAAGCCTTACAGGCAGTCCATAATGGCAGCAGACCTCAGGGTGTCTTGGCCTTCTGCTGAGCTGCCTGAGGCCCAGTACTGGTGGCGGCCTATCTCAGTTTGCAGTGGGGCCTCTACCACACACCTCCAAGCCCAGTACAGGCAGTGACCAACCACAGATCACTTTGTAGCTCTTACCAGGTGGCCCTGGGCTGGTCACAGGCAACAGCTGATCTTAGACAGCACCAGAACCCCTCCGTAGAGGCTGCAGATCCAACAGATCAAGTGACTAACTTCAGATGACAACAGAGCACCACCAGATTAGCTCCATAAGAGGGAATCACAAAGAATGGTCTCAACAGGCACCAGAGCCCACTGGGGCAAATTGTGCTCCATGGGGTCAGGTCCCACACTGTAGCTCATATGCTATAGTCATAGCCAGTTATCACAGCCAGTCAGCCTGAGGGGCAATCCCAGCCACTGACATTATAACAGTAATCAGGGCTCAACTACAACAGGATGGCACACACAACCTACACAAGGGACACAGCTGGAGCACCTGACTCATGTGATCAGGGAGACTATGTCACTGGGCCCCACAGAACATCTATTACTAAGGCCACCTGGCCAATATTGGGAGACAAAGCAGCTCTACCTAATACATAGAAACAGAGAGGCAGCCAAAATGAGTAAACAAAGAATCATGTTGCAAATGAAAGATCAGAACAAAACTCCAGAAAAAGAACTAAACAAAATGGAGACAAGCAATCTACCAGATGCAGAGTTCAAAACACTGGTTATAAGGATGCTCATTGTTCTCAGTGAGAACTTCAACAAAGAGATAGGAAACGAAAAAATGGAGATAGAAAACATAAAAAGGACAAGTCAGAAATAAATAATATAATAAGTGAAATAAAGAATACATTAGAGGAAATCAACAGTACATTAAATGAAGCAGAAGACTAAATCAATGATTTGGAAGATAAGGTACAGAAAACACCCAATCAGAACAGAAAAGAAAAAGAAATCCAAAAACATGAGTATAGTTTAAGGGGCCTCCAGTACAACATTTGCATTATAGGGGTACTTAGAAGGAAAAAGAGAGAGCAAGAAACCGGAAACCTATTTCAAGAAATAATGACAGGGCCAGCCAAGTGGCTCAGTTGGTTAAGAGCTTGTTCAAGAGTGCGAACTGAGCTCTGAGCAACAGCTGTTTGATGCCCAGCCCAAGCTGAACTGCCAACAGGTGGCAGGAGGCTCAGCTAGAAAAATAAAAAAAAATAAAAAATAAATAATGACAGAAAACCTCCATCACCTGGTGAAGGAAATAGACATACGAGCTCAGGAGGTCCTTAGAGCCCCAAACAAGATAAACCCAAAGAGGCCCATACAAAGGAACATCATAATTAAAATGCTCAAGTTTAAAGACAAAGAAAGAATTTTAAAAGCAGCACAGAAAAGCAGTAAGTTACTTAAAAGGAAACTCCCATAAGATTTTCAGCTTATTTCTGAACAGAAACTTTGTGGGCCAGAAGGAATTGGCAAGAAAAATTCAAAGTGATGAAAAGCAAGGACCTACAACCAAGATTACTCTACCCAGGAAAGCTATCATTTAGAATCCAAGGACTGATAAACAGCTTCCCAGAAAAGAAAAAGCTAAGGGAGTTCCTAACCACCAAGCTAGTATTACAAGGGATGTTAGAAGGGCTTCTTTAAGACAAGAAAAAAATTGAAACTATGAATACTAAAATGGCAATAACTACACATCTATCAATAATTACTTTCAATGTAAATGGATTAAATGCTCCAATCAAAAGATAAGGTGGGGCCGGCCGAGTGGCGCGGTGGTTAAGCGCTGGTTTGGGAAGCCAGAGGCCCCGGTTCGGTCCTACATGTGAGGGCCAGTGACACTGCCCTCAAAAAAAAAAAAAAAAAGATAAGGCGGCTCGGGCTGGCCAAGTGGCATGTTGGTTAAGAGCTGGATTGGGACGCCTGCTCTGAGCAGCAGGGCCCAGATTTGGATCCCACATGACGGCCAGAGACACTGCGCCCTCTACAGCTAAGATGGTGAACAACAGCTCAACCCAGAGGTGGGCTGCCATGAGTTGCCATCGATGGTGTAGGCTACAGCCCCTGCTGCAGTGGGCTGCCATGAGCTACCATGAGTGGCTGGCAGCCAACGTGAGCAGCTGGCAGCAGGTGTGAGCTACCAAGAGCTGCCATGAGTGACCATCCAGTGGACGGCAACCGATCTACCTCACTCAGGAATAGCGCAATGATGATACCAACATGGGCCAGTGAAGCGATGTCCTCCACAACTAGACTGAAGAACAAAAGGACAGGAACTTGTCTGTTCCCCTCCCCCAATTCTCCAATAAAATCTTTAAAAAAAAAGATAGGGTGGCTGAATCGATAAGAAAACAATATTCTTACATAATGCTGTCAAAAAGAGACTCACCAGATCAGAAGACACACACAGACTGAAAGTAAAGGCGTGGGGAAAAGCTATTTCATGTAAATGGAAACAAACAAACAAAAAGCTGGAATAGCAATACTTATAGCAGACAAAATAAACTTTAAAACAAAGGCTATAACAAGTGACAAAGAAGAGCACAGTAATCCCACTTCCTAGTATTCATCCAAAGAAACCCAAAATGCTACTTTGAGGGGACATGTGCATCCATATGTTCATTGAAGCTTGTTTACAATGGTCAAGATGTGGAGACAGCCTGGGTGTCCATTGATGGATGGACATTGTATGTACAAACATACAATGGAATATTGCTTGGCCATGGAAGGGAATGGGTTCTTGCTATCTGCGGAGGCATGGGTGGACTTGGCGGGTATTGCGCTGAGTGAAGTATGTCAGAGAACAAAAGACAGATGCAATGTGATTTCACTTATATATGAAATCTAAAGAACAAAGTAAGCAAAAAAAACCAGAAACAAACTCATAGATACAGAGAACATTTTGATGGTTGACAAATGGGAGGGGTGTTGGGAATAGGTGAAAAAGCTGAAGGGATTATGAATGACAAATTGGTTGTTTAAAAGTAGTCATGGGGATGTAGGGTATAGCGTAAGGAATACAGTCAATAATATTGTAGTAACTATGTATGGTGTCAGATGAATACTAGGTTTGTTGGGGTGATAGATGGGAGTAGGGTTGGGGGACAGGGTGAAAAAGGTGAAGCCATTAAGAATTACAAATTGGTGGGGCCAGCCACGTGGCTCAGTTGGTTAAGAGTTGGTTTAGAGTGCGAGCTCTGAGCAACAGGGCCGCCGGTTTGATTCCCACATGGGCCAGTGAACACTGCCCTAGCTGAGTTGTCGCTGAGTTGCCAACAGGTGGCAAGATGGCTCAGCTGGTGTAACAACAAGATTGCCTGTTCAATGATGGGCTATGCCCTCCCACAACTAAAGATTGAAATCGGCACCTTGAGCTGAGCTGCTGCCAGGATGGCTCAGTGGATAGAGCCATGTTCTCTTAACAAGGCTGCTGGTTCGATTCCCACATGGGATGGTGGCTACGCCCACCTGCAACTAAGACTGAACTCAGCACCTTGAGCTTAGAGGCCACGAGCTGCCGACAGGAAGCCAGATGGCAACTGGCACACCCTCCACAACTAAGATTGAAGAACAACTTGGCTGGTCCCCTCCCCCAATTCCCCAACACGGGTCCCTTGCCCCAATTCCCCAATAATATCTTTAAAAAAAAAGAAATACAAATTGGTAGTTACAAAATAGTTACAGGGATGTAAAGCATAGGGAATATAGTCAATGATATGGTAATAACGATATATAGTGCCAGGCAGGTACTAGACTAGTCCAGGGATCATTTCTTCAATTATATAAATGTCTAACCCCTATGCTGTATACCTGAAATTAATATAAAACAATATTGAACATCAACTGTAATTGAAAAATTAAAAGAGGGGGAAAGATGATGGGGAATAAGAAGTTCATACTTCCAGGTATAAAATGAATAAGTCATGGGTATGTAATGTATAGCATAGGAAATGTAGTCAATAATATTGTGACAGCATGGTATGGTGTCAGATGGTTGCTGGACTTATCATGGTGATCACTTCTTTAGGTATATAAATGTTGAATAACTATGGTGTACCCCTGAAAGATAATATTGTATGTTAGCTATATTATAATTTAAATCTTTAAAAACACATTTAAAGAAGGAATAATTAAAAGGAATGTACTATTGACACATGTAACAACTTGATGGAATCTCCAGAGACATATGCTGATTAAATAAAGGCTATTCCTAAAAGGTTACATACTAAATGATTCTATTTATATACTCTTTTTTTTTTGAAAAAGATTTTATTGGGGAATTAGGGGAGGGGAACACGTTGGGGAATCAGGGAAGGGGAACAGACAAGTTGCTGTCCTTTTGTTCTTCAGTGTAGTTCTGGAGGACATTGCTTCACTGGCCCATGTTACCATTGTGCTCTTCCTGGGTGAGGCAGTCGCTCTCTGGCCATTGGACAGCCACTTACAGTGGCTTATGGCAACTCAAGCCGGCTGCTGGTCACTCACAGTGGCTGCCGGCCACTCACAGTAGCTCACGGCAGCCCACTGCAGCAGGCGCTGCAGCCTACGTCATTGCCAGCGACTCACAGCAGCCCAGTTCCAGGTGGAGCTGTTGTTCACCATCTTAGCTGTAGAGGGCAGTGTCACTGGCCCGCATGTGGGATCCAAACCCGGGCCCTGCTGCTCAGAGCTGGCATCCCAAGCCAATTCTTTTTTTTTTTGAGGGCAGTGTTACTGGTCCTCTTATGTGGGACCGAACCGGGGCCGCTGGCTTCCCAAACCAGCGCTTAACCACCACGCTACTCGGCCGGCCCCCAAGCCAACTCTTAACAAATGGTGCCACTTGGCCAGCCCTATATAATATTCTTGAAATGACAAAGTTATAGAGGTGGAGAGTAGTGATTGCTGGGGTTTATGACCTTGGGGGAGGAGGAAGTAGGTGTGGCTATTGAAGGGCAGCAGGAGAGACCCTTGTGTTGACGAAACTATTCTGTATCTTTACTGTGGTGGTCCCACAGAAATCTCCAAGTGATAAAACTGCATAAATACATACATGCACACAAGTACATATAAAACCAATGAAATTTGAATAACATAGATGGATTGCATCAATGTCAATTTCCTAGTTGCAATATTATACATTACGTCAAAATATAAAGTTCATTTTTAAAAATCACACTCCTATGTACTAACAAAGAGTATGTGAAAATCAAAAGTAAACACTTGATAAACAGAAACAGTCTCATAGATATAGAGGAAAAACTGATGGTTTCTAGTTTGGAGGGGGGTGGGGATGAGGTAGAAGGGGAAGGGATTGGACAGCATAAATAGGTAAATACAATATTGCCACCGGGATATGAAAGACAGTTCAGGGAATATAATTAATAATGTTGTAAATATTTTGTGGGGTGTCAGATGGTCACATGTCTTGTTAGGGAAACCATTTCATGGATGGAGTAGAGGCTTGATCACTGCACTGTACACCTGAAGCTGATGTTGTATAATATTATATACCAACTGTAACTGAATATAGAGATAGTCACGGTATGTGGATTATACAGTGGAAGGGAGTCAGAGGAAGTGTAATAGATATATATGATATGGGGTGGGGGGAGCAGTGGGGTGGTAAATTGAGGGGGGGTTGTCACTTTGTGGAGTAAAAAGTATAACTATTGCACTGTGTTGTACGCCTGAAGCTAATTAAAAATAAATAAATTAATTAAAAAAGTAAACACTTGATACTATTTACAGTCACTCCAAAGAAAGTGAAACTGAGGTATAAATCAAAAAAACATGTACCGGGCCGGCCGAGTGGCACATCCGTTAAGAGCTGGTTTGGGACACCAGCAGCCCTGGTTCGGATCCCACATATGAGGGCCAGTGACACTGACCTGTACAGCTAACAATAGCTCCACCTAGAGCTGGGCTGTGCAAGCCCTGGTGATGGTGTAGGCTGCAGCCCCTGCTGCAGTGGGCTGCCATAGGCTACAGTGAATGGACGACAGCCAGCGTGAGCAACCAATAGCCATGGTGAGTGACATCCAGAGGCCGGCGACTGATCTGCCTCATCCGGGAAGAGCGCAATGATGATACCAACATGGGCCAGTAAAGCAATGTGCTCCACAACTAGACTGAAGAACAAAAAGACAGCGGCTCATCTGTTCCCCTTCCCTGATTCCCCAACGCTGTTCCCTCCCCCAATTTCCCAATAAAATATTAAAAAAAACAACACTAAAAATCATGTACCAAGGGGTAGGCGAAAATATTAAAAATCCAAATGTCTTTCTAAAATTTACAAAGTATAAGGAATATACTTGACATATCCAATTTACAAGGGAACAACTAACTAGACATATTCATGGTAACATGGATGGATCTCAAAAGCAGGCTCAGCAAAACAGGAAACAACAATGTATAATATTAACACATATGTAAATTAAAAACAAATGTCCACAAACAATAACATACATTTCATTAACACATATGAAAGGAAAACTGTAAGCATCAAATAAATGCATTAGAATGATTGACTATGAGAAGAGGCATGGGACTTGGTGGGTGGGGGTGGGGTAGGAAAGGAAGGAATTAATGTGTAAATAAACAGGAGCGGGTCCTGAACAAGTTACTCAAGGAATGTGATTAACTCAACCCTATACACTTGTCAAAACCACTCCATCAGCCAGCCGAGTGGCTCAGTTGGTTAAGAGCATGAGCTCTGAGCAACAGGGTCTCTGGTTTGATTCCCACATGGGCTAGTGAGCTATGCCCGAGCTGAGCTGCCACGGAGTTGCCAACAGGTGGCAGGATGGCTCAGCTGGTGAGAACACGTGCTCCTAACAAGAAGGTTGCTGTTCGACTCCTGCATGGGATGGGGGGCCATGCCCACTCCCCCACACACACACTGCTGTAACGAAAATTGAACATGGCACCTTGAGCTGAGCGGCCACGAGCTGCCGAAGGGTCGCCAGATGGTGACCGGACTTGGAGCTGAGCTAGCTGCACCCTCCACAACAAAGATTGAAGGACAGCAACTTGGCTGTTCCCCTTCCCCAATTCCCCAATAAAATCTTAGGACAAACAAACAACAACAAAAAAAACACACTGCATCATCTGCCCCTTCTCCCTACACACAACTTTTTGTTTGTTTGTATTCAAGGAAAAAATACTTAATCACTGACAGTTATTTGGACATACTGAAGTATGGAGGTAACACTATAAAGAGCAGCTTTTACTCTATTTTGTTCTTGTATCAAAATTCTCTGTAGGCAATGCTCCCCTTTATTGCCTGTGGGGGCGGGGGTGCACCATTTCCACTGTGCTACCCTTGTTAAGCCACTGCTCCACTCCAAGTTTCTTAAGTAAGTAACTTAAGTAAGCACTTAAGTAAGTGCATTAATCATTGTTGAGTTTGTGGCATGTGTTTACCATGATTATAGTGTGTGGTGTTCTGCCAGTGACTTTCTGTAGGGTGAGTTTTTTTGTCCTTCTGAGGGCCATTAGTTGCTTACAGTGTCAGGTGGGGTACAACATACACCACAATGACATAGGTGACCTGGAGGTGATTTTGTTGTTTGCCTTTTGAGGGGAATGTCATTATAGCCCCAAACACATTACAACTTTCCCCATCCATCCCATGCCCCCCCCCAAACATACACATACTGTAACAAATATTAGGTCCTTTTTGTCCTTGCCTGTGAGATAGAATGTTAAGAAGGATATTTGCCTTCATTTCTCAGTCCTGAACCAGTCCTTACTCTCAAGGTCCGGCTAACTGTGGGCCTTCTGATCTGTCTCCCAGCCCTCCAGAGGCTCACCTCATTCCCTTTTCAAACACCTGCCACTTCCCTTTCATCCATCCCTACCATCAGAAAATTCACACAGACACTTTTTTTTTAAAAAAAAAGGTTTTATTGGGGAATTGGGGAAGGGAACATTGTGTTTTTCCAGGACCCATCAGCTCCAAGTCAAGTTGTTGTCCTTCAATCTTAGTTGTGGAGGGCGCAAGCTCAGCTCCAAGTCCAGTCGCCACTTTCAATCTCGTTGGGGGGAGCACACAGCACAGCATCCCATGCACAAATCGAACCGGCTACCTTGTTGTTAAGAGCACGCACTCTCACCAGCTGAGCCATCAGGCCGCCTGTTAGCAGCTCAGTGGCAGCTCAGCTTGGGCGCAGCTCACTGGCCCATGTGGGAATTGAAACGGTGACCCTGTTACTCAGAGCTCACTCTCTAACCAACTGCATCACCCAGCTGGCCCCCCCCACACACACCATTTTAACTTGATTTTATTGTCATCTGCATCGGTGTACCCTCTGTTTTTCAGATTTGATCTCCCTGTGGTAAACTAGTTCTCCACTGCATCCTGAGGAGATGTAGGAGATAGGCCCAAAATCTCTGGCCACTGGCACTCATGGGAAATTACTTTTATCGTCAGAGCTCTCAGGGGACTCTTGTTTATGCTCCAGCAGATTTTGATTTTGTTTCTTATTTGTCCTGTAGTAACAGAGAATTATTGTTGGCTTTTTTTTTTGCTTTCTTTTTTCCCCCCCATAATCTGTTAAAGAGCTAATTTTATCCTCATCTGGTAGGGAAACGAGATGGGGCGGAAGGGCATTAGTTTTGAAGAAGAGGATGGGGAATGGATGACTGGGGTGGGGGCTTCATGAGAAGGGATGCAGGTTGGGAAAGGTGTTTTTGCTAGGCAAGGACATGTTAAGTGCTGTGGGGTGGGAAGCTATGGGGAAGAACAGGAGGAACAAGGGTAGGGTCATCTTATCTTTTCATTTTGCTTGTTGGATTGACAGATCTGTTCTTTCCTCTCTTTGGTACCTGGGGTTGGCTCTTTTACTGTTAAGACGGATTGTTCCATATTTACATTAGGTTCCTCTTCCATGCAGATTTCCTCGGCCATATTTAAACCTCCCAGGAGTATGCCCCAGGGCTCCTTACCTCCCAGTATATACCCTCCTGCAGGCAATGAGGACTCCCACCAATCAGCTTTGATTGGTTACTAGGCACTGCTCCTGTCAGTGGTGGCCCTGGGGTGGCTGCTGACATCACAAAGCACTGCTGCTGACATCACCATGGGAAGGAATGCAGAGTGAAGGAGAACCGAAGAAGCTGTCATTGTTTCTTTAACACCCCCTACAGATGGGTCCCAAACTGACTTGGTACCCTTCTTTATCTCCCATGTACAACTCTGATGGTGAATATGACACGGAGAGGGAATTTCATCTATCCATTCCCCATGGACACCCCTTTTCCATGGTTTACTTTATTCTTTCCCACTCTTCACCGTTGCCTAACATTTTGAATTTCTTACCTAAAAATCTCTCCTAACTAATGTGGCCATATTTAAGTCTATGAGGAGATTTGAATCACCTCCTTTCCCGACAAATCCCTTCGATGTACCTTGAAGCCCATTTACTTCTTGGCTACTGCCAGGCAACTTTCCTACCACCCACTTCCTTTTCCTTAATGTCCATGTAGATTTTTTCAATTTTCAGTTTTCAGCCATAATAACTGCTTTCGAGCTGTCAAGACGTCAGTGAATAAACTTTCTCTACCAGGTATATTCACCTTGTTTTAAATCTGGGACACATGTTCATGTTAGTGAGTATAGTGTTCCCACATGGGTTTTACCAGTGGAGGGAGAAGGAGCCAGTATTCATGATTGAAGTTGCTCTGGGTGTTTACATGCAAGATACTACAACCTATGACTTACTTATACACTCAGAGTAGGGGCTGCTCAGCTTTATACTTGTGATTCTGTCCAGTGCACTCAGAAAAAAGGCATTTAGCTTGGAAAAGAAGTAAAAGTGTCCTTGTTCAAAGAGCATATGACAGTCTATGCAGTAAATTCTATCAACCCAAAAAGAAGCTTCTACTACTAAAAACTTAGTTTATCAAGGTTGCAGGATACAAGATCAGTACACAAATCTGCTCACAAACCTAAACAGTATGTTTATATCTTAGCAGCAAACAATTAAAAATGGAAATTAACAGTGCAATTTAAAACATCACTAGGTAATATGACATATTTCGGGATAAAGCTGATTTTGTATTACAATGTTGCAACTGACTTCATTAAAATAACTCCTGTTGGGGCTGGCAGAGTGGCACGTTGGTTGGGAGCAGGGCCCTGGTTTGGATCCCACATATGAGGGCCAGTGACCCTGCCCTTTATAGCTAAGATGGTGAACCACAGCTCCACCTGGAGCTGGGCTGCTGTGAGTCACTGGCCACAGTGTAGGCTGCAGCCCCTGCTGCAGTGGGCTGCGATAAGCTACAGTGAATGGCCGGCAGCCAGCGTGAGTGGTCGGCAGCCAGTGTGAGCTGTCAAGGGCTGCCATGAACGGCTGTCCAGTGGCTGGTGACCCATCTGCCTCACCCTGGAAGAGCGCAATGACGATACCAACATGGGCCAGTGAAGCAATGTCCTCCACAACTAGACTGAGGAACAAAAGGACAGCAACTTGTCTGTTCCCTTTCCCCGGTTCCCCAGTGCTGCTCACCTCCCCCATTTCCCCAATAAAATCTTTTTTTTTTTGAGGGCAGTGTCACTGGCCCCCATATGTGGGACCCGAACCGGGGCTGCTAGCTTTCCAAGCCAGCACTTAACCACCACGCCACTTGGCCGGCCCCCCAATAAAATCTTTAAAAAAAAAAAAAAAAACTCCTGTTGGGATCTTTAGTGATTCTCTTTTACATTTTCCACCAAAATATATAAGAAAAAAATTAAAGGTCATTTTTCTTGAAATTTTCTATTTTCGATGCATTCAGTTTTCATGAACATTTTCTTCATCATACCAGGTTGAGGAACACACTCAAAGTGACTCTTCTATGTCACATAGCAAATCAGAGACAGATCCAGGCACAGAACGAGAGACTCCTAGTCCCCTTTTCAGTTTCTGTTTTCTGGGCCATTGTACAAGTGGTGCTGTAAACTGACACTGATTTCATTATTATCATAACCCTCACCTCTGTTTACAATGATTTTCTTTACAGCCTTGTATTTTTTAACGATTGAAGGCAGGTTTAAAAACTACACAGAGAGCACCAGATACAGGATGGAATCTGAGAGTTTGTTTCATTCTGGCCACGAAAGGCAAGTTATTAGTGGTTGACCATCCATTTTCCTTTCCAGCATGAACACTGAAGAGCAATAGACAGGAAAGAGTTGAGATGACAGGAGAGGGATGCTTTCCAAGCAATTCATGGCGTGGCTTTGGAACGTACCATCACTGTCATGTCCACCTCAACCGCTCCTACCACTGACAGTACTACTACTACTACTAATAGCCACAGATTTCATGCACCAAGAACCTACTATGTGCCAGGCTCTGTTCTAAGGATATAGTTTCAGTCAGAGCTCCCAAAGAAAAAAGTACACAACAAATGGGAATAATTTGACAAAGACGTGGGTACTGGGAGACCATGAGGGAGAGTGCAACAGTGCAGGGCTAGAAACAGCTGAGTTTCTATCATCTCAGACCTAAAGGGATGAGAAGAGGGACTGGATACTGGAACCTGAATGGTCAAATAATCATGAGGAAAATGCCATCTTGAGATCTGTGACCTCCACCAAGAGTCGTCTAGGCCCAAGTGATGAGCAGGGAGGAAGCCAGGAGATTAAGCACCCTGCCTTCACTCCCCTCCTTCCAACTGTCCTTGGGGCTCCCCATCAGCCAAACCCAATGGATTCCTGGGGCCCAGGAGCCCACTGGTATAATCCATAGGGAACGGCCTCCCAGGACAGACAGCAGGGTCAGGAAGGGTGGAGAGTGGATCTGAAAGGGCAGAGGGAAGAGGTCCGACAGGATACAAGACGCATGGCAATCCCGGGAGGAAGGTATCATTTATGGTTCCCATCGACACATGAGGGAATAGAGGCTCAGAAGCTAAATAACTTGTGCAACATTGTTAAACAGGGTTCAAACTCAGTTTCTTCAGGCCCTCAATCTCTTGTCCTTTCTGGTACTCTGGGTAAATCGCATACGTTCTCTGGGCTTCAATTCCCATCTACGGAATGAGGAGATTGGAATAACTGACGTTAACTTTAAAAAACTATGATTCTAGGGACAGCAGAGTGGCTCAGTTGGTTAAGAGCATGCTCAAAAGTGCGAGCTGACCTCTGAGCAACAGCAGTTCGATGCTCAGCCCGAGCTGAGCTGCCGCTGAACTGACAACAGGTGGCAGGATGGCTCAGCTAAAAAAAAAAAATGTGCTATGATTCTATAATTCTCACTTTTAACAATATTATGATCCCTTTAAACTCTTAATCATAGGATTGTAACCAACGAGTCTTACAACCCCAGATCAGAAAACTAAGTGTGGGGCTTTCCTGGCTTGAACTAACTACCCTCTTGTCCTTTCTTATTCAGTCATCACCAGAAGGGCACCAGATCCAGTTGGCCGCTGAACAAAGCTCTTTAGACAGAGGTAAACCACAGAACAAATACCATTAAGTCACTCAACAACCCTTGAAGAAGCATGTGTTCTGTTAAGCACTGTGTTTGGCACAGGGATATAAAGACCAATAAAATGGCCCTTGTTGTGCATTTTTGAGGAAAATTTCTCTGGCCCATGCCTTCCCAAATGTGTACTTTTATATATGAACATTCAGGCATCTTCTATAATATTATACAATGTTCAACATGTTGCTTTTTTTCCCACTGAGATGTTGGAGGCTAAGGAGTGTGATCCTTCATTACTACGCCTAACATGAAAGAGGCTTCAATGCAACGTGATGGAGGGAAATATTAGTTTGCAATAAGAAAGACCTTCAATTGTACATATCACACAAAGAGAATAAAAGCATTGTGATTTTTTTACTTTACCCCATGGCCTAACAACTTGAAAGAATATTCTTTTATTCCAAAGAGGCTATTTGGGGGAACTTTTCTGGAAATCAGTGCTACATATTTAGGTATTTTGAGGAAGAAAAAAAATTGTATTATTAAAGGTTTTTTTTTTGTCTCTCTTGATATTTAGAATACTTGATTTCTCCTATTTTAATTTTGTCATCTTATCAGTGACAATGTAGAAGCTAGCATAGTACAATTATAAATAATTAGAATTGTAATTCGCCCTACATTTTTCTTTACCCCACCCACCCATCCTGGGGGGTAAAACCCATCCTGTTTTACTCATATTTTAGGTTTAATTATTTTCCCAAGGTCTTCCAAACTCTAAATGGAAAGGCACTATCTGAAGGTCAGTTCGAAGACAGAGAAGCTGAGAAGCTGCTGTTCACACTTGGTTTCCAAGGTGAACAAACATCTGAGGTGTCTTGCCCCTCAGACCAATGTATATCCACCAAGCAGCATTTTTGGTTTTTTTCTTTCACTATAATGATTAAACTGTTTGACATTTTAAAAAATCATTTTATCAGTTCCTATAGGCTTCAGTAAATTATGCATTTCAGAAAATGATAGTACCAAGTAGAAATGTCCTAAAGCCACTAACAGCCGCCCTGGCATATAAGATATCCCCACGCTCCACGCGTGACCCACAATACTACTGGGCACTTCACATTCCGCTTGAAATGAAGCTCTTCACATTTCCCGTGCTTTCCTTTCCTCTTCCCAACTAATGGTGATTTTGAGTATGTGCACTTTCTGGATATCAGCATACTTGTCGGATACACTTACTTTAGTTAAAGACTCAGTTCACTGCCCCAGCAACTAAACATTTAAGATGCATGGAAATGTTTGTGTCAGAATTACCTTTCCAGTCATTATGCAACTAGCAACCTTTTCCTGCTATTTACTTACACATCCATACAATATCTTATTTCGTACAGTGCTCCATATTTCATAGAACGTGTGCACTTGATGGAGCATGTATTCTCACACGGGTCTGTCTAAGTATGGGGAGAGTGGGGGGCGGCTTCTTTTGCATTGACATTCACCAGAACAGTGGGCTGCAATGTGCAGCTGGATGAACATACACAGACCTCCATTTCTAACAGAGCCGTTTTGTTCTTTCCACGGGGGGCACAATCCATCTTTCACATGTGACTCACACACTCCTCTGAGGCCCTTTCAGTTCAATCAGAATCAAGAGCTACGGTTTACAAAATCTGCCAGGATGTCAGATAGTGGAACATGGAGACCACATGCTCTGCTGGGGGGACTCCAGGAGATGGAGGGAAGTAAGGGCAGAGAGATTTCCAGGTTTTCCCAAACAGGACTTGGAATGAGCAACAGTCTCACCTGGCTGAGCTTGGCTCTGGGATGAATAACAATTAACCACTGGCAATGATAGAGGAAAATAAGATTTTCTCTAGTAGTGATTTGTTTCATCCAAATTTTGCAGTTAACTATTTTGCCCTACCTGAAAAGATGCTTCTATTTTTCCAGGATCCATCTGATCATCAGAAAAATTGTGTGTGTGTTGCTGAATGATAACTAGGATTACAAATGAGGACTGAATCCCATGAGGTCACTACCAGAAACAACCAATTCGAGTTATGGAAACACCTGTATCTTACTGCTGGCCTTCCAGTTGACTTGCAATGAGAATATGTTCTACCCCTAGCCAGTCCTGAATTTAATGCCTGCACCAGAGAAGCTTATGGGAACAGCAGGTCCATTTGTGAGCACTTTCCCAGTTGAGATCCCTGATCATCTACTGAGTGCTTCTCCTGGGCCAGGCACTGAACTGTGAGGATCACACCGACGAATCAGACATGGAGCCTCCATGCAGAAAATGGAGCAATATGGCACGAGTGAGAGGAAGCAGTTAAAGAGACGTATGGGACATTGCTGAAGTTCAAAGAGGGACAGATCACAAAAGATAGGAAGGGTCTATGGAGTAGGTGAAATCTGGATAGGGCTTTTATGGATGGAGGATATTTTATGGGGAAGAATGAAGCCATTCAAGAAGGGGCAGCTTGGGGCCGATGGCCAAGTGGCTCAGTTGGTTAAGAGCTCACTGAAGAGTGCGACCTGAGCTCTGAGCAACAGCAGTTCGATGCGCAGCCCACGCTGAGCTGCCACTGAGCTGCCAACAGGTGGCAGGATGGCTCAGTTAAATAAATAAATAAAAAAGAAAAAGGCAACTGATATCTCAGTATTTCTATGAATATAGTTTGGGGCCGGCCGAGTGGAGCGGTAGTTAAGCGCTGGCTTAGGAAGCCAGCGGCCCGGGTTTGGGTCACACAGATGAGGGCCAGTGACACTGCCCTCAAAAAAAAAATGGGCAGCTTGGGAGAAGGAGGATATGGGTCAGGCTGACTCCCCCACACCCTCATAGCATCGCACGTTTCTGCATTTATCACACCCCTGTTTTTGGCTCTGCTCATTTGTCAGTCTCCCTCACAATGCTGTGAATCCCATGAGAGCAGAAACCGCCATGTGCTCATCTCCAGCATAAAACAGCCTGTGACAACCGTACGTAAGTTATTCATCAATATTTGCTCAACCAATAGATACATGGGTGCAGAAATAGAACTCTGAGAGCTAAAGTGACTTGCCAAGGTCACGCACACTTATGAGGTAGGGAGGTGAGGGCCACACAGAAGTTCCATTAACTGCAAACCCTGGGATTTAAAACACTGTGTCATGCTAGACCCTGACATTCAGAGAGATGCTAAGGGAGAGAAGGCACAAGGGGTGCCTTTTCCCATCAGGTGACAAAGAAATCGTGAATGTCACACTGGCTCATCTTTCACTGTTTACCTTCTTGTGAGGTTGGAGACAGGGGCTGCCATAACTGAGAGCTGTAGGGGGGCATCCTGAGACAGCCCCGTGTTTGTGTCCATCAATTTCTGGGCTGTACATTTCAAATGAATCAATACCCTGGGAGAAGCTGGATGAGTCCTGATGACGAGGGTGAAGCCAGAGCCGGACTTTGAAGCCCACAGACATAAGCTCAAATCCCATCAAGGCCACATGCCACCCATGTGCTTGGGACCACATCGACCAACCTCTCAGTCTGTTTCCTCAGGAAATAATGTCACCTGTGGCACTGTAAAGAGGCAAAGCAGACCATGCCTGTAACCCACCGAGCCAGTCCATGTCAGCCGTTGCTACTGAGACAAATGCACACTCCCTTCAACCACAGCTCAGAAGGGGGAACTGGAGGGAGTTCCCCAGGCAGGGGCTGAATGGTGAGCCAGCTGTCAGAGGCACGGCCTTTCATAAGATGTGCCATGGAGAGGGGTTGCATATTGACTCAGAGGTTGACGGTGCCCCGAAATTGCTGCTGGGGATGAGGATTTGATCAGAAGACTGGCTTTTGCATGTTAATGTTGGAGGTGGGGTCGGTGCAGGGTTCTTGGCAGCACACGTTGTTCCAGGCAGGGCTGCTGTTCAGCTGGTGCAAACCCGTCCGGCCAGAGCTGGAAGCACAGCCAGTATCGTCCTGATTGATCAAGGCCTGTGCCATCCCAGTGTTCAAAATTTTACAGTCGCCCCAGCTTCTAGGACATGCACCTGTGCTCTGACAGGCAAGGGCCCTAGAGCATCACCAGCCGGGAGCTGTGCGTCCCCAAACCCCTACTGAGCCAGGAACTAGGGGGTGGCTTACGGGAGATGGCCATGGGTGCCAGGGCCACATGCGCCTCGAGACTCTGTGACAAAACAGGCTCCCTGCTCCTCACCGTGGCAGGCCCTTGCTCCTGAGCTTTCCAAGGGGCGTGGGGCCCTGCATAGACTGGGTTCTTCCTAGTCATAGTGATAGCACTCTTGTTTACTCATGAAACCTCCCTTTGTGCCAGGCACTGTGCCAGGAGCTTTAAAGGCATGGATGGCATTTGGTCCTCCTGACAACTCCACAAAGTAGGTGCTGTGATCATGCCTATTTTACAGTGAGACAAGCACTCAAAAGGTAAAGAGATCAAAGTTCTTGAGTTCTTCCTACAAAGACCCCTGGGTAGCAAATATTATTGGGAGAGGTAACTGCTAATCCCCCAACTACCACCTGGCAAATAGCCCCACTCTCCTTCACTTCCACGAAACTATTGAATGAGGAAAGGGCAAAAGAGAATTATTTCCGTGTAGGACAAGATACCTGGGGCACTGGCTGATCCCAAACTCAAGGTCTTCCATGGAAATGCAAATTGTTCCCATTAGTGAGACTGCCCAGTGAGGGGCATATCAATTATTTGGGTTGGTCTCTTCTCTAGCTCCAATTGCATCTGGATAATGGCACAATGAGGCTGAGGGCTCCAAAACACTAGTGAAGGACAAGAGGAAATCAGAGTCCTGGGACCAGGACTGCAAAGACTTGGGAGTTTAGGCCATTTTGTCATGTAGTTAGTGAAAATTGTGACCCTGTCTATTTCCCCACACTAATGAACAGAAAGGCCATATAGGGGTGGCCAGTATGCTCAGTTGGTTAGAGTGCAGTGCTCACAACACCAAGGTTGCAGGTTCGATCCCCACATGGGCTAAGGAGCTGCACCCTCCACAACTAGGTTGAAGACAACTACTTTACTTGGAGCTGATGGGTCCTGGAAAAACACACTGTTCCCCAATAAATTAAAAAAAAAGAACAGAAAGGCCATATAAACAAATGGAGTCTGCATGCTTGTATTCAGGACTTCCAAGAAAGGAGGTTGCAGGTAGAGGTTATTTCCCTCTCAGTGGCCAACCTTGGCAGAGAAGAGGGTCCCAGAGGGAGGGAGTTGTTGTGGGCAGTTCAGCAGGAGAGGAGAGCAAGCAGAGTCCCAAAGGTCTGCAGCTAGGAAAGAGGAGTGCACAGGAAGCCAACCTGGGGTAAGGTGCAGCCCTGGAGCTGAGCTGTCCATGGGGCCAAATGAAGTTTCAGGTAAATGTTCACTGAAGAGTCAGACTTGAAACAGCATAACCTCCCTTCTTAGCCAACAATCTAAGGAATAGTTGGAGGGTAGACAGATGTGCCCAACCTAATCTATTAGTGTTGGATAATGAAACACTTTCAAATGGGGAGTATTATACAGTGGTCTTACATTTGGCTATGAGCCACCTGGGCTACAGATAGGTTGGGCATTAAAATAAAGAATTAAAATATGAATAAGGGGCCTGGCTGAGTGGCTCAGTTGGTTAAGAGCACGAGCTCTGAGCAATGGGGTCGCCAGTTTGATTCCCACATGGACCAGTGAGCTGCACCCAAGCTGAGCTGCCGCTGAGCTGCCAACAGGTGGCAGGATGGCTCAGCTGGTGAGAGCACATGCTCCTACCAATAAGGTTGCCGGTTCAACTCCTGCATGGGATAGTGGGCTACAACCACCCACAACTAAGCTTGAACACAACACCTTAATCTGAGCTGCCCTGAGCTGCTGATGGGTGGCTGGATTGCCCAGTGGTTAGAATGTGTGCTCTTAGCAACAAGGTTTCTGGTTTGACTCCCGCATGGGATGGTGGGCTACACCCACCCGCAACTAAGACTGAACATGGCACCTTGAGCTGAGCAGTTGTGAGCTGCCGCCAGGAGGCTGGATGGTGACTGGACTTGGATCTGAGCTAGCTGCGCCCTCCACAACTAAGATTGAAGGACAACTTGGATATTCCCCTTCCCAATTCCCAACACTGCTCCCCTTCCCCAGTTCCCCAATAAAATCTTAATATATATATATATATATATATATATATATATATATATATATATTACTTCTAATAACACTTTAATGATTTTATCACTGCTACAAATGTCTTAATGAATGACTTTCACACAGCTTCCTAAATGTAAATATTAGGTATTATCTTGATAGTACCTGAAGTTGTTAATATTTTTAATAAAGGATTTTCCAAGGGGCTAATATAAAAAAAAGCACATTAATGCTGTTAAGTGTACCCTCATCTAAGAGGTTAATTATTCACTTCAACTTTCTGCTTTGTAAGCAGAACATAGGCAACTCCAGAACCTTATGAGAGGGTTCTATCTACTACCTAGTCTCAGAGGGGTCTGGTTGGCACCCCCACAGTAGAGGCATCTCTGCATCCACGGCCTCACCTTTCCTTGACCTATAGCTTAGTAATAGATTGTCCCCCTGAGGCTAGAGCTTGGAATATGCCCTGTCCTAGTTCCATGCTTTATAAAATTACCCTGAAATTTATGATTAATACCCTTATGCTTATTGATCACATTCTCAGTGGTACCAGGCTGCTCCCATCATTGTTCCTGGGTTGTCTCTGGAGGAACGCCCAGGTTTTTCCTTAAAAACCCCAAGTCAGTCTGAGAATGGTAAGGCAGTTTTTGGAGGTGTTAACCCACTGCCTTCTCAGACCACCGGTGCTCTGATAATAAATGCTTATTCTATGACCCAACTCCTGTGTCAGTCTATTGGCTGAGCAGTGCAGGCAGTATGAGCCCCAGATTCATTTGGCCTCTGGTTTCAGGTTTTCTTGGGATTTTCTGTAGACTGCATGGTAATTTTTTTAAAACTGGAGGCAAATACATAAAACTGAGAAATTTTTGCATAGAAGCCTGGATTTCTGTCTCATTCTGGAAAATAAGATGGTGTGGCAATATGGATCCTGCAGGTGAAAACTCAGCCGGAGTTGAGTGATAGTGGACCCTTATGTGGGTATGAGTTTTTCAGGTACTACCAGTCCTACAACTCCCTCAGATCTCTGAGAGAGGCAGAATGCTAATTATCATTTATCAGTGAGCTTTTGTGGCTACTTTTTCTTATACCCATCATGTTTCATTAATTTAAATTGCCTGTATGACCCCTGTAGGCATTGGCTTTGCACATCTTGTTCTCATCTAATCCCCTCCTTTTCCAGATAAGAACACAACAACCTAGAAGGAGATGAAAGGACTTAATTAAGTCACACAACTGCTTTGTGGTAGGTGACGTTAAAACTCAGATCCCCTGACTCACTCTAGTTCCCATTCACCGTCATTCAGTCTCTCCTTCATTCTGGAAAATGTTTTACATACATTTCTCACACTGTGTACTTTGTTCTCCAATAATCAAGAACAAATTCAAGTACAACAAACACACAGTATTTACAGAATGCCAGACACTGTCCTATGTGCTGGTGGAGAAGACTTGATCTCTTTTCAAAGGAACTCCGTAAAGATCTGTAGGAGCATGGAGGAAGGCGCCCTTAATCCTCCTTGAGAAGCCAGGAGATATCAGGGCAAGCCTGATAAGAATAAGGTAACTAGGCATCTGCCTAATAGAAAGTCAATGGAGGCACTTGGAAGCAGGGAAAGTTATTCTGGACAAAGGAAAACCATCATCTTTTTATTTTAAAACTCTTCATAGTTGGGCCAGCCGAGTGGCGTATTCGTCAGGAGTTGGCTTGGGACACCAGCTCTGAGCAGCAGGACCCTGGTTTGGATCCCACAGGAGGGCCAATGACACTGCACCCTCTATAGCTAAGATGATGAACAACAGCTTGACCTGGAGCTGGGCTGCCATGAGTTGCGGGCGAGTGCATAGGTTGCAGCGGGCCTGCAGTGGGCTGTCATAAGCTATCATGAGTGGCTGGCAGCTGGCGTGAGCTGCCATGAGCTGCCCTGAGGGGCTGTCCAATGGCCAGCGACCAATCTGCCTCACCTGAGAAGAGCGCAATGATGATACCAACGTGGGCCAGTGAAGCGATGACCTCCACAACTAGACTGAAGAACAAAAGGACAGCTACTTGTCTGTTCTCCTTCCCCAATTCCCCAACACTGTTCTGCTCCCCTAATTCCCCAATAAAATCTTAAAAAGAAAAAAAAAAAAAGAAGAGGGTGGTCATACTGTCAATGACTGAAAGAAAAAAATGGGGAAAAGAGGTGTCATGCTCACAGATTATTTGAAAAACTTGCAACTACTCATTTTATATTGTGTTCCTGTTTTATCCAGGAAAGATAGTCTTCTGATTCGAAAGGTTAGTGCAGATAGTTTAAGGAGGGAACTGCAGCCACAGCTTAATCAAGAGATAGCAGGAGATTATTTAACTATTTACAGGGCTCTCAAATCCAGCCTAATGACATTCCTGGTGTTGAAAGTTCTTACCAGCATCACTTCAGTCACTGTCAGTCATTTTTGTTATCACTTGCAGAAGAGGAGAGAGATGCCAAGAGAATGGGGACAGGCAAAGCTTGCTGAGAAATTCAAGACAGGGGAATAAATGGGGATTTAGAGAATGACACTCTTTGTCTGACCCTGAATCCTAACAAGATGTTTGGGTACAGGAGGAGTCGGAGATGACTCCAGGGTTTAGGACCAGGTTACTCATTGATGGTGGGGATATCAAAAAGATACAGAAATCTGGGCAACAATTTTGGAAGAAAGCTAAAGAATGTAATTTTGACATATTTGGCTTGTGCTGATGCTGGGCTATGAGAATGTGAACACTGAAGACAAGAATTGACACTCCAGGACCTGTCTTAGCTGCAGATTCATTCATGGGAACACATATACAGATGATGTTTCATGTAATACAATAGTATTAAAAATAATAACTTTCAGAAAGTAGTGAAAGCAATATCACCAGGCTACAGACGGAGACTTGAGCACTTAGTATTAGTAGTGAGAGGAAAAAAGGATGCTCAGGAAGTAAGATGGAGAACCAGGAGCGTGCATTATCAGGCTAAAAGATAGGAGATTTAAGGAGTCACTTAAGACAGGTTAGTTAGTATAATGTCAGGCAGGCAGGAATTCCCTGGTAGACTGAGTAAAATAAGAAAACTGGTTATTTCTTAAACTAGCCATTCCTTTCAAAATTATAGGGTAACTCCCTCATACTGGAACACAGACATCAGTCATGCCCCAGAGCAACAAAGCCATTTTGGAGGACATTACAAAAGGCCTCCCCAGGGCTTAGCAACAGAACAAACCTGATAAACCCCTTAATAACAGGCACCAGTATTTCAGCATTCCCCCTTCCAGGCAGAAAAAAAGTATAAAACTCAAGCCTTTTATCCTAGCTATGGGGCAACCCAGTCGGGACCCCCTCTCGTTTTGAGAGCTGTTACTTTCTACTCTAATAAACTATCTTCTGCTGTAATCTTTACCTCTCTGGTCTGTGTCTCCATTCTTCAGCTTCACGAAACTACGATCCCAGCACAAGAAAAATATTCTACATCAACTTGAGTGCACCATTATCATACTCACCTACTCACGAAATTTTACACCTTGTCTCCTCTATCTGGGGTACATTTCTCCCACACCCCAACCCTATCGCCAAGTAAACTTCTCTTCATCCTTAAAACTGCACTTTAGCTTTCACCATCTCCAGAGAACCCTCCCTGAACCTTGTCCCTATTGCCTCCTCAAACCAAACAAATAAACAGAAAAAAAAATCCACCTCATCCCTCTACACATGTTTTTACAGGTGCACACAAGATTATAAATTGGCTGGGGGAAGGATCTGTTCCAGGTTTCTCTCCTTGGCTTATATAAGGCCATCTTCTCTCTGTTGTTTCTCATCATCTTCCCTTTATATGTGTCTTTATGTTCAAATTCCCCCCCCCATTTTTTTTGAGGGCAGTGTCACTGGCCCTCATATGTGGGACCCGAACCGGGGCCTCTGGCTTCCCAAGCCAGCACTTAGCCACCATGCCACTCGGCCAGCCCACAAATTTCCCCTTTTTATAAGGACATCAGTCATATTGGATTTCATGTTAACTTGATTACATCTGTAAGATCCTATTTACAAATAAAGGCACATTCCAAGGTACTGGGAATTAGGACTTCAACGTATGAATTTTGTGGGACACAATTCAATCCATAACACTGTCCAAGCCAAACCCATCTACTGATCGCTGGTCTTATCCTTGTTACCCATAAACAGGACAAAAAATAGTGAATGATGATAACCTACATGGAGGGTGTCCAGTCCTCAAATCCTCTCCATTTTATGTGCAAAAAACTAGGAAATATTGGTTATAGACTTATTTGCACACGTGTGCAAATACAAAACCAAAGGATTCCTTGAACTTCAACTTAATCTACAAATATGTACCCATAAGAGACTCATTTCTGACTTGATTAATGAGTTGACTCAGAGTTAGTCATTTATCAATATGAGAGAGTCAGAAAGATCTCAGAATAAGTTAAGATGTCAGTTGTTGCCTAATATAACAGGCCACAGGAAGCACACAGCCAGGTATAGCAAGAGTATAAAGAGTCAGGCTGAAGTTAGACATGTCATTGCACCACTCTTAGTCCCAATTTCTCATCAGTAAAATCAAAATGAGAATAATAGTACAATCCCACTGGGTTGTTCTAAAGATTAAATAAAATATGAAACAAAAATGTACATCATGGCGCCTGACATATAGTAAGTAATCAAAAAATGTTTCTTAGCATCTTCTAAAGGCCAAAATGTTAGCCCATTTCCACTACAGATAGTTAATGTGTTAATATAATTTCACTCTGATGAGTCCTAGTTCTATAGAAGGCTTGATTTGAGATCAATAATACAAAAAGGTGTTATTCTAAACATATATAGGCAGTGCAGACCAAGGCAATTGTTTCCATGGCAACAAGGGCCATGTGAAAGGGATAGGCAAACATCTACTCCATGGCCACATCCATGCCTCATCCCACTCTTATTGTAGGCCTTAATATTTTGCTTCTTGGCTTTGAAAGACCGAAAAATCCAACAACCTACTTTTGAACATGTATCACATAAAAGATATTTAAAAAGTAAATACAGTCTGCCTAAGGTTTTGAATTGGTATCAATCATTTCTTCAGGTTAATGCAGATGTCAGACAAAGTATGAAAGAATGTATGTATGGGGTGGGGGATATTCATACACTGTAATTTTAAATATGTGTTGAAAAAAAATCCTTGATTTCATTGAGAATAAAAAAAAAAGAAGCTCTTTTTTAAAGTCAACAAAGTCTGGTAGTTAAGCTCTAGGGCACTTCGTTAAACTATAGAGTCTTACCAACTGGAGGATTTAAATCAAAACTGTTACTTTGAGCCTGCTAGCACTAGGAATGTTTTTGCAAAATCAAATCAGCATTCTTGCCCTCTGGTGCCACACCACAGAGGTACTCAATAAATGCTGGATAGACTGAACTGAACAAAGCTAAAGCAGACAGCACTTCACCCAAACTGGAGGCTCAGCATCACTTCAACTCCTTCCTCTCTCAGCATGGCATCTAAACTTAGTCATAAAATACAGCCAATTTTCTCATGAAACTGTCTTTGGAATCTTATAAGCCTTTTCATTTTCATTACTACATCCTTGTTTCTGGCTCTTATCACTCACATTTTTCCTTTGCAATCATTTGACCCTATAGATATAGTGAAATCTGAAACCCCTGGCATGATATTCAAATGAACTCTACATTGGAGCTCCAAGTGCTGTTTCCAGAGCTGTTTCTCAATATGCCCGTATGCTCCATCCAATGTTTGATCCACCCACAAGAGCCATCCACTTCCCTTTCTTGGAAACCTAAGAGGTATTCATTGCTCATTGTTTTGGCTCATGCTGCTTTTTCAAACTGTAACAGCCTTTTTACCTCCTCAGCTATGTCTTATCTCTTGCTTATCAAAGCCTACACAACCATCACAGACCTTTTCTGACCCCTGGAAAGGAATTAATAAATTCCTCCTACAAACTCCCATAACATTTTAATTTAATTTTTTTCTTATGACACTAGAAGATAGTGTACTTTAGAAACAAAGAGAAGTCAGGGAGCTCCTGGTCAAGATGGTGGAATAAGTAAATGCTGTGCTCACCTCCTCCTAGGACCACATCAAAATCACAACTAAACAACAGAATAACCATCATTGAGAATCTCCTGAAATCAAGCTGAACAGAAGTCCTACAACTGAGGAAATACACAAGAAGCCATGTCAAGACCAGAAGGGGGGGGGTTGAGACAGAGAATTGGCTGGTCCCACACCCATGTGTAGCAGTTAAAAACTGGGTGGGCTGTCTCCTCCATGGAGGCCCCCCATGAGGAGCAAAGGGGTTCCCCAGCTTCACACCAGGTTCCCCAAACCAGGACTCCAGTGCTGGGAAGAGAAGTCCCCACAACTTCTAGCTGTGAAAACCAGCAGACATTGTGGCTGATTGAGGCAGAGGGCAGCTGGAATTGCAGGAATTCTGCTTAAAGGGCCCACACACAGACTTACCTGCTGACAGACTCACTCCCTCTGAGCTCCAGCGCTGGGGCAGCAGCTTGAAAGGCACCAGGGACATATGGGGAGGAACTGAATTGTCTGGGGTCAGGGCAATGGCTGGGGGGGCTCTTGCTCCCAGACAGAAGTGCTGGCAAAAACCATTGTTCCTTCGTTGAGCCCCCACCCCACCCCCACCCAGTATGCAAACACAGCCATCATACCGGAGTTTACATCAACCTGGCTAACACCAGTCCCCCCACTCTACTGATTCCCCAATACCCTGCCAAATTTCAGGCCCAGCCAAGCCTCATCCAGTGGCTTTCCCACACAAATGGCCTGTATAAACTCATGCTGTGGATGTCCTAAAATCTCTCAAAGGTTCACAAACCCCAAACAAGCAGCATCTGGCCTCAGTGTGCCCTGTACCTCTTGCTAAGCAGCTCAAAGCCCAGTACTAACAGCAGCCAGCCTCAGCTCGCAACTTTGCTTCTCCCAGGTACCTACAAGCTCAGCACAAGTGGCAACCATCTGCAGATCACTTTGTAGCTCATTACAGGTGTTCCTGGGCAGGGCACAGGCAGCAGCTGACCTTGGCCTACAACAGAGCCCCTCCCAAGAGGCCTACCACAGAGCCCCAGAACCAATACACCTGGTGGCCAGCTTCAGACCACACAAGAGCACCACCCAACCACCTCCACAAATAAAACACCCAAAGGGAATATTGGACAGGCACCAGAGCCCCACTAAAGCAACTACTTCTCTGTAGGGTCAGCCCCTGCACAATAGCTCCTCTACTGTAGTCATGGCCAGTCCTCACAACCAATCAGACTGAGGGTCAATCACTCTCATCGACATGCCAACAGCAATCAAGACTCAACTACAACAAGAGGGTTCACATAACCCACACAAGGGACACACCTGGAGCACCTGGCTCAGGTGACCAGGGAGACTGTACTACTGGGCCCCACAGGACACCTACTACATAAAGCTACTCTACTAAGACTGCAAGACATAGCAGCTGTACTTGATACATGGAAACAAAAACAGGGAGGCAGCCAAAATGAGACAAAGAAATGTGTCTCACATGAAAGGTCAGAACAAAAATGCAGAAAAAGAACTAAACAAAATGGAGACAAGCAATCTACCAGATGCAGAGTTCAAAACACTGGTTAAAGGATGTTCAGTGATCTCAGAGAGTACTTCAACAAAGAGACAGGAAACATATAAATGGAGATAGAAAACATAAAAAAGAACCAGTCAGAAATGAAGAATACAATAAATGAAATGAAGAATACATTAGAGGGTAACAACAGTCGATTAGATGAAGCAGAGGTTTGAATCAGTGATTTGGAAGATAAGGTAGCAGGAAACACCCAATCAGAACAGGAAAAATAAAAAGAATCCAAAAATATGAGGACAGTGTTAGGGGCCTCTGGGATAATATCAAGTGTACCAGCATTTGCATCATAGGGGTACCAGAAGGAGAAGAGAGAGTGCAAGAAATTGAAACTCTATTTGAAGAAATAATGACAGAAAACTTCCCTAACCTAATGAAAGAAATAGACATAAAGCCTAGGAAGCACAGAGTCCCAAACAAGATAAACCCAAACAGGCCCACACCAAGACACATCATAATTAAAATGCCAAAGGGTAAAGACAAAAAGAGAATTTTAAAAGCAGCAAGAGAAAGGCAACTAGTTACATACAAGGAAGCTCCCATTAGACTGGCAGCAGATGTCTCCACAGGACCTTTCCAGGCCAGGAGGGATTGGCACAAAATAGTCAATATGATAAAATGCAAGGACCTATAACCAAGACTACTCAACCCAGCAAAGCTATCATCTAGAATTGAAAGACAGATAAAGAACTGCCCAGACAAGAAAAAGCTAAAGGTGTATTATAAGAAATGTTAAAGGGAATTATTTAAGAAGGAAGAAAAGATGGGCTGGCCGAGTGGCGCATTGGTTAAGCGCTGGTTTTGGGATGCCAGCGGCCCCGGTTCGGATCCCACATGAGGGCCAGTGACACTGCCCTCTACAGCTAACAACAGCTCCACCTGGAGCTGGGCTGTGCGAGCCCCTGTGATGGTGTGGGCTGCAGCCCCTGCTGCAGTGGGCTGCCATAGGCTTCAGTGAGTGGCCCACAGCCAGCGTGAGTGGCTGGCAGCCAAGCGTGAGCGGCCAATAGCCGCGGTGAGCGACATCCAGAGGCCAGCGACCGATCTGCCTCATCCAGAAAGAGTGCAATGACGATACCAACAGTGAAGCAACATCCTCCGCAACTGAACTGAAGAACAAAAAAAAAGACAGCAACTTGTCTGTTCCCCTTCCCCGATTCCCCAACGCTGTTCCCCTCCGCCAATTCCCCAATAAAATCTTAAAAAAAAAAAGAAGGAAGAAAAGATAAAAAAATATGAGTAATAAAATGAGTAACTACATATCTATTAACAATTACTTTTAATTTAAATGGATTAAATGCTCCAATCAAAAGACATAGGGTGGCTTAATGCATAAGAAAACAAGACCCTTACATATACTGCCTGTAAGAGATTCACTTTTGATCCACAGACACACACTGATTGAAAATAAAAGGATAGAAAAAGATATTTTGTGAAAATGGAAATAAAAGGAAAACTTTGGGTAGCAATACTTATAACAGGTAAAATAGTTTATAAAACAGGCTGTAACAAGAGACAAAAAAGGACCCAATAATTCTACTTTTGGATATTTGTCTGATGAAACCCAAAGCACTACATTGAAAGGACATGCCCATCCTTATATTAATTGTAGCATTATTTACAATAGCCAAGACATAGAAGCAACTTAAATGTCCATCAATGGACATTTAAATGGATAAAGAAGAGGTGGTACATGGTCGTAAAAAAAGAATGAAATTGTGCCATCTGCAACAACATGGAGGGGCCTAGAGGATATTATACTAAGTGAAGTAAGTCAGACAAAGACAAATACCATATGATTTCACTTATATGTGGAATCTAAAAAAACAAAATAAATGAACAAACAAAAGAGAAACAAACTTATAGATACTGTGTGTGTGACAGAGAGAGAGAGAGAGAGAGAGAGAGAGAGAGAGAGAGAGAGAGAGAGAGAGAGAGAGAGAGAGAGAATGAAAGAGAATGCACAAAAGTGAACAAGCTGAGAGTGGGAGTTGGTTAAAGAACTGACTTGTTTTGAAGTTAAATTTGGCTAGAAGAATACTTTTAAAAAAAAAAAGATTTTATTGGGGAATTAGGGGAGGGGAACAGTGTTGGGGAATTGGGGAAGCAGAATAGACAAGTTGCTGTCCTTTTGCTCTTCAGTCTAGTTGTGGAGGACGTCGCTTCACTGGTCCATGTTGGTATTATCATTGCACTCTATCCGGTTTAGGCAGTTGCTCGCCAGCCATTGGATGGCTGATCACGGCAGCTCACAAAAGCATACGTCAGCTGCTGGCCAGCCCCACTGCAGCCTAGCTGTCACTGGCCACTGATGGCAGCCCAGCTCCAGGTCAAGCTGTTGTTCACCATTTTAGCTGTAGAGGGCGCAGCATCACTGGCCCCCATGTGGGATCCAAAGTAGGGCCCCACTGCTCAGAGCTGGCGTCCCACCCCAACTCCTAACCAACGTGGCACTCGGCCGGCCCTCAAGACTACTTTTTTTACCCAGGATTTTTCTTTGGTTTTTGGGTATTTTTTGCATGATTTGTGGGAGTTATTCAAGATTGGGGTACTTGTCTTGACACTTCAATTGTATCCCACATAATTTGTCTATTATTGCTTAGGTATGTGTTCCTTTGGGGTGGACTGTGGAGCACAGGACTGTTGAAACATATGTGGGAGGTGAAAGTCTCTGGCTCCCCTACTGTTTAAAATCTCATTCAGAGTCATACAGGTATGCCAGACTCCAAAATCAAAGTGCCTAACCACAAAAGTGACCGCCCAGTAAGTAGCCTTTAGAGGGACAATCATATCTGTTTTTAAATCTTACATTACTAAAGTACTGTATAGTTTACAAAGAACTTTCTGGTCTCATATAACTGTGACCCGACTTACCAATAAAATTCATATTTTAATAAGACCAACTTAAAGATACCTTAATGTAGCCAGACCTTACCATCCGGAAAAGTCACATTTACTATTCATAACCAATGCATGAAGCGCAAGCCTCCATAGTACCTGGAAATCAGGCTGCTGTTTCCAAAACGTCCCCTTTGTATATCTTGGGGGTACTTGGCAAGTTCCTCTCATGAGACTTTTAGTTGCAAGCATCATTCAGGGTTGAATCTGTTCTTCCTTGCTTTTACTATCCCAGTATGCTGCCTTTCAAGCCAATGGGAAGAGGCTTTATGATTATCACTGCCCATCTTGCAAGGTCCAAGGTCCACACCAAGGGTGTTATATCTAGATGCTTTCCCAAGTTCCCATCTTCGGGGTGCTTGGGTATTGCTGGGAGAAAAGCCTCCAAGCATTCCAGTTCAGGGTCTCAGCTTCCAGTCAGTCTCATTGTACGTGAAAGGTTTTGAAGGCTTTGGGTTAGGATCTCACCCTTTGCTTGCCCAGAATTTTCTTGAATATCTCATAAAATACAATTCTATAGATGTCTGGCACCCAGGCTTTGAGCCAGGGGAGCTTAAACCCAGTCCAAAGAGCCAGATGGCAGAATAGTTTTTGAGTGGTTCTCTGCAAATAAATTCTGAGATGGAGAGCTGCTTACAAGATGTTGACTGGGGAAAGCTTTTGAGAGTAAGTGTTAAATTTTACCTGAGCCCTGGATTCCAACCACCACCACCATCACCACCACCACCACCCTTTTCTGTTCTGGAAATGGCTAACCACAAAGGGCTGCCAGGCCCTGGCATATTTTCATGCATCCAGAGGAGACCTTTTTTATTCTCCCACATGACCTCTATAATACTTCTGGATGAAGCAAATGATACCCACGTCTCCCGCCTCTATAAAACTCCAGCCCTCTTCCTTTTCTTTGAGAAATTCCTCATTTATGATTATTGTACCTATTGCCATAGCACGAATCAAAGCATATCCTTAACGGCCATGTGCATTCTGTCTTTGACATAAGACAAGCCTATGAGGAGATGAAGGAAGCAGGTTGAGCAGCAGGAGATGTGGTCCTGCAATGTGGTTGCAGATGGGGCTGCAGCTGATTCTATGGGAACTCCAGAACTGGGGTAGCCCTTTGGAGTTGTTCCAAATTCAAGCAAGGCTGCCTGGACTCTTCATCCTTGAATTAGCCAGCTATCCAGCCTCTAGGAGGCAGGGTAAACCAGGGCAAAACAGTTCTCTCAGGCTTAGGGCAATTTTCAGTGAGAAGAAGCAACTGTGAACTTCCAGCAGCCAAACTGCCAGTAGCTGAGGTGGGCAGCTACACAGGTGATCTGGGCCAAGGCATGCACCCCATTGATGGGAAACTAGCCCTTGATTCTCCACATCTCTGCCCTCATCCCACCCCAGCCCTCAAGGAAAATGCCTCCCTCCGCCTTAGCTTAAAAATCATAAAGCTGCCAAGAATATTAGTGAATGAAAAGGATACAAACAAAACTGGGATGGAGTTAAGATACAACTGGGGAAGGGAGATGGGCATGACCTCCATCTACATGCATTTTAGGGTATTCAAAGAGTTTCTCAAGCTGTCATTCAGACTACTTCGCTGGTCTCTTAATGCATTCAACTGGATAACATGCCACTCAGTACTTTTGTTTCTGAAATGAATTATCAATTTACTCATGAATACTTAATAAAAATAAAATTAAAAAGCCAACTGACACATTTGTTGCTATCTAATCAGAGTCAGCTCAAGTGTCTCCATGCTTTCTGAGGAGAGGTTTTTCTTATTGAATTTCATATGAATTTATATCAGCTTGGGCTCAAGACCCCAATAATGCAAGTCACTCTTTTGTCATAGTCAGCCTGAGTTTTTGTACATCTTCTTTTCTTTTTCCCACAAGCATTTACTAAGTTCTTATCCTGTGTCAAGTATTATACTATACCCTGCGGGGGAGACAAAACTTTTTCTATAGCATTCTACCCTAGATTACTGCCACAATAAGGCACAGACAACTTTGCTAGGACAATGTTAGTAGTAAGGGAGAGGCAAAATGCAGACCACATTTAAATGTGGAGCTGATGTTAATGAGCATGTGATGACAACGTTGTATGAACTGCTTTTTCTAGATTTTAGAAATCTGGAATCTAGAAGCATTGCCCTCCTAGGCTGGTAGCTAGATGGAGACCCAGGGTGGTGGGAGGGTGTGTTTTTTCATCTATTTTGCATTTTGTTCTAAAGTGGGAGAAACTGAGCATGTTTAAATGCAGATAAGAAAGAACAAGGATTCCAGTATACAAGATGGAAGCTAGAAGAGACAGGATCAATTACCTGAAGAAAGGTAAGGAATGGGATTTGTCTCAGATGAAAGGTAAAGTACTTCTTCAACTGTGATGAGGGAAAGAAGAGGTGAGAGCAGGAGGTCACAAAGGGAAAGACAGTTGAATCAGTCCAGGGTTATGGCTTTTCCACATTATAACAGAAGTGAAACATCAAAGGAGGTAAAGGGTTTAATCATGTGACTAACTGAGGTGGTAGAACTAGTGTCTAGATTAAAATAGAAGAGGGGATAACAATCAAAGAAAACTGAGGGTTTGAGAGAAAATGGAAGAGTCTAAAGTTGGGAGACATCAAATGGGTTGTGAAAAGCACGTGTTGAGGAGAGAATAGTAGCAGCCAGCCATCATTCTAAGCTACCAACTCAAAATAACCCAAAGAGGTGTATACCGTTATTTCCCACATTTTATATACAAAGCACCGAATGATCAAATCATGTGTGCAAGGTCACACAACTACAAAGCAATACACATGTTCAAATTGAAAGAACCGTCCATTTTTACCACACAAGAAATCATCCCAAAGTACATGGGGGAAAAACACAGCTCTTTCCTGACCCTACACCATGTTTTTCAAAACCTTCACTGTGAGTTTTCTTTTGTTGTGTGTCCTCTCTGATTCCAGCTAAATGTTTGGCATTGCTCCAAGAATGTCAATTTGGGGCGCCACAGCTGAAGCAGCACTGCCTGATAGTCACATCATTAGTGGAAATCTGAAAAGTCTTAGTCACCCCAGCAAATGTGTAGTTCCTGAGCCCAAAGCCCCAGCCTTGAAACACAGCTATTTGAGTTAGAAGGTTGCTTTACTTACTATGTGGTTTCTCTTCAGAGCCTGAGTGCTAAGAAAATTAAGTACACAGTATCTCATCAGCAGGAGCTGTTAAATAAATGCCTTAGAGCTGTCTAACATTTTTTAAATTTTTTTTTAATTTTTAATTTTTTTTTTAGCTGAGCCATCCTGCCACCTGTTGGCAGCTCAGCGGCTGCTCAGCTTGGGCGGGGAATCCAACAGGCAACCCTGTTGCTCAGAGCTCACACTCTTGAGCGAGCTCTTAACCAACTGAGCCACTCGGCCGACTCATGCTGTCTAACATTTTGCTATGCTAGCGGGGGGAGAGGAGTGTGTGAAAAGAAATCATGTGTGTCCCACTTATGCCACCTAGTAACTATAATCTTGTCCATGTCTATTACGCCTATCGAGCTTTATTTTTCTCATCTGTAAGATGAAGATAGTAATTGTGTGAATGAACTCTTTCCTGAGGAGTGCTTACCAGGGCCTGGTTCATAGTAACACCTGGCTCATGGTGGTAGTAATGGTAGTGGTAGTAGTTTAGTACTACTAGTAATTGTTACACTGATTGTTTGCACTTACTCGCTGCTCATTCTCACTCTCCCTCTTCTATCTGCCCTTCTATTGAAAAAGTTCCTACCAAAGTCATCAGTGTTACCTGTGAGCTAAAGCTAATTAATACTTCACAGCTCATATCCAATAGGGCCTCTTTCCAGAGGTCATAGAGCTAGTGAGTGATGGAGCTGAGGTGCACATTAAGGCTTGGCGTTCCTCAACCTTGTGTCCTAGACCTTCTTCTCATCACACTCTACACACTTGGCCTGTGTAACCTATTCCATTTCCCTGAATTGAAAGGCCATTTTTTTTAAAAGAGGGCAGTGTCTCTGGCCCTCATATGTGGGATCCGAACTGGGGCCGCTGGCGTCCCAAGCCAGCTTTTAACCACCGTGTTAGAGCCCAGGAGGAAAATGATTATTTCATTTGTGAGAGGCAGGGGAAAGCAGAAAACTGGGGGGTTAGCTTTCGAGCTGCACATAAAATCAACTCTGGCCTCAGTCCTCTGAAGAGCAGGATGTCCAATCATCTACTTCTTTCAGAAGGCATGAAGAGTGGACCCTCCTCACCTCCAGTGTGGACATAATTGTACCAACAACCCACCTATATCTACTAAGGCAGACGAGAGGACCATTCCAAAAACTTGGCAATGATTGTCATTGCCGTAAGTAATATCTACCGTTTTGTGATTCAGCCTTTATCTGGGCATGATTCTTCTAAAGAGTATAAATAATTCACACTAAATTACAGTTACTAGAAGGATATTTTAAGCCTAAAGTTGGATTCATACAATTAGTGTCTAAAACCACCTTGAAGGGAGAAAAGGAAACATTTTGACTATCTAAGTAACACTTTATAAGGCTTTTGGATAGCTTATGTCACATTACTTAAAATTAATAGTGATTTCTACATGAAAGTGAAATCTTATGTATAATTTTTGCATTAAAATGAAATATAATACAATTTTAATTAAGATGCTTATCAGGATTCTCAAATTTGGCGGGTGGAATGAAAAGGTATGAATTCAGAAGCTTATTAAACTGAATGGGTGATTACTATATCTCTTTCTTTCTTTCTTTCTTTCTTTCTTTTTTTGAGGGAAGTGTCACTGGCTCTCATATGTGGGACCCGAACCGGGGCCACTGGCTTCCCAAGCCAACGCTTAACCACCGCGCCACTTGGCCGGCCCTATATCTGTTTCTTAATTGTGAAATATTTGTATCCCTGATGTTATAGGCCATGCAGTCTTTATACCAGATGTGCAATGAGATCTATTTTCAATATTTGGGCAACATGACAGGGGAAAGAGCCTATCCCCAAGTTGATTCTAAAAATATCTTCAATGTAAGATATTATCTTAGGATTGCACATAAAGCTCTAAATTCAAGAGAAAGTAAGATTATTTTTACTTGAATTACCAGAGAATTTGCTTCAGGTCTTTAGCTACTTTGCCAATAGAGATAGAAGTTTTATTAAGCACTTCTTCAGCTGAATGATAATTTTGCTGTAGACCTTTGCCCACCCTGAACCCCACTTGTCTATTTTTAGGAAGAAATCCATTTGTCTTTAAACACTAAAATACAACTGAACTTTTTATCACCAATGTCAGGTTGGAGGTCTTCCAGCAGAGACAAGATTATAAACTAGCAAAATGGCAGCTTCCTATAACAATCATTAATTTGTTTTCTTTTAAGCATGCAGGTGAAAATCCAGGTTAGTCCTAAAGCAGAGAGTTTTCAGACTATATCCTGCACAGAAGAATCATGGGCAAATTCTGACTCATCTTCCAGATGTTGAATCAATAAGCCCGTATAGGTTGGGGTCAGGGAATCTGCATTTTAATGAGCATCTTCACATATTTCTTATGTAAATTGTCCTCAGATTTCATGTTGATATAATTTGCCCTAAGGACTTTCCCTCTGATGCTCAGGGATTATATTTTACTATGACCTACCTGTCACATTGTATAAAAGAAGGCGTTTTAGTACTAGAACAGATGGCCTGGGTTTGACTGTAGATTCTGCCATTTCCCGTCTACGTGGCTTTGGGCAAATCACTTCATCTCTTGGATCCTGTTCCTTCATCTATAAACAGAGGAGAGTAATCCTCGTCATGTGCCTCCTAGAGTTCTTAGGAGGATCAAATGAGACAATGGCCATGCATGAAGGAGATGATATTACGTTTTCACTAAATTCTTCTCACCTTCCTCATGAGCAGACAATTAGACTGGCTTTCTAAGCCTCCTGCTGAAGTTGGTGGGGCCATGTAGCTGTGTTCTGGCCAGTGAAAGATGATGGATGTTACTTCCCTCCTGACTCCAACCTATCACCACCATTGGCTCTCTTTCCCTTTCACCATCTAGAAGCCAATTCTTAGAGCAACCTTGAGGGCCATATATGGAACATGGTCAGCCTTGGATTCGAAGGACTGCTTAAAGCACCACCCCTTTCTGTCTACCTTCATTGGACTAAAAGGTGCACAATAAACAAACTTTATTGCGGCAACCCACTGAGATTTGCGAGTCATTTGTTACTGCAGTTGATCTACTGTCCGAAACATAAAGTCTTATATAGTTATGAGATGAAATCAAAGGACAACAATCGGGGCAATGAAAAAGCAAAACTGATAGGTCGGGCTGGCTTTTTTAGGGTAGTCATTGGAAAGACTGAGAAAGACCTGCTCACAAATACCTCTTCACTACATGTTTACTTGTTCCATTGGGCATTTTGCTGTCAGTGGATCAGAGAGACTGCATAGGAAGTAGGGTTGGGGAATAAAGACATTGGCAGCAATGACAAGTAGGGACCAGGTATGGGGCTGTGGGTGTCTAGATGGATGGTGGCAGACTGGGCTAGCACAGAACCCCAAGATCTTAGAGTACATTGGACTCAGAAGCCAGGCAAGCATCCAGAAGTCAGGGAGCACACAGATAACAAGTGTTAAGGCAGCAAAGCAGAAACTAGTCACTTTGTCTGGAGCCAACAAACATGCAGAAGCAAGTGGTCCATATGAGCTATGACACTGGAGAGGATGGGTTTACAGACCAAGAAGACTGTTCTTCCACATCATTTGAAATTCTAGCCATTCTTCAGACATCACCTCAAATGTCGCTTCCAACTAAATCAAGATATTTTAATCTGGGGCCTGTGGACCCAAGAGGTGTGAAAATGAACTTCCACAGGGTTCGTGAATTCCCTGAACTTGAATGCAAAATTATGTGCCCATATATTTTTTTTTTCTTGAAGATTTTATTGGGGAATGGGGGGAGGGAAACAGCTTTGGGGTACTGAGGAAGGGGAACAGACAAGTTGCTGTCCTTTTGCTCTTCACTCTAGTTGTGGAGGCCTTTGCTTCACTGGCCCATGTTGGTATCGTCATTGCGCTCTTCCTGGGTGAGGCAGATTGGTTGCAGGCCTCTGGACGGCCGCTCACTGCGGCTCTTGGCAGCTCACACCGGCTGCCAGCCACTCAAGCTCGCTGCTGGCCACTCACTGTAGACTATGGCAGCCCACTGCAGCAGGGGCTGTAGCTATGCCGTCCCGGGGACTCACAGCAGCCCAGCTCCAGGTGGAGCTGCTGTTCACCATCTTAGCTGTAGAGGGCAGTGTCACTGGCCCTCATATATGGTATCCAAACTGGGGCCACTGGTGTCCCATGCCAGCTCTTAACCAACGTGCCACTCAGCCGGCTCTGTGTCCATATTTCTAATGTGATAATTGCTACTTTCATCAGCTTTTAAAAGGGAGTCTATATCTCTGAGACTGTTTCTGATTAGTTTGTTCACTTACTCTGTTCTTTAGATTCCACATGTAAGTGAGATCATATGGTATTTGTCTTTCTCTGACTGACTTATTTCACAAACTGGTAGCCACAATATTGCCATGGGGATACGAAAGACAGTTTGGGAAATGTAATCAATAATGTAAAGATTTTGTAGGGGGTCAGATGCGCACTTGTCTTATTAGGGAGACCACTTCATGGATGGCGTAAATGCCTGACCAATGCACTGTACACCTGAAGCTGAATAATACTGAATGTCAACTATAATTTTTTTTTTAAGCTTAGCCATCCTGCTACCTGTTGGCAGCTTAAGGACAACTCAGCTCGGGCGGGCATCAAACCGCCGTTGCTCAGAGTTCAGCTCACACTCTTGAGCGATCTCTTAACCAACTGAGCCACTCGGCTGGCCCAATAATTTAATATATATATAGTAACAGAATGTGGA
The DNA here is from genome assembly GCA_033961575.1 of Aselliscus stoliczkanus. Classification (NCBI taxonomy): domain Eukaryota; kingdom Metazoa; phylum Chordata; class Mammalia; order Chiroptera; family Hipposideridae; genus Aselliscus; species Aselliscus stoliczkanus. The sequence continues at coordinate 26,991,993 of CM066737.1, forward strand.
ACACAGCATAGGGAATAGAGTCAATGGAACTGTAACAGCTATATACGATGTCAGAGGGATAGTAGATTGGGGGAGGGAGTTATCACTTTGTGAGTGGGGAAATGTCTAACTATTACATTGCTTTGTACACCTGAAACTAATTTTTTTTAAAAGGAGCCTATAAAGCAAAATTCTTTAAGAATCACTTCACTGGTTTTGTGAATACCTGAAATGCAGGTGCTTGGTCTTATCACTTCTTTACTCTCATGCTCAACACAAGGTAGGTGTTCAGTAAGTGACCACTGAAGGAATATATGTGTCTTTCTCAGATTCCCCAAGCTGAAATTGCCATCTTGGGCTTTGGGATTCTCAGTTCACTTGGTTTCTAATTCCCCTTGTGGCTCCCAGACTGCATCGCATCTACATTCATTGTTTACTTCCTATTTTTCTCAGCCTATAATCAACTTGGGTGTAAGCAGGGTAAGATTCATCTTTGTATTCTCAAACATTGTCTAAGACAACAAATGACATAATTGAAGATACCCATTATCTCATTTGATTTTGACAACAATCATGAAAGGTATATATTATTATCATCCCCATTTTACAGATAGAAAACTAAAGCTCAGGAACGTGAATTGGTTTATTTAGGGTCATATAGATAGTAAGTTGAGAGCCTGAAGTCCAATTCTTGTCTCTCTTGTCTATCTGATTCTTTAAATATTATATTATAATATGCTGTTGTAGCTGTCCCTCAACATTGTTGGATTGACTAACTTGAGCGGAAATGAATTTTATGGACATGGAGTAGGCATGGATTACGAGGTAAACAGAAATCCCTGATTTAGTCCCATCATCTCATTTTACTGATGGGAAAATGGAAATACAGCATAACGAAGTGACTTGCCCAAAGTTGGGCAGCAAATAGGTAGTCAAGCTGAGTGTCTTGCCTCCTGAGTTGCTGCTCTTTTTTCCATATGTTCTGTTCCTCCCTGTTTCCTTGGTTCATGCTGCACTATAGTGAGATCAAAGAGTCAAATCCAGGTAAATTTCTATAAAAATCTATGACGTCTTAACAGCTTAATTTAGCTCATTAAATATTTTAAGACATCCTTTGACAACGGGTAATGATCATGGTTCTTGATTAGACAATGCATTTTCATGCATCTAATTTTCTACATTTTTTCTTCCAGATATTCTTTAAAAAATAGAAGTAGATATGTGCCAGATCTTGTAACAAATGTAGCCTACTTAATTCACAGCAATTGCAGTGCCTAATTAATAATAAATTAAATATTGAAGGGACCAGATTATTTCAATGTGTCCACAAGAGCTTTGTCACTTGGCTTAACTTAAGAGGTCAAAATGTGCATTTTATAACAATCATTGATATCCAGTATTTCTAATCCAGTTCACTCTCAGCTTCTATGGCTTTTAGGACTTACCTAAGACACTCATTGAGTTACAGAGCCAAATATGATGAGCAAAATGGAATTGGCTTGTGTTTAAGAATTGTTGGACAGATAGTCAGAACTGATGCACATTATTAAATTAGGAGTATAACCAGAAAAAGTTGCATTTGGTTGTTCCCATAAGACTTCAACACACCTCTTCCAAAGGCAATTTAAAAAATCAAATTCGTTTTGTACTGACTTTACCAAAAGAATTCTATTGAAAAGCAAATAAATATCCTCAAATTTCAAAATACTAATTCAAAGTATGTTTAATTAATTTTTCTTTTATTTTTGACCTAAATACTTAGAAATAGTACCATTTTTGTCTCCCATAACTAAGTTCAAGTGCTGAACTGGTCCAACCCTCAATGAAATCAGTCATAAAAAAAAATGAATTTTGACAAAGATAAACAGAAAACAACAACAGTGAATTAAGGCTCAAATACACATTGATGTTCTGTGAGAATCTTACTAAATGTTTTTTTTGATGATTTTGTTGCCAAATTTAGAAAAACAGGGAGTAGGGCCAGCTGAGTGGCTAGTTCGTTAAGAGTTGGCTTGGGAGCTCGAGCTCTGAGGAGCAGGGCCGCTGGTTTGGATCCCACATAGGCCAGTGATGCTGTGCCCTCTACAGCTAAGATGGTGAACAACAGCTCAACCTGGAGCGGGGATGCCATGAGTTGCTGGTGACAGCACAAGCTGCAGTGGGGCTGCAGTGGGCTGCTGTAAGCTACCGTGAGTGGCTGGTAGCCAGCGTGAGCGGCTGGCAGCTGGCATGAGCTGCAGTAAGCCACCGTGAGGACCCCACACCAGTCCAAAGGCCGGCGACCGATCTGCCTCTTCTAGGAAGAGCGCAATGATGATATCAACATGGGCCACAACTAGACTGAAGAACAAAAGGACAACTTGTCTGTTCCCCTTCCCTGTTTCCCTAATGCTATTCCCTCCCCCAATTCCCCAATAAAATCTTTTTTTTTAAAAAGAAAGAAAAAGAAAAACAGGGAGTACCAAGCTGTTATTTAGCAGGAAAGCTAATAGACTTAATTATTATAACAGCATTTTTAAATGATGAAACCATATCATGAAAGGAAAAAGGTGTGATAGAAATGCAATATAAGTAAAAATGTCCCCAAGTAAAATTAATTCATTCAACAAGCACTAACTGAGTGCCTTGCAGTTGAGTGCAAGCCAACAGGCCCATTGGTGCATAGGTTGGGCAGCTGGTTAAGGCAAGAGGCACACACAGTCCGGCCATCCAGGAACTCTCAGCTTAGTGGTGGTAATAGAAGTAGAGAACTGACTATAATAAAAGGTGTTCAAGGAAAGAGACAGATGTAACACAGTGGGAGTTCAAGGAAGGAAGAGAACAATTCCAGCAGGGGAGATATTTGAAATCACATACTGGGTATCTAGAGCTAACACTCCAATGTAAAGGCAGCCAATCTCCTAGCCAAACTACTTTTGCTAATGCGGAGTGATTAGGGTATGTTGGGGATCTAAATGGAGTATTTACAGGAGCACAAGGAGGTCTGGGAAAGATTACTAAAGTCACATATGAGCTGGGCTTAAAGGATAACAGAACATAAAGCTGGAGAGATCAGTAGGGACCTGATCATTGAAGGTCTTAAAGACCATGTTAAATGTGGAATCTACAGCACAAAATGAATGAATAAACAAAACAGGAACAGACTCATAGATGCTGGAACAAAGTGGTGGTTGCCAGATGGAAGGCGGGTTGGGGGTGCGGTGAAAAAGGTGAAGGGATTAAGAAGTACAAATTGGTAGTTATGAAATAGTTATGGGGATGTAAAGTAAGCATAAAGAATATAGTCAATAATATGGTAATAACTATGTATAGTGCCAGGTGGGTACTAGTCAGGGGATCACTTCTTTTCTTTTTTTTTTTTTTTTGAGGGCAGTGTCACTGGCCCTCAGATGTGGGACCCGAACCAGGGCCGCTGGCCTCCCAAGCCAGCGCTTAACCACTGCACCACTTGGCTGGCCCAAAGTATCACTTCTTAAATGACATAAATGTCTAACCACTATGCTGTCTGCCTGAAACTAATATAAAATAATACTGAATGTCAAGTTTAATTGAAAAAGTTTTAAAGGAGGGGCAGAAAGTAAAGGGGAATAGGAGGTTCATATTTCCAGGTATAAAACAAGTAAGTCATGGGGATGTAATGTACAGCATAGGGAATATAGTCAATAGTATTGTGGTAGCATCGTACGGTGTCAGATGGTTGCTGGGCTTATCTTGGTGATCACCTCTTTAGGTATGTAAATGTTGAATAACTATGGTGTACACCCAAAAGTAATAAAATATTGTATGTTAGCTATATTTTTAATAAAAATATTTTTTAAAAGACCATGCCAAGGTATTTGAATTTTGTGCTGTGGACAATGGCGAGCCATCAAAGTTTTCCAAGCAGAGGAGTGACATGATCATAATTTGCACTTGAAAAATATCACTTTGGCTGCAGTATAGAAAATAGATCAGAGGGGAAGTGAGCAGGAGAGAAGGTAGAAACATTCGTTGAATTAGTTTTTAAGTTAAAGATGATGAGGGCCTAAAAAGGCAATGGTGGTGAGGCTAGAGAAAGTGAAATTTATTTGACAGTAGAATTGGAACAGAAATGATAGATCTTAGAAATACTACTAGGTAGAATTGACTGGACATGGTAAGTGATTGGATTTGGAGGTGTAGGAAAAAAGAAGAGTCAAAAATACGCCTCAGGTTTTACCTTGACTAACTATATAGTAAGTAATAGCATTTTGTTAAGATATAAAACACAGAAGGAACACATTTCAATGGGACTGGTGGAAGAGGTGGAAAATTGGGAAAAAAGAAAGAAACTGATCAAACTCCATGAGAACAAGAATAACTTTATTTTTCATCATTGTGGACCCAGTGCCTGGCTCAAGAAATACTAGAAAGAATGAGTAGGTGAAATGAATTATTGTATTTGTAGTACCAGTAAAGGTTTTTGAATCTGTGAATTCTACTATAAAGAGAAAGGCCTTTTCATGTATTGACCTAATAGTTATCGAGCACCTACTGTATACCAGGTAGAATTTTAGGTACTGGGGAATATATGAGTTCTGACAAATAAGTTCATGAACTCGTTGCAATGATGTTGCTAACCTTTTTTGATATCAGAGGGGTTATTCATTATGAATTTGTACCAACTGGACACACAGTTAACCAAGTTTACTATTTGGAAATGCTGAAAAGGCTCCATGAAAAAGTTAGATGACCTGAACTTTTTGCCAACAGTTCATGGCTCTTGCATCATGACAATGCACTAGCTCACACTGAAATATCTGTGAGGATTTTTGAGCCAGTACACAAATAACTGTATTGAAACACCCTCCCTACTCACATGATCTAGCCCCCAAATATTTCTTTCTTTACCTGAAGATAAAGGAAATATTGAAAGGAAGACATTTGGATGACATTCAGGACATCAAGGGTAATACGATAACAGCTTTGATGGCCATTCCAGAAAAAGAGTTCCAAAATTGCTTTGAAGGGTGGACTAGGTGCTGGCGTCAGTGCATAGCTTCCCAAGGGAAGTACTTTGAAGGTGACCATAGTGATATTCAGCAATGAGGTATGTGGCACTTTTTCTAGGATTAGTTCGCGAATTTAATTGTCTGACCTTCGTAACAGTGAGCAAAACAGTGGTAGACCTGTATTCATGAACTTACATTCTAATTAGATGTGACAGACAACAAGCAAATAAACATAAACTTCTTCAGCTGGTGATAAATACTATGAAGAAAAATAAATCAGCATCATGGGGTTAGAGTGTGACTGGATGCTCTCAATGCAAAGTGGTCAGGGGTAGTCTCTCTTAGAACGTGATATTAGAACAGAGAACTGAAGGAAATGAAGTGGGAAATGTGGCTCTCTGGAGGAAGAGTGTTCCAGGCAGTAGAATACCAAGTGGAAAAAGTCCCAAAGCAGGAGCATGACTAAAGCATTCATATTCAAAGGATAGCAAGGAGGCAAGTGTGGCCTGGGAAGAATAAGCAAGAGGAAGAGTGGGTAGAAGATGAGGTCAGAAAAACCATGGACTGGATTATGAAAAGCTGTAAAAGCTAGTGTAGGGCTGACCGAGTGGCACGGTGGTTGAGAGCTGGCTTGGGAAGCCAGCGGCCCTGGTTTGGGTCCCACATATGAGGGCCAGTGACACTGCCCTCAAAAAATAAAAAATAAAAGCTAGTGTAAGTAGACTGTGTAGATGCCTGACCAATGCGCTACACACCTGAAGCTGAAGTAGAATAATACTGAATGTCAACTATAACTAAATATATAGGTATATGTAATCACAGAATGTGGAGTACAATGTAGGGAAGATAGTCGATGGTATTGTAACAGCTATATAAGATGTCCGAGGGGTAGTACATTGGGGGAAGGGGGTTATCACTTTTTGAGGGGTTTAAATGTCTAACTATTACATTGTTCTGTACACCTGAAACTACCAAAAAATTAAAATTTAAAAAAAGATTACATTGGGTGAATGGTTAGCTCAGTTGGTTAGGGTGTGGTGCTGATAACACCAAGGTTGCCAGTTCGATCCCCACATGGGCCACTGTGAGCCGCGCCCTCCTTAAAATGCCATTGTAGCATGAAAGCAATGTGTAACCAATGACCATGGCTGTTCCCCAATAAAATTAATTTAAAAAAAGATTAAATTAAAAAATAAAAGCTAGCATAAGGACTTTAGCTTTTCTCTGAATGATACAAGCTCTGTTGAGTGGTTTTTACTAGAGGAGTGACATGGTTTGACACGTTTTAACAGGATCACTCTGTTGTGTTCAGAATAGTTTGTAAAGGGGCAAGAGTAGAAGCCAGCAGACTGGCTAGGATGCTCTTAAAGTTATCTAAGCAAGAGATCATGATGGCTTGCACCAAAGTGCAAATATTAGAGATGGTATAGTGATAAATGGCCAGGTCGTGTTTTTGTTTTACTTTGATTTTATTTTTGTTTGTTTTTTGAAGGTAAACTGGCAGGATTTACTGGAGCGTTGGTTATGGAGTATGGGATAAAAAAAAGAGGCAAAGCTGATTCCAAAGCATTTGGTTTAAACAACTCAACAACATTGCCATTTACTGAAATGGCAAAGACTGTGTGAGGAACAAGTTTTAGTCTGGGGTATCAGGAGTTTGGTTATTAGACATGGTAAGTCTGAAATACCTATTAGTGTATAAGACAGTTAAGTACACAAATCTGTAGTTCAGGTAAGAATTTTGGGCAGGAGGTAAAAATCTAGAGGTCATCAGTATATAGATAATATTTTCTGGATATGATGACCTTCTCCATAGAGAAGAAAATGGATCCAAGGCTAATCCCTGGGACATTACAATGTTTAGTTGTCAACACGATGGGAAAGATCTAGGCAAAAAGCAAGAGAGGCCAGTAAGGTGGGGGAAGAAACAAGAAGCAGGGTGTCCTAGAATCAAGTAAATCAGTATTTTACAAAGAAGAGAACAATCAACTTTTAAAATGTTGTGGGCAGTCAAGTAAGGAGAGGACTGAATATCGATCTTTATATTTGGCAACTAGGAAATCACTCGTGAACTTGACAACAGCTGTTAAGTGGAGTGCAGTGGAATGAAGTGGAGTGGAGTGGAATGGAGTGGTGTGGTTTGGATGAAAACATGATTATAGTGAATTAAAGAGAAAATGGGAAGAGAGCAAGTGTGGGCAATAAGTGGTAATTAATATTTCAAAGAGTACTGATATAAAGAGGAAGATAGAAATGGGGTTACCTGGTCAGAAAGGGAGTGGGGGTGCAAATCTTTTTGAATCTTATAGGCCAGAATTAGTACTTTTGGTTGTTCTCTTAGAGAAATGGGGGAACCATCCTAGAACAGAATGCTGAGAAACCCCAATATTTAGAGTTCTGGAAGAGAAAAAGGAATCAACATAGGAGGCTGAGAAGCTGTTAATGAGCAAGGAAGGAAAACCAAGAAAATATTTATGCAGAAGCCAAGACAGAAGAAGATGAAGTGGCCAACTACATCAAATGCTGCTTTAAAGCTAAGTAGGATGAAGTCAGTCCATTGGGCTTGGAAAATGGAGACTGATGCTTTCCTTGCCAGAGATGCTTCCTTGCTTCAATGGGACAGGTGGTACAATATGATGTTAGAGTAGGTTGAGGAGAGTTGAAAAGGTCCAAGAGTAACATTAATCAAGTACACTGATCTAGGAAAGAGAAGATCTGCTCCAGTGACATACAAAAGGGGAAAATGTTGTGTGTGTGTGTGTGTGTGTGTGTGTGTGTGTGTGAACTATAAAATGCATAATAGTTCCTTTTTAAAAATTACTAGCAGGTGGGCAGGCCGAGTGGCGTGGTGGTTAAGTGCTGGCTTGGGAAGCCAGCGGCCCCGGTTCTGGTTCCACATATGAGGGCCAGTGATACTGCCCTCAAAAAAAAAAATTACCAGCAGGGATTGAGGCGTTGAAGTTTTAAACACTGACACTGGACTTTAGGCAATAAAGGATGCCAACCATTAATGAATATTTGAATAAATGGTCAGTATAATTCTAACTTTTATAAAGGTATAAGATTGGTGATTAAAACCTGGAATGGAGTGACTGAGTTTGAAAAGTAAGTGGAATTCAGATCTTAATGACTTCAGAGCTAAAATTAGTGTATAATTGCAATAATTATATCTTCCTCTTTTCCTTGTGCAATTATCTCCCCACCTCCTATCTCTCTTGGTTTTTGAGCTCTTGATATTTACTTAAGCCACCCATTGTGGAGGTATTTTTACTATGAGTTTCTTCATAGTACATCTCTTTTGGAAACATGTAACTAGAAATATTATTTAAACACACCTTAGGAACTAGTACTGAGGTAGAAGTTTTGAAGAAGTTATCCTAAACTATGTCTTTCACCTATAAGAATGTTTTTTGGAAAGTTTAATTGAGAATTATTTTGTAAATGTGAATCTATCCAGAAGGTAAAGAGCTGGAGAATTTTAACACTATCCTCTAACTGTGATGTACTAGGAGCTCACCTGTTAAGGGGAAGAGAATTTTTGTGGACATTGATCAAAGTAACCATATACAAGTTTACTGAATAAACATAGAATTTTCATGCTTCCTTGGATTCTCCCCTTACATTCCCTTCTCTAAATCTTGTACAGACTCCTGCCCTTCTGTTAACATGTTTACTTCCGCTTAAAATTTAACTACCATTTATTGAGCAATTATACCAACACAGGTATTTGGTTAAGCTAAAACATAACAGCTTATGTTTAGTGGAATGCTCACTTGAAGTACTTTAATGCCATTTAATGCTCACAACAAACCTCTTTGGTAGGTCCTAATATTCTCTCATTTTACAAATGAGAAAACAGACAAAAAGTAAGTCGAAATAACTTGCCCAACATCACGCACATAGGTAGCAGTGGAGCCAGGATTAAAACACAGAGGGTGTAGATACAGAATCTATGCCCTTAACCTCTAAGCTCTACTGCTTTCCTAAGGACTAGCATGCATTGTTTCACTCAGTGTTTTTATTTCCTTTTTATAGAAGAGGAAACTGAGGCTCAGAGTAAAGGAACAATAAGTTGTTCAAGGTAACAGAAGTGGAGGATTTCCAGTCAAAATGGTGGAGTAGGTAAACACAGTGCTTGCCAACTTCCACAACCACAATAAAATTACAACTAACTACAGAACAACCATCATTGAGCATCACCTGAAGTCTAGCTAAACAGAAGTCCTAAGGATATACAGAAGAAGCCACATTGAGACTGGTAGGAGGTTCACAGATGTGGAATGAGCTGGTCCCACACCCAAGTGTGGCAGTTAAAAATCAGGAGGGTTTTCTTGACTGCAGAGGTCCCTCCAGAGGAGGGAGGGATCCCAGCACCACACCAGACTCCCCAGCCCAAGGTTCCAGTAATGGGAAGAGAAGTCCCCACAACTTCTGGGTTTGAAAACTAGCAGAGATGGTAGCTGAGTAGACGGAGAGAGGCTGGAATCCCAGGCATTCCTCTTAAAGGGTTTGAAAACAGACTTACACACTGACAGACTCACTCGCCCTGAGTTCCAGCACTGGGGCAGCAGCTTGAAAGGCAGCAGGGACATACGGGGAGGAACTGAATTATCTGATTTCAGGGTAGGGGCTGGAGGGGCAGCTTTCTCCCAGATAGAAGTGTTGGCAGAAGCCATTGTTTCTCTGTTGAGGACTCCACTCTCTTGGCATGCAGATACAGGTGGCCACCATATCTGCGTCTCCGTCAACCTGGCTAACAACATTTGCCCTGCCCTGGTGATTCCCTGAGACCCCACCCCACCCAACTTCAGAGCCCACTCAAGCTGCTTCCAGTGGCTTTTCCATACAAACAGCCTGTCTTGAGTCATATTGTGGACTTTCCTAAAATCTAGCAAAGCTTCACAAAAGCCATACAAACAGCATCTGGCTTCAGCATACTCTGTACCAGTTGCTGAGCAGCCGAAAGCCCAGAACTAGCAACAGCCAGCCTCACTTTGCAGCTTAGCCTTTCCCAGGCACCTGCAAGCCAAGTGTGAGTAGAAGACATCTGTGGATCACTTTGTGGCTCACAGAAACTTCTCCAGGCAGGGCACAGGTAGAGGCCTATGATGGTGCCCCTCCCAGGAGGCACTGGGGCTGGCATACACATTGGCCTGTTTTGGACTGAGCCAAAGCATCACCAGGATATTTACACAGTTGACACACCCAAAGGCCAGGGTGAGCAGGCACCAAAGCCCTGCTAGTGAATCTTGCTCTGTAAGGTCATCCCCTGCCCAACAGCTCCTCTACTTATAGTCATAGCCAGTCCTCGCAACCAATCAGCCTGAGGATCCATCCCTCAAATTGACTTGCAAACATCAACTAAGGCTTAAATACAACAGGAGGGTGCACACAACCCACACAAGGGACACACCTGGAGCAGCCAGCTTAGGTGACCAGGGAGACTGCACCACTGGGCCCCGCAGCATATCTACTACTTAAGACCACTCTACTAAGACCAGAAGACATAGCAACTCTATCTAATATATAGAAACAAATATAGGGAAAGTAGCCAAAATGAGGAGACAAAGAAATATGTCCCAAAGGAAAGATCAGAACAAAGTTCCAGAAAAAGAACTAAACAAAATGGAGACAAGCAATCTACCAGATGCAGAGCTCAAAACACTAATTATAAGGATAATCAATGATCTCAGTGAGAGCTTCTACAAAGAGATAAAACATAAAAATGGAGACAGAAACCATAAAAAGGAGCAGTCAAAAATGAAGAATACAATAATTCAAATAAAGAATACATTAGAGAGAATCAATAGTAGATTAGATAAAGCAGAGGACTGAATCAGTGATTTGGAAGATAAGGTAGCAGAAATCACCCAACGAGAACAGCAAAAAGAAAAAGAATTTAAAAAAAATGTGGATAGTTTAAGAGGCCTCTAAGACAACATCAAATATACCAATGTTTGCATCATAGAGGAACCAGAAGCAGAAGAGAGAGAACAAGGAATTGAGAACCTATCTGAAGAAATGATGGAAAATTTCCCTAACCTGGCAAAGAACATAGACATACAAGTCCAGAACGTGCAGAGAGTCTCCAACAAGATAAACCGAAAAGGGCCACACCAAGACACATCATAATGAAAATTCCAAAGGTTAAAGAGAGAATTTTCAAAGCAGCAAGAGAAAAGCAGTTATTTACCTACAAGGAGTTCCCATAAGACTATCATCTGATTTCTCCACAGAAACTTTGCAGGCCAGAAGGTATTGGCATGAAAAGTGATGAGAAGCAAGGACCTACACCCAAGATTACCCAGCAAACATCATTTAAAATTGAAGGAGAGATAAGGTGCTGCCCAGCCAAGAAAAAGCTAACAGAGTTTATAACCACCAAATTAGTATCTGTTCAGGAGACTTCTTGGAGAAGAAGGAGAAGGAGAAAGAGGGAAGGAGAAAAGATAACAAATATGAATAATAAAATGGCATTCTCTACATATCTATCAACAATTACTTTCAGTGTAAATGGATTAAATGATCCAAACAAAAGACATAAGTTGGGTGAATAGATAAGAAAACAAAACCCTTACATATGCTTCTTACAAGAGATTAACTTTTGATCGAAAGACACACACAGACTGAAAGTAACGGAATGGAAAAAGATAGTTCATGAAAATGGAAATTAAAAAAAGAAAGCTAAAGTAGCAATACTATACCAGACAAAATGGACTTTAAAAGAAAGGCTATAACAAGAGACAAAGAAGGACCCAGTAATCCCCTTTCTGAGTATTTATCTGAAGAGACCCAAAATGCTTCTTCAAGTGGACATGTACATCCATATGTTCACTGCAGCAGTGTTTACAATGGCCAAGATGTGGAAGCAGCCTGGGTGTCAATCAATGGATGAATGGATAAAGAAGAGATGGTACATATGTACATTAGAATATCACTCAGCCATAAAAAAAGAATGAAATCTTGCCATCTGCAACAACATGGATGGACCTAGTGATTATTATTCTGAGTGGAGTAAGTCAGACAGAGAAAGACAAATGCCATATGATGTCACTTACAATCTAAAGAACAAAATAAACAAACAAAACAGACAGATTCATAGACACAGAGAATATTTTGATGGTTGCCAGATGGCAGGGCATTTGGGGAGCTGGGTAAAAATGGTGAAGGGATTATGAAGTAGAAATTGGTAGTTACGAAAGAGTCATGGGCATGCAAAATGTAGCATAAGGAATATAGTCAATAATATTGTAATAACCATGTATGGCGTTCAATGGGTACTAGATTTATTGAGGCGATTACTTCTTAAGATATATAAATGTCTAATCACTAGTGTAGACATTTACTAGTATAATGAAACTAGTATAATATTGTATGTGAACTGGAATTGAAAAATAAGAAAATTATTTTATTTATTTATTTATTTATTAAAAAAGATTTTATTGGGGAATTGGGGGAGGGAAACAGACAAGTTGCTGTCCTTTTGTTCTTCAGTCTAGTTGTGGAGGACATTGCTTCACTGGCCCATGTTGGTATCATCATTGCGCTTTTCTCAGGTGAAGCAGATAGGTCGCCGGCCTCTGGACGGCTGCTCACAGCAGCTCTTGGCAGCTCACATCAGCTGCCAGCCGCTCACGCTAGCTGCCAGCCACTCACTGTAGCCTATGGCAGTCAACTGCAGCAGGGGCTGCAGCTATGCCGTCCCCGGGGACTCACAGCAGCTCAGCTCCAGGTGGAGCTGTTGTTCACCATCTTAGCTGTAGAGGGCAGTGTCACTGGCTCTCATATGTGGGATCCGAACCGGGGCCACTTGCGTCTCAAGCTAGCTCTTAACCAATGCACCACTCAGCTGGTCCTTTAAAAAAGGTAACACAAGTAAAAAACAGAAAGAAATTTCATGCCAAGCCTATCACTTTCCACATTTATAATAACACTTGACATGTTTATCGTTTACTTTTTCCTTAACAAAGTAATTTCCAAAATGTGTTTCTTGGTTTGAATAGGCATTGTTTAAAACAAAACAAAACAAAAAAAGGCTCTATTAGTAAATACATTTGAGAAAGCTAAAGAAGGATCTTTTCAATACTTTCGATATGCTAAAGTAACTTTTGAAGCCTTGGGGAGCAGGTATTTAGTAACTTAACCATTTAATTTATTTTTCTCAGAACACCTTACCAGCAAGTACATAGAACATACTTAGGTTAACACATAACTACATTCCTGAGCACACACATAGTACTTTGATGACTTTAATTAGATTGAAATGCAACCTGGTTTCTGTATTTGATTAAGAGACACTCAGATCTTCATGGCTCAGATGAAGTGTGCAACTTTTCTTCATAATACCAGATTTACATGCCATTTATCATGGTAAATTATTTTGAAGATGTCCAATCATTATGTGTTGAGTTTTAAAGAGTGATGTTTTCAGATTTTGTTCCAAAGTTGTAGGGATAAGTTTTTGTTTGCAAGCATTCTATGCCCCATATACTGATAACCATCTTTGAGGGTGCTGCCAATAATTTGTGACATAATTTTGTGGTTTCTGTTCTTATAAAGCTAAGTGGGTACAGTTGTTCCACTTCCTCCAAAAGTGTCTATAGTTGGATGAATTATGTGAGTAGCAACCAAGATAAGAAATAAGAATATTTAAATCATGGGAGGATAAGAATCTAGTAAATATGTTTATTGAGTTTCATCATGTTAGCTCCAATGAGGCCACACTTAAGATGATATCTGCTTCAATATTGGCAAGAAAGTGATTATAATAATGAGATCTCAAACCAGAGATTATTCCATGTCTCCATTATGCCATAAAATGGAGAAATGATATTTTGGGATACAACTAACCTTGGAGAAACTACAGGAAAGTACAACCTCTCCCCCTAATTATAAGTAAATGTAAGAATGTATTATGCACCAGGAAAGAATGAGCTGAAATGTAAATGCTTTCTTTTCCTCAGGGAAGTCATTAGGAATAAAAGCTAATAGTCAGGTCATTGTGACTTGGCGCCAAATTTCATGGCTGTTAGGAAAAAAAGCAGAGCCTTTATTTTCTTGTAAAGACAGAGATGGAGCTAAGCATGATCCATATAGAGTGGATATGCCTTAGGTCTAGAAAAAAGGAAAAGAAAGAATACACACACACACACACACACACACACACACACACACACACACACACCATTTTTGCCCTTGAGTTCTATAGCCTGTCACAAAATCAGGAAATCATAGAATACCAGAGTTGGAAGAGACCTTTCTGCTATCTGACTTATCAGTATCATCTATAAGAACTTTCACATGTGATTATAAATATTTGCATGAGTAAACTAGAGATAATAAGATACTCTCTTTCATTACTATAGAACTTATACTGGACATCTTGGGAGCTTCATATTATGATAAAAAGAGTACAGATTTTGGAAGCAGAATAGACTAGGTTCAACTCTGAGTCTTCTCCTTATAGCTGTGTCAGCCAGGATGGGCTGAGTTATGCTACAGTAACAAGTAACTCCAAAGTCCGAGTGACAAAAAGGAATTTATACAACAAAACACTTACAGCTTAAACCAACAATATAGAATAAAGAGATATATACCAAGGGTGCCAAAAAATGTATACAAGGGACTTGTATTCATCTTTTGTTATCGGTATATATTGAGTATTACAATTTTCATACAGTTTTTCCTTTCTTAAATTGTGTATATATTTTTTGGAACCCTCTATATATCAGTCCTCTCTTGAGTCTTCATGGCCAGTGAGAAAGGTTTATTTCTTACTTATGTCATATATCTAATCCATATTGGCAGGGGACCTCTGCTTCAGCTTGGCACATGTTTTTCTTATTACCACTACAGGGAGAAGGGAATGTGTTAAATTGCACAGAGACTTTAAAAAATTCCCCCAAGAGTTCACACACCCATTCTTAGATTCAAATAATGTTGAATCCTCCCCTGTGTCTGGAAGGAGGTAGAATGGAATATTTGTGAACAGTTTCCATCACTACCACAGTATCCATATGATGATGGGAAAATTTGCCCTTTCTCGTCTTATTTCTTCATCTGTAAAATGGGTCAACAATACATATTTTGCCTAGAACAGTCCCTGGTGTCATCGGTGTTCAAGCATAGGACTTTGTCCTCTATTATACATTTCTTCCTTTTTCTAGCATCCTAAACAACAAGCTTGACATGTCTTCCACAGGACAGCCTTTTGAATATTTGAAGATAATATTCCTACATCAACACAATTCTTCTTTCCAAGCTAGAAATTCCCAGTTCTGTCAACCATTCTTCATATGGTATGTTTCAATATTTCCATCATCTTGGTATCTTCCCTCTGACCTTTTTCCAGTTTGTCTCTGCTTCCTCTTACAGTGATGCTTATATCTGAGCACAGCGTCCCACTCAATTCTAGTCTCCTAGCATAGCGCTTAGTTGAGATTATAATGGGCCTCATCCTAGACACCATGTTTCTCTTCGTGTAGAAAGGACATTTTGAGAAGTCATGTCACACTTGTGAAACCAAAGGATATCATGGCTGGAAAGAATTAAATATTTAAACCAGGGTCCCTAAGTATTTACAGTAATACCTCGGTTTGGGAGCATAATTCGTTCTGGAAACAAACTACTCATATCGCAAGACATCGCTTGTTTACTAAGTTAAAATGTATTATTATTAAGTTGGTGCAAAAGTAATTGCAGTTTTTGCTCTTCTGAGTAATGGCCAAAACCACTATTACTTTTTGCACCAACCTAATAGAAATATTTGCTCGTCTTGCGAAACACTTGCAAACCAAGTTACTTGCAATCCAAGGCTTTACTGTATCTGTATCAGAACATCAGATTCACTCATAGAGTTTTTCATAAGGAGAGATTACAAGCCCCATTTCTCTAGTTTCCAAGGTCTTGGGTAGAAGTCTCAAAACTGGTACATGGAGAAGTTTGAGAACTCTTTATTATGCCCTCAGGTTTTTGTTTTGTTTTTCAATTTTTTTTTAAATGGATTATCTTCCTTTTTTTAATTATTAGTTTCAGGTGTTATTATCAGTTTCAGGTGATTAGACATTTACACCCCTCACAAAGTGATAACCCCACAAGTCTACTACCCCTTTGACACCCTATATTCAATAGCTATTACAATACCATTGACTATATTGCCTATGATGTACTTCATGTCTCCTGACTACATATACATTTATCATTATAGTTGACATTGAATGCAGGCTTCCTTGACTCTATATGTTATGCTCTTTCTAAATGTTCACATGTAGACCAAACACATACTTTAGAACACCTGGAGCACTTGTTAAAAATTGTTTCTAGAGCCTTGCCCAAGAATATAGAATCAGAATTCCTGGCTGTTGGGCCCAGAACTTTACATTTATAACAAGCACCTTAGTTGAATCTGATGGTCAGCTAGATTTGGGAACCTATGGTCCAGTTCAACCTTCCAGCTAATGCTTGAACTATCAATTATCCTGCCAAGAAGTTTTACAGCAAATATCACCTTGAGCTCAATTAACATCTTACACAGTTGAATACTTACAGATTAATTAGGCCAAGAACATAGGATAAAGATGTATACAAATAACAGCCTTCTCTTGGGTCTTTGTGGCCTGTAATAGAATTGTGAAATCATAAATATTCAGTTAGAAGGCACTTGGGATTCCCATTAGTCAGGATTTCTCAAAGTATGTTTCATGGCATATGAGACCTTTAAAAAGGAAATTGCAAGTTAAATTAGACTGAGAAACACAGAACACTGTTACATATCTTAGAGTGTTAAAATGCCCATTAGCCCAATAAACACTCTGAGAAATACTGCACTAAACAAACCTGTTCAACTTTAATAAATTCAACATTTGCCAAAGTTATTTGAGCATAGAACTTTTTTATTAAAAAAAAATCACCCATTAGCCTAAAGAATCAGTGTCCTATGGAACAACTTTGGAAAACACTTACCTAAGGCATTGATCATGTAATATATGAATGTCCTATCCAGCGTTCTAGCAGGAACTCACTAAAATTGGAGGCTAATAATTCCATTTCTGACATCTCTAACTGTTCACACATGCATTAACATATTGTCTTCTGTCTCTCCAAAACCTAAGTTTGGACTATATTCTTTATATCTGGAGACAACATAACATAAAGGAATGCATGTGAAATTTACTGTCAGAAATCCTGGGTTTGAATCTCTGCTTTACCAGCTACTAGTTATTTGAGCTTGGGCACTATTTAGGCTTTCTGAACATCGGTTTTGCCTTATATACAAACTAATACTCACCTTACAAAGTGTTGTGAGAATGAAATGAAATAATGTGTGTGAACACCCTAGCACCATGCCTGGAACAGAGTAAGCTTTCAAATAACAGTAGGATTCATCCCATTTACAGGTGAGAAGGCAAAGTGCTTAGTTTCAATACAGAAGGGAAGAAATTCTGTCTTGTCCTCACCCCTACTCACCCCACCCCATATATGGATCTCCTTTCCTCAGGGCTCTCTCTCCAGCTTGTCTGACCCACACAGAGTCATGTCAGTCTGAAATTAACATCCTGATAAATTTCATGGTAATAAAAACAACAATCAATAATGTTGTAAAGATTATGTAAGGGGCCAGATGAGTACTGGAGTTGTTAGGAAGACTACTTCATAGACTGTGTAGATGCCTGACCACTGCGTTGTATACCTGAAGCTGAAAGCTGAAGTTGAATAACACTGAACAGAAACAATAAATAAATAAATAAATAAATAAATAAATAAATAAATATTCCACAGGATGTGGAATACAGCATAGGGAATATAGTTAATGGAATTGTAACAGCTGTATACAAAGTCATACAATTAGTAGATTTGGGGGGGCTATAATTTTGTGAGGGGTGTAAATGTCTAACTATTACATGGTTTTGTACACCTGAAACTAATAAAAAAAATCCAATTCTATTGACCCCATTATTCCCTAATATGTTATTTTCAGAATACCAACTAATGGCATGCAATGTGAGCATGTTACTCTCCCAAGAAGACTTGATAGATGAAGAAACACTGGAACAAAATAAACTTTGTGAGACTAATGGGGAGGTGTTGATGATGCTATTATAGGAAGCAGTATGTTCAGAGAAAAGACTTTCCTTGGAAATATTTAGTGGTGATTCCAGTGGGATTACTTACTCATTAACACTCTACATATTTATAGGAAAGCCAAGTTAATAGGACATTCCACATACTAAAGCATACGACTGCCTTACGATGAAGTAGAGTGTGGTAGGCACTTTATGGCTGTATCTACATATTAGCAAAGCAAAGATAAAAAGTGGTATTGTTTAAAACACAGTGCAGCTGCTTCCATTTAAAAAAGAAAAACAAGAAGGTGTCAAAATTCCAACTCTGTCATTACCAGCTCCATCATTATTATGTGAGTTATTTAAATTCTTTGAGACTTGATTTTCTCCTCCATAAAATGGGCAATGAAGGACAGTTGGTTGTTTTTGCTTTTAATCTGGAGTCAAAATTCTGGAAGCTTCCAAACAATGGAATTGATTTAAGATAGTTTTAAAAATGATAACTAATTTTGAAAACCACTCAATTGTCAAGAACATGAACAGGCAGTTAATATAAAAGGAAGTATAAATAGCTTATAAACATAGGAAAAGATGCTTAGCTTTAATCTTAATTAAATATATGCAAATTAAAACAGTAATAAAGTACTATTTTTCACATATTGGAATGATAAATCTATAAAACAAAATTAATAAGTCACTGAGTTTGTGGGTGTGGGGAAACTGGCACTTTCATACAATGCTGATGAGAGAAGAATAAATTGGTATAACTTACTGGAGGTTAATTAGCCATTATAGAGCTCTATTTTAGGTGAATATCCCCTTTAATCTAGCAATTCCTCTTCTCAAAAATTATCATAGCAATACATTCACATGTGTGTGCAAATGTAGTATGGGCAAGGATTTTCCTTGCAATAATGTTTTTATAGTAAAAACCTGGAAACAACTTCAATGTTCATAAGTAAGGGACGGATTACATAAATTTTGGTTCAAAGTAATAATATATGGCCACTGAAAAGAATGGTGTTATATAGGGAAGCTGTTCATGGGGCTAGATCCTCTATATACCTTACATACAACGAAATAAAGAAGAGGTAGATTAGCTTGCTTTTAATGATCACTTACTGAGTGACTGATGCTGGTTCTTTATTAATTCACTTAGTCTTTACATCAAACTCTGTGAAGTAGTCTTTTTTTGTGTTTGTTTGTCTTACCTTTTGCATGAATTACTTTTCATTGAGTGATAACTACAAAAGCAACTATTTTGCCAGGGTAAAAACAAAAACCAAAAAACGAATACCTTCATTCAACATATTGAGAAACAGACTGAAAGAGGAGAAGGGACCCACCGAATTCATGGAGCTAATTAATAGATGAGGAAGAACACAATCCATGTCTGTTTGAGTTTCTTTTCAGCTTTCTGATCCCTCTTATCCCTTACCCTTAGGGATTCTGTGGGTCAGAGATAAGAGAGAGTTCAGTTTCATTATTAATCTTTTTTAATTTTTTAAAACATTGTATATATATATTTAATAAAATAAATCCTTTGTTTAAAATGCCATCATAGTACTAGCAAACAGAATTCAACAGCACATTAAAAGGATCAATTATGCTGTGACGCAGTGGGATTTATTCCAAGGATGCAAAGATGATTCAACATATGAAAATCAATTAATGTGATATACCACATTATCAGAATGAAGGATAAAACTCACATGATCATCTTAATAGATGTAGAAAAAGTGCTCTGAATAAATTCAATGCCTTTTCATGATAAAAACTCCCAGTAAACTAGAAATAAAAGGAAACTTCCTGAACATAATAATGCCATATATGGCAAGCTCCAGCCAACATTATACTCAACTGTGGAAAGCAGAAAGTTTTTACTCTAAGATCAGGAACAAGAGAAGGATGTCCACCCTTGCCACTGCCACTTCTATTCAACATAGTACTCACAGTTTTAGCCAGAGCACTTAGACAATAAAAAGACATACAAGGCATCCAAATAGAAAAGGAAGAAGGAAAAAAGGTCTTTGTTTGCAGATCACATGATTCTATATATAATAAACCCTAAAACTCCACCACAAAACCATTGGAACTAATAAATGAATTCAGTAGAGTTGCAGGATAAAACAATCAACATACAAAAATCTATCGGGCTGCCCAAGTGGCACGTTGGTTGACAGCTGGCTTGGGATGCCAGCAGTCCCGGTTCAGATCCCACATATGAGGGCCAGTGACACTGCCCTCTACAGCTAAGATGGTGAACAACAGCTCCACCTGGAGCTGGGCTGCAGGAGTCCCGCGACAGTGGTGTAGGCTGCAGCCCCAGCTGCAGTGGGCTGCCACAGGCTACAGTGAATGGCCAGCAGCCAGCGTGAGCGGCCAGCAATTGGAGGGAGCTGCCAATAGCCGCTGTGAGTGGCCATCCAGAGGCTGGTGAGCGACTGCCTCACCTGGGAAGAGCACAATGATAATACCAACATGAGCCAATGAAGCAATGTCCTCCACAACTAGACTGAAGAACAAAAGGACAGCAACTTGTGTGTTCCCCTTCCCCGGTTCCGCAACACTTTTCCCCTCCCCCAATTCCCCAATTTAAAAAATCTTAAAAACAAAAAAATCTAGAGCATTTCTATATACTAAAAATGAACTATCTGAAAAAGAAGTTAGGAAGACAACCCCATTTACAATAGCATAAAAAAGAATAAAATACTTAGGAATAAACTTAACTAAGGAGGTAAAAGATTTATACACTGAAAACTACAAAACATTGATGGAAGAAATTAAAGAAGACACAAACGGAAAGCCATCCTGTGTTCATGGATTGGAAGACTTAATATTGTTAAAATGTCCATACTACCCAAAGTGATCTATGGATTAAACGCAATCTCTATCAAAATCCCAATGGTATTTCTTATAGGAACAGAAAAAAATTCTAAAACTCATATGTCATCACAAAAGATTCCAAAGAGCCAAAATAATCTTGAGAAAGAACAAGCTGGAAGCATCACACTTCCTTATTTCAAAATATATTACAAAGCCACAATAATTAAAACAGTATGGTACCAGCATAAAGCCAGACATAGACCAATGCAGCAGAATACAGGGCTCAGAAATAAATCCATGCATTTGCGACCAACTGATTTTTTTTTTAGCTGAGCCATCCTACCACCTGTTGGCAGCTCAACGGCAACTCAGCTTGGGCTGGCATCGAACCGCCATTGCTCAGAGCTCAGCTTGCACTCTTGAGCGAGCTCTTAACCAACTGAGCCACTCGGCCGGCCCAACAACCAACTGATTTTTGACAAGGGTACGAAGACTAGTGTTGGGAAAACTGGTACCCACATGCAAAAGAATGAAATTGGACCCTTACACCATCAACAAAAATCAACTTAAAATGGATTTAAGACTTAAAGGTAAGACCTGAAACTATGAAACCCCTAGGAGGAAAAACAGGGGAAAATCTTCATGACATTAGTCTTGGCAATTATTTCATGGATATGGCACCAAAGGCACAGGCAACAAAAACAAAAATTGACAAGTGGAACTACATCAAAATGAAAAGTTTCTGTAAAGCAAAGGCTGCAATCAACAGAATAAAAAGGCATTCTATTAAATGGGACAAAATATTTGCAAAGCATACATCTAATAAGGTGTAAATTTCCAAAATATATAAGGAATTCTTAGAACTCAATAGCACAAAACCTAGTAAGCAGATTAAAACATGTGCTAAGGACTTGAGTCAACATTTCTCCAAAGAAGACATACAAATAGCCATCGGGTACACAAAAAGATTCCCTACATCAGTAATCATCAGGGAAATGCAAGTAAAAACTACAATGAGATATTACCTCACACATGTTAGGATGGCTATTATTTAAAACACGTAAGACAACAAGTGTTGGTGAGGATGTGGAAAAATCAGAACCCTGTACACTGTTGGTGGGAATGCATAATGATGTAACCACTTTGGAATACAGTATTGAGGTTCCTCAAAAAATTAAAACTAGAATTACCATATGATACAGCAGTCCTACTTCTATTTATCCAAATGAACTGAATTCAGGATACTGAAGAGATATCTGTACTCCCATGTTCATCGCAGTGTTATTCACAATAGCCAAGAGGTGTGTACAATCCAAATGTCCATGAACAGATGAATGGATAAACAAATTATGGTCTATCCATACAATGAAATATTACTCAGCCTTAAAAACGAAGGAAATCATGTCACGTGCTATAACATGGATGAACCTTGAGGCCATTATGGTAAGTGAAACAGGCCAGTCACAGAAAGATGAATATTGCGTGATTTCTGTCATACAAGGCATGTAAAATAGAGTGAAGCTCAGAAGCAGAGAGGAAAATGGTGGTTGCCAGGGACTGGGGGGAAATGGGGAGGGGCTATTCAACATGTATAAAGTTTCCATTATACAAGATAAATAAGTTCTAGAGATCCACTGTACGACCTAGTGCCAACTTGGCTTCTAGTGTCACTAAATTTATAGAATACTTGGTGCCAGAGTATGGAGTCTCTGCAAAGTATCCCAATAGACTAGACTTTTCTAAAGTTGCTGATATTCTCTTCTACCTTGAACTATCAGTGCTGATAAAATTGCTTATTTTGCTAGGTCATGGGAGTTTGCCAAGAAGTTATTAGCCACTTTGATATGCTGGGGTTTCCTTGAGTTGGACAGTTTAGTGTATTTAATCACCCTTGTTTTGCAACAGCACTCTTATGGAGAGACAGCAAGAAGGAGGAAAAAAAGATACATCACCAGATGGAGAAAGACATTAGCCACACTTGACCTTTCAAGTGTTGTGTTATTGTCTTCTAGGCTAACATCGGGAATGTCTCCATTAAGTAGATGACAGCAGCTCTGGGTGTAGGCAGACGGCATATATCCACTAGGGAAAGCTAAAAGAGAACCCAAATAAATAAGCAACAGCGTCTGAGTATATTAGGTCACAAAGAAAATATGAAGTGTTTTTTAGTATCTTTCTACGGACGTTGAGGGCAGAAGCTGAGAAAAGGAGAGGAGAAAAAAATCAGTTCTATTTAAAAAAAAAAGATTTTATTGGAATTGGGGGAGGGGAACAACACTGGGGAAGTCTAGCCACAGAGGACTTTGCTTCACCGGCCCATGTTGGTATCATCATTGCGCTCTTCCCGGGTGAGCCAGATGGGTTGCCGGCCTCTGGACAGCCGCTCACGGCAGCTCTTGACAGCTCACACTGCCTGCCGGCCACTCACTGTAGCCTATGGCAGCCCAGTGCAGCAGGGGCTGCAGCTATGCCAACCCGGGGACTCACAGCAGCCCAGCTCCAGATGGAGCTGTTGTTCATCATTTTAGCTATAGAGGGCAGTGTCACTGGCCCTCATATATGGGATCCAAACCGGGGTCCCACTGCTCAGAGCTGGCGTCCTAAGCCAGCTCCTAACCAACGCACCACTAGGCCGGCCCTCAATTCCATTTTTTAAATAACAACATAGCAGAGGAAAGGTCCTCTTAAAATTCTTATTCAACTCTTCTAGGATGATGAGTCCTTTGACTTTGTTTAATTCAACTCATTTATAGTCAGTCTCTTTCCAAATTAATTTTGCTCCCTGTCTAACCTTTCCTCGTGAGGAAAAACTGAATTCAGTGCCCCATGAAATGTCTCAATCTTTGCTGTATAAATGAGTAATGACGTTCACTGCTGGAAAATGTTATTAGGTCTCATCTCTTTACTTGCTCCAAAAAGTTTGCAGCTCCATCCTGGGCTGCTATGTAGGAGAGATCACTGTGACTATAAAATAATTTGAGTCCTGCCATTAGTGACAAGCAAATGTACATATACAACAAAGTAAGAAGGAAGGACAATCATGGCTGACCATAACATGACAATTGATGGAATTCTTTTAAAAAGCTTTCATTGAAAATTGTGCAACTCTTTTTAAATTCGCATGACAAAGGGCATAGCTATTATTTCTCCTCCCTCCATTACAAAATAGAAAAAAAGAGAAAGTAAATATAGGACTTCAGAGGAGTGAAACCATGGAGCTTCAACAAACGTGTCCAGAGCCCTCTGCTCACTTGTCATTACAGTCTGATGTCCTAGACCAGGTAGCCTCCTGACGGCTTTGCATTGATGAGACTGGAATTGGTGCCTTTCTGTGCTGCATCCCCTTGGGTAAGGTACCATCTAGAGACGCCCTTACTCCCCAGATCTACTTCTCTTGGGACATGATCATCTCCACTTTATGAATGGAAGCACTTTGAAAAGGAAAAAGGATGGGGTAGATAGTGAGTATTCCTTCATCAAAGCAGCTGTTTGGGCAAGCTTTATTTTGGTACCTCTGGAGACTGAAATGGAAACTTAGCTTTAAGTTAGAGAGTGGGCTCCTCTTCACGCTGTTGATATTTGATCCCTGGGGTTCTAATTATTGGGGAGTCCTAGTGGACTTCCCAGCCTGCCGCTTTATTTCCAAGACAAACAACGGAGTCACACTCCAGATGTGAGAGCTCTGTTCGCAGAAAGGTGACAGCTCACCCAGACCCTTTTTCCTCAGACAGCCGAGGAGACACACACACAAAAAGAATGAAAACTGACTTTTCCTTACATTGAAAAAGGAAAAACTGGAGGGGTTATCACTTTGTGAGGCGTGTCAATGTCTAAACGGAATGTTGTTTTGTACACCTGAAAATAATAACAGAATTAAATTAAATTAAAAAAAGGGAAGTTGCTATGAGAGTAGATCTTAAATGTTCTGAACTCCAAAAAAGAAATGGTCATTATGGGAGGTGATGGAGATGCTAACTAATTCTACTGTGGCAATCATTTCTCAATATAAAAGTAGATCGTATTATCACATTGCACACCTTAAATTTACATAATGCTATATGTGAATGACATCTCAATAAAGTTGGAAAGATAAAAACAAAAACAAAGAAAAGACAAAGGAAAAACAAAAAAGGTAGGCAAAAAAAAAAAAGAAGAAGAAAAGAAACAACACCCTCCCTATCCCCTGAAACCAGGGACTAGGCAAACAGGAAAACATCAAGATCCCAGGTAGAAATTGCTAGGACGGTGCAGACTTTGCCTTGAATGGAATAGTTAAGAGCTCCTTATGAAACTCTGCAACACTCACTTCTTTCATTGCTGAAATGCCTGCAAAGAATTAGAACAACACAAATCCCCGCAACAACAGCTTCGGTTGAGCTCAGCAGAGCACACCCAGCAATAGAAGTAGGAGTAACTGTACCACCTGCGTGGCTTTCAAGGTTTTAAAGACAATAACCACAAACACCTTCAAGGGCTTTGCTGAGCTAAAAGGAAATACAGACTCCTGAACACGATTGAGAAAACACCTTGACTTCCGTCCTTATTAAGATTGGAGATAAATAGCCAGCAATCCAGGAGAATGTGGGATTTGGCCTAATTCTGTAAAATAACTACAAAGTGAGATTTTTGCCTAAACAATGCCAAACTTAGGTGTTAAAAGAAACATTGCTGAAGTGAACTATCTGAGCTGCAGGATCTTTGAAGGAACGAATACATCTTATTCTCCTTTGTCTTTCCAAGCATATGCCTCAGCACCTGCAATGCATTCTTTATTCATTCTTGTGTTCATTCAGCTAATACACAACAATGCCTACCCAGGCTCCCCTGGTGCTAGGTACTGGGGGTACAGTGCTGAGTCATCTGTGGTCCTGTGCTTAAGAAAAGTGAAATCTAGTAGAGCACGCCAAACAAAACAACACATCTGAACTTAGGTAAGGAGAGAACTTATTGGAAATAATGATTGCATGTAGGGGCAAAGGGACAATTACAATAAAGAAAGGGAAACTATTGCAATAGAGTGAAGACTTTGATCATGAGATCTGCAAGTGTCTCATCGGTCAGGCATGGAAGGGCTTTGCTTTTACAGGGGAAGATAAACAAGGGTGGCATGATGGGAAGGAAGGTCAGAGACTGTTTTACCTTCAAGAGGAGGCTTAAAAGAGGGCTGCTTCAGGCTGAAGATGGGTCAAAATCAGAGGCCTGAGGAAAGAAGAGAAGGCTGACAAAAATCGGTCAAGTACAGTCAGTGGGCATTTTGTTTTGATTTTTTACAGTGGGGACAAACATTTCAGCTAATCATTTATGAGACAAGGATGGGAATTTGGAGGATCCATGTCTGGCCTTGTCATAGGTATTCAAGGGGCTCATTCATGAAACTGGGCTAAGTCATATGGGAAAGGGTGGTTCTTGGTAGTAAGTCATTTCAGGGAACACAAAAAGTGTCAGGGAGTTCTTTCTTTTCTTTTCTTTCATTTCTTTCTTTCTTTCTTTCTTCTTCTTCTTCTTCTTCTTCTTCTTCTTCTTCTTCTTCTTCTTCTTCTTCTTCTTCTTCTTCTCTCTCTCTCTCTCTCTCTCTCTCTCTCTCTCTCTCTCTCTCTCTTCTAAATTTTCATTGGGTAACAGTGTGCTTTTTCCAGGTCCCATCAGCTCCAAGTCAAGTCATTGTCCTTCAGTCTAGTTGTGGGGGTCGCAGCCTACCCCTCCCATGTAGGAAGCGAACCAGCAACCCTGTTGCTCAGAGCACGTGCTCTAAACATCTGAGTCACTTGGCTGCCCGAAGAGTTATTTCTTAACCATCACTCTGCTCCAGGAGCACATGGCTCAGGCAGTTCAATACCGTCGAAGGATAAGACCTGTATGCAGCCAATTGACAATGAACCCAAATCCATGCTCTCATGAAAGACTCATCAAAGGAAATTTCAGAATAGAGAGGAGAGGCCACTAACTAGGAATCAGGACAGGCAATACAGGGGAGGTGACAGTGTAGCTGAGCCTTGTGAAATGATTGTTGTGTCTGAGAAAGTAGCACTTCCTTTCTTCTAGCTCTTTTTCTCCCCCTACCCCAAAGCCCTCATGCACATACCCTCCAACCATGAAGTTCAAGTGAGAACTGTCATCTTCTTATAGTTTCACTCACTCATTCAACAAAATTATTAAATACCTACTTCTGGCCAGGTACTGATCTAGACACTAGGAATGGAGTGAACAAAACTCATGAATATTCCTGCTTTTGTGGACTTTATGTCTTAGAGGGGGAAGATGTGCAATATTAAACATAATAAATTCTATATTGTACTAGAAGGTGATAGATATATATCATGGTGGTTGGTGGCATGTGCAGATCAGGGTAGGGAAGGGATCAGGTTGCATTTTCAAATTGGGTGGTCACGGTAGGCTTCATTGAGGAGGTAACTTTTGAGCTAAGAACTCAGGAAGTTAAGTAGTGAATTGTGTATGAAGCTCTCGGCAGAAGAGTATGCCAAGAAAAAGAAATGGCAAAGACCAGAAAGTGAGACTGTATCTGCCAGATTAGGAGAACAATAAGGAGGCCAGTAAAACCAGAACAGAATGAAAGAGA
The DNA here is from genome assembly GCA_033961575.1 of Aselliscus stoliczkanus. Lineage (NCBI taxonomy): Eukaryota > Metazoa > Chordata > Mammalia > Chiroptera > Hipposideridae > Aselliscus > Aselliscus stoliczkanus. The sequence goes on from CM066737.1 coordinate 27,019,406, forward strand.
AAGTAATAGGTGATAAGGTCACAATATTAATTGAGGTTAGATTGTGTTAGACTTTATAGCCCATTATAAGAACTTTTGTTTTTTTGTTTTGTTTTGTTTTGTTTTTATTCTGAGAGAAATAGGGAACCATGGAGGGTTTTGAAAAGAGAAGTGACATGATCTGGCCTACATTGTTTTAAACCATCTCTTTGTTGATAACAGATTGAAGGGGTACAGGGGCAGAAGCAGGGAGACCAGTTTGAAGGGTATTGCAGTATCTAGGTGGGAGATAATGATGACCTAGTTAATAGCTGTGGGGTGCTGGGAAGGGGGAAGATATATGTTGAAGGTAGAATTACCAGAATTTGTGAATAGATTGCTTTGAGAGAGAAAGGTAGCAACAGAGGAAAAACTTAGAGATTAGTAGATATGTGAGCTGCAGAGATATCTGGTGGCAAGCATCCTGTGGTTAGTTACCTCGTGGAGAGCTGTACTTTCTTATGGTTTTCTGAGATATCTTAGAATCCTTCCTAGAAATTTCCTTTTGGTCTAAGCTAATTCAGGCTGGTTTTCTGTCTTTTGCTATCAAAAGAGGCCCGATGAATATACCTATATGGCCAACAACCCTTCAAGCACAGTGCTTCATGTTTTTTCCAAATACTTCTACCTCTGTGGCTTTGCTTAGGCTTCACCCTCTCCACCACTTACCCAAATCCCATTTATTCTTTAGGGCTCAGGTTTGTCACCACCTCCTTCATTATGGATCTCTACAGGTGGAATTAAGCTCTCACAATTTCTTCTATTCTCTGTGTCACTTACCTCTTTCTCCATCACATAGTAATTATTTGGATGTATGTCATGTGTACAAGTCTTGTGTTCATAAGACTATAAGATCTGTGTGGACAGGAATCACATCTTATTCATGTCTGTGAAGAAGGGACTTAAACACAGTAGATGTGTCCTATGTATATCTTCAATGAATGAATTCCTCCCACACTCTATCTTCATTTAAGCTATCATTTAAATGTTATTGATCATTTGGTCTTTAATACTTTGAGTCATTACTCTTCTTTCTCCCTGCTCTGCATTCAATTATCTGTCTTTTTGAGTGTTCCTCCTCTCATCTTCTAGGCCCATATCATCTATCATGTACAGCTGTGTTTCTCAAGCTTTTATTCCATCCCACTGGGCCTCTGGATTATGATACTTCTATTAATGACACTAACTCATATTAGTAATGATTCTGAATGCAGGGATGGAGGAGTAGGATTTTTAAAAAAACTATATATATATATTTACCCCTCCCTAAAATTTTGTTTCAGCTTTCAAGGAAGGGCATGCCTCCTTACTTCCCAGTTGAAAACCACTGATCTAGACTACAGCCATAATAGCTGTGGTAGATTAGACTATTATTTAGCAAATACACTCACTCCCCTCTAACCTCCATGGGAGGAGAGGTTTTTTTCATGCCTCTTTGATGTTGGGCTTGCCTATGTACTTGCTTTGGTCAATGACATGATGTAAGTAGGGGTCTGATATGTACTTGTGTGGTTGGGCTTGCCCTCTGTGCTTCTGACACTGCTGTGAGAAGAGATTCCCCTGGGTGGCCAGCCAGGCCTAGAAGAATGAGAGACACATGAAGACAGAACTGAACTTGCAGACTGGAGAGAAGCAGCCGAGATCAGCCAATCCACATGCCTACAATCTGTAGCTGACCCACAGACTCATAGCCTGGAGCCGAGCCACCCTAGCCAACTGATGATGTACGTTGGCGAATTTCGAGGTAGTTCTTTTATGAAGCAAAAACAGACTGCTATTCTAATTTTCTAAGTAACACCCTCATTATCTTCTTGCCTTCAAAACAACCTCCCTAATCTCCACAGATTATGACTCTTCCTCCTAGAATAAGAAATTCAGATGATGTCTCTCTCTTCAACAGCTCCCCACTGCCTGTAGAATAAAATAAAAATATCTTTGCATGGAATCCAAACAATTTGACTCCAAATAATCTCTTTCAGACTTTATCTGCTGTCATACCAGTTACTATGCTATTGATTCAGTAAATATCTGTTCCCCACCTACTAGGTACCAGGTATTAGGTTAGGCACAGGGGGTATGCGAAGAACAGAATATGGATCCCATACTCCAGGAGCCCTTATGTTAATTGGGCAGATAAGAAAACATGCAGTTTTGATTCAAGGTGCAAGTGTTAATACAGGGGTTAGCGCAGGGTACTATGCGGATGTATAGGAAGGGCTTCCTGAGGGAGGCAGTGAGTAAACTAAGAGCTAAGATGAGACTAGAAGTCAACATGTCAAAGAGAGGAGCAAAGGGTGGTTGAGGCAGAGGGATGCAGCTGAATATTCAAAGGCCTGAGGATAAGAGAGCATAGCACGTTTGCATAATTGCAGATATTTAGCTCAGTATGCCACATAGAATATTAAGGGAGAGAAGGTAACAATGGCATGAGGTAATGCTAGAGAAGACAAGTAGAGGCCCAGCCATGCTGGGTATGTAGACCATGTGCAGTCAAGTGTTTCCATTTTGTAGGAGCCATGCATTCTAGAGAAAAGTCTATGATATAGAGCCAGAATTCCGGGGTCTGTTTTCCAGTGCTGGTACTTCCTAGTGTGTGACCTTGGGCAAGATTTAGAAATCTCCCATTGCCTCCATTTCTTCATCTGTAGATTGGGGATAATAGTAGTACCTACAGGTCTGGAGAATTCTCCAAGGCTCCCCTATTTGTTTCTCATCTTGGTGGGGCAACGCCACTTGGTATAAAGCTTCTCAAAAAGTGCTAGAGCTTGGTGATCTTTCATCACAGCCCACCTTGATGCCCTCTGTTGCTGCGTGTAGATGCCCACTTTGGCTGCCTGCCCTGGATATGACCCTGCTGATGGCTGTGTTCTTTCCATGCCTCTCCTCTCGAGTCTGGAAGTCTTCCTTGCATTGACTTTTTGCATCCAATCCAACTTCTCCAGTATTCTGGTCCTGATTCTTTTTTTTCCCCCTAATTTAACATTACTATTAGCTTCAGATGTACATAACAACATAATAATTAGACATTTACACCCCTCACAAAGTGATAACCCCACGAAGTTTACTACCCCTCTGAAATCATATACAGCTGTTACAGTGCCATTGACTCTATTCCTTATGCTCTACTTTACCTCCCGTGAGTATATATATATATATATTTAATTATAGTTGACATTCAATATTATTTTATATTAGTTTCAGGAGTACAGTGCAGTGCTTAGGCTTATGGTCCTGATTCTTGTCTCGTTTCTTAGGCCATCTTCATCTGTAGAGATTCTGTCTGCGATTCTGTCTTCTGCTAGGGTATGGAGTCTCACAGCTTTTCTGCCATCTGTCTTGAATGCAGTCCAAGTTGGACCGGTACCAGAAAAGCCTGGTGAGAGAGCACTGATGTCTCTCAGCAACACTGGACACAGTTGGTCCCTCCATCCTTCTTGTGGTATTTTTCCCTCATTGCTCCCAAGACCTCAGAACCTTCTGGTTTTTCCTCTAGCTGTCTCTTTTTTTGTGGGCGCTTTCTCTCCCAAGTTACTTCAACAGCACATAGTCTCACAATGTAACATAAATATGAATAAGCTGGGAAGCTATAAAATGCACATTCTTGGGCCCTGCCCACAGATATTCTGATTCGAAAGGGGCCTGGAAATCTGGATTATAAGAAGTACCGCAGGTATTCTGATACAGATGGTGCACAGATAACACTTAAAAACAAAGCTTGGATACACCTATACTTACTGCCCAGCCTTGCTTTCTCATTCAGTGCTCTCCTTCCGTGACCTTCAGGGTCAATGATGATGATTCACAATCCTGTCTCTGGCCTAAGCTGCTCCTCAGAGCTTCTGTTGGACAAAGTCAGCCACCTATCTGACAACTGGAAGACATCCAGCCATTTCAAATTTAACATATCCAACATGGAATTTGATTCTCTTGAGGTCTACCCTCCACTGCCAACTCTCCCCAGTGAATGGTATCTTCATCAGCCCAGTGGCTCAAAGAAGAGGCCCCTGGGAATCCTCCTTGAGTTCCTGTCACCCTTGACCATCATAACCAGTCTTCTGGCAAGGCCAGCAGAGTGCACCTTCACAATATAGCTCTGAATTCTTACACGTCTGCCATCTTTAAAAGCTTAGCTCACCTGCATTTTCTTCCAGGACTAATGAAAGAGCTTCCTTTTCTGGTTTCCCCCACTTGTTCTCTGCTCTTCTTTCCCTCTACTTCAGCCTCAGTGTAATAGTTAGAAGTCTGTCCTACATAATCATGTCACCTCACTGCTTCTTAAAACCTTCATTGACTTCCCAAAGCACCTTGAAGTCAGAATCTTACCAGGCCCTTCACGATCTAGCCTAGAGGTGAGTCAGCACTGATGGCGTGTGGGCCAAATCCATCCCACCACCTGTATTGTTAATAAAGTTTTATTAAACACAGCCACAGCCATTTGTTTCCTCATTGTCTATGGCTATTTTCACGCTACAATGGCAGAATTGACCAGTTGTAACAAAGACCATAGGGCCCACAAAACTTCAAGTATTTGCTGTGTGGCCCTTTGCAGAACAAGGCAGCCAGCCCCTGATCTAGCCCCTGCCAACCTCACCAGCAGCATATAATCAGCTTATTCCTATCTGGGGATCCTCGCCCATGTTGTTCCCTGAGTGTCACATGCCCTTCCCCAACCCCACTCTTTAACAACTAATTTGAGCTTAGCCTTCAGGGCTTTAATTTAAATGTCATTTCCACAGGGAGCCTTAGTTAACCGATCCCCCTTCTTCCTCATTCCAATATGAATAAGGTCGGGTGATGGAAAGCCACTTAGGGGACCTAGCGTGGGTCTTTAGGAGAGTAGGTTTAAGTCAGCCTCCCAGTTTCAATTGATCTGAGCTGCACCAGCTTTATACATGGCATGACTGAAGGATACCAAGGGCGGCCTCCTAGTCAACTGCTTATCACACGTCTGAAATGCCACCATTTGTTCTACTAAGTGTCCTCCTCTACCTCCGGAGATTCTCTCTTAAGCAAAAACTCATAGACAGAGACAATAGTTTAGTGGTTACCAGAGGGTAAGGGGGGAGGGGAGGTAGAAGAGGGTAAAGGGGATCAAACACATGGTGATGGAAGGAGAACTGACTCTGGGTGGTGCGCACACAATGTGATATACAGATGATGGATTACAGACTGGTACACCTGAAACCTATGTAACTTGACTAACAATTACCACCCCAAGAAACTTTAGTTAAAAAAAATGCAAATGCCTCTGAGAGTAGTGACATACTCATGTATGTGTGAATAAACTGCATGGGAATTTGATATCTGAATGCAAGCCAGGGAGAAAGAACAGAATCAGCAGTTTCATGAGGGTTGGGGGGGGTCATTCTTGGAGCATAAGGCCACTGTCACAAGAGGCGTGAAGGGGCTGCACAGGCAGCAGGTAGGGTGAAGTAGTGGCATCAGTGGGCACACAGAGGAAGAGAGAGGGGAGGACAGAGGGTCTAACAGTCATCTTCACATGTCAGCAACAAATCAAACTAAATATTTGTCTTTCTATTCTTCTCTACTTAAATCATAAAATTAATTAGGCTGAAGTTGTTTCTACATTTAACACTGGGACTATTTAGAAGTGAAGTATGATTCCAAAGTGTAAAACTGTTAATTTTGAATGAGTTACTAAGTTGTACCTGAAGGAATACTCTTTTTGATGAAACATGTCAGCGAATGCACAGTAGTCACTTTGGAGGGGGCTTCAGGTAATGGTATTGAATGAAGACAAACTGACAATTGCATTTCAGAGTGATCTTGGAGTGTATCTGGAATCTTTAAAAACCGTGGGGAGGGAGAAAAAACAAAACAAAAACACCAACAACATCCGAAAGAAAACAACCTAAGACTCTTGGAGTCTGAAGGCTTTCTTAATTTTCTTTTCTTTAATGTCTGTCCCCGTGGAATACAATTCAAATAAGAATTTCTGAGAGTATTTTTTAATAGTTCAGATAATTTGTAGTTGCTATTCTTAATGTAGTTTGTTGAGCTATAACTTGGACTAAAATTCTTTGGAATAAATTCTAATTCTATTTAATTGAGGGTAAATAATTAAAAAATAGACCCAATCCAATTAGAGAAAATGATATAACAATAAATTAACCTTTTTGTTCCATTAGCCAATCTCAAGAAATAACGTCAGAATTGAAATGTCGGATTAAAATAATAAATATAAGCACGACTTATCATTTCTAGTGTGAGGTTGTTACTAGAGTGCCATCTTCAGTGCAATGTACAAAGGAGGCTGTTTTTCTCCTTTGTAGAAAATTAAACATTAGAGAGTATTCTTTTTGGAATGCTGACACAAAATGAAAATGCTAAAAACTAGAGAGAACTTTATGTCTCTTCTAAAATGATGCTTAATATATAACTGGTATTTTGAATTATTGATTTGTTATTTTAGTATGTAGTAGATATCATCCATTAGTAATTAAACTACTATAGAGTATTTGAATGTTTGGGACAAAATACATATTTGATAGTTTTGACTTGCTTAATAAATGAATTGTGTATAAACCAGAGAATCCTGGGAGCTTAGAGTTAAAAGTGTCCTCCAGGATCATCTAGTCCAAGTTTGCATTCAAATACGTTTTCCTGAATAACATCCATTCTCCTTGTCAGAACCATTGTAACTTTGGACACTTCCACAGATAAAGTACTCTGTATGTTTTATCTAGCTCATTCCAGTTACAAGCTGCTATACAACCTTTGGGGAAATGTTCTTAGGCTACACTGGAATGTCTCCCTGAAGTCTCACCCACAGATTCTTACTCTTCCCTCTAGAACTCCCAAATAGAACAGTGTAATGCAAATTGCATTATCCTGTGAATCAGGAGAATCAGGTCATAGACCAGATTGGCCATAATATGCTATTTGACCTTGGGCAAGTCACCTTCCTCCTCTAGCCTTAGTTCTTCCAAAAGAAAAGGAATTGGGATTAAATGATCTAATTTGGAAATTTAATGAGTATGTATACTGCCTTCTGATGCTGGTTCTTAAACATTGCAGATGACTATTCACCAACAGGCCCTTGGTTTAACACTTCTCTGATAACCTTTAAGATGGAATAAAGACCATTTAGTTCAGTCTCACTTGGTTACAGTAAGAACGTTATATTAGAAACTGGCCTTCTCGGATGTGTTTATATTCAAATGAGCAGCTGAAATCAGATATGCATTTGGGATTAAATAACCCAATTAGTGCTCACACATTCTATGCTGTAGCACATTCTAGGCAACCAAGATGACTGTGCAGAGAATAGAAATGTCTATGAACTGAGCCCTACGTCTCTTACAATGCACATATTGAAGCCTGGAAAAAAGTCGACACGTTCAAAGGAAGGTGATCTGCTATGATGTAATTTTAATGAAACACCTGCATTTTGTTTCTCTTAAAAGTCCTCTTTTCCTAAGGACATGCATTCTCATCTTAATCCTGATGGTTTTATCCAGTTTCCAATACACATTCCCATGTCACAGCTCAAGTACATACATAAAAAAAATGCTTTTGTGAATTTTTGGGATGAGAATTGATATGGCAGCATTTCAGCAGCTATACCAAATATGAACAAATGAATATTTCTGAAATTGAGTGAAAAGAGAAAATTACAGCCATGTTTATGATAACACATGGCCAACCTGCCCACATCAGCAAGAATACACTTTAGTTATTGCAGGGGCTCTAGGGTGAAATCTCATTTCTCTGAGTCCAGTTCAGAAGGCAAAGCCTGGCACTCCAATTCCAATGCCAGGGTACCTAAAGCACCAGAAAGATCTCCCTAAAGTTGACTTTTCCCCTGATTACTCATTCTATCTTTCTATAATTGTTTTTGTGTCAGCAGGACTTCCTTATAAATCAGTCATCAAATGTACTACATTTTCTATATTTCTAGAAGTTACAACAAGAAATGGGCAGATAGACGTGTGGTGATTTCTTCTATAAATAATCGTGAATTTCCAGGGTGGTGATTACCTTGCACTTTGAAAGACAGCTATGAATAAAACAACCAGCAGCTATTGTGGGCTGGGAGATAGTTGGTAAATAGAAACAAATACAGCAGTGCAGAAAATATATAAAACTGAAATGCTCTCTAGTTGTGATAATATTACAGTGATGAATATATGCTTGGACATAGGATCCTAGATTTTTCGCGTGTACTGCCACTAAAGACCAAACAGCAGTGAAAAATAATCTCCCTAAGCTAACCTGTGCCATAGATGACGTGGGCTGCTCATACCAGCAGAAGAGAAGAATTTCCAGCAGGGAGGACTTGGCAAATGTGATACATCCTGCTATGGAACACGGGGACCCATGGCAGAGACATGGCTTCCCAGGAGTTCTTGCAGGAAATAGCTTCTGAAATATGCATTTGGTAATTTGTTTTGAAATAACCATTTTGAAAACAAACCAAAAGACCTAGCAGCTTTTTACCACCCAAATGTTTGCGTTCACTTCTTTTGCTCCCTATCACAATTCATTATATGTAATATGAATGTTTCCCCTCTTGTTCTCATTAAACACAATTATTGGGTTGTCAGAAAAGTCATGACGTACTTTTTCCATGTTTTTCATTGCAAAAGTGCGTAATGATTTTTCTGACAACCCAATACTACTTATTGGGTTTTTACAGCTAGAACTATATCAGAAGGCCCTGACAATCAGTGAATCCATGATGTCAGTCATCTCAGGAAAAAATTCCATAGGGGCTGCAAAGGTAACTACTTGTTTTCATTGACCACTGAATTCTTTAAACACATAGGAATAACTAGTGTGGTGTTAATATAGCCTAGATTTCATATAGCATATTTAAAAGAAATAAAGCAGAGAGAGAACAAGGAAAAAGAAGTCTAAGATGTGACATACAAGCATTTTCCCATGATTCTTATTCTGTAGTCAGATTCTGAGTTCTATCTGATAAGCAAACATTGTTTTTCTCTTATTGCCCTTTTGCCCCTTATCCTCCCCAAGCTGAACTTGGGTACAGAGCTGTTTTGTCAGCATTTTTCAATCTACTTTTTTTTCTTCTTCGCTTTTTAAACTTCCATGTTCTAATGATTTCTAATTAAACCCTCAATCTGGAGTTCTTTCTTTTGGATATAAATACCCTTCCATGGTTCTCTGAATAATGTTTGTGAAAGGTAGCAGCAGCATTGATTTGCATCATGGCTGGCTCCCTGGAAATTATATGACATACTCCACGATACATTAAGTAAGCTTATAGACTGAGGATGAGGATGATGATAAAGTTAATAAATAAGGAAAATTAAAATCAAATCTCAGGACTACAGACATGACTGAAATCCAAGGAAGTCCTGGGAGATAGACTGGGCCTACTTTCTCCATTGTATGAAATAGTGGTTAGGTTTCAATTTAAAATGAAGCAAAAAGCAGAACAATGTTCATTTGGGGCCACAATACCTACTTTATTTGAAAAATCTAGGTAGTCAAGCCAGGAACATTTTATTTGCTTCCATCAACTAAATCATTTCACTGTGCACATAGTTCATTGTGTATATTTCTGTGTGTGTGTGTGTGTGTGTGTAAGTAGGTAGGTAGGTAAAGCCGGCCATTCATGTAAAATAATAAACAATTGCATCAGAGAAAACACAGATTAGCTGCATTTCTTTTTGATGTTGAGCTTCACTAATGTGACACTAATAAACACACTGAATGGCTACAGATATGACCTATAAGAAAAGACTTTTATTAGTGAAAACAGCATTAAAATGACTGAATATCAAGTCCAGAATTTTACCACAATGGTTCAGTTTACATGGAACAATGATTGAAATATACATTGCAATTCTTAGTAGGGAGAACAGAGCTTACTATGATTTTCAAAGGCTTCCATGAGCAGTACCCACTGAGCTACATGGCTTCCTTAGGCTGTTAACCAGCATCACATGAAATTATCTAGTATTTGTGAAGTGGTGAGGAAGAAAACTATATTGTTCTGGAACTTCAGAAAACTATTTCCTTCCTCTGGCTAATTTGAAAGTGATATTTTATATTTTTTCATTACATATTCATATCATTTCTCTGAAGGCCTTATTCATGAACTTTTTAAGTTAAACAAGTAATTTTTCATTTTTGATGTGTTATTGAAATCACCAGAACTTCTATTTAGCCAGTGTCTACAAAAGCAAACGAAGGTGGAGGCCTGAGTAATTCTTTCCTGGTTCTGGTAATTATGATTGAATGAAAAATTTGAATCATTTTATGCTCAATAGCAATTATTTGGCTCAAAGTACTCAAGGAGTTGTCTCAGAGGCCTACTTCATTTTTTCTCTGTGCACATAGGAACAAGAGGCTAAAAATAATCTTTAAAAGGTAAGAAGTCATAATATTTCATGTAAGCTAGGCAATGCAGTTTGCTTTCCTTGATTTCCCCTTCCAAAATGCAATTTTATCAACCCGTGGAAACTAAAACAAAATCAAATTCAAAATTAGATGAAGGGTAATTTTGTACAAAATAAGCTATTAAAAGTCATTTAATCCCCCATTTGCTTTTAATTTAACAAAGGACAGCTCCCCCAGCAAATCTAAAATTGAGGGTTAACAATGATCAGGTAAACATGATGTATGTCATCAGTTATTCCTGGTAAGTGAAGCCACAAACAGGATATTTTAGTTCAGCCCATCTGACGGTCATGACTAATTCAATGAGCTCCAGAAATGAAGCCAACTGAGTGGCTAGGACCAAAAGCCTTGTGCTCAATACTTATAAAGAACTAAAATAAGCCGCACAATCAAGTGATGTACATCCTGTGATACATAAATCATTTAGTCCAACAGTATTTGTATACTCTGCCGATACCGTTCACATCTTCGGCATAGCTAGGTATATAGACCTAAGACCACAACCGTCTTTCTTAATATATTCAGGTTCCCTCTCTCTTCCCATAAGGAAACCCATGTTAAATCCACTTTATTGGTCAACATGGTCTGTTTATAATCTTTGCTACCCTCAAATGAATCATCATGCAATTGGCTCTTTTTTCTCAACCATACTAACCCTGGTAAAGTGATGGATTGATGACTTTGGTCATTTTTGAAAGAAACAAATAAAAATCACAATCCACCCCATGAGTAGGTGGGTAACCCGTAGCCCGCCACACTGGCCATGGATGATAGGGGTCCCGAAGTGTTTCTAAAAGTATTTGAATAGACAGTTAAGATTTAACATTAATATTTGCTGATCTGCAATGTTGTCAGATTCCAACTGATTAATGGGAATGAACAAGATTCAAAGCATATCGATCTTGGCACTGTCTGACTCTTTTCCAAAGAGGCTGCCAGTGGAAAGGAACATAGATTGCAAAGATGTTTGAAAAGAAAGCATCTCTTAACATAGATTTAGCAATTAAGTCGAATACAAACAGTATTCTAAAGCTCTGTGTCTTACCCTCAAATCTAGGTGAAAAGATCAGTTTGGTTACTGCTTTATTTCTTCTGAAAAATAATGGAAAGATAAATATATTTAACAAACTGTGGCTTCAGAAATACCATTGTAGCAAACAATTTTATTAATACTTTCATAAAAATGGCATTTAATAAATTCTCTCTAATACCTTGATGTTATTAAAAGCAAACAGAAGTCATTAAAAACAGTCCCTTTCTGTGATTTACATTAGCTTTTATAGTATTACTTGATTTTTGTCTTATAAACTAACCTAAAATACTAATAATTGAATCAGGGTAAAAACAATACAATGTGTTTTCTTTACTTTATTTCAAAATAGTCATTATAAATACATTCTTAATATATTTTTCTCCCCAGCTCTTTGGATGCGACAACAATAACAAAAAAAAAAATAACTCACTGTGCTCATTTCATACAATGTCAATGTACAAATCATGCAAAAGATATTATAGATTAATATTACTGCCATACATTTCTAGATGTGTTCTATTTCCGCAATACTTGTTGACGTGACTCATGAGGCCATGCCCTGTATAATTTATGCATCCTTATGGCTTAAAGAAATTAAATGTTTTTAAAAAGCAACAAAGGAAAGCTGGTCTTAAATGGTTTTCTAATTAATATATTTATTCAGTTTATTATGCAGAATGGAAAACTAAATATAGAATATAAATTGCCTTATAGACTTCAATCACTGTATTTTAATAGCTGCTTTCTCATAAAATTACACAAAGATTTACTTTAAAGAATCGACTCATCTTTATTGATTTCATAAAAAAATAATTTAAAACTTGATTTATATTACATGGACATAATATATTATCTCAACCCCTTCACTGATTTCATATGCTTTCATTTTCTTTGCTACCGTTCTAACAGAGTCCAAGCATGTAACACAGTGCCAAGAAAGCCCATGTGTCAGAGCACATTAGAAATGAGCACTTCTTGGATTTTCTAGATCTGAATCAAAGTCTACCCCAAATGCTGTACTGACAGATATACCATTCCTTAAGGGGTTAAACTAACATCAAGGTTATAGTTGAAGCCAACAAAATGTAGATACAGTATTTTAACTGCTCTTGTACTCAACTCAAAACTTATGCCTAACTACATTATCATAAAATATACAAGTAGAACTAATGAGAGACGGGTGCAAAATACTATACACTGTAGAATGTAGGCACAATGACTTCAGTTAAGGAAAATATGTCAGCCTTAACCAAGGATTTATTACTGTCATTCACTTACAATTAGATCTTCCAAATAACCACATACATTTAAATTACTTTTTAAAAAAGGTTGAAGATTTATACCTTTCAGCAGAAGAGTTTGAGATAGCCAATATGTTACAGCAAGCTTGGAGATGGTGGCAGGTAGCCTTGCCACTGACAACTGCAGAAACCTCAAAACATCTTCAGAGCATCACCACACTGAATAAAAGGCATCATCCCAATGACATATGATCCCCAGATCATGGATGGAGCTTTCTAGTTCCTTCTGGAAGCATCTACTTAAGATTTTTCAATCCATCCATACTTTACTGACAGGATAAACGAAAAGGCTTTCTTTGAAGCTTTTCCATCTTTCTCCTGTCAGTATACTTTAGGAGCCCTTTAATCCATTGATGCATGCAAACATGGTAATGCCATATTCAAAATCCTTATGAAACTGTAGATGAAAATGAGCTAGTGGGCACACATCTTCATGTCCTTTCTTTCAAGGTTAGAAAGCATGTCTTTGTTTGTATTTTTTAAATATTCATATAAAGTTTTCACATTGTCATGAAAATTAAAATTACACATTAAAGTTTTAAGAGCACCAACACATACATAGACAATTTATTTTGCTAGTTAAAAAAAATCTCCAAATTATCGATATGTACACACACACACACACACACACACACGCACACACCCCTCCAAGAAGAATGCCAAGTTGTTTTGTTTTTTTATCTTGGAACAAACATAGAAAGCCCTGAAATTAGTAATCAATAAAAGGACTACTATTACAACTTTTACCATAATATCATTTCGGAAGCTGCACCAAAACATCTGCCCCTTGAAATTCATGAAGAATATCTATGTTGTTTACCTTCTTGGTCATCTTACTGATGAATTACAGTAGTGATACGAAATGGAGCACAAAACTACACATACGCAGGCAGGCCAAGAAGACAATGTGTTTTGGGGGTGTCACTTTGCTAATCAGGAGCTCCTAAAAATCTTCAAATATCTCCCATTATCAAGTACTTCCTTCCTTTGACCAAATGTGACTGGAGAAGTTAACAACACAAGCAAACACAGTAGCATACCATTTGTAGTTGCGGACTCTGAACTCTCTGAGACCAATGAAAGCATTTAGCAGTGTGGCTTTGATAGCCTAGATTACCATGGTGTTCACTGTTCTACTTGATTATCTGATAGTAGTCAGAACGATGAAAGAACAGGATACTGATGCATACGAGATATAACTATTAACCTTACTTGTTACTTTTTAAATATTTGTCGTGAAAACTATTTGAATTAAGCTCATAGAATCCTGAAAAGCGAGACAACTGATGGCAAATAACAACTGCCCCAGACACGATACTATAAAACTAAGGGATCTATTTTAAAATGCACAGTTGGTAACAAATCTGAATATGCTAAATTTTCAAAAATAGCACAGAACTGGTTTTTTTGTTTGTTTGTTTGTTTGTTTTTGTATTTTTGTTTCTTTTTTTTTTTTTTTTTTTTACATTATACCTGATCACAATGTCCAGAATATTTCTGTACACAGAAGCTTCAGTTTCAGTTTGGTATATTTTTTTCTGTCTAAATGTATACTTATTGATGAATTCCCTGTGATCAGGAAAACAAGTCAGGCATATTAAATACATAGTAAGGAGTACATATTTTCCTATTTAGTATACAAAGTACTTCATAAATATGAATTATGTTACAAAAATAGCTTTGGGTGCGCTCACACGGTAAGCACTTTGCTAATTTTGGACAACCTTTAAGGATTGTGGGTATTTCACATAACTGAGAACAAACTATAATGTTAGTTTAATTTGAGCCATGTTTAATTCTGATAACGTCACGTATTTCTTCAGATCACAAATGCTATGTAACTCACGTTGATTTTTTTTTTCTCTTTTAGGTTTTATGTATAGACAGGTAATGCTTAAAGTGTTCAAATTTATTTTATAGTTATGTAATGCATGGTATATTTTAAACAAATATTTGCACAATTTAACATTATAAATCCAGCGGTTTCAAGATGCAGGCCATAAAGGTTTACCGATTTACAAATACTATCGATTGTTCTCTCTTTGCATGCTTTTTTTTTGTTTGTTTTTACTTTTCAGATAATCTTTACACAGAGTTGTAACAATGCCACAAATCAAAAGGATTATTCCAGTTCCACCAACTTAATCTACGTGCAAGATGAAGGACCCAGCTGAGGTGCGAACACTGGTACCAGTTTTCTTGAGTTTGCTTTACAAAGTACAAAGAGACGAAGGTTTTGCATTGGGGTACAAAACAGATTTGCCTCTTGAGGTCAAATTCAGTGTAGTATGTATATAAAGCATCCCTTTGGCAACAGAGTTTGCAGTATCCCCACAGGACTCCACAGTATAGGGTTTTTTGTAGTAAAATCTATTAAGGAAATTCTCTTCTACTGGACACACCTTTGTAGCTACAGTTAATGAGACACCCTTGGAAACACCTGCCTCTATGCCTATTGATAATATAGTATTTGGAAGTTACAAGTTAACAAAAGGCACTTTCATCATTAAATAAATGTCCTCTGCATGAAGTAAGAATGCATGGCCTAGATCTTGTTCAAAGCTGTCTGCTCCTCAAGGACCTGTAGGTAGTCAGGGGAGCTCTGGAGTTTTGCCTTCAGTTCAAAATACTCACTGCTCTTCCTTTGCTCCACCACAATTTTACTGTGGTTGCCGCCTATCAGGGACTTCTTGTTTTTTTTGTCTTGTTGTTTTTCTGGATAACGGATCTCAAAGCCACTGACCCCTATGCTGTTGTACTCCTTTTTGCTTTCCAGAAAATTCTGAATAAACACATTGGAATCCCTGCTTGGGAATAATTCATCCAGCTCATCAATTGTGCTCAGTCTCTTCCTGGTATCCACGTGTAATAAATCTTTCTCCTTGTCGGCAACATTTCTCATGACGACTTTCTGTCCCGGGGGATCTGAAAACATGAACCCGGTTTCTGACTCTTTCAAGCCACAGGTGTGACTCTTGCTCATCTGTTCGATGGTTTGTGGAATGAAAGCTTCTGTGCTCAGTCCGTCTTTTTTATTGGTTTTGTGGTCATGCTTCCTCAGCTGCAGCTGCATGGAGCTACACTCTGTATTCCCCAGGCCTTCGTGCTTCACCGTGGGTTTCTTGTTTCGTCGCAGCACAAACACAAGAAGGCAAAAAGCGACAAACACAGTTAAAATGAGGACCACTAAGATACTTAAGATCAAAATTGACAGAGGCACAGGGCCACCAGGAGGACTTCGAATGGGACCCAGCGGGGTGGCGAATGTAATGGCAGGTGCAGGGCTTGTGAATGGTGCAGATGGCTTGTTCAAGAGTTTGGGACATAAGATTTCATTTTTGAGGGACTTCAGTTCAATGTTGGCAAACTGAACGGGCGTCTCACATTTTAGTTCTTTCACAACAATCCCGTCGTTCAACTTCTCCAGCCACAGCTTTAGTGACACCAAGTCACAAGTGCAGTCCCATGGGTTGCCCTCCAAGTCAATCTGTGTAAGAGACCGCAGCTGATCGAGGACCCCGCTGACAGGTAGGTACATGAATTTGTTGTTCCTCAGGTTCAGTCTCGCCAGAGGTGCCCCAGAAAAAATGTAAACGGGCAGGCTCTTTAAGAGATTGTTGTTTAAGTACAGTAACTGCAAATTTGGCATAGAGTCAAAGGTGCCTGCTAAGATTTCCTTAATCAAATTATATTCCAAGTACAGATACTGCAGGTTATGGAGGCCTGAAAATATTTCAGGATACAGTCTCTCAATCTGATTGCCATTGAGATACAGCCTGCGTAAATTAGTGAGATTGTGAAACACGTCTCCTTTGATCGCTGTAATCTGATTGCTGCCTAAATGGAGCAAATCCAGTCCTTCAAACTCAGTGAAGTCTGAGGTGTCTACATCTTTGATGCTATTGCCATTGACATGCAGCTTCTTGGCATTTAAAGGTTTCGGTACCAGCTCAGACATGGACTGTATATTTTTCTCTTGGCAGTTGACACTCAGTCCCAAATCCGAAGGGTGTGTTTTGCAAAAGCAAGGCATTGGGCAAGGTGTAAGAGGAGGCACCCTTGTTTGGTAAGACACAATCTGACTGAGATTGCGGTTGGAGAGAGCTTTGCCTGCCACGATTCCAGAGATCTTGGAAGGATTTGTAGTTTTTGGTGGTTTGGTCACTAATCTGTGTAAGGATGTTTGGGTGGTGTGACCATTGGGAGTGGTGTAGCCATTTTCCAGCTGAGATGGAGGCAGGATTCGCACATCAAAATCACTTCCTGTGCCCATGGGGCATAACTCTTGTTTGTTGGTTTCTTTTAAAAGCCTTCCGTATAAGTCACTGGGAGTTTCACAGATAGCTTCTCCTATGTAAATGTTATATGGCATATTCTCCAGCCAAGCTTTTAAAGGCAACAAATCGCAGCTACAGTTCCAAGGGTTATCTTCCAGTTGCAACTCGACAACACGGCCTATATGCTCTAGGACGCCAATATAGGGGAGCTTCTGGATCCTGTTCCCTCGTATATCCAGATGGGTCAAAGATGCGAATCGGAAAATATTATCAGGAAGGAATGAAATCAGATTGTCATTAAGAATGAGAACTTTAAGTTTGTGGAGCTTATTGAAGGCTCCTCGTTCAATATACTTGATTAAATTGTAGTCAGCCTGGAGATACTCCAAGTTCTCTATGCCAAGGAAAGTGTCAGCTCGGAGAATCTTTAATTCATTGTTGTTCAAGTGCAACTGCTTTAATGCACTGAGCCCAAGAAAAGCTCCTCCCTCAATGTTCTGCAGTTTATTATTTCCCAGCTGCAGGGATACTGCATGTGAAAAATTCAAGAATGTATTTGGATAGAGGATATTTAAAAAATTGTTTTGGAAATTGAGGTGATAAAAATTTGACCAAGGCGGTTTCAGCTGATTTGGCCTGTAGACTGAAACCTTCTCACAGTTGACATAGAGTACATTCTCCACCGACACGCAGGAGCACACATTGCAAATTTCCACCGATATGTCAGAATCTGCATTTGTCGAACAAATCAGGGCTGACAAAATCAGAAAGAGCCAAAGAAACATCTTCTTGCAATCAGCAAACAACTTTATGCTTCTGAATAAAGAGAAATAATCTACAAAATAAAAAGAAAACATTTTTTCAATGATCATCACTTGAAAAACATTTGTGTTTATAAGTATAGTAACTGGAAACTTGACACGCCATACTGAACACATGGCTATAATTATTAGCTTTGTATTTTTAAAGCACCGAGAGCTCCAAGTATTCTCCCTTAGTTGAACCATAACCACCACAAATGCCATAGTTTTTATTTCCATACCTGTAGTTGATACAAAATTTACATGTGCAGAACACACCACAACCAACAGGAAAAAAGACTGCTGATCATGCTTAAATCTTAACAGTCTGAAATATTTTCTCCACGTGGACCACCCAACTGTGCCCCGAACAAGCACACACCTTAAGCTTCCTATTTGCAACTCTTAAAGACTGACCCCAGCCTATCATGTCCACCATGTCATTAGCACCACAAAGGCATTTCAATTTGTAGATGTCTACCCTCTAGGCTTCAGCTTGCTAAGAGGCTGAGCAGAAAAGATATTAGACCCCTGTGCACTGTGGAGGAGGGCAGTAGGAGGATTGGGTTGCTGTAACAGGGGACAGTCCAAAGGAAAACACGCTGCTATGAAGCAGTTCCCTCCTGTACACTGCTGCCTTAAAAAAAACAACCACCACACAGATGACCCTGTGAGGTTCTAGAAAAATAACCAAGTAGGGGATGGCCAAGTTTTAGTTTCAGGTAAATAAACGTTACCCAGTCTCCTGTCAGTCATCTTCCAAATGGGGAAAAAAAGCCTTTTGTCTTTGGGTCCCTGAAAGCAGGAGAGAAACCTGCTTGATCCTGCATTGCTTAGCTGATGTCCAGACAGCTTTCCCACCCTAAGAACTGGCTTTCCTGCCGACCTGGCACTCTTCCATTCCTTTGTGTGCCATTTTGAACCCAGGTCCAACTGATATTTGGCTCAAATGCTTATCTTTCACTTTGACCACAGACTGCCACTGCTGAGGAAGAGTTCACACACTACAATTGTTGAATGGCTTTATCTGCAGCACCAAATACGTTTAGTACAGCAAATGTTTGTCCTAAAATCATCATTTCCCAAACCTCCCCTTCCCAATAGTACCACCCCATGTCTCTGTCTTTAAACAAATCAAAATTCACTTTAGTGGAGTTTAATGCTTAGCAAATTAGCCCGTTGAAGCCAATTCCTTAAATACTGCATGCATACCCAAATACATGCAATGCTTCATGGAAAAGGTTAAAAGGAAGAACAAGCATTGTGCATATTATTGATGCCATTTTAGCCATGTAAGTATTTTCCATCTTGAATGCAAAGCTGGCTGCAATTTCAATATGGTTACCACCAAATATTAATTAAATAAATTACCAAGGAACACACAATGAGGGACTGATACAAAGAAAGAAGTGTCACACAGAAACTCCTTTGTTTATTTTGCCCACGAGGAATCAGCTAGTGGTAAGCCCAACATGTCTCAAGGTAGACAATCCACTAGCCATGACCCAGGAAGATTTGCATTTTAAGTAATTTGGTTCAGAATACAGGCGGCACTGCCGAGATGCTCCTTGGCTGCCACATAGACATGCATTTCCCCTATTCACCGTAACGGCTTGATTGGCAGTGCAAAAAGAAGTCATAATTCTTAAGTATGACATCATTCAAACCAACTTTCATTGTAAAATCAAAATTTCACTTGATCTTCTTGCCTTGCTATAGATAGGGTTTTCAACAGCTTATTCTGGTTCAGTTGACTCATTTCTTGTTTCTACTCTCCCTCCAAAGAAATCAAACAGCAACCAAACTAAAAAACAAAACATTTAAAAACCTTGAATAACCTAAATTCAGTACAAAAATAAGAACAAGAAGCATCAACAGATATGCAATTGCATAAGGAGCTGCCCTCCTCCTCACGTAATTTCTAGTTTAAGTAGCAAGCAGGGAAAAAGGTGCAAGGACGATCTAGGAAGTTCCCAAATGCAGCTCTATAAAACAGAGGAAGCCAAGGCAGCTGGAGGACTGAGCAAGGGAGTGGGGGAGTCGATCTGCCCAGGAGAGAAAAGGGGCTGAAAGGGCAAGACAGTATAGAGAAGTAGACAGAGGAAGAAAATGAGCTAGGAGAAAGGAGCTAGGGGGGAAGGGGGATTGCATGTAAGCAAGAGAAACCTCACATTCACACAGTACTACTAAAACATGCACATTTTAAAATCGGGGAGAAAGGCAAAAGAGAAAAAGAAAACACAAAGTATGAGTTGGGTACCAAAAGCCATCTCTTGGGCTGCTGCCAAGCGCTGTCTGTGTCTCTGTCTCTCGCGCTCTCTCTCTGTGCCCGGCAAGACGCTCGGCTCCCAAGGCTGGCCAGGACTGCACAAACCTAGCCTTACCACAAATCCCAGATCCACCACAGTGCCGCTCCTGGCGCTCCGAGCTCGTGTAGAGGGAGCGGGCATGCGGGCAGCAGAGACCCGGGAGGGTGGGCCGAGATGGCACCCCTGGAGCTGGCATGGGAAATCTCCGCCTGTCCGCCTGGGGCGGGGGCGGGGGACTCCACGGAGACACGCGGTCACTGCCGCCCCCTGTGCGCTACCTCGGGTCGACAGCTAAGAGGCTGGAGGGACCGCTGGCGATGGCGCGTACCGCAATGTTTTGCCGCATCCCGGTGCCCAGAACCGGCACCAGCCCCCTCCCGGGTCCCGGGCCCGAGCAGCGGCCTCGTGGGCCGGACAGCCGAGGCGCGGACCGCTCGTGCTGTCGCGGGGGCCTTCAGCTCCGCTGCGCACACATTTCTCCGCGCGCTCGGGTCCCACAAGGGGCAGCTGCTGGAGTTTCCATCGGCCTCTCTAGAGCCGGGCGTGCGGTGGTTGAAGGAGAAGAGATGGCCAGCTCAGGCCAAGAGGGCGATGGCCACTGGGGCGTCACTGGCCCGCTTGTCACAGGCAGAGTGACCCCGTGGCTCCTTGGCCGAGAGCGGCGGCCCAAGCTCCCCGTTGCCGGCCACCCCCTTCCCCTGGCCAGCCACAAAATGCTGCTCTCACCAAGCCAGAAATCAGCTCAACATTTGGGCATCTTGCAAAGTCGCGCTGCCAGCGCTTGCCCGGCTTTGCAGGGCTTTCAGAGTTACCCATCAGCGTCTCCCGCATCCCCTGTCTCGCTGGGTGCCAGCAATCTCCAACCAGCTCGCGGGCCACTGCCCGGAGACCCAGATCCTCGTCTGCCTAGAGTGCCTGCGACGTGGGCACAGAAAACAAAGCCCAGCGCAGCGGCCCCGACAGCCCGAGCCGCCCTAGACCAGGACACTTTCCCCCCTGCCCCGGCCTCCCTGGGGGCCGCGATGCTAAAGGCATAGGATTCTTTCGGTCCTCAGGGACTTGCGAGCGCGCGAGGGACTTGCAAGCGGGCCCGGAGGCGGGGGTGGTGGTAGCTACTACCGCCGCTTTGGCCACTCAGCCGTCCCCAAACCAACACGACCCAAACTAAAAATAAGCTACCTGCCCCCCTCCGCGCACGCGCTCGCGCGCACTCGCGCGCGCACACACACACACACACACACACACACGCTGCCGAGCCAAGCCGGGAAGAGGCAGCGCGTGTCCGTGCAGCTCGCTCAGCCCCCGCTGAAAATTCACCCACCTCTGGAGCCTGGCGGCTCTCGCAGGGCCTGTGGCGCTGCGATCCGTGCTGCAGTTTACGTGATCTCGGCTCCAGCTCCTCCGCGCCCGCTCGCCCGTCAAACACACTGAGCAGCCCTGGCAAGCAGGCAGGCGGGCAGCGGCGCGCGCGCGCGCGCACCGGGCCAGACACCGCGCGCGCACCCAGACCCTCGCACACGGGCTGCACCTTTACATACACGCGCTGAATCCCCGCCCCCGTCCCCCCGCCCCCCGGCACGCTCGCAGCCCTCCCTCCCGACACTCAAGCACCTCGACCCCCGCACATTCCTGAGCTCCCCGGTCCTCCACCCAGACACCCCCACTTGATTCCTCTTCTACCCACACACCGGGAAAGACAGCGCACTTTCCTCCTGGCATCCGCCCCCTCTTCATGTCTAAAACGCCCTCTAGGGAGGAGCGACCCCTTTCCTCACGCGTAGAGACCCCGGTCCCCTAACGCGAGTGCGCCAACCTCCCCCCCGCCCCCCATACACGCACACTCGAGTCCTCTCTCCTCTCCTAGTTCCCTAAGAACGAAGGCATACACGCATACACAGACACACAACCGGGGCGTTCCTTTCAGAGAGCAACCAAGAACCTAGGCAAAGCCAAAGAAACATCGGAGAGCCGGGGTGAAGGGGGGTCGAGGGAGGTAGACTGGGGCGTCGAGTCTACGCCGAATTGAATAATGCCAGGATCGCGGGGGGTGAGTCAACAACAATGACATTCAAAGGCAACAATCGCACTTGGGCTCTTTGTATCACGGGTACGGTACCTTTGGCTAATTGTCACCCCGCAGAACAGAGGGCTCCGGGAATACTTCTTCGGTAGTGGGCGATCCTGGATGGAGCCTTCTTTGGGACCAGTTTCCTGGGATCCAGTAGTAATCGCACTCCCCCTACCTGTCTGCGCGTAAGGGGCTGGGGGCTTTAAGGCAAAAGTGTGAAGCTTTAGCCCAAAGTGAGACTATTTCGTGGGTTTCGGAGGAGACGGTTAATTCTCCGTACCTTAGAACTCGGCGAGCCTTCGGTGTCGAACGGGTTAAGCAGGGTGATTATGGAGCTGGGGGTAGGGAGAAGGGATAGGGATAGAGGAAAGAGGTGTGGGACTGGGAGAGATGCCGCACTTGCGACCAAAAGAAGAAGAAAAAAATCTGCTTTGGCTACTGAGCATGCCCAGTCCCCAGCTCAAGCCCTATAAGGGAGGCATTGTGTGCGTTCCACTTCTCCGGGCTTTGGTGGTGACCGGGAGAGGACTTTGGTTGGGGAGGGTGGTGGCTACATGGGAGACTTTAGGGAAGGGGGGTAAGGTTTAAAGCTTTGGGGCTGGGTGGAAGGGTTTGTGAGGAGACCCCCGGGATACCTCGGGGAGACCGAAAAGGACACAAAATGGACTAAGAAAAGTCACTTCAGTAGCCCCTTCATTGTCATGTCTGTATCAAAGAGGCTTTCGCAGTTGCATCTCAAATATCCATCCAGAGGCTGCAAATCCCGCGCGTGGATTGTCTAGGCCCCTTTCTTCTACTCATTTGTTAGCGCTTCCACAAGACGGTAGAAATATCCTGAGGAAGAACTCATGTTCAAAACAGTTTCGTGCAGACTGGTCATTTAGTCGCTAAGCTTAAGAAGAAAGCAAACGTACCTATAGGGCAGAGGACTTTGGCTTTCCTGTATGTATTTCAAATCCTTGGCTTTCCTAACAAGAAAAGGCTAAACCCGTGGTTTCGCTCCCCTCCCCCTAATCTTGCTGTTTTTGTAGGTGCTTGGCTAAGAAAAACAACTCCTTTTCTTTACTTTGTGTCTGGAGGAATAAACTGGCTTTAGGTAAATAGAGCTAAGTTATTAGTGGGAAGTATTTCCCCAGGACTCCCAGTAGCCCACTCTTCGCCACATTTCAGGCGATACTGCAGGGGCCCAGTCCATTTATTTAAATTCCAGTTGCTCTAACCACAATAGGGTATAGCCAGTACCCAGAAATGCTTTTACTTAAAAATGAAAAACTCTTTAAGCTGAAACTAGCAGTAGCTTTGAAACCAGAATTTGGCTGTCTGCCTGAACTCCTACAGTTAAACATTTACCATAACTGGTTGATGTTTAAGGGCCTCAAATGTAGGCAAAAAATCCAATGAGCAAAGGATTGATTACATTATTTGCAGATACTGTCCTACCTTCTATATTATCTGTAGTATCTATTCATGTATGAGTTTAAATTTTTTCATTTTGTCATTTCCTGAGGCTGCCTTTAGGTTATATTCATGCAAATGTTTGCTGGACACAGCATGTATACAGAGATGCACAGTCAATATTTAAATGAATATTTAAATAGATATGTGTATATAGGCATATTTCTTTATGACCTTGGTAAATATTGCATCTTACATAAAGAACCCTTTCTCCACCCCCCACTCCTGATTGCCCTTAAAAATTTCATCTTCTTTTAAAATCAACCTAGAGGCAGAAGTCGAGTGAACAGCAATGGTAAGATTTGCTATGTTCAATGTGAAATCCATTATGAAATAGCATTGCTTAAGGAAACACGAAAGGATCCATCCATAACAACACAGGTACTTGTGCAGCTCCTCTTAGTAAGGTGAAATTTGTTTTTTCCATAGGTAATAGCTTCAGTATGTTGGAAAATCCCTTTACTGTTGTACATTTGAACTAAACAGATCCTGCTAATTAAGAACTCACATTTGCATTATATTGTACAATGCAATTTGAAAGTGGTAATGGATACCAAAACAAGTTGGCATTTATTCGAAATTCAAAGGTTTCAGGGAACTACAATGTATTTTATCAGGATGGGTGAATTGTTTGTCCTTTACTATAAATGTTAACAAGATTCAATAGCACGAGCACAAAAATTTTACCTGAAACTATAATACACATTCCAAGTACTATGATAGCTGAAAAGGCCAGATTTGGACAGTAGATATTAGATGACTTAAATGTTTATCTTTATTCAACTTTAGAAACTATTCTGAGAGTTGGCTATACGTGGCTGCAATAACTGTGGAATGTTCTTTTTCATATGGGTATGGGGACAGAAATCTGAAAACAAGTACAGCTAAAACATCAATAAATTACAATAATAGTGCTAAGAATGTGTTGATTAGTATCCAAATCATTAAAATGAATGCTTTAACATAAAGTATTTTTCTGCTTAAAAATGATAAAATGGATACTCATAAGAATAACATAGAAGTAACAGTTTCCACACTTTTTCTTTTTTGCTTTCAAAGCAATTTAAAAACCCCAATACTTTAGTCCTGCAGTCTCTTTTCTGTTTCTTAGAACTAACTACACATGATATCCACACAGAACAATAATAAACTAAGGGAAATTGCCAGCTTAAAAAAAAAGAAATAAATACAATATGTAAATAAATAAAAGTGTTAAGCAAACTCCAGCACTGTTTATGGCAATTGAAAGCAAAACAAAGTTGATGTTCTCCCTAAAATATATGAATGCAATTATTTTGAGATGGATTTGTAATAGCCTGAGTTTTGCTATATGTTCCACTGTACTTAACCTTGGCTTTGCTAGGAGTACAACTGGAACCATAGTACTTATGCTGATATTCTGTATCTCCCTCTTTCAGGGCAAATAAACAACTGAACCAGGAATTTTACCAACCTCCTGGATATCCTTAATTCCCAAGGCAGTTTCAATCAATGAAACACCACCAACAACAAAAAAAAGTGATTGTAACACCAACAAAACTTGGCCCTAGTCAGTGGTCTTTCACTTTCATCGTATTCCTCATTTATTCTGCCTTGTCTTGCTGCTGTTAAAATCAAATCAGCCTTAAGTTTGATATTCAGGTATCACAGACCATTCAGTGTATCTTACTTTCAAAAATTTATTTATACTCTAGCATTTAAAATACTTATGAACTTGGCATATCTCTATGTGGAATACAAGAAAGTTCTTAGGATATTAATATATCTTGTGGAAGAGACATTTCTGTGATCAAATCAGTTTAGAAAACCCTGATTCCATAAAGCTGAACAATTTTTTTTTGAACTTTGGGAATTCTAAGCAAGTTCAATTATATTGGAAATGAATTCTGACTTACAAGAGGAAAGGGATAGAACATGCACCATTTCTCAAACTTATTTGACAGTGTAATCCATTTAAAAAAATCATACACACTTTCAGAAACCTGGTACTAATTGCTCATCTTTGCAAATTTTATGGAATTTGGGAACTGAAAAGTAGCTTTCAGATTGTAATCTAATTCATACCATAGTAGCCACTATCTACTGACTACCTCTTCTTAGCCATGTTGCTTCCAATTATTTCATTTAGTTCTCTGAACAGTACCACAAGGGAGAAATGAATCTTCCTTAAAAAACAAGGTTCAGGGAAGTTAAGTGATTTGCCCAAGGTCACACAGTGAGTAAATGACAGCTAAGATTTGACCCCGGGTTTTTGAGGACTTCCTGAAATGGCACACTTCCTTGCCCCAAGATGAAGCAAGGCACTTTTAATTTTGAAAGCAATAATAGATTCCCCCCTCCCCCACCCAAAGATACATACTTGGCACATAAATATTGGCAAGTATTAAAGTATTAATATTGAACACTAGAATAAACCAATAAATGACATGAAAACCAGTTCACATCAACTGTGCATGACAGGGTCTCTTAAATCAGCTAATTTTACCCTTTGCCAAGACTGGGCTTGCGCCATCCATCCTGATCTTTCAACTTGCATAACTGAGTTGATTCCGAACCTCTGACGATGTCTCAATTGTCCCTTAGTAAAGACAATTGCCTTTGCTAACTGCCAAATGGAGCTGCGTAAAGCAGTCTTGTTCATCCCTGCACTCACTCCAGCGTTAAAGACTAAAGAAATATTATCCAGTAGGGCACTGAGTGAACTGGAAGAGGGGAGATTAGTTGAATAATTGATTAGGTTATATCAACTAACCTGACCTTCCATTTTTCCCAGACTACCTCTTTATATGACAACTGGTAACCTGGTTTTTGGTTTGGTTTGGTTTTCAGAAAGAACCTAAGCTGTCAGCTGTTAATGTATTAAGGTCTGAGTACTCCAGGCATTGGCTGATTTTTCACAGGATACTCCATTCACCAATTATTTCTGGAGGATTGATAAAGAAGAATGTGTTGTTTGGAAGGGTCTTTGTAATTTTGGTCCCTAATGAGTACTTGTTGATATGGCTCACTAGTACCACTTATATTCTTTAGAATAGCGTTTTTCAGATGTGGATGCTATAGTGTCTGTTCTGTTTACCCATTTTCTTTCAGAGTATTCTCTAACTTGAACAAATCTCATCTTTCTCACTGACTGTCAAAGATTAGGGCCCAGAAATAAGCTCAACTGCCCTCAGACAACTCAAAGGTAATAAAGATCATGAAATAAAAAAAATAGGGAGTTAATAGCCAAACAATCTACTGTGAGAATTACTCCCATGGGCTGTGCAAGTTCCATAACACTAACCAGAGCTTTGTCAGGAAGACAGAAAGTTGATGAGAATCCTTCCATTTTTACCATGCTCAATTCTATCTAGAGAAAGAGAGTACTGTGCCCAGCCAGCAAAACGTGTTTCTATTTTGCAAAGTGATTGGGGTATTTGTTTCCAATGCCTTCATGCTTTTATTAGAGTATGATTTTTCCTTAGAAATTTAAACTTAAAAATTTCCTTTCAAACTGATCTTGTTTCCAGCCCCCTTCTCTTTGGTTTTAGAGATCCCTTTTGGACAATTCAAAATGTGCCTCAAAATCAGGGGCATAAAACAAGGCAGAAAAGGCATAATATGAAGATGTGAGTTATAGTGTGACTGTGTTGCAATTACTATATCAAAAATAAAATTTATCCCTTTTTGAGGCTCCAACGGTGAGTCAGAGGAAAGCAGAACATCTGTGTAAGTCATTGTCATGTATCTGTGATTAACTACCTTCTTTTTCACTTCAGAATTGGAGCTTCTATTTCCCCAATCTGACTCAAATTGAGTAACGTCTACCCACATAAAGTCTTCATGCGAAAATGGTACTGTCTCGTGCCAAGGGATCATGGGATAGGACAAATTGTCACTGCAGTGAATTCTTCCTCTCTTTGTTCTGTGCACAGTATTGTTACTCCTAGAGTTTCAGGATTTGAAGGGACCATCAAATTCTTAAGGTTTAACCACTCCCAGTCAAGCTGAAATCTTCATCAGATGAACACTCAATGCTTGACTATACCCAGTGATGGGGAGGGAGCTCACTGGAGGGAGATGCTCCAGTGAATTATCTAGAAAATTAATTACAGAATGTTTGAAATGTTTACTGTTTTGTAAATGTGAAAGAAAGACAAAATTAGGCCAACAAGGATTTTAAAAACATGAAATTTGGAACCAGATGGACTTGAGGTAAAATTCTTGCTTCACTATTTCGTAGTTCCATGATTTAGGTCAGCTAACTTTTCAGAGTATTCCCTGCCTCTCCAATAAAATGGGTATGACAAACTCAATCCCCGTTAGTGTTATGAGGGGGATAATGTTTACCAAACACCTAGAATGGTGTCTTTCTGTCACAGAGAATCATTATCTCCCCCTTATAAGCAGAATAAACCACATAGACGAAAAGCAAAGTATGCAGACTGTGCGTTCGTTTCCTACCTGAGTGTATTCTAAGAGTGATGAATAGAAGAGAGTGATGGGATTATTGTTTGTTTTGTTTATTTTTAATAATTCTAAACCTAGAAACCACTTTGCTAAAATAAATCCATGAGTGCTTATACTTCCTAGTATCCTTTAGTTACTTTCTTATTTTCACCAATTAGTTTTTTTGGTTTTTTTTTTTGGTTTTTAGCTGAGCCCTCCTGCCACCTGTTGGCAGCTCAACAGCAGCTCAGCTCGGGCTGGGCATCGAACTGCTGTTGCTCAGAGCTCAGCTCGCACTCTTGAGCGAGCTCTTAACCAACTGAGCCACTTGGCCGGCCCCAATTATTAGTTTTTTAAACATTAATTTCAACAACAACCACTGTAGAGCTGAGCATTATGAACGCCATCATTATTTTTTATAAAAAGGTTTGCTTGCTTGCTCTCCAGACCCACAAGAAGTGGGAAAAATCATTTTTTTAAACTAAGTTTCTCATAATGACACTGGAGAGAATATTAAAAATATATTTTCCTAAAGCATATCACTGCATATCTTTTAGGGAAAAAAAAACAAACAGAAAGTGAGAAAGAAAAGGAGGAAGAGGAACCAAAGTACATGTAGCTGTTATTTGTACAGCGTTATTTGTAGGATTATTTGTAACACGTGCAAAAAAAAGTTCAAGGACTCAGGGGCATTCATTTTGTCATTTTTATCTATAGAAAATAGGTATTTTTAGAAACTTGATGACTTAAAGAACTAGTTTTCTTCTATCCATAAGATTATTTTGTCATAAGAGTGGCATATGTTGTTTTCAGAGAAAAGAAAAGAAAGGCAGATTTGACAAGATGTGATGCAATTATATCTAAGATCACATTTGTGTGATCAATTATGGATAAATTAACTCAATCTCAAACATCCAATAACTCGTCAGACAGATATTGTGTCTATAGCCATGTATCTGAGCTGCTGTTAATTGACTTTTCCTAGAATATTTATTATTGGAATGTTGAACTCTAACTTATATTATCTGGATGCTATTTGTATTTCCCTATAGTACAAATATTCTAATGTAAAAAAATGTTCAAGGTATGACCTCCAACCAATGTATTCTTCACAGAGTAAAAGCTGTTGGGCATTTTACTTCTTATAGCTGAAGCTATTCTATAAAATATCATTTCTATTATCTTTATGGATGAAAGAATATCCAGAAAACCAAAACTATAGGATCCAAGTACTCATAACAATATGAAAAAAATACAAATGGACCATATAATGATGGCTCCTCTCATTTCTCTGTTTGTGATTCAAGCGATGCCAGTTTTCTGTCTGTGATTCAAGCAATGAGAAAAGCCTCACTGACAGCTAATATGACTTCCCTTAGAGAATAAGTGCTATATGACAAATGGTGGGGCATCCCTGTGAAAAGGCAGTGGTCTTGAGAACCTGGTCTTCCATTCCTACCCCTCCACTCACACTTAAAGAAGACTTCTGGTCAACAGTATAGGAAATATCATTCTCCGGTTTTAAATCTGGACAGTCTTGTGTTGGTCAGTTGACCAGTTAGTAATGTCTTGAAACCCAACGACCTTTAGCATAGGTTGAATATCTCTAAGTTAGCACCAGCATTTACACTTGAAATTACATATATTGACAAGAGCTTCTATTTTGTTAAGAAACATTTGTAAAAGGTTGTAGAATTTTATAAGAGCAATTTCTAAAGAGGGGGATGTCTTTCTATAAAAGAATTTAAATTTGGTAAATATATTGGAAACTCCATAAGGAGATAATTTCATATATTATTTGCATAGTAACAAAGGACTGGCAAGAACTGGTGGTTAAGTATATTTGAGCTCAACAGGCAAATATTTTTGGGTCTATTTTTAAGCTAATTATTAAAAATTATTATATAAGGTATCTCCAGTTCATTAGAGATTCTGCTTTTATCATTTATTAAGACTAACGGCAAGAACAGATTTTCCTAGAGGGGAAGAATGGATAAAGGAGAAACAAATGACATTTTAGCCTAGCCATCCATGCATATGGTTTATAAATTATGCCCAACTCGCAAATATTTTTTTCCCTCATTCAAATCATTATCCACTTCAAGTAATTACAGTTGAGCCCTCACTTAACACCATCAATAGGTCTTGGAAACTGCTACTTTAAGCAAAACGATATATAAGGAAACCAGTTTTACCATAGACTAATTTATATAAACAAGAGTTAAGTTCCTACGGCATATTTTTGGTCACAAAACATCATCAAACTTCTAAATTAAGACCCAAAACACTTCTAATATCAAACATTGAAATAAACATGAGCTATTCATCCATTTAAGAAAGATTAATAAAACCAAGTAATTGAATTCTTTTATGACCCCCTTATTCCAGTTCAGGGTACTGGGTGGTTAGAGCCTCTCCAGGAAGCCCAGGGAGCCAGGAGGGACCCCACCCTGGACAGGAGGCCCTCCCATCGCAGGGCCACCCACACTCACTCAGACTGGGAGAATTCAGACACACCAGTTAATCTCACATGCATATCTTTGGGATGTGGGAGAAAACCCATGCATCGATGGGGTGAACATGCAAATGCCAAACAGATAGTGGTCCCAGTTGGGAATCGATTTTTTTTTCTTGTCAGCCTTATAATGTTGAACAAAATTACGTTCATTATTTGAGGACCTGCCATGCTTTTTTTAAACCACTTTCCCACTGACTGTAAATTCTGTAGTACACACATTTGCACTCAGCGCTTTTCTGGAAAAGGCAAGTATAATCCTCAAGAGTTCCTAGAGAGCCCCGTTGCATCTATACCACATAATCGTAGACATAAACTCTCCAAAATTAAAACAAACCAGTGTCTCTCCCAAACCCATCCCAAGTGTTGATTTGGTAGCTGCACATTGGAAGAGTCAAGATGTATATTGAAAAGAAATTAGCATGTTTCACTCTGTCTGTCCTAGGAATCAAAAGTGGCCTTTCTTTTCAGACTCCAAGAATTCTATGAATTTAGAACATACAAAGTTTAGTTAAGATGGCCTGACTACAAGTTATCTGGTCAACCACGAAGTGCAGTTCATTTTAAATCTACTCAATACCTGCTACACATCAGGCTTTAATACCAAGGTGAGAGGCACTGACTCCCTCCTCCATGCTCTCTGAGTTTAGTGATAAAACAGATGAGACTAGGGCGTAATAAGCAATATTCTATAATGTATTGAATGGAAATGCCCTTGAACCACTGAATGCTCACTTTTAAACTTCACCAAATTTCTCACTTTTATTACACATTGTGAAATACTATAATTGAAGACAATAACGGTAGGTTTCCATGGCACATATTCAAGGAAATTAAGAAAATCAGGACATTATCTTCCATCACATGGCAAGGTCAACAACGTGTATGTCCTTCTGTAGATGACACAGTCCAAAACTTTGGTATACCTCCAGGATACAGAGTCAAAATGGACCGTGTGCCAGGCATATTGAGAAAGGACATTAACAGGAAATGTTCTATAAAGTAAGAAATCAAGTCATTTGGAAGGGCCAGAAATTGAAATAACCAACATAACCAAAAGAAACAAATGAAAGAAGACACCAAAACAGGAAGAATCTTTTCAACTTTGATGTCCAAATCATGAATGCTTCAAGAAGGGTGACATAAAAAGGAAGAGAGCTCATATGTTCAGGGTGTCAACATTACGAGTATATAAGTGTTTTAGGGACTTGGTTCCTGAGTACAAAATATACTACCAACTATCTTCTCATATATATATATATATATATATATATATATATATATATATATATAGACTCTCTCTCTCTCTCTCTCTCTATATATATATATATATATATATTTAAATATATATATATATATATATATATAGATATCTAGTGATCAAGAAACAACAACCAAAAAACCTCAACTTATTCTCAGGAAATAAGAGCTGCTGGCAATAATATCCTAAATATAAGCAGGTCTGGTTCTACATTATTACTTTTTAAAAAAATGATATACACAAATGTTTTACTGATGTACACAATATTTAAATGGGTCATTTGAAAAATATTTCAAGAGAAAGGAATCTTACTGAAATAATTTTACCGAGACTGAAAAGTGGGATCTTTTACATTATCTGGACTGTTTTAGTAGGTCAAAACAGAGTGTAGATTTATTTCTTGGAGCTGTTTAGCCTTGGGACTCCTACCTAAGCCTGACAGTGATACCTTCTAATTGTTGTTTATGGATGTCAAGAGACTTAACAATTTTTTCTTTTTTTGGTTTGCTCTGATTCTTTTTTTGTTCTACCATGGCATTTAATTTTTGCTTTTGCTCAGTCCACCACCAATAAACAATTCTTGAGGAAATGTTGCATTTGAATTTGAACAGAGATTCCATTAGAACTTTGGGATTTGTCATCAGTCTTCTCAGTTCCGTTGCTTTATGGCAGAAAGTACTCCCCTGCCCTGAGTTGCCCCCTCTTCCAAAAAAGAATATAGAAGGAAACCAAGAAAAGCAGGCATCGTCAAACATTTCGTGTTCAGCATCCGATACTGAAATCCTTTCTTGCTATTCAATCTACTCGATGTTTAATTTTGTTCTTTACAAAATTATTTGGGAAGAAAAAACCCCCACATTTTCCCTGCTGTTGCTGTTGTATTATTTGACTGATTTTCAGTTCATTAGTCATTCATCTGGATTGGTGCCAGTATATTTTCCCAAAGGTTTAATATGGAAAATTATTTCTTTGGCCATATTGAATCTTAGCTCAAAATGATCTTTTCCCATATGTAAGAAGCTTATTAGTTATTTTCTTCTGAATGCTCACAACACTCATGGAATGCTAAAAAGACATCATAACACAGTTTACAATGTAAGAAATAGGCTAAAGCTAACTTGATTAAGGCTACATTAGTTGATAAGTTAGGAGCTAGGGAAGAATAAAAATAAAATAAACAATTTTAAAAACCCTGGCGCTCCTGGTTCTCAGTCTATGCACTAAAATGTTCTTCTATGACTCTATAAGGCAGGTAACTGTCATTTAGTCATCATGGACAGACAGAGAAATGGCTTAGGGATGCTGAAAGAGGCTGTGAATTGGAATCAACTGCTACTGCCAGGGAATACGGTATGGCTGGGGCACTGCTGACAGGATCAGCAAGTAATCAGGAAGGAGCAGGTCCCTTCTTTCTCCTCTACACTTGGGGTCTCCCTCTAGCTCTCCAATTGGCAAAGCTTAACAGGGAGCCAGTTAGCAAAGGAGAAATGTGGTTTGCAGAATCCCAGAGCTGGGGTCACAGAGCAGTGCATAGAAGCGCGCGTCTGTATTTGGACCTGAGAGTCCAACTCTTTGGTTAGTGTTGATCCATCCTTCTGCACATATTTAATTTCCATACAACAAAACTCTATGCTTTCTAGCCTTCCTCGAAATGAAGATGCTTCTCTCTTTCTCCTCAAAGTCCCAAGAGTCATGATGTTCACCTCTAGCTGATATTAAATGCTCTTTTAAGTCCATCTAAACATTATATAATCTAAGAGTAACTTGCAAAGTTAACTGCCAGCAACAATCCTTATATAAAATAACAAGAGAAAAAGAAGAGGGAGGAAAAAATAAAACTGTGTGTGAAATTTTATATATACACTTTTTTTTTTTTTTTTTTTAGCTGAGCCATCCTGCCACTTGTTGGCAGCTCAGCTCGGGCCGGGCATCGAACTGCTGTTGCTCAGAGCTCAGCTTGCACTCTTGAACGAGCTCTTAACCAACTGAGCCACTTAGTCGGCCCTGAAATTTATATATATATATAATAGATAGCATGCAATGTGTGTGTGTGTGTGTGTGTGTGTGTGTGTGTATACACACTCAACAGGCAAGGGAGGCATAGTGTGTATACACACTCAACAGGCATAGCTGCTCCAGTATTTATTCTTTCACGAGGCTGTAATTACTATTATAACTACCTTCTTCCACTACCTCGCCTGGGTTTCCTTTGCCTTAAGTTAGGACTCAACTATTCATTCTTTCCCTGATACAGTGACTCAAATGTTGATCCTCAAAACCTTTGAATTATTCGTCCTGTCCCTCCCCCTTTTTCGCACTGGTTTTCCATTAACCTTTTCTGTTGGTCATGAAAGCATTAAGAGGCAGCCTGGAAGTGCTAAGAAGGCAATTCCAAACATAATCCTTTTTTACAATACATATATTGTGTAACAGCCACCGGAGCTATCCTTGGTAA
This sequence comes from Aselliscus stoliczkanus, assembly GCA_033961575.1. Lineage (NCBI taxonomy): Eukaryota > Metazoa > Chordata > Mammalia > Chiroptera > Hipposideridae > Aselliscus > Aselliscus stoliczkanus. The sequence goes on from CM066737.1 coordinate 27,053,715, forward strand.
TCAGGATTCATCTTCTGAGATGGAAAAACGATAGGTGGCAGGCAAGTTTCATTGGCATATTGTTCGATAATATCATAGTTTATTCGATTTCAACTGTTATTGATGCCAACGTTCTAAATCTCTTGGACGTTATGGCCATAGCAGGCACCATGGCTGTACCCTGAAGAATGGCACAGTGGAAAGACCAGTAGGCAGTAGCACACACTGTCCTGGGCAGCATGGTGGAAAATGTGGATAACTCAGCAGATTGATTTTGGTTAGACTTTTTTTTAATTAAAATTTATTGGGGTGACATTGGTTCATAAGATTACATAGGTTTCATGTGTACAATTCTGTAATACATCATCTATATATCACATTGTGTGCTCACCACCCAGAATCAGTTCTCCTTCCATCACCATATATTTGACCTTGGTTAGACTTTTTTGATTAAAATGTAAAATCACTGTAGTGATTTCCAAAATTGCATTCACCTTCCATTTGTGATAGTAAAGAAATGAAGGCTATGTCTAGCTGATCACAGGACAAAAGGTAGACTTGACAATTCAATAATGGATCAATTTAGGAGAACTACACTGACCTATTAATAACACAAATTACTAATAAATGCCTTTGGCCAACACAAGCTCTCTGAACCTCCTTTTTTTATTCCTTTACACCGGCTTCACACATTATATTGTGTTTCTCTCATCTTTATTATTTTTGCCATACCCTGTGCCCCAAGGGGTTTTTTTCACTATAAGACTGGCTGCAGAATAAGATTTAGTTTCTCTCTTTGTCCTCCCAAATATTCCTCTTAATTAAAGTGTTTTCCTGTTAATCACTATCAGGACAAAGATTGAGGCAAACAGAAATACCATTGCTTCATTCATCCAACAAATCATGTTTTAAATTTTATTAAATGTATTCGGGTGACACTGGTTAATAAAATTATATAGGTTGCAAGTACATAATTCTATAATATATCATCTGTGTATTGCACTGTGTATTTACCACCCAAAGTCAAATCACCTGTCACCATATATTTGACCCCCTTTGTCCTTTTCTACCTCTCCCCACTCCCTTTTCCTTCCTTCTGCACAGCAAAAGAAATCACCAACAAAGCAAAAAGGCAACCAACCAAATAGGGGAAGATAATTGTAAGCCATACCTCCCATAGGGGCTAATATCCAAAATATATAAGAACTCATACAACTCAAAAGAAAAAAATCCAATTAAAAAATGGGCAAAGGATCTGAACAGACACTTCTCTCAACAAATCATTTTTTGAACATTTAATTTGTGCCAGGCACTAACGCTGAGCACTAGCGTTTTAGCAGTGGAACTAAACAGCCTCTGCCCTAATTGAGATTACAGTTTTAGCAAATCATGTGATGGTGGTTATATAGATCTCAGGCATCTTTCAGTTATTGCAGTCATGGTCCCTTGTCTGTAATTTCTGACTCTCTTGCTAGATTAGGATAGTATCTGTGTTTTCTAAAGAAAAATCCCCCCCCAATCTGATATTAAGACATAATCTAAAGTCAGAATCGTGTCAGTGAAACTGCAATCTATGGCACTGGATGTTAGGCTTAACTGCTTAGACTCAGGTTCAAAGGAGGTTGAGGCCCGCACCGTCATTAGACTTGGGAAATGTGGTTATAATTATTGTGAGTTTGTGGAAATTTCTTTCTCTTCCAGGATCATTTTCATAATCTAAGTGTGTCCCTCTTTGCCACCTAAAGTTTACTTTTATGATCTTGCTTAAGGCAAGTGGCTTCCTGCCTGCCTGCAATTCTTTCATCTCTCCTGGGAAGTCTCCAAATTCAAGAAGTCTTACTCTCTTTCCTGTTTCTGGCCTCTGCCCTGAATGAATGATTGTCCTGAAAACAACATTAACGAACCCTAGTTTAAGATTGGTTCTGTATTCAAGTAAATTGTGATTTTTTTTCTCACCTATTGCTCTAGGTTAATGAACTTTCATCTATGGACCTGATCTCTCTCTGCCACTCATTCATTAATAACCATTGGACTTGCTTTGTGTCAGGCACTGCTTTCGATGGTTTTATGTACTTGTATAATTCCACCTAATCCTCCTAACAACCCTATGAGGAAGGAAACTTTATTATCTCCATTTTATAGAAGAGAGAATTTAGCTCAGAGACGGTGAGGTGAGTTATTGGAAGCCACCTGGAGGCCATGTGCTCCTAGTGGTTGGTACATTTTTTTTTTCAAGGTCGTGCTTCTAACACCTTGCTAAGATGACCCATAGCTGTAATATGCAGGCTTCTTGTTAAGATTTAACTTGGGACAAGAGCAATGTGAGCCAATGGCTCATATGCAAATAGGCTTCATTAATGAAGATGAAGTGTTTGTAATAAAGGAGGTGATTGTTCTGTTCTCTATTGGAAATACCGTAGCACCATGTTTCATGAGTAATGTTGAATCTAGAAAGTATCCAGGGGGAAACCTTTAGGTTTGGAAACCATGTCAGATGAGAAACCACTGAAGGAGCTGATGATGTTTCACCTATAAAATTGGAAGCTTAGCTGTCTTGAGTCACACAGAGGGATATCTCATAGACAAGAGAACACATTTCTATATATTTACAAAGGGTAGTCCTATGCACTGTAAATGCATAGTAGATAAAGGGATATTTGAACTTACATTAAAGTAGAATCTCATGATTAGAATGCCCAAAAGTGGAATGGGTTACTGCAGTAGAGTGGAAGTTGCCTATTTCTTGCAGGATTCAATTGGATGAGAAATTAGTTTGGGGGAAATGCTAAAGACGAGATTCAGTATCAAATCAGTCACGTCCAGTGAAATGCATTGATATATGAAAATACCTATAGCATATAGGCATGCAACAAATGTCATGGTCCATACCCACTATTTCCAAAAAGCAGATTCCACACCTTACCAGTTCTCATCTTTACTCACTACGGGAACCTTTCCTTACTCTTTGGCCAAACCTGACCACTTCTTATGATCTTTTTCTCTATGACTCTAGGTATTTTTCTCTACTGTTCCCTTTGCCTGGAAGCCTTACCTCGTCTCATCCATGGCTACAGGAGTCCTTGGAAAATACTTCAAGCTGGATCCCAAATGCCATCCCCTCAACAAAGCCTGTAATTGAGCTTTCCAACCAAGTGTACTTCCTCAAAACAGTGTAAGTACTTCACTATCTTTTAGAGTCCTTCATACCTAATATCCCTCCCATCGAATTGTAGACTTCTCCTGGAACTATTGTCTTAATTGTTTTTGTTTTTTTTAAATTGGAGAACAGTGTGTTTTTCCAGGACCCATCAGCTCCAAGTCAAGTAGTTGTTTCAGTCTAGTTGTGGAGGGTGCAGCTCAGTGACCCATACGGGGATCGAACTGGCAACTTTGGTGTTATGAGCACTGTGCTCTAATCAACTGAGCTAACAGGCCGCCCTATGTCTTAATCCATTTTTGTATTTACCTCTTATTGCATCCAGTAGCATACAGGTTATATATCCCAGTATCTGGCATAATGTACGTGCTTACATGTCATTTGAACTGAATGGAATGTAAATATAGGTAGTTGGGTTACAATGTTAAAGATAAGACAATATGTGGATGTGACTCAGCAGCACTGATGAGAAGTCCTTAGACTCTGAGCCTTATTTAGATATTTGGGGACTTTTCTAAAAGTTCAGTAAAAAGAACCTACAGGTTCAGTAAAAGAAGTGGGAAATAAAGAGAAACAAGTTGAAGCTAGTTTAGGCTTTCACACCTAAACTGCTCGCACCTCTAAGCAGGTTTCTCTTCATTTGGATTTATTTGCCAGTGGTTGGTGGCCTGCAATGAGTTTTTCTCTTGTCCCTTTTGCCAATTGGTGAGTCATTACAGCCCCATAACTAAGTGAAGGCACCTCACAAAGCAGGCTAAACCACTGTTTCCTAGATAACTTCTCCTATTTGCCTGTGAATTATGGTGATAACAGCATCATAATTTTAAATGATTTATGTCCCTTAAAATAAATCCCATTGTAATTCCATGCAAATTATTGTAAAAGGTTTCTGGTGGTTAATTCAAAGTACTTTAATCATCTTTTCTTCAAATAATTTTTAATCAGCCAACATTATACAATCTTGCATGCAATTAAAAATGTCATAGATAGTGGTTGAGGGATCTTTATGTTTCAGCAGTTCAAAAATATATTTTTGGCTTCCAGTTATTTTTCATTTAATCTTCGTGCTTTTGTTGTATCATCTGTTTCAAGCTTATGACAGTCATCAAGGCAACACCAGTTGAGAAGATTACCAAAATGTTATAAATAGGATAGTCAAGTTAAGGCTGTAACTTATTATGTTCATTTGTATTTACCTGTTTTAGCTACTTTAAAATTACAACTTAATTCAGCAAATTTTTTTTTCTTCACAATGCTCAGTTCCACCATGAAGCACAAAATATTCTTTTTTTGTATTTGCAACATATTCCATTTTATTCTTTACTCTCTATTTTTCCGTTATCTAGGCTCTTATACATTAAATGCTTTTGGCTCTCCTACCCCATTAAATACTTTTGAAGTTCCACAATTTCTGCAGTTTTCCCAGGTTGCTTAGCGAAAAGCCAACCTTTTACTCTTCCATCCCCATTTGGTCATAGAACTTCCTCTATGTTTCATCATTTGCGCTGCTAGATGGTATGTTTTCGTTGTGTTTCTTTCAACTCTGTACGTGTCTTGGTTTGATTCCATTTTTGTGTTTTTCTTTCTTTTTTTATTGTCTGATATAGGTTGCTAAGTTCTCAGAAACAATCTGTGATATTCACTTTGTAGAAGGCCATTCAAAAAATAAAAAGGCTCCCAAGAATTTTTAATGACGGACATATTCTTTTAAAAGGCAAACAGTAACTATGCTTCATTCAATTTAATATCTGTTGGTTGATAGAAGAGGTTTGCTTCATTGTACTAATAGATTTGAATTAATATTTGTTCTGTTATGACTTGTTACTACGTGTTTTTGAAAAAGGAAAGAAAATGATCTTCATAGATTTACTGTATTGTTTGTTCTGTGGCTGACTTCATATTAGGAAGCTTGCACTTTAGTGTTATTGATGTCAGCAGTACTATAATGTACTTAAAACGTGCCTTACAGGGTTTTTTTTGTAATAAACACCAGATTCTGGACCAAAGATATATAATAATCAGGTAGACAAGCGTGTCATCTTTTAGTAACTATGCTCAGATGTTAGGTAAAGCTACATTCAAGGTGTAATTCAATATGTACACAATGTCACGAGCAGCCAAGCTAATAGTATCTGGTACAGGCGCAAGAGGGCTTTCGGTAAATATTATCAGACAGTTGTGCACTTAGCATAGAGTGTACCACGTAACTTTTAAATATACATAGACAGTAAAATAAGCCTCACACCTCAATTTGGGAGTGTTGTGATCATCCATGCCAAGGAGGAAAACAAAGTTTATAAAAATTCCTTTTCACGTGTTCTGTTTGAAATCTGCTAGCACCTTCAATTTTGACTATTTAAATACAGCTTCCTCCATCACAGCTGGTTGCCTGTGAATGAGAAATACTGAAATATACTGCTAAATTTTCTAAATGGAATTTTTAGAAATTCCACATTATGCATCTGCATCTGCAATTTCAGCTAAATTATAATACAGCCTAGTGGTAATATATTTCTTACTTTGCTAATTACTTTATTAGCTAATTAGTATTAAGCCAGATTGCCAGAATACCTAATATGATTTCTTAACTGCTGTTTAGCGTTAAAGAGTAAAACTGCGACTGCTGGTAATTCACTGAGAGATTTTAAAATGTTCTTGTCATAGTAATAATAATTATAAATGAGTTGAAGTTAGATTCCTATACTCTTCAAGTGTGATGGTAGTAAAGGCCTCACGATCTTTATGAGAATAAATGACTATCATATTTAATGTCCCTAACAAGTTACCTGTCATGAGTTTGATGAGCCTATAACAGTGAGGAAACTCTGAAGGAAGATCAGTAGGTGAGATAGTGTAAATGCAAGAGGCTGTGTTTTTTATTATTATTATTATTTTTGCTTTGTTTTTTTTGTTTTTTTTTTTTAGTTTGTATACCTCCTGTTGCACCCAACATAGTTGACTGCATTTATCAAGCTGTCAATTAAGGTTTCCTCAATGAGTGAATGGTTCCATAAGGGTCCAAGATCTTTCCCGAGCTGGGGTAGGGTGCAATAGACAGTAAGCATTTACCTTTTTCTCTATCCCTTGGAAAACATGAGCTTTGGGGTGGCTTGTATACATTTCTACATAAGCCCCAAACCAAGTCAACTGTGTATCAATCATGGACTCTGTCCTTACAAAGCTATATTTGACGACAGTGACAAAACATAGAGAACATTTTTTAAAAATGTAGAGTCATCTGAGTAATAGACCCATACGTGTATCTTCATGCTGATTTATATATGCACATATATAATGAAATATATTTATAATAAAAATATTCAGGTTGGAAATCTTTAGCATATTGCTTAAAGAAATAAATATTCAAAAGGTTCAACATCAGCTTCATTTTTTTTTTGTTTGTTTCTTTTGAGGGCAGTGTCACTGGCCCTCATATGTGGGACTGAACCGGGGCCGCTGGCTTCCCAAGCCAGCGCTTAACCACCGCGCCACTCGGCTGGCCCAACATCAGCTTCATTTTTGACCCCCACTTATTGAATTCCTCAGTCATTTTCCAGCTGTATGGGTATCACAGTGGCTTTTTGCCTCAAAGCTATCATGTAACCCTTGGTACAGTAGAAAAGGAATTAATTTTGGAGTCATACAGACCAGGGTTTTCATCTTGGTCATTCCTTTTACTTGCTGTGGCCTCTTTGGGGTTCAATAGCTTTACATATGAAATAATATAATAATAGCATCAATACTGTAGGCTTATTGGGATAATTAAGTGAAGTCATATACATAAAGCATCTACCACATTATAGGTTTTTGAGGCGTGCTAGTTTCCTTGCACCTGCTTACCACAAAATGTCTACATGTGCAGCTGGGAGAGTTTCTTATTCAAGCCCATGAATCTTGATCTCGGTAGCATTTTTGTTTTTTGTTTTCCAAAATCACTTGAAAATCTATTTACATTCTTAAACATCTGATGCCTTTCTGATGTTCAGAATCCATTTTTTTCTTAAAAATTAAATTAAATTAAAACATAAAAATTGTGTATAATTAAGGTGTACAGCATGATGATTTGATAAATATAGACATATACATAGTGAAATGATTACTACAGTTAAGCTAATTAACATATCAACTCACATATTTACCATTATTTTTTTGTGTGATGAGAGCACCTGAAATCTATTCTCAGCAAACTTCCAGTATACGATACAGTATTAGTAACTACAGTCATGATACTGCACATTAGATCACTAGACTTTTTCATCCTACATAAATACAACTTCATACCCTTTGATCAATATCTATTTCCCACACCTCTCCAACCTTGGTAACCATTGTTCTACTCTCTGTTTCTATGTATTCAATCTTTTTATAGAGAATCTCTTTATTGTTAATCAGGACATTATTTGTCAGCTAGTGATATTATTACCCAACAGTAGGCATTATCACAATTGATCACAATTTAAATGTGATAATGTATTACATTTGTATTTTAAATTGTACATTTTAATTTGTGCATTTAAATTGTGAGTCTCTTTTATTAAGCTACTTGAGCATAACGGAACAACTAAGGAATACTCAGCAAAGGCAAGATGCCATTTCCACTGCTCATGGGTTGGTTTCATAAGCTACAACCTACTGAATTTTCTAAGTCTCTTGATCACATTTGGAAGCCATTACATTGTCCCCTTTGGCAAATGCATCTTCTTAGGCAACCTCAAGTCATTCACCATTGAACACAATAGAAGAATAAGACACAGTCAGCCTTTGGATCCTGCTGCAGGCAGATGTAGCACAGACTTGACTGAGTTCTGAGAAAGGGGCCAGAGTTTACTCAATTTAGCTGACCATACATTTAAAGATTGCATTGTATAGTACTGTGACTCTTCCAGACATTATATTTGGTAGGAGCCAACTTAGTGATACTCTCAGGGAGAAGTGTCTGGTGCCCTAGGGATAAAGCCAGGATGATGAGGCATAATTCCCATGAAAGAACTTCGGTGGGTTCATGATTGGTTAGTTGGTTAGTGAAAGGTTAGTGATTGGCTAGGGGCATAGGAGATAATACACATGGTCAGCTCGAGAAGAAAAAACAGCTGGCTAATCAGAATAAGGGGACCAAATAGAAAATAAAATGGGACAGTGCATCAAGACTGTAAGCCACAGCAGGAATATTCCATAGCTACAAATGGACAATCAAGTTGCTATATCTTGACTGGTATGAGTCAAGAATGCAGGAAATCGTTATAAATGAGAGATGAATTTGTTTTGATCTGATAGGAGTGGAAGTGAAGGATGTGAGTAATGGAAGTTCAATCACTGTATAAAGTAAGCCGTTTCCTTTGCTAGGATGAACCAGGAGGTTAAGAAAACACTGATATACATCAAAAGCAGATTTTCATCTCAAATTGTTCTGAGTCCCTTTGAGAAATAGCAAACAAATCCTAAAATTCATATGGAATCCCAAGCCAAAACAATCTTAAAAAAGAAGAAAAAGTTGGAGGCCTTAAACTTCCAGATTTCAAAACATATTACAATGCTATAGTAATCAAAATAGTGTGGTACTAGCATAGGACAGACACATAGACCAGTGGAACAGAAAATGTAGAAATAAGCTCTCATATATATAATCAAATGATCTTCAACAAAGTTCCAGGACCACACAATGGGAAAAGGACAATCTCTTCAACAAGTGGTTGAAAACTGGATATCCATATGCAAAACGGTGAAGTCAGACCCTTACGTTACAGCACATACAAAAAATAAGTCAAAATGAATTTTAAAAAATAAACATAAGACCTAACACTCCTGGAAGAAAACAGAGGGAGAAATCTTCATGATTGACAACAAAGGCAAAAAAGGAGAAATCGATAAATGGGACTTCATCAAACTCCAAAATTTCTGCACAGGAAAGAAAACAACAAAAGACAACCTATGAGGGCCAGTTGAGTGGCTCAGTTGGTTAAGAGCTCGCTCAAGAGTGTGAGCTCTGAGGGCCGGCCGAGTGGTGCGGTGGTTAAGCGCTGGCTTGGAAAGCCAGCGGCCCTGGTTCGGTCCCACATATGAGGGCCAGTGATACTGCCCTCAAAAAAAAAAAAAAAGTGCGAGCTCTGAGCAAAAGTGTTATGGGGTCGATTCCCGGCCTGAGCTGATCTGCCACTGAGCTGCCAACAGGTGGCAGGATGGCTCAGCTAAAAAAATAAAAAATGGCAACCTATGAAATGAGAGAAAATAATTGCAAATCATGTCTGATAAATGGTTAATATCCAGAATATATTAATATACAGAACTCCCAGAACAGAACAACAACAAAAACATAACCTGATAAAAACAAAAACAAACAAACAAAAAAAAACAGGGCAAAGGACTCGAATAGACATTTCTCCAGAGAAGATATACAAATGGTTAACAAGCTCATGGAAAGATGCTCAAATCAAAACCCCAGTGAGATATCACCTCACACACATTAGGATGGCTGCTATGAAAAAACCAGAAAATAGCAAGTATTGGTAAAGATGTGGAGAAAAATGAAACCCATGTACCCATGTGCACTGCTGGTGGGAATATAAAATGGTGCAGATACTATGGAAAACAGTATGGAGGTTCCTCAAAGAATTAAAAGTAGAATTACCACATGATCCAGTGATGCCACATCTGGATATATATCCAAAAGAATTGAAATCAAGATCTCAGAGAGATATTTGCATACTCATGCTCATTGAAGCATTATTTGCAATATACAAGAGGTAGAAGCAGCCCAAATATCCACTGTTGGATGAATGGATAAACAAAATGTTATCTGTCCATACAATGGAATATTATCCAGCCTTAAAAAGGGAAGGAAATCCTGTCACATACTACAACATGGATGGACCTTGAGGACATTACGATGAGTGAAAAAAAACAGTTGCAAAAAGACAAATACTGTATGATTCCATGTGTACCAGGTATCCAGAGTTGTCAGAACCATGGAGACAGAAAGTAGAATGGTTGGTTTTCAGGGGCAAAAGGTAAGAAGGAATGGAGCATTGTTTGATGGGTTTTGTTTTGCAAGATTAAAAGGTTCTAGGGATCTCTTATATGACAATGTGAAAAGAGTTAACACCATTGAAGTTTATACTTAAACATTGGTAAGAGGGTAAAGTTGATTTTATGTGTGTTTAACTACAATTAAAAATAAAAAATTAGGTCAAAACATTGTTCTGAGCCTCTGAGGCCACAATTATAGCCATAGCAAACGAACTCCATCCCACTACAACCTTAAAAAGAAGGGCTTGCGTATGTGACTTATGTCAGTGAATCAGGTGGTTTACCATTTTCCAAGTGTCAGACAACTGGTTGGTTGCGAGTTAGAAGCCAGATCTGATTGTCAATCCAAAGGGGTTTCCTCTTTATTGCCTCACCCTCTGCTACCATGGCATCTGGCACATAGGGACTATTCTAATAGTAATAGTAGTCCTCTAATAGTAGGGACTACTCTGAAAGATTTGAATGCCTTCCACATTGCTCAATCACTTCCCTCCTTTGTTAGTTGTGTTACTTTATTATTTTTTTTTAGCTGAGCCATCCTGCCACCTGTTGGCAGCTCAGCAGCAGCTCAGCTTGGGCTGGACATCGAACTGCTGTTGCTCAGAGCTCAGCTCACACTCTTCAGTGAGCACTTAACCAACTGAGCCACACGGCTGGCCCTCTCCTTTGTTAATTGAAGGAAAAGAAAATATTTCCCTCTGTCCTCTCAATGTGTCCCAGATCAAGAAATATTGTATGTCAATAATTCAAGTCTGACTAAATAAAATATATATGACTTAATAGCACTAAAATAGTTCAAAATACAAAACAATTCTGGAAAGAGATTCAAAATAACAAAAATGGAGTCTTGCCACTGCATGTCTCCATTTGACACAGCCTCTGTTGAATGTCATTTTTAACCTGCAAGATTTCCCACTGTGGTATGCCTTGCCCCCCAAAACATATTTGCTATTGATTTAGAAACACAGTCGAAGTGATATTTTTGGAACCTTTGGTTTTACCACAAAATATTTTCAAAATCTATTATTTTCAGCCACCAGGTGGCATGTGTTTTGCTGCTGAAATATACAATGAAAATGTATAATACAAATGTATCTGAAGGAAGAAATTCTATCAAGCCTTACATACCTAACAAAAAGATAACGATAGCATTTTTCATCATGAATTCCAGCAATGAAAACCTACATGCTAATAGATTTGATGGTTATAAATTTGTCACATAAAGTCCTTAAGAGCTTCAGGGCAGATATTTATCCTAGCAAAGAGCTCACAAGTAAAATTTATAATTGATTAAAAATAGTTAGGCAGAATTATTTAAAACTATCCTTTAGTAACCTAAGGCATTCATTTCATTAATGACCTGGTCTTGTAAGGTGGAGGTAAAAAAAATCTATTTTGTCAATTCTATTATAATGTATAACCCAGCTTATCAGTGATAAATCCACACACTATTTATTACCTAGGTATCAGACCAAATATAGGTAAAGATATCTTTCACTTTAAGAAAACTCTCAAATATTAAGAAAAATTAGAAGGTAATTATTCATTCCTTGCACCACCACACCCCCCAAAAAAATCATTCTACAAAAGGATTCACAGTAGCATTGCCTAAAAGAGTAAACTTCTTTATTTAACTTCTCATCTGACATCACGAAAAAGGGAGGAAAGGCCCCCAGGTGCTTATGAAGTTGTACCAGGCCCCTGGGGTTAGAGGGGTCTTTGGAAATGAGGCAAGATAATATCAACCATCCTTCACCCTCTCAATAATTTATTTTCCTTTCTACCTCCAATCCGAAATCCAAGTAGCTAAGCCTTTTTTGTGTTCAGCATCGGGAGAACCATCTGACAAGGCACAAAGCAGAGAATGGAGTTTTCTTAGCTTTGGTTTCCCAAGACATATACGCTTAGGGAATGGATAAGATTACTGACATAGAAAAAAAGATGTGAGTGGAAAACAGCATTGCGTGAGGGTGGGGGAGGGGGTTGAGGAAACAGGTTTTTTCCAGAGGCTGAAATAAATCTCCATGGGTAGAGAGTGAAGTATCTGCCAATTCCAGAATAAGGGTGTTAGTACTGTCCTTTCCAGGTAGAGCCCAGGAGAATGAATGGCTGTGTGGTTATGTCTAGGTTCTTCCATCTCAAAAGTTTGCTGACCCCTGGTCTAGACACACTGGGGCCTTGAGATAGTCTCATACAGATGTGTCTACCTCAGAGTAGCAGGGAGGCAGCAGAGAGAGTCCTCTGTGCCAAAGCATGGCATGTAAATACAGGGGACCTCAAGGTGCCCCATGGGTGGAATGAGGGTGCTCTCAGAGGCAGCATACCTGTACTGTGACCAGGGACCACACGAGGCCACAAATGCCTCAAGAGCCATCTGCATGGACAGATGCCATCAAGGTTCAGATACCCCCTCACCTCTAGGATACCTTGTCAGCACTCCAGAACTTAGGTGTCACCCCATGGCACGGGGGAGGGACCCCAACATTCCCAAGATGGATTATTTAAGGCAAAGGAACTGAAGGCTTAAAGTTGAAACTGTGTTGAGTCCTAGAAAAATAATTAAGGTTGCATTGTGTCGTAGCTTCAGATATCTGATGCTGTTAGTATTTTCTAAACTTAATTCTCTTGTTTTTCTGTAGTGTTCGGTACATTTCTTTTTGATATCTCAGCCTTTGTCAATGCTACATTGAGGCACTGAAGAAAAAAGGTTTTGCTTCCACAGTTGAACAGTAGTTTTATAAGAAAGGGAGAGCAAGGTGCTTATGAGGTCGACCTTGGCATTGATGTGCTCCCTAAGAGAATCCCAAAGGAAGGTGAATGCCCAGATGGATGTCTCCCCACCTGTTGATTCTCATGTCCTTCCTTTCACCTTCATTGTGTGAATACTTATAGCATTAGACATCAGTATGTTTCCTAGAGTTATAGGAGACGAATAATACTTTTCCTTGCCATAAAATACTTATATTCTGAAGGGTGAAACGGATGTGTTAATCCACATGTACAGAACTTGTTATTATTGAGTCTGAGAAGTGCCCAGCTTGAGAATAGCACATGCTATTGCTAAAGCCTGTAAAAAAAAAGGAGAGCTATGTAACACACCCAGACAAAAATAAGCCTCACCTATATAGGCTTTCATTGGGTGTCATTGTCAGGACATATGTGGGTGCGTTCTTGTGTATGTGGGGTAATCTATTAATACATAGTTTTGTCTTTTCTGGTACTGGATTCTTGAATGTAACTGGTAGGGTCTCCTCAGCCCAGATATTTATCTGTAATAATACCTTAAGGGGTTCTTTAGCTTGAGGCTTCATGGAAATGAGAAGGTCTATTGAGAATAACTGCACCCACACTCTGGAATGAGACTCTTGTATCTACATAATTCTCTATAACAAACACTGCAGGGGGGCAGAGGGCTGACCCTGGTTTCCAGTATGGTGGGGGGAAGTGTTCTCATCCTTTCTAAATGGATTCTTCTGTCTCATGACTCCTGGTTTGTGTTGGAATATCTGCGTCTTACCTGGGCTGCCCTAATTACTGCTCTTGGAGAGTGCTTGACCTCTGCTCGCCAACAGCACGGAAGGCTACATAACGCTGTGGCTCTCCGTGTCTCTAACCTGAGTCCTTCAGGTCTGATGGCCCTTTTCTCTGAGAGCTGCAGTGCTAGAAAGGGCTGTCTGTCTACCATTCTTTGAGTGCATACAATGTGTGAGAAACTCTTCTAGGCATCATACATGTATTAATTATTATTTTTATTTATTTATATTTAAATTTTGTTGGAACACAGGCATGGTCATTGGTTACACATTGATTTCAGGCTACAATGGCATAGTTGACACTTTTAGGGAGGGCGCAGGTCACAGTGGCCCATGCGGGGATCGAACTGGCAACCTTGGTGTGGTCAGCACAAAGCTCTAACCAACTGAGCTAACTGGTCATCTCTGTATTAATTATTTTAATATTCATCAGATAGTGCATGTGTTCTCTTATATGAAGAGTTTCCTCAACTGAAAGTGACACCAGATCCTGGGTCTTGCTCTGTTGTGACATTTCATGGGTTAATGCCACTAAAATCTCCCATGAGCAACCATAGTTCGGGACTTGACTGCACACTCACTTCAGGCTCATCCTCATGAAGATAACATCAGGATTGGTCAATCCTGGAGATGTCCAAGAAGGTTTCATAAAGAAAATCAAGCTTGGCTGAGTAAAAACATGATTGGCAATGTGATGCGAAGGGTGGGGGTGAGACTAGCCCAGCAGAGGGAGCAGTATGTTTAAAGAAAATTTCCTATTTTTAATTTTTTGAGGAACCCTATGACTGAGAAATTCCACTCTGGTGTATTTATCCAAAGAAATCCAAAACGCTAATTCAAAAACATACATGCACCCCTATGTCTACTGCAGTGCTATTCACAATAGCCAAGATATGGAACCAACTGAAATGCCCATTAATAGATGATTGGATATAGAAATTGTGGTACATACATTTATTCAATGGAGTATTAATCTGCTCTAAACAAAGTATGAAATCTTACCATTTGCAAAAACATGGATGGACCCACAGAATTTTACGCTAAGTGAAATAAGTCAGAGGGAGACAAATACCATATGATCTCACTTATGTGTGGAATCTAAAGAACAGAATAAACTAGCAAACAAAACAGACTCAGAAATACAGAGAAAAATTGATGGTTGCTAGATGGGGGGGTTGGAGGATGGGGGAGAAGGTGAAGGGATTAGAAAGGACAAATTAGTAGTCGCAAAATAGTCACAAAGATGTTAAACACAGTATGGGAAATATAATGAATAATGCTGTAAAGATCATGTAAGGTGTCAGATGGGCACTGGACTTATCAGGGGGATCACTTCATAGACTGTGGAGATGCCTGACCACTGTGCTGTACACCTGAAGCTGAAGTACAATAATATTGAATGTCAACTATAATTACATATGTGCATGTGTATGTATATGTGTGTGTGTGCATATATATATATATATATATATATATATATATATTCATGGGCTGTAAAGTACAGCATAGGGAATATAGTCAATGGTATTGTAATAGCTGTGTATGAGGTCATAGGGGTAGTAGATTTGGGGGGCTTATCACTTGGTGATGGGTGTAAATATCTAATCATTATGTTGTTTTGTAAACTTGAAACAATATTAAAAAATTTAATTAGTTACAAAAAGAAAAAAAGGAAGGTTTCTAGGAAAAGAGTGCTTGGCTTATTTTAGGAATGGCAAAAATATGGTCATTACACAGAATGACGGGGTTTTTGTCACAGAAGCATGCATTTCACGTGTGCACATCCTGAGGAAAACGACCCAAAGCCAGTCACTTAGTGAGTGACCCTAGGTGGCGGCCCAGCCTCTGCACTCAGCCTGGTGGTGCCCTCCTTGCTGTTACTTATACAGTACGTCTCAAAAAGTGGTGAAGATAAAGTTTCTCTGTGGAAAAGAAAAGCTATCAAAGTAAGCCAAACACTAGAGCTGATGATGGAAATGTAGAGTCCAATAAAGTCATGTTCCTTCATCCAAAACTAGAAATTTTGAGCAAAATATGCAATGGTATGTGGAATTCAATAGCAATTTGAACTCATGGCATGAAAAGATCCACTAAATGCTCAATATGGGAACAAGTAAAAGCTATTCAAGAAACTACTCTTGGAGCATTCCAGTTAACTAAGTGAAATTTGAAAAATATGATATTTAATTCCCGAGTAGATGTTTTAGTTATTCTTCACTCATTTTAAGAGGGAAATTAGTTACCATAATGGCTTGTGAAGTTGGAATATTTTAAGTCTTAGACCTGATTCCTCAAAAATGTAAATAGTGTACAACAATCCAACTTTGTGTTTCAGTGTGTCTCTCAAAATATTAACTTCAAGTTATTTTCCAAGCTTTCACATCATCCTCAGATACTTCTTATGACAGCTGCTTAATAGTCTATTATTTCAATGTACTTCTTGCAACAGACAACAATTCTTTGGCTAATCATTTAAATTGTTTAAAGTTTTTTTTTAATTAGTTTCGGGTATACAAAACAGTGTAATAGTTAGACATTTCACCCTTCACAAAGTGATAATCCCCCTCCGCCAATCTATTGCCCCTCTGACAGTGTATATAGCTGTTACAATTCCATTGACTCTATTCCCTATGCTGTACTTCATATCCCATGACTATATATATATTAAATTATAGTTGACATTCAGTATTATTCAGCTTCAGCTTCAGGTGTACAGCACAGTGGTCAGGCATCCATACCGTCCATGACGTGGTCTCCCTAATAATACATGTGCCCATCTGATACCCTTCAAAATCTTTATGACAGTTTTTTTTATAATATGGTGATCGTAGACATTTTGTAAAGCAAACTTATATAACTTTGTTGTTTTGATTGGTCACTTAGAGTAAATTTCCATATGTGGAATTGCTGGGCAAAAGGTATGATTATTTTATGTCTCGGTATGCATCACTAAATTATCCACTGCAAAGGCTGTATCAACATATAAACAGCACTAGCCATCAATAAGCCTATCTCTTCTCACAGTCGCTCTAGCATTGGGAGCTATTATTTTATTTATTTTTACCTCTTTACTATACAAAATTGGCATCTCAATTGTGTTACATTTTGCACTTCTTTAACTCCTTCACCAAGTTAAACTTATTTTTCATGTATAGTAGTATTTGTATTTCCTGTGAGAACTGACATGTCAGGTCAATTGACAACTTATCACCTGGGATTTTGATGGCATTGTCTACCTTTCTTTATTTATGTGGTTGTCATCTAGGTAGTTACCACAGTTATCCATTATATTTTACACTCATAGACACAGTTTTAATGCATAACTCTGTTCCACGGGCCACTTTACCCATTAAGTAAGCCATCCCTGAAATGGAAAAGTAAGTAGAAGTGGGGTGAAGGGACAAGCAGCATATAGACTTTTTAAAAATGTCACCATTAAGGAAGTTACTAAATGATGAACAATAATTGCCAACCTTTTGTGATTCAAGGAAATGAAAGAATATTATGGTAACAGTGTAAATAATTATGATATTACCATAGCAACTGTGATGGGCTACTTTAGAGTTGAATATTCAGATTCAGTTTCCATAAATATTCAAATACTCAATTATCTATTTGAAGCTTAGTGCAAATGAAAATTTCTTTCAACAATTTCTAAGCATGCTCTCACTGTAAATGGTTTTAGAGTGATGTATTTATAAGTGAAAGTATATATGTTGGCTGTCAGTATTTCATGAACAGAGTTTTCTAGGCTATTTTGGCAACTGTGGTTGTATGGGATTACTTAAAATTTCAAATAATGTCAATACTCATGGATTTTGCAGACTAACCAGGTTATTTTATACAATGTACAAGAATTGAGGGTTTTTCATATAGAATATCCTATACTATTACCAATAGTAATAATATGTAGGAGACAAAGGGTCATGATTCTGTTAACTAAAATATTTCAATTCCATAGAAAGTGCATGTTATTAATGATAAATAAACTTAAGATGCTTAAATATACTATTCCATATGATGAACACTAGTTGTCTAACATTTAATGAGCACATACTATGTGACAGAATCTCTTTTAGGCATTACACATGTATTAATTCTTTTAATATTCATCATGACACTTTAAGGTAGTGTAGGGGAGAACAAATAATTGTACTTCTACCCTTCTGAGTTATTGGCTGAGATTCCCTGTAATAAAAGACACATTAACAGAGAAAAATAAACAGAAGTTATTAACATGTATACCTCAGATACAAAGTCGGACAATCAAGTTCGTGAACTCATCCTAGAAAAAGTGCTACATGCCTCATTGTTGAATATCACTATGGTTACCTTTGAAGTACTCCCCTTGGGAAGCTATGCACTGATGCCAGTGCCTAGTCCACCCTTCAAAGCAATTTTGGAACTCTTTTTCTAGAATGGCCATTAGAGCTGTCTTCAGATTACCCTTGATGTTCTGAATGTCATCTAAATGTCTTCCTTTCACTATTTCCTTTATTTTCGGGTAATGAAAGAAGTCACTGGGGGCCAGATCAGGTGAGTAGGGCGGGTGTTCCAATACAGTGATTTGTTTACTGGCTGAAAACTCCCTCACAGACAGTGCCGTGTGAGCTGGTGCATTGTCGTGACGCAAGAGCCATGAATTGCTGGAGAAAAGTTCAGGTCATCTACCTTTTTCACACAGCCTTTTCTGCACTTCCAAATAGTAAACTTGATTCACTGTTTGTCCAGTTGGTACAAATTCATAATGAATATCCCGCTGATATCAAAAAAAGTTAGCAACATCATTGCAATGAGTTCACGAGCTTATTTGTCAGACCTTGTATACATGGGAGAGACACAGGAAACATAAGTAACTCAAAGAGATGGCTGTGGAATTCAGAATTAATAGTATCTTACTAGGGAAAGGGGAGAGGGGCTACAGGTCTTTCAGAGAAGAGTAAATGATTTTAAGGAAAGATGACTAGGACCTTAGAAGAATAGGTGGGAGGTATGACGGTTTTTGACAAAGTTTGTGAGTGTGGTGTTGACTTCTAGTTTCCTCTCCTGTGATAGAAGTCAATCTTTCCTGATTAATGAAACTCTTGGAGAGAAGATTTATGACAACCGAGTTTCTTTTGGAGGGTCTGTCTTTGGGCAGATAATGGGAGTTCAGAGAAAGCCTCTCCTTGCATTTACTGTTTTCAGGTGCCTACAGCCCATAGTAATCAATCTGCCAAAGTGGCATATTTGGAGGTGGCATATTCTGCTACCCTTCAATAAGTAATGCTATAACTCCATTTTATAGGTGAAGAAACAGAGGCATGTAAAGCTTAAACTTGAGCAAAAAGGTTACGATCAATGTATTTAGATGGTGGGGATATGCTCCTATATTTCATTTTTCTATTACTTTCAAATTTTCTATGATAAACTTTATTCCTTTTATACTGGTAAAAATAGAATATGCTTTTGAAGGCTTTTGCATCTTTTGTGCTGACTGGGACACATGTTGTTTCAGACCAGTTTAAATAGAAGACAAGTGTCAGCCTCAACCATCCGGATGGGCATTTTAGTAGTCACTCTCTGTGTGTTCAGTTTTTACCCACAGGGCACAAAGACAGAACAGCCAACATGAGGAAAAGCTGTCCCTTCTCTTTATGAAATCATAAAGAATAAAAAAGATGTAAGACATGATCGATCTCACAAGAGGGGTGTGCAAACAAACAGCCTCCTGGTGAAACCAACAAGAAAATTGTGGTTCAGTAGAATTTTTCTTGGAGAAAAGGAAAACAATTGTTTGCTGCAAACTCCAGCTGAAAATATAGGATGTTGCAAAGATTTTTTTAGACCTTATGATGATGTCAACTGCAGTGGAGGCTTTGAATTCAGAGTCTTTCTTACAACACAGTTTAAATCTAGCAAAAGCAAAAGTGGTCACCTTAAAAAGGCACCCAACTAACGTGATCAAAAGCAGTTCCATTTCATTCATCCTGACAAGCATTTACTGAATGCATAACATGTATTGAGCTAGGCAGGGCTAGGTGCTAAGGATATAAAGATAAATAAAACATGCTCTATGGCTCATCAGAGGTTTTCATCTATTGGATATGCAGGCATGAAAACGGTTCATTTCAGTACAATAGGGTAAGTGTAAGAGATGCTTTCAAAGAGCTGCTGTATTTGTGACATGCAGGGAAAATGGGATAAATATATACCCTCAAAGGGCTGGAGTTGGTACTAGGCACAAGGACCACCTTTATGTGCCAGGCGTGTGCCTCGTCTGTAAACTCTGTGAAGGCAAAGGACCAGGACGCTTCTGCTCTCATTGTATAACTCCAGTTTTAGTTCAGTACCTGCCCTTAAGAAACAGGAAAAACAACTTGGCTGTCCCCTCCCACAATCCCCAGATGTTTCTGCTAGAACAGGGGTTGGGGAACTATGGAACAAATCCTGCCCTGTTTTTGTATGGCTCCCAAGCTGAGAATGGTTCTTTTTTTTTTTTAAGTTTTGAATGGTTATATAACTCCCATGTTTCACTACTTAGCACTCAAAGCCTAACATGTTTACTACCTGGCCCTCTACAGAAAGTTTTCCAACCTCGGTGCTGGAGCTTAGAGAGCAGAGATGGTGACCCGGTTGTAAACAGCTCCTTTCCACATTGCCAGTCCATCCTACATAGAGGGAATTAAACCTGTGGTCTACAAAGTATGAAAATTACATTCGTGAACTTGTTTGTTGCAACGATGTTGCTAACGTTTTTTGATATCAGAGGGAGTATTCATTATGAATTTGTACCAACTGGACAAACAGTGAACCAATTGGGAAGTACTGAAAAGGCTGCGTGAAAAAGTTAGACCACCTGAACTTTTCTCCAACAATGCATGGCTCTTGCATCACGACAATGCACCAGCTCACACGGCACTGTCTGTGAGGGAATTTTTAGGCAGTAAACAAATCACTGTATTGGAACACCCTCCCTACTCACCTGATCTGGCCCCCAATGACTGTTTTCTTTACCCGAAGATAAAGGAAATATTGAGAGAAAGACATTTGGATGACATTCAGAACATCAAGGGTAATCCGAAGACAGCTCTAATGGCCATTCCAGAAAAAGAGCTCCAAAATTGCTTTGAAGGGTGGACTAGCACTGGCATTGGTGCATAGCTTCCCAAGGGGAGCACTTCAAAGGTGACCATAGTGATATTCAGCAATGAGCTGTGTAGTAATTTTTGTAGGATGAGTTTGTGAACTTAATTGTTTGACCTCATATTTAGGGTGATATCTACCAATTGTTAGAGGAATTAATAAGGTCAATATTGTCCCACATAGCCATAAATTCCTCAGAGGTCATTGGCTCAACATAAGGCCATGACGAGACTGAACTATGCTAAGTGAAAGAAAGGGCATGCGTTATTTTTCTCTGTAATCCTCCATATCCAGTATAGGGTCTGGCACATGGTAGGCATTCAGTAAATTTTTGATGAAGGGATGAATAAATGAATCATGGAGAAGATCACTTTATATTTCAACGTACGCTACACTGAAGTAAATCATACAGCTTTATTAATTTTCAAAGTGAAGAAATATGTTAGTTCTACAGATTTCATTCTAACCTGGTATCACTAGTTGTGGCAAATCATAAACCCTCCCATTTTTTCCCACATGCTTGTGTCTATTGCTTCCATGGGCACGTGACTTTTTTTTTTTTAAGATTTTTTATAAATTGGGGGACTGGGGGAGGGGAACAGACAAGTTGCCATCTTTTTGTTCTCCAGTCTACTTGCGGAGGATGTTGCGTCACTGGCCCATGTTGGTATCGTCATTGCACTCTTCCCGGATGAGGCAGATCAGTTGCCAGCCTCTGGATGTCACTCACCACAGCTATTGGCAGCTCACGCTGGCTGCCAGCCGCTCATGCTGGCTGCGGGCCACTCACTGTGGCCTATGGCAGCCCACTGCAGCAGGGGCTGCAGCCCACACCATCACCGGGGCTCGCACAGCCCTGCTCCAGGTGGAGCTGTTGTTCACCATCTTAGTTGTAGAGGGCAGTGTCACTGGCTCTCATATGTGGGATCCGAACCAGGGCCGCTGGTATCCCAAGCCAGGTCTTAACCAATGCACCACTAGGCCGGTCCTTTTCTTCTTTTTTTAGCTGAGCCATCCTGCCACCTGTTGGCAGCTCAGCTTGGGCTGGGCATAGAACTGCTGTTGCTCAGAGCTCAGCTCGCACTCTTGAGAGAGCTCTTAACCAACTGAGCCACTCGGCCAGCCTTATGGACACCTGACTTTTATCTCCTGTACGTCTCATGTCACTTTACTAGAAACTGTGTTAGTCTTTCTGGTTTGAATTCTGATTTTCTCAACTTGTCTTTGAGACTTCCCATTTCAGGACCTATGACTTTTTCCCATATATATATGTTTTCCAATAAAGATATTTTTTAAGTTAACTGAATTAGAATATTTCACCTATATTCCTAGGCCCTATGGAGATGTTATGTGTTACAGGATCTGGACATGGTTTAAATGGATTATTTTATTGATTTTAATTTAAATTGACAAAAGGAAAATGTGCTAATTTTAAAAATTCAAGCAATTCACAAGTAGAGTTAACAGTTAAAGTGCCCTTTGACTCGCCCAGATTCTTAGCCCCCCAACTCTGCTCTCCCACCCTTTTCAACACCCCTTTTCACAGAGGAAACGTTTTTGCTACCAGGTATACCTTGCACAATTTTTTAATGCATTTGCACAAACAAAGGGAGTTTTGTCTTTTATTTTGAGTAAATCACATAAAAAGTCATAGTTATATATAGATTTTCAGCATATTTCCCCCCATGAACCTATTTCCATATTAATATCTCACCCTATTGAACTTTCCATAGATTTCAATATTATGCATTATAATTTATGAATTATGAATTATAATTTATTTAGCTATTTAGTACATTTTAAAGAAGGAATAACCATGTCATTGAGAGCACTGGAGACATTCAAATGGATTTTTTCATCTCTCTCCATTGTCTAGCCACTTATTTTATCTTTGTCCATATCCCTTTTTATCCCTTAAATTACGTCAGAACTTCAGATAGGAGACTTCCTACAATAGCATCCATCTTTTTGGAATGGAGTGCCTCATATATCCATAAAATGAAGGCTTACTGTGTCCCAAGAATATCTTTAAGATGTCTTGACTTTGCATGCAATGTTTTGATTATTTCTCAAACCATTTTCTGGACCCAGACCATATTCTTGTCAGTTGTCAGACAATACTAATGTGAGACTGTTGGTCTATCTTTTCCGTTTTCCTGAAGTAAGTAAACAGTACATAGAAGCAGAAGTAAATTCAACACCCCTATTTTAGGCTGACCCCATGATATAAACAGCCAGAAGGAAATGAAAAACACTTTTGTCCCCAACTGAGAGTGGTGGTCAGACAGTGTAGCAGAAGAGGGCATAATTAAGCGCGTGGGATTGCAGAGGGGGACACCTTAATTTGCTTAGGGAAGCCAGGTAGGGCTTCAGGGAGGAGGTGACAATTTAGCTGAATCCTCAAGGAAGAGTTTTCCATGTGGGTGGGTGGACAAAGGCACTCGAAGGAGAAGAGAGAGAGTTTTATAGAGGAATGGCAGCCTGTGGTGTGCTCAGAAAGTTCAAATACTTTAGCGCTTCTTGAATGGAGGATGTATGTGGAAGCCAAGTTGATAAATGCCGAGTGACAGGTAGGGTCAAATCATGGAGTGAAGGCTTTATCCTGAAAGTGATGGGGAGCCATGGATGGATTTTCAGAAAGGGCTTAAAAAGATGAAGTTGGTATTTCAGAACAGGGGTCAGGAATCCTTTCCTATAAAGGGCCAGATAATAAACATCGAAGGCTTTGCGGGCCATATATGGTCTGTGTTGCATGTTCTTCTGTGTTTCTCTTCCTTAACCTTATCCTTCTTGTCCTCTTCTCCCATCTCCTGTACTACATCCTTCTCCCTCCTTTACAAGCCTTTTGAAAATGTAAAAATACGATCCTTACCACAAGGGCGATACAAATACAGGCAAAGGGCTGGATTTTGACCTTGGGGCACAGTTGAAGGACCTCCATTTTAGAGGAGAGTGGTTTGACTGTTTGAAATCATTGCAGACATTGTTCAATATTTGCCTGCTTGGACTTTTGGGGGTGGGGGTGGAAGAGTGGGGACCTGTGAGGCAGTGCTCTCTCCTCAGTAGCTTGGACAGGGTTGTGGGTTAGGGCACTGCAGCCTTATTTGAGGCATGCATTGCTAAGAGGACGCTTACAGAAAAGCAGCTTCCTAGCGGTCTGCAGGCCAACACTGCCATGAATGCTACAGAGACAGGTTGAGCTGACACGGAGCAGTTCAAAGAGCACAGAAGGCAAAACGAGGCTGGAGGCTCACAGGAGTTCTGTGGGGTATTCAGGAAGCTTTTTACATGAAACCCAGGGCCTCAGTGTGGGGGAGCTGGCAGCAGTGAAAAGGGCAGATGCAGAGCAGAAAGTTACAGAAACACATCATTAAACACCCAATTAGCTAGAATCACATATGAACCCATGCTTAAGGAGCTGTTTTGAAAAAAAACCTCTATCTTCCTATGACTTCAAAATTGTTTTATATTCGCAGTGTTTAAACACTAAGTTACATTGAGTGAGCACCCACGTGCCAGGCACCATTGGAGGTTTTCTTATTGTTTTTTTATTTTTTATTTTTTTTATTTTTTTTTAAAGCTGAGCCATCCTGCCACCTGTTGGCAGCTCAACGGCAACTCAGCTCGGGCTGGCATCGAACCGCCGTTGCTCAGAGCTCAGCTTGCACTCTTGAGCGAGCTCTTAACCAACTGAGCCACTCGGCTGGCCCCTGGAGGTTTTCTTTAAACCTTATCGTAACCCTGTGAAACAGGCATTATAATTATCACGCCCATTTTCCAGATGGAGACACTGAGGTAGAGAGGTATTATAATTATCACTCCCATTTTCCAGATGGAGACACTGAGGCAGAGAGGTAACTTGCTTAAGGTGATACCCCTGGGATTTTTTGGATACTGTTTGCAGAGCTTTTCCTTTTCACCACCACCCAGACTGCTCATCCAGAGAGAATGGAAAATTTAAAATCACATTCCCTATAACTTACCTTCTGCAAACAAGCTCACCACTTGTCTGCTTCATATCTCTCCTCAGCAAGATATCTTTAGATACCATATTCAGATCCACACTAATTTGCACACGGACTTAAAGTTAAAACTATTTAGAAAGTTCCTCCACTGACCTTTACCCTCGGGAAACAAATATCTTTCAAAGTGCGAGGGCCACCGCATTAAACATTTACCATTTACCTTTCGTACTTCCTCTGTCTGAACTGAAATTTCCCTCCTGGTGGTCTGCTATTAATGCCGAGTTTATATATGCAACTTATTGCATTAACATTTTCCAATATTATTCAAGAGCTTAGAAACCATACCAAATTCTTGGAGGGAAAAAAATTCAAGTTTATAAATTTGGGGATTAAGCAAATTAGTCCCTATTATGACAAAGAGACCTTCGGTTTTCATGCATGATGTGATATTAAAAAGATAAGAGAAAAATTTCATTCAATGTTAACCTGCATATTCCGGTTTTATCCTAATTGTGTGCAAGTGAAAAGGGTCTCTGAACATTCAAAAGGGCTTTTCACTACTCATTAGCCACATACAAATGCATGGCCAGTGATTTGCCCCAGAAAATTGCCTTGAATGTATAGCTTCTGGTTAAAGGGCAAACCTTTCCTCACGGCCTCATCAATTCTTCGGCTCTCTATAGTTAGAATTGCTAATAATTGTGGAATTTATTACCAGCTCTGATGAGGTTTGGGTCATAGTTTGTGCACCAGGGTCAAAGTAAAAAGGATACTGCCGTGTGATTTGATGTGTGACCTCAAACCAAATTTAAATAGTTACAGCCCTAGCTTGTCAGAGATCAGAGTCTAGAGAGCTCAGATTCATTCCCATGTCTGTACCTTTTGGCCCAGCTACATCAAACTACCTGAAGGCCCTCAAATATTTCAGCTTTTTAATTTGTTTTTTTTCTCTCTACTTTGTACATCTTCTCTCATTCGGAAATACCTTTTTCTGCTTAACATTTATTCAAATAAGTTGTAGGTATTTCTGCAGTTTTAAAAAATCTGTACTGATATTTAAAAAGAAACTACATATACAAATGGTATGATTTCATTCTTCTTTATAGCAGAGTAATACTCCATTGTATAAATATACCACAGTTTCTTAATCCAGTCATGTACTGATGGGCATTTCAGTTGTTGATCTCACTTATATGTGGAATCTGAAAAACTGAATGAATGAGCAAAGTAAACAGAAACAGTCTCATAGATATAGAGAAAAAACTGAGGATGGCTAGTTGGGAGGGGAGTGGGGATGAGGGAGAAGGGGAAGGGATTAGACAGCATAAATAGGTAACTACAATTTTTTTTTAAATTGGGGAATTGGCGGAGGGGAACAGCATTGGGGAATCAGGGAAGGGGAACAGACAAGTTGCTGTCTTTTTGTTCTTCAGTTTAGTTGCGGAGGATGTTGCTTCACTGTTGGTATCGCCATTGTGCTCTTCCCGGATGAGGCAGATCGGTCGCTGGCCTCTGGATATCGCTCACTGCGGCTATTGGCAGCTCACGCTGGCTGCGGGCCACTCACTGTAGCCTATGGCAGCCCACTGCAGCAGGGGCTGCAGCCCACACCATCACCGGGGCTCGCACAGCCCAGCTCCAGGTGGAGCTGTTGTTAGCTGTAGAGGGCAGTGTCACTGGCCCTCATGTGGGATCCGAACTGGGGCCGCTGGCATCCCAAAACCAGCGCTTAACCAATGCGCCACTCGGCCGGCCCAGTAACTACAATATTGCCACAGGGATATGAAAGACAGTTCGGGGAATATAATTAATAATGTTGTAAATATTTTGTGGGGTATCAGATGGTCACATGTCTTGTTAGGGAGACCACTTCATGGATGGAGTAGAGGCTTGATCACTGCACTGTACACCTGAAGCTGATGTTGTATAATATTGTATACCAACAGTAATTGAATATATAGATAGTCACAGGATGTGGATTATACTGTGGAAGGGAGTCAGAGGAAGTGTAATAGATATATATGATATGGGGGGGAGGAGTGGTGTGGCGAATTGGGGGAGGGGCGTTGTCACTTTGAGGGGTAAAAAGTATAACTAGTGCACTGTGTTGTACACCTGAAACTAATTAAAAATAAATAAATAAATAAAAATTTTAAAAAAGGAATTACATATGGAACCATGTATTTTCTTTGTTAATAGATTTTAAACAACACAGACATATACAGAGCCAAGTGTGAAAGGACTTTTTTATCATTGGTACCCTGTCTCATGCATACACTGTTTTGAGATTTTTCTATTCTTTTATTGTAATATACCCCCACACACATACACACGCGAGGGCTGACATTTCAGTTTACAAACTTGTTGCAACGATGTTGCTAATCTTTTTTGATGTCAGAGGGATTATTCATTATGAATTTATACCAACTGGACAAACAGTGAACCAAGTTTACTATTTGGAAGTGTTGAAAAGGCTGTGTGAAAAAGTTAGACCACCTGAACTTTTCACCAATTCATGGCTCTTGCATCACGACAATGCACCAGCTCACATGGCACTGTCTGTGAGGGAGTTTTTAGCCAGTAAACAAATCACTGTATTGGAACACCCTCCCTATGCACCTGATCTGGCCCCCAATGACTTCTTCCTTTACCCAAAGATAAAGGAAATATTGAAAGGAAGACATTTGGATGACATTCAGGACATCAACGGTAACATGTTGACAGCTCTGATGGCCATTCCAGAAAAAGAGTTCCAAAATTGCTTTGAAGGGTGGACTAGATGCTGGCGTCGGTGCATAGCTTCCCAAGGGGAGTACTTCAAAGGTGACCGTAGTGACATTCAGCAATGAGGTATGGAGCACTTTTTCTAGGATGAGTTTGCGAACTTAATTGTCCAACCTTGTATTTATGATATTTTTGTTTTTCTTTATGGTGTAACTCTCTATGTTTGCGCACAGTACATAGCTTAGTTTTGCCAGTTGTTGCACTTTATTTAAGTGGACTAGTGTATAACGTGTCTTACTTTTGTCACTCTCCATTTGGTTTGTGAAATGACTCATTAACTTTGATGTGTGGCTGCAGTTTGTGTAGTATTCTACTCTGTGCTTAGAGGGAGAGGAGAAGAAGTGAAGAGGGAAGGGTACAATTAATTTCTGAATATTGATTTTTTTTCCCCACAACCTTGCAACACTCCCATTAATTCTAACAATTCATTTGTAGAATCATTAGGATTCTCTAAACACAAAAGTGTAACAAACTTGTTCTTTTTCCGATTCTCCTCTCATTCTTCGAATGTTTTGTGATTTCTTTCTGCACTGGCTAGAAGACTCAATACAATGCTGAATATAGGTGATAATACCAGGCATTCATATAGATTAATAATAATAAAAAAAATACCAGGCATTCTTGTCTTAACCCTGTTTTCAGAGTGGAAACAGTTCAACATTTCACCAGTAAGTGTATGTTTACTTTGGTTGTTTAAACAGGCCTTTGTCAGACTACAGGGAGTGTCTTATGTTCCTAATTTGCTGAGAAGTTTATTTATTTATTTTTTATTTATTTTCATTTTTTTCTTAAAATTTATTGGGGTGACAATGGTTAGTAAAGTTACATAGGTTTCAGGTGTACAATTCTGTAATCCATCATCTATGTATCACATTGTGTGTTCACCACCCAGAGTCAGTTCTCCTACCATCATCATATATTTGATCCCCTTTTCCCTCTTCTCCCATCTCCTCTCGCTCTGTACCCTCTTGCAACCACTAACCTACTGTCTGTGTCTATGAGTTTTTGTTTCTTTATTTGTTTTGGTCCTTTGAGTTTTATTTAAATCATGAATGGATGTTGAATTTTATCAAATGTATTCTCATCATCTACTGAAAGGATCTAAGTTCATTTTTTATCTGTTGATGTGTTAATATGATGATCTATCTACATGATTTGAATGTCTAATGATAGAGCAACCTTGCAAGTCTGTGATAAATGCAACTGAGATGTGATGTATTACGCTTTCTATATGCTGCTTCATTCACTTTGCTAATATCTTGCTTATGATTTTTATATTATGTTCATGAATGGAACTGATATATTTTTTTCTTTCTCCTTCCCTTATTAGGATTTGATATCTCCAGTACTCTAGGCACATAAAAAGGGTTGGAATATGTTTTTACTATGTTTCTATTCT
The DNA here is from genome assembly GCA_033961575.1 of Aselliscus stoliczkanus. Classification (NCBI taxonomy): domain Eukaryota; kingdom Metazoa; phylum Chordata; class Mammalia; order Chiroptera; family Hipposideridae; genus Aselliscus; species Aselliscus stoliczkanus. Next base: position 27,082,680 of record CM066737.1, read on the forward strand.
CTAGAAGAGTTTACAGAAGATTGGGATTCTTTCTTTCTTTATTGTTTAGTAAACTGCTAATTCAATATCTTTGAATATTCAAAGGAATATTCAGGTTTTCAATTTTTTTCTGAGTCTGTATTATTTTTGTTTTTCTAAGAATTGTTTTCATTTTATTTACTTTTCAAAAAGATATTTGCCCATTTTTTAAATTGGATTGTATAAACTCATAGACATAGATAATAGTTTAGTGGTTAACAGAGGGGGAAGAAGAGGGTGGTAGATGAGAGTAAATGGGGTCAAATATATGATGATGGAAGGAGAACTGACTCTGGGCGGTGAGCACATAATGTGATATACAGATGATGTATTACAGAATTCTACATCTGAAACCTATGTAATTTTACTAACCATTGTCACCCCAATAAACTTTAATTAACAAAAAGATATTGGCATAAAATTAATCACTTTATCTATAGAATTCGACCCCTTCTTGTTCCTGATAGTTATTATTAATGATTTCTTTTTAATCACTATCTCCAGAAATTTGTTGAATTTATTGTTTATTTTATTTTATTTATTTATTTATTTTTTTGAGGGCAGTGTCACTGGCCCTCATATGTGGGACCGAACTGGGGCCGCTGGCTTCCCAAGCCAGCGCTTAACCACCACGCCACTCCGCCTGCCCTTATTGTTTATTTTCTAAAAACAACTTGATTGTGTCAAGCCTCTCTATAATTTTTCTATTTCACTTATTTCTGCTCTTAATGTTATTGTATTTTCACTTCTACTTTCTCTGAGTTTATCTTGCCATTCTTTTTCTTACAAAGTTTATTTCAAAGTAGCTGCACCATTTTACATTCTCACCAGCAATGTACAAGGGTTCCAATTTCTCTACATCCTCACCAATACTTATCATCTGTATTGTTGATATTAGCCATCCTACTGGGTATGAAGTGGTATGATACTGTGGTTTTTATTTGCATTTTCCTGATGGCAATTTATGTTGAAAATGTTTCTTGTGCTTATTGGTCATTTGTATGTCCTCTGGAGAAATACCTATTTCAATTCTTTGACCATTTTTAAAAATTAGGCTATTTGTCTTTTTATTATTAAGTTGTAAGAATATTTTATATATTCTATATACTAGTCCCTTATAAGATACATGATTTGCCACTTTTTCTATCTCCCATTATTGGGTAGTCTTTTCAGTTTCTTTTTGTTTGTTTGTTTTTAGATTATTTTATTGGGGAATTGGGGGAGGGGAACAGTGTTGGGGAAATGGGGAAGGGGAACAGACAAGTTGCTGTCTTTTTGTTTTTCAGTCTAGTTGCGGAGGACATTGCTTCACTGGCCCATGTTGGTATCGTCATTGTGCTCTTCCCGGGTGAGGCAGATCGGTCGCCGGCCTCTGGATGTCGCTCACCGGGACTTTTGGCAGCTCACACTAGCTGCCGGCCACTCACTGTAGCCTATGGCAGCCCACTGCAGCAGGGGCTGCAGCCTACACCATTGCCGGGGCTCACAGCCCAGCTCCAGGTGGAGCTGTTGTTCACCATCTTAGCTGTAAAGGGCAGTGTCACTGGCCCTCATGTGGGATCCGAACTGGGGCCGCTGGCGTCCCAGGCCAGCTCCCAGCCAACGTGCCACTTGGCTGGCCCTCTTTTCAGTTTCTTGATAGTATCCTTTCAAGCACAAAAATCTTTTAATTTTTTTTTTAGCTGAGCCATCCTGCCACCTGTCGTCAGCTCAGTGGCAGCACAGCTCGGGCTGGGCATCGAACTGCTGTTGCTCAGAGCTCAGCTTGCACTCTTGAGTGAGCTCTTAACCAACTGAGCCACTCGGCCAGCCCCTCAAATCTTTTAATTTGATGAAGCCCTATGTATGTATTTGTTCTTTGGTTCTTGTGCTTTATTTGTTAAGAAACCATTGCCTAACCCAAGATTACAAATATTTACAATTATGTTTTCTTCTAAACATTTTATAGTTTTGGCTCTTATATTTAGGTTCTTGATTCATTTTAAGTTAATTTTGTATATGGTGTGAAGTAGGGGTCCAAATTCATCTTTTGCTCCATTGAAGCCATGACTAAGGTCTGTCCAGATTTAAGGGGAGGGAATATAGCCCCAACTTCTCATTGGCAGAGCATCAACCTCATCTTGTAAGGAGCATGCAATATGGGATAAATATCAATGCTGTCATCTTTGTAGAGTACAATCTGTCCTGCCCAGAGTCATTGAATAATCTGGGAGCTGATTCCTGAAATGCAACTGTAATCAAAATTGTATGTATATCCACTTTTTTGAGGAGAGGTTCTATAGTTGTAATCAGATCCATAATGGGGTCCATTTGCCAGAAAGTTAAAAAAAATACTTAAAAGCTTTAAAATTTAAGTGGCTGGTAATTCCATGTCATCTCCTTGCAGGGTGGGGATTATATAATAAGGGGATTCAAATATTAATTTGTAAGAATAAAGGCCTTCAGGTGGATTTTTAGGACTCAGCTAATTGTGTGAAGATGGCTGATAAAGCAGAACAGGTGGGGACCTTGTTCTCTGCCCTCATATCACACCAGTAGATGCACTAATATTAATAGCAGGACATGACATTCACATGTCATAGCTCAGCTGTTGCCTAATTCACACTTTAACACATTCTACTCTTTTTATTTATTTATTTTTTAAGTTTCTAATCCACCATCTTGGACCTTAGGTGACCAACACATTCTACTCTTAAATCCCTAAACGGTCTATCATATATCCAATTTTGAGTTGTTATAAAACAGCCAAGAAATAGGCACTGTATTATGTATTTTGAACTATTGCACAGTGCTGTTTCCAGCCAGACATCAGTTCAATTTGAGCAGCGTTGCAATTCTTAGTGAAAATCAGGGTTTATTGTAACATTATGGGAATGTTTTACATTTATTTTGTCCTTTTAAACTAATAAAATAAGAGGAAAGTAGAAAATCAAATATACTGATGCATAGGTCTCATAAACTTCATATAATTGAGACAAAAGAAAAATGGTAGCCTCTCAAAAGTTATAAATCTTTAACTTCAGTCTAACTTGAACCCAATCGCTGTGTATTCACTTATGAAGGAAAAGACCCAAATTAGGTGAACCCATGAAATGATAAAGATGCAGTTGCAATCAGGTTTTTGTGGAGTCTGGACTCAGTGGGAGATAAACATGAAATGGATTTATTTTTTCTCTAATCGATACATTCAGCCACGCTCTGTTGAATCTCTCCTTGCTGTGCTTTAATGAAGCCTTTGGACAGATTCCATAAGTATCTGGTCACTTTTGGCTATTAAATCTCAGTCCAGTTTACAGTTGTAATCTCGACCTCTTGCATTTCCCTTCCGTCCCCCTTTAGCATGGGCTTAAACTGGGACCCCAATAATTTAGGGGTGGCAGGACAGGGTCTGAGGAGATATTTCTTCTGTCCTCCTTCAAAGCCTAACTCTTCCAGTGGGTTGAGGTGGACAGGAGGTGGGGGAAATGGACACGTGCCATCTCTCTTTACTTCCTGGCTATGATTGTGATTGTATTCCTTTTTCTGTTATTGGTTATTGCTGCTTCTCTGCTATGCCCTCCTGGCCAGCAAGAGCCTCAATCCCTAAGAAAGGCATCGAATTGCTAGCTCCCTAGTGAGCCTGTTTCAGTTTGCAGGAACTTAGTGGATTTGTTTATTTACATAGCTCCCTAGTGTGGAAGATGAGGAAATAGTTCTCAGCCTGTGCAGCACAGCACTTTCCCACTACCAAGGAAACTTTAAAAAATGTGTGAAGGCATTATTGTCTCAGGGTAACCAAGACAGGAGTTAGAGCCCAGGGACCAGAGATATTAAATGTAATATGCAAAGAGATCAGAGTTGAGAACAATGCATGCAATACATGGACAGTCCCAGGAGAATAGTGATACCCTGGTGTCAATATCTTCCCCTCCCTTTGAAAAACACTGTTGAAACATTGAAATATGTCTTTATTCATTGGCAAATAACCACTAACGAGATATCTCATCCCTCACCCCCTACCCCATTACTGCTCCCCTGCAGCAGCCAGTTCAGCCTCCAACCATATCCTCCATGATCTAGCAAATATAGGGACAATGTCTGGCATAGCAGGGGCCCCTAGGACCCTGATTCTGCACCAAGGTCAGAGTCCATTCTGGTTAGCTGATACCTGCACACAAGCCCAATCACCTTTGCAACACCTGTTCTTGACTTTGATTCCTTTGCTTTCCCTTCTTCAGATCTCTCAAACATTCTGGGAAGCTAAGGACAGAAAAGATTTGAGAATGACAGATGGAGGTACCAGGATAAGATATGCTACCACTTGATAAGTTTAGTGAGCCCTTAGGGAGGTGTCTGGCCACAATCTTTGGCAGGTAGCTTAAGAGGACAGGGTACTAAGTGCCTCTTTGTCCTCAGCTCTAGGCTCCAGGTTGTCATTCTGGGGTAATAGGAAACGTCTCACTCAACATCTTATCACATCGTAATTTAAAAAATCTAGTTTCAGGGCCACCAAGTGGCTTGTTGGTTAAGAGCTGGCTTGGGAGTTTGAGCTCTGAGCAGCTGGGCCACAGGTTGGGATCCCATATGGGCCAGTGACACAGTGCCCTCTACAGCTAAGACAGTGAACAACAGCTTGACCTGGAGCTGGGCTGCTGTGAGCTGCTGGCAATGGTGTAGGCTGCAACCCCTGCTGCAGTGGGCTGCCAGAGGCTACAGGGAGTGGCTGGCAGCCAGCGTGAGCAGCCAGCAGCTGGTATGAGCTGCCAAGAGCCGCCGTGAGCTGCCATCCAATGGTTGGTGAACGACTGCCTCACCCAGGAAGAGCGCAATGATGATACCAACATGGGCCAGTGAAGCAATGTCCTCCACAACTAGACTGAAGAACAAAAGGGCAGCAACTTGTCTGTTCCCCTTCCTCAATTCCCCAAGGCTGTTCCCTCCCCTAATTCCCCAATAAAATCTTTTTTTTTTTTTTTTTAAATCTAGTTTCAAAGTGAGAGGTAATTAGGAACTTTTAAGGTTTTTAAATTAATTCTCTGGGACTAGAGCCCGGTTTTCACAATGCTACTTTAGTACCTTTTTTCTTTCCCTTCCCCTGGGAATGCACTATGAACAAACACTGGTGACTAAATATAGAGAATAAATCTAATAAATTTAACTTCAAGAAATATTTGCTTATTAGACTCTTTGGGGTCCTTGCTACCCTGTGGAATAGTGAAGTAGTGCTAGACTTGAAGTCAATACATTGGTTCAAATTGTGCTTCTGCCATTAATGACCTGTCAACATGATTGAGATCGAAGTATTAAGGATGTGCCTTAGGTGAAAGGGATGAAGAAGTACAAAAATTGCAAGATATAAAAGTAGACATGAGGGCTGGCCGAGTGGCACATTGGTTAAGAGCTGGTTTGGGGATGCCAGCGGCCCCGGTTCGGATCCCATGTATGAGGGCCAGTGACACTGCCCTCTACAGCTAAGATGGTGAACAACAGCTCCACCTGGAGCTGGGCTGTGCGAGCCCAGGTGATGGCATAGCTGCAGCCCCTGCTGCAGTGGGCTGCCATAGGCTACAGTGAGCGGCTGGCAGCCAGTGTGAGTGGCCAATAGCTGCGGTGAGCGAACATCCAGAGGCCAGCGACTGATCTGCCTTACCCGGGAAGAGTGCAATGACGATACCAACATGGGTCAGTGAAACAATGTCCTCCACAACTAGACTGAAGAACAAAAAGACAGCAACTTGTCTGTTCCCCTTCCCCGATTCCCCAATGCTGTTCCCCATCCCCAATTCCCCAATAAAATCTTTAAAAAAAAAAGTAGACATGAGGATATAAAGTACAACATAGGGAATATAGTCAATAACATGGTAATGACTATGTATGGTGTCAGCCGGGCACTAGACTAAGCAGGGGGATTGCTTTGTAAAGTATATAAATATCTCATCACTATTTTGTATACCTGAAACTAATATAATATTGAATGTCAACTGTAATTAAGAGATAATTAAAAACAAAACCAAACCAGGAATAAGGCCTGTACAATAGATAATAGTGTTAAACGTCCTGAATTTGATAACTGGACTGTTGCTAGGTAAAAACAAGTCCTTAGAGTATATAAGCATTCTGTGTTCTATTTTTACAACTTTTGCAAAATTTGTAGTAATTTCCAAATAAAAGGTAAAACTCACAAATCGATGGTTGCGAGATAGGACGGGGGTTGGAGGACTGGGGGAAGAGGGTAAAGGTATCAAGAAGTACAATTTGGTAGTCACAAAATAGTCATGGGGATGTGAAGTACAGCACAGCATAGGGAATATGGTCAATGATATTGTAATGTCTATGTATGATGTCAAAGGAGTACCACATTTATCCGAATGATCACTTCTTAAATTAAATAGATGTCTAACCACTGTGCTCTACATCTGAAACTAATATAATATTGTATGTTAGTTAACTGTAATTGAAAAATAAAAGTAAAAAAAAAAACAAAAGAAGATGAGCCTTAGGTTTTTGACTGTGCAAATATGAGTGGTAGTGTCATTGACTGAGACGGGGGTTAGAGGAGCAGGATGGAAGATCATGAGTTTATCCGCTCTAAAGAAGAATGAAATCATACCATTTGCAATGATATGGATGCACCTAGAGACTATTATGTTAAGTGAAATAAGTCAGTCGGAGAAAGACAAATGCCATATGATCTCACTTATATGTGGAATCTGAAAACCTGAATGAATGAGCAAAGTAAATAACAGTCTCATAGATATAGAGGAAAAACTGATGGTTGCTAGTTGGGGGGGGGATGAGGGAGAAGGGGAAGGGATTAGACAGCATAAATAGGTAACTACAATATTACCACAGGGATATGAAAGACCGTTTAGGGAATATAATAATGTTGTAAATATTTTATGGGGTGTCAGATGCCCACAGGTCTTGTTAGGGAGACCACTTCATAGATGGAGTAGACGATCACTGCACTGTACACCTAAAGCTGATGTTGTATAATATTGTATGCCAACTGTAATTGAATATATAGATAGTCATGGGATGTGGAGTATACTGTGGAAGGGAGTCAAAGGAATTGTAATAGATATGTATGATATGGTGGGGGAGGAGTGGGGTGGGAAATTGGGGAAGGGGAGTTATCACTTTGAGGGGTAAAAAGTATAACTATTGCACTGTGTTGTACATCTGAAACTAATTTTTTTAAAAATTTATTTCACAATAAAAAAATTTACAAAAAAGAGAAGATCATGAGTTTAGTTTTGGACATACTCTATCTGACATGCCTTTTACCCAAGTACAGATGTTCAGAAAGCAGATAGAGACTTTGTGGAGTTCAGAAGAAATATCTGAGCTAGTTAGCTGTGGATAGAGGATCCCTGAAGCCACAGGAGTGGAATGAATGGTCTACGAAGAAATTAGAGTCAAAGATAGGAGGGTCTAGGCTGGGTAATGAGGAACTGTAGCATTTCATGTTTAGGTAGAAGAAAAGGGCACAGGAGCAGCGAGAGATATAAGATGCAGAACCACGAGAGGGGAAAGTTAGTTTACTTCTTCATTTTACACCCTCTTCTTTTTCCACGTTTGTTGAAGCATTGCTTGACATCCTTATCTATCTTATGACCTAGACATAATAACATGTCCTCTGTTTGGGATGGATATTGGTGCACTCATTGCTGTTCTTTTCATTTGCACTTTTCTTTTTTGAAAACTCTGTATTCATTCCTCTGGAATGTCAAAAAGATATTTTCAGAAGCATGTGGTTTCCATGGGTTTACAGGAGAACAAAAGGATCCCTGCTAATAGTTGACACCACGTCTTTCATTCTGTACAACAGAAACCGTTGTTACTGGGATGTTGCTGTTACTTGAATGCTGCAGGTGTTGTACACTTTCTCAGCAGGATGCTCTGACCTTGAGCACACATTTGCATTCATTTTATGGCCATGGCAATTTGCATTTTTCTTTAATTTAATGAACTGTGGCAATGTGCAAAGTTAAAGAATGTTAGCATTTATTAAAGGTGCAAAGCAGCAAGCGTCGTCATCATTCATGCAGTTTGCTGTAGATCAATGAATATATATATTATATATTATATAAATATATATAATATATATATTATATATATTCACCGTTGACCCTCTTGCAGTAAGAATGTCATATTAGTGCTGGGAGTAATAGATTGGTTTTTTCCCACAAGCCCATTCTCCTCCCCCACCACACAGACACACAAATAAATGTATGTATGTATGTATGTATGTATGTATGTATGTATGTATATATTTACCATCTATCTATATATCTATCTAGTTTTTTAAAGGGTTTTCATATTGGTATTTGGTTTCTTTGAAAAATTAAAATTCCCCCCAACAAAGATAAAACTGGAATGCCTAATAAATAGATTATCATTAACAGGCAAGCCACTAGTGTTCTTTGTGATAAATTCTCTAATTCTATGCCTCAGTAATATCCTATAACTCATAGTAGCCTTGTCTGGTTCCTTATACTGAGTTTGATGACCATGGAGCCGATAGAACAACTCGTTAACTTTTATTTCTTTTTTATTTTAAGTTCATTGCAACTTAATTTAGCCCTGCAAAAACACATGCTGAACCACTGCCAGAGATTGACTAGTTCAACACCGTGGAGGTTGGCACTGCACAAGCAGTCAAACCCAGAGCAAAACACATCCCTGAGGTTAAGCCTAAATTTAGCATGTCAATAAGGGTGATGACCCAAAGCCACCAACTCGGGAGGGCTGCCTTGCTTCCACAGAGGGAGAAAAATGTTCCTGTTCAGAATATTAAACAAGAACATGACAGTCACATTGTAAAATATAAACTCTGATGAATATTCTTCACAATATGGCTTTTTACCCAGGAACTCAGTTATCACTTAGTAGGTGACAATACCAATAATGGTATTCTCAAATACACTCAGCTGCATTCTAAGAGAACACTTTTTGATGAACTCATGCCATAAACTCATGTTTATGTGGCCTGCGTGGGAGTGCGGGAGTGGGGAGAAGGGCACTGAGGAAGAAAACAATTCATTACTCCTATCAGGAATATGATATTCTAGTTTAAGAGGGTCAGGGGTGGAGCGCTATCAAACAAACAACAAAACAAAATGACATGTTAAACAAATCTAAGCTCCAAAAGGAAATTGTTGAAGAGATAGTGGGTGACTCCAAAAATCATAGGAAGATTTACACCTATGCTTTCTTCTACGAGTTTTATAGTTTTATCTCATTTATTTTATTTAGGGCTTTGAAGAATTTTGAATTGATTCTTATAGGGTATAAGGTAAGGGTCCAACTTCATTCTTTTGCACATGGATACCCAGTTGTCTCAGCACCATATATTACAAAGATTACTTTTCCCCCATTGAATTACCTTCGCACCCTTGTCAAAAATCTATATACAGGGCCGGCCGAGTGGCGCGTTGGTTAAGAGCTGGCTTGGGACGTCAGCGGCCCTGGTTTGGATCCCACATGAGGGCCAGTGACACTGCCCTCTACAGCTAAGATAGTGAACAGCAGCTCCACCTGGAGCTGGGCTGCTGTGAGTTCCTGGGACGGCATAGCTGCAGCCCCTGCTGCAGTGGGCTGCCATAGGCTACAGTGAGTGGGCGGCAGCCAGCGTGAGCGGCCGGCAGACAGTGTGAGCTGCCAATAGCTGCTGTGAGCGGACGTCCAGTGGCCGGTGAGCGACTGCCTTACCCGGGAAGAGTGCAATGATGATACCAACATGGGCCAGTGAGGCGACGTCCTCCACAACTAGACTGAAGAACAAAAGGACAGCAAGTTGCCTGTTACCCTTCCCTGGTTCCCCAATGCTGTTCCCCTCCTCCAATTCCCCAATTAAAAAAAAATTTATATAGAGACAAGGTAGGTTAATGGTTGTTCATTGCTGGGGAGAAGGGGTTTGGGGAGTTATAGCTAAAGGGTAGGGTGTTCCTGTGTGTGGTGGTGAAAGTGTTCTAAAATTAGATAGTGGTGATGGTTGCACAATTCTGTGAATATACTAAAAACCAGTGAACTGTATGCCTGTAATGAGTGAATTGTACAACATGAAAATTATATCTCAATAAAGCTGTTAAAATGTGATAAAATAATAATCTGTTTAGAAAATCAAAAGAAGAGTTGAACAGTCTGGAAGTATTTAGAACCAAGGCAGTTCTAGGGATTGGGCAACAAGAGTTAACTGGCAGTTTCTTCAGGACCCTGTTTTCAGAGTGACTTTAGCACCAACAGGTTTTTGTTTCTTTTATGGGCACTTGTCTTATTAGGGAGGCCACTTCATGGACTGTGTAGATGCCTGACCACTGCGCTGTACACCTGAAGCTGAAGCTAAACAATATTGAATGTCAACTATAAATATATAGCAGTAGCTAGACGCTGGTGGGAAGCACTTTGAGCACCTCTTGTCATTGCAGAAGTCAAACGTGACTTGTATTCCTCTTTTGTTATCGGTATATATTGAGCATTACAATTTTAATACAGTTTTCCTTTCTTAAAATGTATGTGTCTATATATATATATATATATATATATATATATATATATATTACCCTCTGTATATACAGTCACAGGTTGTGGAGTACAGCTTAGGGAATAGAGTTGATGGAACTGTAACAGGTATATATGATGTCAGAGGGGTAGTAGATTGGGGGGAGGGGTTATCACTTTGTGAGGGGTGTAACTGTCTATTGCATTCTTTCGTACACCTGAAACTGAAAAAAAAAACCAATTCAAATTTTCAAAAGAAAAAGATTGGTCCACTCTGAGCCATGTGCCTACCTGAGTCAGTGGGTGAGTGCCCTGGTTGTCAGTATTAATATACCACATGGAATAGCAATAGCCAAGCCTGGCGTATGGACCATTTAGTCTGTACCAGTCCCTATGCTAAGTGACTTACTTTTATTGACTTATTCAACTTTCAAAATCTCCCTATTAAGTGGCGATTAGTATCATATGCCCTTTGCACTGAAATGGGAACTGAAGCTCCTTGAGGTTAAGAAAATTCTCCAAGCTCACAGTTAGTAAGTGAAGGAACTGTTATTCAGACGCAGGCAGCCCTGTGTTCTAGAGTCCATGCTTTTAATCATTATGCAAAAGAATCTGTTCTGAAAAATGAAGTTTTCAACCACTGATATATTTTTACACCCTGCCTCTTAATTATCTTGGAGTTACTGTGTTATTACCCCAAAAATAAGACCAGGCCTTATGTTAATTTTTGCTCCAACAATCTACATTTATTCATGTACAAAAATCTACATTTATTCAAACAGTCATGTCTGGCTGACGATCTTAACTGGGGCCTGTGTTTGGGATAGGGCTTATATTATGAGCATCCCGAAAAACCATGCTAGGGCTTATTTTCCGGGTAGGTCTTATTTTCAGGGAAACACGGTATTAGTGTGTTTACCAAAGGAAAGTGTTGTTACTGGAAGAAGAGGGGAACAACTTTGAGCTGGCAAAAGCAACATAGGATCACCAGGGGAAAACAGTAAATTAGTAATTATTAAGCCCCTGCTGCACACCAGGCATTTTCACATATATAATCCATCCCCTCATGTTACCAGCATGCCCTATGAATCTGCTCTTCACCCTTCTCTACCTGGTACCCCAGGAGGCTGCCTTGTATGAACTGAAACAACTTGAGTCCTTTGCTCTGTGGCTTCTGTTGGGTTCAGTGATAAACAGATGGGAGACTGGAGCAAGGTTGAAGCTAAAGGGCAGGTATTTTATATCCCTGGCTTCCTATGCTATGGTCACCAAGAACTGGTGGTGTCCATTAATAAAGCTTCCAGCTACTCTCATGTATCCTTATCCTACCCACAATGACAGATATGTCTTTGGGTTCCTAAAACTCCTTCTCTGCAATCTATCAGGCCTAACAGTGATAATGACTACTCACTATTTCCTAGGAACCCCTGATGGTTGTCCATAACTCTGCTCACACCTTGTAAACAGTCTCTACATTGAACTTCTCCAATTTCTCTCTTTGAGAGTGAATCATACTAGGACTCTGAATAATACACAGCAATCCTTCAAGGTCAATAAATGTATGTTGGTTTCGTTGTTTTATAATTGAGGCTGAGATAATGAAGGAACTTGACCAAGCAAGATTCCATTCAGTAAGTGACAGAGCCAAAAATCAAACCAAAGTATATATTTATTTATTTATTTGTTTGTTTATTTTTATTAGTTTTGGGTGTACAACACAATGCAATAGTTATACTCTTTACCCCCCAAAGTGACAACCCCCCTCCCCCAGTTTGCCACCCCACTCCCCCCCCATATCATACATATCTATTACAACTCCCCTGACTCACCCCTCCACAGTATACTCCACATCCTGTGACCATCCACATATTCAGTTACAGTTGGCATACAATACTATACAACATCACTTTCAGGTGTACAGTGCAGTGACCAAAGTATATTTTTTTAAACTTTCAAATGTTGGCTGTTTCTGGGAGTTAGTTCCATAAGCCATAGCCTGTTAGCTGTATCCACAGGAAAACTAAAAGTCTCACTGAAGAGGGGATGTATTTCAGAATAGACTTAAATGAGCATTACTCATTTTGAAATTATATTGATTCTCCCTTCAAGTGCAGCATAGTTTTGGCAAGGTGTCTCAGGGGTGGCATGATGGCTAGGAATGTGAAATCTGAAGTCACTTCCCGACTCTTCATCTATAATCACTGTGTGACTTTGGGTAAGTTACTTAGATTATCTTTGCCTCAGTTTTCTCAACTGTAAAATTAGAATAACAATGGTGCTAGCTGTATATTGGGTTGTCGGAAAAGTCATGACACATTTTTACAATGAAAAACATAGAAAAAATACCTTATGACTTTTCCGACAATCCAATAGAATCATAGAAAGCATAAAATGAGGTGGTACAGTTGACGCTTGAACAATGCAGGGGTTAGGGATTCCGACTTCCTGCCCAATCCAAAATCCACATGTAACTCTGCATACCCGGATTTAGGAATGGCGGAACTGATCCTTGAACAATGCACATGTGAGCTGTGTTTGGTCAACTGAGAAAAATCCAAGCATCAGTGGACTCACACAATGCAAACCTTTGTTCAAGGGCTCAACTGTGGATGTAAAGCCCTTAAAATAGTGTATGACTCATGGTAAGAGATCAATAAATGTAACTATTATTATTATAGATTTCAATAGAGTCACTTCTCTTCCCTCAAAACCTATGGAAACGATTGTCACACAGAGAATCCTCTTACTTTGTAGACATCAGAAACAAGATAAGCACTTTCTATGGTTTCTTTATTTAACCTGCTAGAGGGAAGGTAACCATTTTGAACAGATAGTTACATCTCATCTTTGGGCCCTTCAGGGTTCTGACTGCTAAATGGTCCCTTTTAGTGTAATTGTTAGGTGGGTGGAGATGGTTCCATGGTGAAGATAGCTTCGCTGCCTACGAGCTCTGACAATTAAGTTCGTGAACTCATCCTAGAGAAAGTGCTACATACCTCATTGCTGAATATCACTAGGGTCACCCTCGAAGTACTCCCCATGGGAAGCTATGCACCAATGCCGGCGCCTAGTCTACCCTTCAAAGCAATTTTGGAACGGCCATCAGAGCTGTTGTTGGATTGCCACTGATGTCCTGAATGTCATCCAAATGTCTTCCTTTCAATATTTCCTCTATCTTTGGGTAAAGAAAGAAGTCACTGGGGGCCAGATCAGGTGAGTAGGGAGGGTGTTCCAATACAGTGATTTGTTTACTGGCTAAAAACTCTCTCACAGACAGTGCTGTGTGAGCTGATGCATTGTGGGATTGCTGTGTCATACAATATTGACATATTTAACTTTATACAAAAAATGTCAAACTCTTCTCCATAGTGGCTGTACCATTTTGCATTCCCCCCAGCAATCTATGAGAGACCTGTTCTCTTTGCATCCTCGGCAGCTTTCGGCACTGTCAGGCCTCTTACTTGTAGCCTTTCTAGGAGGTATGGAGTGATACCTAATTGTGTTTTGTAACTTGCATTTCCTTAATGTGGTGACAGTATTTATGCCCAGAAATGTGTGTGCCACTGCTTCTGTGAAGCCATTAGTGTGTGGGTGAGTCAATCTAGCTAAGAGTTGAGCTGGGTTTAGTTTTGGTGGTTGCTATAGTTACTTTCAGTGTACACATATGCCAATAGGAACTAACATACTGCTTCAGTGATGGGTCGCTTCCTTGGGCTAATGGGGGGTCTAGAGTACTGGAAGGCTTTTCTTAGTGTTCCTGCCCCCGCCCCTCAAGCTTTTGGTAGGACCTGCGTTTCTGTACAACAGGGGTGCTGTTCCTTGTTACTGAGGAAGAGGCTTGTGTTGTGGGCAGGGGGTGAGGGGTTCTCAGCTCTCCAGCTCCGGCCTCAGTCTCAGGCAGACACTGTGTACCTGGGTCTGCTGCAGTGGTGTTCCTGCTGCTCCTTTCCAGTGGCAGTCAATGTCTGTCACATATCTGCTGGACATTTTGGATGGAAGAGAGCTTTCAGCCCCTCCTCTTTTGGTAGTTGATCTTCTGGGCCTGAGAGTTCCCTGGTCTTCCTCTGAAAGCAGATGGGATGTGTGTCTACCACTCTTCCAGAAGCACTGGAACTTTCCCTGGGTCCTGGGAACAGGAGGGATTTTGTTCGGGCTGACAGAAGAGTCCAGTAACATAGGTAGGGTTTCTTGCCCGTCTCCCAGTGGTAGCGCATCACCACCTACATGCCTGCAGTAGCGACAGAGGGACCTCTCCATGGTCTTAGTGCCTCCAATCCCTTTGGATGTGAGCGCAGACTTCCTTTGGTCTGGCTCTTTCAAGCATTATAAATTCATCCCTAGCCCCAAGGAGACCTTTAAGAATTCATTAAAATTGCAGTTGTTTTCTTCTTACCTGCTTTTTATTGGCTACCTCTTCCTGTCATGCACACCCAAAGGTAAAAATATTTCCTGGTCTGGTCTCTCTTCAGAGTGGCTTTTCACTCTGAAATTTTCAGCAAATTGCTTTGTGACCTCAGCAATCTGAGAAACTCAGGCATAGCTATTGTCTTGTAGATTATCTGCTGTTTTCTGGTTAACATGGAAGCAACATTCCCTTATAGCTTTGTTCTACATCCTAAGGAGAAGCAGAAGTTTCAACTCATGCTTTTTTGATTTGGTTACTCAGTCTACACTGCTATGGCAACTGTGGGCAAAACGCACTCCACATCAAGGTCAAGCCCTTGAAATACTGCCAGCTCCCTCTCTTAACCCAACATGCCAGCTCTGGAAAGGAGATGAGAAACCTGGAGGAGGTAGGATTTAAAAGCTGGACCTTGAAAGGAGAGACTTAACAAGAGGAGATGCAGTTCAAAGATTACTGTGTGTGTGTGTGTGTGTGTGTGTGTGTGGTGATGTATGCTTTCTTTCTAACTTCCTTTCCTCTTTATATCTGAAGTGAGTCTCTTAATATTGATCTAACCATGGGATAGCCTCTTTAGGGCACTGCCATCTGAGTTGAGTCACTTCTCTCTCCAAGAGACACTTATCCTTCTCCATTCCATGGCTTGGTCTTCATCCAAAAGAACTGACTGTGTAACAATTTCCACGAGGTCATTTGCATGGGCCCAGAAGTAAATGTTGCCAGAGGATTGCCCTTTGGCAAAGGCTTAGCTTATGCAAATCATGGATTTGTAACCTGCCCAATGTTAGCATGCTTCAGCAGGGACCTTGAGAACATGGTGTTTCTCTACAATTTCCAGGCTACGATTCCTACTAGTAAAAGAACCTACCTACTCTACTTTCAATAATTCCTTCTCTTCTCCAATTGAGCTAATGGATAACTGATGATTCTATAATTATAAAATCCATTGCTTTGCCTTCTATTAATACATAGATATGTCTAGAAGAACTGACTCCAAGGCCTCGCCCAATAGTAATAACTCAGGGTGAATGAGTATGCCTTGCCCCTTCCTGATATTTCCATGAGGGGCACAGAAGAGAATGTGTGCTTCCTGGCATTCTAATTGGATGGCATATGGGCAGGTCTTATGGGCACAGAATAAGGAAAGGACAACAGAGAACAGAAAATAAAGTCATTGAAGTTGAACTTTCTGAGTTAGATCATGTGCCCAGCTTAGCTGGCAGTGAATTACTTTGAGAAAGAAATATCCCTAAGTAGACAAGTATCTTGATCCACTCATTGCCTTTTGGAGGGTAAGAACCGTTTTATCCCACTCCTCTAAATATAACTCAAGAAAAGAATTGGATGTGGGACACTGAACAGATTTCGTCTCTGCACACCTCAATTTCCCCATCTAAGAAATGATAGCATAGAGTTTGAATGTCTCAAAGTGCTCTTCCTTATGTATTTTTATGTTTTTAATTTGCAGTGATAATATTTCATTTTGGTGATATAAAAATTATTATGATGGATAATAGGTGAGTCAGAAATTTTAGACACCTTTCCTAGCTTTGTGTTAGACAGTTGGAAAACCATGTATCAGAGGCATTGATTTGGCATTTCAGTGCCTTCCCTTTATTGATTGTTGATCATATTCCAAACAAACTTCACTTAGAAAACAACAAAAGCACTGGGCTTGGAAATGAAATGACAGCAATTAGTAATCCTTTCTGAGAAAGATGGGGCTGATTTCAGACCTGGTGTGTTATGCCTGTTTTGGCATATGATGCAAGGAATTGTGAAGAAAATCTCATAGCTTGGGTAAGGAAACATCTCATATCCTTTTGTATCCAACCTCCTTGCCAAGAATAAGAAATACACTGATATGATATACATGGAATCCTGTACTTTTTGTAATAATTTTTAATTATGATATCTTGATACATAAGTGGCAATCTAGATGTCCACAACAAAGTATATATTGAGAGAGAGAGAGAGAGAAAGAGAGAGAGAGAGAGAGAGAGAGAGAGAGAGAGAGAGAGAGATATCCTATTGACTTTCTTTACTTGCATGATCAATATCTGGAACTTATTTGATGCAAAACTTACTAGAAAATCAATATCCAAGCTTCCAAGTTTAGAAAGCCATATGTCAGAAGCTTTGCTAGGGACATTACAAACTTTATCCCATTTAGTCTTCAAAACAACTAAATGAGTTATTCACTATTATGCCCAGATGTTAAATAAGTTGTCCAAAGCACACATAGGTAAGTAGATGAACCATGATTTGAAAATGGCTTGATCTGATTTCAAGGCACTAATCTAGATACTGCTGTGAAAAGATTGAACACATCTAATTCAAGTCCCAAGTACATTAATCTTAACATATGGAGATTATCTTGGTGAGCCTCACCCAATGAGGTGTGCCCTTTAAAAGCAGTGAGTTTCCTTGGCTCGTGGCACAAGTGGAAGTCAGAGAGATTTGAAGCAGGAAGGAGATTCAATGGAAGGAGGGATTCCAAATGCTCCCTGTGATGTGGTGAGAAGGCCAGTGAGAGGCCTGAAGACGGGAACTGCAAGAAGTATGCCCCAGCTGACAGCCAGGACAAGGGGTTTGGGGTCCTATGGCTATAGCAAACTGATGTGACAATATATACCACATCTGAGCAGAAGCTTTAAACTTAATTGTATGGGTCAGCATCAGCTTATGGCCCATGCTCTTCCCCTTTGGCAAAAGAATGGGAATGCCTAACACAGGGGCTGTTCTTTCAGTCAGGCCCCCAGAATGAGACAATGTATATAGGTGAGTCAAGCAGAAGGAAGGAAAACTGAGGTGAATCACAGCAGCCATAACTGCCCTGCAACCACCGCCACGTCACACAACTTAAAAATAAGTGTTTTTTGTAAGCCATTGGGTTGGGGGTCTGTCAGGCAGAAAAGCTGAATGACATATATAATATATATAGTTTTGTATCCTGCTATTTTAAATTTAGTATTTGGATAGTGTATTAGTTATCAATTGCCAAATAACAATATCACCACAAACTTAGTAGCCTAAAACAATATATATTATCACACAGTTTCCATGGATCAGGAGTTCGGTTCTAGCTTAACTGGATCCTATGTCAGGGTCTTGCAAAATTGCAATCAAGATGGCAGCCAGTGTGTGGTTTCATCTGGGGCTCAACTGGGCAAGAATCTGCTTCAAGCTCAAGTGGTTGTTGGTAGCACTCACTTTCTTGCAGGCTGCTAGACAGAGGGCCAAAATTTCCCACTGGCCATATGCTGGAGACCCCCTTCACTTCCTTGCCATGGGGCACTGTCCAGAAGGAAAGCTCAAAACATGCCAGCTTGCTTCTTCAAAGCCAGAAGAGAGAGTGTTTCACAGCAAGACTGGAGCTACAAACTATGTAACATTATCACACAAGTGATATCCCATCATCTATGCTGTATTTTGTTGGTTAGATGAAAGCCATAACTTCTGCCCACACTCAAGGAGAGGTAATTATACAAAGGTGTTAACATCAGGAGGAAGGGATCACAGGGGGTCTACTTTAGAGTTTGTCTACCACAGGTAGAATGTCTCATCTTCCTAAACGTTCTTGAAAATTATAATTTTTAATGTGTGTGCAATACCTCATATGACTGGGCAATAACTTAATTGATCATTCTATTGTTAACAAAATGGTTGGTTTATTACGTTTTTCTATTAGAATTATCATTCTGGCAATAAAATGATATATCTTCCTATTCCTTTCCTTTTTAAAAAAAATTTATTGGGGTGTCAATGGTTAGTAAAATTATTAGGTTTCAAGTGTACATTTCCATTATAAATTATCTATATATTGCATTGACTATTCACCACCCAGAGTCAGTTTTGCTTCCATCATATATTTGACCCCCTTTACCCTCATCTACCACCTCTTGTCCCCTCTTATCCTCTGATAGCCACAAAACTGTTGTCTGTCTATGAGATTTTTTTTTGTTTGCCTTGTTTGTTCCTTTCAGTTTTATATCCCACGTTTGAGTGAAATCATATGGTTCTTGACTTTTTCTGTCTGACTTATTTCGCTTAGCATAATAATCTCAAGTTCTATCCATATTGTTTGCAATAGTACTATTTCCTCTTTTCTTATGGCAGAATAGTGTTCCATTGTGTATATGTACCACATCTTCTTTATCCAATCATCTATGGAAGGACACTTTGGTTGTTTCCATGTCTTGGCCACTGTAAATAAGGCTGCAATGAACATCAGGGTACATATATCTTTACAGATAAATGTTTTTAAATTTTGGGGGTAGATACCCAGGAGAGGGATTGCTGGGTCATATGATAAATCTATTCTTATTTTTTTTGAGGAACCTCCGTACTGTTTTCCATAGATAGCAGCTGTACCTATGTACATTCCTACCAACACTGTATGAGGGTTCCTTTTTCTCCACAACCTCTCCAACACTTGTTATTACTTGTTTATAATACACATTCTAACAGGTCTAAGGTGATGTCTCATTGTGCATTTGATTTGCATTTCCCTAAGAGCTAGTGAAGTTGAGCATTTTTCATATATCTGTTAGCTTTTTGTATGTCTTCTTGAGAGGTGTCTGTTCAGGTCCTCTGCCCATGTTTAAATTGGTTTGTTTTTGTTGTTATTGTTGAGTTCTTTATATATTTTGGATATCAGCCCCTTATCAGAGGTGTTGTTTGTAAATATCTTCTCTCATTCAGTCAGTTGTCTCTTTGTTTTGTTGATGGTTTCTTTTGCTATGCAGAAGCTTTTTAGTTTGATATAGTCATCCATTTATTTTTCTTTTACTTCCCTTGCCTTTGAGGTCAAATTCATAAAATCCTCTCTAAGACAAAGGTCCATAAGTTTAGTACCTATGCTTTCTTCAATTTATTGTTTCAGGTTGTATATTTAGGTCTTTGATTCATTTTGAGTTAATTTTGTTATATGGTGACAAATAATTATATATCTTGTACATAAATTTTTACCTACAGATTTTTGAATTTTCTTTATATCTCTAAATGACAAATTATTGAATTAAAGTCTAGGACTGCTTCTAATGTCCTTGATAAAGTCACAATCCTTTCTAGAAAAATGTACATCACTTTATAATTTCTATACCTATCAGAAATGCATTGTCTTGGCATTTTTATATATATGTATGATTAAATGTGACCTCTTTTTATAGGGTTATTGACTATATTTCATCTATTAATTAATGTGTCTCTTTTCCTTTTTTTTTGCTAGATTAATATTAGGTTGTTGGAAAAGTTATGACATATTTTTCTATGTTTTTCATTGCAAAAATGTGCCATGACTTTTTTGACAACCCAATATTTACTATTGAATTTTAAATACTCTTTATATATTGGAAATATTAACCTGTCTTTAGTCTTGATCCCAAGGATTTATTTTTAGTTTTTCCTTTACCATTTATAAATAAGAGGTTAAAATTTTATGTAATACATTAAAAAAAAATCATACACCATGATCAAGTGGGATTTATTACTGGGATGCAAATTTGATTTAATATCCACAAATCAATTAACGTGATACATCACATAAAAAAATGAAAAATAAAAATCATATGATCATATCAATTGATGCAGAAAACGAATTTGATAAAGTCTGACATCCATTTATGATAAAAACTCTTAGCAAAGTGGGAATAGAGGGAACGTACCTTAATATAATAAAGGCCATATATGACGAAGCCACAGCTAACATCATACTAATAGTGAAAAGCCAAAAGCATTTTCCTTAGGATCAGAAACAAGACAAGGGGCCAGCCAAGTGGCTCAGTTGGTTAAGAGCTTGCTCAAGAGTGAGAGCTCTGAGAAACAGAGTTGCCAGGTGGATTCCCAGCCTGAGCTGAGCAGCTGCTGAGCTGCCATCAGGTGGCAGGATGGCTCAGCTAAAAAAAAAAAAAAAGTATAAAATAAAAAACACTATTCCTTAAAAAAAAAAAAGAAACAAGACAAGGATGTCCATTTTCACCATTTTTATTGAACATGATATTGGAATTCCTAGCCACAGTAATCAGAAAAGTAAAAGAAATAAAAGTTGTCCAAATTGGAAAGGTCATTATTTGCAGATGACAAGATACTGTATAAACAGAACCCTAAAGATTCCACCAAAAACTATTAGAACAAATCAATGAAGTCAGTAAAGTAGCAGGATACAAAATTAGTATTCAGAAATCAGTTGCATTTTTATACACCAATAACTAATTATCAGAAAGAAGAAAACAATCCTATTTACAATTGAATCAAAAAAAAAGTAGGAATAAATTTAGCCAAAGAGGTGAAAGAGTTGTACTCTAAAAAGTATAAGTTATTGAAGAAAGAAACAGAAGAAGATACAAATAAATGAAAGCATATACTGTGCTCATGGATAGGAAGAATTAATGTCGTTAAAATGTCCATACCCAAAGCAATCTATAGATTCAATTGAATCCCTACCAAAATACCAATGGTGTTTTTCACAGAACGGGAACAAATTATCCTAAAATTTATATGGTACCACAAAATAACCCAAATACCTATGTGGTCTCTTAATCTGTGATAAAGGAAGCAAGAATATACAATGGGGCAAAGATAGTATATTCAATAAATGATTTTGGGAAAACTAGAATGATACATGCAAAAAAATGAATCTGGGCACCTTCCTACTCCATATACAAGAATAAACTCAAAATGGATTAAAGACTTAAATGTAAGACTCCGAAACCATAAAACTTCTAGAAGAAAATATAGGCAGTAAATTCTCTAACTTTTGTCTTAGTAATATTTTTACTGATATATCTCCTCAAGCAAGAGAAACAAAAGAAAAAATAAACAACTGGGAGTACATCAAACTAAAATTTTTTGCACAACAAAGTAAAGCCTCAACAAAACAAAAAGACAACATACTGAATGGGAGAAGATATCTGTCAATGATACATCTGATAAGGGGTTAATATCCAAAATATATAAAGAACTCATACAACTCAACAACAGAAAAACAAGCAGTCAATTAAAAAATGGGCAGAGGACCGAATAGACATTTCTCCAAATAGGACATACAGATTGCCAATAGACATACGAAAAAAATGCTCAACGCTGCTAATCATCAGAGAAATGCAAGCAGAAACCACAATGAGATATCACCTCACATGTATCAAAATGGCTATCATCAATAAATCAACAAACAAGTGCTGGCGAGGATGTGGAGAAAAGGGAACCCTTATTCACTGTGGGTAGAGTTGCAAATTTGTACATATGGAAAACAGTATGGAGGTTCCTTAGAAAAATAAGAATAGAACGATCTTATGACCTAGCTATTCTACATATGGGTATTTACCTGAAGAAATCCAAAACAGCATTTCAAAAAGATAAATGCACCCCTATGCTCACTGCAGCATAATTTACAATAGCCATGATACGGAAGCAACCTAAGTGCCCATCAATAGATGGTTGGATAAAGAAGAGGTGGTCCATATATACAATGGACTATTACTCTGCCATAAAAAAGAATGAAATCTTATTATTTATGACAACATGGATGGACCTAGAGGGTATTATGCTAAGTGAATTTAGTCAAACACAGAGAGATACATACCATATGATCTAAAGAACAAAATAAATGAATGAATAAAACAGAAACAAACTCATAGATACAAAGAATAAACTGATGGTTGCCAGGTGGTAGGAGGTTTGTGGGGGCTGAGTGAAAAATGTGAAGGGATTAAGAAGTACAAATTGGTAGTTATGAAATAGTCAATGGGATATAAAGTGCAGCATAGGGAATACACTCAATAATATAGTAATGACTGTGTATAATGCCAGGTGGATACTAGACTAATGGGGGGGTGTCATTTCATAAATTATATAAATGTTTAACCACTATACTGTACACCTGAAACAAATAATGTTGAATGTCAATTGTAATTGAAAAAAATAAATTAAAAAAAATATTTTCAGTGAAATTCCATCACAGATCTTGAGAATAAGAATAAAAAGAAATTTAAGTAATAAAATATATGAAACTTTTAATTTGCAATTTCTTTCATTGTTTGAGTAATTAAAAATTTATTTCCCCTCTTGAGATCAGTGCCATTTTCAACGTCTATTTTCTATTACGTTTTATGCCATTGGTTTTTCAAATTCATTGTTGCAATGAACTGAGATTTATTTTTGCTGTATTTATTTTAAACCTGCTATGCTATCAGAATTAAAGTTATTTCCCCTGAAAATGGTCAGTATCACCATAATGATTTATTAAATGCTGCATTATGCCAAATTGGCTTCTAAGGATTCTTTCATTCAGTACTAATGAATGAAAGAAAAACTCAGTACTAGTTCAGTAAAAACTCAGTACTAAGTTTTTATATATGCTGTTGATTTTCAATCCAATGTCACACTATTTATTTTTTTTTTAAGATTTTATTGGGGAATTGGGGAAGGGAAACAGACAAGTTGCTGTCCTTTTGTTCTTCAGTCTAGTTGTGGAGCACATTGCTTCACTGGCCCATGTTGGTATTGTCATTGCGCTCTTCTCGGGTGAGGCAGATCAGTTGCCGGCCTCTGGACAGCCGCTCACAGCTGCTCTTGGCAGCTCACACTGGCTGCCAGCCGCTCACGCTGCCTGCTGGCCACTCACTGTAGCCTATGGCAGCCCACTGCAGCAGGGGCTGCAGCTATGCCATCCCAGGGACTCACAGCATCCCAGCTCCAGGTCGAGCTGCTGCTCACCATCTTAGCTGTAGAGGGCAGTGTCACTGGCCCTCATATGTGAGATCTGAACCAGGGCTGCTGGATCCCAAGCCAGTTCTTAACCAACGTGCCACTTGGCCAGCCCAATGTCTCACTATTTTTTATTTATGTTTTTTTTTTAAGCTGAGGCATCCTGCCACCTGTTGGCAGCTCAGCAGAAGCTCAACTTGGGCTGGACATTGAACTGCTGTTGCTCAGAGCTCAGCTAATGTCACACTATTTTTAATTATTATACTTTATATTAAAATTAGCCTGTAACATAAAGGATGGATTATATAATTATATATTTTGTTTTCAAAAATCAATATGTCCATGGAATATCATAGTATATTGATTTAAATACATAGCTATATCTGAAACAACCCAAGAGAACCCACTAAAACAATTCTATGTTGATTTTTTTTTAAATGGAATCATCACCTCAAAGTATATTTTGAAAATTGTAATTTTTATGAACAATATTGGCATTTTATAAATTGGAACTACACATGAGCTCTTTAGAGACAGTCTACATTAATTGGTTTAAAGAGAGATAGTTGAGAGCAAAAGTTTTTCACTATTTTGTCCATTTGTGAGCATCTTAAGTCTATTTAGGTATTCATGAAATAAGTGAGGCAGAGATAAACACTTATAGAAATGGTAAGCATGAGCAAGCCAGAAAGCAGTTATAATACATCATCTATATATTGCATTATGTGTTCACCACCCAGAGTCAGTTCTCTTTCCATCACCATGTATTTGACCCTGTTTACCCTCATCTACCACCCTCTCCCCACTTACCCTCTGGTAACCACTAAACTGTTGTTTGTGTCTATGAGTTTTTGTTTGTTTGTTTGTTTGTTTTGTTCCTTTGTTGTCTTCAGTTTTGTATCCTGCATATAAGTGAAGTCATACGGTTCTTGACTTTTTCTGTCTGAGTTATTTCTCTTAGCATAATAATCTCAAGATCCATCCATCTTGTATAACAGAATTATACACTTGAAACTTATGTAGTTTTTTGACCATTGTCACCACACCAATAAATTTTAATTAAAAAAAAGAAAGCAGTTAACAATAAGCACTAGCATGCAAATTTTTATGGTCATTTTCATTCCATATACATAAGTATATACATCGACATTTAGTTCTAGTGATATTATTTTGATATCTTTAACATAAATAAGATTATACATTTTGAAAATCTAGAAGCAAGAAAGGACAGAGAAGTCTTTTGTCTATTTCTGGATTTGCCCATTTGGTTTTCTTTATATCTACTAGCTAATGAGCAATATTGTGCCCAGAGGCAAAAGTAGCATATAAGTCAACCCTTCCCTTACGTTAACATATTTAAAAGAATATGCAAATTATTTCACAATAGTAGTCATGACAGTTCTCAGGGAGAATAATTTCCATCTCCACCAGGAGATTTATATAGATAAATGAACATAATAAATAGAAGATGAGGTCTTTGATGCTTGACCAACTCCTGCAACTTCTAACCCTTTCTCAGTCATATATTCACAAACTGGAGTGATAAATAATTTCAAATAGTTTCCTATTATTTGGATGACTTACATTTCACTATTTATCTAGGGAAAGGGAAATGTCCATATAGATCTACGTCTTACCCTCATTGAACCTCCCTGAAATCTTGTGTACTCGTATTTTGAAATGAAAATATACATTTTACTTCTGTACAGAAGCAGAATTTGCATAATCAGTGCTCTCTACCCAGTGTTATTGTATATAAAGAGAGAATTTCTATAGATTCCTTCTGCATAGGTACTGCAGCTGCTGTGATCCTAGGAACCTGAAATAGCCAGAGAAGGAGTTTCTCAGAGCACAATGTTGGGGACTCTTCAAGCTGATGAGAGTCATGGTATTTTTACTATAAGGCAGCCAGACTGAGTGTGCTCCTCCCGGAGGAATACTGTACATTTATTTTCTAATAAACTCTGGATAGGGAAAAGAATCCTGATAAAATAGAGACACTAATGTTTATTGAATAAATAATGTGCCAGGTGTTACGCTAAACAATAAATAGTGTTTCATTTAGTTCTCACAGCAACATTACGAGGTAGGCACTATGATAATTGAAATGCCAATTCACTTTATTTTCCACACAAAGATACTTTGGGAAGTAAAATGGCAGCTATTAATGATTAAGCTCAGATAATAGGCATAATATGGAACCTTCCTAGGAAAACTGTAAATATGGTCACTCTTTTATAATCTCCATACTACAAAGAAGGAAACTGAGGTTCAGAGAAATGAAGTAATATCTCCTGGCTCCACGACTAGAAAATGACAGATCTAGGACTCCAAAATTCTTGAACTTACCACTTTATGCAGTAAGCAGTTCAATAAGAAGCAATATTTCAGGAAACTTCTGATAGAAGATGACAGATTAATAACATGTCCGCTCTACTTTCTTCAATAAAATGTTCCACAAAATAGTAAAAAAGAAAATGAAGCAGAGGAGAAAACTCCTTCTTTAATGAAAGTAGGAAATGGTCACAATCTCAACCACAACATATATAGGATTTCTGCCAGGACAACAGCACTCATGAGCCCCTTTGTACTTAACGCAAAAATCCAGTCAACTCAACCAGTAAATATAGAGAACAACAACAACAACAACAACAAAATGGAGAAGCCACGGCATGAAAGGGCTGAGATCAAGTACTAATTGCATTAATATTTGGCCGGTGACCAACTGCCTCACCCGGGAGGAGTGCAATGATCACAGTACCAATATGGGCCAGTGAAGCGACGTCCTCTACAACTAGACTGAAGAACCAAAGGACAGCAGCTTGTCTGTTCCCCTTCCCCAATCCCCCAACGCTGTCCCCCTCCGCCAATTCCACAATGAAATCTTTTTTTTTTTTTAAATAGGGCTGGCTGAGTGGCGCGGTGGTTAAGAGCTGGCTTGGAACGCCAGAGGCCTCGGTTCGGATCTCACATAGGAGGGCCAGTGACACTGCCCTCTAAAAAGAAAAAAAAAATAGAATTACCATATGACCCAGCCATCCCTGTTCTGGGTACCTACCCCCAAATTTGAAAACATTTATCTGTAAAGATACATGAACCCTTATATTCACTGCAGCATTATTCATGGTGGCCAAGACATGGAAACAACCAGTGTCCTCTGACAGATGACTGGATAAAGAAGATGTGTGAGATTACACACACACACACACACACACACACACACACACACACACAATGGAATACTATTCTACCATAAGAAAAGATGAAATACTACCATTTGTGACAACATGGATGGATCTTGAGATTATCATGCTAAGCAAAATAAGCCAAACAGAAAAAGTCAAGAATCATATGATTTCATACAAATGTTGTACATAAAACTGAAAATGATCAAGGCAAACAAAAACTCACAGACAACAGTTTAGTGGTTACCAGAGGCAAAAGGAGGAAGGGGTGATAGAAAAGGGTAAAGGGGGTCAAATATTTGGTGATAGAAGGAGATCTAACTCTGGGTGGTGAACACACAATGTGATATATAGATGATGTATTATAGAAATGTACAATTGAAACCTATGCAATTTTACAAACCATGGTCACCCCAATAAATGTAATTTAAAAAAGAAATAAAAGGGACCGGCCAAGTGGCGTGGTGGTTAAGTGCTGGCTTGGGAAGCCAGTGGCCCCAGTTTGGGTCCCACATATGAGGGCCAGTGACACTGCCCTCAAAAAAAAGAAATAAAAATAATATTAGCAAAAGGAGAAAAAATAATAAATAGAATTAAACCTAGAATTTCATAACCTTACCAAGAACAAAAACAATCCCTCCAAAGCACTAAATCAATAATAAAGTGAATAAAATGAAGACAAAAAGAACCACCAGATGATGAACAAGAAGGCAAAGCTATGACTATTATGGTAACATACACATCTGAGCATATTAGTTGACACAACTAAAAAATGAAAGAAAAGAAGTGACAAAATTATCCATATTTGCAAATCACATGATTACCCATCTAGAAAACCCAAGAAGATAAATTGAAACCCCATTAGAAACAATAGAAGAATTCAGTGAGGTCACCTGATTATAAAAATCAATAAAATGAATCAATGTCTTTTCTGTATACAGTATATAACCAGATATAAAGTGAAAGAAAAATCTCAATCATCAATAGCAATATGATTTAAAACAATAGTCATATGATTCAGCCTCAAGAAAGGAAGAGATCCTGCCATTTGCAGCAATGTGGATGAACCTACAGGATATCATGCTAAGTGAAATAAGCCAAACACAGAAAGGAGTTAACGGCATGATCCCCCTGATATGTAGAATCTTAAAATGTCAAATACATACAAGCAGAGAGTAGAGTGGTGGGGACCAAGGGGTGGGGAAGTTGGCGAAATTGGCGAGATGTTAGTCAAAGGATACAAAATTGCAGTTATGTAGGATGAATAAGTCTGGAGATCTAAGGTACAGTATGGTGACTATAGATGATATTGAATACTAGAAATTTGCTGAGAGTAGATTTCAGGAGCTCTCAACCCACACAAAAATGGCAACTATGTGAGAAGATGATATGTTATTAGCTGAACTGTAGTAATCATTTCACTGTGTGTATTCATATCAAATATCATGTTGTACACCTTAACTATATATAACTTCTTAAAAAACAAAATTCAAAATATCTAGGCATCAATAGCATAAGTAATGCACAGCAGTTATATCAACTAGAACATTTACAGAGATACTTAAAACTAGCTTTAAATTAAGTGGAAAGATAAACCAAGTTGTTGAATAGTGAGATTCAATATTCAAAATATATTGATTTTGCTCAAATTAATCAATGTATCACAGGCAGCTCTAATCAAAATATTCACACAATTTTAGCTAGAACTTGACAAAGTGAGTCCAAAGTTCTCTTGGATAAATCAACATGAGAGCAGCAAGGAATTCTCTGAAAAAGAAGGTGAGCTTGAATCACATACAACATACTCTGACTTTGCATAAAGCAACAGTAATTAGAACTGTTTGATTCTGGAACATAACTTGATTGATGAACAGACTAGAGAATCCAAACATTCCTGGAATTTAGGATGTGGTGAAGTCTCTAATAGAGGGGAAAATAGATTATGTAATATGCACACAATGGAATATGAGTCTGCCTTAAGGAGAAGGACATCCTGCCATTTGTGACAACATGGATAAGCCTGGAGGACACGCTCAATGAAATAAGCTAGACAGAGAAAAACAAATATTGTATGCTCTCACTTATAGGTGGAATCTAAAAAGAAAAAAACAAAAAACTGACCTCATAGAAATAGAGGACAGACTTGTAGTTGCCAGGGGCTGGCTGGGGCACGGGTGGGGTGGGGGGAGACGGTAGTAAGACAAATGCGGAGATGTTGGTCAAAGGATATACACTTCCAGTTATAAGCGGAGTAAGTTCTGGGAATGTAATGTACAGCATGGTGACTATATCATATATTGTATATGATACAGTATAGTATCGTTACCTATATCGTACACTTGAAAGTTGCTAAGACAGTAGATCTTAAATGTCCCCACCACCAGCACACCAAAAAAGTGGTAAATATGTGAGATGAAGAATGTGTTAACTAACCTTATTGTGGCAATAATTTCACAATATATACATGCATCAAATGACCACATTGTACACCTTAAACTTATGCAATGTTATATGACAATTATACCTCAATAAAGCTGGAAATAAATGAGATTGGGGCAACTGGCTAGCTGTTTTTGTATAAAATTGTAAATCTTGTCTCCTGCTTCCCTCCTTATACTGTATTGTATAGAAGATAAATCAAAAATGTAAAACGAAAAATGCATACATTTATATAGACCAGATGAAAACATGAGATAATTTGTGTGTACACTTGGACAGAAAACCTTTCGAACATGAAAAAAAGAACCCATAACTAAAAAAGACAGTGGAAATTTGATTATATAAGTCTTAAAAATGTCTGCATGACAAAGATATTACAACAGTCTAAAGAAAAATGACACATATGGAAAGAAAGATTTCTAACATCCAGGCCAGATAAGTCACTAATTGTGTTACTATTGAAATAGTTCAGATAAATGAATAAATAATAAAGAGAAAACCAAACTGATAAAAATAACCAAAGGGAGCGGGGTGAAACAGATTATATGAGAGTTTAACGAATATGAAAAACATGTGTGCTCACAGATCATTGAAGCAACCAAAATAAAATGACAAAATACTGTTTTTAAAGTATCAGATTAGACAAGATAACAAGTGGTTTGAGGGGACACAGTTAGAAAGGGTGAGGAGATGCAAGCACTCATACACTTTTGATAGAACTGTAAATTGGAAAAAAGGATTTTGAAGGACAAATTGACATTATTAAAAATTTTAGTGTACTGTATATAACTTTATTTTTTATTAGATTTATTGGGGTGACATTGGTTAGTAAAATTATATAGGTTTCAAGTGTACAATTCTATAGTACATAATCTGTGTATCACATTGTATATTCACCACCCAGAGTCAGTTCTCCTTCTATCACCATCTTTTTGACCCCATATTCCCTCTTCTATCACCACCCACGTATAACTTTTGACAGGGTTCTGTCCTTTAGGCATTTGCTATACAGATAAATTTGCATATGTGATCACTTACATATATATAACTATGTTGCAACAGCGTAGTAAAAAGGGAAAATGACAAAAATTTAAACATCTTGTTAGTTATGTACATTATGGTACATCTGCAATACAATACTATGGAGCTATTTGTAATATTCAGTGGAGTGTATAAGAGAGATGCCTAACATATATTGTAAAGTGAAAAAGAAAAGTTGCAGATCACACTATGATACTATTTCATATAAATATTTGAAAGCTCAACATTCTAGCTGTATACATTATTTCTGGACAGATACACAAACAGCTTAGCAGTATTTTCTGGTACTAGGATTAGCCCTAGAGGTAAGTAGACTTCTTATTTTATTTTATACATCTTAAGGCCATTTGATAGTTTTTCCATGATCATTTATTCCTTTTATTACAAAAGTAGTTTATATTTTATGAAGTATCTATTGATGGCCCATTAGTTACAAATCTTTTTTTTAGACCTTATCAACTATTCTGTGTGCTTCCCCCGTGCCTTCATAAAGAAGAAATTCCAGTCACTGAATGAATATTTAGTGAGAACCTATTCTAGGCTGCTGGTATATACTGGGGAAACATAAAATGGCTCATGGGAAAAAAAGAAAACGAGAATTAACTTTTCTCCTGGACACCTAGCTCTCTTTTGATCATTTAGATTACCCTGTGGCCATCCCACTTTATCTTACAAAGGTAGGCATTTCTTTTTAAAAAAAATTTTTTTATTTTTTAAGGGCAGTGTCACTGGCCCTCATATGTGGGACCGAACTGGGGCCGCTGGATTCCAAAGCCAGCACTTAACCACCGCGCCACTCGGCCGGCCAAAGCTAGGCATTTCTTAAGAACATCATGCATGGTTACTTACAAAAGAATTAAATAACTTCAGTATAGATAATCATGATTAAAATTGTCAATAATTAACTACAAGACTCATGAGAGGGCATAGAAGTATTTCTATTCCAGGATTAGATATAAAATGCACATCTTTAATTAAACATAATTGTGTCCTTTGATCTATATATTGGAACCTGTAAAATATACTTCCATAATAACAATAATGCATCATATTGTATAGTCATACAGCACTAACTGAGTGCCAATTGGCAGAGGCTATCAGAAATCCCCAAATCCCCCTCCTGGCTTTGGAGAATCCTCACAATCACTCTCAATTTCTTTCCTGATATTCTTTTTTTTTTTTTTAAGATCTTATTGGGGATTTGGGGAAGGGGAACAGACAAGCTGCAGTCCTTTTTGTTCTTCAGTCTAGTTGCGGAGGACGTTGCTTCACTGGCCCATGTTGGTATCGTCATTGCGCTCTTCCCGGGTGAGGCAGATCGGTCGCCGGCCTCTGGATGGTCGCTCACCTCGGCTATTGGCAGCTCACGCTGGCTGCAGGCCACTCACGTTGGCTGCCGGCCACTCACTGTAGCCTATGGCAGCCCACTGCAGCAGGGGCTGCAGCCTACACTGTCGCCGGGGCTCGCACAGCCCAGCTCCAGGTGGAGCTGTTGTTCACCATCTTAGCTGTGGAGGGCAGTGTCACTGGCCCTCATATGTGGGATCCGAACCGGGGCTGCTGGCATCCCAAACCCGCTCTTAACCAATGCGCCACTCGGCCGGCCCTTTCCTGATATTCTCTCTGGTTCTTTCCATTGCTCCTTAAAAGTCAAAAGTTTTGCAGCCTTTCATGGACAACTGACTGCTCCTCCTAATACTCTATTATTTTGCACCCCAGCTCACCCCAACACGTCTTATAAAACCATAGCCAGAGAAATATTTCATTGTATATATGTACCACCTCTTTTTTCTTTTCTTTTCTTTTTATTAGTTTCAGGTGTACAAAACAATGTTTAGACATTTACATCCCTCACAAAGTGATACCCTCCCTCACCAATCTACTACCCCTCTGACATCGTATATAGCTGTTACAATTCCAATGACTCTATTCCCTATGCTGCACTCCACATCCTGTGACTATATGCATATTAAATTATAGTTGACATTCAGTATTATTCAGCTTCAGGTGTACAGCGCTGTGGTCAGGCATCTACACCACCCATGAACTGGTCTTCCTAACTGGTACCACAATATTGCCTCAGGGATATAAAGACAATTTGGGGAATATAATCAATAATGTTGTAAAGATTTTGTAGGATATGCCACGTGTTCTTTATCCAATCACTTATTAAAGGACACATTGGTTGTTTTCATGTCTTGGCCACCATAAATAAAGCTGCAATGAACACTGGGGGTACATATATATTTACAGATAAATGTTTTCAGGTTTTTTGGGTAGATACCCAAGAGAGAGATTGCTGGGTCATATGGTAATTCAATTTTTTTTTACTTTTTTTTTATAATTGTATTCTTAATTTTTTGAGGACCCTCCATACTGTTTTCCATAGGGGCTGCACCAATCTGCATTCCCACCAGGAGTGTATGAGGGTTCCTTTTTCTCCACAGGCTCTCCAACGCGTTGTTATTTCTTGTCATGTTGATGATAGCTATTATAACAGGCATGAGGTGGTATCTCATTGTGGGATATAAAACTGAAATCAATAAACAAACAAGACAAGCAAAGAAACAAAAATTCATAGACACAGACAACAGTTCAGTGGTCACCAGAGGGGAAGGGGGAAAGGGGTGGTAGATGAGGGTAAAGGGGATCAAATATATGGTGATGGAAGGGGAACTGACTCTGGGTGGTGAGCACACAATACAATACACAGATAATGTATTATAGAATTGTACACTTGACACCTATATAATTTTACTAACCAATGTCACCCCAATAAATTTAATAAAAACTACAAAACAAAGACAGAGCAAAAAGCAGCATAACACATTACAGTTAAAGGCATGGCCTATGGGTCTGCTTTCTAGTTTTGTGAATTTGGACAAGTTACTTATCCACATATGCTTCACTTTCCCACCTCATAGAGGGATTATTAGGAGCAGTAAATGAATTAAATTAAAAGACAAATAACTCATTTGTAAAGCACTTAGGACAATTCCCCTGGCACATAGCAGGCATTATGTAAGAACCTGTGAAATCAATACATGAGTCTTATAAGTCTCAGCGTAGACATTACAACCACCCGGAAACTTTTCCTCACTGTCTTCTAACAAAACCGGGTTGTGTTGCCTCTTTTGTTTCCCTTCTCCCTGTACTCTGGCTTCTCATTGTTCATTGTTTTCAGGGCTCCCCTGGTGAAGTGATGCACAGTAAAGGTATTCTTTAGCTGGTAAATTCCAGCTTTTTCACTGCAGGAATTTTGTCTTTTTGGCCTCTGCCACATCGCCGGTGCCTAGAACAGTGCCCAGTGTGGATATACATGATCAAGAAAAACAAGAAAAGTCAAGTGAATTCTCAAAATGCTTTTATACTTCCCCCTATTATAGTGCTGCACATAATAAATACCCAGTAATAATAAAATTAACAATAATAATCACTACATACCTGCCATAGACTGAATGAACTATGTGAAAAAAATGTATGAAGTGCTTGCCATAAACAATTTCATTTCAGCCTCCTAACAGCCCAGTGAGGGAGGGGCTGTTATTATCCTGACATTGCAAATAAAGAGACCAAGGCTAAGCAAGGAACCCTGGCATTCTGGGTGCAGAGTCTGCACCCTTAACAAGATTAACAAACTGTTGTTGAAGGTCACATATGCCATGTTAACAGCAGTGAGCTTTGTGTCACAGGCATTCACGGGATGACTGAAACATGTATTTATACAGATGGAGATAAATGTAAGCATAGAATTCCTTTCAGTTACATCCCTTATTTAAAAGAAACAGTATAAGCAATAAGGTGAGAGTGTCAGAAACTTCTATACCCTTTTTACATGGATTATCTTACATAATTCTTACCCTAACCTATTGATGTAGGTATTATTACCTCCATCTACTGATGAGCAAACCAATTTCAGGGAGATTAAATAAACTTGGCCAATGTCAAATGCCAAGATTCGAAGACACCTTGGTATATGACTCCATTAAACTAGTTTCTCATTACTTGTACCACAGATACTTATAAGGAGGTAAATTAAAAATAATACCACAGGGTTGGCCAAGTGGTGTGTTGGTTAAGAGCTGCCTTGGGATGCCAGCGGCCCCGGTTCGGATCCCACATATGAGGGCCAGTGACACTGCCCTCTACAGATAAGATGGTGAACAACAGCTCCACCTGGAGCTGGGTTGCTGTGAGTCACTGGCGATGGCACAGCTGCAGCCTCTGCTGCAGTGGGCTGCCATAGGGTACAGTGAGCTGCCGGCAGCCAGCGTGAGCTGCCAAGAGCCTCCGTGAGTGGCCGTCCAGAGGCTGGCGACTGATCTGCCTCACCCGAGAAGAGTGCAATGATGACATCAACATGGGTCAGTGAAACAATGTCCTCCATAACTAGACTGAAGAACAAAAGGACAGCAAGTTGTCTGTTTCCCTTCCCTGGTTCCCCAATGCTGTTCCCTACCCCAATTCCCCAATAAAATCTTTTTAAAAAAATAATACCACAGTTGTGACTGCATTTTCGAAACTGTTAGATCTGGGTAAGAGAAATGCTTGCCGCAATAGGATCTCCCAATATTTTTTTGGAAGTTTTTCTGCAAATGAGTTTTTCAGCAAACAGCAAAGATGAACCATTGAGAAAATATGGCTTGAGACAAGTAAAATCCAATGATGTTCATGGCACATCTTTTTCCGCTTTACCTACTTATCATTTCAGAATGGTCCTGGGGGATGTATTGTTATCCTTGTATCATTGAGGTTTTCAGTTTTAAGAGACACGTAACTCCTGAATCAGTTGATGTTCTAGGAACTTACCACAAATGCACACTTGTTATTGAATTTTACTCCATAATTTTGTCCTTCCAAAACCAGCATGCATTTTCGTCAAGTTTTTTTTTTTTTTTTTTTTTTTTTTTAGCATCTCTCACAAAACTGTATTTTTAAACTGCAGTTCTGGGGCCGGCCGAGTGGTGCGGTGGTTAAGCGCTGGCTTGGGAAGCCAACGGCCGTGGTTCGGTCCCACATATGAGGGCCAGTGACACTGCCCTCAGGAAAAAAAAAAAAAGGAATTAAACTGCAGTTCTGTTGGTAGATTTTACTTTGTTATTCGGTGGAGCACTTTCTATACCTAAATGATGACAATTTAGACCACACGGTATGACTTCATAACTGTACAGTAGCTGAAAATTCTGCAGCACAGTGATTACAGAGTAATTAAACATTTCATTATATAACTCATTCCCCTCCTAATCTTCACTGTCTTACCACCCCTAAGATTTTAGTATAGGTCCCTCATTGCTTCTTAGGTGTAGCGCCTTCTTTTTTAAAAATTATTATTAGTTACAGATGTACAAAATTGTGCAATAGTTATCTTTTCCACCCCTTACAAAGTGACTCCCTCCTCTCCTCTCCCCTGCCCCCCCACACCCGATATCATACATAACTCCATACCCACACTATACACCGCATCCCATGACTATATATATGTGTTATAGTCAACATCTAATATTATTCTGCGACAGCTTCAGATGTACAGTGCAGTAGTCAGGCCACTACACCATCCTTGAAGTGGTCTCCCTGGCAAGACCTGAGTCCTTCTGATTCCCTAAGAAAAATATTTACAACCTGGGCCGGTCGTGTGGCACAGTGGTTAAGCGCTGGCTTGGGAACTCAGCGGCCCCGGTTCGGGTCCCACATATGAGGGCCAGTAACACTGCCCTAAAAAAAAAATATTTACAACCTTATTGATTATATTCCCTAAACTGTCTCTTCTGTCTCTGCAGTAGTATTGTAGTTACCAGTTTGTGTTGCCTCGTCCCTTCCCCTTCTCCCTCATGCCCATCCCCATCCCATCTAATTACATGACTCACTGTACATTTATGTGTCCTAGCATAATTCATTTTACTTCTCGCTTGTTTTTGCCAGAGTCCACACAAGATTGGAGAGTAAGGCCTTTCTAGATATGCTTATCTGAGCTAAATGCACACACTCCAAAGAAACTAAGCCAAGCAGTAACAAAACAGAGTTCTAGTCTTTTGATGTCTATCTTCTGTCAAGTTCCATTGTGTTGATTAATTTATGGAACTGAACTCCTTTAAAATCCATAGACTTTTCAGTGTTAGCACTCTTTGTTACAAAGTCAGGAATTCCAAATTGAAAGCTTCGTGGACTGTGTCATCATGATTATACGGAGACAAGATGTATTGTGCAAATCATGCCATTGCACTTGACTCCTTAAGATTTTGCTCAGAAATGCATAATATAAATCTGACACTTAAATAGATGTCATGTTCAGTGTGCCAGAAATCTCCCAAGGTCAAGTAGAACAGCAAATACTGGCAGAAAATCTACCATCCACAGACTATGCTGATGTGACTTGTAGGCAATGTTCAAAACAACTCCATATTGTTGGTCTTCAATATGAATTTCACGTGAATCCATGTACAAATAAAGACAGGACTGAACCTATTAGAATAGAAAGAGTCCTCTAAAGTACCAGTGTCATCTTATTTTAGAATAACCAAATACTCTGTCTAGGGCACAATTCTGTTGTCTCTCTTTTTTTTTTAGGGCAGTGTCACTGGCCCTCATATGTGGGACCCGAATCGGGGCCGCTGGCTTCCCAAACCAGCGCTTAATCACCGCGCCACTCGACTGGCCCTCTGTTGTCTCTTTTGTCTAACTAGAAGACGATATATATTTGCAAGTGAAGTTAAGAAAATGGAAACTTACACAAATCAATTACTACTCAGTAATAAAAATGGTCCCAGGAACAAAAAGACTAATTGTGAAAGATTTGTCCCTCTGGTATAAACGATGTACATTAAATAAGTAGAAATGTATGAGTATTTCAATCAAAGTAAATGCACACACATATCTATATAGATAGGAACCAAGTGTTCTGAATATAAAAATTGTAGTGCAGAAAATCAATAAGGAACACATTATGTCTTCAGAATTACCTTTCTACAGACACAGTAAAGCATTGTTAAGTCAGACTCATTAGGGATATAGCCAGTCTGAACTGATGAAACGTCTTCAGTATTTAGAATTTGTTTTCTTTATATACATTTTATTGCTCTAAAGTAATTTAAATAATAATCAGTAAAGCATAGTCTAATAGAATGGTTAATGAGCTTTATTTTAATTAATAGATCAGGATAATTTGTAACTGACTCATTGTTTGTATTCAAGTTGATTTTGCTAATGTCCTAGGAAACATTTGTTTCTCTAAGAAGTTTACTATCCTTCAACATTTTTCATTAACATTATAAATAGTTTTGCCAGACCTTTTCTTCCTAGAAAGCACAAGATAGGATTTAGGTCCACGATTCTTTCAGTTATCATCAGAGTCAATATTTAAAACTTGAATAAGTTTTATTGAAAAATTCTTCATAATGCATTGATTACATTCAAGGAAAAACTTCAGAAGTATTGGAAAGAAATTCTTTAAAGAATTACAGATCTAGGAAAATTCTATTTTACTCTCTCCAGATAGTACTGACTTAACTGGTTGACATTTGATCAAATTAGTATATTTTGTTAAAACAAAATAAAACCAACAAAAAACCCTCAGGTTGATGATGGAATTGACAAGCCATTTTTTTCTTTCAAACTGGCTCATCTCATACTGTCAAAATAACTAAATGTATTTGGTTTCTTAAAATATATATTTATTTGTATTCATCAGCTTGTTCTCTGTATCTATGCGTCTGTTTCTGTTGTTGTTTTGTTTTGTTCTTTAGATATGTGGATATAAAAGAGATCTTATGGTATTTGTCTTTCTCTGTCTGACTTATTTCACTTAGCATACATAATACCCTTTAGGTATAGTGCCAGGTGCGTACTAGACTAATCAGGGGGATTATTTCATAAATTATATAAATGTCTAACCACTACGCTATATACCTGAAACTAATATAAAATAATATTGAATGTCAACGATAATTGAAAATATATATGTATTTGAGCCAACAGTTAGTTTATTTTAAAGGGGTGACATGGTTCTCTTTAAAAAGATGTTTTGAATGCTAAGATTATTCATCAGTGCTCAATAAATTATTGAAGTCATTCTGTTTGTTAAGGGTAAAAATTTTAAGATGTTGCCCCGGCTTGCAGGTTGTTAACAGCAAGGTGAAACAATATGTAATAGTACATACACACACACACACACACTATATATATATATATATATATATATATACATTTTTTAGAAAGAAACAGGGTGGGCTTCATTCATTCCTCTATTCAACTAAACTAACATGGTTTGAGTGAAGTTTAAACATGCAGAAGATAATTTTTTTGTCATCTCAGAGCACTCAGTTTTGCTGGAAAGATGGACTTATGGAGAGATAATTGAAATATGATGAGATGCAGATATGGCAGTTGGGTATAATAATTTAGAATTACTTGTGACAGATGATGATAGCCTGATATAAGGGATTATCTATTGGGATGGCAGAAAAAGGACAGATTTTGAGAGCTATCTAGAAAGTAGAATTGATAGTATGCAGTGACCACTTTGAAAGAGGAAGAGAAATGGATAGGGTTCATGAACTTAGGTCAGTTTTCTACTTTGATACCTACCTAGCCATCTGCCATTTCCTGAGATAGGAAACACAAATGGGGTGATAGATTAAGGTGTGAACACACAAACTGGATTCAGATTTTGACGTGTTCACTTTGAAATACATGTGGAATATTCAAAGCTATATGTCCAGTAGCTAGAAAGATACTAAAGATCTGGAAACGGGAAGAGAAATCTGAAATATGGTGATAGACTTGGGAATACTCAGAATATAAATGGTAGTTTGGGCCATGAAAGTATATGACACCAGTGTGCCCAGTGAGAATGACATAACCTAAAGACTTGTATGAAGGAATATATAGAGGAAGATGAGCCCACAAAACAGACTGGGAAAAGGCCAGAGAGCTAGGAGGAAATCCAAGTGAGTATGAAGCCACCGGAATCAAGGTAAGGCATTGTTTTGGGGGAGGAGGAAATAATTGACTGCAAAGACTACTGCTGAGAAGTAAAATGAAGACTGGACAATATCCACTGTGTTTAGCATCATGGAGGTTTTCCGTAACACTGATGAGTTTCAATAGCGTAGTGCAGACAGAAGCCAGAATGAAGTAAGTTGGAGAGTGAATAGGAAACCATGAGGCATATACAATGAATACAGATAGCTCATTTAAAAAGTCTGGCTATGAAACAGAATAGGAAGGATGGGATATAACTGGAGAGGTATAAAAAAGAGCCTAGGAAGGGTTTTGTTTTGTACAGAGACTTGAGCAAGAATATTTGTGGATAGAAGGCCTCCCAGAGAAAGATTGCATAATTAGGAGAGTGGATGGGAGTAAAAAAAAAAAAAGGGAGAGCAAGTACAATGTTGAGGACCTCTCACCTTTCCTACAGCACTCTGCTTATCCCTACTGTAGCACTTAGTACACGCTATAGAAAGTGTTGCTTTACTTGCCTTTCTTCTAACTCGAATCCCACTGCACTGTTAACTCCTTGTACAGAAGCTGTCGCCAACGCTTAGTAAATGTTTATGAATCAATAAATAAATGAAGCTTAATATGTGAGTAAAAACACACAAAAACCTTGAGTTGCTAAGACTATGTATGCACAGGAAATGCTGCAATTAACCAAGTATATTAGGATAGGGAAAATTATGCTCAGTAACAAATTAACATGGGCTATCAGCAATTTATGGTAAGAAACGTTTATTTCTCATTCAAGCAAAGTTCTATGCAGGTCAGGTGGTTCTCCTCCATCTTATAACTATGCCCTTTGGAACGTGCAATCACCACAGTCTCCAAGGCAGGAGCCAAGTGGGTTGGAAGATTGTGCAGGATATTTTTAAAATTCATTTATTGGGATGCAGGATGTTTTTAACAGCTGAGGTCCTTTTGTTAACATTCCACCATTCAGAATTCTATCACAGAGACCCTGAAATTACTTCAAGGAGACTGATAAATGCTGTTTTTATTCGCATGGAGGAACAAACTGTGATGAACATGGAACAATTTCTCTACCACATTATCTTATCTAGGGTTCTTCTGTATATACAGCCAAAGACAAAGATCCAAGGGCAGGTAGTTTATTTGGGAGTTGATTGCAGGAGCAGGAATAAGGGAGCAGAGAGAAGAAGACCAGGATTGAGAAAAAAACAAACCAATATAAGGTATGTGATTGAGACCACTATTGTGGGTTATAGGAGCTCAGTTGAAAAGTATACGGAATTCCTGTCAGAATGGTCCACCTGACAGATAGAGGCAGGATAACTTATCCATTGACTTTTGTTCCTCACTGGCTAAGGATTGCTCTTGGGAACAGTAATATAACATCTCTTGTATCTGGACAGAATATTATCCCCATCCTGTTGGGGAAGGCCCTAGGAAGAAAGCAGAAACACCATGGCAAGCTCTTGAGATGGGATGTAGCCAGCATGGGGTGAGTCTGAGCTTACACAAAACTGTCCACTGCACTTGCAGGTGATACCAGAAGTGTTCTGAACAGGTAGATGTGACATGAAGAATCAGAGGCATCTGCTACACACAACAGCTCTACTCTAACAAAAATAAAGAAAACAAATATCTTTTCTTCAAAGATGCTCCAGATAGGAGCTATGGCTTGGAATCATCTAGATCAGGGGTTGGCAAACTTTTGAGCTGGAAAGTACACAAAGAGCCCTATGTGGCTCGTGAGCTGCAGTTTGCCGACCCCTGCTCTAGATAATTGTTTTAACCCAGCAGTGGTTGCATTTTTGGACTATGGAATCAACTGGAAAGTAAAATGGAGAAGTGAGCATTTGCTCAAGCAACGTAATCACTGTAGACAATTTACCCTGATGACTTAGACCTAAGTTCCTTTTGCCTTTCTAGAAGTCTCCATACCCAGATCCTCTTAGATAATTATAATATCTGAGCGCTCCATTCCGCATTGTTGAAATGTTCAGTTTTCATTCCTTTCTTTCCTTAACTAACAAACTTAACAGAGAAATGTGTTTATTAGTTATTCAAAATGAAGGTGGGGGAAGATCTGTCGGAATATTCCCACAGTCCTTCCCTAGAGGCACCCTATATTTTCCTTCCATATTTTCAT
This sequence comes from Aselliscus stoliczkanus, assembly GCA_033961575.1. Lineage (NCBI taxonomy): Eukaryota > Metazoa > Chordata > Mammalia > Chiroptera > Hipposideridae > Aselliscus > Aselliscus stoliczkanus. The sequence continues at coordinate 27,124,057 of CM066737.1, forward strand.
ATTTGAAGTTGACAGGAATAATTAATCATACACAGAGGCAAGGTGCTCAAATTTGGCAAACATAATGTGTGGTTCTCTTTGTGGTTTTAATGAATGCATCCTTAGTGTACCTTTCTAAGTGTATATTTGGTGTGGTTCTGCGATAGTGCAGCCATACATTTTTTTCTCTCTCGTCTTATTGCTCCTGGTAAGTGCATTATGGTTTGTTTATGGTTGACACTTTCAAAGAAGCATGATGTACTGACTCCAGTGAGCCTGTGAATAATACATATATATCCTGACCTTTTTACAATTTTGGCTATGAATTTTTAAAACAGAAATTTATAAACTACTGGTATATTAAAAAAAAACACACAACTCTCCCAAATTTTATGTAATCAGAAAATCTCTCAATTTTTGCTCCTTTTCTGTGCTCCCACAGTATCTGTTCTTTAGGGCCTGTATCCCTTGTCACACTCTATTAAAATTTTATGTTTTCTTGTTTGTCTTTTTCACTGCACTTGGAGCTTTTTACCCTAATGGCACTGAGTAGGGTCTTAGTATTTGTTGCATGCCAGAGAAATTAAATGATAGGTAATTTGAATACTTGGATTGTGTTATTTTTTCTTATTTGGAATATGATGCTTCTCTTGGGATGTTGCCCATGAGTAAATCCACACAGGATCCTAAAAAGGATTGCAGAAGTAGAAACACAATGAACAAAACATACAAGTGAGATCCACATGAGAAAATACAAATACAATCCATCAAACTGCGGACTTACACAGGATCTTACAGATGTTTGTTTTATAGATGAGGGAACTAAGGACCATAGAGAAAGGATTTCACAAAGTCATCAAACTGTTTAGTGGCAAAGCCAGGTTTTCAATTCCAATTCACTATACAGCATGAAAGAGGGAAGCTGAAAAAGGCCATGAAAATAATTTAAAAGTGAAAGGATGTGGTTTGAAGATAAATATTATTCAGACTAAGGTGGATTGGGGATTGACCATATCCAAAGGGTCAATGGTGACCCCTGTCTTACCAAAAGTAATTCAATAGGTTGAAGACATTGAATAGAAGCAATGATCTGGGGAAGAGAGAAAACAGACAAGTAGACAAATCACTGTATTTCCAAGATTCACAATTTAACTTTTCCTGAAATGAGTGTATCTTAAAATTGAAAGGATCTTTGTGGGTCTTTAATATGGCCAGTGACTTTTTCACTGAATTATGTTGCTCCCTCTTTGATTCCTCCGACCCAACAAAAAGATGACCCATCTAATGAAAAGAAGCAACTTGATGAAACTTTTCATATGTGTTTGTACTGAATCGAAGTCATTCTGAAGTACTGCTTAAGTATTTATTTTTCTGAAAGGACTCATTAAATACTCCTCCATGCTAATCTTTCCAGCTAGTGGAAATCTATCATGAGTATTTAAATCTCAGAGATGAGCTAGATTCTAAATCTGCACCTCATGTTTCTCAGCTGAGTTTCTTCTTCAAATTATATATGCATTTTCTGTATCTCTATTCCGATTCATTTTTCACACTTTCACAGTCTGCAATGGGAACCATACATTTGGTAGTTCTTGACCTATTTTTAAGTTTTGTCAAAATTTTTTTTTCAATTTTTGCCTTTGCCCAGGAGGAACAACCACTTTAGATTGAATTGCATTACAATTATTTTTGTAAACTGAACCCAAATTGGGTCACAGTGCTATTTTTGTCTCTAATCAACTTAAAAGTATTTTTGCATTGTTTCTGCTTTTATGGGTCTTCTTTCTAGATATGTTTGCTCTTATTCTAAGAGGCTTGTTAACAGTAATTCGAGAATGTAGATAACTCTTAGTGCCACACACAACAACTATTTTCAACTTGTTCTTGAATAAAATATTTGAAAACATTTGTGTTCATGTTTCCAGCCCTCTGTGCCCTCAAAATATCATTCTGAGACGACTTCCAACCATTAGACTTTATTAATTTTAAGTGATTTTACTTTCCCCATCCAAATCATTAGAGTTCGATAAGACTTTAGGGACCTCTCAATTCAATATCCTATATACCACAACCAAGAATGTGATGCCCGGGTGGGCCGAGTGGCACATTGGTTAAGAGCTGGTTTGGGGATGCCAGCAGCCCTGGTTCGGATCCCACATATGAGGGCCAGTGACATTGCCCTCTACAGTTAACAACAGCTCCACCTGGAGCTGGGCTGCAAGCTCCAGTGATGGTGTGGGCTGCAGCCCCTGCTGCAGTGGGCGGCCATAGGCTACAGTGAGTGGCAGGCAGCCAGCGTGAGCGGCTGGCAGCCAGCGTGAACTGCCAATAGCTGCTGTGAGCGACCATCCAGAGGCTGGTGACCAATCTGCCTCACCCAGGAAGAGCGCAATGACGATACCAACATGGGCCAGTGAGGCAATGTCCTCCGCAACTAGACTGAAGAACAAAAAGACAGCAACTTGTCTGTTCCCCTTCCCCGATTCCTCAATGCTGTTCCCCTCCCCCAATTCCCCAATAAAATCTTAAAAAAAAAAGAAAAGAAAGTGATGCCCACAGAGATTAAATGATTTTCCAAGGCCACATAGCTTAGCCTATGTGGTAGTAGCTGATCCTAAATCAGAACTCAAGGCTCTTCACTTTTGCAATAAGGCTCTTTCCACTCTATTATAGTATATTTATTTATATCACTGCTGTCTAATTCATACATCTTACTTTACGTTCCATAATATTTGTAATATTCTGATTATTTTAATTTTCAACTGGAGTTTTTGTGAAAAGAAAGGTAATATAACCTACTCTTATCCTTATCATCCCAAATCATCTCCATTGTCAATAAAAGATGTCTTCATTTCCCTATATGGCAGGAAGCACATTAACATAGCACTTTAATTTGAATTAATGGGAACACTTAGAAAGGAAGGCTGGATCAAATACTATAAGTGATCTTCATTAGAATTCCAGGAAGGCCGGCAGCTGTACGGTTATAGCCATGTTGTGTTATGAATGTTTTGAAAAAGTAATTAAATGAGTGGCTCTGGACAAGACATTAGAACCAAGGCGATAAAGTCGATGACGCAGATCCAAATCCAAACAAAACAAAACAAAAATAGGACCCCACAGTCAAAGTAATTCCTGTATTTAAATATTGTTACCCATGATTGTAAGTCTTAATATTTTTCTTTTCAGAAATAGGGTACTCCAAATGTTGGCATAAATTTTAAAAATGTTTTATGAGTTGCTACAAAAATTACATGTGGTTATAATGACTTTTGGAGGTATTCAACCACAAGGTAGCATAACAGATCTATGGTTATTGAACATAAAAACATCTAGGTTTCCTTTCAAAGAAAAGGTGCAATCAAATATGAAAGAGAATGATTATGTACTCATGGGTGCTAAAGAAAACACCCTGTGTTTCTTTTACAAGTGTGTATGTTCTATGAAAATGATACATTCTTAAGTAAAGCAGAGCATTGACTCAGCTCCTGTGTAGTCCATGTGCTGCTTTTAAAGTCTCCATATAGGACAATGCAAAGGCCAACTCAACTGAGATAAGTAAAAACTCTGCTCAGAAAAAAAAAAGGTACACATGTAATTGAATATATATATAATATAATATAATATAATATATATATAATAGAGAGAGTATTATATATTATATATAAAATATATTATATATTATACAGAGATTGCCAAAAAAGTATATATATAAGAAAGGAAAAAAACTGTATTAATTGTAATACATAATATATACCAATAACAAACGATGAATAAAAGTTACGTTTGACTTCTGCAATGACAAGAGGTGCTCAAAGTGGTTACCATCAGCATCCAGACACTTCTGATTACAGTGAACTACTGCTTGAGCAATGTTGACCAAAGTGTCCACTTAGATACATTTTTGGCACCCTCGATATATATTATATATATTATATATATACCTGTATATATATATATATATATATATATATATATATATATATATATATATAATACAGACACACACACACACACACACACACACACACACACACCAGATTTATTTTTGTTTAAGTAGCCAGACACATATTTTTTGAGATACTAAGTTGTGTTGTACCAAAAAATTCCAGCTTGCCACTGGCTTTTAAATCATTAAGGAGTGATTCTATCATAGGTAATAAACAGAGATTTTCATAGAGGAAGAGTCACAGAAAGCCCATGCCTCTGATTGTTTTTCAATTTAAGAATAGCTGCACATGTTCACAAAGAATAATTGAGAAAATTATCTGGAAAAATCAGTGATCAAAGCACCTGTCTTTCAATTGTGTGGACAGGTCATCAGAGAGAATATTTCAAGGGGAAGGGAAGCTAAACTGTTGAGATAATTGCTTTCATTTCCCCACTCATTTTTCATGTGTAAGCATAATAATTTGCATTCTACATTGAAAACCTTTTTTGGCCATTTGTTGACGTTACTGATGAATTCTGGCTTCTCTTCACGGTCATTACTCAGATCTGAAAGCATCTGTTTTAAAGTGAAAGACAAACTTGCAAACTAAAACAAATGTTTGCAAGAGTGGACTTAGGGTAAAAAACAAACAAACAAACTACATTACAGCTTTCAATCAATGTACTGGAATTATCTCGGGAACTTGTTAAAAATATAGATCCAGGGCTTACCATAGACCCTCTTTTTATGGGGTACAGGAATATGTTAAGCAGTTCCCCAGGTAATTCTGATGCATCTAGCCCAGCCAGCACCAGTCATGTTCCAGAACTACTCAGCTACATCATCGTAAATATTTAGCTGTTAATGTTCTCTAGGAGAATTGTTATATATTTCATAGTTTGAAATCATGCATTTTACCTGAATCCTATTCTGAGTCTATTTACATGCCATTAAGTGGTAGGGAGAGAACCATTTCCACCAAAATCCCTGATAAGAGCAGTTCCTGCCTGATATTTTGATAGCAGCACAACTGGAGAAATGAGTACTTTAAGATCTATACAAACTGCTCTCCAGTAGGCCTATTGTTCTGAAACTTCTATTTGGAGAACGTTTCAGAAATAGTTGGTTGGGTACAGACTAACTGCTTTTGGTTAGGATTTAATCCATGTATTTTCGCATTTTTCATAACTACCACCACTGATCAAAACACACTAGTATTTATGGAATTTCTGCAAAACGAATCCAATACAGTTATTAAGATGATGAAATTAACAAAATTATCATAGCTACTATACATACTCGTATAATCATCACATAGATTGTCAGGCAGTTGTTACTGAGGAAAACCACAAATCTTTCTCCAAACAGTCATGAAGCTATGACTGGGAAAGTATCATATTTTAAACGATAAATGGGTTATTTTTGTTTTTCAGATCCTGTTGTATCTGAGCTATCTCACTTGAATTCATCATATATAGTTGGAAGATTTGCCTCTTTACCAAATTAGACACAAATGTTTTTCAGCAATGTGATGGTAAAAGGAAACAAACAGATCTCTGGAAGAAAAAACTCACGATTTGTACCATTTACCAATTTTTCGTGGCATTTTCCACTACCGCAGCCATTATCAAGCCACCAAACGGATGCCACTGTAGGTAGAGTTAGGAAGAAATCCATACAATTGGCTCTCACAGGCTGGCAAGGTGTGGTTCTGGCACACCATTGGCTGTGTTTTTTCAGGCTACAGATACCAAATGTTAAGCAAGGCAGAATTCCATCTCACATCCTCATACTGTCAACAGGCCAAAGTAACTCTCCAGAAAATTCATGAATAGAGCGGTTGATTCAGGAAAAGAAAAAGAAACGAGACCACCCCAGCAGTGTGTAAACACACACTTTCGACCGGAGCTCCAACCAGCCACACACATGCAAAAGAAGAGAGCCAGCCTTTCGAAGCTGGTTGATGGATCTATCTATCTATCTATCTATCTATCTATCTATCTATCTATCTATCTATCTATCTATCTAGATATATGAATCCCTCCCCTGGAAGTTACCACAAAGTTTAACAGGAAGTCAGGATTAGAGAGCTAACAAGGGGCCTAGTTCCACCCATAATCCTCCCAGCTCTATGCTTAATCATCTCAAGATGCCAGTTCACTTTTACCAATACTATCACAGCCAGGATCACTGTTAGGAACTGGGGAAAACACAGAGAAGAAACAAGGGTCCCTGCTCTCAAAGAGCTCCCAGCCTTTATGGAGAAAACAAAGAGACAGACAATTGTTATGCATTGAAATAAGTGCTGTCAAGAGGATGAGTGTGGGGTGCTAAATGAACACCAAAGAGGGGCCTCCAATCCTACTTGGCAGTTTGAGAAGGCTTCCCTGAGAGGTGATGTCAAGCCCAATCTCATAGGGTAATTTTTTGGCCCACACTTTGATAAACTTCACATAGGGTGTTTGGTTGCGGGCAGGACAATAGCTGAGTCTGGAGGGCTAGCCAAACACCAGGTCCCAGGGTAACTAGAATGGTTTGATTAGGAGCTTGGACATTATGCCTACTGGTAATAGAGGACCATGACAGCATTGGAGATTACTGCATACAGGGCAGAAAATGCATTTGGTGAGGCAGGTACGCACTGGAGGCAGAGATATATACTGGGCAAAACTCAAGGAGCTCAATATAATCCTCATGGAGAGAGGCGTGTATGCATAGGGCTTACTTTGATACAAGGCAATAAAGGCTTTAATAAAGGTACGAGCTTGGCTGTGGATTGTTTTCTAGTTTCCTGTCATATAAACACAACTAAGTCGTAAGCTTCATGAGTTGAATATGAAAGTTTAGAATGTTACCAATTACACAGATGTCTCTGAATAGTCATGCGGTGGTATGGAGAAGCAAAATATACAAGTATTTTACTGAATGTTTCCATTTCCACCTGGAGTTTGATTTTATGTAGATATATTCCCCACCCAGTACATAAAAGAAACAATAATGAAAAGAAAATCTCCAATTTTGTTTAGGTCTTTTTCAATTTATAAACACATGCAAAATCAACATGAGCAATAAATGTATGTTAAAACTTATCATATCACTTATTAGTATATAAAATGGTGGAGATCTCTAACTTTAGTATTTACAAATTACTTATACATTTATGTCTCTTTCTTTGCAAAAGAGTGGTCAAATTTTTGAATGTGCAGAAATTTCCTAATTATGGAAGAGCAAATACTAATATCTTAATAAAGTGGGAAATCAATTGCAGTGGCTTATAATAACACATGAAACAATGTGCTACAGAGGGAATGACCTTGGATTTGGTTGTGATCTGGGAACTTGTGATATTGTTTTATAGTCTCAAGTCAACTTCTCATAACCAAGCCCTCTGTTATCAACCCAAGTATTTCTCGACTCTAAAACTAAGCAAAAATAGCATGTTTTTTTTAAAAGGATTTGAAGTATTGGATTTATTTATCATGATACAAAATGTGCCCACTTTAATATTAAATATACTAAAAATAATTCATACAATTTACTAGCTTTAGCAGATAAGCTGAGCAATTATATGAAAGCACTGCTCCATAGAAAATATACGGAGGACAGAGACAAATTCGGTGATAGGACAGAAATTTTCTTGGTGTTTTAGCCTGTGCCCCATATTGCATAAATAATGTTTTAAATATTCTTCACCCTCAAATATTTGGTTAAACAAGAGAAGGGAGTTAATATGCATAGGTGATAGTATGCTCTCTCTGTCATTGGAAGTCTTTATTTAAAATAAAAAGTGTAGTCTGCACCATGCTACAGTAACAACATTAAAAATATCAGTGATTTAACATAGCAAGGGCTTATGTTTTGCTCATTCTACATGTCCCACACAAACAGGCAGTGAGATGAGGTAGGTTCACACCTCAATGGATGGTCCGCCTTGTGCTGCTACCATTTCTGTCGGGGACTTTCAGAGCACCAATGTCAAGGAGAGAGAAAGCATGGAGACTTTTATCTAATCTTAAGTGCCTTGGAAAGGAAGTGATATGCAACCATTTCCAATCAGATTTCATCAGCTAGATGTAATCACATGTTCCCACCTACTTGCAAGGGAGAATGAGAATGCAGTTGTCTGTACCTAGAAAGAAAAGGGGAACCAGATATGGGTGAATGTAGAAATACCTACCATAGAGGATAAAGAACTAGTATGTCAAATATATGGAATCAGGGCTGGAAAAACTCATGAATTCCATGAGAACTTGTCTTTCAGATACTGTGCTCTTTAGCTCTAAGAGCATGCATTATATGATTTTGCATCTTTAGCGGATATAACATTTCCTGAGTACACAGGCATTCCAAAAATGTATCAAATGATTGGTTTTCCCAGAATCAATAGAAAACTCAGAACTGTTTGAATTGGAAGTGGTAACTGCACTCAAACCCCCAAAATACTAGACTCATCAGATAGATAAAAAGATACTATCATTTTAATTATAAATCAACTGATATAAATCAGTTTGGTGTAAAGTTAACCTACAAGTTCAACATAATTGCCTGTTCTTGATCTCCTGGTTCTAATTGTTTCTTCAGTGGTGAGACATGCCTAGTTCCAAGAACTCCAAAAACTGGGAGACAAACTCAACTGAAATAGCCAATCAAGGAAAGCTGTCAACATCCACTTCTGCCTACCACATATTCCATCACACATGCTGTTAAGGTGACTAAGCCTCAATCTGTGCTGTTTGGATATCCACAGAAACAAAACTCGAGAGCTGAAAAGCATTTTAGAAAGTATTAGGTCTAGGAATGGTAACTGGTAAAGCACAACGCCCCAATCCTCTGCCCATAGGCATTCTGCTATATATTTATATGGGCTTGAAAGTGAGCTGAGAGCCATGCAGATAATTGGCATATATCCTATAGGCTTATGCACTGTAAGGTATGGTACTATGAACTTTATATGAATTATCTAATGTATCTAATGTAGACAGCAACTCTACAAAGTAGGTAAAATTATTTGCCTCATTTTACATGTAAGGAAAGAGAGGCTTAGAGACGTTAAGACACATGCTAATGGTACACAGTTGGTAAGTGGGTCCAGAAACCTTTGATTCCAAAATCCAGTGTTTCTAACCAGTGCTATTAGTCATTATGATATAATGCAATTACAACAGACGACAGTGACAATACTGAATGATGACACTCAGGCTACTTCAGAACTCAGTGTCCTAAGTAACCACTTCCAGTCAATGGTGATTGTGAAGGAAGTTGAAACTTACTTTCCTTCTCTGTCAATTCTCTTAATTCACACAAGAAAACAGATCCAGGGGGAGAAGTTGTACCAGGGTACCTTCAGGGAGATGGTGTCAGAACCAGGAATAAGAAAACTCAGCAATCCTGACTTGGCATCCTAGGGTCATGCACCAGGTTATCCACCTAGATCTCTGCTCCACGAAGGGCAGCAGCTCAGAAATCAGGGACACTTGGTTTCCATCTGACAATGGACCCCCAAAAGGGCCCACTCTCAGGGAATGGCATTTCTAGAAAACCCAGGGAACACTTCTTCAATGTTTTCCCGTAAAGCATTTAGTAATACAAATCAAGTGTGCCGAGGGTCATGCAGACCTTCAGGGAAGAACCAGTGACTGGTTTATTCTGATTACCCCCAGCCTGACTAAATTAGGTTGGGTGCCCCCAGACACTGATGAGGCTGACTCACAGAAAAGAAGGAAAACAATCCAGAAAGTCATAGACAGGAAAACTTATCAAGAAGAGGAAGAGACAATAAGAAACAGAAAGGGGGGGAAGTGAAAAATAAAAGGTAAAATCAGACAACATTTGTGATGCCGGTTAGTAGAGAGAAACATAACAAAAATCCCCATCGCTGTTCCTGTGCTCAAGCTTAGTTATTTATTTACCTGTGCCCTCAAATTTAACACAAAGACCAAAATACCTGACTTCAGAGTGAAAGCCGGGGCTTCTTCACCACTTATCGGTGCATAGTCTTTTTTTTTTTTTTGAGGGCAGTTTCACGGGTCCTCATATGTGGGACCCGAACCAGGGCCGCTGGCTTCCCAAGCCAATGCTTAACCACCGCACCACTCGGCCGGCCCCGGTGCACAGTCTTTTTTCTCCCTTAATGACTTGTTTGGCATGGCCTGGATTTCACCTTTCCCCACTTAGCCATTCTCCAGTTTGCTAGGTCATTTTCTCTGGGGCCCTGAAGTGTAGCAAGGACCCTCGAAGGCAGGCTGAGTGCCTGCTGTCTATCTCAGCCGAAAGCCGCAGTAAAGCCATGCTGATGATTTTAGGCCTGCCCTCCTGCTCAGAGTTGAGAGCTAGCTTTTGATGAGGGGTTTCAGGTTGGCAGAAACGCTTGAATCTTTTCAAGCAAACTCTTTGAATTTCTAAAACATCATGGGTTACAAGAAGTAAGGGCTCCGGATGTTTTCACAGTAACTTCCTTACAGTTCATTTTTCGTTCATATGTTGTATGCATTGCGCTCTTCACACTGCTAAGAAACCAACAAGGAAGGAACCTCATTTTCCTGCTTCTTATTGTGTTAAACAGAACAGAAATGTTGAATAAAAGACGGAAATTAGTGAGGAAAATTCTACATTATTCTTAAGAGCATTTGACAGAACATCATATTCTGTGTAATTTAAATAGCTGAATAGAGCAAGCAGAGTTTAATTAAAGGGAAACTATGAGCTACAAACTTCAGACAATGATTCTAAAGGGTGCTTAACAATATCTTCACTTAACTCATTTTGTTTCCAAGGCCCCAGTACTATTACTCTGAGTATCTAATATCACAAAATTAAGAGAGTTGTAGATGTCAGTCTTGGAAAACAACAGTTCAATGGGTGAGTTTAAAAACTAACATTTGTGATCCATTATTGATAAAGTATACTGCTTTTGTGTCAGATGGGGGTGAAAGGAGGGCTGTGTGTGTGTGCATGTGTGCTCGTGTGTGTGTATTTTCATGGATAGCACAACCTGATATTTCGTTGTTGCCAAGACAAGCCCCACTGAGAGGCCTAACTTTAGTGTATTCACTAGAGTCCAGAGTTTGACCTTCAGCCTCAGCATCAGAGATTATCTTTTCTACACTTCTGTGGGGAGACAATTCCCTTTGCTTACAAGGTCTGACAATTAAGTTCAAGAATTCATCCTTGAAAAAGTGTTACATACCTCACTGCTGAATATCACTATGGTCACCTTTGAAGTACTCCCCTTGGGAAGCTATGCACCGATGCCAGTGCCTAGTTCATGCTTCAAAGCAACTGAGGAACTCTTTTTCTGGAATGGTCATCAGAGCTGTCGTATTACCCTTGATGTCCTGAATGCCATCAAAATGTCTTCCTTTCAATATTCCCTTTTTCTTCAGGTAAAGAAAGAAGTCATTGGGGGCCAGATCAGGTGAGTAGGGAGGGTGTTCCAATCCAGTTATTTGTCTACTGGCTAAAAACTCCCTCACAGACAATGCCGTGTGAGCTGGTGTATTGTCGTGATGCAAGAGCCATGAATTGTTGGCAAAAAGTTCAGGTCATCTAACTTTATTATGCAGCCTTTTCAGCACTTCCAAATAGTAAGGTTGGTTAACTGTGTGTCCAGTTGGTACAAATTCATTATGAATAATCCCTCTGATGATATCCAAAAAGTTAGCAACATTGTTGCAACAAGTTCGGGAACTTACTTGTCTGACCTCATATGTCTCAATTATTTTCAGTCAAGTCTAAGGGCCTGGGAGTCAGATTCACCTTGAGATGATTTAGTGTGTCTCTGCTCTGACCCATTATATGCTGATTTTATTATCTCATGGCCCCACTCTCTGAAAGCAGTCCTACTTTGTCCACTCATAAGTTTATCAAGGTGGAGGCTAACTTTCTCCTCAGTTAAGTTGTTGAATCACTTCTTTAGCTACTATTGGTGCAAAAAAATGAGGCGGCTCACAACTAAGGTGCATATGGAGATCCTGACTTGCGTGACGTTTAATCATATATATTCTGGGAAAAAGGAATAAAAACATAGAAAATATCTTCTAATTAAACCTACCAATTAAAATTCAGGAATTGCAGGAGATGGCATCATATACCCTTATTTCTGAGGCTGACCCTTCAACATTAACGCCTGCTTATGTCTGGACACTGTCCTCTCAGTACATGTACATTTTTTTTTAAAGATTTTATTGGGGAATTGGGGGAGGGGAGCAGCCAAGTTGTTGTTCTTCAATCTTCGTTGTGGAGGGCGCCAGTTGCCATCTGGCTTCCTGTTGGCAGCTTGTGGCCTCTAAGCTCAAGGTGCTGAGTTCAGTCTTAGTTGCAGGTGGGCGTAGCCTCCATCCCACGTGGGAGTCGAACTTGGCAGCCTTGTTGTTAAGAGCGCACGTTCTATCCACTGAGCCATCCGGGCGGCCGGTCAGCTCAAGGTGCTGAGTTCAATCTTTAGTTGCAGGCGGGTGTAGCCCACCATTGAACAGGCAATCTTGTTGTTACACCAGCTGAGCCATCCTGCCACCTGTTGGCAGCTCAGCGACAGCTCAGCTCGGGCACAGAGTTCATTGGTCCATGTGGGAATCGAACCGGTAGCCCTGTTGCTCAGAGCTCATGTTCTAAGCCAACTCTTAACCAACTGAGCCATTTGGCCGGCCCCAACATGTACATTCTTGATTGGGCACTTTTCTGTTTATGAATGCTGAAACTGTGACTGCCTGGTCACCCGGGTCATCACGCTGTTGTCTTATAGTCCAGTTTCAATAACTGGATCCATGTTTGACATCCTTGTTTATATATTTCCGACTTGTTTCCTTTCCCACTAACCTCATAGGGTTTAGGGTTCTGCTTTGTCCCCACTGAATCTCTCCAGCAGTGTAGCTGGTGGAACTCAATCCCACAGTTCAATGCTGGCTGCCTGGGGCTAGACCTTCCTCTAGTCTTGCATGACTAGACCCCTGCATATAACTGATGGATGGACCCTCTTGGTATATCTGCATTCCTCAGAGGGAAAGGCATACATTTGTCCTCTAGGCAGAATTAGCAACAATCACAATAACCTGGGATACTGGTGACACTTAGGAATTTTGTGGATAAAAACAAAATCTGGTCAGCTTCTACATAAAAAATAGGTATTTTAAAAAGGAAGTGACTCAGATTGTTATAAAATATCCAACCTGCAGCAGTGGAAACGATGAGAGCAGAATTTTATTTACATATTTAGAAGAGTAAAGGACTCAGACTTTAGAATTTTACCCTCACATAGATCCTTCATATGTGAGGCAGGAAAAAAGACATTTTGGATCATCAGGGGCTTAGAAAACATGGCGGGAGTAGAGGTGTTCTCTATTCCTGTGATTATGTCTCAGTCTTTTAGTAAGCCAATGCTCTATATGGTGAACTCTCAATGGTTCCTGAAATTTTCTCCCTGCTTAGGTGGGACAGGTTGGCTAGAATAGGCTGGACTTGGTTATTTCCCTTCCCTTAGGTCATTTAGGCTCTGATATGACCCTAGCAGGTTAGACTGGTTAACTAGTTTCTTCTGAGGGCAAAACCTCTGTAAGAATAACCGAATGCTCTGGCATATTTCAAAATGGTTCCTCCCCCTTCCTCTGTGCCAAAAGCATAAGGGCATTTTTCTCTGATATTTACTGGGGAACCTGACCGAGCTCCTAGAGGTAAATCTCACAATATTTTGGGGGTTCCTAGGCAGATGGTGCTGTCAGCAAGACCAAGGCCAAAGGGGGCTGTAGCTGAATCCACAAGCAGATGGGGCTGTGTCTGGGGTTGTCTTTGGGACCATGGTTAGTATTCTGCAATCTGGGCATGAGGCTGCCTTCTCAAAATCGTTCTGCTTGGTCTCGGGTTCCAGCAGGGTTTTACCAGCTCCCACAAAGGTACTTTTGCCTGGGTATGTCTGCCAAATTGTTGTTAGTATGGGAGGATGTGAGTGGGGGACCTCCTAGCCTGCCACCCTGCTCTCAAATATCTTTTAAAGTGATTTAAAAATAAGGAAAAAATTGTTTACCCACATATTTAGCATTTTCAGTGCTTTTTATTCCTTTGTATGGATCCATATTTTCATTGGGTATGATTTTCCTTCTCTTTACTGAACACGTTCAACATTACTTTTTTTTTTTTTTTTGTAATGCAAGTCTGCAGGTGATGAATTGCCTCAATGTGTTTTTTTTCTTTCTGAAAAAGTCTATTTGGTTTTCATTTCTAAAAGATATTTTTCACTGATATAGAATTCTAGGTTGAGAAGATTTTGTGTTTTTAGTACTTTAAAGATGACACTTGAGTGTATCTCGTTTGCATTGATTTTGAGGACAAGTTTGCAATCATTTTTACTTTTATTATGTAATACCTAATGCATCTTTTTTCTCTGGTGATTTTTTTTAAAGATTTTACCTTTATCGCTGATTTTCAACAATTTGATTATGATGTGCATTGGTCTGTTTCTTTTTTCATTGTCCTGTTGCGTTTTGTGAGTTTCTTGGATCTCTGGGATTATAATTTTCATTACATTTGGAAATATTTCAGCCTTCATTTTTCAAATCTGCTTTTATTTTATTCTGGAACTTCAGTTTCACAGGTGTGAGGCTACTTTTTGTTGTCTCATAGATCATTGATTATGTGGGGTTTTTTTCCATTTTTATTGGCATATTTTGTTTTTAAGTTTCTATTGCTATGTTATCAAGTTCATTAATTTTTTTCTTCTGCAGTGTTTTCACTGAAGTCTCTCTCAGCATTGTACAAACTCCAAAATCTCCTTCAACTTTGAAACTCCTAAAGTTTTCGTGCCAAGCCAGGGTAACGATAAGTGAGTTATATTCTTATCTTTTATCTCTGGGTGTCAATAGACAGTATTAAAATTGATAAATTATGAAATAATGATACAATGTATCTAGAAAAATATCTGATACATGTTAGGTGGTTAGTGCATTTGATAAATAAATTGATGAAAATAGGAATGGAGATATAAGGGGTCAGTTAAGGTAGATGCTTTTCTTCATATTTTCTTTATTATTTGCTTTTTAAAACATGACTACATTCGTATATTATTTTGAAATTACAAAGGCAAAGTTAAATTGTTTAACTCTCAGTTTAATTACAAACAGACTATGTCTGCATAATTAATATCTGCCAGAAAATTTAAGTGGGATATACTACCAAATATGGCCTTTAGAAAGAGACATTCTATTGGTTAAGCAATGTGGTTGATTACTTTAGATTCTTCAACACCTATGCTGCATTAGGTAAAATTAGCAGAAAGCAAAGTACCTGAAACCCATTCTCTAAATGAGAATCCTTCAATGTATATATAGTCTATGAAACATTGGTTGTCCTGTGTGTATACCAACTGTTCCATAAGTAGTTTAGTGGTTTCAAAGGAAAAGGAAATGAAGTAAAGATTTAAAAGTAAGATTAATTTCACACCAATTCTCATTCAAATTGCATTATTATCAGATTTTTATTTTATTTTTTTTAGCTGAGCCATCCTGCCACCTGTTGGCAGCTCAGCAGCAGATCAGCTCGGGCTGGGCATCGAACGGCTGTTGCTCAGAGCTCAGCTCACACTCTTGAGTGAGCACTTAACCAGCTGAGATACTCAGCTGGCCCTTTATTATCAGATTCTTAATGTTTTCACATGTACTTTAATATTGCATTGATCACATAATCTCAATGGACCTTCATTTCAGTCACAGTTTATCTCAGTTAATATACTTGCATGTCATTAACAAAAGTTTTGCAATCTGTAACATACACACAATGAAGAGAACAAATATGAAATGTATTAGAACAGTTCAAGGAATTTTTACTTGGTAAACGTACCCATGTAACTAGTACCCATATTAAGATACACATTACCACCAGCATCCCATAAGCTTTACTGGTGCCTCCTCCTACTCAGTAGTCCTAAAAAGGGAATTGCTTTCACATATGTATCATTATAGATTAATTTTTTAACCTTCATGTAAATAGAAATATACTAACATGTCATTATAATATTATTTTAAATGTTCACTATATATGAACATTTAATGTTCACATATATAATGAACATATATGTAAATAATCCAATAAGATATATCCACAATTCACACACACACACACACACACACACACACACACACAATGGATCAATGGCTGCAAATAGTGAGCTGCAGTGTAAAAGCAGCAATGAAAATGGTAATATAAATAGTACAATTCAGAATAACATCACAAACATAACTAGAAAATAGGACTCCAGTGAGAATATGGAATATATATCTATGAATTCAAGAAAGAAAAATTAAATGTGAATATGATGGTTTCGCTAATGCATCCAGAAAGGAAAATTGCACTTTGAAAACAATGAAAAGGAATATTTGAAAAATTATATTTCATTCAACTGATAACGAATTTTCCCCAGTTACAGAGATTCATTGTTACAAATTTGTCTAACCTGTAGCCTAAAGTCTTCAATTTTTTCTGTTTTTATTATTTCTAAAAAAAATGCAATGACCTCACTGGTAAACCAATTTTTTCCCAAGCAAATTTGACATAAATGCATCCAGAAGGATGTGGATAAATTTGCTACTTAAATTATATTACAGACAAAGAATATCTGAGCATCTTTCAACATCATACTCATCACAGCACAGTAGGCACAATGAGATACAATGAACACTAAAGAAAGTTGTTTAAATCAGCTACAGGTGTCTCTCAGGAAAGAAAAAATGGTATGGGAATTGCTCTCCTGCCATAAATGACTTGAAGAGTGGGAAAAGTAATAAAATAATTGTTTTTAAACATTGGGTAAAAGGCAGCCTAGGAGTTTGAGCCATGAAAAGAAGGAAACGGACAAGCTGAATCCTCCATTTTCTGTGAATTTCTATCTAGAGGCAATTTCTAGTCTGTTATGCAAGAGTGCAAACCCCAGAAATACTTAGAGGCCTGGCTGAGTTGAGGAGACAGATATAGTTCTCAAGGAAATGGTGGGAAATACCAGAAAATGAGCTACGGAAGAAAGAGGGCTAGAGGGCCGGCCAAGTGGTGCGTTGGTTAAAAGCCGGCTTGGGATGCCAGCTGCCCTGGTTGGGATCCCACATATGAGGGCCAGTGACACTGTCCTCTACAGCTAAGATGGTAAACAACAGCTCCACCTGGAGCTGGGCTGCGAGCCCCGGGGACGGCATAGCTGCAGCCCCTGCTGAAGTGGGCTGCCATGGGCTACAGTGAGTGGCCGGCAGCCAGCGTGAGCTGTCAAGAGCCACTGTGAGCGGCCGTCCAGGGGCCGACGACCGATCTGCCTCATCCGGGAAGAGCGCAATGATGATACCAACATGGGTCAGTGAAGCAATGTCCTCCACAACTAGACTGAAGAACAAAAGGACAGCAAGTTGTGTGTTCCCCTTCACTGATTCCCCTTCCCCAATAAAAATCTTAAAAAAAAAAGAGGGCTAGAAAGGTATTTGGTGAATGCTAAACTGAGCATGTTTAACATGAAACGCTTTAGGGAGCCAAGCAAAAAATCAGCCTCCGGGGAGATAGACATAAGCTGCACAAATTTCAGTGCTTACAAAGCTCCCAAAGACATTTCAATTATTACCACCTAGAGTGAAGAGACCTACTTGATACCCAGTGTATCTAGTATAGAATTCAGAATGGTTAGCCTTAGTAGTAGGAATAAACCATCCCTAGAGTGAAGCCTCGTCTAAACCTGCTCTAACAATTTTTAAGAACCAGGCTTGAAAGGCTCATGTTTATCTACAAGTATCTTAATCTGTTTTCCAAAATTGATTTTCACACTCTTTAAAAGGGAAAAAAACCTAAACAATTAACAATGACATGTTACAATATCCAACCATCAATAAAAATATTAGATATAGGACTAAAAAAAAACAACCCAAAACTGGACAATGTGAATGATAACTTGGAGAAGAAATAAATTCAATGGTTCTATTGAAACTGGCCCCAAATTGACAGAGAAGATGACATTATCCAACAAGAATTATAAAACAGCTCATATAAATATGCTCAAAGGCCCAAAGTATGAATCAGCCCCCTACATATGTGCCACACATATATCTAGAGGAAATGCTAGGTTACATTTTCTTTTCTATTACTGAAATCCCATGCTATAAAAGAGGAATATTTTAAATTCTCATTTAGTCAATGATTATTTTGTAACCCGTGATTAACTAGAAAACCTGCACTGGAGTATTGTCCCTGAAGGGGCACCAGCTCTGCATGTGGCAAGTCAGTTTGTTATGAAAACAGAGAAGTATCACCTGAATGTTATTCTACAAACTGCTTTAATCACAGAAAACCAGAAAACCACTACAACTCCCTGAAGCTAAACTAACTCAGTGAAAATTTGGAAACTGATCAACTCATGCACACTGAATGCATTTTTTTTTTTGCATGCTGTGTACTGAAATGGTCAAAAAAAATAAGACTTGGTTAAGCGCTGGCTTGGGATGCCAGTGGCCCCGGTTCAGGTCC
Organism: Aselliscus stoliczkanus; assembly: GCA_033961575.1. Lineage (NCBI taxonomy): Eukaryota > Metazoa > Chordata > Mammalia > Chiroptera > Hipposideridae > Aselliscus > Aselliscus stoliczkanus. The sequence continues at coordinate 27,142,445 of CM066737.1, forward strand.
CACATATGAGGGTCAGTGACACTGCCTTCCAAAAAAAAAATAAGACTTTACTTTCACATAGTGAAGTATGATTGCTCTTGAGAAAAAATATGGACATGTGAGTTTTTTAAGGGAAAGATGAAATTAAATCCTGTCTTCATACCAGACGAGGAATATATCAGTATCTTGAACAGCCTAAAACCTATGATTCCATGAACAAAACATCATTATTTGTAATACTCTGGCTAACCTATCAAACTGTCTTAAGGGCAAATGGCTTGCAAAAGGATTGCCGAGAATTTGGCTCTTTCCCAAAATCTAAAGATCTTCCTCAACTCATTGGAGAAAGAAACTGGTGACATATCATTAGGCATAGTTAAAACCCACATTTAAATGCTTTAATAGAATGTGTAGAATATTTTTCAGAGCCAAATGAAACCGGAGACTCAAATTGGAATCCATTCTCTGACAAGTTGAAATGTCCAATGTTCCAGCTGTTGAGTGCAATGTGCTTGTCAAGTTCACATCTGATGATGCACTGATAATAGTTTTTATTGAAACATGTCTCCATAATTTCTGGGTCCTCATTTCATCTTAATATCCCAATCAATGTGAAAAAGGCATGAAATGCTTGCTGCCAATACCCACACCCTATAATTGTGAGTTAGGATTTTCTAATTTTAAATAAATAAAGAGTAAAAACAGAAACTGATCATAGCTTAGTCTATCCATAAGTGAGATATAGATTTCTGGTGAAAGAGCCACATTTGTAGACTACAGACTAAAACAGCATTATTTATTTTATAAAATGGGAATATAGGGCCAGCCGAGTGGCTCAGTTGGATAAGAGTTAACTTAAGAGCGCGGGCTCTGAGCAACAGTGCTGCCAGTTTGGTTCCCACGTGGGCCAGTGACTCTGTACCCGCACTGAGCTGTTGTACCCTGCCAACAGGTGGCAGGATAGCTCAGCTGGTGTAACAACAAGATTGCTTGTTCAATGGTGGGCTATGCCCACCCACAACTAAGATTGAACACAGCACCTTGAGCTTAGAGGCCACGAGCTGCCGACGGGAAGCCAGATGGTGACTGCGCCCTCCACAATGAAGACTGAAGAACAACTACTTGGCTGCTCCCCTCCCCCAATTCCCCAATTTAAAAACAATGGGACTATAATAACCAGAATTAATGTGTTAAGTGTCATTTACATGTTGTGCATAAAAGGGATAAGAGGGAGTCAAGAATGTTTGTATGGAGACAAGGTTGGAGATTATTTTCAGTAGTTTATGAGAAACATGACAATCATTTGGATAAGAGTGTTGTAGTGGAGATTTAGTTAAATGGGTGGATACAAAGGATAGGTGCTAAATCTATGGCACATGAGGAGGATGAAGTAAGAAGAGGGATCAAAATACAGCCCATGTTTTATGTCTTGTAGAACATTTGGTCTTTTATCAGGACTGACAGCACAAAAACAAGTTTCAGGTGACAGAAAGAACATTCTATTTTATCATGTTGTGTCTAAGGACTATGAAAACTCAATTGGGAAATGCCCAATAGGAAGCTGTGTATGTGAGCCTGGAGTGCAGGAGAGATGTTTTGACTGGACATTAACAGTTTGAGTCATCATGGGGCCGGACGAGTGGTGCTGTTGGTTAGGAGCTGGCTTGGGATGCCAACTCTGAGCAGCAGGGACCCGGTTTGGATGCCACATATGAGGGCCAGTGACACTGCCCTCTACAGCTAAGATGGTGAACAACAGCTCCACCTGGAGCTGGGCTGCTGTGAGTTACCAGTGACAGGATGGGCTGCAGCCCCTGCTGCAGTGGGCTGCCATAGGCTACAGTGAGTGGCCGGCAGCCAACGTGAGCTGCCAACAGCCGCAGTGAGTGACCATCCAATGGCCGGCCACCAATCTGCCTCAGCTGGGAAGAGCGCAATGACGATACCAACATGGGCCAGTGAAGCAACATCTTCCACAACTATACTGAAGAACAAAGGACAGCAACTTGTCTGTTCCCCTTCCCTGATTCCACAATGCTGTTCCTCTCCTCCAATTCCCCAATAAAAGTCTTTAAAAAAAAAAGTTTGAGTCATCATAATATATATATATACTAATTAAAATTGTAAGTTCAATAACATCATGCTGGAAGCATGTGAGTGCAGAAAATAGAGGAGGGATACCAGGAAAGAATGCTATCAAAGAAGTCAAAAGAAGAGTGACTTCAGGAAGGAAGGAGTGGCGAATGGACTGACTAGAGTGTGACTGAGAAACAGAGTAGAATGAGGATTAAGAGTATCTGCAGGATTTAGTGAAATATATTGATTTCACTTATTTTGAGCACTAGCTCTGTAGTGATCAGAATGGAATTCAGACTGGATTTGGATGACGAGTGAATGGCAGGCATATTGAAAGAGTGAGTATAGATGATGTTTTTAAGGAGAAATTTGAGCATGAGCAGGAGAGAATTAGGGCTGACTCAGGCAGTGAGCTCAAGAGGAAAATTTTTAAAAAATTAAGAACATGTAAAAAGAAATATATATATATATATATATATATATATATATATATATATATATATATATATATATCTCAATTTTAAAAAAAGGACAGAATATTCAAACAGGCACTTCACAAAAAAGGATGTCCAAATGGTCAGGAAGCACATGAAACTATGCTAAATATTATTGCTCACTGGAAAAAGGTACATTAATATTACAATGAGATATGGCTACATACCCACTAGAATGGCTAAAATTGAAATGACTAACGATAGTAAGAGTTGGTGAGAATGATGAACAACTGGATATGTCAGATATTGTTGGTGGGAATGCCAAATGGTACAGATACTTTAGTACATAGATTTGCAGTAAACACACATCTACACTATGGACCCGGAGATCATAATCTCGATGTATGCCCAAGAGAAGTGATTGCATAGTCCCCAAAAGGACATGTACAAGCATATTCATGGCATTTTTATTTATAATAGCTGATTTTATTCATGGAAATCATCAAAAGGTCTATAACAGTAGAATATATAAACAGTGTTACATTCATACAATGAAAAACAACAGTAAAATATAACCAATCACGGCTACATATTATAACATGGATGAGACTCGAAAACATAAAGTCCTGAAAAAAAAAGCCAGATACAAAAGAAGAGATATCGTACAATAGTTACACAAGGAAATACTATTGTGATGAAATAAGCAAAAGTAATCTATGGTGATAAAATTCAGTATACTGGCTGCCTTTATAGGAAGGAATGGTATTGACTGGAAAAGGGCATGAGGGAAGCTTCTAGGGTTCTAGAAATGTTTTAACTCTTGATCTGGTTGGTTAGATGGGTATATGAATATGTAAAAACTAATGAAGATATACATTAAGATTTGTGCACTTTACTGTTTTTATCTGATACCTCTTAAAAATGTTAAGAGGAGCTGGCCGAGTGGCGTGTTGATTAAGAGCTGGCTTGGGACGCCAGCGGCCTTGGTTCAGATCCCATATATGAGGGACAGTGACACTGCCCTCTATAGCTAAGATGGTGAAAAACAGCTCCACCTGGAGCTGGGCTGCTGTGAGTCCCTGGGACTGCATAGCTGCAGCCCCTGCTGCAGTGGGCTGCCATAGGCTACAGTGAGTGGCCAGCAGCCAGCGTGAGTGGCTGGCAGCTGATGTGAGCTGCCAAGAGCCGCTGTGAGCATCCATCCAGAGACCGGTGGCCGATCTGCCTCACCCAGGAAGAGCGCAATGATGATACCAACATGGGCCAGTGAAGCAATGTCCTCCACAACTAGACTGAAGATCAAAAGGACAGAAACTTGTCTTTTCCTCTTCCCCGATTCCCCAATGCTGTTACCCTCCCCCAATTCCCCAATAAAATCTTTAAAAAATAAGATGTTAAGAGAACTGTCAAGAAATTGCCCCCATGCATCACTGGAATTCCACTAGAATGTAAGATCCATGAACCTAGGGATGTTGTCTGTCTTATTAACATAACAAAATGAATAAATGAATGAATGAATGTAAAGAGAATATAAAGGCTGGGTAAAGGGAAAGGATGATCAGGATATGATGTTGAGAGGATTTGACAGGACAGATGGTCATTGACCTATTGTTTGTAAACTTTAGAGCACAGCAGAATTCCTTTGGGAGACAAATGTACTTGGGTCCAAGAAATTTTGATTTAGTAATTCTGGGAGTGGGCCCAAGAATCTGAGGTTTTAACAAGTACCCCAAGTAACTGTGATGTAGCTAATCCAGGTTCACACATTTAGAATGATTTTTCTATATGTTTATATTATAGAAAGAGTAAAAAAAAATCATGAAGAAATAACTGAACGCAAAAAAGGAAGGTCAGGTTTGCAGTAGAGTTGGGGACTCCTTTCTCTGCAGACATTCCATGGTAACCTTGCAATATGAATTGGTTGTGGAGAGATCTGGGATTATAGTGAACAATGGCAGAAGAGCAAGGAGGAGTATGGGGCTACCACACAAAAGTATGGGCTATAGGCAGTAATTAGGAAGGAAAGATGGGTCAATTGAATTGTAACAGATGTGGGAAGGAGGGACCTGGATAATCCCACTGATTCATTGAGTTCTCTAGGCATGCTTCAATATACCAAGTCTACTTAAACTTTTCCTTGGGACTTCTCCCTCTTTTTTTTAAAGATTTTATTGGGGACTTGGGGAAGGGGAACAGCTTTGGGGAATTGGGGAGGGGGGACCAGCCAAGTTGTTATTCTTCAGTCTTCATTGTGGAGGACGCCAGTCACCATCTGGCTTCCCATTGGCAGCTCGTGGCCTCTAAGCTCAAGGTGATGTGTTCAACCTTAGTTGCGGGTGGGCATAGCCACCATCCCATGCAGGAGTTGAACCAGCAGCCTTGTTGTTAAGAGAGCACGCTCTATCCAATGAGCCAACTGGGCGGCAGCTCAGTTCAAGGTGCTGAGTTCAGTCTTAGTTGCAGGTGGGCGTAGCCCACTATCGAACAGGTAATCTTGTTGTTACACCAGCTGAGCCATCCTGCCACCTCTTGGCAGCTCAGCAATAGCTCAACTCAGAGGGCAGCATCACTGGACCATGTGGGAATCGAATCGGTGGCCCTGTTGCTCAGAGCTCATGCTTTAAGCCAACTCTTAACCAACTGACCCACTCAGCCGGCCTGGCAGTTCTCATTTTTTAATTTGCATTACTCTTGTTTGTTCACAGGGCTAACTTGGCCTCTAACCTGAAATCCTTGAAGGCAGAGGCTATATCATATTTTTCTCAGCATTCTATGTGCCTAGTACGGAGCGCAAAGCACATGGTAGGGCTCAATAGATTTAATGAACAAATGTCTGAATTTCACTGGGGCCAGAATTTAGGGGGAAATGGTATACTGAGAGTAAGTTTCAGGGAACAGTGTATATATATGCATAGGAATGATGAGAAGATGACCTTGGCAAACAGAGAAACTGAAGTTTACATGGCTGAGCACAGGAAATGCGGATACCTACAATACTGTCATATCAACAAAAGTCATGTTTGCATATGTCGACAAGATCTTTCCTAAAGATGTGGAATTACAATCGATAGAGGCCACAGTCTGGTTTGTTATACATTGGAATTGAGCATAATAACCATCTCAGGGCAAAACGCTTATTTCCAATGAGTGATTAATTAGGCGTTACACAACTGTGTGTTGTCAGTATCAAGTGTTTTCTGTCATCAGATTTCAAAAGAACTTTTTATCTTGTTTCTGCATGGGAATAAGGAAATTCAATAACCATGAATATTTCAAAGTGCTTATAATTAAAACTTCATGTGCTTGGCACGAAAACATGTTTCAAAAATTGAGCCAATTGTTTGCTGATTCTACTGTCAGTCTGCACCCATGTATACTAACAGCTGGCTAGTAAACACTGCATGCCATTGCTTCTCTGCCACCATGGAAAGAATGAAATCTCTCCTTTTTGGATAGCATCATTTTTAAGACAGAATCACATGCCCATGTGATGGCTTCTGTCAAGCTGTCCGTTTGGGGCAAAATAAGCTCACCTGAAGATGGAAACAGACAAACTTTGACCACATTGAGCCACTGAAATCAAATGTAGCCTACTAGAGCTAAAGAAAATATGGCAGTCTTCTTCCTTTCCAGGTGAACCTAAGGGAAGGCTAAGCTGGGCACAGTCCTTAGTGATGGAGTTGGGTGTCTTCGTGCAAGGTTGGGGTAGGTTGGTGATGAGCAATAATCATAGTATGTGCATCCAAAGTAATAAATGCTACAGGTTGTGTATAACAACTCAATAGAGTCAAACTCAAGGTAAACAGTCCCAAACTGCCTCCAATCTGAGGGTCTTGCATTAACAGAAAATTGAAGCCTAGCCTCCAAACGGGGCAGAGAGAGGAATAAAAAAAGCAGTGAGATGGAATAAGAAAAGCAGTATGGATGCAAATAGTTCTGGAATGTACCTTGAGGCATCCCCCAGGTGGAATGCAAGCACCCATTGTGAAAGGACTGGTTTGAATCATTTACAGGAGACAAGTGGGACAGACAGGGGTCACCTGTTTTCTACCATGCAATGAAAAGAAAGACTAGATTCAGGGGTAATTATCAAAGTGCCTTGTTAGAAGCTTGCATCCCAACTTACAGAACTGTACTCGATTGTTCAAAATGTTGACCACAGAGAGTAGGAAAGCTACCAAACTTCACTGGTTTCATAATTGAAAATGTTCAAGAAACACAGACCAGAGCTATTATAATTATCATTAAGCAGCTGGGAGAACTAATGCTTGGAAGGAAGTGGGATTCCATGCTTCCTTTTTCCTTGGTCACTCTGCAATTGACTGCTTTCTCTGAGCCGGCCTCTATGATCTCATTCATTACCCTCTTACTGGTGAGTGACCGATTTAAAAGTATTTCTTTTTTATCCCTGCCCTCTGTTGATTGCAAAGCTCCATTTCTGGAGAACAGCTTTCATTAAATCATTCCTAATAACCATGGGCCAAGGTCCATTCAATTTACAGTGTGACACACAGTTCCTTTATTATTTCTTATACAATTTATAATTATTTTCTTTGGGGAGTGAAGGTTAATGGTAAAGTACTACAGTTATGCAATTTTCTATAATTCACAATATAGTAAGGTCTAGGTATACACTGATTTGGTAGCAAACCAATTTTCGCAATTACGCTAAAGACTCTTTTGCTTCCATAAAACCAAAGGGTCAAACCTTAAGTTCCCCAGCCCTATTCAGTTACAGGTACAAAACTACAGGATTCGTGCCACCCAGGTTATGAGACCTATATTGGTCCAAACTGGCAAAATATTAGGAACCCTGTTCACATCAGGGGGTGGAGTTGGAACTGGTCTTGCTGTTTTAAGCACCCAAATAGCCACCTCACCATAAACAGTGTGTATTTGCTATAGTCCCCCAATAGCTAGTTTAGTCCCCCTCTGAAGCTGTGCCAGAACCCCCTCTCCACTTGGATGGAGCCCTAGTTCTCTGCTAGGTCCTTGCCAATCCCTCAATTAATAGCTGGACTCTGTCTTCAATTCCAAGGTATTAGCTTGGATCCTATGCCAAACAAGATACACTATCCAACCCCGAGACACTGCCTTCTATTTGAATGCAGAATATCTACTGGGAGATCTTGTTCTTGTGCCCTAACTGCTATATTCAAAGCACTGTCAATATCATCTCTGGCTCACATCACCCCCGAGGTTACCATATTCACTGAACACTATGTTCCTCAGAGCCTAGCATGAAAGTTGGATTAATCTCCAAAAGCCTAACCCAGCTCACCTATAGCAGCTTCTCCTTCCAAGATAGCATGCCAGGTAGTTGAAATATGTCTTGGGGACTGTAATAAACATTCATAAGAAAAGCCCAATGGTTTCAGAGAAAAATAGAATCAGAGAAGGGAGGCTCCTCTGCTGTGTGTACCAAGAAGACAAATAAAATTTCCGCCAAGGTGAACAGCAGAGATGAGCTCAAAGCAGCTGAGGGCTTGTCATTCTCTAACTTTTGCAGCTCCAACCCCACTTAATTGCTCCCATAATACTTCCAACCTGTAGGTTTGGCCCCACAAGCTATGTGAGTCTATAGTGCAGTAGCCTGGCAGGATGTCAGGAATTCCATCTTTACAATTGGGTGGCATGGAGAGTTAGTGTTGGGGTCTTAAATCTGGTACATCATGTGCCTGGAGGTGTGTCTTGGGTACATAAGTACCCACTGCTTCACAGGCATCCCCTGTCCTGCTGTCTTTATGCCCAGCCTGTATCACAGTGTTCCGTCTTTGTTTTCTTAATTTGTATTCTGCATCCCTAGAAACCCTAGGACATTGCTTCAAAATGTTGCCAGAAAATGGATTCTTGGTGTTCATCACAGGACAGAATTCAAAGATGCACTGAATAAGCCAAGCAGGCAGCAGATGTCTTAAAAGGAGGACAGTACAGTCTCAAGAAGGTGAGATCGGGCAGGCCTGAAGAAGAACAGCTGCCCTGAGAAAAAAGAGGCTTCGAAATTTATTACTCCTAAAATGAAGGCATGAAATATTGAAGACTTAGGGGTGATGTTATAGGTGTTCCTAGGCAGGTCCTTGCTGATCACTCCTTCCAGTTAGCAGGAGGGATTTTTGTCCTTATTTGGCTCTTATTGGAATTGTCATGGCGACACAAAGTGTACAAATTTTTCTTGGTTGCCATACTAATAATATTATAATCCATTATAATTAACTCAAGTTCACCTCAAGATGGCCTCCTGAACCCACTCTGGGCTGCTGAGATCTAGTTCTGGCTGGTCTGGTAGCTGCACGTTTCTAAAGGATGACCTCATCTCCTTCCTCCTTCGTCTCCCCTCACCTCCTCTGCCCATTCTTCCCCCCTCTCTGTGCTGCTATTCCTTCTGCCTATAGTAACAAAAACCCTAATGCTCTGCTAATTTCACATAAGCCAACTTCCCAGAAGAGTTGGATCCAGCTTCCCTTATGTCTGATTCTCAACCAGATGGACACATGGACCTTCAGCCCACCCACATCGTTCATGCTGGGCAGATTCTCAGCATCATTACACCTCAAAATGCCACCTGCCCTGTCCTACACATCATATCAGGCCTTATTGACTTCCAACACTGATCAGCCCCAACTAAATGAATCATGACCCTTGAATACTATGCTTTGGATGCTATAACAGTATCAGGAGCCATCTCTGGAGCCAAACTCATCCCTTTAGTCCTGTTCTGCCCCAATCTTTGCCCCATAACTATTCAAGTCCAACTTGCTTCCCTTCCCCACTGGCCTGTCATTTTTCATACCTAATACCTTTATACTGTCTCCTCCCACCAAGATAGGATAGTCTCTGGTTGTAACAGAGACATGTTCCATGCCATGAAAATCTCTATCCCATGGAATTATTAAAACACAGTCTGAAGAGGCTGGCCGAGTGGTGCGTTGGTTAAGAGCTGGCTTGGGACACCAGCAGTCCCAGTTCGGATCCTACATATGAGGGCCAGTGACACTGCCCTCTACAGCTAACAACAGCTCCACCTGGAGCTAGGCTGTGTGAGCCCCGGTGATGGTGTATGCTGCAGTGGGCTGCCATAGGCTACAGTGAGTGGTCGGCAGCTGGTGTGAGCTGCCAAGGGCCACCATGAGCAGCCGTCCAGAGTCCAGCGACTGATCTGCCTCACCCGGGAAGAGCGCAATGACGATACCAACATGGGCCAGTGAAGCGACGTCCTCCACAACTAGACTGAAGAACAAAAGGAAAGCAACTTGTCTGTTCCCCTTCCCCAGTTCCCCAACTCTGTTCCCCTCCCCCAATTCCCCAATAAATATTTCAAAAAAAAAACACACATCATCTGAAATACAGTAAGTCCCTGACTTCCGAACATTCGAGTTGTGAACTTTCACTGATATGAACAGACCTCGCATTACGAACATTCATAGATGTGAACAAACCACGGAAGTAGCTCAGTGTCTGCCGGACATGGTCCCAGCTGTGCTGCTGTGTGCTGACTGTGTAGGGCGATATTGGACAGTAGTGCAGGGCTCAGTCAGAGCCCAGGGTGTCCGGAAGCAGGAGGAAAAGCAGTGGGGATGTGGAGGGGACTGCTAGCAAGCGCAAAGACTCACTTTGTTGGACTTACGAACGAATCTGACTTACAAATGTTCTCCCAGAACGGAACTTATTCGTGAGTCGGGGACTTACTGTATGAGGAATTTGCCAGCAAATATATTTTGATTCTGCTTAAACAGTGTTTTAGCCTTCCTGCTTTCTCTTTCTGTTTTTAAACATTGTTCAGTAATGCTTACCTTCCCTTTCACTGTGGGATCCACCACTCTGTATTGTCTTATAACTGTCCTGCTTTGCTCATTTGGCATATTTGCCTAGACTATGAATACATTTAGGTTTGTGACAAAACCTAGCTAAAGTACATTTAAGGAAGAGAAAAAACCTAAAATGAGCCTCTGGAAAAGGAGCAATTGAAAAGAAAAGAGAATCAAGCTTTGGCATTTATAAATTATTCAAGTATCTATGGTTGCAAATTGGTTTAATGTAATATAACATACTGGCAATAATATATTTGATATCACATGGAATTAGCAAGCCATGCATTTGCATTATAAGAATCTATAAGGGGAAATATCTTTATGATAGAGTGCAAGAATTATAAAAGACAATTTTTGAGGGAGTGCATAACTAAGGTAGATGATTGTACTCAGGAAATATAATAATTTAAAATACTAATTCAATCCAAACAAATTTCATTTCTGTTAAGAACAACTGAGCGTCAAAGCAGAGGTTTGAAGAGCTTGGCAGTCATATGTAGTATTGCTTCTATTTTATGGGAAATTTAATATATATGTTTCAACTGTGGTACAAAAATTTGATGCACCTAAGATAAATAAATATAAGGCACACTGTTGGCTGGAATGTAAATTGGTACAGTCATACGGAAAATAGCATGAAGGTTCCTCAAAAAATTAATGATCCAGCAATTCCACTTTTGGGTGTTTATGGAAAGAAACTGAAAACACAATTTCCAAAAGACATATGAGGTCTGACAATTAAGTTCGCGAACCTGTTGCAACAATGTTGCTAACCTTTTTTGATACCAGAGGGATTATTCATTAGGAATTTGTACCAACTAAACAAACAGTTAACCAAGTTTACTATTCGGAAGTGCTGAAAAGGCTGCGTGAAAAAGTTAGACACCCTGAACTTTCAACCAACAATTTATGGCTCTCGCATCACGACAATGCACCAGCTCACACTGCACTGTCTGTGAGGGAGTTTTTAGCCAGTAAACAAATCACTGTATTGGAACACCCTCCCTACTCACCTGATCTGGCCCCCAATGACTTCTTTCTTTACCCGAAGATAAAGGAAATATTGAAAGGAAGGCATTTTGATGACATTCAGGACATCAAGGGTAATATAAGATGACAGCTCTGATGGCCATTCCAGAAAAGAGTTCCAAAATTGCTTTGAAGAGTGGACTAGGTGCTGGTGTCGGTGCAGAGCTTCCCAAGGGGAGTACTTCGAAGGTGATTGTAGTGATATTCAGCAATGAAGTATGTAGCACTTTCTCTAAGATGAGTGCGTGAACTTAATTGTCTGATGTTATGCACCCTAGTGTTCAACCTATTTATAAAAGCCAACATATGGAAGCAATCTAAGTGTTCAGTGATTGATGATTGGATAAAGAAGAGGTGGTACATATTTACAATGGAATATTACTCAGCCATAATAAATGAAATCTTCCCATTTGCAACAACATGGATAGACGTAGAGGCTATTTTGCTAAGTGAAATAAGTCAGACAGAGAAAGACAAATGCCATATGATTTCACTTATATTTAAAATCTAAAAAGCAAAAACAAAACAGAAACAGACTCATAGACACAGAAAACAAAGTAATGGTTGCCAAAAGGGAGAGGGGAGAGGTGGGTAAAATAGGTGAAGGGAAATAAAAGGTACAAATTTGCAATTATAAAATAAATAACTCACAGGGACATAAAGTACAGCATAGGGAATATAGTCAATTACATTTTAATAACTTTTATGGTGACAGATGGTTACTAAACTTAATCATTTAAGTATTTAATGGTAATCATTTAAGTATTTAAATGTCAAAGCACTATGTTGTATACACCCAAAACTAATATAACATTGTATGTCAATTATATTTCAATTAAATAAAAAAGACACACCAAACCAAATGCATTAGCTCTTCTCCAAATATGTTATTTTCCTATATTCCTCATCTTAAGCTTTTGAGTCATTCTGAGATCTTTCATTTAATTTTTCTTCATATCAATCAATACTCTCCTCATACTCTACTGATTCAATACCTATCTATCTATCTATCTATCCATCCATCTATCCATCATCTATCTTCCTACCTACCTATCATATTCTATCTATATCTATCTTTTAATTCCTGAATTAATTTACTTCTCTCCATTTATACTATGAACACCCAGTTCAGGCTATCATATTAATTCACTTGAATGACTGCAATATGGCCTCTTACCTTGTTCTCCTTCTGAATTCCCTCCATTCTCCATGTAGCAGCCAGAATGATCTTTTGAAAATTAAAATAAGCTTTGTGAATCTCTATAAAATCTCTAAAACCCTTCCCGTCAAATACCCAATAATATCTTAACTCCTTTCCCTTGACAAGTTATTCTGTGATCCTCTGTGCAAGCTGGACCCAATTGTCCCTCCAGCTTGCTTGTGGGCTTTTTCACATTGCCTTCTATGTGAAAGCAGCATCTTCCTCTATGCACCTCATGCTCCAGTGCTCAGAATGTTTCTGATTTTCATTAGGGCCTAGAAAAGTCTATTCCCTTTGCCTGCAATATCTTTTCTGCTCATATACTTAGTGCACTCAGAATTAGAATGTCACCTCCTCTGCAAATCTTCTTTTTTAAAAAGATTTTATTGGGGAATTAGGGCAGGGAACAGCATTGGGGAACCGGGGAAGGGTAACAGAAAACTTGCTGTCATTTTGTTTTTCAGTCTAGTTGTGGAGAGCGTCGCTTCACTGCCCCATGTTGGTATCATCATTGCGCTCTTCCCAGGTGAGGCACATCCATCGATGGCCTCTGGACGGCCACTCACCGTGGCTCTTGGCAGCTCACACTGGCTGCTGGCCACTCACTGTAGCCTATGGCAGCCCACTGAAGCAGGGGCTGCAGCCTATGCCATTGCCAGAGACTCACAGCAGCCCAGCTCCAGGTGCAGCTGTTGTTCACCATCTTAGCTGTAGAGGGCAGTGTCACTGGCCCTCATCTGTGGGATCTGAACCAGGGCCCTGCTGGTGTCCCAAGCCAGCTCTTAACCAATGCGCCACTCGGCCGGCCCTCCTCTGCAAATCTTCTCATAACACCTTTAGGAAGAGTTAGTTCCTCCCTTCTTTTTTTTTTTTTTTTTTTTTTTTTGATGGCAGTGTCACTGGCCCTTGTATGTAGGACCGAACCGGGGCTGCCGGCTTCCCAAGCCAGCGCTTAACCACTGCGCCACTCGGCCGGCCCTAGTTCCTCCCTTCTTTTTGTCCTTATTGGTACTTCATTTCTATAGTGCCTAATATGTAATAGGAATGATGCTAAGAGCTGGTGATTTCAAGATGAACTGAATAGACTTCCTGAAAAGATGTCATGATCTAGAGGGGAAAACAGATGGGATAAACTGCAATTGAATATAATAAAATAATTCCTCACTAAAGGAATGTGCCGAGACTATAGTAATGCCAAGGGCAAACAATCAAGTCAACCTAGCAAGGAGAGAAAAGCCTTGAGGTGTGGGTCTCTGTGATTTCACTCACCACTTTGTATTAGAGAGATCTGTGTGTGTGTGTGTGTGTGTGTGTGTGCACACACGTGCGAGTGTACATGTGTGCATCTACACAAGAACACAGAACGTGAAAATCTATCAACATTGGACTGAAATTGGCACACAGCGATAGACACTGGGTTCCCTATGATGATGCTGAGGCAAAATTCTAGATTCTAGAGAAAGTGCTTCTATTGAGAGACTACCTGAGTTCAAATCTTGGTTTCATCACTTAGTAGCTGTATGACATACAGCAAATCTCATAACTTCATCAAGTTTCATTTCCAACATCTGTGAATAAAAGCAACGTGGTAGTACCTGTCTCACTGAATTGCTGTAAGATTTAAGTTGTTTAATATATGAAAACCTCTTAGCACAATGCTAGGCATACAGTAGCACTCCAAAAATCTTAGCTATTATGATTGTTATTTTAGTTGATAATGTTGTTATAATTATTACTAATATAGACAGCTACTCAAATTGTTATGTCATACTCTTCAAATTTTTAATTATGTTTCATCTAGAATCCACCCTGAGGGCCGGCCGAGTGGCGCAGTGGTTAAGCGCTGGCTTGGGAAGCCAGCGGCCCCGGTTTGGGTCCCACATATGAGGGCCAGTAACACTGCCCTCAAAAAAATTAAAAAAAAAACAAAAAAGGTAAAAATAGAATCCACCCTGAGCTCAACCAGGACATAAGAAGTGTTCTAGGCTTAATGGATTTTAACCCACCAGACAGGAATCTAGCCAAAGAATCATAGTATTCAAATTAAGCAGAACCATGTAGATTAAATGATCAAAGCTTTTGGATTCAGAAAAGGAGGATTATCCAAAATCAATGCTTGGAGGCTTTCATATAATTCCACTTCTGAATATTAATCAAGATGCAAATTATCAGACCTGCATCCGCATGCCTAAACTGCCCTGATTCAAACTTAACCTAAAATATAGAGATATGTAGACAGAGTGAAGAATGGAAGGACGATGGGGAGAAGAGATAGAATGGAAGGAGAGGGGTGAGTAGATGGAGAAAAGAAGTGAGAGAGAGGGAGGGATGGAAGAATGGAAGAAGTGCAAAAAGAGGAAGGACAAAATCTCTAAAAGGAAGAGAATTGAAAATAATTGATATGACAAAAGATGATGGAACCCAGTCACCTTGAAAGCCGTATAGTTTAGGTGGGAATAATACTTAAAATAAGGGGGGAGGTGGGTGGCAGATGAGGATAAAGGGGATCAAATGTAAGGTGATGTAAGGAGAACTGACTCTGGGTGGTGAGCACACAATGTGATACATAGATGATGTATTACAGAATTGTACACCTGAAACCTATGTAACTTTGCTAACAATTGTCACCCCCAATAAACTCTAATAGTGAAAAAAAAATACTTAACAAGCGTAAGGTGCAGGAACTGACCAGATGACCATACTATTATATATACCCCCAATACATCTCTACCAGTTGACCAGGAGTTTTGATCTTAGGCCACATTTAAATCAGATATCACACTGCATGAAAAGCTAGAGAAAGAACCATGTTCACCTTCTTGGAAAGTTCATTTTACTCATTTTAAAAAATTTTGTTGGAGCATTGCTTTTAAACGAGGAGAAAAGTGGCATATCATCAGTCTGAATGCCAAATTCACAATTATTTCTAGTGTAAAGCTTGGGACTTCAAAAGGATAGTAAGCTTCTTGGGACACTTAAGGCTACACATCCAGTCCTTCCAGAGGATGTACTGACTCTTCTTGACTTAGAAGGCAGTTTGAAAAAATATTTCTTAGGTGTCTGGGGAATAAATTTATTAATCCCACAATGTTTGGGGAAGAGTAGAAGCTTCTAAGTAGAGGGAGAACTTGGTCTGGGACAGTCTCCAAAAATGCCTCAGTCAACCCCATAAAGTGTTTTGAAGCTGGGATGGTTCTTTAGAGTTTTCTGGGTTTGGGCAAGGGGGGTGGGCTTTTATACCACTTTAGTGATTATTCACTAAATGTGTGCTGCCCCTGCAAAGGGGTGTGACCTTTGGCAAGCTGGACCTCTTTAGTGGAGGCAATTTCTGCTGAGAGCTGACAATGGAGGGCTATGCTGCAGCCAACACTCCCCGCATTTGAAGGAATAAATCTTTCAGTTTTGAAAGGGGGATCTGAGTGGAGCATCAGAACATTTACTAGAGGACAATTCTACTCACACTGTAGCATTAGTCAGCTAGGATTTTCCATGATCTATTCCTCAAAGTTTAAGTGTAGTAGTTAGGCTTTGTATATAAATTCATTGCTTCTGGGGTTCTCAGATATCTGATTCTTCATTGTGAAGGAGTCATGGTCCTTTCTCTAAGATTTCAATTGCTCATTCATGTTATTAGATGTTTGAGAAATAGGCATTGGACATGTAAAATGTGTCAAGCAGTTTTCTAGACACTGGGGATATAGCAGTAAGAAAGACAGACATGTTCTTTGCCTTCCAGGAAACTACAGATCATAAGGGGACATATTTTTCTTCTGCAATAGCTAATCCCATTAATTTGGTAAATATTAGCAATGCTTCTTCTTGAGGGCTAAACAGAACTAAAACAGCATTATAAATGGAACACTCCTTAAGTATTTTTTGAAGATATGAGAGACTACAATTTAATATGTCCTTTAATTCAACACAAGACTGAATGGGTAATTGGTATGGAGGACCAGTTGATTTGTTCTTCCTTCAAATATCTATTCGTTATATGATTTTGGATAAGTTACTTGGCTTCCCTGTGCTTCAGTTCTATCAACGATGTGTGGTACATAGTAGGGAGTCTTGCAATATCAGTCCAAAATCTGTTAAAACTCAAATTAGATACTTAACAGATAATCATAACTATACCTTTCTACTTTCAATCCCTTTGTAAGTAGCAACGCCTCATGTCTTCAAGCTGCCCATATCATACACACATTATGATCTGACTTCTTGAACCAGACTTGAATGGCTTTCATCAGGAGCCTGAAGATTTGCTTCAAATTACATATAATTAGCAAACACCTAGGACGAGAAGGTGAAATCTAGTATTAGCCTGGCCGGGGAGGGAATGCCCAATCAACTCAGTAACAGAGCTAAATTGAAGCTGAGTAGCCTCTGGGCATAAATTTTAAAATTGAATAATTAAAATTCAATCGTTTCTCTGTCAGACGTATTAAGAAATGCAGTACATAACTGGAGGAAATCATAATCAGTCTGTGTAGACTCAGAGCTATTGGATCAACATTTTAGGCTTAATTAACCAGTCAGTTCTTGTTTTTCTGCATGTTTTGAGTTACTGGGTTAGTCATGGCAGTCAGACGAAGTGTAATAGATATATATGATATGGGGGGGAGGAGTGGGGTGGCGAATAAGGGGAGGGGGGTTGTCACTTTGAGGGGTAAAAAGTATAACTATTGCACTGTGTTGGACACCTGAAACTAATTAAAAATAAATAATTTTTTTTAAAAAATAGTGAAATAGGGCCGGCCGAGTGGCCAATGCCACATCACTTCCTGTATATCTTGACAACATAAAACTTGTTATTAGCTTAAAATTAGCATAAATTTTAGTTATAAGTGTGTTCTATTTCTAAATATGTGTGTCTGCTGATGCATGAATATGTGTGGTGCATTAAAATAAAAACAATAGCCTCCATCACTAAGCGCTGGTTTGGGAAGCCAGCGGCCCCGTTTCGGGTCCCACATATGAGGGCCAGTGACACTGCCCTCAAAAAAAAAAGTGAAATCACAACCAAGCAATTGCTTTCTTCCCCGAAGTAACGGACTATCTATTTTGGAGACTGCCTCAGATGCATTTAATATAAATGAAAAGGAATGAAAAATAATAGTAACTGCTCTTTATTGAGCTCTTCTGATATATCCATTTCTTGACATGCATCCCCTTCATCCCCTTTTAGCGTTCAGATCCATCCTATGAGGCAGGCCTTATTAGTTTCTAATTTTTTTTTAACTTTATTGGGGAACAGTGTGTTTTTCCCAGGACCCATCAGCTCCAAGTCAAGTTGTTGTCCTACATTTTTAGTTGTGGAGGGCATAGCTCAGCTCCAAGTCCAGTCACCATTTTCAATCTAGTTGTGGAGGGCACAACCCACCATCCCATGCAGGAGTCAAACCAGCAACCTTGTTCTTAAGAGCACGCGCTCTAACCAACTGAGCCATCTGGCCACCGACCGCCAGCTCAAGCAGCAGCTCAGCTCAAGTCATTGTTTTCAATCTAGTTGCAGAGGTTGCAGCTCACTGGCCCATGTGGGAATCGAACTGGGAACCTAGCCGCCTGGCTGCCCCAGGGTCTAATTTTTATCGATGATGAAAGTAAGGCACAGAGATAAGATGAGTAAGGTGAAATAACTTTCCTGAGGTCACAAGAGCTGCAAACTGGTAGACTTTGAACTGAAACCCAACCTGCCTGACTCATAAGCTTAAGCACTTCTGTGCCAAGCTTCCTCTCACTTGAAGCCAATGCCACATCACTTCCTGTATATCTTGACAACATAAAACTTGTTATTAGCTTAAAATTAGCATAAATTTTAGTTATAAGTGTGTTCTATTTCTAAATATGTGTGTCTGCTGATGCATGAATATGTGTGGTGCATTAAAATAAAAACAATAGCCTCCATCACTAATATTTACTGAGGGCCATAAGTCAGTCCTGGTTCTGCCTTGTGCACATCAATTATGTGATCCTCACCACAACATTCAGAAGAAAGCACTACAAGTATCTCCATTTTACAGATGGAATAACTGGGGTACAGAGAAGCTAAGGAGTATGTGCTCTAAGCTAGGGATGGGCAAACCTACCTAGGGCTTGTTTTTGTATCACCTGGGAACTAAGAATGGTTAGGGCATACTCAAAGGGTTGGAGAAAATAAAACAAAAAAAAGGATGTGACAAACAACAACCATGTCCCACATGAAGCCTAAAATATTTACTTTTCTTTAGAGAAAAAGTCTTCCAATCCCTGGTATAAAGTCTAAGTCATGGAGATAGTAAGTAGTAAAGCAACGTATATTTATTTTGAATCCCAACCATCCAACTATGGCTCCTATTAGTGTTTCACCTTAGAGTTTAATAATAATAATAATAATAATAATAATAATACCAGTAGCTCTTACTTAGTACTTACTTTGTCAGATACATAGGAATAGACTTTATATAATATATGATTGCATTACTATTCAGAATAGCCTGTGAGGTATTTTCTGGTCATTATTTGTCTCACTCAGATTTTATTTTTTTCCTTCTTTATTGAAAAAAGTCACCCCAGTTTGTTCAGATCTCTTATACCTGCTCCCAAGCTGTGTAACATGATAGAAGACGGCCAACCTCATTGTCTGCTAAGGAGTAGATACCCATGGTCTAAGGCTTCTAGGGTAGCCCCAATTCCCATATCTCAAAGATCATCAGGAGTGGACATATGATCTAATTCTGGCCAATGAGACTTGAAGAGGGGGTCTTCTAGCCAGGAAGCCATTTGCTAGAGTTTCCTTCATCATAAAAAGGAGATACCATGAGAGACTGTCCTTCTTCTGATATTGACTTGTTTGGATGTGATGTCTTACTGCTCTGACCCTGAGAGAAACAAAATCAACTTATGGAAGAGGAAAGAGAATTGCAAAGTAGTCGAGCCAATCCATGGCATACTGTGCTGGGAGGTGGCCCTACCTGGGGTTTTCTTATGATGAGAAATAACACATTTCCGTATGATTAAGCCAGTTTAGGAGTCAGGGTTTTCTGACCACTGATCTCTGTGGTGAATATCATCCCCATTGTAGAGTTGGGGAAATTAATCACAGCTTCTTCTGAAAAAGCTGGGATTTCAACCTAGATGCTTTCTGCTCTAAAGGCGGGTGATATTTTCTGTTATATTATTCTGACTTGATAAGAAGAAAAGAATACATTTGACACACAAAATGATATCTGTTATACAGTTAAGTAACAGGAAAATTTATGTCAGTGCCTTCTGAACTGTCTTAGATATTGTAACACTTTTCTCTGCCAGGCAAGTATGATATTACAAAACATTCATGGCATATCATACACAAACACATCACTAAAGAAGCTGCCAAATTGCATGTTTTCTATGGATACATAGGAATATTTTGAAAAGATTTAAAGGGCAATCCGTCCTTAGTCTGTGACAAAACTCTCATTACTGTGCAGTGACTCATATGGCTGGGTTGGCTTAATACTTAGCTTTGTCCTTTTGCAAGTTGGGGCTGCTTGTATCATATTCTGAAGTTGAATGTCATTTTATGCAATGGCACCATTAGAATAATGTCCTACATAGGAAAATGTTGACATCCCAAAGACTGTCAAAGTTTGTGTCTGTTGGTAGTATTACCAGACACAATGCTGAAATAAAATTGTGACTTCCATTTTGAAATACTCTGCCTTATGAAAACTCAAAGCACCTGTAATACTCAAGACTTACGGTTATAAACAATAAAACCCAAAAATCCTATGCTTAAATTTGTCCTTAAGTATCTATAACTGGTGTTTAAGTATATCATATCCAATTACTTGAATTGAAAATCATAACTAAAACCTCTCATTGCAATTAGTACAATATATAACATACGTTCTTTCCATACATACATAGGCACACATATGTACTCTAGTGTGCAGAATACATATCTATGTATAAATATATGCATACACTTTCCTTGTTTCTTCATAAACACTTTATATTTGGAAACCTATAGGTCAAATATATGACATCAAAGATGGAATTCTAATATTTATTCATTATTTCAATCTAGATATTTAAAACATACAGATTTGCTGGATTTTAAAAGTATAACCATTGCACTGTTTTGTACTAGTAAAATAAATACATTTTTTAAAAATGTATTTGTAACAGTCAGTTGAGTTTTCCATATTGTTTTAGTTTGTGAACTTCCATATGTAGGAGTTTATGTTTTCAAAATTTAATTTGCACCAAATTATGATTTTAAAATTTCAACTCTGGGAAAAATTACACTGTAATTTCTTTCAAGACTATAAATTTATATGAATGGTTTTCCACCACAAATTAGAGCAAGGTTTTTCTTGAGTTCAGTACATCACTTAAATTTTGCTTTGATTTGAAAAATTTCATTCCTGATGAAACTGAACTGTGATGATTTGAACTGTTAACCAAAGACAGGATGCTTGGTTCCCAGAGCATGAAAAAAAAAACATCTTTGGGCACACCATAATGCAGATTAATGGAGAGGAACAGGAGACATCTCTGAATGTTTACCACAATTTAATGATCTCTTGAAAGCCATCTCTTCTTTTTGCCTCAACCAGCAGCCAACATGCTGAGAGAGCAAGAAAGTGTGGACGCACACAGAGTGCACTACAAAAGACAATATTTAAAATGAGTGCAGGCTCATCCATGGGTGTTGTTTTTCTTCCTTTCAGTTGAATACTAAGCCAATGGTTTCTGACACAATTTCTGAAATGGCACAGAAAGAACCTGAATTAGTTTGAAAGGTGAGAGTTTGGTTTTAGAGACTATTCTTCCCATATTATACTAAAAGTATCAAGATAGATGAAACACTGAGTATCTCTAGGGATAGAATCAAAGGGACAGATGCATTAAAGTTTCTTTTCCCCAAAAAAATTTCACAAGAATTTTCCTTTCATTCATAGGACTTTTCTGAAGGTTATAGAGGCCACATGAGAAATTTATTCACTGGTTAGTATGCTAGGCTAACGATTTTGATTTCTGGTTTCCTATTATCTCCCACAGGTATATACAAGCATAATGAACAATCTTCAGTTAGCTGGGCACACATTAAAGTTTCACTTGAGTGACCTGCTGCAGCTCCCATTGCACCTTGTACTTCTACCAGGAAGCTTATCTGGCTACACCATACGGACTCCCGTTATCCAGTTCAGTGCTGTACTGCCAGCATTTCTGGCAGAGGGATATCCCATAAATTTGACACGGGAGTGACAAGGTCTCCAGGCATCCTACAGTGTGTTGTGAACTTTTTAAAAAACAAATCAGCAGGTAGGCCAGGGGCTTTTGAAACTGAATAAATAAAAAGGTGTCATTGGGTCGGCTGAGTGGCGCATTGATTAAGAGCTGGCTTGGGACGCCAGCAACACCGGTTCGGATCCCTCATATGAGGGCCAGTGACACTGCCCTCTACAGCTAAGATGGTGAATAACAGCTCCACCTGGAGCTGAGCTGTGAGCCTGGCAATGGTGTAGGCTGCAGCCCCTGCTGCAGTGGGCTGCCATAGGCTACAGTGAGTGGCCAGCAGCCAGAGTGAGTGGCTGGCAGCCAGCGTGACCTGCCAATAGCCACAGTGACCGACCTCCAGAGGCTGGCAACTGATCTGCCTCATACAGGAAGAGCGCAATGATGATACTAACATGGGCCAGTGAAGCAACATCCTCCACAACTAGACTGAAGAACAAAAGGACAGCAACTTGTGTGTTCCCCTTCCCCGATTCCCCAACGCTGTTCCCCTCCCCCAATTCCCCAATACAATCTTTTTTTTAAAAAGGTGTCATTACCCCAAGGGGGAGATTATAGGAATAATTTCAAGAGCCCAAAACTCTCAGAATTAAGGTTTCATTCTGCCTCTTTCATTTCTTAGCATTTATTCATTCATTCATTCCTTCAAGTCATTCACAACCTGGCAAGGAAGCCAGACATTGAAGAATTCATTGCAAGATGGTATGATGAATGGAATGATAGGGGAATTGGCAACACTGTAAAAGTATGAAGCAGGGAACTTTACCTAAACTAAGAAGTTAGGGTGGCTTCTCTGAGGAAGTTAATGACAAATATAACACTTTTCTTAGCAACATTCAGTAGTATCATGTTTTGCCCACATGGGATTCTTGAAAATATGTATTGAGGACTGTATATAAATATTGCAGTATAATTTTTGGCATAAGCATTAGGTGCTATTTAAAAAGTTATAAATGTAAACAAATATCCACGTCTCTCCCCCCCAACCCCCCTCACACACATATACAAAAGTTCACTACTTATATATCCCTACTCATCTCTGGCATGTCTAGCTACCAGAAATTTCTCCTGTTCCCTTCCCCCAAATAGAAGAGGCCATTTTGCATATGCATGTATGTGCATGTGTGCATGTATGTATACAAGTGGGTGCATTTCTTAGTTCTACTCATTTCCACTAGGTGCATGAATATATATTTCATGTTTTTCAGACTCATTCTTCTTGAGACTAGGTTTCCAAATGGCATACACTTAGGGCATCCCATGTAAGCTGCTTTTTAAAATTCTTTATTTAACTTTATTGGAGTGACATTCGTTAGTACAATTACAAAGGTTTCAAGCGTACAATTCTCTTTTTTTTTTCTTTTTGTAAACTTTATTGGGGAACAACATGTTTGTTTTTTTCCAGGACCCATCAGCTCCAAGTCAAGTTGTTGTCCTTCAATCTTAGTTGTAAAGGGTGCAGCTCAGCTCCAAGTCCAGTTGCCATTTTCAATCTAGTTGCAGGGAGCACAGCCCACCATCCCAAGCAGGTGCTCTGACCATCTGAGCCATCCGGCCATCCACCAGCAGCTCAGCGACAGCTTAGCTCAAGTCATTGTCTTTAATCTAGTTGTGGAGGGCACAGCTCACTGGCCCATGTGGGAATCGAACCAGCAACCTTGTTGTTCTGAGCACACGATCTAACCAACTGAGCCACCGGGCAGCCCCCTCAAGCATACAATTCTCTAATACATCATCTATATATCGCATTGTGGATTCACCACCCAGAGTCTGTTTTCAATGCCAAAATGACATCCAGAGTTATAGCAATGAAGAGAACCAATCCTTCCAAATCACTCAGGAAACTCATTGAAGATAATGATGGAAATTGTTCTTGAGGCAGAAATCCTAGAAGTTCATTTAAATCTATCAGCACACCTTAAGTAGCAGTTTAGAAGTCTCTGTTTTGGAGCACAGTTCTTTTTGAACTAAAAGAGGCTCATGAATATTGTCCAAAGATAGCTTATCTGACAGAAAGCTGAAGTCAATAAGCCAGAACATATTGCCTAACTGGATGAACAAGCATGGAAGTACAGAAGCCAGTGTCAAGAAATATGAATAAATGGATTGGGCAATGTGGCAAATTTAAGAATCGGATACATTTAAGGCATTATTATAATTATGGCTATTATTTTAGTTCCTTAAATAAACCGAACTCTTTCCCACCTCAAGGCCAACTCTTCATTTGGCTAGCTCCTACTTCTCATGTCCATGTCCACTTAAATGCCTAATACTCTAGAGAAACCTCCTCTGACTCCCAATTCTAAGCTACCCACTGCTTCTTATACATTTTCTTTTCTCTAGGAATTATCACAGTGTTAGCTGTATCTTTATTAATATGATTAACATCTTTTTCTTTCATTAGATTGCAAGGCCTACTAGTGTAGAAATTGTGGCTGTCCAGTTACATTCTCAACACCTAGAACAGTGCCTGGAAAAAAGTAACTGCTCAATAAATCCTTAATGAATGAATAGATTCATGAGTAGTATGTCATTGGAACCCATGATTTTGTGAACAAGTAAGAGGGCGATCTAGGGCAAATTTCTGGGACTGGTACTATTGATTGCCAAATCTCTTTTATATCATTACTACCTAAGAGGCCATGTTGTATTTAACAATCATGAATGAGGGTACAGGATTTTGCGGGGGGGCAATGAAAATGTTTTGAAATTAGATAGTGGTAAGCTATACATCAGTGGTAATGTATAACTCTGTGAATATACTGAAAAGTGGGGCCGGCCGAGTGGCTCAGTTGGTTAAGAGTTCGATCAAGAGTGCGAGCTGAGCTCTGAGCAACATCAGTTCGATGTCCAGCCTGAGCTGAGCTGCCGCTGAGCTGTCAACAGGTGGCAGGATGGCTCAGCTAAATATATATATATATATATATATATATATATATATATATATATATATATATATATTGAAAAGCACTGTACTGTGCACTTTGAAATTGTGAATTTTGTGGTATGTGAACTGTATGAATTCATTGTTTTAAATCCATGAAAGAGACTGACCATTGTGAATATCTGTCCATGTTAGTGAGGTGGGAGTGGTCTGACATTATAGCTCCATAGTCACCTGGAAGATAGTTAAATGTTTTCAACATTTACACTAAAAGTTAGCATAGAGTCGATTTTACCAAAAACCAGGGAATTTGCTAATAGTGGTATAAGACTACGGCTCTGGGATTTGTATCATCCAGCCTAGGTCTTGCCAAATCCTGCAGTTGTGTGACATTGCTAAGACTCTCCATGTGGCAGTTTTTAAGCTTCCATGATATAAAGGACACATGAAGCAAAGGATGTCACAAAGGATTCAAGTGTCAGTTCCCTGGCTCCCCACCCCCCCACCCCTACTTTTCGACTAGGGGACAATTCTATAAGCAGAAAATCATTGGCAGACTGAAATTTCTGCCCCAGATCCTTCCATCCCTATCCAGAGGAGGATTTACTATGATTTTTTTCTTCTGCCTAATCTGCTTTTCGCACTGCCATTCAGCTTGATTGCTAAAACATTTTCAAGGTGAAAGTCTTTCAAAAGAGGCAAGCTCAGCCAGGGGCTATTTGCCCAGCTATGGAAAGGACGGTCCTGATTTTAAACTCTTACTGTTTGCTCAGGTTCCCGGGTACAAGCCAATAGCCTCAAAGCAAGATACATGTCAGGGCCTGGGGAGAAGAGCACAGAATACAGGGCAGCAGTTACAAAGAAAGCTCCACTTGTCTTAGAAAAGATGAAATAGTGCCATTTCCAACAACATGGATGGATCTTGAGATGATTATGCTGAGCAAAATAAGTCAGACCGAAAAAGTTGAGAACCATATGACTTCACTGATATGTGGTATATAAAACTGAAAGCACACAGGAATAAGGCAAAGAAACAAAGAAACGAAAACTCATAGACACAGACAACAATTGAATGGATACCAGAGGGTAAGGGGGGAGGGGGTGGTAGATGAGGGTAAAGGGGGTCAAATATATGGTGACTGAAGGAGAACTCACTCTGGGTGGTAAACACACAATATGATATATAGATGATGGATTACAGAACTGTACACTTGAACGTATGTAACTTTGTCAACCATTGTCACCCCAATAAACTTTAAGTCCCTGCTGTCTTTTGGAAAGCAAGAGGCATTTGGGCACCAAAAAATAACTGCAGCTCACAAGTATGGCAAACACTTTCACTGGACTGTGAGCCTCTAGAAGGCATGGACTTGTCTTTGTTTTCTCTATGTGTCACTTACTAATATTACCTCCTTACATCTGTGTAGTAATTGTTTTTGTCTTTAAAGATTTTATTGGGGAATTGAGGGAGGGGAACAGTGTTGGGGAGTTGGTGAAGGGGAACAGACAAGTTGCTGTCCTTCAGTCTTAGTTGTGGAGGGCGCAGCAAGCTTAGCTCAAGGTGCTGTGTTTAATTAGTTGTGGGTGGGCGTAGCCTCCATCCCATGTGGGAGTCGTACCTGGCAGTCTTACTGTTAAGAGCGCATGCTCTATCCACTGAGCCATCCAGGCAACAGCTCAGCTCAAGGTGCCGAGTAGGTGCCGAGTTCAGTCTTTAGTTGTGGGCGGGCGTAGCCCACAATCTCAAACAGGCAACCCTGTTGTTAGGAGCACATGTTCTCACCAGCTGAGTCATCCTGCCACCTGTTGGCAGCTTAGCTCGGGGGAAGCTCACTGGCCCATGTAGGAATTGAACCAGTGATCCTGTTGCTCAGAGCTTGCACCCTTGAGCAAGCTCTTAACCAACTAAGCCACTTGGCCAGGCCATGTAGTAATTGTTAAATAGTGCCCCCTTTCATTCTCAAAAGTGTCCTTGTTTAGATGAGAACTTATATGGTCGCCTTAACTATGAACCATCCCTGATATATGATAACACCTAAGTGCGAGCTATTAATATTATTATTCCTATTGTTTCAAGTGACACCTGGTTCTCTGTTACCTTTTAACAACTTTAAGTCATTACCACTTTCAAATAAAAACTTTGATTCGTATTATCATTAGTGTTTAGATATATTATTTACCTTTTTTATTCTATGCAAATATACAAGAAGATAACACAGTAAGGGTTTTTAAAAAGATAGAAAAAAACAACAGGACAGAGCCATACCATCATTTTCTCAAGACTTTGTGCTGTCATAAACTATTTCCTCTCTCTTTCTGAAGACACTTAAACAATCTGTAAGTTATTCCCTTCCTTTGCAGCACATGCTAATCCCAATTTGTAATGTCACTTTAGTCATATTCTTGGGGATTTAACATACTAATTTACAAGAAGTTTCTTTGAGAAATACAACACACGGAGTTCATTATCACAGTTTTGTTTTTATTGGCTTTATAAAATAACATAAGTAAGCAGGAAAAAAAATAACAAAACAAATTCTTTCCAGTAGTAGGTAGCCCTAGAAATCTCTCTAAATGTCAAATCACACTGAGTCATACCTTGTTTTAATACAAATGGCTGCCAATATGTTTCAAAATAAAGTGAAACTAATTTAAATATATATAAATATAAATAAAATATGTATTGTATTTATATAATAACATAATATAATATAATAATAAAAAATAAAAAGTAAATAAAATAAAATATAAATAAAATAAGGGTGACAGGAAAATAAAACAACAGTCTCATTAAAAAATAGTATAATGCATGGGGCTGGCCAAGTAGCTCAGTTGGTTAAGAGTTGGCTTAGAGCACGAGCTCTGAGCAACAGAACCTCTGGTTCGATTCCCACATGGGCCAGTGAATGCTGCGTCTGAGCTGAGCAGTCGCTGAGCTGCCAACAGGTGGCAGTATGGCTCAGCTGGTGTAACAACCAGATTGCCTGTCTGATGGTGGGCTATGCCCACCCGCAACTAAGACTGAACTCGGCACCTTGAGGTGAGCTGCCTCCCAGATGGCTCAGTGAATAGGGCATGCTACTCTTACAAGGCTGCTGGTTCAACTCCTGAATACGATGGTGGCTACGCCCACCTGCAACTAAGATTGAACAAAGCACCTTGAGCTTAGAGGTCACGAGCTGCCAACAGGAAGCCAGATGGCGACTGGCACCCTCCACAACAAAAATTGAAGAACAACAACTTGGCTGGCCCCCTTCCCCAATTCCCCAACACTGTTCCCCTCCCCCAATTCCCCAATAAAATCTTAAAAAAAATAGTATAATGCAGATATCGAATTATAATGTACAGTTGAAAAAATATATATCCATAATGTAATTCTATTTTGGAGGAAAAACATGCACTACGCATAAAAAAACAGATTAGAAGTAAAAAAAAATAGAACTGAATCTGTCAAATGAAAAAAAAAAGAAAGAAAGTCTGCAGTTGATAGGATGGCAACATAGTCCTCCTTACTCTGACCCAAGCCTATGCTCCAGCTTTTTCTCTTGCTACCCCCATTTCCTTCTGTACATCACCTTCCAATCACATAGCGGAACAGTTATCGCTGTTACCGTATGCTTCTGTCTCTCCTCTGTGTGCTATTCATTCTGCTAGTAGGGAACTCCTACTCTTGATGGAAAACCAATTTCAAATACTAGTTTCTCTGGGACAGCCAAGTGGCGCATTGGTTAAGAGCTGGCTTTAGACGCCAGCGGCCCCAGTTCGGATCCCACATACGAGGGCCAGTGACACTGCCCTCTACAGCTAACAACAGCTCCACCTGGAGCTGGGCTGCGAGCCCTGGCTATGGTGTAGGCTACAGCCCCTGCTGAAGTGGGCTGCCATAGGCTACAGTGAGTGGCCGGCAGCCAGCGTGAGTGGCCAGCAGCCAGTGTGAGCTGCCAATAGCCACGGTGAGCGACCATCCAGAGGCCGGCAACCGATCTACCTCATCCGGGAAGAGCACAATGATGATACCAACAGTGAAGCAACGTCCTCCGCAACTAGACTGAAGAACAAAAAGACAGCAACTTATCTGTTCCCCTTCCCCAATTCCCCAGTAAAATCTTTATAAAATAAAATAAAATAAAATAAAGTGTGCCATAATTCATCCTCCACCATGATAACACTCCATGTCACACATCGCTTCTGGTATATGGCAATTTCTGTCAAATAAAAACATTACGGTGCATCCTTGTCCACCTTTTTGCCCGGATCTGGCACTGTGCAACTTCTGGCTCTTCCTCGAATTCAAAATAATTCAAGACATCAAGGCAGCCATGACAGTGCAACTAAAGACACTCACAAAAGAGGACTTCCAGAACTGCTTCAAAAAGTGGCAAGAATGATGGGATGTGTGTTCGATACGAGGGGGAGTATTTTTTAAGGGAGATTAATGGCAATGTGTCTTTTACTGTAACAATTTCATTTTTATTCAAACATTCACCATATTTGGTGATCACACCTCATAGCTCCCTTTCCTTCTTCCCTTATGTGGTGCTATTATTGATATACACATTACAATATATGTTAAAAACTCAACAATACATTTTTGTAATTATAACGTTATATAATTATGTGTCTTAAAGGAACTGAGAGAAGAAAAGAGATCTAGCATTTTTTATACTGGTTGCCTTTCCATTTACATTTCTGGCTCTCTTCATTTCTACCTGTGGATTTGTTATCATCTCTTGTCATATCCTTAACTCTACCACAGATTTATTACCACATATTGCCCTCATGTCATTATTGTCAAATGAAGTACATTTTTATATGTTGTAGACTCATCAATACCATGAAATTAATAATATTTTATTCAGTTGTTTTTGAAAACAAAAGCTTAAGAAAGAAGAAATATGCACTTATACTGCCCTTTATAATTACTGTTAGTAGTGCTTTTTTGTTTGTTGTGTGTGGGTTTAAATTTTCATCTGGGTTCACTTGCTTTCAGCATGAGATCTTCCTTTTATATTTTTTTATAAGGATGGTCTGGTAGCAAAACCTCTCATGGTTTTTGTTTATCTGGGAATGTATCTCTCTCTCTCCCTCTCTCTCACTTTCTTCTTCACTTGTATTTTCTCTGCTTATAAGATTCTTGGGTGATGTTTTCTTTTTCTTTTTCTCAGAACTTTGAGTATGTTATCACAATGCCTTGTAGTCTCCATAGCTTCTTATGAGAAGTCAGACATGCTTCTTATTGGGGTTCTCTTATACACGATGAGTCATGTTTTTCTTCATGCTTTCAAGATTTTCTCTTTGTCTTTGGATTTCAACATTTTCACAATGATGTGTCAGGGTATAGGTCCCTACTTTTATCCTAGTTAGAGTTTGTTGAGCTTTGTGGATTTATGTTTACTTCAAATTGGGGAAGTTTTCAGGCATTGGTTTTTCTCTTTTGTCTCTATCCATTTTTTCCTGATACTCCATTACATGTACATTAATGTGCTAAATGCTGTCCCATGTTTCTCTGATGTACTCTTCATTTTCATTCATTCCTTTCCTTTCCTTATTTATTTATTTATTTATTTATTTATTTATTTACTTACTTACTTATTAAAGATTTATATTGTGGAATTGTGGGAGAGGAACAGTGTTGGGGAACCAGGGAAAGGGAACAGACAAGTTGGGGTCCTTTTTTTTGTTCTTCAGTCTAGCTGTGAAGGACGTTGCCTCACTGGCCCATGTTGGTATCATCATTGGGCTCTTTCCAGATGAGGCAGATCGGTCGCCAGCCTCTGAAAGGCTGCTTACAGGGGCTCTTGGCAGCTCATCCTGGCTGCCAGCCACTCACACTGGCTGCTGGCTACTCACTGTAGCCTATGGCAGCCCACTGCAGCAGGGGCTGCAGCCCACACTGCCAGCCATTTTAGCTATAGAGGCAACCAGGTCGAGCTGTTGTTCACCACCTTATCTGTAGAGGGCAGTGTCACTGGCCCTCCTATGTGGGATTCGAACCGGGGCCACTGGCATCCCAAACCAGCTCTTAACCAATACACCACTCGGCCGGCCCTCATTTGCTTTTTAAAGTGGCTTTCTGGGACTTAACTGGTGGTATCTTTCTTCCCTACTCTTGGTGATCACAGATATTTATGCTGTTTTTATTTTACATAATTTTTAATTATTTCATTTCATTTCATCTTGTTTAATTTAATTTTATCTGCCCAATATCCTATAGGTAACTCATTTCTACATGGCTTAGTGACTCAGCAATAATTGGTCCGAGTTTTCAACCAAACAGCTGGAGCCAGTAAGTCTTCCATCCTTTGCCAGTAGATTTGTGTGTGGCATGAGGGATGCATTCCAAAACTCAGCAAATTCTTACGTTTTAAGCTTCTACTTTCCCCTGGGCCCTCTTAGTTTCTTGTGCACATTTACATAATCTCTCAGTCAACCAGGAATATGTGGAGAACTTGTGTCCTCAAAGTGTCCCCTATACATGTATAGAGTCGCTCAATTAGCCAGGGGTTTAGATAACTTGGGTTTTCTTGGGTCTCTCTTGTGTTGTGGGGGAGTCCACCAAGTATGTGTGGAATGCTTATGGAACCTCACCATGGCTTGCTCGTTTCCAAGATTTACCTCATAAAGCTTCTAGTTGGTCTTCCAATCTGATGCCTACACAACCCAAACAGGGACTACAACCTCTGATGAGCAAAGTTGTATATCTTCCTTGCTTGTCCGTGAGTATGTGTTTTGCATCCTCTGCTATAAATCACTTAGGCCCCCCATTAGCAATAAAGCTGCTATTTCTCACAGCCAACCCTATCCTGGTATCACTACTGTTCTGATTGAACTCATGGGGGATGGCAACAGCCTCAGGCCAGAACACCACAGACTCCTACAATTCTTAATTGAATTTCAGCAGATTTTTTGTGAATAAACTTGTCTCGGTATGTTTTTTGCCTTAGGTCAATTGCCATAACCCTTAAATGGTTGTTATCAATCATTTGTCCAATTTTGTCATTTTTAGGGCAGGTAGGATTTTTCAACTTGTTTACTCCTCCACAGCCATAAGCCCCCTCCCTACTAAGAGTGTATGTTTTTTAAAAATTTCACATCTGTTTGTCTTTATTGCCAATTTTATGCTTTTTGAGGTTAGATGGTATTTTTTCTTTATTAGTTTCAGGTGTACAAAACAATGTAATAGTTAGACATTTCACCCTTCACAAATTGATAACCCCACTCCCCCAATCTATTAACCCTCTGACACTGTATATAGCTTTTACTATTCCATTGACTGTATTCCCTATGCTGTGCTCCACATCCCATGAATATGAATATATATAACTGAGGGTTGCTAGATGGAAGAGGGTGGGGATGGGGGAGAAGGTAAAGGAATTAGAAAGTACAAATTGGTAGCCACAATATTGCCACAGGGATATGAAAGACAGCTTGGGGAATATAATGAATAATGTCATAAAGATTTTGTAGGGTGTCAGATGGGCACTTGTCTTACTAGGGAGACCACTTTATGGACTGTGAAGAGTGTATTTCTTACATAATTGATAACTGCATGTTAGTTCCTTGTATTGAGGCATCAGAATTTATTTATTTAAACATCTACTGTTGGCAATTTAGGTTCCATGGTTTGCCTTTATGAAATGCCATGAATAGTTTGCATGTGAATCTCTGTTTACTTAAGCCATTTCTATAATTGGAATAATTGAGTCAAAATATAATTTTTTTAAAGGTTAGAAATACATCTTGCTAAAATCCTTCAAGAAAGACTATAACAAGGTATGTCTCCCGCAGCCCTGTAGGAGAATGTTTGTTATAATATACTACCATCCATATTAGAACTTATAATATTAAACTATACAGAGGGTACCAAAACAATGTATACACATTTTAAAAAGGAAAACTCTATTAAAATTGTAATATTCAATATATACTGATAACCAAAGATGAATACAAGGCACATTTGACTTCTGCAATTACAAACGGTGCTCAAAGTGGTTACCATTAGTGTCCAGACACTTCTGATTATGGCGAAATACTGCTTAAGCAACGTTGACCAAAGTGTCCACTTGTATACATTTTTTTGGCATCCCCGGTATATGTACTTTAGTAACTAGATAATTGAAAAGATTCAGCATTTTTGAGTTTCTTTTCCAAATATATTTATTCAGATCAACTCTCTGTAATTCTTTATTTAGGATTAATGAATTCTTTCCCTTTTCCTTGGTTACTTCATTCATTACTTTTTCTTTGCAGCAGAAAGGCATATCATTTCATGTCATCACACAACATCAACCCCCTTTATCTTTCTAATGGAGCCATTTTTAGAAACAGCATTCTCATTATCAGTTTTTCATGACTGTAAATTGATTCATCCAATTCCTAAGTTTTAAATTTTAATTAGATCATAGGAATATCTTTTCACTTTCAATGAGTACAAATTCAAAGTTCCTTTGCAAAGTAATAATCTAACTTTTACAAAATTTAAAGAGAAAAATGGACAATAAATTACCTTTTAAACAGTTTCCTTTTATTAGAATACTCTCTGAATAGTGGCTAAAATACATTTGACTTTCTCCATTGTAGATATACATTGTATGAACTCAATGATTGCATTTTGAGATTATGATTCTGAACATATTCTTCTAAAGCTGCTTTCCCATAGAGATTTTTCATTGTTAATTCTTCTTTAGCTACGATAGATTGAATCCAGAAAGATAACGAGTCTAGACTATACTACATTACCTTGTCCAAATTTGTAACAACGTCCTTGACAGTGTTCACTCAGAAGTGTCTAGTCATATTTATTAAAACTCTGTTAGAAATTGGTATTTCTTTTCGAACTAACCTTTTCACCTGACGTTTCTGCTTCTTTTGTCCCAGTGAAATCCACTCACCTCACAATAGTTAGAGTGATCTTTTAGAAATTCAGATTATGTGATTCTCCTTCTTAAAATGATTCAGTATGTGGTAGATTAAGGGATACAAATTTCTAACATCCCAGGATGTATACCCCTCATCAATGACTTTGTTATTACTTCTTTTTAAGAGGTAAAGCCTGCTTCCCCATCCCCTTGAATCTGGGAAAGCTTTCTGCCTTACTGTGAGCCAAAGAATGTGGTGGGAATGATGTAATACAAGTTTAGAAACTTTGGCTTCAAGTGGGCTTCCAGCTTCTGTTTTCAAACTGTTGGAATGCTGCAGAGTTTGTCATGTAAGGAACCTTGTCTAGCTTATTGAAAGACGAGTGGCCATGTTGAGTGTAGAGCCTTCATAGCCAGCAGCCAGCAGATGTGCTATGTGTGTAAGTAAGGCCATCTGGGCACTTGCAGCCCATCAAATCCTACAGCTGAATGCTTCCATGTGAATTAGCCTTAGGAAAGCCAGCAAAGGACCTGACCAGTGAACTCAGCATCTTGAGAAATAATATATCACTATAGTTTTAAGTTACTAATTTTGGGGGTGGCTTGTTTGGTAGCAACAGCTAACTGATACAAGTGGTTTCTCATTCCACATTGTATTATATTTTATTCTCGTGTCTTACCTTTGCCTATAAAACCCTCCATTATGTAGCACTTCTGCCTCTGAAATGTCTTTTTCAATACTATCTTTCCTATGCTTATCAGAGTCCACCTAGTTGCAAAATCCTGAAGCCTAGAATTGTCCTTGACATCTCCTTCTTCTTCTTCAACATTCTTATTAGCAAGTATGTGTCCTTGCCTCCAATCCTATCATGGCAAGAGACTAGAACATGAACCATGTCTCACAAATAAAAACAGGCCAGGGTGGTGAGCCTCAAATCATGCCCACTGGCAGTGAAACTCAAAGTAAATACCTCCTGATGGTTTATCAGCATAGGTAATCTAAAGTTTGCCAAGATTTACGACGATGAAAACACTTAGGTTTATGAGATTATGAATAAACATGCATTTGTATAAAATTTATGGAGAGCAATTTCATAATATCTATAGAGGTTTAATATATGTATATATCTCAGAAAAAATAAGACTACTTCAGGATCCTCATCCTAAGGAAATAAATGAAAAGAGGAGCAAAGATATATGTACACTAGGCTTTTTGTATTAATGATGCATTTGAAATGATCAAAATGTCTATCAATGGGGATTTATTAGGTAAGCTATTAACATCAATACAATGGAAATGGAGGTAGTCATTAAAAATCTTGACATGGAATAATCCCCATGAGAGGTTGTTAAGGGGAAAAAAAAGTAGTAGAGTACAAAATATGTTTGTTCTTATTTTTTACACATACAGTACAGATAGCAGTCTACCATCACTAGATGAAACTCCATTTCAGAAGATAATTATAGCAAAGCAAAGTCAGTTAATGGAGGAAGAAGCAACTTGTTTATTCTCAGCAGGGCATTTTAAAGAAATTGAGTGGAACTGGGGTCAGACAAGGAAGATATAGTCAAAGGTATTTCTACTCATTGGTGGGAATTGAGCTGACCCCCATTTCATGTTGGCACACTGGAAACATTTCAGAGGTCCTTGGGGAGGGCCATGAGCTATTGACTATAGGTCCAGTGATATCTAATAGCTGGTTTTAAATTAACTGCGTTGTATTTCAATTCAGTGAAGTATTGCCAATTTTTGCACCTTTGTGAGAGTTGCACTTTGGGGAAATTTAGGAAAAGGCACATGGTCATACTTATGACAAAGGCTTTGGGAAAGCCAGTTAAGAGGTGACACAAGGTGAAATGTAGTGTGTGGAGCAAAAGTTCACAGCAAGGCAGTTGACTGATTAATGTGCAGGAAAAATGCATCATTCATACTCTGTTAGTCCCCAAAATATTGTGTGTGGAGAAGCTTTTAAATATATTGGACTTGCTAAAGTCAAGGCAGATCAAACTTAAACATTCCTTGGGTAGTAAAGAGAAGTATAACACCTAAAAACAGGAGAATTGAAGGCAAGAAAGACAACAACAAGAAGATGATCCCTGATCAGTGTCTGTTATGATGAAAACAAAATGACTTTTTAAATACTTTTCCTATAATGGCATGTGGATCAGATAACACTTTGGAAGGGAAACTGACCATTCTCACTGAATGTATATACGGAGACAGGAGCTATAGTTTCTTTGAGCTTCCCGAGAGAGATGTTAGTAGCCCATACTTGTGAGACACGTCCCCTCAAAAACATTACATGGGAAATAAAAAATAACTTTGTATGAACTTGCTGGGAAGAGCATGAACCCTCCTGTCCATTTATAACACCAAAGAGTTGTAGGAAAAGTATATTTTAAGAAACATAATTGGAGGCTTCCAGTGAAGATGGTAGAGTAGGTAAAAGCTGTGCTTGCCTCCTCTCATGAAAACATCAAAATTACAACTAAACTACAGAATAGCCATCATTGAGAACCCCCTGAAGTCCAGCTGAACAGAAAATCTATAACTAAGGATATACAACAGAAGCCAGCTTGAGACTAGTCTGAGGGGCAGAGATGAAGACTGGGCTGATCCCACATATGCGTGTGGTGGTTAAGAATCAGGAGGAATATCTGGGCAGTAGAGATGCCCCTTGAGGAGCATGGGGTCCCAGCCCCACACCAGGCTCCTTAGCCCAGGGTTCCAGTGCCGGGGAGCATACCCCACACAATTGTTGACTGTGAAAGGCACTGGAAATTGTGGCTGAGTGAGATGGAGGGTGGCTGGAGTCCCAGGTGTTCCTCCTAAAGGGCCCAAGCATGGACTTACCGACAGGCACTTATTCTGAGCTCCAGTGCTAGCACAGCAGCTGGAAAGTAACCAGGGACATATGGGAAGGAAATGAATTGTCTGGCTGCAGGGCGAGGGCTGGAGGTGTGGGTTTCTCCCAGAAATAAGTGCTGGCAGAATCCATTATTCCTTTGCTGAGCCTTCCCTGCACCCATCGTGCAGACATAGGTGGCCACCATATCTGAGTCTCCATCAGCTTGGCTAACACTCTTGTCCTATCCTACTGATTCCCTGAGACACCACTCCATCCAACTTTCAGGGCCAACAAAGCTACTGCCAGTGGCTTTTCCATGCAAATGGCCAATCTTGGCTAATACTGCAGATTTTTCCACACTCTCTCCAATGTTCACAAACCCCAAGTTAGCAGCATCTGACCTCAGTGTGCCCCATACGCATACTTAACTTCCCCAAGCCCAGCACTGGTGACAGCCGGTGTTAGTTCACAGCTTAGCCTCTCCCAGGCATCTCCAAGCCCACCACAAATGTCAGGCATCTGCAGATCACTTTGGAGCTCCTAACAAGTAGTCCTGGCCAGGACACAGACAGAAGCTGAACCTGGCTTGCAACAGAGCCCCTCCTAAAAGGCCCCAGAACCAACATACCCAGTGAACAGCTTCACACCACATGAGAGCGCCATCCAACCACCTCCACAAACAATACCCACAAAGGGCAGACTGGGCAGGCACCAGAACCTTGCTAAAGTGAATCCTGCTCTGCAGGGTCAGGCCCTGCACAACAGCTCCTCATCAGTAGTCATAGCCAGGCCTTATAACCAATTAGCCTGAGGGTCCATCTTTCCCATTGATGTGCCAAAAGCAATCAAGGCTCAATTACAACAGGAGTGAAGACACAAGCCACATAAGAGACATCCGTAGAGCACCGGGCTCAGGTGACCAAGGAGACTATGCCACTAGATCCCACAAGATACCTACTATATAAGGCCACTCCGCTAAGTCTGGGAGATGCAGAAGCCCCACCTAAACACAGAAACAAACACAGTGATAAAGCCAAAATGGGGAGGCAAAGAAACATATCACAAATGAAAGAACAGAACAACACTCCTGAAGAAGAATGAAAACATAATAATAATAAAGACAAGCAATCTACCAGATACAGAGTTCCAAACACTGGTTGTAAGGATGCTCAGTGATCTCAGTGAGGACTTCAACAAAGAGATAGGAAACATAAAAATGGAGATAGAAAACATAAAAAGGAACCAGTCAGAAATAAAGAATACAATAACTGAAATAAAGAATATATTAGAGGGAATCAACAGTAAATTAGATGAAGCAGAGGATCGAATCAGTGATTTAGAAATTAAGGTAGCAGAAAACACCCAATCAGAACAGCAAAAAGAAAAAGGAATCCAAAAACATGAGGATAGTTTAAGGGGCCTCCAGGATAACATTCATATCATAGGGGTACTAGCAGGAAAAGAGAGAGGGCAAGGAACTGGTAACCTATTTGAAGAAATCATGATAGAAAACCCCCATCACCTGGTGAAGGAAATAGACATACAAGCCCAAGAAGTCCAGAGAGTCCCAGACAAGATGAACTCAAAGAGGCCCATACAAAGGAACATCATAACTAAAATGCCAAAGTTTAAAGACAAAGAAAGTATCTTAAAAGCAGCAAGAGAAAAGCAGTAAGTTACCGACACGGGAGGTCCCATAAGACTGTCAGCTGATTTCTCAACAGAAAATTTGCAGGCTAGAACCCAAACACACACTGAAACAAAAGGGATGGAAAAATATATTCCATGAAAATTGAAAGAACAACAAAAAAAGCTGAGGTATCAATACTTATACCAGGTAAAATAGACTGTAAATCAAAGGCTATAACAAGAGACAAACAAGGACCCAGTAATCCCACTTCTGGGTATTTATCCGAAGAAACCCAAAACTTCAAGGGGACATGTGCATCCATACGTTCACTGCAGCATTGTTTACAATGGCCAAGATGTGGAGGCAGCCTGGGTGTCTGTCAACTGATGAACAGATAAAGAGGAGGTGGTACATATACACAATGGAATATTACTCAGCCCTAAAGAAGAATGAAATTTTGCCATCTGCAACAACATGGATGGACCCAGAGGGTATTGTGCTGAGTGTGGTAAGTCAGACAACAAAGACAAATGTCATATGATTTCACTTATATGTGTACTCTAAAGAAACAAACAAACAAAAGAGAAGCAAACTCATAGATACAGAGAACATTTTAATGCTTTCTAGATGGGTGGGGTCTTGGAGGTGGTTCAAAAAGGGGAAGGGATTAAGAAGTACAAATTAGCATTACACACAGTAGTCATGGGGATGCAGGGTATAGCATAAGGAATACAATCAATAACATTGTAATAACTGTATGATGTCAGATGAGTACTAGATTTATTGAGGTGATAGATGGGAGGGGGATGGGGCAGTGTGTAAAAGAGAGTAAGAAGTACCAACTGATAGTTCCAAAATAGTCATGGGGATGTAAAGTAATCGATAGGGAATATAATCAATAATATGGTAAAAACTATGAATAGTGCCAGGTGGGTACTAGTCAGGGGGATCATTCATAAATCATACAACTGTCTAACCATATGCTGTACATCTAAAATTAATATAAATAGTGAATGTCAACTGCAACTGAAAAATGTAAAAAGGGTGGGGGGGTGATAAAGCGGAATAAGAGATTCAAAGTTCCAGGTATAAAAACAAATGCCTCATGGGGATGTAATGTACAGCACAGGAAAAAAAAGGAATATAGTCAATAATATTGTGACAGCATGGTACAGTGTCAGATGGTTGCTGAACTTATCATGATCACCACTTCTTTAGGTATATAAATGTTGACTAACTATGGTGCACACCTGAAACTAATATAATATTGTATGTTATCTATTATTTTAATACAAATCTTAAAGAAAAGTATAAAAGAAAATTGAAATAGGCATCTGACTGAATTAGATAAGGAACAATAAAATAAACAAAGGGAAAGCAGAGAAATAAAGCAGAGGTAGTAATAAAGATAAAAATAAATGAATGAATCATAAAACTAGTAATAGAACTAATAAATAATTCTAAATTACGATTCTTTTATTTAAAAGAAAATAGGCAAATCTTTAGTAACCTAATTAAGAGCAAAAGAGAGAAAGCACAAATGAATGAAATGAGAAATGATAATAGGGAAATAATCATATGAACCGATAAAATTAAAACTACAATAAATTTTTAAAAAAATTTTGCTAATAAATGTTAAAAGTTGAATGAGATAATTTTGTACAAAAATGTACTTTACTAAAACTGACCACAAAATTGAAAGAATAAAACAACA
Organism: Aselliscus stoliczkanus; assembly: GCA_033961575.1. Lineage (NCBI taxonomy): Eukaryota > Metazoa > Chordata > Mammalia > Chiroptera > Hipposideridae > Aselliscus > Aselliscus stoliczkanus. The sequence goes on from CM066737.1 coordinate 27,182,165, forward strand.
GACTGATTTCCACAGAAGAACTTGAGGATATTATCAAATAGATTATTCCTCTGGAAAAAAACAAAAATCTACTTTAGTTGATTTCACTGGAAAATTCTACCTAGCTTTAAAAGAGCAACAATTTTACCTCAGAGCATGGGAAATGAATAGAGTCCAAAGCTATTTAGTTCCAGTGAAACTGTTTTAACACCAATACCAAAATTTCAAACAAAAACCACAAAAAATAAAACTGTACATTAAAACAGTTTAGGAAAATTGATGAAAAATTCAACATACAATATTAACAATCCAACAGGACATTAAAAGAACAAATCCATAATGAGTGAGTGGTTGATTTCAAGAATGCAAGGATGGAGTAGTAATAGGAAATCTAACTTAATTCATCATCACAGTAGATCTAAGAAGAAAAAAAAGTATTGACTATAAAATGCTGAAAGATATATGGCAAACTTCAAGAAACTCTGGATTTATAGGGCCAGCCGAGTGGCGCAGTGGTTAAGCACTGGCTTGGGAAGACAGCGGTCCTGGTTCGGGTCCCACATATGAGGGCCAGTGACACTGCCCTAAAAAAAAAAAAAAAAAAGAAACTCTGGATTTAAAATATCCTTAATGAAATAAGAATGCACAATATTTCCTCCACATAATAAAATATATCAACCTCACCCCAAAAGGCAGAATCATGTTTAATGGGAAAATACCAGATGTATTCCCATTAATAAACTTGACACATATATCCACTATTACTATTATTATTCAATATTATATTGTAGATACTAGCTAAAACAATAGAAAAGTGAAAGAAATTAGATATAAATTAGAAAGGGAGCACATATATCTTTATGAATAAATGTTTCCATATTTTTTGGGTAGATACCCAGGAGAAGGATTGCTTGGTCATATGGTAATTCTATTCTTACTATTCTGAGGAGCCTCCACACTGCCTTCCATAGCGGCTGCACCAATCTGCATTCCCACAGGAGTGTATGAGGGTTCCTTTTTCTCCACAGCCTCTCCAACGCTTGTTATTATTTTTCTTGTTGATGATAGCTATTCTAACTTGTGTGAGGTGATATCTCATTATGGTTTTTATTTGCATTTCTCTGATGATTAGTGACACTGAGCATTTTTTCATAGTCTATTGGCCATCTGTATGTCCTTTTTGGAGAAATGTCTATTCAGGCCCTCTGCCCATTTTTTAATTGGATTGTTTGGTGTGTGTTTTTTGTTGTTGTTGTTGAGTTGTATGAATTCCTTATATATTTTGGATATTAGCCTCTTATAAGAGGTGTTGTTTGCAAAAATCTTCCATTCAGTTGGTTGCCTCTTTATTTTGTCAATGGTTTCTTTTGCTGTGCAGAAGTTTTTTAGTTTGATTTAGTCCCATTCATTTATTTAGCTTTTACTTCCCTGAACTTTGAGGTCAAATTCATAAAATCCTCTTTGAACCCAAGGTCCATAAGTTTAGTACCTATATTTTCTTCTGTGCAGTTTATTGTTTTAGGTTTTATGTTTAGGACTTTGGTCCATTTTGAGCTAATTTTGGTACACAGTGACTGATAGCAGTCTTGTCTCATTCTTTTGCACATGGCTTTTCAATTCTCCCAGCACCATTTATTGAAGAGGCTGTCTTTTCTCCATTGTATGATTTTGGCTCCTTTGTAAAAAAATTATCTGTCCGTAATTTATGTGGGTATATTTTGGGGTTCTCAATTCTATTCCATTAGTCTGTGTGTCTGTTTTTCTGGCAATACCATACTGTTTTGATTATTATTGCCCTGTAGTACAAGCTGAACTCAGGGAGCGTGAAACCTCCAGCATTGTTTTTTTTCCTTAGGATTGCTTTGTCTATTTGGGGTCTTTTGTGGTCCCATACAAATCTAATGATTTTTTCTTCTATTTTTTTAAGAAATTGGGATTTTGATGGAGATTGCATTAAATCTATATATTGCTTTGGGTAATATGGCCACTTTAACTACATTGATTCTTCCAATCCATGAACATGAACTATCATTCCATTTCTTTGTGTCTTCTTCACTTTCTGTTAAAAACGTCTTATAGTTTTCAGTGTGTAGGTCTTTCACATCCTTGGTTAAGTTTATTCTTAGGTATTTTATTCTTTTTATTGCAGTTGCAAAAGGAATTTTTTTTTATTTCTTTTTCTGAGGTTTCATTGTTAGTATATAGGAATGCAATGGACTTTTGTATGTTGATTTTGTAGCCGGCAACTTTACTGTATTCATTTATTGTTTCTAATAGCTTTTTGGTGGAGCCTTTAGGGTTTTCTATGTATAGCATCGTGTCATCTTTATGCCCATTTTTCAATTGGATTGTTTTTTTTGCTGTTGAGTTGTATTACAGTACGCTTGAAACCTATGTAACTTTACTAATCATTGTCATCCCAATAAACTTTAATTTAAAAAAATGTTCCAGATGTCTTTTGGAAAGCAAGAGGCATTTGGGCACCAAAAAAATAACTGCACCTCATAAGTATGGCAAACACTTTCACTAGACTATGAGCCTCTAGAGGGCATGGACTTGTCTTGGTTTTCTCTATGTGTCACTTACTAATACTACTTCCTTACATCTGGGTAGTAATTGTTTTTGTTTTTTAAAGGAACAGATATGAACACCTGACAGTTGAAAATACATACAGTAAAACCTTGGATTGCCAATAACTTGTAACATGGTTTGCAAGTGTTCCGCAAGACGAGCAAACATTTTTAATGCATTTTAACATGGTAAACGAGCAATATCTTGCAATATGAGTAGTTTGTTTCCAGAACGAATTATGCTCACAAACCAAGTATTAGTGTATATATATTTAAGTTTAGTATCTTGAATGCTATATAATGGCAACAGTTTGAGTAGATAACGAATTTACACAGGACTTCTTACTTCATATTAGGTCTATTCTTCGTATTAGAGTTTTATATACAATTGAGCTCCATTAGGCCAATAGAGAGACATATGTGCTTTGGACACTTAGAATTAATGATAATTTAACAAAAACTACTAAATCCACTCTTACAGATTATACCTTGTTCACTTCCTCTCTGTCAGTATTATTTTGTATTAATTATGGTAAGCCTACACAAGGTATTATGCTAGAATCGGGAGCTCCTTATAGAATACAACCTCTTTAAAGCAGTCTACTGTTATTTAAGTTTTTTTTTTTTTGAGGGCAGTGTCATTGGCCCTCATATGTGGGACCGAACCGGGGCTGCTGGCTTCCCAAGCCAGTGCTTAACCACCATGCCACTCAGCCGGCCCCAGTCTACTGTTAAAGATTGAAATACTGAATAAAAGTAGCAGGCTTTTACAACATTATGTTGTAAAAATTTTGTGGCATGTCAGATAGTCACATGTCTTGTTAGGGAGACCACTTCATGGATGAAGTAGAGGCTTGATCACTGCACTGTACACCTGAAGCTGATGTTGTATAATATTGTATGTCAACTGTAATTGAGTATATAGATAGTCACAGGATGTGGAGTATACTGTGGAAGGGAGTCAAAGGAATTGTAATAGATATGTATGATATGGGGGGGAGTGGGGTGGTGAATTGGGGGACGGGGGTTGTCACTTTGGGGGGTAAAGAGTATAACTATTGCATTGTGTTGTACACCTGAAACTAATAAAAAAAAGTAGCAGGCTTTTGGGGGTATTACAGGTTTTACATATTTCTAATATGAGACTCTGGTGTTCTAGGATGGAGGAGACTCAATTGAGATTTATTATTTTCCATTAAATGCAAAAAGCACGCTCAAGGAGATTGTTGTTAAAAAGGGACTTGATTTAAGGAAGAAAGGTTGCATAAACACATGAATCACCAGCTTTGTGTGACTCATTAAGAGAATCTTTTAATACCCGCTAATAACATGCATTTGATATCATATGTATAGAAACTACTGTTGAAGAAAATAAAAGAACTCTAAGCTGCAATGAAAGCATCATTTGTTAAAAATTTCTGTAGATGTTTGCTTAAAACATCTTTTAATGTTTGCTTAGTACAGTAATACCTTGGTTTGTGAGCATAATTTGTTCTGGAAACAAACCACTCGCATTGCAAGGCATCGCTCATTTACTATGTTAAAAATGTATTAGAAATGTTTGCTCGTGTTGCAGAACACTCACAAACCATGTTACCTGCAATCCAAGGTTTTGCTGTATAAGAAATCTTAACCAAATGTGCTGTCATATTTGAAGCCTCCTTCCATATAACCTCATAAATGAATCTATCTGTGCTGGGTGGTCAGCTTTCTTCTTAATGGATTGCTGAATCCCTAAATTCTGAAAAGTAGGGCAAACTGAGACATTGGCGAGGGAAAACAGCCCTCATTTTGACGTGCTACTGGATATTAACTCAAACAATACTATAGAAAAGAAACTGCAGTAAGGGTGAAAGATCATCAGACAAGGCAACCAGAGACCTGGGTCCTAAACCCAGTCAGCTTTCTAAATCTCAATAAATCACTTAACTTCTCACAGCATCATTGTTCTCATCTGTAAAAGAAAAGGAACAGTACCAAGATAATTCACGTTGTATGTTTTCTTCCAATATACAAGGTTATTTGGGGGGATCAATAAGGGATGTGAAATTTTGAAATAGCTTTGCTATTTGTGAAATTACATGTGTGGAACATTATCTTTCAATTCTACAAAGAGGCAGTTTTTCTCTCATAACTGAATGCATTTTTCAGATGAATAAAAGAAAAATGGCAACATAAGTGCAAGTCGACCATGTTGCATTGTGCAGTCAGTCAAATCAAGCTCACAAAAACCTATTTTTAAAACGACTGTGTATGTACCATTGCATTTATTTATTTTCCCACGAATTTATGCAAATTTATATTTTGCATAATTATATTTTAAAATATACCTGTTGACACTAGCCAGAGCAGTTTGAAAAATGTACTAGCATTTAATACAGCAATATTTAAGAAGTGGAAATAAAATATAGATCACACATAAGGAAATTGGCACTTAAAATTCTAAGTACACCATTTTTTAAAATGAGCCTGAATAGCAGTAATACCTTCTATCGGGATAACATTTCATAGTTTAAAAAATATTTCCACTTGCATTACTCTATTTGACTTTCACCTCACACATTGTAGTTATTCATATCGTTTTGCTGATAAGAAAATGGAGATTTTGAGAGGTTATCTAGGGTGTCACTGCTGGTAAATGGCAGAATTGCAGTTTTCCTAGTCCCTAAGTTATTGTACTCAGCATCATGATTGATTGATTCAAGTTATATATTGGGACACACTACAGGGCAGCTGTCCCATATTTTAAGTAGAAATTTTCTCTCACGGAACTGATTTGCTATTATTGTTGATTTTTTTTTTGAGGGCAGTGTCACTGGCCCTCATATGTGGGACCCAAACAGGGGCCGCTGGCTTCCCAAGCCAGTGCTTAACCACCGCGCCACTCGGCCGGCCCTATTATTGTTGATTTTAATATTGTGGTTTGTTAATATGATATGATGAACAGCAACAGTTGGAAATATCTGGGTGTATTCCTGCTACCATAGTTTTGCCTGCTATTTTTTTAAGATATATAAGAATATATATAAGAATGCAATATATAAGAATATCGGGTTTCTCTAGAAAATTGCTGGGGCTCTTTCTAGGCTCTTGTGTAGAGGCCCTTGTACATTATTCTTCTGATTTCTTTCCCTTCCTAACTTCCCTCAGTCTTGCAAACTCTTACACATCCTTTAAGACACAGCCGTAGCCCAAATGCAACCTTTCCTATAACATTTCCCTGACACCCCCAGGAGCACATTCCCATGAACTTCTACATTCAAATGTATCTAACTCTAGTGTTATGCAATAATGTATCATATGTACTTGTGTAAACAGGCTGTCTCTCTTCTCAAAGTGAGAGTTTACTGAGGGCAGGGGTTCTGATCACATCTGTCTGTGTGCCCATTGCACAGTCACTGCTCATTGCAAACTAAACCTGGTCTAGAACAGATGCTAAATAAACGTTTCTGAAAATGGTGGTATTAGGCCCATCTCCAGTGCAGCGCTGCCCCTGAGAGCATGGTCAGTGTGTGCTAAGGGGTCTGCTTTGTGCTGAAAGAAGAGGCCTACAAGATACTTGGTCATGTACATTCTCTTCTAAGACCCATTCGAAAGGAATGAGCACAAGAAAGATACGGGAAGGTGTCCCCTTAATGTTAAAAGTAAATGTGCAATGGGCACTGAAATGAAGACTATTTTGTTTACAAAGCAGTTCGTGCCATCATGCCAATAAGAGTTCCCCACAGGTTTTAAGAAATGAAGAATTCATACACTCAGTGCCTTTTGGATGCAGCAGCCATCATGCATGAAAATTCCCGTGCTCTGTGTACTATGATGCAACCACAACGTATATTGGCTAAACGCGACTGAATTTTAAAAATTTATTCTTTGAGCTTTTCCTTTACTGATTTTAGAAATGTTTTAACAGGTATGTCAAATCCATTATTATTTCATATTGAATTGTCTTTCATCATTTCTACCATTTGGCCATCTAGAAATCCCAATAGGCATACCATTTTAACTAGCCCTCAAGAATCTCTGAAAAATCATACTATCTGAAACATATCAATCCACAGATGTAAGTTTCTCCTGTACATATAAAGGAAACTTTGACTTCAATAAATACAGAATATAGGCTTCAGGTAACTCATTGAGATGTTTACTTCCCGGCTTTTGAACAGAATACATTTTCTTGCCTTTTGTTTATAAATCTTTCAGCACCCTGTGAATCTTAACTGCCTGATGTTATACTTGAAGGTGGACATATAATAGCAGGCTTTGTGACAGCTAAGTGCATACACTGAAATGGAGAAAAAGGAAGACAGAGCGTTGAGAGATTTTAAAATCCATAGATATCAGCTATCTTGAAACTACACCTGTGCATTCATGGCCAGCTCATACCTGTCTCCTGTACTAGTCCACTTAACCATTTCAAAGAGGCTGTACAGACCAGTTGGGGCCACACTGCACAAACACATGGTTAAAGGGAATAAGGGTAAGGTCTGTTACTTCACTTCTTCGATTTATGTAGAGACTGAATTCACTAAAACTTAGCTCATTTTGATGGAGAAGCTGAAGTATGGATCTAATTGACGTTTCCAGATCAAAAATAGCATTTAGGCCAGCCGAGTGGTTCAGTGAATTAAGAGTGCGAGCTCTGAGCAACAGGGTCACCAGTTGGATTCCCACATGGGCCCTTGAGCTGTGCCCAAGCTGTGCCCGAACTGAGCTGCAGCTGAAATGGTGAGAATGTGTGCTCTGAGCAGCAAGGTTGCTGGTTCGACTCCTGCATGGAATGGTGGGCTGCGCCCACCCACAACTAAGATTGAACACAGCACCTTTAGCTGAGCAGCTGCAAGCTGATGACAGGTGGCTGGGTGGCTCAGTGTGCAACACAGTTGCCAGTTCAACTCCTACATGGGATGGTGGACTAAGCTCACCCGCAATTAAGACTTAAAGCAGTGACTGGACTTGGAGCTAAGCTTGTGCCCTCCACAACTAAGACTGAAGGACAACAACTTGACTTGGAGCTGATGGGTCCTGGAAAAAACACATCATCCCTTCCCCAATTCCCCAACATTGTTCCTCTCCCCAATAAAGATATTTTTTAAAAAATAGTATTAACTCATTAAAGTCATGAACAACTTCACCCATTTGCCCTAGGTCATAATGAATAGAAGTGTTTGGTTTAAATTCTCCTTTTTTATTGTTGGGTGCTTATACAGGGGTGGAGAACAGCCAGTAGGCAGGGGCTGGTGAGGAAGTCTAGCTGAGTCTGCTGACAGAACAATTAGCTCAGTGCACAATTAGCTCTGGTCACAGTGATTAGTTTAGAGGTAGGTAGCTGAACTAACGTGATCTAATCTGTGTGACTGACAGGCTTTTTTTTTTGTAAGATTTTATTGGGAAATTGGGGGAAGGGAACAGCAAGTTGCTGTCCTTTGTTCTTCAGTCTAGTTGTGGAGGACATTGCTTCACTGGCCCATGTTGGTATCACCATTGTCCTCTTCTTGGGTGAGGCAGATTGGTTGCCGGCCTCTGGATGGCCATTCACAGCAGCTCTTGGCAGCTCACGCTGGCTGCCAGCCACTCACTGTAGCCTATGGCAGCCCACTGCAGCAGGGGCTGCAGCTATGCCATCCCGGGGACTCACAGCAGCCCAGCTCCAGGTGGAGCTGTTGTTCACCATCTTAGCTGTAGAGGGCAATGTCACTGGCCCTCATATGTGGGATCCAAACCGGGGCCTCTGGGGTCCCAAGCCAGTTCTTAACCAATGAGCCACTTGGCTGGCCCATTATTTTTGTTTTGTTTTGTTTTGTTTTTGTTTTCGTTTGTGACTGACAGGCTTTTGATGTGGCTTACCTCACCCCTTAAAAATCAACCCAGAGGAGTGATAATTTTCAGAAAAATAAAACCAAGATTAGAACTGAATGAAATCTAAAGCTTATGTCTTGTAATCCCCACCTTGCTTCCAGAAATCTCTAAACCAAAAAATATCCTACACCTTGCAAAATTGGTCATTGGCTTCATTTCTTCAGGGGTCCAAAGTAATTTACAGGTTGTTTTATTAAAGTACTTTCAACAAGAGTGTATCATAGGGAATGACTTAAAATATACTTCAAGGCACTTAATATGTAAAAAAAAAAAAAACCCTTTTATTATTAGGGAAGGAAAATGAAAGCCCATAACCCAGGGGATGAAGAAATAGGACAATTAAAAATGAAGAATTTCACATATTTTGATATATTTAGCTTGGAAAAAATTCCCCAAACTTGGGAAAGTGACCCAGATAATTGTGATATTTAAAAAACAAGAAAAGCACAACATGGGAGATTGTTTGCTTTAACTTATACACTAAAGTAGCTTAACTTGTATAAGATCAGATATAGAGGTGACTTGAAAAACCAAAGCTTTAATTGAGGCAAAACTATTGCTGAGTGATAAGTTCATGTAGTCTTTTTATGGAATGTCTTATTTAACTACCCCCATGCTATTAACTGACAGAAGCACCCATTAGTGTACCTGCCTCCCTTTTATTCTCTTTCTGAAAGAAGTAATGTGAGATAGAAGGAGGACTATGGGATGAGGAATCAGAAAAAGTGGACTATAATCCTAGTTTTGCAGATTATAGGCACTGTAACCTTGGATAAACCATTACATGTATTTGCATCTGAGTGCTCTCATCTATACAGTGAGAATAATGTTAATACCCTCTACATCTGTTTTTTTGTCAAATGCAATAATACACAACAAATTATTTATTATTTTTATTATTATTGAAATATTACATACTTATTACATGATATCAATAAATATGGAACACTAGAGTGACAAAATTGAAAGTCATCTATACAAGGTTGCACAATTAAGTCTGCGAACTTTCCACCATACACTTACATGCATACCACCGTGAGATAATTGCCATTCATGTTAACACCTTTCTCTCTTTTGATGTATTTTTAAAAATATGATTGAGATCATTCTAAATACACAATTTTCTATTCTTTATTTTGATTTAATGTGTTATAATAATTTCCTTAGGATTTTAGAAATATTTTGTAACGTAATTTTAGTGGCAATATATTTATGGTATTAATTTAAAATATTTGCCTAGATCCTTTCTATTGGCTTTGGTTCTCCTATAGAATGATTCAGTGAGAATCCTTATGTATACATCTTTCATTAAATTTTAGTTTATTTCTTTAGGTCAATTCCCAGAAGCTGAATTACCGGGTCACAGATCATGAACATTTTCTTAAACGGTCATGCACACTGCCAAATTGTCCAGTCAGTTTAAATCACTTGTACACCAACCAGGTCATGGTGAGTGAATCTGTCTTACAGGATCTTTGCTGACCCTTTCTCCTTAAATTTTTCAAATTTTATTTAAAACTTATTTTATTTTGCCTATCTGATTATTTTGTACAACTTTGATGACTTATAAAACCATTTGAAAAGGGTCTTTGGAGTGGTAACATGTTACATAAACAGTATTCTTATTTGAAGCCATTTATTATCACTCATCTACTATCACCTCTGACCTCACAGGTGCCTGCCCATGCCCTGGGGATTATCTATAGCTAAACTACAACCCGGGTACACCATGATACACGTTTAGTATTCTGATTCCTCAAGCCTTGTAATAAGCATCAGGTTTACTTGCCTTGGATTTCTGACTTGATTACTGATCTATGAGAACTTATTCACACAATCACATCTCTCCAAGGCTCACAGTTCACTTCTTGACCTCTCTGAGGATACTTGCTCCCCTGAAAGGACATCCTACCAATATTATGAGGTTGCTATTATTGGGGCCAATTAAATTCTGTGAAGATATTAGAGATGTTACTTGTTCAACTGTGTGGTGGCTGAGGGCAAAATGAGATTAGTATAAGGGAGCACACTTCATGTTTTTATTTCCCATGGGAAATCATATCACGTTGGATTGTGCTTACATGAATTATTTGAATAATTACACTGAAAACATAATTTTCAAATATGTAGATCCTATTAGTGGGAGAAAAATCAAGACAAACAACAAGTTAAGATTTACAATGTGACTTAGAGTGTGCTGGTATGAAATCCAGGCAAACAGGGCATTCTATCAACTCATGGAAAATACCATCCAACCAGCTTTTTAACTGAAGCAATAGGTAAGTGGACAAAGCTGGCTGAACTGAGAGGACCTAGTCTGTCAGGAAGTTGTGTGAATAAAACAGCCAGTAGGACAAACTGTGCCCTGTGTTTAATTCCCGGTCCTTGTTTGGCTCTTTTTTCGATATTTGCTTGTATACTGATTCCCAGTAACTATCCTTGGCTTTCCCCTCAAGCCACCTTACATTTTTTTTCCTACTGGACTGCCATTCAGAGGTGCTCACTGATAGGGACTAACTTTGCTTAAATGAGTTTTGTTACCCGCTCCACCCAGAATAGTGTTCCTCCTTTCCTGCCCCATCTCGTGAAAATGTAGATACCATTTTATCCTTTTCTTCTAGCCTGCTACCCCTGTTCTGATTACTTTCTACTGATTCTAGCAAAGACTATAAAGCAATTTTACTACTTAAATGGATGCACATTCTAATTAATATACCAATTTTCATTTTTACGAGACTGTGGGTACCTATAGAATACTAAACAACACCAATGAACCAACAGTGAAACCATCCATGATAGCTTTGTGCTTAAGCTTTGGCGACTTTAAATAATGCCCCTCTGGATACATTTATAAAATGAAGAAAGCTCCATTACATGCCCGGCCTTTCCCGTCACCCTCCACAGTGCTTCTCTCCATTTTCCCCCAAAACGCAGTGCTCCCACAATCTCCTTTCCCTTATGACTATGATCTTAGGATAAGATCCCATTAACTTCCTCACAAAATGAGGTGTAAGAAATGATGAGGCTGAATGTAGACCTTCTCCCAAGAGAACTGGACTATTAACAGCTGAAGCTAACATCACTTAAATCAAGGTAATAAATGTCTAGTTCCTTGATGGCATATACTTGGCACTGATGCCAACTGCTCTTCCCTCCCACATGCATAGCAGTCATCACTGATGGATCATAACACTCTTTACTGCTGAGGCAGGCAGCATCCTACTCAGAATCTTTCTCAACACAGTGCTTCAGGCAAGGACTGCTAATTAATCAGAATTGGTGCTTAAAATGAAGCTTATTTGTCGGAGAAAAGGGAACCCTTGTGCACTGTTGAGATTGCAAATTGCTGTAGCCACTATGGAAAATGGTTTGGAGGTTCTTGAAAAAATTAAAAATAGAACTACCTTATGACCCAGCAATCTCACTTCTGGATATTTACCTGAAGAAATCCAAAACACTAATTCAAAAAGATATATGCACCCCTATGTTCACTGCAGTGCTATTTACAATAGCCAAGATACGAAAGCAACCTAAGTGTCCATCAAGAGATGATTGGATAAAGAACAGGTGGTACATATATACAATGGAATATTACTCTACCATAAAAAAGAATGAAATCTTACCATATGTGACAATCTGGATAGACCTAGAGGGTATTATGCTAAGTGAAATAAGTCAGACTGAGGAAGACAAAAACCATATGATCTCACTTATTTGTAGAATCTAAAGAACAAAATAAATGAACAAACAAAATAGAAAAAGACTCACAGATATCGACAATAAACTGATGGTTGTCAGAGGGGAGAGAGCTTGGACATGGGTGAAAAATTTGAAGGCATTAAGAAATACAAATTGGTAGTTACAAAATAATCATGGGGATGTAAAGTACAGCATAGGGAATATAGTCAATAATACTGCAACAACTGTGTATAGTGCCAGGTGGGTACTAGACTAATCAGAGGGATCACTGCATATATTATATAAATGTCTAACCACTATGCCATACACCCCAAACAAATATAACATAATATTGAATGTCAACTATAAGTGAAAAATAATAATTTTCAAAACAAAAAGAAATGTATTTGCTACCTGTGGTTTTAATAGAACATTTTTTAGGCTTGGGAAGTACAGTTGATAGATGTGTTTGGAAGAATAATCATTTCCTCTGAAATCAGACCACATAGATAACTGATCACATGCCATGAGTATCATACACATATATCTTAGCAAACTTTCTCATCTTTCTATTGAGGTCTCTCAATTGCAGAATGAAAAAAAGTTTTTTTGCATCAGATAGACACAGGTGTAAATTTCAGCACTATAACTTAATGTATGACTCTGGGAGAATTATTGAACTCCTTTGAACCAGAGCTTCCTTATAGGGCAAATGAGAATAAGAGTGCTTACCTGATAGGATTGCCAGGAAGATTAAATGAGATATTGTGGGTAATGAGCTTTCTCATTGTCTGGTCACAGCAGGTGCAAAATTTATGTGCTATCTATTCCTAAATCCTCTTCAAAAATAAGAATAAGTTCTAGTATATTTAACCTTATTGTGAAAGGTGGGGGAAAAATGGTCTAAGAAATAGACACCTGGGGAAAAAAATCTTATGTCATTTAATCACAAGAGCCCCAGACCTGTAAGGGACTAATCAGTGGCTTAGACTGGAGTAGCCAAGATCCTGCATCGGCTTGCTGTATGCATCACTGTTGTTTGATCACTTTCTTTGACCCAGTTTTCTTTGTATCTCACTTCTTAAGTGGTACCACATTACAGGGAAGAACTTCCTTGCTCCCTTTCTAACATAAAACAGAATTATTCTAAATTTAGATTTCCCTCAGATCTTTCATCAGTCGAGATGTTCAGTCTCTATGAAATAAGGCTCATCCCTAGCTTTTTATGTCAGACATAAATTATAAAGCAGTCAAAAATGACCTAGCATCCTTGGTGCATTGATATTTTTCAGATTTTATCACGGTTTAACTTCAAATAGGTTATGTTTGGAAGGCACTGAACATCTTCAAAAATCCCCTGATTTAATAAGAATTCTTGCGTCTCCGACAAGATGACTCACTAGGACCATGACATATGTCACATGCAGTGTTCCAGTATTTTCCTGTTTCTTAACAATCCTTTACATTTGCATAATATTTGATAATCCAGAAAGCACTATTCTTCACTATTGTTTTTGTTTTTGAGGGCAGTGTCACTAGCCCTCATATGTGGGACCTGAATCGGGGCTGCTGACTTCCCAAGCCAGCGCTTAACCACCACGCCACTCGGCCAGCCCTCTTCACTATTGTTTTTGATGCTCGCAGCAATTCTGAGGTAGCACCCAAGCAAGTATTGTCACCTTTTGGCATAAAAAGAAACTAAGCTCAAGTAAAGTTAAATATTGTGCTTGCGGGCCGGCCAAGTGGTGCGGTGGTTAAGCACTGGCTTGGGAAGCCAGCAGCCCTGGTTCAGTCCCACATATGGGGGCCAGAGACACTGCCCTCAAAAAAAAAATAATATTGTGCTTGCAGTCAAAATGCTAATACACAGCAGAGCTCAGAGCAGAAAGAAGTTCTATATGAAAGTTCTAACTGTAAGCACATCGCAACACATAAAGCACACCCAGAGTATAATTTCAGCCAAAAGAACCAATAAATATGATACTATTTCCAGGTCAGGGAACATCAAAATCTCCCCAATCTCAATTTAATTTTTTTAAAAATTTATTTTCTGTATTAGTTTCAGGTGTACAAAGCAAAGTAATAGTTAGACATTTAAATCCCGCATAAAGTGATAACCCACCCCCTAAGCTACTAACCCTCTGACATCTTATGTAGCTGTAACAATACCATCGACTATCTTCCCTATGTTGTTTTCCACGTCCCGTGACTATATATACCTATGTATTTAGTTACAGTTGACATTAAATATTATTCTACTTCAACTCTTCAGGTGTATAGCACACTGGTCAAGCATCTATGCAACATATGACGTGATCCCCTTGATAAGTCCAGTGCCCGTCTGGCACCTTAACATGATCTTTACAACATTGTCGATTATATTTCCCATACTGTATTAATTACCAATTTGTATTTCTTAATACCTTCACCTTTTTCACCTTGCCCCCAACCCCATTCCTATCCATCACCCTGATAGATCTAGTACCTATCTGGCACCATACCTAGTTATTACAATATTATTGACTATATTCCTCATGCTATACCCTACATCCCCATGGCTACTGTATAACAACCATTTATACTTTTTTTTTTTAAAGATTTTATTGAGGAATTGGGGGAGTCAGGGAAGGGGAACAGACAAGTTGCTGTCTTTTTGTTCTTCAGTCTAGTTGCGGAGGATGTTGCTTCACTGGCCCATGTTGGTATCATCATTGTGCTCTTCCCGGATGAGGCAGATTGGTCACCGGCCTCTGAATGGCCACTCACATCGGCTCTTGGATGCTCACGCTGGCTGCCGGCCACTCACTGTAGCCTATGGCAGCCCACTGCAGCAAGGGCTGCAGCCTACACCATCACGGGGAACTCACAGCCCAGCTCCAGGTGGAGCTGTTGTTAGCTGTAGAGGAGAGTGTCACCGGCCCTCATATGTGGGATCCAAACCAGGGCCCCTGGCATCCCAAGCCAGCTCTTAACCAATGTGCCACTCAGCCAGCCCCCAATTTATACTTCCTAATCCCTTCAGCTTTCAACCATCCTTATTCCCCCTCCCATCTTAAAGCAGTCCCTCTAAGATTCCTTGTAATACTAGTTTGGTGGTGATGAGCTCCTTCAGCTTTTTCTTGTCTAGGAAGCTCCTTTTCTGTCCTTCAATTCTAAATGACAGTCTCGCTGGGTAGAGCAATCTTGGTTCAATTTAATTTTGATTCTGTGGAGTGTTTTCTCTTCCTTACTTTCACCCCAAATTAAATGCACTGTCGTTTGGATTTCAAATAAGTCTTTAATTGAAGTAGAATCAAGTGCATTCTCTATTACACATTCAGAAAGTCATGAAATATTCCAAATTCCTGTCAGCAGACAATCTCTGGGAATGCAGGAAAACCTGCCATATTGTACTGTGCTGAAGTAAAGTGTGTAACCATCCAATGATTTTGATGCATGCCATGGTCCTCTTTAGGTCAACGCTGTGGAGTGGAATCTTGGACATATAGCAAATTCCCACAAACTACCATGAGATTTTATTTGTCTTATCAAAGTTCCATGACTAATGATTCACTGCTAAGCCATGAGCTCACAAAACAGGAAGAGCTTTAAAAATTCACATCCTTAAAAGCTGGTATGAAAAATGCTAGACAACATATCATAAAAGATATGAATATGATGAGGTCAAGATGAGTGATTATATATTGCATATTTCTATGGCCCGTGTATTTTGAGGAGAAAGACAGAAATCCTAATTAACTTTAGACTTCCTTAATGTAAATAAATATACATTAAAAAGAAGGTTAAAACACAGGAAAACGAAACAAAAACACAAATAAAAAACCACCACAGGGGTGGCCCATTAGCTCAGGTGGTTAGAGCACAGGCTCATAACACCAAAGTTGCTGGTTCAATCTCCACACAGGCAGCTGAGATGCAGCCTCCATAACTAGATTGAAAACAACTACTTGACTTGGAGCTGATGGGTCCTGAAGAAATTTACTGTTCCAAAAACAAACAAACAAACAAACAACCCCAATACAAAACCCCACATCAGAAAAGCTAAGCATAATCACTACAAATTTAGAAATAGAAAGATTAACTTCAAAAGTAGTACTGAGGACAATGCAGAAGTAGACATTAGAATTCAGTAGATAAATCAGTAGAAGTTTCTAAAGAAGGAAGGAAAAGGAAAAAGAAAACATAACAACTAGAAAAATTTTAAAAAGCAGAAACAAGTTATATCAGTAATCATATTAAATATAAACGTTTCAATTCATCTATTATGTGACAGGTGAGGGGGAAATGCATTTATATTCTTCCTAAAAAAAACACATTTATAGCAAAACCATGCAAAGAGATTAGAAAATAGAGGAAAATACATTCCAATCAATGTATAACCAATGAACAGTAGTGTAGCATTATTAATTTCAAAGAGAACAGATTTTAAGTCAAAGGCATTATTATTGATACACATGGACAGTGCCAAAAAGATGGCAATCATAAACCTGTATATACCTAGGAACATAGCCTTGAATTATACAAACTAATATGGGGATTATTAGGATTCTGGTTTCAGCTCTGATATATAAAAAGCTGGGAAGTTGTTACTCCTTAAAACAGAAAAAAAGCTGAACAAACTGAGAATCAATGACATTTTTAGACTCTTCAAAGAACTGAAGTCACAGGAAAAAACTGTACCCTAAAATCTAGACAGCAGATAAATACAAAGGATCTTAGCTGAGGTGAGCTAGCTGGGTCAGAGGTAGTGTAACCATAAACTGGTAAGAACAATTCAATGGCAACATTGATGTATTTCTAGAGGATTTGTATGGATTAGCATGAGAGAGATAATTTCCTGGGGTCCAGTCATATTGACACTTTCAATGGACTTTTCCTATAGGATCTCCACCATGTCCTTGTGATGAAGACAAAGGAAAAATTACCTTATGATTCTCTCAGGGTGAGCAGAAAAGTAAACACTTTGAAATATACCCAGAGTGTCCTCCAAAACATAGGCCTATTTTGCAGGAAAAGGATTTTACCAGTCTCATCCAACTTGGGAGTGTGTCAATTAGCCAATTCTAGGCCCCTCTGTATGTTCTAGGGAAAATAAAAGCCTGGGAAACACTTATGAACACCACAGCCCAGGTCTTCAGTCCCACTAAAAGACTAAAATTTAACCAAATAGTATCGATGCTTCCCCTTCCCACACTTTACCACCATATCAACATGGCTGCAGTGTAATAATGGTGGATTACCACTGAAAAGAGCTGCAAGGTTTAGATTTAATTTATGAAGGAGTTCTTAGGAAAAAGTGAAAGGTAACGGAGGGGACCAAACAAGGCCATTAAAGGTATCTAAAAGCTCTGATGCCTATGGCTATAGCCAACATAAATATAGCCCAAATCCTAACCAAGTTAACATATAACTTCATACTAAAGGCATATTTACATCAGTTCCTATTACCTGGAATATCACCACTGGTTTTCACAAAAAATTACAAGGCATGCTAAAAGCCAAGAAAAAAGTACAGTTCAAAGAGACATAGCAAGCATCAGAATTAGACTCAAATGTGACACATACGTTGGAATTTCAGATAGGGACTTTAAAATAACTATGATTAATATGTTAAGGGCTCTAATGGAAAAAGGAGACAACATACAAGAATGGATGGGTAATATAAGCAGAAAGATAGAAACTCTAAAAGTGAATGAAATAAAGAAAGCTTTTTGATGGCATAGACACAACCAATAAAAGAATCAGTGAGTGTGAGATAGGTCAATTGAAACTTCTCAAACTGAAATACAAAGTGAAAAAATAAAAGAATGAAAACAGAATATCTAAGATCTAGAGTGATAATTTCAAAATGTGTAACATATATGTAATTGGAATACTAGAAAAAGAAGGGAGAGAGAAGACAGCACAAAAAAAATATTTCCTGTAATAATGGAGAGGAACTTTCCAAAATTAATCAGATACCAAATCACAGAGACTCAGGAAGCTCAGAGAATACCAAGCAGAATAAATATCAAATAATCTACCCCCAGGCAAATCATATTCAAACTGCAGGAAACCAAAGGCAAAGAGAAAATCTTGAAAGAAGTCAGAGAAGTAAAAACATCTTATCTATAGAGGAAAAAAATATAAGAATGGCGGCACCCTAAGTAACTAGAGAAAGAAAAGCAATTAAAGCCCAAAGCAGGCAGAATAAAATAAATGATAAAAATTAAGGCAGAAATCAATAAAATTGAAAAGCAGGAATACAATAGAGAAAAATTAACAAAATGTGGTTCTTTGAAAAGATCAATAATATCAATCAACCTGTAATTAGACTAAGCAAAAAAAAGAAGAGAGAAGACACAAATCACCAATATTAGAAATAGAAGAAGGGATATCATTATTGAGCACTTGGCAATCAAAAGGATAATAAAGAAATATTATGAACAACTCTATGGTCACAAATTTTATAACCGAGATGAAATGGAGCAATTCGTTCCTTGATAGACACAAATTACCAAACTCACACAAAGTGACAGAGATAATATGACTAGGTTTATATCTATTAAAAAAACTGTATCAATGATTAATAACTTTCCCCAACTATAAATGCCAGGCCCAGACTGTTTCACTGGTCAATTCTATCAAATCCATAAGGAAGAAACAGCATCAATTTTTATTATTATTATTATTATTATTATTATTATTATTAATAGTTATAGATGTACAAAACTATGCAATAGCTATCTTTTTCACCCCTTACAAAGTGACTACCCCCTACCCCCGCCTCTGTCCCCCCATCCTCGATATCATACATATCTATTACAATTCCACTGACTCCATCCCCACACTATATTCCACATCCCATAATTATATATGCATTATAGTCAACATATAATATTAATCAGCAGCGTCTTCAGATGTACAGTGCAGTAGTCAGCCCACTACACCATCGATGAAGTGGTCTCCCTGAGAAGACATGAATCCATCTGGTCTCCTAAAAAAATATTTACAACATTATTGATTATATTCCCTAAACTGTCTCTTCTGTCAGCATCAGTTTTCTACAAATTCTTCCAGGAAGAACGAGCAGAAAGAACACTTCCTAAATCATGCTATGAGGTCAGAATAATCCTAACACTAAAAGCAGATTAAAGTATTACAAGAAAGTAAGTGTACTAACCAATATCTCTCATGAACATAGATGCAAAAATATTAAACAAATTATCAGTGAAACGAATCCAAGAATGCATAAGAGAAATTATAGATGATGACAAAGTGAAATTTATTCTAGTTATGTAAGACTGGTTCAATATTCAAAAATCAATCAATGTAACCTACCATATCAACAGGTTACAAAAATCATGTGATCATATGAACGGACACAGAAAAACTATGTAAAATATCCAACTCTCACTAATGATAAAAATTCTCAGGTACATAGGATTAAATGGGAACTTCTTCAATGTGAAAAGGAACATCTATGAAAAAAACCATAAACTTAAGTGAGAAAAATATATTTTTAACATATATAGCAATCAAAGCATTAATATCAAGTATATTGAAAAGGCCTGAGAAGAAAAAGTAAACATGGGTAAACAGTTTAAAATTGAATTCAGAGATGAGGACACCTGATGGACAATAAATATTGAAAAAATAAAATTGCTCCATCACACTGTAATATGGGAATATTATTAAAAATAAGCTTAATATTACCAAGGAATGGTGAGAATACAGTGAAAAAGGAACTCATATAATTTTTATGGGAATATAAAATCAGTACTACCACTTTGGAGAGCTTTTTGGAAAAAAATGTTAGTTTGAACATATAGGTGAACTCTAACACCCAGAAATTTTACTTGTATGTATACACCCTTGAGGATCTGTTGCACACGTGTACCAGAAGATATGTATAAGAATGTTCACTACAGTATTATAATAGCATGAAGTGGCATACATGTCAATAGCAGACAAACGAACAAATATATTATGGTGCATCTCATAATGGGAGAATACACAAGATTAAATATGGATGAATAATATATAACAACATGGACAGATTGAAAAAAAACATAGTAATGGGCCGGCCGAGTGGCACATTGGTTAAGAGCTAGTTTTGGGATGAGCGGCCCTGGTTCGGATCCCACATAAGAGGGCCAGTGACACTGCCCTCTACAGCTAACAACAGCTCCACCTGGAGCTGGGCTGTGCGAGCCCCGGTGATGGTGTGGGCTGCAGCCCCTGCTGCAGTGGGCTGCCATAGGCTACAGTGAGTGGCCGGCAGCCAGAGTGAGCTGCCAATAGCTGCGGTGAGCGACCATCCAGAGGCCGGTGACCGATCTACCTCATCCGGGAAGAGAGCAATGATGATACCAACATGGGCCAGTGAAGCAACATCCTCCGCAACTAGACTGAAGAACAAAAAGACAGCAACTTGTCTGTTCCCCTTCCCCAATTCCCCAACGCTGTTCCCCTCCCCCAATTCCCCAATAAAATCTTTAAAAAAAAGAAAGAATAAAAACATAGTAATATGAAAAATTAAAGCAATACACACCCACCCACCCCCCCCCACACACACACACTGCTCACTATGTAAAGAAAATGATGACTGGTAAGATACACACAAAATTCATGGTATTGACAGGACTGTGTCTAGGGACTTCTGTAATGTTTTATAATATTTGTAAATAGAAAATTTGAAGTAATAAAAATCCCAAGTAAAATAAGTTTTGTATTCTTAACAATATTTCAGAGTACACTGCATCTATGAACTAAGAATAACCAACCATAAGGGGAAAATGTGAAATTAGGAACAATTTGCAGAAATGAAAATTCACAATAGTCAAATAAAAATATACCACGGGGAAAGCATAAACCAGATTGATGCATAATCAAATCATTGAAGTAGAATACAAATTTGTTATATTTTACCAAAACTCTGAAGAAAAGAATGAAGACATTAAAATAATGAAATAACCTCTAAAAGACACAGAGAACAGATTGTGGAAATACAAGTTAAATATAAACTGAAACCCAGAAGGCAGAACAAATATTAATGAAATTGTGTGTGTGTGTGTGTGTGTGTGTGTGTGTGTGATGTGCTTCTGAGTCAACTCCAGCTCTTAGAGATCCTGTAAATAAGTAACATCCACAATGTCCTGTCTCCAACAGCCCTGCTCAGCTCCTGTGGACTCATGCCTATGGCTTCTTTAATGCCATCAATCCATCTCATATTTGGTCTTCTTTTCCTGCTACCTTCTGATTTCCCCAGTATTATTATCTTTTCCAGAGAACCCGCCCTTTTCATGATGTACTCAAAGTAGGCTTCAGTTTTGACATTTTTGCCTCCAGCAATGTTTCAGGTTAATTAACTACTGTCAATTAATTAATGTTAATTAATGGAATTAACAATCAAAAAAACATTGAAGACAATCTTCCTAAGTGGAAAAGACCCAATTATGATTAATAAATATGGGCACCATGCAATAGGCAAATAATGAAAAGAAACCAAGATTTAGATTTGTTTTGGAAAATCCTTGAGTCTGAAAGCTTTTGTTCCCTTATAAGCAGTTTAGTAGAAAAAAGAAGGTGGTGATGGAAAATTATCAAATTCAGTTCTTTATTTCTTTATCAGTATTTTTTAAATACTAGAGGAATTATTCTACATAAGGCTGTGAAAAAAATTTCGTGAATGTGAAATTTATATAAAGCCAAGGTGGTACTTATGGGAATGTAGCAAGAAGAAAACATCAACAACAATAACACTTTTTTAGATATCCAATGGTGCAAAAAGAATGCCACCTATATAATTCCAAGAACTATACTCCTCTCAAGTTGCTGGAACTTGAAGATTTGCTCCAGTTTCCTCAGGAAATAATCAAAGTAAAGAAGTCAAAATGAGTTGTTTACAGAATAAAAGACCTGCTGTGAGCACTAAAACCAGTTAAAATATAGACTTAAGCCTAAATAATTTAAGTGTGGTAATAAAACCTAAAGCTATGCTAAAACTACCTCTTAAAAGAGATGACAGATTTTATAAAATACTTCTGTAATAATAAGTAATAATCTGAACATAAAATTTCATAGTAAATAAGTAGAAATTGCCAAGGAATAAATTTCTCATCAGATAGGATATAATAGATATGGGCTCATTGTTAAATTTAATGATTATAATTAAGTTCAGATATATGTTTCAATATTAAAGGTAACTCCTGAATGAAAACAGAATGTATCCTTTCCAAATAAACTGAAAAAGGCATTTTGTTTAATAAAATAAAACAGGAAAAGATGTCCATGACAAGGAAGACATAAAAGACCATAAAACATCAAACAGGATGGCAGAAGTAGCATTAAATGGATTTATTACTTCTAAAGAAAAAAGTTAGAAACATAGCTTCATTTCAGAGTGCAAAACAATTCAAGGAGTCTAGATCTTGAGTCATGCTCCCCCTCCCAAAAGTATTAAATCACAAAAACCTATACTGGATTTTTCATGAGTGAGTATGTTACAATTACTTGCTACCGTTGTATAATCTAGTGTACTACTACATAAATTGGTACCTGGAGTGCTGCTGTTAAAATATGTGTGTGTTTTAACTATGGGTGCCAGGTAGCAAGGTAATAGATAAAAGAAGTTTAAAAGGCAACTTTTTATGGTATGTAGTGTACATCTTTCAACAAATCAATACTGCAATAACTTAGAGATACAACTGGGTGCATACATAGCCAGCAGTCCTAGAGGAAAAGATTGAAAAACAGAAATTTCATAGCATGTGGTAGTGGCTATTGCCTACAAAAGTTTGGAAAGATAAGAAAGAGAAGAACTCTGGATGTACTACTTCTCAGTTGAATAAAGTGATTCAGGACAATGATCACATTAAAGCTATGATTCCCCACCTATTTTGACACATAGCCTCAAGATAGCTACTCTGAGGGATTTCTGGTCAAGATGGTGGCATAGGTAAATGCTGTGCCAGCTTCCTCCCACAAACACATCAAAATTACAACTAAACAATAGGATAACTAATCATTGAGAATTGCCTGAAGTCTAGCTGAACAGAAGTCCTATAACTAAGGACATACAGAAGAAGACACCTAGAGACTGGTAGGAGGGGAAGAGACGCAGAATGGGCTGGCCCCAAACACACATGTGGTGGTTAAAAATAGGGAGAGATATCTCAGCTGCAGAGGTCCCCCACACCAGTCTCCCCAGTGCAGGGTTAAAGTGCCAGGGAAAGAAGTCCCCATAACTTCTGGCTATGAAAACCAGCAGAGATGGTGGCTCAGTGAAACAAAAGGTGGCTGGAGTCTCAGGTGATCCCCCTCTTTTTTTTGAGGACAGTGTCACTGGCCCTCATATGTGGGACCCGAATCAGGGCTGCTGGCTTCCCAAGCCAGCGCTTAACCACCACGCCACTTGGCCGGCCTCCCGGTGATCCTCTTAAAGGGCACATGTGTGGGTTTATTCACTGATGGACTCACTGACTCTGAGCTCCATCACTGGGGCAGTAGCTCAAAAGACACTAGGGAAATATGGGGAGGACATGAATTGTCTGGCTTCAGTGCAAGGCCAGACAGCTTTATTCCAGACATGGGAGAGGGTGGAAACCATTGTTTCTTTGTTGAGCCCTCCCTTCTCCCAGTGTGTAGATTCAGCAGCCACCATATCTGAGTTTCCATCAATCTAGCTAAAATGATTGGCCCTGTCCTGGTGATTCCCTGAGACCCTGTCCCACTAATGTTCAGGCACACACAAACCACTTACAGTGGCTTTTCCTTACAAATGGCATGTCTTGGTTCATGCTGCACTTTCCTAAAATCTCTCAAAGGTTCACAAAATCCAAACAAGCAGCATCTGGCACCAGCAGGTCCCGTACCTCTGGTTAAGCAGCCCTAAGTCCAGCATGGTGGCAGCTAGCTTTAGTTTGCAGTTTGGCCTCTCGAGGCACCTCCAAGCCCAGTGCAGATGGCAGCCATCTGTGAATTGCTTTGTGCCTCATGCCAGGTGGCCCCAGGAAGGGCATAGTCTACAGCTCAATTTGGCCTTCAAAGGAGCCACTCCCAGGCGGCTGCAGAGCTGGCATTCAGGGTGGCCAGATTTGGACTGAGCCCAGCTACTTCCAGGGCTAAAAAGCCCAAATGGCACACTGGGCAGGCACCAGCGCCTTGTGAAAGTGAATCCTGTGTTGTAGGGTCAGCCCTCGAATAACAGCTCCTTGGCTGTAGTGACAGCCAGCCTCAAAACTAATTAACCCGAGGGTCAATCCCTCCCATTCACATGCAACCAGCAACCAATTGTCAACCACAACAGGAGTGAACACACAACCCACATAAGAGACACACCTGCAGCACCTGGCTTAGGCAACCAGGGCGACTGTGCCACTGGATATGTACTACATAAGCCCACTCTACTAAGACTGGGAGACATACCAGCTATACCTAATACACAGAAACAAACATAGGGAGGCAGCCAAAATGGGGAGACACAGAAACATATCCCAAATGAAAAAAAAAAAAACACAAAAAAAACAGAAGAAAGGTCCAGAAAAAGAACTAAACAAAATGGAGACAAGCAATCTACCAGATGAAGAGTTGAAAACACTGGTTATAAGGATACTCAATGATCTCAGGGAGAACTTCAACAATCATATAGGAAACATTAAACTGGAAACAGAAAACAGAAAAATGAACCAGTGAGAAATAAAGATAATAACTGAAATGAAGGATACCTTAGAGCAGGGGTTGGCAAACAGCGGCTTGAGAGCCACATGCAGCTCTTTGGGTATGTTCCATCTCAAAAGTTTGCCAACCCCTGGAAGAGCCAATTCGGTCCCTCAAAACAATTTAAAAATTATTTGAGAGCCATAAATATATTTTTACATAATCACCATTATGTGAATAATATCCTTTAAAAATTTTATAAATGAGGGCTGGCCGAGTGGAGCATTGGTTAGAAGTTGGCGTGAGACGCCAGTTCTGAGCACCAGGGCCCCAGTCCAGATCCTACATGAGGGCCAGTGACACTGCCCTCTACAGCTAAGATGGTGAACAACAGCTCCACCTGGAGCTGAGCTGCCATGAGTCGCCAGTGATGGCATAGGCTGCAGTGTGGCTGGCCAGCAGCTGACATGCATTTTCATGAGCCACTGTGAGCAGCCATAAGTGGCTGTCCAGAGGCCGGCCAGCCACTGCCATACCCAGGAAGAGTGCAATGATGATACCAACATGAGCCAGTGAAGCAACGTCCTCCACAACTAGACTGAAGAACAAAAGGACAGCAACTTGTCTGTTCCCCTTCCCCGATTCCCCAACATTGTTCCCCTCCCCAATTCCCCAATTAAAAAATCTTTAAAAAAAACACAAAACTTTAGGCTTCTGGTAAGATGGCAGAATAGACGGATGCTTTCCCAACTGCCTCCCAGGATCACACCAAAATTACAAACAATTTATACAACATTCAACCCTGGAGGTCCCTCGAACACTAGATGAACAGAATCACTAAACGAAGAACTTAAAGAGGAGGCCACGTCAAGTCTGGTAGGAGGGGCGCAGACGAGAGAGGGCGAACCCCGTGAGGGATGCCTCAGCCATGGGGAGGCTTCTCTGGTTTGGGGAGAGACCCTCCGGCCCCACACCGAGCTCAGTAGCCCAGAGTTCCTTTGCCAGGAAGAAGAGTTCTATGATAGCAGGCAGTAGAAATTAGTGAGGATTCTCTTGGCTCAGTGAGGTGGAGGGTGGCTGGAGAAACAGTGGAGCCGGCGCCCGGGCTTGCTTGCCGGTGAGCACTCACCTGGTTCCTGGTGGAGGGAGTAGCTATGTGAGCCAGGCCAAGGAGTCTGCGTGGAAGGACTGAACTGAGCACCTTTGGTGCAGAAGCTGGAGGTTTTGGGACCATTGTTCCCCTGGTGTGGAGCTTGCACAAGAGTGGTGTACAAGAGGCCACCATTTTTAAGGGTTGGGCCCTCCAACAGAGAGTCAGATCCGGGGCCCGCATTGGTCTGGTGAAATTGGAGCAGGAGTGTGTGTGTGCCTGCAGCCTTGGATTCCCACCCTCCACCCGGCTTGTGCTGCGTTGCCAGGGAAACGCTAGGCGGGTGCTCTCCGGGTCCATCAGGCTGCTCACTGAGATGCAGGAGTGTGCAGGCCACACTGCGTCCCCACGCTCCGCCCTGCTTGGGCTGCATAGTCAGGAAAACGCCCGGCGGGTGCTCTCCAGCTGCATCAGTCTGTTCACTGAGACTCAGGAGTGCGCGAGCCGCCTTGGGTCCCCGCTCTCTGCACTGCAAGTGCAGAGTTGCCAGGCTGGGGATTGGCTGTTGGGCTGCTTACCCTGATCTTCATGCAGATGATTGGGACAGGCTGAGATGGGGAGTTTTCCTGAGAGTGTTGGGCAGGGAGCGGTGCACCTGCGTGATCCCATCGAGGCTTTCCTGGCGAGTTCGTGTGAGCTGGTTGCTGGTACAGATGCATGCTGCTCTGACTTGGGGGGTCCAACTGACCACATCTAGTGGTGCCTTGGGGGCCTGCCCCACCCACCTAAAGCTGTGTTTCCAGAGGCACCCTGAGCCCCTCGTGCCTGGCACACACCTCCGCAGTCCACAAGGGGTTTTATTGCAGCAGCAGACAAACTCCAACAACCTGTGAAGTTTTTTTTTTTTTTTTTGTAGTGAGCATGGTTCCAGAGCACACAGCAGTTGATTGCAGAAAGCTCACTGCAAGCCTGAGAGGGAGACCGGCGCATAACACGTTAAGCTCTTCCCCACAATAGCTGGTGCTGAGTTGCCCAGACACTCTCTATTGTTGAGCAAGTGGTCTTCAAATTAAATAGGACAGAGAGCACCCCCCACCTCTTTTTTCTTTTCTTTTTTTACTCTCTTCTTTCTAGGTGATCTATTTAATAAATCCAAGCATTCACAGAACGACAGCCAGAATGAAGAAACAAAGAAACATGTCCCAAGTAAAAGATCAGAAGAAACCTCTAGAAATGAAACTAAATGAAACAGAGGTATCTAAACATTCAGAGGCAGAGTTTAGAACACTGATGATAAGAATGTTTAAGGAACTTAGCGAGGACATAACAAGGATAGGGAAACCATGAAAATCAACCAGTTAGAACTAAAGAATACAATAACTGAAATGAAGAACACACTCAAAGGAATCACCAGTAGAATAGATGAAGCAGAGGAGCGGATCAGCGAATTAAAAGACAAAATAGCAGAAATCACCCAGCTGGAACAACAAAAAGAAAAAAGAATAAAAAAGAATGGAAATAGTTTAAGAGACCTCTGGGACAACATGAAATGCAACAAGTGTATCATAGGAATACCAGAAGGAGAAAAGAAGAAGCAAGGGATTGAGAATGTATTTAAAGAAATAATGACTGAAAGTTCCCTACACTGGTGAAGGAAATCGACATACAAGCCCAGGAAGTGCAGAGAGTTCCAAACAGGCTGAATCCAAACAGGCCCACACCAAGACAAATCATAGTTAAAATGGCAAAGGTTAAAGACAGAGACAGAATCCTAGAGGCAGCAAGAGAAAGACAGCAGGTTACATACAAAGGAACTCCTGTTAGACTAACAGCTGACTTGTCTACAGAAACTCTGCAGGCCAGAAGAGAGTGGGAGGAGATATTCAAAGTGACACAAAATGAAGGTCTACAACCAAGATACTCTACCTAGCACTGCTATAACTTAAAATTGAAGGAGAGATAAAGAGCTTCTCAGAAAAGAATAAGCTTAAGGAGTTGATTACCACCAAGCCAGCATTGCAGGAAATGTTAAAAGGGTTTTTTTTTTTAACAAAAGAAAGGGGAAAATAAGCTAACCCAGGATGACAAGCAATACAAATAACAAAACGGGAATAAATATGCATCTATCAGTAATCACTTTAAATGCAAATGGGCTAAATGCTCCAATCAAAAGACACAGAGTGACTGAGTAGATAAGAAAACAGGACCCATGCATATGCTGTCTATAAGAGACTCAACTCAGATCAAAAGACACTCACAGACTGAAAGTAAAGGGATGGAATAAGATATTTGATGCAAATGGAAATAACAAAAACTGGAGTAGCAATTCTTATTTCGGACAAAATAGACTTTAAAATGAAGACTACAATAAAAGAAAAAGAAGGGCACTACATAATAATAAAGGGATCGATTCAACAAGAGGACATAACACTAGTAAACATCTATGCACCCAATATAGGAGCACCTGAATATATAAAACAGATTTTGATGGACATAAAGACAGAAATCAACAGTAACACTACCACAGTAGGGGACTTCAACACCCCGTTGTCACCAATGGACAGATCTTCCAGACAGAAAATCGACATGGACAAAGTGGCCTTAAATGATACTTTAGACCAGCTGGATTTAATTGATATTTTTAGAGCATTTCACCCCAAAGCTACAGAATATACGTTCTTCTCAAGTGCACATGGAACATTTTCCAAGATCGACCACATGTGAGGCCAGAAAACAAGTCTCAACAAATTTCAGAAGATTGAAATCATATCAAGTGTCTTCCGACTACAATGTTATGAAACTAGAAATCAATTATAAGGAGAAATCTGGAAAGCTTACAAATACATGGAGGCTAAATAACACGCTACTGAATAGTGAGTGGGTCAAAAATGAGATCAAGGAGGAAATCAAAAGATACCACAAGACAGACGAAAATGAAAACACCACGACCCCAAATCTCTGGGATGCAGCGAAAGCAGTCCTAAGAGGGAAGTCCATAGCAGTGCAGGCCTACCTAAAGAAGGAAGAAAAATCTCAAATCAACAGACTATCTTTATAACTAAAGGAACTGGAAAAAGAACAGCAAAACAAGCCTAAAGGGAGTATAAGGAAGGAAATAATAAAGACCAGAGCAGAAATAAATGAAATAGAGAACAAAAAAACAATATGAAAAAAATCAATGAAACCGAGGGTTAGTTCTTTGAAACGATAAACAAAATTGAAAAACCCTTAGCCAGACTCACCACGAAAAAGAGGAAGAGGACCCAAATTAATAAAATCAGAAACGAAAGAGGAGAAGTGACAACAGATACCACAGAAATACAGAAAATTTTAAGAAAATACTATGAGCAACTATATGCTAACAAGTTCAACAATCTGGAAGAAATGGATAAATTTCTAGAAGCATACAATCTACCAACTCGAAGCAAAAAGAAACAGAAACTCTGAACAGGCTGATTACTGCCAAAGAAATTGAATCAGTAATCAACAAGCTTCCAATAAACAATATTTCTGGACCAGATGGCTTCACAAGTGAATTTTACAAAACAATCATAAAAGAATTAGTACCTATACTCCTCAAACTATTCCAAAAAATACAGAAGGAGGGAAGGCTCCCAAACTCTTTCTATGAAGCCACTATTACCCTGATTCCTAAGTCAGACAAAGATATTACAAAAAAAGGAACACTACAGGCTGATATCCCTTATGAACACAGATGCAACAAATTTCAACAAAATACAAGCAAACCGAATTCAGCATCACATTAAAAAGATCATACACCACAATCAAGTGGGATTCATTCCTGGTATGCAAGGTTGGTTCAATATCCGCAAATCAATTAACGTAATAACTCACATTCACAAAATGAAAACTAAAAATCATATTATCATATCAATAGATGTAGAAAGAGCATTTGACAAAATCCAGCAGCCATTCATGATAAAAACTCTTAGAAAAGTGGGAATAGTGGGATCATATCTCAACATAATAAAGGCCATATATGATAAGCCCATAGCAAACATGGTACTCAATGGAAAAAGGCTAAAAGCTTTCCCCTTAAGATCAGGAACAAGACAAGGCTGCCCACTTTCACCACTTCTATTTCTGGAAGTTCTAGCCACAGTAATCAGACAAGAAAACGAAATAAAAGGCATCCAAATTGGAAAAGAGGAAGTAAAATTGTCATTATATGCAGATGACATGATACTATATAGAGACCATCCCAAAGACTCCACCAAAAAAACTGCTAGAACTGACAAATGATTTTGGTAAGGTAGCAGGATACAAAATTAATATTCAGAAATCAGTTGCACTTGTATACACCAATAATAAATTATCAGAGAAGAAATCAGAAAATCAATCCCTTTTACAATTGCTTCAAAAACAATAAAATATCTAGGAATCAATATAACTAAGTAGAAAAGACCTGTACTCAGAAAATTATGAGACACTGGAGAAATCAAATGAGATGCGAATAAATGGAAATACATACCATGTTCATGGATAGGAAGAATTAGTATAGTTAAAATGTCAATACTACCTAAACCAATATATAGATTCAATGCAATTCCAATCAAACTACCAAGGACATTTTTCTCAGAAATAGAACACAGAATCCTAAAATTTATATGGAACCACAAAAGACCCCGAATAGCCATGGCAATCTTGAGAAATAAGAACAAAGTGGGAGGCATCACGCTACCTGACATCAAAACATAATACAAGCCTACAGTAATCAAAACAGTATGGTACTGGCATAAAAACAGACACATAGACCAATGGAATAGAATAGAGAGCCCAGGAATAAACCCATCCATACATGGTCATTTAATCTATGACAATGGAAGCAAGAATTTACATTGGAGTGAAGATAGTCCTTAATAAATAGTGCCTGGAAAATTGGACTGACACATGGAGAACAATGAAAATGGACCACCTACTTACACCATATACAAGAACAAACTCAAAATGGATTAAAGACTTAAATGTAAGACCTGAAACCATAAAACTCCTAGAAGAAAACATAGGGAGTAAGTTTGCAGACATTACCCTGAGTAATATTTTTACTGATATATCCCCTCGGGCTAGGGAAATAAAAGAAAAATGAACATATGGGATTACATGAAACTTAAAACATTTTTCACAGCCAAGGAAACCATCAATAAAACAAATAGGCAGCCTACTGAATCGGAGCAGATATTTGCCAACGATATATCTGATAAGGGGTTAATACCCAAAATTTATAAAACACTCATGAAACTCAACACCAAAAAAACAAACAACCCAATTAAAAATTGGGCAGAGGATATGAAGAGGCATTTCTCTAAAGAGGACATACAGATGGCCAACAGGCATATGAAAAAAATGTTCAACCTCACTAATCATCAGAGAAATGCAAATGAAAACCACAATGAGATACCACCTAACTCTGGTCAGAATGGCTATCATCAATAAATGAACAAACAACAATTGCTGGCGAGGGTGTGGAGAAAAGGGAACCCTGGTGCACTGTTGGTGGGACTGCAGATTGGTGCAGCCATTATGGAAATCAGTATGGAGGTATCTCAAAAAACTGGAAATGGAAATACCGTATGACCCAGCAATTCCACTCTTGGGTATCTACCCAGAAGAATCCAAGACACTAATTTGAAAAAATATATGCACCCCTATGTTTATTGCAGCACTATTTACAATAGCCAAGACTTGGAAACAACCAAAATGACCATCGGTAGATGACTGGATTAAGAAACTGTGGTACATTTATACAATGGAGTATTACTCTGCTATATGCAACGATATGGATGGACCTAGAGACTATTATGTTAAGTGAAATAAGTCAGTCAGAGAAAGACAAATACCATATGATCTCACTTATATGTGAAATCTGAAAAACTGAATGAATGAACAAAATAAACAGAAACAGTCTCATAAATATAGAGGAAAAACTGATGGTTGCTAGTTGGGAGGGAGATGGGGATGAGGGAGAAGGGGAAGGGATTACACAGTATAAATAGGTAACTACAATATTTCCACAGGGATATGAAAGACAGTTCAGGGAATATAATAATGTTGTAAATATTTTGTGGGGTGTCAGATGGTCACCTGTCTTGTTAGGGGGACCACTTCATGGATGGAGTAGAGGCGTGATCTCTGCAGTGTATACCTGAAACTGATGTTGTATAATATTGTATGCCAACTGTAATTGAATATATACATAGTCACGGGATGTGGATTATACAGTGGAAGAGAGTCAAAGGAATTGTAATACATATGTATGATATGGGGAGGAGGAGTGGGGTGGTGAATTGGGGGAAGGGGGTTGTCACTTTGAGGGGTAAAAAGTATAAGTATAGCATTGTGTTGTACACCTGAAACTAATTTAAAAAAATGTTTATTTCACAATAAAAGAATTAAAAAAATACAATTGCAAAATTAAAAATAAAACTTTATAAATGAAACTATGATAGTTTTATTTTCATTTTCAATTTTACTTCAGAGTCACATGTACATATCCAAACAGCCATATGTGTCTCACGAGCCGCAGTTTACTGACCCCTGGTGGCTCTTCCATCTCAAAAGTTTGCCGACCTCTGCCTTAGAGGGAATGAACAGTAGATTAGATGAAGCAGAGGATCGAATCAGTGATTTAGAAGATAAGTTAGCAGAAAACACCCAACCAGAACAGCAAAAAGAAAAAAAAAATCCAAAAACATGAGGATCGTTTAAGGGGCCTCTAGAACAATATCATGCATATAGACATTTACATCCTAGGCATGCTAAAAGGAGAAGAGAAAGAGCAAGGAATTGACTACCTATTTGATGAAATAATAACATAAAACTTCCCTAACCTGGCAAAGGAAATAGACATGTAAGACCAGCAAGTTGGTCCCAAAGAGGCCAACACCAAGACAGATCATAATTAAAATGCCAAATGTTAAAGATAAAGAAAGAATCTTAAAAGCAGCAAGAGAAAAGCAGTTAGTTACCTACAAGGGAGCTCCTATAAGACTGTCAGCTGATCTCTCAACAGCAGCTTTGCAGGCCAGAAGGGATTGGCACAAAATATTCAAAGTGATGAAAAACAAGGACCTACAACTATGATTATTCTACCCAGCAAAGCTTTCATTTAAAATAGAAGGATAGTTAAAGAACTTCCCAGACAAAAAAGAAGCTAAAGGAGTTCATCACAACCATATTGGCATTACAGGGAATCTTAGAAGGACTTCCTTAAGAGGGAAAAGTAAAATAAAACATATGAATAATAAAATGGCGATAACTATATATCTGTCAACAATTACTTTAAATGTAAATGGATAAAGTGCTGCAATCAAAAGATAGAATGGCTACACATTGGTTGTTATACAGTAGCCATGGGGATGTAGGGTATAGCATAAGGAATATAGTCAATAATATTGTAATAACTAGGTATGGTGCCAGATAGGTACTAGATCTATCAGGGTGATGGATAGGAATGGGGTTGGGGGCAAGGTGAAAAAGGTGAAGGCATTAAGAAATACAAATTTGTAGTTAATCCAGTATCAGGAGTGTAATCAACAACGTAGTAAAGATCATGTTAGGTGCCAGATGGGCACTGGACTTATCAGGGGAATCACTTCATAGACTCTGTAGATATCTCACCAATGTGCTATACACCTGAAGAGCTGAAGCAGAGTAATATTGAATGTCCACTATAATTAAATATATAGGTATATATAGTCACAGGATGTGGAGTACAGCATAAGGAAGATAGTCAATGGTATTGTAACACCTATATCTGATGACAGAGGGGTAGTAGATTGGGGAGGGTTATCACTTTATGAGGGGTTTAAATGTCTGTTACATTGTTTTGTATACCTGAAACTAATAAAAAAAATAAAAAAAAGAAAAGAAAAAAAAAGATAGGATGGGTGAATAGATAGGAAACAAAACTGTTACATTTGGT
Organism: Aselliscus stoliczkanus; assembly: GCA_033961575.1. NCBI lineage: Eukaryota > Metazoa > Chordata > Mammalia > Chiroptera > Hipposideridae > Aselliscus > Aselliscus stoliczkanus. Next base: position 27,215,919 of record CM066737.1, read on the forward strand.
ACCTACAAGAAACTCACTTCAGATTGAAAGACACACACAAACTGAAAGTAAAGGGATAGCAAAAGATATTTCATGAAAATGAAAATTAAAAATTAAAAAACACTGGGGTAGTAATATCTATACCAGATAAATACACTTTAAAAACAAAGGCTATAACAAAAGAGAAAGAAGGACCCAGTAATCCCACTTCCTGGTATTCATCCAAAGAAATCCGAAATGCTACTTCATGGGGACATGTGCATCCATATGCTCATTGCAGCAGTGTTTACAGTGGCCAAGATGTGCCTGGGTGTCCATTGATGGAAGAATGGAGAAAGAGGAGGTGGTACATATATACAATGTAATATTGCTTGTCCAGGGAAGGGAATGAGTTCTTGCCATCTGCTTTGGCATGGATGGACCTGGAGGGTATTGTGCTGGATGGAGTGTCAGACAGAGAAAGACATATGCAATGTGATTTCAGTTATATGTGGAATCTAAAGGACAAAATAAACAAACAAAATGGAAACAAACTCACAGATAAAGTGAATAATTTGATGGTTGCCAGTTGGGAGGGGTGTTGGCAGGTGAGTAAAAAAGGGGAAGGAATTAAGAAGTACAAATTGGTTGTTACACAGTAGTCATGAGGATGTAAACTACAGCATAAGAAATACAGTCAATAATATGGTAATAACTATGTATCATGTTAGGTGGGTACTAGACTAATGGGGGGAATCACTTCTTAAATTATATAAATGTCTTATTACTATGCAGTACAGCTGAAATTAATGTAAAATAATATTGAATGTCAACTGTAATTGTAACATTAAATAAAGGGGGGGAAAGGTGAAGGGGAGTAAGAGGTTCAAATTTCCAGGTACAAAATAAAGTAAGTCATGGGGATGTAATGTACAGCACAGGGAATATAGTCAATAATATTGTGATAGCATGCTACAGTGTCAGATGGTTACTGGACTTATGGTGATCACTTCCTTAGGTATAAAAATATTGAATAACTATGGTGTATATCTGAAACTCACATAATATTGTATGTTAGCTATATTTTAATTTAAAAAATTTTTTACAAGGTAGCTACTAAGAAAGAGAAAGATAATTAGTTTTGTGTGTAAGGAAGGAAAATAGATGAGACTTGGAAGTGCTTGTTGGTTTGGTTACTGGTGCATGGAACTGACGTGAAGCAAATAAATCAAAATCCTTCGAAGCCTCTGCTAATTTGAGTTAAAACAACTTAAGGTCCCATTTTTCAGTATCAGCAGTAAGCTGAGACAGCTATGGAGCCACTAAGGAAGGCATAGTCCCATTATTTCAGATGTGACCAAGGAAGATAATGTAAAAGGACTGGCCAGAGGGAAGAGCCCAGGATCAGTGATAATCAGCAAGCACTCCTTCCCAGTAGTAGAATTCGGATTTATTCAAGAGACTTCTGCCACTCACAGGGTAGGGGGCCTTCAACCTTGCCATGTACTGGTGACTGATGGATATAGAGTAAAACCTTGGATTGCGAGTAACTTGGTTTGCGAGTATTCCACAAGACAAGCAAACATTTCTAATACATTTTAAATTGATAAAAGAGCGATGTCTTGCAATACGAGTAGTTTTTTTCGGAAACAAATTATGCTCGCAAACCAAGGTATTACTGTATATCCCTCTATTCTCTTTTCTTTTCTTTTTCTTTCTTTTGAGGGCAGTGTCACTAGCCCTCATATGTAGGATCCAAACCGGGGCCGCTGGCGTCCCCAAGCCAGCGCTTAACCACCGTGCCACTCGGCCGGCCCCCTTTATTCCATTTTCTAAATAGAACTTCCTCCCTCCCTCCCTTCCTCCTTCATTTCCTCCCTCCCCACTCCAATATCCTTGTACTTGCTCCACTGTTATATTTTGACATGTGTGGTGGTCATGGACAGATATATTGTCTTCTTCATTACATAAGTCACCAAACTGAAAGCTATCACACATCTAGTCTTAAGGGAGAAGGCAGGGCATAGCCTGGACATTCTGAAATTTGAGCTGGATTCAGTATACAGAAGGGATTTTGGTTTGTGCCCATTAAGGGGCAGGTGAACATTTTTAATTTTATGGGAAGGAGAGTAAAATGGATATTTGGCGACTAAAAGGGCAGACTATGACAGAAACAATGCAACACAGGAAACACATTTCTCAGCCCCTTCGCTTGCATCAAAATGAGACCTTGTGAATACTAGTCCTAATCAAGGGAATGTGTTAGAAATGAGGGACATTTTGTTAAGAAACTGAGATTTTTGAGTTTGTAAAAGACAACCTATCTAGATGGATACAATGAAACATAAAACACAGATTTCACTGAAAGGGGAAAATCAAATGTGTAGGCAAGGATATAATGGAAATTACAACATAATGAAAAGAGTTATTTTAATATGACTGAAGGATAAAGTTGAATACAAGCTTAAAATCATTCAATAGGAATAAGATGAGTCTCTAATATTTAAAAGTCACACAGAACCATGAGGACATACTACTAATAGTTATTTACGTACTGAATATTACATAAAAATATGAAACAAAAATTTTTATGGATAGTAAAAACTGACAGCATACAATCATACTTGGAGTGTGTTATACAACTTGCTTTAACGTTGACAGAATAAATTGGTAAATACAAATGATATGGATGTAGTGAGTATAAATAATTAATAGTATGTTTTTTGTGTATATTTATCCTTTCATCTATCTAATGGTAAAATTCTTTATGGTATACAAATATTAGTTTAATGAGCTGTTGTGTATCATGTCGCACAGAAATTTCATGAATTCTAAAATGTTTTACCATAATGAATTTAGATTGAAAAATAATGTCAATTAAAATGTCAATTAGGAGCCGGCCGAGTGGCACGGTGGTTAATCGCTGGCTTGGGAAGCCAGCGGCCCCGGTTCGGGTCCCACATATGAGGGCCAGTGACACTGCCCTGAAAAATAAATTGTCAATTAAAAGCAAACACAAAAATACTTAAAAGACTTAAAAATTTTTATAGAACTATTCTTAGGTCAAAGAGGAAATGATAACTTAAGTTACGGATGATTCTAAAAGTAATCCTATGTGGAATATAGTGTGGGGATATAGTCAGTGGAATTGTAATAGATATGTATGATATCAGGGGTGGGAGAGTGGGGGGGAGGGGGTAGTCACTTTGTGAGGGGTGAAAAAGATAACTATTGCATTGTTTTGTACATCTGTAATTAATAATAATAATAAATAAAAAAGAAAAGGAATATAAAGAAAATATAACAACAGGGCCGGCCGAGTGGCACATTGGTTAAGCGCTGGTTTTGGGATGCCAGCGGCCCCGGTTCGGATCCCACATGAGGGCCAGTGACACTTCCCTCTACAGCTAACAACAGCTCCACCTGGAGCTGGGCTGTGCGAGCCCCCGTGATGGTGTGGGCTGCAGCCCCTGCTGCAGTGGGCTGCCATAGGCTACAGTGAGTGGCCCGCAGCCAGCGTGAGTGCCTGGCAGCCAAGCCTGAGCTGCTAATAGCCGTGGTGAGTGACATCCAGAGGCCAGCGACCAATCTGCCTCATCCGGGAAGAGTGCAATGATGATACCAACAGTGAAGCAACATCCTCCGCAACTAGACTGAAGAACAAAAAGACAGCAACTTGTCTGTTCCCCTTCCCCGATTCCCCAACGCTGTTCACCTCCGCCAATTCCCCAATAAAAATAAATAAATAAATAAATAAATAATAAAAAAAAGAAAATATAACAACAACAACAAAAAATCAATAAAATAAAAGTAATCCTAGGAGAAAACTAAGCATCAAACCTTTAGTATGTGGCTACAGTGGCATTCACTAAAACATAACTGTCCAAACCACAAATACAGTGTTCAGTATAAAATAATTGCCCTCAATTGATTTCATTATTAAAGAAATAAAAAAATGAGTTACATGATCTAAGCATAAAAAGCAATAATTAAAAAATTAGTACCAAATATTTCCAGAAGAATGACTAAAGATAAGATATAAAATTAATGAATTTGAAAACACAAAAGCATAGAATAGATATGTGAAAATATCAATAAAAAGAACAACTTCTGGCAAGCCTGATCAAGGGGAAAAAGGAGAAAAAGCACATATATAAAATGCATAAATGTAAAAAGAGATGTGACCATAAATAAGAGGTTATAAAATTATGATAAGTAGCTATGTAAAACTTTATGTTAATAAAGTAGAAAGTCTTGATTAAATAGATGATGCTTTTAGAAAGTCAGTCACAAATGTATTCAAGAAATAGAAAACATAATTGTATCAACTGAAAAAAACTGCAATAAGAAAAATAAAGGACTGCATTAAAAAATGTTACCCACTCCAGAGATTTTATAGGCAGTGATTTCTTCTAAATTATTATAGAAGAACTAATTATCAATTTATGCTATTATAGAACAGAAATGAATATGAGCTACTTTCCAATTCATTTTATAAACATAATGTGTCTTTGGAACAAAGTGCAGAATTATATTTCTTGCTTTAATCTTATTTATGCCCACATAAATATATGCACTGATAAAATGTGACCAATTCAAACACAGACCTATAGTTAAAGAACAAGTAGGATTTATTTCAGGAAAGTATGTATTTTTTATTCTTAAAACTTCGGTTCATTATAACAAGGGGTCATGGATCAAAACCGTATAGTCATCTTGATAGATGCCAATGTGGCATCTATCTGTAAAAGGAATTAGTATCTATCCTCTATATAATATCACAGTTAACTAAAAATATTCTTAGATCAGCAAGATAAAACATATCTAAAATTTACATATGTAGCTGAGTATCTTTAGGATATTTCAAATTCTTTTAAAATATCTTTAAAATTCTTTTAAATTCTTTATCAGGAAGCTAGAGATCTGTATTTCTTTACGGTCAGTTTCTGGAGTTTCACTTTGGTCTTTTGATTGGGCCAGGTTTCCCTTTTTCTTTGTAAGCCTGGTGACTTTTTCTGGGGGTTTGGAATATGAAAAGACAACCACCACTCTCAGTTTTTGCCTACCACCTTCACGGAAGGAAAGGCCTTCACGAATACGGCTGCAAGTTTTACAACCTTGTCTATCTCTTGTTTCCCCTGGCATCTGCCGGAAGAACCACAGCTCTAATTTTTAGTGGCCTCAAAAAATTTTTGAAAAAAGTTTTAGTGCCAGTCCCATTAGTGTCTCAAGTCAGATACAGAAACCAGTTCCTTAAGCAAGCCACAAACAAGCCAGAACACTGGATCCATGGGCCATTTGTTTTTGTTTATCTCCTGGGGGAAGAGAACCAGTAAGAGATTTTTCTCCTGGTTGCTGTGTGCTATACCGATAGGGGCAGGAACATAAACATGTACACCAAATGCTGTGACTTTTCCTACCCCTTCTACTGGAATTCCTTCTTGGTTTTACAATGACCTTGGTGCTCTAGTTTCTCAACTGTTCTCTAGAGCTCTCCCAGAGGTATTCTGTTCTACATATTGTTGCTAACTTGTGTCTCTTTGAGGGTAAGAGGGCCTATAGCTTTCTAGGCTGCCATCTAGCTCTACTTAGCAGCATTTTGGTTTTCTTTAAAGATTTTATTGAGGAATTGGGGGAAAGAAACAGCGTTGGGGAACCGGGGAAGGGGACAGACAAGCTGCTGTCCTTTTGTTTTTCAGTCTAGTAGTGGAGGATGTTGCTTCACTGGCCCATGCTGGTATTATCATTGCGTTCTTCTCGAGTGAGGCAGATCGGTCGCTGGCCTCTGGACGGCCACTCACAGCGGCTCTTGGTAGCTCAGACCGGCTGCCAGCCATTCACTGTAGCTTATGGCAGCCCATTGTAGCCTATGCCATCGCCAGCAACTCACAGCAGTCCAGCTCCAGGTTAAGCTGCCGTTCACCATCTTAGCTGTAGAGGGCAGTGTCACTGGTCCTCATATGTGGGATCCGAACTGGGGTCGCTGGCATCCCAAGCCAGCTCTTAACCAACGCACCACTTGGACGGCCCTAGCAGCATTTTAAACTTGTTTTTCTTTGACTCCAGAGTTCACATTTCTATGTACTTTGCTACCTTGTCTCCTAGGTGAGGCCTCCTTACCCCCATCTCCATTTGAGGTCTAAATTCCCATTCCTGCTCTCTCAGTGCAGTCACTCAAAAGTGAATGGGTTTGAGAAATTTAAATGACTACAATGTCACAAAATTTACTACAAGTGAGTCTCATTTGTAAGTAAAACTTCTAGTTAATAACACATCATTCCTAATTGCTCATGTGTTATGAAATATATTCAACAAATATTGATTTGACACTATGGTGCAGATGTTGATTTAGGATGAGGATCAATGGATGGTGACCTGGAATAGCTTACAGGAGGTTTGTGAGCTATACAGTGCCGTCTACAAGGTACTATAGGAGAGGTCAAGGCAAATTGCTGGAGGCCTTCAGAAGAGAAAGTGACTGACTTGACACTGGGGATTAAGTTCTTCACTCATATATGTCATTTGAACTGGTTCTTGAAGGATAAATAGGAGCTGAGCCTGTGGTCAACAAGTTACGGATGTTTCTTGCCATGAGCAGAATGGTTAATGGTGGCGAGGGTTGGAAAGAAAAGGGGGGGGGGCATTCATTATAGCAGGAGTGGAAGTAGGGGAAAATGGATTTATTAGAGGGTAGATTTTGATATTAATAAGTACAAATTGGTAGTTCCAAAGGAGTCAAGGAATATAAAGTACAGTATGGGGGAATATAATCAAAAATATTGTAAAAACTATAGTGTTGGGTGGATGCTGGACTTATCAGGGGAATAACTTCATAAATTATATAAATGTCTAACCACTATGCTGTACACTTGTGACTAATATAAAATATCGAATGTGTGAGCCATAACTTAAAAATAGCAACAGGGGTGTACAGCATAATGCATACAGTCAATATTATGTCAGATAGGTAACAGACATTGGGGTTATCACTTTGTGAGGTATATAAATATCTAATCACTGTGTTGTTTTGTACACCTGGAACCAATAAAGAAAATATAGTGTCTGGATAACCTGGATCTGGACCTCTTGCCTTGACTTCGGGGTGAGACAGAAGGCTGTGTGTTGCTATTTTTGGCATCTGAGCCCCTGAAATGCATGTGAGGTATTACATAAACTTCATCCAGCTCTCCACTGGGTTTGGTTTGATTCCACAGAATCCTATCCAGAAGAACCCCATATTAACTCCACATATCTACCTCTTCTACAAAACTCACGCTGACATGAGCAATAAAGGTCCCCTTAAAACTAGAGATTTGATCCCAAGGACAGGGCCAAGCAAAACCATCTTAAATGGAGGATCTCATGAAGGTGAGTAATTTTTTAGGAGCCAAAACTCACTTTTAATCACAACAGGCTTTGAATATAGGCTTTGGTCACATAGACCCAAAGTCCCAAATTACACGTTGCGTGATCTCAGTCAAGTTACTTAAGCTAGGTATGCATCAGGCTCTTCATCTCTAAAATGCAGATAATAAAGTGTCCTACCACAAAGAGTTATGAGGATGAAATAATGCATTCATGGGATTTATATAATGTGAGTAGTACAGGAAATAAATATTTTACTGCCCCTACCCCAACCTATGCCACACTGAGTTATTTTGAACATGCTGATCTATATTTTCTTTTTCTTCCTTTCTTTATTAAACTTTATTGGGGCACAGTATGTTTTCCCAGGACCTATCAGCTCCAAGTCAAGTAGTTGTTTCAATCTATTTGCGGACGGCTCAGTTCAATGGCCCATGTGGGAATTGAATGGGTAACCCTGGTGTTATGAGCACCGCACTCTAACCAACTGAGCCAACCGGCCAACTGATCTATATTTTCTTAACACTGGGTGATGTCTTTCTCTTCGCTGTTTTGGAACCAACTCTGAAAATGTCTGCAATCATGGCAATATGGCTTTGATGGCCCTGGGCACTTCCTATCATGGATCTGCAGAAAGCGTCTGACCCAAACTGTATGTAGCTGCCCACACCTCACAGAGCCCACTGCCTGCCTTCCTCCAGATGACTGGCCAGAGTTGGGCATTTTTGTCACCTTGAAAACCAAATCTCTACCCTTGAATTCCTGCTTTCCTTGGCCTTACCTGAATGAGCAGAACAGGGAAGATAGTCACTTTGAATTCTGATCCTCAAATAAACCTCTCCTTTGAGTAATGATTTGATTTCTTTATTTAGAAGTCATTTGCCTTGTGTCCCAAAGGATGCTTTCATACCCCAGTCATTGTCTTTTCTAGTTTCTTTCCTTTACACAATGAATGAGCCGCCATTGAAATATCTTTGACATTCTACCTGTCATGGAAACAGCCAAAATATTGAAACAGACGTCAAAATTTACTTTCTTAACTTGGAATCATTAAACGGATCTCTACTCATAGATAATATTAAATATAATTACATGATATTGCAAAATTTTAAATCTATGCTTTCCTTCCAAAACATTGAAAACAATGTTTTGATATAAGGGTTTCATTGCTCCAGTGTGTTTCTTATGCATGAATGATGCATTTTGTCTTAATTTTCAAACTTTCAAGAAGTTTTTAACAACCAAAGCTCCCTAAAGACATCCACTGATTTCTCAATCTCTTCAAGCTGGAGTCACTGTTAGTACTTTTCCTTTCCAGATCAGGAGCATATCTCTATCCAACCTGCCTGATCTTGAGTTCATCCTGGTCAGGACTGGAATTAGATCTGTGAGCATAATCTGAATTTCTCTTTTAGAGTCCAGAATTTGTCATGTTACCCAACACGTAACACACATTGGTAAGCCTTGCAGCTAGGTCTGTGTGGCCTTTGAGTCACAAGCTCTTCCTAGTGTTCCCTGTACTGTGCTACTCACGCATCCATAGGACTGGCTTTTAGTGCTGTTTTTTTCTCCCCACCCACCCTTTACCAGTTATTTTCTCCTGTCATAAGACCCCATCAGCTTGACTGGAAACCTGGTCCTGCTTAGCTCTTGTAAGACACTTCTCTCAAGGGACAGGATCAACATTGTCTAGGTTAATTAATATTGCAAATGTGGAGTACTGCACTGAGGCTAAGGACTTGCGCTACTGAACCATAGATCTTTGTATGAATGTAAGCTGCATAAGTTGAGCTATGTATTCTCTTGGAGCCCTGATTTCCCCACAAGTAAAGTGGGGGTAATACTATCTATTCTCATAGGCTTGTTGTGAAGAATGAATGAGTTCATGAAGAGAAAGCACCGCATGCAGTAAGTGCTCATTAATATGAACTCCAAAAATTCACGGATTACACAGAACCATGGTATTTTCACAATGAAATTTGAGGATCACCTAGTACCTAAAAGTTGTAGCCTTCCTGAGCTTTTCACATGCGTGAGAGGGTATGTTCCCTACTCACAGCAAATTATTTTTTTTAAAAGATTCTACTGGGGAATTGAGGGAGGAGAACAGCATTGGGTAATCAGGGAAGGCGAATAGACAAGTTGCTGTCCTTTTGTTCTTCAGTCTAGTTGTGGAGGACGTTGCTTCACTGGCCCATGTTGGTATCGTCATTGCATTCTTTCTGGGTGAGGCAGATCGGTTGCCGGCCTCTGGACGGCTGCTCGAGGCAGCTCTTGACAGCTCACACCAGCTACCGGCCACTCACTGTAGCCTATGGCAGCCCACTGCAGCAGGGGCTGCAGCTATGCCATCCTGGGGACTAACAGCAGCCCAGCTCCAGGTGGAGCTGTTTTTCACCATCTTAGCTGTAGAGGGCAGCGTCACTGCCCCTCATATGTGGGATCCGAACTGGACTCTGCTGCTCTGAGCTGGCATCCCAAGCCAGCTCCTAACCAACGTGCCACTCAGCTGGCCTCTCACAGCAAATTTGCACATGCTCTATTTGACTTTCTGACACAGCAGTCCAGTGGGTCCCCCAGCACCTGCTCTACACATATTATTCTTCCTTTCCCCAGAACAAGAGCCAATTTTTCTCACCAAAGTGTACCTAAGTTATCATAGCTGTGGAACTGGTAAGCATGGTACGCGACCTGACAAAACATTGAACCACAAAACCCCTTTCACAGAGTCCGTCCCTCAAATTAGACCTAGGTGAGAAATTAGCAACTGATACATAGAGACAGGGGGTCTTTTGAGCATTTTGAGCTGAAGAAATCATGTAGCTGGTTCAGTTTGCTAAATATCACTTTTACAACTTAATCAGCGAGCAAAGCAGAAAATAAGGAATTCTCCCTGCTTCTCCTGCCTGACATTCCACAGAAATATCAGGAAAGATGCACAGAAACAGAGGACAGATTGCAGAGAAGAACACTCCCCATATTCAAAGCACTACCTTGGTGGAAGATCCACTAAATATATCTACCATGGAAAATAATTAAAGAATGCTTGGAAGAAGGGAGGAAGCATATGTCCTTACATTGGATACTATAGATGAGCAGCTAATTGCTATAGGAGAACTATATACAGTGTCCCAGTTTATACCTTTTTCTGGTATAAGTATTAATAGTGCCCTTTTCACTGTTAAGAGAGTCCCAATTTGGATTACATTTAGTCTCTCTAGGATTACAGCGTGACCCAGTAAAACAGACAACATGTATCAATGGCCTCAATATATATTTATAAATATTTTAACAAGTTTACCTTAAAGTCACACAATCTCCCCCTCCAGTATCATTGTTTTGGCTCACCTGAAAATGATACAGACTTTGGGGAACACTCTGTCAATTCTGAACCAGCCCAAGTTTGTTCCCATAACTACCAGCACTTTTTCAGGTATTAAGACATCTGTAAAACAACATTGCGGGGAAAAAATAAGGCAGAGGATGCATCACCACAGGAAATAATTTTAATGCCTGAAAAATGTTTTATTTCTCAGAAGTATGGTGAAAACTTTAGACTTTATGCTTGTTTGCAACAGCAAAGGAGAGGGTCTATGAAACAAGAATAAGAACAAAAAAAGAGAGCTCAAAGCTGAAATAAAGGAAAATCTACAAATGGATGACTAATGCAAGCAAATAATGACACATGAAAATAACCCAATATAACAAAATAAAATTCTGCATCAGAGGCAATAATTGACAAAAGGTGAAAGAAAATTCAATCAGTATAGTAGAAGAGTGAGAAACAATAATAACACAAAAACACTATGTGATTTTGAAAACCAAAGAATTATAGGTGTTCAAAAAAAAACTAAAATAATGGGAAACCCAAAAAGTAAAGCAAAATAAAAGAGAAGAAAATGTTCCCTTGCTGATAGCAGATGTACATATACATATTGTAAGTGTCCATCAGTGTTCAGGTAAAATGAATGAAAATTACCTCAGGTTATCTTTGTAAAAACTTTAAATATTAATATTAAATTTACAAATTTTCTAATCACCAAGGCAAGAAAAATGTTTACCAATAAATACAGAAAAACAGTCTAAATGCAGTTTTCTACTCAGAAAAACAGAACAAAAAACCTAACACTAAATACAAGAAAAAAATGAAATGCCTACCATGTTTGGGGGATAAAAAATTGTGGACCAAGATTTCTACCCAACTGACTTGTGATGTATGTGGGAAGAAAATAATGGTGCTTTCAAAGGAGTCGTACCCATACCACCCTCTCCTTCGTAGATATGGCTGCTCACAACAAGAAACTATTGGCCTGAGGCTCTGGGTGACACAAGCTATGACTTACCAGCCCTGAATTTGAAGAGGGCTGATTTCTCGGCATGCATCATCCATTTTGGGTACAGCCTTATGCTGCGCCACATGAGCTGGTAAGCTCTCTTCTCAGATGTACAAGGATTCACAAAACATACTTCTTGTCCTCTCTTCAGAGGAAACTACCCTAATGGTGCCTCAACTGAAAGAGAGATGAACGTGGAACCCAAGAATGATAATATTTTAAAAGTAGGTGGCTGGTGGGGGGTGGGGCACTCAAATCAACTAAATATAGGGTGTTAAGCATAAACTACTGCTAGAAATACAGGTAAGACAGGGATTTCAAACACCTAACGCTCTTCTTGAAAAGGATTTATATGATTAAAAATTATACTTTTGGGGCAGCCAGGTGGCTCAGTTCGTTAAAGTGTGAGCTCTGAGCAACAGGATTGCTGGTTCGATTCCCACATGGGCCAGTGAGCTGCACCCTCCACAACTAAGATTTAAGGAAAACAACTTGACTTGGAGCTGGTGGGTCCTGGGAAAAACACACTGTTCCCCAATAAAGAGTTTTAAGAGCCGACCGAATGGCTCAGTTGGTTAAGAGCTCGCTCAAGAGTGCAAGCTGAGCTCTGAGCAACAGTGGTTCGAGGCCAGCCCGAGCTGAGTTGCTGTTGAGCTGCCAACAGGTGGCAGGATGGCTCAGCTAAAAAAAAAAAAAAGAGTTTTAAAAAAAATTATACTTTTATTATTTGGGGTTTCTAAGTATATATGAGCTTAATACTGAAAGTGCTGTTAACAAGACCAGTGGTGCTAAACCAAATGGATAGCTGTCTGCCCTAGTCTTCTCTCTGTAGCATTTAGAACTGATTTTTTAAAATTATGCTTTCAGAAGTATACTTGTTATAAAAATTTTTATATATATATATATATATATATATATATATATATATATATATATATATATATATTTGAAGTGAAAGATGAAAGGATAATCCTCAAAGATAAGGCCTGTTAAAAATTTGTAGCATATACTTAAAAAGTTACCTATATTATACCATACAATGCTGTAGTGGAAGTACCTGACAACTAGCTTTCTTGATTGTAAAGTGAGTGCCTGACATTAAGCTTTTGAACTCCCAGGCATCCAACTCAAAGGCAGCCAGCTCCAGTGAACACCTCACCAACTACACAATTAGATGAAGGGCCAGGTCACCCCACCCATGAAGTTTCCCCTTTTAGAAAGCTTTGGATGACCTACATAACTGACTTTTTGAGTGGCCCTGCTTTCCCTTCTCATGCTTTAATGACCACTCTTATGTTTTAGATTCAATAGAGTGAACCTGTAAAACCGTGGGTCCCCACCCTTCACCCCAATAAAGGCAGAACCCCAGGTCCTCCTCCACATGTAACAACCTCACTGTGTGGCCGCGGGCTTGCCATCTACCATCTAGACCTATGAGTAATACCTTGTCCTTTCAAAGTTCCCTGAGGGTTGTTGCTGAGGTGTGACTTGCAATCATAATATCAATCAAAGGGGCCAGTCCAGCTACAGCACTGGGTCTGGTTGGGGAAGTATCTGTGGGGGCCCACTACAAGTTGGAAGGACGCCCCTGAGAGCCCCAGGTATTCCTGGAGAAGAGCTTTACTATCGATAGGCGGACACTGATACAAAATACATGGCAGATGACATGTATTATGTGAAATGTGACTGTTTCTTTCATTACCTAAATACATTACGAGGTCTGACAATTTAGTTTGTGAACTTGTTGCAATTATATTGCTAACCTTTTTTGATTTCAGAGATATCATTCATTATACATCTGTACCAACTGGACAAACAGTTAACCAACCTTACTATTTGAAAGTGCTGCAAAGGCTGTGTGGAAAAGCTAGACGACCTTCTTGCCAGCAAATCATGGCTCTTGCATCACGACAATGCACCAGCTCACACAGCACTGTCTGTGAGGGAGTTTTTAGCCAGTCAACAAATAACTAACTGTATTGGAACAGCCTTCCTATTCACCTGATCTAGCCCCAATGACTTCTTTCTGTACCGAAAGATAAAGGAAATATTGAAAGGAAGACAATTTGATGACATTCAGGACATCAAGGGAAATCCCATGAAAGCTCTGATGGCCTTTCCAAAAAGAGTTCCAAAACAGCTCTGAAGAGTGGACTAGGTGTTGGTGTCAGTGCATAGCTTCCCAAGGGGAGTACTTCAAAGGTGACCGTAGTGATATTCAGCAATGAGGTATGCAGCACCTTTTCTAGAATGAGTTTGCAAACTTAATTGTCCAACGTTGTATGTCACTTGACACATTTCAGATGACATGTAACATATGCTGTGCAACATTTTTGTTTTCTACAAATATGGGATCATATAATTTATACTGCTCTTTAATTGTGTTCTTTTTACTTAATATATATTGGACATATATCTCATGTCCTTTCCTGTATATTTATCAGTTACTTTCAATTGGTGCATAGTGTTTCATTGTACCAGTGTATTAACACCTCCTAATTTATTTATCAAATAACTTATTGCTTGATACTGGAATGGTTTCCACTTTAAAAATGTTTAATAATATAGTATTTCACATCCTTATAAATGCAATCTTAAATATTTGTGCATGTATTTCCATGTTTCTAAAAATGAATTTCTGACTCAAGCGGTATGCTTGGAATGTTCAGAGATACTCCTGTGCTGTCTTCTGAAAGATATGGCCCTTTACAGTCTGCCAAAAGTGAATGATAGAGTTTATTTACTTATATCCTTGCCAGTAATGTGGTTTACCATCTTTGTACTTTTATTTTTATTCTTTGTGGGGTTTTTTTTTGCAAATCTTGTATATTTTTTTGCAAATATAATGAATCTCATGGATTTTTACTGAGGTTACCCATCCTTTCATATGTTAATTAACCAATTGTATTTCTTCCATGCACGTCTTTTTCTATTGTTTACACTCCTTTTATTCTTCAACAGTTTATCTGTGCATTCCACTCACAAATTTGAAAGAACTATTTGCATATTAACAGTAATAGTCCTCCATCTACTAAATAGTTACAAATTTTCCCAGTTACAGTCTCTTTTTTTTTTCTTTAGCTGAGCCACCCTGCCACCTGTTGGCAGCTTAGCGGTAACTGAGCTCGGGTCGGGAATCGAACCGCTGATGCTCAGAGCTCGCACTCTTGAGCAAGCTCTTAACCAACTGAGCCACTCGGCCAGCCTCCAGTTATTGTCTTTTGAAATGTTTATACTGTTTCTTGGTACATAAAAGTTTGCAATTTTTAGATCCTACATTGTATGTTTCCTTTATGGCTTCTCTCTTGCCTAGGACTTCCTCATGCTAAGGTTGTTCCTTTGTCATGAGGTTGTTCCATATCCTCTGTCATTCTACTCTGTGGCCTGATTATGGCTCTAAATTTTATTGATCCAAGTCAAGTCTAATTGGCTGTGAATCCTTCAGGACTCACTGAAATATTCTCAGAAAAAGAATGTTTTCCATGATCAAGATCTGGAGAAAGATGTATTGTTTCTCACCTTTCTCCCTCAATTTGATCTTAATGTCATTGTTTCTAGAATATATTATTTGAGTTAGTAGTTAAGAGTTACTCTCTAGTTTTATCATACGTGCTGTTTTATTCTCCAATTTTCTTTCTTTTTTTGGGGGGGGGATATTCAGTGTTAAGTACTTAAGTAAAGTTAAGTACATGTTCTTCACTCTCCCAAGTTTCACCAGAGGTACACTTGCAAATGTTGAATACTCCCCGCAAAATGTAACCACTTTATTTCCTTGTTTTCATGACACCTCTGCACTCCCTTGCTTTGTTTTTGTTTTATTTTGTTTTTCTCTATCACCAGATACTTCATTAAATTTTCCTTTGTGGGCTTTATCTTCTCTAACCACCCTTAAATGTCAGGGCTTCTGTGATTGTGTCTTCCTCACATTATCTTTCCACTCTAAGCAATATATCTGGATAATCTCAACTACTGCAATGGCCTAAAATACTACCTGTATATTTTTCTTTTTTTTAAGACTTTTATTGGGAAATTGGGAGAGGGGCACAGTGTTGGGGAACCAGGGAAGGGGAACAGACAAGTTGCTGTCCTTTAGTTCTTCAGTCTAGTTGTGGAGGACATTGCTTTACTGGCCCATGTTGGTATCATCATTGAGCTCTTCCCAGGTGAGGCAGATTGCTTGCCGGCCCCTGGATGGCCACTCACGGTGGCTATTGGCAGCTCACTCTGGCTGCCAGTGGCTCACGCTGGCTGCTGGCCATTGACTGTAACCTCTGGCAGCCCACTGTAGCAGGGGCTGCGGCTATGCCGTCATGGGGTCTCACAGCAGCCTAGCTCCAGGTGGAGCTGTTGTTCACCATCTTAACTGTAGAGGGCAGTGTCACTGGTCCTCATATGTGGGATTCAAACCAGGGCCACTGGCATCCTAAGCCAGCTCTTAACCAACAGGCCGCTTGGCCAGCCCCCACCTGTATATTTTTCAATCTCAAAAACGGTGTCTTGGCCAGCCAAGTGGCACAGTGGTTAAGTGCTGGCTTAGGAATCCAGCGACCCCGGTTCAGTCCCACATATGAGGGCCAGTGACACTGCCCTCAAAAAAAAAAAAGGTGTCTTTATCCTGGACCTATCTCCTCAAATGTATAATCACATCTAACTGCCTACTTCGATTTCTGTGATAGTTAATATGTGTCTTCAACTTACTAAAATATGCTTGATTTTCATCTGAAAATTGTTCATCTGACAGTTTTCCACCTATAAATAAATAACACCAATATCCACCTACATCTCAGGCCAAAACCTAAGGGTCACTCTTGATTTATCCCTTTTCTTCATGGATGTCATCCAATCTATTAACGATGATGCCAAATCTACTGCCCAAGTAGATCTCTCTTTCCTCTGTCTTGGCTGTCTCCAATTCACTCCCCACACATCAGCCAAAGTGCTCTTTTGGAAACACATTTCATATTATATCATTGTCCTTCTCTAACATCTTGCAGTGGCCCCATGCTTTATTCCTCTTTGGTTACAATTCAGATTGCTTTAAACAACTTACAAGGTCTGTTGGGATGTGGCTTCTGATTACATCTACAGGTTCAACCCTCTCTCCTTTGGCCCCCTTCACATTTTATACTCAAGAAAAACTCAACTATGCCATGCACCTCCTCACATGGTCTTTATATAGACTTTTACTTTTTCCTGAAGCATTTCCATCTCTTATTCCCATTTTCTTTTTTATGACTCACTCCTATTTTTCCTTCAGGTGTCTGTATTTCTCCTTATGTCAAGGAGTCATTCTTGACCACTCACCCCTGACAATATGCTATCATCAGCACACCAAGAAGAGGGCTAACATCATTTGTTTTCACATGTAAATCCCCTCCCTGTGAGTTGTGTGAGGGCAGCAGTTCTCTCAGTCTTATTTACTTCTGTGTAGCACAGAGACGTCTGACCAATCTTTCTTGAATCAAATAATGGACTAGGTGAGTGATTTTCCCACATTCTTCCAAGTTCTAAAAGCTCCTCACAGGTAACTTGAAGGCTGCAGTAGATTAGGAGGAGGTATCAAAAACGAGAGGAAGTAACAGGAGAAATGGTTCTGGCACCTCAGCGCCACTTCAAATACCAAAGCCGCGCTTTTCCCAATACTGTTATGAGACTTTTGTTTCATATTTTGAGAAAAGATTTTGCTGAGAAAAAAGTTTAAGAAACAACTGAAGTTCATGAATCAAACATTCCTGAAAGCTCTGAATTCTATGATGTTGTGAACTTGGAATAAATTAAGAGGCTTGAATAATATTAGATGAAAAAGCATTGGACTCTATTCTACATACAAAGGGTCTTCAAAGAGGTTTGCCTCAGACTTAGCACATTTTCAGACAATTCACCAGAGAGCATTAATATCACTATCTGAGACAACCAATCCTTCAGTAAGCTATTTCTAGGAGGATACATTTTTTTTTCAAGAGTGCGTATCCTACAGCAGAGAAACACATGACTATGTCATGCCTGCAGAACTAGAATACTATTTTACTCAAGCAGTTATTCAAACCCATGACAGTCACATGGCAGTTTAGTTAGTAACCCAAACATACCTATAAAATCCATAGACTTCCTCTTGCCTGTGGGAGAGTCTTGATTCAGAACATGTCACTGAATATAGAAGGAAACATTCAGAGAGGAAAGACAACTGCACAACTAATTAAATCACTTGCCTCTTGCCTCAGAGGTTAATGAGCATCCCAAGCAGGGATCACAAAACCAAAATTGGAAATTTTAGAAGCAAAATCAATAGGTATTGTAATCTTGCTATTAAAGATTATTAAAGCTTTTAATACTGTATGTTCCCCTACCCACACCCCGCTCTCTCTCTCTCTCTCTCTCTCTCATGCATTCATATTACCAAGCATAAGATTCAAGAAGTGTCAGGGACTTTGGAGAGAATATGGCACATATTTCTGCTCATCAAATGTGGAAAAGCAGCTCAGGGAAGGGAAACAACTCAACCGAGATCATTCAGGCAGTACCAACAAGATCAGAAATTAAGTCTATGACTTAATTAAATGATCTGTCTGTGACTCTAAAATTCAATCTATTCATATTTTTTGTTTTGTTTTGTTGTTTTGAGGGCAGTCTCACTGGCCCTCATATGTGGGACCGAACTGGGGCTGCTGGCTTCCCAAGCCAGCGCTTAACCACCGTGCCACTCGGCCAGCCCCCTATTCATAATTTTTTTAAATATAATAACCTTTTTAAAAAAAAATTATTTATTTTTAACTAGTTTCAGGTGTACAACACAGTGCAATAGTTATACTTTTTACACCTCAAAGTGACAATGCCCCTCCCCCAATTCGCCACCCCACTCCTCTCCCCCGTATCATATATATCTATTACACTCCCTCTGACTCCCTTCCACAGTATAATCAAAAAGAATAAAAATAAAAAAATAACCTAACAGAATAATCTTCCCCATAAAGTGGTACAGCACAGTAGATAGAAATGATATAGGTTTTCGAGGAAGATAGAACTGGGTTTGTGTTCCACGCTGGTCTCTTTCTAGTTTCTTAAGCTTTGGACCTCAGTTTCCTCCCCTGAAAAACTAACATGGAAATATCAATTGTGGCAGATTACACTTTTCAAATATGGCTGCAACACCATCTTCCATGCTGCATTCTCTTCTACCACATGACCTGAATATTCCTATCATTAATAGGTGGACCTTTGTCCCATACCTTCCAATCTGACTGCAATTGTGACTGCTTTGAGCAGTAAAGGACAACAGAATGATGTTCTATGACTTCCAAAGCTAGAATGGAAATGGCCCCTGTAGTTTATACTAGCTTCTCTTAGGACACTTGCTGCCAGGTATGAAGTCAAACTGCTCTGCGACTACTGTGTTGACCTGGTGGACAGTCCTCACTGGGATTCCATCCCAAAGCCAGAATCTACTGCCAGCCATGGGAGTGAACCATTCTGGAAGTTCACAACAGCTGAATCTTTAAATGACTGAAGCTCCAGCTGACATTTGGCTGCAGCGGCATGAAAAACTCTAGTAACTAGACAACTGAGCCCTTTCTGAATTCCTGGCCATTTAAATCACAGGCATAGTAAAAGGTTTCTGTTTTATTCTGCATCTGCGGTCATTTGTTATACAACAACAATAACTGGAACAAAAACTATGCAAGGACGTCGATAGATGATTGGATAAAGATGTGGTATATAGACACAATGGAATACTATTCTGCCTTAAGAAAAGATGAAATAGTGCTGTTGCGACAACATGGATGAATCTTGAGATTATGATGCTAAGCGAAATAAGTCAGACAGAAAAAATCAAGAGCCATATGATTTCACTGACATGTGGGATATAAAGCTGAAAACAACAAAGGAAAAAGACAAATGAAGAAACAAAAACTCATAGACACAGACAATAATTTAGTGGTTACCAGAGGGGAAGGGGGGAAGGGGGTGGTAGTTGAGGATAAAGGGGGCCAAATATATGGTGAACACACAGTGTGATATATAGATGATGTATTACAGAATTGTACAACTGAAACCTATGTAACATTACTAATCATTGTCATACCAATAAACTTTAATTAAAAAACAAACAAACAAAGAAACTATGGAAGGACTAAAAGGATTAAAGCTCACAGGAGGGTCCTTGCCAAAACAAACAGACAGACATAGCTAGTTAGTACTGAATTACATTAAAGTACTCAGCCTTTATATTAAGGCAATGGCAATTTCTCATTATACTGAATTTAAATTCAACCTCAGGAACATATATGATTGGTTCAAGTGAATTTCGGGCCTCTCGTGGTTTTCTGATTCTCTCTCTTGCTCTCCCTTATACTCTCAATTTTTTTCTTTCTCTAGGTCTTGGTCCTAGTCATTTTGATTTCACTGTAGTCTAAATAAATAGTATGTATTCATTATATTTGGACAGATACTATTATATAAGTATATTATATGGGTGGCATTTTAAAAGTTCTCCCTATGCAGATATGTGTGCACTTATAAAAATCAATATCCACTTAGGCGAAACACATATGCTTCTAGGTAACAAATGTGTGTAAACTATATGGGTAGAGCATGTAAATAAAGCTATACAATTTAAATGAATAGCATCGGATCTTTTGCCCTTCTAATATGTGAAAAACATATATAATAGTGTTCTGAGACATAAAGAGACAATAACTATTCCCTAAATAATCAGGGGAATATTTCTTATGCAATGAATAAAAGAGGACTCGCGCTTGCAAAAGATGTTCATTAAACAAAAAAGAATATCATCTTCTTTTTTTTTTTTGAGGGCAGTGTCACTGGCCCTCACGTGTGGGACCGAACCGGGGCCGCTGGCTTCCCAAGCCAGTGCTTAACCGCCGCGCCACTCGGCCGGCCCACAAATGAATATCATCTTAAATGTAGTAATGTGTCTATTTGCCTGCATATCACAAAACCGGAGAATAGCCATATCTCATCTCTAAATAATAGCTGTGCAGTGAAAACTGTTCAATGTCATCATGAATCAATGGGGCTTGGAGCTAACTCAATGTCCACAGAAATTTCCAATTTACTAGGCCCCTCTTGAGAACTTACTGTTCATTCCTCCCCTTATGGAGCCTATCACCAGACATATTAATTCTAAGGAAAATTTTCATCTATTGCTGTGGATAGAAGGAAGGCAACTTTCATTTACAGGGTGCACATGGCATATCAGGTGTAATACTGCTATGTCACATGTCAATATTATTTCATTCTCCTAGTACAGTATCATCAAGCAAGAGATATAAGTGATTATTAGTAGTAGAAGTAAGCAATCCTTCTCATCATAGATCCATAAAATATTAATCTTGGAAGAAATTATTAGAGATCATGCAGTCCAATGATTTTTAACCAGATTTTGGCTTCAGTACTGTCAATATAGGTAATGTATTATCACTAATAGCATATTTTATAACCAAAGACCTGAGGAGAGGAGAGTTAGGGTAGGGTAGTCAAATTCAAATAGGGTAGAAAATTCGAATTCATCCAGGATTTCTTATATGTTGTTTTCTGTCCTCCCCTGCCACCCCTATTTGAGACTCATAAAGTAACTGAATACTCTCTTTTTCTGAAAGAAACAGTTGCAACATTACATCACATTGGAGTGGGAGTGATTCGGCCAAAGCACACACAGTATAATATATGGTTAGAGGTGGGTTTAGAATGCTGGTCACCTCTATGTTCTTTCTTGTAGGACACTGATTATTTCTCTTCCAAACTGTATACAAATATCAGCATTTTCAAAAATGCTGGATTTGAGAATGGATCGAGCCATCCTTATAGTAACAAAATGTATTGTGTCCAGAATGCAAATTATATTAGTGCAAGTCCCCATGGCCTTATTTTAGTCAATGTCCCATTTGCAAGATAAAGCCCAGGACGCTGATGCTGAAGTCATTATCTGTGATTCCAGGCAAATGAGAGAAACATGATGCATATGAGTATTGATTCCAGCCATTACACAATTGATGTTGATGGAGAATTTGGGATGGTCATAACCACCATAGGAATTCAAATTATAACCTGAATCGCTATCTGAACATGAATCAAAGTATCCTATCACTTGCAGAAATCATTTAATGGCTGTCCACTCCCTCAGAAATGTATTCTGTTTTTGTTTTTTTTTTGAGGGCAGTGTCACTGACCCTCACATGTGGGACCGAACCGGGGCCGCTGGCTTCCCAAGCCAGTGCTTAACCACTGTGCCACTCGGCCGGCCCTCAGAAATGTATTCTTTATGCTCATTTTATTGACTGCTTTTTTTTTTACATGAATGAAGATGTGGAAAGCAGATGCATTTTATGTGATTCTATGACCCTTATTTGTATTCTTTTATTAATTCATTATAGCAGAACATTCAATTTATTTTAATGCAACCAGACTAGAAACTGAGCTCCTCCCAATGGCTTATTTCACCTCCATAAACTGTTTCTATCAAACTTAATCATTGGACAACAAAACCACCTACTGAAGGGCAGGAGATATTTGTTTTCCTATGACTTACTCTTTAATTTATTTTTGTGTCCTTATGTCCTTAACTAATATCCCTTAGTAACCCCAAACCTTGATCTCTACTCACTACAAAATATTATTCATTCTGAGCATTTGGTATATACCAGGGGTGAGCAAACTGGCTTGCGAGCCACATGTGGCTCTTTGGATACGTACATGTGGCTCTGAAGTAAAATTGAAAATGAAAATAAAACTATCATAGTTTCATTTATAAATTTTTTAAAGGATATTATTCATATAATGGTAATTTCATTTGTTTTATGGCTCTCGGATAATTTTTAAATTGTGAGGGACAGGATTGGCTCTTCCGTCTCAAAAGTTTGCCCACTTCTGGTCTACACCATCCATCTCATCAAGTGTGATATTACTCATCTTCTCCAACAAATGGTAACCCTTCCTTCCTTAATAACTTTAATTAAGATTCCCTTGAACTGTAACATTTTCTTGCATATGACTTTCCACTTCTTATCACCATTACCATCTTTCAGCACTCTTACTTATTGGGGGAAAAAAATGACTTTTCTTATCTGTTCGAAAGCAAAGCTGCTTCTTTAATTACTAATCTGTTGATCACAATTTGCAATTTTGTAAAGGCAATAACTTCAACTTGAAATTAGAGCTAGAAATTGCATTGTCTTTACTCTTAGTGAAATCAAATGTGGTCCACAAAAGGAGACAGGGATCAGACAGCAGAGCTAAAATAGACTAGAGTAGATTAGAATCACAGGCCTGAGAGTGTGTGGGAAAATATCTTTTGCTTTTCCTTTAAATTCAATTGGGGGGAAAAAGAGGCATAAGGTCTGCTTTGTTCCCATAAATGTTGCCTGGATAGAAAGTTTTAGCCAATTTTTGTTGAGTATCATCTATAAGGGAAAAAGCTTTTGCAGCTCTGAAGATGAGCCCTGGGACCAGCATGATTTCAAGCAGTACGGGTTTAGGAAGAACGAAAATCTATGTTGTGCTAGCACTATCATTTCATTATAGAATAGTAAGTGAAAGAGAGGGACAAGATCTTAGAAGTATGCACTTTTTATTAAATAAAATTACTACTCCATTTCAAAGTTCAGTTGTGATTGCAAATAGCCTGAGAATGAGGAGTAAATTTGCATAAACTGTTTAAAAAGGGATTCAGATTCCAATGTCTTGTTCTGTTAAAATTACACTAACCAACTCATAGTGACTAATTAAGACTCCAGTATGTTCATACTGTGGCCTCAGAGGAATGCTAGCAACATACTTAATCATTAAAAATAAATAAAATGACAGAAAAGTAAACACCATCTCACTGATTATGCCACACATTATTGACTGTGGCCTGTCAAGCTGTCTTTATAGGTGATGTGTCGTGGCTATGTTAACGTGTGTGAAGTTGCCTCATAATCTTTATTTGAAAGTAAATATCTTAACTGCAGTGACATCTTAAACATTGCACAGATTAAGTGCCATCTGTACATGCCAAATGGCTAACATCTACTTCCTCCTTCAAAATTAACCTTGGGTCACATTTATTATATATATTAACTAACCCAAATACCATGTAACATTCCATTTTTCTTTTTCTTTCCACATCTTTTGGAGCTATATGCAAGGTGACTAGAACTGAGAGATGGTATCAGCTATTCAGTGTAACTAGATGTGCCACTGTTTGCATAGAAATACATTATGAGACACTATTATCTTTCTCTTGCCTTGTTACAGACCCTCACAGATAGAAACACTGATGCTCTCTACCAACACAGTCAGTTCTGCTGTGAGCAGGCATATAGAGAACCACAGCAAACTATCCAGTGGGGCCTAGAA
This sequence comes from Aselliscus stoliczkanus, assembly GCA_033961575.1. Taxonomy (NCBI): domain Eukaryota; kingdom Metazoa; phylum Chordata; class Mammalia; order Chiroptera; family Hipposideridae; genus Aselliscus; species Aselliscus stoliczkanus. The sequence continues at coordinate 27,239,930 of CM066737.1, forward strand.
CTCAACTTTTGCTCTTGATTTGGTAGGCGGGTGTCTATATACCATATCAAAGCATGCTCTATGATGGCTAGAGTTTGCCCCCATGGTTTCTTTGCCAAGTCCTACAATTCCCCCTGTTAATATAGACTTTGAACCCTAGAGACTGAAATCTACCTAGTTTTTGTTATCTTCCTGCTTGAAAGCTAGATCCTGCATATTACAGGATCTCATCCTTTCCTCATTTCCTGAGACACAAACTAGGATCTTGCTGGGGGGGGAAAAAAAACCTGAAACCACAATACTTGCTAAAACAAGCTCAAAAGTAGCTCATCCCTTGGGACTTTATTCATTGGACAGTTTGGCCATGATACTCAGAGTCCATTCCTATACCTAGACTTAATCCCTCTAAACTCCCTCCTGGCTACCTTCCCTCTCCCCACCAGCAAGAACCACCATTAATCCTTATACCCTCCTTGACAAAGTGAGATAGATGGTAACAATATGACAACATTCCCCTAGTCCCATTCTTGGCCTGTCCTCATCATTTTCAATAACCCTAATAATGATTCTCAGGGAAACTAAAAACAGTATGACATGGCTCTTCATGAATTGATCATGCTGTCAGCATTTTCATTGCTAAACAGTTGCATTTAGTCCACAGTGCATGAAGTCTGGTCACAACAAAACTTACTGAGAATGCAGAATGAAGATTTTCATGTCTACGTCCAGTACCCTGAACACGTCTGCCTCCCTTTCCGCTATCGCTGCTTCTAATGCATTTTTATTCTGAGATACAATGCTTTGAAATAAACACTATGTTTAAAATGTCTGCTTTGTAATTAGGTAGTCACATACATGCAGTTGAAAACAAGATCATAATACTCCACTCAGAAACATATAATTTAAACGAGTAAGAGGTTATGTATTCTAAGCAACCTTTTGTTTCTTGAACAACTATTTTTAGTATGCAAATATACAGATGTGCACACTTGTTGCTCTCTAATGAATAAGTTGTGTCAGATGTAACAAAAGAAATAACTCTTGTTTAGTTATAATTTTAAAAAGAAATTTTCAATGCATCTTTTTTGTGCTTTATTTATATAAAGCTTCTTCTCTTGTTTTTTTTATTCTTTCTTTTTTGGCTAGAGAATCTACACATATCCTCAACATGAATGTTGTGATTTAAAAAAAAAAAACACAAGACTCTTAAGCTGAGATGACAGCAAATGTCTAAGGAATACTTGATATTTTGAATAGGACTAGCCACTGATTAGGTCAGGTATTCAGCTCAGTTATACCAAAACAAAAATTTTGCAGCTGATTATAAAAATTACTGTCAAATATTCATGTCTTATGAAAATTGGAAATGGTACAAGAATCCAATGTTCCTTGCTAGATTATGCTGCTTAGCAAGGCTATGTCAATTGGCTTATACAGGGTGGCCTAACACCTTCATTACTGTATTGTAAATTCCATGATCGTAATATATGCACATCTGAGAAATAAAATGATAAGTTAGAAACATTTCAATAGAACAAAGGAAATTGTGGCTCTATGGGAATTTCCTATGAATAACGTGGAAGTTTAATGAGATATATGATAAAACAACCATTTTATTTTCTAATGGTATTGTAAGTATATTTATTATACATATATTTAGCTATATGTGTGGATGTATATTACAGATAAAACATTAAACATTCACACACACATATTAATATATGTGTATATATTCTATATAGACATATACACATACATAATGTGGGAGGCACATACTATTTGATTATTTGAAGGTATATCACATAGATGTGGGCATAGCACATATTTTAGCTCAAATAATTGTCATAATATTATATGTGCCCAAGGATATCATTCTCTTTTTAAAATACGAAAGTCAAGACTCCAGAGCGCAAGATCATTCCAGTTATTATGCATAGCAAACATCCCATTAGTTATTTCAGCTTTTACCATCCAACTAATGCACCCTTCATAAGTTTGTGTTTCATTGTAGAAGCACTGTGGTTACTTTGATGCACATTATCAGCCATATTAGATTTTGACTTGTAGGTACTCTTTAGTACAGGATTTATTAGGTTGTAGGTGAGCTGGCAAATGGAGAGAGAATGATGATTAGAAGAGAAAGGATTGGGCCGGCCGAGTGGCGTTTTGGTTAAGAGCTGGCTTGGGATACCAGCTCTGAGAAGCAGGGCCCGGGTTCGGATCCCACATATGAGGGCCAGTGATACTGCCTCTACAGCTAAGATGGTAAACAACAGTTCTACCTGGAGCTGGGCTGCTGTGAGTCCCCGAAACGGCATAGCTTCAGCCCCTGCTGCAGTGGGCTGCCATATGCTATAGTGAGTGGCCAGCAGCCAGCGTGAGCACCTGGCAGCCGGTGTGAGCTGCCAAGAGCTGCTGTGAGTGACATCCAGAGGCCGGCGACCGATCTGCCTCATCCAGGAAGAGCTCAATGATGATACCAATATGGGCCAGTGAAGCAACATCCTCCACAACTAGACTGAAGAACCAAAGGACAGCAACTTGTCTGTTCCCCTCCCCCAATTTCCCAACACTATTTCCCTCCCCCAATTCCCCAATAAAATCTTAAAAAAAAAGAAGAGAAAGGATGTAGGATCATGGATGCTGATTGCAAAAAGTAAAAAAGGAATGCGTACATATATAGGAGCCAATGTGAGAAGAAAACACGAGAACTGAGGGAAACTCTTCCTAGTGGAAGGACAGTGGAGATGAACATCCTTGTACTTCATGCTTCTGGGTTAAGATGGCATTTAACTAGTAGTCCACTACTAAGCCTTTACCTAAAATAGCACAAATACATATACTAACTTAAAAAAAAGAAAAAAGAAAAACCAACAAATACTCCATTAAAAAGAGCCTATACTCTATTGTCATACTTTAAGAGAATTTTCTTTTAACTGCAAAGCCCACAGCATGAGTTAAAATTTACAATACACGACCGATACATCCCAACTCATGTAAAAAGGGAATCTAAAAGCCAGCCAGAAAGATTCTTTGTCTTTCTCCCTCTGACTGTCCTATGACTAAGATGCCCAGGGTTTGTACCAACCAGAAATCTCTACATATTATTGTTTATATTTTCTACAACAATCTTATTGAGGTATAATTTATTTACAATACAATAAAATGGACCCATTTTAAGTATGGTGTTAGGTCAGATTTGACAAGTATGTATACTTCGGTAACCATCCCCACAATAAAGATATAAAACATTTCTATTGTTCCAGAAAGTTCCCCTGTGCCTGCATCTGGTCAATATCAACCCCCCCCATAGACAATTATTGATCTGATATTTATCAACCAAGGTTAGTTTGCCTGTGTTTGAACTCCATGTAAATGAAATTATGCGGTAAATGTTCTTTGTGTCTGGCTTCTTAAACTCAGCATGTTTTTGAGATTCATTCATGCTTATGTGTCTATCTGTGGTTCATTCTCTTTGCTTAGTACTATTAATTGTATCAACATAGCAAAACATGTATTTGTTGATGGAAATTATTATTGTTCCAGTAGAGAGTGATTTTGAAAAATAAATGCTATAAAAATCTTTGAACAAGTCTTTGTATGAATATCTCTTTTCATTTCTCCTGGGGAAATACCTGGGCAAGATATTGATGACTGCTTTTAATTAAATCTTCTAGAACAACTTCTATAGTTGCCTTTACTTGAAGCCTAGTGTAACGTTACTACTGCAGTGCAACTCTTCTTGAGATCTTTACTAAATGTGTCAGGGGTCCAAGGAGGTCTCTACATCCTGGCTGGTCAAACTCCAGTTTGAATTCCAGTCCTGTGCGAGCTCTCAGGATTGCCCACCATACAGCTCCTCCATGTTACTTTACCTAATCTTGTGAAGTTACCCTATGTATGTGCAACTTTATGTTCAGCAATAGACTCATGGGGACCCAATATAGACTTCCGAAGCTTTTTTTGTCTATATAGAACCATCCTTCTATGACTCTGCCCTATGCATTTTAGCAACATCAGCCTCTTTGAACTCTGATATCTGACTCAATTCACCAAAACCTCTGTGCTATACTTGGGTCCCCTATTCCTGGTGCAGTGATGCCTCTGGGTAGAAAGACTGGGTGATCTTAAGTTTCAATTTTGTTTCTCTTCTCTCAGGTATCACTGTCATGATCCGCATGTCTTTCAATGTTTGAAAACAGGTGTTCTATATATTATGTACATTTTTCCGCTTGTTTCCAATCTGGTACAAGTCAGGTATTACAGACTTCATCATGATTGAAAGGCAATGTCTCTGGATACTGTTTTTGAAGACAGCCAAAGTATTATGCCCTTCTCCTTGGTTCTTTAGTTATTTCCCACACGGTGAAATTCAATCTTTCACGTAAGACAGAGCATGAGATGGAGGGGAGTAACAATAACATATTGCTTCTGGAGGGGAGTGATTACTACCTGTAAATTGCTAATGGATGGGATAGAAAGAGGAACAACCTGGTTTCATCACATGGTGGGGACCTTTGGGTTGCATGCACTTTGTTGGTTTAGTATGATACAGGGAGAGATGGTAGAAATAGGTAAATATTTCAACTCAATTCAAATGAGATATACATAAACAAATATTTGCTGGAAATTGTGCCAACTCCTTTGCACATCCATCTGTCCTCTAGCTACAGATATGCCAAGGTTTATCTACCAAAACCCAATTGTAGGGTTTTCCAGGTGTAAATTTTAAGTCTGATGGTGGTAGCTAAGCATTTTGTCAAGTAAAGACATGTTTTATTATAAATGTCATGCAAATATTCTTACTCTAGTATTTTGAAATTCATTATTCTGCTGATTTGCTGCTTTTACATGAGACCATAAACTTTCAAATGCAGTATTTCTGTTGAGATTATCTGGCAACACCACTCCTATAGAAAGATAGTGGGACCAAGGGAGAGAACACACCATACACTCTGTTGATAAACATTGGATCTGCATAGATATGTTCCTGCTTCACATTGAATGAACAGAAAATGACTTTGAGTATCTAGTAAAACAATACAGAAACAAAGAAATAGGCTTTCTTCTTAAGAATCCACTGTGCTTCTGAAAGTCATTTAGTACATGATTAGAAGTAAAAGACTTTAAAACATATTGCACTAAATATTATCTTCAGTTCTTAACAAATTGATCTATAGATTCCAAGCAATTCTAATCAAACTCCCAGAAAGTAATTTTTGTGGATATCAACAAACTGATTCTAAAATTTATATGGAGATAAAAAAGACCTAGACTAACCTAACACAGGATTGAAGGAGAAGAACAAAATTGGAGGTCTGATACTACCTGACTTTAAGACTTACTATAAAACTACAATAATCAAGACAGTGTGGAATCAGTGAAAGAATAGATAAATATATAAATGAAACAGAATAGAGAGCCCAGAAAGAGACCCACATAAATATGGTCAACTGATCTTTGACAAAGGAGCAAAGGCAATAAAATTAAGCAAAGATATTCTTTTCAACAAATAGTGCTAGAACAACTGGACATCCATATGTAAAAAAATTAATCTATACACAGATTTACACCTTTTGCAAAAATGAACACATAATGGATCATAGACCTAAATGTAAAATGCAGAACTATAAAACTCCTAAAAGACAACATAAGAGAAAAGCTACATCACCTTAGGTATGGTGATGACTTCTTAAAAACAATACCAGAGGAACAAGCTATGAAAGAAATCATGGTTAAGCTGGACTTCATTAAAATTAAGAATTTCTGTTCTGCAAAATGCAATGTTAAAAGTATATATAGGAAGACAATCCACAGAGTGGAAGAAAATATTTGCCAAAGACACATCTGAGGAAGGACTGTTATCCAAAATATACAAAGAGATCTTAAACTTCAATAATCAAGAAAATAAAAAACCTGATTTAAAAAAAGAGCAAAAGGGGTGACTGGTTAGCTCACTTGGTTAGAGCGTGGTGCTAATAACACTAAGGTTGCCAGTTCGATCCCTGCATAGACCACTGTGAGCTGCGCCCTCCCTAAAAGAGTCAACTGTGCCATTATAACATGAAACCAATGTGTAACCAATGACCATGGCTGTTCACCAATAAAATTTTTAGAAACGGGGGGGCCAAAGGCCTTAACAAACACCTCACCAAGGAAGATATACAGATGGCAAATAAGAATATGAAAAGATGCTTCATATCACATGTCATCAGGAAAATGCAAATGAAAACAACCATGAGATATCATTTCACACCTACTAGAATGGCCAAAATCCAGAACACTGACAACACCAAATGCAGACGAGGATGTACAACAGCAGAAATTTTCATACATTACTGGTGAAAATCCAAAATAGTACAGCTGCTTTGAAAGAGCATTTGGTGGTTTTTTTTTTTACAAAACTAAATAAACATACTCTTACCATACTATCCAACTATTATACTCCTCTGTATTTACCCAAGTGCATTGAAAACTTATCCATATAAAGTCCTACACACAGGGCCGGTCGAGAGGCGCATTGGTTAAGAACTGGCTTGGAACGCCAGCGGCCCCGGTTTGGATCCCACATATGAAGGCCAGTGACACTGCTCTCTACAGCTAACAACAGCTCCACCTGGAGCTGGGCTGCTGTGAGTCCCCGGGACGGCATAGCTGCAGCTTCTGCTGCAGTGGGCTGCCATAGGCTACAGTGAGTGGCCGGCAGCCAGCGTGAGTGGCTGGCAGCCTTGAGCGGCCGTCCAGAGGCCAGCAACCAATCTGCCTCACTCGGGAAGAGCGTAATGATAATACCAACATGGGCCAGTGAAGCGACATCCTCCACAACTAGACTGAAGAACAAAAAGAACAGCATCTTGTCTGTTCCCCTCACCCAATTCCCCAATTAAAAAAAAAATCTGAGAAAGAAAAAAAAAATCTTACACACAGATGTTTATAGGAGCTTTGTTCACAACTGCCAAAATTTGGAAGCAACCAAGATGTCCCTCAGTAGGTGAATGGATCAACAAACTGTGGTCCATCCAGACAATGGAATATCATTAAGTGCTAAAAAGAAATGAGCTATCAAGCCATGAAAAGACATGGAGAAACCTTAATTTTATATCACGAAGTGAAAGAAATCAATCTGAAGACTACATACTGTATGATTCCAACTATGTCACATTCTGGAAAGGCAAAACATTGTAGACAATAAAAGAATCAATCATTGCCTGGGATTGGTGGGAGGGTGGGATGAATAGATAGAGCACATATGATTTTTTGAGTAGTAAAACTACTCATTATGATACTATAATAGTAGATACAAGTCATTATACATTTACCAAACCCCAGAGAACGTACATCCAAAATAGTGAATTTGAATGTAAACTATGGATTTGAATAATAATGATTTGTCACTATAGATTCATTGATTATAACAAATATACCAGTCCAATACAGCATTTTTTTTCTTCTTTTTTTTTATTAGTTTTAGGTGTACAACGCAATGCAATAGTTATACTCTTTGCCCCCCAAAGTAACAACTCCCCTCCCCCAGTTTGCCACCCCACTCCCCCCCATATCATACACATCTATCACAACTCCCCTGACTCCCCTCCACAGTATATTCCACATCCCGTGACCATCCACATATTCAGTTACAGTTGGCATACAATACTATACAACATCAGCTTCAGGTGTACAGTGCAGTGATCAAGCCTCTACTCTATCCATGAAGCGGTCTCCCTAACTAGTCATGTGCCTATCTGACATGCCACAAAATTTTTACAACATTATTATATTCCCCGAACTGTGTTTCATATCCATGTGGCAATATTGTAGTTGCCTATTTATGCTGTCTAATCCCTTCCCCTTCCCCCTATCCCCACCCCCCTCCCAACTAGCCACCCTCAGTTTTTCCTCTACATCTACAAGTCTGTTTACTTTGATCGTTCACTCAGCTCTTCAGACTCCACACACAAGTGAGATCACATGGTACCTGTCCTTCTCCGACTGACTTATTTCTTGCAACATAATAGTCTCTTCACAACATTATCGATTACATTCCCAGAACTGCCCCCATATCCCTGCGGCAACATTGTAGTCCCACCTACACTGTCCAAAACCTTCCCCCTCTCCCTCTTCCCCACTCCCTCCCAGCCAGCAACCATCAGTTTTTCCTTTATATCTGCTTGATATGACTTCAATCTTCTTAAATTTACTGAGACTTGTTTTGTGGCCTAACATGGTCTATCTTGGAAAATGTCTTATGTGTGCTTGAGAAGAATGTATATTCTGTTTTTTCAGGGTGAAATGCTCTAAAAATATCAACGAAGTCCAGCTGGTCTAAAGTATCATTTAGGGCCCCTATTTCTGTATTGATTTTCTGTCTAAAGGGTCTGTCCATTGGTGACAATGGTTTTGAAGTCCCCTACTATGATAGTGTTACTGTCTTTATGTCTGTCAAAATCTGTTATATGCCAATACAGCATTTTGATACTAGGGGAGACTATAGGTATGTGGGGGCATGGTGTATACAGGAAATCTCTATAACTTCTGCCCAATTTTACTGTGAAACTAAAACTACTCTAAAAATCTAAAGTTGATGTAAATAAAATGGATGTACATCCAAGATCAAAATATAACCTCAATATATTTTTTGAATCACAAAATAAGATCATATACATGCCCTGATCAAAATGTAAGAAAGTCAAGAATCAATGCCAAATCATATTTAATCCTAATTACTTACATAGTTGATACGAAAATCCTCCTCAAACTACAATTGAGCCAAGAGGAAATTGAAAGATATTTAATATGCAATTTCATACAATTTGCAAAATGAAATCCTGCATATCAAAGCTCGATGAATATGGCTAACAAGATAGAGGGAAATTCACAGCTACAAATGTTCGTGTTATTAAATCAGGAAGAATGAAAATAAAGTATTAGCGCAATATTCAACTCAAGAATCTTGATACAAGGAACTTAGACAATAAATTAGAAAAAAGAAGTAAACTTGATAAACACATCTTGGATTCAATTCTTTGAAAATATTGATATCTTATAAAGACACCTGGCCAACAGAATCATGAAAAAAGGTGAACATGCAAAATAATATTAACAGTAAGAAGAAAGCACTGTGTTAAGCAGTTTACAAAAATTATCATGTCATGCTCACATCACAACTCTAAAGTTGGTGATATTATCCTCATGTTGTAGAAGGGACGAATACAGATCAGAAAGTTTACAAGATTTTATAAGGATCACACAGCCAGTAAAGAGGAAGAGGCAATGATTCAAATCCACCTGACTACAGAGCCCATACTCCTCACTATATTATCATAACCTTTTCCAGATGTAGTGATAAGTGTCAATGATAATGAACTTGAAAATCTCAATAAAATTGACCTTTTCTGAGAAAATTACCAAACTTTCCCTAAATTTAAAAGCTGAACGAATGAATAATCATGGTAAAAACTGGAAATAACCAACATAGAAACATTTCCCAAAATAACTTCTGAGCATGTGGTTTGGGAGATACATTCTTCCAAGCATCAGATATGGAATCGTTCCCATGCCTTATACCCTGCCTGAAAACATTGAAGCAAAAAATGAACCTGAATTCTTTGTTCCCTAAATTTAGACTAATTCATATTTATACAATTATAAAATAGTGTGGAATGTTGAAATTTCACATAAAAACGTAATCTTTTATCACCATATTGCTCCAAATACCTTTGCCAGAGCACCCCGTTACTCGAATTTCTTAGGCGAATCTGCCCATTTTGTTGGTTGTTTGAACTTGCTAGTGATTATACTGTGCATTTACATTCATGAACTGGTAGAAATATATAGTATTGTTTTGTGTATGTACTTGTTTACATTGTGCTATATGGATCATTATGCAATTTGCCTTTGTCAATGAAAATGTCACGGAAAATTTCCCCTTTCATCACATATCCACCTTGTTTATTTTAATTTATATTTTAGTTGCTGCAGCATATATCTCATAACGTGCATCTCATAGCGTGGCTGTACCAGAGTTTATTTATCAATTCCCATGCCAATGTTTATTTACATTGTTTCCAGTATTTTACTATCTCAATGTGATTTTAAATATCTATCATCTATCTATTTATGTGTCTATCTACCTATCTACCTACCTATCTATTTTTTTATATATCCATCCACCTATTCATTTACATCTATATATCTATATCGATATAACTAATGTATAATACACACATGTATCTCAAGGTTAGGACTTTAGAAGTAAAAGGATAATAGAAAGTAGTAGGATACAAGATTTATACTTTATTTGTCTCCCAAAGTGTCAACACTATTTTACACCAGCATTTTAAAAGAGATCCCAATTCTCCTCACTTTTGTCAAGACTTACCATTACTGAACTTATAAATAATTGTCAATCTGATAGGTGAAAAATGGCATTTCACTACTTTTGTTTATTTGTCTTTTAGTTTCCACTTCTTGGACTACCAGTGAGATTCAACATCGGTTCAATTTTTTTCTTTGATAAATTATCTACTAAAATCCCTTGCTAATTTTTATATTTAGTATTTGTCTTTTCCTTATGGATTTTTATGCATTCTACATGTAAATCTTTACCTTTTATATATGTTTGAAATATTTTCCTTGTATCTCTTTTGATTTTGCTTATGATGTTTTTGTCATACAGATTGCATTTAATGTTGACATATCAAATTTAACAATGTTGGTCATCACAGGCTTGCCTTTTGAGTGCTGCATAAAAGCCCATCAGCATCCAAAATTAGAAACACATTCTCCCTAATTTGTCATTCATAGAATGTGATTAATTTGATCCCAAAAGATTTGATATTCATAAACATGTCATCTTTGCACTGACCAATTATACTTTTTGTCCTATGAGATGTATGTTAATTGATAATTTTAATATATTCTAAATGTTTCTTATAATGTTTCAACAATATTTAAGTAACTGTGTATAGATAGTGTTGGAGTGTCTCTTTTGAATACATGTGCATATGTTTGCATATGCCCCGTATTCTGAATTTAGTTGAGATTTAATGAAGTTTTCAACTTCTGTCACCTTCAAATGAGTATAAAGGAAAAAAAAACACTAAACAACCCTGTTGCCAGCTAACAGGGAAATAGGGAGAGGGAGAGAGGGAAAGAAGAAAAGTGTGAGAGATACCAGGACGCCATGTATTGTTATTGTATATGTAAATAATGATACTGGTGTAAATTTCATGTGATGCTTTGCCTTCACTGAAACACAGTAAAACCTTGGATTGTGAGTAACTTGGTTTGCAAGTGCTCTGCAAGATGAACAAACATTTCTGGTACATTTTAACTTGGTAAACCAGCGATGTCTTGTAATATGAGTAGTTTATTTCCGGAATGAATTATGCTTGCAAATCAAGGTATTACTGTATATTACTTTTTATGGCTCATAAAAGAAATGTAATCTGTATATTTCCTGATAATACATTTGTACCTTCCTTTTTTTAAAAAAAGATTTTATTGGGGAATTGGGGGAGGGGAACAGCATTGGGGAATTGGGTAAGGGGAACAGACAAGTTGCTGTCTTTTTGTTCTTCAGTCTAGTTGCACAGGACGTTGCTTCACTGGCCCATGTTAGTATCGTAATTGCGCTCTTCCCGGATGAGGCAGATCGGTCGCCGGCCTCTGGATGGTCACTCACCGTGGCTATTGGCAGCTCACGCTGGCTGCCAGCCACTCACTGTAGCCTATGGCAGCCCAAGCAGGGGCTGCAACCTACACTATCACCAGGGCTCGCACAGCCCAGTTCCAGGTGGAGCTGTTGTTAGCTGTAGAGGGCAATGTCACTGGCCCTCATATGTGGGATCCGACCCAGGGCCGCTGGGGTCCCAAGCCAGCTCTTAACAATGCGCCTCTTGACCGGCCCTGTACCTTCCTTTTTAATATTGTTATTCACAGAGGCTTTTTTGCAGAAATAATGGGATAATTGTTTCCATGTATACTTGCCCTGGCAATGCAGTCTTTACTCTGGGGAGTCTGGCCTCTTCAATCCTTGGGATCCAGCAGTCTGAAAATAGGCTCACTCATAAAATTGGGCAAGAGATGACATTTGATAGGGAACACCCTTAGATGCATGATCACCTGTTCTTGATTAATTTTTAATTTACTGTATAGACTTAGAACTTACACCTGTTTTCACTGCCCCTCTAAAGATACTGTGCTCTAAAGATGCTATAATCTATTGTCCATCTCCATAGCTTTCTGCAGGTCAGGATCTCTTGGTTGCCACTTACTATAAAGACTGCATCCACTTTGCTTCTGATGTTTCGCACCACCATGTGACCTCTATTTCTCCAGGATCCTATCAATCATTGCTATCAATGAGCCTGTTTTTGTATTAGTCATTCCTGTCATCAGCCTTAACCTACAGATATTACCCCCACTAAACTTCAGAGTGATGTTGGTATCCCTTTCACTGCTGCCTTCCTTATCACTTTAGTAAGGGATGGATTCCCCCGGGGTCCCCTATATGACAAAATCATCTGGTATGTTTTCCTACCACACACAGTATATGTAGAATGTCTACTTCTTGGACTTTTTTTTTTTGAGGGCCGTGTCTCTGGCCCTCATATGTGGGATCTGAACTGGGGCCACTGGCATCCCAAGCCAGCTCTTATCTACCGTGCCACTCGGCCGGCCCACTTCTTGGAACTTTCTAATCCCTTTTTCATGTCTATCATGGCAATTCTGGGATTTCAAACTCACTTCTTATAGAGGGACTTTTTGTTTTTGTTTTTGTTTACTGGGAGGCTTCCCAGTGACATTTCCCTATCGTATTTCTGGTTCCTTCCATGGATTAAATCTCATAACATGGGACAGTGTTCTCAAGTTGAGAGATTCTCCCTTATCTAACTTTAGCTTCTATTCCTATCATCCAATACCCTCAGAAGCCAGTCCTGTGTATCCTTTCCTGGCTCCTGATTGTAATAATAATTCCTAAGTGCTGAGATATTTATATAAATCATGTAATCCTCAGAGAAAACTTCACAAAATGGACACCATTTCCCCTTTTACACATGAAGGCACTAAGGCTTAAAAGATGAAAAGCACTGGTACATGGTCACATCCTGAGTGACTGGTTAGTCTCATTCCAACACTCATGTTCGCAATAGTATGCCTCACCTGGTGCAGGAAACTAACTCATACATTGTAGATCTAGACAGAAGGATGGTTTCTTGCATCTTCAGTACAATTTTCTAGTCATTGTATCATCACTTTAACCATCAAATTACTAAGATTTTAAGTATAAAATAAAGCCTCATTGAATGACTCTTCATGCATACTCTGCAGTGAGATAAAAGATTTGTAAATGGAAAAACCCTATAGAATGTAATCATTGGAACTGAATGTAACAGCTATAACTGAACTTCATACAGGAAATGGTATGTAGAAGAATGTCTGTTAAATTGTTAACTGTGCAACCAACCATGACTTTTACCCAACTATGTTACACATAGATTCACCTCTCGGAGGCTGGACTATTCCAAATTATATCTATGAGATAGCCAAAATAGGTCAGCTATTAAGGACTCACATAGTTGAATAGGGACCAAAATCTATAACTGAAAGACCCAGAAGCCCCATTTTTATAAGCAGTAAAATACAAAGGTCAGAAGCATAATTTATCCTTAAATTTTTCTTTCACTATAATTTACATTAAAATTATGTTAACATTAGTGGCTTTGGGGCAATCATGGTCACCTTATTTACCAATGCAACTTGAAAAACTGTTGTTTGTCAAACTAGAGTTAGAAGTCTCACATGAGGTCTGACAATTAAGTTCGAGACTTGTTGCAACGATGTTCTTAACCTTTTTTGATATAAGAGGGATTATTCATTAGGAATTTGTACCAACTGGACCAACAGTGAACCAAGTTTACTATTTGGAAGTACTGAAAAGGCTGCGAGACAAAGTTAGACGCCCTGAACTTTTCGCCAACAACTCATGGCTCTTGCATCTCGACAATGCACCAGCTCACACGGCACTGTCTGTCAGGGAGTTTTTAGCCAGGAAACAAATCACTGTATTGGAACACCCTCCCTACTCACCTGATCTGACCCCCAATGACTTCTTTCTTTACCCAAAGATCAAGGAAATATGGAAAGGAAGACATTTTGATGACATTCAGGACATCAAGTGTAATACAATGACAGGGTAATACAGACAACCAGTCTTTATAAACTGCATCCCATTGACCACAGTGAAAGATATAGAAGTCCGCCTGAAGTTAGAAGACCCAAGAGAGACCCTGTGTTATCAATATGCCCCCAAAGCTTTCAAAATAACCAGAGACAGCACAAAAACATTCCTGACAGAGAAGATGTTTTCTAAGCTAAGTATAATTGGCAATTGGTGTAGCAGAAATGGGAAGGGGATACTTTGAAATGTGCCACTTAATCCCATAACTCTGAGTATCCAAAATAAACCTGGTCTTGAATTCAGTCTCAGAGTAAATGGTGAATTTCAACCACATGTCAGAGGAGAAACAGATCTAAGCAAGAAATACCTGGGTTCTGGCACTGGCCCTGCCACTAATATGGTGTGTGATATAGGATAAATCACTTCTGTTTCTCAGAGCTTATTTTCTTCATTAGGAAAATAAAATGATCTCAAGAGCCTTTTCAAACTCTAAAAAACTATAACAGCAAATACACAATTTTGTTGTTGGTAACATACTAATGTTTTCACGATGTCTCTAAAGTGGTTGACTAAAAGATTCCCTTTTCAGATGGTTCTGGAGACCCCACTTAAGCAAAGGTTCCTCTAAGAAGGGGCTATTACCCCACTTTGTCACAAATGGGAGAAAGTTTAGAACATGCTAATTGGGCAAGCTTGAAATTCCAAAGATCTGCAAATGGAACAGGTGCAAGTGGAAGTGGTGATAACTGATGGCTAATTAGGCAAGCAATAGCACACCCCAGGGTATGGGCTTGTCTGCCAATACATACACGCCTGGGGTATGAGTATATTAGCAGGCAAACACACACCCTGGAGGTTGTATTGTGCAGAGAAAATGCTGTTGAAAACACAACGTGGTTTTAAGTAGAATGTATGATTCTGAACCGTATTAGCACATAAAATAGTTCAAGTAGAACCCAGTCAATAGGCCTAGTTTTGAAGAAAATCCCCTTGCATATACCCTCGAGCCCCACACTGGGTATTCCTCCTCATTCTGACCCCTCTCCCTACACCTGCTTGATCGAAAAAAAAAAGCCATTTAGAAAAATATTAAATGCATTCATTTGCCTTTAAAATTAGCCTGTAATAAACAGAATTAGCATTTAGTGAGAATTCATAGGGTGATGCCAGGAAAATGTTTTCTCATAAAGGATCAAATATATTTGCCCACTCTGCAGTAAATGGTTTCCTAGTCTCTTTATTCTGATGATGGAACATAGGCCCTAGGAATTAATATTTAATGAAGACAGCCAGAAAAGCAATACCCATAACTGAGAAGAAAACTGGGAGAAAATTAGGAAAGGGCAAGGTTATTATGATAGTTCTGTTTGGTTTTTCAGTTTGTATAGTAAGAATGTCACCTGGGCAGGTTTCACAGATGGGATAGTTTTCCCACCTGATATTAAGGAAGAACTGGTCAGATATAGACTAATTGGGACCATTGGTCCTCAAGATGGTCTAAGGACTCCCATCTCACTCAAAGTGAACACTCAATCCTCGTAATGGCTACAAGCCACAGATATGGCCTCCTGTGGCTTCTGTTCTTCCCTGCTGTTTTCCTCTCTCACTCTGTTCCAGCCATGCTGGCCTCATTCCTGTTTTGGAAAAATACTAGTCATTTCGCTTAGCATAATAATCCCAAGATCCATCCATGTTGTCACAATGGCATTATTCTATCTTTTCTTATGGCAGAATTGTATTCCATTGTGTGTATAGATTATTATGCTAAGCAAAATAAGTCAGACAGAAAAATTCTAGAACCATATGACTTCACTGATATGTGGGATATAAAATTGAAAGCAACAATGGAACAAGACAAACAAATAAAGAAACAAAATCTCATAGACACAGACAATAGTTCAGTGGTTACCAGAGGGTAAAGGGGAGATAGGTAGATGAGGGTAAAGGGGGTCAAATATATGGTGATGGAAGGAGAACTGACTCTGCGTGGTGAGCACACAACATGATATATAGATGATGAATTATAGAATTTTACACTTGAAACCTATATAGCTTTACTAATCACTGTGTCCCCAATAAAATTTAATTATAAAAAAGGAAACAGGCCCACAGATGATTTAGGTAGTAAAGATGTCAAATGAGAACTCTAAAGTAACCATAATGAATATGTTCAAAATAATCAATAAAAATATTGATATTCAAAAAAGAAAAGAAAGGGCCCGCCGAGTGGCTCAGTTGGTTAAGAGCTCACTCAAGAGTGTGAGCTGAGCTCTGAGCAACAGCAGTTCGATGCCCAGCCCGAGCTGAGCTGCCGCTGAGCTGCCAACAGGCAGCAGGATGGCTCAGTTGAAAAAAACAAAACAAAACAAAACAAAACAAAAAAAAACCAGGGCTGGATGAGGGCCGAGTGGCTCGGTGGTTAAGAGCTGGCTTGGGATGCGAGCGGCCCCGGTTCGGGTCCCACATATGAGGGCCAATGCAGTGCCCTCAAAAAAAAAAAAAAGAAAATACTACTCATACAGGTTCCTCAGAGACTTTGAAGTTGCTGCTCCCTCTATGAGAACACTGTTCCCTTACATATCTGCATGGCTTGCTCCTTTACCCCCATCAATTCTCAGCCTAAATGGCATGTTCTCAGTGAAATTTTCCCTGACCATCCCACCATCCATCCAACATAAAATTATAAACTGCTCCACATTCACTATCCATTGTCCCTACATTATTATTGCCCGTATGAACTTCTAATATTTCTGAACTTCTAATATTCATTTAGTTTTTAGTTCTTATCTCTTTCTCTCTGACAGAATGTAAGTTCCAGGAAGGAACAAATTTTGTCTGTCTGTCTGGTTGCCTGATATAAATCTAATACAATTGAACAGAGCCCTGTACATTGCATTTGGGTAATAAAAATTTGTTGAATTAATGAATAAAATAAGAATACTCTCAGTAAGGTTCCAGTGGTAATAGATGTTAAATGCTAAAACCTAGGCTTAGACTGTTTGTCAAATCTTTCAAAGTATCTTGGGTTTGTCAGAATCATTACATTCATAAGAATGTATAGATTTTGTTCTAAGAGACTGAATATTAACATAAAGAGGAAGCCAATTTTCCAGCTACAGAGTCAACCTTGGATTTCAGTGCTTCCAAGATTATATACCAAATTTCAATAGAGGCTTCATAAAGACAAAAATTGTGGCCTAGACCTCTCAGAGTGATGACTTCAGCTTAACCCGAGTGAAACATCTTCTTCCTATTTATCTCATAACTACATTACATTGAATCAAAAGAAATTGATACTGTTTGACAATTTTTGACATACACAATGTTTCGCCTATAGAAAGTCAACATTCACAACATTCTCAAATGTTTGACCATCATGTGTGTTTTTGTTTTATTTTAAAGATTTTTGGGGGACTTGGGGAAGGGGAACAGTGTTGGGGAAACGGGGAAGAGGAACAGACAAGTTGCTGTCCTTTTGTTCTTCAGTCTAGTTGTGGAGGACATTGCTTCACAGGCCCATGTTGGTATTGTGATCATTGCACTCTTCCCGGGAGAGGCAGTCGGTCGCCGGCCTCTGTTGTTGTTGTTGTTGTTTTTTGTTTTTTTTTGAGGGCAGTGTCACTGGCCCTCATATGTGAGATCCGAACTGGGGCCACTGGCATCCCAAAACCAGCTCTTAACCAATGTGCCACTCGGCCAGCCCAGACAGTCATGTGTTTTAAACTACTACTTGCCAAATGGCTTCAATTAGTCAGTTTGCTACCTTCCCACATGGAACACTGTTACTGGGGAAGACTGTGCCAGTCACCTTGGAAGAAGTTGTCCTAGCTCGTGCTCAGACTTGGTAATTTTCAAATCTGGTTGCCTTCAACTCCCACACTGCTCCAATTAGAAATATCTAGAAACTATGCTAATTTCACTCACAATACAAAGTAAAATCCATTGCTACTGGCCAATTTCCTTAGAAAGTGGCTGAATTAGTAAAGGCTCTTTCTGATATAAATGATAGAAACCCAGCTCATAAAGAACTAGCTTAAACAAAAATGGGAATTGATTGGCTCATAAGCTGAGAAATACACGAATTGAGATGCTGGGCCTAGAGGCTCCAATCATTCTCTCTCACCATCTCTTTATTTTGCATGACTACATTCTACATGGATGTACTTTACACGTGACGAGTAAGATGGCTACAGATATCTCTCGACTCACATTCTCCTTAATCTAGTGGAAAGGTTTCTCTCTTCCAATTTCTGTACCCTGGGGAAGACACTTATGAGTTCTCCATGGGTCCAGTATCCACTCCTAATCCAAGACTGTACACAAAGATGGAGTACAACGATTGGCGCAGCCTAAGTCATGTACTGTAGTTGGCATGGGGGTTTGTGGGATGTGTGTGAATCAGTGTAACTGACAAATCCACTCAGACCTCAGGCAGTAGAAGGTGAGTGCCTCAAAGACAAGAAGACAAGATTTAACTCTGAACAGGAGAGAGGATAAGGAAAATGTACAGAAAGAGTCGTTATCATCATCATCGACATCATCCTCATCCTCATCACCAGCACCACTCCATTTCTGTGTATCTATTTGGCACAATGAATTCAAGGAATCTTACTGACAGCAGCGCAGTGCATGCTTTAGGCCTAAGATAATCACCAGAAATTCGGCTTTATTTCTAGAATTTAGCTTTGCATTGTGGCACTATCTACCAACCTGAAGGCATCCTCATGAATCCTAGGGACTTGGGTTAGTTTCTGGAGAGGGAAGAGTCTTTTGGTGTTAGGGGAGTATCTTTGGAATCAATGGGGGAGGCATCTAGCGTCCACTGTACTGATGGATATTGTTTCTCATTTTAAAAAAAGTAATAATAAGGAGAAAGATACAATTATAGAATCCTAAGAAAACAAAGTATATATTACCAAGAATCAAGTAAAATCTAGAAGGTAGTCCATAATAGGTTTAAAATAACATGTGTTAATATCACTAGGGGGTAATTTGAACCAATAATGCTGAATTACTTGGAGGGCATAGGGGATGAAATTCTGCAAGAAGGAAAACTACTTTAAGATTCCTGTAATAGACAGATGATATAATGTTGATCTTAGGTGAAAAGTCATGTGCAGAAAACCCTTGGGCTAACCTACTGGTTCTTCACCCAGATGGAAAGTTGAGTTTACTTGTTTATTTTACTATCCCCAATCCTAGGATTCATCCCAAACCAGATGTTCTTAAATCTTGATGCAAATTCAGATAATGAAAAGTGAGCGCTGCCTTGTGACATCGGGGTTTCCCAAACACAGAATGGATAATCAGATTCAAGGAAGCTTATAAGTATGAGAAGCACAGTTTGTAGTAACAGCAGAAGCAAGTAACAGTGTTACATGAATCATAATCATTGGTTTTCTGAGATACTATCGTCATAAAAGTTTCTCCATCTAGTCTATTCCACAGCATATAGACTCTGCCACAGAGACAAGTCCAGGAAATTAAATCTTGTTCAAAGTTTCTTAATGTTAAGAAAGAATATATTTTCTTTCCTTTTTATTATTTGTCAAAATTTGTATGACAGGGAAGAGCTATTGGTTGGTATAAAATACAAATATGGCTTAATCCTGCCATGGATAATTTAGGGATAATTACACCACTGGAAGGTGGCATGTTTCAATAAGCAATTGGCAACTGCCTCTGCCAGGTTCTCCTCCATACTAAATAACAATCGGAAATGCAAAAGCATTGGCACCACCTTTCATATTCCACAGTAGAATAAGAATAATTCTGTGATTTCACTGGAAGTCCTTTCCATGTTCTTTCTTTGATGTCTTTTCTTTCCTGTCATAGACTCATTGTCAATAAGTTGGTTGTAATAGGAAACACCCACTTGGATGCCAGCATAGTGCCATAAATAACAGCCATCAAACCTGTACTATCTTTTACAGTATAGGATGCTATTCTCATTCCAGCTAGTGACAAGAAACAATTGCTACTATATCAACTGTGACTGTTTCAAACCTTAATGTAACTCCTGGGAAACTTGAATGTGTTTTTTTTTTTTCCTTCCAAAGAGGTACACCGTGAACTT
Source organism: Aselliscus stoliczkanus (assembly GCA_033961575.1). Taxonomy (NCBI): domain Eukaryota; kingdom Metazoa; phylum Chordata; class Mammalia; order Chiroptera; family Hipposideridae; genus Aselliscus; species Aselliscus stoliczkanus. The sequence goes on from CM066737.1 coordinate 27,260,167, forward strand.
CCCTGACCAGATTATGTCACTGAAAACTCAGCTGGCTTTAGTCATGGACAAAAAAAGGAGTATTAAACCAGAAAGCATAATTTTCATCTTTAGGGCAATAAAGCAGTCTGACAAATCTAGTATTTAACATGTTAAAATGTCTTCCTGGGGCAATTCACTACCTCATTTCTCACTAATACAGGATACTTCTGACATAAAGCTGACAATAGGGCTGAATAAGGAATTTACTAAGATGCTCACTGATACAGAGTTAAGGATGGAAAATATGAGCAAATAGAAGTTGTGTCAAATCGAGCAGAGACACACTAAATGAATAATCAACTTCAAGGGGCGAGATAGAGAGGCAGCATAGTACAGAAAAAAAAAAGCTCCTGAGGGGTAGCTAGGAGAGAAAAGCCTTGGAGAAGATGATCAGAGAAAGAGCCAGGGGACATCCGGATGCCTATGAGAGGATACTGCAGTAATTTTTCATCAGGTTCCTGGGGCCTCAGGCACCAGAAAGAGGAAGCTGTTAACGGTGCTGCATTGATGATCTTTCTACATTAATTATCCCAACTCAATATCCATCAAAAGGTATTTATTAAGCACCCTATATGTATAGAGTGCCGCATTCGACCCACAGCTTCTGGGCAGCATGGTTAATGGCAGAGAAAGTGATAGGTTCATTTGTCCTCGTCCCTCTCTAGTTGGTTAGGAGCTCTGTGTTGATTAAGATTCTGATAGTATATCTGGGCTCAACAGAAATGTCTGTCATACCTCCTATACAGGTTTTTCTAGTGAGCATGAAATGAAATAAACTATCTAAAGAGCTCAGCATAAGGCCTAGTACAGAGTGAACTATATGAATAAGATGTCCTTCTGTAGACAGTACAGTAATACCTCTGTCTGTGAGCATAATTCATTCCGGAAACAAACTACTCGGATTGCAAGACATCACTCGCTTACCAAATTAAAATGTATTATTAGGTTGGTATAAAAGTAATAGCAGTTTTAATAGCAAAAGTAATAATAGCTGTTACTTTTGCAGCAACCTAATAGAAATGTTTGCTTGTCTTGTGGAACACTCGCAAACCAAGTTACTCGCGATCCAAGGTTTGACTGTATTGCGAAACTCAAATCAAACACAGTTCAATACAACCTAATAGAAATGTTTGCTTGTCTTGTGGAACACTCGCAAACCAAGTTACTCGCGATCCAAGGTTTGACTGTATTGCGAAACTCAAATCAAACACAGTTCAATAAAGACAACTGACTGGCTCATTAACAGAAAAACCCAGAGGTTTAGATGTTCTTTGGTCAAAGTTTGAACCACAGATTCATGACGTCATCAGCAACTGTATCTCTATAATTATCTCAGCGCTACTCTCCTACCTGAGCCCGATTCTTCCCCAGACTGGATTCCTTCATGGTAGTAAAATGGCTCCAGCAATACCAGGACCCTCATCCACACATCAGATATTCAACTCCGCAGCCCATACTGGAGTGAGGCTGTGTAGAACAAACGGAGAATGCATGATGGGGTTTCACTACAAATATCTATTACATCAGCACTCAAGAAAGGGACACTATTATATTTATGAATATTGTTGCCAAGATGGGAGTCTGGTGGCTGGTGTGCTACAAGTTGGCCAAATCACGTTTCATCCATTTAGAATTACATTTGCCAACTTACACTTTTATAAACAAGTCAAAACTAGCCATAGACTAAATTACCCGATCAATTAGTTCTAATAGCAAGGCTGATTGCTTTGCATAAATCTAACTGTGTCCAAAACTTGTACCCAGATGAGACTGGTCAAAACAATTACACATCACTGGGTTTCTAGCTATGTACCTGATCTTATTACAGGAAGACATCAGAATTGTTGCGCCCCTACCAAACCTGATTCCACTATTTTTCTAACCATCATACTTGCGGATGACTCATTTCACACATCATTCTTCTTTTCTCTGGCCTTAAGTGTAGATGCGATAAACTACCTATGTAGGGCCAGCAGAAAGCCTATAAGTAGTTGTCATTTTGATCCAATTGTTCATTTATGTACTTAGCACCCACGATGTACCAGGTATTATATTCAGATCCAGAAATACCCTGAGATGCTCACCAGAATGCGGTAAATGCTGTAATGCAGATATCACCAAGGTCTTAAATAAGTACAGTAGAAGTACCTTTCTTTGCCTGGAGCAGTCAGAAAAGTTCTCTAGAGAAGGTAGGCTTTGTGCCCAGTCTTTGGGTTCAGAAGTTGTGACTGGGCCAATAGCTAAAGAAACATGATCCTATGATAAACTAACACACGTGTTATTAAATCTGCCAGGAAGACTTGAAAAACTTGGAAGTCCTTACTTTCATCAACTTTGTGAAATTCTGCAAGCTTTTGGGTAGTCGGAAAAGTCATGACATTCTTTCTATGTTTTCTGATGCAAAAATGCATCATAACTTTTCCGACAACCCAATAGATATTTACTTAACGACTGTATTTTAATTAAAGAACATACAGAAAGCTATCAGTCATTCACATTGTAGTATAATTTTTTCTATCAGATTGCAACTCTCCTAATTCTCAATAGGCATGTCTTACTCTAAACAATGGAGAATTGGATTTTAGCTCATGACAAGAGTTTTCTTTAACCTGTGATTACTGTGCTGTGATTAGAATCATGTGAGTCTGGATTTCATTGAGTTCTGTAGATTCTAAGATAGAACATGTTGATTTTATAAATTTCTGAATTCCATCATCAGCTTTCTTGCTTAGTTCACTGGACAGTTGAGCAAATGGTCACAACCACATTCTTAAAAATGGACAAAAAAATTAGAAGGAAGATCATAGGGGATAGGACATTATGTCCACCTTGCTCCTTTCATCCTTGAATGCTATTGAAGGAAAGAGGTAATTTGGTATTGTTCTATAATTAAGGGGAAAGAAAAAAATTTATGTCCTTCATGGCTTTAACTTCCCTTATAGATAAATGTTAAGGATGATCTTTTCCTACTACATCATTTTATAGATGGAGAACCTAAGGCTCCACGTTCCCTACCTTAGTGACAAGCAATGATCCTTCTACGATAATCACCCCAAATCAATACACTTCAACAGGTTGTTTTCTTTTTAAATTTTATTGGGGAATTGGGGGAGGGGAACAGCATTGGGGAACCGGGGAAGGGGAACAGACAAGTTGCAGTCCTTTTGTTCTTCAGTCTAGTTGTGGAGGACATTGATTCACTGGACCATGTCAGTATCGTCATTGTGCTCTTCCCGGGTGAGGCAGATCGGTCACCAGCCTCTGTACGGCCACTCACGGCAGTTCTTGGCAGCTCACACAGGCTGCCAGCCACTCACGCTGTCTGCCGGCCACTCACTGTAGCCTATGGCAGCCCACTGCAGCAGGGGCTGCAGCTCTCCCATCCTGGGGACTCACAGCAGCCCAGCTCCAGGTGGAGCTGTTGTTCACCATCTTAGCTGTAGAGGGCAGTGTCACTGGCCCTCATATGTTGGGTCTGGACTGGGGCCGCTGGCGTCCCAAGCCAGCTTTTAACCAACGTGCCACTCAGCCGGCCCTCAACAGGTATTTTGTGAACACCCTCTATTATGGATGTGCTGCATGAGTGGCAGGGCTTTTAGGCAGCTTACAAAGTGCCTGTTTCTTTTGCTCTCTCTTTCTTCCCAGCACCTAGCACAATAGCTTACACAGAATGATACATGTTGAAATGATGAATTGAAGTGTGAGGTATTTGCACAGCTAACTATAAGAAAAGAGAAATTGTCAAAGGCACCAACACCTCCTTTACTAACTGCACCCTAACTAATGCCACTGTAAGTTCCACATCATGGCCTTTTGTCAACAAATATCATTTAGTTAGAACTAATTTATCCAAAAGCAAATGAAGCCATTGGAGAAATTTTCAGAATACATTGAAAGGAATAGAGTTTGTATCAAGATGTAATTTGTCATCCTGGGTGAGTATGGCAAAAGATGCATTTTCAAAGGCTTAAAAGCTTTAAAGGACATATATACAGATGCTTTAAGAAAGAGAGCTGAGGGGAATGTTCTATAACACACCTCTTGTATGTTAAGTATGAATTTCATGCTGCTAACATTTTATATTTTGCTGGCTAGTTGTTTAAGTCATTAAAAATTGTAAATCAGGGCTGGCTGAGTGGCGCATTGGTTAAGAGCTGGCTTGGGATGCCAGCAGCCCCGGTTCAGATCCCACATATGAGGGCCAGTGACACTGCCCTCTACAGCTAACAACAGCTCCACCTGGAGCTGGGCTGTGTGAGCCCCGGCGACAATGTAGGCTGCAGCCCCTACCGCAGTGGGCTGCCATAGGCTACAGTGAGTGGCCGGCAGCCAGCGTGAGCAGCTGGCAGCCACCGTGAGCTGCCAATAGCCATGGTGAGCAGCTGTCCAGAGGCCGGTGACCGATCTGCCTCATCCGGGAAAAGCGCAATGACGATACCAACATGGGCCAGCGAAGCAACGTCCTCCGCAACTAGGCTGAAGAACAAAAGGACAGCAACTTGTCTGTTCCCCTCCCCCAATTACCCAGTAAAATCTTTAAAAACAAAAAATTGTAAATCATAAAGTGTAGAGACAAACAGAGAAAGATCAAAAATATGAAGACATAATGTATCTGCAATTTCAGTACATTCATTATGATGTGTTCCAATATGCTATTCCAATCTCAATAGATGTCAACGAGGCTTTTGTGATCACCAACATGAGTGGTCACGATGACTCTTTCAAATCCATTATCTCTAATATCAAAGAGTCTTTAATTTCTACTTCTTCATAACTGAGTCACCTCGCAACTAAACTTTCACTGTTGTGTCAAGTTGCAGAGTACAATCCTAGCAGCTTTTCAATGTCAACTAGCAGAAATCATGGCCCTCGCTCACATTATCTACCCACTAACTACAGATATTGTTATGGACTAAATGTTTGTGTCCTCCCAAAATTTGTGTGTTAAGGTTCTAACGCCCAATGCGAAGAGAGAGATGGGCCTTTGGGAGGTAATAGCTTTAGATGAGGCCTTATGGGCAAGGCCCTTGTGATGGGATTAGTGTCCTTATAAGAATACAAAGAGACAACATAGCTCACTTTCTTCCTTCCCCTCCCGCTCTCTACCACGTGAGTCCACAGTGTGAAGGCAGCACTCTGGGAGCCAAGAAAAGGGCTTTCAATGGAGCCCAATCTGCAGGCCCCTTGATTTTGGAAATCCCAGCCCACAGAACTGCCAGATATAAATTCTTGTTGTTTAAGACACCCAGACTATGGTATTTAGTTACGGCAGCCCAAGCTGACCATGACAGCTATACAACTGGCATTTACATCTGGGATGCATACGCTTTTATGTTTGTGCATACATGTGTGTGTGCTTGTGGGAGATGTTTCATTTTGCAATGAATTTTACAGAAAGTCTTATATCTACACAATAGCAGTATATGATGGTTAAAATGGCCTAGAACTGCACACAGTATGGACAGTTTTGCTATAATCAAGTCAGCAGGGATGTCCAATGTGATTTAATCTAAGTCAGTAGTTTTTATTTTTATAAACCATCAAATACTGTTCTTTAACCAAAAGACATTTGGAACTCCAATATTAAAGTGGAGTCCTTCTAACCTAAACCCTTTACTTTAGATAAGGAAACGAAGTACCAAAGAGAGGATAAGATTCACCTAACTCCACACAGCCAGTAACTGGCAAAGCCAAGCCATAAAGCCAGTTCATTCCATTATAACATGTAGGTTTTACTGCCACTTCTCCCACTAACTAGCTGTACCACATAAGCAAGTAACTGAAACTCCCTGAGTCTCAGTATTCATTATTCGTAAAATAGGATACTAAGGTATCTACGTCACAATGTCTATTTGTAAGAATTACATGAAATAATCTACGTGAATATTTCTAGCAAACTAAAATGTGCAGTATAGATATTACTTATCATTATGATCACCATTTCCTGACACTGAAAACAGTGTTTTTGCCACCATGTCTGTAGCTTTTAACTTTATTTTTGCAGTAGAAACGTTTATTCAAACATAAACATCCACAGAATCTCCCGAAATAAACCACATAAAAATGGAACTGTTCTGATTGAAGTGGGGATAGGGCTTAGGTATCCTGTCAACCTTCCCCTTTGCTTTATCGCCAGGAGACCAGGAAGGGTTCAGCAAAACCTCTAGGATGTAGGAAATACACTTAGAAAACACTGTGTGACCCTGTATCTTCTTTTACAGATGGACAATATATTTACTTTTCTCTGCATTTCATCCCAGATCTTCTGAAATATAAGTATGTACCTTATTATCCTGATTTTCCAAATGATGAATACTAAGACTCAGTTTAAATTGCTACTCTTTTCTTAATAAAGACTTTATTGGGGAATTGGGGAAGGGGAACAGTCAAGTTGTTGTCCTTCAGTCTTAGTTGTGGAGGGCGCGGCTAGCTCAGCTCCAAGGCTAGTCACCATCTGGCCGGCCGTTGGCAGCTTGCAGCCACTCAGCTCAAGGTGCTGTGTTCAATCTTAGTTAGGGGTGCGGGGGGGGGGGCCCAGCCCACCGTCCTATGCAGGAGTCGAACTGGCAACCTTGTTGTTAGGAGCATGTGCTCTCACCAGCTGAGCCATCCTGCCACCTGTTGGCAGTTCAGCAGCAGCTCACCTCTGGCACAGCTCACTGGCCCATATGGGAATCGAACTGGCAATCCTGTGGCTGAGAGGTGATGCTCCTAACCAACTGAGCCACTCCACCGGCCCTAAATTGCTACCTTTAAAAATCAGCAGAAGTAGGGCCTGCCGAGCGGTGCATTGACTAAGAGCTGGCTTGGGACACCAGCAGCCCTGGTTCAGATTCCACATATGAGGGCCAGTGACACTGCCCTCTACAGCTAAGATGGTGAACAACAGCTCCACCTGGAGCTGGGCTGTGCGAGCCCTGGAGACGGTGTAGGCTGCAGCCCCTGCTGCAGTGGGCTGCCATAGGCTACAGTGAGTGGCCGGCAGCCAGCGTGAGTGGCCGGCAGCCGGTGTGAGCTGCCAATAGCCGCCATGAGCGGCCGTCCAGAGACTGGTAACCAATCTGCCTCATCCGGGAAGAGCACAATTATAATACCAACATGGGCTAGTGAAGCAATGTCTTCCACAACTAGGCTGAAGAACAAAAGGACAGCAACTTGTCTGTTCCCCTTCCCCAATTCCCTAATGCCGTTTCCCTCCCCTGATTCCCCAATAAAATCTTTAAAAAAAAATCAGCAGAACGGGCCGGCCGAATGGCTCAGTTGGTTAAGAGCTCGCTCAAGAGTGCGAGCTGAGCTCTGAGCAACAGCGGTTCGAGGCCAGCCTGAGCTGAGTTGCCGTTGAGCTGCCAACAGGTGGCAGGATGGCTCAGCTAAAAAAAAAAAAAAAAAAAAATCAGCAGAAATAACTGAGGCAGTCTCACATGGAATGGGTCAATGCTAACAGGAAAGTTAGTTCTGTTTAGGTTGAGCCACCAATATTCAGAGATTCACCCCACCCATTCCCCAGCTTTGTCAGTCAGCTTATACTGGTCATTAGGCCCCATGAGAACTGACACATACCCAGGAAGATGCAATGATAGAAATCAAGGAATACTCTGATCACCACTGATGTTCTTCTGACCACCATGATCTCATTAATCCTCAAACTGACTTTGTGAGGAAACTACAACCCCCATTTTCAGATGATGCCTCAGCACCTTGGAGAAGTTAACTGACTTCTCAAGTAAGAGAGCCTGGATTCAAAATCAGCTTTATCAGATTGCTCAGTTAACCACCAAAAACACAAGGAAAATTCATTTATTTATTCATCCAACAAAAATTATCCATTGCCACTGTTTTAGAGGCACCATATAAAAATGAAATAAATAGGGCCGGCCGAGTGGCGCGGTGGTTTAAGCGCTGGCTTGGGAAGCCAGCAGTCCCAGTTCGGTCCCACATGTGAGGGCCAGTGACACTGCCCTCAAAAATAAAAATAAAAAAATAAAAAAATAAAAATAAAAATGAAATAAATACTTGAGATCACACTTTGGAAAAATTCCAGAATAATGAAAATAATACACAGGCAAGTTATGCATAATCTGGCATTTCTAGATGGACTGAAAAAGTATTTTTAGATCTATGATAACAATAATTTACTCGAGTCACATTACATTTTCATCTTCATTCTCAGAAGTCATATGCTCCAGTTATATTTGAGGAATCAAATGCTACCATGGTTAAAAGATATAATAGCTTGTAGGTTTAGGAAATCTTGCTAGAACTCCATGCATTTAAAAGCCTTCTAGTTACCAGTTTGGGTCTAGGAATAAACTTAATTATATATGTTTGTGTATAGATGCATGGATATATAGACATAATCACCTTGACATGTCCAAAAATATGCTGTATTCACTTATAGAACTATAGATAGATAGATAGATAGATAGATAGATAGATAGATAGATAGATAGAGGTTGATTGAAAAAATATGCAATACATAATTGCTTAAGTGGACTTGGGCTAGGCACTTAAAGTTCCTTTACTTCAGGTTTTTCATTGTAAAATGGACAAATACAACCTATCTAACTGGTCTGTTGTGAGGATTAAATGAGATCATGTATGTAAAGGGTGTCTGGCCACAGTGAATGCACAAGAAATGCTGAGCCACTGTTAGGTCAGCTTTAAAGTTTCAGATATGGAGATTTTCAGAACACTTTACAAAGCTTTTGAACATATCTGTTGGGGTTCATTTCATCTAAATAGAAACTTTTTTAAAAAAGAAACTTCCTTACTAGTACTGTTTTTCATGAACTGAGAGAGAGAAAATCCGCCAAGATAGTGGTGAAATAGCCCAAAGAAAAGAATAGAAACATATAAGGTGAAATTATGACATTTTACATCAGATTTTTTTCTTTCATTTGAAAACTGAGGTTGTCATTTGTATTTGTCTGGAATGATACCCTTGTAACAAGTGGAAAATGAGATTTGGGGGCTTGGACTCAATTTCAATTACTCTCTAAGAACAAGTTAAGAATTGGTATTTTAAAATAACAATACCAAGGTCCATCCTGAGAGATGCTGATTTCATTGGTAAGGGGAAGAGACTGGGCATCAGTACTTTTTACAGCTCCCCGGGAGATTTTAATGTACAACCAGAAGTGACAACCAGTGTTTTACTGGGTTGTCAGCAAAGTCATGACGCAGTTTTGCAATGAAAAACAAAGAAAAATACTTTTCTGACAACCCAATAGTTTACTTAGGCATCTAGAAACCTTGCTAGATTTCACGTGAAATCTATCTGCCTTTTGGGTGCTGACACTTCGTAATTGTTTCTCAGCTATGCATCGTAGTTTCAGCTGTCCTATCACTCTGCTGGGGACAGCAATCCCCTGCCATTGACTATCACTACTCCACTGGGGACAATGGACTCTACCACTGCTATAACAAGCCTGGAAGTTTCTGCCAATGCCCCAATCAGAAAACCACACTTGTAAAGCTGTCTGTGTCTGTGCTAGAAAGTTGATGTTTGCCTAGCTGGGGCCATGAATGAGGGAGGTACATCAGTAACTGCTGCGACTCTTTAGGACTTCAGATTTCCAGCATGGAGGCCGTCAAAAGTGGTAACCAGCACAGATGGGTCGACTCCTGCAACTGCCCATCGGACATTTTGAAGGGGAAATTCCAAGTCAGACATTAGGGTGTGGGAGAATTAGAATTTGAATACTCAGTTTAATGAGATCAATTATGTTTGTAGAGCAGAGTTTGGCAAGTGTTTTAGTAAAGGTCTGGATAGTAAATATGTTAGACTTTGTGGAACATAGGCCTCTTTCGAAACTACTCACCTCTTCCACTGTCATGAGGAAGCAGCTATAGACAATTTGAAAACAAATCAGCACAGCTGTTTTCCAGTAAAACTTTGTTCACAAAAACAAGTGGCTGGCAGAATTTGGTCCATGGGTTATACAGTAGTCCCCTGTCATCTGAGGGGAATGCATTCCAAAAACTGCAGTGAAGGCCTAAAACCCCAGATAGTACTGAAATCTATGTATACTGTTTTTTTCTTATGTGTTCATGTACTTTACAGCTTCTCTTTGGCATATCCAAATTGCCAGCATCACTACTCTTGTGCTTTGGGCCCAGTATAAAGTAAGGGTTACGTGAACACAAACACTGAGATACAGCAACAGTCAATCTGATAACTGAGACAGTTACTTAAGTGACTAATGGGCAGGTAGCACATAAAGCATGGAGATGCTAGCCAAAGGGATGATTCCAAGTTGAGGTGAAGCAGGATGGCACGAGATTTAAAATTTACCAACTGTTTATTTCTGGAACTATCCACTTAACAGACGACTGGATAAAGAAGAGGTAGTACATGTATACAATGGAATACTACTCAGCCATAACAAAGAATGAAATCTTACCATTTGTAGCAACATGGATGGACCTGGAAGGTTTCATGCTAAGTGAAATAAATCAGATAAAGACAAATACCATATGATCTCACTTATATGCGGACTCTAAAGAACAAAATAAACAAACAAAACAGAAACAAACTCATTAGATGTACAACAAGCTGATAGTTGCCAGATGGGAGGGGGCTTGGGAGATGGAGTGAAAAAGGTGATGGGATTAAGAAGTACGAATTGGTAGTTACAAAATACTCAGGGGGACAAGCATAGGGAATACAGTCAATAATATGGCAATAACTATGTATAGTGCCAGGTGGGTACTAAACTAATGGGGGCATCACTTTTTAAATTATATAAATGTCGAACCATTATGATATACTCCTGAAATTAATATAAAACTGAAGGCCAACTGTAATTAAAAAATTAAGAAGGGTAGAAAAGGTGAAGGCGAATAAGAGAACCACATTTCCACGTATAAAACAAACAAGTCATGGGATGTAGTGTACAGCATGGGGACTATAGTCAATGATATTGTGATAGCATCGTAGAGTGATAGATGGTTGCTGGACTTATCATGGTGATCACTTCTTTATGTATATAAATGTTGAATAACTATGGTGTATACCTAAAACTGATATAATATTGTATGTTAGCTATAGTCTAATAAAAATCGTTAAAAATAAAAATGATAACAAATAAAAAAGTAAAAATTGTAGGCCACCAATATTTATGCTGCTGAATCAAGGGAGCTGGGCTGAAAATTACAAACAGAACTTGCACGTTAATATATTTTGATGAGGAAGAATCTGAGTATATAATAATATTAGCCCAAAATAGCAATTTTAATATTCCAAAGGTTGGGGATACTGAGGAATGTGAGAAAACGATTACTAGAGATAAAATTTAAGCCATTCTGGCTTCTCAAAACGATAGGTTTGTAAGATTCCAACCAAGTTCCATAAACTAGTTTTGAAAAGTATCTATTTTGAAAATTTCCAGTCCTGCCAAATGGATCAGTTAATTAAGAGCTTGTGCAAGAGTGTGAGCTCTGAGCAACAGGGTTGCTGGTTCGATTCCCGGCTGAGCTGAGCTGCCAACAGGTGGCAGGATGGCTCAGCTAAAAAAAGAAAAGAAAAAAAAGAAAATTTCCTAATACCTAAAGTGTGAAAGGAAAAATAAGGAGGGAAGTAGAAGCTAGGAGTGGTTTTCTGCTTCCATGCCTAAGATATATGTGCCCTGAATTGAAGATGCATTACATAAAACTGAGTTACAATATTCTAAATCTGCTACAGAACAGTCCACAAACATGGCCTGGCTGAGATTTACACAATAAGCTAAAGAGCTAGTAATTAATAGCATCACCTTCATCTCAGCATTCCCTATTCCAAATGTGTCTCTAATAGAATAGGATGGGAATTATCAAATAAAATTCAAACTTGTGCCAGGAAAATAGTATTCAATACACGTGTTTAGCGAATGAATGGAAGAATCATTACCGTATTCTTCATAGATATCCCACATTAGAAGTACACTAGACCCCATGTCAAGCATTCCCTAAAGTAGTTTCTCAGCCTAATTTGGTCATCTCAACCAATCTGAGGGAAATGACAACCCCACTTGCTACAGGGACTCCCAATGAAATGCTGCTCCACCAGGAGAGAGAGGAAGGTGTGTGACCATGCGGTATCTGAAAATAACCATACATCTGGGGAAAGAGCCAGTATTCAGTCAGGGCCAGGGAATAACCAGCCCTCAACAAAGCAAATTTAAAGGGAAAGTAGGAAACAAAATAAAGTTCCTTTGTGTTTGTGACCTGTATATCCCATTAGTTCAATGCACTCACTGCTCTCTGTTTACCAAAAACATAGAGGAGTAACATCAATGGTTCAAGGTAGTGAACCGCCTGAGGGAAACCGAGCTAAAGTTGACTTTGGAGAATTGTCAATTCTTCCAGAACACTTTAGATTCAATCATCACTGAGTGCTAATGAGGCATAGATACAGCCCTACATGCTGATAATATGCCGGAGAAGACATAATAAACTAGTAAGCAAAGAGACATGATGATTGTAGATAGCGAAAAGCATTAGTAACAAAATAAAACTGGATGATGGGATAGAGAGATGCTTGGATGGGGCATAATTTGTATTAGGTGATCAGGCAACACCTCTCTGGTGTTGAGAAATTTCAGCTGGGACCTGAATACTGAAAATGTGCCAGACATGCAAAAAGCCTGTGCAGAAGGGAATACACAAAAAGAGCAAAGGCTCCCAGGCTCTGTGATAGAATATGCGAGAGGGCAGTTAGAAGATATGCAAAAGAAAAGGAGTTCATCCACTTATTCAATTAACATCTGCTGTATTATAGAATGCTTACTCTATGCCAAACAATATCCTAGCTTCTGTGAATACAGCACTGAAACAAATCAAGTGCTAAATCTTACTGACTTTTATCCTAGTGTGTGGGGCAGGCAATAGTTAGGGAAAAAAAAAAAACATGTTAGTATCAGTCAGGTGTTGAGAGGTGTGTAAAATATATTTTTTTAAATGGGGTGAGTCACAGAGGGTGATTGGTGGGTGTTTTTTCTAATATAAGGGCGATACAAAAACACTCCCATGTGGTAACGTTTAAGCAACACATGCATGACATAAGGAAGCAAATCATATGTATCTAAGGTAACAACTTTCCAGGTGGACAGAACAATGAGTGCAAAGGTCCTACAGAACAAGTGTGCTTGGCATGTTCACAGAATAGCAAGGGGGCATGACCTGGTGGCTGGACCAGAGGAGAGGGAGAGAGAGCAGAAGAGGGGACAAAGGTAGGCAGTAACATCATCATGCAGGACCTTGCAGAATATGGTACAATTATCAGCTCAGGGTAGGATAGGAAGCCATTGCACAGTTCCTTTAGATGATATGATTTGATTTCTATTTTATTTTTTTAAAGATTTTATTGGGGAATCGGGGAAGGGGAACAGACAAGTTCTGGTCCTTTTGTTCTTCAGTCTAGTTGTGGAGGACGTTGCTTCACTGGCCCATGTTGGTGATCATCATTGTGCTCTTCCCGGGTGAGGCAGTTAGTCACCAGCCAGCTCACAGCAGCTCACGAAAGTGTCTGCCAACTGCCATTGAGCCCACTGCAGCCTACACTGTCCCTGGCAACTCATGGCAGTCCAGCTCCAGGTGGAGCTGTTGTTCACCATCTTAGCTGTAGAAGGCGCAGCGTCACTGGCTCTCATATGTGGGATCTGAACCCGCAGCCCTGCTGCTCAGAGCTCGCGCTCCCAAGCCCACTCTTAACTAATGAGCCACTGGGCGGACCCTTGATTTCTATTTTAAAGGGGTGACTTTGGATGCTGTGTGGAGAAGAACCTGCATTGGAAAAAGAAGGGAATTCGGGATCCCAGAGGGTAGTGCATTCATTCAGATAATGGTGACTCGGGCTAGAGCAATAAAAGTGAAGGAGATCAGAAATAAAAGGTTATGGATATACAGCAATACCTTGGTTTGTGAGCATAATTCGTTCCTGAAACAAACAACTTGTATTGCAAGACACTGCTCATTTACCACGTTCAAATGTATATGAAATGTTTGCTTGCTTTGTGGAACACTCGCAAACCAAGTTACTCGCAACCCAAGGTTTTACTGTATTTTTAAAAAAGAGTTAACAGGATTTGTAGATGGATTGGATGTGAGGGTAAAAGACTTGGATCAAAGATAATGTGTTGTTTTGTCTGAGGAATAGGTAGAATGGATGTGACCATCTGGGGAGTTACTGTTATTATAGAAGGGGTTTACAGACAGAGTTCAGGGATGCTCTTATGGATAGAAGTGAAAACAATAAATCAAAACCTTAATGACCTGACCCACAGTTAGCCAATCAGAAATGATAAGAAAAGGGCAGTTCCATGCCCATTTGGAAAGCAGACTTCCCTCACTGCTGGGGATTGAGGGACTGGGGTCTATAAAGGACTTGATGGTAATTCTGAATTTTGCCCTAATAACTGCTGATCTGGACAATTCTTTTATTTCCAATTCTGATACCATATTTAGGGTATAGAAAACATACTATATGAAGTTTTAAAGAAAAAGCAGCTTACAGCTTTTGGCACCTGAAGGCTGTCCTCATCGAAAAGTTCCAAACTAGAGTTCCCAGATGTCCTAGGTATCTTTTCAGGGGTGAACTACAAATTCTTTCTTTCTCTACGAACTGACCAATGCCAGCCTTTAAGCACTGGGACACACTAGTAGCTAGCAGCTCCAGGAGACCTCACTTTAGAATTCACTCCAGATCTGATCTCAGCAACAAAAAAAGCTGACTCTTGCTGCAACCAGAGCCACAGGCAATTGGAGCGAACCCCAGTGAGGAAATCTGGGACATCTGGAACTCCCAGAGGGCAGGCTACTGTCTTATAAGAGGCCTGGCAGGAAGCTTGGGGCTGCCTCTGGAGATGGTATCTGCAGTGGATGACAATGACATGGCTTTGAGCAAATTGTTATAAAGCCGCTGAGCGTTTCAAGACTACAAGGTACAGACGCTGAATGGAAGGAACTCAAGAAGCGAAACAAAAGCCTTTGGGTAGTGAGAATCAGAGCTGTCACACACTAGAATTAATGGTGTTGAAATGCCTTTGCTCAAACCTAGATTTGCTCTAATGAGTCTGTTCCTTAGCTTTGAATAAACTGTATGAAAATTGGCCAATTTGGCTGGAGTTCAGGACCTTAGGTCAATATGGATGTTGACAATACTTGAAGATTTTAAATACATGTTGCTGCCTTAGAGAACACATGATCTTACTGAACCAAACAGCCTATCCAAAAAAATTAAAGAACTAGGCCTTTGAGAGTCTGTGGACTTGGAACCAGAAAATCAGAATATTTGGAAGTCATGACATCAAAAGTGTGACTCCTCAGGAATCAGAGGTCATATGTGGTTGTGTAGGTTGAGAGATGACTTTCAGGTTATGAGTTTCTGAGGTAAATTTACCCAGATCTATAAAACAAATTTGAGAAGAGTCTACTGTATGAAATAGTCCAATGAGCTGGCATACAAAAGCCTACACCTATCGGACCCCTATAACTTGTAAAGAAACCTGCAGCCTGACACAACCAACTGAACTTGATTCAACATATTGTAGACACTGTTGTCTAAGCAATGGTGAAACTATTGTATCATTTCTGCTTCATACTCATAATACACCCTAGGTGACGCCACTGGATTGACCCTGGGTGGGGTTTTCTCTTTAATCTGCAACTGATTCCCCAAATGCCTATTGCCCTTACTTTGAAGCAAGTGATAGTGAGTGGGCTACAGATTTCTTAAAACTCAGAATGAAGTCATACTTGTTAACAAACCAACAATCAAAACAAGATGCAGAGGGAGAAACAGGCATTGAGTTTTGTTCATTCATTCATGGTTCCAGTGGGAATGTGTTTGGTGAGTACTGTTCGCCAGCTACTAGGCGAAAAGATGATGAAGCATCCATGGCAGTTGTCTTCGACAAGCTAGCAAAGGTAGGAAAGCAGATCCCCAAAATGACTTATCACCCTCCCACTACTAACTTTTTACCCTTTTTTTTATTATCAACAAATACTAAAAACCAATAAGCTATTAGGTTGGTGCAAAGGTAATAGCAGTTTTTGCAATGATTTTCAACCGTTGAAACCGCAATTATTTGGGCACCAACCTATATTTCTAGCACTATGTGATACTGGGGTCAATAGTGAAACAGACAACTCTTATCTGCCTAGCAATGTAATTTCTTCTAATCATAATAGAAATGAGATTCATGGAGGCCAAACAATTGTTAGTAAGGACTCAATCCTGCCCTCAGCACTCCAACAAAGGCATGGCTAAAGAAAACACCAAAACCATGGAGTCTTGTGTCCATTGCATTTACAGTTTTTAACAGTGTAGCTTAAAATTAAAGCCTGGAGGGCCAGCCAAGTGGCATGGTGGTTAAGCACTGGCTTGGGAAGCCAGTGGCCCTGGTTCGGGTCCCACATATGAGGGCCAGTGACACTGCCCTCAAAAAAAAAAAATTAAAGCCTGGATAAGACAGGATTAGCACTTAATCGTGGAAGAACAGACCAATCAAACTCACCTTCTACGTGTTTCTTAAGTTCAACAGAAAACAAGAGAAAGCTGTATACCAAAAAGCATTTCCCCTCAAGAAACAGAGGAACTGTTGATTAAGTTCTTCTCTCTGAACATCCAGTTTAAATTTCATGTCAAACTACAAATTGTCATTGATGCCTATTATAAACATAGAGCTTTTCTCCCAAAATGCCACTTTCCCTGGTGTGGATTCATGCCTGCCTCTCAACAAAGCTTCAAATATGTTTTGAATTGTGAAATGTTCAATGCCTCTCATAAACCCTGAGGAAATCCCCCCAAAAATTTGCATTTCTAAGTGTAGTTTATGTGAGGATGAATCAAATGTCTAAGTGACTCTTGGCATCATTCTTATGAAAAGTGTAACGGGTGTGTAGCATGACATTGTAGCCCCACACATAATGAAAAGTCCAGTCCTACCCTTGCAAAATGTGGCAGGTGCAAAAGCTATGAGCTGCATCCATCAATCAATCCAGCTGTAACTTTCTTACCCTGAGATGTAAATGAAAACAGAAAAAAAAAAGATGAGAGAAGACTTCTATAAACTATGCACAATTTGCCTTTAATAATTCTGCTACTGCATTTTTAAACTCGCAGTTTATAATTGGGTCACTTCGTGTATTCTGAACTGCCCCTCAAGGACTCTTGTCAGACTATCTTTACCTTTAGTTTTTGAATTAGACAAACTTGGAGAGGATCTCCTGCCAAAATGAAACCGCGAAAGCCTAATGGCTAGCTTGAACTGGTGCCTGCCTAGTCCCCTAGGTTGGGTGGGGGACACAATGGGCTTCATTTTCTCTCTATAAAATGAAGGGATGGCCCACATGAGCGCTATTGTGACTTCCTGCCATCTCCCTACAAATAGAGTATTCTTAAGTTATATGACTATGTGAATAGTAATGTCACGGGAAGACACAATCTTTCTAAAATTCTCACATTTTCAATTAGCCATATTTTGCTTAGGAACAACACTTAGTGGAAAATATAGGATTAGTCATTATGCACAAGAAATCAAAACCCTCTGTTTCCTTAATTTATGCCAGATAAAGTAAAATCTACTAGCTCATATATGTCATGGAAATTATTGATTTCTTGATACTCAGAAAATGTTTAGGGGAAAGAATTTTCATGTCTTCCCCACCAAGGGAACCACCTTGTGGAGAGAGCTACCATACTTGTATTTCCACCTCTCCCCCCACCCCTTTCATAGCTTCAACTCCCACAACATGGGAGTTGATGTGATTTTCATTGGTCAGTTTGATACATCTATTACAATTCTTACTACTGGACACACTTTCTAGCCCTTAAAGGTTTGGTCCTAACTGGTTTTCCTACTTCACTTCCTACCATATTTTATATGAAAATATTTTCAATTTCAATAAGAGAAGATGCTTAGAGACTGCCAAGACCTTAAGGAAACTAAGCTACTGGTTGGGTCACTAAGTAGAAGTCAATTAAGCCCCTTATGAGAAGATATGAGGTTGTATAAGCAAAGGTATACAAACATGAAAATGTAAGTGGGACCTTAGCATTGAAAAGATTATCTATGACTGTCTTCAATATACCCTCTTTCCCCAGCTACTATACCTGTTTCTAGAAGCTCCCATAGATATGTTTGGCAATCCTTCCTTCTCCAGGAAAAACAAACCATCCTTCCCAGTGTTCCAATGTTGATAGACTAATTCAAGGTCATGGGTTAATGTGTTATTCTTGTGAGGAAAATAGTTTGGATCAGAGGGCCTCCCAGCCTGGACAGATACCTACATGTTGGTTCATTAGGGATAAATATTCATGGCACAAAGTGGCCCAATTCATTAGCAATATCACTTCCTAACATCAAATTCTCTTTCCTCAGATTCTCTTTTCAACCAATATTGCAGTACTGGACGCCATGTACAGCAGTAACTTCACTCACCTGATATTCTCTTAACACAAACCAATTGCCTACACAATTTCCAGTACATGGTACAAACTCCCCTTTGTGCCAGTATTTACATTAAATTGTCTTCATTCCTTTTGTGACTTAAGTAGGTAGAGATAGAAACAAAACAGAAATGAAACACCAGTACCTACAGAGAGAAGTGGTTCTCAAAGAATTCCCTTCTCACTTATACAGCCACATCATCCTTCTCTACTGTTTGTACTGGTAAAATTTTCATGCCAAGGACAGACAGTGTCAGGACTGTGACAATGCCTATTAAATGTATGTAGCACTTTACTATTACAAAGCTTTTTCATAACCATATGTTACTTAATTTTCTAGGTACATGGATAAGTTCGGCTTCCTCAATTATTTATTCTGCCCCACTTAAGACATTAACAAATACATATTTCAATATAATATTCATTATGACTAACGTCCTAAATCTGGGTACCGTCAGTTGGTGTGGCCTCAGACAGTTGGCTCAAGACCAATTTACATTCAATTTAATCAGTATCTATTACCCCAATTCTCCACCAATATGCCAATGCATGAAAGTTATAGGGAAGCAAAGTCCAGTTGAATATAAGAGAGATTTTTCAGAGCAATAACATTGGTCAAAAATGGTACAGTCTGTCTCAGGAAGCAGTGAGTTCCTTGTCAGTAGAGGCATTCAACCAATGGCGGGTTGACCACTTGCAGAGAAACTGTAGAGGAAACTCTTGCATTAGATATTGACATGGTTTAGATGATTTCTTTAGTTCCTTATATCTGTAAGCCCATGAAAGTAATTTGTCTACCTTTTCAGCCTGTGGTATATTATTCATCACCTATATGAATGGTGGCTCATCTAAAAGCCCACTATTTTCTTTTTTTTTTTTCTTTTTTTTTTTGAGGGCAGTGTTACTGGCCCTCATATGTGGGACCAGAACCGGGGCCGCTGGCTTCCCAAACCAGCGCTTAACCACCGCGCCACTTGGCCGGCCCTAAAAGCCCACCATTTTAGAAACTTATTTGCCTAGGGCTTGGTTTCCAGGCTAAATTATTGCTTCTCTGATATATCATGAACATATAACCATTCAAGAACTACTTTCTGTATCTTGTATTTCAGCTTTGGGTATAAATTGACAAATGTCATTAACTGTGTATGGCTTTTGAATATACGTATCATAACATGTTTCTCTCATCTCCAAAAAATTTTGTTTTAAAAAAAGAGCTATGTCAAGGCAAGACAAGTTGCAACAAACTTTGGAATATAATGAAACAACCACATCTCTAAATCTTTCAAACTCACACATTGTTTCTACAATAAAAATTTTGTCTTTCTGTTTTCTCTTTTTTTTTTTTTTGAGGGCCGTTTCACTGGCCCTCACATGTGGGACTGAACTGGGGCCGCTGGCTTCCCAAGCCAGCGCTTAACCACTGCGCCACTTGGCCGGCTCTAAAATTTTGTCTTTCTTATACTGCAATGATAGTAACAACCTTCCATCTGTCAGTTATCTGTCGGACTCCAAACCCCTTTACCCATCAATTACCATAGTAAGGACCACATAGCACTCGCCTTTCAGCTCAGAACCACAGCACGCCCTGTGGTTAAGTTAACCCACTTTCTAGGAGAGAAGATATTTTAAGGAATACTATACCAAGGGCTGTAAGTTCAGATTTATGTGAACATTTATGGCAAATTCACACCACCCAGACCTTTTCAACAGCCCCTCATTCTTCATGCTCAGGGGCATACCCCATAGAATGTTGCTAGACTTCCCCTCATCCTGCAACCAGCTCTTCTGGCTACTGTAACAGCAGGATGGAGCCAAATCTCCTACTTGATCCATGATAAAATGATGCATCCT
Organism: Aselliscus stoliczkanus; assembly: GCA_033961575.1. Taxonomy (NCBI): domain Eukaryota; kingdom Metazoa; phylum Chordata; class Mammalia; order Chiroptera; family Hipposideridae; genus Aselliscus; species Aselliscus stoliczkanus. Next base: position 27,280,466 of record CM066737.1, read on the forward strand.
TATGATGTCTAACATGGAGAGCACCTGCTTTGCAGTTGCTGGCCGCCTCTGTCCAGCCATTCATTTCTCTCCCATTCTCGTCTCATATCGAAATAGGCATAGGGCACGAAGCAGCAAGTCCACTGCATAAATGCATTGTTCATCAGAATCACCTGGACTGCTTGTTGAAAGCATCTTGAGTTTCTGATTCAGGTTTGGAGTGGGGCCTAATAATCTGTATGACTAATAAGTTCTCAGATGATGGTGATGGTAATATTATGATGATGATGATGATCATGATGATCCAAAGAACATAGTTACAGAATCACTGGCATAAGGAGAAATTTAACAAGGAATTAGATACCTGGCTTGCTCATTGAAGACACCTCCATTCTCTGTGAGTGAATTTCTCGGAGCCCCATGACACCTTCTAAGTAAGGAAATTCCCCTTTCCCTTCTCCAACAAGGTTGTTCCCATAAGCCTATTGATAAATGCTTTGCAGTATCCCACACCTTTCTCCCTAGTCTTCTGCTTATATACACTGGGAGTTCCAGGACCATTTCAGCTTCCCCCGAATAAGCTCTGCAAGGGGTGTCTATTAATTTCCCATGCTTCTGGAACAAAGTATCACAAACTGGGTGGTTTAAACAGAACTTTGTTGTCTCACAATCTGTAGAGTAGAAGTCGGAGATCAAGGTGTCAGTAGGTTTGTGGTTCATTCTAAGGGCTGTGAGGGATGATGTACTCCATGCCTCTCTCCTAGTGTCTGCTGGTTTTCTGGCAGTCTTCGGTGTTCCTTGACTTGTAGATGGATTACCCCATCTCTGCCTTCATGTTCACATGGTGATGTCCCTGTGTGCAGGACTGTATACAAATCTTCCCGTTTTACAAGGATATTCATCATGTTGGATTAGGACCTACCCTACAACATCATCTTAACTAATTATATTGCAAAGGCCCTATTTCCAAATGTCACATTATGAATTTGGGAATGAGAAACAATTTAATTCATAACAGGATTCAGCCCCGCATGATAACCTGACCTTCTTTAAATTATAGGTTGTTTCCAAAATGCCAATTGGTAGACAACGGGATTAAGAAATTGTGGTACATTTATACAATGGAGTATTACTCTGCTATAAAGAAGAATGAAATAGTACCATTTGCAACAATATGGATGGACCTAGAGACTATTATGTTAAGTGAAATAAGTCAGTCAGAGAAAGAGAAATACCATATGATCTCACTTATATGTAGAATCTGAAAAAGCAAATGAACGAGCAAAGTAAACAGAAACAGACTCATAGATATAGAGGAAAAACTGATGGTTGCTAGTTGGGAGGAGGGCGGGGATGAGGGAGAAGGGGAAGTGATTAGACAGCAAAAATAGGCAACTACAATATTGCCACTGGGATATGAAAGACAGTTCAGGGAGTATAATTATGTTGTAAATATTTTGTGGGGTGTCAGACGGTCACATGTCTTGTTAGGGAGACCACTTCATGGATAGAGTAGAGGCTTGATCACTGCATTGTACACCTGAAGCTGATGCTGTATAATATTGTATGCCAACTGAATTGAGTATATAGATAGTCATGGGATGTGGAGTATACTGTGGAAGTGAGTCAAGGGAATTGTAATAGATATGTATGATATGGGGGGAGTGGGGTGGCGAATTGGGGGAGGAGGGTTGTCGCTTTGAGGAGTAAAAAGTAACTATTGCACTGTGTTTTGAACACCTGAAACTAATTTAAAAAATGTTTATTTCACAATAAAAGAATTAAAAAATAAAATAAAATAAAATGGGCCAGGCAAAAATAAATAAATAAATATATAAATTATAGGTTGTTTGAAGACTCTTTGTTCTCAGATTTGGGTAATAGTCAGGAGTCTGGGGTTCCCGGAAGACCCTGCCCCATCACCTCTTATAAATAAATGCACAGTGGGAGGCGGGGTCTTACTAACAGGCGTCTTGAATGTGGTCTGTAAAGAATTACCCTGGAGAACAAAATGATGTCTCTTAAAGTATTTCCTCATTCCTCTTCTATGGCTGGAATTACCCTGGCCATATTGGTTTTCCATTTTTCCATGTGATCTATTAAATTATATTTTCAACAACAACAGTACCAAAAATGAAACAAAAATCCCTGCAACAACACTGGTTGGAGTTAGATTTTTGTAAATTAATGGGAGAGAGAATTGACATCTTTATAGTAACAAGAGTTCTTATTCAGTAATATGGCATGTCTTTTCATTTATTCAAGACATCTTTTGTGTTCCTGCACAAGTCTTTGTGATTTTCTAAAGACAGCTTCTGCAATAATTTGATAGGTTTATCTCTAAATATTTTATGTACAGAATATAATTGGGATGACCATATTTTTGTTAACCACATGTATGGGAATCACCCCCAGTGGAGAATTCTGCCTCTTTTGGGTAAGTGATCTGATAAACCCAGGCAGAAATTTGGAAATTAGGACTTGTCTTTGGTGGGCATATGGGAATGTGAGCAGACAGATCTGCTCTGCTGTGAGAGAGAAACATAGAAACATATTTGAGAAAGAAGGAATGGGGAACAGGGTAGGTCAGGGAGCAATGGTGTCTTGATTGGAAGGAGAGCAAATATGACAATGGAGAAAAGCAGTACTTAATGGGGACTTACTATATGGTATGTTCGTATCCTCTGAGATGTCAAAATCGGGTTAAACAAGAAAGAGATTTATTGAGGGAAACACCTGTAAGAAAAACAAGTGGGGTGAGCTAAAAAACAAAAACAAAGTGGGGAGCACCATCAGGCCATGATACTGACCTGACCCTTGTTAAGGAGAGAGCAAAGCAAGGAAGGATTAGGTAGGAAGGATCTCAAAGTCTAGTGCAACTCGGAAAGTTTCTGTCAGGCTGCTATCAATGTTCAATAAGGTTCTTAGCTAATTATTGATATTCCTCTTGGCATAAGAATTATATTTTGGATATAAAAAAATTGGCTGCTTTTAGCTTTCTACAATTAAAAGTACATGATAGTGATGAGACTGTCCTCTGGAGTTTAACAGAATTGTGTTTAATTCCTACATCTGACCTTGACCCAGCTGTAATAGTTTATCTTTTTAGTCTTTACTTTTCTCATCTGTAAAACAGAACATTAGTCTCTGCCTCCTAATGTTTTTATAAGTATTAAATTAGATAATGTGTGCAAAGCACATAGCATCAGGATCTACAACAGGCAAAATTTCAATAAAAACAGTTTATTATGATCGTTATTCCTACTGTTACTTCTACTAAAAGAGATCCGTTTCATGGTAGATTGTTTAAAAATACTACTCGTTTTGATTGTTAGCATTTTATTTCACATTTTGAATCTGCAGTCATATGACAGCTCAGTTTATATTTTTCTTTTTTTTTTTTAATTTTTAATTTTATTTTATTTTTAATTAGTTTCAGGTGTACAACACAGTGCAATAGTTATACATTTTACCCCTCAAAGTGACAACCCCCCACCCCCAATACACCACCCCACTCCCCCCCATATCATATATATCTATTACTCTTTTTGAAAATTTATCTTTATTAAGTTTTGCTATTGAAGTTACGATCACATCACAAAACATTTTAATTTTGCCCTATGCTGACATGATTTAAGTGAAACATGATTAAGTAAAAAAATAACTTTTTGTGGAAAGTGTATTGGTTTGCTAGGGCTGCCTTAACAAACTACCACAAACTGAGTGGCTTAAATATTGCCTTAGAGTTTTGGAGGCTAGAAGTCAGAAATTGAGTTGCCAGCAGGGTTTTATGCTCCCTGCAACCTGGAAGGGATGTCTTCCTTGCCTCATCCTAGCTTTTGGTTGTTTTCTGTCTTGTCTTGCACCTGCCGTCATTATCCTGTGGTGTTCCCTTGTATGTCTCTGTATCTTTACACAGCCCCCTTCGTTTTTTCTTTCCACATTTAACAAAGTGTTGTTAACAAATGGAAATTATACATATACTTAAAGTACAGAACGTGATAGTTTGATATACCTTCACATTGTGAACTGGTTACCACAATAAGCTAATTAACACATTCATCACCTAACATAGTTACCATTTGTTTTGTGTGGTGAGAGTATTTTAGATCTACTCTCTTAGCAACTTTCAATTATACAATACAGTATTGTTAACTATAGTCACCATGCTGCATATTAGATCTTCAGAAACTATTCATTTTATAATTGAAAGTTTATATCTTGTGACTAGTATCTCCCCATTTTCCTTACCCCATTCCCTGGCAACCAGCATTGTACTCTCTGGTTCTGTGGGTTGAATTTTTTGAGATCCACATATAAGGGAGATCAAAATGTATTTGTTTGTTTGTTTGTTCTTTGAACTTTACTATTATTATTATTATGAGTTACAGATGTACAAAACAATGCAATAGTTATCTTTTTCACCCCTTACAATGTGATTTCCCCCTCCCTCCTCCACTGTCCCCCCACACCCGATATCATACATAACTATTACAATTCCATTGACTCCATCCCCACATTATATTCCACATCCCATGACTATATATGTGTTAAATTATAGTTGACATATAATATTCAGCGGCAGCTTCAGATGTACAGTGCAGTGGTCAGGCCATCACACCATCCATGAAGTGTTCTCCCTGAAAAGACATGAGTTCTTCTGATCCCCTAAGAAAAATATTTACAACCTTATTGATTATATTCCCTAAACTGTCTCTTCTGTCTCTGCAGTAGTATTGAAGTTACCAGTTTATGTTGCCTCATCCATTCCTTCTCCCTCATGCCCATCCCCATCCCATCTAGCCCTCATCAGTTTTTCCTTTGTGTCTCTAAGACTATTTCTGTTTACATTGCTCATTTATTCAGTTCTTTAGATTCCACATATAAGTGAGATCATATGGTATTTGTCTTTCTCTAACTTGTTTCAGTTCACATAATGTTCTCTAGTCTGTGTCTGTCACTTAGCATAATATGTCCTCCACATTCATCCATATCGTGGCAAATGACAGGGTTTCCTTCTTTTTATGGATGAATAATATTACATTGTATGTACATAACACATTTTATTTATCTAATCATCCATCACAGGTACTGATGTTTCCATATATTGGCTATTGTAAATAATGCTGCATGAACATGGGAGTGCAGATATCGCTTCAATACACTGATGTCATTTCCTTTGGCTATATATCCAGAAGTTGGATTGCTGGATGATACAAGAGTTCTATTTTTAACTTTGTGAGGAGACTCCACACTGTTTTCCAAAATGGCTGTACCAATTTATATTCACACCAACAGTGTGCAAGTGTTTCCTTTTCTCCACAACCTGGCCAACACTTATTATTATGTCTTGTCTTTTTGGTAATACCCATCCTAATAGGTGTGAGGTGATAATTCAGTGTGGTTTTGATTTGCATTTCTCTGATGATTACTGATGTTGAGCACATTTCTATGTTACTGTTGGCCATTTGGTCTACTTTGGAGAAATATCTATTCATGCCCTTATCATATTTTTTTTTAATTGGGGAATTGGGGGAGGAGAACAGCATTGGGGAATTGGGGAAGTGGAACAGACAAGTTGCTGTCCTTTGGTTCTTCAGTCTAGTTGTGGAGGAAGTCGCTTCACTGGCCCATGTTGGTATTGTGATCACTGTGCTCTTCCCAAGTGAGGCATTCGCTCTCTGGGCACTGAACAGCCGCTCAGGGCAGCTCACGAAAACGCACGCCAGCTGCTGGCCAGCCCTACTGCAGCTTACGCCATCACCTCACTGCAGCCCAGCTCCAGGTCGAGCTGTTGTTCACCATCTTAGCTGTAGAGGGCACAGAGTCACTGGCCCTCATGCGGGATCCAAACCTGGGCCCTGCTGCTCAGAGCTGGCGTCCCAAGCCAACTCCTAACCAACACGTCATTCAGCCAGCCCCCTAGTCCATTTTTAAATCAGATTATTTGATTTTTGCCATTGAGTTGTATGAGATCCTTATATATGTTGGATGTTAATCCCTTTTCAGATGAATGGTTTGCAAATATTTTTCCCCTTCTGTAAGGTTGCCTTTTCATTTCTTTTGATTGTTTCTGTTGCTCTGCAAAAGCGTTTTAGCTTGATGTTGTCCCCACTTGTCTCTTCTTGCTTTTGTTGCCTTTGTTTTTGTTGTCAAACTAAAAAAATCATTGCCAAGAACAAACTTGAGACTTGCCCCTATGATTTCTCTTTGGAATTTCATGGTTTCAGATCTTACATTTAAGTCTTTATTTCATTTCAAATTAATTTTAGTGTATGGTATACAATAAAGGTACAATTTTATTCTTCTATATGTCGATATGTAGTTTTCCTAGCATCAGTTATTGGAGATTTACCATTGTGTATTCCTGGCACTCTTGTCACAGATTAGTTGACCATATATGCATGGGCTTATTTCTGGGCTCTATTCTGTTCCATTGGTTTATGTGTCTGATGTTATGGCAATATCATAGTATTTGATTACTTTAGCTTTGTAATATACTTTGAAGTCAGGAAGTGTGATGCCTCCAACTTTGATTTTCTTTCTCAAAATTGTTTGACTATTCAGGGTCTTTTGTGGGTCCATTATATTCTTTTTGTTTGTTTCTTCTAAGTCTTTGAAAAATGTCATTAGAATTTTTATGAGGACTACATTAAATATACAAATTGCTTTGGATAGTATAGATATTTTAACATCATTTCTTAATTCATCCAGTGTATGAACACAGGATATCTTTCCACTTATTTGTCTTCTCTTCAAGTTCTGTCATCGATTTTTCACAGATTTCAGTGTAAAGATCTTTCATTTCCTTTGTTAAATTTACTCCTGTCACTTATTTTTTGATGTTACTGTAAATGGAATTTTCTTAATTTCTTTTTTGGATAGAATATTGTTAGTGTATATAAACACACCTGATTTTTGTATGTTGATTTTCTATCCTGCAACTTTACTGAATTTATTAGTTCTAACATTTTTTTGGTGGAGTTTTTAGGGTGGATAAGTATATCAACTACAACTTTTCTGGTTGGGCAAGACTTCTCCTAGACCACAGCTGAGAGGGGACAGAAACAAAATTCAGAGCCCCTCGAGGATCTGTAGTTGGCCTGAGATAGGCAATCCTGACTTTTGGGGACAAGGACATTCCTGGTCTACCTCCCAGTCCCTGGGTGGACAGAACTATTCCAGGCTGAGAGATGGAGCTGAGTTACAGGGCCACTTCAAGTTCCATAACTAGGACTGAGTTAGGTGGGCCTGTTACTGAGATGGGTGTGCCTGGCTCCTCCCATGTTGCTTGGCAAATTTTGCTGGTGGCAGGACCAAGGCCAAGGAACTGTAGCTGAGTCCTCCCCAAAATGGGGCTGTTCCTGGGTCCAAAGCCAGGACCATGTTTAACAAGCTGTCATCTGTGCATGGGCCCACTTTCTCATAATAGCCCTCCTCGATCTTGTGCTCCACCAAGGTTTTGTAACCTCCTGTCTGGATCCCAGAATTCCTACTAAGGTTCTTTTGTCTGTGGATGGCTCTCAATTATCATTACTCTGGAAGAATTTGAGTAGGAGTCCTTCTAGTCTGCCATCTTGCTGATGTCCTTTTCATTGCCACCTTCTTATAAGGATAACCTTCATGTTGGATTAGGGACCCACCCTAATCCAGTATGACCACACTTTAACTAATTGCACCTGTAATAACCCTATCTGAAATGAGGTCACAATCTGTGATACTGGGGGCAGTTCAACTTCTCTTTGGGGGGGAGGGACATGACTTAACTCATAACAGAAGGTGTTATTGAGTGAATAAGGCATTTCCTAATTGAGGAGATATATTAGAAGTCAGTTGGCCATTGGCCATGTGTGTTCATGATTAGAACTGAGATCTTGATGAAGTATTTATTTTAGAAATTTTATTGAAATAGGAAAAGGAGAAACTGGAAGGAATATGATAGAAAGAAAGAAGTGATGTGGCAAAGTGTCAAAAATATTTTCCAGTATCTTTCAAACAGTTATCTAGATTCTACGTCATAGTATCTTTGAGAGGCAGCTGAGATGATGAATATGAATAAATACATATTTTAAAAGAGCATTTGTTCATGGTCGGAAAAAATGAATTCAAGACACGATTATTATTTTTTTAGTTTCAAAATACAAGACAGTGTAAAGTCCATAAAATCAGCCATATCCTCCTCACCAGCCATTCAACATTATACAAATATTTTACAGTTACCTTTGTGTGTGTGTAAGCGTGTCCTCACGCACGCACATGCGTGTCTCACACACACACACACACACACACACACACACACACACACCCAAGACCTCCAAACCTATGGGCCAAAAAAACTCTCTAAAAAATGTTGTAATTTCAAACACATATAAACTTCTAAAATCATTAAGACTTATTTGTGAATTAAATAAAATGTTCAGGTATATCATACTCTTTCAAATACCTGTAGATGCTTTTGTGTTAAATGAATATACATTAATATAAACTATTACTAGAATAGGAATAGCTTTTTTATCTTGCATTTTGTTTTTTAACCAATACCACACTACTAATGCAACTATTAACACTTAGTCTGATTTTTCATGTTATAAACAGAACACATAATAGATTCACCACAAACAATATCTGAAAGAGAATCTTTTCTTGTCATTTAACATTATGTTGTGAGAAAATATAGACTACAAATATAATTTACTGTTAGGTAGCATAAATTAAATGGAAAAATAATAGCTCTTCTGTTGACATTATGTCAACTCTATTGTTTGTAAACTGGTAGATTTTATTCTTCACTATTCAAATAACAGTGTTCATGTGTAAAGTTTATGACAGAACTGAATCAACATGTCCCTTAATTGTTATGAGAAATATGACTTTTTAATTATATTTGATCTTATTCATAAATTGATTACAAAGAACGGTTTGAAAAGCTGCAAGAGTTCAGGGACAAGGAATATTCCCCACACAGTCATTGGCATATTTGACTATAAAAGGAAAAGCAATATGCCAAAGTAGGCAAAATACTTGATTAGAAATCAAGAGACCTGGAATCTAGCCTTGGCCCTGCTACTGTATAGCCATAAAACTTTGTTTAAATGTCCTGTTCTCTTCTATAATATAAAAGGATTGCTTCATTGAGTCCCCAAAGACCTTTCCTGCAATGATACTTTAGTATTCTCATATTATAAAGTAATGTTTAGCATTTTGTTACCTCAGGTGGCAAGGTCATAATGTTAATAAAGGAAGGTAAACTTACGGGATTTTTTTTTTTAATAAACTTTTTTTATTTTGGAAAAAAATCTTAGATTTACAGAAAAGTTGCAGAGTACAGAAAATTCTCATACAACTTCATTGAAGATAACTTCATTGAAGGTTATCTTCAATCTCTCCTAGTGTTAACATCTTAGATATCTTGACACTTTTGAGTATACTCACAGTTTTGATCATTCTTTGGGCCCATTAATTTTACTGACAAATTGTTTAATTCATTTGCCAAGTATTTACTGGACAACTACTGTGTGTTTCTAGAGGAGATGGAGAGGGAGAGAGGGAGTGGGAAGGAGGGAGAGAGAAGAGAGACACAGAGAGAGAGAAAATGAATGAAATTCTTGCTGCCAAGAAGCTTATATTATGGTGAGAGGAAACAGACAATACCAGACAAAAAAGTAAAATATGTAGTATATAAATGAAAGTAAGTGTGTAAGAGAAATAAAGGAAGGAAGAAGGGAAGGGGTTGCCAGGAGACCTGGATATTGCAATTGAGGCCAACAAGATGCCACTGTTAAGTTGAGTTTTATTTGAGTAAAGAACTATAGGAATATAGAGAGAAGCCACGAAGAAATTTGTATAGGGCCGGCAGAGTGGCACATTGGTTAAGAGCTGGTTTGGGACACCAGCGGCCCCGGTTTGGATCCCACATATGAGGGCCAGTGACACTGCCCTCTGCAGCTAACAACAGCTCCACCTGGAGCTCGGCTGTGCAAGCTCCGGCGACAGTGTAGGCTGCAGCCCCTGCTGCAGTGGGCTGCCACAGGCTACAGTGAGTGGCTGGCAGCCAGCGTGAGCTGCCAATAGCTGTGGTGAGCGGCCATCCAGAGGCCGGCAACCAATCTGCCTCATCTGGGAAGAGCGCAATGAAGATACCAACATGGGCCAGTGAAGCAACGTCCTCCACAACTAGACTGAAGAACAAAAGGACAGCAACTTGTCAGTTCCCCTTCCCCGATTCCCCAACACTGTTCCCCTCCCCCAATTCCCCAATTAAATATATAAAAAAAAATTTGTAAGAACAACATTCCATGCAAAAGAAAAAGAAAAGATAAGCTGTGAGTATATCTAATGTGTTTGAGGAACAGCAAGTAGGCCAGTGTGACTCAACCGGAGTATACAAGGGAGAGAGAGAGTGATTGATAACAGGGAATTTTGCATTTGGGCAGGGGAGGGTGTATAAACATTTATAAGCCATTATAATAGCTAATGTGATGAGATGGGAAAAATCAAAGAACTTTGGGATATGTTTTTAAAACACAGTCAAGAGGACACGCTGATTAATTGTATGAGGAGAAATGATTGAGGAAAAAGGAGAAATTAAGGATGACTGAGAGTTTTGGGGTTTTTTTAAAGACTTTATTGGGGAATTGGGGGAAGGGAACAGACAAGTTGCTGTCCTTTTGTTCTTCAGTCTAGTTGTGGAGGACGTCGCTTTACTGGCCCAAGTTGGTATTGTGATCATTGTGTTCTTCTTGGGTGAGGTAGTCAGTCGCCAGTCATTGGACGGCCACTCTTGCCAGCAGCCGGCCACTCACAGTAGCTCATGGCAGCCCACAGCATCCCCACTGCAGCCAACGCTGTCATGGGTGGGCTCATGGCAGCCCAGCTCCAGGTCAAGCAGTTGTTCACCATCTTAACTGTAGAGGGAGCAGTGTCACTGGCCCTCATGTGGGATCCGAACTGGGGCCCTGCTGCTCAAGGCTGGCATCCCAAGTCAACTCCTAACCAACGTGCCACTCAGCTGGCCCGAGTATGAATGAGAGTTTTGACTTGAGAAAATGGCTGAATGGATTCTGGTGCCACATATCAAGATGGGAAAGACTTATTGTAAGGGAACAGGTTTGATTAGAGAAATGGACAGGAATCAAAACTTTGGTTTGGCCATGTTAAATAAACTTGATATTCTTATTAGATGGCGAAGTAGACAGCTAACTATACCAATTCAGGGCTAGACATACACATTTCATTAGCATGTAGATGATATGTAAAGCCCTGGGGCTGGGTGAGAATACCTAAGAGAGTGTTTATATAGAGAAGAAGCTGTTGAGCTCCACATCATTTAGAGTTAGAGCAAGGAGGAAAGTATCAAAGGACACTAAGAAGAAACGTAAAATAGGATGGAAAACAGAAGTATGGTGTCCCAGAAACAATGTAGAGAAAAGTGTTCAAAGAAAGATCAATGGTGTTAAAAGCAGCTGAGCAATCACGTACAATGAGAGTCAAAGATCAAGCATTGGCTTTGTCAATGTGAACATCTTTGGTGACTTTGCCAAAAAATTGTTCCACTGACATTTTTAAGAAGAAAACTTGATAGGAGTGCATTTAAGAGAGAATGGAGGGATAGCCAGTTAGCTCAGTTGGTCAGAGCTCAATGCTCTTAACACCAAAGTTGCCGGTTCAATTCCCACATGGGCCACTGAGCTGCAACCTCCACAACTAGACTGAAACAACTACTTCATTTGGAGCTGATGGGTCCTGGAAAAACACAGTGTTCCCCAGTAACCTCAATAAAAATATTTTTTAAAAAAGAGAGAGAGAATGGAGAGTAAACAAAGACAAGGGATTAAACAGTTCAAGAAATTGGAGTGAAAAAAATGGAGCTGAGAAAAGGGGAAGAAGATAGAGGGATATGTCAGTATTATTTGAGGGAACATATATTATTAGCAAATGTTGATACAGTCATTAGAATGATTCAACAGGGAGGGAATACAGATGACGCAAAAAAGAAAGGATTCTGATGCAGGGATGAACCCTTTACATCCACAAGAAGGTAGATATTCAGTGTTTAACTCTGACAGAAGAAACACAGTCCATCCATATAGACTGGTGGGGATATGGGTACACATGGTCATAGCTAAGAAGAATGTACACCCTCCCTTCTGATTGTTTCTGATAGCTCAGTGAAATAGAAAACATGTCCATCAATGAAGAGTGATGATAGAAAAGGGTGTGAAGGAAGTTAAAGAAAGTGGAGAAAGTGTATAATAGTTGCCTCGGAGACCAGGAGAATAAATTAACTAGGAACATGTGATTAGACATGCTGAAGGTCCACCTGAAGTCAGTGCTATACATTTAACCTGAGAACGAGTAGTATGGTATTTTGTGGCGTTCCAACCACATTAGCTCCACAGTTTTGGTTCAATGTAGGATTCAACTAAGGTTTGGCTTTTTGAATTCTACCCAATTTAGTCCCTCAACTATAAATATGGATGCAACAACGAATCACCAAACATTTAGTGAAAATCATTGCCATCAGAGGAAGTTATTTTAACAAAAAGAACTAAGCCATGAAGAAATCATTGTGAGGAAGTTACATCAGTTAATACGTATTACGTGCTTAGAACAGAGCCTGGCACAGTTATTCAAAAATGTTTGTTACTAACATTTTGAAAAGAAATATCAGAAAATTTGAAAAATATGTGAAAGTAATATTCTTGGGGAGATTCAGAGGACTATTACATACCAAAAAAAAACTGCTATGGAAAAAGAGATAATTTAGAATATGATGTCAGCAAAATGGCAGAATTGAAAGTCTTGGATGGTTGTCCCTCCACAAACACACGAATTTAACAATACATGTACATAGATAAAGTCATTTAGTGAGAAACCCAGAAAATAACTGATAGTCTCTCCTGTACCCATGGTGGCTACAAAACTTGTTATTGAAGCTGGTAAGAAATCTGGGGACATCTCCTCACCATCATCCTTACTCCCAGCATGGTATTAAATGATCATGAGGAAACCCCCACCTCCCACCTTCTCTCTGGCGGAGAAAAGAGTTGGACTACCCATGAAATGTGCCAACTTTTCCAGGGATTGTACTAAGGACTGGCTTTTGCCTTACCTCCCTCAGAGCACTGATGAGATCTGTCATACACTAAACTCCTGGGGGGTCTGTGAGAACAAAGATGGGCTCTCCCTGGCTCAGTGCCTAGCAAATAGTTGTGAAAAGCTCAGATACCAGCTTATCACTGGGAAGGGAAAGAGTTTGACTATATGACACCAAAAGCATAGGCAACAGGAAGCAAAATAGACAACTGAGACTACATCAAAATAAAATGGTTCTATACAGCAAAGTAAACAATGACAGAAAGAAAAATCCAACCTGCAGAATGGGAGAAAATACTTGAAAATCATATATGTTAAGGGGTGCAAATCCAAAATATATGAGGAATTCTGACAACTCAATAGCAAAAAAGGACATACCTCAATTTAAAAATGGGCAAAGAAGATGAAAGGAGGCATATATCTAGTCATCAGGTATATAAAAAGGTTCTCAATGTCACTAATCATCAGGGAAATAAAAATCAAAACCACAATGAGGTATCACCTCACACCTGTCAAGATGGTTATTTTCTTATTTTTTTTAAAGATTTTATTGGGGAATTGGGAGAGGGGAACAGCGTTGGGGAATTGGGGAAGGGGAACAGACAAGTTGCTGTCTTTTTGTTCTTCAGTCTAGTTGCGGAGGACGTTGCTTCATTGGCCCATGTTGGTATCGTCATTGCGCTCTTCCCGGATGAGGCAGATCGGTCGCAGGCCTCTGGATGGTCGCTCACCACGGCTATTGGCAGCTCACGCTGGCTGCCAGCCACTCACTGTAGCCTATGGCAGCCCACTGCAGCAGGGGCTGCAGCCTATACTGTTGCCGGGAGTCATGCAGCTCAGCTCCAGGTGGAGCTGTTGTTAGCTGTAGAGGGCAGTGTCACTGGCCCTCATACGTGGGATCTGAACCGGGGCCACTGGCATCCCCAAACCAACTCTTAACCAATGTCCCACTCGGCCAGCCCAAGATGGTTATTTTCAAAACAACAACAAATGGTGGCGAGAATGGGAAGAACTTAGAACTCTTGAACACTGTGGGTGGAATGCAAAATGGTACAGCTGCCATGTAAACAGTACGGAGATTCCTCAAAAATTGACACTAAATCTATCATATGATCCAGTAATCCCACTTCTAAGTTTTCATTTCAAAATAATTGAAATCAGTATATTGAAGAAGTATCTGTACTCACACATTCATTACAGCATTATTTATAATAGTCAAGACATGGAAGCAACTTAAATATCCACTGACAGATGAATAGATAAAATGTGGTATACACATATAGTGGAATATTATTAGGTCTTTAAGAGAAAGGAAAGCTTGCCACATGTGACAATATGAATGAACCTAGAGGACACTATGCTAAGTGAAATAACTCAGTCACAGAAGGAAAACTACTTCATAATTCCACCCACATGAGATGTCTAAAATAACCACACTCATTGAAGCAAATAATAGAATGGTGATTCCAGGGGTGGGAGTTGAGGGTGAGGTATGGGGAGTTACTACTCAAGGGTTATAGAGTTTCATGTATATAAGATGAATGAGTTTCAATAAATCAACAAACAAGTGCTAGTGAGGATGTGGAGAAAAGGGAACCCTAGGGCACTGTTGGTGGGATTGTAAATTGGAACAGCCAGTATGGAAAACAATATGGAAGTACTTCAAAAAATTAAAAATAGAACTACCTTATGACCCAGTAATTTCACTTCTAGGTATTTATCTGAATAAATTAAAAAACACTATTCAAAAAGGTATATTCACCCTATGTTCACTGCAGCACTATTTACAGTACCCAAGATATGGAAGCAAACCAACTGCCCATCAATACACGATTGAATAAAGAAGAGGTGGTACATATATACAATGGAATATTACTTGGCCATAAAAAAAGAATGAAATGTTACCATTTGCGACAACATGGATGGACCTAGAGGACATTATTCTAAGTGAAATAAATCAGATGGAGAAAGACAAATATTGTATGATCTCACTTATATGTGTAATCTAAAGAACAAAATAAATGAACAACCAAAACAGAAACAGACTCACAGATAAAAAGAACAAACACAGTTGCCAGTGAGTAAGTGGGTTAAGGGGCTGGATGAGAAAGGGGAAGGGATTAAGGAGTACAAATTGACAGTTACAAAATAGTCACGGGGATGTACAGCATAGAGAATATAGTTAATAACTGTGTATTAGTGCCAGGTGGGTACTAGACTAATTGGGGGGATTACGGTATAAATTGTATAAATGTCTAACCACTCTGCGGTACACCTGAAACTAATATAAAATAATACTGAATGTCAACTTAATTGAAAAAATAAAGATGAGTAAGTTTCAGGGTTGTGCTGTACAACATTGTGCCTACAGATAACAGTGCTGTTTTGTACACTTATAATTTGTTAAGGTGGTAGATCTCATGTTAAATGTTCTTACTACAATAAATAATAATTCATTAAAAATAAAAATTGATTGTAAAAAATAAAAATAAGTCTGCAGATGAAACAATGAGTGATTATCACTGAAGATGTGATTGGTGAAAACTACCAAGGTCAATATCATTTCCTAACCCAGTGCAAAAGACAAGTAATGAACAATATGAGAGAAGAATTAAGAAACACAGAAAAGTCAATGCAGAAATTCCAAGTTACTTGAAAGAAACAGGCTCGAAATTTTCATAATATGTTTCTTGGCAACCAGGATAAATATCAACATGTTAACAATGGTCACCCTTGAACATTAAGAAGAAAGGTGATTTTTCCCTCTTTATTAAAAAAAAAATTGAAATATTCAAAATAGAGAATTGAGATGATGGAAGGGAGGAAACGATGAAAAATAATTTAAAAAAATAATTGGACCGAAAAGACTATCAGGGACCAAGTGTCTTAAAATTTACAATGAACAGGCATTTGAAAAGAACATCTAGGCATATTTGAGTAAAATGTTAGAACTCCAAGATAAAGGGTTGAAGAGATAGAAAACAAGTTATCTGCAAAAGGATTTCTTCTGGTCCTTTATCAGATCTAGCGTTTTCCATCTCCTAGTGGTTTTTGTGCTGCTTCTTGTGCTTGGAATTAACTAACTATGTCCTCACATGACTGGTTCTTTCTCATATTTTAGATTTCAGCATAATGCTACTTCCTCAGAGAGGTCCTCCTTTGATCCCAGTATTTAAATAGGCTGTCTTCTAGTCTCTGTTATTAGCACTCTGTTTCCTTCTAATACTTACAAAAATTGTAATCATTTCAGGGCTGGCCAAGTGGCACGTTGGTTAAGAGCTGGCTTGGGATGCCAGCGGCCCCAGTTCAGATCCCACATATGAGGGCCAGTGACACTGCCCTCTACAGCTAAGATGGGGAACAACAGCTCCACCTGGAGCTGGGCTGCTGTGAGTTGCCGACGACCGCACAGCTGCAGCCCCTGCTGCAATGGGCTGCCATAGGCTACAGTGAGTGGCCGGCAGCCAGCGTGAGTGGCTGACAGCCAGCGTGAGCCACCAAGAGCCAGTGTGGGTTGCCATCCAGATCGATGTGCCTCAGCTGGGAAGAGTGCAATAATACCAACATGGGCCAGTGAAGCAACGTCCTCCGCAACTAGACTGAAGAACAAAAGGACAGCAACTTCTCTACTCCCCTTCCACGATTCCCCAATGCTGTTCCCCTTCCCCAGTTCCCTAATAAAATCTTTAAAAAAAATTGTAATCATTTTAATGTCTCTGGCATTAGAATAAAAATCCCATGAAAGCAGGTATAAGGATCATGTGCCTATCATGGTTTGTGGCACAGAACAGGTGTTTTATATGTATATGGAGAATAGATGAGAAAAGAAGAATCAGATGGACCCAGATTTTTCTTTGGCTGCACTGAATGCTCTATTTCATTGGAACAATGTCTTTCTCTCATTCATTCAACAAGTATTTCATGAGGTCCTTACATATCAGGTACTGTGCTTGGTGCTGGTACAGCATATGCTGTCTTCTGCCTTGCAGCGCAATGGTATTATGCTTTATTGTCAAGGAATCCTTTATCTGCTTGAGCCCGCTTGACACCTACTCTGTTTAAACATCTTGGCATTTGCTTTCTGGGGGGACTTCAAATTCTTTGTAGTTACCAATGAATACATCCCCATTTGTTTAATATTCTTTCCAATTTACTTGAAAATTGTTTAGGTTACAGTGTGAACAGAAACTTGAGATCCTAAAGAAATCTGAATCCCTCCCCCCTGGGAAATATTCTAACTATAATACATGTATGCTAAGCTATCTGCACTTCCTTCATTGAGTATTGTCCTGTGGGTAACCAAGGCCATGGGAAGCAGATGTCCCATCCTATGCAGTGCTGCCTGATGCCTAGGTCATTAAATCCAAGTCATTTCCCCATGTGGGCAACACGATATAAAAGTGAATGCCCAACTTGTCTTATTAGGGAGACTGCTTCATGGATGATGTAGATGCCTGACCACTGCAGAGTACACCTGAAGCTGAATAATACTGATTGTCACCTATAATTTAACATATACATATAGTCATAGGATGTGGAGTACAGCACAGGGAATAGTCAATGGAACTGTAACAGCCATATATGATGTCAGAGGGGTAGTAGATTGGGGGAGGGGTTATCACTTTGTGAGGGGTGTAAATGTCTATTACATTGCTTTGTACACCTGAAACTAATAAAAAAAAAAGAAAGGAAAAAAAAGTGAATGCCCAAAGCATTTGCATTTTTTTGCATTTTTAATATAGCTTTGGTCCTGAACTGCTTGTGACTTACTTTTTTTTTTTTTTTAGATTTTTTTATTGGGTAATCGGAGAAGGGGAACAGACAACTGCTGTCTTTTTGTTCTTCAGTCTATTTGCGGAGGACGTTGCTTCACTGGCCCATGTTGGTATCGTCATTGCGCTCTTCCTGGATGAGGCAGATCAGTCGCCGGCCTCTGGATGGCCACTCATGGTGGCTTTTGGCAGCTCACTCTGGCGCTGGCCACTCACTGTAGCCTATGGCAGCCCACTGCAGCAGGGGCTGCAGCCTACACTGTCACTGGGGCTCAGTGCAGGTGGAGCTGTTGATAGCTGTAGAGGGCAGTGTCACTGGACCTCCTCTGTGGGATCTGAACCGGGGCCGCTGGCGTCCCAAGCCAGCTCCTAACCAATGCGCCACTCAGCTGGCCCTGTGAATTACTCTTGATCCTCCTTTCTTTTGACCTTCCCATTTCGCTCCTATATACATACTCATTTGGCCTCCTTCTGAGACCTTCTATGAGGTATATTCATAACTATTTCTCTAGACACAATCTTGAATAGCGTGTACAATCTGGTTTATCTGGGGAACATCATCTCCTGTACTGATCTCCTTTGGGTGATCTCCAGGCCTCTGTATACATTTGATCTTGGTGTGTTTGGGGTGCCACAGCCATATGAGTATAAACCAGTCCAAAGTTTCTTGAATACTGGAAGTCACTTAAATATTAGAAAGCCTAGCACACTGGCAAGGGGGGAGTTTAGGGGAAAAGGATAATTAGGCAATACCCTTCTTGACTCATCCAGTGGGTGGCATCTACTACGCTGTAACAACCAGCCCAGCCTTGTGGCCAAAAGGAACTAGCTTGTAGCATATTGTACAGATACAGTCTTTCCCTGCCTCAAAAAAGGGCACTGTTGTTTTCTTTTCACTTCAGAATCCTCAGGCTCCAAACATGGCAGCTGGCCTTGACAGGTCAAAAGGTTGGCAACACATAATGGCCATGAATTCTGATTTTCAGTCGATTGAACAATTCAAAAAAAAAATGCCCATCCTACAGTTCTGTTCTCTAGCCAAGATGCTCCCTTTTCCAGCTTGCCATTCTTGCTTCTGAGTATTGAACCTTGTGAGTCATCTTCAGAGTTTTTCTCTATTTTCTCCTCCCACACTCCATTAATCACCTGGTCCTGTCTGTTCTTTCTAGTATGTATCTTGGAACATGAACCATCCTGTGTGATGATACTGCCACATCTCTAGCTTCTTCACACTGGTTCTCCATGCATCATGGCTTTGCTCATTCGACCTTGCATTTGGTTGTCACATTAATTATAATCTTTTGATTTAAGCATCCACTACCCTGCTCAAGCATCTACAGAGCCTTTATTTTTTATTCCATATCTTCATTCAGCTGGGCTTTAAAGGATTTCTCAAAACTGGCTCCATCTTACCTGTAACTGTATCCCAATGTAACACAATATTATGGAGTTCAAGAGTCAAATGGACTGGATTAAAACAACTGCCACCATTTATTAACGGTATGAACTTGGAAAATGAACTGAACCTGTGAATGCCTTGGATTCCGCATTTGAAAAATTACGAAAAAAATACTTACATGATAGGACTACTGTGAGGATTAAATTAGAAGACAGTAAAAGAATCAGAACAGTTCATAGTGCATTATAAATTCTCAGTAAATGATGCTGGTGATGATACTGCAACCTGGAAAACCTTTCTTCAAATAAGCTATGCTTTTGTATTCATTACTTGCTTTTTGGCTAGTTTTTTGTTTGCTTTTAGTTTTTGAGTTGTCTACTTACTTGGTATTAGTTTTCAGGGAAACAAAGAGTCTGATTTCAGCCATATATATCCCTTAGCAGACTCAGATGCTTTTGGTACTCCTGGAGAATAGTTTTGGGCAATAAATAGCTGTCTGTCACTCTAGACCAGCGATTGGCAAACGGCGGCTCGCAAGCCACATGCGCCTCTTTGGGTACCTTCCATCTGAAAACTTTGCCAACTCCTGGAAGAACCAATCCTGTCCCTTATAACAATTTAGAAATGATTCGAGAACCATAAAACAAATGAAACCACCATTATGTGAATAACATCCTTTAAAAATTTTATAAATGAAACTATAATAGTTTTATTTTCGTTTTCAATTTTACTTCAGAGCCACATGTACGTACCCAAAGGGCTGCATGTGGCTTGCGAACAGTAGTTTCCCGACCCCTGCTCTAGGGTATGTCATGTAACATTTCTGGTTAATGAAACTGTTAAATTAGACCATTTTGGATGGCACCCCCTGACATACCATTCATTTAGAAAACTATCGACTGCCTGTGGACTACCCCCAATAATGATGTCACTAATTGAATCATCAAATCAGTTGAATCAATGGAGTCATGAAATATTATTGAAACAAAGGAAAGTCCCTATAGATCCTGGTTTGGATATTCACTGATGATGATTTACTAATCTTTATCCTTTAAACTGCAGCCTGTGAGGTAAACCAATGACAGAACAATAAACATTGTGGCTTAGTTTGATGAAAGTTAGAAAATTCACTGTTCTTTTTTAATGAGGACTGATCTTGAATGAGGGGCCCAGGGTTTTCAGCCCTGGCTTTGCTGTTAAGTTGTCAGAATTGATCAAAACTCGTTCCCTCTCTGATCATCATATTCCTCAATTGTAAAAGGTTGGGATTTTACCAGGTGGCACCAAAGGCTTTTGCTAGTCCTAATATTCATTTCGCTGAATTTTGAGCAGCACCAAATTTGGGCTGCATAATTCAGTTTTAATAAGGAATGTTTGATATATGTAGGGAGCACTCATTGAGGCCAAGACCATGGGACTGATTCACAAATAGGCTTAGGCCATTATAATTGATTTTAGGGTCACAAATAGGAAACGGGTCAAGGATACAGTACAACATTAATACTAGTCATATGACATCTCTATAGGAATTCAAAGTCCATACCTTCTTTTATTTGTTATTCATTAAAAAATGCTTATTAACCATATACATCACATTAGATACTGTGCTGCATGCTGGGATAAAATTACGAACAAGAGAAACACAGTTTCTCATTGAATTCACAATCCATTGAGAGAGACAAAAATAAAGCAAAATATGTAATCATGAACCCAATAAATGAAAGAAGCCGGATTGCTGATGCCAAAACCTTTCACATATATACTCTGATTTGATCTTCCTCAAACTCTTGTAACTTAGGAATCATCATTTATGCTTGCCAATGAAGAAGTACTATCTCTATGTAACTTGGGTCAGCTTTAGAATCCAGAAAAAGTTTCACAAAAGTGGCATTTAATTGGCCCAAAAGAATAATAAAGCTTCCAGAAAGAAAGAAAATATTTTGAAAATATTGAGAAAACATATTTAGATGCACAGTTCCTCATCAGACCACTTACCTTTTTTCATGTTTTTTTTTTTCTGTTGTTGTTATTAGTTTCAGGTGTATAAAGCAAAGTAATAGACATTTACACCCCTCACAAAGTGATAACCCCCCCAATCTACTACCCATTTACATCATATATAGCTGTTACAATACCATTGACTTTACATCCCATGGGGGTGTGGGGAAACATGTATGTATATATATATGTGTGTGTGTGTATATATATATATATATATATATATATATATATATATTTCCTATTTCTATATATATTTTAATTAAATATATATTTAATAAATATGTTAATATATACATAAATTTAATTATACTTGACATATATGTAAAATTATAGTTGACATTCAATATTATTCTACTTCAGTTTCAGGTATATAGTGCAGTGGCCCAGGCATCTACATGGTCTACACACTTTCACATCTCCATTCCTAGGATGACAGAATCCAGCCTGGTGGGCTCTTTATTAATTATCAAAACTAATCCATCATTCCAAACTTGAGTCAAATATTATGTACCTTACAATATATTCCTATAATCAGAAAGCATTACTATTCCCTCTACCCTTCTACAGAGCAGTTTGGGGATGTTCATTATAGCATTTACTGCACTCTGCCTTATGTTATACTAGTTTCGGGCCCATGGACTTCACTACTCATTTGCAATGTCTCGAGGGAAAGGAGTATGCTTTAGGTTTCCCTGCATCCCACACAGTGTTTTGGAAATAGTAGATGCTCAGTAAAATGTATGTTTCTGTAAGAGTAAAGAATTGCTCTTATATGCCCCAAAACTCTCAGGCATTTTCATATTTTGTGGAACATTGCTTTCTCATTCTCACCCATATCTACTGTGAGCTCCTGTTCTTTAAGGAAGGGGGGAAAAAAGGATCAGTGCAAAGTTTATCTGGGAAAGCAGTCAGGTAATATTATTTTGAGCTTTGAATACACAAGAAAGGACCTAAACCAGGCATCCAGTGAGAGGGACATGCCCAGGATGTATATTTTTGTCACTCAAAAAGCAAAGACAGTCCTGGAGATTCTGGGGCCCTGCCACAAGAGGAAGATAACATGAAATTTATCACGCATAACTGATCTTAAGATGGGCGAGACTATAGACAACACAGCAATGAAATGTTGGGAATGATGACTCAGGTACTCAGATACTCAGCCAAGACCTGACATTTGTTAAACAGGAGGTAGATGGAACCAGAACAGAGGATTATACTTGCTTCAATTCCATTAACGTGATTTTTCTTTTTAACAGCCAAGGAATTACATTTATTCATTTTATTATTATTATTATTATTATTATTATTATTTTTATTTTTTTTTTTTTTTTTTGAGGGCAGTGTCCCTGGCCCTCATATGTGGGACCCGAACCGAGGCCGCTGGCCTCCCAAGCCAGCGCTTAACCACTGCGCCACTCGGCCGGCCCATATTTTTAAAGATTTTATTGGGGGAATTGGGGAAGAGGAACAGCCAAGTTGTTGTCCTTCAGTCTTAGTTGTGGAGGATGTACCTAGCTCAGTTCCAAGTCCAGTCACCATTCAGCTGCCCATCAGCAGCTCCCGGCTGCTCAGCTCAAGGTGCTGTGTTCAATCTTCATTGCAGGTGGGCATAGCCACCATCCCATGGGGGAGTCGAGCTGGAAACCTTGTTGTTAGAAGCACGTGCTCTCACCAGCTGAGCCATCCCTGTTGGCAGCTCAGCGGCAGCTCACTGGCCCATGTGGGAGTCTAACCAGTGACCCTGTTGCCCAAAGCTGGAGCTCTTAACCAAGTGAGGCACTTGGCCAGCCCCCAAGATATTACACTTAAACATGTAACCTTACAAGGGAAAAGAAGTCACTTTTTACTTAATTTTATTCTCTTTTTTTCTGTTACAGAGATATGCTTTTTGAGGGTAGGGTATGGGGTGGCAGATTATATGGTGGAACAGAGCAAGATGGCAGAGAAATGAAAGATGGAAAGTCACATATCCTGTATTTCAGAGCCAGAAAGCTGAACACTCTTACCCAGCTGCAGTGAAACATCCCTTGGGATATAAATTGAGTAAGCAACTAAGTTTAAAGAAACAGTAAATGATATTAACACAATTGCCAGTATGTCTACATGTGAACACATCCCCTTAAACATACTGTGTATACAGTAGGCACATTTCCTAAAGACATATTAGGATTATAGACTAGTAGATATAGTAATAAGAGGAAATACTAACACTGTGATCTAACTAAAATAAAATATCCTTCTGAGTTTCTTACCAAATATAATACATTGGTATAGACCAGAGGTCGGCAAACTGCGGCTCGCAAGCCACATGGGGCTCTTTGGGCACGTTCCGTCTCAAAAGTTTGTTGCCCCCTGGAAGAGCTAATCCTGTCCCTCACAACAATTTAAAAATGATTCAAGAGCCATAAATATATTTTTACATAATCAACATTATGTAAATAATATCCTGTAAAAATTTTATAAATGAAACTATGATAGTTTTATTTTCACTTTCAATTTTACTTCAGTGCCATAGTTCACGAGCCAGTTTGCTGACCCCGGCGGCTCTTCCATCTCAAAAGTTTGCCGACCCCTGGTCTAGAAGCCTCACCACTAGCTCCCTAATGAGCCTCTTTTTCTAGAGCAAATGCATAACTTCTATCTTTTTAGTTAGGTCAATTGGAAAATCAATTAGAAGTGATATCTTTATCTATGCACATTATTATTATTTCTATGGAAGTAATAACACTTAATTTTAATTATATTGAATCATAATTTAATCCCCACTGTAGGGCCTTGTACTTCCTAGAGAAATTTGTAATATAAAGTTTACGTATCAAGGCTAACTTTATATAATTGCATGAAAATGATTTTAATTTAGCAGCACACTTTCAGAAACAACTGAACTCCGTCAACTCTTAAGAAAGGATTTGGGGAATAGGAAAAAAATTTCACAAATTACAGGCAGCTAGTCCTCACTACTTAATGTGGGAAGGGAGCCCCCAGGTTGGCACCATGACTGTATAAGTTTAGGCTTCAAAGCTGTTGTTGGACCCCATGTCCTTTTGTTTGTATCCAGCCCCATTTTTACTGTCTTAATTTTTGTAACAGGTTGAATTGTTTCTCTCCAAGGTATTTCAGTCGAATCCCCAGTACCTGTGAAGTGACCTTGTTTGGAAATGAAATAGGGCTTTTGCAAATCTAATCAAGTTAAAAGGAAGTCGTTAAAGTAGATCCAATAGGACTGTGACCTTGTACAAAGGGAAAGTTTGGGGTAGAGACAGACATGTACAGAGGGAAGAAGATGTATAGGGAGAAGACAGCCATCTACAAGCTAAGGAGGGAGACCATGAAATAATAAATTTGAGCTGTTTAAGCCATGCAGTTCATGGTACTTTGTTATGGATGCCCTAGGAAGCTCCTACACTCCCAACCTCCATTTCTCTTAGGAAAAAAATATGAAAAAGAGTGGCATT
Organism: Aselliscus stoliczkanus; assembly: GCA_033961575.1. Classification (NCBI taxonomy): domain Eukaryota; kingdom Metazoa; phylum Chordata; class Mammalia; order Chiroptera; family Hipposideridae; genus Aselliscus; species Aselliscus stoliczkanus. The sequence continues at coordinate 27,305,167 of CM066737.1, forward strand.
ATAGGCTTTCTATAACCAAGGTGCTTCTAGATGAATCCCAAACTAGCTTGGATAAGCCTTCATGCCACTTGATTTCTTTTGAATATATCCATATATCTAAACATATATATACTCACACATGTACATAATATACACATACATATACAAATTTATAAATGCATATTTCTTAAGAACCTAATGCCATATGTGCATTATTTATTTATTTTTTTTGACTGACGCACATGCTACATTATTATATTTACAGATTAAGGAATTGATCAGAAAAAATTTAGTAATGTGTCTAAGACGACAAAGAAAACAGATGAGAGAGAGGTATGATTTCAACTTCAGGTAGTCTGACTCCATTGTCTGGGCCCCTAATCACTGAGTTACATTAACTTGAAGAGAAAGTAGAAAGCTATTATCAGGTTCTACAGAAGCAATGTGACTAAAGGCTGTAATTAAAGTCTTCTCCACAGGGAAAAAAAAAGAAGCAAAACTCATTTAGTTTAGTTTGAAGAGTACGCTAAAAGTAAGGGTAATATGTGATGGGAATGAAAGGGTAAGCTGTGCCTATATAGTGAAATTTCTTCAATGCGAGACTAAGGGCTTCTTCAAAACGATCTTATAGGGCTGGCCAAGTGGTGCAGTGGTTAAGAGCTGGCTTGGGACGCCAGCAGCCCTGGTTCAGATCCCACATATGAGGACCAGTGACACTGTCCTCAAAAAAACAAAAACAAAAAACAACCCAACGATCTTATAGATAGTATTAATCAACTTGGTTTTTCCCTCTCTTACTTTACCCTTTCTTAGGGAAGCATCAATGAAAGCACCATTGCTTTTGACACCTGGAATAAAATATTATAATCATCTAAACCATGGCCCAGTCCAACACTGGATACTCACCTATCTTACATATTGTGCCTGGAAATGACATGAAACTGAAGAATCCAGCAGAGATTAAACCTGCATACAAGTAGAGAGTGAACCCAAAGTATTGGGTTGTCAGAAAAGTCATGACGCATTTTTAAAACGAAAAACATAGAAAATATATGTCATGACTTTTCCAACAACCCAATAGTTGCTAGGATCTCTTACTGTGTCTTTCAAACTAGACTCCCAGAATGCAACATACGAGGTGTAATCAAAATATACGGTGAATGTTTAAATAAAAAAATATTTATTACAGTAAAAGACACATTGCCATTAATGCCTCTCAAAATAAAATACTCCCCCTTGCTTTGAACACATTTACCTCATTGTTCTTCCCACTTTCTGAAGCAGTTCTGGAAGTCCTCTTTTTTTTTTAATTTTTTTTTTTTGAGGGCAGTGTCATTGGCCCTCATACGTGGGACCCGAATTGGGGCCTCCGGCTTCCCAAGTCAGCGCTTAACCACCGCACCATTTGGCCAGCCCTGGAAGTCCTCTTTTGTGAGTGTCTTTAGTTGCACTGTTGTGGCTGCCTCAGTGTCCTGAATTGATTCAAAACTTTTTCCTTTCATGATTATTTTGACTTTGGGGAAGAGCCAGAAGTGCCAGATCCAGTGAATACGGTGGTTGAGGACACACCGTAATGTTTTTATTAAGAGAAATTGCTAGAGCCGGCTGAGTGGCGCGGTGGTTAAGCGCTGGCTTGGGAGGCCAGCAGCCCCGGTTCGGTCCCTCATGTGAGGGCCAGTGACACTGCCCTCAAAAAAAAAAAAAGAGAAATTGCTGTCCCAGAAGCAATGTGTGACATGGAGCACTGTCATGATGCAGAATGAAGTGAAGACACAAAAGAGGACTTCCAGAACTGCTTCAGAAAGTGGCAAGAATGATGGGGTAAGTGTGTTCAAATCGAAGGGGAGTATTTTGAGGGGGATTAATGGCAATGTGTCTTTTACTGTAATAAATATTTTTATTTAAACATTCACCATATTTTGTGATCATGCCTCGTAGCTCAAATTTATGCCCTAAAGTCTAACATAATTTTCATTTGCATGATAATCACTGTGTGTTTAGGTTTTACATGTCAGCTTTCTTCACATCTACTCATTTTTTTTTTGTTTAAATACATTGCAAGATAGCCTGACAAATTTTACTATACAGTGTATACCATATTTGAAAATAACTAGAATGGCTTTCAGCAGTAGTATGTCACTTCATATCAAGGATAAAGAACTAAAGCCCAATATACATCTGAATTTTTATGAATGAATGAGCTCCTAGTAGGGATATAGGATGCCCTTACCAAGGTGTCTAGTTCCCTGATTTTATATATATATATATATATATATATATATATATATATATATATATTACACACATTACATATGTATATAATTATATCCATATTTCATTAACATATCTGTCTCCACAAATATATATTTGAAGTATAGATTACTTATGCCATTTTAAAATGTATTGCTATAAATAATTCATTTCCATCTGTTCCTCTGATTTTTATATTCTAAAAATTCCCAGCAAATCATGAATTCCTGAAGTCCTATATGTATTAAATTATAGCATTTATAGAGAAGATGACCCAAAACAGAGCACTGGGCTAGAAAGAAAAGTACTAGGAAATCCTTGATGAACCATCGATTACTATGTAGTTGACTTTAGACAAATGTTTTATGCCCTCTGAATCTTAGTTTTCTCATCATTAAAATGCAAATAAATAATTAACCTCAGAGTCCTGGGATTAGGCTAACTTTATCAAAAGCGACAATGATAAGAAAGGTTTAAACTTTAAAGTGCTAAATAATTTTTTTTTGAGGGCAGTGTCACTGGCCCCCATATGTGGAATCCGAACTGAGGCCACTGGCATCCCAAGCCAGCGCTTAACCACCGCGCCACTCGGCCGGCCTTTAAATTATCATTATTCACATGCATTGATAGGTGTCAGTATAAGTAAGCAAGAACAAGTTTAGAACAATTAGAAAGAAAATAATTAAACCTTATTCCAGGGGTTCCTTAAAAAGTGAGAGATGGTGGAGTGGCTGTTTCTAGATTCCTAGGAACATATTTCAGTTCAGTTCACCAACTATTTGCTGAGAATATACTATCCATTCATGTATTTAATACCTAATCTAGTCCAGATATCAGTCTAGGTGCCTAAGATAGAGCATTGAACAAATCAAAGATCCTTGTTCTCGTGCAGTATATGGGTGGATGGGATGGAGGGACACACAATAAACAACATAAACAACAGATAAAATCAACCATATTTCATTGAAACTAAGATGCCATTGTTTGCAAGGCACACCATTGTTTACCACTAAGAAAGAAAAAATCAATAGTAAGTAAATATGACAGGCCATTGGTTGCAAGATGAATTACAGTTTCAGAGATAACGTGTGAAATAAGCACTACATCTTGGAATCAATGAACTATAATAGAAAATTAGTAGGATGTAAGTACCAGGAAAAGAAGTCTGGGGGATATGTCATGTTGCCCCATTAAATAGGTTGATCAGTGAAAAAGTTTCCTAGGGCCAACTAATTACCACAAAGCAATAGTTTAAAATAACAAGCAGTTATTCTCTCATAGTTCTGGAGGCCAGAAGTCCAAAATCAAGATGTAGGCAGTGCTGTGCTCCTTATCAAGGTTCTAGGGAAGAATCTTTCCTTGCCTCTTCCCAGGTCCGGTGGCTCCCAGTAATTCTTGGTGTTTTTTGGCTTATAGCGGCATCACCCCAATCTCTGCCTCTATCATCACATGTCTTATTTCTCTGTGTTTATCTGTGTGCCCTTGCCTCTTCTGGGTCCACCCTGATTCACTACGGCTTTATCTTAACTAATTACATCAACGAAGATACCATTCCCAAATGAGGTCACATTTTGAGGTTCTCGGTCAACGTAAATTTTTTTCAGTTTTATATCCCACATATCAGTGAAATCACATGGTTGTCTACTTTTTCTGTCTGATTTGTTTCACTTAGCATTATAATTTCAAGATCCATCCATGTTGCCTCAAAAGGCAAATTACAGAATTCTACACTTCAAATCTATGTAACTTTGCTAACAATTGTCACTGCAATCAACTTTAATTTTTTAAAAAAAAATTTGGCGGGGGACACTGTTCAATCCACTACAATTTTTTTGCTGGACATCAAGAGAAAATGAATCTAAGAAGCAGACAAAAGCAAAGTTAAGAGAGGTGAAAAAAAAGCTCTGCTGGTATTTTTGTCTTTTGTACCAAGAGTTGTTCAGGCCTAGCAGAATCCCTGTACCATCCAAGGATTGGATCTCTGATTATTTCTTAAATTTTGAAGCTAACAAATTCTTCTTTTTACTGAAGCTATTTTGAGTTGAGTTTCAATCACTTGAAACCTATGCATGTTGATATCAAAACACTGACAACAGTTCTGTGTAGATGGAGTATAAATAAAGTCTGAGGCAGGAATGGCAATGACACTGGAAAGGTAGGCAGGGGCTAATTCATCAAAAGCCTTGTGTGCCATGTTAAGAAACTTAGATTTTTTTGGGGGGGGCAATAGGAGGCCACTAAAAGATTTTAGGCAGGAAGTCAAGGGTGACAGGACCAGAGTTATATTTAGAAATACCACCCTAGCTTTTGGATACAGAAATAAGTCAGTTGGAGAAAGACAAATACCATATGATCTCATATGTGGAATCTAAAGAATAGAATAAATCAGCAAAGTAAACAGAAATAGTCTCAGAGATACAGAGAAAAAAATGAGGGTTGCAAGATGAGCAGGGAATGGGGATGAGGCAGATGGTGAGGGGATTAGAAAGCATAAACTAGTCACCACAAGATTGCCACGGGGATACGAAAGACAGTTTGGGGAATACAATCCATAATGTTGTAAAGATTTTGTAGGGGCTCAGATGGGCACTTGTCTCATTAGCGAGACCACTTCATGACGGTATAGATGTCTGACCACTGCGCTGTACACCTGAAGCTGAATAATATTGTATGTCAACTATAATTTCATATATATATATATAATCAAGGGATATGGAGTACAGCATAGGAAATGGAGTCAATGGAATTGTAACAGCTATATACAAGGTCAGAGTGGTAGTAGATTGGGGGAGGGGGTTATCACTTTATGAGGGGTGTGAATGTCTAACTATTACACTGTTTTGTACATCTGAAACTAATTTTTTTAAAAGTTCAAACAATAAAGAGTCAGAACTTAAAAAAAAAGAATAATTGAATGTTGAGAAAAGACAAGAATGCTTTGGACAGATGCTATATATTATCCATCCTTCCCAAGAAACTGAAGTCCTACCTAGACTCCTACTTGCGGACTTTATATTCTGCTAACCTCTAAGCATTTCTGGAAAATGACACATCTTAAGGTATTGACCCTTTTTTTCTGGCCCACAATGATGCTAACATTTTGCCAATAACATTGTCTTTTGACGTGCTGCTTTACCTTGGTTTTCTTCTAGCAACGGATTTAGAATCTGCTGCCCTGAATCCTTTTCTAGCCTCTAGGATATATTTAATTTCTCTTCCCAGCTGTCCAGTACCACTGCTTATATATTCCAAAAGAAATTACATCTTTTTGCATTACACAAATCATGCTTAAATTTTTCTTCATCTGGGTAGAGAGCTTTGGGGCTCTTTTTTAATTACTGCCGAAACCTCAGTAGCTTTCTTAACATAAAGCAAATATTATCCCCTGTAAACAACGTCACTGAATATTTTATTCTTTTATCTGAAGATTTTTGCATTCTATGCAAGTGACCATTTACATTTCAGTTGATAGCATTACATAGTCTCAAAATTAAAATGTTTTGGGTCAGAGCATTTCAATGATGTCAAGTAACTTGTAATTCATAGTTTTTGCACAATTAATAAATGAAACTAAATGTTTATAAATACAAAATAAAATAATAGATAATATTTTTTAAAATCTTTACTGAGCACAAAATATGATGAAATAGAACCAATTCTTTCAATGCTAATCTAAAGGAAGAAAGAACAATCCTTAACTATAATAGATGATAAGTGCTATGCTATCATAAAGTTACATATACATTTAACTCACTATGAGAAAAAAAAATAAGGTTGTGATTGATTCTGCTTGAGAATTTAAAGGTATATCCATCTGAAGTGGGTTTTGAAATATGAAGAAAAGATTTCTTAGGTAGCTGGTGAGTTTACCATAAACTTCACAGGATAGCTAGAACTAAAAGTCAAGTGAAGTGGATAAAATTTAATGTTCATAAACCATGGTCTACAAGAGATTTAATATTTAATTTTTTTTAAAATTAAGTTTTACTTCAAGGCTTTAGCCTGTCACACAGGTGGGCATTGAACTGAGATCACTTTTGAGGATCCCTCTCCAGGGCACTCCCAAGCCGTATAGAGAATTCTCCAGCAAGGCAGCACTGGAAAGGCTCCTCCGACTGTCAGTCACCTATCGGGAAGCACACTAACCCAGTATATATGTTCCTGTCATGACCATTGACTCTGTTGCTTTCATTCCATGGCTAGAGTGAAGAGATCAATTAATAACATCAGAAGCCTACAGCCATTTCTCTTTAAAATGTTGATCTTGGGCTGGCCAAGTGGCGTGTTGGTTAAGAGCTGGCTTGGGATGCTAGTGGCCCCAGTTCAGATCTCACATATGAGGACCAGTGACACTGCCCTCTACAGCTAAGATGGTGAACAACAGCTTCACCTGGAGCTGGGCTGCTGTGAGTCCCCGGGGAAGACATAGCTGCAGCCCCTGCTGCAGTGGGCTCCCATAGGCTACAGTGAATGGCCGGCAGCCAGCATGAGCGGCTGGAAGCTGGTGTGAGCTGCCAAGAGCCGCTGTGAGCGGCCGTCCAGAGGCCGGTGACCAATCTGCCTCACCTGGGAAGAGCGCAATGATGATACCAACATGGGCCAGTGAAGCAACGTCCTCTGCAACTAGACTGAAGAACAAAAGGACAGAAACTTGTCTGTGTCCCTCACCCAATTCCCGAATAAAATCTTTAAAAATAAATAAATAAAATAAAATAAAATAAAATGTTGATCTCTTCCCAAGTAACAACCAGGAAAGACTCCCAGGCCTGATATTCGTGGTACCCAAAGACATCTTTTTCCTTTTCATTTCAGAGGAATTTCTCTTTAGTCAGAAGGAAATGGCTTCCCCTCTTTTTCTCTACTCTCCCTATTAGACTCATGGCATATTCTCCTCAAAAGACACATTCCTTGGGGAAACAAAGCCAAAGAGGAAATTTTCTTGACAGTAATTTCTATTTTATGCTCAACCACATTCCTCCCCTGAGGCAAGGAAGCAGAATTTGATATCTTTTTGAATAAAAACAAAGGAAAGAAGAAAATAAAGAGGGGAGAAAGACATCTAATTTTAATTTATTTAAAAAATTCCAGCAAAGCTAAAGAGGCTTGTATTGTATAGATAAGAGAGTCAATCACAACATTTTAAACAAACAAGTGATGTTAGAGGAAATTTCTTCAGGAAAGGTGATCTGACAATTGAGTATAGACTGAGGAGCTCAGAAATTGGAAGTAAGGGACCAGTTAAAAGGATGCCGTGAAGAGTTAACAATTCACAAGGATCCACAAGTGAGAAGATGAACGAGTTGAACAATAGTGGTCCTGAAGCTGGAAGATAAAGTTGTAAAGCATTCAATTTTGTTCTATGGAAAGCATATGCCGATTCCAAAGAAAGATGGTGATTTAAGCAGAAGGTTTAACTCACCTCTTCTATCTACTCCTGACTCTCCCATTTTCTGTTTATACTTCAAATAATTCAATGAAAATTTTCAAGTCACTTAAATATGTACTGAGTCTCTACCATAGGCCTAGCATTATACTTGGCAAAAGGAGTATTAACATGGGAAAACCTCTCAGAGATTAAGATTGGAAATGCACACTTAGAAGCAATTTCTGTTGAGAGGCTCACAGATATTTCTTCATTGAAGAAGAACCAAAATTAAACTCTTCCTGAGAAGGTGCTGTGTCATAGGAAGTAGGTAAAAAGTTATGGGAAGATGCTAATACAACTACCTAATTGAAAGAGTTAAAGGTTGTAGTCAGGGTTGACCATGAGACAGAGATAGGGAACTCCCTTGGAGGTGCCATAGCTGCTTTAGATCATCAGCATTTGGAAGAAGCAGTATGTATCAGTCCAAATGGAACTCCATCTGATAGAAAGAGTTTCTCCTAAAATAGTTTCTACCTGAGAATGAACATGAAGATGAAATATATTGGGAATGGATAACATATCTAGCATAGAAACGGCTTGAAGTTTCTGAAGAAGTGAAACAAAGGCCTAAAGATGAGAGCTAACACTATAAAAAGTTTAAAATAAAACATAGGAGTAATTCTTGGTATCCTTGGATTAGGCACTAGTTTCTTAGATATAATACCAAAATATAAGCAACAGAAGAAAAACTAAATAAATTTGACTTCATCAAAAAAAAAAAAAATACCTGTGTGCTTTAAAGCACATCATAAGGAAAATTAGTAGACAATTCACAGAGTGGGAGAAAATATTCTCAAGTAATATTCTCTGATAAGAGGGCCAGCCGAGTGGCACATTGGTTGGAAGCTGGCTTGGGATGCCAGCATCCCCAGTTCAGATCCCACATGTGAGGGCCAGTGACACTGCCCTCTACAGCTGGGATGGTGAACAACAGCTTGACCTGGAGCTGGGCTGTGCAAGTCCCAGTGATGGTGTAGGCTGCAGCCCCTGCTGAATAATAGCCACCGTGAGCAGCTGTCCAGGGGCCGGCAGCCAATCTGCTTCACCCGGGAAGGGCGCAATGATAGTGCCAACATGGGCCAGTGAAGCGACGTCCTCTACAACTAGACTGAAGAACAAAAGGACAGCAACTTGTCTGTTCCCCTCCCTCAATTTACCAATAAAAATCTTAAAAAAAAAATTCTGTGATAAGATACTCGTATTCAGAAAATATAAACAACTTATAAGTCAACAAGAAGATAAACAATCCAATTTTTAAATGGGCAAAGTATATGAACAAATGTTACTACAAAGAAGGAATATTAATGACTAAAAAGCTCATGGAAAGATGCTCAAAATCTTTAGCCATTAAAGAAATGAAAATCAACACATAATGAGATATCACTTTACACTACCTTGAATAGCTATATTAAAGAAGACAGAAATATCAGACATTGATCTAGAAAAATTTAAACTACTGTATCTAATCATAAAGCACATTAGTAGTATTTATTTCAGACAAAAGAGTTAAATGACAAATGTATGATAAATACGTTAGCACCTTACCCTTGGAATGGGAATAAGCCAAAGAATAGGGTTTATTGAATAGGGTATATGGTTAAATACCTGTTGTTCAATTTAAAAAGGTGTCAAATGTTCCTTCAGACTGTGATAGATACTACCAATGATGGGGGAATAAATAGTTGGTTGGAGATAAATGGATAGATTATATCAGGAATTAAAGAACAAAAATATATAACCATTGGGCAAAATATGTAACCTTCTGCCTCTCTTGGTTTCATTTTTAAATGGGTGAAATATGTACCTGTGTAATGCAATTATTATTGGGATTAAAATCACTAACCCATGCAAATAACTTACAAAAATGTCCATTACATAGAAACTTAGTTGGTTAGTGATGGAGAAATCAGAACCTTCATACATTTCTAGTGGCTACGTAAAATGGTGCAGTTTCTTTGGAAAACAGTTTGGCCATTTCTCAAAATGTTAAATAGAGCTACCATATGATCAAGCAATTCTACTCCTAGATAACTAACCAAGAGAAATTAAAATACATGTCCATACAAAAACGTGCCCACAAATATTCATAATGGTATTTGTCATAATAGCCCAAAATGGAAGCAACCCAAATATCCATCAGCTGATGAATAGACAAATAAGCTGTATTATATCCATATAATGGAATCTTATTTGGCAATAAAAGCTATGATGTAGTGCTGCATTCTCCAACATTGGTGAACCTTGAAAAAATTACAGTATGTGAAAGAAGTCAGTAACAAAAGGAAACATTGTATCACTTCATTTACATGAAAGGTCCAGGTTAGACAAATCTATAAAAAAAGAAAGTAGACTAGGGATTGCCAGGTCGTAGGGAGAGGGTAGAAGACTAATGGTGGTGTCTGCTAATAGGTATGGGTTTTTTGTTGGGGCAGTGATTAAACCTTCTAAAACTGATTGTGATCATGGTCACACAACTCTGTGAAAATACAAGGTATCATTGAATTACACATTTTCAATGGCAAAACTTTGCAGGATGTGAATTATATCTTAATAAAGCTATCTTAAAAAGGAAAAAGGAGTCCATTCTTAGACATAATATCCACCACTATTGTGTGAGTTTTACTCAATCTTAGAAGTACTGTGATTCCAGAGAATAAGGCACATAAATCAAATGAATAATTCTGTATAGTAAAGATATAATTTGAATATTCAAAAATCAAATCTATTTCTCTAAACCATCCATTGCTACTAAAAATAGACAGACAGACAGATAGACAGATAAGTAAATAACATGATACAAAGATTCCTAAATTTGAATATGGCATACCCTAGGAAAGGAAAGCTTAACTTCGCTAAGCTTCAAACTATTTCTAAAACCATGAACTGTTAACTGAAACCCAATCAAAATACTCATGATATTTATTTGGTTCTTAACACAATCATTCTAAAGGTCTTATGAGATTAGAAGTAAATTTCAATACATTTTTATTATACATTCCATATTCATTTCTAAAATAAACATGGATTTTTGTGTAATGGAGGAATTTTAAATGTTAAAATATGTTAATATACGTTTAATTAGAATCCCAGTATGAGCCAGCAAAAAGAATGATATATAAGCATCATTTGAACTATTTGAAACAGATCATGCCTGTGGATTTTTCAAGTCATGAAAGGTATTAATCTACATATGCAAGTAACCTAAGGAGCCCAAAGCAGGATAATTTAAATAAGAATATGCTTAGATACATCTCAGAAAACCCAAAAACTGAAAAGAAAAAACAAAGACAGAATACTTTTAGAGTAACGAGATAAAAAGAGAGAAACCTTCAAAGAAGCAAATATTAAACTAAGAGCTGACCATTCAACAGAAAAATAGAAACCACCAACCTATAATACTTTACTCAACAAAAATATCCTTTAAAATATAAAAATAAAACTAAAACATTTTTATACAAAAACTGATAGAATTCAACAACAGTAGATAGACATTATATATGTATATAAATACACACATTAATATATAATTAATATATCATACACACACACACACACACACACACACACACACACTCGCAAAGGTTATTCTTCAAGCAGAAGTGAAATTATTCCAGACATAAAATTGGAGGTGAAGATGAGGATAAAGAGGCACAAAAATTTTAAATATATAATTAAATATAAATGAATGTCTAGCTATTTAACCAGTAATAATAATTCCTCATGACATATTGAATTGCAAATAAATTGGGAGTGGGTAGAAGATTTTCAAAAGTTGTAATGTTTCTAATGTCCTCATCCTTTTCCAAGGTCCTAGAAGTGGATAAGGTATCAATGAATACTAAACATTGATAAATCAAAAATAGATGTTATAAAGTCTATGTTAATGAAAGTTTTATAAATATATATAACTTCCAAACTGACTGTTAAAAAAAACAGGAAATGATATTTTTTAACTAATGACCCATGTAAAAGAAACAACATGTCGAAAAAGAAAATTAGAGTAGGGAGGACAAATATGAATCATAGTATAAGATGACAGATATATACTCAATTATAGAAGTAATTTCACTGAAAATATATGATTGAGATGGCACAATTGAGAAAGAGATTGCCAGTATTAGCTAAAAATGAAAAACCCAACTAAAACAGTTACAATAAGAAAAAATATAAAAACCACAGAAATAAAAAATATATAAGGACAATCGATGAAATTTAAAAAAATAGGCCACAGACCTACATAGTATGAGGAGGATCAACAATTACAAAAAGCTGGTTTTTTGAAAAGGAAAATAAAATTGATAAATACCTGGAGAGGGAGAGAGAAGGGAGGGGAAGAGAGAAACAGAAGACAAAGATAATGTGTGTGAAAGATATGTGTGTTATAAATATCTGAAATGAAAAAGACACTATACATGTGGCACACATTTAACAGATAAAAGATATTATGAACAAATCTATGATAAAAACTGAAAGAAAAAAAAACCCTCATGTGAAGAGGATTAATTCCTAGAAAAATACAAACTTCCGAAATAGACACAATAAGAAATGAAAAAATTGGATAGCTGTATCAGTATTAAAGACATTGAATCTATAATGAAAAGTATTTCCAAAATGATGCTAAGAAGACCAGGTTATTTCATAAGAGAATTTTACCAAACATTTAAGGAAGAAATAGCCCCATTTACAAACTCTTCCATAGAAAGAAAACAAACACACCCCAATTCATTTTATATAAAAAGTCTACCTTTATAACAAAAATAACTAGTAAAGAAATTACTAGAAAAGAAAAATACAGGCTAATCTCACTTATAAACAAGATAATAAGGGCCGGCCGAGTGGCGCGGTGGTTAAGCGCTGGCTTGGGAAGCCAATGGCCCCAGTTCGGTCCCACATATGAGGGCCAGTGACACTGCCCTCAAAAACAAAACAAAACAAAACAAAACAAAACAAAACAAGATAATAAAAAATTAACAAAAAGAATTGATTATTAAATAAGTAAAGTATGAAGTTATGTTTTTTCCAAAAATGTAGAGTTGATTTAACTTTTGAAAATAAATCAAGGTAATGTACCTCATTAACATAATAAAGGAAAGAAATCATGTAATAATTTCAATTTTTACATAGAAAAAATTTTGAGAAAGTCAACACCTATTCTTGAAGAAATATTGTAACAAATGAGGAATGGAAGAGAAAATTCTTTAACTAATGCAGGGTACATAAAAAAATACAACATATATCATACTTAATGTTGAAGTATTTCTGTGGATGACAGTTACAAGTACAGGTACCTATTTATCATTATGTCTATTTGATATTTTACTTCAGGTTCTAGATGGTGCAGTAAACCAAGAAAAAAGGAAGACAGCAACTTATCTGTTCCCCTCATCCAGTTCCCCAACGCTGTTCCCCTCCCCCAATTCCTCAATAAAATCTTTAAAAAAAAGTTTCTGAAAATAAATTTGGTAGAAAAAGATAGCTGTTTAAGCATGTCATCTAAATATATAAAGGTAACCTATAGAAGAATTATATATAATATAATCAATAACATTCAGGGGGAAGGAAGACAAGAAACAAAAGTTAGGCACAATTAAGCTAAATATCTCGTCTTTCAAGCAAGATAAAAAACGTATAAATTGCCTATATCAATAAAAAGATTTCTAATTCTATAGTTTAGAAATTTGGTTGTAACCCCTAAAAGAGTATGTGTGTGCATGCGTGCGTGTGTGTGTGTGTATTAACTTACATTTTAACTGTTTACTACAAAGGGAGGGCCAAAGTAGACTCTTTACTTCTCAGTTCAGACTATTTTATGACATTTAGTTTTTGTTTTGTTTTGTTTTGTTTTTTAAAGATTTTATTGGGGAATTGGGGTAGGGGAACAGACAAGTTGCTGTCTTTTTGTTCTTCAGTCTAGTTGTGGAGGATGTTGCCTCACTGGCCGATGTTGGTATCGTCATTGCGCTCTTCCCAGATGAGGGAGTTGCTTACTGGCCATTGGACTGCTCCTCACGGCGGCTCTTGGCAGCTCACACTGGCTGCCAGCCACTCACTGTAGCCTATAGCAGCCCACTGCAGCAAGGGCTGCAGCTATGCCGACCCCAGCGATTCACAGCAGCCCAGCTCCAGGTCGAGCTGTTGTTCACCATCATCGCTGTAGAGGGCACTGGCACTGGCCCTCATGTGGGATCCGAACCGGGGCCCTGCTGCTCAGAGCTGGCATCCCAAGCCAGCTCCTAACCAATGTTCCACTCAGCCGGCCCACCATTTGTTTTTAAATGTCTGCATGCATTACTAAATAATAGTGTTAGTAGTAGAATTGGTTTAAAATTACTAGAGGACTGTGGATAAGATTTACACCAGTGAAGAGCATTTGGCAACAGATTGATTTCATTCTTTGAAGATTAAAATAAGGCAATAACGCGGAATCAAATCTTCCATCCCTGAACTTAAGAAATAAGCTCTGTAACCTAAGAGATGTGTGTTAAATCCTCTCTAGCACAGGGGTAGGCAAACTTTTGAGACAGAAGAACCTCTCCAGTGGTCGGCAAACTGCCGCTTGCGATCCACATGCGGCTCTTTGGGTACATACATGTTGCTCTGAAGTAAAATTGAAAATGAAAATAAAACTATCATAGTTTCATTTATAATATTACTTTACATTTTCCTTATTTGTAAAAATATATTTATGGCTCTTGAATAATTTTTAAATTGTTGAGGGACAGGATTGGCTCTTCCAGGGGTCAGCAAACTTTTGAGATAGAACTTACCCAAAGAGCCGCATGTGCCTCGCGAGCCACAGTTTGCTGACCCCTGCTCTAGCATCTCACCATATATTCTGGCAATGAGAGCTCCCACCAACCATTCTTTTGACTTTGGTTTCAATAGGCACACCTTACTGGATGGAGAGGTATTTATTTTCACTCTCAGGCCCACATTTCTTCCCTGGTCTGAACTCACTGTTAGTCCCCAGTGATTTTCTTCTGCTCCTGCTCTCACAGGCTATAAATGAACCCCATTTCCTTCCTACTTGACATTCTTGAGTTCCAGATATGACCTCTTTCCCCACAATCCCTATAAACTTAGGTAGCCCCACTAGGGTATTAGGCATCAGGTGCTAGGATAATAACATTTATTATTGAAACAGGGACACTTTTGAGGGAGAAAGGGATTACTATAAATAAGCAAAATGTGGTGATAGGCAACATCACTGTTTATGCCCTGATTGCTTAGATCCTTGGTCACTTGTTGCTAAAAATAAATTATGTTGATTTTTTTTGTTGTTGTTTTATTGGGTTGTCAGAAAAGTCATGACCCATTTTTGCAATGAAAAACATAGAAAAGTATGTCATGACTTTTCTGACAACCCCATAGTTTGTTATGTACACCCATGTTTGGTTAAAACACATTTCCCTCATGAATTTGTGGGAAGTATTACATCCCCATGAACATCAATTCCAAGCAGAAACTGTGAAGAGGAATTCCCAGTTACAGCTTATGATTCCATCTCATTGACAAAACCTAAGTCTTTTTTGTTGTTGCTGCAAATCAGGCCCAGAAGTAGTAACTAGTTAAAACAACTCATGCTGAAACACACAGCCAGGTGAAGGGTTGAGGTTATCCATAGATGCTGAGTGACCTTGCCGATTTGAAAGTGGCAGACTTGTCTGTTTCAAGACACTTATTTGTAAAATTATGATTATTTGAATGTACAATATAAATCGTATGTCTGACCAAAAGAAACCTAAGGCACTTAAGGGCATGCAAAATGGTGGCAATTCTGCTTACTTGTAGCATATAATGAACATATTGTTTATGTAGCTCATGGTAAGTTCTTTATTTTTTTTGAAAAGTATATAAACTATTTGGTTGTCGGAAAAGTTATGACAAAGTTATGTTCAGTTTTGCAATGAAAAACAGAAAACTTGCGTCATGACTTTTCCGACAACCCAATAGAAAGGGGCCAATAACACTTTTGTGAAGTATTCGTGAAGTATCTAGTCAGCTTCATGGAACTGAGACACAAACAACAGTGGCTGAAATGAACTGGAAGCTTCTTTCTTCTATATGTCAAAGGCTGAACTTGTAGCTTGGATCTGCTCCATGAAACGCTGGGGTATTATGCTCACATGGTGTTCCATGGTGTCAGGCTCGGAACTATTTTTGTCTTCTCGTTCTGTCATTCCTGGAGTATTGTCCCTCTCTCCCAGGTTGAGAAGATCTAAACTGACTCCTTACTTGCATTCTAGTCAAACAAAAAGGATAAAGGAGACAAAGGTCCTTCAATGACACAACCTACAAGTTGTAACTTCAACTTATATCCCATTGGTCAGAGCTTGGTCACATGGCTTAACATAGCTAAAGGAGGCTGGGAAATGTAGTCTTTTCCTTTGTGGCTACGGATATTAAGGAGATAGCTGCCATCTTCCAGTCTCCCGCTCTGGATTTACTATATGTAGTAGGAAATATGCATTAACAATACTGACTCATGTTGCCCAGGAGCATGAAGTGTAAAAGGGAAAAAAAAAATGCAGACTTTTGAGCATGCCCTGTGGTAAAATGTGGCAAATAATTTCTCAAAGGAAGAAGCAAAAAAATAAAAATAAAAATATTGCAAGTACAGAGAGGATAGGAAGAGGAAAATCGATTCTGGTTGGGGAACTGGGTAGACTTTATGAAATGGCATTTGAGATACATGCTGAAAAAATAAAAACTATTTATTATCGACAAATGGACATTTGGAAAGATGGAATTTCAAGGAGAAACTGCAGGAAGAAAAATTTTCCCTTGGTGGGAAAACACAGGGTGGTTTTCACTTGGCAAGAGTTTAGGATTCCTATCTTATTTTCGAATATCTATATTTGTGCAGAACTCCTGTTTATCCTGTCTTCTTATTCAATCATCCATTCATCAAATATTACTGACCATCTACTATGCGCCAGATTGTGCTCATTAGCTCTGGGGATTCTGATAGAATCTCTGCTCTTAGGGGGCTTATGACACAGTGCAGAAAACAAACAATTATCAGATATTTACACAAGAAAATTATCACAGTTATTATGTTGGGTGTTATGATACAGAATATTGAGGAATGAATTTAGATTATGTAGGTAGTCAGAAAAAATGTTTTTCAGAAAGTCCTTTTAAATGGGAGATTATAAGAATGAGTAAATTAGAGTGTCCCAAGCAGAATATAAGAATCTGTAAAGGTTATGAAATGGGGAGGAGTGTGTCATGTTAGAGGAATTGAAAGGCTGTACACCAGGTATCAGAGAACTGGGCAGGTGTCAGATCATGAGTGATTTCTAAGCCATGTTTTGGATTTCATACTTTATCCTGAGGTCAATGGGAAATCACTGAAAAGTTCTGAGTAAGGAAGTGATAGGAGTTAATTTATGTTTTTAAGGAAATCACCATGCAGGCCTGTCAGGTGGCTCAGTGGGTTAGAGCATGAGCTCTGAGCAACAGGGTCGCCGGTTTGATTCCCACATGGGCTAGTGAGCTGCGCCCGAGCTGAGCTGCTGCCGAGCTGCCAACGGGTGGCAGGATGGCTCAGCTGGTTAGAGCATGTGCTCTTAACCTCAAGGTTGCTGGTTCAACTCCTGTATGGGATGGTGGGATGGTGGGCTGCACCCCCCACAACTAGGTTGAAAATGACGACTGGACTTGGAGTTGAGCTGCGCCCTCCACAACTAAGATTGAAGGACAACTTAACTTGGAGTTGATGGGTCCTGGAAAAACACAATGTTCCCTTTCCCAATTCCCCAACACTGTTTCCTTCCCCAATTCCCCAATAAAATATTTGAGAAAGAAGGAAGGAAGGAAGGAAGGAAGGAAGGAAGGAAGGAAGGAAGGAAAGAAGGAAAGAAGGAAAGAAGGAAAGAAGGAAAGAAGGAAAGAAGGAAAGAAGGAAAGAAAGAAAGAAAGAAAGAAAGAAAGAAAGAAAGAAAGAAAGAAAGAAAGAAAAGAAAGAAAGAAAGAAAGAAAGAAAATTACTATGATGGAAGGGTGGAGAATGGGATCGATAATATTCTAGGCATGGTGGGGCTACAAACAGGAAAAGATAATTGAGATCAGATCAGGGAGGGACTTCGAAAGCCATATGTAGAAGTATGAACTTTCCTCTGGGGTCAGTGGGAAAACACTGGCTACATGAACTTGATTCATTGCTCAAACCTGTTCTCCCCAAAGTCAAGCCTTTCATATCCCATTTTCCTCCTCCAAACTTAAGAAAATTTAGATTAGAACTGCTGGCAAAGCCTTGATCCAGTGGGCACTCACAAACATTATTCTGCTGACAGTATACAAGCTAAGTTAAGAGGAACCGGTCAGAATTATACCCCATCATAAATTTGTAAGGCTGAGGGGATCTTTGGGGTGGACTGAAAGAAAGGCAGCAATACACTTTTAGGCAGTGGATTAAGACAAATGTCTGGCTGTTGGCAGGCATTAAATGGCAAATCAGCTTAATTCACAAGTAAGAAAGCAGAAAACTATAAAGGAAAGAGTATCAGCTAGTTGGCTATATTTTTGCACACTGCAAAAATCAAGAGGTGACGACACTTAGCCATCAGAGGCTCTGATTAAGATGAGTTCTTGTAATTTTACAAGATGAATAATACAGCTCCTATCCTTACTGTCTCCATACCCACTTTTATGTAATTTTTGATTTTCAAATTTCCAGCCACTGGCCCAGAGGGGACTTAATCTTGAAATTTAACATGTTAGCTGCTACTTTCTTATTGAGAATCTGTATGTGGACTCACATTAGGTTCTAGGGACTTTGTTTCCTATGTGTGAGGATGAATCTTCTATCACCTCTTGCCAAGTCCTATTGTCACCCTTAAACAGCAGGCAGGGTAAGAGCACAAGGAAAGGAGGTATATGAAATCCCAACTTCTGGTCCCAATATTTGGCCCTGTTTTGGGATGTCTACCTGATCCTTCAGTAAATGAAGTACTTAAATATCATCTGAATTAGCATCTGTAAAGTCTGCGAAAGCCGCGTGTGGCAGTACAAAGAGGCAGCACCTGATGCCTAATCCCCTAGCCGGGCTACACGAATATAAAGGGCTTGTGGGCAAGAAGTTGAAGAAATCATCACAGAGTAGATGACCCTCGAGATCATAAGGGTGATTTCCCCACATGCCCAAAAGAAAAGAGCTTTTGATTTAGTATTTCAGCGGTGTAATCAAATCTAAACACAGAGAGGTCCCTTACGGTCGGCTTTGATTTTTTTTCTCTAATAATTCAAAATTGTCCCAGTTGACATCAAAAAATCACAAGATTCCAGAGGTATACTAAGAACAAAACAATTCAAAGAGCACATTACCCACAAGCCAGAAAAGCTGGGAGAAGGAACAAGCATTGAAGCCTACACTTTCCTGGGAAGTCTCCTTCCACAAGATGTGCTGGTAAAGGAATTTCACTCTCTACAAGTCACACAACACTTGCATTCCTTTTTAGGTGTGCCTTGGATTATACATTGTTTATGGGAATGCATTATGGCAACTTCCTTTGCATATCCCACATGTCAAAATCATGTGTGTGTGTATGTGTAGTGTGCTTATTGTGAATGTGGGGGAGAAGGAAAGTGTGGCAGAGAGAAAGAGAACATGCTTAGCTATATTTTTAATGGATGACTGAATTTTTTTTCTCTTCTACCACTGCAGAGTTGTGCTGATACCGGCTGAGTGCATTACTACATGAAGGATTTTTTTATAAAGGAAAATAACGCAACGAACTTTATTTTTAGCTGATGGTTAAATCGATCATTTATTTAGAACATAGTACTTTTGCGTGAGAGACACCAGGGCCTTATTAAAATTCACCATTTTATTATTTTCTACTTAAACCTATTTTTCTTTTAATATGAGGGTCTGAATATAACCAGTTTTAGTATTATATAATATTCAAGCTTTTTTTATGTGGTGGTTAAATAGAAGAGTTTTTTTTATACCTTAATGAAAAATTTCAGCTTTCTTACTGAAAAGCTTCTGCTAACTAAACATGCCATCTATTTGTTCCTTTTGATTTTTGAGAAAATTGCCCAGATTTGGTTTCCTAGGAAATAGTTCTCTGTCATGGAGAAATGAATTTGGACTGATTAGCTGCTTTACTTATTTGTCCTAGCATTTTGTCACAGGATTAAAACGTCTGCTATGAAAAGAGGTGTGTTGGTATGAAGGAACTGTATTCATCTACTTGACAGATATCAGTATGACATGACAGCCACTGAAAGAAAGGCCAGACAGAAACGGGTTCTAGAACTGACTTGTCCACTTACTGCTTGTGTAAACTTCAGCAAGTCACTTAACCTGCTGTGACCATCACTTTCATATCTGTAAAATGGAAGGGGGTGGGGGAGATGTGCCTGGCCCACCTGCCTCACAGAGTTGTTGAGGTAATGGATGTGACAGGCACAGAAAAAGGATTCATTAATATTAACTCAACTGATGGTATATTAGACCCAGAGCATGAAAGAATGAGTACGCCCCATTTCTAATCTCATGCAACCGATGGTCTAGTGAGGCAATCATGTAAGTATGAGTTAAAAACACAGTGGCTGTTATCTCAGAAGCAGTTGAAGGCTCAACATGGGGCACGAAGAGGCAGGGACTGAGGAAAGTCAGGAGGCATTTGGGAGGCAGAAACCAATGAGCTGTCTTCACAGTTAAGTTAATGTAGGTGTTCACCAGGCAGACAGGATGGGGTAGAACATTCTAAACAGATGGGATGAAATGAGAAGAAATTGGACACAGCAAAGTATGGCACGGACAATAAACAGCTGTCTGGTGTTGCTGGAGCAAAAAAATATGAGGCAATGATGCTCCAAGGGGCAAAAAGGGGCTAGACCACAACAGCTTGTTAAGCCACAGTAAGGAACTTGGGCTTTATTCTACAGGAAACGGGGAGCCTTGCTTTAGGAGCCCCTTCCAAATGTTCAAGCAGTATCCTGGACTTCCTTATTTGGAGTACTTTAGTAGAGCCTTTTTGGTTTATTTACAGTGTGAGGTGTGATCAAAAATTACGGTGAATGTTTAAATTAAAAATATATATATTACAATAAAAGACACATTGCCATGAATCCCCCTCAATATACTCCCCCTTGCTTGGAACACACTATTCCATCATTCTTGCCACTTTTTGAAGCAGTTCTGGAAGTCCACTTTTGTGAGTGGCATTAGTTGCGCTGTCGAGGTTGCCTCGATGTCCTGAATCGATTCAAAACGGTTTCCTTTCATGGTCATTTTGACTTTGGGGAAGAGCCAGAAGTTGCCATGGTGCCATGATGCAATGTTTTTATTGGACAGAAATTGCCATACCAGAAGCGATATGTAACATGGAGTGTTGTCATGATGGAGGATAAAGTAAAGACACTCTCGAAAGAGGACTTCCAGGACTGCTTCAGAAAGTGGCAAGAACAATGGGATAGGTGTGTTCAAAGCAAGGGGGAGTATTTTGAGGGGGATTCATGGCGATTTGTCTTTTACTAATTTTAAAAAAAAAATTTAAACATTCACCGTATTTTTCGATCACATCTCATACAGTTATCAACTGTGTACTTGTTTGTCTCCCTGACTAAACCATGAGTTCCTCTTATCTCCAGTACCTTCAATGTCCAGCATGTAGTAGGAGCTTAGCAAGGGTTGATTAATACATGAGTTAATTAAAATGTCAACTGGGGGAGTGACATGGTATAGATTTTCATGTTAATCACCCTGGCAATACTGAGCAAGGATAATACTGAGAAAGGATAATGATGGTTCTATGATTTTGTCTCTTCCTACTAAAATTTGGCTGCTGAAGGTCAAGTTTTATTGGTGTACCCCTACTATGAAAGCTACAAACCATAAAGAAAATGCCAGTGTGTTCACTGAATATGCAAATAGAGTAATCAATATCATGGAGACAGGAAGTAATAGGAAATTAAGAAGAGTAATAGCATGCCTATTTAGTAAGGACCTATTTATTTGATCTAGCATCCCTGAAATTCTTTATTAACGATCTTAGACTTCATGGAATTTTTGCTACAAATTAATGTTAAAGCAAGGATATATATTTTTTAGATGTGTTTGTTAGAGCTGTGGAAATATGTTGCTCAGAGGTGTTGCAGAACTTCATTTAGCTTCTTTTTTTGAAACTGGGTCTCCTCCCAACATTGAATGCAATATCACACTTTTTTCATTCATGACTATTTTAATGATAGATTTTCACATACCAATATTCACTAGCTATTCAAAAAAAGTCAGTGAACAAAGCACCTCATCTATATCTTCTCCAGAGTAAGAAGTATGCTAAATGGATATAATTTCTAGGTTTAGGAAACCATCAGTTTTATGGGAGTCGGCCCAATTTCTTTTTTCATTAGCACTGTCTCAGCAATGAAGCTGCCTTAATTACAAAAACTTTTACATACCCATTATAACTATCAAAATGTTATGATTTTTAAATTTAAAGAACAGAAGTATTTTCTTTTTACATCATAACCCTCCATTCTTTCTCTGGAAAAAGAAATTCGACTCTCAGAGAAAAGATGTGAAAAAGGAGAATCGAATTTAATACTTTGGCGTTCAGCAAATGGAGATTACATTTGAGGAGAAAAGAGAATCATTTTGACATGAATTCTATTAAATCTTATGTCTCTTAAGTGGATGCTGTTTGTAAGTCATATCAGTTTCCAAAGCCTCTCTTTGGGCTCAATTTATAACTGGTTTAATCAGAGAAAAGCTAAATGTAGTCCAGAGGTAGAGGGGGTGGGGGTGGGGAGAGAGAGAGAGAGAGAGAGAGAGAGAGAGAGAGAGAGAGAGAGAGAGAGAGAGAACTGTGCTATTAATATAAGCAGCTGATCAACACACTGACAATTCAGTGTAGGAGTGTAGCCAAAGGAAGTTGCTGAAAACTAAAAAGCATACACAATCTCAATTACGTCATAATCACTGGCATATATATTACAGGATGGCCTGCAGTCATAGTCCCCTAAGTCATTGAAACTCGATGTCATCATTCTGCTGACAGCCTAAAAGTCACAATATATATTTACCTTTGTCTTTGTAGTATCATCCCAATTTTTCATGGTGAAGACAGCTGATGAATCTTTTAGCTTGGGGCTGCCCAAATCTGATAGCATTATGCAGAAACTTGGCATCATGGGCTCTAGTTTATGCCATGCCTGTAACATATTCTCCTTCTAACATTAAAAATGATGACAATCTGAGAGACATTATCTACTGTAAACTTTCCATATTCGAGCCCCCCTGAACAGAATCATGCTATTCTTAACTTGAGTCATCTATTATGTTCTCCTGGTTTCACATATCTAGGTATTTGTCTTGATCTTAAAAATCCGAATATACAGATTTGATTTGATTCCTTTCTGTTTCCCACAAGATGGAGGAACTTGAATGATTACCACATTCTTTAAGTATTCATGGGGAAATTGGTTGAACCAAAGCGTTCCTTGGAAGTTTATCTTGAGATATTTGCATACCATGAATTCCCCAATCGTAAACCATTCATAAAATGGCCCCATTCATTCAAAGAGACTGGTTTTTACTTTAGTTGGGTCTTTCCATGTGAACAGGGGTATAGTGGAACAGCATGCTTTAAGTGGAAATAGCAGCATGGTGAAACGGTTAAGAGTAAGGTTTTGAGTCAGACTGAGAATGTTTCAATACTGTATCTGCCATTAATTATCTCTGTGGCCTTTGGCAAGAAAATTGACCTCTCTGAGGCCTTAATGTAGTTATTTGTGAGTAGGGAAAATAATTATCTCCTGCACAGAGGTTATAAGGATTAATCGTAGTATGTATAATGCACTTGACACCGTGGCTAACACAAATAGGTGCTTGAGATACAGTAGCTATTATGGATAATTTGACTGTTTTCGTACCAACATTATATTTATATATAGACTGACAACCATAATTCACCTACCTCTTTTAAGGAGGGAAAATGATTTTTTTCTTCTACATATAATATGCCTTTTATTAAGCTGCCATTGTTGAAAGCAATTTATGTACTATATCCTGGCAATATTTACTGAGTATTATTATGCAGGTTATTTACTGTCCATAATCGGCTTTGGAGGCAGAGGGGAATTTACAGCTCTTAGAAGACTTTTCACAAATAGTAGAAATCAGTATTCAGCAAGCCATGTACTGTTGACTTTCCTGATACTTTAAATTTCATACCAAGTATTTTTCTGTTTTACTCTTTTTAGAGGCTTGAATTAAAACAAGATGCTTTTACCTGAAATTATTTTAATTTTGTCTTTTTCTATAGAAACATCTAAACATTCTTGCTGTCTCTGATATTTTGGGGCTAGTCATTAAGAGGTTGGAGAGCCCAGATGCCTCTCCCATTGCATTTGCAGATTGGATGCCATGATATTTAAATGGTTTCCAGTGCCCTATGACATTCTAATTAGCTGTTAGTGCTGATAATCATGAAGCTACCAGGAAGTAAATTATGCTCTCGGCTCTACCAACTGTCAGGGTTCAGACCATCGGATAAATTAAATATCACCATATAATTCTTCATGTCCTATATTTTGGCAAATACATACATACATACACACACACATATACATATATGTATGTGTGTGTGTCTATATATATATATATATATATATATATATATATATATAAAATGAAATTATTTAAGTAAATGAAATTAAAATAAACTGAATATTTGAAAAGATAACTATTGAATTGTTTTGTACATCTGTAACTAATAATTATAATAATAATAAAGTTAAAAAAAGGACAAAAATTACTGAAGTGTTACAAATCATGGATGATAAGTGGATGGTAATTGTAGAGTCCTCATTATTATTCACTTAAAGTATTTTAAACTCCATTGTTTTTCTTTGTGTTTAGTGTTTGACCCTCATTGTTTTATTATGATGAACGTGACTTTTAAATATTTGTTGCATCTTTATGATATTCACTGAAGTTTCAAAGTCCTAGGGATGATTTATAAGTAGGTATAGGCTCTTCTCTCTTTGTTCTATACAGTAGGAGTCAGGCATGAGGGAATTTTCTCCCACTGAATCTATTCATAATGAGAGAATTTCTCAAAAGGAAAGTTTTCTCTTATTTTGTATTGTCTCCATATGACAATGCCCAACACAGTCCATCCCTTTCACTGTCACTTCTGCCAATCTCCCCTAAATAATGTCCTCCCCAATACGATGCAACTCTTCCTCATGCAAGCAAAAAGCACACTCATCTCCTCTGTAAAAGAAGATCCAAATTTTCCTAAATCATTTATGCCATTTTCAAGTCAGGATCCATGGAGATTTCCCCTTCCATCCCTAGAATGTGTGAGCCCTCCTCAATGTTCTTCAACTCATGGACTAACATGTAACGGTAAGTACCACCAGTAAAGCTATCTCAATAGCAAGAGGAATAGACATGAAAGAGAAATGGAAACAAAAGAAATCTAGAACATGGTTAATCTGGTACATTTATATTTTGTAGAAATAGTAAACATGGAACCATGGTTCCGATAATTCCCCTCTCTGCATAGATCCCAGTTACTGTGGGCTATAAGAGACATCTTGCATTTGATTTGTAAGGCAGAAATGCCACATAAGCCACATTCTTTTTATGCTCAGAAGGGTGTAGCAGAGCAAAAATCATTGCTGCAGCTCATGCATGAAGTTTGTCCACAGGCTCACCTGCTTATATACAGTAGCAGGTGGGCCTTCAGGTCATCCAAAACCTGCTGGATCTATTCCTTCAGCATCTCCACTTCCTGATCCAGGTATCTAAAACAATTCCAGGACTCAGGGCCCCAGTGTGGCCTGCAGGACACTACTCTCATGTAAGTGGGAGGCATGGAGGCAGTGAGAAACCAGCATGGGTTCCAGTCCAGCTTTATGAGTTCCAACTCATCTTTAAAGATTCCAGGTTTTTCTTGCTCTCTCCCCTCTCTTCACTTTCCACGTTACTTCCTGAGTGTTCGCCTATTGACGTCAAGCTCCATAACAAGTCTCAGAATAAACAAACATCCATCCCAGACTGTCTAACCAAATAAATCTGTTATTACACACACATACATGCTATGTGTATATCTATCTATGTATCTATCAATATATATCTATATATACATACACACATATATATGCACATATATAGTCTATATATGCATATATGTATGTATTCATAATACACTATATAATACATTATATAGAATCGAAATCAGTATTAAGTGAGTGTTTTTATTCAAATAGTGATTCCTTACACAGAAAACCCAAGATAAACTAAATGTACACAAATACAGTTACTAAAATTACAGTTATTTTTAATAGCAAAAAGAAATTTAGAAACAACTCACATGGTACTCAAAAGGAAATGTATAACTATAACCATAATAAATTCACTCACTGGACTACTACACATAAGTTAAAATTAAATATGGATGATTTTCCTCATCTTGAGCAAAAAATAAATAAAGCAAGCAAGTTGAAGAAGGATCTAGATAGGATGTTACAATTTATATAAAATTTAAAAATATGAAAATCATGTTATATATATTCACATGTACATATGTAATAAACTTATGAAGGCATGGATGGGAATAAACAAACACATGCCGAGTATTAGTGGGCAGTGGTTACATCTGGGAGCGGGATGTAGAGAGTAAGGATGATGAGATCGCAAAGATTACCCAGCAGCCTTAAATAACACTGCTAATATTTTATTAATCTGAGTAGTGGGTACACAGGTTTTTATTATATTTTTATGGATACCTTTTTTTATATGTTTGAAATAGTTCATAAGAGAGCCTTCCATGCAATTGGATGGAGCCCTTTTGGTGATATTCACATGGGCTGCAAATATGGGAGTCTTCTGAGCTGATCTGATCCACATCTCTTCTTCAAATTTCTTTGTCAGGTGTCCTCCAAACTTGTTCATCCCCAAGTCCCTGATGGTTTGACCAATGAGAACATTAGCTATGCTCTGTGATTTGGTGTTGATTAATACAATGGACCATGTTTCTTTTCTTTTGAATTCTACCCCATGATTCCAGAACACATGATAAGAGAGAAACAACACTATAAATTTACTTTGGTGGCCGGCCTAGTGGCTCAGTTGGTGAGAGCGCATGCCCTGAACAATGAGGTTGCTGGTTCGATTCCCACATGGGATGGTGTGCTGCAGCCCCCGCAACTAGATTGAAAACAACGAATTGACTTGGAGCTGATACGTCCTGGAAAAACACTCTTCCCCAATAAAATTTATTTTAAAAAAATTTTGTTTTAGATTCAGAGCTTATATAATACTCTGTTGGACAGCACTCAAACTACAAAAGTCATCTCCTGCTGTTTCCTTAATCAGATCTTCAGTTGTCCAGTTTACCATTTTATAAGAGCTGCTTCTTTTGTGCTGTAGGCCAGTGAATTCCAAAGGCAACAGTCCATGTCCCACTTTTTTTTTTTTAAGGACAGTGTCACTGGCCCTCATATGTGGGACCCAAACCGGGGCCACTGGCTTCCCAAGCCAGCACTTAACCACGGCGCCACTCGGCCGGCCCATGTCCCACTTTTTTAGGAAGATATTTAGCCATTGATTTGGAGAGCATCATTGGACATTAAAGTAATCTGTAAATTTACAGGCAGGCAGGATGGCCATCTGAAAATCCAGAATAAAGTCTATCCCAATGTCAGTATCATAACCTACAATGATGGGAGGAATCCACAAATATTAATCCTGATCTATGTAGCTGGCTGGTGTGCAGTACCAGGAAAAAGATATACAGTATTGGCCTCTGATGTTTGGCAGTTTGGGCCCTCAGGCGGTGTCATAACCAGATCATCTTGGTTGGGGAACTACATGTGAGTCACCCCAAGAATCACCTTCATGATAGGCATTCGGTTCTCTTTGCTCATGAGCTCAATGTCCAGACAGGAGATGGTTAGGGGTGTTCTCAACATCTGCAGAATGGCCTCAGTAATCTCTGATTATTGAGATTCCTCTGCAATGAATAAACTTGGGTGAGTCATCACACGGGACAGCAATTCAACCTGTGTGCCCATTCTGAGAGGTCTAGTCACACACCTCTCCTGCAGAAATCCTTGTCATCAATCATCCAATCCTATTCTCTCCAAATTCCTGAGCATCCAGCAATGTCCATGAAACCATATTTTCAGCTCTCTCTCCTTCTAGGAAAACTGGACAACTGGATGCACTGCTGGAGGTTATGCCCACTGGGAGGATTTCCTTTATCTGTGTTTTTCAGGGCCACTCCTGAGTGGGGATGTGAAACCACCACAGTCTGTATTTTTGCTAGTGTCAGCATAGAGTGGTGCCATCTGTAACAGCCACAAATATTTCCTCTATATTCAATCTTCCATCAGAAACTACGTACAAGGCCATTGATGTGGCTCGAGGGAGTTATAAGTATGTGGCATGCATAGTCATTGGGGGAATATAAGTTATCTGCTACTACAACTTATTTCTGGCTTCTAGATCTGCTCGAGACTGGTCTTATAAATCACACTTCCACTTGATGGTAGGATGTTTATTGCTGGGTCTGATTCTATCACTTGGAGTTTAGATAGTACGTAGTTTGTCAAGGGAAGGTTGGATTACATAGTCATGTCCCCTGGTCAGACTTTCAATCTCCACAAAACCCCTGTAACATGCCAGGACCTTTTTATAAAAAACGACGACAACAACAACAACAAAAAAACAGTTACTTGATGAAGGAGCCACGATTCTGCTGAAAATTCAGCTCTAGTTCTGCTGGGACTTACATCAGATTCCAGTCAGTATCCACTGTATCCGAAGGGTCAGCCTCTATCATTCAGTCAAGCAAGTGGCGTTTTCTTAAAATTGGTAAATTGGGAATGTTTTTTTAAAAAATCCTTTTGATAGTTTAGGGAATATAATCAATAAGGTTGTAAATATTTTTCTTAGGGGAACAGACGGATGTATGTCCTTTTAGGGAGACCACTTCATGGATGGTGTAGTGGCCTTACCACTGTACTGTACATCTGAAGCTGCTGCTGAACAATATTATATGTCAACTATAATCTAACACATATATAGTCATGGGATGTGGAATATAGTGTGGGGATGGAGTCAATGGAATTGTAATAGATATGTATGATATGGGGGGTGGGGGGCAGTAGGGGGGACGGGTAGTAACTTTGTAAGGCATGAAAAAGATAACTATTGCATTGTTTTGTACATCTGTAACTAATAATAATAATAAAAAAGTTTATAAAAAAAAGTCCTTTTGGTGCCTCGGATACAGAGCCTAGACTGTATTTGAAAATGTGTACGTATGAGTGTGTATGTGTGGCCATGGTGAGAGGCGACCACAATCGTGCAGCATGCATTGGCAATATTATATGATGCCAAAACACTGTTTGCTAAAGCTATTCCAGTGCAAATAAAAGTTAAACATGGCCTCCTTGTGGAGAACATGTGAATAGCTGATGCTGGGTTTTATCAAACATGAGGCAGGGAGGGAGCTGGGGAGGAAGGGCCAGGGAAGGAAGCAGACAGTAAACTTTTATTTTCTTATATATTTACAGATTTCCCCCAGCATCTGCCCTTGTCTTATTTGATTTTACAGGTGAAGACAGAAAGCTGAATTGAATTCTCCTTGTCAGATTTCTAATGGAGAATGTATGCGATCAGCCCTGCATTAAGAAAGAAAATAGAGACAGAAAGTTGCCTCATGAACTGAAGCAGAGAAAAAGTTAAATTACAACAGCAATGAAGCCAGGTGATTAACCGAAATTAACACAGTTTTGTGACAAACAAAAGAAATTGAGAAGTGGAAAACTGGTTGGGATGTGTTCCTACTGTGATATAGTTAATTGATGCCAGGCTGTGGATGCAGCATTTTCAGTACATCAATTTATAAATGAATTCCCCCAATACCAAGCTGAACAGTTCATTAACTTTTATTCCTTTTTTTACTTGAATGTAAGTGCTCGTGTCATATCCCTGTGAAAGTATACAGCAAAATAAGGCTGATTCCTAAAAACCATCTGTCATCAGGAGTAGCAATGGGCTAGGTGCTTCATGCTGGCTTCATTCCAAGACATCAAACATCCCAAAATGGACGCTCTTCCAAATGTGGGCTCACCAACTTGCTCTGTTTTTCTTGGTGGAAAGACCACTGCATTAATTTTGGTTTCACTTTGAATTTTCTGGCTTTTTGCAACAACAAAAGGTACAGAAGAAGACAAGGGAAGGTTCAATGTTATTAATGATTGGTTCCATTAATGTTCAGGGGAACTTATACCTTTCAAGGTCATCAATGCACTAATTCGTCTATGAAAGAAGTTCTTCTCTGTGAACAAGTCACAGGAAAGTTACTACGGAGCATAGTTTTCTTCGTGTTGTCTTGTTATTACCTTTTCACCTCATAGTGCAAATATTTCCCCTTAGCAACAATATTTGTAAATGATTATTTCATTCTTATATTAGCCCCCAAGAGATGAAATACATACATTTGCAGTGGTATGAGTATAACATCCTCTATGGAGCCTTTTGCATGTATGGCGCGTATACCAGTATGAAATAAAGAATCATGAATGAAAAGGACAGGGTTTCCTGTCCTTCTTTATATTATGGACTTCATATTATGGGAGCACATGCTTTGCAATGACAGGGATGAATAGTATGTCACCAGAGACAATGCAAGTTAGAGAAGGCTACAGTTGGACCCATGTAAGCTCTCACTATGGCGACATTCAAGAGGTTTTGTGAACAACTCTTCCCACTATCACTTGGATTCTCATTGCCTCTCTTTCTTTCCCTCTGACACCTGCTCTTTCTCTTTTGTTTTTTTCTTCTGTTACATTTCCATTAGCTGTCTGATGTCTTTGTTCTTGGCATTTACACTCAATTTCATTCCTCCCCTTTCAGGGCTTAGACTCCAGGTTCTTCAGGATTTAATGTTAAATTCTGGTGAAGCAGCAGCTTAAAGTGATGAAAAGCACATGAAGTCTGCAGATACACCAGCCAGGGTTTTTACCCCCAGCTCACTATTGACTAGTGGGGTGATTCTGGTAGGGAGGACAGCAGGTGTGTTTGAAATTCATGAAGGCTCGGTTTCTTCATCTTTGAATTGGAGCTCATAATATCTGCCTTACCTCTCATCATCACACCTCCAGGCGTATGCTCAGGCTGGTTTCTCTTTCAGGTTTACCCTTCCTCTACATTTGCACTTAAGTAACTCCTATTCACCCAGCTTCAATTCTCCCTCCAAAAATCTTCCAAAAGGCTGCACATCAGAATGTGTGTGCTGTTTTGTGCTCCCTCAGCACCTCGTGCCATATTTCTTTTTAGCACTTAATATAGCCCATCAGGGGACAGCCGAGAGGCATATTGATTGGGAGTTGGCTTGGGATGCCAGCTCTGAGTAGCAGAGCCCCAGTTCGGATCCCACATAGAGGGCCAGTGACACTGTGCCTTCTACAGCTAAGATGGTGAACAACACCCTGACCAGGAGCTGGGCTGCACGTGAGTCAGCAGCGACGGCACTGGATGCAGTGGGGCTGGCCAGCAGTGGGCATGAGCTTTTGTGAGATGCCGTGAGCGCCTGTCCAATGGCTGGCAAGAGGCTGCCTCACCTGGGAAGAGCACAATGATAGCACCAACATGGGCCAGTGAGGCGACATCCTCCACAACTAGACCAAAGAACAAAAGGACAGCAACTTGTAGGTTCCCCTTCCCTGATTTCCCAATGCTGTTCCCCTCCCCCATTCCCCAATAAAATCTTAAAAAACAAAACAAAAATATAGCCCATCAGAATTGCATTTGTCTCTCTCTCTCTCAGTGAACCAGGGCTCCGTGAAGATAAAAGCCATGTCTTTGCACCCATGATATTCCACCATCCAGGACAACGCCCAGTCTGGGGAAGCTGCTAAATAGCGCAATGTTTCTAGAACTACATGATTCTTTGAACTGTGATTTGTCTTGAAGATTAATTTACACATTTTATAGAAAGTACCCAGTGTGCCTGACACATACCCGGTTGTCACTTCTTCTTAATTTAATTTAAAAAATCACAACAATTCAACAAGATGATTTCATAGACTGCTTTTCTTTTTTGCATGAATGTTAGTCACCGAGTAGAGGGCTTTGAGGCTTCAGTCAAGTCCTGCTCGCCTGCAGTAAATAAGAACATGTCATTGCTTAGCAATTGAGCCTGGTGTTTAGTGGACACCAATTATGTATATGCCAAAGGAATGAATTAATGAACTATCATCACCCTCTTTTGCTCTTTTAGATGCTTCCTTCTCTAAGATCTCATATAACATTCCTCATATTTTTATTGCAGCGCTTTTAAGACTACACAAGTGTCTTCTCTACCTAGCTATGAAGTATTTCCAAGTAGGTGCTACTCTATATATCCTACTCATTCTCAATACCTAGCACAGTGTCTGATAGAATAATGTTCAAAAACAGAATTGGATTTTAGCAATGTCAACTGGACTAATATTCAAAAATGTTCCTTGTAGTTCTTCCTCTCGTCCATTGGGCTAAACTCTAACAAATATAACTTTAGAAGCTTTAAAAAGACAGCCATGGTGGCAGTACCGCCACCATATTTATCGCATAATTAGGAGTCCCAAATGAATTGCTCAGGAGACCCTGAAAATGGGAAACTCAGCACAAGTTAAAATAATCAAAAAATTCAAAGCAGTGCAGTGGGACAGTAAAATGTCCCAAGAGGTATGTAATCCATTGGTTGCATATTTCCACCTGATAATGTCTGACCTGAACTAATACGTACATAGAAAGCATCCATTCTAATCATGCCAGAGAGGGGAATTGCAACCCACTGCAGCTTACTCATGTGTTCCTTGGCAGAGGACACTCAACCTGATAAGTGACCTTTGTCTGCAGGCAATACATCCTGAATAACTGCTGATTAAAGTTCTACATTTGACAAGAAAGGGAAGAGGCCATCGATGCCTTTTTGTTTCCGATGCTCTTTCTATTTCCCAAGAGGTTCCTCGGACAGAGATAGCCAATTTTGAAGAGCTACTCTGCATTCACAATTCATTCTGTGTGCTCCAAACATCTCTGCCTATTATAGGTAGAAATTAAGATAAATGAAGCCGCCTGGACATCTTCAAGGGTTGAGTAAGAGGGCTCAAGTACAGCCAACTGTAGAAAAGATTCACTTAAGCTAATAGGAAGGCAGGAAATGTGTACTCATCTCATTGCTGCTTCTGAGCCAGGGTACTGGCCTCACCAGCACAGTGGGACCCATGTGCATACCTTTTATTCAATGTGACAGCATGGGAAATTACAAAGATCCTCACTGCGATGAGACACAGCGCATGGACTGATGATGTGTGATGTGATAATAAATGAATAATACAATAGTCACTAGTACAAACTAGCTGAAATACAGATGAGCACAAGAAGCTAAGTTGACAGAACAGTGAGTTCCCATTATTGCTTGGAAAATAAAGTGATGAATCATGGGGTTAAGAAAGAGCATGAACATAGGGAGAAAGTAGATGGATGAAGAGCCTAGTGGTCACAGTGAGATCAAATAATCAGCTGTCATGTGAGTGGACGAGAGAGATGGAAGAACACAAGGTTTCAGCCAAATACTGAAATATTTCAATTTCATATGTTAGAAGAGGAGAAGTACCACGTTATTATCAGGATGAGGCTGTAACCATGGGAATGCTTGGCTGAGGTACAGTGGAAATGAATATCAGGAAATGAGAAGG
This sequence comes from Aselliscus stoliczkanus, assembly GCA_033961575.1. NCBI lineage: Eukaryota > Metazoa > Chordata > Mammalia > Chiroptera > Hipposideridae > Aselliscus > Aselliscus stoliczkanus. The sequence continues at coordinate 27,338,540 of CM066737.1, forward strand.
TTTAAATATTCTGAGACCAAATAATTGAATGGCTCATCTGTGTGGCAACACAACTTGGTGTAAAGCTGAAAGTATGTCTAGGTCCAAAATTCTGCAATGAGTCTGGGGGATATGCGGGGGGTTGGAGGTGACAGCAATAAAGAGAAGTAGGGGGTTGTGCGACTATATAGCTTCATAAAGAACAGGAGGTTTTGCCAACTAGAGAAGTATCTTTGTTTGGGCTGCTCTAACAAAAATACCATGGCCTGGGTGGCTTACACAACATTGATTTCTCAGAGTTCTAGAGGTTGAGAAGTAGAAGGTTAAGGAGCCAATGGATTAGATGTCTGCTGACAGCCCACTTCCGGGTTCATAGATGGCTCTCTCTTCTCACTGCTTCCTCACATGGCCTGTGGCAAGGAAACTCTCAAAGGTCTCTTTTATAAAGGCACTAATCCCATTCATGTGGGTTCCCCTCTTGTGACCTCATCACCTCCCAAAGGCCCCACCTCCAAACACCATCACATTGGGGATTAGATTTCAACATATGAATTTTGGGGACAGACGAACAAACAGTCCATAGCAAGAAGTAATGGGACAAACCAGAAGATAGATACCAACTAACTGAGAGAATTGAGGAGTGGGAGAATATAGAGACTCTATTGACACAACTGCTGAGAAGGCACTGTTCTTGGACCACAGCCAGGTTTGGGTTAAAACAGGAAAGTCAAAGAGAACATCGTGACAAGTTTTGAAAGTAAAAGAAATAGGAAGCAGTTGGGACAGGAGCAAGCACAGAGGAATGGGCAGAATAAGCTCAGGAACATGGCTTATATTTTTGGAGATAGCTAAGGATGACAAAGTTGTGAGGCATTGCACAACAATAGGCTGCAAGTATTCTAATTGGATTATTCCCAGAGTGTCCCGGAGGATGGCCAGACCCCAGCAACTCCACACAAAGTCAGGAATGATATGGACTGAGGATGATGCTGACTGAATTCTAGGCTAGGTGTGCATCAGTGGGGTTAACTCGTTTCCAAGATCCTCATTTTATGTTAGAAAGGGGTGATATACCCTGAGAATATAGAAAAGTTGAGAAATCAATAAACCCTTAAAAAAAGCAACCCAATCGCTCTGGTTTCTTAAGGAATAACATTGCTAATTTCAGGTACAGATGGAGAATCTCAGAAGCTTTTTGGCATAAAATGTATTCTCCCTGATTTGAAGACCAAAACATTACATTTAGAAGGAAGATGAAAGGAAATCGCATAATGACTCCCGGCAAGATAAAACTACATGATGCTTAATAATGTCTGAAATTTCTGGGAAGGTTGTAGAGAGATTGGAAACAACAAATACTCCTTCCCCTTCTTCCCTTTAAAATACCTGTATTTGTTTCCTATTGATGCATAACAAATTACTGCTAACTTAGTGGCTTAACACAGTAGACAATTATCTCAAAATGTCCATGGGTCAAGGGTCTGGGCATGGATTAACTGGTTCCTTTGGTCAAGATCTCACAAGGCTGACTTCAAGGTTTCAGCCAAGGCTGCTAGCCCATCTGAAGCCTGCAGCTCACCTCTAACATCATTCAGGTTGTTGGCAGGATTCATATGCTTGCAGCTGTAGAACTTACGGCAGCTTGCTTCCTCGAGGCCAGCAACGGTACCTCCCTACTGCCTCCAGCCTCTGAGCTCAGGGTGGGCCTAAGCCCTCTTTCTTTCTTTCTATTTATTTATTTATTTATTAGTTTCAGGTGTACAACACAGTGCAATAGTTATACATTTTACCCCTCAAAGTGACAACCCACCTCCCCCAATTCGCCACCCCACTCCTCCCCCCCATATCATATATATCTATTCAAAGGACTCGTCCGATTAGGTCAGGCCCTTCCAGGATACTCTTGCCTCCAATGAATTCAAAGTCAACTGATTACGAATGTGAATCCTGTCCTATAAGACCAAAGACCTATTCACACATCAGTAATCACTGTGCTCTGTTCTTCCCTTTACTTTTGCTCTCCAGCCCAGCCACGAGCTCCTATGTCCTTTCCTCTACAATTCTATAGTGAAACTGTGATGGAAAAATGAGTGTGGTGGGCCTGCTGAGTGGCTGAGTTGGTTAAGAGCTGGCTCAAGAGTGCGAGCTGAGCTCTGAGCAACAGCACTTCGATGCCCAGCCCAAGCTGAGCTGCTGCTAAGCTACCAACAGGTAGCAGGATGGCTCAGCTAAAATGAACAAAATGAAAAATGAGTGTGGTTTGCTGTTGAGTACGATTTGGATAACCTGTGTGCAGACCTGCCTTTGCAAGTAACTTTCAATGTGACCTTTGGCAAGCCAGGAAAGATGTGGCAGTGCCATTTCTTCAGGTTGTCAAAAGGGCACAACGTTGTAAGGTAAAACTTGGTTATAATAGAGAAAATTAATTTCACATGTCTCAAGTCCTGCCTAGGAGAAGAAAGGATAATTCTTTATCATTTTAAAAGGATAGATTAGAAAAATGAAGATTCTATTCTAGGAGCAGGTAGTTAGAGATAAAAAGATGTATAAATTATATCAAATATTCTTTAATGATGTTGGCAGTTCTCATTTGAATTCTGTGGAGGTTCATTATGTTGGAGCAGGGGCCAAGGATAGCACCTGTGATCATAAAACAGTGACTGAACTTGTAATCAACCAATGTTCAAGGGATCTTAGGCTGCTATTTAACATATTATCTATCACCTCCTATGCTTCGGACAGATTTGCCATCAGAAACACTCTTTCTGGAGCAACCACACATTTGTTCTTATGTTAGAAAACAAGGAGGAAGCCATGATGCTACAATCAACCATTACCCCAGATATCAGTACATGCTAATCCTTTAGTATGCATTCCCAGCACTAGGCAACTAATTAGGAGGTTTTTTTGCAAGACTGCAACTAAAACAAAGTTTACCCTTTTCATTATGTCCTGTGTTCCACTGTTATGCTTTGAGCAATTTAAATGTATGGGCCAAATTCCAAGATGCGACATGTAATTTTTATTTACCAAACCTTCTACTTAACAATTTGAAATTTCCTCAAGCCAAAAGCACATGAATATTTGGCACTATATCCTACCATGATTTAGTGGGGGGAGTGAAAAGTGCAGAGTCCCAAGGGTATCTAAAGAATTAGGTTGAACTTAATTAATATTATGCTTTTGAAATTCAATTTCATGTTTCCTACATCTTTGTTGAAAAAACATGACTTGGTTCATTTTGCCATAAGCAAAATGTTCACCATTTGAAAGCCCCTCTTATTCACGGCCATTTCTACAGCTGTGAAACTGCTTACCCCAATGAAATCAACATTAGGATTTCAGACACAGCTAAACTCCATGGTGTAAGTAAATTATTTCAACATCATTTTGCACTCAGAGCACTAACAAAAACTATTATTTTTTTCTAATAGCATACAGCGAAATTGTGTCATTGTTTGGCAGAAGGTGACACACACTGGAGGTGCCAAAAAAACTACACATTTTAAGAGATGTTATCTATGTATTACTTTTCAAAGTTGAATTGAATTATGGTAGCAATGTGTAGTATGACATTCGCTCGAAAGATGGCATTAATCAAATGAATGCTAGCGTCATTCGGTGTATTACAATTTTAATACAGCTTTCTCCTTTCTTAAAATGTGTATACATTTTTTTTCCGTGCCCTCTGTATATTACACTTGAGTTGATGGACACAGTTGGAATTATCCAAGCCACGGTTTAGCAGCTTTGATGTTGGGAGACTAAACTTCAAGACTGTTAACCGAAGATTTCTAAGGATTTAGACAGCAGAACCCATCCCCTGCAGATTCAAACTGAAGTTTTGTTTATAAAACACTACTATTTGCAAATGAAGCATACATTTCAGGCCCAAACACTTGATTTATTCCCATCTCTATTTGCTGAAATCAACTGCTGAACTACAGAGAACCAAGCAAGATCTAGTGAGACAGGAAAGCAAGCCATGAAGTTACAGATTCAGGCTTCAGGCAGAACCTTTCTACCAACCTCTACCCCACAAATACTTCCTCTTTTCCACCTGGGACCATTTTTGTGTCCCTTTAAAACACTAATGACACTGAACGATGTAATCTCGAAAGTCTTATTTGTTATCTGACATAGCTACATGGATGACTTATTCAGCTGGCTCTCTCTCTCATAACTTTCATATTTATTTTATTCTCGCCCTGAATCTTTGTCATCAGAGTTTGGAAACATGGAAAGGATGAAATGATCAACTGCAGAGAAGGAAAGGTGATAGGCATGATATTTCACCAACTGAAGGCTCTATTGAGAAAACCATAATCCCACTTTTAAAATATGACATCTGTAAAACTGTCCCTTCAATTAACCATGGTGAACATGGCTGGAATAGCTCTCCTTGCTTTTAATGACTTCTTCATGTCTTGCTCATCTGTCGGAATGTAGCTCGCTGGTTCCAAGCAACCTTGGTTCCTCTCTTGTACCACCCCAGCTCTACTTTTATTTGTCTTTAAAAATTTGTTTGTTTTTCAGGTACACTTGACATTCAATGTTATTTTATATTAGTTATTTTATATTAGTTTTAGGCATAGAGCATAGTGGTTAGACATCTATATAAATTTATGCACTGATACCCTCGCCCCATTAGTCTAGTACCCATCTGACACTATACACAATTGTTGCAACATAATTGACTACATTCTCTATGCTGTACTTTAATTCCTGTGACTGTTTTGTAACTACCAGTTTGTATTTCTTAATCCCTTCACCTTTTTTCACCCAGTTCTCCAAGCCCCCTCCCCCCAAAGCAGCACTTCTAGCACATATTGCATTTATGTTTATACCTCTGGCTCAGTGTGCAAGCTGACAGCTCTTCTCCAGGACAAGCAGTGCCATATTTATCTTCATTTCTAACACCTTCCCAGTGCCTGGCATTTAATAGGTGATCAGTTACATTTACTAATAAATGAATTAGTGAATGACTCAAAGTCTATAATTCTAGAGACTTAATATTATCTAAGCCACCTTTTTCTACTGGAATAGATCAAGTATTTTCTACAGATGCATGTGTAAGATTGGGCTGTAAAATATGAACATAGACAGATGTGTGCAGAGGTCACGGTTTTGAGAGAAAATCATCTTTCATAATCACTTACCCATAAAGGTAAACCCAGGGTATGTCTACCACCTCCACAAAGTCATTCCATTTATTCCCAAAACTATTAGATGATCACCCATAAAGTGACCAAGATTGTTTTTGTTAGAGGGTACAGCAGTGAAGAAAAATAAGACTACAAAGCCTGTACCAATGTGCAGTTCATAAATTAGCAGATGGCAACTCTTTTGTGCTTCTTTCTGCATTAAGCACTGTAAGTACTTGATATGTGTTATTTCATTTAATCTTTAGCACCACCCTAGGAAGTAGCTAAACTTATAGTTCTCATTTTTACAGTGGAGACATTAAGGCACAAAAAGGTTTATATAATCTATAAACTTTCAAACTTGTTTTCATGGCTTAAATTTCAGAGCTTTTGAAAACTTATAAATGCTGTCATTTTGGTTATGTTGTGGCTGCAATGTTCCTAGTGTTTACAGCAAGAAGGGTTCTCTGAATTGAGAATGGTAAATCTATATAATCTTCTTAGAATTCATAGTAAAGAAAGACTCCCCACAATGGAAAGAAGCGATTTCAAAAGAAATACATCCCTAAATATACCTAGCTTCTCAAAAAGGAAACCATTACCATTAAATAGCAAAGTCCAATAAATCATTCATTAAGCACACAGAAAACATACCAAACCTATCCATTTCTTTTATTAATGCACATCATGCTTCCAATCCAGTATGATTTGCTTTTTAAGTTAACATAAACAGAATCCCAACTCCTTTTTAACATATGCAATTCAGAGCATCCATATCTTCTATCTGTCCATTATTTTCCCAGCATGCATTGAGTCATATCTCTCAGACTTATAGCTGTCTGCACCCTATAACCAGATGACTTTGCAATGATTAACAAAATCCAAGTAGACCACTTTAAGAGAACAAAAAATTTGAATAAAAATTTCATAGTCATGAGGTGTCATCAGAAAATATAATATAGATTCAAACTATGAGAGCAGCACCATATATTAATTCTAACTCAATATTACTGTATGATGATCAAACCTTTTGTATGCTTAAATTACCAATTTCTCCATAGCAAAATAAAGATATTTATTTGACTATATTTTTCTTCATCTGTCTACCTATTTGACTTGGGTTCCTGCCTCTCCTCTATCTCAACTTTGACCTTTCTTACTCGAACAAAATCTACTATATTCCCACTGCAGTCTGCTTGCACTTCTGTTTAAGGCTTTCTTCCACATTGACTAGTATTTGAAGAGTTAGTTGTTGACCTCTCTGCCTTGCCAATTAAGTTATAAATTCCTTGAGGGAAAAGGCTATGACTTATTTATCCTCCTACCCTCTGCCAGGCCTTAGCACTATGATTCACACAAAACATGTGCTAAGAAAATGTTTGAGAAATGAGCGATCATCATCTTTTTTATTTTTAAATCAAGAGCATTAAATGCCACCAATAGCTTATCCATATGGCATTTTGCCTCAAATATTATAGACCCCTCTTAGTGGAATATGTCAACTCTCTTCATGTATTCTTGCAAAATCCAAGTCTGGGACTGATTAAGAAGAGTTATAAAAAGTCTTGTTAGAGACCACTAAGCATCTCGTGGCTTCAAGGCCATATCATTTCTTCAACAGACCCAAAGGACTAGAACTTGACACCAACCATTCAATGACCCTGTAATATCAGTCTTTAAAATAAACTTGAGCCAAAGTAGAAGGTGCTACTTCAGGCTGAGGGGCATAAACTCTGCAGACCGACTACCTAGCATCCAAAACTGCTCCATCATACACCAGCTCCACAACCTTTACTGACTAGATCTCTTTCCTTGCTAGTCTAGGTCCCTTTGCTGGGCTTTTCATTCATTGCTAATACCTAAAATTGAGTGAATGGGAAAGCATTTAAAAATGCAGGTTTTGGGTGTGACCTGTTAGCTCAGTTGGTTAGAGTGTGGTGCTGATAACACCAAGATTGCCAGTTCGATCCCCGCATGGTCCACTGTGAGCTGCACCCTCCCTAAAAGAGTCAACTATGCCATTTTAGCATGAAACCAATATGTAACCAATGACCATGGCTGTGTTTATCTGAAAATCAGATTTCCTTGGCATCCTGTATTTTATTTGGAAACCTTACTCACCACCACTGGCATTTGATACTTAAGGCTGAGCAAAGGAGGGCAGCAGAGTGAGAATCTAGAGACCTGGGCTCAAAAAAGCTTAAGTCTATCTGGGTGGCGAATACACAATGTGATATATAGATGATGTGTTACAGAATTGTACACCTGAAACCTATGTAACTTTACTAACCATCGTCACCCCAATAAACTGGAATTAAAAATAAAATACAGGATGCCAAGAAAATCTGATTTTCAGATAAACAGAGAATACTTTTTATCTTTAAGTGTGCCCCATGTAATATTTGGGATATACATATACTAAGAAATCATCCATTGTTTATCTGAGATTCAAATTAAACAGGGTACCCTGTATTTTTGTTTGCAAAATCTGCCAATTCATGCCTGTAAACGAACCATTAACAGCAATCCCTTTCTTCAAGCCCACACAGATGACCACAGGTTTGCAGAACCTGCATTTTTAAAAATTTTTATTGAGGCACAGCCATGGTCATTGGTTACATATTGCTTTCATGCTACAATGGCATAGTTGACGCTTTTAGGGAGGGTGCAGCTCACAGTGGCCCATGCGGGGATCAAACTGGCAATCTTGGTGTGTTATCAGCACCACACTCTAACCAACTGAGCTAACAGGTCACACCCAAAACCTGCATTTTTAAATGCTTTCCCATTCACTCAATTTTAGGTATTAGCAATGAATGAAAAGCCCAGCAAAGGGACCTAGACCAGCAAGAAAAAATGGGACAGCTTTATTCCCACTTTATGTGACAGAATTTTTTTTTCATTTTTGGAAGACCTGGCATGTTTAATAAGAGTGAATTCTGTGTCAAACACTAAATCTCCAATTGGATTATTTTCTACCCTTTACATATTTCAGGGTGGCTATACAGAGGTGTCCTATAATTCAGTGGCTGGGCATTCTAGAAGCTTTGTCTAATAAGGCTGCACTGGCACACATACCAATAAAAAATAGTCAAAATCACTTCAAAGCACTGTCTAGGGAAAGGGCTTTTGGTTACTTCTCCAACAAGTGGTATTCATAATTTTTCTCTTTCCACTTAGTGGTTCCTGTTGTGACACACACTTTTAGAGTTCCCTTGGTGACTCATATCTTAGGATGGGCTCAAAGAGGCAATATTAAATGTATTGAGCAGAGCCTACCCTTGACATCATACTTATTACTGACATTCACAAATTTTGCATAAGGGATCTTTTTCAGAATATGCTGTGAGGTGCTACAAATACTTAAAAGACGTCTGTAGTGTGAATACTGACCATGTGGTTATCTTTCTAAAATACATGTATAAGGGCCGGCCGAGTGGCTCAGTTGGTGAAGATCTTCCTCAAGAGTGCGAGTTGAGCTCTGAGCAATAGCAGTTCAATGCCCAGCCCAAGATGAGCTGCCAACAGGTGGCAGGATGGCTCAGCTAAAAAAAAAATACATGTATATATGTGTATGTGTATATATATATGTATACGCATATACATATATGTATATGCTTGTATATACATATATGCATATGCTTGCATATATCTATCAATACAAATATATATTCAAGGCTGGACAAACCATTTCAAATGAGTCATTTCAATACTTAATACTATAATTTGTTAGGATTCAGTTTTCTGGATACTCCTCTTGCAGATATTCCATGGCTCACAGGACTCAACATTTTTCCAGATAACCCTATTTTAAATAGGCAACTATATCTCTATCTATCCCCTTATCCTGTTTTATTATTTTAGTGCTGTTACCTATTTATTTAATATCATAGTGTGTATCTTTTTTTTTTTTTAAAGATTTTATTGGGGAATTGGGGAAAAGGAACAGATGAGTTGCTGTCCTTTTGTTCTTCAGTCTAGTTATGGAGGACGTTGCTTCACTGGCCCATGTTGGTATCATCATTGCACTCTTCCCGGATGAGGCAGATCGGTCGCCGGCCTCTGGACCTCTGCTCACGGTGGCTCACGATAGCGCACACCAGCTGCTGGCCAGCCTCACTGCAGCCTACGCCACTGCTGGCGACTCATGGCAGACCAGCTCCAGGTCGAGCCATTGTTCACCACCTTAGCTGTAGAAGGCAGTGTCACTGGCCCTCAAATGTGGGATCCAAACCAGGGCCGCTGGCGTCCCAAGCCAGCTCTTAACCAATGCGCCACTTTGCAGGCCCGCGTGTATCTTTTTTTACTAAGTATTTCCTTCCACAAGAAAACATCCATAAAGACAGGTTTTGTTTATCTTTCTCATATTCATGATTTCAGTGTCTAAAATAGTGCTAAGCACATGGTAATCACACAATATGTATTTTCAAATGAATATACAAATAAAGTAGAGCAATAATAGCATCTATTCTATGCTGAGTGGCTCCTGCATGCTGTGCACTATGCAAAACGATTCATACATGACAGGGCACATAGATGTTTTCTGTTCACAAATGTATCCAAGGATGGATCCTGGCAACTGAGAGATCTTTACTTCTTTGTACAATGTTAACAATTGATAGGCGTAGAGCGTTAGAATTAAAAGAGCTTTCTGGCACTAAACAGTTTTGCCTATAAAAGAGAAACATAAATACAGATCTTAGAAGATCAAGGAGCTAGTATTAGGACTTTGGGAGAAAAGAGGCAAGATTAAAATTAACGGGTACTTGATGGAAGGGTCTAAAAAAAACAGTGGCTAAAGTCAAATGAAGTATTTCTGGGGTAGCTGAAAAATATGCGAGGTCTGACAATTAGGTTCTTGAAATTGTTGCAATGATGTTGCTAACCTTTTTTTGAAATCAGAAGGATTATTCATTATGAATTTGTACCAATGGAACAAACAGTGAACCAAGTTTACTATTTGGAGGTGCTAAAAAGGCTGCGTGAAAAAGACAACCTGAACTTTTCACCAACAATTCATGGCTCTTGCATCATGACAATGCACCAGCTCACATGGCACTGTCTGTGGGGGAGTTTTTAGCCAGTAAACAAATCACGGTATTGGAACACCCTCCCTACTCACCTGATCTGGTCCCCACTGACTTCTTTCTTTACCCAAAGATAAAGGAAATGGTGAAAGGAAGACATTTTGATGACATTCAGGACATCAAGGGTAATACGATGACAGTTCTGATGACCATTCCAGAAAGACTTCCAAAATTGCTTTGAAGTGTGGACTAGGTGCTGGCATTGGTGCATAGCTTCCCAAGGGGAGTATTTCAAAGGTGACCATAGTGATATTCAGCAATGAGATATGTAGCACTTTTTCTATGATGAATTCTCAAATAACTGTCTGACCTCGTGTGATGGGCGTTTTAAGAGAAATGTAATGATCATCTTATATAAATCCTTCTCCTCTCTTACTTTGACCAAATGTTCTGTACATTGATTATTTCTTTTTAGTGTCTATGCATTTTCTTTCGCTGAAATGGAGAACCGCCATGACTTGCTTCAAGACAGGCATGAGGGACAACAGTTTGCCTATATAGATCAGTCACAGACATAAATAGAATTTTAAAAATCTGACAGTTGAGAGTCACCAATTAGTCCACCTTCCTACCTAAGATGGAATTAACTCCATCAGATTTAAAGATGGCTTCTGTATTAGCATGTCAATTGATGACACACATTTTAATGGGCTAGGAAGTCCATTGGAGTTTTTTTTGGACAGCTCCATTTTTCTCTTTATTCAGGTCCTTTTTTTTTTTTGAGGGCAGTATCACTGGCCCTCATATGTGGGACCCAAACTGGGGCAGCTGGCTTCCCAAGCCAGCACTTAACCACCGCGCCACTCGGCAGTTCCATTCAGGTCCTTTTTGTAACTGATCTGAAATCCACTGGTCTATAACTTCCTTAATGTTATTTAAATAATATGCTTCTTAAAAGTAAGTAATGTATGTAGCCATTGAGTCCTCCCTCAGAGCTTTAGAAAAACAGAGACATGAAGGCCAGCCGAGTGGCTCAGTTGGTTAAAAGCTCGCTCAAGAGTGCGAGCTGAGCTCTGAAAAACAGCAGTTCGATGCCCAGCCCAAGCTGAGCTGTCGCTGAGCTGCCAACACGTGGCAGGATGGCTCAGCTAAAAAAAAAAAAAAGGAAAAAAAAGGAAAAAAAGAAAAACAGAGACACTGATCATTCCTTCCTTACATGTTACATTTTTGTTAGAACAATGAAAACAGTTATGTGCCTGACAATAACATGGACTCAGCAAATATTTGTTAAATAAATTAATGAAACAGCTTTGTTGTTATCATTTCCTCCAGCCTTTTCTAAGAGTCTAATCATTACTCTTCTTAAGGATCATTTTAAATGTGTATTGAAAATAACAGTGACAATAAACACAGTCTCATAATATCAAAGTAATCTTTATACTCCAGTGTCACCTTTAAAGGGAAGTAAACTGAGTCAGAGGGAAGTGAGCATTGCTCAGTCATAATGGTAGATAAGGGGCTGTGTGCAAAGCAGATATTATGAGTTATGACACTCTGCCCATTTAAATATCTATTTAAAATGTCTGATGGGAGATGGCACATAGACCAAAATATCAAGAAAGGGAAAAATTAGTCCCTTGACACGCTTTGGCAGATGGAAAGGAATAAAGATATTCAATAACGACAACCTTTCTCAATTTCCTGGATGAACCCAAAAGACCATAAGCTCCATTTCTCACCCTGGTATTGGTTTTATGCACCACTCACTTTCTTGAAATATGTTAGCATTTGGGTTTAACAACTACTGATTCTCAAAGGACCAAAACCATGTCTGATCAAGTATATTAAAGGACCATGTCTCTCCTTATTCATGCACAGAACTGTAACTGAGAAAAAGTTAATCATAGTGATATGTGAAGAATAGGAAAAAGGGGACAAAATCTCCAAGGTTGCAGTATGAATACTAATTCTTTGTTGGGAACAAAATCACAGCAGGGACAAAGAAGATGAGCCCATAACACTGTCAACATATTGTGTGTTGTTAAGTCAGGAAACCAACATGCTCAGAAAGGATTAGACTCACTGAGACAGTTAGAGAGTTTGTTTAAATCCATGAAGAGTTAAAATGCTATTTATCATTTTGATCAGACAGAACACAACAAAGTCCTTTTATATTGGAAAAAAAAGAGCTTATATTGTGGAATGAACCTTGGTGCAAAAAGAGGGAGTTTCACTAAGGGTTTTACAGGTAACTCAGTGGAGGAACTTGTAAGGCTCAGGAGCTTGCTTTCATAGCGAAGGGAATTTCATCAGAAACATGGTACAGCCTCAGCATTTGGCATTCAAGAGAAAATGGCTTCATCTTTCCACCAGTAAAGAGGTTGGAGTCATTTAGCTGTATCTAATTTATTAGTATGAGTAGCTAAATCTGGGCTCTGATTCCAAATAGAAGCTGGCTTCTGCAGTCAAATGTGGGCATAGCAACCATCCATTGGCATGAATGGATTTGCCTGATAAAAAGATTCCAGGATCCAGTGTATGTAAATGCCAAACATATGAAGAAGACACTTGGAGAGAAGATGCAGTGAAGAGAGGAGACACAGGAAAGGATGGAGAAGGGATCCAAGAGGTAAGATCTCTCCAATGTATCATGATTTCCCTATTCTCACTCTCTATCCAAAGTGTAATAGAGCCCTTCAAGTTTCCTATTTTTCCCTTCCTCCAGCCTAGCTGAACGTATGGACTATCCTACACACCTGTCCACCCAGAGAATTCTTTCTAGACCATAAAGATGACATTGATTCAAAGTCTCTAGTGGTGCACCACTGCCCACAGAATCAAGTTCAAGTGTGGCAGGGATGCATGCGAAGTCCCTTACAAGCTGGGTCTAACTGCTCTCCAGTAGCTATTGTCCCCATGACCCTCCGCACCACCGCAAACTTGAACCACACAGAACTTATATTTACCAAATTGCTTATGCTCTTTCACAATTCCATGTCTTTAAAAATCAAGTGCATTAGATCTGAAATAACTTTTCCTTTCTCACATATCTAGTGAAGTCTAACCATCCCAGAATAATATTACCTGTATGAGATCTTCTCAGACTTTCATGACTGATTTGCTTGTTCCCACCTATGAAAGTTCTTACAATATGACACTGAAAATATCTATGTGTATATCTAACTTCTCTCCCAGACCTTGCACACTTTAGAAGGAATATGGTGTCATCTCCGATTTTTTCATTACCATTATTTGTCATGGGTATGGGACCCACTAATGGTTATATGCACTTATTTCAGTAAAGTGATTTCCTTCAGAATATTTGCAATGTTTCATTCGGTATGGAGATGGTACTAACGGAGCTTGTGAAAACAATAGTGCTTTACCTACAACACTGCGAAATAGTTCAGTTGTGTTTTGGTTAAGCCTGGTTGCTCTGGGGTCGATTCTGGGCTGTCCTTGAATAAGACTCTACCTTGTAGTACATAAATGATCTCTCCTCACTTCTGCTTCGTAAGGATAACACGCATAGCTCCAGGTAGGTACAAGAGGAGATAGATTATAGGAGGAGGGGAGTATGGAAGTATGCTAAACTCAATTTCTAGTACACTGACTTTCAAGAGCTAGGTAAAGTTTCCCATCATGTGGTTGGGGCCATTGGACTTGAGCACAGGCAACCTTTTGAAACTTGAGACAATGTAGGGGAACGTATGCTTCTAGAATGCAATTTAATTTCTGCTCGATTATTTTAGACAAAATCACTGTTATGTTTTTCAACTACTAGCTCACAAAGTCCAAAATAAGGAGATACATATATACATATACACACACACACACACACACACACACACACACACACCATACACCATATATCAAAATTATGAAGCTATAAAATACATATTTAATAATTCATATCATTCAATAGGCAAAATATTTTGCAAGCTTGTCGTACTGTAGTCAAGAGGAAAATTGACTCTTTTCCCTGGAAACTGTTCTTCTTTATTATAGATTTTCTTTTAAAGGCACTCTATACAGGCCATGCCCCTACCCCCAGATCTCCATATTCCTAATTCTGAAAAATTATTTTTATGGGTATTTAGGATCTGAGAAATATATCAATAATACCTTTGGAATGATCTCATAAGGGGTATATTATCAAAACCCACTTAGAATAATGAAGAGGTCAATTTCAGAGTTAGGAAGAGAGAGAACAAATGAATTCATGCTGGACATCTTGCTGAGGTATAGGCTGATCTGTAGAAAAATGAAATATTAAGGTAGTGATGAAAAGGGCTGAGCCATGTGCCTCTACTGCATGGGTAATAGAGAACACTTTCAAAATAGGAAATAAAAAAATGCATGCCAGGGAGAAATAAATACAACTAGATTGAAAAGGTTCACAAAGAAAGGTTTTGTTTTCTCGTGCACTAAAAAAAAAAAAAAAAGAGAAAAAGAAAATATAAAGCATGAATCTCTTAAAAGCTTAAGCAACTGAATTTAAAAATCAAGAACAGAGGGCCGGCCAAGTGGCGCGGTGGTTAAGCACTGGGTTGGGAAGCCAGCGGCCCTGGTTCGGGTCCCACATATGAGGGCCAGTGACACTGCTCTCAAAAAAAAAAAAAAAAATCAAGACCTTTGTGTCTATACTTGCTGCATTTGACATTGACCACCAGTGTTTTCCAGCCAACTATGCTGTTAATAAGCTTTTCAACCCTCTGCTGCTTTTTCTGAAGATCGTAAGGAAAAGAGGAGATGATACTGATTGGTATACAATCAATCAACCCTGCTTGACCTGGTTTTCAGGACATGTGTGGGTTGAAAAATAATTTCGTATACCAATCACAAAATTCACCAGAGAACACAGTAGTAGTCTACCATGTGACATGAGAAATGGACCCCATTTAGAGGTTGAATTAGACATCATGCATGATATGCTGGCATAAGTGACAGTCCTGAGAATCTTGTAAAAATAGGGTTAGCATAAAAGAGCAAGCATAAAACTCAAAAAGAAAAATGTCTGAAATGGTCATAATAAAAAAAGGTATTTAAGTATCTACATCATAAATATAGTGGAACTGATATGCACATGTAAGGAAACCATTTGTTCATGATAATGTGGGATAAATTCACAGTATAAACAGTGTACTCATGATCCTCTTTGTTAGATTATTGATGACACAGTAGGTTCCTGAGATGTTGTCTTGAATGAAGTAATGATGTGAAGAGTTCCAAGAAACAAGCTACACTTACAGTCGCCTAAGATCAGCTTTGCAATCACTTTGGATCATATGGTCCTGAGAGTTCCTTAAGAAATTATTCTTCTACTTGAAAAAGACATGTCTTTTACATTATGCTTTCTACACAGTATTCAAATGTGAACACAACAGAACGCATGCCTTCCTTTTTTGTCAATTACAGTTGACATTCAATATTATTTTATATTAGTTTCAGGTGTACTGCACAGTGGTTAGATATTTATACCAATTTATGAACTGATCCACTCCCCCCCTCCCCGATAAGCCTACGACCCACTTGGCACTATACATAACCATTACACTATTATTGGCTATATTTTCTATGCTATACTTTACATCCCTGGGACTCTTTTGTATCTATCAATTTGTACGTCTTTATCTCCTCAACTTTTTCACCCAGCTCCCCAACAAACAAACCTCCCATCTAGCAGCCATCAGTATGTTCTCTGTATCTATAAGTCTGTTTCTGTTTTGTTTGTTCATTTATTTTGCTCTTTAGATTCCAAATATAAGTGAAATCTTATGGTATTTGTCTTTCTCTGTCTGATTTATTTTACTTAGCATCATGCCCTCCAGGTACATCCTATACATAGCTATTATCATATGATTGACTATGTTCCCTATGCTGTACTTTACATCCCATGACTGTTTTGTAACTACCGATTTGTACTTCCTAATCCCTTCCCCTTTCTCACCCTGCCCCCCAACTTCTCTCTCATCTGGCAACCATCAATTTGGTCTCCATTTGTAAGTATTTTCTGTTGTTTGTTCATATGGTATTGGTCTTTCTGAGTCTGACTTATTTCACTTTGCACAATATCCTCCAGGCCCATCCATGTTGTTGCTAATAGTAAGATTTTTTTATGGATGAGTAATATTCCACAGAATATATGTACCACCTGTTCTTTATACAATCGCCTAATGGGCACTGAGGTTGCTGCCATAGCTAGGCTAAGGTAAATAATGCTGCAATGAATATAGGAATGTATATACTTTTTTGCACTAGCATTTTGGATTTCTTTGGATAAATATCCAGAAGTAGAATTGCTGGGTCATAACGTTGTTCTATTTTTAGTTTTTTGAGGAGCCTCCATACTGTTTCCATAGTGGCTGCACCAATTTGCAATCCCACCAACAGTGTATGAGGGTTCCCTTTTCTCGACATCCTCAACAGTACTTGTTTGTTGATTTACTGATGATGGCCATTCTGACAGGAGTGAAATGGTATCTCATTGTGGTTTTTATTTGCATTTCTCTGATGAGTAGTAACACTGAGCATCTTTTCATATGTCCATTGGCCATCTGTATGTCCTCTTTGGAGAAATGTCTATTCAGGCCCTCTGTCCATTTATAATTGAATTTTGTTTTTTTTTTGCTATTAAGTTGTATGACTTCCTTACACATTTGGATTTTAACCCCTTATTGGATGTATCATTGGTGAATATCCTCTCCCATTCAGAAGGCAGTCTTTTTGACCTGTTGGTAGTTTCTTCTGCTGTGCAACAACTTTTAGTTTGATGTAGTCCCATTTGTTTATTTTTTTCTTTTGTTTCCCTTGCCCAGGGAGACATATCAGAAAAAATATTACTAAGAGCAATGCCAGAGACTTTGCTGCCTGTATTTTCTTCTAGCAGTTTTATGGTTTCAGGTCTTACACTTAAGTCTTTAATCGATTTTGAGTGTATTCTTGTATATGGTATAAGAAGGTGACCCAGTTTCATTTTTTACATGTATCTGCCCTTTTTCCCAAACACCATCTATTGAAGAGACTACTGCTACCCAACTGTATATTCTTGTCACCTTTGTCATAGATTAATTGACCATGTAGTCATGGGTTTATTTCTGGGCTCTCTATTCTGTTCCATTGATCTATGTGTCTGTTTTTATGCCAATGCCAAGCTGTTTTGATTACCATGGCCTTGTAGAATAATTTGATATCAGGTAGCATGATACCTCTTGCTTTATTTTCTTTCTCAGGATTGCCGTGGCTAATCAGGGTCTTTCATGGTTCCATATAAATTTTAGGATTATTTGTTCTAGTTCTATGAAAAATGTCATTGGTGTCTTGATAGGGATTGCTTTGAATCTATATATTGTTTATATTAGTTCTAGTAGTTTTTTGGTGGAATCTTTAGGCTTCTCTATATACAGTATCATGTCATCTGCAAATAATAGTTTTACTTCTTCCTTTCCAATTTGGATGCTTTTTATTTATTTTTCTTGTCTGACTGCTGTGGCGAGGACTTCCAAAGCTATGTTGAATAAAAGTGGTGAAAGTGGGCATCCTTGTTTTGTTTTTGACCTTAAGGAAGCTGCTTTTGGCTTTTCATCATTGAGTATAATGTTAGCTGTAGTCCGTTATATATGGTCCTTGTTATGTTGAAGTATGTTCCCTTTATTCCCACTTTGTTGAGAGTCCTATCTTAAATGGATGCTGGATTTTGTGAAAGACTTTTTCCACATCTATTGATACCATCATATGATTTTTATTTTTCATTTATGTGGCAAATCATGTTAATTGATTTGTGCATATTGAACCAACTTTGTGCCCCAGGAATAAAACTCAATTGATCATGATGTATTATCTTTTTAATGTATTACTTAACTTGGTTTGCTAATATTTTGTTGAGAATTTTTACATCTATGTTAATAGGGTCATCAGCGTATAATTTTCTGGTTTTGGGAATGTCTTTGTCTGGTTTTGGAATCAGGGCAATGGTGGCCTTGTAACATGAGCTTGGGAGCCTTCCCACCTCTTGAATTTTCTGGAATAGTTTGAGAAGCATAGGTGTTAGTTCTTCCTCGAAGGTTTGAAAAAATTCTCCTGTGAAGCCACCTGGTCCAGGACTTTTATTTGTCAGGAATTTTTGGATTACTGATTTGATTTCATTAGTATTAATCAGTCCATTCAGATTTTCTGTTTCTTCTTGATTCATTCTTGGAAGATTGTATGTTTCTAGGAATTTATCCATTTCTTCCAGATTGTTGAATTTATTGGCATGTAACTGCTTGTAGTATTTTCTCATAATCCTTTGTATTCCTGTGGTGTCAGCTGTCACTTCTCTTTCATTTTTGATTTTATTTTTTGGGGTCCTTCTCATGCCTCTCATTTTGAGGTGGAGTGGTCTAATAATAATTTTCAACTACATTGTTTTCTACAACACAATTTTGTGGTATTGATGGTAGGCTGGTGGCATGAGAAACACTAAGAACCATATTTAAAAATACAGACCCCTGGGACCCACCCATGAAGATTCCATTTCAGTAGGTTTGGGATGGAATCTGGAAATTTATAGTTAAACAAAAACATTTCCAGGTGTTCTTTCTAGTACACAGACACACTTAGGAAGTAGTCTAGTGTACAGTGATACCTGGTTTTGTAAGAGAAAACAACAAAACATGTTCATTCTGCCCCATCCAAGTAACTAAAGGCCAGCACAACTCCTATGGGCTCCATGGTTAAGGAGGGGAGCAGAGGATGAGTGACCAAAGTATATCTGACTGGCAGTGGTGGCTTCATAAAATTATGGTGTCAGAGAGTATGAAAGTAACAGAACAGATCAAAATCAGTTCATCCAAGAAGCACATGCAAGGTGTATTTTTTGAAAAGCCTGAAGGATTTCAAACAACAATTGGGTTGTCGGAAAAGTCATGACGCATTTTTGCAATGAAAAGCAGAAAAAATACATCATGACCTTTCTGACAACCCAATATTAGGAGCTGAAATTCAAGATCTAAGAGGCAGAGAAGACAAGAGTAAGAAGCAGAACACAATAACAGGCAAGATGGCAGGAGGAGAGTAGGAGAAATTTCCAATTATTTGTACCTGGCAATATATTGCCTGTTTAACTATGTTGTCTCAAAGTGCAGGGAAAGCATAAATCTCTGTGTGGTTAGATCAAAAGCCAGACTCCTTCCTTGCTACCATAACATACTTTACACATTGCAAACTGCCTCAGGTATAACTTTTCATGATATACAATTCAGGAAAGAGTACACAACCATGTAATACAAGTGCTCCGACTGGAATCCATGAGTGCTCACTTGCAGAGCAAGAATGGTCTTGATGACATGGTTTAGTATCCCTTTTCATTGTTGTCTTTGGCCACTAATATGCAATGGGTCAAGTTTATTGAACCATCACAAGGTCCCGGACCTATATACTATGCAATGACTTATATAATCCCCACAACAGCTTTCTATAGTAATTATCCCTAATTCATAGATGAGTTCACAGGTTAGGTATAAGTGGTAAGTTGCAGAGACAAGACTCAATCCTAGATTTGTCTGGCTCAATAGATTATCCACTGGAAATAGCTCATATCTATTCCACTTTCCAGTACACAGAAAACAAACAGACAAACATTTCTTTACTCTTTTCATTAAAAACTCCACACCCTCACTTTCCTGCCTGGATATACGTATTAAATGTTAAAGGTGGTACTGCAGCTGTGAAATTATATCCTTGATTGGGTATTATCTTGAAATAAAACAAGATTCATGGTTTTGACCTTAAATTATATAAGGTATCATTCATATAAATAGAAGTAATTAAATTTTAGATTCTTGAACTTCACTGAAGCTCGTTATATGACATTGGAAGGATGTCCTTTCTGATAAGTAAGCCATTCCCTGCATATTTATAGTTTGGAAATCTCTAATCTTCCACAAAGTTTTCCAAGATTAGAAATCATAATTTTCAAAATCCTTTCCTATCAGGAATGCATGTAGTCATCCAATATCTTTCTGGCCTGAGAGGCTAGTCATTACACGTTCATGCAATATATTTGAAACCTGAAACTTACACAGGTAAAGTTAAATAAATTAAGCAAAAAAAAGGCATATAAAAGTGATATCAGTTAGTGCAAGACTGGGAATGAAGTTGAACCTTCTCTCTATTCATCCTAAACTTCCTCCCAGGTTAAAAAAAAAAAGCAATGATAGAGAGATCCATATCAATTTGAATGATAATTAAAGAGAATTTACATGATCACATACCAGAAATTACTTAAACATTTTTGAAATTTAATATTATAAAGTTTACATTGGCCTTCTAACATTCACCAAATGAATAACCAAAGTTAAGCGGATTAGATTAATTTTCTCAATATGGCAACACTTATTTAAAATGATGGGTCATTATTCATACAATATGCAGACAATATGTGTATTTTAAAATTAACTAATAAGCTAGCATTAGTATGTTTCTTCTTTGCTATTATTATGTTGGTGACGATGCTGATACATAGCAAATGTAGTCTGATCATATGGCATTTGTTGTCACCATTTGAAGCACAGAAGATTTATACTTTGATGTACTTTTTTATCATAGTAAAAATTATATTTTCAGACCCTTTAAATGAGTGAACATTGAGCCATAGATATGAGAAATATTATATTTATAACTCTGTGTGGATGTGATCAATACAAACACAATATGGTACTGTTTTGCTCTTGTAATATGAAACTAGGTTGATAATGAAGATCAGAAGTAAACATGTTTATTGTTCAAATATTTTTATCGATGTACCTTAAGATGTAAGTAGACACATCCATACAAAAATACATAAATTTTAGTGCCATATCAATGTTTTAAATTTTAAAATTCAGAATATGTGTAATTTTAAAAGAGAAACCAACTTTTACAATTTCAACATTTCAACACATATCATCTTAATAAGAGATATAAATGTTTAACCTTTAAATTCTACAGCATATGTGGTGGGAAACTCAATTCATTAACATGTACACAATCTCTAACGCATAGGCAGGCATTAATCCATTTAAGCAGTGAATTTTATGAAAACTTCTTTCCCAGTAACAGATGTATCAGAAGTATAAAACCAGCAGGTTAACTGACACAAAAATGCCTGAAATGATGTGTAAGTTCATATTTAAAATAGTACTTACTGATTTATGCTCATGAAATTGATAATATAGATATCTTCCAGGTCTAGTTGATTTATAGCATTATTAAAGTCTTCTATTGGCTTGTTGATCTTCTTCCTAGTTGTTCTACCCATTAATTAAAGTGGAATATTGTAGTTTCCAACTATTAATGTTTTGGGTTGTTTTTTTTTTAATTTTATTTTACTGAAACAATTCCAAGAAGATGCCAAGTAGTTGTTTCAATTCAGCTGTAGAGGGCGCAGCTCAGCGGCCCATGTGGGGATCAAACAGGCAACCATGGTGTTGTGAGCACTGCACTCTAACCAACTGAGCCAACCAGCCACCCCTTCAACCATTATTATTGAATAATCTGCCTTCCCCTTCATTTCTGCCACTTTTGCTCATGTATTTTGGTGCTCTGTTGTTAGGTGTAAATATGATTAAAACTGTTTAGGATACGGATTTGAGATCTTATTATTTTTGTAATATAGGCATTTATAGCTACAAATTTCCCTCTATCCACAATTTTAGCTGCATCTGAAAAGTTTTACATGTTGTGTCTTCATTTTCATTCATCTCAAGGAATTTTAATTTCCTTGTGATTTCTTCTTTGACCTACTAATTATTTAGGAGTGTGCTGTTTTATTTCCACATATTTATGAGTGTCTGAAATTTCTTTTTGTCATTATAACATGTCACTCTTTTCCTCTAGTCACATTTGTTTTAAGGTCTATTGTTTCTAATATCAGTATAGCCATTCCAGGTTTCTTGTGGTTGTAGGTTTTCTCCTATGTTATTTTCCAGGAGTTTCGTAGTTTTGCATTTTGCATTTAGGTCTGTGTTTTTTTTTTTTTGTTTGTTTTGTTTTTTGATGGTACATTTCTATGAAGGGGAAGGTCTGGTCTGGACTTATTCTTTTTTTTTTTTTTTTGCATGTGGGTGTCCAGTTCTTTCAGCACCAGTTGTTAAAAAGACTATCTTTGCTCCATTGTATTGCCTTTACTGCTTTGTCAAGTATCTGTTGACTATATTTATATTGGACTCTCTCTGGGCTCTCTATTCTGTTCCACTGATCTAGTTGTCTACTGTTTTGTCAGTATCACACTGTCTTGATAGCTTTATAGTAAGTCTTGAAGTCAGGTAACGTCTGTACTCCAACTTTGCTCTCCTTCAATGTTCTGTATCTCCGTATCAACTCTAGAATCAGTTTGTCAGTATCCACAAAATAACTTACCAGGATTTTGATTGGGATTGCACGGAATCTGTAGATCAAGTTGGGAAGAACCACAACCTTACAATATTGAGTTTTCTTACACATAAATATGAAATAGGTCTCCATTCATTTAATTCTTTCATTTTTTTCATCAAAATTTTGTCATTTTTCTCATCTAGATCTTATACATATTTTGTTAGATTTATACCCAACTATTTCATTTTGGGGGGTGTTACTTTAAATAGTATTGTCTTTTTAATTTCAAATTCCACTTGCTCATTGCAAGTATGTAAAAAGCGATTGATTGACTTGTGTGTACTAACCTTGTACCTACAACTTTCTTATAATCACCTATTAGTTCCAAGAGCTTTTTCTCTCTTTTTTTTTTTTTTGGTCAATTCTTTCAGATTTTCTACATAGATGATTGTGTTATCTGTGAACACAGTTTTATGTCTTCCTTCCCAATGTGTATAGTGTTTATTTCCTTTTCTTGACTCACTGAATTCACAAGAACTTCTAGTATGATGTTGAAAAGGAGGGCCAAGAGGGGACTTATAGCATTTTATTTAAATTTTCAACTAATTTTTAAAGTTATTTCTTTATTGGTTGTTCTAGAATTTAACCGTGCTGATCCTAAATTATCAGAATCAGCTTAAAATTTATACTGACTTATTTAATTCCTGTGAGATAGAGAAATGATACTTTATATGTCTATTCCTTTTCTATTTTGTGATATTGTTATACATGTTGTATTTATAAATGTTGCAAGCATTGTATATTACATTTTAAAATTTATTGCTTCATGTAATTTTGTATTTTAAAGAAACCCAGAGATATCAATAAAAACAAGTAAATCATCATAGTTTTGCTATTCTTTCTTCATTATCTTTTTTTTTTTTTTGAGGGCAGTGTCACCGGCCCTCTTATGTGGGATCCAAACCCCGGGCCGCTGGCCTCCCAAGCCAGCGCCCAAGCACCTCGCCACTCGGCCGGCCCTTCATCATCATTTCTTGATCTCATCATTTGTTCCTGTGGTTTCGCATTATCATTTGGAATAATTTTCTTATCCCAACACAGCTCTGCTTCGACCGCCTCCTGGAAACTCTCAGACAGGAGAGTTTTGAAGTTCTGAAGCACAATTTCTTTGAGGAAACCTAAGTTTTTGCTCTGAAGGCCTACCAACTGATATGATTATGCCCACCCAAACTGTTGAAGGTAATCTCCTTTAGTTAAGGACAATCAGGGAGGATGTTAACCACATTAACAAAATACCTGCACAGTAACATCTAGAGTAGTGTTTGAATTAATAACTCGGCACTAACGCTGAGCCAAGTTGATTCACAAAACTAGCCTATAAAATCTCTGTTGATGGGCTTAATGGTGCCCTGCATTTCTCTGAGGATGTTTTTCATTTTTCTGCATTCTTTCCTTTCTCTCTTTGTTGTTCAGATTGCGTAATTGCTGTTGGTCTGTCTTCAAAATCATTTCTTCTTTCTTCTGCCCTTTAAATCTACTGTTGAGCCATTCAGTTATTTTCTTTTTTTGAATTTCAGTTGTTGTCCTTTTTCAACTAAAGAATTTCCATTGGGTTCATTTTTTATAATTTGTGTTTATTCATGCTGTCAGTTTGATGTGACTTTGTTGTCATACTTTCAATTACTTCCTTAATCATTATTTCCTTTGTTCTTTCAATGCATTTATAAATGGCTACTTCAAAATCTTTTTCTGCTAAATCTGACATCTGGTAGGCACTTTCTGCTTCCTGTTTTTTTTCTCTTTTCCAGTATATGGCTCACATTTTCCTGTTTCTTTGCATGTCTTGTAATTATTGTTAGGAGAACATGGGCATTCTAGATATGTTGTAGCCACTCTGGATAGCAACTCTAGTCCAGTCCATCCTTTCATGGGCTTGCTCTTGTTATTTGCTTTTATATTTGTTTAGTGACTGGAAGTTATTTTAATGCTTTCACTGCATTGAGTTCCAGAATTTTCAAAATGCGTCAAAAATCCACAAAAAAAATAAAAAGTTGATATTTGACCATTTTATGCATTTAATAATAATGTTTTGAGCTGCTTTGTACATAAATGATATTTTTTCTACCCCCCCATAAATGACATTATTTTTATTTTAAACCTTTATTGTATGGTAACACATTTACCATTATATTGAATTTTTGCAAAAAATACTCAGAACATACTCAGCGGCATCAATTAGATTTAAGTATAGATTAACCAGAATCTAATGGCATTGATGACATAAAAAAATTTATTACAAAATGTTACACAATATGGCATACAAAACATTTTGGTTGTTGATAGTGCAAGCCATGGAAAACATATTCAAATGTCACAGCCAATGTGTTAATAAAGTATATTTCCACTAGAAATGTGAACCTTCTGATATTATACTTCAGGGTGCAAACCCTTAGATAAGCCCACATTCTTCCTAGGATGACAGATTATGGCAGGGCTCTGTTTGACTACTTCTTTCCTTATACACCCCCAGTTCTTAAACTCTGTTCATCACCAGCTGACTGTTCTATTATTTTCAACAATGTACTTGAGCATAAATTGCTTCAAAGATTGATTTAACCAAAGGTAGTTTCTTTTCAATGCATAGTTTGTGAGGTCAGTGTTTGAAAATTTGTCCTGATGACAGGAGGGCTCCTCCCAACTTCCTCTTTCCTAATTCTTTCTAGAATATTAGTCATCCTACAGATTAGCCTGCAAGTCCAATAAATCTTCATATCTCCTCCCAACTGCGTTTCATCAAAACCTCCACTGTTTTTGACAATGCCTGTCTTGGTCAGCTGCGGATGCCCTAACAAAATACCAAATTGGGTGGCTTTAACAGTAGAAATTGTCTCACAGTTCTTGTGGCTAGAAATTCAAGATCAAGGTACCAGTATGGGCAGTTTCTGGTGATAGCTAACATGGTGGCTTGTAGACAGCTATCTTCTTACTGTCTCTTCACTTGGTAGAAAGCGGAGGGGAAGGAGGGAGAGGGAGGGAGAGGGAGATGGGGGGGGAGAGAGACAGAGAGAGGTAAAGAGAGGTGGGGGGATGCTCTTTCTGATGCCCCTTCTTATAAGGGCATTAATCCCTTCATGAATGCCCCTTCCCTATGTCCTCATTGAAACTTAATGTATCTCCTAAGGGCCCCATCTCCAAATACCATGACATTGGGTGCTAATGCTTCAAAATATGCATATGAGGGGAGGGGGCACACTACTCAGTCCATAGCAACATTCTTAGAATTAAACTTCACGCTCTCTTACAAAGAAATCAGTTTCTTTTGTAGGGAATTTGGAGCTCTCTTTTTCACAGCCTGCTTCTCCCCTCATCAAGCAAAATCTCTGACCCATAGCTCTGGAGCTGGGAGTGGGGTTAGTATCACACATATCTGTGAGACACCCCAGTTTAGAGGCTGGGTACTCAGTGGAGAGGGTCAGTAATCCCAATTTCTGCTGGCTTGCCTCTCCTATCAAGAAACTGCCATCCCACAAACCAGAACAAGTAGTCCAATAGTCTTAGCAGTATTTCACACAAAGTAGAGTTTTAGTCACACAAGTGTGGACTGGGCAGAAGGGATCCGACATCTCTGAGGTGGAATCACCCAGAATTTACACTTAGTAGTAGGTAGCTGGAGGCAAGATCACAAATGTTGATATCGTGCCCTTCCCAGTTAAATAGCAGTCTTAGTGGGAATGGGGACAGAGAGGTGCTGTGTGTTCTTGGCTGTATCAGTCTGGAATTGAGTTTCTGTCTCACTGAGCTCTGAGAGAAAAAAGGAGGAAAAAAAACTTTCACTGTTCTTCCAGAACCTCAGATGTGCTTCATTTGTTCTATGTCTTTAGGACCATTATCAGAGACTTAAATTTATATATAATTTTCATCAATTTCACTGGGAAACATGTCTAGGACGCCTCTCACCCCATTATATTAAGCCAGAATTGGAACTCTCCTAGCAGCAAGATATTCAACTACTTGGGGAAAAAAATATGTTCTCCACTGGAGAAATCACATGAATTGGAGAGAATCAAGGTCATCAATTGGTATTTACATCTCGAAGTGGCTTAGTGGTTCCCCAACACATATAAAAGCTTCCATCCTGTTTACAATAAAGTAAAATGTATCAGTAGAAATTCCACCCAGGTAAACGGCACTCCCTAGTATTTTTGTGAGCTCTCATTCTCAAATATGAGCCAAGGAATATCACCAGTCATCTCAGGAAAAACATGTACGAAGCAAAAAGAGCAAGAAAAATAAAAAGAAAATAAGCAGTCTAGAAAGCTGAGAAAATAAAGGAATAAAAATAACTTCAAAAAGATCTATAATTAGTTTCCAGAGAGTGGTACAAGAAGATAGCAAATCCATAAAAAGAAAACAGGAAGCTATGGAAAAGGAACAATCATAGACACACAGAAAGAAGGCTTGGAAGTCAAAAATGTAATTGCCAATGACATTCTCAATGTAAAGACCGAAATAAATTTAAGAAAATCTCCACAAAGGAAAACAAAATAAAGATAAAAATTATGAGGAAAAATACAAAAAAAAGAAAAGAAAATTTATCTTATAGTTTCAAATTATGACTAATAGCAGTTCCACAAACGGAGAACAGAGACTATTTGAGTAGAAAATATTCAGTACTAAAAGAAAATTTCCAAAGCAAAAGTACACAAGTGTTCAGAACAAAGGGCCCAGAACACTATATTAAGAATTCTTCCTAGGAGGGCCAGCTGAGTCGCTCAACAGGTTAAGAGTTAGCTTAAGAGCATGAGCTCTGAGCAACAGGGCCACTGGTTCACTTCCCACATGGGCAGGTGACCATGTGCCCGAGCTGAGCTGTCACTGAGCTGCGAATAGGTGGCAGGATGGCTTAGCTGGTGAGAGCATTTGCTACTAACAACAAGACTGCCTGTTCGATGGTGGGCTTCACCCGCCAGCAACTAGCATTGAACTCAGCACCTTGAGCTGAGCTGCAATCTGGATGTCTCAGTGGATAGAGTATGCGCTCTTAACAACAAGGCTGCTGATTCAACTCTCGCATGGGACGGTGGCTACGCCCACCTGCAACTAAAATTGAACACAGCACCTTGAGCTTAGAGGCAACTTGCTGCCAACAGGCAGCCAGATAGTGACTAGTGCCCTCCACAACTAAGATTGAAGAACAACAACTTGGCTGGTCCCTCTCCCCAATTCCCCAACACTGTTCCCCTCTCCCAATTCTCCAATTTAAAAAAGAAAGAAAGAAAGACAAAAAGACTTTTTCCTACAAATATAACTCAAAAACTTTATAACAGCAAAGGAATGAAACAACATAAAATCTTCCCGAGAGGTGGGGTGGGGTTGGATGAAGACCCAGTCACAAAAAATAAATGTCAGATGGACATCAAATTTTACATCAATTATGCTGGATGTAAGAAACCAATAAAGAAATGAATGTTTCCAGTTTAGAGAGGCAAAAGTGTGTGTGAGAGAAACTTTATGCTGCCCAAGCTATCAAACATGAAAGCAGAATAAAGAGCCTTGCAGGAAGCAAGGACTTGAAAGTCTGCATCTCGTGTATTTTAGAATGTTACGTGAAGACAAACTTCAGTAGGAACACAAAAGGAATAAAGTAGGAAGAAAAAGACAATGAGATTCAGTAAAATGGCAATGGAAATTACAGTATTACAGTTATTCAGGAGTCCTACAAAAGCAGTAGTCAGCTAGGAGTGTGAGGACAGGGAATCGAAGATGGAAGATTCTGGAATATAAAAGAAACTGATACACTAGATGTGGTGATTGTTATCTTAGAAAAATTTGGGGTCATGGTAAAATCAATTGTGGTTTATGGAAAAGGAGCATTCAATTAAAATTGACTCTTGGAACACTCTCCTATATGTAGCTAAGTGACTGTGACACTGGACTTGTAGAAATAGGACTGTGATCTTAAACATACTACTTGACTCTGCAGTGACTTCCATTTACAGGCCCATTATGATGTAAATTGATTCATTATTTTTTTCCATTTGAGATTTCTGGACAAGCCACAGATGTTCAATCATGGTTACAGAACAGATTAAAACCATTATCAACTTTGAGGATGTAAAGATAAAAATATAACTGATAGAGACTGGAAGGTGGGCAAGAGAAAAAGGAAAGTGGAAGAACCAATATCCTCATCTTGAAAAGGATGAAGTCAAGAGAAATGAAGCAGTCTATTTAATGTTGTTTAAAGTTGCAGATAATATAACTACATTGGCAGGAAGGAGACAGAAAAGGGTAGGGATAATACAAGTGTGCTAAATTATCAACATTTAAAAGATGAAAAAAACAATATCAACAGCAATAATAACACTTAAGACTGTACCAGCCACTGTTTTAAGGACTTCACATATATTGAAGAGTTTAATTCTCATAGAAATCCCATAAGGAAGGTACTATTTTTATTCCTATTTTACAGATGAAGAAACAGGCATATGGAGATAAAATAACCCACTCAAAGTCATGCAGATGAAGGGTGGGGAAGCCATATTCAAACCTAGACAAGTAGGCTCCAAAGTTCTTGTTTTTTAACCTGTATGCAAATTGCTTCTTACAACAATTTTAAACAATGTCTATAGTTGATAAAGGAAGGGAACTACTCATTTTCATTATATATACACTTCGATCCTTAATCCTATTCATGGATCTCTTTGGTAAATTAATATGATAAATGAAGTTTGTACAAGAGCACAATTTATTACTTTTTAAAAGAGTGAAAAAATTCACGCAAGCTTGGATATACATCACATAATTAATCACTTAAACATGTAGAACTCAAAAATGAAGAGACAGATGAATGAGGAGAATAGATAGAAATACTCTACTAGCTGGATAACTATAGATATCAAGAGATGATGGAGAGA
This sequence comes from Aselliscus stoliczkanus, assembly GCA_033961575.1. Lineage (NCBI taxonomy): Eukaryota > Metazoa > Chordata > Mammalia > Chiroptera > Hipposideridae > Aselliscus > Aselliscus stoliczkanus. The sequence continues at coordinate 27,367,940 of CM066737.1, forward strand.
GGCACACATGATTAAGAAATTCAATTAGAGGGCCTGCCAAGTGGTGCATTGGTTAAGAGTTGGCTTGGGACGCCAGCTCTGAGCAGCAGGGCCACGGTTTGGATCCCACGAGGGCCAGTAATGCTGTGCCCTCTATAGCTAAGATGGCGAACAACAGCTCGACCTGAGCTCCCGTGAGTCGCTGTGAACTGCGTGGGCTGCAGTGGGGCTGGCCAGTAGCTGGCCTGAGCTATCCTGAGCTGCCTTGAGCAGCAGGCCAATGGCCGGCAAGCAACGGCCTCACCAGGGAAGAGCGCAATGACGATACCAACATGGGCCAGTGAAGCAACGTCCTCCACAACTAGACCGAAGAACAAAAGGACAGCAACTTGTCTGCTCCCCCTCCTTCAATTTCCCAATTCTGTTCCCCTCCCCCAATACCCCAATAAAATCTTTAACCAAACAAACAAAAAAAGAAATTCAATTAGATAACCTTGGTAAACAGTTTCTTGTCCCTCATCCTTGACAACTCTTGCCTTTTTCTGCCTGAAAAATTCCAAATCACCCTTCAAGACTAAGCTCAAGCATGACAATTCTACTCAATGTCATTCTACCCTGTGAATAATGACTATGGTGGAGTCATATGCTACACAGAGGTTAAGTTCTAAAAGGTAGACAATAAGACTAAAATTATCAATAGTCGAAGTTAAAACTGCATATTCCCTTAGGGAAATGCTGTTACAAAAACCACTATAGATCCAACATAATCATTTTTCCTCTAAATTTGGAACACACTGGTGTTTCTTCGCGTGAACTGCACAAAAAATAGCTGGCTCGTGTTTAAGGGCATGTAGTATAAATAATATGTTTTTAAATGTTTTAATCTCATTAAAAATGACTTTGGGAATAGCAGATATCTCATGTTCCATTTATAGACTATATTCATTAAATGGAGTGACAGGTACTGCTTAAATTATTCTTCCTGTCTTTTTATTTGCTGAGTTGATATAATTGAATTCATATAAAATAAATGGAAGAAAGATATAAATTCCTGCAACCCTTCCTTTGGGCCATTCACTAAAAATTGTACACACCTATCATTCTATATTGAGATGACACATACTATAATTTTGATGGAAGGCATGTTGGAGAATGATGGATTAATGAGTGACAAATGAGATGAAAGAGACATTGATAGAAGGATGAAGATATGAAAAGACCTTATAATTATTAATAAATTGTTAGATAGTTGCTTAGATACAGATAAGGAAGTTTAAGGATAGAGATGGATAGATGGATAGTTGGGATGATGAGTGCAGAGCTTGAAAGGCATCTGTTGGAATGATAACAGATAATGGAAAGATAAGACAGAAACTGATGAAGTGATGGTGGAAAAGAGAAATGAATGAGGATATGTCTGACAATTAACTTCGTGAACTTGTTGCAATGATGTTGCTAACCTTTTTTGATATCAGAGGGATTATTCATTATGAATTTGTACCAACAGAACAAACAGTGAACCAAGTTCACTACTTGGAAGTGACGAAAAGACTGTATGAAAAAGTTAGATGAAAACAACTTGAAGTTTTGGCCAACAATTCATGGCTCTTGTATCACAACAGTGTACCAGCTCACACGGCACTGTCTGGAGGGGGGAGGAGTTTTTAGCCAGTAAATAAATAATTGTATTGGAACACCCTCCCTACTCACCTGATCTGGCCCCCAATGACTTCTTTCTTTTCCCAAAGATAAAGGAAATATTGAAAGGAAGACATTTTGATGACACTCCGAGCATCAAGGGGAATACGATGACAGCTCTGATGGCCATTCCAGACAAAGAGTTCCAAAAGTTCTTTGAACGGTGGACTAGGCACTGGCATCAGTGCATAGCTTCCCAAGGGGAGTGCTTCGAAGGTGACCGAAATGATATTCAGCAGTGAGGTCATATAGCACTTTTTCTTGGATGAGCTTGCATACTTAATTGTCAGACCTTGTAAATACATGCAGAAATTTATACAGTCATTCAACAAATATTCATTAGGTGTATATTAAGTGCCAGTCACTATACTAAGTAATGGAGACACAATAAGGAGCATAAAAGACTTACGATCCCTGCCCTCATTGAGCTCTGAGTTAGACATATTAAGAGGGCATTAGGTGCTACAAAGAATTTTTTTTTTAAATCAAGGGATCAGAAAGGGATAGGGATGCAAGTTTAGGAAAGGTTGTCAATAAAACCGCCAAATGAAGAGATGGCTGAATGAAGGAGAGAACATGTTATTTTATATGGATACTTATAGCGATCAATAGTTGATGGAGATGAGCATATGCAGAACAGAAAAGCCAGGTAGATAAATAAATGCAAAGAACAGAAGAAAAATTGTTGATGGCAAGATAGAAAAATGCTGGTAAAGAGAGACAATTCATGTTAAATGAATGAATGCAAAAATGAAGAAATGCAGAGGCAAATATATCCATGATGTAGTGGCGATATATAAAGCTAAAAATCTGGAGAAATTGATAAATGATTCATTCAGAAGAAAGTTTCAAGCCTGCGCTATATTGGTATGCTTTCACATATTATTACATGTCCTTAATTCATGGAAATAAGTACACATGAAGACTGTGTCTACCCAGATCAAATACCATTCATGTTTTTAAACAGAATTCACATGAAAATAAATCAATGCAAACAAAGCTTTGAGAAACAGCTTTAGCTGTATACAGATGACTGTCAATTCACACACAGTGTATTTTTAATCCATTTCAAAAGCAGAATCCAATAGTAATTATCTACCAGACTTATTGGCTTGTGAAAGCTTCTTAAGCATCCAGTGTCCCATAAAATAATGGCTGTTCCCTGTTTTTAGCTGTCAGTAATGGTTGCTTAGTAGCCCTGGAAACAACTTGTCAGAAACCTGATCATATTGTGGATGGCACTGGAAAACTATAATGCCTGCAAACTCTCACCCAGTATGGAAGCCACTCAAGTAGAGCTGCCAAGGAAGAACTTACACAAGACACCTAAGAAAGAGATCTACCCTGTCGAGGAAGGAGATAAGTGTGGCATGAAACTAGGAAAGACTTGGAGGTGCTTTCTTTCAGCTCCAACATCCTCTAACTACACAATGACGGAAAATACGGTTGACATTGAGGTGTACATTGTATGGGTGTTAACAAATTTTTCCAATAAAGTGAAAAAAGCCTTGGGTCCATTGTTTTACCTACCCCATTGAACTTCTTATTCATTCATTCATTCATTCATTCATTCAACATTTCCTAAGAATGTACAATAGTGGAAACCTTACTACCTGATACGTTTGTGACCAATACTTGGTTGATTAATTAAAAACATTGGCTCAAGCCAGAAGTCATTTAAAAATGATATATACATACCTTAGACAATTTATCAAATATTAAATCACATAAATGGGCAGTCTTTCTTCTCTTTCTTGATGTAAGGTCAAGGCCGTTTCATTGAGTATCAGTCCTCAGATTTAAGTTTCTCATAGCCATTATTACAGAAACCACATGATATGGTATCATCTCTGACATCAAGCTCACTTTCTTTGAAATGTAGCAGAAATCTGAGGACACTTATGAAGGAATTAAGCTGCAGAAGTCTTCTAGATGTTTTGTTGTCTTTGTTCCAATCTCTCCCCCACACATAATTTTAAAGTAATTTTCTTATGAATAACTTGCACCTATCAAGTCTTCCCTGAGCATTTCATTTCAATTTCATAGAAGGAACAGCTCCCTTTTAAAATTCATATTCATTAGTTTATGTAGTATTCAATTAAATAAATTATAACAATAATAAGCACACTTGGGAGAGAAAGGTTTGGAACCAAATATGGCTCTCGGTAAGCATGAAATTCAACAGATAGAGTCAGATGTAGACAAGTGGGTAGGCTACTAGCTGAGAGTTTTCAGTGTGCCTTAGTTATCACTCAATATGTTATACAGTAGGAGGAAAGAGCATAATTAATCTAATAAGAGTAAGAGGTCAGATACGAGAGTGTCCACTGTCAGCCATTCTGCCAAGCCTCACGTATATGAACTTGTAAGCGCCTGTTCTCTGGGAATAAACTACATTAATACCAAATTTCCAAAATGCTTTCTTTATACAGCTGAGGTAAGGTTGAATCCTTGCTCCCTCTTTAACTCATGCTGTGGAAAATTATCAGTAATTTTCCCTCTCAGGACTCAATGCCCCATATAGTGAAACTCGAGGACAGATATCTCTAAAGTTCTTTGCTGCTTTCTGGTTTGAAAAATTGGTGTTTGGAGTTTTAGTGTTGGTACACTTTTTTTGCTTAAGATATACAAAGAGAATGATTAAGTGATTGATGTTTACATTTTGTTATTTCTGATTAAGACTCAGTCATGCTTTCTGAATTATATTTTATAGGCCTGGAAATAGAAGAAATATGTTACTTACATGATGGCCAGCAGTCTGATATAATGCAAGGAGCAATGAACCAAGAGTTAAAAGACTAGGGTTTGAAGTTCAGCTCTGACAATTTACAGCTTTGTGTTCATGGGTAAGTCACTCACCTTTTGAACTTCATTCTACCCTCCTTAAAATGGAATAACCCTATGTGTATCACTTATCTATTGATGTGTAACAAACTATGCGTATCTTAGAAACTTAAAACAAAACAAAAAACTTCTTATTTCACAGTTTCAGTGGATCAGAGATCTACAAATGGCTTAGCTGGGTATTACAGTTCAGGCTCAGGATCTCTCTTAAGCTTACAAACAGGCTGTAAACTGAGACTTAAGTCATCTGAAAGCATTCCTGGGACTAAAAGGTCCATTACCAAGCCCACACATGTGGCCTCAGTTCTTCACTAAACACTGGCCAGAGAGAAAGAGAAGGGGGGGTAGGGGGGAAGGGAAGAGGGAGACAGAGAGAGAGAGAGAGAGAGAGAGAGAGAGAGAGAGAGAGAGAGAAAGACAGAGTGAGGGAGGAAGAGGGAGGGAGGGAGAGAGGAGGGAGGGAGAGAAGGAAAGAGAAAGAAAACACACCAAGAAAGAAGCTACAGTCCTATTGTAACCATTGTTACATCCTATCACTTGTGCCATATTCCCTTCATTGCAAGCAAGTTACTAAATTCAGCCCACACTCAAAGTCAATTCAGCTTCACCTCTTGAAGAGAGTACCAAAGAATTTGTGAATAGATTTTGAAACCACCAAATGTGTAACACAGATATTAACTTTTCCCCACGTTCTCAAATGACATCCATCTCGGAGATTTGAGAAAAACATTAGCAACTCAACAAAAATGTCTTTATGACTGAATTATTTTTAGGTTGCAGCTGCTTCTTCCATGTATCTGCCCCAATGAACTGGCCAAACAAGTGCTTACCACAGATATGTAGAAACGATGTTGTTTTGGGCATCAAATACAATGGGTTGATGCCCTGTCAGCTCATGCTGTGACCTCACCTATGGAAGCTGAGCACAATTCCTGCATCCTGGCTCTCTCTAATTTCCAGTAACAGCGTCTCACTGTTGAAAGCCCAACCAAAGGGTAACTTTGCATCCCATCTCTACTTCCATTTACTTGGATTACAACCCTGTTAACCATCCTATCTGATCAAAGGGTAAGGTGCAATGGCCTGTGAATGCTAAATGGACAATGTTCAATGTGATATTGATAGCGTAAAACTGTCACAGGCATTTACAGAGACATTCTCCTTTGGTACAGTGCCTTCCATGATCCCGCTCTTGCCTGCCATACTGATCTCAGCTCCAAAGCTTGCCCTTGCTCACTCCATGACAGGCGTATTGGCCCCCTTACCATTCCTCAAATGCACCAGGCATGCTTTTCCTCAGAGCTTTTGCACTTCTTCTTCTCTCTGACAGGAATCCATGATTAATTTGCTTATGTACTTCATATGACTGTGCAAGTACCTCAAAAGAAAATGTTCCCCAATCCCTACAAACTGCTCTTACAACTATCACCTTATTCTCTTAGCTTTTGTCTATACTAGTTATATATATTGATATTTAGTCTTTAGAAATATAAATTGTGGAGCCGGCCGAGGGGGCACGTTGGTTAGGAGTTGGCTTGGGATGCCAGCTCTGAGCAGCAGGGCCCTGGTTCTGATCCCACATGAGGGTCAGTGACGCTGAGCCCTCTGCAGCTAAGATGGTGAACAACAGCTCCACCTGGAGCTGGGCTGCTGTGAGTCACTGGCGACTGCGTAGGCTGCAGTGGGGCTGGCTAGCAGCCGGCATGAGCTTTCGTGAGCCACTACGAGCGGCTGTCCAACGGCCAGCGAGCGACTGCCTCACCCAGGAAGAGTACAATGATAATACCAACATGGGCCAGTGAAGTGACATACTCCACAACTAGACTGAAGAGCAAAAATACAGCAACTTATCTGTTTCCCTTCCCCGATTCCCCAACACTGTTCTCCTCCCCCAATTCCCCAATAAAATCTTTAAAAAAAATTAAAATTGTGAAAATGTTAATAGATTTATGCTTTTCTTAATCTAAATATAATAGGAAACCAAATACACATTAGTCTAAATGACATTTTATGAAAATTAACTATATTTTCAAAACTACATTTACAAAATATGTAGTGAGAAGGGTGACACTGGTTTATATTTTTAAAAATATCGTTAATGTGTGGCTTAAAAGATGAAATCTGGATTTTCATATTGACGTCATCATTCAATGAGGAGTGAAATGTTTTCATTGAGGTATGTGAATAAAATTCAGTCACAGAATTTGAACATGAAAAAGGAGGAATGTTTTAGTAGCCTTTTGGGATAATCAAGGATCTCCCTTTTTGATACTACACCAAAACTCAACAATGGTGGTTCTTAAAGATTACTTGCAATATGGAATCTGAACCAAATCAATGAATTTTTTAATACTCAGTTTCATTAAATTCCATTGGTTTATTTTGCACTCTGGATCCTTTACTGATGCCCGATTTGTGACATTATGCATTGGTCATTTAGAAAACACTAGTCAACTGAGCTATGCATATCTTCCAAATATTGACACTTTTCATTGATGAAATACCAAAATGCATATTTGTTACTGGCATCATCAATCTCACCAAAAAGTCTTTAAGTATTTTGAAGTTGTCAGACTCGCAAGGCGGACACGAATTTCTCAAAATTCCAATTTTCACTTGCATTCTCAAATATCACTGGCAACAAATGCTGTCATTTGTTTTCCTTGAAGTGACAGACTCCACTTATTTCTGAGAAAATGTTGCCAAAAGTTCAAATCTGAGTAACAATAATTTGTCTGTCAGTTGTTTTGTCAAGTAAAATGGCAGGCCATGAACTTTAGTTTGTAACTCAAATCATCACAGAAGAGCTTTTCCTCAAGACAAAATTATTATTTTGGTATGCAGCTGAAGTACTTTATGTGTATTTCTCATTTTTTCACCAGTATTTTAAAAACACCTGTACTCAAGTTTCAGTATTTAATGAAATTACTTGTGGATATATTCTCTCATTCAGTAAGTTGCCTTTTTGTTCTGTTGAAAGTTTCCTTTGCTGTGCAAAAACTTTTTAGTTTAATGTAGTCCCATTTGTTTATTTTTGCTTGTTTCCCTTGCTCGAGGAGACATGTCCAAAAACATATTACTCACACTAATGTCAGGTAGTTTACTGCTTATGTTTTCTTCTAGGAGTTTTATGGTTTCAGGCCTTACATTTCAGCCTTTAACCCATTTTGAGTTTATTTTTGTATATGGTGTAAGCGAGTAGTCCAGTTTCATTTTATGCATGTATCTGTCCAGTTTTCACAACAACACTTGTTGAAGAGACTGTCATTACTCCAGTATATATTGGAAGTTTCTCGAAAGAAGATATACAGATGGCAAACAGATATATGTAAAGATGCTCAACATCAACAAATAAGTGTTGGCGAGAATGTGAAGAAAAGGGAACACTTGTATACCGTTGGTGGGATTGCAAATTGCACAGCCACTTTGGAAAACAGTATGGAGATTCCTCAAAAAAACTAAAAAATAGACATACCATATGATTCAGCAATTCCACTTCTGGATATTTATCCAAAAAAAAACCACACTAATTCAAAAAGATACATGCACCCCTATGTTCATTGCAGCATTATTTACAATAGCCAAGATATGGAAGCAACCTAGGTGTCCATCAATGGATGAATGGATAAAGAACATACATACAATGGAATATTAGCAGCAATAAAAAAAGTGAAATCTTTCCATTTGTGACAACATGGATAGATCTAGAAAGTATTATGCTAAGTGAAATAAGGCAGAGAAAGACAAATATCATTTGGTTTCACTGAAACATGGAATCTAAAAACAAAATAAAAACAGATTATAGTAACAGAGAACAAAGGGATGGTTACCAGAAGGGAGGGGATGGGAAGATGGGTGAAAAGGGGAAAAAAGAATATAATTAATATTTTTATAAGTTTACCCAGTGACAGGTGATTACTAGAATTACTAGGGTGATCACACTGTAAGGTACAAAAATGTTGAATCACTATATTGTACACCAGAAACTAATATAAGCAATATAAGATGGTATAGCAACTATACTTAAATAATTCTTTTAAAAAAGATGTAATGAAATTACTAAATCTTATTGCTTTGTTAAAAATATTGTTAGGTAGGGCCAGTCGAGTGGTGCGGTGGTTAAGCACTGGCTTGGGAAGCCAGTGGCCCCGGTTCGGGTTCCACATATGAGGGCCAGTGACACTGCCCTTAAAAAAAAAATATATATATATATTATATATATAATATATATATATAATATATATATATATATATATATATATATATATATTATATATATATATATTATATATATATATTGTTAGGTAAGACTTGCTTTTGTTTTTCCTTGTCTTTTTTGTTTCCCACTGTGAGCATGTGACCATGAAGAATACAGTGTCTTCTAGTATGTTTCAGTATCACTATCTTGATTCATGCTAATATGCCACCATTGATTTTACTCCATTAGCCCAAAAGCCAATACAGTGAAAAGGGCAAATAATATTTTAGTAATATTACAAAAATAACTTTGTCCTTGCTCACCTTCTAAAACACTCTCCAAGTCCTCCTCTCTCCTTGTAGTCTCTAGATCACACTTTGAGAAATACAGCTGAAGTATGTATCTTAGAGTAAAACTGCTGGGTCCAAGAGCATTACATATTCAACTTTACTACAAACTGTGAAACTGCTCAAAACTGGGTTATATCAATTCATGTTTCCACTGGAGTGTATTCAATTTCCCATTTCTAGTCCTTGCTATTGTGTGACTTTTTAATTTTTGCACAACTCCCTAAGTGGCAAATAATGTTTTTCTTTTCTGTTGCATCTTTATTAGAGTAGCCTATGAATATGTAAGATAGGCTACTCTAATAAAGATCCCATATATATTCAAATATATTCAATATGTATAGATATTCACGCACACGAGCATACTATACACACTGTTCTGAGACTTGCTTATTTCCACTATTAACATTCCTTAAATATATTTCCTTGTGAGAAAATATGGAACAACTTTATTATTTCACAGCTGCAGACTTTTCCATTTTATGTATGTACCAAATGCAACCATTACTTTTCCTTTTTTATTGGTAGCCCTTTGCAAATTCTATTCTATTACTTTTTTTTCAGCAATACGCATTACAAATAAAATTTCCCAAGCTGTAGTTGGTTTTTGCTCTGTTTGGGATCTATACCAAATATTTTTATTATAGTACAAGTCACATTTAGCATTTTTAAAAATGTGGGTTTTTTTTTTTTCTGTCTTTTGTCGTGTATGCTTTCCTATACTGTAGTCATTGAGCCAGTCTTCTTTATTGTGCTCTTATAGCTTTGCAGTATTTGACTTTCCCATTCAGTTCTTAAATCCACCTGGATTTATTTTTGTGCCTGGTAATGCATAATCTAATTTTATTTTTTTCCATATGGATGACCAATTCTCCAGCATAATCTATTCTGTCCCCCACAGCTTTGAAATGCCATCTCTTTCATATATTAAGTTTACACATATGTAAATGGGTCTGTTTCAAGGCTCTCTCTTCTGTTCTATTTGTATATTTGTAATCTCTCCATCAATACCACTGTCTTAATTACCATGTTTTTAAAATAATTGTTGATAACATGATAGGACAAATTCTTACACCTTATTGTGCTTTAAAATTGTCTTGGGCCGTCTAAGTGGCGTATTGGTTAAGAGCTGGCTTTGGACGCCAGCAGCCCCAGTTGGGATCCCACGAGTGAGGGTCAGTGACACTGCCCTCTACAGCTAACAGCAGCTCCACCTGGAGCTGGGCTTCGAGCCCCAGCGAAGGTGTAGGCTGCAGCCCCTGCTGCAGTGGGCTGCCATAGGCTACAGTGAGTGGCCGGCAGCCAGCGTGAGCTGCCAATAGCCACGGTGAGCAGCCAATAGCCATGGTGAGTGACCATCCAGAGGCTGGCGACCCATCTGCCTCACCTGGGAAGAACACAATGATGATACCAACATGAGCCAGTGAAGCAATGTCCTCCACAGCTAGACTGAAGAACAAGAAGACGCCAACTTATCTTTCCCCTTCCCCGATTCCCCAACACTGTTCCCTGCCCCCGATTCCCCAACACTGTTCCCTGCCCCCAATTCCCCAATTAAAAAAATCTTTAAAAAAATCAAAATAAAAAATAAAATTGTCTTAATGATTTTTGTAGATCAATAGCAGATAAATGACATTGTAGATTTGTAACTTACCTTTCTTTAAACTAGTAATTTCATAGTCCTTCATATATTGCTCCACAAATTGTCTATATATATATATATATATATATATATATATATATATATATATATGTTCTTAATATTAATTTTTTTGTCTACCTTTTTAGCATATTTCTTACTGTGTTTTAGAATTTTGGTTTGCAGGCTTGTTATGGGATAGTTTTCCTTTCTCATCCTCTCTCTCCCCCTGTCCACGTAACCCATCTCCTTCTCTCCATCTCTCTCTCTCTCTCATCCCCTTTCCCTTTGTGCACACTCACACTTTGCCTCTGATAACCTCTCAGTTACATCTGCCCAACCCCCCAGGTCAAAGCCAGGCCTTAGTCTTACTTCTGATGCAAATCATTAGCCATAGCTCAGAGACAGTCAGATTCTGTACATAGGGTTCTGTCTTCATACTTTTGATTCCATAGATACTGAGCTCCGTTTAAGTCTCAAATCCCAAACACCTACCCAATAAAAAAATGGGGAATACCAACTCTCAGGTTCTAGTATCCACCAATGAACTTTCCTCTGGTACCTTACCTTTAAAGGTAAGTTCTTTTTTTTTTTTTTTTAGATTGGGGAGTTGGGGGAGGGGAACAGCATTGGGGAATTGGGGAAGGGGAACAGACAAGTTGCTGTCCTTTTGTTCTTCAGTCTAGTTGTGGAGGACGTCACGTCTTTGGCCCATGTTGGTATCATCATTGCGCTCTTCCCGGGTGAGGCATCGCCGGCCTCTGGATGGTCGCTCACCGTGGCTTTTGACAGCTCATGCTGGCTGCCGGCCACTCACTGTAGCCTATGGCAGCCCAGTGCAGCAGGGGCTGCAGCTATTCCACCCTGGGTCATGTTTACTTTTGCTAGTTTTGTTGTTGTTTTTTTGTTTTCTTTTTTGAAAAGTGAAAATGTCCATGATTTCAAAGAATATTTAGAAGAAGTAGATTTTCCATTGCTCTAATTCATTTTGTTTATCTTTTTGTTTTCACTAATATTAAATTTAAATTTTCTGAGCCCTCTATTAATGGAATGATAGGCTGTCAAGGGCAGGCCGAGTAGCACGGTGGTTAAGTGCTGGCTTGAGAAGTCAGCGGACCTGGTTCGGTCCCACATGTGAGGGCCAGTGACACTGCCCTCAAACAAAAAAGATAGGCTATCAAATTAAATGACTGATCTGGTCAACCTCATGGTCACCAAGCCAAGATGGCCACCTTGGACTTCAGAGAAACGTGTGGTTAATTCGCAAGGCAAGCTAATAATTTCAGGTAGAGCACATCATTTGCTTTCAACCCCAAGTCTCCAGTAGTTGAAAAGGACTTCTCTCTATGACCAGGTGGTACTGGAGAGACAGCATGCGATTCTGATAGTATTCATACTGAGGCTTTAAGTTAAATTAAAGGCTTGTAGACAATAAGGCAATTCAGAGCAGCTCATGACTTTAAATGTTAATACTGGGGATTTTCTTCTCAAATTATTTCTACAAAGAAGCTGAACTACTTTGAGAATACAATGGGAAGGTAATATCTTGCTGTCATGATTTTCACAGCTCTTGCAATGCACATTGAAAAAAAAATCTTTCTTTTCTCTTAGTGGAGTTATAATTTAAGCTCACTTGCATCATTAATAGCAGCAAATTGGAACCCTTCAAGATTTCATTTTTTTTAAATAAATGAGAAAGAAATTTTAATCAGTCACACAGGCTCCATTTTTGCACACACACTCACCACTAATTGAAATAACATTAAATAGCTCCCATGGCTTCATTGAAAATGATGTTAAATATATTAGTTTCTGAATACATGATTCAAAAATTAAACTATATGTGAAGTTGTTTCAGTTAAGAAACATCCTGAAATGTGTTCTCATCATCTAAACAGAGGCATACATACGCATGTGCACACACACACATACACACACTTTGAAAAGCTTGTTCATGTACAATACTAAAGAGCTTAAAGACATGTAGCATACACTTTGGGTATGGTGGAAGAGTTATTTTTAGAAGAGAGGAGATCATGATGATATAATAAATTAATGGGAGAATGTATAATTATTAAAAGTACATGATCGGCCCCGGTTCAATCCCACATGTGAGGGCCAGTGACACTGCCCTCAAAAATAAATAAATAAATAAATAAAAGTACATGATTTTATGTCTCCTAGAGAAATATGGATCATATATAACTCATCTAGTATATAAGAATATCTGTTTTTGTGACTATAAAAATACATATTATCATAAGTTAGAAATAAAGGGCTTTATTTTAAAGAAAATTAAAAATGACCAGTAATCTCATTAGCCAAGAACGGTTCAACAGATTATTTCTTTCCAATCTTTTCCCTGTGTGTCTGTATTTGAATAACAAAATAAAAATCACTGTTCATATGCTTTCTACATTGCATTACACTTTGTTTCTGACTTAAGATTAATTTATCACCAACTTTATCTTTATCATTAATGTTATAAACATTATTTTAAAATGCTTCATAATAAATAATCCACCCAAATCCTCTGGGGATATTATTCAAACTTTCTGCTATTTATTCTGGGACATTTACAATAATTTCTTCTGGGGTTATTACAACTAAAGCAAAGTTTAACATCTCTATGCAAAAATCTAAACCTCTTCAAGGAGCGTCTTTAATTGCCACATCATTAGTTAATACTTCCTGTGCACACTTATATATATTATATTTAGTCTCACTCTAATGCACTCAAGTATTTGCATCTTTAAAAAATGATCCAGCGCGGCCGAGTGGCGTGGTGGTTAAGCGCTGGCTTGGGAAGCCAGTGGCCCCAGTTCAGGTCCCACATATGAGGGCCAGTGACACAGCTCTCAAAAAAAACAACAACAAGTGCTGGTGGGGCTGTGGGGAAAAAGGGACCCTGCTACACTGTTGGTGGGACTGCAGATTGGTGCAGCCACTATAGAAGTCAGTATGGAGGTATCTCAAAGAACTGGAAATAGAGCTACCGTTTGACCCAGCAATTCCACTCCTAGGTATTTATCCTGAAAAAACCAAGACACTTATTCAAAAAAAGTTATGCACCCCTATGTTCATAGTAGCACAATTTACAATAGCTAAGACTTGGAAACAACCAAAATGCCCATCAGTAGATGACTGGATTAAGAAACTGTGGTATATTTATACAATGGAGTATTACTCTGCTATAAAGAAGAATGAAATCGTGCCATTTGCAATGATATGGATGGACCTAGAGACTATAATGTTGAGTGAAATAAGTCAGTCAGAGAAGGACAAATACCATATGATCTCACTCATATGTGGAATCTGAAAAACTATATGAATGAGCAAAGTAAACAGAAACTGTCTCATAGATATAGAGGAAAAATCAGGGTTGCTAATTGGGAGAGGAATGGGGATGAGGGAGAAGGGGAAGGGATTAGACAGCAAAAATAGACAACTATAATATTGCTACTGGGATAGGAAAAACAGTTTGAGGAATATAATTAATAATGTTGTAAATATTCTGTGGAATGTCAGATGATCATAGGTCTTGTTAGGGAGACCATTTCATGGATGGAGTAGAGGTTTGATCACTGCACTGTATTACTAAAGCGGAGGTGGTATACCTACTGTAATTGAATATATACAGATAGTCACGGGATGTGGATTATACTGTGGAAGAGAGTCAGAGGAAGAGTAATAGATATATATGATATGGGGGGGAGTGGGGTGGTGTATTGGGGGTGGGGGTTTGTCACTTTGAGGGGTAAAATGGATAACTATTGCACTGTGTTGTACAGCTGAAACAAATTAAAAATAAAATAATAAATAAAGAAAGAAAGAAAGAAAGAAATAATTATCTTTGGGTCGGCTGAGTGGCGCAGTGGTTAAGAGCTGGCTTGGGATGCCAGCGGCCCCGGTTCGGGACCCACGTATGAGGGCCAGTGACACTGCCCTCTAAAAAGAAAAAAAAAAAAGAGGACAAAGAATGATCCTGTGATTCCACTTCTCCCTTCTGCTATTATTTTATCAACCTTCAAAGCCAATCTTTTTTTTTCTCTCCAGTTCCTCACCTCCCTCGTCCTAGCAAATCATTGCAATCTGATTTTGTTTTCACCACTATAGTGAAACCCATCCAACTAAGGTTACTAATCAACTCTGTGTCAGTAATGTAATGTGAACTTCCAGAAATTGAGTTTCTTAGCCCGTCAATGATGCTCAATCTACCTGGCATCTACCTGATTGTAACTCTCTTTTCCTCCAGCATAGATAACATTATCTCTTTGCCCCTTCTTTCACATTTCCTTTGTCAATTTATCCAATCTACCTTCCCCTTAAATGTTGAATTATTCAAGGATCTGGTTCTAAACTACCTTCTCTTCTCAGTCTATAGATTCTATTTCATTTTGCATATATCTACTCATTCTTCAAGGCAAATTTAAATTTCGAGTCTCATTTGCTGGTGACACCAGATTGTTGACTCGACCAGATCTTTCAGATTCAACTATTATAACTGAATCCTTAACAGCTGAGGCCATACTACCCAGCACCCACCTCTGGCTTAGCACTCACTACATTGTGTTTTAATTGTATTTATTTTTTGCCACTATTATATTTAATTTATTTATCTCCACTACTGACTTTCCTACAGTTGGAACCCCATTTTGCCTATATTTGTATTTTCCCCACTGCTTCCAACAATGTAGCCCCATAGTAAGTGCTTATTAAATGCTTATTGAAAGAATGAATAAATCACAGTTGCTCTCTTAGAGCAAATGTAGTTGCATGGAAGAGTTTTCAATCAAAATACCCTCAATTAAATATAAGATGTATTATAAGGATACATGAGAATCTCACAGAATATAACAACACAAGAGGGACTCATGGGAATTTGGAATCCAGGTGATATTTTTCTGTGTGTATCTGAGAGAGAGAGAGAGAGAGAGAGAGAGAGAGAGAGAGAGAGAAAGAGAGAGAGAAAGAGAGAGAGAAAGAGAGAGAGAAAGAGAGAGACAGAATGAATTCTCAACAAACACACATGGATGATCAGGGATACCCCAGAACATAAATCAACGTGACTCTTGAACCTGAGTTTAATAATCAATGACTAATGACTGACTCAGTCAATTATAGCCTCCAATAAGGAGAATTTGAGTGGTCTGATGAGAATCTAACGGTCAGATGTCCAGCCCTATTCCATGAATCGGGGGTCCATGGTTGATATCATTATATAGTGCAAGTGTAAACCTGCCCTTCTAGACTGTGGACTGGAAATATTATTTAAGACTGTGGTATAAGGTGGATGGTCACATGGTCATCTCTAAGACAAACAGTGCCACGACTGCCTTTTAAAGAGTTTATCCTTGGGGCCAGCCGAGTGGCACGGTGGTTGGGAGCTGGCTTGGGAAGCCAGCGGCCCCGGCTTGGATCCCACATGTGAAGGTCAGTGACACTGCACTCTAAAAAACAAAACAAAAATTAAAGAGTTCACCCTGGGCCGGCTGAGTGGCGCATTGGTTAAGAGCTGGGATGCCAGTGGCCCCGGTTCGGATCCCACATATGAAGGCCAAGGACACTGCCCTCTACAGCTAAGATGGTGAACAACAACTCCACCTGGAGCTGCGCTGCTGTGAGTCCCCGGGATGGCATAGCTGCAGTCCCTGCTGCAGTGGGCTGCCATAGGCTACAGTGAGTGGCTGGCAGCCAGCATGAGCAGCCGGCAGCTGGTGTGAGCTGTAAAAAGCTGCTGTGAGAAGCCCTCCAGAGGCTGGTGACCGATCTGCCTCACCCGGGGAAGAGCGCAATGATGATACCAACATGGGCCAGTGAAGTGATGTCCTCCACAACTAGACTGAAGAACAAAGGGACAGCAACTTGTCTGTTCCCCTTCCCTGATTCCCCAACGCTGTCCCCCTCCCCCAATTCCCCAATAAAAAAACTTTTTAAAAAAAAAAGAGTGGGGCTGGCTGAGTGGCTCAGTTGGTTTAGAGCTCACTCAAGAGTGCAAGCTGATACAGTGGGTATCTGCCAGCCAGCGTGAGCTGCCAATAGCTACGGTGAGCGATCATCCAGAGGCTGATGACCAATCAGCCTCATCTGGGAAAGGCGCAATGATGATACCAACATGGGCCAGTGAAGCAATGTCCTCCACAACTAGACTGAAGAACAAAAGGACAGCAACTTGTCTGTTTCCCTCCCCCAATTTCCCAATTAAAAAAAAAAAAAAAGAATGCAAGCTGAGCTCTGAGCAACAGCAGTTTGATTCCCAACCCAAGCTGAGTTGCCCCTAAGCTGCCAACAGGTGGCAGGATAGCTCAGCTTAAAAAAAAAAAAGAGTTCACCCATTTCTACCACTCTGTTCCCTCATTGCTGGCAGCCAAAAATCTGTGCTCTGTATATGTCACCTTAGTGTGTATATATTACACATATATGAGTGATCATATAGTATTTGTCTTTCTCAGTCTGACTTATATCACTTAGAATAAGTCCAAAGTCGATCCACGCTGTCGCAAATGGCAAGATTTCATTCTTTTTTATTAATATTCCATTGCATATATATATACCACAATTTCTCTCTTCACCCATCAATGGAGACTTCGGATGTTTCCATATCTTAGCTACTGTAAATAATGTTGCAACAAGAATGGGGATGCACGTATCTTTTGGAATTAGTTTCTCTCTTTTTTTTAATAGATATCCAAGGTAGACTTGCTGGGTCCTATGGTAGTTCTACTTTTAATTCTTTTAAAGAAACTCCATACTCTTTTCCATAGTGGCTGCACCAATTTACATTCCCACCCATACTGCACAAGGGTTCCTTTTCTCCATATCATCGCCAACACTTATTTTGTTCTAATTTTTTTGTTTATAGTAGCCATCCTAATAGGTGTAAAGTAATAGCTCCTTGTGGATTTGATTTGCATTTTTCTGATGATTAGTGATGTTGAACCTCTTTTCATGTAACTGTTGACCATCTGTATAGCCAACATATAAAAAATGCAAAAATGTCTATTCAGAATTTCTGCCCATTTTTTTAATTGATTTTTTTCTTTTTTGCTGTTGAGTTATATGAGTGCTTAATATATTTTCGACATTAGCCCCTTATACATATAGTTTGCAAATATTTTCTCCAATTCATTAGTTTGCCTTTTCATTTTGTTGATAGTTTCCTTTGCTGTGCAGAAGTTTTTCAATTTGATGTAGTCCCACATGTTTAGTTTCACTTTTGTTGCTTTTGGTTTTGGTGTCAGAATAAAAAAATCATCACCAAGACCAATTTCAAAGAGCTTTATCATTTCAGGTCCTATGGTCAACACTTTAATCCATTTTGAGTTAGTTTTTGTGTATGGGGTAAAATAGTGGTCCAGTTTCCTTCTCTTGTATGTGTCTCTCTAATTTTCCCAAAACCATTTATTGAAGAGATTGTCCTTTCTCCACTGTATATTCTTGGCTCCTCTGTTGTAAATTAACCATACATGTGTGGGTTTATGTCTGGGCTCTCTATTCTATTCCATTGATCCATATGTCTGTTTATGCCAGAACCATATTGCTTTAATTACTATAGCTTTGTAATATAGTTTGAAACTAGGGAAAGTGATGCCCGTATAGTTTATTTCTACTTTTTCAAGACAGCTTTGGCAATTTGAGGTCTTGTATGGTTCCATACAAATTTTAGGAATGTTTTGCTACTATTTCTGTGAAAAAGCCATTGGAATTTTGATAGGGATAATACACAGCTTTGGATAGTATGGACATTTTAACAATATAAATTCATCTAATCCATGAGCACAGAATATCTTTCAATTTATATTCACCCCTCATTTCTTTGATATAGTTTATTCACTCCTTACCCATATTAATTTGTTTTTCAATTATAGTAATCACGTTTTGCATATACCCTCAATACCCTTGCCACCTATTACTTTATCGGATTCCCGACAAAATTAAAACTTGTACTGAATCCAACTCTCCCTATTCAACATGTAAACCAGTAATGCTTAACACTTTCTCCCTCCTCCATTCATAAAACCTTTCCCAAAATTAACTCAATTTTATCTCTTAAAATTCTATTTTTTAATTTTCCTATTAATACTAGCTACTTCAGTCCACCATCAATTTTGCCAGTATTACTTCAAGAGCCTCCACACTCTACTTTCTTGTTTATGTGTTTCCTCCGCTAATCTGGTCTCCACAAAAATGCCAGCTATCTGCAAGTCAAACCTACCCATATCACAGCGTTGCTTAAGATTATTTAGTAGTTCCCAATTGACCCCTGAGAAAATCCAAATTCTTTAAAATATACTACAGCTTTTCCAATTTTCACTTCTTAAATCTTTTTGACTAATACTTTTCATTGCTGCAGCACAACAATAAAGTGCTTGAAGCCATAACATATACTTGTGTGCAACCATACTTGCTGGCCTGACAATGTACTGACATATGTACATATTTTCTATTATTTCATGATTTTGCTCATGTTCGTTCTCTCGTTCTCTCTCTCTCTCTCTCTCTCTCTCTCTTTCCTGGAATTCCCCCTTTGTCTCTGTTTACCTAAGGATACAAGGAAGCCAGACGTAGATACTGTTTAGGGATATCTAGGTCTTACTCTGATTTCTTCAAGTCCTTTTACATCACCAGCTTCACCACCACCTGTTTTCTGGTACTAATTTTGGTTAAAACTGTGTATACATGCCCTGAAATGATACATGGTAGATTGTTTTTGTCAGTTCCTCTGCAATGGGATTACAAGCTCTGGGCATAAAAGGGCAGTGGAAAAGGAAGTCTAGAGCTTTATGAATCATGCAAGATGCAAATATGGCCAGAAAGTATAACTGGCAGCTGTATGGAGCCATGAGAAACTACATCAAAATATGTTACATCTGTTTCTGCTTTATGTGGCCATTTCACTTCAAATATAAACTTGTATTTTTAGCAAATTAAATTGAGGACTTTATCTAATCTTACAGTTGGAATGTATGTGCTAACTTCTCTGGCATTTAAATATATTTTTAATGAACTATAAGCTTCTAAGTATCAGGTTTATAATATTTTAAAAAATGTTAGAAGTACAAATTGCTCAATATTTATAGTAACTCTTTTAGAAATGTATATCAAGACTTTAAATTGCAAGAATCTATGGTTCAACAATTTCAAGTCTAGAAATGCAACATGATGAAATCATACGACAATTTGGTCAGGGTATATACACACATACTCACACAACTAATTTGGTTGAACAACTGTTTAATGAGAAACTGGAAACAGATGATTAATAAACTTATAGGAAATCCACTAAATGTTGTACTGTGAAGTCCCTAACAATAATAATGAATATTTATGTTAATTGACACAAAAAAGGCACTACTACATACTGTTATTGTGGAATTAGAAAGGCAGAATGCATAGAGTATTCAGGGAAACACATATGTACAACACACTCAGACATAGTGTACATATGACTAATGATACATCTAAAAAATACATTTTCCATGATAATGTAAGCTTTTAATTCTATCATTTTGGGGTCTTTTTACTTTCTTCATTATACTTTTTTGTCTTGTTTGAATTTTTCAAAATGATCATATATTAATTGTCATAATCTAATGAAAACCTATTACATTTTCATTTAGGTGTTAAAGCACTAGAGTATAAGAATATATTAGTGAGGGCCGGCCGAGTGGCGCATTGGTTAAGAGCTGGTTTTGGGATGCCAGCGGCCCCGGTTCGGATCCCACATATGAGTGCCAGTGACACTGCCCTCTACAGCTAACAACAGCTCCACCTGGAGTTGGGCTGCACGAGCCCCGGCGACGGTGTGGGCTGCAGCCCCTGTTGCAGTGGGCTGCCATGGGCTACAGTGAGTGGCCGGCAGCCAGCGTGAGCGGCTGGCAGCCAGAGTGAGCTGCCAATAGCCGAGTTGAGCGACACCCAGAGGCCGGCGAACGATCTGCCTCATCCGGGAAGAGTGCAATGATGACACCTACATGGGCCAGTGAAGCAACATCCTCCGCAACTAGACTGAAGAACAAAAAGACAGCAACTTGTTTGTTCCCCTCCCCCAATTCCCCAATAAAATCTTTAAAAGAAAAAAAGAATATATTAGTGAATGATTTTTATAATCTTTGGATGAATGTAGAAGGCCTTTTGAATACCCATTGTGTTTAATTACACAATAATTAAGAATTTCATCACGGTGAGCCGGCTGAGTGGCGCGGTGGTTAAGCGCTGGCTTGGGAAGCCAGCGGCCCTGGTTCGGTTCCACATATGAGGGCCAGTGACACTACCCTCAAAAAAAAAAAAAAAAAAAATTTCATCACGGAAAATCCAAAAACAAATGAACCCAGGTATCCACTGATAGATAAATGAATGGATAAAAGAAAAGTTATATATATATATATATATATATATATATATATATATATATATATACACACACACACACACACACACACACACACATATATATATATATATATATGGAATACTACTCAGTTATAAAAAAGAATGTAATCTTGGCATTTGTGACAACATGATGGAGGGGCCAAGACAGTACTGTGCAAAGGGAAATAAATTTGAAGAGAAAGACAAATGCTGTATGATTTCACTTATATGTGGAATCTAAAAAAACAAATGAACAAAAGAAACCAGAAATAAACTCACAGATACAGAGAACAAATTTATTGTTGCCAGAGGGGAAGGAGATGAGGGGATAGGCAGAAAAGGGGAAGGGGATAAAGAAGTACATAATTTCAGTTATAAAATATGTCACAAGGATGTAATGTACAGCATAGGGAACATAGTCAGCAGTATCATATAACTATGTATGGTTACTTGTGGTGATCACTTCATAAGGTAAATAAATGTTGAATTATTATGTTGTGCACCTGAAACTAATATAATATGGTAAGTCAACTATAATTCAAAACAAAACAAAACAATGAACAAACACTAACAACCATAAGCAAAATTTATATCTATATGGGAATTGAGGAAAGTACATATTCATAACATGTTCAAAAGACAGTGGGGGAGCATTCCTGAAATACAAGTAGCACTTACAAATAAGTAAGTATACATTTGACCTTGAACAACAAGGTTTGAATGCATGGGTCCACGTACATGAGGATTTTTTTTCACTAAATATCTGTATTGTTTTCTAACCATGGATGTGTAGAGGCCAACTGTATGCATTGAACAATGCCATTTTATATACGGACTTGGGCATCCTCAGATTTTGGTATTCACCAAGGGTCCTGAAACCACTCCACCTCAGATACAAGGGACAGCTCAAATTTTAGGGGAATCAAATGTTATACATCGATTTTCAACTGCGTGGGTGAGGGGGTTCATTGCCTCTAATTCCCGCATTGTTCAATGGTCAACTGTATTATAATTCATGTAGTTCACATGAAATGGCAATACTCACTTATTAAGATGTTAATATAATGTAAACTTAATAAATGTTTATCTGCAGCTAATAGAGAAGGTCAGAATGCTACTATTCTTTATAGTATCCGTTCGGATAGACAAGCCTTTCCTGGAAAGTCACATACAAAATCAGTGAAAATATTTGGTGGCTACATGCATTTGTATAAAAATGGCCCTTTGGAAATAGCAGGCAATTCTCTATTTTCTTTCCAGACACAGAATTACTTTTTCTTTTAAAAATGTCATGATAGTTTAAACAACAACTCCTGACACCCCAAGGAGTACAAAACAAGCAAAGAATATCTGTATCTGTTTACCGATTAACACTCATGGGACTGAATATAAAAATGTAAGCACACTTCTAAACTTTATGTGCACTTTTCCTTTAACCTAAGAAGCTGGGCATGGCAGGTGCATCTGCTAGTTCTTTCTCTCCTTACTTCAATGCAGCAGCTACAATCTTGGTGACAATTTCATGAACTTTAGAGCCAGGAGAATGTATTCTGAATACCATTTCCGCCATTTACTAGTTGGTTGATTCTTTCTGAGTGACAAATGCTAAAATCCTTAGCATTTAGAATTACTGAATTAAGAAATATGAGGTTGATATATCTCCTCAGAAGGCCACTTGAAGAATGTAAATAACATACCTTGTAAAATGCTTGGCACCCAGCAAGGGTACAATAAAAGCAACCTTAAGAATAGTAAGGGGGTGTGGGTGCAAGTTATACTTTCCTTTCCCAAGGAAGAATTATAAATGCCTTATCATTTTGTCTTTTAGCGGGATTCCGTTTAAAGACAATCATGTAGAAGTTTGTTTCTCAATACACACAGTGTGAGGAGCTTTGAGCCTTAAAACCTTGCCCTTCTGGGACTGCTATATTTCTCTGTGAACAGGTCATTCAGCTCATGCATGAAGGGCTAATTTTGTGAAATCCTGCTCTAAGCTAATTATATTTTTTAATTGCCCTCATTTTAAATTCATGGATGTCAATAAAAATTATTTAAACACAATGAAAAACAAAATGAAACACCAAAGTTATCAGCTTTCTATTTGTTAGACTACTGGACTGGGAATTGCTAACCACTGTTTTAATTACAGTTCTCACTATGGAAAAATGGATAAGATTTGTGGTTTTTTGTTGTTGTTGTTTTAGAATTCAGTTTGTGCATTGGGAAATTTGAACTGGATCATTTTTCAAAAGGATATCAGCAATGTGAATTTCTCTGTGCCTGACATTAACTCGGAAAAATAAAAGTGGATAGATACACTAAGCAAAAAAATGTATTTCCACTTTGAATGTAATGATCAAAATGCAAGAACAGGAAAGAGAGGGCACCAGGACAGGTCGCTGAGGAGCTCCGTGTCATGGCCAATGGTGGGGTAGAGGTGTCTGACCTGAATATGAATGAATCCTTGCTCTACGGTCTGGCACTGGTTACCGAAACTCTCCTTCCTCTGCCTTGGTTGATAAATTAGTTTATCAATGTTTAAAATTTTAAGAATATTTTAAGGATTAAATATATAATTATATATTTTTAAATTATTTATATAATTTAATTATATGATCAAATTATATAAATATATATAATAATTAAGACAGTCCCTGATCTATACAAGGTGCTAACCAAAAGTATCACTCCTTTGATGCCTTCCTAACTTATGACAGCCATTTTAATGAAATGTATAAGGTTTTAGATGAAATGGATCTATTTGATTCTAGTTATATTATCAGGTGGCTAGTCAAAAGTAGGTCAATTCATGGAAGGATTACACAGTGACTTAAAGCAGACATCATAGTTAGTTACTTGCAAGACTGGGTTTCTTACCTACCAAGATATGTATTACCAGCATTCAATAGCTTTTTGTGAGAGATTATGTTCCTGAGAAAAATCACAGCTAATTTCAAATGAAGGTCCAAAGCAATTTTCTCATAAGGAAGAAATGATAAAGGATATAAGAAAATCATTTCTGGGGAGCCAGCTGCAACAGCCAACTCTCCAGGACTGATGACAAAAAGAAAACCTCCTATTCCTCAACGACTGTACCACACTCTGTGACTCAAGCAAGAAGGACCAGTGCAGGAGGTGAGGAAAAGACCAAAAGCTGTGACTGAAACATCTGTGGAACGGAATGAGCCCTGAGTCCATGTAACCCCATTTCCAAATACCCAGTTTAAGGTACTGCTTGAAAGCAGCTTCAGAGAAGAACTTTTTTTAAAATTGGGGAACAGTGTGTTTTTCCAGGACCCATCAGCTCCAAGTCAAGTCGTTGTTTCAATCTAGTTGTGGAGGGCACATCGCAGTGGCCTATGTGGGGATCGAACCCACAACCTGGGTGTTATGAGCCTGCGCTCTAACCACCAAAGCTAACCGCCTTCCTGAAAAGAACTTTCTTGACATGTTCCACATCGGAGATTACCTGATGAATTTGGTTGAACTCAATTATATTTTCCTGACATGATACAAGGCTAAATCACAAGCATTTAAGAAAAAGGAAAAAAAGGTAACTTTAGTGTGCACATAAATGGAAAATACATGATTAGCTCCAGGCCTGAATTCTTAGAAATTGCCTGCTGAGGTTGGGCCAGATGCTGTCATTCACTAACGAGCTCTCTATGTGTATTCCCTGTAAATGTCCTGATTGCTGAAAACAAAGTTATTCTGAACAGCAAGTCAGGTATAACAATAAAAGCAATATAGAAAGCGTTCCTTCTTCTATTGTAAACATCTATAGTTAAACTTTTGTAAGCAAAGTGCCTAGAACAGGGGACGGCAAACTTTTGAGATGGAAGAGCTGCCAGGGGTCAGCAAACTGCGGCTCGCGAGCCACATGCAGCTCTTTGGGTACATACATGTGGCTCTGAAGTAAAATTGAAAATGAAAATAAAACTATCACAGTTTCATTTATAAAAATTTTAAAGGATATTATTCACATAATGGTGACTATGTAAAAATATATTTATGGCTCTCGAATAATTTTTAAATTGTTGTGAGGGACACGATTGGCTCTTCCAGGGGTTGGCAAACTTTTGAGACGGAAGGTACCCAAAGAGCTACATGTGGCTCACAAGCCACAGTTTGCTGACCTCTGCTCTAGAATAATACTGTCGCGAGTAAGAAATCTGTGCCATAACCTGCAAGGCAGATGCTTTGAAAGAATCATCTATCTCAGTCATCACCATAGCAAGTTTCTTCTAAAGAGAATATCAATTCTCACATTAGAGATGCTGCCCAGTGAAGTCAGTTTGAGGATCTGACTGGCTCCTCAATGAGCTGACTGGCTAATAACACTTTCTCTCTAGCTTGAAACCTGTAATCTTCAGAAAGTGCTTTTATATATATTGGGTTGGTTTGTGCATTTTTGCAACAAAAAAACAGAAAAATTTCATCATGACTTTTCCGACCACCCAATATTTCACTCTACCTTCAACAATAAACAAGTAAAGATGAGGGTAAAGGGGATCAAATACATGGTGATGGAACAAGAATTGAATCTGGCTGGTGAACACACAGTTAGATATAGAGATGATGTATTACAGGATTGTACACCTGAAATCTATGTAGCTTTACTAACCACTGTCACCCGAATAAACCTTAAAAAACAACAACAAAGAAACAAGTAAGGAAAGTATGGGTTTAATAAATTACCCAAATTGGCATATTACCAAGTGGTGGAGGAATTCTAACCTAAGACCTATTGATTCCAAAATCTCGTCTTTACCAATGTACCACCTGATGAACGTCTGTTACCTGAACAATGGCTTGAGAATACTGCACTAAAAACAAGAGTGTTTCAAGGTATAGAACTACTATAGCATAAAATATGATAGGAGGTTTTTCACAAGCGTTTCCTTTTCATTTTTTTTTTTTTTAGCTGAGCCATCCTCCTACCTGTTGGCAGCTCAGCGGCAGCTCAGCTCAGGCTGGGCATTAAACTGCTGTTGCTCAGAGCTCAGCTCGCACTCTTGAGCCAGCTCTTAACCAACTGAGCCACTCGGCCAGCCCACAAGCCAGCCTTTTCATTTTCATACTGTGGCATTTCATGAAGGGTTCGAAAATTACACATGCATTCAATCATGCTTGAAATGTTGCTGTAAGTCTCACCATCCCTTTCATGAAAGACAAAACAGTGCCCAAGGATTATCAGGGTTATTTCTTTTCTGTCTCCCCATGAATGCTCTCAAATTTTCATACAAATTTGAACGTTAAGAAAATACAATGTTTCTCACTGCTCTCATCCCCACCCCCACCCCCATCCTCAGCCAATGGTGAACAATATTCATAAGCATTTGGAAAAAAGAATTAAGGGGAAGATTGTGAACAGTAAGACTGTAACTGAATCTTATGAGAAGGAAACAAAATAGCTTGTCAGGTGTAACTGTGATTACATATCATTTCAGTTGAATGCCACTTGGGGATTTTTGTCAAAGTTTTAAAGGATTTCCTTCTCTCCCAGTATGAAGCAGAGAACTTGTAATTGTCTGTTGCTGAAATTTATTTTCAGCCTCAACCACTTCCTCCATCTTTTGTTTGAAATCTATAAACTCTAGAGAAATCTTATAATTCATGGGACAAAGCTTCAATTGAGAGACATTAACATTCAAAAGGCAGGAGTAGAAGGACTGGCCCAGTGGAGCCATGGTTAAGCACTGGCTTGGGAAGCCAGCAGCCCTGGTTCAGGCCCCACATGAGGTCCAGTGACACTGCCCTCAAAAACAAAAACAAAACAAAACAAAACAAAAAAGGCAGGAGTAGAGATGGGAAGATATTTGTGGGTGGAGGGAGGAAAACAGAAAGGGAAGCACAGATGTACATTATCCATGTAGTCCATTCCCGGTTCCCAAAGATGCACAAGGATCAGCCCTGATGCCACACTATCCCTCACACGTGCACCTGCTATCTTCTCACTTCTGCCCACATCTTTTGCACTCACTAACTCTAAAGAGTCCCAGGGCCTTTTGAGATCATCTCTTACTAGGACCAGTCTAGAGAAAAAGGACTTTTGCAAGGTCACAGGATTGGTTCATGGCAAAGTCAGAATTCTAATTCAAGTCTTGCAATTGCCAGGCCCTAAACTTTCAAACATCTCAAAATTAATAAAATAGTACAATTGGCAACTGAGGGTTGCTAGAATGGGAGAGGGGAGGAGAAGGAGGAGAAAGCAAGGGGATTAGAAAGCACAAATTGGTAACCACAGATTGCCACAAGAATACGAAAGACAGTTTGGGGAATGTAATCAATAATGTTGTAAAGATTTTGTAGGGTGTCAGATGGTCACTTGTCTTATTAGGGAGACCGCGTCATGGAGGAGATAGAGCCCTGACTACTGCATTGTGCACCTGAGGCTGAAGCTGAGTAATACTGAAGGTCAACGATAATTTAATATTTATATAGTCACAGGATGTGGAGTACAGCATAGGGAATAGAGCCAATGGAATTGTAACAGCTATATACAATGTCAGAGGGGTAGTAGATTAGGGATGAGGGTTATCGCTTTGTGAGGGGTGTAAATGTCTAACTATTACATTGTCTTGTACACCTGAAACTAATAAAAAAAATTAGTACTATTGGCTGTAGCAACAGAAGGATTTTAACCAGAACTAAACATGGAAAATGATTTCTCCATGCATGAAAGTATTACCAGCAAGTGCAGGTCTACAGTTTTTCTCCAATGATGAGCTTGAATATGATCTTATTAAATACTTTATCTTAATATTGGCATTACGCCCATTAGGAAGACATATTTAGTCATGAGAGCATCTTTCTACAAATGAACTTCATAATATCTTAGTAATGATACGTATGAACCTATTATTTCCTTGGTGGCAAAGGACCTGGCACACTTATCTTACATGGACCTGACCATTGAGTTGTTCCTCTCATTCTGCTATGTCCACAGAGGATCATGATAAGATGACTAAGGCCATATCCAAAAATGCCACCAGACGTCACCTTCTTGTATCTTGCACTGATTTCCTAGCAGTTCCTGACTCTCTTCACTTTAATTTGCATCTGGATTCTCCTTTTTGTTTTGCTCCATTTCGATATGGCACCATAGCTCAGGGAAGTGTACAGCATTGACAACCTGGCACCGAGACACTGTGGAACATCACCTCTGGTAAATGGCTCCCATCACGTGCATGAGACCATAAACCTGATTTCAGTAGAGAGGAACAGGACACCACTCGCAATGTCCCTGGCTGGCAGGAAGGACTACCAGTTTTAATACCTTCTTTTGCCATCTGCTATGATAGAATGAACAAAAGTCTATGAAGAGGATATTGTTCAATGTGCTGTTTGTGACCTCAGTCTTCCTCTGTCCACTACATGTTCCTCTGCTGTAAAATGAAGGATTTCACTGGGTCAAGAGTTATCAATCCTAGCTGTTCATTAATATTTCAAGGATATTTTGAAACTTACAGACTCCTAACAACACTACTTCACCCATTAAATCATAATATTGAGGTTCTGGGCTTAGAAAAGTTGTCATTTTTAAGGCTATCTTAGGGAAGTCAGTGATCACTCCTTGTAAAATTTCACTGCATTAAGTAAGGATCCTCTACGATCCTTTCCAGATTTATAACTTTCTCACATATTTCAAGTGAATTAACATACATTTATAAATAGCAACTGTCCAATCAAGCTTTGTTATGTTGATCACTTTGAAATCAGCTGACACCTTTTTAATGGCTTAAGATTCCACATTTTAAGATTCCAAGGATAAATGAAATCCTGCAGCTTTTCACTTTCTATGTCGGACTTATTTCACTTAGCATAATGTCCTCCAGGTTCATCTATATTGTTGCAAATGGCACACTCTCATTTTTTTTAAAGCCAAATAATATTCCATTGTGCATGTGAATATATCACATTTTCTTTACCCCATCATCTGTGGACTCTTAGGATGTTACCATCTTGGCTATTGTGAATAATGCTGCAATGAAATGGGAGTACAGATATCTCTTTAAAGTACTGATTTCATTTTCTTTGGATACTCAGAAGTGAAACTGCTGGATCATAGAATGGCTCCATTTTGGGTAATTTGGAGGAATTTCATATTTTCCAGAGCGGTAGCACCAATTTACATTCCCACCAAAAGTATACAAAGAGTTCCTTTTCTGCACATCCTCGCAAATAATTATCTTTTACTAAATTTTTCTTTTTAAAAAAAAAAATTATTGGAGAATCGGGAAGGGGAACAGACAAGTTGCTGTCCTTTTGTTCTTCAGTCTAGTTGTGGAGGACGTCGCTTCACTGGCCCATGTTGGTATCATAATTGCACTCTTCCCGGGTGAGGCCGTCACTTGCCGGCCGCTGGACGGTCGCTCATGGTGGCTCTTGGCAGCTCACACCAGCTGCTGGCCACTCACTGTAGCCTATGGCAGTCCACTGCAGCAGGGGCTGCAGCTATGCCATCCTGGGGACTCAGGGCAGCCCAGCTCCAGGTGGAGCTGTTGTTCACCATCTTAGCTGTAGAGGGCAGCGTCAATGGCCCTTATGTGGGCCCTGCTGTTCAGAGCTGATGTCCAAGCCAGTTCTTAACCAACATGCCACTTGGCTGGCCCTACTAATTGTTTTAATAATAGCCATCCTAACAGGTGTGAGATCACATTCCATTATGGTTTTGAGTTGTGTTTTCCTGATGATTAGTCATATTGAGCATCTTTTCGTGTGCCTGTTGGCCATTTCCATGTCTTCTTTGAAAGAAATGAGTTGCATGAGTTCCTTATGTGTTTTGGATATCATTCCCTTTTCAAACATTTTCTCCCATTCTAATAGGTTTCTTTTCACTTTGTTGATTGTTTCCTTTTCTGTACAGAAGTTTCTTAGTTTGATGTAGTCCCATTTATTGATGTTTTTGTTGTCTGTGTTTTTGGTGACACATTTAAAAAAATCATTGCTAAGCTCAATGTCAAAAAGATTTTCCTTATGTTTTCTTCTAGAGCTTTACAGTTTCAGGTCATACATGTAAGTTTTTAATCCATTTTTTTTTGTGTGACTGATGTAAGATATAGGAGTCAAATTTCATTCTTTACATGTGAATATCCAGTTTTTCCAACATCATTTATTTGAAGATACTATCATTTCCCCATTGTGTATTCTTGGCACTCTTGTCAAATATTACTTGACTGTATATGTGTGGGACTATTTCTAGGCTCCTTATTGTGTTCCATTGGTCTATGTGTCTGTTTTTATGCCAGTACCATGCTGTTTTAATTCCTATAGCTTTGTAATATAATTTGAAATCAGGAAGTGTGATATCTCCAAATCTGTTCTTCTTTCTGAAGATTTCTTTGTCTATTTAAGGTCTCCTCTGGTTCCATAGGAATGTGAGGACTTTTTTCTTTTCTTTTCTTTTCTTTTTTTTTTGCTGCATCTGTGAAAAATGTCTTTGGTATGTTGATAGGGATTACCCAATCACTTTGGGTAGTATGAACATTTTAACAATATTAAGTCCTCCAGTCTATGAACATGAGATATTGCTCCATTTGTTTGTGTCTTCTTCACTTTCTTTCATCAATGTTTTCTACTTTTCATTGTACGGATCGTTTTTATCTCCTTGATTAAATTTATTCCTAAGTATTTTATTCTTATTGATGCCATTGTAAATGGTTTTTCTTGATTTCTTTAGATAGATTGCTGTTGATGTAAAGAAATGTAACTGAGGGCCAGCCAAGTGGCATGGTGGTTAAGCCCTAGCTTGGGAAGCCAGCGGCCCCGGTTCAGGTCCCACATGTGAGAGCCAGTGACACTGTCCTCAAAAAAAAAAATGTAACTAACTTTTTTATGCTGACTTTATATCCTGCAACTTTAAGAAATTCATTTATTGGTTCTAAAGAGATATATATATATATATAGTTGTTAGGGTTGTTAGGGTATTCATAATTTAGGATAATGTAATTTACAAACAGATTTTTTTTCATGTCATATCAAATGAGATTCCTTTCTGATTTGGAAGCCTTTTACTTATTTTTCTTGTCTGACTGCTCTTGGTAGTAATTCCAGTACTATGTTCCATACAAGCAATGAGTGAGAGCATCCCCACCTTACAGCAGATCACAGAGGAAAAACTTTCAGGTTTTCTACCACTGATTATGATGTTAGCTGTGAGATTTTCATAAATGATCTTTATTGCATTGAAGACATTTCCTTCTGTACCTAAGGTGTTGAGTTTTTATCAAAAATGGATGTTGAATTTTGTCAAATGCATTTTCTGTATCGACTGAAATGATCATGTGGTTTTTATCTTTCATTATGTAAATGTGGTTTATTACATTGATTGATTGCTATATGTTAAACCAACCTGTTTCCCAGGGATAAATCCCACTTGGTCATGGTGTATAATCTTTTTAATGGGTTATTGAATTTAGTTCACTAGTACTTTATTGAACATTTTTGCATTTGTATTCATCAGGGATATTGGTCTATAGTTTTTTCTTGTGGTATCTTTGTCTGGTTTTGGTATCAGGCTGATGCTGGCTCATAAAATGAGATTGGAAGTGTCCCCTATACTTCCATATTTTGGAAGATTTGAGGAGGATTTATGTTAATTCTTCAACTCTTAGGTAGAATTCTGCTGTGACCATAAGATCCTGAGCTTTTCTTTGTTGGGAGGTTTCTGATTACTATTTCATATCTTTATCTATTACTGGCCTGCTTAGATTTTCTGTTTCTTGATTCAACCTTGGTAAATTGTGTGTTTCTAGAAATTTATCCATTCTTCTAGGTTATACCATTTGTTCACATATAATTGTTCATAATAGTTCCTTAGAATCCTTTTTATTTCTAAGGCATCCATTGAAATATCTCCTTTTTAATTTCTGATTTTATTTACTGGAGTCTTCTTTTTTCTTAGTCTAGCTAAGAATGTGTTGATATTTTTTGCTTTTGTTTTTTTAAAAAAACTTTATTTTGTTTATTTTTTCCTCTTTTTATCTATTGTATTTAATTTCTATTCTGATCTTAATTATTTCTTTCCTTCCTCTAACTTTTGTTTAGGTTGTTCTTTTATTATTTACCTGAGGTATAAAGTTAGGTTGTTTATTTGAGATGTTGCTTCTTTTTTAATGTAGGTATTGTAGGTCATAAACTTTCCTCTTAGTATTGCTTTCACTCCATCCCATAAGTTTGGTAAGTTGTGTTCTTGTTTGTTAATTAAGCAGAAAATAGAACATTAGTTATCAGGGGGCAGGGAGGTGGGAGAAATAGAGATATTGGTCAAAGTGTACAAAAGTTGCAGTTATGTAGGATGAATAAGTCTAGTAATCAAATGTATAGCATGGTGACTCTAGTTAATAATACTGTATTGAATACTGGAAATTTGCTAAGATAATAGATTTCAAGTGCTCTCACCACACACAAAAATGTAACTATGTAAGGAGGTGATATGTTAATTAGCTAGACTGAAGTAATCATTTTACCATGTATATGCATACCATATCATTATGTTGTACATCTTAAATATATACAAATTTTATTAAAAATATAAACATCATTTCCTTGAATGGGGCACACTCAGTGTTCCTAACATTACAGCCCCTGTCCATCATTTTTTTAAACAAAGCTATTCATAAGATTGTTGTATGAACATTGGTAATTGTCTTCTTTGGGGATGCTGTAAATATTTTCAGTTAAACATCTGAAATTATTTGTTCAAAAATATATATATTTTAAATCACCTGATGCTATTAGCATCTACATCTCACTTCGGAACTCCTTTGTCCAGGCACACTGCCCCATTAGGGAATGCCTCACTAACAAGTTGTTAAACTCAGGGGAGTTTGCAATCCTTGCATTAGCCCATGACTATAATAAGGATGGAGCTATACATAGGCCTTTTGCACACAATATCTTACTTAATCTTTAACGTAATCCCACAATAAAAGAATCATTCCTTTGTTATACCAACAGGAAAATTTTAGGTTCAGAAAGGTTAAGTGACTCAGCTGAATGTCACTCAGGAAATGGAGAAACAGGATTTCAATTCAGGTCTTATAGATTCCTTGTGATTTCACAGGAACATATTACAGTAAGTGCCCGGAACCACCACTGTTATCATTGTGACTTGGTGCTGGCACAAGAGCAGACCAGTAGTCAAGAGTAAAAAGAACTATATTCAGAAAACTGATCTCCACAACTTAGAACAGAATCCAAGGATTGGGTACCTTATATCAGATTCTAGAAAGCTACAGCCCCACAGGCTTTTCAAAGTAACCTAATCTAGTATATTCAAAGAGATAGAGAAACTGAGGCATAGGGAAGAGCATTACTGCTTGGGTCATATAAGAGGTGTGAGAAAAAAATACAGTGATTGTTTAAATTCAAAAATGTATTACAGTAAAAGACACATTGTCATAATCCCCCTCAAAATACTCCCCCTTGTTTCAAACACACTTATCCCATCGTTCTTGTCACTTTCTGAAGCAGTTCTGGAAGTCCTCTTTCATGAGTGTCTTTAGTTGCACTGTTGTGGCTGCCTCCATGTCCTGAATCAATTCAAAACATTTTCCTCTCGGCTGGCCAAGTGGCACATTGGTTAAGAGCTGGCTTGGGACACCAGTGGCCCCGGTTCAGATCCCACATATGAGGGCCAGTGACACTGCCCTCTACAGCTAACAACAGCTACACTTGGAGCTGGGCTGCTGTGAGTCCCCGGGCGGCATAGCTGCAGCCCCCGCTGCAGTGGGCTGCCATAGGCTACAGTGAGTGGCTGGCAGCCAGCGTGAGCAGCCGGCAGCTGGTGTGAGCTGTAAAGAGCTGCTGTGAGAAGCCCTCCAGAGGCTGGTGACCGATCTGCCTCACCCGGGAAGAGTGCAATGATGATACCAACATGGGCCAGTGAAGTGATGTCCTCCACAACTAGACTGAAGAACAAAGGGACAGCAACTTGTCTGTTCCCCTTCCCTGATTCCCCAACGCTTTCCCCCTCCCCCAATTCCCCAATAAAAAATCTTAAAAAAAAAAAAAAAAAAGAGTGGGGCTGGCCGAATGGCTCAGTTGGTTAAGAGCTCACTCAAGAGTGTAAGCTGATACAGTGGGTGTCCGCCAGCCAGCGTGAGCTTCCAATAGCTACGGTGAGCGATCATCCAGAGGCCAACGACCAATCTGCCTCATCCTGGAAAGGCGCAATGATGATACCAACATGGGCCAGTGAAGCAATGTCCTCCACAACTAGACTGAAGAACAAAAGGATAACAACTTGCCTGTTCCCCTTCCCTGATTCCCCAACACTGTTCCCCTCCCCCAATTCCCCAATAATATCTTTAAAAAACAACAAAAAAATTCCTTTCATGGTCATTTTAACTTTGGGGAAGAGCCACAAGTCATGAGTACACAATCTAATGTTTATTTGACAGAAATTTCCATACCAGAAGTGATGTGTGACAAGAAGCGTTGTCAGAATGGAGGATGAAGTAAAAACACTTACATAAGGACTTCCAGAATTGCTTCAGAAAGTGGCAAGAAGGGATAAGTGTGTTCAAGCGGGGGGGGGGGGGGTTGTATTTTGAGGGCGATTAAAGGCAATGTGTCTTTCACTGTAATAATTTTTTTTATTTAAATATTCACCGTATTTTTGATCACACCTTGTAGGTAACTGCTAATAGAGATGAGGACAGAATGTATATTTTCAGAATCACTTCAAAGTTCTTCCTTTGTGTCCATCAGTACCAGAAGTGGTAATAGCACATTTTTTTTTTTTAGAGTTTAATGTAAGAGAAAGTTTACTTAGCAGAGAGTAAGTAAAAAACCAAAGGCCGCCCCATAGACAAAGAAGTGGTCTCTAATTGCTAGTGGAAGAGAGACCCCCTCTATCCGCCAGCTAGGGTTTCTATGTGTTTTCCACTTCCATGGAAAATTCATTGGTATGGGGGGGAGGGAGGAATAGCAACTTTTAACAAGAATAGTCAATGAAATAATTCCAATGGCTCTGCACACAAAAGGGACATTTATCAAGCGACAAGGGGGGCTTTAAAGTAGTTCTTCTCCTCAAGATAGTTCCTTTAAGAGAAAAAGCCATCCAAAATCTTCTCCAAAGCCCTTTCTAAGTTCAAAAAAGAGAGGCTACATTATTGCTCATCAGATATATAATTAATACCTCATACTTAGCATAGTTTGCGGTCTTGGTACCTTTGCTCTTATGAGGTGCTGTTGATTATATATGGAATGTACTCAATGTCAAATTACTGGTTAAGAGTACAACCTCCAATATTAGCATTGTTCCTTCAGGAAAATATAATTCACTTTACAATGATTTCCTTTGCCTTGCAGTTTGTGGGAATGTATTGTGGTAAAAAGTAGAGATTATATGTTTGTTCAGTAAGTGCCTGATTTAGCAAGACAATATAGAAATTAGACAACCACTTAAAACTGTGTATTTTGGGACAAGGTACTTATATTGTTTGATCTTCAATTTCACACCTTTTAAAAATTGTAGTGTGGATTACATGAAATTATATATGCAATATCCCTAGAGCACTACCTGGAATAGATGTTTGGTAATTACTAGACAGAATTATGATTCCAATGCTTATGTTATATCAATGAATGGGCATTCCCACACTATTTCACCATTATATGCAATATAAATACAATATAGATACAATATAAAGTGTATCTTTTTATTTTTCCATTCAAAAATTATTTTTCCTTGTATTTGTTTTATTTTTCACATGCATAACCACCTTTTTCTACTGAGGCGATTACAAGCTCTACTTAGAGACTTTGCCACATTATTGCTAATTTGGCTACTGACTCTATTGTGTTCCCAATTTACCAGTAAGAGTAACCAACTATGGTCCTCTCGGACCGCATCAGATAATCGGACCGCATCAGATAATCAGACATCTAGCTCAAAAATAGGTTATCTGTAAAAGGAGGCACACACATGATCTCATATGATCCCAACACTAGTCCTACAGTCTAGGTATACTATTGATACTCCCATTTTATAGAGGAAGGAACTGAGAGAGAGATTGGATAATTTATCCAAGGTTACAGAAAAAGTGTTATGAGTATTGGATTTCAGAGGTAGACATATGAGCCACTCCACTGCATAATCACTCTGGAATCTCTGTTTAGCAACCGAATATGTATGTGTTACTGATGTCTGTGAACAGGGTATATAGCTGCCACCAGCTGTGCCAGCATGGATTCTTCTCTGTGCTTGGATAGACCAACCAATTTCTGCTGCTGTCATTCTTTCCCTTGTCTTTACTATTTCCAAAAGGGTTAATGGTTAGTGGCAACCTTCACAATTTAGTTCATTGTGCTAGAATTATGGGAGGGGATGGAAACCACCTGGACATCAGAGAGCTGTAGCGTAAACATAAGTGGTGAGTATTTGTGTCAACTTCTTGGAGAAACAATGAATCAGACTTTGCTTTTCCATTTGTTTGCCAGTTTTATTATGTTATTATGTTAGTTCTATCACTTGTGTTGTTACTATTTGGGGATTGAAATATGTGAAAAATGAATATGCTGGTATTGGTGTGCCTAAGAGGTAGACTGTTCTAGAAATCTGTTAGGTTTTTTTGGTTGCCCAGAACTTTTGATATACTTCCTCTATTTGAGGAAAATTCACCATGAATGTGTCTCCTTGGAAAGCAGATCCAAACATTTCAGAGGTGACATCCAGTGCTCAGTGCTAAGAGAATTGGTGAGGCAATGTGCATTGCCTGTGATTACAAGGGGCAATGAATGGTGATGTTTCCACTGGAG
Organism: Aselliscus stoliczkanus; assembly: GCA_033961575.1. Lineage (NCBI taxonomy): Eukaryota > Metazoa > Chordata > Mammalia > Chiroptera > Hipposideridae > Aselliscus > Aselliscus stoliczkanus. The sequence goes on from CM066737.1 coordinate 27,404,784, forward strand.
GAAATACGTGCTATAATTTTAGGTACTGTGCTACCTGAACAGCACCCCAGCTTGCTTCTCCAGCATTTCTTTGGAATCTTAAAGCTAATATACTTTAATAAATTTGGCTTTTATGAATGTTTGAACTAGTTAATTTGTTTTTTTTCAAGGAAGAACCCTGACTGATAAATGGTTATTACGTGGCTTAAATGAACCAATCCACATAAAGCATTTAGTACAGTTCCTGGCATATAATAACTGCAGAGTGTGTGTGTGAGTCGTGAATGAGTTATCAAGTGACCAGAAAGAATATGAAAGGAAACAACAGTTATCTCTGTATAGTGGGGTCACTTGAGATTGTTATTTTTCTTTATACATATTTATAATAATTCTTGAGATAATTTAGGAAATTAAAATTGCAAAGGTAATTATAGCAACAAAAAAGAATATCACAAACATTAATGAGATTTGAATGTTTTATACCATTTCAAAATTAAGAGTTCCTATTATTACTACCAAGGTTAAAAGAAGTGCATTTTTGAAGTTCCATATGAAAAGCAGAAAAACAAAAACAATAAGAACTTTGGTCCAAAAATATTTCAGAGTAAATATTTAATATTATTATAAAGGATTAATGATTTGCAACTTCCTAAGGTTAATAGAAAGTTAATGTTCAGTATCACGGGACTTGTATTAAGGTTAATAGAGATAATACTTATAAAATTTTAGACATTTGAATCTTAACATGAGTGCTGCCAATTTCTAATTTTGCATCCTCCCCTTTCTCCCCAATATGCCAGAAAATTGCTCCTTCTGTAATACTACACATCTCAGTAAATGACAGCTACATTTTCCACTTCCTTAGGACAAAAATCTCTGAAGAATATTTGATACATTTTTTCTTACCTCTGAAGGCATCATACCAGTCCAGGTCCCCATCATCTCTCACTAGGGCCTCTAGTCTCCCTATATCTATGCTTTCCTCTTTTTAGTCTCTCCTGAATGTAGCATCTACAATCATGGTATTAAAAAGTAAGATCCTGGGCAGCCGGGTGACTCAGTTAATTAGAGTATGTGTTCTGAACAACAAGGTTGCTGGTTCGATTTCCACATGGGCCAGTGAGCTGCACCCTCCACAACTAGATTGAAGACAATGACTTCAGCTGAGCTGCTGCTGAGCTGCCAGAGAGCTCAGCTGATTAGAGTGCATGCTCCTAACAACAAGGTTGAAGGTTCGATTCCTGCAAGGAATGGTGGGCTGTGCCCCTACCCCTGCAACTATATTAAAAACAGCGTCTGGACAGAGCCAAGCTGCACCCTCCTCAACTAAGATTGAAACAACTACTTGACTTGGAGCTGATGGGTCATGGAAAAACACACTGCTCCCCAATAAAATTTCTTTAAAAAAAAATATCCTGTCAGATCCTCCTTTGTCCCAAAATCTTCTGGTGACTTCCCATTTCATTCAGGAAAAGAAAAAGTCCTTACAATGACCTATATTATTGGTACCCTGCTACCTCCCAACTTTACCTCCTATATTTCCCCCCCTCCCCACATTCACACTCATTGAGCTCCAGACCAATTGGCCTCCTTCCTACCTTTAATATGCCAAGCACACTCTCATCTTGAGGCCTTAATTATTGCTGTTCCCTCCACCTGCAACATGCTTACCTTACCTATTCCTATGTGTCAATCCCTCACTTCCCTCGAGTACCTACTTAGATATCATATCAAAGAAGCCTTCTCTGGCCACCCTACTTGAAATAGGATCATCTCCATGCCACAGACTCCGTATCTGTTTTACTTCACTTTATTTGTGCTCATAGAATTTATCTTCACATGACATTTCAAATATTTTAACTCTTTATCTGTTTGATCTGCCTCTCCTTACTATTAAATAACCTCCATGGGAAAAGGGACTTTTTTTTCTTCTATTTTGTTCCTCTCCTGAATGCTTGGCAACCAGAAGTACAGATGATCAAAAATCTCCTCCTTCAACTCAAACTAAAGATAGCAAATGATTAAGTGTCAACTAGCTGAGTAAGTTTTAAGTAGAACTATGTAAAAATTGAGTCAATAAACAGGCAAACAGACAGCTTTAAATAATTTATCAACAGATAAGGCTTGTTCGGATTATGGATTATAAATTATTAACCCACTCTCTTCTTGGCAGGATATAGCAATCAACAGAGACAATGTTTTATTTATTTATTTATTTTAGCTGAGCCATCCTGCTACCTGTTGGCAGCTTAGCGGCAGCTCAGCGTGGCCTGGGCATAGAACTGCTGTTGCTCAGAGACGATGTTTTAGATATGACGTTCTCTGAATGCACACCAATATCACTTTGGCCCAGCATAAAAGGTTGAACAGGGAGCACTGCTTAAATTTCTATCATTTAATGGACCTCTATGCACACCTCTGTAGCTTTCCCCGCCCTCCCTTCGTCCTATCCCTTCCTTCTACCTTCCCCCCATCTCTCTCTTTCTCCCTTCCTTCTTCCCATTCTATATGCTATTGATTATTAAAATATTCAGGCATTATAATTAGTATTAAATAAACCCTAAAACAGCTTTCTTTCTCTGCTTTTACTAAACAGAATAAGCATGGACTTCTGTGCTCTATATTCACTTTCCTAATAAACGAGTTACGCACAACCCCAGAAACCAGAAAACAGTGGCAATCTTTAGAGAACAAATGAAGCTATTTACACACACTGTTTGGAGATGGCTGGATACGGTTAAAATAGGAGTTGTGTAAAATGTTAGAAAAGCACCTTTGGGTAAAATACATAAGGGCCTAAGCCTACAAATGACAAACGTAACAGGGTGTAAGTACCACATTATCTGAACAAGTATCCTTTTTAAAACAAAAATTGAACATTTACTGAAGTACTATTATTACTAGCACTTCTCTGGGTATTTGGTGCTTACACACACATACACAACACACGAGGTCAGACAATTAAATTCTCAAACTTTCCACCATGCACTTACACCTAATTGTGGGATGAAAAAAAAAAAAGATACAAGTGGACACTTTGGTCAACGTTGCTTAAGCAGTAGGTCACCGTAATCAGAAGTGTCTGGACGCTGATGGTAACCACTTTGAGCACCTCTCGTAATTGCAGAAGCCAAACACGACTTGTATTCATCTAGTGTTATAGGTATATACTGAGTATTACCATTTTAATAGTTTTTTTCTTTCTTAAAATGTATATGCATTTTTTTGGCACCCTCTGTATATATGGTCTTTGCTACCAAGGAGCTCACAACCCACTTTCCATCTAAGCATTTTTAATAAAATTATTTCTTTTTTTCCAATTAATATATTCTATTCAATGGTTGTAAAACTCCCTTGAACCATGGCCCATGGCCCACTTAGGTGGGACCAAATTCCTGTATACAAAATAGGGAATTATAAAGAAATTGCTGGATAATGATTTTCACTTAGAGAGCATTGCTATGAAATATAAAATGATAAGCTTATGCTCAGTCTTCTCTCGTAAAATAAATAATATGGAATTTACACATGTTCTCCCCTAGTTACCTTTCAACTAAAAGATGACAATGATTGATGTCAGTGGGTCATGGAATCCCTAAAGCTTTGCAAAGCACCTGAGCCACAGCAAGTGCTAAATAAATGTTTGTTGAATAAATTGGCGTACAATTAATCTTAGAGCTACGGCACATGCGTGTCTTATAATTTAAATATTAGAAAACAATTGCCTACCATGTCAAAGTTTGCATCATTACACAGTGTTACAAATATTCTTGAATCATCTTCAGGCACATCATTAATTCACATTTGGAGGTTTCGTTCATTTCCATTGCTCATTTGATATTAACAAAAGCTTTGAAGATAAGCAGGATAGGAGTAATGTATACCGATATTTATGGATAAAGAAATGAAAAGTTAGAAAAACGACATGACTTATACAAGGATATAAAGGGTTCCAATTCTGACCTAGACTGCAGGCGTTCTGTCTCCTTGTATAAGGCACACTTAGCTATACCCACTACCATTTTAGAAGTTTTATGATAATAAACCACCTATATTTTGATTTTTCATTATTCAAATCACTGCCTTTCCTCTTTAAGCAATAGTATGGCAGCAAATGTGAAAGAAGTACAGGGCCAGCTGAGTGGTGTGGTGGTTAAGCGCTGGCTTGGGATGCCAATGGTCCCAGTTAGAGTCCCACATATGAGGGCCAGTGACACTGCCCTCAAAAAAAAAACAACAAACAGAAGTACATTTTTGTGAAATCTAATAGCATGTTAATGGCCATAGAACACAATGAATCACTGTATTCCATAGAGGAGCAACTAATAATTATTAACGCCAAAGTCTCATCATTATAAATTTTCAACCATGCATCTACCCTCCACTTTGTCTTTTAATATAGAGATGGTGAATTTCACTTTGTTAAAAAAGCATACTTTCTGAATTGTCTGCAAAAGTCTAAGCTAGAAAATCAAAAGTGGAATCAAAACTGTGTACGGAAAATTAACTCATCAAAATTCGAGAAGAATTCTTTGGGTACAGTGGTTTGTGTAAGTTGGAATTGACCTTATTTTCTTTAAAAAAGTATTCGTACATATGGAACTATAACAATCAAATTCCCAAGGCACCCAGGAAATTTTCAAGTCTGCACTTTCTATGTGTAGGGAAAAAATGAAGCACATTTCCTAAAGAGCCACTGAAGGATATCTTAATATTTTTCTAATTCTTTTGCATATACCACCTTTATTTAAATAATTTTTACAGCAAGGCTACCGATTAATGCCTCAAAATATATTTTCCAAATAAACAGATTACATTGTCCCAATGGCAAATAGCTGGAACATGACATACTTTCAGATTAAATTTGACTCTGAGACAAATAATTTGACATAGATTCTTACTCCTAGAAATGAAGAAGACTCAGATCAGTGGGGGGTGGGGTTTCCATTTTTTTGGACTATATTGCTCTGGAATTCTGGATTTGTCAGAACCTTTTAGTCTTTCTCATCTGTTATAGCATGTTAATGCTAATAAGGGCTACTCACTAGGTGTGGACTCAAGTTTTGTAGGACCCAAAACTTACACATTTGAAAAGGTTGTCTTTCAGAAAACCAATACAAACCACATACTATGTAGGGCTCTGGCAGTGACTTGTGAGACTGAATGGCTCTTAATTAGCTTCACAGTACATCATTTTTGTTAATATCGATACCATGAGATAGTGAGGTAAGGCACCGTCCATGTAGAAGGTGCGTTCACAATCAACATATCTTTCCTTTTTTCCCCTTGCCGTATGTCTGACAGAGGTGATAGTGATAGCACATTCCCTGTACCACAGTCTTATGTTTCCATAGATCCTACAACTTAGCAGGCTATTAAAAAAAAAAGGTTGGTCTTCTCCTATGAGTAAAAGAGAGAGAAAATATCTTCTCATTCCCCCAATTTGGCTCATTTACTTCAGAAAGTAGAGAAACACAATACTGATTACAACAGATGCTGCATGTAATTAGCCTGGGAATTCCATTCAAAGTCATTATTAAGAGTTGAAAAACATGCCAGGACACATACATACCTATGTGAATAAGATACTGGGTTATTGGAAAAGTCATGACGTATTTTACCTATGTTTTTCATTGCAAAAATGCATCATGACTTGTCCGACAACCCAATATAATACCTAAGGAAAGGTTGCTCATACAGAGGGTGATATTGGTACTGGAGACAGATAGGTATCTACAAGTTAGAAAGTAGTACATTCTATAATAAATGGGAAAATAACAACCTGAGAATTCTTAGAAAGTATGCCACTGGAAATAACTGAGCTTTAAATGAAATAAAAAGCAACCTAGGGCCAGTGGAGTGACTGAGTTGGTTAAGAATGTGAGCTCTGAACAACGGGGTCACTAGTTTGATTCCCACATGGGCCAATGAGCTCCGCCCAAGCTGAGCTGCCACTGAGCTGCCAACAGGTGGCAGGATGGCTCAGCTGGTGAGAGCACCTGCTCCTAACAACAAGGTTGCCAGTTTGACTCCCGCATGGGATGGTGGGCTATGCCCACTTGCAACTAAGATGGAACTGGCACCTTGAGCTGAGCAGCAGTGAGCTGCCGATGAGTGGCCGGATGGCGACTGGACTTGGAGTTGAACTTGTTGCACCCTCTACAGCTAAGATTGAAGGACAACAACTTGGCTGTTCCCCTTCCCCAATTCCCCAATAAAATATTTAAAAAAATAAAAAAGCTACCTAGTATCTTCAAGATGGGAGGTATAGGGAAGTTATTTCAGACATATGCAAAAGGAAAACAGGGATGGTCACATCAAGAGTTGACCTGAGAGGGCCGGCCGAGTGGTGCATTGGTTAAAAGCTGGTTTGGGATGTCAGCGGCCCTGGTTCAGATCCCACATATGAGGGCCAGTGACGCTGCCCTCTACAGCTAACAACAGCTCCACCTGGAGCTGCGCTGTGCAAGCATCAGTGACGGTGTGGGCTACAGCCCCTGCTGCAGTGGGCTGCCATGGGCTACAGTGAGTGGCCAGCAGCCAGCGTGAGCTGCCAAGAGCCACGGTGAGCGACCATCTAGAGGCCAGCGACCGATCTGCTTCATCCGGGAAGAGCACAGTGATGATACCAACATGGGCCAGTGAAGCAACATCCTCCGCAACTAGACTGAAGAACAAAAGGACAGCAACTTGTCTGTTCCCCTTCCCTGATTCCCAAACGCTGTTTCCCTCCCCCAATTCCTCAATAAAGTCTTTTTTTAAAAAAAAAAAGAGTTGATCTGAGAAGCAGGTATGTAGACCTGTATGAGGCAGATTTGTGTCATTGCAAACCTGGCCTAACTGCATCATGCTCCAGCAGATGAGTTTTTAATCCCCAAGAGGCACTGATGAAGTCACAACACATCTTTAACCTGAAGATTATTTTCAATTCATAAACTCAAAATGTTCAGAGGCCAACTAGGATGTATTCAGATTCATAATTTTCTTTATTAACAGCAAACATTAAACCATTGAAATAAAGCATTTAACATAAATTCACACAGCTTTGGCAGTTGAACAATTCCACTTGCTGATGTCAAGCACCCTTGTTAGAGCTAAGAATAAAGAGGGTTCTTCAAAATGATTCATTAGGTTACTTACTAATCAATGGTAAGTAATCCTGACAAAATTGTATTGACTTCAAAAGTTTAATCACTTATAAAATAACAATTTCATTGTTTGCAAAGAAATTCTGCGTTCAATCTTGATTTAATTTATTTGGGGTTGTAACACTTTCTTACTAATAATAAGAAATATTAAGTGTTAATAAAAATGGAACTGATCCGTCCATTTTTAACACCAGAAAGTAATATTCCCCACGGTTTCAGTGGCTCTCCCACTGAATAAATTCCCTCTGATACTTTGGTTTCTGCAAATGGATTTGAATTGAGAAAACTTTAATTTTAGTAGAGCTCTTCAGTAGTTGAAAGTAAGAATCACTGTATTACACCGAGTGGCATCTAATAATTAATAACTCCAAAGTCTCTTTCTGATAAGAAGGAAAACAATGGAATACTATTCTGCCATAAGAAAAGATGAAACTGCCATTTGCGACAACATGGATGGATCTTGAGATTATTATGGTAAGCAAAAGAAGTCAGACAGAAAAAGTTGAGAACCATATGATTTCACTGATATGTGGGATATAAAACTGAAAGCAACAAAGGTACAAGACAAAGAAACAAAGAAACAAAAACTGACAGATATAGACAATAGTTTAGTGGTTATCAGAGGATAAGGAGGGAGAGGAGTGGTAGATGCGGGTAAACGAAATAAAATATATGGCGATGGAGGGGCTGGCCAAGTGGCTCAGTCGGTTAAGAGCTCGCTCAAGAGTGTGAGCTGAGCTCTGAGCAACAGCAGTTCCATGCCCAGCCTGAGCTGAGCTGCCAACAGGTGGCAGGATGGCTCAGCTAAAAAAAAAAAAAAAAAGGATATGGCGATGGAAGGTGAACTGACTCTGGGTAGTGAACACACAGTGTGATATATAGATGATGTATTACAGAACTGTACGTTTGCAACTTATGTAACTTTACTATTTTCACCCTCAATAAACTAATTTAAAAAAAGAAAGAAAACAAATACAACTTTGACTTCAGTTTATCTACGAGTTAGATTCCTCGGTTTGGAGATGGGTCACATGCATCTCCTTTCAAGCACTGCCCCTCACAGTCGTATTCCAAAATTTCGGTATAGGGAATACTCAAGGTTCAAAACCTGATTGCATTACAAATCAGGCAGGATAATGTGAAGACCTCTCCTGAGGTAGTGTTGATTGTTTCTGCTTCGTTTGTATGTGTGTTGGGTAGTGGGAAGCATAGCCCCCCCCATGTCACCCTTTGGCACTGCCACTATCTGGGTTTTTCCCAGGAAGCCCACTCTTGATTTTTCTTCTCTCCTGCCATAAGCTGGGTAAAAAATGGTCATGACTGAGAAAGGCTGTCTGGGAATGTTATCCATCATTTCTCTCCACTAAGACACATGTGGGTGTCATCGGCGGAGCTTCCTACAGGGTATTGGGGCTACTCTTCCATCTTTCATCCACCGTTCAATGTCACATCAAGTGGAATTTTTAATTTCTTCAGAAATACTGCTTTGTTTTCCAGCTGCTGTTACATAATAATAATTACCTAATACATGACAGGTGTTCTAAAAGGACTTCCCTATACAATGTTTTAATCCTCGCAACAGCACTGGGACATGTCTTTGGTTTTCCTCATTTTACGGATAACAAAACTGAGGTTTAGAGAGATTCACATAGATACATCACAGAAATTAGCAATGGTGTCAAGGACAATATTAGGTGCTCATCAAACCCTCCTGTCTTTCCTTCTTGGAGGCTACATACATTTCCCAACCTCTCCTGGAGTCAGATGGGACAACATGACTAAGTTTTGGCTAGTAAAGTATGGTGAGAAGTGATGGTGACACTTCCTGTGACCTTTAAAGCCTCCCACACAACCCTCCAAGCTTGCCCTTGGCCTTCAGCTCCTGGTCGGGAGGCAGCAGAGCCTCTGAGGACTGACCTGGATCTTTGATTGTCAACCTAAAGAAATCTTCCACCCTAATCATGCTGCTAACACCCCTGGACTTGAAAATGAGTGAGAAAGAAAGCTTTATTAAGAAAGCCATCGGGAGTTGGAGGCTTTTATGCTAAAGCCGGTAGACAACGCCTACTAATACAGTGGAGCTGGCACTACCTTTCCCACCTTCCCCACCTTCATTTGCTCTCTTGCAATTTGCATTCTAAAAACCTACTGGGACATCATTCTCTGGTGCATCTGTCACCAAACTCACATTTATCCGCCAAGTCTAATTTTAAATGCTGTCTCTAGGGGAATGCTGTCCTTAATTTCACATCTTTTTTCTCTGCTCATACCACATTTTGTTGATACCTAAAACCTAGTAAGTTGCCTGAGTGCTTCCAAGCACATGATTGTGAGCAAGTCCCTTCCCCTTTCTGGACATCCATTTATAATAATGTCTGCTTAGCACTTACTATGTGCCAAGCCCCGCGCTAAGCATTGCCCATGCTTCATCTTATTTCATCTTCACAACAAACACACGAAGCAGGTATTATTTGGACCCTCAGTTTAAGATGGAGAAATGGAGGCCTAGAGAGGTGCCCTAAATCACACAGCTATTAAGCAGCACAACCTCAACTTTCACATTTTATAGGACTATATTAAAAATTTTTTTTTTTTTTTTTTTTTTTAGCTGAGCCATCCTGCCACCCCTTGGCAGCTCAACGGCAACTCAGCTTGGGCTGGGCATCGAACTGCTGTTGCTCAGAGCTAAGCTCGCACTCTTGAGCGAGCTCTTAACCAACTGAGCCATTCAGCCGGCCCATATTAGAAGTTTTTTCCACATGGTTCACTCCTCCTCTGTAGAGTCCAAATAATTTCAGTATCCCCTGTACCTAATACATTATTGATCCAGGGTAGAATCATTTTTAGAATGAATAAGTGGGGGAATGAATGATTAGAACCAGAATCAAGCTCCTCTGTTTCCATGACTTCCCTCTACTATGTTATTCTGCCTTATGTTACAGGTGCAAATTTATCCACGGAACAAGTGCTTAGTTGAAACTTGCTACAAAGTAGACATTCAATAAATATTTTTGAGTAAACAGGGTCAAAAAAAGCAATGGATGCAAGTGGCATTGCAGAAGAAAACCAATTCTTTATAATTTCAACTTTCCTCCCAGAAAGACAGATCCTGTCAAATAGAAATACATTTTATACTTCTGAGTATTTTTATGGGTTTTGGATAAGAAGGCTTGAAAATCAAGGCTGATGAGAGCCAAATAAATCTGCATAACAGAAGGTGAAGAATTTGGAGTTCTCAGTGCAGTTCTGGATGGAGGATGTGATGAGAAGTAGCAGGAGGAAGAGAGGAGAAAGCAGCCAGTAGGGCATGATGGTGTAAGGTTAGAGACAACTTGGGTTGAAAGTATCTGTAGGAATACCCCAGAGATGGGTGGCTGGTGTGCGTTTTTTCGAATAGGGTATCTAATGTTGATATTGAAATGGTTAGCAAGTTGAAAATGAAAATTCTTCCTCCATATCTCTGTAATTCTCAAATTGTAAGTCTATTACGTCTTCAAAGGATGTGTGGCATGTTTGATGGAAATCAAGAAAAAAGCTCTGTTTCACATTTGACACAACACTGTGAGGGAAGGGGTGTTAGACTGCCACCACAAGATGTGTCATGAGGGTTCAACTCGATTTATCCTGCCCCCAATGTCTCGGTAACTCCCACTGACATCTGGGTTATCTGAGGTATTACAAAGTCCTAATTTCTATAACATAAATGATCCGAGGTCTAAAAGCAGGTTTGCCCTCAATGAACAGAGAGGCTGCAAGAAAAAAATATCTCATCGTCTGCATAGGCAACGAATTACACAAAGAGCTAAATATACTTTTCTGACTGGATGCCAAGAGAAAGGAGTTAGATAGTTTAAAACATTTTCCAAAAGGAGATGAAATTTAAAAAGCCTTGTGTAACTCACACTTAAGTGAGCAAAGAACAGCAAAATGGCAATTTCTCCCTTCGCCCAGGATGAGGAGGCGTGTTGTCCAAGAAGCAAGCAAGCAAAAAGTCATGCACTTTTGAGCAGTGGATGGAGAGACTTCCAGGCACCCATTGGAACAGAATTTGTACTTCCAGGGAATCACACAAAACTGCCTCGACAACAGCTGCATTGGGCTTTCATTTCAATGTATAGGCAGCTGCAGAGACATTTGCAGAACTGAGAGAATCACATCTCCAGCATTTACACAGATTGCATAATTAGCAATTAAGAGCAGAAACAGTTAGGGCGCTAGTAATATCTATGCTTTAAAATTTGGGCTTTCAGCATTTGCTGACAGAAACGGAACACTCTTTGAGAGCCTACACTGCCTCTGATCAAAGCAGCCAACACTCGGAGGTGGACACGATCTACATTTGTGCATAGAATCCAGAGACCCAGAACCGATCAGCAACACGCCTCATGCAGCCAAAACTTGATCAGGCCCCGTTCCTCAGTATCAGCACCTTAGGGACAACCGGGTTCTGTGCATATTCAGTGGCACAACAATTCTCTGCTCATTCCTGGTGGGGCTTTTTTGATTTTTGGTTGTTTTATTTTTTTTTCTCTCTATTGAAAATAAAGCAAAACAGGGCCAACCGTGTGGTGCACTGGTTAAGAGCTGGCTTGGGACGCCAGCGGCCCTGGTTCGGATCCCACATATGAGGGCCAGTGACACTATCTTCTACAGCTAAGTGACACTACCAACAACAGCTCCACCTGGAGCTGGGCTGTGCGAGCCCCGGTGATGGTGTAGGCTGAAGCCCTTGCTGCAGTGGGCTGCCATAGGCTACAGTGAGTGGCCGGCAGCCAGTGTGAGTGGCCAGCAGCCAGTGTGAGTGGCCAGCAGCCAGTGTGAGCTGCCAAGAGCCGCTGTGAGCGACACCCAGAGGCTGGCGACCGATCTGCCTCACCCGAGAAGAGCGCAATGACGATACCAACATGGACCAGTGAAACGACATCCTCCACAACTAGACTGAAGAACAAAAGAAGAGCAACTTGTCTGTTCCTCTTCCCTAGTTCCCCAATAAAATCTTAAAAAAAAAAGAAAATAAAGCAAAACAAACCACAATAGCAAACAACCTCAGCTTTCCCTTCTGGTAAGAGTCTGGGAAGTCAGGAAGGGGAGCAGAACTTGAAGGGCTGAGCAAACCAGATGAAGAATCATCTCCTAGCTGAGACTCAGCTCTAATCTCTGTTTTCCAGTCAGAAACAACACTGAAGTCCCCTGTTTCAGATGCCCCCCTCCACCTCGTAACGCATCATTTCAAAATAGGCAGAGATGGGAAGCGAGGTACTCCTTCTAGCCTTCCGCTGAAGAAAGGAGGGATTCAAAGGAGGCAATAGGAAATGAGAATAAAAAAGATGCTCAGCACTGCCACACAGATGATCAAATGCAGTTCCGAACATTGGAGCATAGATTAGTTCCCCCTCAAAAACCAGATTGGGGAGGGGGAACCACGAGGTGTTTCAGGGGGAGGGCACAGCCACCTCCTAGGAGAGAGGAAAAGTTAGTCCAAGCACTGTCGAGTGAGCCAGCATGCTATGTCCCAATTTTAGAGCTGGAAATTGACCCTAGAGGCCCCTGGGTTAGGTCAGAGGTGTAGAGAGGTTGTCTTTTGGCATTTTGGTCAAGGTTCAGCTCATCGGTTCAGACAAGGTCAGACAATTAAGTTTACGAACTCATCCTAGAAAAAGTGCTACATACCTCATTTCCGAATATCACTACGGTCAACTATAAGCACTCCCCTTGGGAAGCTATGCACTGATACCAGCACCTAGTCCACCCTTCAAAGCAATTTTGGAACTCTTTTTCTGGAAAGGCCACCAGAGCTGTCTCCAGATTAAGCTTGATGTCCTGAATATCATCAAAATGTCTTCCTTTCAATATTTCCTTTATCTTCAAGTAAAGCAAGAAGTCACTGGGGGCCAGATCAGGTGAGTAGGGAGGGTGTTCCAATACAGTGATTTGTTGACTGGCTAAAAACTCCCTCACTGACAGTGCCGTGTGAGCTGGTGCATTGTCGTGATGCAAGAGCCATGAATTGTTGGTGAAAAGTTCAGGTCATCTAACTTTTTCATGCAGCCTTTTCAGCACTTCCAAATAGTCAACTTGGTTAAATGTTTATCCAGTTGGTACAAATTCATAACGAATAATCTCCCGATATCGAAAAAAGTTAGCAACATCGCTGCAACGAGTTCTCGAACTTAATTGTCAGATCTTGTAGTACCAGCTCTCTGAAGCCCTCACAGTTCCTGCAGCCCACAGCAGTGCCCTCTCCCCTAGAGATGAGAGACCACATAGCAAGGACTATGTGGGCAGGAGTGCGCTCAGCAGATTCTACATGTCCTCATTTAAGTCTCATCACTCTCCTACCTAATATCTGTAGGATGACAATTTCCCTCTCTCTTCTCACACCCTGGACAGCCAGCTGTAAATAAAAATCATTGGTCATACTCTACCTCTCTCCCAAGTTTCTTGCCATATAAGCAGGAGTGATACATCTGACTGGTAAGATGCCAAGAATCTGACCTTGACACCCACTGATGCAAGCTTCCCCAGGGAGGGGGAGAATGAATGAAATGTTAATGCTCACTTGTGCTCTCTACCTGCAGCTCTCACTATGTTGTGAGGCAAGCTAGGATTCTCCAAACAGCTGGGTGGCAGTCCCTACTATTTCCACGTAGAGGTCAAGGTCCAGACTTATCCTCACGGAGTAGGAAGGCTGTTTTACTCAGGCCAGCTAGTTCACCGATGAAAGCTGCTGCTTCATTCCTTCACCTCAGTGCCTATTTCTCAGTTCAGATCATGGAAAACATGGTAAACTATTCCCCTTACATCTGGCAACAGGTCATTTCAACCCATAGTATAAGAAGAAGTTGAGATCAAAGTGGCTTATGTAACTTGTCCACTTGTTTCCTATTCCATATGTATTAGTTTCTTCAGTCTAATTTATTAAAGTTAAGGTATCTGAAGGCAAGTACTGTACCATTATTTTTAATCAAGAACTGTATTAGTGTTTTTTAATCAGCACTATTTTTATACCACTGAGAGGGTTCGGTAATACATGCAGGTGATTTAAGTGCACTAATGCATTAATTAAAAATAATTGAAAGAGACCTCCTATGAGGCAGGTATCATAAAGGGTATGTTCATTTCATAACACATTTAATTTTTGACACTATTAGATAGGTGTTTATCATCCCCATTGTAAAGGCAAGAAAACAGACAGAGACACAAAGCAAATTGCTGAACTTCACAAAACTAGAATGTGGCCATGCTAGAATCTGAACAAAAACTTATCTAATTCTAAGTTAATTTCTTGTGTTCACCCACATTTTCTTCCAACAGGTAGGACAATTTCCTAACGACATACCTAATCAAGAAGGGCATCAAATTTTCCCATCGTGACATTGTAACACCACTCAGTGAAGCATGGTAATTTCAATGGATGTAATCCTGCGGGCCCCAAGATGCATAGCACAGACTTTGGCGTTGAGTGGGTATTTAAAAAATTCTTGAAGAGTGAGCAATAATGCAAAATCCTACAAAAAGCAAGCAAGCAAACAAACCAACAAGCAAAGCATATCACCATACAACTTATAAAATACTGAGTCACATTTTAGTGGAGAGGATCTACTGTCCTTAAGACTAAAAAAAAGTATTTTTTAAAGATCAATATACATATATATCTAAAATCATCTAATTTCTGAATTTCCTCCCACTGTGTTTGCTTCTGTAACAGCCACGGCCTACACAGACTTCATCTATACAATGAGAATATTTATAATGTCGGCCTATCTTACAGGGTTGTAGGGAGAAAGAGATAAAATTATCCTAGGGCAGGGGCCGGCCAAGTGGCATGTTGGTTAAGAGCTGCCTTGGGACGCCAGCAGCCCCAGTTCAGATCCCACATATGAGGGCCAGTGACACTGCCCTCTACAGCTAACAACAGCTCCACCTGGAGCTGGGCTGTGCGAGCCCCGGCGACGGTGTAGGCTGCAGTCCCTGCTGCAGTGGGCTGCCATAGGCTACAGTGAGTGGCCGGCAGCCAGTGTGAGTGGCTGGCAGCCAGTGTGAGCTGCCAATAGCCGAGGTGAGCGACCAGCCAGAGGCCGGTGACCGATCTGCCTCATCCGGGAAGAGCGCAGTGATGATACCAACATGGGCCAGGGAAGCAATGTCCGCCACAACTAGACTGAAGAACAAAAGGACAGCAACTTGTCTGTTCCCCTTCCCCAATTCCCCAACGCTGTTGCCCTCCCCTAATTCCCCAATAAAATCTTCAAAAAAAAAAATTTACTGTTAATCAGTTCTTTTTTTTTTTTGATGGCTGTGTCACTGGCCCTCATATATCCCAATCCAGCTCTTAACCACTGTGCCACTCAGCCAGCCCTGCTAATTATTTCTTAATTGTCAACTTCTCTGCCACCATCCCACACATCATCAGTACAATTGGTGATGGTTGCACAGCTCTTAAATTTACTAAAAATAACTGAATTGTATACTTAAAATGAATAAATTTGATGGTATATGAATTATGTCTCAATCAACTTTTCTTAAAATATCTCTGTTGTATTCCAGTTGCAAGTTTTTGTTTTGTTTTGTCTTTGTTCAGTACTTTGTTTCGGTTGACCTGACACTTTGGACTCAATCCAACATCCAATTCCCCATCAAGATGTTTTGCCCTGCTCTCAGTGGCCTGCCATATTCTCTTTATTTCCAAGTTTGTATGTAGTTTACATATCCTGTGGCATTAGGAAACGTCCCATGAGCTGCAAGCTGTCCTCTGAACTTCTGCCGCTCTGCAGTTCAGTGTGTGGCATCTCTGGTCCTATCGTTTGATGGTGCACACTGAAATACTTTGTTCTTTGCAGTCATTTGGAGCAGAAGTCTATGTCCCTGTCATGGTCTCTGACCATGAGATCTCGGCATTTGCTGGGGTTTTTTCACCAAACCCAGACTAATTTTGTTTTACCAGTTAGCTCAACCATTATGGGCAGGAGAAATCTTGGCTGCTTTCTTCATATCATCTACAAGTCTGCCCTTACATGCAGATCAAGGATATCATCATCAGGCATTTTTAATGCTACACCTAGGGGCATCTTGTTGCTCCACTGTCATTTGGGGGCATTTTTATGATGCTTTCAATTTTCCCCAGGCTATTCTCTAACCTACCCAGTGCTAGGAATTCTGCCAAACTGTATCTCTCTGCTCTGCAGTGTGTCCATACGGAGGAAGAAACGAAAAGACCCACATATGACCACTGTGCTTTCTTCGTATAATAAGCTTAACCCATTACCTCCTCCTCTACCTCCGGTCAGGCAATGGGTGACTCTACTGCAGGCTAAGGCTAAACACAAGGAAGAATGAAAAGAAAAAAACATGACACATTTGACAAATATTATTGAGAATGTTAATGTGCATTATACGAGATTATTTTTTAAATATCTGTCTTCTCTTTTAGACCAGGAACGACATGAACTGTAGAGGAAATATTTAATTAAATTGGAATGCAAATGGCTTTGAGGTTTGAGCCAATTTGGGAATCAGATTCAAACCACTGATTTCAAAGAAAAACATTGTTTCAAAGGGTATAGAGTCAACATATCAGAGTTAATAGACCACATCGTATATGTATCACCTTAGGGAGCAACAAAAAGAGACATTTTTCCTATGCCAAGGTAGGTATTGTTATAAACCCATATCATTTATATGATTGTCAGATGTAAGAGGATGGATCTCACTAGCTCATTTCAATTTATGGTTACGTCTATCCAAATAAAGGAATCCCTAGCACTAGAGTAGACAAGAATACATGCTAATTATAAAATACTGAGTTACATTTTAGTGGAGAGGATCTACTGTCCTTAAGACTAAAAAAAAAGTATTTTTTAAAGATCAAAAAAAAAAAAAAATATATATATATATATATATATATATATATATATATATATAAAATCATCTAATTTCTGGATTTCCTCCCACTGTGTTTCCTCCCACTAGCTGATTTCAATTTATGGTTACGTCTATCCAAATAATAGAATCCCTAGCACTACAGTAGACAAGAGTACATGCTAAAATCTGCAGGTGTCTCAAAGACAAACCCATTGCCATATATCTACATCAGATTAGTTGATGCCAAAGATCTCTTTTTATCTAATCCATGGCAGGAGGGGGGGGAGTTTTTGGTGATGCTGTGAAATTTGTTCTAGCTATTCAAGACAGCTTGATAGCTAATAAAACTCACAGCGAGTATAGAAGAATACTTTACTTGATGCCAGATCCAGACCCTGCCATCGTTGTCCCTACCTTTTGACAGACTGCAAAAACCTTGATCAGATCTTCTCAGACGGGTTCTGACTTATTTCATCCCATGAGCTTTCCTGGTGGCCTCCAACTTGTGCATCCATCATCTCTAGCCATGAGTGCCTTTCCTGTTAATGGTTCTCTGTACCCATGTTTCGTTAGCTTCACATGCTATGGAGTAAAATGAGGTTTGGAAGCACCAATGTATTGTAGGTCCGCAATACTAAAGAGGTTTCATCTCACGAAGTCAGTCATATGCAGTGCTAATAGCTGCCTTGAGCATTGTATGAAGAACGGTTCCAGCAGTGTCAGTGGGAGGGAGAGCTACGCTTAATTATCCATACTTCCCCTGTGTCTGGAGGGTGAGCACCTCCAGCAAACTTGATATTTGTTGACCTTGGCACATTATTAGGATTCTGAGGGTACAAAACTGAACTGATTTGTCTTTGCTGAGGAGAGGTTATATATACAAGATGTTATACATACAAGGAGGTAGGGCTATGGAGAGCAGTAAGAAACTGTTCATCAAATTTAGTGTGAGAAGGCACTTAGCTACAAATCTTCCCCATGGGCCTGTAATGTTTTCATAATGTATGTTATGAAGCAACTTTTGGGAAAAAGCATTGGCCCTATAGAGTCCAGTTAAAAGTAAATGGTTATTAGGGCCGGCCGAGTGGCACGGTGGTTAAGCGCTGGCTTAGGAAGCCAGTGGCCCTGGTCCCACATGAGGGCCAGTAACACTGCCCTCAAAAAAAAAAAAAGGAAATGGTTATTGGGCTGGCAGAGTGGCGCAGTGGATAATCGCGCCCTTGGAAAACCAGCGGCCCCGCTTCGGGTCCCACATATGAGGGCCAGTGACACTGCCCTCAAAAAATAAATAAGTAAATAAATAAAAACAGACTCCTTGTAGCAACTGATATTTAAAAAACAAAAGTAACTGGTTATGATTATGCCTGTTTTCAGCTCCACTTAGGTAAATGTATCCTGGCCGAAGGTGTTCAGGCCTTTTGTTTTCTTCTGGCTGTCCAAAGCATACCAAGTCACCACCTCATTCTGCCGTATTTAATATTCACAAAGAATCTGTTGAATTACATCATTCCAGCTAGAATAAAGGCAAAATTAATCAACACAAGATCCGAAGTTTGAACAGAATTATTCCTCAATAGATTCTAAACTTTAGTGATCTCTATTTTGAAAATAATTTTATTAATTTGTGGGAGAGGGAGTTCTCCTATTTTACCATCCTCAGCTGTCCTATAATTAAATGTTCATTTCTGTTACTAGCCATATCTCAAAACTCATACTAGATAACAATAACTCTCAAAGACATTCCCCCTCTACTACTTTTTGCTTAGACATTTTGTACAAATAAGAGTTAGAAGGGGAAACACAACTTAAAAGACAAAAAAACACCTAAGCTTCAATATCAAATTAAAGACAGGAAATATTTTCATCATGTTATAGCTTCAAGTGCCATCTAATTGCTGTATTTATTTTAGTGTAAAGGAATAAATGAAAAATAAAAATATTTCAAATGATAAAAAGCAATTATCTCCACTTCAACATTTAGAACCATATTTCACAAAGGTGCAGTATTAAGTATAATGTTTTAATAAGAGCAATTTTCATAATTACACCTCAACTTAATATCCCCATTTTAATTAGAATCTTCTACTCTGCTGCAAGATTTTTACAAAGTCAACTGAAAATGTTACCAACTCCTTTATTATTGTAACCAACCTTTAGAACAACTTATAACCTTCAAAACGTCCCATAACCCTTGAATGGTTTAAGTCTCCTTTTCTTCTCTTGAAATAAATGCGATTACCTCAAGGAGAACCATAATATAATTTAATTAATGAGTGTGCATATCTGCATTCAATTCTAAGATCATCAAATTCTTCACAATTTCCACTTACTGACAGGAGAATACCATTTCTATTAGTTAATGATGATGGCCTTCTGAGAAATAATTATAGATTAAAGCAGAATACTGTTAAAGAATGCAAAACCACCACTACAGACATGAATTTTGGAAAGATCTTATTCAAAAAAAATTCTCTTCACATTATCTTAATATGCCTACATAGTTTCTGGTTTTGACCTTCACAATTCATACCTACCTTGACTACCCTCCTCCTTAAGAAAAGCACCCAGTGAATTAGAGGTCTGGCTTTAGTCAATTTCATCTTTAATTGTTAATTCCCTTGGAGGCTTCCTGAGAATATTACTTTAACCACCAATGACACAGCAGATTTTAATCCTCACACATTTAAATGCTCTAGAGAAAATGGCAACTCCTCTCCAAGGAGAATTAAGAGTTCCCCTGTCTTAGACCTTCAGCTAGGCTCTATCCACATTCATAAAACACTTTCAGAATCTAGAATTCTCATTTCTAAAATTATATTTTAAGACAGAAGCAAATAGTTCTTTCCCTGTCCACTGACAATTGGGACCAGTAACTTGTACAGAAAGCTGCTACAAATTACTCAATGGTGTACTATTCCATATGGCTATTAAAGGACACAGTTACACTGCCTTTAGAGTCTCCTGATAGAGTCTCCAATAGAGTCTCCATGCAGTGGTCAAAAGGTGGAATTTGTTTTTGCATTTTACTACCTCCATGTACCTAGCACCTATCAGGTTGTCCTGGAATTATCTAAAGCCCCTACCTGCCTGCCACAGTGTTTCATTCAAATCTCCTGATTAAGCCCATAATTCTAAAGCATGTTCTAGTCTTTCATCTCAGTGTCAATTTGTTTGGAGCTAGGTTTTGGAAAGAAAGCACTAAGATCGCATTAAATCTCATTACGAAATGACATCTTTCTATTAGCCCTTACCCATTCATCCAACAAATGTTATATTCAGTGCATCCTACGTACCGGTGTTGAGTTTGGCAACGGAGATATAACAGTGAACAAAAATAGACATGGCTGCCAACCCTATGGCTTAAAATCTAGTAGAGAGAGATAGATATTAATAAAATAATTACAAAGAGAAGGACCTGACGGGATGTGGAGTATACTGTGGAAGGGAGTCAAAGGAATTGTAATAGATATGTAAGATATGGGGGGGAGTGGGGTGGTGAACTGGGGGAGGGGAGTTGTCACTTGGAGTGGTAAAATTTATAACTATTGCACTGTGTTGTACACCTGAAGCTAATTTAAAAAAAAGTTTATTTCACAATAAAATAATAAAAAATAAAGAAAATCAAAGAAACAAAGAGAAGGACCCAATGTCGTGAGTAGATTTGCCCTAGTCTTGGAACTCAGGAAAAGTGAGCTTCTGAGAATATGATGACCGAGTTGTTATCTAAGGGAGGAATATGAAGAGAGAGGGGAAGAGTGTTCCAGAAAAACAACAGTAAGAGAAGATCAGCATAGCTAGAGTAGAAATCATGGAGGATTTAGGTAGTTGTAAGTGATAATAAAGGGGTTTTTCTTTTTCTCTTTTAGCCAAAGAATGATGTGAAGTCATTTAATTGTAGAAGGTTAGGAATGATGATAGGATATGATTAGATATGCAATTTGAAAAGATCAGTCCTGCTGCTGTATGGAAAGAAATTAGAGTAGTTAGGAGGCTGTTGCAGCACTACACATAAGAAATGATGATGGAATGGACTAGAATGTTAAGTGTGAGTAGTTCTGGACATATCCACATGGATATTTTTAATAGAGTAATAAACATGGCCTCAGCATTCAGCGGAGACATCTGGGCTAGAAATATGATCCATCTCACTGGGGAAGTTACAAATTTTTAAAGGTTGTTTGTTAATTTAACCTAACAATAAAATAAATATATTTGTACAAAAGTTTCCTACCCAGTGACCTTTAAATCCCTCTACTGTCTATCTCACCATAAGTTCACCCCCATCTCAGTAGCATGAGTAAATTTTGAAAATACTTCTTTGATTATAACAAATCATCAAATAGAAGAACAATGACATTGTGAACCTAAAAGTTCTTTCTTTTCTACAGCTCTCCCAGGAATCATGAATTGAAGTCTAAGAAAGCAAATTCTAGGATGAAAATTAAAATACAAATCATGAATTCCATCAAAGTAATGACTCACTGTTAAGTAGGCTAAGACAAGGACAAAAGAGTTCAGAAAAATTTCCAAAGAATTCTGGAAATCATTTATTTACAATGATGCCCTATTGACTCAAAACATGATTTGTGGCTTTCAAAGATACACATAATGTGAAACAAAAAGATGAAAATAGAGGTAGAACAAAATCAATTAAATGGAAGCAATGACCTTGATATTATTAGTCATACGAAATGATTAAATACTATAATTGGGCTATGACTTGAGCCCTCTGCATTTCTTATCAGTTAAAAGGTGAAAAGGGAGAAATGTTGAGTTATATCAATCATTTATGCTGAATAAAAATTGACACGTATTGCTTTTTCCCTGCCATCTTGGAGATTGTGGAAGCCTGCGGGAAGAGGACTTCTAAAACCACAAATATGTCTAGAAGGCTGTGGTCCAAGACCATTTTTGCCGGCTATACGCAAGGTCCCTGGAACCAGAGGGCACACCTCTCTTCTTAAAATTGAAGATGCTTGGGGCCGGCCAAGTGGTGCAGTGGTTAAGCGCTGGCTTGGGAAGCCAGCAGCCCCGGTTCGGGTCCCACATATGTGGGCCAGTGACACTGCCCTCAAAAAAAAAAATTGAAGGTGCTTATATTTGAGATAAAACTGAATTCTATCTAGGCAAGAGATGCATTTATATACATGAGGCAAAGAACAACACAGCAAATCCTGGTGTCAAACAAAACAAAACCAGAGTAATCTGGGGAAGGCCGTGCTCAGGAAAACAGTGACATGTTTCCTGCAAAATTGCGAAGCAATCTTCCTACTAAGAATCTGTGTAATGCTATACTCAAGGATTTAAACTTAATGAAAAGTAAGTAAAGAGGATTTGTTCTCGTGTAAAAATAAAATGGGACATATCTGATAATGGGATAAATTATAAAGTTGAGACTTTCCGAGAATATCTGGAATATAAGGTCCTTTTTGTTGTATAACTCTCATTGCTTGTTAAAAGACAATATGCATACGAGCTGTGAACAAACAATACAGTGAATGTTTAAATAAACCAATTTATTACAGTAAAAGACACATTGCCATTAATCTCCCTCAAGATACTCCCCCTCACATCGAACATACTTATTCTCTTGGTTCTTGCCACTTTCTGAAGCAGTTCTGGAAGTTCTGTTTCGTGAGTGTCTCAGGTTGCGCTGTCATGGCTGCCACAATGTCCTGAATCACTTTGACTTTGGGGAAGAGCCAGAAGTCACATGGTGCCAGACCCAGTGAATAAGGTGGATGAGGACACACCGTAATATTTTGACTTGACAGAAATTGCCATATACCAGAAGCGATGTGTGACAGGGTGTAGTCATGATGGAGGATGATTTACAGCACATTTTAAAACATACCTTCTCTCAACCGTAGCTCACACCCGACTGACTGCACCGAACAAGTTGAAACTTGTCACACACTGTTATTAAAGTTCTACATGCCGCTTCCTGTACTGAGGATCCCTGCCTTTCTGAGGGATGGCACTCAACAGCAGCATTCACCATATTTTGTGATCACAACAAAAAGGCTCCATGTCACAAATTGCTTCTAGTACAGCAATTTCTGTCATGTAAAAACATTACATTTAGGGTGGGCTGAGTGAGGCGTTGGTTAAGAGATGGCTTGGGATGCCAGCGGCCCTGGTTCGAATCCCACATATGAGGGCCAGTGACACTGCCCTCTACAGCTAAGATGGTGAACAATAGCTTGATCTGCAGCTGGGGTGCTGTGAGTCCCCGGGATGGCATAGCCGCAGCCCCTGCTGCAATGGGCTGCCATAGGCTACAGTGAGTGGCTGGCAGCAGGTGTGAGATGCCAAGAGCCGCTGTGAGTGGCTGTCCAGAGGCCAGCTACCGATCTGCCTCACCCGGAAAGAGCACAATGATGATACAACCATGGGCCAGTGAAGTGATGTCCTCTATGACTAGACTGAAGAACAAAAGGACAGAAACTTGTCTGTCCCCCCTCCCAATTGCCCAATAAAGTCTTTAAAAAAAAAAACAAAAAAAATTACATTTAGTTTTTCAGATTCCACATATAAGTGAAACCATATGGTATTTGTCTTTCTCCAACTGAGTTATTTCACTTAACATAATAGTCTCTAGGTCCATCCATATTGTTGCAAATGGTATGATTTCATTCTTCTTTATAGCAGAGTAATACTGCATTGTATAAATGTACCACAGTGGTGAATTGGGGGAGGAGGGTTGCCACTTTGAGGGGTAAAAGTGTAACTATTGCACTGCATTGTACACCTGAAACTAATTTTTTTAAATGTTTATTTCACAAAAAAAGAATTTAAAAACAAAAACATTACAGTATGTCTTAATGCACCTTATTCACTGGATCTGGCACTGTGTGACTTCTGGCTCTTCCCCAAAGTCAAAATGCCCATGAAAAGAAAATGTTTTGAATCAATTCAGGACATCGAGGCAGTCACGACAGTGCAACTATAGACACTCAGGAAAGAGGGTTTCCAGAACTGCTTCAGAAAGTGGCAAGAACTATGGGATCAGTGTGTTTGAAGAGACAGGGAGTATTTTCAGGGGGATTAATGGCAATGTGTCTTTTACTGTAATATATTTTTTATTTAAACATTCCCCATATTTTTTCGATTATACCTCGTATTTTCTTTCATAGATATGTTTCCATGTATTAAATTCAAGAAGGCATTAATGGTGTCTCTAGAATTTGATACAAAGGTTGGTATACAAGAAACATAACTGACTGGCAAAATGATTGTTTTATCCTCTATACTCTTGTGCAGACATTCAGTCATGATCTCATTTCAAAATAAAGCAGTTTTAACAGGCTTCGGCTCATAAATACAGGACTGGAGTGTTGCACTGGTATAAAGGCCAGATTCTCCCAGGTCTCTTCCCTCATGGGCTATTCTTCCTTCCAAATCAAACAATTATTGATCTATTTTTCTAGCTTAGTTTCTAAACTGGTAAGGTTTCTAAGTTATAAGGAAGTGTACTGAATGTGTTTCTTCTGTTCAGAGGACTAAGTATGTTGTGTTTTATAAATATGCAGATTCAATAGTGCAAGGGTATGAATTTTCTTTGTAAATATACCTCTTTTAAGTCCTTGAGGGACTTTCATCTCATATTTTAACTGCAATATAAAAAAGTACTGTGGGTTTTTATTGTTGTTGTTGCCAAAAGAGATTTGTTTTATGTTAAGGTGCAAATTGTACATCAGTTCAATTACATCCCACAACTTTGATGGTGTTTCCTTGAAACTGATGGTACTTCATTTTAAGTACTGAGAAATACTAATAAATACTGTACATGAACACAAAATCCTAAATTACCAAGCCAGTTGTTATGTTTGGCAAGACTTCAAAGGGGTTTCTACAGAGCCTGTCTCCTGAGGAGACTGTTAATTACCACTTTAGGACCCTGCGTTCATGAAGCAGCTTAGACTTTAGGGAGAATATTCCAAAGTAAATCATATCTCTTGGGATAACTGACATGTCAGAGAGAGACAGTTGACAAAGTTAGTTTTTGGTTAGGTAACATAATAATGACCAACTTCATTTGTATGGAACTTCAGCATTTTTGCAAATCACTTTTACATATCATATTCTTGAATATAAATAACATTCTGGTTAGTAATATGTTAGATACCAAGTTAACACAATAATTCAAAGAGATAAAATCTAGGTGCTGTAAATCTTTCTATCTTCTGTTTGTCTGTTTAGTGTTATTGGCCTTAAGTGTCCAAGAGCTTTTCCTGTTATTCCCACAAGTCTCTCGGTTATGATTATATTTAGCACACTCTGAGGAACACTCCTGGCCATCTCCATTTTTCTACCCTGAGTCATTTTAAGGAAGCAAAAGGTCCTCAATCAAAATGCATTAATTAATTCCTTGCTCATCGATGACATGGATAACTTCTGAAGATTCAACTCAATAAGACATTTATGGAGTCTCCACTTTATGAGTCTTACATGAGGGTTCTGGATGTCACTAGTGCATAATCTCTGCTTTCAAAGAGCTTGCAATCTCACAGAGTGGAGGGAAATGTACACCAATGAAAACAAAGCAAGGTAGAAGGAAATAATTGCTCTAGTAGACATTTAAGTAAAATACTGTCAAAGTGCAGAGGAAAGAGCAGAAGTTATAGAAAGTTTCACAAATGAGCCACTGTTTGATCTTGGTCTCAAAAATTATTAGACTATACAGAAGTATGTATAGACAGAAGAAATAATGTCTTTTGATGCAGGGTGTTTGGGAAATCCTGAAGAGATGATTGAGGCTAATCAAAATATTGTTTAGAAAATATCAAATATGAATATGGTTCTCGACTTTTTCTGTCTGACTTATTTTGCTTATGACTTCACTCATATGTGGGATATAAAACTGAAAACAACAAAATAACAAGACAAACAAATAAAGAAACAAAAACTCATAGACACGGACAACAGTATGGATGTTACCAGAGGGTAAGTGGGGAGGGGTTGGTAGAACAGGGTAAAGGGATTAAATATATGGCGATAGAAGAACTGACTCTGGGTGGTGAACACACAATGTGATATATAGATGATGGATTACAGAATTGTACACCTGAAATCTATGTAACTTTACTAACAATTGTCACCCCAATAAATTTAATTTAAAAATATATATAAAATATGAATATATCAGTCTCTTCAGAAATAATTATGTGTATGTCAAGAAAATATTTCCAAAAGCAGCATTTTCAAAGCTATGTCTCACATTTTCATAATGGTCCAAAAAGATAACTTGTGAACCTTTAAACAAACATCTAATATAAATTTCCCTTTATTAATCTTGATTCCCTTTACATGAAATTAATAATCAGGTGCTTCTCTGTGAGGGCCACCACGATCTCTGTGTGCATGAGTATAGACTAGTGATGCGAGCATCCCATTATGTGACATTTCTGGGTGGACCACAGTTGAGAGACAGTACATACTTGGATTTTGCCGAAAACCCTATCTTTGCAAAATGCACAAGTCTTACTACGACATTTCCCCATGTCTTTCTATTACTGGATAGAAAGTAACCTTCAAGTATAGATCTTGTTCTACTCAAACAAAGCTCAATTGCATGCTGCCTGAGTAGTAAACAGATGGATTTCACTTAGGGCAGAATCAGCCTAAGCATTAGCCTTCTGTTCCATTACATATCTGGGGCTACATAATCAAGCCTGCTCATACTTTAAAACATGCATTACCATTCATGGAGCAGATCTGCAATTGTGCAGAATGTACAGAAGTTTCTCTACAACTTTTCCATTTAGTGTATTGGGGGACTCAGAAGGTTCACACATTTCTTTAGCAAATACCATCTCTAACGTTAAGCTCCACAAAAGTGTTTACTTTCAATAGATTTGTGAAAGTTATCTGAGATGGACTTATTAAGGGGACTAATATGTTTTTACATTAACTTCTAAAACAAAATGGAAGATACAGAGAACATTTTGAGGGCTGCCAGATTGCAGGGGGCTGGACAGGGGTGTTGGGGACAGAGTGAAAAAGGGGAAGGGATTAAGAAGTACAAATTGGTAGTTACAAGATAGTCACGGGGATGTAAAGTACAGCATAGGGAACACAGTTAATAATACAGTTAATAATAATAATAATAATAATAATAATAATAATAACTATGTAAAGTGCCAGGTGGGTGCTAGATTTATCAGGGTGATCATTTCCTAAGTTACATACATGTCTAATCATTATGTTGCACACCTGAAACTAATATAATATTGTATGTCAACTGTAACTGAAAAATAAAATATACATGAAAGTATCAAGACTTACAAATGTGGGCCTGCTGAGTGGCGCGGTGGTTAAGCGCTGGCTTGGGAAGCCAGCAGCCCCGGTTTGGGTCTCACATATGAGGGCCAGTGACACTGCCCTAAAAAACAAAACAAAACAAAACTTACAAATGTAATGAAATGTAGTATTTCTTTTAAAAAAAAAAGAGCTACAACAGGACAACTACTGAGTTTTACCAACAAAGTCATTCAGTTAGGAGGAAAATACTGAATTGATTGTTTAACACCAAAGAGACAAAGCAATAAGCTAGTTGATTAATTGTTTCACTGTTCAAACATACACACATATACACACACACACAACAGAAAGAGATTTTAGTTTTTAGTCACCGGTATCCACATTCATTCTTGCTCATGGTTGCATCCACAGAGCACAAAGCATGGTGTCTAGAATGTAATAGGCACTTATAAATGTTGATTAAGCTTATATTACAGAAAAACAAAAACACAGTGTCAACATGCTACTGTTGCTAAAAGTTTTTCCAGATTTAATTTTTAGTACATTGATAGCATTTAATCTTTGGTTGGATCAATACTGTGAACACACTATCACAGTATTCTAGGTGATTAAAAAACGGTTCACCTCTGGCTTGGGAAGCCAGCGGCCCCGGTTCAGGTCCCACATATAAGGGCCAGTGACACTGCCCTCAAAAAAAAAAAAAGGTTCACCTTACATATACCCAAGATATCCATTTTAAAATGTGAATATTAGATGTATTCTGATATTAAAATATAAACTATGTTGACAAATCAAAATTAAAATATTAAACACGATATTGAATTTATTTTAGGCATTGTAGACATTACGTATTTCTCAGGAGCTGATAAAAGATGTGTTGGTTTAATAAGCTACCAGGAACTTAGAAACTTAAAACAATTTCTGTTGATTATCTTAAATTTCTGTTGGTGAGAAGTCTGAGCTGGGGTTAGCTGGGGTTAGCAGGGTTCTTTGATTAAGGTTTCATGAGGCTGAAATCTAAGTTCCACCCAGACTGGGCTCTTAACTGAAAGCTCTGCTGGAGACATGGCCTCCAAACTCTTTCAGTCTCTTGGCAAAAATCAGTTTCTTTGTTTGTAGGTCTGATGATCCTCCTCCTTTGATCATTGTTAGCCAGGGACTGGCCCTAGAGTCTGTCATATTTCCTTGGCATGTGATCCCCTCCATCTTTAAGCCAGGAACAGTGACTTGTGCTTCTTATCTCTCACTTCCTCCTCTACAACCAGCTGAGGAAAATTTTGTTTTTGTTTTTAAAAAAACTTTATTGGGGAACAATATGTTTTTTTCAGGACCCATGAGCTCCAAGTCAATCTAGTTGTGGGGCAGGGTGTAGCCCACCATCCCATGAGGGAGTTGAACTGGCAACTTTGTTGTTAAGAGCATGCACTCTAACCAACTGAACCATCCGGCCCACCACTGGCAGCTCAGCTCAAGTCATTGTCTTGTATCTCGTTGCAGAGGGTGAAGCTCACTGGCCCATATGGGAATTGAACCGGCAACCCTGTTGTTCAGAGCACACGCTCAAACCAACTGAGCCACCCAGCTTCCTTGACAACTTGTTTTAAGGGCTCTTGTGAGTAGAATTGGCCCACCCAGATAATCTTGCTATGTGGGGCAGGAAGATCCCAGCTACCAGTGCCAAATGAGGATGCCCACCGAGCAGGACAGTACCGGGCATCACTGCCCACCACAAGAAGGAGCCCACAGACCTCGGCACACTGCACCTTGTAGGTTCAGAGTCTCTGACATAGGGCACTGGTTAAAACAAGGCTTCCCTCACACACCAGAGAAGAAGATAGCAAGGTTAGCGCCAGTAGTGTGCCCTGGTCTCCTAAGGCCAGATGGTCACCCCCCCACCCCCACAACCGACGCAGGTTGATGCTCTACACACAGCCCCTTCATGTTACAGGCGAGGACCAGGTTGTCTTCCCACGAGAGCCAGATACACAGGTGGGGCCTGCAAGGGCCTTACAAAGCACTACGTGCTTAAGCAATACAAGGAAGTTCACGGTGTACCCAGAACTGGGCGAAGGTTTCTCCTAATAAGGAAGAAGAATGGGGGGCCAGGTGAAAGCTCAGCACCCGGCTTCCCTACAGGGAATGTTCTAGGCCCGGGGCACTGCTCCCCAGGGTAATCGGGACAGGGGCAGCAGGTTGGGGGATGGCTGCTTTCATAACACCCTACCTTAAGGTCAACTGATTTGTACCTTAAATTACATCTGAAAAATCCTTTTATAGCAGTACCTAGATTAATATTTAATTGAATAACTGGAACAAAGTGAATGACAGGGACAAGGACCCAGGAATCTTGGGGGGAGGCATTGAAGAATTTTGCCAACCACAAATGGGCTCCATAAAATGAGGGAGTAATCTAAGAAAAGAGGAGAGTAGGCAATCAAAAAATAAAATAAAATAGGAACTCAGTACAGAAGACAAGGGAAGGGAAGTCATCATGAAAGCTATGATGCCATCTTAGAGAGCGACAGGTCCAGCCTGAGTAGGATTACAAGGGATTGTGGAAAGAAATCCTTGTGAAAAAAGAATATTTTAAATTGATAAATTAGTTGGTAGGTTTGTTGTTTGGAAAAACAATACTTGAAAGGCCTTTTCCAGGTCTGGCGTATTTAATAATATTAAAATTATATTGATTTAACCCAATAAAAACATGGAAATTTAATGCTGGGACATAAAAAAAGTACAAAAAACAGATGTAATTATAGCACCTTGTGTGGCTCAATTCTGGACAAAATTTACATAGTCCTAACAAATGTAACCACTGAATATTAATTGAACCAAAACTGAAATTATTAATTACATGAATAACATTAGAAGATGAAGCAGAGTAAGAGAACTAAATCCTCATCTACCACAGAAAAACTCAATACATAATATATACAAGTGAAAATACAAACATAGCAATCAAAAATATTTGTCAGAGGGGCCAGCCAAGTGGCTCAGTTGGTTAAGAGTTGGCTTGGGAGCATGAGCTCTGAGCAGCAGGGCCACCGGTTAGGTTCCCACATGGGCCAGTGATGCTGAGCCCTCTACGGCTAAGATGGTGAACAACAGGTCCACCTGGAGCTGGGCTGTGTGAGTCGCCGGTGACGGTATAGGCTGCAGCCCCTGCTGCAGTGGGCTGCCATAGGCTACAGTGAGTGGCCGCCAGCCAGCGTGAGCTGCCGTGAGCCACTGTGAGCAGCTGTCCAGAGGCCGGCGACCCATCTGCCTCATCCGGGAAAAGCGCAATGATGATACCAACATGGACCAGTGAAGCAACGTCCTCCACAACTAGACTGAAGACAGCAACTTGTCTGTTCCCCTTCCCTGGTTCCCCAACACTGTTCCCCTCCCCCAATTCCCCAATAAAATCTTGTGGAAGAAATGTGGAAGAAATACAAAAATCAAGAGACAAAGAAGAAAAAGTAATTGCTTTGAAGGGATGGTTCCTGAACTTCTCTTTTCCATTAGGGGAATATTAGTACTTTTTTGACTTTTTGTATTATGCCCATAATTTACAATGATAATGTTAAACTAATTGCAAACACCTATTTTATACATGTGCACTTTGGTCAATGAGGATTCATGAAACTGTATTTCAAACTTCAGGAAACAGTCTCCAATTTTACCTTCAAAAATGCCACTATTAAATGTTGTTAGTAAATTACTCAAAGGCGTTATGCCCCGCTGAAGACCATGTAACATCATTTCCATTAGTTAAGGTAATACATTAACAACTGGCAAATATCTACCTTTACTAATTTGCCTGAAAGCAGCGTTAACTAATAAATGTGTACATGAGTTCATATCAGACCCGCTGAAGCCTAGCTAACACTTAATATTTTGCTAACCTCAGCATCATGATAATCTTCTGTCAGGCTCAAAAACACCATTTTGCTAATATGTCCTAATGATGTTGCCACTGAAAGTCAATTAACAGGTCTTTACTTTGGGAGAAGAGCCATCAACATGGGCACCAACCACTAATATGCTAATGGAGCAGACGGTTGCCAGGCAACTATTAGTCCCAGTACAAATTTTCTGAAACTTCCCTTGCTCAGCAAAGAGGGAGTATTTTAGTGTTTTGTTTTAATACTTCAATGGTCTCCCTTCTAAGCCAACTGCAAAAAGTCGTGGATGGCCTCAGGAGATACCTTAAAAGAAGTCAGTAAGACCATCTGATATGAAGAGTGCAGAAAGGATTATCAGTGTTGTAATATTAATATGGTTAAGGCGATTGGAGGCTGAGAAAGAGCTTTACGCAACTGTTAGTATTGAGACTGTTACTTGGGCAGGATATTGGGACTCCATTTACTGCAGTATCCTTATAATATACACACTGGAAGTCAATTATGAAGCCATTATAGGAATGGAGCAGTCATTGAGTGTCTCACATTACCGGAAGCACTGTATTTTATATTACTTTTAATCTTAGTATTTTTTCTTTTCCTGACTTATTCTGAATTTAAGGCATTATTACTGTCTTGCACAGAATGTGTAATTGTATGCTCAATTTGAGGGTAAATATTATTATAAAGGAAGATATTAAAATTCAAATAAACTCAGATACTGTGTGTGTATATCTATCTATCTATCTATCTATCTATCTATCTATCTATCTATCTATCTAACACAGCCACTGATTTATTATGGGAAAGTAATAATTTTGCATCTAAATGCAACTTTCAAGCATCTCCTGCATTCTGCAGGATAATTTTAATATATCTAGAAGTCAATAGGAATTTGTTTTATAACCAGCAGAATAAATTTTTAATTTCCTATTGGAAGCCCATTGGAAAGGAAGATTCACTTAACATAAATTCATTTTATAAAAAACTTGGCTAGAACACATCCCTTCCACTTAGGAAAAGAATATCTAACACCAAAAGAGAAATCACCCATATTCTGTGTCTATTTTGATCTCTAACTTTCCCCTCTAATACTTGGCTTAGCCAGTATGTTCTATAAAAAATACATGAGCTATTGATTTTACATTTCGTTGGAGATTGTTCTGGCTCCTTAAAAATTTAAGTGGACCAATTCCTATTGTCAGCAAACATGACTATCCAGCAGGCAGCTGTACCATCTTTCATAATTCTTTTTGAAATGTCCCGAGGAATCACAGTAGGCCCTTAAGCATATTGTGTTAAAAGTACAGGTAACCACTGTCTTGGAGGAATCCCAGATGGCGGGCACCCCCAGGTTTGTCAGGAACGCCTATCTGCCAGTCAATGGGTTCTTGGGCTTCACCACCAACCTGAGGTCCAACATGGGTGGCCAGGCCTTCCCGCAGTGCGTGTGTGACCACTGGCAGATCCTGCCTAGAGACCCTTCAACAACACCAGTCTCCCCAGGCAGGTAGTGGCCTAGACGCACATGCCCAAAGGCCTGAAGGAAGCCATCCTAGCCCTGGACAACTTTCCTAGACGAAGCGTAGACTGGCCTCCCTGCAGCCTGCCACCAGGGCACAGCCCTACGTGGGTCCACAATTGACCACAAGCCCTCCCCATCTCATGACACCTGAGACTGTCCAGATCTAATGCCACTCTCCTGGCATATTTGGGGCCACTCCATGCCATTGCTCATCATAAACGCTTGATGCCATTTCTTTTTATATTTATTTCAAGAGTTCAGAGGCAACAGAAATGCCCTGACTGCAGGGACTTGGCTGGTGGGAGAAGTGGCATGAGACTCCCAACACTTTTTTTCCCCCATTTCAGAGGGAAATTCAAATGTCCAATTTTTTTTTAAACAAATGCATTAAGAGGTTTGAGTAAATGGCCCATAGTGGATTTCCCCCCAGAAAGGGGAAAGGGACAAGCAGGTAGACATTTCTCTTTCGACAGAAGCTAGAAGGCAGGAAATCTTGTGCAGTGTCACCATGAGCACTTCCAGGTGTAGTGGTGCCCCTGGAATAAATACATTTGATTGTGGTGGTGAAAAAACAAAGTATAGATAAAACAGACTAATGACACTGTGGGCAGTCTTTGAATGCCAAGAATATATACATAATTTAAAGACCAAAAGGAAAAAGGGCAATAGATGGATTTTGGAGTAACATCCAGTGGTAGAACGTATTTTCAAACACTGAGTCATAAAATGATCCCACTTTTGACCCAAGAGAATTTTTATTTAAAGCAATTCAATTCATATACATTCTCTTTAGGTTTATACAGAGATATGAAATCATTTGAATTTTCAACATCTTCCACTCAAATACAATTTTTTTTCGCTCTGATTCTACTTTTTTTTTTTGTAATTTTTATAATGTATTTTTATTTATTTATTTATTTATTTAATTAGTTTCAGGTGTATAACACAGTGCAATAGTTATACATTTTACCCCTCAAAGTGACAACCCCCCCACCCCCAATTCACCACCCCACTTCCCCTCATATCATATATATCTATTACTCTTCCTCTGACTCTCTTCCACAGTATAATCCACATCCCGTAACTATCTATATATATTCAATTACAGTAGGTATACCACCTCTGCTTTAGTAATACAGTGCAGTGATCAAACCTCTACTCCATCCATGAAATGGTCTCCCTAACAAGACCTATGATCATCTGACATTCCACAGAATATTTACAACATTATTAATTATATTCCCCAAACTGTTTTACCTATCCCAGTAGCAATATTGTAGTTGCCTATTTTTGCTGTCTAATCCCTTCCCCTTCTCCCTCATCCCCATTCCTCTCCCAATTAGCAACCCTGATTTTTCCTCTATACCGATGAGACAGTTTCTGTTTACTTTGCTCATTCATACAGTTTTTCAGATTCCACATATGAGTGACATCATATGGTATTTGTCCTTCTCTGACTGACTTATTTCACTCAACATTATAGTCTCTAGGTCCATCCATATCATTGCAAATGGCACGATTTCATTCTTCTTTATAGCAGAGTAATACTCCATTGTATAAATATACCACAGTTTCTTAATCCAGTCATCTACTGATGGGCATTTTGGTTGTTTCCAAGTCTTAGCTATTGTAAATTGTGCTGCTATGAACATAGGGGTGCATAACTTTTTTTGAATAAGTGTCTTGGTTTTTTCAGGATAAATACCTAGGAGTGGAATTGCTGGGTCAAATGGTAGCTCTATTTCCAGTTCTTTGAGATACCTCCATACTGACTTCCATAGTGGCTGCACCAATCTGCAGTCCCACCAACAGTGCAGCAGGGTCCCCTTTTCCCCACAGCCCCGCCAGCACTTGTTGTTTGTTGATTTGTTGATGATAGCCATTCTGACTGGGGTGAGGTGGTATCTCATGGTGGTTTTTATTTGCATTTCCCTAATGACCAGTGAGGTTGAACTTTTTTTCATATGCCTGTTGGCCATCTGTATTCTGACTCTACTTTCAAATTATACATGCTGTCCCAGAAAGGCAAAGAAATGCTTCTGCCCAATAATCCTGAACTACTGATTTTGTGTTACAGAGTATTGCTATTATATGCCCTGTATTTGAAGGGCATATCAATCCCTTCTTCACTAATCCCCATGGCCTCTACGAAAGAATGATGGACAATACAGAATTTTAATCTTTATGTAATTAGAGAAACTGAGGCACAGAAAATTAACACATCTTGCTTCGGTCTTATAAACTGTTCCCGAAACAGAGCTGTGGTTCAATTAAAATCATCCCGACTCTTGTTTATTATGAAGGATTAAGATGTGTTCACTCTTTGATGGGGGCAGGAGGACTTCGTTTTTAGTAGACAGGTTCTCTATTTTCTACCCTGGGAAGTGTGCCAACTGATGGCAAAAATCATCATTCTTATATGTCAGGTTTTTGTCCCATAATAAAAATTTTACAATGAATTCTGCCTGAAAAATGCATGGGTGAAGTTTGCTTTAATGACTTCCATGAATAATAATTCATTTCTCTCTTCTTCTCCACATTAAAAATCAAATCAGGGCCTCATAACACATTGCAGATTGTCTTTAGAATGTCGAGTGACACTAATGCTCAGCTTCATATTGAGTCTATCATTTGGTTTTCTGTCTAAAGCTCTCCATAGGCACTTTGTTCACTTACTTGACAAGGTGCATCAGAAATTTTACATACTATGCCACCAATGGACCTTTGCAATTTTTTATATTATTAACGTTCTCGATTGGCGTGGCCCCTAATTGCCACTGTCCAATAAAGCAGATCACTATTTTTTGGGGGGAGGGGATTTAAAACCTAATACACTTAGAGTGTAAGCAAAGCACATATATATATATATATATATATATATATATATATATATATCCAAAAGATATGATTTCCAGTACTTTGATCGAACATTTTTTTTCACAAACATTGTTATATTATTAGCTATAGTTCACTAAAATATACATCAAAGGCATGAGAGTTAATGAGAATTTGGATTGCAGCTCAGGTCTTTAAATTTGTGTGGCTTTCAATTCATTTGTAAAGACAACCCCATCTTATGCTCTTTACAATATTTTTTCAGCAAAAATGAGTTTTCCATGCCACAATTGATTTTTCATTTATTTTAACATTTCTCTATCATACCCAATGTTTGATTTTTGGGTTTTTTTGTTTTGTTTTGTTTTGTTTTTTGAGGGCAGTCTCAGTGGCTCTCATATGTGGGATCCGAACCAGGGCCGCTGGTGTCCCAAGCCAGCTCTTAACCGCCGGCACCACTCAGCTAGCACCAGTGTTTTTTATTTGATATTTCTGCAATATTTTCTTTTCTCAAACAGATCACTTCACTACTAAAATGTTACCTTAATTCGTTTTATATTCCAAGAAAAAAACAAACCCAAATATATATATATATCTTGGTTTGAGGACATAATTTGCTCCAGAAACAAACTACTCATTTTGAAAGACATCGCTCGTTTACCACATTAAAATGTATTAGAAATGTTTGCTCGTCTAGCAGAACACTCACAAACCAAGGTATGCACAATCCAAGGATTTTCTTGTTTTTGTTTTAAACATTTTATTGGGGAATTGGGGGAGGCAAACAGCGTTGGAGAACCAGGGAAGGGGAACAAACAAGTTACTGTCCTTTTGTTCTTCAGTCTAGTTGTGGAGGACATTGCTTCATTGGCCCATGTTGGTATCATCACTGCGCTCTTCTCGGGTGAGGCAGATGGGTTGCAGGCCTCTGGATGGCCTATCACAGTGGATGTTGGCAGCTTACACCAGCTGCCAGCCTCTCATGCTGTCTGCAGGCCACTCACTGTAGCCTATGGCAGCCCACAGCAGCAGGGGCTGCAGCCTACACCATCGCCAGGGCTCGCAGCAGCCCAGCTCCAGGTGGAGCTCACTATGTTAGCTATAGAGGGCAGTGTCACTGGTCCTCATATGTGGGATCCGAACCGGGGCTGCTGGCATCCCCAAGCCAGCTCTTAACCAACGCATTACTCGGCCAGCCCACAATCCAAGAGGGGTGTGTGTGTGTGTGTGTGTGTGTGTGTGTGTGTGTGTGTGTGTGTATTCCTTTTGAAATGTAATAAAATTATCACTTCAGAGAAATGACTTACTCAATTCTTTTTAACAGTAGCATCATCAAATCCTTGAATCCCAGATTTGGAGGACCATGCTTATGTATATTGATTCTGCAGATGTGATTTGGGACTGGAAATCTATGTTTACAAATAAATTCAAGTCTGTGGGGGTTTTTTTGCAGATGGTTTTCTAGACCAACTCTCTGTAAGAAAACTTACAACTCCTGAATTTTTATAACATCAAGCAATAAACTGTAGTCAAAATTATACCACGTCTGCAAGTTACACTAGTTAAAATTCCATATTCTCCTATGCCATTTCAATCATTGATTTCAATATTCCAAATATTGCTTCATTTTTAAATGCCATGGCTTGACCAGATGGCGTCCAGAAGTACTTACTTATTCCTCTGAAAATAAAATTTGGTGACTCTGATTCTTCCTCAAAATGCTTTCCTTCAATCTCCAAAGGTCAATATCTCAAATAATGTAATAAACATTTGCTAAATTGTTCAATGCTGGGTTTTATTTGTTTATATTTAACCAATTTGCTGCACAGCTATTATAAATACATTCTTTTTATACACAGTATGCATAGTAAATAGGCATTGTTACTCAGTGCTTCATGATGTAAAAATAAAGGTCATACTGCGTTCCATTTTTCTTTTAATTAATCTTGTATAATAAACAAAATCTATTTTCAGTTCTTGAGGCAGCAGAGCAAGTTTATTTAATCCATATAAATGTCGTAGTTTTACAAGATGAATTCTTAATAAGGACTTCCAAACAGATTAAATTAATGGTAATAAAATAAAGACTGCTTTCTAACAAGAGTCATGGATTTGGTGGCTGATTATAACAACTATACAATGTAAAAACCATGTAGTACCTAACGGAATTACTGCCTTATAACTCAGGAATATTGCGCCATTGAAAAATAGAAAAGCACTCCACTAGGTATCTTTTTTTTTTTAAAGGGCAGTGTCACTGGCCCTCAGATGTGGGATCGGAACCGGGGCTGCTGGCATCCCAAGCCAGCTCCTAACCAATGCGCCACTCAGCCGACCCTGCCTTTAGTTCTTTAATCCATCGAAGTTTAGTTTTATACACAGTGTAAAAATGTATATACATTCCTATTTCTCCATGTGATGAGCCATTTTACCAATATTGTTTACGAGATGGTCTGCCTTCCCCACATTAAGTTGTAATACTATCTCTATCATATACTAAGATCCCACTACAGCACCATTATGGCTTGGGTTTTGCAATAATTCTTTTTTTTTTTCAAGGGCAGTGTCACTGGCCCTCATATGTGGGACCCGAACCGGGGTCACTGGCTTCCCAAGCCAGTGCTTAACCACTGCGCCATTCGGCCGGCCCTCGGTATCTTACCTTTATGAAAATAAGGAGGTCTAGATTTTTCTCTTTCCAGTTTAGTAAGGTTCTGATTTCATCAAGTAATTCCACTAAAATGGAGAACTAAAAGAAAACTTAGAGAACACAAAAATATTTTCTCCTTCCTGCATTTGCTATCAATGTAATTCAAATTGGTACTGAGGATACTGACTGTATCTAGCCAAACAATTGATCAGGGTTGTTCTCAATTAAACAGCAGTTTTCAGTGGTCTCAAGAGAAGCCTCACCAAAGCCTAGAGCATTGCCATCTACTTGGGAAACTGAAGTATTTTTTACAGATTCAGAATTCTTTTTTTTTTTTTAAGATTTTATTGGGGAATTGGGGGAGGGGAACAGCATTGGAGAATCGGGGAAGGGCAACAGACAAGTTGCTGTCTTTTGTTCTTCAGTCTAGTTGCAGAGGACATTGCTTCACTGGCCCATGTTGGTATTGTGATCATTGTGCTCTTCCCGGGTGAGGCAGATGGGTCACTGGCCATTGGACAGCTGCTCACGGCAGCTTAGGACAGCAGCCGGCTGCTCTCTCTGGTCAAGCTGTTGTTCACAATCTTAGCTGTAGAGGGTGCATCATCACTGGCCTATGTGGGAACTGAACCGGCTGCCCTGCTGCTCAGAGCTCATGCTCCCAAGCCAAGTATTTTGTTTTTTTGAGGGCAGTGTCACTGGCCCTCATATGTGGGACACGAACCGGAAAGCCAGCGCTTAACCACTGGGCCACTTGGCCGGCCCAACCAAGCCAGTCTTAATCAACAAGCCACTTGGCAGGCCCCCAGATTCAGAATTTTGAAAAAACATGTAGCTTCTTGGCTGACACTTAATGAATACACATTCTACCAGATAGCTATAATTTTCCTCATTTTAATACCTTGTCTTTCTTTTAGGTGATTTGTCTATGGCCTGCAGTATAGCTGAATTTCTCTGAGCACAGGCTTGCAAGTCAATCTTTAGACATATCCAAGTTAGATCCAGTCCTAGCCATACGACCTCACGGACATGCTTAACCTCCCTATGTTGTAGTTTTCTCATGTGAAAAATGCCCATAATAATACCTGCATCTTCCAGTGACTGGGTACATCAAATGCAGTAATCCAATATATGTTATTGATCAGCTCATGAGAGGCAACTGTGTGCATTCCACCCCAACCCCGTGCTCATGGTGGAAACATAATCATCATGGAATCCAGGAAACGCTACAATCAGGGCATTTCCCCAGAAAACAAGGTATTAAACATTTAGCACACCACTGATTAACACACTTTCAATCATGCAGAACAGAATGGTTCCATCAACGAGATAATCATGTACAATATTATTAGCTCTCAGAATATCAGAACTGGAGAAGACTAGAGAGAGAGATGTATTCATTCAACAGAAACTGAAGTGTCTACTAAACATCCGTCACTTATGTAGATGCCAAAAGTATGGCACCTGCACAATCATGCAGCTTACAGTATATGAGGGCAGACAGAAAAGGAATACATACCATATATAGTGGATTAGAGGAGACAAATGCACTAAAAAATAATTAAGTTGGAAAGGAGAACAAGAGAGGCATATTTTTAAGTAGAGTGGCCAGTAGGGAAGGCCTCAGTCAAAAGGTGGCATTGGAGTAAAGGCGAGAATTTGGTAAGGAAACAAATCCTGAGGATATCTGGGGGAAGAGTATTCCAGGCAAAGGGAACAGCCAGTGCAAAGGCTATGAGGTAGAAGAATGCTTAGAATATTAAAAAACAAAACAAGAAACACAAAAGAGGCTAGTGTGGTCAAAGTATGAGAAAAGTAGGAGGAAATTAATTCAGAGAGATAAAAACCGACTGTTATTGCTGGTTTTTACTTTTTAGGTTTGTTTTGTTATTTAAGGGAAGTGGGAAGTCATTGAAAGTTTTCAACAGAGGCAAGCCATTTTCTGACCTGTATTTTAACAAGATTATTTGAGCTGCAGTGTTGAAAATAATCTGTGAAGGATGACAATAGAAGAAGTAGGGATAACATTTAGGAGGCTTCTTGTAATGATCTAGGTCTGAGATGATGGTTCCTTGGATAAGAGTTAGAGAAGTAGTGGAGAAACATGGATGGATATAGATAATTCTATTGGTAAACCATCATCAAAAACTTTTAACCCTAGCAGGCCAGCCAAGTGACTCAGTTGGTTAGGAGCTCACTCAAGACTGCAAGCTCGCTCAAGAGTGTTAGCTGAGCTCTGAGCAACAGCAGTTCGATGCCCAGCACAAGCTGAGCTGCCAACAGATAGCAGGATGGCACAGCTAAAAAAAAAAAAAAAAAAGAGTACAAGCTCTGAGCAACAGGGTCGCTGGTTTGATTCCCGGCCAGACAGGCGGCAAGATGGCTCAACTAAAAAAAACAATAACAAGAAACTTTTGACCCAATTTTAGTTTGATTTTTATCAATTTTGCCTCATGAATTCCTATTAAGTCATTGAAAAACATGGTAAGCAACTATTCTGTTTCCTTGGATTTGGTGTACTTGAAAGGAGATTCACATTTGCCTATTAATGACATTTAAAATCATGCAACTGCCTACAAATAAAACAATGTAGTTGGCCTAGGAATCAACTTCAGCTTCCTTTAATATTTTTGCTAACACCAAATGTTTCCTTGATAATTATTTTCCCATGTAAAATTCCTCCAAGTCATTTGCACCATCTTAACATTATGAAGTACACTGTCTTAAATATATTTTGATCATATCTCAGAATACTCCAAGTAGCATTTCATATCAAACTATCAGAGAAGAATTCAGATTCTTTTCTTCCATGTGCGACACACATTTCATCTGATGCCTCAACTTACTCAAAGGAATTTTCCCAGAGACCCTCAATCGGTAAATTTCTATATTTCTATATTTTGTATATTTCTAATAATACAAAAAAGGGAGGGAGAAGAAAGACAGAAAACCTGATAGCAATTAATTAAAATTTAAAAATTACGTCTATGGGGATAAAGTGAAATGGTAGAGATGAACAATGCTACCTCCTATTATTTTCCAAACGTACTATAATTATAATTATTTTTTGTCAGTACCCATGAAACATATAGTGCTAAAAATGAGTTCTTTGAGGGCAGGGGTTGCTCATTCATTATTTTATCTTCTATTATACAAACTGCATGTCCTACTAAAGATAAAATTGAGATGAGATGAAATGATGGGATGGGATGGGATGGGCGAGGGGAGGGGAGGGGAGAAGAGAGGAGGGGAGGCTAAGGAGAGATTTGCAGGGAATGCTAAAGAAATGAGGTAGTTGGCCATGCTGATATTAGGGAAAGAATGTTCCAATGATGTGGACCAGCATGGGTGAAGGACTTGAGATGGGAACATATGTGCTGTTTAAAGAATAGCAAATGGGCCTTTGCAATTGGACAAAAATGAGGAAAGGGGTAAAAGATGAGGTCAGAGAAACAGTGGAAAGCCAGAATCGTTGGGCTTTTTATGCCAAAGTGGGGCATTTTGTGGCTTCTGCTTTGATTAAAATTGGAAGTCGTTGGAGATTTTAGTAGAGGCATTGCATGATTTGTCTTCAATGTTAAGGATAATTATGTGTTTTTTAGAATGTAGGAGGGCAATTTTAAGGAAAATTATGTTTGTTTTTTCAAAATGGAGTATAGTGAGGAGACCACTACAACAATCCAAGTGAGAAATTATGGATGATTAAGGAGGGCAAATAGGCCACAGTTAGAGTGCCAACTGTGGTGATAAATGATGTATTTTGACCACCACCCAAATATTTCTATAATTTCAAACTACCATATTTCTCTAGTAATAGTTCCTATTATGTCTTTCTCAATAATATCAATAATAACGACATCGAATAAATGAGTGCAGC
Source organism: Aselliscus stoliczkanus (assembly GCA_033961575.1). Classification (NCBI taxonomy): domain Eukaryota; kingdom Metazoa; phylum Chordata; class Mammalia; order Chiroptera; family Hipposideridae; genus Aselliscus; species Aselliscus stoliczkanus. The sequence goes on from CM066737.1 coordinate 27,446,806, forward strand.
TTATGTTCCAGACACTTCTCTAAGCAGTCATGGAGTAGTTGAAGAGAAGTGAAGGGACATAACATTTTTCATATTAAGACTGTGTTAGGATTCTTGTGTATAAGACCATCTGTCCTCCCATGAGAATTTTGAGCTCCATGAACATAAAAAACATATCTTATTCATTTGTACATCTACAGTATATAAAACAGCACCCTGAATGTAGTATTTAATCAATAAATATTGGTTGTTTATTTATAAAAATAGTGAGAAGGTTAATGAAATAAATTCTCAACCCTTATCATGACAAAACAGATGGTCACTGCAGAAAATGATGTGGACCCAAGGAAACTGGGGATGGTCATCACAATCCAACTTCACCAAGTTCAATTAATTAGTACAAAATATCATTTCACCAGTTTTCCCTCATCATAGGCTCCGATAGCACCATGTAACTGTCGTTCACAGCACTTCACACAGTTACAATTTTACAGTACATGAATGACCCTAGAGCCTCTAGAAAATTGCAAACTCCATCAAAACAGAAACCACAACTGTTTTTTCAACATTTATCCCCAGCCTAGCACAGCACCTGGCCTATAATAAGCATTTGATATTTAACTAAATGGGAAAAGGAAACAGCAAGCAGGAACTTTGTACTGTGTACTAAAAATCTCTTCCAAGTACTTCATACATATTAACTCATTTAATCTTCACCACAACCCTATTAAGCAGATATTCTTTTTATTCTCATTTTACTGCCTTGGATGAATTATTAATTAACTATTAATTAGATATTTTTATTTTACTATCTTAAGGGAATTAATAAACATAATGATGATGATCGTTAATGAGGAAGTTATACCACAGCACAGCCAGCCAAACACGTGCGTGCGTGTACACATGCACACACACACACACCACAAAGGTGACCCATGTATTAATAATGATTTCTTCTGGGCATAGCAAAGACTCCAATTTAGGCTGTCACTTGATAAGAACTTACCGAATTATTTGCTTTTCAACTGACTTTGTTTCATCTATGCGATTCCCAAAGAAATGATCTGATAGGCTTATTCAACCAATTACCACGCTTGATTAAATTGGTAAAATTTGTCTTTCGCAACTCATTGATGTAACCTAAGAAGGTTTCGATCAAAAGACATATATGCTTGTGAGTAAATTTATAGGTCAAGGTCTCCTTTGATGGCATCATAATTACCTACGAATTCAGTTATTCTTTTGCCATTAGCAATATAATCCTTTACCCTCAGATATTCATTTTTCTACAAATTCACACCATTAATCTCATTGAATAATGTATTGAATTAGATGTGTATTAAATTTTTATAAGGACAATGAATTTATAAGGTTCATTCTAAACAAGTAGAAGTTCATGCAATTAAAATACATAGCTGTTGCCGTCAGTCAGTCATACCCATATTGGTGAACACCATTACAATTAAAGTATGATGTGGCACTTTTGGTCAGATTAAAATTTCTCAGCACAAAACTATATTCTCACATTTAAATTCTAAAAGCACTTGGCAGAAAGGAGAAGAAACTATCAGATTGTTTTTCCCATTTAGTTCTTACACAAGGACAAGGTTCATCATTTTTTTCGTTTTCGTAAGAGGTGGATATGTAGGTAAATTTGACAAAAAGAAGTACATGAAAAATTTGGAGGCATTTAAAAGTCTGTTAGTAGTTTAGTGTTAAGATACTATTTTCAATGCTTTGACTGGACGTTCACAGCCCATTTTCATTCACGTGGCTTGAAAAAATAGTACCCCAGCTAACAGAGTTCCTGAACCAGGGATGCCTTCTCACACTTTCCTACTCATTCTTTTGTTATCATCTTATGTTAATCGATGGGAGTTATTACATAAGAAGGCAGATTTTATGTTTAGCTCAGATAAAGAATGTGCCTTGTTCCATACTTCTCACTCGCTTTTAGGTCCTCCATGTTGTTCTCTCCAACATTAAAACATGCGGAGTTGAGAATTAGCAGCAGTTAAGCCGACATGTTTAATCTGAATTTGTTTTTTGGGTTTTTTTTGAGGGCAGTGTCACTGGCCCTCATATGTGGGACCCGAACCAGGGCCGCTGGCGTCCCAAGCCAGCGCTCAACCACCGTGTCACTTGGCCGGCCCCTAATCTGAATTTGTGAACAGCCATCTGTCTGAGATGTCATATGGCATAATTTTGTACTGGATGCAGGGTTATCCAGATGATCTAGAAGGTTGCCCTAATTGTATACAAACTGTCATTTCAAGGTCCCCAAAGAAACACAAATTTATAAAATATGGCCACCAAAATGCATTATTTTTAGAAGTTTCTTTCTCATGGCTACATGATCTTTCAAAGTAACAACTGAAGACTTGAGCAGGATAGGATATTATCTGTAGTATTATGGTTGAAAAATCTGTTGATAATTTTTTTCCCAGTCACAGAACATATAGACTGAATGTCAGAGCCAGCCTGAAAAGAATCTTCCACTAACCCATATTTAACTAACCCATATCCTACCTGAACACTGGCCACTTCTCCTTTGGGGCACCATGAAAATATGGAATTTAGATATATGGTAAGGTTGTCAAATATGGCAATTCATAATATATTTTAATGATAATAGACTATTGGAAATCAGAACTATTCTTAAAATTTTTGACTTATGTATATTTGCTCATTATGAGGCATCTTCATATATCCCAAACAAGAAAACTTGCCATCTAAACTTATGGTAAAGAATATAAGAGAAATATATCTCTGTGTATTTACTATATTCCTTTATTTAGGAACCTTTTAACCAAATGAAATGACTCATTTTTCCTGTACCCATGAAGACCTTTCTCAATCAGATAAAATTATCTGTTTCTAATCACCAAAGTAAACACAGGATTTGACCACTATTGAATAAAGCTATTGAATTTGATGGATTATTTCTTTGACATTACATTCCAAATTACTGCTTCACCACTTTAAAAGTCAATTATTAAGCCTCCACATGAAACAAATATAAGAGCCTCTGAGACTGAAAGGAATTATTATATTCTTAAAGTAAAATCAGCTTAACATCTAAGCCTTGAATAACTTTATTTTTCCACTTTACATGCTTTGTGCCATCTTTTTATATCTAGGATATGTGACAAAAGATCCAAGAGATTCCATAGCTATGAATTCCAATAAAGAAAAATACTCATTCAAAACATAAAACACTTAGATTTTTTGAAAGACAAAGGTCTCAATTATATTTATAGAAAAATGGGATTTTAAGTTGGTGCATAGTTTTTTGGGGGTGTGAATTATAAGGCAATGCGTGCTTCTGTTCTTATCATTTGATGAGAACTTAAAATAGGGTTTTTTATTTATGAGTGTCAAGCATTTTCATTTGATTTTCATACATTTCTTCTGTTTTAGGAATGGTGGCCCCTCATAGTAAATTTGAGGAAAATCTAATTAACCTGGATTGATATCGGCAATATCTTCGTACAAGCAGAAGAACTCATAAAAACATGTACAGGTTGATTAAATTTCCTGTTGTGCATTCTTCAAAATATACCAAGTCAAAAATTAATAATCTACCATAATATCAACCTGATATCAACCAGAGTAGAAAAAGAAGTCTTGATTACACCATGTTTAAGTACAAAGAACTGTGTGTATCACACAATGGATGCCATCAGTTTGCAAGGCCATTGCAAGCCATGTCTATAATTAGCAATGGCCAATGTGATATTTGGTTTTTCCGTACTTGAGCTGAACTAGATAGACCTATCCCCTTAAAAATTGTTAAAGGGCCGGGCGAGTGGCACGGTGGTTAAGTGCTGGCTTGGGAAGCCAGCGGCCCCGGTTCAGGTCCCACATGTGAGGGTCAGTGACACTACCCTCAAAGAATAAAAAATAAAATAAAAATAAAGCCTGTAGTTTATGTGTTATTTAAAAAAAAAAATTGATCTACATTTTGACCCAGCAGTTCCATTCCTAGGTATTTATCCTGAAAAACCCAAGACACTAATTCAAAAAAATACATGCACCCCTATCTTCATTGCAGCGCTATTTACAATAGCCAAGACTTGGAAACAACCGAAATGCCCATTGGTAGATGACTGGATTAAGAAACTGTGGTACATTTATACAATGGAATATTACTCCGCTATAAAGAAGAATGAAATCATACCATTTGCAATGATATGGATGAACCTAGAGACTATTATGTTAAATGAAATAAGTCAGTTGGAGAAAGACAAATACCATATGATCTCACTTATATGTGGAATCTGAAAAATTGAATGAATGAGCAAAGTAAACAGAAACAGTCTCATAGATATAGAGAAAAAACTGAGGGTTGCTAGTTGGGACGGGGGTGGGGATGAGGGAGAAGGGGAAGGGATTAGACAGCATAAATAGGTAACTACAATATTGCCACAGGGATATGAAAGACAGTTCAGGGAATATAATTAATAATGTTGTAAATATTTTGTGGCGTGTCAGATGGTCACATGTCTTGTTAGGGAGACCATTTCATGGATGGAGTAGAGGCTTAATCACTGCACTGTACACCTGAAGCTGATGTTGTATAATATTGTATGCCAATTGTAATTGAATATATAGATAGTCACGGGATGTGGATTATACTGTGGAAGGGAGTCAGAGGAAGTGTAATAGATATATATGATATGGGGGGGAGGAGTGGGGTGTCGAATTGGGGGAGGGATGTTGTCACTTTGAGGGGTAAAAAGTATAACTATTGCACTGTGTTGTACACCTGAAACTAATTAAAAATAAATTAAAAAAAAATTGTTTCAGACCCCTGGCTTGATCGCTTCAAGTTAACATCTTTCCTCTTTGGATAACAGTATAGTTTTATAGCTCAAAATGTCATGCTCTGTGTTCCAGTATATTTAGAGGTTAACGCAATTCATGATCCATGATTTACTTTTAAAATTCTCTCTCATTTAAAAATATACAAATGGATTAACTAACCACATATTTACATAGGATTGTACAAGAAAAGAGCAAACAGAGAACATAAACATCATCATATGTACTTTTGAGATATTACTTAGATTGTGAGTTATTTATTCCTCGATTTTATTTAAACATCTCTGGAGATAAACCATTTTTTTCCCCTTATTATCCTCAACCTGTGCCTTGGGTCATGCTCCCGTTCCATGCAGCTTGTTCTCACTGCCTGACATATTTTCTGCAGTAACTAAGATTCTACTTCAGACCGCTTGTACTCGTGCTGCATTTAAAAGTGAATATAGGGCTGGCAGAGTGGCGCATTGGTTAAGAGCTGGTTTGGGACGCCAGCGGCCCCGGTTTGGATCCCATGTATGAGGGCCAGTGACACTGCCCTCTACAGCTAACAACAGCTCCACCTGGAGTTGGGCTGTGCAAGCCCCAGTGACGGTGTAGGCTGCAGCCCCTGCTGCAGTGGGCTGCCATAGGCTACAGTGAGTGGCCGGCAGTCAGCGTGAGCTGCCAGTAGCCGTGGTGAGCGACATCCAGAGGCCGGCGACCAATCCGCCTCATCTGGGAAGAGCGCAATGACGATCCCAACATGGGCCAGTGAAGCAACGTCCTCTGCAACTAGACTGAAGAACAAAAAGACAGCAACTTGTCTGTTCCCCTTCCCCGATTCCCCAACGCTGTTCCCCTCCTCTAATTCCCCAATAAAATCTTTTTAAAAAAAAAGTGAATATACATTACATTCATCAAAATAATGATACGACAACCGAATGGCACATCACAACAACATTATAACCTTCTGTTGGACATTGAAACAAATGGTTGCTATGACTAATGTAGCAAAACAACTTAATAATAAAGGGACTAAAACAATTAAATCAGTTACTTGGCATGTATAAAAAATTCATATTTTTTTAATACAACTTTTACTTTTCACTTTATTTTTATAAATAAACCCAATTTGAAGGCTATGCATACCCAGTAGGAAATATTACAGATAAAGAAAATGTGGTCAGAAAGTCAGAATTATTCATGGAATTTTCCCCCATTCTCACTTCTATACACAGAACCATAAAAATTAGAAAGGCCCAGCCTATTGAATGAAATGTAAACTTTTGCCAATTGCTTCTCTAAGGCTTAGATTTTTTTAATTAAAGTTTATTGGGGTGACAGTGGTTAGTAAATTTACATAGGCTTTTTTTTTTTAATTTCCTAGTTTGCCGAATGTGTTTAAAAAAAATAACTATCCATGGATCGTTATTCCAGAAATAAGCTTTTCAGAAGCTCATCTTTAATATATAAGTGGGTTAAGAGGTTAGTCATATTAACGTGTGTCATAATATACAAAATTATCTTCTAATACAGCAATTTAATAGCTGGAAAGTTATCATTAAATATTCAAGTGTACAGAGTGGCAAATGCAATTTAATCAGGAAATTTGTTAAGGACTTCAATGATTTGCAGTCAAATAATTTTCCTCTTGTCCATTCACTTATTTGGAATATATAAATGTTGAGAAATGACTCTATGATAATACATACATAAGAACAAAAATTTCCATACTTTTTTATTCCATAGAAGCAGCCATTGTGGCTAATTGATCATCTAAATTCATTAAGTAATATAAGTAGCCTCATGCAAGCGGCAACCATAAATAAAATTGATTGTACCAGTGTGTTTGTGCTTGAGTGTTTTACAAATAACACAAGACAAAAGAATAAAGTATCTTGAAGCCAACCAATGCCTACCCAGAGACAAAGAAAATACAAAAGCTATATCATATACAAATACATAATGTCTACTTAAAACTAAGTAGGGAGATACTGAAGGAACAAGGACCTCAGGGGTCAAGATTCTGGAGAGAGGAGCAACACTGAGAGATGAGCTAACAAGCAGCACAGTATGTAATCCCCCTTATATGTGGGGGATAATTTCCAAGACCCCCAGTGGACTATGGTTTTTCCTATACATACATACAAATGATAAAGTTTGATCTATAAGTTAGTGATAAAATTGAACAATTATAACAATATACTGGAATAGAAGTTATGTGAATGTGGTTTCTCTCTCTCTGACAAACCGATCTGATAACAGAGAGGCTGCTAAGTGATGAAAGGCTGTAGAATGTAGATAGTCTGCCTCGAGATGCTGAACGGAGCGATGATTCACATCCCTGGTGGTTTGAAACCAGACAGAGTCAGATTTCATCACACTTCTCAAAACAGCGCACAAGGTAAAACTTACGAATTGTTTATTTCTGGAATTTTCTATTTAATATTTTTGGACCGTGATTGACAGCAGCGAACTGAAACTGCAGACAGTGAAACCATGAATGGCAGCAGGGAAAACTGTAAATGCTTTTACGTACAGAAAGGATTGTCATTAATAGCCCCAGAGCAAGAGGCTGAATATCCTGTTGCTGAGAAACAAAGATATAAGCAAAGTGTTTGTCATATCACCAAACTAGAGAGGAAATGGAAAGCTCCACAGCACAAAATCCCAATGAGAAGGGCATACCAGAAAATACATATGGTCCTTGCATGCATGTAGTTTGATCTTCAAGAAATATGCTAAATTCTGAAGCTGCAAGTGATAGGATGCTAAAAGCTAAGCTCAACTCTTCTGTGAAGTGGTGTCAAGTTTTCTGCGGTTTACTTTTGCTGAGAGATGAACATGAAAGTTCAGGAAAAGCCAGGGCAAGGAATCCTAGTTATACCAGGCTCTCAGTTGAAAGATCTAGATGGCTACACTCTGGCCTCAGTTTCAAATCAGAAATCAACCAGGCCTCACCAAAGTGCAATGAAATTCTGATTCAAATCAGTTCAGATTCAGATTCAAGTGAACAGGCCCTGCTCCATCTGCTTTGCAGAGGAAATTGGAATCCTTGGGTCTAGGAAAATAATAACGTCTGGAATGTCAAACATTATTTTATAACTAATGACTTGCCTTCAATTTAAAAACAAAAAAATTGCTCCTACCAAGAGACAGGAGTATATGACTAAAAGCAAGATGAAAAAACATCCCACAAAAAAAGGAGAGGCATTCCAGATATTACAGATGGAAGACAAAGACAGACGGAGAAAAAAAATGTGGGTGATGTAAGCTGAAAGTTGTGCTAGTTGGAACCAAGTCACAAGGCTGCTGTTTTGGGGTCCACGGCAGCATCTCCAGCTGGTGAGCCTGTTTTCAGGGCTTGGACAGGTGTGGATCTTGTCTGATTTGTGGGTAGACCAGGCTGTCTCTGGACATTGTTCAGTAAGGTGCATTTGGGACAAGAGTCTGCTTTAAGGCCTACATTTGGATCTGCAGATAGCATGCATGTTACTAGGTGAGTGGATGTGTGTGGCCCCCAATAGGTACCTGAGAGATCCATTGCCAGGGCACTAGATGTGTCTCTGAGGGGCGAGAATCAGGGTCAATAGGGCTGTTTCAGGGTCAATAGCTGGGATTGAGGTCTGGAGATGTGGCTCTGGTGGCAGCAATGTGTGTGACTCCCATCAGGTCCCTGGCAAGCAGGACTCTCCATGACTGTGTCTGACAGGGGCTGGAGCCAAGTTCCAGGGCTCTTTCAGGATCTGCAATTGGTCCAAAGTTGCAGGGCTTGTCTCCAGGGGCACAGATGGACATGTCTACTTGCAGGACCCTGGGTTGGCAGGGCCTGGAGTCAAGGATGAGGCCATTTTTATGATCTCTACTGGTGCATATGGGAGACTGCCTACTAGGTCCCTGGGCTCGCAGGATTGCTTGCAGACGGGCTGAGAAGGCTAGAGCCCAGACACAGGTCCATTTTAGGATCTATAGTTGCTCTGAGTTCAGCAGGTTTGCTTTTAGGGGCTCCCAGACTATGGCGAACGTCATGGGCCACTGGGCAGAGGTCTGCGGTCCTATTACCTGAGTCATGGGCAGGCACTACTCCTCCCACGCCCCTTGGCGGGTGGTGCTGATGACAGGACCAAGGCAATATTGTGCTGAAGCAGAATCCATAGGAAGATGGGGCTGTTTCAGGTCTGTAGCCAGCCTGCCCACCGGGGCACAGGCCTGCTTTCTTAAAATGGCCCTCCTCCATCTTGGGCTCTGCCTGATTTCACAATCTCCTACCTGAATCCCAAAGCTCCACAAAAACACTATTGTCCCTAAATGGCTGCCAAAGTAGTCCTGTTAAGGGACTACTAATTCTGACATCTTGCTGATGTCACCCCCTGGACTGTTTTTTCCATTGCAAAAAGGAAATACGGTCAACCTAGAATTCTATACCCAGCCAGATTACATTTCCTCAATGAAGTGAAAATTTATATGTTTCAGATAAACAGAAACAGAGTTATATGTCACCAGCAAATGTCCAAAACATTCTTGGGGCAGAACAAAGTTTATCTAACGTAAAAAGATTAAAATCCAAGAAGGAATGAAGAGCAATAGTAAAAATAAACATAAATAAATATTTATTGCTCTAAATTAAACTTGCAATGCCTATTGTGGTTTAAAATATATGTGGAATTAAACTACATAATGACAAAAATGCAAAAGTCTTAGGTAAAGGCAGTGGGGGTGATAAAGTTAAAATCTCTTAAAACTATAAAATTGTGGGGGAGCTGGTAAAAGTAATATTTATTGGACTGTAATAAGTCAGGAAGCATGTTGTATTATCTAGAGTATCCACTAAAATAATTATACTGCATAACTAATATCTTTTAGAGGAAAAATGATGTGTATCAGTTAGAGACTGGCAGAGAAACACAAAATACAAGAGAAGATCACAAAGAACAATGAATATCAAATGGTCAATAAAATAGAATCAGAGTTTGCCTCAAATCAAACTTTTATGGCCTGTTGAAATTTTCAAAACTCTCCATTAAAAAATTCCCGTAATTTGAATGGTCAAGCCTCCACAACAGTGGGGTCTCTGATTCCCTTCTCATAACATTTCCATCCAGAAGATGACACTCGTTTTGAATGAGGAAATGGTTCAAACATTTACACTAGCTCATTAGTGAAGATGTGTCAGAGAGGAAGTAAAATTAGACAGTATTTCAGGACATAGAGTGGTCAGAATTACTATAGAACATGAAGATGATAATTGAACAGATTTGTCCTAAATACACCAGTTCAACAACAACAAATTTATACAGGAGAACTGGATATCTGAATAGGTCCTGGTAAAGCTGAGTTCAATATACCTTTTAGTATCACTATATACTTCCACTGATCTAAGCAACTAGTGCTACCAAATACATAAGACATTATATCTCTTGTTCTCACATTTTTACACTATAGTAAGGGAGATACCTGCACACAAATAACCACAATCCTGATTTTATTTATATATATATTTTTTTCTTAATTTGATCATGTGCCCTCCAAAAAGTAAGAAAGTAATAAAAGGCATCCATTAGATTTGCAATGACATGGTCAGTTGGTGACCTCAGCAAAATTAGTTCATGCCATTTGTAAGGATGAGAAGAATAAACACAATGAGAAAATGGAGACAATATGTTGACAATTGATCAAAATACTTTGAGGTAAAAATGAAAAAACAAATTAAAGCAAGAGCTAGACATTAAATCTCTTGCTTAACAGAGTCGGCCAGTTAGTTCAGGTGGTTAGAGCACAGACTCTTAACACCATGGTTGCCAGTTCAATTCCCACATGGGCCAGTGAGCTGCGCCCTGCACAACTAGATTGAAGACAACGACTTGACTTGGAGCTGATGGGTCTTGGAAAAAACACACTGTTCCCTAATAAAGCTTTAAAAAGAAAAGAGTTAAGTGTTAAGATGAAGAGGTTATGATGAGGTAGGGTGTGTCACAATGGGTGCCATGTGGATATACATTTATAAACTTGGGAGGAAAGAATGAGTAGGGAGAAAGAAGTTGAAAGATTAGGTGAGAAAAGGGAAAAATAATGATCTCTGTGGGAGATGAAAGGGAACAGGAGGAAGAGCACAGGACAAGGGTTTACGTAGAAGAGGAAGGCATCTTCTACAAAGTTATTCGACTTTAAAACACAGTTAATTTATCCTCCAGTTAGAATGTTTTCATCCAAATCTTCACTACCAGGCAAATAGATCTCTAGCTTGCAACAACTGTCATCCAGTTGTGACCACACTCAACTCTTATGTACATAATCACAATCCATTTGCCTGTCTTCAGGTCCTATTTATTTATTTGTATGCAAATAGCTCAATATTTCAGCTTCCTTGAAGCCAGATATAATGTCTGTTTCCTCTCCATCTATCATTGGAATCTACTACAGTGTCAAGCATATGACCTGCATTAAAAGAATAGTTGGTAAGTGTATGAGTACCATATTTTGCCGGGTATAATGCACACTTTTTTGCCCAAATTTGTGAGGGTAAAATAAGGATGCGCACTATACATGGGAAGTACTAATTCTATATCTATAGAAATGTTTCTAATTCTTTTATTTATGCTCCTGAGTTAAAAGTGTAACTCTAGATATTAATAATAATATCTGTATGCAAAATAATACCTGAAATATGATTATCAGTTTTCTTGAACTTATAATGAACTTGCAATGATGAACAGCTCTTGGCTTTCTATGATGTGTAAATATCATAAATTTATTACCAGTACATAAAATTTTTTGTACCATGTTAAAAAAATAAATGCTACATTTACTTCATAATACAAAAAGCAAGTACCTAAATGTAAATAAATAAAAATTTGAATTAAAAAAAATAAAACAAAAGATTTTTTTCCCCTGAAAGCTTGGGCCAAAAACATGGCTGCGTATTGTACCCGGGAGTACATTATACATAACAAAATATGATAAATTGTTTACTAAACACATGCTACATATTAACAGGTAGAAATGATGTTTCAGAAGAGTTTATCCAATTATAAATTTTTCACAAAACTAAAGACAAAATGTTCCCAGTTGTGAAAATAAACAACCATAACAAAATTTCCCTGAATAATTCAAGTGTGGAAGTTTAAAAATCCCATTAGAAAATAATAAAATGACAAATTAGAATATTACATATCAAAATCTGTGAAATGTGGCCAAAGTTGTACTCCAAGGAAAATCCATAATTTTGAAACTTTCAGATTTAAAAGAATGGGAATGAAAAATAAAACCAGAATGTTCAACCCAAAGCACTAGAAAAACAATAAAGAAACATACAGTATAATAAAGGAATTGATAAGCATAGGAACAGCTAAAGCTCTTTTGTAAACCACGTATCACAGGGGCCTCCTCCAGGGAACATGCCTATATCTCCAGGGTATTTTATTAAATTGTTTTTGGTTTTTGTTTTTTCTTTTTTTTCAGCTGAGCCATCCTGCCACCTGTTGGCAGCTCAGGGGCAGCTCAGCTCAGGCTGGGCATCGAACTGCTGTTGCTCAGAGCTCAGATCGCACTCTTGAGCCACTCTTAACTGACTGAGCCACTCGGCCGGCCCTCTCCAGGGTACCTTAAAAAGAGTACAGGACAGGAAAGACTAAAGACTGATTATCAGTCTTAAGTACATAAATATGTTTAAATATCATTAAATGTTAATATTTTAAAATATTTACTTCAGTATTACTTAAATATTTTATAAATATTGAATGAACAATAATGTTTTATAAAGTGGACTTTAATTTGTCTAGTAACACTTAAATGAGTATAATTTGTCCAATCTACACTATGAAAAGTAATTATAATTCATCCTTTATAAGAATTCACATTTTCACAGGGTAGTCAGGTGCAAAAAGCACAGACTCAATATCTCTAAAGCTATATTCTTCTCTTTTGGCCTCAAATTAGATTTGAATTCAGTTAGTTCATGGATCATCCCCATTGCCCTGACAAGAAGCCTACATCCTTCTAACAGGTATGTTGGAGAATGACAAGCAAAAGGAGGCAGCCATTTGTTATGCACAATTTCGTTAGTGTCTTCAATTTGTATAGGGAAGTGGATGATACAGACACACCTGATAGTCAAAGCAATACTGTTGGGCGGGCCAAGTGGCGCATTGGTTAAGTGCTGGTTTTGGGATGCCAGCGGCCCCGGTTCGGATCCCACATATGAGGGCCAGTGACACTGCCCTCTACAGCTAACAACAGCTCCACCTGGAGCTGGGCTGTGCGAGCCCCGGCGATGGTGTAGGCTGCAGCCCCTGCTGCAGTGGGCTGCCATAGACTACAGTGAGTGGCCCGCAGCCAGCGTGAGCGGCTGGCAGCCAAGCATGAGCTGCCAATAGCCGCGGTGAATGACATCCAGAGGCCAGCGACCGATCTGCCTCATCCGGGAAGAGCACAATGACGATACCAACAGTGAAGCAACATCCTCCGCAACTAAACTGAAGAACAAAAAGAAAGCAACTTGTCTGTTCCCCTTCCCCGATTCCCCAACGCTGTTCCCCTCCGCCAATTCCCCAATAAAATCTTTAAAAAAAAAAAAAAAAGCAATATTGTTTGGTGTGGGAATTAGTAAGGGAAGTGAAGTTTAGGAATAGTTGCTGAAAGAATGAAAGTGATAATATTTTCATCAAGAAACAACTGACATTGGGTTGGGGACCACAAATTTTCAGAATCATATGTCTACACAACTGTCTAGTATTTGTTAAGCAACATTCGTCTACCAAAAATACAGCAGCAGGGAAGAGGTATAGAGAATTGGTAAATCTTCCAAATATTAACAACCTATGCAGCTGAGGCATGTCTGTCTTATTCTTTAGCAGTCACCGCATGACCCAGTGAGTATTTCATAGCTTTGCCAAAAGCTGTAAATTCAAATGCCTACCTAGGCAGTGAGGTAATCTAAAGAAGTCATAGAACATATATGAGGTCTGTCAATTAAGTTCATGAACTCATCCTAGAAAAAGTGCTGCATACCTCATTGCTGAATATCACTACAGTCACCTTCAAAATACTCCCCTTGGGAAGCTATGTACCGAGGCCAGCACCTAGTCCACCCTTCAAAGCAGTTTTAGAACTCTTTTCTGGAATGGCCACCAGAGCTGTTGTTGTATGACCCTCGATGTCCTGAATGTCATCAAAATGTCTTCATTTCAATATCTCCTTTATTTTTGGGTAAAGAAAAGAGTCATTGGCGGCCAGATCAGGTGAGTAGGGAGGGTGTTCCAATACAGGTATTTGTTTACTGGCTAAAAACTCCCTCACAGACAGTGCCGTGTGAGCTGGTGCATGGTTGTGATGCAAGAGCCATGAATTGTTGGCGAAAAGTTCAGGTCGTCTAACTTTTTCACGCAGACTTTCCAGCATTTACAAATAGTAAACTCGGTGAACTGTTTGTCCAGTTGGTACAAATTCATAAAGAATAATTCCTCTGATATCAAAAAAGGTTAGCAACATCATTGCAACAAGTTCATGAACTTAATTGTCTGACATCCTATAAGACTAGAACCATAACTGGGATGTATATGGCCCTAAAAAGATTATATTCTACCCCAAATTATGCAAGTCACATGTTGTTTCAATAGTGGAGTGAAGCTGCTAAGAGAATTCCTAGAACCCAGACTATGTGGATTTCAAAGCTCAATCCCACTGCTTGATAGATATGAGAACTTGAACAAGTTACTTACTCAATTATTAGCTGTAAAATGGGGCTAACATTACTCCAATCCTCCTCAGACTGTTCTGATCATTAACTGATTTAATATCAATAAAATGCTCAAAATAAGTGCCTGGTTCATAGTAGGTATTATACTACAGCAGTGCCCTACCATGTTTGCTCTTTTCTTCCTTAATACTAATTTAATATTTATTTTCTACTTTTAAAACCTAATAAGTGCTAAGCAATAAACCACATTCCAAAATCTAACAAATTCAAGACAGAATACTCTAACATTCCCAAATATGTCGATTTTGGTGTTATTTATAAGGGATAATTAGAAACCACTTCAATTCCAAAGGTTATGTAAATTATGGCAAACACATACAGTGTTGTATTCATCATTAGTTTTGTTTTGATGGGTCTGTAGGATATGGCATTTTTTATGATTAGCCTTTAAATGAAAAAAAAAAGAAAGCAAACTGTATATGCTGTACTATTGTGTACATGAAAAATACACAAAAATGCTAGAATAGTTTTTGTGACAAGATTAGAGACAATTTTTTATTTTCCCCATTGGGAAAATTTTATACTCTTAGACTATGATACTCCTATGAAAATGTATTTAAAATATAGGATACACACAACAGGAACTTCCATCCGCTACTGGTGAGAATGCAAAACGGTATAGGCAACTTGGAAGATAGCTTGGCAGTTTCTTATAAAACTAAACATACTCTTATCATAAGATCCAGCAACCATATTCCTTGCTATTTATACAAATGAGTTGAAAATATTTGTCTACATAGAAACCTGCCAATATTAATACCAGCTTGATTCAAAATTTCCAAAACTTGGAAGCAAACAAGATATCCTTCAATAGGTGAATGGATAAACAAACTGTGGAACACCTAGACAATGGAATATTATCCAGTGCTTAAAAAGAAATGAGCTATCAAGTCATAAAAATATATGGCAGAACCTTGAAGGCAAATTGCTAAGGAAAATAAACCAAACTGAAAATAGCGATTACAGTGTGATTCTGGAAAAGGCAAAACTATGCAGATGGTAAGAAGATCAGTGGTTGAAAAGGGTTTAGGGGGAGAGTAAGATGAATAGATACAGCACAGAGGATTTTTAGGGTAGAGAAATTATTCTGTATAGGCTACCTCAATGGTGGACATCTGTCACTACATATTCATCAAAATCCATAGATTGTATAATACAACACCAAAATTGAACCGTAAATGTGAACTATGGGTTTTAGTTAGTAATAATGTATCAATATTGGCTCATCAATTATAACAAATGTATCACACCAAAGCAAGATGTCATTAATGAATATATGAGAACTCCTGTGTTTTCTGCTTAGAATTTCTATAAGCATAAAACTGCTCAGAAATAGTCTATTCCTTATTGAAGTAGTCAAATGAAAACCTCATAGCAAAAGAGAAGAGTAACAAAATTCCTAAAACATAAAAATTATGGATCCTAGTCTTTCAGTCCTTATCATCTGTGTAACAGTATTTGTAAGTCTCAGTTTCATACCAACAGAATGAAGCATGAGAACTCAGAAGTCATATACATTCCAGTTTTATGATTCCTTTTTTTATCGTAAGGGAGTTTCATTTGATTATTCCTACATATTGCTAGCTATTTTTGTTAAAAAGAAAAATTACAAAGCACCCCCACCTGCCACCAGAGTACAGCTTAGTTTCCTGAGTGCATTAAAACTACTTAACAAAGAAAATCAATTACTGACACATTTACTAACATTTTTAGAAGCTAAACCTAGGGTGAAATGTTAGGCTCGTAGGAGGATGTATAGTATTTTCAAGGGAAAATGTGAATTGGAAAGTAAGATTGTTAAAAGCCTTAACTGTGAATAAAAATCACAGAGTGTTCCAAAATTAAAGCGTTGTGTTTTTTTTTGAGGGCAGTGTCACTGGCCCTCATAAGTGGGACCCGAACTGAGGCTGCTGGCTTACCAAGCCAGCGCTTAACCACCGCGCCTCTTGGCCGGCCTGAAATGCACTTTTTGATTTTACCTAGGCCAAACCATTTTTTAAGTAAAACTAAATAAATGTATTGAGTACTTCGCCTTAGATAAAGAAAAACAATATCACAAGACTGGTAACAGAAGCTAAATAGTCAGAGGCAAGGAAAGATGCTGGATGCTATCAAGCAAAATAGAATTACAGTTATCCTTTGGTATTCACAGGGAATTGGTTCCCAAAACCAATACCCCCCACTCTTCCACCTCCTCAGCACCCATGTGGATACCAAAATCTGCAGATGCACATCTCTTGTAAAAAAATGGTGCAATATTTGCATGTAACATATGCACATCCTTCTGTATATTTTAAATCATCTATATATTGCTTATAATACCTAATACAATGTACATGCTATGTAAATAGTTGTGATACTGTGTTGTTTAGGGAACAATGACAAAGAAAAATAGTGTGTACATGTCCGCATCAGACACAGTCACTGTAGGCCTAGCTACATAGTACATATCAGCAATTACATAACATTTTTTTAAATATTTTTTATCTGTGATTGGGTGAATCCGTGGATACGAAAACTATGACAGAAGTCCTGGCCACAGCAATCAGACAATAAAATGAAATAAAAGGCATCCAAATTTGAAAGGAAGAAGTAAAACTGTCATCATTTGCAGATGAAAAGATACTATATAGGGAGAATCCATAAGATTCCACCAAAAAAGTATTAGAATACATGAATTCAGTAAAGTAGCAGGATACAAAATTAATACTTGGAAATCAGTTGCATTTTTACACATCAATAATGAACTATCAGAAAGAGAAATTAAGAAAACAATCCCATTTACAAGTGGATCAAAAACAACAACAACAAAAAACCTAGTAATAAACTTATCCAAAGAGGTAAAAGACTGGCACTGAGAAAATTATATGACAATGAAGAAAAAGAAATTAAAGAAGATACAAATAAATAGAAACATATACCTTGCTCATGGCTAGAAAGAATTAAATCATTAAAATGTCCATACTACCCAAAGCAAACTACAGAATCAATGCAATCTCTATCAAAACACCAATGGCATTTCTCACATAATTAAAACAAATAATCCTAAAACTTGTGTGGAACCACAAAAGACCCTGAATAGCCACAGCAATCTTGAGAAAGAAGGACAAAATTGGAGGTATCACACTACATGATATCAAACTATAGTACAAATAGCATGGTATTGGCATAAAAACAGACACTTTCACCAATAGAACAGAATAGAGAGCCCAGAAATAAACCCATGCCTAAATGGTCATTTATGACAAAAGATGTAACAACACACAGTAAGATAAAGACAGTCCATTCAATTAATCATACTGGGAAAACTGGACCACCTTTTTACACCATATACAAGAATAAACTCAAAATGAATTAAAGACTTAAATGTAAGACCCAAAACCATAAAACCCCTAGAAGAAAACATAGGCAGCAAACTCTTTGACATTTCTTTCAGTGATTTTTTTTGTGGATATATCTCCTTGGTCAAGGAAAACAAAAGAAAAAAATAATAAATGGAACTAGGAGTACATCAAACTAAAAAGTTTTTGCAGCAAAGTAAACCATCAACAAAATAAAAGACATCCTACTGACTGACACAAAATACTTGGCAATGATACATCTTATAAAGGGTTAATATTGAAAATTTATTTAAAAACTCATACAACTTCACACAAAGACACAGACCCCACAAACAATCCAATTAAAAAATGTGCAGAGGGGGCTGGCTGAGTGGCTCAGTTGGTAAACAGCTCGCTCAAGAGTGCGAGCAGTTTGATGCCCAGCCTGAGCTGAGCTGCCGCTGAGCTGCCAACAGGTGGCAGGATGGCTCAGCTAAAAAAAAAAAAAAAAATGTGCAGAGTACCTGAACAGACATCTCTCCAAAGAGTACATACAGATAGCCAATAAACATATGAAAAAATGCTGAATGTAACTAATAATCAGAGAAATGCAAATTAAAACCACAATGAGATACCACCTCACACCTGCCAGAATGGCTATCATCAATAAATCAACAAATGACAAGTGCTGGTGAGGATGTGGACGAAAGGGAACCCTTGTGCACTGTTGGTGGGATTGCAGATTGTTGCAGCCACTATGGAAAATGGTTTGAAGTTTCCTCAAAAACTTAAAAATAGAACTATCTTATGACCCAGCAATTCCACTTCTGTGTATTTATCCAAAGAAATCCAAAACACTAATTTGAAAAGATATATGCACCCCTATGTTTACTGCAGCATTGTTTTACAATAACCAAGATATGGAAGCAACCTAAATGCCCATCAACAGATGATTGGAAGGGCCGGCTGAGTGGCTCAGTTGGTTAAGAGCTCACTCAAGGGTGCGAGCTGAGCTCTGAGCAACAGCAGTTCGATGCCCAGAGCGAACTGAGCTGCCAACAGGTGGCAGGATGGCTCAGTTAAAACAAAAACATAGATGATTAGATAAAGAAGAGGTGGTATATGGACAAAGTTGAACAATTACGTTCACGAACTCATCCTAGAAAAAGTGCTACATATCTCGCTGCTGAATATCACTATGGTCACCTTAGAAGTACTCCTCTTGGGAAGCTATGCACCGATGCCAGTGCCTAGACCACCCTTCAAAGCAAGTTTGGAACTCTTTTTCTGGAATGGCCATCAGAGCTGTCAACATATCACATACTTCAGCAAAAATACTTACGAAGTCCTTCAGAGAGCCATGTTCACAACTACACTGAAGACTAGCTTTACAAGTATTCTTTCATATTCCCATCTGTCAGTGTCTCTGTCTACCTATTGCTGATAGAAACTATTTGGGGGCATTTTCTTTATGACACTAAGTGCTCTTTTTCACACTCTAAAAGGTATTAAGCAATATGATGTTTGTTTATAAAATATAGCCAACAACTCAGATTCTAGGGTCAGTAGGTTATATCACTTAATATGACACTGGTGTGTTTAATTAATTTTCACCTTTTTTTTTTCAAGCTGAGCCATCCTGCCACCTGTTGGCAGCTCAGCTCGGGTGGGGCATCGAACTGCTATTGCTCAGAGCTCAGCTCATACTCTTGAGCGAGCTCTTAACCAACTGAGCCACTCGGCTGGCCCTTCACCCTTTTTTTTTTTTTTAAAGAAATCATGTGATTCTCAAAGACAGAAAGGTCTTTTCCTAATTAAAACAAATATCCTGACACCGAAGGCAGAAATCAACATTAATTTTCTAATGGGAAACTTCTCCTGAAATGAAGGCTTATGTTTTTTTTTTTCCTCCTGAGAGAGTTTTGTATTCAATGAGTTTTTAAATCAATTCTCATAATTCTTATGAGATTAAGTAAGTCAGGAATTTAACAAAATTGGCAAAATGTTATCCAAATTTGTGCCATTAGAATTCCTATGGAAATTTTATACTCCCAATAAATATATATGTAAGTCCTACTCGCTTCACATCATCACTGACACTTGAAATTGAGTCTTTTATTTCCAGCAATTATAGTGAGTGTATAGTGGTATCTCACTGCAGTTTTAATTTGCATTTCTCTGGTGACTAACCATATTGAGCAACTTTTAATAAGATTATTGGTCATTTGTATATCTTCTTTTATAAATTGTCTTTTCAAAGGTTTTCCCCCATTCTTCCTGAGTTTTTGTTTTCTCATTCCTGAGATGTAAATATTCTCTATATAATCTATAAATAAGACCTTTCTCAGTTACACATATTGAAAATATTTCTTGTAATTTGCGAGTTGACCTTTCATTTTTAGAATTGTCTCCCAAAGAGCAGATGTTTAAATGTTTCCAATTAATCAATTTTTTCTCTTCTACAATTAATGATTTTTGTGTCATGTCGAAGAAACCTTTGCCTACCTAAAAGTCAGTAAGATTTTCCCGTAATTTCTTCTAGAAACTTGGTAATGTTAGCTTTTGCATTTAGGTCTATGATCCATTTCAAATTCATTCTTGTATATGATATGAAATAAGGGTCAGCATTCATTTTCTTACCTATAGATATCTGTTTTTCCCATGCGGGTGGGGGCCTGCCCGTGCACCCTGCCCCCTCCCCCAACCCTGGGTTCTGAGGGTGGACACCATCTAGGACAGTGGTGATTGGCCCCAATCTGCACTTGGTGCATAAATTCACAGAGAAACATGAATGGATGGCAACAAAAAATGGTACTGGAACAATGGGAATCAGCAATTTTGCACAGGAAGCTTTGAGAGATGTTTACTATAGTTTGCCTGAGGTTGGGACAAAATTGAACAAACAAGATGTGTTTGGTGCTTTGGAAAAGTGTGAACGCTGCTAGTGAACTCTATTCTCCTCTATCAGAAGTAACTGAAATTAATGAAGCTCTTGCAGAAAATCGAGGACTTGTCAACAGATCTTGTTATGAAGATGGCTGGCCTATGAAGATGATGTTGAGTACCACTTCAGAACTAGATGAACCAATGAGCCAAGAAGTATGTGAGAAATACATAAAATCCATTGAGGAATGAAAATGGAACCCTTCCCTAAATAACATAGTATGAAACAACTTAATTTGGCATAGCTGTCTTATATTAGTAATGGACAGATTTTAAATATCAATTTGTAATAATACCAATGAAAAAAGAAACTACAACAATGCTACTGAAACAAAATACCCCTTAACTTTCTAATGATTGCAGATAAACACAATATGCATCTTCTTTACAGCACCCTATGATTTTTTAGGCTAGGCTATAGTTATAATATTCAGAATTCCTGAAATTATTATTATTATTATTTTTTTTTTTTTGAGGGCAGTGTCACTGGCCCTCATATGTGGGACCTGAACCGGGCTGCTGGCGTCCCAAGCCAGCTCTTAACCACCACGCCACTTGTCCGGCCCCTGAAATTATTTTGAAATTCCTGAAATCGTTTTGAGAACATAGGTCTGTTGCTTTTTCATATATGTTTCAGAATAAGCCCTACAATTTCTGGAAGAAAAAAAAAGAAAATTGATATTTTTAGTGGGATGATTAAATGTATTTAACATTTTGGGAAGAATGGACATCTTAATACTGAGTCTTCAAATTCATGAATACCATTAATTCATGACTTCTGCAATTTTTTTTCAACAATGTTTATACTTCTCAGTGTGTCTTACATGTTTTGTTGAAATCATCGTTAAATATTTCATGTTTTATTATGCTATTGTAAATGGCATTTAAATTTTTTCCCAACTGATGCTATAAGCTGAATGACTGATTTTTATATATTCATCCTGTATCTTGAAAACTTGCAAAAATCACTTACTAGAATGGGTAGCTTTCCTGTGCATTCCTTGTTATTTTCTACATCCATGATCATCTACTAGTCAAATAAAGAGAGTTTTAATTCCTCCTTTTCAGGCTCTATACCCTACATATTTTTTCATATCTTGTTTCATTTCTAAGGCCTGCAGTAACAATTCTGACCACAAATGGTGGGTGCGGATATCCTTTCTTGTTCCTGATCTTATGGCTCAGTTTTTACCATAAAGTAGGATATAAATTTAATATTTTTCTTGGATGTCATTTATCAGGTAAAGGAAACACCCTTTTCTAGCTTTCTGAATGTTGAGATCATAATATGTTTTTTGGTTTTTGTCCACTGTCTGCTAATAAAGTTGATTACGCTGACGTATTTACAAATGATAAACCCGTGTTGCATTCCAGGTTAAAAAAAATGCACTTAGGCATGCTATATTCTACATACTATATATTGATGGATTCCATTTGGAAATATTTTGCAGGGTTTTTGCATCTATATTACATATGCTTGTACAGTAGTTTTCTTTTGTAATTTCCATGTCAGATGTTGGTATCAAGACAATGCTGGCTTCCTACTGGGAGTTGAGAACTGTTCCCTCTTCCTTATTTTCTGAAATATTTTAACATCGGTATTATTTATTTCTGAAAAATTTGGACAGAATCTAGCAAGAAAAATCTTTGGGCCTGAAATTTTCTTCATGGAAAATGCTTTCTTTTGAATTCAGTCTGCTACAATTCAATAAGCCTATTCAGACATACTCAGAAATGACTTCTTTCTAGTTTTATCATTTTACTGTAGGCAAAGAGATTTAAGAGTTCTGGCTATACTGTGGGATTTCATTTCTAATGTCCTCTGTTGCAAAGGGCAAGGCCTTTTACGTTTTTCCTATATGGATGTTAAACTAACACCCTTGATCCCTATCACCTGTATTTGAGTTCGATCTCTCCGCTCATCCTGGGGAGGCTCTGCAGCGTCAGCTTGTACACTTACCTCTCTGGCTTTTACTTCCCTCTTTATTTATAGCACCTGGTGTTTGCGGGTTTGGTTTTGTTATTCTTTGCAAGGTAAGCTCTGACAATTTTTCTCACATTTTATCCAGCATGCTTTTTAAATAAAAGAGTCCTCTAAGCATTTTAGTTTAAATCACTGCAATATTGGGACTAGAAGTCCCAGACTGAATAGTAAAGAAAAAAAGCCTTTTCAGAATCTGTGAGAGAATTGTATAGGTTTTCTCTCTTTATATGATCATGTATTTTACATCTAAAAATGTCCTAATGTTAAGAGATCTTTGAAGTACTGGTACAAATGCTGTTGGACCACCATATATCATGTTTCAACACATTGTTTCTGTTTGCAAATGTATTAATGATTGATTCATATAGTTAAATAAAACGGACCTATGTTTCCCTGTCTTTATACACTATTCTCTCCATGGGGTTATCCAATCCTCTCTATAGGGTTATAGTGAACTCAGAATGATTACTTAGCTTTTATTGAGCTATAACTCACATACCATACAATTCAACTCAGTATTTACTTTAGTATATTTGCAGAGTTGTGCAGCCATGATCACAAATAACTTGAGAACATTTTCATGACTCTAAAGAAAACTCGGGGCCAGCCGAGTGGCGCGGTGTGGTTAAGTGCTGGCTTGGGAAGCTAATGGCCTGGGTTCGAGTCCCACATATGAGAGCCACTGACACTGCCCTCAAAAAAATAAAATAAAATAAAGAAAAACCCTATTTCCATTAGTCCTAATTCCTTTGATCCCACCCGGCCTCCCTCAGGGTCTGGAAATACGCCATCTACTTTGTGCCCCAATGGATTTGCCTATTCTAGACATCCGGGGCATTTCAAATAAATGGAATCATACTATTTGTGGCCCTTCATGCCTGGCTTCGTTCACGTAGCATAATGTTTTGAAGGTGAATCCATGTTGCAGCAGATATCGGTACTTCACCCCTTCGTAGTGCTGAAAACTATACCTTTGTATGAATATATCACATTGTGTTTATTCATCATTTGATGGATATCTGTGGTGTTTTCACTGTTTATTATAAAAAAATGCCACTGTGAACATTTATGTATAAGTATTTGTGTGCATGTTTCATATTTCACTAAAATCCAACTTCTCTACATAATTGTCAACACTTACCTATCTTTTTGATTAGTATAGCCATCTTAGTTGGTGTGAAGCACTATCTCATTGTGGTATAATCTACATTTCCCTTTTAGTTAATCATTTGGGGCATCTTTTCATTTGTGTATCAGCCATTTCTAGATATTCTTTAGGGAAATGTCTATTCAGAACCTTTGCCTATATTTTCACTGAGTTGTCCTCTTTATTACTGAGTTTTACATTTTTTAAATAATATATATTCTAAGAGCTGGGCGAGTGGCGCAGTGGTTAAGCGCTGGCTTGGGAAGCCAGCGGCCCCGGTTCGGTCCCACATGTGAGGGCCAATGACACTGCCCTCAAAAAACAAACATATATATATATATATATATATATATATATATATATATATATATATATTCTAGATATAAATCCCTTATCAGATGCATAAATTGCAAATATTTCCAGGGAGGGGTTTTACGTTCTTGGTGGTATCACCTAGGGAACAAAAGTTTGTTATATTAATATACCCATTTTTTTCTTTTATTTTTCTTTTTTATTATTATTTTTTTTACCTGAGCCATCTTGCCACCTGTTGGCAGCTCAGCTCGGGCTGGGCATCCAACTGCTGTTGCTAAGAGCTCAGCTCGCACTCTTGAGCAAGATCTTAACCAACTGAGCCACTCGGTCGGCCCCATTCTTTCTTTTATTACTGTGCTTTTTTTGATGTTGTATCTAATAAACCATTACCTAATCCAAGGTCACAAATGAGTAAACCTTTGTTTTCCTCAAAGTATTTTACAGTTTTAGCTCTTAGCTCTTCAGCTCTTCTGTCCTTCTCTATTTTACTTTACCTTTTATCTACATTTCTAGATCAATTTTAAATAACAAAGTAATTATCTGTATATTAAAATTTTTCATAAAGTCAACATACTATTGTTTAGGCTCTTGATCCATTTTGAGTTGATTTTTATACATGCTGAGGTCTAGAGATCTGAAATAATTCATGCACAGGTAGATATCCAGTCATGCCAGTACTATCTATTGAAAAAAATTTCTTTTTCCTTTTAATTGTCTTGGCACCCTTGTTGAAAATCAATTAGCCATAAATGTGAGGGTTTGCTTTTGGACTTTCAATTCTATTCCATTGATCTATATGTCTATCCTCATTCCAGTACCACAGTGTATCAATTACTATAGGTTTGTCTGCTATACTTTTGAAATTGGAAATTATGAATGGCCAACTTGGTACTCTTTCAAGATTTTTTGGATATTCCGGGTCTCTTGCATTTCCATACGTATTTTAGCATCAGCTTTTAAATTTCTGTAAAGAAAAAAAACTTCTGGAATTTTGACAGGGTTTGCATTGAATGTGTACATGTCCTTAGATTGTCTTGCCATCTTAACAACCAACATTATGCCTTCCAATCTATGAACATGAAATGTCATCCCATTTATTTAGGTATTCTACAATTAATTTCAACAATGCTTTGTAAATTTCAGAATATGGTTTTCACCTCTTTTATTAAATTTATTCATAAGTACTTTATTTTTTGTGATGATCTTGTAAATCGAATTGCTTTCTTCATTTCATTTTCAGATTGTTCAAGTATTTTGAAATATAATTTATTTTTCTATATTGATCTTATATGCTGAAACCTTACTGAAATCATTTACCTCTCCTATTTTTTAAAAGACTATTTTTAGAGCAGTTTTATGGATACAGAAGAATTTCACAGAAAATAGAGAGTTCCCATATATCCATTTTTCATGCACACCACATTTTTTAATATTAACATCTTGCATTAGTGTGGAATGTTTATTGAACCACACGATTGATAAACTTGTTTTAATACATTATTATTAACTAAAGTCCATAGTGAACATAAGAATTTACTTTTTGTGGTATATCTCACAGGTCGGTGTGTGTGCGTATTTCTTAGGGTTTTTATATACAAGAGTATGTCATCTGTGAATATAATTTCACTATTTTTTCCGTGGTGCATAACTTTTATTCTATTCTCTTGTCTGATTACCCTGGCTAGAATATCAAGTACAAGTTTGAAAACAAGTGTTGGGACTAAACCTACTTTTCCTGTTTCTAATCTTAGGAAGAAAAGATTCAGTGTTTCACAACTAAGTACTATGTTAGCTGTGAGTTCTTCATAGAAGCTATTTATCAAGCTGAAGATCTTCCCTTCTATTCCTAGTTTGTTGACTGTATTTCTATTTATCAAGAGGTGTTAAATGTTGTCAAATGCTTTTTCCTCATCTATTGAGATATTCTTGTAGTTTCTGTCCTTTACTCTCTGTATATAGAAGAGTATATTAAATAATTTTCAGATGTTAAACCAACCTTACATTACTGGAATAAATTCTATTTGGTCATGGTGTATCCTTGTCATATATTACTCAGTTTGATTTCCTAGTATATTTTGAGAATTTTTTGATATATATTCATAAAATATACTAGTTTGTACTTTTGTGTTCTTATGATGTTTTTTGTTTATTTTTATATTAAGGTAATATCAAACTCATCAAACAAGTTTGGAAGTGTTCTGTCCTCTTGTATTTTATTTGTCCTTCTATCTATATTTCTAGATCAGTTTTTTTTTCTTTTTTAAAGATTTTATTGGAGCATTGGGGGAGGGGAACAGCATTGGGGAATCAGGGAAGGGGAACAGACAAGTTGCTGTCCTTTTTTGTTCTTCAGTCTAGTTGTGGAGGACATGGCTTCACTGGCCCATGTTGGTATCATCATTGCGCTCTTCCTGGGTGAGGCAGATCGGGTCGCCAGCCTCTGGACGGCCACTCACAGCAGCTCTTGGCAGCTCACGAAAGCACACGCCAGCTGCCGGCCCGCTCCACTGCAGCCTACACCTTGGCCGGCGACTCACAGCAGCCCAGCTCCAGGTTGAGCTGTTGTTCACCATCTTAGCTGATTGGGCCAGCTGAGTGACGCGTTGGTTAGGAGTTGGCTTGGGACGCCAGCTCTGAGCATCAGGGCCCCAGTTCGGATCCCACATATGACGGCCAGTGATGCTGCGACCTCTACAGCTAAGATGGTGAACAACAGCTCGACCTGGAGCTGGACTGCCATGAGTTGCTCGATGGTATATCTGCAGCCCCTGCTGCAGTGGGCTGCCGGGAGCTACTGTGAGTGGCCGGCAGTCAGTGAGACCCGCTGTGAGCGGCCGTCCAGAGGCTGGCAACTGATCTGCCTCACCTGGGAAGAGTGCGATGACGATACCAACATGGGCCAGTGAAGCAATGTCCTCCACAACTAGACTGAAGAACAAAAGGACAGCAACTTGTCTGTTCCCTTTCCCCAGTTCCTCTCCCCCAATTTCCCAGTAAAATCTGGAAAAAAAACAACATTGTAATACTCAATATATACTGATAACAAAAGATGAATACAAGTCATGTTTGGCTTCTGCAATAACAAGAGGTGCTGAAAATGCTTACCATCAGTGTCCAGACACTTCTGATTATGGCAAACTACTTACTGCTTGAACAACGCTGACCAAAGTGTTCACCTGTGTACATTTTTTTGGCACCCCTGGTATATATACACAAGTAATGGTATAACATTTCAAAGCTAACTTCTCTGTTAGAAATGTCATATACCAGGAAGGAACTGTTAATTCCTATTTCAACACTGCATATGCCATAAGTCTAGTTCTTTAATTTCACACAGCTGCTTTCCCTGCCCTTCAAGTACAGAGAGGTGTAAGCCTCCATTTTGCTTCCTGAGCTTGTAAAAATAATTTATAGAGCTCTTTCTAGGCCACAGATGAATACAGGGTCTCATGGATAGTTCCATCCTGTGGTCAATGCCTCTTATTCTCCTGTATCTCTCCTGCTTACTCTAGATCACAGATCTTCTAATATACTTTTTATTAATTTCTATCTAGATAATCTGTAATTGTAGGTTTGACTTGAATTCATCCATGTCTGATATTACACGAAGTTCTTATTTTTGCTGTATTGTATTGGTTTCTTTTGTTGTCTTGCCATACTTAAAATTTATAAGCTATTTTTTCAGATGTGTCTTTGATATAACCTATATTTTCATTGTGCTTTATAATCAACGTCTGCATTTTCCTTTAATAGATGTTCCTTATCTCATTTACATGTATTAATAAGACATAAATTTGTTCTTAATAAACATCCTATTTTTATTATGCCATTTCATGTTAATTCCTCTATTTTATTTTAGTCTATCATTATAATGAATCTGGGGAATATTTTTTTTATTGTTTTATTTTCTTGTGTGGAATGTGTGTTTCTTTTAATATTTGGAGGCTTTTTCATCTCTTTTCAGTTCTTCTAATACTTATCTTTTAAACATTATAATTTTACATGAGGTGTTGAATCCTTTTCAATTGACTATTCATTTTCCACTAGAAGCAGTGACAAAGCTAGTATGTATCAGTCTTATTTCCTATATTCCTTAGCCTCTGAGACCTTTAGCCTCTGAGACCTTTTGTATTTTATATTGTATTGAGGTATAACATAAAAAGAGGAAAATGTTAAGGGACTATATAATGAATATACCTATGTAATCACTAGCTTAATAATGAATTTCTAGTATCCCAGTATATCCCGTCCTTAGTCCTCCCATTCAACCCAAAGCAAAAGCAATCACCGTTCCGAGTGCTATCACCATACTATTGTTTTGCTTTCTTTAAATGAATGGAATCCTGGACCGGCTGAGTGGCTCAGTTGGTTAAGAGGGCAAGCTCTGAGCAACAGGTTGCTGGTTTGATTCCCACATGGGCCAGTGAGCTGAGCTGTCACTGAACTGCCAACAGGTAGCAGGATGGCTCAGCTGGTGAGAGCACATGCTCCTGACAACAAGATTGCCAGTTTGACTCCCGCATGGGATGGTGGGCTATGCCCACCTGAAACTAAGATTGAACACAGTATCTTGAGCTGAGCGGCCGTGAGCTGCCATCAGGTGGCTGGATGGCAACTGGACTTAGAGCTGAGCTAGTGGCGCCCTCCAAAACGAAGAGTGAATGACAATTATTTGGCTGTTCCCCTTTCTCAACTCCCCAACACTGTTCCCCTTCCCCAATTCCCCAATAAAATCTTTAAAACAATAAATAAAAATGAATGGAATCCTATAGTAGGTACAACTTTGTAGCAAGCATCTTTAGTTCAATATAACGGCTAGAGAATTATTTCACATTGCTGCATGTAGCAGTATTTATTCTTTGGTTGCCATGGATGAATGTGAATGAATATGAATATACCACAACTTATTTATTCTATAATTGATGGACATTTGGGTTGATTTCAGTTTAGGGCTATAATAAATGAAACTGCTATATTCTTGGCCATATTAGGATGAGCACAAAAAGTAATTTCTCTTGGATATATATGAAGGAGTGGAAACAGTGGGTTAACAAGCATATGAATTCCTATGTATAATAGGAACTGCCAATCAGATTTCTGAAAAGCTAATGGCAATGTACACTTCCAGCAGCAAAATAGGAAAGTTCCAGTCCTTTCACAAAACTTGGAATCTGTCTTTTCAATTTTAGTCATCTGGCAGGTGTGTAGTAGTGTATCATTGTGATTTTATTTGCATTTAAATGGTAACTAATGATGTCAAACATCATTCCATATGCTTATTGGCCATGGAGATAAGCTCTTTTCTGAAATTCCTGCTCAGGTTCCTTCACCATTTCATTTTAAGTTGGGTTGTCTTTCCTGCCCTTATTGACTTTCTGAGTTTATTTACATATTCTGGACAGAGTCATTTGCTAAATACATATTTCATTTATCTTCTTGCAGTATGAATATCCTTTTCAAAAAAACAAAAGTTCTTAATTTTAACAAGATTTGATATATTGATTTTTTTTATATTTAGCTACACTAACTTTCTTTAGATTAGAGTTTGCATGATATATTTTTTTCCATCTTCTTTCTTTTTTTTTCTTAAACTTGAAAAAACAAAAATGACCGTATTTATTCTCAGAAAAAAAAATTTATATTCCATATAATATGTATTGAGAACAAACTGCTGATTTCATTTCTAATCTAAAAGTCAGAGGGTGATTGGCTATCCCTATAAACTGGTATGAATACGGGTTAGGTATGCCTAAAGCCAACAATTGATATTTCTCTAATGAAGCAGTAATATTTTTATAATTAAAGTAAAAAAATATGCCAAAACCCTAGAGGGATCCCCATTACCTCCAGGACAGTCTAGAATCTTCAGACCAGTGTTCAGGGTTCTTACAAATCTAGGGCTAAGCTGTTGTATTACCCATGACTGGTCACATCGCCCAAAGCCTCTGTGCTCCAGCACATTCTAGAAAAGGCCATGATTTCCCTGCCTCACTGCCGTTTCCATCTTCTTTCTTTTAAATATTCTGTGTTGTTATAGTTAATGTAATTCCCTTTTAAATACCACATAGCTATATTTTTAATCTTTCTGACAATCTTTGTCATTTAATGGAATGTTTAGTATATTTACATTTAAAACATTTATTGATACAGGAAAGTTCAAGTCAACCATTTTCTACTTGTTTACTTGTTTCTTATCTGTTTTTGGTAAACGTACATCTTTTCAATTAGTCATACACTCATATGTAATTTTTCTCTAATGTTGTTAGGTTTTGTTATTCATTTTATTATTAATCTTTTATTGACACCTTAATATGACAGTGTGCATCCTTAAACTATTATAATCTTACCTTTTCTTTAGTATTTTTACTATTTCTATAAAGTGCAAGATTCTTACAAAAGTACATATAACTATGCACTCTTTCCATGCCTTGTATCTTTGCTGTATATTTACATATAGTGGGGATGCCAAAAAATGTATACATATGACTTGTATTCATCTTGTTATCAGCATATATTATTACCATTTTCATAGATTTTTCCTTTCTTAAAATGTGTATCGTTTTTTTGTACCCCCTGTACATGTTACAAACCTTACAAGACATTTTTATTATTAACAATATTTTATAAGTTTCTGCATATTAACAGTACTGATGCTCTTCATTTTTTCTGTGTTGCATGTGATATCATTAATTTCAGCTTGAAGAATTCACTCAAATATTTCATTTTAAGCAGTTCTTCCGCTGATCAATTTTTTCAGCACTTTTTTTGTTTGTTTGAAAATGACACACTTAACTTTCAATTTTGATTTTCAACGGAGATTGCTATGGTCGGAATGTTTGTTTCCTTCCAAAACTGATACATTGAAATCCTAACCGCCAAGGTGATGGTAATGAGGTAAAGACTTTGGGAGGTTATTAGGTCATGAGAGTAGAGCCCTCGTAAATGGGATTAGTGCCTTTATAAAAGAGAACCAAGAGAACTTGTTTGCCTGTCCATCGTGTGAAGACAAAGTGATTAGGTGCCATCTATGAAACAGGAAATGGGCTCATACCGAACACCGAACCTGCTGGCACCTTGATCTTGGAATTCCCAGCCACTGGAACTATGAGAAATACATTTCTGGTGTTTATAAGTTATGTGGTATTTTCTTATAGCCCCACAAATGGACTAAGACAAGGATAATATCATACGTTGGTAAGCTATTCAGTTTGTTTGTTAGGATTTTGTTTTATTTGTGCATTTTAACAATGTCTTTCAATTGCCTTCTGGCTTCCTTTGCCTTGGGAAAAATATCCAACTGTTAGTATTGCTGATGCTCATTTGAAAATAACCTTATGTATTTTCCCCCCCTATGTTTTAAGATTTCTTTTTTTTTTGGCTTTGCTTTTCAGAAATGTGATTATGAAGTGCACATGTGTGGTTTAATTTGTATTTATTCTGCTTGGGATTCACGGGGTTCTTGAATTTGTGAATTGAGGCCTTCTGCCCAATTTTAGATGTCACCTCTTCAAATACTGTATCTGCTCCATTTTCTTTCCTCTTTCTGGAACTCCAATTACATCTGTTACCCTTTTTTTATTTTACTATACCCACATTTTTCTTATGCATTTTTTTAAAAAAATCTTTTTTCCCTGTGTTTCATATTATTTTAAATTGACATCTTTTCCCTTTTATTCATTTGTCTCCTGTTATGTCCTGTCTTTCAGATACTGTATGTTTATTTCTAGAATATAAATTTGGCTGCTTCACATAGATTCTATTTTTTTTAATTTCCCCTATTTTTCCCAAGATTTTCATTATTTTCTTGGAAGCAAAAACCATCTTTATTTTAAAGTCTATACGGTAATGCCACCTCTGATTGTACTCTAGGTCTTTTTCTACTGTCTATTTACATTGTCTTCCTAATTGGGTTCAGAGACATCAATTTTTTTTTTCATATACCTTCCTTGTAGGAGTGCAGATTGGCACAGATGTTCTAGAAATCAATGTGCCAATAAGAAACAGGGAATGTAAATTCTTAATATTGTTCAGTCTACTAAATGCATAAGGAATATAGTTAATGGAAATTAGTAGATGTATGAAAAATATTTGAACACATGTATCTTCACTGTAGCACTGTTAATGTAAGTGAAAAATAGACTGCAATCTAAATGCTCAATAAATCAATAAGAACACCATAGTGTACTCTTGTGATTGATTACTGTACTGTCATACAGTCATATTTGAATGATTACTGAAGGACAAAGGAAAGCTTGTGATAACACATTATGTGACACATCAAGATAAAAACTCCATAACTGTACATGCTTTTATCTACAACCCTCTATCAGCTGGGTCACTTGGTCTTTTTAGAGTAAAAACAAATTCATTATCAACCACTTTCACATGCTCTATGGAAATGCAAAGATCTCAAGATTACAGAAAATTACTAGAGACTAGTATTTTTCTGACATTACCATTCTAATGTTTTTATCCTACTGACATCTCAATCTCATTTGCATGTCACTTCGGGGCTATTTTCTTCCATCTGCTACACACACACACACACACACACACACACAACTGGAATAAAGCATATTAAAATGCATTACTGGATTTGTTTGAATTTTTAAATACTGAATATTTTTATTTTCTTCATTATTTTCTTCAATATTTTATGGCACCATTATATTTTAATCAAAACATTTAAAAATGAGTGAGAACAAATACGTATTGATGGGAACTTTGAAGAAAACAACTAAACTGAAAATATTCACTAGCTCCTATTTTCAGTCATACTAACCTGAGAATCTAATTTACAGTTCCTGTGACCAACTGGGCAATTCAATCAGAAATAGTTAATGAACCAGCAAATTGTAAACAAACATTCCTTATCAGTTAGCCAGATATAGGGTCTCAAAGCACACAAATCTTCATCAGTTAGACAAACACAGAAAGTGAGGACAAACAGAAGCACATATTCAAATACTCTCTCACACTTGCCTTTCATCAATTCTTCAGGAGAAACAGCATAATATTTGCACAACTCATATGTTTCCCATGGTCACCCTGAAACTGTACACACATGAACACACACATATAGTCTGTCTGGTACATGTGAATACACAGTCATTATTGCCCGAGCTACATGAACTTTGTAAACATTTCATTACAGTGCAATCAATTTGTATTGCCTTGCAGTGCAATATAAGTTTGATTGTATTATACAATTCTATCTTTAATTCTGAAATAAAGCAGAAATCTACCAATATTCCCACACAGATGCAAGCAACAGTATGTAGAATTAAGCAAGGCTGTGAAAAGGAAAATGATTGACTTTTCAGATAATTAAGAATCAAAATATTCTCTGGGGATGATAGCACCAAAACCGTTTTTCTTTAATAAAATAACTTGGAAACAACAGTAAAGCAGTAAACATCTAGTGCCACTATTTTACAAATCAAAATTTTAAAAATAAATAAATGATGGGTTATTTTGCAGGCAAATTTTTACAGGCCTGCCTATGCTTACATTTTGCCAAGTGCAAGTCACATACATATCTCAGGTTTTCTTTTCATGAAGAGAGGGACAGGATGGCTCTAAAGAAAATTTCAGATTGGTAAAATTCCCCCAAGTCTTAAAGGCACATGTATTTAATTGATATAGGTTACTGAGAAATTTAAATGATGACATTAAAATTCTATCAGCTTGATGTGATAAATTTTTACAAACAATGAAAAGCTCAGTAAGGTGATATATGAAATAAACATTTGCAGTACTGATTGCATACTAGACAATTGGCAATGTGCATTTCATTTCACAATAAACCTATAATTAATATACTTGATTCAAATTTCAGAGTAAAGAACTAGAAGCTTAGGTGTTCAAGGGCTTTCCCAACATCAGAAAGCTAAAAGCGACAAAGTTAGAATTTGCACCAGGATATAACTGATCCAAAAATTGTCCTTTCACGGGACCCCTGATGCATAGGTACTCGGCATTGGGAGGAACACTTCCTGTGACTTCACGCAGCAGCCTGCTCCAATACTGTGCACTATTAGAAAGTTCTGCCTTACACCAAGTAAAAATTCTTTCCTGCAACTTTCACCTCTTAATGCTAGTTATGCCCTCTGGGCCTACAGGGAAAAGTCTACTCCCTCTTCCACATGACAGTTCTTCAAATATTTCAAGACAACTAGCATGTCTCCCCTTAGTCTTCTAGTCCGCAGGCTAAACGCCCACGGAAGATTATATTGTAGCATTAATATCTCTACCTTGCATTTTCTACACTCCCACATGTCTTCTCCTTTGTTCCCTCTCTCTCAAACAATGGGAACAATGAGAAATTATGTCATCTATGAACCAAATTATATAATCTCACTCACCTCCTACTTCACTCCTCCACAGAGCTTCTTTGCAGACCTTTCAGGTAGCAATGTGCTGTAGGATTGAGAAGAGAGAAATCATTCAGGAGTAATTCTTAAACCAATAAGTTCTTTTTCAATCCCAAAGGTCACAGAGATATAAAAGGCAAGCCCATTTAGGACTCATCATTATTTCCCATTGGAACTACCCACAGTAGCAAAGACTCAATGTATGAAAAACAATTGACTTTTAGTAGTTGTCATACACTTACAAAATGTACAGGAATGGGTACAGTCACCGAAATGAAAAATGTTGGTGCCAGTACATTTTCCGAAAACATTTGTGTATGAATTCCAACTCTGCTATTCACTAGCTGTGTGTTCTTATACAGTTTACAAATACTCTGAGTCACAACTTCCTCAAGAAAAGAAAATAAATCTTCATTTACATGGTTATTGTAAAGATGAGAAGAAACCAATGCGTAGCAGAGTAGAACGGGTTCACTTCAACTGAAATCACACAAATGATCAAGTTCACTCATGTACTAGAATAAGCAAATGAATGGTTTGCTTCACATTAAAGGTATAGGTCAAATATTCAGCATAAAGGTTGTTCAACAGGAAAGGAACATTTACCATTTCTGAATGTGGGGTTTCCAAGATCCCTGAAAGTCAGTGATAGGCATTTATTTAATTCAACATGGTGAACTTAAACCACACATCAACCTCTGTTCTCACCTCAAACCCAACTAAAATAGTAAAATATTTAAAGTCATAATTCTGTAAGGTCAAAGAAAATAGAAGAAACAACAGATTACAAGAAATGCAACACAATTTTAGAAGCTGGAAAGCAGATGGACATGTGGAAATTGACTTAACAGAAATTTAAGTATCTAGGGGAAAAAGCCACCAAGCAAACCAATTTTTGCTGGAGCACCCCAGAAAGACTCAGGAATTGCAAACATCACCTACTTCTAAAGACAGAGATGTGTATGGCAATAAAAAGAGAATTCGATGTTAGCCACTCCTTTTCACGCCTAGCTTGGAAATCAGTTAAATAGCCAAGTTGATCACTTCCATGTTCTACTTTCGCCAACTCAGTACATCATAATACAGCTACACTCTCTAAAATGGATCATTTTTGGTCCAGTTCCATCAAAGATATCAACAGAGGCATGTTCCTCTGTTGTTCCTATTTCTATCAACATTCTGTTTTTGACAATATACAGAGGGTGCCAAAAAAATGTATACACATTTTAAGAAAGGAAAAACTGTATTAAAATTGTAATACTCAATATATACCGATAACAAAAGATGAATACAAGTCACGTTTGACTTCTGCAATGACAAGAGGTGCTCAAACTGGTTCCCATCCACGTTCAGACACTTCTGATGATGGCAAACTACTGCTCGAGCAACGCTGACCAAAGTGTCCATTTGTATTTTGTATACATTTCTTTTTGGCACCAAGAAGATAGCTTTCTTTACAGTTCTCCTTCGTTCTTTCTGAGACCTCATAAGGATTGCCTTGAACATATCTATGATGGTTCATTTATGTGTCAACTTGTCTGGCTCAGAGGGTACCCAGACATTTGGCCAAACACTATTCTAGGTGTGTCTAAGAAGGCATTTCTGGATGAAATTGACATTTGAATTGGTGGACAATTGACATTTGAACTGGTGGATGGAGTAAAACAGATTGCTTCCCCGTGTGTGGAACTCATCCAGTTAACTGAACATCTGAATAGAAGAAAAAGGCTGATAAAGAGGAAACCTTCCTGCATGACTGCTTGAGGACACTGATATTTTCTGACCTTCAGATTCAGATAGAGCATCAGCCCTTCTAGGTCTTGAACCTACTGGCAAGTCCAAAATCTGCAGGATAATCTGGCACCTTGGAAACCTAGGAAGAGTTGATGCCATAACTCAAGTCCAAGTACAGTCAGCTGGTAGAATTACTTCTTCAGGCCAGGTCTGTCTTTTCTTAAGGACTTCAACTAATTTATTGAGGTCTACCCATATTAGGTAGAATAATCAGATTTACTCAAATCCTATTGATTTAAAGGTTAATCTCATCAAAAAGTACTTCCATAGAACCATTCAGAAATGTTTGGCCAATTAACTGGGTACCATGACCTAGCCACACTGACACATAAAATTAACTATCACAATTGAAACCAGGTTTCAAGCTTGTACATTAATATTTATCGCAGCACTATTTATAATAACCAAAAAGTGGAAACACCACAAATGTCCACCAACTAATGAACAAATAAAATACAGTATATTCATATGATGGAATATTATTGAGATATGAATGAACCTCAAAGACATTATGCTAAATGAAAGAACCCAGACACAAAAGTCTACATGTTGTATGATTCTATTTATATGACATTTACAAAATAGAGAAATCCATTTCTTTTTTTTTTTATTTAAAGATTATTGGGGTGACAATGCTTAGTAAAGTTACATAGCTTTCATGTATACAATTCTGTAATACATCATCTATATATCACATTGTGTGATCACCATCCAGAGTCGGTTTTCCTTCCATCATCATATATTTGATAAAATAGGTAAATCCATATAAGTAAAAAGCAGATTGGTAGTTTCCAGGAGTTAGGAAGTGAAAGAATGGAAAGTGACTGTTTAATGGTACAGGGCTACCTTTGGGGTAAGCGAGAATACTCTGAATTTAGACAGCGGTAATGGTTGCAAAATATTTTGAGATGAAAAGCCACTGAATTGCAGACTAAATTGGTTAAAATAGTGAATTTTATGTTATGTAAATTTTACCTCAATAAAAAACTACATACATGATGAAGAATTTTTATCCAGAATAATAGAGGACTTTTACAGCTCAACAGCAAGAAGCAACAACATTCAAATACATAAGCAGTTACATATCTCAAGAGCAACTTCAGCTATTGAGATATTCAGAAGGTGAATAAGCACATTATATGATCACATGACTAGCCATCAGGTAAATGTAACTTAAAACCATAATGTGTTACAATTGTACAGCAACTAAAACTACTAAAATTCAAAAATAAAGACTGACAACCCTAAGTGTGGATAGTATTGTAGAACTCCTAGAATTCTGATACATTGCTGGTGGAAATGAAAATGATAGAGCCTTTCGAAATCTGTGTGTTCTTCTCAAAGCGTCAGACAGCTATTACTACCTGATCTAACAATCCCATTAATAGGTATTTCCTTAATATAAATGACCCACACAGAGATAGGGCCACACGTAAATCCACACAAGGAATTATACTTGAATATTCCAAGTAGCTCGCTTTATGGTAGAAACCAACTGGAAGCAATATACTGCCTATCAACTAGTGATTGAATAAACAAAGTATGGTTCATTCACAGAATGAACTTCTTATAAATGTATACACCATGGATGAATCGCAAAAGTTTTCTGCTAAGTGAAAGAACTCAAACAAAATATTTCTTAATGCAGAGTGGTCGATTAGCTCAATTGGTTAGAGCGCAGTGCTCATAACATCAAGGTTGCTAGTTCGATCCCCATGCCCCCCACAACTAGATTGAAACAACTACTTGAATTGGAGCTGATGGGTACTGGAAAAACACATTGTTCCCCAATAAAAGTCTTTACAAAAAGAAAGATACATGGTTGATGAAAATGTTTTGTATTATGATTGTGGTGATGGCTATACAACTGTATGCATTTGTCAGAAGTCCTGAAAGTCTATAGGTATACTTAGGAAATTTTATAGTATGCAAATATTACAGCAGTAAAGATTAAGAGTATGGGCCACGGCTGGCCGAGTGGCGCATTGGTTAAGAGCTGGTTTAGGGATGCCAGCAGCCCTGGTTCGGATCCCACATATGAGGGCCAGTGACACTGCCCTCTACAGCTAACAGCAGCTCCACCTGGAGCTGGGCTGTGTGAGCCCCAGCAACAGTGTAGGCTGCAGGCCCTGCTGCAGTGGGCTGCCATAGGCTACAGTGAGTGGCCGGCAGCCAGCATGAGCGGCTGGCAGCTGGTGTGAGCTGCCAATAGCCACTGTG
The DNA here is from genome assembly GCA_033961575.1 of Aselliscus stoliczkanus. Taxonomy (NCBI): domain Eukaryota; kingdom Metazoa; phylum Chordata; class Mammalia; order Chiroptera; family Hipposideridae; genus Aselliscus; species Aselliscus stoliczkanus. Next base: position 27,485,438 of record CM066737.1, read on the forward strand.
AGCAGCTGTCCAGAGGCCGGCGACCAATCTGCCTCACCCGGGAAGCATGCAATGATGATACCAACATGGGCCAGTGAAGCAATGTCCTCCACAACTAGACTGAAGAACAAAAAGACAGCAACTTGTCTGTTCCCCTTCCCCAATTCCCCAAGCTGTTCTTCTCCCCCAATTCCAGAATAAAATCTTTAAAAAGATAAAACATCAGTCCTCAAGCCTAAGTCTTCCTAATGAATGCATTTGCTTTATTATCTGCCTACCTCACCCCTCCTCAGCTATCCACACAATAATTCAAGTTGGCTGAATTACAAAACATGAGGTCCAACTCAACAAGTTATCAATCCTGTATGGTCCAGATGTATGGAAACCCTGTGTTAATGCAGAGAGCACTTTAAGATACTATGAAATACACTTGTTTGAGAACTGGTAAACTTCAAGGTGTATCTGAGCAACTGGGGAAAATCTTGGGAATTTAAGTAACCAAATCCTGCCCCTTTAATAGCCAGCTGGAAACAGATACCAACAGATACCAACAGATACTAAAATAATACATAGAATGATTAATTTAGGGAAATACTTAGTAAAATGAAAACTACATGATGTAGAAACTGATGAACAAAACTATGGAAAACAAAATATTATGTCTCTTTATGGTTTAATTGGTGTAGTCAAGTAGGTTATAGCAATATCAAAACTGAAAGAACACCAAGCTAAATTCTCGTCCCATGCTTCTAGAGTCTGCCTATACACAGACACAGAATTATCTGGAAGGCTTCCCTATCTATCTATCTATCTATCTATCTATCCACCCACCCACCCACCCACCCACCCACCCACCGGTGCACCTACTAATGCTCAAGCCTAGTTCAAGTCCAATTAAATCAGAAATTTGGGGACTGGAACTCTGTAATCAGTATTTTTTTAAAACTCCTTGGTGGCACCCAATGTGCAATAAGGATTGAGAATTGCTGATCTATTCCAATCACTTCCTTATACTTATAAAATCTCAGAAAGGGGAAGGGATCTGTCCAAAGTTACACGATGGGTAATTTCAAAGCTACAAGCAATGAATTCATCTGACTCTCTATGAGTACTCTTTGTATTAGTCTATGCAATGTCACTCAAGGGAATCTTGATGTTTCAATCATAAGGGGGAAAAAAAGTACTCTGAACGTGCCATTTATAGTCATTATAGGAAAATGATAATGATGCCATTTAAATATGTTTCTCCATAAAAGTTACAAAAAATTAGAGAAATATAAAATGTAGAATATGATCATGTTAGTATATTAAAATGTTTACGTTGTTTTAGTATATTTTTTTCTCATAAAAAGCAATCCAGACTAATCTCAGAAGACTTAGAAAACAGTGTAATATATAAAGAAAAGGATAAAAATCACCCAAGTTTAACTACTTTTTACATGTTATTGAAAACATCCACATTCATTCAACAAATAATTAATGAGACATTATTCTGTGTTTGTCAGTGTTATAAGAGCATGGAATACATCATGAAATAAAAGAAAGGACTCTGCAATCATGAATTCTTTGATGATAATTGTGTAAATTCTACAGTAGCAGTTAGGGCCGGCTGAGTGGCGCATTGGTTAAGAGCTGGTTTGGGGATGCCAGCAGCCCCGGTTCGGATCCCACATATGAGGGCCAGTGACACTGCCCTCTACAGCTAACAACAGATCCACCTGGAGCTGGGCTGTGCGAGACCCGGCGACGGTGTAGGCTGCAGCCCCTGCTGCAGTGGGCTGCCATAGGCTACAGTGAGTGGCCGGCAGCCAGCGTGAGCGGCCGGCAGCCAGCATGAGCTGCCAATAGCCACGGTGAGCGACCATCCAGAGGCCGGCGACAGATCTGCCTCACCCGGAGAGAGCGCAATGATGATACCAACATGGGCCAGTGAAGCAACGTCCTCCACAACTAGACTGAAGAACAAAAGGACAGCAACTTGTCTGTTCCCCTTCCCCGATTCTCCAATGCTGTTCTCCTCCCCTAATTCCCGAATTAAAAAAAAAAAAAATTAACATATGCGCTAATTGAAATGGAAAAAAAAAAAAGCCTACACATCGCTAAACCATCTGTTTCTGAGAAATCAAGTTCATATTCAAGCACCAATGCATGTGTGGTCTACAGGGCCATTAATGGTCTGGTTTATTCCTACTATTTTAGTCTAAATTGCTATTCCCAACACATCCCCTATACTCCTTTTACAAACCCAAACTCCTTGTAAATCATCTAACCTTCCACTCTCTTACATGCTTTTGAGGATGGAAAACGGGCCACAGGTTACCTGACAAGCTCAGAAAGCTGAAAATAACCATATAAGATGGTGTAAACATAAAAAAAATTCATAACTAAAGTGGGTCATGGTGGGAAGTCGCGTCTTTAACCTGAAGCTCCTTCATCTAGTCCATCTTCACCTTAAGTGAGCCTGTCTACTGCTTTTTTGCACCTAAGATGACATCCTTGGAATGTCAGTAATTCCTTTTTCCAGACCAGAGCAGGAAACTACACAATCCCTCATTATTATTCATGTCCCTGGATTAACATCTCTGTGTGAACTGTTAGCTATCCTGCACCCATGTATGTGAAAGATGTACCTCTCTCTCCAATTTACTTTTATCCAATCCCAGAGATTCCCCCCCACTTTTGCTTTCTCCCACTCCCTTAATCTACCACGAATGGATTTCATATAACCCTCCTCCTTTGATTCTACCTATAAAATAAGCTGCAAACCGCCATTTTGCGGATCATTTTTTCAATTCATTGAGATGTTGCTCCCCTGCAACTGTCATCAGTTTGGCTCAAATAAACTCTTATAAGCTTTCTCTTAGGCTGGATGTTTTTCGTTGACACTTCTGTCACATTAAACATGTTTCTTCAGCCTGAAATGCCCCTCTTGTCCTCATCCTGTCTTTTCCATCCTTGGAACTCCTCTTTACCTTTTTATATTCAGCTCTAATATCTATCTATAAAGTCTATTTTTCATTAAGCTACAGCTGAAAAAGTCTTAATTCTTGTGTGGTGTTCTTGCTATGTATACCGTTATTAAAACAAATGCCAGAATACGTGGTAATCATTTATTCCATTCTCATATTTTCTGCTAGACAGTGAATTCCTTATGGGTAGGACATTTTGTTATTGATTTATAAATACACAGTGACTATGAGAACGCCATAGTTATAAAAGATGATGAGTAATTGCTTATTAAATTGAAAAAAAAACTATTTTGTTGCACTTTTTAAAAATATTCATTAGATTTTATAAATTATTTCCTCCTACATCAAAATTTGCTATTTGTCCACCCCTGATCCAATGGAGTTTCTCAACTATTAGTCTCTAGCATGTTTTTGCTGTACCCAAATGAATTTTGGCTACCTAGTTGATGTGGTTTAGAAAATGTATTGTTTTACTTCCCATAATACAGGGACGGAATTAATGAGCATCATGTTTTCTCTAATTGGTGCCTAAGTGATCTGGCAGAAAGCATACCCATCTAATGCCCTGCATATGGAAAGGTAGATATAATTATTCCTGGAGGTTGGGTGGTTAATTGCTACTTCTACATTCTAAATTATAACAACAACAAAAAGAGTAGCACAATAATAATTTCTACAAGTGCGTGAGGCTACACTTGATTTGAAGAACTTCATCTTTATGAACCAATCCAGAGATTTTCGTCACATTCAGAAACTAAGTGTGACCTCACTTCATTATTTTGGTGTCTCATTAGAAATGATGTCCTGGAAAAGTATTACCAAAGAACTCAGGAAAGTCAGAAAACAAGCCGTATAGTGTATAGTTGTCCATACACACACTGGTAGTAGATCCCCTGGGTTCAAATCTTGGCCTTTGTTTTTATTTTTTTATTTTTTTTATTTTTTATTTTTTAGGGCAGTGTCACTGGCCGTTATATGTGGGACCCGAACTGGGGCCGCTGGCTTCCCACAGCAGCGCTTAACCACTGCGCCACTCGGCCGGCCCCTTGGCCTTGTTTCTTACTATTAGTTATATGCCTGAACGGTTTAATAAACCCTTTTATGCCTCAGTGAGTGGGGTCTGGAAAAGACACTCTAGTAATTTATATTATGTTATATGAGATTCTGTTGCAACAGATTGAAGACAGATTTCAATTGAGAGATTCTCCTACTATCTTTGGAAAAGCAAACAACCATGATGTGAACTGCCTATGGAGTGGGCCATGTGGCAAGAAACAGAATGGATTCTAGGAGTTGAAAGCTATCCCTGGTCTACTGCTACAAAGAAACAGAAACTTGGGGCAGCCAGGTGGCTCAGTTGGTTAGAACACATGCTCTGAGCAACAGGGTTACTGGTTTGATTCCCACATGGGCCAGTGAGCTGCTCCCTCCCCATCTAGATTGAAGACAACAACTTGAGCTGAGCTGCTGCTGAGCTGCCGGTGGGCAGCAGGTGAGCAGCCAGATGGTTCAGCTGGTGAGAGGGTGTGCCCTTAACAACAAGATTGCAGGTTCAACTCCCACATGGGATGGTGGGCTGCGCCCCCTACAACTAGTTTGAAAACAGCGACTGGACTTGGAGCTGAGCTTGCACCGTCCACAACTAGACAGAAGGACAACTTGACTTGGAGCTGATGGGTCCTGGGAAAAACACACTGTTTCTCAATAAACTTTAAAAAAAAAAAGGAAACAGAGACTTCAGTCCTACAGACGTTGGGCCGGCCGAGTGGCACAGTGGTTAAGCGCTGGCTTGGGAAGCCAGCGGCCCCAGTTCAGGTCCCACATATGAGGGCCAGTGACACTGCCCTCAAAAAAAATAAATAAATAAAAAGAGCAGTCCTACAGACGTAAGGAAATGAATACTGCCAACAACCTGAAGGAGCCTGAAAGTACATCTTTCCTAGTCAAGCCTCCAGGAGAAAACATAGCCGGCCGTGACACCTTAAGCAGAAAATCCTACTTACCTGTGTCTGGACTCCTGACCTATGGAAACCATGTGATACTAAATTTGAGTTACTTTAAGCCACTAAATTTACGGTAATCTGTTAAACCACCATACAAAAGTACTTATGTCATAGCATTGTTATAAAGACTAAATGAGGGTAATACTTAAATCTACGTGTCTGTTAAATGAAGAATGCAAATCTGCCAATCATTCAAGAAACTAAAACTCAAGGGCTTCTACATATGCAAACTCATGTAATGAGTAGGGAGCAATATTGGGAAAATTTCCTCAAAACTCAATCATTATTTCCCTACTTAGACTCTGGATTTGTAATTACACGTTTCACCTCTTTTAAATTGGAGTCCATTGTGACTACCTCCACAGAGTTGGACTATAATTTATTCTCCATTAATCTAACATATATAATATCCTCAGAAACTTCAAATATATTTATTCTTCATCCAATACCCACTTAATAACAGTCCACTTGTCTTAAGATCTCTTCAAGCATAACAGCACTATGAAACGGATGAGATTAAAAATATTTAATCAAATATATGCAACCAAGATGAATTACTTTTTCATGAATTAGCTTCAATTTCTGTAGGATGATGCAAATGGAGCTTCAGTTCTTTTAAAAATTCATTTACGTTCTTTTTTGCCCTCCCATTATACTTAGAATGAAACATCTGTAGTGGTTTAGAAAGCTTAAACTATTAAGATAATCGACATTTTAGCGCTGATCTCAAGCTGTTCCATGAACAGTGAATCACCAAAGTCGCCGATTTTACACTATGAAATAAAAACGTTTTATACAATCAAAGTTTATGTTCCTGGTGGCATCCAATTTATTGTTTTATTTAGAAAGAGTCATTTAATGTCCAGCTGTTGCATGCAAGGTGTATTTTGAAGTAAGTTCTCACTTAGATATTGATTTACATGCATTAAGAACGTTAAAACAAGTCAACAATTTTCTTCTTTAAAGTGATTGTTATAGAATCATGGGGAAGGCTTGCACTCATTTTCACTGCTTTAGCATATAAAATTAAAACTTTTACCCATTACAAAAGAATTATTAGATCACAAAGACTCATTATATTTCTCCATACTAAATTATATGGGAAAATAATTTATGTATCCAATAAAATAATTTTAATCCCACTCAATTTTGTATGTTTGGAACATGTTTCACTTCATATCTTATATTGTGTAATATAACCTTTGCTGTCCAGTCTGTAACTACCAATATCTGTGTTTCTTTTATCCACCTGCGATGTGGGTTTCTACAAGAAGAGTTTTTTCATCCTGTGGGTGGATGTGTGCCAAGCAGGCCTCTCCCAAGCAGAAATCTACCCCCTTCAAGCAGAAATCCATCCCTTTTTGAATAACGATTCTTCTATACACAGAGGGTGACAAAAAAAATGTATACACATTTTAAGAAAGGAGAAAACTGTATTAAAAGTGTAATACTGAGGGCTGGATGAGTGACGCGGTGGTTAAGTGCTGGCTTGGGAAGCCAGCGGCCCTGGTTCGGTCCCACATATGAGGGCCAGTGACACCACCCTCAAAAAAAAATTGTAATACTGAATATATACCGATAACAAAAGATGGATACAAGTCATGTGTATACATTTTTTTGGCACCCCTGATATTTAACGACACAGAATGTAGTACATACGCAGACATTCCATCAAACTTGGTGGGGAGACAAAAAAATGTCACACAACTTTTCCTTACTAGAATAGTGATAAATTTAATCTTGTGGTTGGGGACCCTACCTCTCCAGAGTTTTCAAGACTACTGAGGAGCGCTTGGTGAGCAACATCCAGGGAAGCATCTCTCATCTTCAACATGTCCCAAAAACTGCTGAGATGCGTATTGTGAAAATCTGTTGGACGCTCTGATCCCTCCCTCCATGCTAAGTGATGGTATAGGGTTCTTTTACCACAAATTGCAAGCCCTCATTATTAGTAATTGGTATTCAATACTCCCAGCTTACCTATAAATTAGAGTTGCAATTCTTAGGATGCTATACGGTAATGGGGTGCATATCCCCAGCACTTACAGAACTCAATCTGTTTTTCCCCAGCCTAGTAAATCTCTTTTTGTTCAGAGGTAGAAACGTTTCTGAGCCTCCTGCCTGCCCATGGCTCCATACCTCTTCCTCTAACAAAAGCCTTTGGTTTTTTCTTCAGGTAATTTACGGATGAGTATGTTACCAACTTAAAATAACTTTCTATTTTTGAAGTGATTATACATTTACAGAAAAGTTTTGAAAATAATCATTTCTGTACACTTCTAACCCAGTGTCCCCTAATGTTAATATATATTATATTACCTTAGTACATCTGTCAAATTTAAGCAACCAACATTTGTTTACTATTATTAATCTCCAGACTTTATGCAGATTTCATCCATTTTTCCATTAATATCCTTTTTCTGTTCCAGGATACTACCTTGCATGCATTTGGTTTGGGTTCAGAAACAGAAAAAAAATCAAGGTCCCCTAGAGGCCTCAGAAGTCCAGATTTTTAAAACAAAAGCTTTTAGAGATAGGCAAGGTAAGGTTATCTCCCATTTCCCTCCAATCTTCCACTATAGCAGGATGAAAATAAATATTTCAGTAAATTATCCTGCCACAATAGTTTACAAAGCCCTTTCTCATATGGTAGTATATTTTAACCATAAACATATTTTTATAGAGGGAACTGACTGTCATAACAGGGATGGGATTTTCTACATCCAGTAAATACGGCTTTGACATTTAGACCCAATTTTATTGGCTATAATCCTGGGAATCTTTTCACAATACCATGTTGCCTCCCATCTCTTCTCTGAGGCAGCAGAGGCTCATATAACGGAGACAATTTTGCAGTGAAAAAATATTATAAGGCAATGGAGTGAAAACATGAGGCTTGATACAAATTAGCTTGGTCTTGCATATGTATGAGTATATATTAGGTCATATATGATAGGGACAAAAATCATTTTTTTGTGTGGACATTCGCTCACCAGTGACATTAGGATTGATGGAAAAATGTACAAGTAAGACTGTCTTTGGGGGAAACCTAAAGTCTGATTCCCATTTTTTTGCTCCAAAGGAAATCCATGATGTCTTTGTGGAATTAAATAATTGAGAGGGTTTAAATAATTTGCGACAGTATACCTCTGTGGTCATAGCAATATGTTTCAGCTAACCATAGCAATATAGATTAGTTCATGAGAAAAGAAGAATTCAGGGGCAGCCTGGTGGCTAACAAGGTTGCCAGTTCGATTCCCACTTGGGATGGTGGGCTTCACCCCCTGCAACTAGACTGAAAAAACAAAAAACGCCAACTGGACTTGGAACTGATGGGTCATGGAACAACACACTGTTCCCCAATAAAAAAATGTAAAAAAAAAAAAAAAAAAAGAAGAATTCAGTGATAAACTTCAAAAGTAGGAACATGATTATTTTTATCCCAGAATCAGTCTACTTCCAAGAGCCCATTGCATTAGAAGCAACATTAAGCCTCTTAAGGAATCCCAATTCTGTTAATTCGTGGAAAATACACACTGGACATGACTAAACTCAATTTTTTTTTCCTAAAGGAAAGGGAAGAGTCCATCTATACTGACTATGTTACATTCTGTTTCATGATTCGGAGTTAGTGAAATTTCAGATGTATCTGGAATTACAAGTAAAAATATTGTTTCTCTCTTTTTAGAATCCTTGTCTAACATACCAGTTTTTCTTTATAAATAGATTGCCACTGTGGGAAAAAAAGTATTCAAAGGAATATTCCACAGAAACATATTCTTTGTTTAATGATCCAAATTGTCCATGAATCATTTTGCATTTTGCCTATCCTTGCTGAGAGGAAACAAGTATAGTGGTTTATTATCTTAATTTAAAACAAAACAAAACAAAATGTTTCTTTACTGAATAGGAAAAAATCTACTCTACCTCTCTTCTCTTACCCAGACTGATTAGTCCCACACTAAATTGTGCAATACGTCCCATCTTCACTATGTAGCCTTTATGGATTGATCAAAAACATTTTGCTGTCTCTGTCTGATCTCCCACATTTCCTGCCAATTACAGTATTTCTAGCCTCACCTCCACAAACTACTTGGTCTTGACAAATCAAATATTAGTTTGTCCATTTATGCATAATTCAGTTTTTCTCTCCGAGTGCTGTTATGTTTGTGTGTGCTTTCTCTCCGCCTACTGAATGTTAGGAAAGGTTTCACTAATTATCTCTAGGAAAGAAAGAGATGTGACAAAGCTCATGTACAAAAGCTAAGACAGAATTGTTATTACTTTTTCTATTCTCATCCCTGAGGAGAGAAATTTCAATATATTTCCTAGCATAATTCTATGCCTATTGGGTGGGCTGTTTCTGTAGTCTTCTACACTTTCTCCCTCTCTAAACGGGATTCACTACACATCTACTCTGTCGCATGAGGATATTATATTCCTACAAATTAATTACATTTCTGCAAATTAAACTGCATTATATAAATGAATTGAGAACAACTAAGTAGTGAATGCATGACAGAAAGGATGAACAGTTTTGCTACATTACCTGTCCCTCATTCTAAATGTGACCAGTAGTTACTCGGTTAATGGAAGGTTGGCTGAAACAACATTTTTGTTTTCTTTAAGGATATGTACATAGTTAAACATTTTAAAAATAAAACATATAAATGCACATTAATTTCCCAAACATTTGATGTAGGCTATGGACTTTTTTCAATATGTGATCAAGTCTCAGGTCTTTATTGCACAAATTGCAGACATAACGCAAAGACTACCATTTTTACTTTCTACTTCTTTAAAGGAAACCTAGAGACTTGTGTAGCAAGGTTGATAAAATACTGACATGGTGCTGCAATTTTTCGCAATATTGGGTATTTTTCTCCTTCCAAATCGAATCTGACATCAAATTTGGTTTTTCAGTAACTTGATTGAATAGTGTTTTCAAGATATTCACCTTGTTTTTAATAGATTTTTAAAACTCATGTTTCATCAATATACATTAAGATCTCATTAAACTGGGTAATTGTAATGCTACGTAGAAGTGGTATAATCTGGTTCAGAAACGCACAGCTACATGATAGAAAGCATATAACTGGGCTGTTGCAGACAGATGTGCAGAGTAACCTGAGGGTGCAGTGGTAGGTGCCAGTGTGTGCCTTACGCACCAGTCAGTATTTTGGAGAGAAGAAAGGATAAATGTAGATTCATCATATGAAGAGGTTCAGTGAGCTCACCAGCTCTTAGGACCTTCCAAAGTGACAAAAGATGGGGGAAGGCAGTAGGTAGAGAGAAGACATTTCTTTGGCAAATGAGAAAGGTATAGTTTCATCCAAATATATGCAAAAATTTTTGTTACTTTATAATTCTAAGAGTATCCAATCAAGTGTGATCCCAAAATACCTGCTCTCAGTCATGCTGTATGTACTCTGAAGGCATCCTTTCCTGAGAAATAATGTCCCTGATGGGTTTATTTTCTAATTTGAACTTAGATTAATTACCTTAAGCAATTTCCCAAATGCACCTAAAATGCCCTTTTTGCAAAGATGTTATTGAACTTATACTATGTACATAGAGCCCGAAATAGAAAATTGACAGCTTAACTTTCTCCCCTGCTTTTTCTTTCATGTGTCTTCCCAACTCCAGATATAGAAATAATGAAACCAATAATACTTGGTTCAACAAAAGGTTAAGATATGTTGAATGAAATCTTTCAAAAGCTTCTTTATCAGGGTGAGAGTTATACTTTCACTCTGCCCACCTAATAGCATACTACTTGGGAATTCTTATCAGAATTAAAGATTACTGAAATTTTCCCATCATTAAAATACACCTTTAAAACTCCCCATTAGTCAACTTATCATACAGTGTGCTAAAAATACACCAATAGAAATTATATTCAATGAGACGCTCTCATGCTAGGAGACCCTATTTTTAGCAAGCAGGTGACTGTTTTGAAATTAAAGATTGCTTCTATTACATAAAATGTTCATGCTTTAAAATACTCAGTTCTTTTTAAATGTCATCCATCTTTTCAGAGTGTGCAGCCCCAGAGGCATTCTCCCTACTACCAGGAACTATGAAAGGTCAACTTCCTTTTGAGGAACCACGATGTGAGATCACACACATCAAGAACCGACATTCATTTTTACCTGGGTTATATACCAGCATGCTGCTCATTCTAAATGGCCAAAGTAGCAATATCCAGGTTCGCTTTCAGCTAAAACTAGTTTTCTATCTTATAGCTACAGGCTCTGTCACTCTCTCTCTCTCTCTGGTCTCCTTACCACGGTCATCAGAGATTTTTCGAAAGAACAGAACATTGTTCTATTTATTCCTTTTTCCTTGGAGGTATATTTTGTCTTTGCAATGTCATTGGATGTCTTTAAAGCATATAGTGTTGCATTTGTGAAATAGGAAGACAAGGTCCAGCAAACAGATGCCATGCGCTTTCATTCTTATTTACCTTTAATTCCCTCTGAACTTGAGATTTGCCACATGCTGATACCACCCCATTCCTAAGTAACTGATTTGGAAGCCTATATACCAGACAGTGCATTCATTCCGATCAAAACACATCTGTGTACCATTTTTTAACTGAATGCTACTTTTTCCCTACAAAATACAGTTTATGTTCTTTTGTCAGTGTTATCACCACAGCTGCATAAGTATTGAAATAGTCAGATGGCTTAAATCTCTTCAAGTATGCCAAAACAGCATGAAGGGTACCCTTCTATTGGCCAAGAAAATCCAATGGTTATGTTCTTGTGTGTGTATGTGTGTTTACACACCTACTTTTTCTTTGCGGTAGACCTCTAATGTTTCACTATTCAAAACCCCAGATATATTTCCTGGAACTATTTTCTAAAAGACAATAGCTTAAAAACAAAGCTTCCTTGAGACACACTAGCACACATTAAGAAAAGTTTCTACCACCTGTACCCTCTGCAGTCTGACTGGTAATTGCAGGTACTGATCTTATTTTTGGTGACCTTGGATTTCAAACAATTTGCACTTACTTAACTATAGGAGGTAAATTGGTAGATTTGATAATTGTTAACAGTCACGACTAACTGAGAAACCCAAATTGTGCTTGTTTGCCAAATATGTTAACCTGACATTTATTTGACTTAATATTGGATCTATTTTTCTGTAACCAAATGCTTATGGTGGACTCAGAATAAAATGAGAGATTAATGTCTCAAAACATTCCTTGGTTTTAAAGAAGGCTAATTGATAAATACGAAATATGAAAAAAATTTATCACGGAACATGAGCATATAAAGTTTATAAATACATAAAATATACTAATTATAAAGACCACACATATGGCAAGGCTACCTGAGTCAAGAGATAAAATATTGACAGGACCCAGATACTCAAAACATACAGAGGGTGCCAAAAAAATGTATACACATTTTAAGAAGGGAAAAAATGTATTCAAATTATGGTAACCACTTTGAGTACCTCTTGTAATTGCAGAAGTCAAATGTGACAAGTATTCATCTTTTCCTATTGGAATATACTATTACAATTTTAATACAATTTTTTTCCTTTCTTAAAATGTATATACATTTTTGTGGCACCCTGTGTATATTCCTTCCATATCTCAAACAGTGTGCATCCCTAAAAAATATATAGGGTTTATATTAGTGTGTTTTGAACTTTGTATAAATGAAATTATTGGAATTATACTATAAAAAATTTAAGTGGCTTGGTTTTCTTCTTTTCATTTAACATGATCCTCGGAGGATCCATCATCTATTCTAAGTAGTTATAAGTTATTTCTTTGCATTGCTATATAGTATTCCATTATATTAACATATCCAGACCATTCTACTGTTTGTGGACATTTGGGTTGCATTCCAGTTTGCAACTATTAAAAATAATACTGATATAAACACTCTTGTACATGTATCCTGATGTATATATGTATTATGCAAGTCCTATACTGAACAGTGGAATTTTTGGTCATAGTGTATGTGTAAACTCAATTTTAAGAAATAATGCTGGGCTGGCCGAGTGGCGCAGTGGTTAAGCACTGGCTTGGGAAGCCAGAGGCCCCGGTTCAGGTCCCACATATGAGGGCCAGTGACACTACCCTCAAAAAAAAATAATGCTAAATAATCTTCTTAAGTGTTTATAGCGATTTAATTTCCTACCAACAGTGTATGAGGTTTCCTTTTGCTCCATATCCTAGATGACTTTGATGTCATCATTTTAACTTGTTAATCCAATGGAAATTGAGTGATTTAATTGCAATTTCTCTGCTTATTAATGATGTAGAGAACCCATACCTGTGTTCATGACTTTTTTGACTTTCCTTGCTTGTATCATGTTCACCAAAAATTTTTGGCCATGATTTTTATTAGATTGTATTTTGATTACTGAATTGTGTATTTTTTTATATGTTCTAGATAAGAGGTCTTTGTTGATTACATGTTCGGCACGTATTTCATTCCATTTCTTTTCATGTTAATCCGTATGGTATGTTTTGATAAATATAAAATCTTTTCAGTGCACACATCTTGTTTTGCCTTTTACTGTATTCTTGAGTCCTCTTACAGAAACTATTCAATAGTCATGAATATCATTGTCTATTTTCTTCAGAAAGCTTTTTAGTTCTTTGACATTTTAGTCCTGACTTTGACAATTTAAATGGATTTGATATTTACATATTGAGTGAAGAAGGGATATAATCTGATATTTTTCCAAATGGGTATCTAACCATCCCAGCTCAACTCACTGAAATAAGCATTGTTTCTCATGGTTCTGCAATTAAAATCCAAATGTGCAAATATGCATTGGTATATTTCTGGGCTATTTTATTCCGTTGGTTTATCTTTGGGCACATGCCACATTGTCTAACATATTACAGGGTTTTAATAAATCTTACGTCCAGTAACCCAAATCATCGTACCTTTTTCTTCTTTTTTAAGAGTATCTTGACTATTAGTAGACCTTTGAATTTCAATGTAAATCTTATAATTACGTTCTCCGAAAAAATGTGGGAGTTTCATTGTAATCACACTAACTCTATACATTAATTTGAAGTGATTGACATTTTAACAATATTGAGTTTTCACAATGAGTATTTTTTCTCTCCATTTATTTATACCTTCTTTAATTTTGCTGCACTGAGTTTCAATATATTACCCTTAAAGTTTTTACACCTTTTTAAAATTTATTCTAAGAATGTCATGTTTATAAAATTATAAATTGTAGGACTGGCCGAGTGGCGCATTGGTTAAGAGCCGGCTTGGAAAAAAAAAAAAAGCTGGCTGGGGACGCCAGCAGCCCTGGTTGGGACCTCACATGAGGGCCACTGACACTGCCCTCTACAGCTAACAACAGCTCCACCTGGAGCTGGGTTGTGCGACCCCCGGCGACGGTGTAGGCTGCATGCAGCCCCTGCTGCAGTGGGCTGCCATAGGCTACCGTGAGTGGCCAGCAGCCAGTGTGAGTGGCCGGCAGCCAGAGTGAGCTGCCAATAGCCACGGTAAGCGACCATCCAGAGGCTAGCGACTGATCTGCCTCATCTGGAAAGAGCGCAGTGATGATACCAACATGGGCCAGTGAAGCAATGTCCACCACAACTAGACTGAAGAACAAAGAGACAACAACTTGTCTGTTCCCCTTCCCTGATTCCCCAAAGCTGTTCCCCTCCCCCAATTTCCCAATTTAAAAAGAAAAAATCTTAAAAAAAAAAAGAATATCATGTCTATAAAATTATAAATCTTTATTTTGTACTGTTATTTTTTTCAGATTTTATGGTAAAGACTTTGTTGTCTACAGCAGTTTTAGATTTAAAACAAAACTAAGAGGGAAATCCAGAAATTCTCCATATATAATAGAATCCACACACATATAGAGCCCCCACCATTATCAAAATCACTCACCAAATGGTATACTTTTACCAAAGATGAACCAATAGTGAGTGACACATCACAATCACTCCAAGTTCATAGTTTACAGTACGGTTCACTCTTGGTGTTGGAAATTCTGAGAATTGGGATAAATGCTTAATGATGTATGTCCATTGCTAGAATATCATACAGAGTATTTCAGTGCCCTCAATCTCCTCTGTGCTCTGTCAATTCATCACCCTCTCCCAGCAATCACTGATCTATTTACTGTCTCCATACTTTCGCCTTTGCCAGAATGTCATATAGTTGGAATCATACAGTATGTGTAATCTTTTCAGATGGGTTTCTTTCACTTAGTAATATGCATATGTGGTTGTTCCATGTTTCATTGGTTCTTAGCTCTTGCTTTTTTTTTTTTTTTTTGAGGGCTGTGTCACTGGCCCTCATATGTGGGACCCGAACCGGGGCCGCTGGCTTCCCAAGCCAGTGCTTAACCACCACGCCACTCAGCCAGCCCTCTTGCTCTTTTTAAAGCCTTGAATAAGATCCCATTGTCAGGATGTATCACAATGTATTTATCCGTTCACCTACAGAAGGACATCTTTTTTGCTCTCAAGTTGGAACAATTATGAATGAAACTGCTATCAACATTTGCAGGTTTTTGAGTGGGAGTAAGGTTTCAACTCATTTGGGTAAATATCGAAGAGTGTGATTGCTGTGTTTTATGGTAAGACTATGCTTCATTTTGTAAGAAATCTCCAAAATGTCTTATAAGGTGTTGTACCATTTTGTATTTCGACCAGCAATGAATGAGATTTCTTTTTGCTCCACATCCTGGCCAGCATTTAGTGTTGTCAGTGTTCCAGATTTTGGCCATTCTAATAGGTATGTAGTGATATTTCATCTTGTTTTAACTTGCATTTCCCTGATAACATAAAAGGTGTGATCAAAAATTATGGCGAATGTTTACATTAAAAAAATTTATTACAGGGCCGGCCGAGTGGCACGGAGGTTGAGCGCTGGCCTGTGAAGCCAGCGGCCCCGGTTCGGTCCCACATATGAGGGCCAGTGACACTGCCCTCAAAAAAAAAATTTATTACAGGGTCGGCCGAGTGGCTCAGTTGTTTAAGAGCTCGCTTAAGGGTGTGAGCTGAGCTCTGAGCAACAGCAGTTCGATGCCAGCCTGAGCTGAGTTGCTGCTAAGCTGCCAACAGGTGGCAGGATGGCTCAGCTAAAAAAAAAAAATATTACAATAAAAGACACATTGCCATGAATCCCCCTCAAAATACTCCTCCTTGCTTCAAACACACTTATCCTATCATTCTTGCCACTTTCTGAAGCAGTTCTGGAAATCCTCTTTCATGAGTATCTTTAGTTGCGCTGTCGTGGCTGCCTCAATGTCGTGAATCAATTCAACATGGTTTCCTTTCATGGTCATTTTAACTTTGGGAAAGAGCCAGAAGTTGCACAGTAACAAATCGAGTGAATAAGGTGGAGGAGGACACACCACAACGTTTTTATTTGACAGAAATTGCCATACCAGAAGCGATGCATGACATGGAGCATTGTCATGATGGAGGATGAAGTAAAGACACTGATGAAAGAGGACTTCCAGAACTGCTTCAGAAAGTGGCAAAAACGATGGGATAAGTGTGTTCAAAGCACAGGGGAGTATTTTGAGGGGGATTCATGGCAATGTGTGTTTTACTGTAATATTTTTATTTAAACATTCATCATGTCTTCTGATCACACCTCATATTATGTGGAATATCTTTTCATATGCCTATATGCCATCTATCTGTATGTCTTCTTTGGTGTAGATGTTGGGGTCAGAGTGATTTATGTTTGAAGACTGGTTCTGCCATTTTATTGCTATGTGATTTGCGTGTAATTTACAGAATCCCAATTGCTTCATCTGCAAAATGAGAATAATACCATCTATCTCTTAGACTTCTTGTGCCAATTCTAAAATGTATCAATATGTCTAAGACAGTGCCTGACATATTCTATGCCAGGGTCACACTAATAAAAGCATTAGCATTAGTAGTGGCATTAGCATTCATAGCGTAGTCAAATGAAGTTAATCATGGTTCTTAACCACAACCTCTAGAAATGTAAGATCTAATGTTTTCTCTTGATATAGAAATTACGTTTAATAGCTTTAAAATTCCTACCTCTCAATGTGACTTCTCTTAAAATACAGAAATTATTAATAACTTCCTTAATCAACTTAAACTGCATTCATAGGTAGACACAGATAAGGTTTAAATTTGGTCATGTCTGTGGCTTAAATTTTAAAATATCTTGGCTATTTAGTCTTAATTCATACTTTAGATTCATCCAGAAAGCATCAGATAAAGCATCAGATAAAATATGAGGGGAAAAAAGTGAACGCTTTTTTTTTTTAAACAACATTCAGTGTGAAACCATTCACAGAAACCAATTAGTGATATTAGTAAAGATTTTAAAAAAATGAACTGCTAATGGCAAACTAATAATACTACAACATGTGCTTAAAAATAATTAGGATATATAATAGTTTGGTAGCTACAAGCTTCAACAAACATCAGCTCTTTTAACCTAATTTAATAGTGATTTTTAAGTCCAAATATGTTTGGCTATGACCTTAACCTTTATGGTACCTGATCTGAAAAGAACAGTTGGACTTTATATTTAAGGTAATGTATAACTCTTTTGTAGAGTTTTCTTATTGAAATGACAGAAATAATAGCTGAAATTATCAATCTATTGTAAATTTTCTTATAACTCTAATATCTTCCTTATGGGGTATGATTTACAAGGTAGTTTCTGGATAGAGAGCTTATAGTTCACCACTGCCACATTTAATATAATAACTTATGAAGTTTAAGCTAAAATTGTGCATCTCATTTGATTAGGATATATTTATCATGGAAATCTAAATTTTTCAGTCTATTACTCTGAACAATTTTCATAGTCATTCATTTTGCAATTCCATACTGGTAATCTGAACTATGCTTCATATACCACACCATGAATTTCATGTGACATCCTTTGAAACCCCTACTAAATTTTCATGAAGGATACAGAGCCAGACAGCAAGAGAAACAGTATGTCTACATAAATCTTGAATGGAGTTGGGAGGTGAGGGGCAATGAAACAATGACCTAGAGTAGAATTTTATAAATTACGTCTCCTGTAAAACGCTGACTTATAGATGTGTATTATATTAGTGTGAAGGCTAAAATTATTACTGAAGTATTGATTTCTATTCAATCGAGATGACTTAGAAAGACTGATACCTAAAAAAAAATTAATTTTGCTGAAAATCTCTTGGTTAACTGTGGGCATTTGTTTTAAAGTGCAATAAATACTGATATATATTTTTTTAAGTTTGCACACATGATTTAAAGATATTACTTGACATGTGTCTCTTATGATTGTTTTTAGTTTGGGGGAGTTTGCAAGAGTAATATGGATCATGGATATTTTCTTCATTCTCAAAATTTCCATAACTCCCAATTAAATATTAATGGAAGATTTTTGAAAGCAAATGCAATTTTTTAATCTCTTGGTGCCTAACACAGTGTATTATATTTGAAAAGTACAGAAGAACTTTTCCCTGAATTAAATTAAGACTAAGGCAGCCTCCACTCTGACTGGTCTTTGCCTTTGAAAATTAAGTTCTAAAGCCAGACCATTACTCTGTCATATGACTCTGTTGTATTTTTGTATTATGCACACTGTCTCTCTGTGGCCACAGGCATTATTACGTAGTGAATTCTAACTAAAGAGTTATAGCTGGTATTCTCATGGACAAAGCAAGTACAAGAACTAGCACTAAATTACTTAGTTGTAGAAAACTCAATAGTCCTAAAAAGGCATCTGCAATTTCACATGAAGTTCTGTTCAGCATATATACCTTGGTACCTTTGTATAAACTGCACCCATTCAACATGGTAATCTAATACTGAGAAATAAAGGAGGTACCTTATGAAACCCTGCCAATAATTGAGTACTAAACAAGGCATTTTAATAGCTAATATATTCAATTTCAAGGGCCATATTAAAATAATTAACATACACAATTTAAATATTTATAGCTGATGTTCCATATAATTCACAAAATTAAAATTAAAATATGAAAAGAAACCAAGGAAACCTAAAATAAAAATAAAAATTAGTAAAGCCATTCATTACTCTGGGCTGAAATTAGTTAGATCTTGGCCTAAATTTTGTTATTTCTGTGATAAAGTAAGTATTCATTACAGCATTTTTAGTTAGGATTATTTTCATCATCACCAATCAATCTGATGTCTACTCAACTGTTCCACTTAAAACATCTAATGCAGTTTAAGAAAGAAAATTTAAAGATATTTTGCAGAAGCCAAATATACACTTAGACATGCACAGATATATTTTTTTCAATTTGTAAATTAAATAAACATAATAGTTTACTTTAGGTATTTTATTATTTTTTAGTTATTTCCTTTCTGTCAAAAGCAATAATTTGCTACTTAGATTAGTCTCTCACCTCCATTACCCATTTACTTGTTTATTACCAAGACTACCTTTTACAATAAAAGTTTGAAATTTTACAAATATTTTTAGTGATTCATTAATAATTCACAAAGATACAAGTTTTATGAATTAACAGTTAACCACAAAAAAAATACACCTATCAAGTCCATAAAATTAGATGTAAATATAAGAGCCAAAACTTTTGGGCAACCTAATTTCAAGGCTCTATTGTACTGGCACTTAGGCATGGAGTACACAGAGATTCTGCTGCTTAGGAAAGCAAAATACAAATATTAATCCTTCAGGATACCATATAAGTTTGATAAGTGTGAGGCAGCCTGTCATAAAAACTTAGTACCAAGGAGCCAAATTGGTGAGAAATCATTTCCTCTGTCATTCCAGAGTTGGGAGAATAATAAAAGAACCAACAATATAGTTTGAGAATTTCAATGTGGGGAAATTTTGAAAAAAGATATAAAATTTAAATAAAACTGGGTTACATTTCAAAAGGCTCATTGATACAATGAAGCTATGTATTTTATTTTATTTATTTTTTGTCATAGGGAAGGACAGCCCATTCTTTCTGGGAAGAGATAGGCTGGTGTAATAATAAAAATTTTAAAATGCATGAAATTTGAAATTGAATATATGTAGGTTCTACCTATGGGTTCACAACTTACTAGCTGTGAAACATCAGATATCTTAATGAGATCTATGAATTTCAGGCCCTATATATGTAAAATTAGAATATCTTATTAATATGATTATATAAGATAAAGCATGAAAATAACCTAGCACAGTGTTTAGCACAGAGTTGGAATATATAAAGGTGGTAATTTCCTTTATCCCTTTCCCCTTTTCTATGCATGGTCAAGTGGTAAATGGTTCATGCAACAGACAGTTACATGATCTCTTAAATCCTGCCAGACTTTAAGTACCTCCTACAAAATACGCAGCCCTCCTGGAAAATATAATAGACTTCGTCTTTATGTGTTTTCATGATCTTTTATGATTATTGGTTTTGTAAGCATCTTTATATATGCAGTCTTCTCAATTTTCTCCTCAGGGGCATGACTGCAGCCGTATTTCTCATGCTACACTAACCATTCTTGACCCCAGTATGTCATATAATTCAATTGTAAAACAGAACACATCAAACTTTTTGAAAACCTCAAATACACCACAAGCACTGAGGAACAAGTCATGTATCTTTAGGAGATACTGTTCTTCAAATAGGAATTTGATAAAAACATAGCACGATCATTAATCATTGTCCATGTCGGCGATGGACAGAAAATCTTACTACACAATTTCTAAAATGAGTGGAGTTAACACAAACACATATTTTTGGCCTCTTAAGCTAATAATAAATAATCTGTGCTTTATAGTAATTAGAATTGCTTTGGGAATACACAATGGCTTTTCCCTTTTTCATTTTGAGCAAATCACTATTATGCATCATCTTCTTTGTATACTTTCAAAATAATCTCACTCATACTAAAACTACCTTTATTTTTTCCCCACCAAAATGTTCTTGAAACTGTACTAGACCATGATTAAAATACAGTGATATGTGTAAGAGAATCCTTAAATATACAGTGGGGGCCAAAAAATGTATACACATTTTAAGAAAGGAAAAAAACTATTAAAATTGTAATACTCAATATATACCAATAACAAAAGATGAGTACAAGTCACATTTGTTTTCTGCAGTTACAAGAGGTGCTCAAAGTGGTTCCCATCAGTGTAATTTTAACAGTTTTTTCCTTTCTTAAAATGTGTATACAATTTTTTGCCAACCTCTGTACTTTATTAAGGACTCACTGGTGTTTCATCTTTTCTAAAGAAGAACCACAGTAACCTAAACCTTATTATGGTTTATTATTTCTACTAATAAAAGAATTGATAACAGTAGCACCTTACATTTATTTTATTTCATTTCATTTTATTTTTTTAGCTAAGCCATCCTGCCACCTTTTGGCAGCTCAGGGCCAGCTCAGCTGGGGCTGGGCATCAAACTGCTGTTGCTCAGAGCTCAACTTGATCGAGCTCTTAACCAACTGAGCCACTTGGCCATCCCAGTACCTTACATTTAAATAGCACTTAATAGTCTATAAAGCTTTTTGTGTATCTGATGCCACTGGAACATCATTAGTACAGGTAAGTGAATGTGAAATATGAAATAATATACATATTAGATGAGCACACAACCTTAAGATAGCTCACTACTGCTTTCAAAATAAAGTCCAAATGTCATGTCATTGTATGCAAGAACTTTTACAGTCTGATGGCAGTCTCCCTTTGGAGGCTTCTCTTCTATTGCAGCTCTCCGTATATTGTTCCAGCCTCAGTGGACAATTACATTATACTACAAGAACGGTATACTTTTTGGCCTTTGTATGATTACATATACTCTTCCTTCAAGTTCATAATACAGCACAAAAAGCCCTCACTTAATGTCTTCATTAGGCTCTGCAACTTTAAGTGAAATGATGTATAGGGAAAGCAATTTAACATAGGTTAACTGATTACACAAGAATTAAGTTCCTAGGGCACCTCCATCAGTATTATAAGGACTGTATGAGAGGACTCGTGTTGTATTTTGTTGTAGGAGTTCTTACAGCCCTTAGGATGATAGAACATGTTTGTCTGGCCAGTACTGTTGCTATATATATATATATATATATATTTTTATTTATATATATATTTATATATATTTTTTTTTTTTTTTTTTTTCTTTTAAGATTTTTATTGGGGCATTGGGTGAGGGGAACAGTGGTGGGGAATTGGGGGAGGGGAACAGACAAGTTGCTGTCCTTTTTCGTTCTTCAGTCTAGCTGTGGAGGACGTCGCTTCACTGGCCCATGTTGGCATCATCATAGTGCTCTTCCGGGTTGAGGCCGTCGCTCGCCGGCCTCTGGACGGTCACTCACAGCAGCTCTTGGCAGCTCACACTGGCTGCCCGCCACTCACCATAGCCTATGGCAGCCCACTGCAGCAGGGGCTGCAGCTATGCTGTCCCCGGGGACTCACAGCAGCCCAGCTCCAGGTGAAGCTGTTGTTCACCATCTTAGCTGTAGAGGGCAGTGTCACTGGCCCTCATATGTGGGATCCGAACCAGGGCCCTGCTGCTCAGAGCTGGCATCCCAAGCCAGCTCCTAACTAATGCGCCACTCAGCCAGCCTTGTTGCAGTATATTTTTAAATGGTCTCTCTGCTCCCCCATTTTATCCCTTATCCTGCAGTAACCACAGCAGTCTTCAAAAAAATCAATATACAGTATTTGCCATATACAATATGCACTTTTTTGCCCAAATCTGTGAGGGAAAAATACGGATGCACATTATACATGGGTAATACTTATTCCATATCTATATAAATGTTTTTAATTATTTTATTTATATTTATGAGTTAAAAGTGTAACTCCAGAAATCAATAACGATACTTGTATGCAAAATAATACCCCGGAATGCAATAATCAGTTTTGTTCAACTTATGATAAAATTGCAACGATTAAGAGTTCTTGGCCTTCTATGATGCATAAATATCATAAATTTATTACCAGTACATAAAATTTCTTGTACCGCATATCATTCTTGTGTTCTGTAATTACTTGTTACATAAAATTTCTTGTACCATATATGTTTAAAAATAAATGCTAAAATTCCTGTATAATACAAAAAACAAGTACCTAAATATAAACAAACAAAAAATTGAATTAAAAAAATTAAAACAAGAGATATTTTTCCCTGAAAGTTTGGGCCAAAAACTCATGTGTATATTATACATGGGATTGCATTATACAGCAATCATGTTACACCCCCCTTTTAGAAACCTCCAATAATCTCAAATCTTTTAACTCTCTTTAGCACCCTCTGTACTTCAGCCACACTTGCCCTCTTTCATTCCTCATAATCACTAAATTCTCCCCACCTCAAGGCCTATATATATATATATATATATATATATATATATAGAGAGAGAGAGAGAGAGAGAGAGAGAGAGAGAGGCTATAAAAGAAGATAAAGAATTGAAGGAATCTGAATCTCTAAGGACTTTAGAACCATTATATTAACATTGAACTTACTCGAGCCATTTATTTTTGTTGTTTCTTATTTGCACCTAATCAAAACTGACACAGGATTGTACCAGGATGGAGTCCATTAACTGAACTGTAATGGAACCTATTGTCAATGAACATCTTTTTCAATCAAACCCAATCTCTGAGCCCTGCACAAAATGAGAGGGGAGGGACTTGAATGGAGGGGGTGGGAAACACACAGGAGAGCTTGACAAGAAAAAAATCAATTTGAGATGTACCAGCACATTTAGCAGGAATTCAGGATCTCAGAGACAGCTGAACAAGGTAGTAACCCATGGTTCTGCACTAACAATCTAGGTGAAGACAGAATATCTGGAGGAGATGGTAAAAATGTGGCATAATTGCTACTTCCACTTCTCCCTTCAGCACCCAAAGGAGTCATTACTAACAGATCTTGTTTTGAGCTGAGCTCAAGCATGATCTCAGAATTCTTCTCAACCTAGGATCATAGATGGCCCTATTCCCAGTTGATCACCATCGCCTTCAAGATGAAACCTCCTGACATCCTTGTTCTCATACACAGGAGCAGAATCAACTGATGTGAATGAAATAATCAGGCTGGAGGAAAAGATCCTTTCATTTCAGAAGCCAAGAGAGTGATAACTTCTTCCCATTTCCTATCTTTCGCACTAATGTTACTGGCTTTCTTGTCCCCAATACCCTTTCTAATTTTGGCATATGAACTTCTGGATTGGAAACCCCTGAGGTTTCTTCCATGGATATTGTATGATGAGGGCCAGGCTGCAGTCGTATCCCACAACCCAGCCAGTGTCCATGTTTATCATCCAACCCTACCCGCTGCCTCATTTCAACATAATATTTTCATAAAGTCTTTTTTTCACTTTGAATTATTGTCTTTAGAATCAGAGATCTGACACTGGTACATGTTGTGCCTGATGCTTCACCCTAGGATAAAATAACAGTCAAATACATCTAAGAATCTCTGGAAATAGCCAGCGTGTGGAATTTGAAATTATTTCACATTACATCAGGACAACATCTTGGTAAAATAAAAAGGATACATACTTACAGTAAGTAAAATTCTAAGAAGGCCCCCATGATCTCTACCTCCCAGTGTTACCCCATTATTTTTTATATTATTATATTATATATTATATTAATTTATATTAGTATATATAAGTTTATATATATTACACTAGTTTATATATTTATATTATATTACATTATATTATATTATATATTATATTATATTATATTGAGTTTATAGTATGTAGCAAGGTGAAGAGATTTTCAGATATACTGAAGACTCAAATCGGTTGTCTTTTTTTTTTGTTTTAGCTGAGCCATCCTACCGCCTGTTGGCAGCTCAGCGGCAGCTCAGCTCGGGTTGGGCATCGAACTGCTGTTGCTCACAGCTCAGCTCGCACTCTAGAGTGAGCTCTTAACCAACTGAGCAGCTCAGCCGGCCCCAGTTGTCTTTAAGTTAATTGAAAAGGAGATAATCCTGAGTGGGCCCAACTTAACAGTGAGAAGCCCTTTAATAAAGGGCCTATGACTTCCCTTCAGGTGATTGATGCTCTCCTGCTGGCCACACTGCATTAGTTCTACAGCTGGAAGGAAGTGAATTGTTCTAACACGTGAGCTTGGAAGAGAATCCTAAGCCTCAGGTGAGACCCCAGCCCTAACCAACACCTTGGATGCAAACCCTAAACAGAGTACCTAGCTAAGTTGTGCCCACATGCCTGATCCATGTACACTTCGAAATAATAAATGAGTGTTGTATTAAGCCATACAATTTGTGCTGATCTGTTAAGCTGAGAAACATTCCTCAAGGAAAATGTGTGGTGTTCTTTTCCCAAAAGTAAATACGTGTGTGTGTTTATAACAGAAAAAATATACATTGATATATTGAGTGCTTACTATGTGTAGAGTCACAGTGACCCCCAAAATGTTATGTCTGTGTCTGAACCCCTGGAATCTGTGAAAGTGTCCTCATTTGGGAAACAAAGGATCCTTATAGATATCATCTAATGAAGGATCTTGAATGAGATCACCCAGGATTTAGCATGGACTCTAAAGTTAATGAATAGTATCCTTATGAGACAGAGACACAGGGAGGGGATGGCCACATGGATATGGAAGCAGAGATTACAATGAGGAGCCCACTAGACAAGAACCCCTGGGGCCACCAGCAGCTTAAAGAGTTAGGGAAAGATTCCCCCTAGAGCCTCCAGAGGGTGTGTGGCACTGCTGATACCGTGATTTTGGATTTCGATCCTCCAAACCTGAGACAAATTCTATTGCTTTACGCCACCAAGTTCATGGTACTTTTCTATGGCAGCCCTAAAAAACAAATACGCTATGTGTATAACAATGGGGGGTGGTGAAAGGATAAATGAATGCACATTCTATCCTCCAAGAATTCATAGTCTCATATGAGCTCTATGATAGACATGGAAATAAAATAAAATATACAATGGTCCATGCCAAAAGAGAGGCAGAGAAAATCCTGCCTTTTTTGTCAGCCTCTCACCTGACATCCATGGTACATCAGTTCCATCTAGCATGTCCGCTGTAAAAGTTGCAACATTTAATATGTTCTCATTTAAGAGTTCAAATGTTCTTGAGGGGTAAAATGTATAACTATTGCACTGTGTTGAATACCTGAAATGAATTAATACAATAAATAAATAAAATAAAGTAAAAAAAAACAGTTTAAATGTTCTATGTAAATTCAAGATTATATCAAGTTTTAACTACATGATTTTATATAAATCAGAGAAAGCAAACTCTCCCCTTTCAAGTATTAGGCACTTGTGAGTACCATTAAGCAAAATGGTACAAAAATGGAAACTTGAAACCCTGTAGCAATGAAGACATAGTACATAAGATGAATATACATATCTAATATTGCATACATATAGGTAATGATATCAGTCCAATGTTTACTGAACTTCGTACATTAAATCTTTTTTACATCAATTAAAATTTTGCATTTGAAATGGTGTCATGGCATATCATTTCATCAGTTAGACTCAACAAGCAATATGAGGATTCATTTTTATTATCACAGCCATCCACCATTTAAAATCAGTAAACTAATCTTCCCATGAAAATTGAATTCTAAAAATTACTATGAGTGCGGTAACCAATAAGAAATAGCAAGTATATTGCTTGGAGCTTTGTAAAACACACAGGTGTCAGAATTTAAGTAGTACTAGTTAGGAAAAAATCTAAAATAATTATTGGTTGCCTCAGTGTATAAAAACCCATTTTATGATTGTACACTAAATGAAGGTGAACATTTGATTAACCCAGAAAATGTGCATGCCCTAAACCTGTAATCAGCTCAGTTGGCAGAGAAAAATAAAGTGTATATATAACAAGACACACACACACACACACACACACACACACACACACAAACAGGTGATTCTAAATATACTCTTAGAGTCAAGCCACTAAATTCCTACCTTCACTTTGTCATCAGTAAAATTATGATTAAACACACATACACAGAGTTCTTTGTTACCTCACAGAAATACTGTGAAAAGGAAATGACGCGATGTGTGTACAAGTGTTTTGTAAACTCTATGTCATGACTACAGTTAATGATGAGAGATGAAGATGACCCTAATAAGAAAATCCATGAGGGCCGGCCAAGTGGCGCATTGGTTAAGAGCTGGTTTGGGACACCAGCAGCCCCAGTTTGGTTCCCATGTATGAGGGCCAGTGACACTGCCCTCTACAGTTAACAACAGCTCCACCTGGAGCTGGGTTGCCATGAGTTGCCGGCAACGGCGTAGGCTGCAGCCCCTGCTGCAGAAGGCTGCCATAGGCTACAGTGAGTGGCCCGCAGCCAGCAAGAGCTGCCAAGAGCCGCAGTGAGTGGCCATCCAGAGGCCCGCGACCAATCTGCCTCATCTGGGAAGAGCACAATGACGATACCAACATGGGCCAGTGAAGCAATGTCCTCCGCAAGTAGACTGAAGAAGAAAAAGACAGCAACTTGTCTGTTCCCCTCCCCCAATTCCCCAATAAAATCTTTAAAAAAAAAAAGAAAATCCATGAAAAACTCAACAATATTCACACATTTACACCTGGAGAATTTTACTGGAACAGTAAACCAGTCGCAAATCTGACAGATTAATATCTCACCTCAACTGTTTCCTCCTTAAATGTTAATTTAAGTCCTCCTAATTTATAGTAGCCTAGATCTTGGCAGGAACTTGGGGAAGTCTCTGAAAATAGCCAAGGGCCAAAGGCATAATCCAGATAAAACTGGGCACTGTCATCTCCAGTTTAAAGCCTGTTTCAGCATGGTGACACATGGAAATGAAACTCAAATTGGACTCCGAAACTCCCTTAGGAGCAATGTACATCTTTATAGTCGATTTTATGAGGACACAATGAAAGGAATTAGCAGTGATCACACAGCCAAACTTCCTAAATTCTGTCTCACTCATTCCATTATTCTAAATTCTAAATCCATAGTCAACCAAGGCTACTCTGATCTCTCTCTCTCTCTCATCTCAAAACTCTGTTTACTTGGTCTTTCTGGATTTATTCCTCCCTTTGGTGTTTCTCACTTCATCATTTTGGCTTCCTGAATCATTCAGTTTTCTGAATCTGGGTCTATGTGTACATTTTATTTTGGACATTTTTGTGCCCTTCTCTAAGATTTTTCAACTTTGCATCGCAAAAAAATGATGCTGCTAAGCACAAAAAGGGGTAATTAGGAAGCACAGTTTCCTCCTCCTTAAAAGGAGAGTAAGTATGTAAAATGATTCCACTATTTTACTATATATATATTCCCCCTGCCCCCTTGACGCACACAGATTTCTTGTGAAGGTGATCTATCTGTGTCAATGTGAACTTCCTAAAATCCAATTGATGACCTAGAGGTCAGCAAAACAAGGCCTTGCAGCTGTAGATCACAAAGCTCATGCATTAAAGGACATACATGCCCCTCGCCCCCACAGAAGGCGACACTTGGTTCTCCTCTACAGGCTACATTTAACCATTTCAACAAGTAAGAAGCTGAATAATGTATGTATATATGTGTGAAATGCTTTATACATTATATATGTTATAAGTTATAATGGGGGTGCCAAAAAGAAATGTATACAAGTGGACACTTTGGTCAGCATTGTTCAAGCAGTAGTTCGCCGTAATCAGAAGTGTCTGGATGCTGATGGTAACCCACTTTGAGCACCTCTTGTCATTGCAGAAGTCAAATGTGACTTGTATTCATCTTTTGTTATTGGTACATACTGAGTATTACAATTTTAATAGTTTTTCCCTTTCTTAAAATGGGTATACATTTTTTGGCAGCCTCTGTATATTCTATTATACAATATATTATATAACACATACATATAAAGTTAACTAACATGGCATATGGAACAAGGAATGACAAATAGAACAGGGATGAAATAAAACACTATGAAATAGGCTCCAGTCTATCTATAAATTGAGTATATCCTAATGGTAACATTTCAAATCAGCAGGGAAGAGGAATTTTAATTAAATTACCTTGAAACATTTTTGAAATACAATGAAACTATTCTGTTTATTCATATTTAAGTAAATGTATTCCAGAGACTTAAGAAAAAATATGAAATTATTGGAAGAGTTATTTCCGAAAATTCCACATACATATACAATAATACCTTGGTTTGCAAGCATAATTGGTTCTGGAAACAAACTACTCGCATTCCAAGAATCACTCATTTATCATATTAAAATATAACAGAAATGTTTGCTCGTCTTGTGAAACACTCGCAAACGTTACTCGCAATCCGAGGTTTTACTGTATCTGGAATAGAGGGCACTGAACTAAAAGAAAAAACAATGACTTTTTTTTTGAGGGCAGTGTCACTGGCCCTCATATGTGGGACCCAAACCGGGGCCTCTGGCTTCCAAAGCCAGCGCTTTACCACCACGCCACTTGGCCGGCCCAACAATGACATTTTTAAACATAGAAAACACAAAAACAAATCAATGTTATGAAAGACATTGTAACAAAGCCCAAGAGCAAGTTGTCAACCTGTTGAAAAGACTACATATTTAACAAAGGACTGATCCATCCCAACATGATAAAGTTTCCATAATCCTATAAAAAGACAACACAAATGGCTGTGTTTGGTATCTTCTGTTTCCCTCCCTTCTCCTCTCCCTGCTCTTCTTATGGCTCTATATCCAGGGATGTTCATTCACCCAGAGGGATGACACCCATTGACGTCATTGCCCCTTAGCTTCTGGTGGGATTTGGCCAATGGGAGGCCTTGTAGGGGATGAGGATAGGTGAAGAATGAGGGAGGGTTATTTCCCCCCAATTATATTCTTGCCAGGTTACTATGGGTTAGCTGTGTCTCTCTACGAAAGAACACAGCCACTGTCAGGCACACTTGATCAGCTACGCCACCCTTGACCTTTAGCCCTGGGGGGGATAAGCGCTCCCTGTCCTTACTACCTCTGACCTGCTATATTACCCTTTGTTGGTTTTCTTAAACCAGAGGTTCTCCAAGCATACTTCAGAGACTTCCTGTGACCCTGTAACACTTTCACAGACTATCTATATGAGGTTAAATTTATATTCAAGATGATGTGAAGGGCCAGCCGAGTGGCGTATTGGTTAAGAGCTGGCTTGGGACGCCAGCGGCCCAGGTTCGGGTCCCACATATGAGGGCCAGTGACACTGCCCTCTACAGCTAACAACAGCTCCACCTGGACTGGGCTGTGTGAGCCCTGGTGATGGTGTAGGCTGCAGCCCCTGCTGCAGTGGGCTGCCATAGGCTACAGTGAGTGGCTGGCAGCCAGCATGAGCTGCCAAAATCTACTGTGAGCGGCCGTCCAGAGGCCAGTGACAGATCTGCCTCATCCTGGAAGAGTGCAATGATGATATCAACATGGGCCAGTGAAGCAATGTCGTCCACAACTAGACTGAAGAACAAAAGGACAGCAACTTGTCTATTCCCCTTCTGCAGTTCCCCAACGCTGTTCCCCTCCCCCAATTCCCCAATAAAATCTTTAGGAAAAAAAAAAGATGATGTGAAGATGGTACTTACTTTTGCCACAACAGATTGAATGCACAAGTAAATATACAGCTATAGTGTATTAAACCAGGCATTACAGAGAATTGTAAAACTGTAAAACAATGGGACTCTTCTCACTATTTCTTTTGGAAAATACTAGTTATATTTCATAAATTATGTTTACATACATATTAACATATGAGCTTATGAATCCTTTTTAAATGAAATGGGCATTATTAAAATAGTTAAGCCTCATATGTTAAATTTACATAGATAACTCACATGAATGAAAGCTCATTGAGGTCCTTACAATTTTTAAGAGTCTAAAGAGTATAACCACAGCTTAAAACACCGCATTCACATATATTAATGGAACCTTATATTTAACCCTTTTAAATTTGCTTTCATTGAGTATGGCATATATGACTAGCCAGGACACTGGACATTCATGGAAGAGATACAAATTGCCAGTAAACCTCATTAATAATTAAAGAAATATACATCTGGCCGAGTGGCTAGTTGGGTAAGAGCTCAAGCTCTGAGCAACAGGGTCTCCAGTTCGATTCCCACATGGGCCCCCGAGCTGAGCTGCTGCTGAGCTGCTGACGGGCGGCCGGGTGGTGACTGGACTTGGAGCTGAGCTAGATGCACCCTCCACAAATAAGATTGAAGGACAACAACTTGGCTATTCCTCTTCCCCAATTCCCAAACACTGTCTCCCTTCCCCAATGAAATCTTTAAAAAAATAAAATAATTAGAGAAAAATAATACAGTGAAAGATCATTGAACAGTTAACAAATTTTCCTAAAAGATTTGGAACATCAAATTTTGTCTGAAAGTATAAAGAAGCAAGCACGTTCATATTTTTTTGGAATGGAAATTGGCACAAATTTTTGGAAGGCAATTTTTCAGTATCTCTTAAAAATGGAAATGTGAATCTTTTATAACCCAACATTTCAAATTCTAGGAACCTATCCTTCAGAAATAAAATTCCGAGTACTTAAAAATATCGTTACAATAATACTACAGCACTGTTTGCAACAGCAAAAAAGAAAGTAAAAACACAAGGAAAAGACATGAATGTTCACCAATAGAAAATTAGAGGGCCGGCCGAGTGGCGCGGTGGTTAAGCGCTGGCCTCGGAAGCCAGCAGCCCCAGTTCACGTCCCACATATGAGGGCCAGTGACACTGCCCTCACACACACAAAAAAGAAAATTAGATAAATATTGTATATCAGATACCATGGAAGTGTTTAAAAATAAGCACAAGTTAGGACCGGCCAAGTGGTGCATTGGTTAAGGACTGGCTTAGGACACCAGCACTGAGCAGCAGGGCCCAAGTTTGGATCCCACATATGAGGGCCAGTGACACTGCCCTCTACAGTTAAGGTGGGGAACAACAGCTCCACCTGGAGCTGGGCTGTGTGAGTCACTGGTGACGGCATAGCTGCAGCCCCTGCTGCAGTGGGCTGCCATAAGCTACAGTGAATGGCCAGCATCCAATGTGAGCTGCTGTGAGGTGTTGTGAGCAGCAGTCCAGAGGCGGGCAACTGATTTGCCTCACTGGGGAAGAGCACAATGACAATACCAACATGGGCCAGTGAAGTAATGTCCTCCACAACTAGACTGAAGAGCAGAAGGACAGCAACTTGTGTGTTCCCCTTCCCCAATTCCCCAACACTGTTCCCCTCCCCAAATTCCCCAATAAAATCTTAAAAAAAAAAAAAGCTCAAGTTAGATCCTTCTATACTTAGTCTAGAATTATAACTATGATATATTATGGGAAAATAATAAGTTGCAAAGTAACATTTATATATGTGTGTCTAAATATATCATATACGATGTGACATGTACATTCATGTATATCTTTCTGTGTAAGTATGAGAATATCTGGAAAAAATAATTTCATAGGTGAAATGGGAAGAGTAGTAGATGTTGAGATTTTCACAAAAAACAAATTTTTTAAAAGAAAACACAAGAACTAGGGGGAAAAAAAGTCTGAGGCTATTTCACATATGAACAAATAGCCCAGTAAAACTCAGTCTGAGGATATTATAATATTGTTGATATTCACTGATGTTCATAATAATGATTATGGCTTCATAAAATAATTTTATACTCAGTTTTATCTCTGCACAGATTTATAGTAGTCTAGTCTAGCAAACACTCACACGTTTTATTATGATCGTAAACTAAGCCAAGATGGCTGTAGCTTTTTCCCTCTTCCATGACAGTTTGCCCTTAGCACCCTTGAGCCCTTCTAGTATTTAACTTCCTCTCACCCTGGCAGTAATCAGTTCAGGCATCACATGTTTTGAAACTCATTCAGACAAGTGTATTAACTCTCCCAGCTTTTGTTTTGTTAAGCTTATGTTCAATACATAAAACACTAACAAAATAAAACAAAAAGACAAACAATTCCACTCTAACCAAGTAGAGCATATGCAAGATACGGATTTAAGTTCTGTCTATATCACTTATGATACGGAACTTAGGCAAGTTATGATATCACTGAATTCTGGTCTCTCATCTCTAAAACAAAAATATAACCTTGTTCCTAGAGTGACTCTGAGTTCCAAATCAAGTTAGGTACATAAAAGTGTCTAACTTTTTCAGTGAGTTTGTTGAATTTGTATAAAATGATTTTTATTCTCATTATAAAAATTGTTGAGCAATGAACAGAGGGTGAGCATAATATTTGGGGTGTCTGGGATATTTCTTCTCCTAAACGCTGTCCATAATTATAAAGTGTCTTTTAGTCATTTAGGGGCACCTGGTGATTACAAGCTGAATAAAACACTTTGAAGATAGATTACAGGAATTGCATTGTCCATTTTCTATTCAACTTTTCTTAGGCAGGGAGTCTGGGAACAGGGTGTGTCTAAGCAACACACAGAAACGAGAGAATATTTCATTCCATAGATATTTACTGAACAACTTCTGGGTGTCAAGCACTGTTTTAGTTCCTGGATATACAGAAATGAACAAAATAGTTATGTTTTCTGTCCTCTATGGGTTTATACTCTAGTATGAGAGGGAAAAAAATAAAGGATAAACAAATTTTTAAAAAAAATACAATTTGGGGCCAGCCGAGTGGCGCTGTGGTTAAGCGCTGGCTTGGGAAGCCAGCGGCCCCGGTTCGGGTCCCACATATGAGGGCCAGTGACACTGTCCTCAAAAAAAAAAAAATTTAATAAAAAAATACAATTTCATATATCATTAAGTATTAGGGAAACAAAGGAGTAGGGAAATTGTGACTAGAGGGGGTAGGGGGGCTCCTTTTTTGGATGCACTGGGAGGAGTGCCATCTGAGAATGTGATTTGAACAGACTTGAAGGAGGTAAAGGAGTTGTGAAGATATATCTGGAGGAGGGTCAGCTGGTTAGCTCAGGTGGTTAGAGCACAGTGCTCATAACACCAAGGTTGCCAGTTTGATCCCCATATGGGCCACTGTGAGCTGTGCCCTCCAAAAAGGAAAGTAACGGACAGGATCCACAGCAGAGGAAATAGTAAGTGCCAAGGCCCTGAGGCTTGTTTGAGGAACAGCAGATCGCCCAATATAATGAGCTAAGGGAAGGGTAGCAGGAGTGCAGTTCAGAGAGGCAAAAGGAGGCCAGAAGATAATTACAGGGCCTTATTTGTAGTTTGGCTTTTACTCATCTCTACCTTAATGGTTAACAAGATACCTATCTTTGGCAGTTGTGTTGAAGATACATTATGGTGCACCAAAATCAGAATATATACTGAAGGAAGAACTGGCAGAACTTCCAGAATATGAAGTACGAGGCAAAGATTGGCATGCAGTCCCTGTAGAATTGTAAAATGACAGAGATAAGATCTGGGCAGAAGAACTAGCGGATGGATGTAGTTCTCCTCTGGAAACATTAAAAACAAGGCGTCTTTCAGGTTTCCAAGTGGAGGTCTTGTATGTGCAGTTGCATGTGGGAGTCTGGATCTCAAGAAGTACCAGAATACAAACTGTACATGAGAGGAGGCCGGTTAGCTCAGGTGGTTATTGCACAGACTCATAACACCAAGGTTGCGGGTTCGCTCCCCACATGGGCCACTGAGATGCACTCTCCACAACTAGATTGAAACAACTACTTGACTTGGAGCTGATGGGTCCTGGAAAAACACACTGTACCCCAATAAAATTTCTTTAAAAAAAAAAACAAAAACAGCCAATGGAATTAAAAAAATAAAAACATTAAAATATATTATCTAGGAAACCATGATATAGGGTGAGACTATTGAGAGAACATGTATAGAGAGAGAAAAGAAGAGGGCAGAGAATGGTTTACTCAATACATTCCAATGTACAGAGATTGGAGGAAGAAGGATAGCAAGAGAGAATGATGATGAAACAACATGTAAGCTGAATGGCAGACAAGGTGATTCTGTGGCCTCAAAGTGTAGGAAGGTATTTTCAGAATGAGGGTGTGGCCAAGTGTGTCAACTGGTGCTGAGAAAATGAATAATGTGAGGAAAAGCAATTGAGAAAGATGGAGGTTGGTCGTGACTTTGATAGGGGTGGTCTCAGTGACGAATACCTGAACGTCACTGGTGGCAAGACAAGATTTAGGCATCTGCTAATAACGTGAGGGAAACAGAAATTAGGAGATGATGGGATTTGGTCTCTTATTGGAAATCATTTCTCAGCCATCAAAGACAAGTGAAATCATATCTGGTGGACATACTTAGGGAAGGTGAACAAACATGTCCTGGGTGTGTCCAAAAAGGTCACCCATAGAGGGATATTAGTTCCATGAGAGGCAGCATAGTGCAGAAAAGAGTCAGACTCCAAATTCATCTCTGCCACCTAGTGGCTGGACAGGAGACGTTAGACAAGAGATCTCAACACTCTGCCTCAAGTTTTCCTCATTTGTGAAACAGGAATAGTGATATTACCTATATAACAGGTCCGTTGTAAGGATTAAATAATCCAATGCACGGAAGGTGTTTAACCAAAGCACCTCAAACAGAGTAAGAGAACAAAATGCTTAATATTGTTCCTATTATTCATGAAATGCTTCTACTTTTATGGAAAAGGAATGTATGGGCTAGTTCTTATCCCCCAAATTCTGCACAAACGGGGTGCTTTCCCTGTGGCACCTGAGTACACGAAATCACCTGAAACAGGTCTAATTCCCCTCACAAGCCATGTTTATCCCTCTGTTCACTTTCAGTTTTTCTTCTTTTACTCTTCATGTATGGATTATTTAATTGCAATAAAGGGAATTTCATTTCAACATCTATGAGTAATTAAATGTTTACCTTTTCATTGCGGTAACAGCCCTGAAACTGGATTTTGGTATGATAGTAGAATTGACCTGCTAGTCTTAGCTTACCGGTAACTTCTGCCAGCTTGGGTTGAAAAGTTATTCATATGTCAACAATGGAAAAGACTCTGATGCCTGCCATAAGTAAGGGTTCACATACACTTTGCCCAGAAAGCTTATTGTGGAAATAGGGTATTAAAGAGTACTAGAATACTGAAACCTCATACTGGGAAAGCTAAGGGGACAAAGAGTAACACAGCATGACAGTTTGGAAAGTATATTTTGGGCAATAAAAGCAATAGTTTCTTTAACCTTTAAATAGCTCTAATCAAATAATTTTTCCAAGAGTAGAGGGATTTTGTGCCTTTAGAATTTACCCTACAGCACTTTTAAATAAAATACGGTTTTTGTTAAAAGTTTATGGATCTTTTACTCATTTATTTAACAGACTTAAACTATCTGGGTCTATGTGTTTACTCTATAATTACACAACATTTATAACCTGCAAGATAGTAGATCCACACCCCCAAATCCCAGCCCCTTTTCTGGCAGTGTCTCCAACAGGTGACGATTCTTATCTGTCAATAAAATAGAAACTTTGGTGTTATCGAAGACAATGGAAGCCAGAAGATAAAGAAAACACAGCCATTCTCAGATTTTAAGGCATGTTTTAAGCCATTTCCATGGGAACCAACATTTGGCACAAGGGCCACCATTATGAAAAACAGTTAGAAGGCTTCTACCAAGCCAGATGGTTAATTTGTAACAGGAGAATATAACAAGGAAGAACTGGGTTATATAACCCCTAAAAACCCTTGATAATGAATTCAAGTGGACTAAATCACCGGGCTCTCTTCCAACTGTCTGTCATGGCTCCGATCTGTGGCAACATTATCAACTGCTGGAGGAAGCACTACTAATTGCTAGGTGTCTAAAGAGGCAAATACCACACCTAAAGAAATATGAGTAAATCTTTCTGGACTTATCAGGAAAGTTAGGGGTAAGAACACTGAGGTTCTCTAAATAAACTTATCTGAGGGGAAGCAGCAAGGCAGGCCGGGAAAGTATGTTGGCTTAAGTTTCCAGAGCAATTAGAATAAAACTAATTTTCCAGATTAACTGTCAGTAACCTTCAAGCCAACATTGTGTAATGTCCCTTTGCAATGCATAGAATCTGAGAGTTCTCTGATTTTCATGCTAAAAGGAACCCTAGAGATTTGGTGAGTTACTCAAAGTCACACAACAAGTTATTGACACAGCTGGGATATGAGCCCTGGAACTAAGACTTTAAAGATAAGCAGTCCAGCGAAATTTATGTGCACACACTGCTCCCTTGAGGAAGTGCTGGACTCTGTCCTTAAGGAAATTCGTGGAACAACTATTTCCCAGGGTTCTTCTCATGGAGCTACCTAGTCTTACCACACCTGTAGCCACACATTGGGGCCCAGAATTTAAACTGAGCTGGGACATTATCTTTCTCCTCCCTGGAGGGTAACTTCAGTTATAAGGCTTACATAATATAAGGAAATAAGCCCTCAAGACACAGACACACACACACAGACACACACACACGTATTGCTTCGAAGATATCAGTATCTTGAGGTTCAATTCTTGAAGCTGTAACTTTAAATTTGTTGTGACCTTGAGAAAAATGAGTTTCTTCATATCTCAATTCTCCTAGGTATAAAATGGGTTTAATGATGACTGTCTCGAAAGGGTATTATGAATCTAATTAATGCTTTAATTATGAGAAAGCATATTACAACAAAACCAATTTCATAAGAAGGAACACATTGCCTGTAAGGCTTCATTAACTGGTGTATGAATTTTTTTCCTTTTCTCTTTCTTTTCTTATTCATCATAATTTATTGATTTTATTAAACTCGCATAGTGATAACCATATATTATTAAAAAACTAAAAAAGAAATGCAAAAGAGAAGATGATTATGTTTAGTATGTAAATGAAATATACTTGTTGGACAGTCAAAAACAATATTTCTCGGAAAATTCCACATCATGGAAGAAATATTTCAGAAATATGAAAAATGGGAGCACTCTAACACTTGTGACTCAAATTTGTTTCCTTCCATGTTTTGAAGAACAGATATTTTATTTTTTTCTCACTGCTGATAGAATTATCTATAAATATCACTGACAGCGTCATGAATTTAACTTGGACAACTACTCCATAATATAAAGCAAAAGGCGCACTTTGCATTGCTTTGGCTATTCGAAAGGATATTTAACTTGATGATGAGTTTTTGTGAATCTGAATTGTAAGAAAATATTATGAATCACTCCCTACACTCATTCAAAATGCTAACAAGACAACTTTATCCCTGTGATTGTCTACAGAGTGCAAAAGAACTGGGCCAAATACCATTGCTTGTTCATTACTAGTGTTCTCTGTAGGCTCTCCTGGAACATTCCTGCACAGCAGGCACTGTTCTGTGCCTCCAGCCATAATTTAATGGAGAAAGCTGTCATGGTAGACTCTACTTAGGAAAAAGCATCAATGCAGCATCTTAAGGTGGCTCCTGACTTCTCTGAAAACATGTCTTGAAAGCCAGTTCCCTTTTCTTCACTCTATGGACTCATTAAGACATAAAGGACCAAATTTGGCCTCAAAATATTCACTCTCTCAAATGTGGCCACAAAGGGTGCTACATCAGTAATTCTGTAAAGAGATAGTAGTCTAAGTAAAGAAAATAAATTACTCCAAAATACATCAAACCCCCTTTCCTCAGTCTTTGTGTCCTCTTGAGATATGTTTATGTTTGAAAATACTGGCAGGATTTCAGATGAAAGGTCTCAGAGCGCGATCCGGTGGCCAGCTGCAAAGAGAGATGCAATCTCAAAGGGAGCCCTCCACAGCTGGCTCTGCATGACCCACTTCTTGTCTCATCATAGCATTCCTGTCACTCCGCCAATTACATGCAGGAGATTGTTTACTCCTGCCTTGCCCTCTTCACGAGTCACTGTCAAGGCCGTACATTTCACTTACTCATTTCTGCACAGGAACTCCTCAAGCTTACATACCTCTTACCCCCAAATAGGGCACCTCTCTCTCTGGCTCCATTTTTGTCATTTATCATGTGCTTTCACTGAGGACTCATCTATTAGTAAGCACTTGGAATTGCCCGCCTGAGTCAAACAAGGACTAGATGTCTGTATCTGTTATTGGTGGGTACAAGCAGCAGCCCTTACAGTAGCAGTCCCTACCCTAAAATGCACAATTAGAACCTGCAACACAGGGTTCTTAAAAAATGATTTCTATGGGCCGACCAAGTGGCATGTTGGTTAAGAGCTGGCTTGGGATGCCAGCGGCCCCAATTTGGATCCCACATGAGGGCCAGTGACACTGCCCTCTACAGCTAAGATGGTGAACAACAGCTCCACCTGGAGCTGGGCTGCTGTGAGTCCCCGGGATGGCATAGCTGCAGCCCCTGCTGCAGTGGGCTGCCATAGGCTACAGTGAGTGGCCGGCAGCTGGTGTGAGTGGTCGGCAGCTAGCGTGAGGAGATGGCAGCCACTGGGAGCTGCCAAGAGCCACTGTGAGTGGCCATCCAGAGGCCGGTGACCGAGCTGCCTCACCCAAGAAGAGCACAATGATGATGCCAACATGGGCCAGTGAAGCAACGTCCTCCACAACTAGACTGAAGAACAAAAAGGACAGCAACTTGTCTGTTCCCCTTTCCTGGTCCCCAACACTGTTCCCTTCCCCCAATTCCCCAATAAAATCTTTAAAAAAAAAAAAAAAAAAAAAAAAAAAATATATATATATATATATATATATATATATATATATATGATTTTTACTCAAATGCAATCCCACATATAAAGACTGGCCAAGGGCCAGCCGAGTGGCAGAGTTGGTTAAGAGTGCAAGCTCTGAGCAGCAGTGTCACTGGTTTGATTCCCACGTGGGCCAGTGAGCTGTACCCAAGCTGAGCTTCCATTGAGGGCCAACAGGTGGTAGGATGGCTCAGCTGGTGAGAACACATGGTCTTAACAATAAGGTTGCTGGTTCAACTCCCACATGGGATGGTGGACTACACCCACCCACAACTATGATTGAACACAGCACCTTGAGCTGAGTGGTGGCGAGCTGCCAATGGGCATCTGGATTGTGACTGGACTTGGAGCTGAGCTAGCTGCACCCTCCACAACTAAGATTGAAGGACAACAACTTGGCTGTTCCCCTTCTGCAATAAAGTCTTTAAAAAAAATTGATTTACTCTAGAGTATGTGCTTGAGGTCAGAAGAGGTGCACACCTCTCTAATTCTAAAATAATATTCCTGTAAGCTGTTAGGACATAATCCAGTGATTGAGCTGAGGAATAATAGTTGCTGGGATCAGAACAATAACAATGGAGATAAGAAGTGGCATTATTTTGGACATTTCTGAAGGTAGAGCCAACAAATTTACTAATGGATTAGAAGTGGGGCATGACAGGAAGAGAGGAACCAAGGACTGAGCCCTGAAACAATGTTACATTAGAAAGCCGAAGACAGGGCCAGCCAAGTGGCGTAGTGGTTAAGCGCTTGGGAAGCCAGCGGCCCCGGTTCGGGTCCCACATATGAGGGCCAGGGACACTGCCCTCAAAATAAATAAATAAATAAATAAATAAAGGAAAGCCCTTCATAAAAAAAAAACTGAAGACACAGGGTGATCAGTTAGCTCAGTTGGTTAGAGCGTGGTGCTAATAACA
Source organism: Aselliscus stoliczkanus (assembly GCA_033961575.1). Taxonomy (NCBI): domain Eukaryota; kingdom Metazoa; phylum Chordata; class Mammalia; order Chiroptera; family Hipposideridae; genus Aselliscus; species Aselliscus stoliczkanus. Next base: position 27,525,845 of record CM066737.1, read on the forward strand.
CCAAGGTTGCCGGTTCAATCCCCACGTGGGCCACTGTGAGCTACGCCCTCCCTAAAAGAGTCAACTACGCCATCGTATGATGAAAAAATGTGTAACCAATGGACATGGCTGTTCCCTAATAAAAAAATAAAATAAAATAAAAAGCCTGAAGACAGGTGATAGCACCAACCTAAAAGGCTGAGAAAGAGTGTACAGTGACGTAAGAGGAAAATGAAGAGTGTGTGGCATCCTGGGATCCCAATGAAGACAGTATATCAAAAAATCAGGGAATGATAAACTGAGTCAAATGCTGATAGGTCAAGTAAGGTGAAGTTGAGAAATGATGGCGTCATTAAAATGTTGACGTCATTGGAGATTTTGGTGAGAGTAGTTTTGGTAGAATGGTGGGGGCAAGGGCCTGACTGCAGGGAGGCTTAGAAAGAATATAAGCTTAAGAATTAGAGACGGGGAATACATAGGATTGTCGGAAAAGTCATAACGTATTTTGTCTATGTTTTCGAAAGGTCATTTATTTATATAAAGAACAAAGATCAATCAATATTATATTGCCCGTTTTGTTTGATAACCTTTTGCCATCTTTCAGTGAGCTTTATAATTCCTCGTTCATAGAAGGACCTGTCTTTATTTGCAAAAAACTGAACAAGGTGTTGATTCACAGCCTCATCTGAATTGACCATTATACTACACAAGGAGTTTTGAAGAGAGCGAAACAAGTGGAAGTCTGACGGTGCAAGGTCAGGTGAGTATGGCATATGTGGCAACACATCCCTTCCAGGTTCCAATAATTTTTGATGGGTGATCAAACTTGTGTGTGGTTCCACGTTGTTATGATAGAAAACAACTCCTTTACAATTAACAAGCTCTGGACGCTTCTGGAGGATGGACTCATTCAAACTGTCCAATTGCCAATAGTACACATTTGAATTGATTGTTTGGTTCCTTGGTAGGAGATCAAAAAACACAATACCTTTAAAATCCCACCACTCTGAGAGCATAACTTTCCTCTGATGATGTCTGCTTTCGATGTCATTTGAAGCGAATCATCACCACGGGACCAAGACCGTTTGTGCACCACATTGTTCTAAACCATCTACTTCTCATCACCAGTTATCAGTCACTTCAAAAAAGGATCATTTTCTTCACGTTTAAGAAGCATATCGCAGATGTTTACACGCACCTTCAAATGAACTTCTTTGAGTTTATGCAGAACCCAAATATCGAGCTTCCTTACATATCCCAGCTTCTTCAAGTGGTCGTGAACACTTGAATGATGGATGTTCAATCTTTCTGCAATCTCTCGTGTTGTAAAACGTGGGCTTGACGAGATCAATGCCCTCATTTTGTCGTCATCAACCTTGGTGGGCCTCCCTGACCGAGGAGTATCGTTGAGATCAAAATCACTAGCATGGAATTTCATGAACCATCATTGGCACTGATGTTCTTGTAGATCATTGTCACCATAAACTTTACACAACGTTTCACAAGCTTGATGCGCATTCTTCCCTTTATGGAAGTAAAACAGTAAAATATGGCGAAAATGCACACTTTGGTCTTCCAATTTCAACTTGTTGTAAAATCTTCAAAACAGAAATAAAGCACTCAATTTGTTTTTTAGAATAAAACTAAAACTGTCAGCTGTCAAATGACATAGCAATAATATAGATGCGAATAACTCTAGTCCTTCCAAAAATGAACTAGTGCCATCTGTCACAAACATGCGTCATGACTTTTCTGACATAGTTACTTCTTACAGAAGTTTTGCTATATCGGATATAAAAGACATGGGTCAGTAACTGCAAGGAGATCAAAAAACAAGTATGGTATTTGTTTCTTCACAGATTACAATGGACAATTTTTTTTTCTTTTTTAGCTGAGCCATCCTGCCACCTGTTGGCAGCTTAGCGGCAGCTCAGCTCGGGCTGGGCATCAAACTGCTGTTGCTCAGAACTCAGCTCACACTCTTGAGCGAGCTCTTAACCAACTGAGCCACTCGGCCGGCCCTAATGGACAAAACTTTTTAAAATAAAAAATATAAAGTTATAACTTTGTTTGGTGACAAATGATTACCAGATTTATTGTTAATCACTTTGTAAGCTTTATAAATGCAGGGTCACTATGTTGTACACCTGAAACTAATGTAATACTGTACAAGGCCCGACAATTAAGTTCACGAACTCATTCTAGTAAAAGTGCTCCATACTTCATCGCTCAATATCACTATGGTCACTTTCAAAGTACTCCCTTAGCAACAGCTGTTCGAGGCCAGTCCGAGCTGAGTTGCCGTTGAGCTGCCAACAGGTGGCAGGATGGCTCAGCTAAAAACAAAAACAAAAACAAGTGACAATTTGGGCCGGCCGAGTGGCGCGGTGGTTAAGCGCTGACTTGGGAAGCCAGCGGCCCCGGTTCGGGTCCCACATATGAGGGCCAGTGGCACTGCCCTCAAAAAAAAAAAATGCAAAGTACTCCTTTAGGAAGCTGTGCACCAATGCCAGCACCTAGTCCACCCTTCAAAGCAATTTGGAACTCTTTTCCTGGAATGGCCATCATAGCTGTTGTCGTATTACTCTTGATGTGGTGAATGTCATCAAAGTGTCTTCCTTTCAATTTTCCCTTTACCTTCAAGTAAAGAAAGAAGTCATTGGGGGTCAGATCAGGTGAGTAAGGAGTGTGTTCCAATACAGTTACCTGTTTACTGGCTAAAAACTCCCTCACAGACAGTGCCGTGTGAGCTGGTGCATTGTCGTGAGGCAAGAGCCATGAATTGTTGGCAAAAAGTTCAGGTCGTCTAACTTTTTCACACAGCCTTTTCAGCACTTCCAAATAGTAAACTTGTTGAATTGTTTGTCCAGTTGGTACAAATTCATAATGAATAATCCCTCTGATATCAAAAAAAGGTTAGCATCATCATTGCAACAAGTTTGCGAACTTAACTTTCAGGCCTCGTATGTCAACTATACTTTAAAATATTAAAACAAAAAATATATTTAAAATAAACAAACATGTTCCTGTGCTCTGAATGAATCTGTCAAAATTATGAACAGGGCAGGCCAAGTGGCACATTGGTTAAGAGCTGGCTTGGGACTCCAGCAGCCCCGGTTCAGATCCCACATATGAGGGCCAGTGACACTGCCCTCTACAGCTAACAACAGCTCCACCTCAACCGTGTAGGCTGCAGTCCCTGCTGCAGTGGGCTGCCATAGGCTACAGTGAGTGGCCGGCAGCCAGCATGAGCGGCTGGCAGCCAGCATGAGCTGCCAATAGCCGCAGTGAGTGACCATCCAGGGGCAGGCGACCGATCTGCCTCATCTGAGAAGAGAGCAATGACGATGCCAACATGGGCCAGTGAAGCAATGTCCTCCACAACTAGACTGAAGAACAAACGGACAGCAACTTGTCTGTTCTCCTCCCCCAACTCCCCAAAATCTTAAAAAAAAAACAAAAAAAAACCAAAAACTGTGAATATGGTGATGAAACAGAAAATAGCTACAAAAAAATTTAAAAAATATATACACAATGTATGCTAGAGTGAAATATTAGGCAGTCGGATAGATAGGACCATGGAAATTTCCTCATAGTCAACAGACAAGAAGGCAGACTTTGATGGCAGATGGATAGATATGGCAGAGCTAGTCCACAAAACTTCTCTTCTGACTGCTTTAGTTTTCTCAGTGAGGTATGAAGTCAAGTCATCACCTGAGCATGAAGCCAGAGAAGGAGCAGGGTTTGGAGGTGTGAGTAGAGAAGAAAAGGTATGAAAATGTGATCTAAAAGTAGGGGCGAGTCAATTGACTAGGGAAGTACAGTGTGACTGCTTTCTTAATAAGAGAAGAAGGTATGAATTTAGAGGTAATCAGCCAGAACGGTGTATAACCTGGGGTCAACCTCTGCATGGTGGGGGTGTGCTGGAGAACAGTACTGCTTCTCTGGGTTCAAAAAAACAAGTAACTGGGAAAACAAACTGTGGAAATGGGCAGCGAGTAAAATATTTATAAACTGTTCGTAATAACATGGAAAACGTTAACACTCTAATGTCAAGGGAAAGAGGAAGACACAAAATCACACAGGTTATGTGAGCTTAAATGTGGGGAGAAAGCAGGAGAATAAAACTTTTCAAGTAAATATGCCCAGATACAATTAGTAACTACTTTGGGGTGTGGGGGGTATAGGTAAGTGTCCTTACACTTTGCTATACTGACCTTGTTTACTTGTATAATGGAAAAGAAAAAGACCAAATAGATTTTAAGAAAACAAATGTCGAAATTCTCTCGAAAACTTGAGACAACTACTTGAAAATGTTACACTTCTTCAAGTGCCTGTACAGCAACTATTTTAGTTTCAACTTTCAGGCCCATGTTTCTTAAATATAGTCCTTGAACCACCTGCATCTGAAACACTGTGGGTATACTCTACATAGCAGACTCCGAGGCTCCAACCAAGAACGACCGAATCAGAACCTCTAGATGTCAAGCTCAGGAATCTGTATTTGAAATTAATGTTCCATGAGGGATCCTTTGTCCTTTCCAGGACTAATCACTCCACCTGTGCTTCATATCTCTTCCCCCTTCTTAGGAATTGCCCCCTATCAATTATGCCCTCTTTCTCCTCATAAATTTCTTCATCTCAACTAGATTTTCCCCATGAGGACTGAAATATAATCAAGAATCTAAAAAAAAAAAAAAGTGGGGGAGGGCCTGGCCGAGTGGTGCATTGGTTAAGAGTTGGCTTGGGACACTGGCTCTGAGCAGCAGGGCCCCAGTTCGGATCCCACATATGAGGACCAGTGATGCTGCACCCTCTACAGCTAAGATGGTGAACAACAGCTCCACCTGGAGCTGCAGTGGGGCTGGCTGGCAGCTGTCATGTGCTTTTGTGAACTGCTGTGAGCTGCCGTGAGCGGCCGTCCAATGGCCGGTAAGCGACTGCCTCATCCGGGAAGAGTGCATTGTTAATACCAACATGGGCCAGTGAAGCAACGTCCTCCACAACTAGACTTAAGAACAAAAGGACAGCAACTTGTCTGTTCCCCTTCCCCGATTTCCCAATAAAATCTATTAAAAAAAAAAAAGGTCTTTGTTTGCACTCATGGCCCTCTCCAGTTATGGTCTAGTCTCATTTGCTTCCTTGAAGTAATCATCTAAACCTATGTCTCCATTTTCTCACCTGCTATTCCCACCTCAACACACAATAATTTGGTCCCCCCGCCTCGAAATTATTCTACTGAAAGACGAAAGCCATTCATGTTGCTTAAGCCAATGGCACTTTTTCATCCCATCTTGCTTGACCTCATAACAGTATGTGACACAATGTTTTTTCTTACTTTAAAAATGCATTCTTTTTTTTTATTAAATTTGTTGGGGTAACATTGCTTAATAAAATTATATAGGTTTCAAGTGTACCTACATACAATGGAATATTACTTAGAGAAAAGATGAAATACTCTTTTTAAAATGCTCTATTCCCTGGGTTTGATGATACCATAAATTATTGGTTTTTGTATTACCTTCCCTGATCACTGTTTCTCTGGCTCCTTTGTATGCCTCCTCTCTTCTAATCAGCTCTCCAATGTTAGGATGTCTATAAGGTATGATATTATTCTCACCCTATACTTTTTACTCAAATATAGGCACACACTGGATTTCAGCTACCTCCTATAGAAGACGACTTTCAATGTGTATCTCCATATCCACTAGTATATTGATAGATCAGATGATATCATGTCTGTGATTTCCTTCACAATAATCTAAGATATGAGCATAGTGTGTATATATATGGAAGGTATAAATGAAGCAAGATTGAGAATGAGCTGATCATTGTCAAAGCTGCAGCATGCCAACATAGGATTTCATTATATTGTTCTCTCTACTTTTATAGATTTTTGGAAATTTTCATAAGAATACTATTATCTCTAGCATATAATGCTTTTCTCAGCTCAACACCCCTATGTCCAATTGTTTAATTCACATCTCCCCTTAGATAATAATAGTAAGCAGAAATAAAAATGGCTAAGAGTAACTACTTAACAAGTGCCACCTCTGTTCTAAGCATCTTGTATTTATTCCCCATCAGAACTATACAAGGAGGTTACTATTATTATTTAAGTTTTCAGATGAGGAACCTAAGGCACAACAACATTAAATAATTTTTCCTGGGTCCCACAAGTGGCTGCTCCAGGATTCAAATTCAGGCAGTCTGTTGTAGAGCCCGAGTTAAGTATCTCAAAGGTACTTAAAATTCATCATATCAAAAATCAAACATGGGGCTGGCTGAGTGGCGCGGTGGTTAAGCGCTGTCTTGGGAAGCCAGCAGCCCCGGTTCGGGTCCCACATATGAGGGCCAGTGACACTGCCCTCAAAAAAAATAAATAAATAAAAATAAAACATGGTCTCCCCTCCCTATCCCCTGTCCTTTTCCATGGTTCCTTAGCTCCATAAATTTTGCCTCCATTTATCTGGTTGGGAAAGCCAGAAAAGGGCTGTCAGCTTTGAGGTTTACACTCTCTCTCAATATAACTAACCTAACACCAAAGCCTTTAGATGTCACCTTTCAAATTGCTACAGAAACTATTATCTGTCTGTCTGCCTATTTTTCTATCATCTACCTTTTTCCATCTTCCACCACAATTCTAGAGCAAACTACTATTGCTTCTTTTCCACACGACTGCAGATTGCTTTTGAAAATGAAAATCTGATACAGTGACCCCTGCTTAAAATACTGCAGGGCTTCAAAATGAGGTTATAATTTAGACTAAACTTCTTAACACGGCCTTCAGTGATCTGTATGATCTAATCCTCACCTATACTTCTTCCCCCATCCTTCACCCACATTTTGCAGTTAGGCAAACTGACTTTCCTTCAGTGCTTCTAAGGCACAATGGACTCCAGATAAAGTTCTTTGGCCATATCATTATCCCCATCTACAAGGTCCACTTGATCCTGCAGTTCTCAGCTGTAGTCTCTTCCTTCACCTCCCAGGGTAACTTGGTCCCTTTATTACATACTTTTGTAGAACTACATTCTTTCAAATACTTATCACCGATTTGCATCATTATTTGATTGTCTCTCTCTTCATCAAGGCTCTCAGCTCCATGACAGCTGACAACACCTGACACATTATACGTACTCAAGAAATATTTGTTTATTTATATATGAATGAATGAATATATTGATGACATCATTTGATGCACACAAAGTTTGAGAATTGCTACTATAGAAATGCTATTTTCTTCACGGACTGACCAAGTGGCTCAGTTAGATAAGAGCTCGCTCAAAAGCCTGAGCTCTGAGCAACAGTTACCAGTTCGATTCCTGGCCCAAGCTGAGCAGCTGCTGAGCTGCAACAGGTGGCAGGATGGCTCAGTTAAAACAAAAAAAAATTTCTTCGCTTTTCTTCCAAATTCGTTAGGACTACTTACACTATTAATGTCTCTTCTAAATTCAGGCCTGTCCTCGTTCATAAACCCAACTTCTATAGAAGCAAAACCTACATTAAGAAATCTGTCAATATCAAATGTCAAGAAAGGAGGGTCACAAAAACTCTTGTATAAGACCGGCCGAGTGGCACATTGGTTAAGAGCTGGCTTGGGATGTCAGTGGCCCCGGTTCGGATCCCACATATGAGAGCCAGTGACACTGCCCTCTACAGGTAACAACAGCTCCACCTGGAGCTGGGCTGCATGAGCCCAAGCAACAGTGTAGGCTGCAGCCCCTGCTGCAGTGGGCGGCCATGGGCTACAGTGAGTGGCCAGCAGCCAGAATGAGCGGCTGACAGCCAGCATGAGCTGCCAATAGCCGTGGTGAGCGACCATCCAGAGGCCGGCGACCGATCTGCCTCATCCGGGAAGAGCGCAATGATGATACCAACATGGGCCAGTGAAGCAACATCCTCCACAAGTAGACTGAAGAACAACAACAAAAAAAGACAGCAACTTGTCTGTTCCCCTCCCCCAATTCCCCAATAAAATCTTTAAAAAAAAAAATTTCATATATTGCTGACTGGAGTGCAAATTGATACAACTACTTTCAAAACTGTGTAACCATTTTATGATCCTATGACTAAGCAACAACTCCCTTGGATGTCCAGTGACTCCAGATTAAAAATGCCTACTCAAGAGAAAAGTGTACATATGCACACCATGAGACATACAGTTATTTGCTCATATGAGTCAAAAATTAGAAACGGGGTGGCCAGTTAGCTCAGGTGGTTAGAGCGCAGGCTCATAACATCAAGTTTGCAGGTTCAATCCCCACATGGGCCACTGAGATGCTCCCTCCATAAGACTGAAACAACTATTTGACTTGGAGCTGATGGGTCCTGGAAAAAATGCACTGTTTCCCAATAAAAAAATAAAAATAAAAAACAAATAATTAGAAACGATGCCAATGTCATCAACAGTTGAAAGGATCAATTGTAGAAACCAAAATATCATGAAATGCTACTTAGCAATCCAAAGGACCACAGGAAATCTAGACAAAACAATGGAGATAAACCTCACGCACATAATGTCAAACTCAGATCCGTATCACAAGATACTACAGACAGAATGATTTAACTCTTGAAGTCCTAAAGCAGGAAACACTAAATCATAGTATTTAGGGATACATGCATATATAATAGAACTGTAACGGGAAAAGGAATCATCACAGAAGTCATGATAAAATTATTTGTATGATTTAGAATCCTAAAGTGATAGAGGGACTCATGATCTGCTAGGAAATATGAGTGCTCTTTGAGCTGCTGGCACTGTGCAATGATTCTGTCCTGAACTAAGACTATCTGGGTATTAGGGCGGCTGGGTGGCTCAGTTGGTTAAAGAGTCATCTCTGAGCAACAGCATTGCCGGTTCGATTCCCACATGGGCCAGTGAGCTGCACCCTTGGCAACTCGATTGAAGACAATGACTTGAGCTGAGCTGCCACTGAGCCGCTGGTGGGCGGCTGGATACTTCAGTTGGTTAGAGCATGTTCTCTTAACAACAAGGTTGCTGGTTCAACTCCTGCATGGGATGGTGGGCTGAGGCCCCCCACAACTAGATTGAAAACGGCAACTGAACTTGGAGCTCAGCTACGCCCTCCACAACTAAGAATGAAGAACAATGACTTGCCTTGAGCTGATGGGTCCTGGGAAAAATACACTGTTCCCCAATTAAGTTAAAAAAAAACAACTGGTGATGAGAATAAAAAAAAAAAAAGACTATATGGGTATTTATTTAATAGCTATTTTTATGCATATATTTATGTTTATGCATGTTCCTGAACATAGATCATACTATATAATTAAAGATATAAATAATAAATATTTGTTGATCAGAAAAAGCTACCCCCATATGTTTATGATATGCACTCATTCACTGTCATTCTCCAAGGTCCCAGAGCAGTGATCTAGTGACGTTGTTGCACTTATTGGATTCTTATGAACATACCTAAGACATCTTCCCACCACTTATTCATCTGGCACTCATTCATTTATCCTCAGACTATTAGAAATGGGAGGGCCACTGAAGACCATCCAGTACAATCCCCTCATTTAAAGAAAGGGAAATTAAGTCCAAAAAAAAATTGGCTTGCCCAAGGTCACAGCGCAACTTAGTAAAAAAGGCAATAAATGCTCAGACAGCTGTGACTTATAGATAATTGCTACTGCAAAGAGGTACTCTTAGTTTTCCCCTGGTATCCATTCTGTCTTTTTCAATAGTAATAGAATTTTAACTGATAACATGGTCATGGAGAGAAAGACTAACTTCTCCAACCACTCTGACAGTTAAATGTGACTGAAGTTCTGAACAACAACAACAACAAAAATACAGTAATACCTTGGTTTGTGAGCATAATTCGTTCCGGAAACAAACTACCTATATTGCAAGACATTGCTCGTTTACCATGTTAAAATGGATTAGAAATGTTTGCTTGTCTTGCAGAACAGTCGCAAACCAAGCTACTCCCAATCCAAGGTTTTACTGTATAAGGAAATGTCCTATCTCGTGGCTACTTCTAAGACCTTCCTGTAAGAGACACCTGGGACACCCATTTTGCCATTACTCATCATCCTGCTGCCTGGAATATAAAAGCTATCATTTTGACATACAAAGATGCAGACAGGCCGAGTGTTCAGCCAGAAGAAGACTAAGTTCCATAGAACCCCATGGAAGAGTGCTGCCAGATGAAGTCAGGACTGCTAGCCCAATAGAATTTTATGTGAAAAGAAAATAGTTCTATAGCATATATCCCACTGGTCCTTTGTGTTTTCCTATTCATTGCAATCAAGCACATCCTTATCGATGCAGAAGCCAAATAAATATTTATTCAATTAATTAGCCAGTTTTGGCGCATGGGGCCCCATTCTTTCTACTATACCACAATGATCTCTTTTCTAACCTATCTCCCAAAATCACAAAATCTAAAGTCTCTATGCTATGTCACCTCTGCTTCTGAACATGTTCTCTGATTCTGTTATCGACCTCGGATATGTAAAGGATAAAGGATAAGATTCTTTAATTTAAAAAGATGGCCTCAAGCAAGCTCCAAACTCATAAATAACTTCATTATGGACATGGAAGGTAGGCTGATGATTCAGAGATAGGGGCTACATTACTGTAAATAAATACAGAAAGTTCAGCTGATATCTTCTCAGATATTGTTTTCAATAAAAGTTGTTCTCCGGGAAAATGCATTTTTAAGGTTCCACCAGTCATGTATCATATGTCTGTCTTCCAAGGATGATGTGGGGTTGTTGAATAGCTTCTTTTTAAGTGCTTTAAGCTTTGAAGAGCTTTAAAAATAGTCTATAAATGGAAGACCACTATAAAGTAAAACATGAAAAATGAATGCATACAGACACCTCAATTGGGCATTGTTCAGTAAATCCACGCTGAAAATTAGAAATGAACTCTATATAATATAAAGGTATCCGAAATTTATAACGGAAGATAAAGGACTTGAGAAATGTGGATGTAAACAAATAGGGGGGGAAAAGCAATTTGAAAATGCAGGATGCACACAATTTTGCACTCTGTTTTTGTGGGCTTCCCTGCCAGACAGCTGTCCCACTTGACACAAAGTTCCCCTGAGACACAAAAATGTGGGGCAGGCAGATGTGTTCTGGGTCACCCTGGCCTCAGCTGCCAGAGAAGGGCTGAAAGTTGTGAAACAGTTTGAGCTGTGGATTCTTCCTGGAATCTACACTGAAAAGGATTTGAGCAGGCGCTTTGAGAAGCTGCCTAAAGGCAGTCGGAGGTACCTTCGAGAAGCAATAAGGTTGAGAAAAAGCTACTATTATATTGCCCTGGCCTGAACTTGTCAACAGGTGTCTAATGCTGCTAAAGCCATGACTCCCCCCGCCTGCCCAGTCTGCCCAGGTTGGGACCCAGATACATGCAGTCTTTCCCTCCGAACTTGAATCCTAAGTCAACCCACCAGGCCTCTCATTTTTTCGAAGCCATCCCCTGCCCAAAAGTCAAGTCCTGCCCCCATGATCCCAACCTCTTCTCCCTGTCCTGCTGTGCTCTTCTGTTCCCTCTGACTGACCTTGGCTTCCTTCTCTCTGAAGCCCTTTCTTTGGACTATTGATAGTCAGATTACAAGGTAAACCTCTTAATTGTGTATTTCCATTCTTTTCTGCTTGAACTGAAACTCAGCCTTCCGTTCAGTTCACGTGCACATTTCACAGCATCAGAAGCCACTAGGACAACAGGTGAGATGTGCATCTGACTCAATTTCCAATGCTACCTCAACCATTGTAAATATCTCATATCATCTCAACACGCCACTTTCTCTTCTGCGTGACTCTAGTCTAGGAATCCATGGCTAATTCGGTACACTGACATAAGACATGGGTGCCTGACTGCCTCCCTACCCCGAATCCTGTCACTATATTGGGTGACATCCCATCTATGTGCATAACGTATCCAATGCATTGGCCTCGCTTACTTACTTCATTGCCAGAGACTTAAGCCTCCTCTATACATACATTGTCACAGCCAGGGGCTTGTCACCAATCACAACTCCTCCACCTTTCATATCACAAATATGTTTTCTTTTTTTTTCCTTTTTTTTTTATAGCTGAGCCCTCCTGCCACCTATTGGCAACTCAGCTTGGGCTGGGCATCGAACTGCTGTTGCTCAGAGCTCAGCTCCCACTCTTGAGCGAGCTCTTAACCCACTGAGCAACTGGGCCGGCCCACAAATACATTTTCCACATACTGGTCCCAACCACCCATTCTTCCAGCTCTTCACTTCCTTTTTAGCCCTCCATTTGCTATTTGATTTCTGAGAAACTTCCTGTCATCTTTCATTCCCATTTCTTCTCTCTCTATAGATCATGTCTGAACGAATGTACTCCTTTCTCTATCCAACCTAGGATCTGTGACCAATCACCCAAACGAATCGCTTACCAATATCTTTAACTTCCAGATAGACTCGCAGTTTCCTAACAATTCAAGGTTTCCATCTGCCTCATTTCCTTTGTGTTGGCTACTTTCACTGCTGGGACTTTCCCAAATTCTTTGCGTGGTTAATTCCTACTCATTCTTCAGGACTCAATTGCATCCTAAAGGATGCTTTCGCAGACATCCTGCCCCCTTCCCTCCTCCACCCCCATGCTGGGATAAATGTCCTCCTTCCGGGCTCTCTCTTCAGTGCTCCATCATTGCCCCTTTCAAAGCACTTATCACACGCTATTAAATTTCCATTTAGGTGTTTGTCTCTCTCAATAGACTGCAAGATTCATGAAGTGAATCTGTCTCAACCATAACTATATCCCCAACCTAGGCCCATTCCTGACACAATTTCCGTGCTCAATAAATATTCATTGAATGAATCCCCAAACACCAAGATCTCTCACATTTGCATGCCTTTGTAGTTTTCTGTCAGTCTATATTATACTTCAACTCCATAGATTTCTTCACCTAATTCTTACCTACTCTTTTAATCTTTGGCTCATATCCCACCTCTTCCAGGAAGTCTTCTCTGATCTCTCCATCCTTCTCTGGTCTCCCACAACAACCTGTCCATATTTATTATTTATTATCCTATTATTTCTTACAGTGTATCATAGTCCAGCTGTTGATGACAGACTTCTCTGTAGCTTTAAAAAGTTAATTGCTGGGCCGGCCAAGTGGCACATTCGTTAAGTGCTGGCTTGGAATGCCAGCAGCCCCAGATTGGGTCCCACATATGAGGGCCAGTGACACTGCCCTCAAAAAAAATAAATAAAAAATAAATAAAAAGTTAATTGCTGGAGGAGTGGCTAGGTGGCTCAGTTGTTTAGAGCGCACACTCTAAACAACAAGGTTTCCAGTTCAGTCCCTGCATGGGCCACTTTGAGCTGCACCCTCCTTTAAAAAATAATAATAATAATAAATAATAATAATTAAAAAGTGAACTGCTGAAGAGGAGGCCCCATGACTGACTCATATCTTTTTCCCCATCAACTACAGTGAGACCTACTCAGTAGAGGGGCTCAATACATGCCAACTTTAAATGTATAAATAAATTGTAATTTTAATATCTGTCTAAACCATTTCTTCCATTTAGTAGCATAACTTTTAACATCAATCAGATGCTCTGAATTACCTACATTCTCTCTCCAGAGTCTGTGGAACCTGCAGAGGAATGGATTTCTTCCTACATAAGAAGCATATAAATGCTGTTGATCTAAGTACTTGGTTGCCTCTCACTGACTAATATTTAGTCTGCAGCTGTTTCTTCCACGTTCCTGAATATTTGACTGTGTATTTCTCTGCTGCTTAAGCTTCTATGGATGTTAATGTTCATGACAGTCTAGATTTTTGACTTCTTACTTTATTTTTGTCCTCTGTTTACCTGATTTCCCACGCATTCTGTTTCCAGACCTACACTCTTAATTTGAAATCCTTAAGCTTTGACCTGAAATCCAGTTTGCAACTGAAGTTGCTTTTACTCAGACATCTGCAACACCAACACTTACTATAGTAGAGACAGTATTATACAGAGAATGACGCCATAAATATGTTTTTATGTTAAAGAATGCATCCTGTATGTGATCTCATCATGAGGACCTCCTTTACATCAAGTCTGAATGGAAAGAACAATTATCACTCTCTGATGCCAGGACCCCTGCGTGTTTGCTCTAATGAGGAAGAGCCTCAAACCCTGCCAAATTCACCAAGGTTCCAAATTATTCCATCTGGGAGCCAGATGGAAGACATGAGCCTCCAATCACAGTCCCCAAGGGCTTTAGCTATAATATGTGTCATCTTCCTGTGCTAGGGATCAGGAGCATACTTGCATGGCCCTTAGATAGACTAGAGAATTCCTGAGCAACTGCCAATATCAAGCATCTATTTTTCCCCCCCCAAACATCTACTTTTAAAGTGGCCAACTCTCTAGGGACTTGCCTAGCTATTGCTCAAGTTCACATCTTTCCGTTCTGCATACTTAATGTCTTGAATCCTGCTTCGATGACCACAACTCCAGTCTGCCTTAGAAATTTCTGTTGAATTGGACCAGCCACTGACTCCTTTGGCTATAACTTTAGGCCATGGCCTCTGCTGGGTTCCTCACACGTGTCTTAACCATAATCTGACAGTTCATAGAAGAGCCAAAACCCAAAAGGCAACAGAGAAGCTGTACTTCCAATCTCCACTACAATAACAACAAATGCTCTAGCAAGCTACACTAGAGAACATGGAAGGGGAAAAGACAGGTTTGATATGCTAGTAACTCTAATAACTAAAACTTAAGAAGTTATTAGAGGGCCGGCCAAGTGGTGCATTGGTTAAGCGCTGGTTTTGGGATGCCAGCGGCCCCGGTTCGGATCCCACATGAGGGCCAGTGACACTGCCCTCTACAGCTAACAACAGCTCCACCTGGAGCTGGGCTGTGCGAGCCCCGGCGATGGTGTGGGCTGCCGCCCCGGCTGCAGTGGGCTGCCATAGGCTACAGTGAGTGGCCGGCAGCCAGCATGAGCGGCTGGCAGCCAAGCGTGAGCTGCCAATAGCCGCGGTGAGCAACATCCAGAGGCCGGCGACCAATCTGCCTCATCCGGGAAGAGCGCAATGACGATACCAACAGTGAAGCAACATCCTCCGCAACTGAACTGAAGAGCAAAAGGACAGCAACTTGTCTGTTCCCCTTCCCCGATTCTCAACGCTGTTCCCCTCCGCCAATTCCCCAATAAAATCTTTAAAAAAAAGAAGTTATTAGAAGGTAGAGAAAGCAAAAAAAAATTACTTAGGAATTTTATTGATTAAATAATAATTATGATTTTTTTTTGAGAGGAGAAAATGAGTTTTCTTTTCAACAGTGAGTACAGTGGAACTGATTTAATTAGTGCTCTTTCTTATTTATTTATTATTTTATATTAGCTTCAGTGTAGTGGTTAGACATTTATATAATTTATGAAGTGATCGCCCCCGATAAGCCTAGTACCCATCTGGCACTATAAACAGTTATTATAATATTATTGACTATATTCCCTGTGCTATAGGAGGGAATCTGGGGAGCTGGATGTAAAAGGTGAAGAGATTAAGAAGTACAAATTCATAGTTACAAAATAGTCATGGGGATATAAGTAATTATTTTTAAATGCTATTTAATTCTCTCTCTGTTTTTTTTTTTTTTTTTTTTTTACAACAGTGATTGTGACTGCTCATCGGAACTCTCTGCAAGGTTTTTAAAAATACAGGCAAATGCTCATATCTAACCCTTAGAGAGTCTCATTCAGTAGGTCAAGGATAGAGCCTGAGAAAACAGTGCTAAAGTGGGGCAGTGGGGCAGAATATAAAGAAGACAGCTTTTGGAATCAGATGCGTCTGCCATTGAATATCAGGTTGGTTATTTACTAACTGTATTTGATCTTGGACAAGACATTTGATCTCAATAAATCTTAGCTTCTTAATCCTATAAAATCGGGACTATTACTGCCTGTTTGAAAGGACAAAGAAAAAATAATTTTAAACAAATACAGTGGCTTAAATAAAATGGGAGTATATTTCTCTCTCATGTTTATTTCTGTGGTCATCCAAGGCTGACGGAGTAGCTCTGTTCCACAAGACTATTCGAGAAACTAGATTCCCCAGAACTTTTTCTGACATCCACTAGACCAGTGTTTCTCATTCTCAATGATACTGACCAGTAGGGCTGGGGTAATTCTATGTCGTAAGGGATGGGGGTTGTCTGTAGGATGTTTGGTTGCATCCCTGGTCTCCATCCACTAGATGTCAATAGCTTACCACCCAACAGTTGTGACAACCCCAAATGTCTGCAGATACTGCAAAATATCCCCTAGAGGGGAAACTGGTTCTGATTGAGAATATTGCCCTCAAGTAATGTCTTTTTCTGCCGGGTTGAAGCTAGGGAGCCACCATTCTGTACTCTGGCCCAGGGGAAAAGGAAAGAAAGGGAGCCCAGGAAATAAACACCTAGCTTCAAGGAAGGCCAGGAAATGTTACTAAATGGGATTTCATATATACAGGAAAAAGGGGAGAATAAATTTTGGAAGGTGGGAGAAGTAACTAGCAGATTGCTACAGGTATAACTGAGACAGTACACTACTCCTCTATGCCCTTAATAGCTATAATGCTTTTCAAGGGGGCATTGACTTAAATTACATTCACACACTAGTATTTTCTTCTTCTGGTGCTTATGCAAATATCACGGAAACTTACAGAAGAGCTGTAACTATTGGGTTGTCGGAAAGGTCATGACGTATTTTTTGTTTTTGTTGCAAAAATGCGTCATGACTTTTCTGACAACCCAATAGATAAGGCACTGACTTTCATGTCATTTGTTCATAGACAGACAAAACTACAATTGTAGATACAATGGACACAAAAGAACATAGGGAGATAAGAAAGAGCAGGAATAGTCAATGAGACAACCATAGTAGATTTCAAGTTTGAAAATACCTTTTATGATTGTATTTTATAACCTCACTTTTCCCTAGATTATTTTCTTCAGTGTCATGGTATATACATGTTTCAAATCATGCCATGTTTTAGATTTGTTGAATATTAAAATAATGATGGATCATATTTTAGCAGGTTGCTCTGATAACATTTAGCATTTCCCTGAAGGTTCTATTGAAAATTGTTGATCAAATTACCAATCTGCACTATTAAACCACATTTACTTAAGATATATGTCAAAACACAGCTCATTATTTCCTGATTAAATCTGCAAAGACTCCTATTATTTGTATATAAAATCTCCAAAGTTAGCTGAGTTTCTTTTCCAATAGAGCAGTCCCTCCTTATCCACGGTTTCACTTTCTGTGGTTTTGGTTACCCGCAGTCAACGGTAGTCTAAAAATATTAAATTTCTGCAACCATGACATTGTCTGCTTGTGACATCCAAACACTGATACGGTGATCCTCCTTGTGACATACTATCAGAAGGTTATAAGTAATAGCATAATGCTACGTCATAATGCTTACCTCATTTTCATCTCATCTCATCACACAGACACTGTATCATCTCATATCATCAGAACAAGAGGGGTGAGTACAGTAAAATAAGATAATTTGAGAGACCACATTCACATAACTTTTATTGTTAACTGTTCTATTTTATTATTAGTTGTTACTGTGAATCTCTTACCATGCCTAATTAATAAATTAAACTTTTTCATAAGTATGTATGTATAGGAAAAACATAGTATACAAAGGATTTGGTACTATCTATAATTTCAGGTATCCACTGGGGATCTTGGAACGTATCCCCTCAGATAAGAGGGAGGGGGACTGCTGTAAATGGAAAAATATAATAACAAGTCCACAGAACAGATACCCATGGAGGCTATTAGAAAACTTTCTCCACATTTCTATCTCAGCCCCATCCTTCCTGTTCCTTCCTGTCCCCATTCCCTATAATTGGAATTTTACCAGAGAGCAAGGTAATTCTAATGAATACTGTCTCAAAGATTACCAGATGTACCTCAGTGACCATCTAAAATAAGTACTGAAGGCTGCACTGACTGCTACTTTAGATGATTTAAAAAAAACAGCACAGCGATATACTATCATAATGATAGCTTTCCATTATTGCGATTTCAATTGAAGAAACTTAGTCACGTAGATCAGATCGGTCACGTGCACATAATGCCATACAAACAGGAATGGTAGAGTGATTACCTTGCCTGGGGGACCTCTGGAAGGCTTCCAGAAGGATCAAGATTCCTCTCTGTTAGTCTGCTGATCCCATAAAGGATGGGATCATGTTTATCATAGTCACTACTGTATCACTTCATATAGGGGGCATCAGTAGTTATCATGTTGAAATGGAAGGGAGAGGGAGGGAGGGAGGGAAAGAGGGAGGTTGATTTGAGCCAAGTATTAAAGGATGGTTCACCACTCAGAGCAAAGGGCATTCCATCCCCAGAATCAGCAAACACAGTGACATTGGCATTGAGGCCCATCTCAATGTGAGCATCACACAAAGGAACTCAGCTGAGGTATGGGGAGGGACAGCTGAAATCCAGCCTGTACTCTGCTCACAGTGGATGCTCCTTTGGGGCTGTATCTGCCCAGCATCTGACATCTTTTTCCTAGTTTGTGGAACCAGGGAGCGTACATTTTTATTATTTAAACAATGTGTTATATATAATGCATAATACTCCAGTGGTATTAAAAAAGCACAGTGCATTCCAGGAATAGCTTTAGATTGGTAGAGCAAAGCATCTTGTGTGAGAAAGAAGGAAAGAAGGAAGACAAAGACGGCCAAATAGGGGTCATATTTGAAGCACAGATTTTATTATATAGGTGAAGGGGTCCCATTAAGGGGTTTTAAGCCGGGTGCTAAAACGATCAACTTTTCACCCTGGCTCCACTATTTTCTATGGCTTAACATTCTTCATGTTTAAAATAGGGATAAAATAGTATATAGCTCACAGGGTTATTGGGATAATTGATTGTGACTATATATAAAACTGTTAATAGCAGTATCTGGAAGTTAGCAAAGGCTCACAAAAATGGTAGCTAAATAAATGGTAGCACTTTTTGAAAGGTTTGACTGCAGGAGGAAACATTAAAAGTGTATATGGCCAGGGCCGGCTGAGTGGTGCGTTGATTGAGAGCTGGCTTGGAACACCAGCGGCCCTGGTTCGGATCCCACATATGAGGGCCAGTGACACTGCCCTCAAAGAAAAAAAAAAAGTGTATATGGCCAGACGCTGGAAGACCAGTTAGGAGGCTGGGGCAAATAGTCCAAGACAGAGACGGTGATGACTAAATAAAGGTATTTACTGGGAAGAAGGAAGAAGTAAGTGTTAGATGGCTTTGAGGGATATTAGAAAGGCTACCTGAGAGATGATAGTAAGTCTATTAACAAATCACATCTAAATGCCAAAAAAGGTTTCTAAATTCTAAATGCCAAGAAGGTACTCAATAAAACCCAATATCCATTAATGATTTCAAAGTGACTTTGTATAATTGGTATGCAGAGCCAAATCAAGCATGGCCTTGAAAGCCAAATTAAAGAGTTGGACGTTTATCCTGAAGATCTGTACTTTGGAAAGCGTGGTTTTTAAGCTACCAGCATCTCAAAACACCAGGGTACTTACTTAAAATGCAGATGCCTAGGTTTCAATCGGGGTCACCAGACTCAGCATCTTTGTGCTGTATCTGATTAGAAAGCATCCGAAGTGATTGCAAAACACAGTAAAGCTGCAGAATAACAACAACGAAAGGAGGCACTGATACTTTCTAGGCAAGGAGCTAATAATTTAATTAGTATTTTAGAAAGGTTACCATGATAACGCTGAATGGGGAGGAAACCGGGTGAGAGGTGGGTGGAATGGTGAAAAAATTAAGGGCAAGAGCTACCCTTATTTCCAGTATAATGCATTCCTAAAGACAGATGCTAAGAGTCACACTGGCATTTATAAGTAGGTTTTATCATTATTATAATTCCAATGATGGAACTTAATTCACAAAAATTCACTGTGAACCTTGGTGGGGTTTTCACGGTCTTTTTATTAGTACATCTGGGAATGCAAGAATGAAACTACAGACATATACCATCTAAGCATTTTGTAGTTTCACTGTAAATATGAATCATTTTTCACTTGAAAAGGGCAAATAAAGACGTTTGGAGCTTCATCTGAGTTAGCCAATAGGCATTCTGAGCCAAAATAATATGCTAACCACAGCAAAATATTTATTTTCATACTCTTCCGTGACTCTTACTTTTGGAGATAGGCAGAGATGCTAAGGTTGCTAAATATTTGTATCTCCTTTGAAGAACTAAACCAACAACTCTTGGAGCCACCTGAAAGCTCTAAAGCTGGCAAAAGTAAAATTTGTTGTAGCTTTTAACCCTCAGGCAAATGGGCTGCCTGGGATTTCCCTCTATTTATCAGCCTGAGCACTGCAGAGCCCTTAAGAGCCTTCCTATTCAGGGAGACCCAATTTTGGTTCCATGCTGTGACTTTAGGCAAAGCATGGAGCCAAAATTGGGTCTCACCAAATACAAAACTGTATTAAAATTACACTGATGGTAACCACTTTGAGCACCTCTTGTAATTGCAGAAGTCAAACATGACTTGTATTCATGTTTTGTTTTAGGTATATACTGTGTATTACAATTTTAATACAGCTCTTTCCTTTCTTAAAATGTGTATACATTTTTTTTTGGCACTCTCTCTATATGAATAAGTCTCATTTCCTTTCCGAAAGGTGCTCATAAATGGAGAGACTTAATTGGGATCCGCAGATGAACATAAGGGGTCCACCAACACTGAAATTGTAGGCAGTCTTTGTGCATGTGTATCCAATCACTCATTCACTCCCTTATTCATTTATTCATACTATGGGCTAGGCCCTGTTCTAAATGCTTTATGTATACTAACTCATTTCATTCTGACAAAGTGTGTGCTATTCTCATCATGCACCCATTGCAGATGAGGAAACTGAGAAACAGAGAGGTTAAGCAACTTTCCCAAGGTCACACAGTCACAGAGTCACAAAGCTATGATTCAAACCCAGATAGTGTGTGTCCGAAGTCTATATGGGTTAACAATTGCTGCATGCTGCTACACTTCCTCTGGCTCTAATCCATAGCTTTAACCAAAATTTTAAAGGCTTAAGTGTCACAAAATAAGGTTAAGAACTCAAGGCATGGGGGAAGAAAACATAAGAACTAATAAATATAGGAATGTGACACATGCTATAATAAAGGTTTATGGCAGGTGCTATGTGAGGGAGGACAAGGAAGCAAATACCCAAGTATCACTGAATGAGTACAAAAAGGAGAAAACAGAAAAAGAGAACATTATCCAATCAACATTACACACAACTCTGCCCTTTTAAAAGTTTCCCATGGTGGCCAGTTAGCTCAGGTGGTTAGAGCGCAGGCTTATAACACCAAGGTTGCCGGTTCGATCCCCACATGGGCCACTGAGATGTGCCCTCCACAACTAGATTGAAACAACTATTTGACGTGGAGCTGATGGGTCCTGGAAAAACACACTGTTCCCCAATAAAATGTCTTTAAAAAAAAGTTTCTAAGGATTTTGTTCTTATGGTTTAGAAAGCAGGGCAACACAAACTTAAGTCAAGTCACCTGATCCTGATTTTCTAAATATAATTGACATTCACCGACTATTGTGGTGTTACTGTATCTTTGGAAACATTGGAGCCAGGAGGCCTGTGGTATTACAGACTGACCAAAATGGGCTAGGGGACCCTATGGTCACCCTTGCTATCAGGTTTCACCCTGGTACCAGGGCCGGAGGCACATGCCAGCCCATTATTATTTAGGGTTTAATAAAATGTCAGACTCTCATCTCTGTTTCTAAATTCAGTCTACTGCAATATTGTAGCCTTTGGAATACTCCATTCTATTCTTGTGAAAGAAAGCATGAAAAGGCAACAAAAATTTTAGTGTCATGAAAAAGTGTTACCTCATTGATGCCCCACAAAAATTTTAGGGACACACCCTCCCACCATGGTCCCTAGACCACAATTTGAAAATCAATGCCCTAGAATACATTGCCTCTTGATATGAATGTTTGATGCAGCTTCAATATTAACTGTGCTAATAATTCAGTTGCAGCTCCAAGGATAGCATTACAAAGTGACTCCCGAAGTCCATGGTGAAGTGTTGGAATGCAGAACTCCTTTGGCAGCCTCGCAGATCTAAAAGCTCCCAAATGAGCACACAGTAAGCAAAACAAACTGTTCCAACTGCTGCAATATGCTTGCTTCCTCTCTGCTCAAGATTTCTGGCTGCCTTACTTCAAAGGGAACACTATGTGAGGAGAGCATCTGTGGGGAGAAGATAGCAAAGGGAACGTGGCAACTAAAGAACCACGGACTTGAAACGTTTTTTTTGTAAAATGCCAAGACACGGATGCACTGGGACATGGTGTCACTGGAAAGCCTAACTGGGGCGCTGCAGGGAGCAGAGCTGTCAGGAAGGACTTTTTCACCCTTCTCAGGTCCCTTCCCCCACTGTTCGCCTACATTGTTCCTGCACCCTGCCCTTGGGACAAAGTGGAAGCGAAAGTTCTGACATTCAAAATGAAGCGTGTAGATTTGAACTAATCCCCGCTTTGAGCTTAGCAATAGATTCTGTCTCAAACTGTGCAAGACATGCTCAGCACTGAGCTGGGGAAGTTTCCCTTCAACTTTGGCTAATACCAAAGGGAGGGAATTGAAAATGAGCAATTAGTTACGAGAAGGGGTTTGGTGAGTATACTGGATTGAAAACAACTGGATAAAGTGAAAATAAAACTTTTTATATTAAACATTCAACTGAGCTATTGGGAGAAATTTAAGCAATTAATGTTATAAGAAATTGAAAGACCGGATGGGCGAAACTCTCCTAAGTTTAACCTTGTGGATGGAATTAACTGAAGAAGGATCATAATTAGCTTCTCCTTTGCCCTGGACAGCCCAAATAACTTCCCAAATTGATTTTATCTTTCTGAAAGAGATATGCCTATAATTCTAAATTTTTGTTTAACCTGGCTTCATAACAGCTACCGTTTATCGAGGGTATAATATTTGCCAGGCATTTTACTATGCGATGTGTTGCATTAGCTCTACTCTTCATAAAATCCCTGAAGAGCAACTGTCACTATTCCTAGTCCATAGCTGAGTAAATTGTGGCTCAGAGATTTTAACTGGCTTGACCTAGATCACGCAGTGAGAAGACAGAGAAACTGAAATTAAAGATTCAAGCCAGGTTTCTTAGCTCCAAAGCCATTGGTATCATGTTGTTAATTTCTTATCTCTGTGCATTTGAGATGATTTTCAATTTGGTTTTAGGTAATAGTGTTAATTTATGCTAAAATCCTTAGCCATTCTTGACTGTAAAGGAATAAATGATGAGTGGCAACATAATGTTCTTTTGTCCTTTAATGCTTTAGGCTCTAAGATTTGACCTAGGTTTATTTGAACTCCCCAACTTTTAGTCACTGAAGTTCTTTCAATTGAATTCGTGAAGCCTGACACCCAGATTTTATCTCAGAGAAGCATCTCCTTCTGAAACATGGCATCATGCAAATGACATCACTTCTCCCTAGGTATCTGAGCCAAAGACTTGCCTAGTAATTAGCATGACAGAAGAAGTATGTGCATATTTCCAAAGAAGACACTTCCTAAAGGGGGGGGGGGCTCTCTTAGTTTCCGAGGGCTTCCATAACAAAGCACCACCAACCAGTGGTTTAAAATAATAGAAAATCATTCTTTTACCCTTTTGCAGGCTGAAAGTCAGAAATCAGGATCAAGGTGAGGGCAGGGCCTAGCTCCTTCTGAAGGCTCTAGAGAAGAATTATTCCTGCCTCTTCCAGACCCTTGTGATGGCCACGAATCCGTAACATTCCTTGGCTTGCAGCTGTATCCCTCCAGTCTCTGCCTTATTTGTCATATAGCCTCCCTCCTGTGTGTCTCTGTCTTCATAAGGAGTTCTCCTCTGTGTATGTCTGGGCTCAAATTTCCCCCTTCTTATGAAAATACCAGTCACTGTTTTAGGACCCACCCTGATCCAGTATGACCTTACCTTAATTTAACTGACTACATCTGCGAAAATCCTATTTCAAAATAAGGTTACATTATGAGGTTTCAGATGAACAAATTTTTGTTGTTTTAATGGGGAACAGCCATGGTCACTGGTTACACATTGCTTTCATGCTACAATGGCATAGTTGACTCTTTTAGGGAGGGTGCAGCTCACAGTGGACCATGCGAGAATTGAACCGGCAACCTTGGTGTTATCAGCACCATGCTCTAACCAACTGAGCTAACCAGTCACCTGCTCAGATGAATGAATTTTTGAAGGACACCATTCAACCCGCTACAAGCAGCTAGTTCACATTATCAGAGAGAAGGTTCTTGGGTCAAGGATTTGTACAGCATTTGTTTTTGGAAGGCCTAGGAATGGGTTCTAAGACCCTTGCTATCATTTCACACATTTACTTGTTGGCAAAGGAAACTAGTTAGTGAGTAGTCCCCATGTAAAGTTCTATCACATTAAGATAATCACCCTGCTCTATTTCCTTCTGGGGCACAAGTCTTTATCTGAAACAATTTTATTTGATTATTGGCTCATTATTTTGTCTGTCTCCTCCTCTACAATGTAAGTCCTCTAAAGGCAGAGAACTTATCACTCTTATTTGCCACTATATACCTAATACCATGAAGAGTACCTGGCATGTAGGCAACCAGTAAATGCTTTGTGAATAATTGGATAGAAGTGTTGATGAAGTCTGGCTCTTAGTAGCTGACTTTGATTAGCATTTTCATTCCTGCTGTTCATTCTACCTCCATTCTTTCATTCACTAAACATTTACTGATGGCTTACTATTTCCTAGGCACTGTATTCAGAATGCAGGAACAAACTGCAAGCAAAAGCAAGCCAGATCTCCTATAATTTTAAACAAGAAATCTTCAGGGCACCTACAATATGAAGGTCTGACAATTAAGTTTGTGAACTCATCCTGGAAAAAGTGCTGCATAGCTCATTGCTGAATATCCTCTAGTCACCTTTGAAGTACTCCCCTTGGGAAGCTATGCAATAACACCAGTGCCTAGTCCACCCTTCAAAGCAATTTTGGAACTCTTTCTGGAATGGCCATCAGATCTGTCACTATGTTACTCTTGATGTTCTGAATGTCATCCAACTATCTTTCTTTCAATATTTCCTTTATCTTCAGGTAAAGAAAGAAGTCACTGGGGGCTAGATCAGGTGAGAAAGGAGGGTGTTCTAATACAGTTATTTGTTGACTGGCTAAAAACTCCCTCACAGACAGTGCCGTGTGAGCTGGTGCATTGTCGTGATGCAGGAGCCATGGATTGTTGGCGAAAAGTTCAAGCCGTCTTTTTCATGCAGCCTTTCAGGACTTCCAAAGTGTCAACTTGGTTAACTATTCATCCAATTGGTACAAATTCATAGTGACTAATCCCTCTGATATCAGAAAAGGTTAGCAACATTGCTGCAACAAGTTCACGAACTTAGTTGTCCAACCTCGTATATCAAGAACTATTCTTGGTGCCATGGGTACACAGACAATCATAAGACTTACCGACAACCTTTGTATGCAAGAATAAAATAAGAGTTAAAAGTTACATTGTATCAAATTATGCCTACATTCAGAGTGTAAAAAGAAAAATAAGAATAGTCTATAAATTGGTGAAAATAGG
The DNA here is from genome assembly GCA_033961575.1 of Aselliscus stoliczkanus. Classification (NCBI taxonomy): domain Eukaryota; kingdom Metazoa; phylum Chordata; class Mammalia; order Chiroptera; family Hipposideridae; genus Aselliscus; species Aselliscus stoliczkanus. Next base: position 27,551,457 of record CM066737.1, read on the forward strand.
ATTAGGAGTAAATGTTTTCACTAGGCAGACGAGAAAAGGGTAGACATTCTATAACTACAAGTCTGACTTCAGTAATCAGGTAAAACATACTGAGAAATGAAGGTGAATAAGTAAAATACAAGGAGTTAACATATCTTGACTGAGAGAATAATACTGAAAACATACTTATTATTCCACAGATGATTCAATAATGGTCCCCAATGATCCTGACTCCCTACACCACCTGGCTGAATAAAATAAACAAGATAGGGCCGGCCGAGTGGAGCAGTGGTTAAGTGCTGGCTTGGGAAGCCAGTGGCCCCGGTTCGAGTCCCACATATGAGTGCCAGTGACACTGCCCTCAAAAAAACAAACCAAAACAAAACAAAAAAATAAATAAATAAGATAAATTCTAAGAAAAATAAATTAAAGTTTTCTTTTAGATTGCTTGGATGAAATATATTTTTGATCAATTACAATAAGGCAGAATGGAGGAAATTCGTTGCCTGACAGCAGTCCCTTTAAAAAAGACCAGAGTTTACTTGATCACAAAGTCAGTCACAACATCCAATGGTGTTCTCTAGTTGTCTATTTGAATGCAATGCAAGCATCCACAAGAATAATAGAAAACCAGGTCTCAGACCACCAAACTAATACTTTCACTGTTGTTGGGATTAGTCATATCACAGCTAGAACAGAATGCTTAAATCTGAACTTGGCCTTATAAGAGTGCATTTAGAAGAGAATAACCAGGATACCATGCGGTTGAAAATTATGGGAGAAAAAGTTAAAGAAAATGGCCAAATATACTATAGAAAGGTAATACTGTGTAAGATTTTTTTCATATGGAAGATAATTTTCAAAACTTTCAAGGCTATTTATGTGGAAAAGGAGTAGATATGTTCAGAATCTTTTCAGAAGGGTGGGGCAATATAGTCAAAAGGACAGGGCTATTAGGGCCAATCAGATAGGAATTCCTGCCTCCATCACTTATTAACTGTGATGAGTTACTTCTAGAACCTCAGTTTCTTAATCTATAAATGGGAATCATAACTATACCACCCACCCTCACAGGGTTGTTGGGAGGATTAGAACAAAGACAAACAAAATATTTTTTTTATATAGCAGTTTTTGAGGGCAGTGTCACTGGCCCTCATATGTAGGACCCGAACCAGGGCTGCTGGCTTCCCAAGCCAGCACTTAACCACCGCACCACTCGGCCGGCCCCAAGACAAACAAAATAAAATGGTTCTATAAAGGGGAAAGCTATTCTATTTAGGACAAAAGTAAATGTGACAATCTGAGCTGTTCCCAATTTATACCTCATTCATTCAATCATCAACCACTTTTGAAAGCTACTGTGTGATAAGAACTGTACTAGGCACTAGGAATTCGAGAATGAACAAAACCAACCAAGCCCTTGTCCTGTAAGAGCTATATCCCTAGACTGTTGCCCTCATCTCCATGACTGATAGCATGAAGGACAAAATGTTATGGAAACAAAGAAGAGAGGTAGTACATTCTTTCTGAGATGTTCCAAGATATTTCACAAAAGTTGATTTAGATTGGGTCTCTTAAGATAAGTAGCATTTGACCAGGTAGGAAACACAAAGGAAGGCTACTACAGACATAGGTATGCCTTACATCCTGGGTTGGGAGGGTGTAGCTTATTACAGCCCCAATAAATGGTATATTGGGAAGTGATGGTAGATGAAGTGATATCCATTTATTGAGCTTCTGTTATGTTTAAAGTTCCATGATAGGGGGTAACCGGAAGGCTCAGTTGACTAGAGTGTTCTTAACAAGGTTGCCTGTTCGACTCCTGCATGGGATGGTGGCTAGGCCTCCTGCAACTATTGTAGATTGAAAATGGCAACTGGACTTGTTGCTGAGCTGCTTCCTCCACAACTAAGATCGAAGGACAACAACATGACTTGGAGTTGATGGGTCCTGGCAAAAACACTGCTCCCCAAAAAAACACACTGTTCCCCAATAAAGTTTAAAAAAATAAAGTTCCATGATAGGGAAAACTACGTTGCTTCCTATCTTAAAACATTTAAAACTAATTAAAACTAAGGCAGGAGACACACATGCACATATCTTACCATACATGACAACAAATATACGCAGCATCATGGGGACACAAAAGAGAGATTGTCCTTTGTGTGTTTGTTTCAGTACTTTGCCCAGTTCATGTCTGTCCATCCCACTAGAATGCGAGCTCCTTGAGAGCAGGAGTTATTTATTAGTAGTATTTATTGAACACCTACTTGTCTGACAAGAATTGTTCTAGGTGCTGGGGATGTATCAGGGAACATCATGCCATTATTGTGTATATGTAAAATAATTTGAGAAATTTTATTGCCTTTTTGTTGTTTAAACTTCCTACATGGATGGGATCATGAGTTTATGTTCCTGTGATCAAGTTACCTTTTCATTCTCAAGAATTATTTCTAGTTTTCTCATGTAGATCCTGAACAACAAACTTATTCCTAGGTATCCCTATGGATTTTTTTTTCATTTTTTAAAAAACTTTGTTAGGGAACAGTGTGTTTTTCCAGGACCCATCAGCTCCAAGTTAAGTCACTGTCTTCAATCTAGTGGTGGAGGGTGCAGGTCACTGGCCCATGTGGGAATTGAACCGGCAACCTTGCTGTTATGAGCCCACACTCTAACAACCTGAGCTAACCGGCCAACCCCTACGGATTTTATATATTTTGATGTTCATATTCGGCACTAGGAACTAAATTGCGTTTTCAACATTAACTATACTTATATAACCATGCATTAATTCATTTAACTAGAATATTCAATAACCACTGTTTTGTGCCAGTTACTATTCTGATGGTAGAGATACAGTAGTGAACAAAATAAAAAATAAATAACTTGAACATACTTTAATGGAACTTGTATTCTAGCAAGGGTGTTCAGACAAACAAATATAATAGGTAAAATATGTAGCATGTGGACAGTGATAAATTTTCAGGAGAAAAATAAAGGAGGTAAATGGGGAATAAATGTTGGTGCTTGTGTGTATGGGGGTGTTTGTGTGTGTAGTTTTCAAAATTGGTCAGGGGATGCCTTTTTGAGTAGAAAATATTTGAGTCATGAATTAAAGGACACGAGAAAGTTAGCAATGTGGATAATATCTGCTTTTAACAGCAAATGATTTAAAACAATGTTTTTGACAAAGTAAGTACAAAAGCCCTCAGATAAAAGTTTAACTGGTCAGTTCAATGAGGACCAAGGAGGCTAGTGTATCTGATGCTCAGTGCATTGAAATGGAGCGGTGAACAGAAGATGTGGACAGAGAAAATATTATGGTAAGGCTTTAAGAGCCTTAATAAAGAACAATGTCCTCAGAAAACAGAGGGAAGATGATGTGAAGTAACATAGGAAGAGACAGCCATCTATAAGCCAAGGAGAGAGGCCTGGGGCAGATCCTTCCCTCCACTCTCAGAAGGAACCAACCCTGCCCACACCTTGATTTTGGATTTCTAGCCTCCAGAACTCTGAAAAAATAAAATTTTTATTGTTTAAGACACCCAGTTTGTGGTACCCAGTTTGCGCTAGCAAACTAATACATTGAGAAATGTTTAGTGTGGGAACAAACCTAATCACCATATTATTTCATACAATCAACAGATAATATAATGTCAGATAAAACAAAATAAAGATAGTACAAAAGAAAAATGAAGTCTCCTATATGCTTACATGACAATCCGATCAAAGACTACTAATATATCAAAAATCGAAGCACAGACCTCTAAGCTCATATTCAGCATGGCCTATAGCAAGAGGCAGTATATATTTTGGGGTCAAACCAACCTGGTTCCCAATCCAATAGTAGCTGTCTGATCACAGGAGGGTTAATATTAGTGTGCCTCAGTTTACTTAACTCTAACGTAACAATCATAACAGTGCTTACCTCAAACTGTTGGTATAAGGATTACCATATTTTGCTGTGTATAATGCGCAATTTTTTTGTCCAAATTTGTAAGGGAAAAATAAGGATGCACATTATACATGGGTAGTATTAATTCTGTATCTATATGCTTTTAATTCTTTTATTTATGCATATGATTTAAAAATGTAACTCTAGAAACCAATAACGATATCCGTATGCAAAATAATACCCTGGAATGCGATAATCGGTTTTGTTGAACTTATGATGAACTTGCAATGATGAAGAGTTCTTGGCCTTCTATGATGCGTAAGTATTGTAAATTTGTTACCAGTACATAAAATTTCTTGTAATACAAAAAACAAGTACCTAAAAATAAACAACAAAAAAAAAACTGAATTAAAGAATTAAAACAAGATTTTTTTTTTCCCCAAAAAAGTTTGGGCCAAAAAAGTGTGAGAGCATTATACACGGAAAATACAGTATTTATTAAAAGTGAAAACTATAATTTATAGGTTTATATTTAACATAAATGAAAAATATTGCTGAATCTTCATTATTTAGCTTTGGAGGAGGGGCTTTGAATACAATTCTGATCAACATTAATTGCAAAAGTCAAGAGGGACAGGTTAAGATGAAGAAAAAAACAGAGTAAGCTTGAGGAAACAGAAAATGGCTTCTGTTATGTGCACCATTTCTTTTGCCATCAATCAAATACTCTGTAATTCAAATAGGAGAAACATCTCTAACAGACTGGAAGAAGAGTATGTGAGTGTGTGTGCAATTGGTTACCAGTGCATGAGAGAGAGGGAGAGAGAGAGAGAGAGAGAGAGAGAGAGAGAGAGAATATCCTGAGTTCTAGTAAGTCCCTGATACTAATCACAAGATTTGGGGTAAGTCACTTGATTTAGCTTCTCTGCCTCTGAATGTATTCAATTATAGGATTATTTAATCTAATTATTACTAGGTATCTAAACATTTCTAAGATTCCTTTTTTTCTAAACATTCCATGTTATATGATATAAATGAATATATAGCACAAGGTGTCCTGGATTGATAGGATTTCTTTTTTTTAATCTAGATGAATAGATTTGCCATGTTAAAAACATAGCACTAGTTGGGCCGGCCGAGTGGCATGGTGGTTAAGCCCCAGTTCGGTCCCACATATGAGGGCCAGTGACACTGCCCTCAAAACAAACAAACAAACAAACAAACAAACAAACAAACAAAAACTAGCACTAGGGCCGGCCAAGTGGCACAGTGGTTAAGCGCTGGCTTCGGAAGCCAGCGGCCCTGGTTCAGGTCCCACATATGAGGGCCAGTGACACTGCCCTCAAAAAAAAAAAAAAAAAAAACAGGGCTGGCCCAGTGGCTCAGCTGGTTAAGAGCTCGCTCAAGAGTGCGGGCTGAGCTCTGAGCAACAGCAGTTCAATGACCAGCCCAAGCTGAACGGCCAACAGGTGGCAGGATGGCTCAGCTAAAAAAACAAAAAAACAAAAAAACATAGCACTATGTTTTTTATTGTTTTTTTTTCCCTCTTTCTCTAGAAGCAGTGGTATAGACTCACCTTTAAGAGACAGCAACGCCTGTGTTGTGGGGTTGGAGGGGACGATTGATGACCATTTTAGTTTTGCAAAGGTAAAACTAGATCCCAATCTAAAATGGAAAGCTTGAAACGAGCAAAGCTAAAGAGTCTGGATAATAAAGTAACAGCAGAATAACATCTCTGCAGATAGTAAAACTAAATTTATTTTATCTAATCTCTAGGATTTGACACCATGGTACTACAGTAGACAAATCTTATATAAGACCTAGAGGAAAATGTTGGCAGCCCTGGGCATAATATGAGGAACACAAGAGAATATGGCTGGATTCTGTGTTCAGATATATCTAATTTAAAATTTTAAGATTGTTTCATACATAGTAATTTATATATATTATACCCAAGTCTGCAGTAAATCTTATTTAATATGGTGATTTGGACTTATCTGAAATAGTGCGAAATTGAGACAATGGTTTATGTTCACGCAAGTGGTATGTCAGTAAAAGGGACAGTAGGTACCAGAAGGAACATTATCATCAGATAGATAAAAGTGATAAGCCAATTAAAATCTAAAATCAGGGGCCGGCCGAGTGGCACAGTGGTTAAGCGCTGGCTTCGGAAGCCAGCGGCCCCGGTTTGGGTCCCAACTGTGAGGGCCAGTGATACTGCCCTCAAAAAAAAAATAAAAAATAAAAATAAAATCTAAAATCAGGTACACTGCAACAACAACATCAAATCACCCAGGCCCAGGAGGTCACACTGGCAAATTTTACCATACCAAACAGTAAAAGAATAGCGATCCTTCAAAAAGTTTCCAAAAATAAGAGTATGGATGATGCCCTTTTTAACTCACTCTATGAGGCCAGTCTTCCTCTGTGTCTTAGTCAACTCTGGCTGCTATACCAAAATACCTTAAAAGGATGGATTATAAACAATAGAAATTCATTTCTCACACAGTTCTGGAGGCTGGAAGTCCCAGATCAGAGTGCCAGCGTAGTTGGGTTCTCCTGATATCCCTCTTCCGACTTACACACCACCCATTTCTCATTGTATCCTCATATGGCAGAAAGCAAAGAAGCAAGCTCTCTAGTGACTCTCTCCACCCTCCTGAAATCCTCTAATCCTAACCATTTTCCAAAGGCTCCACCTCATAATACCATCACAAGATAGAGTACTGTTTCAACATGTGAGTTTGGGGGGCAACATTTAGTTCATAACACCCTTATACAAAAGCCATACAAAGACATCATAAGAAAACTACAGATAAATATCCCCTTTGAATATTTGTTTTAAAAAAAACATCACAGAGTAGCAAACCAAATTAGAAGGATTATATACCATGACCAAGTGACATTTAACCTGAAACCCAAAGTTGTTGTAATATCCACAAATAAAGCAGTGTGATATGCCATGTTGAATGCCATCCCAATAAATTCAATTTAAAAAAGAACAAGAAGGGCCAGTCGAGTGGCGTGGTGGTTAACCACTGGCTTGGGAAATCAGTGGCCCCTGTTTAGGTCCCACATATGAGGGCCAGTGACACTGCACTCTACACCTAACGGGCTGTGCGAGCCCCACCAATGGTGTAGGCTGCAGCCCCTGCTGCAGTGGGCTGCCATAGGCTACAGTGAGTGGCTGGCAGCCAGTGTGAGCTGCCAATAGCCACGGTGAGTGACCATCCAGAGGCCAGTGACCGATCTGCCTCATCCAGGAAGAGTGCAATGATGATACCAACATGGGCCAGTGAAGCAATGACCTCTGCAACTAGACTGAAGAACAAAAGGACAGCAACTTGTCTGTTCCCCTTCCCTGATTCCCCAGCGCTGTTCCCCTCCCCCATTCCTCAATAAAATCTTAAAAAAATAATAATAATACAAAATAAAAATAAAGAATGGGGATTTTTCTCAGAGGTTCCTTACCAAGACTTTACAAGGAGGCCCAGAAGGTAGTGAAAAAAGGTAAATACACCTGCCCTTTCCAAAGTTATTAATGAGGATGAGGTTATAAAATAAACCCTTATTTTTTTTAAGAAAGTCATTTTTAAATCCTATAGTTTTATTTTCTCTATCTACTCTATCATTTTATAATAAAGCATTCTTTAAAATGAAAATCTCAGATTGTGATACAGAAATAGGTACACAGTGTGTAGGGGACTTAGAAATTCTGTGAACAAGTGAATTCATGATAAACAGGTTAGAAAAGTCTGAAATATGACTGCACATCTAAAATATGTATGCCCATTAAAAAAAATAATATGCCCACACTCCCTTCCTTTTATATAGACAACACATCAATTAAAGATTAGGTAATTCCCAAATGATTTCTTTGATATCAGTGTACATGGCGGAAAGCCTTAAATATTAGTCTTCCTGAAATTTCCACATAGAAATTCCTGAAATAAGGCTTTGTGACCCAAAGTGAACAGGCTATTTGCCTTCCTTTACTACCAGCTGTATAATTTCAACAACTGAACTAGCTGGCTAAACAAGCATTCCCACACAGCTGCAAAACCCTCAAGAAATTGTAGACAGGCTATTAAACTATGATTTATGAAGTCAGCTTTTGTTCAACCAAGTGATTAGAATTTAATAAGCTGGCCTACTTAGCTCTGAATTAGACACAACCAGTCAAAAGAAAAATATGGATGAGAAATAAGCTTATGAAAAGTTTCGTGTCTCATATCCTAATAAGCCATTTTATTCAATTATCAAACAATTCTTCCAAGTTCAGTGATAGGAACTCCAGGGAATAGAAGATGGTGTAAAATGGGGGACCTGCCCGCAGGAGGCTTACATGGTCTAATATGTGAACCAGATTTGTCTACACATACCTACATTACAGGGCACCATGGAGACACAAATATAATACTGTGGAAGTCAGACTTGGGCAAAAATACTGCCAGCTAGGGAGCTAAGAGAAGGCTTCCAAAAAAAAGTAGCACTTTGTTTGTCTTTGATGGTATGTAGTGTTTCAATATAAAAGACGACAAAATTGCAGAAAAATATACATGGAATAGAATGTAATTCACTTTAATTAAAGTCTTAAGAGTGAGGTATAAGGCCGACCAAGTGGCGCGCTGGTTAAGAGTTGGCTTGGGACGCCAGCTCTGAGCAGCAGGGCCCCAGTTTGGATCCCACTTCAGGGCCAGTGACGCTGCGCCCTCTACAGCTAAGATGGTGAACAACAGCTCCACCTGGAGCTGGGCTGCGATGAGTCACCGGCAACAGCTGTAGGCTGCAGTGGAACTCAACGGCAGCTGGAGTGCGTTTTCGTGAGCCTCCATGAGCTGCCTTCCAATGGCCAGTGAGCAATTGCCTCACCCAGGAAGAGCACAATGATAATACCAACATGGGCCAGTCAAGCAACGTCCTCCACAACTAGACTGAAGAACAAAAGGACAGCAACTTGTCTGTTCCCCTCCCCCAATTCCCCAATAAAATCTTAAAAAAAAAAAAAAAGAGTGAGGTATATACAGCTGGAAGTAGGAAACATGGGTCAGATAATAAATAGCAGAAATGTGATCTCTGAGCTCTTCATACAGCCATCTGTGAAGAATATTTTTAATTGGATTCAGTTAGCCAAATTTTTATCAAGCAGCTACTATGTACCAGCCATAGAGAATTAGGGCTTAGAGAAATACATGAGGCAAAGGGAGCAAACAGTAGACAACTGTAATAGTCAAATTGTAAACTAATGAACACCAGAATGAAGATAGTTACTAGAAAAGTCAAAAGACAACACGGGTACCTCATCTGTCTTCTACAATTTTGAGTCTTCCGTTCCCAGAATAGTGACTGACACAGAGTAGGTATTCAATCACTACTTGTAAATGAGTAAATAAATCAAGAAATTAAAAGCAAATGAACTACAGAAGTCTGTGTCTTGTTGGGTGGGGGAATGGAGACTACTTTAACAAAAGTTGGAAAAGAAACTCATTTGAATGAAAAGGACAAAAGTTGTGGATAAGGTATCTTCTAAAGAGACAGAAGGTGATAAAAATTCTAACACCTTAACCCCTCATGAAGTGCTCATGGCATCCTGTACTTAAGATTTAGATAAACACTAAATGTTTTGTCACTGACTTCTATCTTTAACAAATGAAAAATGATTCATGAGAATAATAAAAGCCATCTCCCCATCGATAGCTGGCAAAATCAAGGATGGTCACTGTCAATGAGAAAGCCAGCTAGAGAGAAGTAATAATTACACTGTAAATCAGAGGAAATATGAAGCAGCACTGAAGATCAATTGGCGAATGAAAATTAAATTTTACTACAAAAACAAAAGAAAACCTAATCTATGTGTTAACCAAGAGACAAGGGAACCATATGCTTTGCTGCCTCACAGGCCCCAATGCAGGAAGATGCTAAATAGGGAATCAGGTTAGAGCAACAGAAGGCCAACATACTTGCTTTGACTCTGTTCCCAAATGTCTGCCTTTATGAAAGCGCCATTTTTAGGAATAAATGTGTAATATAAATAGTACAATAGAGGACTGTTTAGTTGATAAACACTCAAACAAGTAAAAGTCCTTAATATAATTAATGAAATCAAAGCTGCATTCCAAATCCATTCATTTTAGCATTCTACGCCCATGATAGTACGTATATGTATACTGATGGTCTTGTGACCCAATCATAAATGAGTTTCCATCAATTCTAAGGTTGTTTTTCTTTTGAAACTGTTTCTTTTATTGGGGAACAGCCATGGTCATTGGCTGAACATTGCTTTCATGCTACAATGGCATAGTTGACACTTTTAAGGAGGGCACAGCTCACAGTGGCTCATGCGGGGATTGAACTGCTTTCCTCGGTGTTATTGGCACCAAGCTTTAACCAACTGAGCTAACTGGTCACTCCAATTCTAAGTTATTTTTGCTCTTTATGTATTTATCAATAATCATTCATTTTTCTATTTATTTATCATATATTTAGTTATTAAGAAAGCAAAGTAACCAAAGAGTAGAAGAAATTGAATTGTTGCCAAATTGGGAAATTTTGTTTTAAATTTCTTTGTGTATTTCAAGCAGGTCAAAATAAATTTTAGAATTTGCTCCTGGGATATACAAGACAATAAATAATGAATAGGTTCCTTTGTCCTCTTCAGGTTGGAGGAAGGGTTTAAAATTAAACGTTACACAACTCTTCATAAAACAAATTCTAGCCATTTGGAGTCTGAATCATTCATTTCATTTTCTTGGACATTTAAATGATAATGCAGGAGACACAATTTACGAATCCATTCATTCATTCATTCAATCATTCAGTCAGTCAGTATTTATTTTGAACGTACTGTGTGTCAGTTACTGTTCTAAGAAATAGGGGAAAACAATCCAAACAAATATCCCCTTTCCTCATAGACATATTCCAGAAGAACAGAAACAGAAAATGAATGGATATTTCAGATTGTAATAAAATACAGTAAAACCTTGGATTGTGAGTAACTTGGTTTGCGAGTGTTCCACAAGACGAGCAAACATTACTAATACGTTTTAAGGTGGTAAACGAGTGATGTCTTGCAATATGAGTAGTTTGTTTCTAGAACCAATTATGCTCACAAACCAAGGTATTACTGTACTATAAAGCAAAATAAGTCAGAGTACAGGCATAGATAATGATGGAGGACCTACAGGTAATTTAGATATTCTCTTAATAATTAATTTTAATTTATGATTTTTCATGTTTTTTAGATGTAAAGGAAAAGATTGCATGAAAAAATGACAAATAGAATGTATGCAGACTGTGCTGGTTCAGTTACGTAAACTTATCTGATGATTATTATTCCACTAAGTGATTTGTTATGTGACAAAATTGTTCACAGCAATAAGTTGTTTTTAATATTTTATAGGCACAATCAACATGAATATTTCTGATAAGCCAATCATATTCTGTACTCTCAAGATTAATAGATAATTTTATCACACCTGATTACATTTTTAGGCAGGAAAACATGAATAGTTTACAGAAATAAAATCCAGCCGAGGGTCGGCCGAGTGGCGCAGTGTATAAGAGCTGGCTTGGGACGCCAGTGGCCCTGGTTCAGATCCCACATATGAGGGCCAGTAACACTGCCCTCAAAAAAAAAAAAATACAGCCCACTTACTGGAAATTCTTCAATGGATTTCTGATTATATTGCATACTGCATGCTCTGTTCATTAAATAATCCTCCTTTCTTAGTCAATTTCCTTCACATTTTGAAGAATGAAAAAAATCTAGCTAGATGAATCAAACAACTGGCCTTAAAAACAAATCCTGATGGGGCGGCCAGGTGGCTCAGCTGGTGAGAGCACGTGCTCTTAAGAACAAGGTTGCCAGTATGATTCCCGCATGGGATGATGGGCTGTGCCCCCTCACCCCCACAACTAGATTGAAAAAAAAACACAACAAAATAGCGACTGGACTTGGAGCTGAGCTGCGCCCTCCACAACTAGACTGAAGGACAATGACCAGACTTGGAGCTGATGAGTCCTGGAAAAAACACACTGTTACCCATTTTTTAAAAATTAAAAAATTAAAAAACAAAAACAAAAATAAATCCTGATATATTCTCTGCCCTACATCCAAACTTCTAATTTGTAGTATCCTCCAAAATGTTTCTCTTAATTTTTCCCACCCACCTGTCCATATTACCGTCACTCTAACTCATCATCTCCCTCCTCGAATAATTGAATAATGTCTTAAATTAGTTGTATCTCTTTGTTTCGCTCCCAACATAGTCACCTTTCCCAAAGGGGGCTAGATTTATTTTCCCAAAATATGTCTCTGATCATATTTTTCTCCTCTCCAAATCTTTAATGGTTCCTCAGTGCTTATAGTTATTGGCATGTATCCAACAGCAATTATGTATTATGTATTACTAGATTGTCTTTATTACAGAAGGAGCTCTCAGCAAATGAGGGTGACTATGCTTGCCCTCAAGTGACAATTGATAATCTGTTGGTGTTTTTGTTTGTTTGTTTGTTTATTTTTTTATTGTAGTAGAGACCCCCTTTCTTCTTAGTATCTTATGAACACCTGTAAATAATATTGTATGTCAACTATAATTAAATTTTTTTTTTAATTTTTCTAAAATGAAAGACAACTTAGCTGCAAAATGAAACAATGCAAAAAATATATATTAGAATGGAAAAAAAACCCCAGCTTAAACTGAATAATCTAAGAATCATCCTCAAGAAGACAATGAACGGGAAAACAAAACCAAATAAAGGAAAAGAAAAGAGATAATAAAGGTGGGGGAGGATCAATGAATTAGGTTAAAATGAGCAAAGAAGAAAACTGGCAACAGCAAAAGTTGATTCTTGGGAAAAACCAACACAACTGATAAACCCTTTATAAGAATGCTCAAGAAAAATAGAGATGGTAAGAATCACTAATGTAAGTAATAAAAAGAGGAAAAATCAGGGCCAACCTAGTGGCACATTGCTTAAGAGCTGACTTGGGACACCAGCGGCCCCGGTTCAGATCCCACATATGAGGGCCAGTGACCCTGCCCTCTACAGCTAAGATGGTGAACAACAGCTCCACCTGGAGCGGGGCTGCTGTGAGTCCCTGGGATGTCATAGCTGCAGCCCCTGCTGCAGTGGGCTGCCATAGGCTACAGTGAGTGGCCAGCAGCCAGCATGAGCTGCCAAGAGCCATGGTGAGAGACCATCGAGAGGCCGGCGTCCGATCTGCCTCACCCGGGAAGAGCACAATGATAATACCAACATGGGCCAGTGAAGCAACGTCCTCCACAACTAGACTGAAGAACAAAAGGACAGCAACTTCTCTGTTCCCCTACCCAGATTCCCCAACATTGTTCCCCTCCCCAAATTCCCCAATTTAAAAAAAAAATCTTAAAAAAAAAAAGGAAAAATCATTACAGTTTCTATAGACAATAAAAATTAAAATATATTGGTACCTTTATGAAAATAAATTTGAAAATATATATTAAAAAAATACATTCCTAGAAAAACACAATAAACCAAAACTAACAAAAAAAGAGATAGAAAATGCCAGGCTAAGGTGACTTCACCAGTGAATTTTCTAATCTGTTACAGAAGTAATAACATGGATATTACATACATTACATGAGAATAGAAAAGAAATATTATTCAATTCACTTAATGAAGTCAGCATTATTCTGAAAGAACATTTTATAAGGATATGACAAAAAAGAAAATTACAGTGTAGTCCCTCTCATAAACATAGATGCGCAAAAATCCTAAATAAAATAGTAGAATATGAAATACAGTGTTATAAAACGTATACAATACGTTTTGTCCAAAGCAGAGTTATTGTAGGAAGGCAAGTTGTTTTATATTTGAATATCAATCAATGAAACCCAAATTAACATAAAAAAGAGGAAAATGATATGATAATATCACCATATGCAGAAAAACATACTAGAATTCAACATCATTCATGGAAAAAATACTCTAAACAAACTAAGAATAAAAAAAAATCTTTAAAATTAGAAAATACCTACAAAGTCTTTCAGCAAAAGTTATACATTACAGTGAAATATTGAAAGTGTTTCCTCCTGAGGTCAGGAATGAGAAAAGGAAGTTGCCACATCTATCACGATTATACCAGAAATTCTGGACTATGCAATATGAAAGAGAGAAGGGGTGAGGAGAAAGAAGGGAGGAGGAGGAGGAGGGAGGGAGGGAAGAAGGGAGAAAGGGAGGGTGGAAGGAATGAATAAATCTGGAATAGAAGAAACAAAACTGTCATTATTGTCAGAGATCATGATTGTGTACTGAAAAGCCAAATCAACAAATTGTTAAAAATAATAAGTTTTGCTAAATTACTGAATATAAGATTAACATAAAAATAATTTTTATGGGCCGGCCGAGTGGCGCGGTGGTTAAGCGCTGGCCTGGGAAGCCAGCGGCCCCAGTTCGGTCCCACATATGAGGGCCAGTGACACTGCCCTCAAAAAAAAAAAAATTATTTCTTTATACTAGAATTAAAAAACAGAACTTTAAAAAAAACAAAAAAACAGGACCGGCAGAGTGGCGAGCATTGGTTAAGAGCTGGTTTTGGTATGCCAGCGCCCGGGGTTCAGATCCCACATATGAGGGCCAGTGACCCTGCCCTTTACAGCTAACAACAGCTCCACCTGGAGCTGGGCTTTGTGAGCCCCCGCGACACTGTAGGCTGCAGGCCCTGCTGTAGTAGGCTGCCTAGGCTACAGTGAGTGGCCTGCAGCCAGCATGAGCAGCTGGTGGCCAGTGTGAGCTGCCAATAGCTGAGGTGAGCGACCATCCAGAGGCCGGCGACCGATCTGCCTCATCCAGGAAGAGCGCAATGACGATACCAACATGGGCCAGTGAATCTTCCCCGATTCCCCAATGCTGTTCCCCTTCCCCAAGTCCCCAATAAAGTCTGTAAAAGAACAAAACAGCACTTTTAAAATAAAATACTGTTCCAAATAGCATAAAAAACAAGTATCTAGGAATACATTTAACAAAAGATATGACTGACCTCTACACAGAAAACAATGAAATGTTACTAAGAGAACATTTTCAAAAGCCTAAATAAGTATCAAGGTATATCATGTTTATAAATTGGAAGATTCAAAATGTCATTTCCACAAATCAATCTACAGATGCAATGCAATTTGAATCAAAGTTCCCGTGAAAATTATTGCAAAATTGACAAACTAATTCTACAATTTATATGGAAATGCAAAGGGACAGGATAGCCAAGATGATCTTGAAAGACTATAAAAGGACTTACATTATTGTCTATAAAGATATATTTTAAAGCTAGCATAACTAACTGTATGCATTTGGCTTAGACAAATAGGATAAAAAGGAGAAACCAAAAACTCACACACACTCACACATACACAGTCACTTTATTTATGACAAAGATACCACTGTTAATCAGTGGGAAAGGTATTGTTTTTCCAATGAATAGTTCTGGGTCAATTTGATACATACATTGAAAAGCATATATCTTTAGCCTTACCTAAGACCGCACACAAATAGCAATTCCATATAATTTCCAGTATGAAAAGTAAAACAATAAGTCTTCTAAGAAAATAAAAACCTCTAAGAAATTATCTTTGTGACCTTGGGGTGTGCAACATTTCTTTATTAATATTAGAAACACTACCCATAAAAGATAACATCCATAAATTGAACTTTATCAAGTTATCAATAAGAGTACAAAAATGCAAGCTGTAGCATTGGAAATGATATCTGCAATAAATATATCTGACAAAGGCTTCATGTATGGAATGCACAAAGAATTCTTATAAATCAATACAAACAAATTAAACTCAACAGAAAAATGGGCAAAGGAATTGAACAGGCATTATATAAGAAACAATATTCATATTGACAATAAACATATGGAAAGCTGCTCAACATCGTGTCACCAATGAAATGCAAATAAAATGACAATGAGATGATTATACACTCATTACAATGGTTACAATTAAACAGACAGGCAATATAAACTATTAGCAACAAGATAAAACAACTAGAATGCTCATGTACTGCTGCATGTTAATTGGCATAATGACTTTGGAAAACTTTTTGTTAGTATCTGTTGAAGATATACTATGATCTGGCAATTGTTTTCCTAAGTGTATAGCTAAGAGGAACGGGTGTAAATGTGTACCAAGGTGTATAAGAGTTTACACAAAGCAATATATTTTTTTAAGCACCTGAAATCCTTCATGAGAAGATCATTGCTATTTACCATAAAGAAGACTTCATAGCAGATGAACAGTGAAAGCATTATTGTTAATAGCCCCAATCTGGATACAACCCAAATGGGAGGGGAGGGAGAGATGATGGCAAAGTAATCCATGGAATACTATAGAGCAATGAAAAATAAATGATTACATGCTCCATGTAAAATATGGGTAAATCTTATAAAAGTGAACAAAGAAAGGTAAGAAAGTAGTAAATATTATATGAATATTACATGAAATATTACATGATGTCAAAAGTAGTCTATGTTGTTAACCACCAAGTTACTTTGAGAGAAGCTTGGAGACTACTTGCTAAGAAGGGTAGGAAGGGATCTTACAGGGTTCTGGTAATATTCTATTTCTTTATCTTTCTAGAAATTTAAGTTGGGAACAGTGTGTTTTTCCAGGACCCATCAGCTCCAAATCAGGTAGTCGTCTTCAATCTAGTTGTACAGGGCACAGCTCCTTGGCCCATGTGGAAATCGAACTGGCAACCTTGGTGTCATGAGCCTGCACTCTAACCACCTGAGCTAACCAGCTGCCTGTCTATTTCTTGATCTCAGTCATGCAGGGGATGATGATACAGGGGGACTTTGAAGGGCATATGACCAGTGTGGATTCTTATATGTGCTTCACGAATTCTTGCATGAGGGCTAATTTGTGAAAAACTTCAGGAGATCCAAGGGGAGAATTTCCACTAGTTGTACCGTTTTTCCCCCCCACCTTTTTTTGTAAGTCTATTTCAAAAGACCCCTGAGATATATTTTCAAATTTCCAACATTGCCCTGATAAATGGCATTATTCAGACTGTTCCCCATTGAAGACTAACAACAATTAAAATTTTTTTCTAACACTGAGGATCACAATACCTTTTTCCCTTTCCATCCCATATTAATCAAGAGTGCCGGATCATTCTATGCTATGGCAAACATAGGTTACATATAAATGATCATTTTTAGATTAAAACATAATTTTGAATTGCATATTTGTTTATTTAAAAAGTGAAGAATGCTACAGTCATTATGAGAAACAGCATGGAATCCCTCCAAAAATTTAAAATAGAACTACCATATGAGCCATCAATCCCACTTCTGGGAATATATCCAAAGGAAATGGAATCGGTATCTCGAAAAGTTATCTGCACCCCCATGTTCACTGCAGCATTATTCACAATAGCCAAAATATGGAAATAACCTAAGTGAAATATATATTTTGTCTCCTTATAGAAGTCCCGATAGCTCAAGCCATAAAATTAGGATTTGTTTATTGTTCTAAATAATTATGTTTAGCAAGTAATTATATTTATAAAGAAAACTAATAGCAGAGATGCATTCATTCATTTAAACAGTATTTGTTGAGTGCTTATAATGTGCTACCATCTTTATGTATGTTAATCTCACTTAATTCCCACAACAACCTAGTGAGGTAGGTTTTATTATCACAACTGTGTGAATATGGAAATTGAGAGCGCCTTTAGTGACTTCCTTGAAATCTAATAGCTGCAGTGTGAATAGAAAAATTGCAGAGCCTGCTATCATTTCTCTGGCTTCAGAGACCATATTCTTACCAATAACAGTATTTTATTTTAAACGTTCTGTTTTTTCTTTGTTTTGTTTTTTTTTGTTTTTTACAGATTTTATTGGGGAATCGGGGAAGGGGAACAGACAAGTTGCTGTACTCCCTCTCTTTGTGCTAAGAGTAAATAAAACACAGGAATAGCTCAGGAATAGGTGAGCAGAGAAAGATTCCCAGAGTAGGTGGCTCAATGGGAGCACTTAAAGGAAGACTGAGTGGGTGGATAAGCCAACTGAAGAACCAAGGAAAGAAAGATCCACCTACATAGAGGCATTAAGCTGTTCAAGAGTCTGTTACATCCATAAAATACAAGTAGTATATGACTGTGTTCCCCCCAAATTAACATGCTGTAAACCTACTCACCAATGTGATACTATTAGAGGGTGGAGCCTTTGGGAGGTAATTAGAACTTGATGAGGTCATAAAGGTGGACCCCTCATGAATGGGATTTGCCTTTTGAGAGTCACTGAGAGTTTTTTTGTCCTTGGCTCTGATCTTGACCACATAAGGATAAAAAGAGAAGTTGGCAGTCTGCAAGAAGAGGGTTTTCACCAGAGCTTCCAGCCTCCTGGACTGTGGGAAATAAATTTCTTTTGTTTATAAGCCCCCTATTCTATGGTATATTTGTTACCGCAGCCTGAAGAGACTAAGACATACATCATCATAGAATTAAGGGTGAAAGGAGAGGCATTTGATTCAAGGCAGGGACTGTACCATGAAGAGCCATGGGTCCATATTAAGGGCTTTGAATTTCACTCTGATGTTGGTTAAAAAAAAAAAAAAAAAACTCAGTTATTCTCTTAAGTGATAAGTACCACATTAAATGATGCCATACTCTTTCATTAGAATGAGTGCCTTTAAAAATTCTGAAATAGGGGCTGGCCGAGTGGCACATTGGTTAAGAGCTGGTTTGGGAGGACAGCAGCCCCGGTATGGATCCCACATATGAGGGCCAGTGACACTGCCCTCTACAGCTAAGATGGTGAACAACAGCTCCACCTGGAGCTGGGCTGCTGTGAGTCCCCTGGACGGCATAGATGCAGCCACTGCTGCAGTGGGATGCCATAGGCTACAGTGAGTGGCGGCAGCCGGTGTGAGTGGGTGGCAGCCAGTGTGAGCTTCCAATAGCCACTGGGAGCAGCCGTCTAGAGGCCAGCGACCAATCTGCCTCATCCGGGAAGAACACAATGACGATACCAACATGGGCCAGAGAAGCAAAGTCCTTAACAACTAGACTGAAGAACAAAAGGACAGCAACTTATCTGTTCCCCTTCCTTGATTCCCCAACGCTGTTCCCCTCCCCCAATTCCCCAATAAAATCTTAAAAAAAAAATAATTCTGAAATAATACTACATCAAAATCCTGACCAATCATCCCCGGGTACATACCACTCTTTGCCACTCACCCTCTTCATCAGGCTAGCCTAACCCCAGCTATCTGTGTACCCCATGCCTAAAATGAACATGGAAAATTACAAACAACTCCACTGGCAATTATCGCTTTAAAATTATGATCAATAATTTTAGACTGGGCCTTAATGTTTTCAAGGAGTCTTACTAGCCTTTTTTCGGAAAGTTCTTTCTCCCACTATTTTAGACTACTATTCCAAACTTTTCCCCATGTCTTCAAAATTCCAACACCTCCTCTCTAGTTCTCACTCTCAGCAGATAATTCTGCTTCCTATTTCACCAGGGATGTTGAAGAATTAGAAAAGAATTTCCAAATGCTCCCACCATCCACATCTAGCCACCTACCTACATCTGTGCCTCTATACCCTATGCCAAATCTCTTCAGCAATTGTTCCCTCTTTCTTCTACAGAAGCAATTTGCTCTCTCTAATGGACCATTCTAATCAGCATTAAAAGAAATAGACCATTTCTCCATAATAAAAATAAACCCTTTGTAAACCCATTTGTCTTTTATTTATAGCTCTTCTTTTTATTTACAACAATACAATTTGAAAGCACTGGGTATGCTCAATCTAGTCCCTCCCATACTCTTCAGAACTAACTCCAGTTGGCCATTTTCATCCACTCACTTTCTAGAAGACTTCTTCCAATGTTGTGCTTTTACCATACAAAAGCTCATAACTTCCAAATATTACCGCCAGTGCTCTCTCCTGACCTGTAGACCGACATATATCAAACAACATCCTTAATATCACCACTTGGATGTCTAATATACCATTTAAACTTAATATGCCCCAAACAAAGGCCATGGATAGTGCTCTCAAATGAAGTCCTTTGCAGTGTTCTTCATTTCAAATAATGGCAAATCATCAAATTGTTCAGGCCAAAAAACTGTTCAGTCATCCTTGAGTTCACTCCCTCTCTCAAGTCTAATCTTGCAGGAAATTTTGTTGACTTTAACTTCAAAATATATCTATACTCCAATCATTTATCACCATCTGTAATTGTACCACACCAGTTCAAGGCAGCAAACATCATATCTTTTTTGGGTTCCTGCAATAGTCTCCAAATTTATTTTCTTGCCTCTGCCCTTGAAGTCTTTCACTTTGTACTCCACACAATAGCTAGAGTAATCCTGCTCATTGTAAGGCAGAATATGTTATTTCTCAATTCAAAATCCTGCAAAAGTATTTAATTCCCCATAATGAAAGTGGTATGTCCTTACTAAATTCTACAACAGCCTATATGGTCTCTGTCTACCTCTCCAATCTCATCTCCAACAACTCTTGCCATCCCTCACTGCTGTTCATCCACACTGGCATTCTGACTATTCTTTCACCAACCACACTGAGAAGGTCCACATCTAAGTGTTTTTATACTATTTATTCCCTTTCATATCATTTTCTTCCCCCAGATACCTGTATGGCAATCTCTCTCACTTCATTCAGTTCTGTACTCAAAGGTCACCTGCTCAGGCCATCTGCTTCCAGTTAGGATATAGAAATTTGTACTTTAAAATGTGGCATTCAATCTAACAAATATTCAAAAAAACGGATGAGCGGGCCGGCCGAGTGGCACGGTGGTTGGACACTGGCTCCTGGTTCGGGTCCCACATCTGAGGGCCAGTGACACTGCCCTCAAAAAACAATGATAATAAAAATAAAAAAATAAATAAAAGGCCAACTTTAAAAAACAAAAACAAAAACAAAACCAGATGAGCCACAAAATTGTAGGTAAAAGAAACAAAAGTAAGCAAGCAAGCAAACAAACAAAATATCAGAAAGCTGAGGATATAAGAAGCCCAAATGAACTAAATTCCAGAAAAGGAAAAGCCATTCATGGGAGAGAAGAGATCCATGAATGTTTTTGTCCAAGTGGGGAAAGTATTTGCCATTGACTGGGATAAAAAGAAACTCCAAAAAATTAATTACCTTGTAATGCCTATACATTAGATGAAGTGATAGATTAGAATGTCCAGAAGCTCTCTAAACAGAATGAGATTGCATTCATCTGCCAAATCTTTCCCCAGAGTCTTCATTTACTACACAAGGGTGCTTTTACAAAAGCTAGGGTAATAGCAGGGTTGTTGAGAGAAATCCCTTCTAGGTATTCTCGTTTTTCATAAATTGTATGAAATTGCCTTCCTGAAGACTGCTACAGAGTAGAGAGTGATATCCTAAGGTGCAGAATACCTGGAACAGAAATAAAAAGCAAAGAGAGCTCTGCAGTTACCCTAAAAGCCGGCAGCCATGTTGAAGAGATGAGAAAGATCTGCCACAGTCTGGAAAGCACAAAGAGAGATAAACCACATTCATGGGTAGAAAAATTCAGCATTATTGAAATATTCATTCTCCCTGAATTTATCCATAGATTCAATATAATCCCTATAAAAGTTCCAGCAGAGATTTTTGAATAAATTGGAAAGGTGATTCAACCTTTATTTAGAAATACAAAGAACCTAGAATAACCAAAATAATTCGAAAAAGAACAAAATGAGGAAATTGTCTGATTTCAAGACTTACTATGAAGCTACATTAATCAAGACATTGCAGCACCGACTGGTATAAGGACAGAAATATAGGTCAATGGAACAGAATAGACGGTATAGAAAGAGACACACAGGACCAATATATGTTCAATCAATGCACCAAGCCATTTTAATGGGGAGAGGAAAATCTTTTTAGCAAATTTTCCTGAAGCACATGATTATCTGTGCGTAAAAAGTGAACTTTACATTACACCATACATCACAGCCTTAAACATAAATTTGAGAATCATACAGCTTCAATACAAAAAAGCATAAAACACCTTCTTGGCCTTCATGTAGGCAAGACTGCCTGACAAGTTTAAAACACACTAGACAGGGCTGGCCGAGTGGCATGGTGGTTAAGCGCTGGCTTCGGAAGCCAGCGGCCCCGGTTCGGGTCCCACATATGAGGGCCAGCGACACTGCCCTCAAAAAAAAAAAAATAAATAAAAAGCACCAGACGTAAGAAAATATTTATATAAACGGGCTTCATCAAATTTAAATTTTCTATTCAACAAAAAATGCAATAAAGTGAATAGGCAAACACTGGGCTGAGAAAGATAGTGCAGTAGTCCCCCTGCCCATCTGTGGTTTTGCTTTCCATGGTTTTAGTTACCCACAGTCAACCACAGTCCAAAAATATTAAATGGAAAATTCCAGACATAAACAATTTATAAATTTGATACCGTGCATCGTTCTGAGCAGTGTGATGAGATCTCATGTCATCCCACTCTGTCCCATCCAGGATGCAAATCACCCCTTTGTCCAGCGTATCCTTACTGCACATACTGCAAAATTAGATATTTTGAGAAACCACATTCATATAAAGTGTATTACAGTATATTGTTATAATTGTACTACTTGATTATTAGTTATTATTGCTAACCTCTTACTGTGCCTCATTTATGAATTAAACTTTATCACAGGTTATGTACGCATGTATGCATAGGAAAAAACATAGTATATATAGCGTTCAGTACTTTCCACAGTTTCAGGCATCCACTGGGGGTCTTGGAATGTATCCTCCCATGGGTACGGAGGGCCTGCTATATATACAGAGGGTGCCAAATATATATATACACATTTTAAGAAAGGAAAACTGTATTAACATTATAATATATACAGATAACAAAAGATGAATACAAGTCACATTTGACTTCTGCAACTACAAAAGGTGCTCAAAGTGGTTCCCATAAGTGTCCAGACACTTCTGATGATGGCGAACTACTGATTGAACAACGTTGACCAAAGTGTCCATTTGTATACATTTTTTTGGCACCCCTGTAATTAATTATTGGTTTATCTTCCATCCTCCCCCCTGAATGTTCACTCCCTGAGGTGGGACAGCTTTGTCTGTTTTGTTCGTTTATATATGCAAGCCTACAACACTGCCTGACACAGAGTAGGGGCTCCATAAATATATGTTGAATAAATGGATAGGTTCTAAATAAGTTGAAATTTATTAAACTATATGCATTACAATGAATCTATATGTTATTCCTCTGTAGCCCAAGACTACAGGCACTTGGAGATGCCCAGATAAAGGGCCTAGTGTTTTACTTTTCTTTGGCATATGCAGAAAGCATTGGCTACATTTTATTTTCTTGATGGAAATGACTGCAATAATTTTAAGCATCAGTATCTCGGAATGGCATAACTACTAAACATTTATCTGGCAGTGAACTTTGGTTGAAGGACATACATCAAAATCATGGGGTCAATTAGTGAAAAAGAAGTGAAATTACCCCATGTTACATTGAATAAACTAACAATTATAATTAACATTTAATTATTCAAATAATGAGTTTGCAATGCTAATGTGAGATGTACCCAAGACCCCAGAGAAAATCAGTGATTAGCATTTACACCAGCTGATGTGTCTGAATGAGAAGTAGGGGGAGGGAGACCCAGGGACAGTTTTCTTCTAAATTTCCTTTTAATAGATGTGAATGCAGTAGGGCTCTGAGCCCAGAAGGGAGAGAATAACAGCATATTTTTGCATGGATACCAATAATGGAGATGGTTCACGATGCCCCTAACAGATTCCCTAGCAGTAAATCACAAATTTTTCTGATAAGGAGCACCTATAATTCTACCATCCAGGATGTACCATTGTTAACGCTTTGTAAGCGGGCATAAAAAGCTATATGACGAGTTTACTCGTTTCCCACATACACTTTGTAATCGGGCATAAAAAGCTATATGACGAGTTTACTCGTTTCCCACATACAATGTGTTAACATGTTCATGTATTTCCTGTCTTTCCTTGTATGAATTTTTAATAAAAATAAATATAAACATGCAATCGTATGTGCAATACTGACCATAATTTTATTTTATTTTATTTTATTTTTTTCAGGACAGTGTCACTGGCCCTCATATGTGGGACCCGAACCGGGGCCGCTGGCGTTCCAAGCCAACGCTTAACCACCGCGCCACTCGGCCGGCCCCTGACCATAATTTTAATAGTCCAATTTTTTACTTAATGTAACTTCATCTTTTTCTCGTTTTCCTTCATACTTTAAGAAGCTATGTGCTGGGAGGTATAACACATATATACAACTTTATGTTCAGCTTAGGATTTAAAGCAGGCCTCAAGATCATGCACATGCCTTTTTCTTATATTTACTTTTTATAAAACACCCAGAGGGGTGAGAGGGACTCCTGACAACACTGAATGGGATTATTCTGGATTATGTGGGTTCTTCAAAGGGATCATATTTGCTTCCTCTCAATCGCTTTTCTTGTAATAATTTTATTGATGTTACAAATCCAACCAACATTGCCAATGATACTGTATTTAATACAAATACAGCATTTCTGTGGGATGTCCTTGTTGAGAACGAATCAAATCCCCATTCCATACACACACAGTAACAAAACTCTTCAATAACAGTGGACTTGAAACAAGGAATCCAGTAGGCTTTGCCTGGCAGGGTAAGTTTCTTCCTTTATATGATTCACATTGAGGTGCCAAAAACTGTATACACATTTTAAGAGATGTTATCCATGTATTACTTTTCAAAGTCGAATTACAGTAGCAATGCGTACTATAACGTTCGCTCAAAAGATGGCATTCATCAAATGAATGCTGGCGTCACCATGGAACAGGCAGGACAAAGAAAATGGCGGAAGCACGGCTGTCATTCGAGGAGTGCAAGACCATTGTGAAGTGGTATTTGAAATTTGAGAACATTGTGGAAGTACAACAATGGAGACGTAGGTATGCAACAGGGCCCCTAACACACCTAACACCTGCACACATTCGCGATAGATGTGTGACACGTGGCCCTGTGTGTGATGAGCACCAGGGAAGGTCCTGGAGGCCTCGCTCAGCACCAAGTCCTGCTTCTCCTGCCGTGGTGTCGGAACATGCTCACCACGGAAGTCTACTAAACAATGTGCACGTGAGATAGGAGGTAGCAGAACAAGCATACAACACATTCCTAAAGCAGAAAGTGGAAAGTTTTCATCCCAAGATTATTCCAAGATTATTACATGTGTATTCTTCTATTAGAGATTTCTGTATCACAGTGCCTCTACAGAAACAATTAGGCCTAAAGTTTCTCCTAGACAACTTTTTTTTTTGAGGGCTGTGTCACCAGCCCTCACATGCGGGATCCGAACCCGGGCTGCCAGCATCCCAAGCCAGCTCTTAACCACCACGCCATTCGGCCGGCCCTCTCCTAGACAACTTTTATCTTACATCTTGACAACTGCAATATATAATTAGACGATTCTTCCAATATCCTAAGATTTCTCAATTCCTTAACCTTCTCTCACCCAATGATCTAGTTTTACACACGTCACTCACTTACTCCCATGTACCCCAAACGCTGTCAAAACCAACAGTTACAATTTCACTATACAGTAAAATCTCGGATTGCGAGTAACTTTCTTTGCAAATGTTCTGTAAGACAAGCGAACATTTCTAATATATTTTAATTTGGTAAACGATCGATGTCTTGCAATACGAATAGCTTGTTTCCAAAACAAATTATGTTCGCAAACCAAGGTATTACTGTAATCTCAATTTCACTCACTACCATTTCGTACCTTTTCAGATTATTTCCTCTAGTACCTTGATTCCAACAAATTTCAATCTTCATTACTTCATATGACCCTTTTCTTTTTTTAGAGGGCAGTGTCACTGGTCCTCATATGTGGGATCCAAACCCGGGCCACTGGCATCCTAAGCCAGCTCTTAACCACAGTGCCACTCGGCCGGCCCTCATATGACCCTTTTGATAGTTCCCCTCTCTTTACCCAGTTTTGCTCATTATCTTATGGTAAATCACAAAATGACTACCTCACACCTTCCTTAACTCTCTTGCCCATCTTTTGAATCATAGTCCTCTACGGTAAATCTAACAAAACTATTATAGTTAAGTCAAACTCTCTTCTTACAAAAGTGCAGGAAAAAATGGTTGGAGAGAGATCTATGCTAACTGGCCTCACTTTAAATTCATGTTCATTAATCTGAAGTAAGTCTTTAATGCTGTCAATTAATTCTAATACATTTCCTACTCCATTCTCTCCCAACTCTCTGAGAAGACTATATTTTTTTCTCTCTTCAACACTCCCAGTGACACCATTCCCATCCTTACTCCCAGATAACTTTGCTTTCTATTACACTAATAATGACGAAGTGATCAGAAATTTCAAGTAATAAAAAGGTAGATAAAATACTTATTTAAAAAAATAGAAGAGAGATTCCACAGACCGTCCCACAACCTGCCTATATCTGTGCCTATATATTCTCTCATCATAAAAAATAAAAAACTCACCTCTTCTTCACCAACATTTTCTCTAGCACTCTGCTCACACCATCATGGCTTAAGTATAGAAGTCTTAACATGTATAGAAGTGAACTGCTGATCTTCCAGTCAGACCTTCTTCAGCCACAGTCTTCCTCACCTCAGTTTATGGCAACATTGTCCTTTTTAATTGCTGCAGCTATAAAGCTCAGAGTCATCTTCGATTTGCCTACTTATCTCCCACCCCATGTCAGCTTCTCAGGGAATTCTGATGTTATGGGTTGAATTGTGTCCAACCCCCCAAAAAAGATATGTTGAAGTCTAAACTCCCAGTACTTAAGAATGAGACATTATTTGGAAATGATTCATCGCAGATGTAATTAATTAAGATGAGACCATATTGGAGTAGAGTTGGCTGCCAATCCAATATGATTGATTTCCTTATAAAAAAGAAGGCCATGTAAAGACACAGAGACATACAAGGAGAATGCTATTGTAAGGATGAAAGCTGAAATTGGAGTTATCTAGCTATAGGCCAAGGAAAGCCAAAGATTTCCAGCAAACGACCAGAAGCTAGGATGAGGCAAGAAAGGATCCCTTGCAGGTTTCAGAGAGAGCATGGCTTTGTGTACATCTTGATTTTGTTTTTGTTTTTTTTTTTTTTTTTTTTTTTTTTTTTTAGCTGAGCCATCCTGCCACCTGTTGGCAGCTCAACGGCAACTCAGCTCGGGCTGGCCTCGAACCGCTGTTGCTCAGAGGATTTTGAACTTCTAACCTCCAAAACTGTGAGACCATAAATTCTGTTGTTTTAAAGCCTCCTAGTTTGTGCTACTCTGTTACAGCAGCTCTATAAAAACTAATATACGTGGTATCTCTACATTCAAAATACATCTATAATCCAGTCGCCTTTCACCTTCTCCACTGCTATCTCCCTATTCGAATGGGTCTTGTAATGAACATGTTTAATGACATTTACTGTATTCCTGGAAACCTTGCTTCTATGTGACAAGCCACTACATTTTTAAAGATCATGAATTTTAATACCACATAATTATGAATTCCATGTCAGCCAACAATATCTAACGATCACAGAAAGAAAAAATAAGTTAAACAATGAAAATTAAGTTTAGATAAGCAACACATACAAATTTTAATTTAGATTAATGTGTTTATACCTAAGTGCAATACAGTGATGTTTTGTTGTGCTCATCAAGGGAAGAAAAAATGTGACAGTGGATGGTGGTTGGTAGAGGAGAAAGACAGAGATCCTTTGCAAAGTGGACAAAGGTAAGGCGAACAACTTTTAGGCAGCCATTCAATATCTTATTATATGAAGAAGCGTGAATTAAAACTAAGGAAAAGTCAATGTCTTTTGTTTCCCCATCTTTTCAAGCATCTTTGTTCTCCACATATTTTACTTAAAGCCTAGAGTTGTTCTCATTCTTTTTCTTCTTTCTGCACTATTTTCTTGACCAACTCATGAACCATTTGGGAGTCTGTAGTACTCTTGCACTTAAATTGCATTAAAACACAAAGTTATAGCATAGAAAAATACCTTAGGGCAAAATAAGGGTTGAACATGAGAGTACTTTTAATTCCACGGAAATAGCTAATGTGTGCAGCAGACTAAAGAGCAGTAAAACATGCTATTTCTTTATCCCCTTCATATGGTGTGCCAACTCCAAGTAAAACTTTTGGGGTTTCTCCAAATATGGCACTTGACTCAAATGTGTTCCGTATTTCCTGACAAGAAACTATTGGGTTGAGTCAATGAGATAGATGTCTTTAACTGAAAATTTAAGGGCAAAAAAGAATTTTTCTTTTTTTTTTTTAAGATTTTTATTAGGTAACAGTGTGTTTTTCCAGGACCCATCAGCTCCAAGTCAAGTAGTTGTTTCAATCTAGTTGTGGAAGGCGCAGCTCAGCGGCCCATGTGGGGATAGAACTGGCAACCTTGGTGTTGTGAGCACTGCGCTCTAACCAACTGAGCTAACTGGCACCCCAAAAGAGCATTTCTTACCATGTATTTATTTAATGTGTTTTTGGTGAAACACATTTCTGGCCTCACACAATCCACCCTGAAAAAACTCATCAGGAAAGAAAATATATGTTTTTAAGGGGTTTAATGGCAAAATCATGAACTGACTAGGCATTAGATGAGTTAAGTCTGTTTTCTTCAAAGGCACTTACATCATGTAACTCAGCATAAGACTCTTTTTGACAAGGCCATGAATGACAACTCGACCCTCTTACATTTCCTATCTCTTAGGACTTCCCAACACTAGCCAATAGCTGCTTCTTTTAGCAGAGGGTGCAGTTCATTTTACAGAAGAACTAGATCAGAACAGTGGTATTTCTAAGCCTTTTTCCTTGTCTTCTTAGGAAAGTTCAGTCACACTCAATGCAGCCAAGATCATAGGTATCAAATCTTTGAATTGACTGGGCTCTACTTATAATAAAATACATCAACTCATTTGAGTGAGGGCACTATCTCTGGTCCCATGATCCGTCGGGCAATCCATCCTTACTGAGAGAGTTGTCAGATTGAGAAAATAAAAACACAGGATGGAGCAGACAGTGGCTCAGATGGTTAGAGCACAGTGTTCATAACACCAAGGTTGCCGGTTCGATTTCCACATAGGCCAGTGAGCTGCGCCCTCCACAACTAGATTGAAAACAATGACTTGACTTGGAGCTGATGGGTCCTGGAAAAACACACTGTTCCCCAATAAAATTTATTTTAAAAAAATACAGGATGCCCAGTTAAATATGACTTTCAGATATACATCAAATATTGGGACATGCAATATTTGAATATATTTTGGGATATACTTTTACTAAAAAAGATTACTTACCTGATATTCCAATTGAACTAAGTATCCTTTATTTTATCTAGCAACCTTATTACTAGAGAATGCGGCATCTATTAAAGAATCCCATTCTAGCTCACTAGAGCCTGCCCAACTACCTCAGTTATCCCTTATATCACTCCCATGAGGCACACAATCCCCAACCCCTCAAGGGTTCTGTAATGATGCAGTTCACTCCACACACATTTACAAGAATGTGGAGATCACTTCCTAAGTGCTGGGCACTGGGAACCCAGGAAACATAAAGCCCTTTCCCCATTCAGAGGAGGAGAGAGACATGTAAACAGATACTTACAAAACTGTGTGCTCAGAATAGCAGCATTAACAGATTCCGTGGAAGCATGGAAGAAAAAAATAGTAGTACATAACAAATTCTTTCTGAAACCATAACTAAGATTTTCTGAGTTTAGAAAAGTCTGTAATAAGAGAAACTGATGCATATGAGTTTTCTGTGAATGATGTGCATAGCTACTTGTTAAAGTGCCTCTTTGAATCTTTAAATGCTGGGATACTGCTGGAAGACTCAGGCCCTTGAACGAAGAAAATGACATTCGCCTGTGTTAAAGACAGATGGTTTAGGCCTCTTTAATCCATGCAATCTATCTAAATATATCGTTATTCTCAGTGTCTATGCCCACTGCTGCTTTACGGTCCTTGGTTGGAATGTTAGCCAAGTCATCCTGTGCAAAAAAAGGAACTGAGTAGGCTAAAGCTTGGATGAGCTCACTAGAAATGACATTCTATTTTGGGTCTCTAAGCGACAATAGTTTGGGGATCATAAAATCAGATGGCTTTGTCTTTGGTCACAGCCAGTATATGTTTTGCATACAGAAAAATAATACAGAAGGTTGTGTAGACAATAGGTGGAGAGAAGTAGAAAGAGCTCGAAAAGAGGCCCACTGAAATCATTTTTACTCTTAGTGGTTACCTGGCAGTAAAACCTTAAGTTGATCAAGCCCACTTACACAAGAAAATACATTATCATTTCTCTTAAGAGTTGGAATTACATTCCTTTAGTTTGATATTATATAAATATAGACAAGATAGTCTACAGACTACTAATGTTGCAAAGATCTCACAACAAAAATGCTAAAATTATAGCAACATACACATGCAAGTGCAGTTGCTTCCCTTCTTGTTTCCAGTAACATGAAACGCTGAATAATAATTAACAGTTGATATTCATAAATCACAGTTAACAGGGTCAAAATAAGCTTCGTCATCATTTATTCTACAAAACAAAAGCAGTGCCACACTCATCAGGTAAGTCAGTCTTTTGCGCACTTGAGGTATCTGCCTCTCCCTCTCGCTCTCTTTGTCCTTCTGTGTAATTCTTCTAACAAAGGTTCTCATGTCACAAGGGATCACTGAAGGGGTCACAGAAATCAATTTGGCACTAACTCCCCCTTGCAATGGAGGAAATCCTTTAGAGACACCCAGGTGCTTGCAGGCACTCAGATACCAATTGTCATAAAACATTCACTAACTGTGAACACGTAATAATATCCCTTAAAGGGATGACAGTAAAATTACCTCATACTCAATCCACATACCTAGACGTCAAGGTCTTCAGAGCCTATCTATCCCCTTCTCATTTTAACTCAGAAATCAGACTCCCATTTTGATGAGGCACTCTCTATCATAACTGCACTTGGGACCAGTGTGATTGTTAGCATTAAGTACATTGCCTGGATCCTAAACAAAAATTATTCTCTCTGTGTGGGTTTATTTGTAGAAAACAGCTCTTTGAGTGAGTGCAAAATTGATATATATCTTTGTGGTCATGGACTGACCTCCTTTCTGGTAATTTTCCTCTCTCCTATCTATTTTTCTTCTCTGGAAATAAGTAGAAGAATGCCCAAATACATCAAATGGCAAGAAAACAATTTCAAATGTTTAACATCAGAGAGACAGGAGTAAATTTAGTTTTTAAATCACTGGTAATATTCAAGAAAAATATGAATGTATTAGGTTTCATTAACTAATTAATTCATTCAACAAGTGTTTATCTAATGCCTACTAAAGTGTCAGACATATTATAGAATCAAAAGTGAACAAAATAGGCAAAGGTTATTTGGTTAATACAGGCAATATTGAAGGTCGCAAATCATTTAACTCAAAGTTAGGATTCTAAAACATTGTTTCACTATAGCAATCAAATAATTTTATGGGTATAATTTATTAATGTTCTGAGTACCTAAAATATGCACGTGATTGACCAGATGGTATGGAAGATATTTTTCATATCACACATAAGAAAATATTAGAGGATTAAAAAGAAAACCATCTGGGTCTTTCAGAGAAGGGAAGTTTATTAATTTTACTATATAATGTTGTTTTAGGTGGTATCTCCACTAGGAATCCTAATTTAACCCATTTGTTTCCCTACACTTTGCTCCTAACTGGCTAGTTAAGTTACTTCAATTGTCACAGTTTCCCCTTTTTTAACAGAATGTACACAGTCAAAGAAAGGTAAAAGTGATAAGCTTGAGTTGTAATTAAATGGGAGCAAGTGACAGGATCAATAAAAAATGAACATAGGGCAGGCCGAGTGGCGCGTTGGTTAAGAGCTGGCTTGGGACGCCAGCGGCCCCAGTTTGGATCCCACATATGAGGGCCAGTGACACTGCCCTCTACAGCTAAGATGGTGAACAACAGCTCCACCTGGAGCTGGACTGCTCTGAGTCGCTGGCGACAGCGTAGGCTGCAGCCCCTGCTGCAGTGGGCTGCCGTGCGCTACAGTGAGTGGCCAGCAGCCAGCGTGAGCTGCCAAGAGCCACTGTGAGCGGCCACCCAGAGGTCAGCAACCAATCTGCCTCACCAGGAAGAGTGCAATGATGATACCAACATGGGCCAGTGAAGCAACGTCTTCCACAACTAGACTGAAGAACAAAAGGACAGGAACTCATCTGTTCCCCTCCCGCAATTCCCCAATAAAATCTTTAAAAAAAAAGAATGAAAACACAAGATTAAGACTGGGAGAAAATATCTTCAAAATACATATCTGATAAAGGACTGGTACCCAAAATACAAAAGAATTCTGAAAACTCAACAATATGAAAGCAAACAACTCTGCTAAAAAATGGTCAAAACATCTGAACAGGCACCCCATCAAAGAAGGTATTTAGATGGAAAATAAACATATGAAAGGATGTTCCACATCATACCAATAGAAAACTACAAATGAGATACCACCATACATCTATTAGAATGGCCACAATTCAAAATAGTCAATACCAAATGCTGACAAGGATATAGAGCAACAGGATTTCTCATCCACTGCTGCTGGGAATACAAACTAATACAGCCACTTTGGAAGACAGCTTTGTACTTTCTTAGAAAAATAAACACAGTCTTGGGCCGGCAGAGTGGCGCATTGGTTAAGCGCTGGTTTTGGGATGCCAGCGGCCCCGGTTCGGATCCCACATGAGGGCCAGTGACACTGCCCTCTACAGCTAACAACAGCTCCACCTGGAGCTGGGCTGTGCGATCCCCGGTGATGGTGTGGGCTGCAGCCCCTGCTGCAGTGGGCTGCCATAGGCTACAGTGAGTGGCCCGCAGCCAGCGTGAGTGGCTGGCAGCCAAGCGTGAGCTGCCAATAGCCGCAGTGAGCGACATCCAGAGGCCAGCGACCGATCTGCCTCATCCGGGAAGAGCGCAATGACATGACGATACCAACAGTGAAGCAACATCCTCCGCAACTAAACTGAAGAACAAAAAGACAGCAACTTGTCTGTTCCCCTTCCCCGATTCCCCAACGCTGTTCCCCTCTGCCAATTCCCCAATAAAATCTTTAAAAAAAAAAAACTTTAAAAATAAATAAATAAATAAACACAGTCTTATCACGTGATACAGTAATTGTGCTCCTCACTCTTTCTCCAAATGAGTTGGAAATGTCAATCCAAACCTAAAACCTGCATATGAATCATGTTCACAGCGGCTTTGTTCATAATTGTCAAAAATGAGAAGCAACCAAGATGTCCATGAATAGGTAAATGGATAAACAAATTGTGTTATATTTTCACAATGGACTATTATTCAGCAAGAAGTATAAATAAGCTAGGAATCCATGAACAGACATGAAAGTAATAGAAATGTTTACTGCTAAATGAAAAAAGCCAATATAAAAAGGCCACGTACTATATGTTTCCAACTATATGACATTCTGGAAAGGCAAAACTATAAGCACAGTAAAAACACTAGTGGTTGTCAAGGTTCCTGGGGGAGGCATGGAGCAATGCATAGGCCAGAGATATTTATGACAGTGAGTTTATTCTGTATGATGACTTCATGGTAGTAAATATGGATAATACATGTCATTTTACATTTGATAAAACCCACAGATATACAACACAAAGAGTATACTCTACTGTAAACTCCACAATTTGGTTAATAATGTACCAATATTGGATCATTAATTCTAGCAAATGTATGACACTAACGCAATATGCTAATAATAGTGGAGATGAGTGGGCAAAGAGAGTATAAGGGTACTTTCTGTATATTCCAATAGGTGTACAGTACTGGAGCAAAAGAAAGGAGAACTATAAATGAAAACAATTTTATA
This sequence comes from Aselliscus stoliczkanus, assembly GCA_033961575.1. Classification (NCBI taxonomy): domain Eukaryota; kingdom Metazoa; phylum Chordata; class Mammalia; order Chiroptera; family Hipposideridae; genus Aselliscus; species Aselliscus stoliczkanus. The sequence continues at coordinate 27,585,278 of CM066737.1, forward strand.
TAACTGATCAGCTATGAAAACAGCTATGAGCAAGAATTTGATATGACACCAAAAACATGATGATAAATGTAAAAATGGATAAGTGGAATTACATCAAATTAGAAATCTGCAGAGCAAAGGAAACCATCAACACATTGAAAAGGCAACTTATGCATAGGAGAAAATATTGCAAACCATATATCTGATGAAGGGCTCACATCCAAAATATATAAATAATTAACACAACTCAATAGCAAAATAAATAAATGACCCAATTAAAAATTGGGCAGAGGAACTGAATAGACATTTCTCCAGACTTACAAATTAACAAAAGGTATGTGAAAAGGTACTCTCCGTCATTAATCATCAGAGAAATGCAAATTAAAACCACAATGAGACATCACCTCACAACTGTCACAGTGGCTATCATCAATAAATCAACAAAGAAGTGTTGGTGAGGATGTGGAAAAAAGGGAAAACCCTCGTGCACTGTTGGTGGGGTTGTAAATTGGTATAGCCACTATGGAAAACAGTATGGAGGCTCCTCAGAAAATTAAAATTAGAACTACCATACAACCCAACAATTCCAATCGTGGGTATGCAACTGAAGAAATCCAAAACACTAATTTGAAAACATATATGTACCCCCTTATGTTCACTGCAGCATTATTTACAATAGCCAAGATATGGAGGCAACCCAAGTGCCCATCAATAGACGATTGGATAGAGAAGAAGTGGTACATATACATAATGGAATATTACTCGGCCATAAAAAATGAAACCTTACTATTTCCAAGAACATAGATGGATGGACCTAGAGGGTATTATGCTAAGTGAAACTAGTCAGACAGAGAGAGACAAATAGCATCCAGTTTCACTTATATGTGGAATCTAAAAATAAAAATAAATGAATCAAAACAGAAACAAACTCAGAGATACAGAGAACATACTGATGGTCGCCAGAGGGGAGGGGGGTTAGGAGCAGGGTTAAAAAGGTGAAGGTATTAATAAGTATAAATTGGTAGTTACAAAATAATCATGGGGATGTGAAGTACAGTATAAGGAATATAGTCAATGATATTGTAATAACTATGTATAGTGTCAGATGGGTGGTAGACTTACCAGGGGATTACTTTGTAAATTATATAAATGTCTAATCACAATGCTATACACCTGACACTAATATAATATTGAATGTTAACTGTCATTGAAAAATAAATGAGGGCCGGTGAGTGGCACGGTGGTTAAGCGCTGGTTTGGGAAGCCAGCAGCCCGGGTTCAAATCCCACATATGAGGGCCAGTGACACTGCCCTCTAAAAAAAAAGAAAAAGAAAAAGAAATGAAAAAAATCACAAGATATCAACTCACACTTGTTAGGATGGCTATCATCAAAAAAACAAAAAATAACAAATGTTGGCAAGGATATAAAGAAAGGGAACCCTTGTACACTGCTAGTGGTATTGGAAATTGGTGCAGCCATATGGAAAGCACCATGATAGCTCCTCAGAACATGAAAACTAGAACTACCATATGATCCAGTGATCATACTTCTGCACATTAACCTAAAGGATTTCCAATGAACATCTTGGCGAGATGTCTGCACCCCTTCATTGCAGCACTATTCACAATGACCAAGATATGGAAACAATGTACATGTTTATCATCAGATTAATGGATAAAGAACATGTGATATATACACACACTAGTTTATTATTCATCCTTAAAAATGAAGAAAATCCTGCCGTTTGCTACAGCATGGAGGAACCTGGAGGACATTATGCCAAGTGAAATAAGCCCAACAGGGAAGAATAAATACTCATTCTACCACAAACATGATGAATCTAAAATAGTCAAACTTACAGAAGCCACATGGAATGGTGGTTGCCAGGGGCTGAGGAGAGTGGGGAACAAGGAGGTATTAGTCAAAGAGTACAAGTTTTGGTTACACAAGATGAATAAATCCTGGACATCTACTGTATAGCAGAGTACCTATAGTTCACAATATGTTACTATATAAAAAATTTGCCAGGAGGGAAGATCTTATGTTAAGCATTCTTATCAATAATAATAATAATATAAAATAAAAAAAGGGAGGAAGAAAGTTTCGGAGCAAAAAAAAAATCTGTTTATGGCATAGGAAGTGATGATGGTTTCATGGGTGTATACTTATTCCCAAACTCATCAAATTGTATACATTAATATTTACAGCTTTCTATATGTCAATCATACCTCAATAAAGTATTTTTTTAAAAAAAGACTAAAGTACTGATACATGCTACAGCATGGATAAAGCTTATAAAAATGCTCAGTGCAAGAAGGCAGGCACAAAAGCACACATATTTTATGATTCCATTTATATAAAATGTCCAGAGTAGGAAATTCCATAGAGACAGAAACTCAATTAGCACTGGTCAAGGTCTGGAGGGTGTGGACAGGGAGTGACTGCAAATTGCCATGAGGAGTATTTTGGGGGTAGTGAGAAGTTTCTTAAATTAGATAGGATGGTTGTACACTTATGTGAATATGCTAAATGTCACTGAATTATATAGTTTAAAAGGGTGAATTTTATGGTATCAAAATGACATCTCAATAAAAGTTACACATCAATAAAAAACTATCTTAAAATATTTAGTACAGCTTTTAGAGATGTGGTGTGTCCTTCCTTTTCCCTCACTTAGTCTTAAAGTAGGAAGTTCCAGGGCCGGCCGAATGGCGTGGTGGTTAAGCGCTGGCTTGGGAAGCCAGAGGCCCCGGTTCGGGTCCCAGTGACACTGCCCTCACAAAAAAAAAAAAAGTAGGAAGTTCCATAACAGTACATTTTGTAAAGCAGAGGAAAAAAATGTTTCTTCTAGAATTAACCACCAGGGCCTCTGCTTCCAGCACACGAATTCCTTTCTCAGTACCTTTCTTCTGAATCTGAGATTTGCTAATGCCAGACTATTTGAAACAAAGAAAGTGTCGTGTCTTATTCATTAGGCTGCTAGGTGGTACCTAAAACCAACTACTGCAACCAATAGAGATGGAAAATTTAATCAACGTCACAGGAGTACCTTCTGGGGCAAAACTTTATGATATTCGCCATGGCATCTTCAGCATATACGCATTATTATTCTTTCTTTCTTCTTCACTGTAATGCACCTCTCTTCTAGTCACCTATCACTTGGCAAGTCCCTTGTCCCAGACTTAACACTTTGTAAGTGGGCATAAAAAGCTATATGACGAGTTTACTCGTTTCCCGCAAAAAAATGCGTTAAGCATGCAAGTGGTCCTTATCAGCTGGGCTTAACCTGTAGAGTTCATCGGAGTCTTGTGTATCCCTGAGTCCTGTTGTGCACTATCATGAAAATGATACCAATGAGCTACAAAGGATGAAGATCTCTACCTCCTGCCCTAGAAGACAGAAAATCCTGTGAGGCAACAGTGCAAGGAAACTCAAAAAAGATGGCTATCTTGGTGGGATCCTAAATCAGACTAGCCAACATGAGTATACTGTAACTCAACAAAAGATCAAAAACTCCTAGAAGGGCCAGCAGAGTGGCGCATTGGTAAAGATCTGGCTTGGGACATCAGCTCTGAGCAGCAGGGCCCTGGTTCAGATCCCACATGAGGGCCAGTGACACTGCCCTCTACAGCTAAGTTGGTGAACAACAGCTCCACCTGGAGCTGGGCTGCTATGAGTCCCCAGGGATGGCATAGCCGCAGCCCCTACTGCAGGGGGCTGCCATAGGCTACAGTAAGAGGCCAGCAGCCTGCGTGAGAAACCGGCAGCTGGTGTGAGCTGCCAAGAGCCTCTGTGAGCGGCTGTCCAGAGGCTGTCCAGAGACCGATCTGCCTCAGCCGGGAAGTGCGCAATGATGATACCAACATGGGCCAGTGAAACGACACCCTCCACAACTAGACTGAAGAACAAAAGGACAGCAACCTGTCTGTTCCTCTTCCCCGATAGTCCAACACTGTTCCCCTCCCCCAATTCCTCAATAAAATCTTTAATAAAAAATAAAAAAAGGAGTATTTATGGGGGTGGCCGGTTAGCTCAGTTGGTTAAAGCATGGTGCTGATAACACCAAGGTTGCTGGTTCGATCCCCACATGGGCCACTGTGAGCTGTGCCCTCCTTTAAAAAAGAAAAGTATTTAATCCAGGCTGGAGACTTCCAGGAAATCTTCTCACAGAAGAGCTGGACTTGGAAGATGAATCTGAATGATGTAGGCAAGGAGGATGGGAAAGCTTTCTTCTGAGCAAAGAGCAGCACCGAGGCCTTGGGGTTAAGAGCGTACATGGAGCTAATGGGACAGAACACACTTGGTCCTTTCCTTCTAATGGAAGCAGACAGAGCAAGGACAAGAAGTGGCAAACATAAGGCTGGAGAAGTTGGCAGCCCTAGGTGATAAAGGGCCATGTGTGCCTTTAGAAGGTTCTGAAGGATCTCCTCAGTACCAAGAGGTAGCGGAGCCATTCAAGACTTCTATGCAGGGAGGTGAGACTATCTGATTGTTTGTGAAGTTTTTTTGTTTCGTTTTGTTTTTGTTTGCCATTTTGAGTGTGTGTGTGAGTGTGTGTGTGTGTGTGTGTGTGTGTGTAACTGTTTTGTAGAGTTGGGAGTCAATGAAAAAGCTGGATCAATACTGAGGACAGGTAATTCACTCACTAATCAAAAGGTTTAGCTCAGGGGCCGGCTGGGTGGCTCAGTTGGTAAATGCTTGGGCTCTGAGCAACAAGGTTGCCAGTTCGATTCCCACATGGGCCAGTGAGCTGCGCTCGAACTGCGCTCAAGCTGAGCTGCCAATAGGCAGCTGGATGGCTGAGCTGGTGAAAGCGTGTGCTCTTAACAAGGTTGCCAGTTAAACACCCGCATGGGATGGTGGGCTGTGCCCCTGCAACTAAGATTGAACACGGCACCTTGAGCTGAGCAGCCCGAGCTGCCGAAGGACAGTCTGATGGCTCACTTGGTGAGAGTGCATGCTCTTAACAACAAGGTTGCTGGTTCATCTCCCACATGGGATGGAGGGCTGCACTCCCCTGCAACTAAATTAAAACCAGAGACTGGACTTGGAGCTGAGCTTGCGCCCTCCAAAACTAAGATTGAAGGACAACAACTTCACTTGGAGCTGATGGGTCCTGGAAAACCACAGTGTTCCCCTTCCCCAATTCCCCAACACTATTTCTTCCCGAATTCCCCAATAAAATATTTTTTTTATAAAAAGGTTCAGCTCAGCGCAAATGGGATTCTGAAGACCACTTATACTGCTGTAGCAGGTCAGAGTAGGAAGTCAACGTAAATGGTTTTGTGAATGAAAATCCCCAGACGCTGTCAGAATCTCTTAGAGGAATTTCTGTTTGTATTCAGTGTGTTAGATGCCAAACACCTTCCTTGAACAAGTAGATCACATTCTTAAGTCTTTGGGCATTACCTTCTGTGTCTCCGCCTTGAACTTTGTCCTTCTAATGTTGACCTCTAGGTACCTCTTGCCTGCATCAATCCCAGTCTTTTCTGAATTCAATCCCCATTTAGGCAAGATGCCTACACCATGATATATGACTTTGATGATAACCTGTGTGACATCCCAATCTGCCTTGAGCCTTGATCTGATGCCCAACATAAATTAGAATTTGAAAAACATAAGCCTCAGGAATAAAAAACCCCTGAGTTGGTTTGAGGTACAAGATCACCAGCTGGGAGTACAAAAGGAGAGGGTTAAAAGTGTTAACATACAAAATAGCACCTCTTTGGAAAAGAGAGGGAACTCCTTAAGACTCATTGTTAATCATTCACAACAGAAGAGAGAAAGTTGGTATACCATTTTCCCCACAGTTAAAGGAGAACAGACGTTTTCAATGCATAGTCTCTTAAAAAGAAAAATCAATCCTGCCATTTATACTAGATCAAGGGAAAAAATGTTGATGGAATTCTGGACTCCCATGGTTCCACTTATTTTTACCATTGACTGAAAAACAACAAACCTAAATGAGCTAAAAATTAGCACACATGTTTAAAGGTATTTTAGAAAGGTAAATCTCATTTTATTTAACTCACATCCCATCCTTGTTCAGAGCTGCTGCTTTATTAAAAGATTAAGAGGAACTGCTATTTAACAAACCACAATATTATGGGCCCTGATTTTATATTTGTCATGAATAGAATACTGAAGTATATTTTGCAGGGAATGCTTCTGAATTAAATAGCACAGTCCAGGTGTACTCTCTGTGGAAGGGAAAGGGCTTCTATTTATTGCCTATTCTTTTAAGAAATCTGTTTTCAGGTGGTGAAAAAAACCTGTGACTTCAAATCAAAGTCCCCTGTTGGACTGCTTCCTGATTCAATTCCCAATGACATGGCGGAAGTTGGAAGCTGAAAAGGATGCAAAAGAACAGCTGTAGTGTTTCCTGACAAACCTCTTCAATTGTTCTCAGGGAGTTTCATTTTCTAAATTGCAATTCTTTTACATTATTGTCTAAGTACCATCATTTTAAGACTATCAGCTTTGGTGCAACACACACCCCTTAAATCAACTTCCACAACATTCTGTTACCCACATATTTCAAGCATGGGGAACATGCACAGTTCCATTTTCTGTTCTTCTTTCTTATAATATGTATTTCCTGTAAGTGACACTTTTGTGGTTTCGCCTGGTTCATTTTCATGTCACAAACAAAAGCAAAAACACACTACTGTTTAAGAAAGTTGAAACAAAATGTTAAGATGAGGAGTGGCTGAGGTGCCGCATGCCATATAAATTAAAAAGCAGAATATTGGAGGTCAGGAAATTGCAAGTAAAAAAGTGCTACAGATATTCCAAAAGGTTAACAAGTAAAAAAGTGCTACAGATATTCCAAAAGGTTAACATTTATTAAAACAGGGCTGCCTAGTATGAAATGTCAACCAATGTTCACGAGCAGGTGATGATCAAGCATTTACTGAAGCTGACTTCAGACCCCATCCTAACTACTGAGGGAGCAACAGTAAATGACATATACACAGTCTCTGCCTTTATGGCCCCCAAAGTTTAGCGGGGTAGTATAGAGAAATGAGTCATTATGCAATGACAGTACAGTGTGAGAAGAGCTAAGGAAGAAGATGACGCAGGGTACACCTTGCCCAAGAACACTGAGCGTTCTGGCAGCTTCCAATCTCATCATTCACCATCCATAATCATTATCTCAAGAAACTGGCAGTTACTATTCACCAGAGGATATGTGAGATTTCCTAATCTTCTGTGGCAACCAAGAGCAGTAAGAACAAACAGCAATGTCTCATAGAGATATTTAAAATATTAAAACAGCCTTTGAATTAAAAAATAAGGAAGATCACTTATGTGCTAAGTATTCTTTCTATTGGTGCTACTTAGAAGCTGCTAATTCTTTAATCACACATGTTTCTATTCCCAATCATAATGGGGCCACCTTGGGGATGATATACACAAAAGTTTTAGCACCTTGCCAAGCATACTTAGTGCTCAATAAGTGGAGGTAATATAATTGAACATTGAACCAGTTTGCCATCACATCCTCATTACAAAATGAGGGGACATGGTTTATAGCCTAATAGGGAAATGTGCTTCTTACTTTATAGTTACTCCCCACAAATATGAAAATATTCTTATTCCACATAAATAATATAGAACTAGGTCCATTGTACCCTCATCTACTCCAAAGCACATGTGGCCTTGGGTTGATTAAGTGTATTAATGCCATAGCAATAATTCAAGGAAGAAACAATTTAGCATAACAGTGAATTATTTTCTCAGAGCAAGAACTCTGAGATAAGTCAACGGACTTCCAATGTACTTGTACATGGCTTCTATTTCTAAATAACTAAGCTTAGATCAGTTATCCAGCTGTGCAGGAGTGGGCCTTTGATGGACTCAACGCAAGGCATCCATGTACTTTGGAGATGTGGGTACAATATCAGGATTTTTTACAGGGTGTTTACTAAGTGGGGAAAAAAAAAGGTAAAACAGCTTTTTAGAGTCTATAGCAAGGCAACAGCCTAGAAAATCAGGCTTTCTCTTGAGAGAGGGAGATTTCTGAAATTCCTTTATCTCTAACAAATCAGGACACAGGCCTAGTGGACTTGATCTAGGTTTAAGGAAGGTAACGTTCCATTTCCACACTGGAAATGAAAAGAAAGAAATTGAATTTTCCTTTTCTCCATTCGTCTCAGGGCCAGTGGACTGAATGCACTGAGGCAGAAAGATACATAAGAGGAAAATCAGAGAATATGTAGGACCCATATCGCCCCATTTCCACTACCTCCCCCTGCCTGGTAATCACCATTCTACTCTCTGCTTCGGTGTACCATCCAACTTTTTTTTACATTCCACATTTCAGTGAGACAATGCCAATTTTTCTTTCTGTGTCTGGCATATTCACGGTGTATATTAAATCATCATGTGGTACACCTTAAGCTATTATTTTAATTTTCTTTTAAAGAGAGATTAGGTAGGAACATTAGCCCCTTCTTTATACTCAGGGAAGCTAAATCTTAATTTGAAGTGAGGGAAATATTTAGAAATATCCCCAGGGCCGGCCAGGTCATGTGTTGGTTAGGAGCTGGCTTGGGATGCCAGCTCTGAGCAGCGGGCCCTGGTTCAGATCCCATATGTGGGCCAGTCACGCTGCGGCCTCTACAACTAAGATGGTGAACAACAGCTCCACCTGGAGCTGGCTGCCATGAATTGCTGCTGATGGCATAGGCTGCAGTGGTGCTGGCCGGCAGCTGGAGTGCACCTTCGTGAACTGCTGTGAGCCGCTGTGAGCAGCCGTCCAATGGCCAGCAAGTGACTGCCTCATCTGGGAAGAACACAATGATAATACCAACATGGGCCAGTGAAGCGACGTCCTCCACAACTAGACTGAAGCACAAAAGGACAGCAACTTGTCTGTTCCCCTTCCGCGATTCCCCAACACTGTTCCCCTCCCCCAATTCCCCAATAAAATCTTTAAAAAAAAAATAATTGAGAGGGCTATCTAGGTCACAGAGGTAGCCCCTGAGGAGTGAGGGGTCCCAGCTCCACACTAGGCTCCCCAACCCAGGGTTCCAGTGCCAGAAAGAGAAGTCCCACAACTTCTGGTTGTGAAAACGAGTGAAGATTGTGCTTGAGTGAGATGAAGAACAGCCATCATTCAGAATCAAAGAACAGATAAAGAGCTTCCCAGACAAGAAAAGAGTAAAGAAGGTCATCACCACCAAACCAGTATTACAAGGAATGTTAAAGGGTCTTGAAGAAGAAGGGGGATAAAAAGATTAAAAAATATGAATAAAATGGCAATAACTGCATGTCTATTAACATCTAATTACTTTAAATGTAAATGGATTAAATGCTCTGCTAAAAAGACATAGGGTGGGGACACCCCAGTGGCGCGGTGGTTAAGCCCTGGCTTGGGAAGCCAGCGGCCCCAATTCGGGTCCCATGTATGAGGGCCAGTGACACTGTCTCCCCCCCCCAAAAAAAAAAGAAGACATAGGGTGGTTGAATGGATAAGAAAACAAACCCCTTACATATGCTGTTGACAAGAGACTCACTTCAGAGCCAAAGACACATACATACTGAAAGTAAAGGGATGGAGAAAGATATTTCATGAAAATGGGAATGAAAAGAGCTGGAGTAGTAATACTTATACCAAACAAAATAGCCTTTAAAACCAAGGCTATCACAGGAGACAAAAAAGGACCCAGACATCCCATTTCTGGGTATTTCTCCAAAGAAACCCAAAACACTACTTTAAAGGGACATATACATCTATATATATGCTCATTTCAGCATTATTTACAATGGCCAAGATATGGAGGCAGCCTGGTGTCCATCAGTGGATGAATAGATAAAGAAGAGGTGGAAAATATATACAATGGAATATTCCTCAGCCATAAAAAAGAATGAAATCTTGCCATCTGCAATAACATAGATGGACCTAGAGGGTATTACGCTGATTGGAGTAAGCCAGACAGAGAAAGACAAATGTCATATGATTTCACTTATATGCAGAATCCATAGAACAAAATAAATCAACAAACAAAACAGATACAAACTCATAAATACAGAGAACATTATGATGATTGTCACATGGAAGGGGTTTGGGGGGATGGGTGAGAAAGGGGAAGGGATTAAGAAGTACAGGGCTAGCCCAGTGGTGCAGTGGTTGAGAGCTGGCTTGGGATGCCAGCGGCCTGGGTTCGGATCCCACATGTGAGGGCCAGTGACACTGCCCTCTAAAGAAATAAAAATAAAATAAAATAAAAATATAGCATTAAGATAATGTGTTAAAGTTAAATAAAAATTTAAAAAAAAAGAAGTACAGAATGGTAGTTACAAAATAGCCACAGGGATGTAAAGTACAGCAGCATAGGTAGTGTAGTCAATCATATTATAACTATGTATGGTGTCCAGTGAATGTTGGATTTTTGGGGATGATCACTTCACAAACTATATAAATATCTAATCACTATGTTGTACACCTGAAACTAATATCATATTGTATGCCAACTGTAATTGAAATATTATAAAATTATTACAAAATGATGCATATCTTCCATATTTCCTCAACTGTACTCAAACCTCTTTGAGGTTTTTAGAGTCTTTTTTTTTAACCTCCCATAGTACATAGCAAAGTGCTATTATAATATATACAGTTTGGTGAGTAGAGTGATTACATTTTAATGTGTAATATTCACTTACTTACCTAGAAAAGCCTATATCAGTTCAGACTCAATGCAAGAAGTGACTCAACCGCAAAATGGTTGTATAAAATGCCCATCCATTGCTATAGCATCAACCAGATACCGATCATGACAGAGAGAGAAGATACACAGTGCTGAGATTGGAGAGACCAATCTGCAGTAATACATGGCTACTTCCAGTGCTATAATGAGGATGCTTGAAGGAAGAAATGTTGTTTATATAAGGTAAATATTGCTAAAAACTCAGAACTTAAAGACTATGAGCTCTTCTCCCTTAAAATCAGAAGAGCAAGACCAAACCAAGGGAAAAAAGTACAATGAAGGATACATACACAAGTGAATAGACACTAACACAAATCTTTGTAGGGCCACAGTTCTTAAGGATTATCAGCAATCCATTAATGAGAATGAATTATAGATGTCAGGAATTTATGTACCACCACTGAGCTGCCAACAGGTGGCAGGATGGCTCAGCTAAAAAAATTTAAAAAAAAAAAAAGGAACTTATGTACCCTGTGTTGAGAGTGTGGTATAGAAAATAAACTTTAAACTGAATGGAATTGTCATTATCGTCTACAGTGGGGTTGTACTCCTTCACATTATATGGTTTGTTTTTTGTGGGTTTTTTTGAGGAAGTGTCATTCGTATGATGACTCAACTTCAAAAGTCACTGAAATTATATCAAGTATAAATTACTCAAATGGGGGGATGACAGGGACAGCCCCTGCCTGAGGAGTGAAGTCAGATGCTACAGAGAGAGCAAACCCAAGTAAAGCCATGCCCCTTTTAGAATTTGTTCTTTCCTCAGAAAACATAACCTATTATCCTGATATTCAATAAGTATCAATCAGTACTTGCTTTAGAGACTGTTGAGAGCCCCTCTGTGGCCCTTTTATCACAGCTCACTCAGCTGGGTCCTGGTATAACACCAGGGGTGTCAAAAAACGTATACAAGGGGACACTTTGGTCAATGCTTCTCAAGCAGTAGTTTGCCATAATCAGAAGTGTCAGGACGCTGATGGGAACCACTCTTAGCACCTCTTGTCATTGCAGAAGTCAAACGTGACTTGTATTCATCTTTTGTTATCAGTATGTATTGAGTATTACAATTTGAATACAGTTTTTCTTACAATGTGTGTACATTTTTTTGGCATGCTCTTGTACATTGTTGGAGACACCTTGTAATGGACGCTTGGGCTTGAAGTTCATGTCTCTTTCCTCCTGCCTCAGTTGCCAAGAGACATTTAAGTAACAAGAAAATAAGGTCCCATTATTTCTTCATTTCAGCAGACAATAAGAGCTAAATTTTTATTTAAAAGTAGATGATGTATCACATGTATTGATTAATTAATGACCCATTCCCTTAACATAAGGTAAATGCTGTGGTCCCAGATAACAAATGACGAGACAGACAGGAACAGGTTTAGTGCCCAAGGCCATTTTGTATGTCAGTGACAGCCATCGCTATGATGCGTTGCCTTAAGCTCAGTCTCCAAAGATGCATTTCCAATCTTTAATAATAGCAGAGTTGCTAGAGGAGGAACGCTGTGCCTATTTCAAGGCTCTGGAACAATTCCAAAGAAAACAAAAACATTTTTTCCAGATTCTGACATCTCCATTTAAAGCATCCAAACTCATGTTTTTCCACAAAATGTACTGGTCAACATTTGGCAGCATGACATTGCCTAATATATATAAAAATGTTGTGATCATGCCAAGTTTTGGAGCGAATTTTCACAGTAATCAGTCAACAGGCACGGTTAGAACTCTTTCTAATTTTAGAGAAGCAGAGTAAGATTTTTTTGCTGAACTTGTATTGAACAATAATTTCATGTAGGCATTTAGCCCAGCAGCTAAACTAATGTCCAAGTGAGGCCTGCACTCTGGGTACAGCCCTTCTTAAAGCTCAGTTAACTTCACCAGCATCACAAACATCTGACCACATCCCCTGGGAGCTTTTGAGAAACACATTCCCATACCCTGCTCTTGGCCTGGTATTTTCAGTGGAATGGCCTGGAAACCTGTATACCTACAAAGCACTCCACTAGCCAATGCTCCTATATTCAGACTAATCCCTAGTTTTCAAAGAGTAGAATTCTTAAATGTTTGTGGTTGGCTAGAGGGATCTTGCATCGAGGTCCTTGCTACTAAAAGACCACTCAAAGATTAAGTCTGAAGTGTCACATTCATTTGGACTATGGGAGGGGACTAGAGGAATATCTTCATGGGAAAGGCAAGAAATCATCCTTTCTATGTTCCAATAGTCTAGTGTAGTGGTTATGAGTGTAGACTCTAGGACCAGACTGTCCAGGTTCAAATTCTGGCTTTGAATTTTACTAGCTTGTTGAGGGGGATAAGCTACTTGACCTCTCTGTGCCACGGTGTCTCCATTTCTAAGAGGGGTTGTTACGTGTCTTACATTCAAAGTTATTTACACATTTGAAGGACTTCAAAACTATTAGGTTCTCTTGTATAGCTTTCATACTTTCAAAAGGGTTTTGTATATATCCTATGAGACATTGGGTCTATCACCCCCACTGTTGAGATGACAAAACTTACATGCATAAAGAGTAAATGATTTTTCCCATGTTCTTCTGAAACTTCATGGAAGAGATGGAAGTAAACCCAAGGCTCACACTGTTTAGGCTTTTCCTCTAATATACATGCGGTTTCCCTTCACTCCCAATTCAATATCCTCTTGGACTATGGATTATTACTGTGTAAACAACAGACCATAAGAAGGAATGAGGTTCCTTACTACCTGACTTTTCACTAGCATGTACAGAAGAAAGCAGTTTAAACAAATTCCTGATACTTAAAAGGGCATGTTTCAGGGGCGGCTGGTTAGCTCAGGTCGTTAGAGCACAGTGCTTATTACACCAAGGTTGCTGGTTCTGTCCCCGCATGGGCCACTGAGTTGCACCCTCCACAACTAGATTAAAACAACTACTTGACGTGGAGCTGATGGGTCCTAGAAAAACACACTCTTCCTCAATTAAATTTATTTTTTTTAAAAAAGGGCAAGTTACAGTCATGTACAGAATTCAACTGTGCACAAATAGATTATTTCCAACCCATATTAAATCCATGGAACATTTTCAAGCTTCATCATGGAAAAAAATCACTCTGCTATTAATCTACTGTTGTGTGACATCAACAACCACTATGACAACTGACAGATAGTTGGCCAACATTATAAGCAAAAGGTCAGATTAGTTTAGGTATGTCAAAAAGCTTTGAAACAGGAAACTTCCAGAAACGGATATCAAACTACCGTCTGCCTATAGTGATGACTTTTACCGAGAGACATCTGAGAAAGAAATATGAGTGAATACCTGTCTTCCAATCACAAAGTAGCAGCAAGCTGGCCACTGCCTTCAGCATTCTGCTCTGGACACTACAACCAATGCCACCATCCTAAATAAGAGACTGTTTTATACCCTCCAGAACCTGGCTACATGCCAAGGAGGGCTGAACCATTCAAATTTGATCCGTTTCAATAGTCTCGTAGCAGCATAAGCTAGCCAATCATAGACCTCTCTCAGACTCTCTCTCTGGTCAACCCACTGCTCCAGAGGGCATTGAAATCAGCAAATGTGCTACCATACAAACTTGTGCCAAAGAAAATGGGGAGCAGGGGCTGGCAGAAATGCTTACCTACGTGGGGCAAGAGGCCAGCATGAGCTTGGGCTGCATGCCTGGAAGACTGAGCAATAAAGGATGAACAAAGTTATTGATTCATTTTATTTTTAGATACTTTAAATGAAACTCAATCTAGTGAATTAAGATTAATGAATTAAGATTATTAAGTTTGGGTGTGATAACATGGCTTAGCAAAAAATGACTCCATGTTGGCCAATTGTTTCTATTTTTAACAGAATGAATAAATGACTGAAAAAAAAGATTAATGAATTAAGATGTTATAATTAGGGCCGGCCGAGTGGCGCATTGGTTAGGAGCTGGCTTGGGATGCCAGCGGCCCCGGTTCGGATCCCACATATGAGGGCCAGTGACACTGCCCTCTACAGCTAAGATGGTGAACAACAGCTCCACCTGGAGCTGGGCTGCTGTGAGTCCCCGGGACGGCATAGCTGCAGCCCCTGCTGCAGTGGGCTGCCACAGGCTACAGTGAGTGGCCAGCAGCCAGCGGGAGCGGCTGGCAGCCAGGATGAGCTGCCATGAGCGGCCGTCCAGAGGCCAGAGACCGATCTGCCTGACCCGAGAAGAGTGCAATGATGATACCAACATGGGCCAGTGAAGCAACATCCTCCACAACTAGACCAAAGAACAAAAGGACAGCAACTTGTCTGTTCCCCTCCTCCAATTCCCCAATAAAATCTTTAAAAAAAAAAAAAAAGATGTTATAATTAGCCAAAAAGTACAGATCAATATGTTTTCCTCCAGGTGTACATGGCATATATGTAACCAAGGAGAATTACTACACCAGTTAACTAAAGAACAACTTTTTAAACTATAAAATGTTTTCTAGTAGAAGTTTATATAAGAGATACCATTGCTACCTCTTCAATCTTACATAACTAAAATAAAACTACATAAAAGTGTTATTATTGTTGCTCAGTTTTCAACTCATTTATCTAGAATATATTTTTAAATTATATCTTATATTTAAAATATCAGCATGAAAAAAGTTCATTTACATCTTGCACACACACACTTAGAAATGCAATACTAACAGAAGCATCAACAGAGGGTGCCAAAAAATGTATACACATTTAAAGAAAGGAAAAACCTGCATTAAAATTGTAATGCTCAAGGGCCGGCCGAGTGGCGCATTGGTTAAGCGCTGGTTTTGGGATGCCAGCGGCCCCGGTTCGGATCCCACATGAGGGCCAGTGACACTGCCCTCTACAGCTAACAACAGCTCCACCTGGAGCTGGGCTGTGCGAGCCCCGGTAATGGTGTGGGCTGCAGCCCCTGCTGTAGTGGGCTGCCATAGGCTATAGTGAGTGGCCCGAAGCCAGCGTGAGCGGCTGGCAGCCAAGCGTGAGCTGCCAATAGCCACGGTGAGCGACATCCAGAGGCCAGCGACCGATCTGCCTCATCCGGGAAGAGCGCAATGACGATACCAACAGTGAAGCAACATCCTCCGCAACTAAACTGAAGAACAAAAAGACAGCAACTTGTCGGTTCCCCTTCCCTGATTCCCCAACGCTGTTCCCCTCCACCAATTCCCCAATAAAATCTTTAAAAAAAAATTGTAATGCTCAGTATACCAATAACAAAAGATGAACAGAACTCACGTTTGACTTCTGCAGTTACAAGAGGTACTCAAAATAGTTACCATCAGTATAATTTTAATACAGCTTTTTCTTTCTTTAAATGTGTATACATTTTTTTGGCACCCTCTGTATACGACAGTGGAACACAACTAAGGAGTGGAAACTGACCAGTGTTAAACAGATACAAAGAGATGAAAAAGTCTCATTTGTTAAAGATGAATATGCCTAAATGATTAATGTCAAAAACCTCAACTTATTCCCTCAGACCACTTTTCTACATAACTCCAGACAGTCTTCAAAGAGCTAAATGGATCAAACAGAATATGACTAAAAGGAAATGGAATTCATTATTTTTTTCAAAGGCAATGGAGAGTAAACAATACTACAGGCAAGTGTAAGGGTGATCAGTCTGAAAAGAAAGTATCATCTAATTATGCTAGTCAACATATGAGGGAGGACATGAGGGCAAAAGCAGCCGCATGTGATCCATGGTTGCTTTTCAGCCATTTCCACACCTGAAAGTTCAGACAAACAATCCAGGTATTCATTGACCAGCTTTATCAGCAATGTGGCTAACAGGCACCTTTTCCACCCCAACCCCAAATAAACTCAAACTTTTGAGAGCAAGGCGCAGTGAATCGGATAATCAAGTGTTATGATACAGAACAGCAAGTGGTCCACGTCAGGCACCTAAATTTCCTTAGGAGAATCTTTTCAAAGACCGCAAGCCCACCTGTCAATTATTTATGAAATGTATGATCTTTGACTGGACCAACTACTTTACATCTTGGTTTCTGTGCTTCAGCCCTCTGATTTGTAAAACATAGTTTTTTTTGTTTTTTTATTTAAGGAGGGCTCACGGTGGCCTATATGGGGATCGAACAGGCAACCTTGGTGTTATTAGCACCTCGCTCTAACCAACAAAGCTAACCGGCTACCCATAAAATACAGTATTAATTCAGGCTAAATCAATTAATGTCAGTGTGGCTGCTCCCTTAAATAGAATGCAAATTGAGTATGCTGGAGTATGAGCTATCAAGATCAAGGTGCTGCTCAATGAACTTAGAAGAGGGTCCCACTGCCATTCCCTTCTTATTTTACCCCATCTTATTTTTAGATGTAGGTAAAACACATAAAACTTGCTATAATGACAGTAAACCCTTCAGAACTACAGTTATAAATGAGCAGAGGAACAAACTATAGCTGTGAAAGAGCCAAAAACAGATAAAACTATTCATGGTGGCCAGAATCTACCACGGCACTTCCATAAGGGCTTTTCATCACAAATCTCATCATAAGGTAGGAAAGAATGGAAATATTTGTTTGGGACCTACTCTGTATCTCAAATAGTAAGGATTCAATGGTTAGTAATACTTCATTATTACCTGTACTATCTCATTCAGTCCTTACACTCACACTGTCGAAAGTAGCTATCATGATCATCGCCATTTTTAAGATACGTAAACTGGTGGCTCAAAGAGTTGAAGTCACATATCCAAGTATTACAGCTCATAAACGGCAAACTCCAGGCCTGATGCCAATTATCTTTCAAGTACACAGTGTTGCCTCCCCAACAGTCTCAACAAAGCTCACTGTATCCGTGCAGAACATCAAAGAAAAGAAAATATCAGCTGGTAGGCAGAAGAACGACGCCCCCCCAAATGTCCACATTCTAGTCCTCAGACCCTATGTGTATTTTTGTTTATATGGCAAAAGGAGGTTAAGGTTGTGTAAGATGAAATTAGGGTGGTAGATAAATTAAGGTTATTAACCAAATGACCTTGAGACAGGGAGATTATTCTGGATTATCTGAGATGGCCTAATGTAAGCACAAAGGAGGAAGCAAAAAAAAAAAAAGGCGAAACCAGAGAAATGGCAATGAGACTAAGTTGGCCATTGCTAGTCTTGAAGATGCAAAGAGGCTATGAGGCAAGGAATGAGGGGGCGGATACCCCAGTAGTAAGTCCAGAAAAAATGCTGCCCTCATGACACCTTGATTTTAGCCCACTGACATCCCTTTTGGACCTGAAAAATTGTGAAATAATAAATTTGTATTGTTTTAAGCCACTAAATTTGTGGTAACTTGTTACACTAGAAATAGGAAACTAACACTGACTGCATTACGAAGTCTCCTGAAAATGAAACAGGTCATATCAAAATGACATGCTATGTCTCTATTGAGCTGATAGCTTATAAAACTGACCTGCATCAGAGATGATTAGCAGAAAAAAATTAATGACTACATAATTAAGGAATTAAGGAATACTTAGAAAACATATTAAGTGCCTTTGTGTATAAATTGTTCTCACCAAATTCATTAGCAGTTTAGTTATATTCATACTGCAAATAGAAAACTAAATCCCAGGAAGCTAAGCACTTATAAACATGAACACATGGTCAACCTCACTCAAGCTTAGAGAAATGGAAAGTGAAACAAGATCCTCTTTTTCTTCTTTGAAATTTCACAAAAATAAAGTGTGAGGAACCTAGTCCTCACAAGTATTACCAAAAATTTGGTGTCCTGAGCAACACAAATTTATTATCTTACAGTTCTAGACAAAAGTTTAAAATGAGCCTTAGGAGGGCTAAAATCTCAATGTCAACAGGAATGAACATCTGGAAGCTCCCGGAGAAAATCCTTTCCTCGCCTTTTCTAACTTCTAGAAGCCACCCGCAGTGTTTGGTTCATGGCCCCTTCCTTAGTCTTATTATTTGTATGTTTTTCATATATTTTTGATATGTATTTGTAAGAGTTTTGAAAATATATTCTTGGGACTGGCCCAATGGCTCAGTTGGCTGGAAGTTGGCTTGGGAGCGTGAGCTCTGAGCGGCAGGGCCGCCAGTTCAATTCCCACATGGACCAGAGGCGCCACACCAGAGCTGAGCTGCCATTAAGCTGTCAACAGGTGGCAGGATGGCTCAGCAAAAAAAAAAAAAAAAAAAAAAAAAAAGAGGAACAAAAAAAAAAGAAAATATATTCTTGACATGTTTTGTAGGACGTATATTGAGATTTTATCCCCATCTTTGAAATGCCTTTTCAATTTCTTAATGGTGCCTTTGATTAATGTCAGATTTAAATTTCATTAGGTGTAGTTCATCATCTTTTATTCTTTCATGATTATGGCTTTTTGTATTCTAAGAAATATTATCTTGTCCAAAGTGGCAAAGATATCCCCCTTCAAATTTCCTTCTAGGACCTTTATAATGTATCTCTCACTTGTATTATGTTTGCAATTGATTTCAAGTTAATGTGTGTATGGTATGAGGTATGTGATATTTTTTCCTTATAGATTTCCAGTTGTTCCTGTACCATTACATGAAAATATTTACCTCTCATTACTGGACAGCATTGGTGCCTTTATCAGAAAAGATTCAACTATACATGTAAGAGTGTATTCCTGGATTCTCCTTTCCTTTTCACTAACCTATTTGTCCCTTATATCAATACATTACTATTAGTATTAATAGTACTATAAATTTGTAGTGAGTATTAAAGTAGTATAAATCCTCCAAATTTATAATTTTCGAAGATTGTTTTACCTATTCTAGATTTCCTACATTCACACAAAAACTGTAATCTTGAACAATTTCTACCAAAAGTTTTGGAGTTTAGATTGTAATTGCAACGAATCTATCAGATAATTTGGGGAGAACTGATACATTAAAAATGAGTCTCTAGGCTGGCCGAGTGGCGCATTGGTTAAGAGCTGGCTTGGGACACCAGTGACCCCAGTTCAGATCCCACACATGAGAACCAGTAACACTGCCCTCTACAGCTAAGAGGGTGAACAACAGCTCCACCTGGAGCTGGGCTGCTGTGAGTCCCCAGAGTGTCATAGCTGCAGCCCCTGCTGCAGTGGGCTGCCATAGGCTACAGTGAGGGGCCAGCTGCTGGTGTGAGCTGCCAAGAACTGCGGTGACCGACCATCCAGAGGCCGGTGCCCAATCTGCATCATCCGGGAAAAGCACAATACCAACATGGGGCAGTTAAACAACGTCAACTAGACTGAAGAACAAAAAGACAGCAATGTGTCTGTTCCCCTCCCCCAATTCCCCAATAAAATGTTAAAAATAATAATAATAATAATTAGTCTCTAATCCATGAACATGGCATATGTATTTATGTCAATTTTCATTTATTTTTCTGTTCAATGTTTTCTTTTTTTGAGATAGAGGCCTTACACTGTTTTTGTCAAATTTCTCCCTAAGTATTTTGGGTTTTGAAGCTACTATAAATAGCACTTTAAGGTATCATTGCAACTGTTAAGTGTGAGCGAAAGAAAACAAAAATTATTTATTTATTTTTTATTTATTTTTTATTTTTTTAGCTGAGGCATTCTTCTACCTGTTGGCAGCTCAGCAGCTGCTCAGCTCAGGCTGGGCATCGAACTGCTGTTGCTCAGAGCTCAGCTCACACTCTTGAGCGAGCTCTTAACCAACTGAGCCACTTGGCCGGCCCCCCAAAATTATTTTTATCTATTGATCTTGTGCCTTAAAATCTTGCAGAGCTCATGTGTTAGGTATAATACTTTGAACTTTCAATATACATAATCATATTTCTATGAATAGTTTATCTTTTTTTTGCCCAATAGCTCTGCCTCTCAATTTATTATTTCTTGTTGTTTATTCAAAGAACTCCAGTACAATGTAGAATAGAGGTTGTAAGCTTGCTTATTAAGTATGGTGTTTGCTTTAGGATTTCTATAGATGTCCTTTCCCAACTTGAGAAAAATTCCTTCTGTTCATACCTTATTGAGTCAGGAAACAGTCTTTGGATGTTGTCAATATATGTTTTTACACCTACTGATATGACTATATCATTTCTGGAATTTATTTTATTAATGTAATGAATTACACTGACTGAGTCTCACATATTAAACTAAAGTTACATTCCTGGGATAAATCACACTTGGTCATGATGTATTATGCCTAGTTTATATTGCTAGATTTGATTTACTACTATTTCGTTAAAAAATTTTACATCAATATTCATGAAGAATGTTAGTCTGTAATTTTCTATTCTTATAATATCCTTTACAAGTTTTGGTACTAGGACTACACTGGCCCCATTATAATAAGTGAGAAAGTGTTCTCGTCAATATTTTTTTATTAAAGGGTTTGCTTCAAAATGTAATTACAATTGAACCTTGAACAATACGCAGTTGAACAGTGTGGGTCCACTTATACATGGATTTTTTTCAGTAAATACCTATACCTTTTCCACACCTGGAGTCAGCAGAGACAGCAGGCTGACTGTATGCATTGATCAATGCCATTTTGTATAAGAGATTTGAGCATCCATGGATTTTGGTATCCATGGAGTTCCTGGAACCAATCCCCCACAGATACCAAGGTTAGTTAAGTTTTGAAGGAGTCAAAAGTGACATGCAGATTTTCAACTGTGTGAGACATGGGTGCCCCTAAGCCCACATTGTTCAAAGGTCAACTATATTTTTATATATTTTTTTGCTAAAACCACTCAATCATGCCTTCTAGACCAGATGTTTTCTGTAAAACAGGTTTTAATTGTTTATTTCTTCATGTGTCAATATTGGTAAGGAGAGAAAAAGAAAAAAACAGAACAGGCAAGACAATTGAGAAGTACCAAATAAAATGATACATACTTCCCTTATCTTATGTGTCCAAGAAAACCTTGGAACCAAAATCTAATGATGACATTTTAAGTAAGGAAAATTACAGGCCAATCACAATCATGAACACAGATCTAAAAATGTGGGGAAAAAAGAGCAAACCAGTTCCAGCAATATACAGATGATGTCAAAACAAACAAAAAATACACGTATACACATTTTAAGAAAGGAAAAAACTGTATTAAAATTGTAATACAGTGAATGATGCTAGTATTCATTTGATTAACGCCATCTTTTGAGTGAATGTCATATTACACATTGCTACCACAATTCAATTCAACTTCAAAAAGTAATACATAGATAATATCTCTTAAAATGCAAACATTTTTTTGGCATCCCCAGTATAAATTATCTCATGATCTAGTTGGGTTAATTCCAGCAATGCATAATTACATAATTAATTTCATTCACCATACTGATAGATTAAAATAGAAAAATGATATTACCTAAAAATATTTAAAAATAGGGCCTGCCAAGTGGCGCATTGGTGAAGAGTTGGCTTGGGACGCCAGCGGCCCTGGTTCGAATC
The DNA here is from genome assembly GCA_033961575.1 of Aselliscus stoliczkanus. Taxonomy (NCBI): domain Eukaryota; kingdom Metazoa; phylum Chordata; class Mammalia; order Chiroptera; family Hipposideridae; genus Aselliscus; species Aselliscus stoliczkanus. The sequence continues at coordinate 27,607,352 of CM066737.1, forward strand.
CCACATATGAGACCCAGTAACACTCTAGAGCTAAGAGGGTGAACAACAGCTCCACCTGGAGCTAGGCTGCTGTGAGTCCCCAGGACGGCATAGCTGCAGTCCCTGCTGCAGTGGGCTGCCATAGGCTACAGTGAGTGGACGGCAGTCAGCGTGAGCGGCTGGCAGCTGATGTGAGCTGCCAAGAGCCGCCTTGAGCAGCCGTCCAGAGACTGGTGAGCGATCTGCCTTACCCGGGAAGAGCGCAATGATAATACCAACATGGGCCAGTGAAGCGACATCCTCCACAACTAGACTGAATAACAAAAAGGTCAGCAAGTTGGGGGCCGGCTGAGTGGCGTAGTGGTTAATCGCTGGCTTCGGAAGCCAGTGGCCCCGATTCAGGTCCCACATATGAGGGCCAGTAACACTGCCCTCAAAAAAAAAAAAAAAGAGGACAGCAACTTCTCTGTTCCCCTCCCCCAATTCCCCAATAAAATCTTTCAAAAAAAAAAGGAGAAACAATTTGTAAAAGGTAACTTTAAATAGGCATGAAAAACATGAAGTGCCTAGGAATAAATCTAACAAAATGTGTGCAAAACTTTAGGGAAAAAAATCATGAATTTTATTGACATATATTAAAGAAGAATTAAATAGAGTTACACATTATGTCTGGATTAGGAAACTGAATTTTATTAAAAGTATCTCTCAAGTGACATAAACGTTTAATGCAATCCAAATTAAGATTGCAACAAATTTTAGTGTACTTGCAACTTGAAAATCTAAATCTAAATGTAGAAGAAAATGCAAAGCATGCAAGTATAAACTCTTGAGAAGCTCATACACATGTGCACTAGAATATACATGCAGCTACGATTATATTAATAGCAGCATTATTTGTATTAACCCCAATTTGGAAACAAACCAAGTACCATAATATGGATCAACTATGACATATTTGTGCTAAACATATTATATAGATATAAAAATGACTGAACTACAGTTACAAGTGTTAACATGTTTTAATCTTGTAAAAAAACACTGAATGAAAAACATAAAATTATGATTCTATTTATAAAAATACAAAACCAATCAAGACTACATTATATTTTAGGGATATATGAAAGAAACAGTAAATGTGCCAATATAAGCAAAAATGTGATCATCACAAAAGTCAGGATCACAGTTATTCCTAGGGCTGAGTGTTATGATTATGACTAGAGAGGGACATATAGAGTATTCTGGTACACTAGTAATGTTCCTTTTTTTTTTTTTTTAAGGAGGACACAGCTGACAGTGGCCCATGTGGGGATTGAACCAGCAACCTTGGTGTTATGAGCACCATAACCAACTGAGCTAACCAGTCACCTCAATGTTCCATTTTCTTGATCAGAGTGGAGGTTGCATAGAATTTTTTATAATTAAATGTTAATTTTAGACATGTGTTTCTGTATATGTCTATATGCAGATGACATTTAAAGTTAAGGCAAGTTGTTTTAATAATATAACTAAATACATGAAAAGATACATAAGAATAGATGGGTAGAAGGGCATGATAATCATAACAATATCTGTTCTGTCACAACCCGCATGACTGAGCAGTGGGAGTGGAGAAGAGATGGCAAAAGGTTAAGACAGAGAGACACAAATGCGAGAGAAATGTAGTCGGGGCCACGGGACTTCAGCTTTGTGGACTGAGAGCCCTGAATCGGGCCTGACTGCTCCTTTTAATATCTTACACATAAGCAAAGATCACTATAGTTTCCCCGTCTGTGAGTCTCACACCCGAAAACATAGCTCAGGGCCAAATCACCCACACCTCCAAGCTGCCATTACCAGAGGTCCCATGACGTTACTGTCATGCACCTCTTAAGAGACAGAAACTTCTTCTGCCAAACATACTGATAAGAATGCACAGAGGACAGATATTATCAAATCAATAGGTCATTTCACATGCAGGCTACCAGAACCTGAAGTAAGGGGTTTACGCCCTATTTCTGTCAACTTGTGATTCCTCCCATTGGCACCCACTAGCACCCACGGGCACCCACGTGGTCGTGTCTGGCTTAAGTTATTTCTACCATAAGAAATCTTACCCGTTATTGACTAACCAGCCATCCTTTGGTACCAAGTGGGGACACACACAGTAAGCATAATATTGAAGTAATGATCTGTCTTCATGGAGAGGTGCATGAGGGCAGACAGGCAGGCTATCATGTGACACTGTTCTCCCTAAATGAATAAATAATGCCAATGCAATTCCAATTAATATTCCAAAAGTAAATTTCTGATTCTTCACACTAATTCCAAATTTCAAATTAAAAAAAAAAAGACTCAAAATAGCTGAAGCTATTCTAAAAAAAAATTTAAGAGACTATTCCTATCAGGTGCTGGGGTATACATATGATACAATTATATAATGAAAACACAATAGTACTGGCACACAGACAATGAAAAGGATCAATAAAAACAGAAAAACAATCCAGAAATAGACCTAACCATATATGGGATCTTAATAGAAAACACATATGGCATAGAGGCTAAACATAAGAACACCACAATGAAACTGCTCTGTGTTCTTTTTAAAAAATTTTTTTTCAAGCTTTAAGACATAACTGACATATAAACATTGTGTAAGTTTAAAGTGTACATGATTTGAGATGATTTGATACACTTATATATTGCAAAACACATAGACTAATGGAACAGAACAACAGCCCAGAAACAAACCTTCACATACATGGTCAACTAATATTTGACAAGAGAACCAAAAATACTCAATGGGGAAAAATACTCTCTTCACTAAATGATGTGGGGAAAATTGGATATCCATTTGAAAAAGAATGAAAACTGAACCGTATCTTATACCACTCACTACAATTAATTCAAAATGGATTAAAGGTTTGAATGTAAGACCTGAAACAGGAACTCATAAGAGAAAACAGGGGCAAAGCTCCTTGATATTGGTCTTGGCAATGACATTTTAGATATGACACCAAAAGTACAAGCAACAAAAGAAAAAATTAACAACAGGGGGATTACATCAAACTAAAAAGCTTCTGTACAGCAACAGAAACAATAAAAAAAAATGAAAAGGCAATCTATGGAATGGGACAGAATATTTACAAATTATATACAGTAAAACCTTGGATTGCGAGTAACGTGATTTGTAAGTATTCTGAAAGATGAGCAAACATTTCTAATACATTTTAACATGGTAAACAAGCGATGCCCTGCAATACGAATAGTTTGCTTTGGGAACGAATTATGCTCGCAAACCAAGGTATTACTACTGCATCTATAAGGGATTCATATCCTAAAATATAAAGAATTCATACAACACAATAGCAAAAAGCCAAATAATCCAATTTTTAAGTGGACAAAGGATCTGAATAGCTATTTTTCTAAATAAGATATACAAATTGCCAAAAAGTACATTAAAATATGCTCAACATCACTAATCATGAGGGAAATGCAAAATCCCAATGAGATATCACTTTACACCTATTAGAATGGCTATAATAAAAAAGACAAAAGGGCTTGCCGAGAAGCATAGTGGTTAAGCTCTGGCTTGGGAAGCCAGCTGCCCCAGTTCGGGTCCGACATATGAGGGTCAGTGACACTGCCCTCAAAAAAAATTAAAAAAAAATAAAAATAAAAAACAAGAGATAAATACTAAAGAGGATGTGGAAAAACTGCTTTGTTTTCAATCTCAGCTCTGCCATTTATTAACTGTGTCGTTTTGTGCTACTTAGTTTATCTTCCGTGCTATAGTTTATTCAACTATGTAATGAAGATGATGGCAGTATCTACCTCATGGATCACTGCTAATTCAAACATAAAACAGTTAAAACAGTGCCTGATGCATATTAGAGCTTAGTAAATGTTACCAATATCATATCTATTATGACTACTGGTTTTATTATTTCTCTTATTACAAACCAGTGGAATCAGAATGGATTATTCAACTAATGCTCCTGCAATAATTTGCTTTCCATATATTAAAAGTCGAATCCAGGTGGATTAAAGATTTAACTGTCAAAAACAAAGCTTTAAAAAAATAGAATAAAACACAGGACTTTTTGACAGGAATGGAATTCTTAAGTAAAATGCAAAAAGCATAAAAAACACTGATGAAATTTAAGTCTGATATATAGCCATAGCTATTTATGAAAATCAATGCCATAACAATGTTTTTAAACAGTAATAGTATTGGATGGGCCAGCCGAATGGCGCAGTGGTTGGGAGCTGGCTTGGGACGCCAGCAGCTCTGGTTCGGATCCCACATATGAGGGCCAGTGACACTGCCCTCAAAAAAAAAATAAAGTAATAGTATTGGAGATAATATTAATATAACGTGGAATATAAGGACTCAAAATGTTATGAAAATTTTCTACTAATCACATGAAAAAGGAAAATCAACCCAATAGAAAAATGAGTAAAGTATGTGGACAGGCAATTCATACAACTCAGAAACATGGAAATGACGAAAATCAGTGATATATTGGGTTCTCAGAAAAGTCATGATGTATTTTTTTCTGTTTTTCGTTGCAAAACTGTGTTATAACTTTTCCAACAACCCAAATCTATTTAACACATTCTATATTTTGTTTGTGGTGTACTGGCTCTTTGATACATTCATGGGTCATAAAGGTAGCTTTTCGAGAATGTAAAGGAATGACAAAACTCATACGATGCCAGTAGATTTTATTCTTTAAAGAGGAAAACTTAGGGCCGGCCAAGTGGCGCGTTGGTTAGGAGTTGGCTTGATATTCCAGCTCTGAGCAGCAGGGCCCCGGTTCAGATCCCACATACGAGGGCCAGTGACACTGCCCTCTACAGCTAAGATGGTGAACAACAGCTCCACCTGGAGCTGGGCTGTGTGAGCCCCGGCGATGGTATAGGCTGCAGCCCCTGCTGCAGTGGGCTGCTATAGGCTACAGTGAGTGGCCGGCAGCCAGCATGAGTAGCCAATAGCCGCAGTGAGCAACCATCCAGAGGCCAGCGACCGATCTGCCTCATCTGGGAAGAACGCAATGATGATACCAACATGGGCCAGTGAAGCAATGTCCTCCACAACTAGACTAAAGAACAAAAAGACAGCAACTTGTCTGTTCCCCTCCCCCAATTCCCCAATAAAATCTTTAAAAAAAAGTTAATCTCTCTCCAATACATATGTAAATATATATAACTATATGTATATAGGTGTGAGTTTATTTTCTACTTTTTTATTGAAATACATATATGTGAAATATAACATTAAAATTAAAGGTGTAGAACATGTTGGTTTGATACGTTTGTATATTGTAATTTGATTTTTAGTGGTTGTAATAACTAGTTGCTTAGCCAGTTTGATGATTCTAATATGCCACTTACATATTTAAATAAAAATATAATATCGGGCCAGACAAGTGGCTCAGTTGGTTAAGAGTTGGCTTAGAGCACGCGCTCTGAGCAACAGGGACACCAGTTTGATTTCCACTTGGGCCAGTGAGGCTGCACCTGAGCTGAGCTGCTGCTGAGCTGCCAACAGGTGGCAGGATGGCTCAGCTGGTGTAACAACAAGATTGCCTGTTTGATGGTGGCTATGCCTACCCACAACTAAGACTGAACTTGGCACCTTGAGCTGAGCTGCTGCCTGGATGGCTCAGAGAATGGAGCATGCGCTCTTAACAACAAGGCTGCTGGTTCGACTCCCACATGGGATGGTGGCTACGCCCACCTGCTACTAAGACTGAACTCGGCACCTTGAGTTGAGCTGCTGCCTGGATGGCTCAGTGGATAGAGTGTGCACTCTTAACAACAAGGCTGCTGGTTTGACTCCCGCATGGGATGGTGGTTATGGCCACCCACAACTAAGATTGAACACAGCACTTTGAGCTTAGAGGCCACGAGCTGCTGACAGGCAGCCAGATGGCAACTGGCGCCCTCCACAACGAAGATTGAAGAACAACTTGGCTGGAACCCTCCCAATTCCCTAACACTGTTCCCCTCCCCCAATTCCCCAATAAAATCTTTAAAAATATATATATAATACTATAATTGCCTATTAATGCATAATATATGATGAAAAACATGGATTACAGGGACCGGCCGAGTGGCACAGTGGTTAAGCGCTGGCTTGGGAAGCCAGAGGCCCCAGTTCAGTCCCACATATGAGGGCCAGTGACACTGCCCTCAAAAAAAAAACAGAGGGGCCCGCCGAGTGGCGCGGTGGTTGCACACTGGCTTGGGAGGCCAGCGACCCCGGTTCAGGTCCCACATGTGAGGGCCAGTGACACTGCCCTCAAAAAAAAAAAACATGGATTACATAGACACATCATGGGAGTATGGGAAATGGGAAAGCAAAGGTAAACAAGGGAGTATTCTATTTTATAATACTACTTTTTCATCTCTTCAATCATTTCAAAATATATTTTAAGAGTTAAAATGGCATTTTTAGGAAACAGAACTGAGGGATCGAGAAGGGTTTTCTATATCCTTTGCACTTTTTGACTTGTTACTATGTTACTTTGATTAAATACAAAATTTAAGAGCAAAAATGAAATTGAAGAAATAGGAACTTCTGCTTTGGCCATAATGGCATAATAATGGGGACCAGCCTTAACTTATTCTCTCACTTGAACAACTACAAAACAAGACAAAAATTAGTATGTACTATAGGATTCAATATGTATATATTTCTGGAAAATGCACAGTAATCTATAGTGACAGATAGCAAATCAGTGGTTGCCAAGGGATTCGGGTGGGTGTAGCTTGGAATACAAACAGCCTTGAGAAAACTCAGGAGAAGGCAAATATTGGTTATCTTAATTGTGATGATTTTACAGGTGTGTATATATATGTGTATGTATATGTGTGTGTATGTATATATCAACACTCATCAGTCATCAAAGTGTATAGTATAAATTCTTGCAGTTACGTTAATTATACGTCAGTACAGCTATTTTTAAAAACCAATAAGTAAGCTGCTTGCCTTACCCTTTCTGTATACCCAATCCTTAATTTTGCAAAATGGGGATTATGAAAATAATACCTACCTTGTTAGGACCATTGTGAGTTTTAATTTAAATAGTATATATGATACATTTTGAAAAAATATCTGAGATGTAGTAAATACTCAATATTCTTGCTATTATTAGTACATACAAGATATTGGCACACGTATCTTCGTATTTAATGTCAGTGTATCCTAATACTTCTATAAGAGATGCATATGCTTATTTGCCAGATGAGACAGGAGTTCAAAATGGTGACATACCTCCTTATACAGCTCACATGTGGCAAAGGTGAGATTTCAATCTAGATCTGCCTCACTACAAACCCCTCACTAGCCTCCACCAATGTCCTACTGTTCAATACTTTTACTTGGAACATAATGTAATATTTATAATTTCTCCAACTGTCTATCACACTGGCACTAGCATGCTGTGCAGAACATTCTTTATGGCCAAATTTGCAAGCCCTGCATTCCCACAGTTGTGAGGTATAGCACTTGGTCATAAACACACAGGGCAGTTTTTCTTGCCTGCAAATGCAGGGAAAGCCCAGATGCTGCAGGGATGGGAACTGGACATACTGCCCTCTATCTCCTCATAAATCGGCATGCTGTGCTCTGAAAGCTTCAAAGACTGGTTGTTCTAAAATGATTTCACAGATCCTAGCAATCCTTGTTATTGAATGCCTCCTTATTGGAGAAATTAGGTTTTACAGACATTGATTTTCTTGCTCATATAAATATGCATTATGTTGCACAAAACCATAAATCTCTTACATGGCATACAATCTTTATATTTCAAAATCAACTTTAAGTCAGCATTGCTTTGGTAACTATGTAGTAATGATTAACCCTCATTCATTCATTTATTCACTCAACAAATAATGAAGCATCTACTGTGCACTTACACTACTGAGTCAGAGCTTATAGTCTAGGGCAGTCTATATGATTTAAGGATTACTAGCATCATAGTCATTTCAAGTCCTTGTTAAAAATGTAGGATGGTGAGCCTCGCCCAGAAGTACAGAACCAGGATCTCTACATATCTATACATTGGTAAGATCTCAAGGGATTTTGATGTAGAATAAAGTGAAAACCTATGGGTTAATGTCAAATTCATAAAATATCAGAGCACTGGATCAATTATTAGCCCTTACAGAGCTGAAAAATAACTTGGTAATTTTCTGGTGTATCATAAAACTTTATTTTACACATGAGAAACCTGAGACCCAGAAAGTGTCTTGTCCAAAGTCACTTGTCCTCTGGGCATATCCACAACTCCATCTTCTCATCATCCTAGGTTGACCATATCATTTATTGTCCAAACTGGTACAAAACTGAGAAGGGGGAAAAGGTGAACAAACTATTACTAATTACACTGGGACAATAAATATAAATTAGAACTTTCCTGGGCCAACCAAATCCTATGACCATCTTACCTAATTCCCTTATATAATCCCAAATAAATGTGTCACAATTCTATATTCACATGTAGGACAACCTAATACCAAATATTTTCCTTCTTTTAAAATCAATTTCTTATTGTCATGCATAGCCATTTATAAGTTCCCCCACTGGCACCTAATGTCCACTTGAACCTAGTGGAAATATAGTTCCCCTCTTCTAACAAAGAAAAAGTGCAACCTTTATCTTCCCATGTCACATTAGAGGTTTATATTAGAGTACATGTTTTAAGAGTCCAGGCTCTGGAGCGTAACTATACCAGAAACTAGATAGATATGTGACCTTGAGAAACCTACTGAATCTTTCTGTGACTCATTTTCCCCACTGCAAAATGAATTTAGTGGGTTGAAAAACTTAATGCAAATAAAGTGATCCAAAGAATGTGTAGCACATGATAAGCACTTAGATGTTCTTCATCATTGCTATCAGTTAACATTTCATACAGAGATATCTTAAAACATCTTTTAGGGCCGGCAGAGTGGTGCGGTGGTTAAGCGCTGGCTTGGGAAGCCAGCGGCCCCGGTTCGGGTCCCACATATGAGGGCCAGTGACACTGCCCTCAAAAAAAAAAAAAAAACAAACATTTTTTTAGACAGGATATACAGGTAGAAGGACTAATTAGAACAGAAGACACTTTAGAACAAAAGTTGTCATTCATACTCTCTCAGTAGTTTCCAATCAGGGCAACACAAGTTTGCATTCTGACTCAACTAACAATTACCTGTATGTCCTTGGGCAACCTACCCTACAAACCTAAAACCTAAGTTTCACCAACTATAAAACAGGAATAATAGGTACAGGAAAGATGGCACCCACCAGCCAACTGCATGGGAGCAGGACCCCTTACAGGGAAAATGGCAACTGTCCCTTCAGTTCTTGCCCTGCAGCCACACAACTCAGTCTTTCTCTGTATGTCTCCGATTTGTGCCCTCCCTCCCTCCCCCATCACTGTCACTCCACCAAAGCCCAGGGAGAAAGATATATGCAAGAAATAAAGTTGATATATAAGAGGAATGTGAGTTTGGCTGTGTGTAGCTAGTTACTCAATGCTTCTAGTCATGGTAATCCCCTACAACGGAGAGCATACATTTTGGACTCCACGTCTGTGGAAATCAAGTAAAACACTATTTATTTATTTATTTATCCACCCCCCCATCTCTATGTGGAAATCAAGTAAAACACCATATATATATTTCCCCCCCTATCTTTGGAAACATGGTATACAAGAGGGACACAGTTCATTCATTGGGTGGTGAGATAATCCCTTTACTGAACTAAAATAAAAAAATGTGTGGCTTACTGCTATGAAAGAGCTCCTAAAACAGGAGCCATCCCGTCTCACAGAATCTCTTTCTCTCTATACTCTACTACTGGTTACAACAGAAGATTACATTATAAACTGTATAATGACCTTGTGTAATAACAATAAAATTTATTTTAAAAATCTCAAAAATGAAAAAGGAATAAAGCTACTACATGACTGAAAAGCTGTCTTACAGTCATGTTGTGATGGTTTCAAATAATCAACACGAATGATTTCCACAGAATCTTAAATGGTAGGCACCCAATAAATATCAGATCCCATTATTACTGCAAATATTTTTATTATTATATATTCTCAATATTTGTTATTTTGATTCATTTTAAAATAAAAGGAAATTCTAAAGAATACAAAGTTTAGAATGTTTGATAAATATCCTTATTCAAAACCAAACTTTTAGACTGGCTGCTTTTATATACATATTTATTTACTTGTACTGCTGCATTTTAATAAATACATCTCCTGATTTGCCCATTCCAAAATTCTTTTCTTAACAAGTGAAATTAGGCACATACAAAGTTAGGTCTTCCAAATACATTACTAAAAATAAAAGAAATGGCCAATTGTTCATCTGTGCAATGATAATTTTTCTTTGTCTTTTGGTAATGTTGATATGTACGTAAAACCCATTTTATAAGAACAAACCAAAATGTGTGTTCCTCTGAAAACTACCAAGCTTTTTATATAACACTGGATACCAGAATAATCCACTTGCAACCAACTTTCTATCCTCTAAATATTTTAGCAACACTAGTGAGATAATGAGAACCTAACTACAAATTATAAATTTTTGAAATGTGCATTTTTAAAAATTTGACTACAACCAAGGTCGACGAATAAGATCATTAACAAACCCTCATTACTTAGAAATGACCTCTAATAGTATTCATTTTATATTTTCCTTTGGGGATTTTAATTGTTCTGAAGAGGCTGTGGTTTCTCATTATTTGAATATCATGCATGTTATCATTATAAACATTCAAAATCTCATTCAGAGCTGGCTGAGTGGCTCAGTTGGTTAAGGGCTCGCTCAAGAGTGCGAGCTGAGCTCTGAGCAACAGCGGTTCAATGCCCAGCTCGAGCTGAGCTGCTGCTGAGCTGCCAACAGGTGGCAGGATGGCTCAGCTAAAAAAAAAAAAAATCTCATTCAGAGAAAGATTTCAAGGGTGACATTACAATGAGACCTGACCTACAAATATACAATGTATTTGAGGTTACTGGAATGGTACACTCCTCCCCCCAAAAAAATGTGTCTATGGGAGGGCATACATGAATGTTTGTGCATGTCCTCAATTCCATACTGTACATAAAAGATATTTTATACTTGAACATTGAGAAAATAAAATTATATTTTTATAACCATATTAGTAATTATCAGCTTGGCATATACACTCACACTGCTTCTCCATCCTCAGTAATATGTCAGCTCAGCGTTGTTTTGCCGAGGATAGAGATGAGTTCACACAAAGAATCCAGTGGTTATTGCATGAACCCTTTTATGGAAAATATTTTTGCAAAAAACCTTAGTCAAATGTTCTGTTCCTGGCTCCAGACTAAAGTTAACCCAGTGCAAAGTTAAATGCCCCATATGAAAATTTAATGAACCACCATATTTAACACCAAAATTTGGTCTTTTTTGACCCTAATCCTTACATACATGAGCATTCAGATATGTCACTATATGTTTTAGGATTCAGATATGAGTATGTCTTTCCTGTACTTTTACTTTCAAGTTTAGATATTACAAAATTATAGTCATTAATGATCAGCTTCCCCAAATTAACATTACCTCAATGATTACTTACATATTTTGAGCAAGCTCTCATAACAATACTAAGTTTAGATTAAAATGTTTATCTTATTTAAAGAGTGCCAATGATTTTGTACAGTTTTACCCAACAAAATATATGCTCTAGAAAATGCAAGCAGGGCTGGCCAAGTGGAACAGTTGGTTAAGAGCTCACTCAAGTGTGCGAGCTCTGAGCAGCAGGGTCACAGGTTCAATTCCTGGCCCGAGCTGAGCTGCTGCTGAGCTGCCAACAGCTGGCAGGATGGCTCAGCTTTTAAAAAAAAGGAAAAAAGAAAAGAAAGAAAAAAAATGCAAACAGAGTGGCAACATCTTGTCATGACTGTTCTGCTTAAGAAGATACTGGAAACATTCATGAATATTTCATAGAAGCACATAGTCTTAGGAATTTCTAATTGCCAACATAATTTCTTATAAAGTAGAATCAGAAATGATATACTAGAAGTAGAGGGCATTTTTAGAGGCTGCTATACTGCATATCTGCCATTTCCATTCTATAACCTTGAGCTATTAATTGGAATAAACAAGGTTGCCATTCATACAAATAATTCTTGAATACCCACTATGTACAAGGTACTTTTCTAAGTGCTAAGGATAGAAAAAAGACATGGACACAGTCACAAGCTTTGAGGTCTTATCTATCAAAGCTTACAGTTCATTAGTTTAAAATATTTTATACATAAACAAACATTTGTAACTCATGTGAATATATGTCACTTGTATTTCCCTCTCCACTGGGGATGGAATTCCCCTTAAAAAAGGTCAGGACAGGACCAGTCGAGTGGCTCAGTTAAATCGTGCCATTTGCAATGATATGGATGGACCTAGAGACTATAATGTTGAGTGAAATAAGTCAGTCAGAGAAGGACAAATACCATATGATCTCACTTATATGTGGAATATGAAAAACTGTATGAATGAGCAAAGTAAACAGAAACTGTCTCATAGATATAGAGGAAAAATCAGGGTTGCTAATTTGGAGAGGAATGGGAATGAGGGAGAAGGGGAAGGGATTAGACAGCAAAAATAGGCAACTACAATATTGCTACTGGGATAGGAAAAACAGTTTGGGGAATATAATTAATAATGTTGTAAATATTCTGTGGAATGTCAGATGATCATAGGTCTTGTTAGGGAGACCATTTCATGGATGGAGTAGAGGTTTGATCACTGCACTGTATTACTAAAGTGGAGGTGGTATACCTACTGTAATTGAATATATATAGATAGTCACGGGATGTGGATTATACTGTGGAAGAGAGTCAGAGGAAGAGTAATAGATATATATGATATGGGGGGGTGTGGGGGGGTGTATTGGGGGTGGGGGGGTTTGTCACTTTGAGGGGTAAAATGTATAACTATTGCACTGTGTTGTACACCTGAAACTATTGGGGGTGAGGGGGTTGTCACTTTGAGGGGTAAAATGTATAACTATTGTACTGTGTTGTACACCTGAAACTAATTAAAAATAAAATAAAATTAAAAAAAAAAAAAAAAAAAAAAAAGAGCTCACTCAAGGGTGTGAGCTGAGCTCTGAGCAACAGCAGTTCGATGCCCAGCTCGAGCTGAGCTGCCGCTGAGCTGCCAACAGGGTGGCAGGATGGCTCAGCTAAAAAGAAAAAAAAAGCGGGGGGGAGAGCACGAGCTCTAAGCACCGGGTCGCCTGTTGGATTCACATGAGCCAGTGAGCTGTACAGGAGCTGAGCTGCGGCTGAGCTGCCAACAGGTGGCAGGGTGGCTCAGCTGGTGAGAGCACATGCTCCTAACACCAAGGTTGCTGGTTTGACTCCTGCATGGGATGGGGAGCTATGCCCACCTGTACCTTCAGCTGAATGGCTGCAAGCTGCCAACAGGCAGCCAGATGGCAACTGGACTTGGGAGATGAGCTAGCTGCGCCCTCCACAACTAAGACTGAAAGACAACAACTTGGCTGTTCCCCTTCCGCAATTTCCCAATAAAATCTTTTAAAAAAATAAAAATCACAGTTCACTTTAACTTTAAAAAAAAAAAAAAAGCAGGACAATTATCTACAAGGAAATTAAACAATTACTGCATGGCATTTCTTTTAATTCTTAAGTTTTTGAAATGTTGGATGGATTTAAAATTGTGTTTCCTCGTCTGACTCCTCCTGCTCTCTCACAGTTCGTGTCTTGATCTTATTCCAATAGCTATCTGGTTCTTCTCCCTCCCTCACCAGTACTGGTACAAGCATGGCTTCCAGCCAAATGGCTTTGGCATGTTTCACTCATACTTGAGAATTCCAACGTGGCCAGATGTTTCCTCAGCTTGTCTTTTAGACTGTGGGCTGGAGTTCAATTCAAATTTCACACTGAGCAAGATCATTGAAAGAAGATGCTACTACCCAATAAGGAAAATGATCAACAGGTCATCACTAGGAAACAGAAAAGAGCAAGGACAAAGAATGATGCTGATAAATACCCTCCTCACTTTGTTGTAAATTTTATTTGACTTTTTAGTCCTGGCTTGTGTGCAATAAGAGAAACCTTGCATTTTCATTAGGGTTTTGCTAGTAAAATTTCAATTCACAGTTATTATGATATTAATTGCTTAATGCATTCATATTATTGGGTTATGTAGATCTTTAAATGTTAGAAGCTATCATACAGCTGATAGTAAATAAATAGCAAGAGGTAATAAAATTGTAGTAAATATCAAACCTGAAGTATGTCTACATTTACTAAAGCATCAGATATACGACGTGTGACAATTAAGTTCGTGAATTCATCCTAGAAAAACTGCTACATTCCTCATTGCTGAATATCACTACAGACACCTTTGAAGTACTCCCCTTAGGAAACTATGCACTGATGCCAGCACCTAGTCCACCCCTCAAAACAATTTTGGATTTCTTTTTCTGGAATGGCCATCAGAGTTGTCATGGTATTCCCTTTATGTCCTGAATATCATCAAAATGTCTTCCTTTGGGCCAGCCAAGTGGCGCGTTGGTTAAGCGCTGGCTCGGGAAGCCAGTGGCCCCAGTTCGGATCCCACATATGAGGGTCAGTGACACTGCCCTGAAAAAAAAAATGTCTTCCTTTCAATATTTCCTTTATCTTCAAGTAAAGAAAGAAGTCATTAGGGGCCAGATCAGGTGAGTAGGGAGGGTGTTCCAATAGTTATTTGTTTACTAGCTAAAATTTCCCTCACAGACAGTGCTGTGTGAGCTGGTGCATTGTCATAATGCAAGAGCCATGAATTGTTGGGGAAAAGTTCAGGATGTCTAACTTTTTCACACAGCCTTTTCAGCACTTCCAGATAGTTAATAAACTTGGTTAACTATTTGTGCCATTGGTACAAATTCATAATGAAAAATCAATCTGATATCAAAAAACGTTAGCAACAGGGACCAGCGGAGTGGCGCGGTGGTTAAGCGCTGGCTTGGGAAGCCAGTGGCCCCGGTTCGGGTCCCACATGAGGGCCAGTGACACTGTCCTCAAAAAAAAAAAAGAAGAAAAAAAAAAGGATAGCAACATTATTGCAACAAAGTTCGCAAGCTTAATTGTCAGATATCGTGTATTTATATGTATATAATTAAACCTATCAAATCAAGTTAAATGTAATGAAAGCATACAATTCATTTTAATTGTCTAAAAATCCTTGATACAGAAAACAATTTCTGCTTTTAAAGCAAATCATCATTTCAGGTTTAAGATAAAAAGAGGAATAAATAAGTGCAATGAGACACTGTCCTTACAATCAGGAGTCTAAACTGTTCACAGGGAATGCATGAGACTTCTTCAATAACAAAACTCCCTGCTGAGTATGAGTTCCTGTACCTGAAAACAGAGCTAAGCTTTTTTAAGAGCAGGAAGAGGTTTGCAATGAACTCTCTAGGCTGCCATATAAAACAAGTCATGTTTTTACCCACTAGTTTTGCAAAGAGAAAAGAAATTAACAAACACAAGGTAAGTGTGTGTGTGTGTGTGTGGGGTGTTCAATTGGTATGACCATTTGGGGGAGGCAATTTCAATACTCAAATTATTTAAAATTTGCCTACACTTTGACCCTAGAACTCAATTTCCAGGATTATATCTACAGAATTTTAACACAGAAGATTATGAGAAAGGAGTAAATAACCAGAAGAAGCCATCAAATCCAAAAGGCAGCAAAAGGGCCAGCTGAGTGGTGCCTTGGTTAAGAGTTGGCTTGGGATGCCAGCTCTGAGCAGCAGGACCGTGGTTCGGATCCTACATGAGGGCCAGCGACACTGCCCTCTACAGCAAAGATGGTGAACAACAGCTCGACTTGGAGTTGGGCTGCCGCGCATCGCCAGCAATGGCTAGGCAGCAGCCTCTGCTGCAGTGGGCTGCCATAGGCTACAGTGAGCAGACAGCAGCCGGTGTGAGCTTCCAACTGCCGCCGTGAGTGGCCGTCCAAAGGCTGGCGACCGATTTGCCTCATCCGGAAAGAGCACAATGACGATACCAACATGGGCCAGTGAAGCAACGTCCTCCACAACTAGACTGAAGAACAAAAGGACAGCTACTTGTCTGTTCCCCTTCCCCAATTCCCCCACACTGTTCCCCTTCCCCAATTCACCCAATAAAATAAAATTAAAAAGTTAGATGACCTGAACTTTTCTCCAACAATTCATGGCTCTTGCATCACGACAATGCACCAGCTCACACGGCACTGTCTGTGAGGGAATTTTTATCCAGTAAACAAATCACTGTATTGGAACACCCTCCCTACTCACCTGATCTGGCCCCCAGTGACTTCTTTCTTCACATGAAGATAAAGGAAATATTCAAAGGAAGACATTTGGATGACATTCAGGACATCAAGGGGAAATACCATGACAGCTCTGATGGCCATTCCAGAAAAAGAGTTCCAAAATTGCTTTGAAGGGTGGACTAGGCACTGGGGTTGGTGCATAGCTTCCCAAGGGGAGTACTTCGAAGGTGACTGTAGTGATATTCAGCAATGAGGTATGGAGCACTTTGTCTAGGATAAGCTCATGAACTTAAGCTCATGAACTGTCCAACATCATATACTACTGGCATAAAAATAAACATGTTACCTGTATATCTAACAAAGTTTAATCATGTACAAACTTACACACACCATAAAGGCAGACACGTGGTCTTAATAATTTTTGCATAGCAACATGATGGTACAGTGAGGGTCACAAAGCAAATTTTTGCTAAAATGTTATCTAAATACAGGAGTTACTGGGGGGAGGGGTAACTAAAAGAGATATTACAGAGAAAAACTGAGTTTGAACCTTTGGTACGTCCCCAGTTGGATAGAAGCCCGAAAAGGAAGAGCTAGTGAAGAAGTGGCCGACAAAGTAGAAAAAGTGTATTACGCTTCCAAGGAATTCAAGTTAGGAACTTGAAGAACTGCTACTTTATACAGCCCTGGAGAGCAGGGACACTATTATCTTCTTTGCAACTCATCATGTTTGACTCATGGAACCCTAAGCTGCACGTGGATCACAGCCAATGTATGTTTTGTAGGGAATTTTCTTTTCAGTGGCAAATATATGACCTATTTAATAACTAGCCTAACAAAATTGTAAGGTGGAAAGACTTTTCCAATGTAAGCAACTTGGGAACGTTCCACCGGGCTGCCGAGCAGATATTTAGTAAACTTTCTTTTTTTTTTAAGATTTTATTGGGGAATTAGGGGAGAGGAACAGTGTTGTGGAACCGGGTGGAGGGGACCAGCCAAGTTGTTGTTCTTCAATCTTCGTTGTGGAAGGCGCTAGTCGACATCTGGCTTCCCGTCGGCAGCTCATGGCCTCTAAGCTCAAGGTGCTGTGTTACAATCTTAGTTGTGTGTGGGCATAGCCACCATGCCATGCGGGGGTCGAACCAGCAGCCTTGTTATTAAGAGCACACGCTCTATCCACTGAGCAATCCGGGAGGCAGCTCAGCTCAGGTGCTGAGATCAGTCTTAGTTACGGGTGGACATAGCCACCATCCCATGCAGGAGTCGAACCTGGCAGCCTTGTTGTTAACAGCACACACCCTATCCACTGAGCCATCCCAGCGGCAGCTCAGCTCAAGGTGCCAGGTTCAGTCTTAGCTGTGGGTGGGCATAGCCCACTATCAAACAGGCAATCTTGTTACACCAGCTGAGCCATCCTGACAACTGTTGGCAGCTCAGAGACAGCTCAACTCGGGCGCAGCATCACTGGCCCACGTGGGAATTGAACCGGCGTCCCTGTTGCTCAGAGCTCGCACTCTAAGCCAACTGAGCCACTAGGCCAGCCTCTAGTAAGCCTTTCTTGATGCTGTTGAGGAAAGTTAACTTGGAATATTGTATGCTCAAGCAGATATTACATAAAAGAGCCTTAGGTACATAATGATCTAAATATCTGTGGTCAGAAAAATAACTGAGGTAGCAGAATCATCACCAAAGCTCTGTTGGGGTCACACCAAACAGATTCCTTCCAGGAAAAATGTGGCCCTGGCTTTGATTACTATAATATGTGGCACACTATTGATTAAGTAGTGATACTGATAATGCTGCTGATAATAAATCAACTAAAACTCTTATGTGAATGTATTGTTTCAAGATACAGCAATTAGGCTCCAACTACAGAGACATTTAAGGTATTTATTTCTAGGTTCTAGGCATTATGGGAAATAGATGATTTGTTTCAAAAAAAGCCATAGATGAGAAAAACATATTGTTGATCCTCCTTAAAATTACAGGAAGGAATGCTGAATATCCTGTTCCGTTCTACCCCTCATCTTCGATTGGTGGTCACAAGCTTTAAGAGTAAACAGATCTTGGGAGCTGGCCAAGTGGCTAAGTTGGTTAAGAGCTCACTCAAGAGTGCGAGTTGAGCTCTGAGCAACAGCTGTTTAATGCCCAGACGGAGCTGAGCTGCTAACTGCCAACAGATAGCAGGAGGGCTCAGCTAAAAAAAAAAAAAAAAAAAAAAAAAGAAAAAAAAAAAAAGAAAGAAAAAGAAAAAACTAAGTTTTAAAAAAATTTTATCCACAGTTTCTTGTTTTGCTTTGTTTTTGTTTTTTTGTTGTTGAGGGCAGTGTCACTGGCCCTCATATGTGGGACCCGAACCGGGGCCGCTGGCTTCCCAAGCCAGCGCTTAACCACCATGCCATTCGGCCGGCCCAAGTTTTAAAAAAAAATTTTTAAAAAGTGAAAAAAAAGAAAAAGGGCCGGCCGAGTGGCTCAGTTGGTTAAGAGCTCACTCAAGAGTGCGAGCTGAGCGCTGAGCAACGGCGGTTCTATGTCAGCCCGAGCTGAGTTGCCGTTGAGCTGCCAACAGGTGGCAGGATGGCTCAGCTAAAAAGAAAAAACAAATGAGTAAACAAATCTTGAGGTGACTGGTTAGCTCAGTTGGTTACAGCATGGTGCTGATAACACCAAGGTTGCTGGTTCAATCCCTGCATGGGTCACATGTGAGCTGTGCCCTCCTTAAGAGTCAACTATGAAAGCAATGTGTAACCAATGACCACGGCTGTTCCCCAGTTTAAAAAAAAAAAAGTAAACAAGTCTCCTGAGGCTAATAAACTGAACTTAGAGGCAAAGCCTATAAACTACTGTTTACTAGTCTAATGTAAGCTAAGTGAAATTCAAGAAAATCTGCTTCAATGAGCTAGCTATGTAAGAAATACGCTTTTCCACCATTTTCAGTTCAACTCTTTTGAAGTAAACCATTTCATTAATACAAAAAATGGATCAACTTAATAGACATGGTATAAATTACTTGGATAGAGACTTATATCATTACGTAAACTAATTAAATTCCCAGTGACATACAATCTGATAGAATGGTAAAATAGTGCTTGCAGCAAACATATTCCACAAGGATCTGGCTCAATTGTGTATATCATTTGACACTTTGGAAATAAATTCCTTGTTAAGTTGAAAGTGATAAATTTGGTTTATAGTAATTATACATAGACCATATAATTAAAATGTAATAACATTTCAACTCTTAAAAATGTGTTCTATTTAGAGATCTAACATTACACCAACTCAAAGATAGCATAAAATATAAACTTATTTTTAATCATTTCTAAAAATTCTAATTAAGGGAAGAACATGGCTATGAAGCTAAAATATATCAATAATGCAATGGAAATCTCAGATGATTCAATAAGGTATACAGAACAGAAAGATAAAAGACTTTTTAATACCATGAAAATACTTCATTTTAATCCCCAGTCACCTGTATATTATTACATGGAGGGGAAGAACTATTGGGTTGTCGGAAAAGTCATGACATATTTTCCCTGTGTTTTTCATTGCAAAAATGCACATGACTTTTCCAACAACCCAATATATACAGTACATTCCTTTAAAATAGCAGCTAATTCAAAAACAATTCACACTTATATTCTGGGAATTCACAGCTTTTCAAGGGAAACAGTGAACTATAACTTAAAAGAAACCCTTTAGGATGAATGTCAATTAAATTCCATTTAGCGAACACTTATTGAATGCCTACCAGGAGCTAAGGCGGCTCTGGAGGCAGAGAGAACTATAAAATGAAGGTTTCGGCCCCTGAGAATGGCAGTCTTAAAAGGAAGTCAGATGTGTAAACAAGTCCTTTAAGAAAAAGTGATGAGTGCTACACTCCTCATATGCACGTAGTGCTGTGAGGGCACCGATGAGGAATGAATTAAGTCAACATGGGAATCTACAGAGAAAAAACAACCTGAGCTCAGACTTCACAAATGAGTGAAGCAGAGAGGGAAGCATGGAAATGACATTCTAAGAGTATGATGTCATGATCGAAGACATAGGAGGACTCAGTGTGCTTGGAGAAAAGCATGGCAGGAGTTTAGGACATTGATTCTCAAACTGGAGTTAGAAGAATCAGTCCCACCAGAATTTCCTGTGGAGTGAAAAGATTCTTAGGCTCTACATCTAAAGATTCTGTTTCAGTAAAACTGGGATGTGGCTCAAGACACTCCCTAAAATCTCTTTAGCTGATTTTGATACCCACTATTTTTGATTCAGTAGATCTAGATTGGTTCCTGGACCAGATTGCAGAGACACTGGCTTAGAGTATTGGGGTTGGGGGAGAGGGTGGGGACGTTCTTGAATTGAGGCTGAGGCTGTAAAACCTAGATCAAGGAAAAATATGGAAGATTTCATGGTTCACTCTAAGGAGTTTGGTCTTTATATAGACAATGGGAAGCTATCAAAACCACAGCGCCTTGGGCTGGCCGAGTGGCACGGTGGTTAAGCACTGGCTTGGGAAGCCAGTGGCCCCAGTTCGGTCCCACATATGAGGACCAGTGACACTGCCCTCAAAACAAACAAACAAACAAAAAAACAAACCACAGTGCCTTAAAACAACATCCAGTTATTCATTTCATTCAGAATTCTGCAGACTGGCTCAGCTGGAGGTTTCTTCTGATTTTGGCAAGGCTCTCTCAGGTATCTGTGGCCAGATGGTCAGGTAAGCAGGTCTGCTTAACTGTGCTAGTTGATCTAGCCTCTGGTGCGTCACCTAGGACAACTGGGCTGACTCAGTTCTGTCCCGCATGGTCTATCTTGTAGAAGGCTAGCCCAGACATGTTCATGTGACAAGGGATGAGACTCCAATAGATAGAGTGAAAGCACTCAAGGATTCTTGAAACCTAGGTTTGTAACTGATACAGCATTAAATTTGCCCCATTCTATTGGTAAAGATAAGCCACAGTCTACCACAGGTTTAAGGGGTGAAGCAGATTAACTTTTTTTTTAAGAGATTTTATTGGGGAACAGCATGATTTTCCAGGGCCCATCAGCTCCAAGTCAAGTCGTTGTTTCAATCTAGTTGGGGGGGGGGGCGCAGCTCTGTAGCCCATGTGGGGATTGAACGTGCAACCTTCGTGTTATGAGCCTGTGCTCTAACCAACTTAGCCAACCGGCCGCCCAGGATTAACTCTTGATGGAAGTGAAGGGGAACAGAATTTGGCTTTACAAAATAAGCTTCTTCAACATAAGGATTATCTTGAGCTGGTTATAATTATTATTTTTTAACTTTATTGGGGAACAGTGTGTTTTCCAGGACCCATCAGCTCCAACTCAAGTAGTTCTTTCAATCTAGTCGTGGAAGGTGCAGCTCAGCGACCCATGTGGGGATTGAACCAGCAACCTTGTTGTTAGGAGCACTTGCTCTCACGAGCTGAGCCTCTTGGCAGCTCAGCTTGGGCGCAGCTCACTGGCCCATATGGGAATCAAACCAGTGACCCAGTTGCTCAGCACTCGCACTCTTAACCAACTGAGCCACTCAGCTGGCACCCGGGACTGCATTCTTACCTGGAGGTGCAACAGAAGAAGAATCCACTTGGAAGCTCAGTCAGATTGGTGGCAGAATTCATTTCCACATGGCTAGAGGACTAAGCGCTTCCTGTCTTTCAGCGGAAGCCTCCCTCAGCTCCTAGAGGCTTCCCAACTGTTCCTTATTTGGCCCTTTGCATAAGTAGTTCACAACATGGCATCTTACTTTGTCAAGGTCAATGCCAGTGTAAAATAGTCAGCTCCCAAGAGTCATAAAACATGTAATCACGTGAGTAACATCCCATCACCATTACCATGATCTATTGGTTAAAAGCAAGGCACATGTCCCACTCAAACTCCAGTGGAGGGTTTTCTACAATGGTGTGGCCACTAGGAGGTATGAGTCACTGGATGTCACCTTCAAGTTCATTACCACACTAGATATCCTCATTTGTTTTTATTTTTTCCAAATTTTTCACATATTAGTCTTTGTTCTAATTTGCAATTAATTTGCACTCAATTTGCCTTGATAATGAAAATAATTTTTAACGGATAAAGCAGTCAACAATATCACATGCTTCTCACAAAACAGTAACCAAGAGTTCATAGCTCTAGCAGAAATTATCCATAAATTGCCTAGAGCGCTTTCTGTACTGAATTTAAAATGACCAGGTTTCAAAGTAATATCAAGAGAAGTAGTATTTCCTGATGTTTATGGGAATGCTCCCTGGAGCTAGAATGCCAGAGTTTGAATATTGGCTTTACTGTTTACAAGCTATGAAACTTTTGGCTGGCTACTGAGCCTCCCTGAGTCTCAGGTGCTCACATCTGCAAAATTTGGATGATGCCATTAAGTAGTTAAACTTACTGAGCACTTTCTATGTTCCACGCTCTTTCACAGCACCTTAATATACATTAACTCATTTAATACTCACAGTAACCTTATGAAATAGATATTTTGAAATATATTATCCTACGATATGGCAAGGATTAAATAACCTAATCTAAAAGGCCATAGAACAGTGCCTGGCACATCATAAGCACACAATAAATGTTAGTTATCATTATTATGATATACATAGTACTGTGTTCATGTTCAGTGTTCTGGGTGATACAAAAAGTATAGTTAGTCTTGGGGACAACATTTAGTCCCCAAGAAGATTATTGAGAAAATAAGTGATTCACAGGAAAACAGCAAAATCAGGATTACATATACTTCATTATGCAACATATAATCTGAAAGAGCCAAGCCACAAATCTGTTTTAATGGATGGGTAGCATAAGGTTCTCAAGGGCAGGAGTGGGGCCTTTTTTCACTGAGGGCAGAAGGGAGGGAAGGAGGAAAAGAGAGAAAGAAAGAGAAAGAAGAAAGGAAGAAAGAAGGAGGGAAGGAAGAAGGAAGGAAGCGAAGGAAGAAGGAAAGGATTTGTTTCCAGATTAAAGTGGGAGTGGGAAATTACAAATGAATGGAACTGTTCATTCAAAAGCCAAAAAAAAAAGGTATGGCCACAGCTGGTCTCTGCAGTGAATTAAACATTATAACTGGTAGATAGGCAGCTGTTCAGGAAGGGAACAAGGTGAGGCTGCACAGAAAAGGTGACACTAGACAGAAAAGGTGACACTAGAATACAGGTGGCATTGATGTACTGCATTAACCTGTGAACACCTATTCATGTAGATATATTGTTATCATTTATTCAGTGAACAAAATGATGATTTGTCACAATGAAGACTCTGTATTTCAATGAAGAACATCAAATTCAAGGCTTAACTTACCTTCCATATTAGAAATGAAACTACTGAATGCCCTCAAGTCCTTTTTTTTTTTTGAGGGCAGTGTCACTGGCCCTCATGTGTGGGACCTGAACTGGGGCCGCTGGCTTCCCAAGGCAACACTTAACCACCGTGCCACTCGGCCGGCCAGTGCTCTCAGGTCTTTACAGCTTGTCATTTACCACTAATCGACTCCACAAGACTCAGCTCATACAAGATGCCTTCCAAAACATTTAACACTCCTGGAACATCTACCATTATGTATCACAGGAAGGAATATTAATAGGACTCTGTATGGTCAGGGAACGCTCAAGTGGACAAATTGTGACATTCAATAAGAGGACAGGGGCCAGCCGAGTGGTGCATTGGTTAAGAGTTGGCTTGGGGGGCGGGCTGAGTGGCTCAGTTGATTAAGAGCTCGCTCAAGAGTGCGAGCTGAGCTCTGAGCAACAGCAGTTCGATGCCCAGCCTGACCTGAGCTGCTGCTGAGCTGCCAACAGGTGGCAGGATGGCTCAGCTAAAAAACATTAAATAAAGAAAGAAAGAAAATAAAGAAAGAAATTCAAAGTTCTTGACATCTGGAATACTTGCTAAATGGAAGAACTTATTCCTCTTGGGTGCCTTTAATTTGTTCTCCTTAAGATCTATGTTTAACTCAAAAAAAAAAATGCTATCTCTTTTGCTCTTTGTACCACCACTGTATCAGATGAAACTTTTTCCACTCTCCTTTATCTGAGTCTTTCTGCTTCTCTGATCCTTGATAATTAGTTCTAGTGAAGAGAGGTTGCTTATGGTGCTATTCATATTCATTAAAATGAGCAGCCACAGAAAACACAGAAAAGCAAGGCGAGTGTGGGAGCCGAAAAAGTACAAATTAATGCATCTACTGCAGCCTAGCAGGGAGCCGACATTCAAGCAGTGAAAGGAAAAACTTGAAGAGCACGTCTGCTAGGGCAGACCCTCTTGGCACTCAGTGCCCCCAAGGAGTCTCAGCAGCAGCAATGAAAAAGCCAAAGTTGGCTGAACACAGAGGAAAACATGCAGGAAACTCAAGTTTAGCAACAGGGAGCATTAATTCCAAAGGTGAATGTATGCGGGTCTTGCCGTTACTTTAGAAAGTTATTTGAACAGCTTTCTGAATTCACAAGCTATAATTAGGGATATGTGCACTAAGTACTTGTCTAGAATGCTAAAAAAAAAATAATGATTCGTTGTTTTTCTTCATAAAGAAATATTCCTTTATATTTTGATGGATCTTCTGTATGAAAGCAACTAATTGTCAGGATGCCAACTGTCTTTCTTTATAGCCTATTGGTATGTTATGAGAGAGACATTTCTAAAAATAGCAATGAAGTAAATGGAAGCCTACAGATTAGAAATAACACTGGGTCCTCCATCATTTGTATTCCTTTCCTCAGAGAGAGCTATAATAAGACTTAGACATTTCACTTGGAGAGTCTTATGATTTGAGAGATATGAACTCTTGGTATTGCCTCAAATAAATGCAAGAGTTTCATTCCAGTGCTGTAAGTGGGTTTTTAAATGTGTAAGATTCAAAGTTCAATAAGATGATGCCCATTTTAAAGATACCAAGACTGAGGTTCAGGATAAGAACCTTTCCTAATGTTACACAGCTCATGTGAAGATCAGAACTTTCATTGAAACCTGTGTTCAATCCCAAAGCTCATACCTCTTTTGCCAATATATTCTCTAAAACAATGGGGACATGTCCCAATAAAATTAAATGAATAAAATTAACTGAAAGGATGATGTGTAAAGGGTTTCACAAGGGATTCTTCTTGACTAAGAAAAGTTACTCCAGAACAAATAATGCACACTTCTATATATTCGCAGTAACTAAAACAGAAGGTACAAGGGGGGAAAAAAACAAAACACTTTAAGATCTAATAAGACTTACTCTCCACAGATCTACTGCCTGAAGGCAGGAGCCTCAGAGAAAGGGACCCAGTGAAGTATCTACCCCTGAAACTCTTCAAGCAAAATATGGACCGAGTCCCCTGTAACCTGCCCAGAGAGACGTGGCTGGGGCAGATGCTCTCTGTATGGTCCTTTCTGCTTTGTGAGCCCATGATTCTATTACCTAACATTTTGCACATTAAAAAGTCCACAGTGGTTTATGATATCTCCATTTGTGCCTTACAGTAAGGCAGGGAAAATGCAGCGTAAAATCCCTGGCCTGTTACAGGCAGTTAACATTAATACAGCATAATGAAATAAGATATGTTGATCCTATTTTGATTTAGGAGCTCTAGAAATGAAAGAAGGTGTGCTCAAGCAGCGTTGGTGAAACAATTTTTCTCCTAAATGTCAGGTAGTTAAGGAAGAGCCCGTTTCGACACACTAATTTATATAAACCTTCTTTTCCCATGCGTCACATCCCAAGTCATCAAAGATGAATGCTGTCATGGTTTAACAAATGAAGATTTCCCTCAAGTCATAGGTCACCAGGAGTAAAAGACATAAAAATATTTCATTACCTATAAATTTCTTCTTCAATAATACCATTTTAATAGTATTTCATATGCCCCTCCCCTCCAGTCAACTATATCAGATTGTATTAGTTTGTAGCTGAATTTATTTTACTCCTTATTCAGTTCACTTCGGCTGTTGAGAGGGCGTTTTTTGCCTTTCAAAGTTCACAGCTCACTCCTCAAACTAGGATGCTCATCAGCTCTAAGATTTCTCTTTCCTATAAAAGCTGTAAAACAAATGAAAGCTCTCATAGGCCATAGGACATGAGGCTCAGTGATCGTATGAGGGCTAAATGTATCAGCTATACAAGAATGAAATAGCAAATAAAAGGCTCAATACTCAATGAGTGGCAAATCTTAAATATTCATTTATACTTCATAAAGTAAATATATTTGGAAAGGGAATCAGAAACATGTGGAAAAAACATGGTAAGAGGACTTTGAGGCAAAAAGATGACTTAAGCTAATGTATGAGGTGGGGGCTTCCACTCCCATTCAAGTATCTAGTGGACTGGGCAAAGGAACATAGAAATAAAGGAAACCCACCCCGGCACTGGAAAAAAGGAAAACGTACCATTTACCTGCCATGAACTGAACAAGTCTCACTAAGTGAGAACCACATTGGGCCAGCCCAGTGGCACATTGGTTAAGAGCTGGCTTGGGATGCCAGCTCTGAGCAGAAGGGCCCCTGTTCAGATCCCACATATGAGGGCCAGTGACACTGCCCTCTACAGCTAACAACAGCTCCACCTGGAGCTGCGCTGTGCAAGCACCAGTGACGGTGTAGGCTGCAGCCCCTTCTGCAGTGGGCTGCCAAAGGCTACAGTGAATGGCCGGCAGCCGGTGTGAGCTACCAAGAGCCGCCGTGAGTGGCCATCCAGAGGCCGGCGACTGATTTGCCTCATCCGGGAAGAGTGCAATGATGATACCAACATGGGCCAGTGAAGCAACGTCCTCTGCAACTAGACTGAAGAACAAAAGGACAGCAACTTGTCTGTTCCCCTTCCCCAATTCCCCAACGCTGTTCCCCTCCCTCAATTCCCC
This sequence comes from Aselliscus stoliczkanus, assembly GCA_033961575.1. Taxonomy (NCBI): domain Eukaryota; kingdom Metazoa; phylum Chordata; class Mammalia; order Chiroptera; family Hipposideridae; genus Aselliscus; species Aselliscus stoliczkanus. The sequence goes on from CM066737.1 coordinate 27,634,441, forward strand.
AATAACATCTTTAAAAAACAAACAAACACATAGGATCACTTTAAAAGTGAGACTGACAAAATTCAAATAATCACAGAATACATAACTACAGACCCTAAAAGAGCAGATGGTTGGTATACTGAGACCTCAAGCATGGCTCAATTGCTTGGGAAGAGAATGAAGTAAGAAGAGCAAGTGACCTAGGAATAAGCTTTGAAGAAATCGACTATCAAAGGATTACAAAAAATGCGGTCTAAAATAAGGAGATTGCTCTAGCACTGAGGAGGAGTAAGAGGATACTTCTGTACAGTATTTATTCCAGGAAATGAGATCACGTTTTAGTCAGCATCTAACACCTTTCATCAAATAAAAGTAAACAAACTCTACAGGAAAATAAAATAACAGCATACAGTTTTAAATAGTATTAGAACTAATAAAGAACAAGCAAGGGTGACTGGTTAGCTCAGTTGGTTAGAGCATGGTGATGATAACACCAGGGTTGCCGCTTTGATCCCCGTATGGTCCACTGTGAGCTGTTCCCTCCCTAAAAGAGTTGACTATGCCATTAGAGCATGAAAGCAATGTGTAACCAATGACCATGGCTGTTAAAAAAAAACCCACAAAAAAACAATTACTGCAGAAACTGAATCTACCATATATCAATCTCCATGAGGCTCTCAACTGGTTTTCCTGTTGTAGAAGATGCCAGAACAATCATAGCAAAAGTACTATGCAAAAATACATTAAAAGACATCTTTGGTTTTTTTTGAGAGCAGTGTCACTGGCCCTCACATGTGGGACCCAAACCAGGGTAGCTGGCTTCCCAAGCCAACGCTTAACCACCTCGCCACTCGGCCAGCCCAAAAGACATCGTTCTTGAACAAAGGAAGACATCAGCTTTACAAACTGAAAGGGAAAAAGTAGAGAATACAGACGCAAAAATACACATACTCTGGTTTAATTTTCAAATTTTAAGTATAATGAATCTTTCAATCCTCTAGTCAGAAAAACACAAATCAGGACCGGCCGAGTGGCGCATTGGTTAAGAGCTGGTTTTGGGATGCCAGCGGCCCTGGTTCGCATCCCACATACGAGGGCCAGTGACACTGCCCTCTACAGCTAACAACAGCTCCACCTGGAGCTGGGCTGTGAGCCCCGGCGACGATGTAGGCTGCAGCCCCTGCTGCAGTGGGCTGCCATAGGCTACAGTGAGTGGCCGGCAGCCAGCGTGAGGGGCTGGCAGCCAGCGTGAGCTGCCAAGAGCCGCTGTGAGCGGCCATCCAGAGGCTGGCGACCAATCTGCCTCATCCAGGAATAGCTCAATGACGATACCAACATGGGCCAGTGAAGCAATGTCCTCCGCGACTAGACTGAAGAACAAAAGGACAGCAATTTGTCTGATCCCCTTCCCCGATTCCCCAACGCTGTTCCCCTCCCCCAATTTCCCAATAAAATCTTTAAAAAATAAAGAAAAACACAAATCAACAAAAAACAACAAAAACACAAATCAACAAAAACAAAATCAAATCAACAAAACAAGTCGACAAAAAACAAAATAACAAGTCAACAAAAAACAAATCAACAAATAAACAAGGCTCGCTCCAAAATTATTAACTTATAATCTGATAATGAATGTATTTATACATATTAACCATTCTCCCATACCATCAATAACAAAAATATATTAAGTATATATTAAAATCTTAAATATAATACCAGAAACTTCAATGCATCAAATATTAAAGGTATAAAAATTATTCAGTTATTTCAAGTGACAAAGCAACTGTTTCCACTCTGAAGAGCCCACCCCTCCCATTACCTCTTTCTTCACTGTACTTTAAAATAGGGCCCTACAGACATTTTCTCAACTTACTACCCACACCCACTTTGATCCACTTAACCATCTTTCTCTATCCTTCCAGACACAGTGAAAATAGTATACTTTTTCTTATTTCACTTGAGTACTTGAACTTTAAACTGCTTATCTTGTTGCCTCGGGCTGCCTCTCCACTACTGTTTACTATTTACTCTGCTAGCTGTTTCCTAACATTTATAGATGTGAATTTTCTTTCATTCTAAAAAACATACCAAACACAAACAAGTGCACAACTTCTTCCAACCCTATTTCCTTTTCCCATAGACATTTCACTCCATTTCCAAATTTCTTGAAACTGCTGTCTGCATTGGCTGTCCCCAGATCCCCAGTTTTAATCAAGTTGCTTTCCCATCCTGCCGACCACTGGCTTGAAAAGTTCTTACCGAGATTAGTGACTTTCTCATTAGTAAATCAGTGAGCACTTCTCAGTATTGTGTTATGTCTGATTTACTGCAGATTGCTTCTAGACATACTTTCCTCCCTTGTTACCCATGGTAACATATACTCCTGATTTGCACCCAACTTCTCTGGGAATGCTCATCTTTCTTGCCAGATTCACTCCTCTGATCTAGTCCTGAAAGGCTCATCTGTCTACAGTTTCTCACTAGACCCTTTTCTCTTCTCACTCTACACTGTCCGGGTGTGCTTTCATCCATTCCCATCGTTTCAATGATAATATATATGTTGATTTCTAAAATGATCCAACTATTCCGGAGATACCTTTATATGCACATCCCATGGGATTCTCAAATACTATTAGTAGTGTATATCCACTATCCCTCTGTGTATTATTCTGTATGTGTAACTTCTTCATTTACTATTTTTCCAAATGTGAATCAGTGCACACATTCTATTATGTACCCTGAAACTTTGCCGTTAATATGCACTACACCTTACAATGTCATTAAAGACTATATGAATCCTTTTAACATTTTTTACAAGGGCCGGCAGAGTGGCGCATTGGTTAGGAGCTGGCTTGGGACTCCAGCTCTGAGCAGTGGGACCCCAGTTCAGATCCCACAGATGAGGGCAAGTGACGCTGCGCCCTCTACAGCTAAGATGGTGAACAACAGCTCCACCTGGTTGCCTCTATAGCTAAGATGGCCGGCGAAGGTGTAGGCTGCAGCCTCTGCTGCAGTGGGCTGCCATAGGCTACAGTGAGCGGCCAGCAGCCAGCGTGAGCTGCCAAGAGCCACCATGAGTGGCCATCCAGAGGCCGGCGACCGATCTGCCTCATATGGGAAGAGCACAATGATGATACCAACATGGGCCAGTGAAGCAACGTCCTCCACAACTAGACTGAAGAACAAAAAAATGACCACAACTTGTCTGTGCCACTCCCCCAATTGCCCAATAAAATCTTAAAAAAAAAAAAAACTATTACTAAATACATATACAAGAATATGTAATATATATGTCAAGTTTAAAGAATAATAGTGAGGAAAGAAAAAAAACTGGGAAAACACATATGTGCCTATAGGAAAATAAATTGCAAAGTAATCCCAAAATGGAATGTTATACAGCAGTCAAAAGTGAATGAAGTGTAACTACATCCAGCAAGATGGAGAAACTGAGCAAAACAGTACTGAATATTAGCAGCACAGTATTGAAGGGGGAATATGTGAGTCCCAGAATAAGAATTCCCCATTTATGAAGTAGAAACAACTATACCTATATGCTTTTGAACAACACATATGTGCTACATATGTGTATGTTTGTGAAGATATACAGAGGATGCCTAAAAAATGTATATACATTTTAAGAAAGAAAAAAAAACTATTGAAATTACAGTGTTGGTAACCATTGAGCACCTCTTGTCATTGCAGAAGTCAAACGTGACTTGTATTCATCTTTTGTTATCGGTATATATTGAGTATTACAATTTTAATAGTTTTCCTTTCTGGGCCGGCAGAGTAACTCAGTTGGTTAAGAGTTGGCTTACGGCACGAGCTCTGAGCAACAGGGACACCAGTTCGATTCCCACATGGGCCAGTGAACACTGTGCCCGAGCTGAGATGTAGCTGAGCTGCCAACAGGTGGCAGGATGGCTCAGCTAGTGTAACAACAAGATTGCCTTTCGATGGTAAGCTATGCCCACCCGCAACTAAGACTGAACCCAGCACCTTGAGCTGAGCTGCCACCCGGATGGCTTAGTGGATACAGCATACTCTCTTAACAACAAGGATGCTGGATCAACTCCCGCATGGGATGGTGGCTATGCTCACCCACAACTAAGACTGAACTCATCACCTTGAGTTGAGCTGCTGCCCAGATGGCTCAGTGGATAGGGCGGGCACTCTTAGCAACAAGGCTGCCGGGTTCGACACCCCCATGGGATGGTGGCTACACCCACCCGCAACTAAGACTGAACACAGCACCTTGAGCTTAGAGGCCACGAGCTGCTGACAGGAAGCCAGATGGCGACTGGCGCCCTACACAATGTAGATTGAAGTGCAGGGCCGGCCAAGTGGTGCGGTAGTTAAGAGCTGGCTTGGGAAGCCAGCGGCCCCGGTTCGGGTCCCACATTTGAGGGCCAGTGACACTGCCATCAAAAAAAAAAAAAAAAAAAAAAGATTGAAGTACAACAACTTGGCTGTTCCCCTTCCCCAATTCCCCAACACTGTTCCCCTCCCCCAATATACCAATAAAATCTTTTTTAAAAAAAATAGTTTTCCTTTCTTAAAATGTGTATACTTTTTTAGGCACCCGCTGTATTATTACAATTGTAATAGTTTTTCACCCTTTCTTAAAATGTGTATACATTTTTTTTTGGCACCCTCTGTATATATGAAATTGACAGTACATATAATGTACTCATCTTCACCTTTAACACATGTAATCCCAAAGGATTTTCCAAAGTTGTACCAATTTATATTTTTGCCAGTCATTTGAGTTTTATAACGCTCTACATCTTGTCTTTTAGTCACTAATATACTGAAGGTCTTTATATGTTCTGTACATTTATCTTTTGTTGGTTTGGGGCTGTGCATATCTTTCCAAGTCTGTGGTTTGTCTCTCCATTTCCTTTATGGTGGCTTTTGATAGACACATATTCATATTTAAATGTAACCAAATTTACCAAACATTTGAGCTTCTTGTCTTGTTTAAGAATCTTCCATGAACCAAGAACAAGAAAGAAGAAGCAAACTTAGCCCACTAGCCAAACCTGGGATGTTGTATTTTTATGGCCTGCTAAGAATGTATTTTACCATGTTAAAAGTTTGTAATGGGCCAGCCAAGTGGCAGAGTTGGTTAAGAGCGTAAGCTCTGAGCAACAAGTTTGCTGGTTCGATTCCCACATAGGCCATTGAGGTGCTCCCGAGCTGAGCTGCCGCTGAGCTGCCAACGGGTGGCCAGGTGGCTCAGCTGGTGAGAGCATTGCTCCTAGCAGCAAGGTTGCCGGTTTGACTCCCACATGGGATGGTGGGCTGTGCCCACCCGCAGCTAGATTGAAAACAGTGACTGGACTTAGAGCTGAGCTTGCACCCGCCACAACTAAGATTGAAGGACAACAACTTGGCTTGGAGCTGATGGGTCCTGGCAAAACACAATGTTCCCCTTCCCCAATTCCCCAACACTGTTCCCTTCCTCAATTCCCCCAATAAAATCTTTAAAAAAAAGGGGGGGGGTGTTGTAAAAATAAACAAGGACTAATACATAATAGAGACAGCATGCGATGTGCGAAGCCTAAAGTATTTATTGTCTAGTTCTTCACATAAAGTTTGCTGACCCCTGCCCTAGAACCATCATCTTTCATATCAGCACTGTCCAATAAGTCTCTGTGATGGTTGACATGCCCTATAATTTATGCTATCCAATATGATAGCCACTGGCCATATATGCTTATTGAGTGCTTGAAATGTGCCTAACAGATTGCTAAATTTTTAGTTTGATTTCATTAATTTAAATTTAATTTGCTAGATATGGCCCCTGGCGACTACATTGAACAATGTAGCCCTATGTCTTTTTTGAAAAGTTTTAACATTTTGCTTTTCATAATTGTCTTTAATCCAACTAGATTTTTGCACATGATATCACAGATCAAATATCATCTTCTCATAGGAATAAAAAATGTTTCCTTACTATTTCCTTTCATGGTATAAATAGAATATATATAGTCAACTGGGCAAAATAACTCTCCAGGCAATTCACCCAAAGAGCGGTTTATTCAGAAGAGAAAAAAAAAACGAAAAACTACCAGAGCAGTATGAGAATACACTCCTCTGGCCAGGCTCCCAACTGGCTGTCCATGTGGAAAAAAAGGGAGAACCTCCCACAGAGGATCTCTCTATATATATTAATCCCTCCCCCAGAAGTTACCACAAAGTTCAACAGGAAGTCAGGACTAGAGGGCTAACAAGAGGCCTAGCTCTGCTCATAGCCCTCCCAACTCTATGGTTAATCATCTTAAGATGCCAGTTCACTTTTACCAAAATATATATATATATATATATATATATATATATATATATATATATATATATACACTGGGATAGATGTATGACTGCTTGAGGCCAGAGGCAACTTTGGAAAATCATATCACCTGTCATTTAAAAAAAATGAGCCATTTTCATGATACTTGTAAGCTAGGCTTACTTCTGAAAACTTTATAAGTATTTGCTCATTTAATCCTCATGCTGTTATTGAAAAGGTGACACAATCTTCCAGTTTGAGATTTTTCTTTTTTTTAAAAAATTTTTTATAGGGAATTGGGGGAGGGGAACAGTGTTGGGGAATTGGGGAAGGGAAACAAACAAGTTGCTGTCCTTTTGTTCTTCAGTCTAGTTGTGGAGGATGTCACTTCACTGGCCCATGTTGGTATTATCATTGCACTCTTCCCGGGTGACGCAGTCACCTGCCAGGCACTCAGGGTGGCTCACAACAGCCCACTGCAGCGCCACTGCAGCCTACGCCATCGCTGGCAACTCAGGGCAGCCCAGCTCCAGGTGGAGCTGTTGTTCACCATCTTAGCTGTAGAGGGCGCAGCATCATTGGCCCGCATGTGGGATCAGAACGGGGGCCCTGCTGCTCAGAGCTCGCACTCCCAAGCCAGCTCTTAACCAACACACCACTCAGCTGGACCCAGTATGATATTTAAACCTCTAGTGTAATTTGATGTAAGATTGTAGTTTAACTTAGGACTTTTTGAACACTTTTTTTCTTTTCTTTGTTTTCCTTGCCTCCTGCCAAACCTTAATGACTCTGTTTACTACACATTTACTATGTATACCAGTTTCAGTGGGTCTGTTTACTCCAGACCGAGTGCAGACCAGAAATGACCCCATTTCCTCAAGGAAACCTCCAGGACAATGACTTGAAAGAAATTTTGACATCTGCATAAGATCCTCTCCTATCCCTGAAACACATCCAGCCTCTGGGAAGCACCTTTTTCCAGGAGTTGCCTGACCAACTTCTTCCTTTCTTCTGCCCCTCCTTACCTATGTATAAAACCTTTGGGTGGTATTAAAAGAGGTAAGGCAGTCTTTGTGACAAGGAGTCCACTGTCTTCCCTTAATGCTGGCATTTTGGAATAAGCCTGCTTTTCTTTCTGCCACTCTTGTATCCTGATTTTTGGACTAGCATACAAGCAGCCGAATCCTATTTGGCATGGTACCATTATTAGCCATATTCTCCACATGGGGAAATGAGGCAGAGTGCATCTAGGACATAAAGACACAAGGTGCCACAACCAGGATATGCACCCAGGCAGTTTGGCACCAAAACTCATGCTGTTAAAACACTACCCTATAGTGACTCAGCAGATAATGGCTTTGTGTCTTCCAGCCGAAACTATATACATTTAATTTCTTTCAATTTCTTTTTATTGTCTTATTGTCTGGCTCAGGCCTCCAATAACTGCACTGTTAAACTGGTAATGGTAGTACTCTTTCTTGTCTTATTTCCGATTTTAAAGGGAATAATATTTTAGTATGACATTTGCTTCATTTTTGTCAGTATCCTTTATCAAGTAAAGGAGTTCCCTTCTATTCCCGGTTTGCTAAAATTTTTCATCATGAATTATGAAACTCCTGAAATTGAAATTTTAATCAAAAGCTTTTTCTACATATACTGGAGTCCTCCCCGCCCCTTATCCACAGGGGATGTGTTCCAAGACCCCAGTGGATGCCTGAAACCATGGATAGTACCGAACCTTATATATAATACAATATTTTTTCCTAGACAAACATACCTATGATAAAGTTTAATCTATAAATTAGGCACAATAAGAAATTAACAACAATAACTAATAATACAATAGAACAATTCTACCAATATACTATAAAAACAAGAGAAGTGACCCTCTCTTATTAATTTTATTCACCATGACTTATCTGCAATCTAAATATATTTAGAAGGCAAGTTTCATTCTTTAGAAGACTCAGTTAAGGGAATAAACACAGGAATCAAAGCACATTTCATTCACATTTTAAAACCTGATATTGTTAGGATTCCCCACATGGTTTAGAAGTAGACTTCACCAGAGTAGTGGGTAATACAGTTCTAAATAATACAGTGATTGCAAGACAGCATTATTCATTCTCATTGCAGTTCCACAGCAAAAGCCTGGTGAAGGCCACACTCCCATTACTAATAGTTAAGTTGCAAGACTTCACTTATTTTAAAAGCATTCAATCAGCAAAACCTCCCTTTCTACTAATGATTTCCAATCACAAACCTCTCTTGGCTGACTGTAATGCATTTCACATTATGATGCTCTATCCCACCCAGCCTGCAGCTCAGCCATCCCTAACTACTTACTTCAGATTAGAAATATGCTACCTCTGTTTTACTGACCTTCAGAGACGAGAAAACAAGCCTAATTGCAGTCTACACAGATCAAATCATCCCATAATACAATTTATCAAAGGACTATGTGCTGTTAAAAAGTTAGTTTGGATCAAAGTCACTTTTTAAATAGCTGTTCTAATGTTTACATGAGGGTACTCAAAAGTCTTCTTCGATTTTGTTTTTAAAGAGGTAGGACCTGTGAACTATATCCCCAGATGATTTGGGGCAATCTCCACCTGGGATGAGCCAAACTATTTGAACATCTCCGTTGTGGAATCTGGTTTGCTATGGGCCTCTATACATAGCACTTTCAATTAGGGAGCCTGACCTATTCTATAAATGCCCCCACAGGATGCGATCTAATTTTAAACTCCACTCTTCATTAGTGTACCATAGTCTCAACCTTAATCTTCTGCCTAATTTAATTCTGTTCATCTCCTCTTCTTGTCTGACCTCTATAAAACTAACTTTAAGGTTTTTTGCACTATTGCAAAATTATCTTGTCTGGATAAGTATCATCAAGGATTCCAGTCAGAAAGCTACATGACAAGATGGCTGAAGTATGGGCTATTTCCCCAACAACTCACAAGCTTCCAAGCCTCTGGCCTTTCGGTCCCTTTTTCTCTGCCTGGATCGGCCTTCTTTCCCTCTTAACGCTGGGACATTTATGTTTATCTTTCCACCTGAAGTCATCTCTGACTTTCCCATGGCAATTGCCTTTGTAGGTTTTCTTTTATCGTTCACTAGACGAAAAATTCTTCATGAACAGAGACTTACATATTTCTTTTATTCTCCTGCACTTTGTAAACTAGGAATAGGGGGAGCTGCTGTGCTATGTAAGGATTTGCTTAAAATAGAATATATTGTGAATCATGAAGTAAGTCTGATAAATACACACACCTCACTGGGATCCCAGTACCTAACACCTTTCACTTCCATCTGCAAGTCGCCTTCATGCTCCACTTTGGCAGAGTATTAAGTATTTCTGTGATGCTTCTACCATCTGCCCTTTAATCCTTGGTTCCATGCTCCTGGAGTTGTCTTAACTGTTCTCTCTCCTTTGCCCCTGGTAATTTCATTAATTCTGATGGTTTCTGAGTCAGACCTGGGTTTGAAGCCCAATTCTGCTCTTACCAGCCATGTGACCTTAGACAACCCGTGTCCTTTCATTTACCATTAAAATGTTTCTTTGCACACTTACCTAATACCACAATTGTAACTTTCTCATGATCATGGATAGATTTAAGTCTCCCACACCTAGTGTAATGTCTGGCATAGGTAGGCAATCAGTATGTTTAATGAGTAAGTGAACCCCTTCAGGGTGCTAAGAAGGATGAGTCATTCATTCAATCATTCATTCATTTACTCTCTGTGTTTGAGAACACTCTGTTAAAGCACTTTGAAGCAAGGCAGTTGTGGCTTCAGATTCTCTGTCACTCATTACCTATGCCATTTTATACTGAGTTTTTTACATATCCAACTTTCCACTTGACTGTAAACTCCTTCAGGGCAAAGAGGATGTATTATTTGTCTTTAAGTTATTCCCCTTTAAAAGTTATCAAGGTGACTCACAAATCTGAGTTCCATAAAATGGTGCTTAATGAAAAGCTAGTGCAAAAGCAGTGTAACACGCACTGTATATAAATAAGACATTTTCGTGATTACTGTGCTGGTCCTCTTGTTAGAACCATTTCTGCTATAGCACGTGCATGGGCTATAGTACAACCTTGATAATGAGAAAGGTTTGGCTTTCAGCTCCCACCCTGCTGCTTTCTACATGTCTTACCTTCCCCAAATCACTGACAATCATCACCTGCTGTATAACTGCTTTAAGATAGCAATTATGGGGCCAGCCGAGTGGTGCATTGCTTGGGAGCTCACTTGGGACACCAGCGGCACCGGTTCGGATCCCACATGTGAGAGGGCCGGTGACACTACCCTCAAAAAAAAAAATACACATCTTTAAAAAAAAAAAAGATAGCAATTATGTTAGATAAGGGACTTAAGGCCTTTATCACAGGAGATATTCAATGTTTGTTACCTTCTCTGTTTTGGTTCAAAGGCTGTTATAAAATGATCCGCATTCACTAAAAACCATTTTTGAGTACACTTACTCTTCTCCAGATATCTCCATCCAACAATTTAACTTTTTTTTTTTTTTTAAGATTTTTTAATTGGGGAATTGGGGGGAGGGAAACAGTGTTGGGGAACTGGGGAAGGGGAACAGACAAGTTGCTGTCCTTTTGTTCTTCAGTCTAGTTGTGGAGGACGTCGCTTCACTGGCCCATGTTGGTATCATCATTGCGCTCTTCTTGGGTGAGGCAGATCGGTCGCTGGCCTCTGGGCAGCCACTCACCATGGCTATTGGCCGCTCACGCTGGATGCTGGCCACTCACTGTAGCCTACGGCAGCCCACTGTAGCAGGGGCTGCAGCCTACACCGTCGCGGGGGCTCACACAGCCCAGCTCCAGGTGGAGCTGTTGTTAGCTGTAGAGGGCAGTGTCACTGGCCCTCATATGTGGGATCTGAACTGGGGCCGCTGGCGTCCCAAGGCAGCTCTTAACCAACACGCCACTAGGCCGGCCCCAATTTAACTCTTTATGAATGGCCAGTGGTCTTTCTGGGCTGAATTTCTCTAAGAAAAATGTGATTGTAAAATGGAATAGGAAAAAATGGGAAAGGGCCGGCTGAGTGGCATGTTGGAAAGAATTCAGTATTTAGAATCAGACAGAGAGAGGGCAAAAGACCCTGTTCTGTGTATAGTTCACCTGGGTAACTTTCAACTATTCTGGGCTTCAGATTCCAAATAGGCAAAAGGTAGAGTCCCACATCCCCAGAGCTGCCTCAGTTTCAGGAAAACGAGGATGGTTGGTCATCCTAATACAATATGAGTACATCACAGGGTTGGCAGGATATAAGAAGGTAACCTTGCTCACAGTAATCCCTTATCCCAGCTCATTTGTTTGAGCTCCAAACACATATTTAACTGCACTGTTGATCTCTACTCCTAGGTACCTGAAAGGGTCCTCAAACTCTACAGTGAATATCAAATTATAATATTCCCTACTCTATCCAAGTCACAGCAGTTTGAGAAAGCCTCTTTGAAAGGGATGACTAGAAAGTCTATTTACCAATATTGTATTCAGGGTTATGGAAACCAACAAGGGATCTTGAAGCACCCAAGAACGGCAACCATGAGATGGTGCCACTCTTAGGCCTAAAGGGGACAGGAGAAAAGCCATAGCTGTAGTCCTGAGAGAACTATAGCTTCAGAGTGAACTACCCTTGAAGAACAGTGGTCTTAGGTCAGGAATAAAGTGTCACTGGACAAAATAATTCCCCAGATAGTCCACCAAAACTGTGGTTTATTTGGGAAAAGAAAAAGAAATGAAACACCCACATGTGCAAAAAGAAGAGCCCACCTCCCCAAGATGGCCTCCATTTATTGGATTGTCGGGAAAGTCATGACGTATTTTTCTATGTTTTTCATTGCAAAAATGAATCATGACTTTTCTGATAACCCAATATATATGACTCCCTCCCCCGGAAGTCACCACAAAGTTTAATGGGAAGTCAGGACTAGAGAGCTAATAAGGGACCCAGCTCCACCCATAGTCCTCCCAGCTCTATTGTTAATCATCTTAAAGATACAAGTTCACTTGTATCAAAAGTCTCCAACACACTGTGGACAAAAACGGAGTCGTAGGAGATGAATGTCCCAATCTCTCCCTCTGCCTAGTGACCTCCTGCCACAGTCTCTCATTGACCAAACACAATCAGAAGACAGACAGCGAGGGAGCGGAGTTGATGCAGTATATAGAGGCCAGCCTCCTAGAGTAAAGAGCAGGATGAAGAAGCATAAAGAGTGAAATCAGGAAAGGTAAATGGAAAATATCTAGTACATCCATCAAACGCAGACCTCTTCCAGAGTATTCTATCTCAGTCATCACCATTGCCAACCATGATTCTGGCACTTATCCTCAACATTAGCTTTTCCGTCATCTCCCATATACTATTCAAGGGAAACTCCCATTCATTTTACCTTCAAAATCACTCTTGAATCAGCCCACTTTTCTCCATCTCCACTGGCACCTTTACCTAACCTACTCTCATATCTTGTTTTATTCACACCACCTAGCCTAGTACCTGATGGATGGTACTCATTCAATATATGTTTATTAAATGAAGACCCATTGTTGGCTTGCAATTTTACTCATTTAAACACAACAGGAAGATATTTCAGATTCTAGAAAGTGCTTTTCCCCTCCTCTGTTGGTCCTTTGGAGCAACTCTGCTCACCATCTCTCAGGGCACATATCTGAGGGCCCAACTTGCTGGAGTTTCCAGGTTAAGCCTACACCTTAGTGTGCTAAACCTAGAGTGCTGCAGGATTCAGAATATAAAGGAATCTAACTTTTGGCAGCTAGTCTCATTTTCTAGATACTATATGTGCGTGCACTGAGTGCGTGTGCGTAAGCAAGCATGGGAGGGAGAAGAGCAAGCATTCAATGAGCACATATTATGTGCTTGGCTCAATCGAAGCACGTTGAGTACATTACCTCATATAATCCTCACAACCACCCTATAAAGTAGTCACCTTTGCTATACCTATTGTACATATGAGGCTCACAGACTTGAATGACTTACCCCATATCACACAGTTAATAAGAGGCAGAATCAGAATTTAAATCCAGTTCTATCTGACTTGAGAACATGTACGAGGTCAGACAATTAAGTTTGTGAACTCATCCTAGAAAAGGTGTAAATATATGATATTTGTCTTTCTCTGTCTGATTTATGTCACTTAGCATAATACCCTCTAGGTCCATTGATGTTGTTGCAAATGTAAGATTTCATTCTCTTTTATGGCGGAGTATACTCCATTGTATATGTGTACCACAATTTCTTTACCCAATCATCTATTGATGGGCATTTCAGTTGTTTCCATATCTTGGCTACTGTGACTAGCGTTGCAGAAAACATAAGGGTATGTGTATCTTTTCGAATTAGTGTTTTGGATTTCTTTGGATAAATATCCAGGAGTGGAACTGCTGAGTCATAAGGTAGTTCTATTTTTAATTTTTTAAAGAACATACATACAGTTTACTATAGTGGCTTCACCAATTTGCAACCCCATCAGCAGTGCACCAGGGTTTCCTTTTCTCCACAGCCTCACCAATACTTGTTTGGGAAGAGTTTTTTTTTTTATGGAAGAAAAATACTGCTATTAAGAAAGATGATTTCATTTCAGTAACCCATTTTATGTGACATGTCAAATATTGCATTATTCTATGAGACAAACTTATTATACCCAATTAACATTTTCTTTGAAAATATTGGGACTGTAGAATTTTTAAGCTATGCATCTCACTCTGAAACCTGAAACTAGAGTAATAACAGCTTTTGCTGGAAGAATTAAATATATTATTACCTCTCAAATAGAAAAGCATTTATTTTCACACAAAACCAGTGGCAATGGATGACAAAGATGATTGTGTTTGACGTGAGATTATACTCAAGACCTCTGGGTCAGTAAATCTGGAAACAACACCACAAATCATGGAATAGTAGCATAAATAGCTATGGATGCAAAACTGCTATTAAAACACTTTAGGGCCCTATTTAAAAGTTGGAGTGTGCTCATCAGATTTAAATTCACAGTGAGGAGAACCTGACAGTCTCAGACATCCTAAAATCTACAATAGTCACATATATCTGTGTACAAAGTTTATAAAAACAAAACAAAGAAAACCCTTGTAAATTCTTTCCAGTATTCTTATATACTTCAAATTCCACTTGAAATTATAGACAAGTTCAAACTGGTTCTCATAGAATACCTCAGCTTATGTAAAAAAACAGAAAAGTATTATGACTAACACTGTTTTACAAAACCCAGTATCATCCAAAATTTAACCAAGTGTTAATTGTGTAAACATACAAATATTTTCACTGTCTTTGCCAGTTTCTATAATGATTTTTAACCATTTGTTACCTTTAAGAGCTGAATTATTTTTATTAAATGGAGACGCTTTGCAGTAATTTGCCCACTGTTACCTCTCAATAAATACTCGTTAGATGGGTCATTTTGATGGATTGAATGATGAGCATGCAAAGCTAAACCCTGTTTATTTTAACAAAGAAGAAAAACCAATCTGAAAAGAGGACTTAACCAATTCACAGAACAACAGAACACCTCGCCTCATCCCCAAAGCTGTAAGGAACAATCAGAGGGCACTACACACCTTTACTGGCTTGAAATCCCTTGACTTGCTGCACCTCCCAGCAAACAAGATGCTGTTTGCTTACTACTTGTAAGCAACTAGTGCTTTCCATCAGATAATTAGAGAGCACAGGGGAATGGGTACACTTGCAGAATGAATCACACACACCTATGGGTAGTCTGAAGCCTTTTACACCCTGGCTCCTATAATTGGCCAAATCTGTGTGGAGTCTGAGGGAAGCAAGTATGAAACTACTCAATATTCAGCCTACTGACATGGTTCCTTATTCACATTTACAATTTTCAACCCCCATTTTGTAAGCACCACAAGGGAGTATCATATTGTTCAAAGAGTGGGTTACTGATAATGTGTGTGAAATGTATAGATTTTCACCTGCTAAATCTTATTTGAAATGTGCAAGGCAAGTGGACTTTTTAAAAGAACCCTAGGGAAACCTTCTCTAAGAACAAAAGGTCTGGGCCGGCCGAGTGGTCCGTTGGTTAAGAGTCAGCTTGGGATGCCAGCTCTGAGCAGCAGGGCCCCAGTTTGGATCCCATATGAGGGACAGTGACGCTGTGCTCTATACAGCTAAGATGGTAAACAGCAGCTTGACCTGGAGCTGGGCTGCCGTGAGTCGCCAGTGACGGCATAGGCTGCAGTGGGGCTGGACGGCAGCCACCATGAGCGGCCGTCCAATAGCCAGCGACCAACTGCCTCACCTGGGAAGAGCGCAATGACGATACCAACATGGGCCTGTGAAGCGATGTCTGCACAGCTAGACTGAAGAACAAAAGGACAGCAACTTTTCTGCTCCCCTCCCCCAATCCACCATAAAATCTTTAAAAAAGAAAAGGAGTGTCAAGGAAAGAACTATACAACCTCTGGCTTGGGCCAGCCAAGTGGCGCGGTGGTTAAGCGCTGGCTTGGGAAGCTAGCGGCCCCGATTCGGGTCCCACATATGAGGGCCAGTGACACTACCCTCAAAAAACAAAACAAAAACAACCTCTGACTTGACTCTTAACCCTTCTGAGTCACAGGACCACTTTGAGAATTATATAGAAAGTGATGGGGGCCGGCCGAGTGGCGCAGTGGTTAAGTGCTGGCTTGGGAAGGCAGCGGCCCCGGTTAGGGTCCCACATATCAGGGCCAGTGACACTGCACGGGAAAAAAAAAAAAAGAGCCAAGAAAGTGATGGGACATCTAGCAAGGCAAAAAAAACCCCACAAAAAGACCAAAAAAACAAAACAAACAACCAGGACAGATAAGCAGAACTTTGCATACCAGTTTAGGAAGTTCAAAGACCCCCTAACATCTCATATTTTAGAAAGAATTTCTGCTATAACTCATCACTTTTGAGAGGTATTAAAGCTTAATACAGTAAATAGGATGCAAAAGTAATATCCCATTACATCTACTATCAGACTGAAAGTACCCTTGAACCTGTTGCTTTGGCTATACCAATTGATGGACTCTTTCATTCATTTATTCGACAAATATTCTTTTAGCACCTACTATGAACCAGGGCGTATTATGTGTTGGAAAGCAGTGAACAACACAGAGACCCAGCTCTCATGAAGTTTACACATTAAAATGCAATAGTCTACCTACAGTGTTATGTGCCAAAATGAAGACAAATATTTAAGAGGCAATGCCAGCATTACGTTTCAGCTGTGACTCCCAACCTTGGCTGTATATTCGAATCACCTGGGGCACTTGAAAAATCTCCCTAACTCAACACATTGCTGCAACATCACCTCCCTTCTTTCTCTTATACTTTCTGTATAGAGCTGTACACTCAGAAATACTGTGAATACCATTTGCATTTTACATGCGCGTGTGCACATATGTATGGAGGGGGTATCTGAGCATTGAGGAAAGGGTCTGAGTGGCACACAGCAATATGGATGGATTGCAGAGGTGGGCTGCCACATGAAGGGTGGGGAAATATCCATGAATAGGACAATTCAGTGGAAAAAGGGTCTCTGAGCCAGTGGAGATCCTGGGGGGAAATGTGGGAGACTTCCAGAGGCCACTGAATTCTCACGGAGTGTGTATCTTCAAGATTAGGGAGACGCCATCAGGCTGACACTTACTTTGAAATATAACTGTGCTAGCAGAAAGAGGTGTGATTACAGAATACTTTACACCTGCTTTGAGTATATCTGAAAACAAAATAAATGGCTGCATGTGAGGCAACCCCCTAGAAATTTAAAAGAACTCATGTAAAAGAACCAGTTATGGGGCCAGCAAGTGGCGTGGGGGTTAAGAGTTGGCTTGGAGGGCCGGTCGAGTGGCTCGGTGGTTAAGCGCTGGCCTGGGAAGCCAGCGGCCCCGGTTCAGTCCCACATATGAGGGCCAGTGACACTGCCCTCAAAAAAAAAAAAAAAAAAAAAGAGTTGGCTTGGGATGCCAGCGGCCCGAATTCGGATCCTACGTATGAAGGCCAGTGACGCTGCCATTTTAAAAAAAAGAAAGAAAGAACCAGTTATGCCATGTTGATTCTTTCCTTCTTCTCTCTCCCTTCTGTTCTTTTTTCTTCCTTTTCATCAGCTATATTAATTGTACTTAGGAAAATTAGGAATACTTCCCTTACCCAACCTAGTGTGGTCACCCATAAACCTTGCAAGTAGGCAAGAATGCTACACTTCTAGAAGTATGTTATAAAGTAAACAGAATTCAACAACTGGTTTTTGGCTCTGAATAGAATCTGTGCTAAGAAGTTATGTTTTCACCTGGTTACAAGTATGACTCAAAGGAAACAACTCATCCATGGGTCTTCCTGGGTGGAAACTAATTGCAGGCATATATCGGAGATACTGTGGGTTTGTCTCCAGACTACTGCAATAAAGTGAGTCATCATCGGAGGACATGGCCTTCAATTTGTAAAAAAACACAACTTCTGTGAAGCACAATAAAGCCAAGCACAATAAAATGAGGTGTGCCCGTGGTTAGTTTTCTATGCTTTCTGTAGTTCCAAGTTCAGTTTGAAGAATTACTTGCAAGCTTCAAGAATACAACCCCAAATGACTTACAGGCTGAAAATAGTTAATAAGATAACAAGAACCTTCTGGTAAACACTATTTCAGTGGTAACCAACAGCACCAAGTAAATTTCATAACGTATATTTGTTAATTATCTATATTCTGCATGAGGGTTCTCAACCTCAGCACTATGGACATTTCATACCAGAAAATTCTGTTGTAGGGGTGCTATCCTGTGCATTGTAGGGTATTTCACAGCACAGCTGATTGATTCCAACTCGATGCCAGTAGCATCCCTCCTATCAGTTATGACAACCAATGTCTCCAGACATTCCCAATTGTCTCTGGGGAGCAAAACTGCCCCCACTTGAGAACCACAAATATATACTATTTTGTGAAGATTTCAAAATAGCTTACAAAAACACACACACTGAACTAAAATAACATGTTTATAAACAAGAGTCTAGCACCACTGCCAAGGAAATATATGAATAAAACTCCTAAACCAGTGGAAGACCAGAGGCACAGAGAGGTATGAAGATAATGAGGATTAAAAAGTCTGATGTTGTTGGGCCTCAAATATTTTCTCTTGAGCTTTCTAGTAGCCAAAGGAGAGAGGGAAGGGTAGGCGAGTGTCAGAAACAGAGACAGAGAGGGACTCACTTAACATGCATAAATTGAACTTTTCATATCTTGCAAACTTATCTCCTTATAAACATACAAAACGGACACACACACACACACACACTTTCTACATCTCAGTAATAACACCATCATCTATGTGTGTCCAATTATTCAAAAGTCTAAAAACCTGAGGAGTATCCTCATTCTCTTACCCACTCACCCCACACTGAACCTATTATTAGCAAATCTTGTCTATTAGAAAAGAAAAATATATCTGAAATCCATCTACTTTGATCCATCTCCTCTGTCATCTCCCCTAGTCCAAGATTCCATCATTTCCTGCCTGGCGTACACTACCAGCCTAATTTGTCTCTTTATTTCCATTTTTCACCCCTTCAACCACTTCTCAGAGGAATCTTGTTGAATGTAAATCACCTCACCCTTGTGCTAAAATTTCCCAATGGCTTGGCAATGCCCTGAGGATGAAATTTAAACTCCAAAATCTAGCTCCTGCCAATTTCTCCAAACTCTTTCCTACGGCTGTCCCTTCACTCCCTGTGATCCAACCAAACTGGCCTTCCTTCAGTTTCCTACAACATTAGACTTCCCCAACATCAGGCACTGCAATTATGATTGCCAATGTAGAAATAAGGGCATAGTTTTGTGATTTTTCAGCTACAGTAGCAACACGTATGTACACATCCATATGGCTTGTTACAGGGATTTTACGTTGGGCAAATATAGGAGCGAAGCAAGCAGTCTTTGTAATGCTGTTGTCTTCGTATCTGCTTGATTTTGGAACATGACATTTACACGAAAGGCAGTCAGCAAAGGAAAATGGACGTCAAGTGGGGGAGAGGAAGGACAAGCTGGAACCTGCAAACATGAGCTGTAGCCCACGAGGTTGGCCAGGAACCCACAAAGATGGACTGGAAGTGTGTCAGCTTTCAAGGCCTCCTACCTTGACAAAGTGGGTGTCCTGCGGGAGAAGTTTGTGCCTTTTGCCAGGAAAACTAACACTCACCAGTTCTAGGAGTGAAGAGAGCTGAACAGGATCCCAGGGAAGATGGAGCTGTTAGAGGCCTGGTTGCTGCCCCAGATCAATGACATGAATCAGCAGGTAAGTGCAACCGCCTGTGAGCTTACAAAAGCACGGCTTTCGACTTCTAACAGGTGAAAAACCTCAGTCACTACTGCTGTGCTTCTACCCACCACTGACTCATGCAAAGGTCTCTCTCTTACGGCCCAAACTAAACAAAAACATACTGGGAAGGGAATTCTGTAAAAAGTCGTTCAGTCCAGCCATGTTGACATATTACGGAGCCAAAACATCCTCCCAGTTGATGAAATTCTGGTATAAAATATAAATCTACCTATTGATTTTGAACAAAATGTAGCCAAATTTTAGAAGACTTCCATGGAGAAAAAAATTAAATACAGAGGTCACCTGTTGATTTATCAGTTCTTCAGAGTTCTCCAATTATTTCTAAAATCAAATGGACCGTGGGCAGTAAACATGTCAAACATTCACGCTAACATCTTTTGTTATTACACAATACCAGTTTTTCACAAAAACATAATCAAAATACATGGTGTCTATGTAATGCATATTTTTAAATTTTGAAAACTATAGCTTCTATTTGAATTGGTAGAATGCTGCTGCTTTTATGGGAGTAATTATGAATTATGTATGTACTACCAGCACGTTTCTGCTTATATCTCTTATTTTAGTAGGAACATTGTTTTTACCATCCTGCTGGGCTCTACCAAAATTTTTTATTTTTATTTTTATTTTTAAAGATTTTATTGGGGAATTGGGGGAGGGGAACAGCTTGGGGAATCGGGGAAGGGGAACAGACAAGTTGCTGTCCTTTTGTTCGTCAGTCTAGTTGTGGAGGATGTTGCTTCACTGGCCCATGTTGGTATCATCATTGTGCTCTTCCCATATGAGGCAGATCTGCCGCCGGCGTCTGGATGGCCACTCACCGGGGCTATTGGCAGCTCACGCTGGCTGCCGGCCACTCACTGTAGCCTATGGCAGCCCACTGCAGCAGGGGCTGCAGCCATACCGTCCCGGGGACTCACAGCAGCCCAGCTCCAGGAGGAGCTGTTGTTCACCATCTTAGCTGTACAGGGCACAGCGTCACTGGCCCTCATATGTGGGATCCGAACCGGGGCCCTGTTGCTCAGAGATGGTGTCCCAAGCCAACTCTTAACCGACATGCCACTCGACAGGCCCCCCAATTTTTTTTATTATCACATTTGTATTTCACCACAAAACAAATTACATTTGTATTTTAAATTGATTTAAATGTGAATACATTTACATGAAAATGTAAATTACAAAATAAAATGTCTTCTTTTCAATTTTGAACTTTAAAAGTGAATTTCCAGGAGCCTTCACAATAATGTCAGGTATTTCATCTTTGACATGGATGATCTTCCCAAAGCCTTGCTTTGGTTCCATAAATTCAGTGGATTAAAAATGGTACTATTGCCACTTTATTTCATCAAAGGTTTCTTTTGCTGTGCAGAAGCATTTAGTTTGATAGTCCCATTCATTTATTTTAGAATGGGAGAAAGTTTTTGCAAACAGTGCCTCCAATAAGGGGCTAATATATAAGGAACTCATACAACTCAACAACAACAAAAAATCCAATTAAAAAAATAGGCAGAGGACCTAAATAGACATTTCTCCATAGAGGACATATAGATGGCCAATGGACACATGAAAAAATGCTCAACATAACTAATCATCAGAGAAATGCAAATAAAAACCACAATGAGATATCTCCTCACACCAGTTAGAATGGTTATCATCAACAAGACAAATAATAGCAAGTGTTGGAGAGGCTGCTGTGGAGCAAAAGGAACCCTCATACACTGCTGGTGGGAATGCAGATTGGTGCAGCCGCTATGGAAGGTAGGGTGGAGAGTCCTCAAATAATTAAATATAGAATTACCATATAACCCAGCAATCCCTCTCTTGGGTATCTACCCCAAAAATCTGAAAACATTTATCTGTAAAGATATAGGTACTCCAATGTTCATTGCAGGTTTATTTTTGGTGGCCAAGACTTGGAAACAACCCAAGTATCCTTCGCTAGATGATTGGATAAAGAAGATGTGGTATATATACACAATGGAATACTACTCTTCCCTTGGAAACATGAAATAGTGCCATTTGAGACAACATGGATGGACCTTGAGATTATAATGCTAAGCAAAATAAGTCAGAGAGAAAAAGTAAAAAAAACATATGATTTCACTGATACATGGTATATAAAACTGAAAACAAAAGAACAAAAATAAATGAAAAAACAAAACTCATAGACAGAGACAACAGTTTAGTGGTTTCCAGAGGGTAAGGGGGGAGGGGGTGGTAGATGAGGGTAAAGGGGATCAAATATATGGTGATGGAAGGAGAACTGACTCTGGGTGGTGAATATACAGTGTGATATGCAAATGATGTATTATAGAATTGTACACCTAAAATCTATGTACCTTTAGTAACAATTCTCACCCCATTAAACTTTAATTTTAAAAAAAATGGTACTACTACTGGAATAAACTCATCTTTTTATCTGATGTAATAAAACTGATATGAAAATCAACTCTTTTAACTGTCTGCAAAGATTCCTTTCTGCAGTATGAGTGGGGCCAGCATATTATAAGCTATCCTATCATTTTTCCTGTATGCACTGATATTTTGGAATTGAAAATAATAGCATTCATTTGGAACAGAGATTTCATTCTCAAAGGTCAGTCGTGTTTCCCAGAGCAGCAGGGAAACACTCCTTTTGCAGCTGCATGTGTTCGTAGGGACACTCTGGAGCGATCTTCTTCAAGACAGCTAACATCTGAAGGGGCTACCGATGCTTTTGCAGCAGATCTGTGATGTCAGGGTTTCGCATGACGGATGACACCACTATGACCCCCAGTGAGGCATGGGAAATACCAATGAAGCTTTTATTTTTATATCCAAAGGGCCGGCCTGGTGGCGTGGTGGTTAAGCGCTGCCTTGGGAAGCCAGCAGCCCCAGTTCAGGTCCCACATATGAGGGCCAGTGACATTGCCCTCAAAAAAAAATAAAACAAATTAAAATACAAAAATACTTTTTAAAAAAATTATTTGAGCCACAAATATATTTTTACATAATCACCATTATGTGAATAATATCCTTTAAAAATTTTATAAATGAAGCTATGATACTTTTATTTTCATTTTCAATTTGACTTCAGAGCCACATATACGTACCCAGCGAGCCACAGTTTGCAGACCCCTGGCACAGACCATGGCACCACTCTCTCATACAGAGCAGCAGAGTCAATTATGTCTCCCATCACCATGCGAGACTAGACGGAAATAGTCAACCCCAGCACCATGTGTCACGCGTTTCATTTTATCTGCAAACATCCTGTAGGCTGCCTTTAAACACAAAGGTGAGAGGAAGAAATGGGCTACCACTGTTCACTATACAAGCATCTAATGCAGTTCTAGATGAGACTAAGTCAGAAAATGGAAATACAAGCTGCAGATCTGCCAAGGCCACTATGATGTATTTCAATGCAACTCTTAATATGAATCTTTTATTAAAAATGAAATACTACCCAGGAAAAATGCAAAATCAGACTGGATTCCAGAAGTACAGGAGTAAACAGGGACCCTCCCAGGCAAACCAGGACTTATAAGTACTCTACATTTAGTACCTATGACTCACTGTGTCTTAAGTCTGATTCAAAATTTCTCCCCCTCTCATGAATTAGACTCTGGGATCTGCCATGGAGAAGAGGGGGTGAATAGATAGTGTTTGGTTTCATCTTTCACTCTTCCCCTACCTCCACCACCACCACCACCAGCCAGAGGAGGCCAGCCTTTAAAATGAGTTCCAGGGGCAGCCAGTTAACTCAGTTGGTTAGAGTGCAGTACTCATAACACCAAGGTTGCCAGTTTGCTCCCCACATGGGCCACTGAGCTGCGCCCTCCACAACTAGATGGAAACAACTACTTGACTTGGAGCTGACGGGTCCTGGAAAAACACACTGTTCCCCAATTTAAAAAAATTAAAAATAAATAAATAAAATAAAATGAGCTTGAATAATTCTCACCTCCTGGTAAGCACAGTTTTGTAGTCCCCTCTCACTGAACAGGGCTGATCTGTGTAAACAATAGGAAATTGCAGAAGTGATGGGGTGATCTTTTTTTTTTTTTTTTTTGAGGGCAGCGTCACTGGCCCTCATATGTGGGACCCGAACCGGGGCTACTGGCCTCCCAAACCAGCGCTTAACCACCGTGCCACTCGGCCGGCCCTTTTAAGAATTATAAAAGACACTGTGGCATTCTCTCTGTTCTATAGATAACTTGTTTTGTAGAAAAGCAGCTGCCATGTTGTGAGGACACTTGATGAGTCCTATGAAGAGGTTCACATGGAAAGGAAATGAGGCCGACGTCCAATAGTAGCCAAGGGAGTGCGCCATCTTACGAGTGAATCCTCCGGCTTCAGTCAAGTCTTCAGGTGGCTGCAACCCCGGCCAACATCTGGACTGCAACCTCATGAAAGATCTAGAGCCAGAAGTATCTAGCTAAGTGACTTCTGGATTTCTGACTCACAAAACCTGTGAACAAATCAATTTTTATTGTATCTAAGACACTAGATTTAGGGATCATTTGTCACTTAGCAATCAAAAACTACCAGACTCCTTCAGGGTGGGGAAGGAAAAGAGGAATTGGAGGAAGAGAGGCAAGTCTTGCATTGTCTGCTATATTTATAAATCCACCTTTGGGGCTCCACTTCATAATATGTGTCCACATGCTGGCTTTTTTGTGGGCTCATTAGTCATTCTTCAGAGCACTGGCCACTGACCTCCTTAATGAACTCTTTCACTCAGGCAACCTGTTCTCTGGGTGGCTTCTAGCAAAACCCTCTAACCTCCTGCCTCTGGCAATACAAACATAGATTCTCCCAGTTAGGGTCCTTTCACTCACGACTTTATATAAAGCTTTTGAAAATACTGTTCCTTGGTAAAAGCAGAGGACATAACAAAGCTATTGTTTCTAAAAATAATCTAATTCATATTCTTCACAAGACCCAGGAGAAGAATGCCTCAAACATTAGGAATAAGGCAAAGATGGAAATCACAATTGCAAAATTATAAAATACAATAAATTTTTATTTATTAAAAAATGAATAACTGACTTACTCTGGAGACACCATATGATGAAATGCTTAAGAACATGGACTCTGGGCCGGCCGAGTGGCGCGGTGATTAAGCGCTAGCTTGGGAAGCCAGCGGCCCCGGTTTGGTCCCACATATGAGGGCCAGTGACACTGTCCTCAAAAAAACAAAACAACAAAAAAACAAAACAATTGGGCTGGCCAAGTGGCGCGGTGGTTAAGAGCTGGCTTGGGACGCCAGCAGCCCTTGTTCGGATCCCACATATGAGGGCCAGTGATACTGCCCTCAAAAAAAAAAAAGAGAACATGGACTCTGGGGGCTGATATTTTCCATCTGTATGAACTTGTGCAAATTACCCAAATTCTCAAAGCCTCAGTTATCTCATTTGTCAAAGTAGAAATGATAGTTGAACTTCGCTGACAGGGTAGTTGAGAGAATTAAATAAGACAATGAATATAGAACACAACACACAGCCAATCTGTACTAAATGTGACTTCTATCACTGAAAACTAACCCAAAATAAGAGAAACTTACTTAATCAAGTTCTTCCAGGTCACAAAAGAAAGAGATAAAAAATATAAAAATTCTAGGGCCGGCCGAGTGGCGCATTGGTTAAGTGCTGGTTTTGGGATGCCAGTGGCCCGGTTCGGATCCCACATGAGGGCCAGTGACACTGCCCTCTACAGCTAACAACACCTTCACCTGGAGCTGGGCTGTACGAGCCCCGGTGATGGTGTGGGCTGCAGCCCCTGCTGCAGTGGGCTGCCATAGGCTACAGTGAGTGGCCGGCAGCCAGCGTGAGCTGCCAATAGCCGCAGTGAGCGACCATCCAGAGGATGGCGACCGATCTGCCTCATCCGGGAAGAGCGCAATGACGATACCAACAATGAAGCAACATCCTCCGCAACTAAACTGAAGAACAAAAAGACAGCAACTTGTCTGTTCCCCTTCCCCGATTCCCCAACGCTGTTCCCCTCCGCCAATTCCCCAATAAAATCTTTAAAAAAAAAATAAAAAAATATAAAAATTCTATGATAAATGTAAGATCAATACAGAAGACATATTCCAGAGATGCAACCTACAGTTAATTGGTGATCTTGAAAAAGACAATAAAACAGAAAGAATAGTTAATAAGCACAGATATGATAGAAAGCTGTCCATCTATAGACAAAGACCTTTTTCCTAAAAATTGGAAGTGCTTAAAATGTATTAAGGAAAATTAGTAAAATTAATTCCACACCTACACTTATCTTAGTGTATTTTTTTTTCTTGGTGGAATTTCTAGATTTCAATTATCAAGAGAAGATCCCATGAATATCCATTCAAATAATACAAAGGAATAAGAGGAAAAAGAAAAGCTAACCCACGAAAGACTCAGATTCAGGTTGACTCCACACTCCTCAGCAATACTAAAGCCCTGAAGGATATGGAAGCAAAATCTGTGGTAGTTTTACTCGAAAACTGTAGCTCGTGTGTGAATATATTTGTAAGCATGTTATCACTCAAGAATAATGCCAAACTGGTACTCTTCATGAGTAAAATATTTGAAGGTCTTTCTGAATTTAACTACTTGAAAATGTATGCTAGAAAAAAGAGAAAATATCAAGAGCTAAGCAATTAGGGCCAGCCGAGTGGTGCGGTAGTTAAGCACTGGCTTGGGATGCCAGCGGCCCTGGTTCGGATCCCACATATGAGGGCCAGTGACACTACCCTCTTAAAAAAAAAAAAAAAGAGAGATAAGCAATTAAAATTCAAGGCAGTTTTGGAAAAATTTGAAGTAACAGGCAGAGGTATAAGTACCGATGTACTCTAAATAACTGTAAATATATACTCTAAATAATTGTTCTTAGTGCAAATACTGCACACATACACATTTTGTATTAAATTAGAAGAAAGTGATATTGTAAAATCACACACAAAAAAATAAAAGTAAATCATGGGGCCGGCCGAGTGGCTCAGTTGGTTAAGAGTTCACTCAAGAGTGCGAGCTGAGCTCTGAGCAACAGCAGTTCGATGCCCAGCCTGAGCTGAGCAGCCGCTGAGCTGCCAACAGGTAGCAGGATTGCTCAGCTAAAAAAAAAACACACACAAAAAAAACACACAAAAACGTAAATTACAGGCCAGCAGAGCTCTGCCTTGGGAAGCCAGCGGCCCTGGTTCGGGTCCCACATATGAGGGCCAGTGACACTAAAATAAAAGTAAATTTTAAAAATGGATTCCACAACTCCAGGATATATTTACAAATACTCCGAAAGAAAGAAGAAAATAAATGAAATAAATTCACATTTCATGAAGGGAATGAAAATTAAAGGAGTTCTTTTAGATAAAATGGAACCTATCACTTTTTTTTTTTGAGGACAGGGTCACTGGCCCTCATATGTGGGACCCAAACCGGGGCCGCTGGCTTCCTAAGTCAGCTCTTAACCACCGTGCCACTCGGCCGGCCTGGAACCTATTACTCTTAATAGTTAAATAGTAGAGTTCTACCACTTAAAATCAGGAAGAAGGCAAAAATATTATCCCCATTACTATTCAACATTAACATTTCTTTGAAAGTTCTAGCCAATCTATTAAAACAGAAATAAAATGTACCAGTAGAAAGAAGAAAAATTGTATCATTATCGCAAATTATGTGATTATAGAGATAGAAATTTAAAAATTGATCAAAAAGCTACCAGAAATAAAATGTTTTCAATTAGACATTAAATTAAAAGCTCAAAAAAAAATTAATACTGCTCCTATGTATAGCAATACCCAAGTTATAAATAATAGGGGGAAATATACCATTCATCATATCAGCTAAAAAATAAAGCACCTAAGAATGATCTTAACAAATGTAGCATCTACATTAACAAAGTATAAACTTGAATGAGCAAATTCTTAAAAATCTGCACATCATGAATTTGGGCAAGAATGTAAATATTATAAATCAATTCTCCACAAATACCGAGGTGCCAAAAAAATTTTTACACATGACTTGTATTCATCTTTTTGTATCGGTATATATTGAGTATTACAATTTTAATACAGTTTTTTCCTTTCTTAAAATGTGTATACATTTTTTAGCACCCTCTGCAGATTTATATATTTGATGTAAACTGAATCAAAATAGCTACATAATGTATTTAGAGAAATTAAAAATAATTCTGAAGATAAACTGGAAAAGTAGTTTGACAGAAAATGCTAACATTTTTTATACAGTTGACACTTAAACAACACAGGAGATAGGGGTACCCACTGCTTGCATAGTTGAAAATCCCTGTATAGTTTAAGTAGGCCATCTACATACACTGATTCCTGGGGTCAACTGAGTGGCTCAGTTGGTTAAGAGCTTGCTCAAGAGTTCGAACTGAGCTCTGAGCAACAGCAGTTTGATGCCCATTCCCATTCCCCAATGCTGATCCCCTCCCCCAATTCCCCAATAAAATCTTAAAATCACAAAACAAAAACAAAAATAAAAAAACCTCTGGCTTGGGAAGACAGCGGCCCCAGTTCGGGTACCACTTATGAGGGCCAGTGACACTGCCCTCAAAAAAATAAATAAATAAATAAATAAATAAATAAATAAATAAACCTACAGCTAATATTAAAAAAAAAAAGACTCCATTGTATACATATACCAAATATCCCTAGGCAATGGGATCATAAATAAATTTTAATTTCTGAATTATTTCTCTGTGTTTCTCAAATTGACTGTGTTATGACTGTGATTTTTTCATGAACCATACACTGTTAAAGGTGAAGATTATGCAAAAGTTTATATCTGTAAAAAAAAAAAAAGGCAGCCCAATCAATAAATGGACAAAGTAAATGAGAAGACAATTCACAAATGACCGTATGTAAGGATCTATCAAATGTATGGAAAAATATTCACCCACTCCAGAAGTTGAATAAGCAAATTAAAGAAAAGACTCGGGCTTTTTCTATCATCAAATCAGTACTGGTTAAAAGATGAGGACAATGGGGGCGGCCAGTTGGCTCAGGTGGTTAGAGCACAGTGCCTGTAACACCAAGGTTGCTGCTTTGATTCTCACATGAGCCAGTGATTGCGCTCTCCACAACTAGATTGAAGATAATGGCTTTTCATGGAGGTAAGCTGCCGGTGGGTGGCTGGTTGGCTCAGTTGGTTAGAGCAAGGTGCCGGTAACTCCAAGGTTGCCAGTTCAATTCCCACATGGGCTAGTGACCTGTGCCCTCCACAACTAGATTGAAAACAACAAATTGACTTGGAGCTGATGGGTCCTGGAAAAACACACTGTCCCCCAATAAAATTTAATAATAAATAAATTGTAGATACATATATATATATATTTTTTTTTTTTTGAGGGCAGTGTCACTGGCCCTCATATGTGGGACCGAACCGGGGCTGCTGGCTTCCGAAGCCAGCGCTTAACCATCGGGCCACTCGACTGGCCCAATATAAAATATATTTTAAAATAAAACAAAAAACTATGGGGATAGAGAGGATAGTAGATGATGGTAAGCATGTGGTGAAATGTGCTCTCCTGTACACTCCTAGTAGGACTATGCATTATATAGAACTCTTTTCCTAACAGTTATCAAGAAGCCTAAAACTGGGCAGGCCGAGTGGCTCAGTAGGTTAAGAGCTCGCTCAAGAGTGTGGGCTGAGCTCTGAGCAACGGCAGTTCAATGCCCAGCCCGAGCTGAGCTGCTGCTGAGCTGCCAACAGGTGGCAGGATGGCTCAGCTACTTAAAAAAAAAGAAAAAAAAAAGCCTAAAACTGCTTATGCCCTTTAGCTATTCAACTCTATTTCTAGTAATCTCTCCTGTGTTAGACAGAATGGCTCCCTGAACATATCCATGCTCTAACCCCTGTAACTTGCGAATACAGTGCCTTCCAGGGCAAAAGAGAGTTTACAGGCATAATTAAGGTTATGGCCTGTAAAATAAGGGGATTATCCTAGATTCTCTACTTGGACCAAATTTAATCATATAAATGCATACTTAAAAGCAGAGAACTTTCTCCCACTGGTGGCAGAAGAAAAGTCAGAGAGGTTCTAAATGTCAGGGCTTGATCCACTTTGAAGGTTCTAGACGGGGTGGGGGGGGGAGGGGGGAACCATAAGTCAAGGAATGTTGTTGGTCTTTATTTTTTATTTTTTATTTATTTATTTTTTAATTTTTTTTTTGAGGGCGGTGTCACTGGCCCTCACATGTGGGACCCGAACCAGGGCCGCTGGCATCCCAAGCCAGCGCTTAACCACTGCGCCACTCGGCCGGCCTGGTTGTTGGTCTTTAGAAGGTGAGAATGTCCCTGGGTCAACAGCCAGCCTTGAATTGGGGGCCATAGTTCTATAAGTACCTTGCAAGGAACTGAATTCCAACAGCCTCAATGAGCTTGAAAACCGAGTTTTCCCCAGAGCCCCCAGGTAAGGAACACGGATCTGCTGACACCTAGATTTGAGCTTTGTGAGACCTGAAACTTCTGACCTATAAAACTAGATGGTATTTTAAACTGCTCAATTTATGATAATTTGTTATGGCAGCAATGGAAAACTTATAACTCCTAGGAATGCTTTTCACTTGATCATAACCTGCTATCGTGACCTTGACCAAATCAATTCTTCTTTCTCGGCTCAATTTCCTCACCTATAAAACAACTGTGCTGTTTTTTTTAGGCCCACCCCCAACATTAGTGTGGCCTGGGCCAAGGGTGAAAATGGAAGCTACATGCCATATGTCTAAATATTTAAAATGTATAAATTAGCATGTTTAAAAATGTCTCATCCTCCTTCCTTGACAAACATCTGTTAATAAAATCAAAATTGAAAAAGATATGGGTACAGCTATGATTTTTTAAGAGTAAAAGTCAGCCAAATAGCAAAGACAACTGGTTTGTTATTGTACATATCCATGTATTCTGTTGTTTTGACAATTTTTAAATAATGAACAATTAAATATTCTTAAATATTATTTATTTCATTTATCTTTCTTGCCTTTATTTCAGAAAAAAATCAAATTATGTAATATGGAATAATAATATAATTTGTGTTCTTTTTACAGTGTTGTCAGGTTTAACAACCATCTTTAGTAATCCTGGTTCTTATGACTTTTTACTAATTTCAACTTGGAGAAAATTCACACTAAAGTAATAGCATCTGAAATTATCAATAATGTTATGTAAGCAATACTTAGTCTTAGAAATAAACCATGATTTTTACCTATGATATCTAAATATTTTAAGTGTTACATGTGATAAATCATTGTTATCACAGAAAACCTTATAAATATTTTAATTTTATCGTATAAACTACTATCACATATAATGTGATTTTTGACAACTCTTTAAGCAATATCTATATCCAATTACTATTTCTGAAGTTCTTTCAACTTCTACAATGCTGGTGGTGTGTATTAAAACAAAAACCAACACTGCATTTTTCAATTGATTCACTTCTCTCATAAGGTGGAATTACTCTTTGATTTATAATGAACAGAAAATACTTTTAGAAATTCGTCTGGGGATTGTTTTTACCTGATGATTCTTCGTAGAATTGCAAATGTTTTCATTTCCTTGTTCTAATTTCCTTGTACTATATTGGAATGCCACTTTTGTTGTATATTTCCCATGAAGTTTCCTTCAATTAATTTTATTCTAAACTTTTTATATTTTCAATCCTTCAAAAATGTTTGTAAGTTTTTGTCAACATTATTAATGGTAAGCAATTGCTCATACCAAATAACTGAATAGCAGATTCAAAATAATCGTTTTCTACCAGATATAATTTGTTCCTTATTTAACGATCGTTCTGTGTTCTAATGTGTATTGTACCATGTCTAAATTAAATTAAATTGCTTTGATGACATCATTCCCATTGCGTGTTTGAATAGTTTTAAGGGAAAATCTGATACGAACGTCATCAAGAGATTCCATTTGAGGACAGATCCACAAATATGATAGATAGTTTTAAAGAATGTCATCACTATAACAAAGGCCATCTTTCCAAAGAACAAGATTCAAATATGATTTGTACATGGCACAAATAATGCTCCTAGATTTTGACCAAAAGTCTGGTTGCACAACCTTTTCCTTTGCCAGATTCACAGAGGCTTGCCCTCAACCATAAATTATTTGAACAATGCTGACACATATTTTTTATAAACGTATGTCTCATTAAATATTCTTATAAGTAAAACTTTTAATTTTAGCAATCATTCCATATCCATGTTGTTGCCAACATAAAAAGTCAGACCCATGTTTTACATACTTTATCTCTAGACATACATAAAAACAAATTTTAAGAAATAGGGATTTTTACATATTGAAAAAAATGTTCCTCAGCTGCCATATGCAAGTGTTCTGTGAGTAACCGTCTTGGGATGCAAGGAGAAGCAATAGAATGAATGCTTGCCACCACTGAAAAGTGATATTTCATCATGAAAGAATCATTGCAATTATGCTACTTGAGAGAAAGAATTTAAGAAGTTCATTTGCCTTTTTTCTCAACTAAATTACTGTTACAGCTCAAATCCTCCCTGCATTATGAAGCAGGGTCTGTCTCCAATGTTGTCAGTGGCATAATGAGAAACTTCCCTGGCATCGAAAGTCATTCTTTGTTTTAAGGACAAGACATATGAAGACACTTCTATTGTTTCCATGTCTTGGCCACTGTGAATAATGCTGCAGTGAACAGAGGGTTACATACATCTTTATGAATTAATGTTTTCAGATTTTGGGGGGTAGATACCCAGAAGAGGGACAGTTGGGTCATATGGTAATTCTATTCTTAATTTTTTGAAGAGCCTCCACACTGTTTTCCATAGTGGCTGTACCAATTTACATTCCCACCAGCAGTGTATGAGGGTTTCACTTTCTCCACAGCCTCTCCAGCACTTGTTATTACTTGTCTTGTTGATAGCCATTCTAACAGTGTCCTTCAATAAACAAATGGATAAAAAAGATGTGGTACATATATACAATGGAATATTACTCACCCATAAGAAAAGATGAAATAATGCCATTTGTGACAATATGAATGGATCTTGAGATTATCACACTAAGCGAAATAAATCAGACAGAAACAGTTAAGAATGACATGACTTCACTCATATGTGGGATGATATAAAACTGAAAGCAACAAGGACCGGCCGAGTGGCTCAGTTGGTTAAGAGCTCGCTCAAGAGAGCGAGGTGAGCTCTGAGCAACAGCAGTTTGATGCCCAGCCCAAGCTGAGCTACCGCTGAGCTGCCAACAGGTGGCAGGATGGCTCAGCTAAAAAAAAAACAAAAACAAACAAACAAAAAAAAAACAACTGAAAGCAACAAAGGAACAAGACAAACAAATAAAGAAATAAAAACTCATAGACAGAGACAATAGTTTAGTGATTACCAAAGGGTAAGTGGAGAGGGGATGGTAGAAAAGGGAAAAGTGGGAGATGAAAGGAGAACTGACTCTGGGTGGTGAACACACAACGCGATATATAGATGATGTATTATAGAAATGTACACTTCAACTGTATGTAATCTTATTAACCAATGTCACCCCAATAAATTTAATTAAAAAAAAAACATATGAAGGGGCCGGCTGAGTGGTATGTTGGTTAAGAGTTGGCTTGGGACATCAGTTCTGAGCAGCAGGGCCCTGGTTCGGATCCCACATATGAGGGCCAGTGACACTGCCTTCTACAGCTAAGAAGGTGAACAACAGCTCCACCTGGAGCTGGGCTGCTGTGAGTCCCTGGGACAGCATAGCTGCAGTCCCTGCTGCAGTGGGCTGCCATAGGCTACAGTGAGTGGCTGGCAGCCAGCGTGAGCGGCTGGCAGCCAGTGTGAACTGCCAATAGCCTCCGTGAGCAGCTGTCCAGAGGCCAGAGAGCGATCTGCCTCAGCCGGGAAGAGCCCAATGACGATACCAACATGGGCCAGTGAAGCCACATCCTCCACAACTAGACTGTAGAACAAAAAGACAGCAACTTGTCTCTTCCCCTTCCCTGATTCACTAATGCTGTTCCCCTCCCCTCAATTCCCCAATAAAATCTTTAAAAAAACCACACACGAAGAAACATTTTCTTGGAGCTGGAACAGTGTTGGGTCTACTAATGGCTCCCAACCAAGACTATTTATTGCAATACTGGGAAACATTTTGATAATATAGTAATAGTTATTCAAACTGTGTTTTAAGAATACTTTAGGGAATTAATTTTTATTATTATCAAATATAGAAAACAATTCTGTGAAAAATAAAACTTCCCTTTATAAATTCAAATAGAACATAAAACCTGAATAGAACCTTAGAAATTACCTAGTAAATCCTATTCATTTTTCCTTTTAGAAAACTATAGCTCATAGAAGAGAAGTGAATTACTCAAGGCCTCAGACTTCAAAAGCAACAAAACAGGACTATACTCTTGGTCACCTGACTTCTAGGCTCATTATCAATCTTATTTTGTTTGCTGATATATTAGGTGGATGCAAGCAAGTGGAACATTTAGGAAAATGCAGGCATTTTATCAAATTTTAGGGATCAGTACTCAAAGCAAAGGAGTTTTCTACAATCGAAATGTCCTATATTGCCTCAGTTTCTTAGTCTAAATGTGTTCCTCATTTAATCTGAGGAAACAGTATACCACAGGCATGGATTTAGTAAAATTTTAAATGAATGACAGTAGACTCCAACAAAACCCAAAATAAAGTAAAATCATATAACTTCAAAGGTTGAAAACTGCTTAAATGAAAGAGAAAATTTAAAGCTGAAATTTTTGATAGAATTTCAATTAAGTTTGACAGCTGTTTCATTACAAGATTTGATTTATTGTAATACAATGTAAAATGATAATCCTTTTATCAGTAAAAAAGAAAAAAGAAAAAAAAGGCTCTTATAATTTAGGTAATAAGATCCTCATAGGAGCTGGCCGAGTGGCGCGGTGGTTGGGAGCTGGCTTGGGATGCCAGAGGCCCTGGTTGGGGTCCCACATATGAGGACCAGTGACACTGCCCTCAAAAAGTAAAAAAATAAATAAAAAAGATCCTCATAGAAAATCTAATTTTTTTTTCTTTTTAGCTGAGCCATCCTCCCCGCTGTTCGCAGCTCAGCAGCAGCTCAACTTGGGCTGGGCATCGAACTGCTGTTGCTCAGAGCTTAGCTCGCACTCTTGAGCGAGCTCTTAACCAACTGAGCCACTTGGCCGGCCCCTCTAAAAATTTTTAACATTGTTATTTTCTCACTTTTGCAGCGACTTTAATGGTCAATGTTAAGGAAAAAAAATACATAATTAAAATATGGGCAAAATCAGACAATTAACTCTGATGAATAACCAAATTATATAATAACTGTGGTGAGAGACATCTAACTTCTCGGTACTCATTCTCATTTGAGCTCATTTATTGGATCACAAAGGTTTTCTTCTTCTTTTTCCTTTTTTTTTAAGCAGTCAAATGAGTGTATATAGGATTTGGTTTTGAGTTCCATCATTTAAACTTATTAGACATAAACAATTATTGGTGATAATAAATTAAGCTAGCCAGTGTGTCCCCAGTTCAGTATATAAATGATTACCATGGACAGAGTAGTGAAGACATTTCTGTTGATGTAGCTACAACCCTGGGGCTACTTGTGGGCTGTTATGCATAATGCTACACTCCATAAGATAAAATATACCACTGGGAAATTTTGTACTACATTTTTTAAATTCAAATTTATTGGTGTGACAATGGTCAAGGATCACAAAGGTTTTCGAAGGTAAAAGGCAATTGGTCTGTATAGTTATAAAAATCAAATTTAACCTCAAGTTCAAGTGAATGCTTAAAGAAACAATACTGGGGCCGGCCGAGTGGCATGGTGGTTAAGCGCTGGCTTGGGAAGCCAGCGGCCCCGGTTCGGATCCTACATATGAGGACCAGTGACACTGCCCTCAAAAAAAAAAAAAAAAGAAGAAGAAGAAGAAAAAGAAAAAGAAACAATACTGGCAGCATAGACTTACAATTGGATGAAAGTGATTAGCATAAATGCACAAACTTTCACAATTGAAACAACAAATCACTGCACCGGAGTCACAGCGGTTTATATATAAGAAAACTCTTACATAGCATAATTTCATAGAAGCAGAATGGAAAAGATAATGTACCAAACGTAAAGCATCAAAACAGTGGCAAAAATGGGGATGATAAACATTCATTAAATGAAAAGGATAGCACGCATCTTAAATCAAACCACATATAGTAACATAATTGTCAAGTGCAATACAATCAAATCCCTACTGTAAGGTATTCTGAATTGCCAACCAAAAATAAGAAAAGAAATGGATCACAAGATACCTAGAGATGGCTTTTTAAGACCCAGAAAGTAATGTTTTGAGATTCAATGTTGAACCATGAGGTATTTTATATGAGAACCATTCTTCAAAGAATTTGTTAAAACTGCTCCTTATTCAAGTCATGCATTCTAGGTCTTACATAAGTTTATACATTTTCAGTTTGCTCCAGCATGTAGGCAACTTCACAGTGACCCATGATAGCTGTAGTTCTTTCCCCATACTATGTAGTACTCTGGGTTCCGAGAAAGCCCAGAGAAGGCCCTCTCCCGTATTTCACCATCGGGGCCAGGAGAATCTCTACCATAATTATTGTCCTCAACACTGAAAAGCTCTACTTCTGACATTACTTCCTTGGGTTCAATTAATTTGCTAGAGTGGCTCACAAAACTCTGAAAACCTGTTTACTCTCTAGATTAGGAATTAATTACAAAGGATATAAAAGGATACGAACCAACAGCCAGGTGAAGAGATGCATAGGGTGAGGTGCTATACAAAGGAGCTTCTGTCCTTGTGGAGTTTGGGGCCCTGCAGGGTCCCACATGGAAGCACTCCAAACCCCCCACCTTTTGGGGTTTTATGGAGGTTTCATTACATAGGCATGCTTGATTAAATCACCAGCCATTGGTGACTGATTCAACCTCCAGTCCCTCTCCCCTTCCTATACATCAGGGGGTGGGACTGAAAGCTCTAGCCATCTATTCAAGGTTGGTTCCCCTGGTAACCAGCCCCCATCCTTAGGTGCTTTCCAAAAGTCACCTCATTAATATAAGCCCAGTGGTGCTGGAAAGGGGCCAAATATGATGACAAAAGATGCTCCCATTGCTTATATAGTTCATATAGTTCAGTATATTCCAAGGGTTTCAAGAGCTGTGAGCCAGGAACTGTTTACAAAGAATGAATATGTATGAGAAATATATGTTATGAGAAATATGTGTATATATGTATATATATACACATATTTCTCATAAATCACAATATCGCACTTATTTACTATACAGTACTAATACTATACTATACTAATACCCAGTAGGTATTAATTAGGAGGTACTGGAGAAGTGGGTTGCCCTTAATGGTTAAGAGCACTGGCTCTTGAACTAGACTACCTAGGTTCAAATCTCTGTTCTACCAGTACCTAGCTGTGTGATCCTATGTGAGTTACTTAACCTCTATGTGCCTGTCTTCCAGCCCATTTTATGGGGCTACTAACAGTATAGAGTAGGCAGGAAGATAGAAATGAGCAGAAGGAAGAGGGGCTAGCCCTGCCCAGCCCCCCACACACACCCACACACCGATGGTGACCACCCAAGGCCTCTGCCTTGCCCCAATTTGTGTCACAAGCATCCCGGTTCTCAGGATGTGGTCCCTTGCCTTTGTCCCAACTTGCACAAACATCCGGCTTATCAGAAGGTACATCCTGCTTCCCAGGACCACACATTGTAGTTTTTGCCACCTTTAATGGGCTTCTCAAATATATTACGGGAAATTGACGGGGGCTCACGCTTACACCTTGGGAAACAAGAAGGGAAGATGGGACAAGACAGAAAAAAAAAAAGGAAGATACTAGAGAGGGACAGGAAGGGAGACAATTCTACCTATAAGGATAAAAACCCTCACACAATATAAGGAGGCTGCTACCACCCGCGGGTCAGCCTGCTCCAGCTCTCGGAGTGTACTTACTTTTTAATAAAGCTTGCTTTTTCAGCAACTCACTTCATTCTGCCTCTTGACTGAATTCGTTCCTTCAAGAGGAAAAGAACCAAGGTAAAATGTCATTCCCAGTAACAGTACTTCATAGATTGTCATGAGAATTAAATGATTTATATAACTAAAGTACTTGGAATGTTGCCTGGCACATATTATCAACTATTATTACTATCAACTACTTTAATGACCTCTTGTGACACAGTAAGTAACACATATGGGATTGAGAAAACTGACCCATAACATGCATGAATGACAAATTTGAAAGGGAAGTTAACAGAAATAAACAAATGAAAGAGATTTTGTTTTTTGACCTTAATATTAGAGAAAGTCATCTTAAAGAAGACACCAAAAACACTAACCATAATGTTTACAAATAAAACCTTGAGTTAAATATTAATACATCAAAATGGAGGATTTGTGGTCAATGAAGGGAACCAAAGACAAATTTACCAGATGGGTGAGAGACTGAAATAGGATGTTTGTAGCATATAAATCTGACAAGAGATTAATATTTAAAGTATACAAGGAACTTGCAAAAACTAACAAGAAAAGGATATCACATCTAATAGAAAAATGAGAAAAGAAATATAGGGCCGGCCGAGTGGCGTGGTGGTTGAGCGCTGGCTTGGGAAGCCAGTGGCCCCAGTTCGGGTCCCACATATGAGGGCCAGTGACACTGCCCTCAAAAAAAAAAAGAAAAGAAATATAAGGGACCATTCACAGATGGGAACAGATATATAGAGAAGCACTCAACCGCAGCAAAAACCATCAAAACAATGAGATACCATTTGACTGACACATATCTGAACAGCGAAAATGAAAAGTGGGATAACATCAGGTGTTTGGTGTAAACCATCATGCATTGCTGAGAGAATGTAAGCCTGAGCAGCCATGTTGCGGAGCAAGCAGGCAGGGTTGGGTGACATTAAATGTACATATACCAAATGTCTCAGTCATCCCATTATATGTCCTGAAGACCCTTTCATGCCTTTCACATCAGTTCATTATGGGACACATGAGTTTATCACTGTTGGTTGTGGTGGTTAGGATATTGTGGAACCTAAGTATCCATCACTTGGGGACAGGTAAAGGAAGTGTGAGGATGCACACAGCACTTTGAAGCAATAACTAAATGTACACAGAGCACGAATGGATCTCAAAAATATAGTGTCAAATGAAAAAAACAGAAACCAGAGACAATACATAGCACAATACCATTTGCATTAATCTGGGGTCTGCAGAGAACCACAACCAATAGGAAATAAACATATATGAAGAGACTTATTATAAGAATCGACTCACATGATAATGGAAGCTGAGATGTCCCACAATCTGCCTTCTGCAAATTGGAGAACCCGGAAAGGCAGTGGTGTCATTCAGTTTGAGGCTCCGGGGGGCCTGGTGGTGTAAATCTTAGTCTGAGTCCAAAGGCCTCAGCATCAGGAGTCACTGTATCCCAGAGCAGGAGTGAATGGATGTCACAGCTCAAGCAAGGAGGGTAAATTTGCCTTTTGTCTGCTGGTTTGTTCTAATCATGCCTCAGGGTACTGGATGATTGCCGCCCACATTAGTCAGGGAAATCTTCTAGACTCTGTCTGATTCAAATGCTAATCTCCCTGGGCACGCCCTCATAGACACACCCAGAAATATGTTAATAACATTTTACCAGCTATCTGAGCATCCCTTAGCCCAGTCAAGTTAACACAAAAAATTTTAACTATCACACTATTGATAGAAAATTGTAAAAATATAAACAAAGATATCAAATGATTAAAAATGAGTACTCAAGGCCGGCCGAGTGGCGTGGTGGTTAAGCGCTGGCTTGGGAAGCCAGCGGCCCCGATTCGGGCCCACATATGAGGGCCAATGACACTCCCCTCAAAAAAAAAAAAATGAGTACTTACGTGGAAGATAGGAAGAAAGAAAGTACTTATGTGGAAGAAAGGAAGGAAGAAAGGATGAGAGGATCAGAGGGAAAAAGGAAAAAATAAAAGAGAATGCTTGCCTGATCCTGTACCCTAAAGTAAGCAGGACTGAATCAACTCTACACCTCAAGAAAGGTATAATTAATGATAGATAGATAGATAGATAGATAGATAGATAGATAGATAGATAGATGATAGATAGATGATAGATACAGACAGAACTTTCTGAGAATATCCACACTCATAATATTTACTGCTATTATTATCTCACACATTCAAAGTTTTTAGTCATGCTTTACACATATAAGCAGAAGCCTAGGGCCGGCCGAGTGGTGCATTGGTAAAGCACTGGTTTTGGGATGCCAGCAGCCCCGGTTCGGATCCCACATGAGGGCCAGTGACACTGCCCTCTACAGCTAACAACAGCTCCACCTGGAGCTGGGCTGTGCGAGCCCTGGTGATGGTGTGGGCTGCAGCCCGGGCTGTCATAGGCTACAATGAGTGGCCCACAGCCAGTGTGAGCGGCTGGCAGCCAAGCGTGAGCTGCCAATAGCCAATAGCCGCAGTGAGCGACATCCAGAGGCCAGCGACCGATCTGCCTCATCCGGGAAGAGCGCAATGACGATACCAACAGTGAAGCAACATCCTCCGCAACTAGACTGAAGAACAAGAAGACAGCAACTTGTCTGTTCCCCTTCCCCGATTCCCCAACGCTGTTCCCCTCCGCCAATTCCCCAATAAAATCTTTAAAAAAAAAAGCAGAAGCCTAAAACCAGGTCATTTAATCCTGACACTCCTAGAGGTAAGTGTTCCTATACTCTTTTTTTTTTTGCAGGCAGTGTCACCGGCCCTCACATGTGGGACCTGAAACGGGGCCGCTGGCTCCCAAGCCCGCTCCCAACCACCGCGCCCCTCGGCCGGCCCCCTATACTCCTTTTAAAGCTAAGAAAGGAAACTCAGAAGGTTAAGTAATTTTCCCAAGGTCTATCAGAGAAAAGGTGGACGAGCTGATGCATTAACCCAGAGCCCATGTACTTTACCCATTAAATTATTT
This sequence comes from Aselliscus stoliczkanus, assembly GCA_033961575.1. Lineage (NCBI taxonomy): Eukaryota > Metazoa > Chordata > Mammalia > Chiroptera > Hipposideridae > Aselliscus > Aselliscus stoliczkanus. Next base: position 27,675,043 of record CM066737.1, read on the forward strand.
TCTCCCAGCTCAAATAAAGTCTGATATTATTCACTTATTTATCGGTTTTATATTCCGTTTTGTGAATTTTTGCTTTTCTGAGTGCCTCATGGTAGGCTGGCTTCTCACATTTATGAATTGAATTATTTCTCAAAATGTTGCCTTCATAACTACTTGGAGAAATTAGCAAAGTTGATCAGTGAAATTCCTATTTTACTGTCAAGGAAGATGACACTCAGGGTTGGAGGAATGAGGCAAAGTCTTAATCCTGATTCCTTCAATGAAGGAAGTCAGTGAAATAAATAATACTTTCAAAACGTGAAACATATTTGCTGATGAGTCTAGCAGTTGATATGCATATGGTACATGAGATGTTCAAGTTAATTCAATTGCTCTTACATTTGTTAAATTTGATAAATATGGTACTTCTTCTGCAGAGGGAATTTTGTTACCAGAAAGTACCAGACAGTGAATATTTCGTCAGTACTGCTAAGTGTACAGCTATAGTCTGCCTGTTATTCAGATCAGCACCGTCCAATCAAAATTAATTGTGAAATACAACTCGTGATACTTTCGGGTTCATTTCACTACAAATAAATTTTAATTTAAATGTTTTCTGGTGAGACTAATTGTCTTTTACGGAATCACCCTCTTGACAGACACCATTACACATGCAATTTAATCAGTAACTACTAACATTTGGACAGTTATCATTTTTCTCTGCTTCAATTTATACATTTTTCAATATTTTATTACATACAGTCAACCAAAAGAAAGAGAAATGAACACATTTGGCTATTTACATTTCGGGAGCACATTCTCAACTGCATGCCATTTAGTCCCATAAATCCTAGTAGAACAAGAAGATATTAATATCACTCGGCCTGCCTGAAAGTTTGAAGCATATAAAGATGATAAGACAGGGCCGGCCGAGTGGCGCATTGGTTAAGCGCTGGTTTTGGGATGCCAGCGGCCCCGGTTCGGATCCCACATGAGGGCCAGTGACACTGCCCTCTACAGCTAACAACAGCTCCACCTGGAGCTGGGCTGTGCGAGCCCTGATGGTGTAGGCTGCAGCCCCTGCTGCAGTGGGCTGCCATAGGCTACAGTGAGTGGCCCCCAGCCAGCGTGAGCGGCTGGCAGCCAGCGTGAACTGCCAATAGCCGCGGTGAGCGACATCCAGAGGCCGGCGACCGATCTGCCTCATCCGGGAAGAGCGCAATGACGATACCAACAGTGAAGCAACATCCTCCACAACTAAACTGAAGAACAAAAAGACAGCAACTTGTCTGTTCCCCTTCCCCGATTCCCCAACGCTGTTCCCCTCCACCAATTCCCCAATAAAAAAAAAAAAAAAAAAAAAAAAGATGATAAGGCAAACTGGAAACAATGCTGATAATTAGCCAGAAAAATTTAGACTAAATAAGACAGTCTGAGTATTGTAAAGAACATCAGATTATTAATTAGATCCTCATTCCTTCTGATGAAATCTGCACTGATTTACAATTATAGAGGTTGTCATTCATTCTTTTTTTTTTTTTTTTTAGCTGAGCCATCCTGCCACCTGTTGGTAGCTCAGCAGCAGCTCAGCTCGGGCTGGGCATCGAACTGCTGTTGCTCCGAGCACAGCTCGCACTCTTGAATGAGCTCTTAACCAACTGAGCTACTCGGCCGGCCCTGACAGATAGTAATTTTTTTATTAAAAGACTTTAGTTTTAGGTTTACAGAAAAATTGAACAGAAAGTACAGTGTTCCCATATACTTGCTCTCCAACTCCATCTCCCACAATTTTCTGTTATTAGCTTCTTACATTGTTATGGCACATTTGTTACAATGTACTATAACAATGTAAGATGAATCAATATACATTCACTAAAGTCCATAGGTTACATTAGGGTTGACTCTGTTGCACAGTTCTAAGGGTTTTGCCAAATGTATGATGTCATGTATCCACCATTAGGGTATCATACAGAATAATTTCGCTGCCCTAAAAATCCTATGCTCCCTCCACCGATTCATCCATTCCCCCACTATGCCCCAACCTCTATCAATCACTGACTTTTTTATTGTGTATAATTTTGCATTTTCCAGAATGTCATACAGTTGGAATCACATAGTGTGTGTAGCGTTTTCAGACTGGCTCTTTTCACTTGGTAATGTTCATTTAAGTTTCCTCCATTTCTTTGCCTGGATTGATAGCTAATATCTTTTTATCACTGAATAATATTCCACTGTCATCTGGATGGACTACAGTATGTTTATCCATTCACTTACTGAAGGACATCTTCATTACTTCCAACTTTTGGCAATTATGAATAAAGCTGCTATAAACATCTGTGTGCATGCTTTTGTGTGGACGTTAAGTTTTCAACTCATTTGGGTAAATACCGAGGAGTGCAATAGCTGGATTATACAATAAGATGATATTTAGCTTTTTAAAGAATGTGCCAAACTGTCTCCCAAAGTGGCTATTCCCATGAGTGATAAATGGGCATTTCGGTTGCTCCACAAACTCCACAGCAATTGATATAGTCATTTTTTTGAAGTTTAGCCATTCTAATAGGTGTGCAGTCATAGCTTATTGTTTTAATTTGCATTTCTCTAATGAACAATGATATTGAGCATATTTTCATATGTTTATTTGACATCTGTATGTCTTCTTTAGAGAGGTATCTGTTCAGATCTTTGCCCTTTTTAAAACAACTGTTTAGGCCTGCTGAATGGCTCCATTTGTTAAGAGCTCTCTCAAGAGTGTGAGCTCTGAGCAACAGGATCACTGGATCAATTCCCACATGGGCCAGGGGGGATAGGCTCAGCTAAAAAATAAATAAAATAAATAAATAAAATACAACTGAGCTGTTTGTTTTCCTATTGTAGAGTTTTAATTATTTATAAAATTTAAATACAAGTCCATTATCAGATTTGTGTTTTGCCAGTATTCTCCCAGTCTGTGACTTGCTTTTTCATTATCTTAACAAACGCTTTTTTCACAGAAGAGTTCTTTTAATAAAATTGAATTTTTAATGTTTCTTTCATGAATCATATTTTTGTTGTTGCATCTAAAAACTCATCATCCAATCCAAGGTCACTTTGATTTTTCTCTCATGTTTTATTCTAGTTGTATAGTTTTGCATTTTACATGTAAGTCTGTGATTTATTCTGTATTAACTTTTGGGTATATTTTTTCATGCTATGAATTTGCTCTTTTTTTCAAATTAACCCAATGAGCATCTATCTAAAACTTCAGAATCACAGCTTTCAGCAGGCCTGATGATTTTATTAATTTTATTAAATGATAAAATTTAGGCTTCCTTTACTTGTCAAGACTTCTATTTTCTTCATTTCTATTTTTTACCAAAACAAGTACAAACTTAAATATTTTAAAAAATAATTACACAAACACTGCAGAGCAGACAAAGATGGTGGCCCTGAAGAAATGGAATTGTTGGCTAGAGACATCACCATGCCATGATTTGAAATGTTTCTTAGCTAAAGTGTCAATATCTGAACTAAGAGGTGACATATTTTTTGGTTTTTAATTTTAGTGGTCCAACTTATCAATTTTTCTTTCATGGACGATACCCTTTGGTATCATATCTAAAAAGTCATCACCATGGCTGGCAGAGTGGCACGTTGGTTAAGAAGCAGGGCCCCGGTTTGGATCCCACATATGAGGACCAGTGACACTGCCCTCTACAGCTAAGATGATGAACAATACCTCCACCTGGAGATGGGCTGCCGTGAGTACCCGACGACGGTGTATCTGAGACCCCTGCTGCAGTGGGCTGCCATAGGCTACAGTGAGTGGCCGGTAGCCAGTGTGAGCTACCAATAGCCGCAGTGAGTGACCATCCAGAGGCTGGCGACCAATCTGCCTCACCCAGGAAGAGCGCAATAACAACACCAACATGGGCCAGTGAAGCAACATCCTCCACTAGACTGAACAAAAGTACAGCAACTTGTCTGTTCCCCTTCCCCAATTCCCCAATGCTGTTCCCCTCCCCCAATTCCCCAATAAAATCTTAAAAATAAATAAATAAAATTAGGAGTTTGAAAAATAAAGCAAACAAACAAATAAGTAAATAAAAAGTCATCACCAAACCCAAGGTCATTTAGATTTTCTATGTTATCTTCTAGGAGTTTTACAGTTTTGTTTTTTACATTTACAGTTGTGATCCATTTTGAATTAATCTTTGTGAAAGGGTTAATGTGTCTAAATGTTTTTTTCCCATGTAGAAGTCCAGGTATTACAGCATCATTTGTTGAAATGGCTATCCTTTCTATAGGCAATTATATATATTTAATATTTCAATTAAAAATATAACTTTTTAAAAAGTCCAAGTGAATAAGTGAATACTGCAACCATGTTCTTGCCCCTAAAATCACACTGTTGTAATTGTGAATTTCTTGTCTGTCTCCCATATTAAACTCTCAGCTTCTTAGGAGTGATCCAACCTTGTTCACAGTGCTTTCTCTAGAAATAAGAATGGTGCATAGTAAGAGCTCAATACATACTTAAAGAATGAATGAATGCCACATTCAGTGCCATATAAATGCTATACCAGCTTAAAAGTGCAGAAGTGATTTAATCAAAATTATTTAACATTTAGGTCTTCCTAAAAGTTCATGTGGAATTGTGAGTTGTGATGGAGCCATCTACTTACTGTACCTATTTCACCTTCTTCGCCCATCCTACCAATGAAAATATTAAATTGAAAATAACACATGAAGGCGGGCCGAGTGGCTCAGTTGGTTAAGAGCATGAGCTCTGAGCAACAGGGTCGCTGGTTCGATTCCCACATGTGCAAGTGAGCTGAGCCCAAGCTGAGCTGCTGCTGAGCTACCAGCAGGCGGCAGGATGGCTCAGCTGGTGAGAGCACGTGCTCCTAACAACAAGGTTTCTGGTTCAACTCCCGCATGGGATGGTGGGCAATGCCTACCCACCACTAAGATTGAACATGGCACCCTGAGCTGAGCAGCTGCGAGCTGGTGACGGGTGGCTGGATGGTGTATGGACTTGGAGCTGAGCTAGCTGCACCCTCCACAACTAAGATTGAAGGACAACAACTTGGTTGTTCCCCTTCCCCAATTCCCGAACACTGCTCCCTTCCCCAATTGCCCAATAAAAAAAATCTTTAAAAAAAATTAAAAAATAAAAACAACACATGAAAAGCTTCATGTGTTATTGCTCTATAAACTGATATCAATAAATATTAATCTGCAAAAAGATTTACCCTTAGAACAGATGGTCTCCACTGAAATAATTAGAAGCCAGTTCATGCTTGCCCCTCTGAAACGTGACCAAACACAGAGGGGAAAAAAACCTTCCACCTATATCCACCTCATATCCCACTATCCGAGAGTTGGAAGCCTGAACTAAGGACTGTGAGCATGGAATCTTGCCTTCTTTGTTCTTGGCAGTTGCTTTCTAAGCCTCGCGGAGTCTTTCCTTTTTACTCCACCCCTGCTCCCAATGCAGTGGAGACAGATTAAAAATAAGAAAGCTGGGCCGGCCGAGTGGCGCGGTGGTTAAGCGCTGGCTTGGGAAGCCAGCGGCCCCGGTTCGGGTCCCACATATGAGGGCCAGTGACACTGCCCTCAAAAAAAAAAAAAAAGAAAAAAGAAAGCTGTCTCTGAGCTGCGAATGAGTTGAGAAACTGGAGCCTGGAGCCAGGTTCTTTGACTTTCCAGAGCAGGCATCCACGCGGGGCCGTGGGCTAAGGGAGGGGACACAGCATGGCTCGTGACCGTCTGCTGCTGCCCGTCGGCTTATATAATGCCCCTCCGGTCTCAAGAAGACTTAAGTCTCCTCTTTGGAGGGTACCCCAGTTGCTCCTTTTCCAGTTCCCCTTCAGCCACAACTGTGCACCGATTTAATGGTTGCTTTGTGTTTACAGGGCACTTCCAGGTGTGTGGTATGTTTCCTATAATTAAACACTAAACAGACTGAGGGCAAGGATTGTGCCTCCCAAAGGTGTCTTTAGTAGGTCCCTTTCATTGCCGTTATAGGCCTTGACCCAAAGAAGCACTCCGTTTGTGTGCCTGCCTGACCCATTCTTCCATTCCAGAGTGGGTCTGCTGCATCCTTGAAACACACCACATGGTGCCTGAGCTAGAAAACCTCCTAACTCTTCTCCCTGCCTCCACTCTGCCCTCCTACAGTCCATTCTGCATCTGACCAACCCAGTGACATTTGTGATATCTTAATGGGATCTAGTGACTCCTGCTCAACCCCCCAAAGGCAACAAATATTTGTTGAATGAATGACAAAATGTATCACAGCTTGGGGTGGTAATGGAAGAGAATACTGAAGAAGTATGGGGGCCCTGCCTTTTGTCTCTTCAGATCACTCTGGAGGTGGGCGGGTAGGAAAGGAATTGGGAGGAAACAAGCCCCTTGGCCAACATGAATGCTGCCTCCATTTTCATTCTGACCTGATGAACACACAGCCCCAAATAATTCCTCACCTTCCCTCTTTTCCTTGCTTTCTCCTCATTCCCCTCTTCGGTCACACCTTCTCAGGCTCAGTCTTTGGGTCTCTCATCTTCTTCAGATATCCACACACACTCCATCTCTCCAGTCTCAAGTCTGTAAAAACCATCTTTACCCTGAGTGAAGAAAGACTCCAAACCTTTAGTTCCCGCAGATAGCTTTCTCCTGAGCTTCAGACTCATCCAATGACTTGTTGGCATCTCCACTTGGCTCTCATAGACATCCCAAACTCAGGAATGATCTGGATTCTTTACCTCCCCCACCAATATGCTCCACCAGTCTTCCCAGGTTCTACTATTGACCATCCTTAAAATTGCTCAGGCCACAGTCCCTCCTGTTCTGATTCAAACTCCACCTCCAATCCATCTGCAAGTCCTGCTTTGCCTTCAAATATCCAGTATCTGACCCTTTCTCATCACCTCGATTATGGCCACTCTGGTCCAATACACTACAGTCTGCTCCCCTTTGCCCCCATCTAGTGTATTTTCTACACAATTGCCACACTGGTGTTCATAAAATTAAATAAAATCCTATCTCTCCTCTATACATGACTGATTTCTGCTCATCTCATTCAGGGGAGAAACCAGAGCTCCACACACTCGGCCCTTCTCATCTCTTTGACCTCATGTCCTACCTTTGTCCCCCTGGCTCAGCCTCAGCCACAATGGGCTCCTTTTTGAGTGTTCCCTCCTCTCGTAATATTTCCACATGGCTCACTCCTTCACCTCCTTCAAGCCTTTGCTCACTTCAGTCAGTTTCTCACCATCCCATTTAAAATTTCAATATCCCTCAACACACACACATTCTGTATTTATGCCCCTGCTTTCTTACTATCCATAGCATTTGTCGCCTTCTAACATAATAAGTAATTTGTTCAGTTATTCAGTTTCTTGTCTCTCTCTCTCCACATAGAGTATCCCCTAGCTGATCACCAAAGATTTGTGTTTGTTGCTGAGAATGACATTTCCTGGCTGTGCCCTTGCTGTGACTAGTTCTTGCAAATGGACTTAGAGCAAAAGTGTGACTCTGAATGAGCATGTGGAAACCTGCCAAACCAAAAATACATGTATTAGACGCTAAGCAATCAGACAATAGGGCTATTGTATGCTAATTCACTGAGAACTTGTGATCTACTTGTCATAGGACTTATAGCCTCAATTACTACACCTTGGTTTCTACAGCCCGCTAAAGTGGAAACTCAAGGAAGGCAAGGATTTGTGTATATTTTGTTCATTAAAGTATCTATTCTTATGGGCCGGCTGAGTGGCGCGGTGGCTAAGTGCTGGCTTGGGAAGCCAGCGGCCCCGGTTCGGGTCCCACATATGAGGGTCAGTGACATTTTGAGGGCAGTGTCACTGGCCCTCATATGTGGGACCCGAACCGGGGCCGCTGGCTTCCGAAGCCAGCGCTTAACCACTGTGCCACTCTGCCGGCCCCAAAAAATATGCTTTTTATAAAAGCATCTTTCTTATAATTAAATGGGAAATTACTTAATAGGCCTTACCCAAAGAAATCAGTTAAATTTGCAAAATGGAAAAGTGGATAGGCCAAATTCTTTGACCATAATGTGGTAAAAATAAAAACAGGACCTTTAAAACAGAACTCACCTACATGTTTGGGAAAAAACAAAACTCCCTAATGAATAAATATTGAGATAAAGATAAAACCAACATTAAACTTTTAGAATATTTAAAATATAGCAGAATATGAGTATCTGTTCTTTCATAACTATAGTGGCAATTGGGTATAACAATTTTTTAATCTTTGCTAAATGATAGGTGAAAAACTGTATTTTGTTGTTGTTTTTTAACATTTCATTGGGGAATTGGTGGAGGGGAACAGCATTGGGGAATCGGGGAAGGGGAACAGACAAGTTGCTGTCCTTTTGTTCTTCAGTCTAGTTGTGGAGGACATTGTTTCACTGGCCCATGTTGGTATCGTCATTGCGTTCTTCCCGGGTGAGGCAGATCGGTCGCCAGCCTCTGGACGGCTGCTCACAGCGGCTCTTGGCAGCTTGCACCGGCTGGCGGCCACTCACTGTAGCCTATGGCAGCCCACTGCAGCACGGGCTGCAGCTATGCCGTCCTGGGGACTCACAGCAGCCCAGCTCCAGTTGGAGCTGTTGTTCACCATCTTAGCTGTAGAGGGCAGTGTCACTGGCCCTCATATGTGGGATCCGAACAAGGGCTACTGGCATCCCAAGCCAGCTCTTAATCAACGCGCCACTTGGCCGGCCCCCCAAAAAACTGTATTTTTTAATGTTTTAATTTGTATTACTTTATTCATGAGGTTAAACATTTCTTTTTTTTTAAGATTTTATTGGGGAATTGGCGGAGGGGAACAGCGTTGGGGAATCGGGGAAGGGGAACAGACAAGTTGCTGTCTTTTTGTTCTTCAGTTTAGTTGCGGAGGATGTTGCTTCACTGTTGGTATCGTCATTGCGCTCTTCCCGGATGAGGCAGATCGGTCGTTGGCCTCTGGATGTCGCTCACCATGGCCATTGGCAGCTCATGCTTGGCTGCCAGCCGCTCATGCTGGCTGTGGGCCACTCACTGTAGCCTATGGCAGCCCACTGCAGCCCACACCATCACCAGGGTTCACACAGCCCAGCTCCAGGTGGAGCTGTTGTTAGCTGTAGAGGGCAGTGTCACTGGCCCTCATGTGGGATCCAAACCGGGGCCGCTGGCATCCCAAAACCAGCGCTTAACCAATGCGCCATTCGGCCGGCCCTAAACATTTTTTATTATGTTCAGTTTGCATGGTTTTAGAGAACAGTTCTCCTTGGATTTGAACATGATAATGGTAAAAAAAATTAGGAACAAGAAAAGTATTGTTTTGAACATATAATGAAGGCATTCACACATGAAACGGTTAAAGTAAGTATAGCTATTAGAAAAAATATACATTATTTTATTTATGGATTTTATGATATTTGAAAATCAACTGAAAAACTATTAAATTGAACACTAGTTACTATAGGCTTCACACATTTCTTACTCATGTATTTGTAAAAACAATTAGGTACTTATCCAAAGAGATAAAGCACTGTTGTATCAAAAATTCAAAGATTGAAGACAACACAATAGATGACACTGAAATAGACCAAACTACTCATTCATTCCATCATTCATTCATGTGCTATGCTTCAGCCATATTGGCCCTCTTTCTTTCTTTTTTTTTTTTCTTCAAGAACACACAAGCCCATTCCACTCTTCTCAACTTTTTTATTTTATTTTATTTTTTTTAGGGCAGTGTCACTGGCCCTCATATGTGGGACCGAACCAGGGCTGCTGGCTTCCCAAGCCAGCTCTTAACCACCGCGCCACTCGGCCGGCCCTCAACTTTTTTCTTTGCCGTCCTTCTGTCAAAGGCTCTTCTTCCTCTTTGTTATTTGTCTGGTTTCTTTCTCATCTTATGGCTCAGTTTCCTCTCTTCAGAATCTTTTCTTGATCATTCTGTCTAGAATAGCAACCCTACCACCATTTTCCCCTATCCAAGTGATTCTGAAAATGTGTCCACAGATCAGCAGCATCTGGCAACTTAAAAATGCAAATTCTCAGGACCACTCCAAACCTACTGAATCAGAGACTGTGGGTGGGCCCCAGCAATGTGTGTTTTAACAAACCTTCAAGTGTTCTGATGCACCCTTCATTTTGAGAACCACTGCTCTATTCCATTGTCCTGTTTTATTTCATTCAGAGCATTTTGTCTTAAATATCTATCTTTTTTTGTCCTTCTTTTATCACTCAGAATATGAGCTCAACGAGGCAGGGAACTTTGCTTTGTTTGAGGCTGTATCCTGATAAAAGTGAAGTGGCATCTTAAGATGCTTAATGGTAGAACTGGGAGGACTATGGGTGGAGCTGGGCCCATTCTTACCTCTCTAGACTTGACTTCCTGTTGAACTTTGTGGTAACTTCCAGGGGAGGGATGCTAATAAAGGGGGAAGCCATTGGGCTCCTCTCCTTTTTCCACATGGATGGCTGGTTGAGACACTGGACAGCGAGTGTACTTGTATGCACTCCGTGGTGGCTTCCTTTTTCTTTTTCCCAAATAAACTGTTTCTTTTAGTGGATTTACCTGGAGAATACTTCTGGACAGTGGACAACCCCCAGTGCCTAAAATAGTACCTGCCTGATACATGGGAGATACTAAAAACATTTGTTGAAAAGTCCACCAAAATATCCCAACAGTCGCTTTTGGGTGGTGAGATTCTAGATGAGTTAGATTTTCTTTACAATTGGTATGCATTTTCTAAATTTTACACCATAAACATATATCATGTTATAATTACAAAAACCACTTTACATCATAAAATGATACGTATGTAAGTGTGCATTTCCCATATTGATAGCAACAGTCACTTTAGTCTCTGTTGCAGTCTACTGATCTCCATGACAACGAAAGCTGCAATATCTTAATATTGAATTTAGCATTATTATGATAAGCTTCTGAATAGTATCTTCAGGAGTGAGTAATATCAAATTCAAGTCCCTGCTTTCAGTAACACTTGACTGTTTTACAAGCAAATGACCTTTCAAATATGCATATGTTGTTACCCTTCTATCTAGAACTTTCTCGACCTTTCAAATATGCATATGTTGTTACTCTTCTATCTAGAACTTTCTCAACTGTCTCTTTTTTACTCTATTTATCACTCACTCCAACCTAGTTTGCACAAATAATCCTGGGACCTGCTGTAGCAACAATAACAAAATCAGCATATTTAGAACTCACAATAATTACATTGTTTCATAGGGATTCTTCCCCTTTCAAGACACAATAGTTCTATTTTGAACCACCAACCAAGAAAGTTGCTTAATTGCCATGAAATCTGAACATTTCTCCTAAGAAAATCTGGTTCTAGCAAAACAGCATGTCCTGTTTCCTTCTCACGACCACACACCACTGCCCTGACGACTATAAATATGTCTAAATTACGGTCACTTTGTGGATGTGAAATTTCTTTTGCAAGTATTTTCTCTATCTTTGAATAAATGTTAGATTATATCTAGTCCTAATTCCACTATCAATTTCCTGTGTGACTTTGGGCAAACCATTTGACTTCTCCGGACCTTGGATTTTATTAAATGAGCTGTTGAGTCCTTTCTAACTCTAAAGTCTATTGATATTCATGTCAATTATTCACATTGGGATTTCACCCTGTTGGGTGTCACTTGCTCATGTTTTAGTCAGTACCAATTTAAGGTCAACTAAGATTTTTTTTTTAAAAAGTAATAAGGCAGTATTACTGACCCTTGGCAAACCCAACTTCATTATATGGCTTTGACATATGCAACTGTTCATGAGAGCAGAGGTAGGAGAATAAAATCAAGCTCAGTGATAAAAGCCAAATGTATGCTGGGGGTGGCTGTTTAGCTCAGTTGGTTAGAGTGTGGTGCTGAAAACACGAAAGTTGCCAGTTTGATCCCTGCATGAGCCACTGTGAGCTGCGCCCTCCCTAACAGAGCCAACTATGCTATTGTAGCATGAAAGCAATGTGTAACCAATGACCATGGCTGTTCCCCAATAAAATTTTTTTGTACTGTTTTTTTTTTTTTTTTTTTTTTGTTAGGTGAGCCATCCGGCTACCTGTTGGCAGCTCAGTTCGGGCTGGGCATTGAACTGCTGTTGCTCGGAGCTCAGCTCACACTCTTCAGCGAGCTCTTAACCAACTGCTCACTCGGCCAGCCCCCCAATAAATTTTTGTTTTAAATATTTTATTGGGGAACCGGGGAAAGGGAACAGACAAGTTGCTGTCCTTTTGTTCTTCAGTGTAGTTGTGGAGGACATTGTTTCACTGGCCCATGTTGGTATCATCATTGCTCTCATCTCGGGTGAGGCAGATCAGTCACCGTCCTTTGGATGGCCGCTCACAGCGGCTCTTGGCAGCTCACATTGGCTGCCAGTCGCTCACGCTGGCTGCCGGCCACTCACGGTAGCCTATGGCAGCCCACTGCAGCAGGGGCTGCAGCTATGCCGTCCCAGGGACTCACAGCAGCCCAGCTCCAGGTGGAGCTGTTGTTCACCATCTTAGCTGTAGAGGGCAGTGTCACTCGCCCTCATATGTGGGATCTGAACCGGGGCCACTGGCATCCCAAACCAGCTCTTAACCAAAGCGCCACTCAGCCGGACCCCAATAAAATTTTTTAAAAAAGCAAATGCTGCATGCTTAGTGATTATCCTGTGCTCCTGTGCCAGACAACTGTTTTATGTGTTTTACATCAATTTACCTATTTAAACTTCTCAACAACTCTGTGAACTAGATTTTAGCATTATCCCCACTTTACTGGTAAGGAAACTGAGGAATGAAGTGAAAATTACAGGGTCACAAGCCTGGTAAGAGTCACAGCTAGGACTGAAACTAAGGCAGGGTGATTTCTGAGTCCCTGTTCCTATTTATCTCATGGCACTTCTGACCAGGTCAGTTTGCTTGGGTTTCTTTCAAGACTCCAAAAATACTTGTTAGAAGTTCAGTGGTGATGGTGTCCTCCCTCAGGGCGGAACCCCAAGCAGTCAGGTGACCTGTAGCGATAATTTACTTAGAAGGAACAATACCCATGGCTTTCATAATTGACCCTCCTCACCTGCCATCCCTTGAACATCAGGCTACTTCAATGAGCTTTTGACCTGTTTCATCCCAAGACAGCAGGAGCAGAAATACACACAGACACACCGACACCTTCTGTCGAGATTTGTATCCACTTAGTGACAGAGCACAAATTTTTGTTTTTAAAATTTTTCTACGTATGTTTAGTCTTTCTGAATATATAATAAATTCCTTTGCACAGAGGTATTTTATACATCATTTGTAACACTCAGAGTATCAAATGTTTACTGAGCAGCTAGTCAGTGCCAAGCAGTTTCAGGTCCTCAAGCTACATGATGAATATGATACCATCTTTGCTTTTTAGGAACTCACAAATTAGCAGAGTCAGACAGATATGTAAACAACCCAAACAGAGAAGCAGCATAAAAATGAAATGACTAAAAGGCTGTGCACAGAGGAGATCATTCATTTGGCTGTGGGAGGATACAGCAATCTGTATACCAGGTCTGACAATTAAGTTTGGGAACTTATTGCAATGATGTTGCTAACCATTTTTTTTTTTTGACAGCAGTGTCACTGGTCCTCATATGTGGGATCCGAACTGGGGCCACTGGCCTCCCAAGCCAGCTCTTAAGCACCCCGCCACTCAGCCGGCCCCATTGCTAACCATTTTTTATATCAGAGGGCTTATTCATTATAAATTTGTACCAACTGGACAAACAGTGAACCAAGTTTACTATTGGGAAGTGCTGAAAAGGCTGTGTGAAAAAGATGAAAATGACCTGAACTTTTTGCCAACAACACATGGCTCTTGCATCACGACAATGCACCAGCTCACACAGCACTCTCTGTGAGGGAGTTTTTATGTGTTTTTTTTTTTTTTTGAGGGCAGTGTCACTGGCCCTTGTTTGTGGGACCCGAACCGGGGCCACTGGCTTCCCAAGCCAGCGCTTAACCACCACGCCACTTGGCTGGCCCAATGTGAGGGAGTTTTTAGCCAGTAAACAAATCACCGTAGGGCCGGCCGAGTGGCGCATTGGTTAAGAGCTGGTTTTGGGATGCCAGCGGCCCCAGTTCGGATCCCACATATGAGGGCCAGTGACACTGCCCTCTACAGCTAACAACAGCTCCACCTGGAGCTGGGCTGTGCAAGCCCCGGCAATGGTGTAGGCTGCAGTCCCTGCTGCAGTGGGCTGCCATGGGCTAGTGAGTGGCTGGCAGCCAGCGTGAGCTGCCAATAGCCGTGGTGAGCGACCATCCAGAGGCCGGGGACTGATCTGCCTCATCCAGGAAGAGCGAAATGACGATACCAACATGGGCCAGTGAAGCAATGTCCTCCGCAACTAGACTGAAGAACAAAAAGACAGCAACTTATCTGTTCCCCTTCGCTGATTCCCCTCCCCCAATTCCCCAATAAAATCTTTAAAAAAAAACCAAATCACTGTATTGGAACACCCTCCCTATTCACCTGATCTGGCCCCCAATGACTTCTTTCTTTACCTGAAGATAAAGGAAATATTGAAAGGAAGAAACTTTGATGACATTCAGGACATCAAGGGTAATACAATGACAGCTCTGATGGCCTTTCCCGAAAAAGTTCCAGAATTGCTTTGAAGGGTGGACTAGGTGCTGGCCTCGGTACATAGCTTCCCAAGGGGAGTACTTTGAAGGTGACCGTAGTGATATTCAGCAATGAGGTATGCAGCACTTTTTCTAGGATGAGTTTGCGAACTTAATTGTCCGATCTTGTATATGTAGTTGGCACAGTGATCGAAACCTTGAGCTTTGGAGTCAGAGCTTGGTTTGACTTCTGACTTCCCCACTTATAAGCTGTGTGCTATTAGAACAGAAACTTCTCTGAGCCTCAAGTCTCTCATCAGTAGAAAGGGGATAGCAATGAAATTTAAATTAGAAAAATCACTTAGCAAGTACCTGGAAAAGAGAGGGTACTAAAAAAATAGAGGCTACTAGTAATATGAGGTCAACCTTCATGGAGAAGAAAATGTTGCAGTCATAAGGCCCATGTGTTTGGCACATCAAACACTTAATAGATCAGAGTCTGGAATAAGAAAAGGTTTTATTTATTGAAATGGCGCCATGTCAAGAAGATAGATTTCTAGTTTCCTCAAATCCATCTTAAGAGCACCGCAAGTTCCAGTGCCGTGTATGTCCAGGGAAGGGAGGAGAGATGGGCCAAGAGGTGAGATCCAAGGAAAAGCAGGGAAATCTCCAAATCTTTTTGTTCCCAGTTGGTCAGACCAAAATGTTACTTAAGTCTCAGGCAGAATTCTTCTACTCAATTAGCATATCTATAGAAATGCAGGCTGGGAAAAAGGCAGCCAGGGAGAGAGGCAGAAGCACTTCACCCTGTTACAATTATCCCCTTTTCTTCCTCATCCCTTTGTCTTGAAGGAAGTAAGGCAACTCATCCAAGCTCAATCAAGAGGGAGGATTAGCTTGTAAAATGGAGTCAGATTTGTCTGTCCATCGTGCCCTTCTTATCTCTTACAATCTCACATGCCCACCTCTCCTGTGATGGTCCCTGAGCCTTACAGGGGGCATTCTGGGTGTTCAATTTACAGGCAGAGACCACAGCACTGATGGGAGGAGCAGTAGGCCAGGATGCCTGTACCCTAATAAGAGACAAAGAATAAAAAGTAATGAAGTCAGGCAGTGATAATTTACAGATTCTCATGGTCCTCAGTCTGAATGTCTCTGATGGTGTCATCAGGTATCAGGTAAACCCTCTATGTGGCTTGCATTGGATCAGTCACTGAGACCATCCAAGCATGAGATGTTGTGATGATTTCTCCAAAGTTTACGTCGTGTCGTCCTGCTATAGTCTACAATTATAAGGCTCAGAAAAAAAAAAAAGTTTTAATTCTCAGTAATTCCAAGGCAAAGGGTGGGAGAAAAAAAGGAAACACTAGCTCAGAGGGTGGCAGCCAAACACTTACACCAGGAAATTTCAGGATCCAGTCCAGTCCACAGGTGAAAAATAAAACTTTAAAGACAAATGACCAAAGCAGAATCTAATATCCACAATTGTGTATTATGGTCTTCATTAAAACATTTTTTTCTCTTTAAAATCACCCTCAACTTTATCGAAGATAGCCAGTTTGAGACTAATTCATTACATAAGTCCAGTATCAAAAACTTGGTTTGGGGCTGGCCGAGTGGCTCAGTTGGTTAAGAGTGAGAGCTCTGAGCAATAGGGTCACCGGTTCGATTCCTAGATGGGCCAGTGAGCTGCCCCTGAGCCGAGCTGCCACTGAGCTGCCAACAAGTGGCAGGATGGCTCAGCTGGTGAGAGCATGTGCTCCTAACAACAAGGTTGCCTGTTCCACAGCTGCAGGGGATGGTGGACTATGCCTGCCTGCAACTAAAGACTGAACTCTGCACCTTGAGCTGAGCTACCCTGAGCTGCTAATGGGTGGCCAGAGAGCTCAGTGGTTAGAGTGTGTGTTCTTAACAACAAGGTTTCCAGTTCGACTCCCACATGGGATGGTGGGCTATGCCCACCTGCAACTAAGATTTAACACAGAACCTTAAGCTGAGCGGCTGAGAGCTGCCCACGGGTGGCCGGATGGCAACTGGACTTGGAGCTGAGCAAGCTGCACCCTCTAAGATTGAAGGACAACAACTTGGCTGTTCCCCTTCTCCAATTCCCCAGCACTGTTCCCCTTCCCCAATAAAATCTTTAACAAACCCAAAACCTTGGCCTGTTATTTGCATAAATACAAGATTAACATTCGATCATACAGGCTCCTTTGAATCCGTTTTGGGAGATTCATAAGGAACCTCCAGAATGAACTTCAATTAGCATCTCAGAGCTAAGAAGCCAGGCCACATCCTTGCCATCAGGACTTGTCTGCAATACCTATAGAATTGGGTGAGTTCCTCAGGTTCTGAGGTCCCCCCAAATGTCTTGAGGTTCTTCTTTTGCCATCTCCCAGAAAAACAACCTTTGTTCCTTATCTGGAAAGACTGCTGTGAACCATGTAAGCGAGGTACTAGGCTGTTTTCCCAAGGAGCTTTTACTGGCTTCCAAAGTCAATCTTAATTCCTTAGAGCTTTCTGGTGAGAGCCAGTGACTGTGCATGTCTCTCAAACATGACATTCCAGTCAAAGTCTTATCAGGAGTTTCCAATTGTATTCTACTATAAAGACAAAAGATTCTTTAAGAATTTATACAACCACATTGCCATGAAAATAATAATACTCACTCATTAAGAGTTTCCAGATTCTGGGGCGATCAGGTAGGAGAAACATGTAAATATTTCAATACTGTTTACAAACTTATAATTTACCACTTGCTCTAAGTTACAGGTAATTTAAGAGAAACAAGTTTCCTCATATCTGGAAAACAAAAGACTTAAAAATCAGCAAAAATTTTTTTTTAAGTTATAAAAATTAGAATCAGCCTCAGTTCATTTAGTCCCACACAACCAATTCTTACTTATCTTGATACCTCAACTACTAGCCAGTATTTCCATGAATCCAGTTACTTCTCAGAGTTCTATAAATTTTCATCCAGCTCAAAGGTATGATCTGAAAATTCACTCAGAAACCTGTATCCTAGAATTAGCAAGTCCTCTCCATGGATCTTTCTGGAGATGAAACATACTTGGAAAAAGCATCAGAGTTGAAAAATGACTGTCTGTAGATGAAAACAAAAACCCTGAAAATAATACAGTTACAGATCTGATTATAATGTCAACAAAGAACTCTGCTTTTCTGTATCATCATGCTCACCCAGGGAAGGTTACCACCTCATTGAGTATTCAGTTTGGTACCCAGCACCACCAATCTGAACTCCTTTGAAGGCTCTGTATCAATCTCCATCATAAGCTACACTGTTGTCCATCAAACACTCCCTTCCCGTAGAAGTTTCCTATTTTATATCAAGGGAAAAACCTGGAAAGATTCTTCAGACAACTGGCATTTAAGTGACTTGTTTATACAATTTTAAAACAGCCATGTCCTTTGCAGTCCTCTGTAGGGCAAGGCATTAAGTATTTCAAAAGGCAGCCAAACGCTTCTCTTTATACTTTCTAAGACAGCTTAAGTTCTAACACAATCTAAAAATCACATTGTCAGGAAGTTTTGTTTTGACTATTATTTTCACAGGTGTAGAACAGAGGATAAACCTAACAATGTCCACTTCTCCTAACTCACCACCATATCCATAAAATCTTTGTGATTGATTCTAACACACACATCAATGCGCTTGGCAAGAATATAGTGAATAAAACGGCAAGCGGTAAAATCTAATTCATGCCAGAGCACTGGAAGTTTCATGGGAAGCACACACATGCACACATTCAACTTTTCAGACTCTTGGTGATTTTTTTTTTTTTGAGGGCAGTGTCACTGGCCCTCATATGTGGGACCCGAACCGGGGCCGCTGGCATCCCAAGCCAGCGCTTAACCACCACGCTACTCGGCCGGCCCTTGGTGGTTTTTACATAATCTGTAGAACATCCATTTTACTATTCTTTATTTTTATTTTTTTAGATTTTATTGGAGAATCAGGGAGGGGAACAGCATTGGGGAGTCGGGGAAAGAGAACAGATAAGTTGCTGTCCTTTTGTTCTTCAGTCTAGTTGTGGAGGACATTGTTTCACTGGCCCATGTTGGTATTATCATTGCACTTTTCCCGGCTGAGGCAGTCGCTCGCCGGCCTCTGGATGGCCGCTCACGGCAGTTCACAAAAGCGCACGCCAGCTGCCGGCCAGCCCCACTGCAGCCTACACCATCACTGGCAACTCACAGCAGCCCAGCTTCAGGTCAAACTGTTGTTCACCATCTTAGCTGTAGAGGGCGCAACATCACTGGCCCGCATGTGGGATCTGAACTGGGGCCCTGCTGCTCAGAGCTGGCATCCTAAGTCAGCTCTTAACCAACGCGCCACTGGGCTGGCTGCCATTTTACTATTAATATCTGTATGCAAATACAAAATAATTATTATTTCATTTAACAGAGCTCCCCACGTAATTTCAACACACCAAACTAAGCCTAATTAGTTTAATGTATCTCTTTTGTAAGGAGAGAAAACAAATTTTTGGAACAACTCAAAGCCATTTCCAGGTTAAGAGAAAGTGTCCCTTTCTCTTTTCTTTTTAAATTTGAACCCTAGGAAGTTTGTCAACCATATCTGACCAAAGAAATCATATATCATTATAAAACAATATTGAATTATTCATTTACCCAAAGCGACAATAAAAAGTATCAAACAAAAATACAGGTTAGGGGGGTGGCCGGTTAGCTCAGTTGGTTAGAGTGCAATGCTCACAACACCAAGGTTGCTGGTTTGATCCCCTCATGAGCCAGTGAGCTGCGCCCTCTACAACTAGCTTGAAACAACTATTTGATTTGGAGTTGATGGGTCCTGGAAAAACACACTGTTCCCCAGTAAAAAAAATATAGGTTAGCTATTGTTAGCCAAACTTTAGTCCTCAGGATTGAGAAAATTCTTCTTAAGTAATCAAGGACCTGATTAAGACAATATTAAACACAGAAATACTTTAGTGAAACATAGAATCTTTGCTCTCTAGACAAAAAACTTTTTCATAATATCAGGAGCAGACCAATAGTCCAAGAAACCGCACCCTATTAAGCAGGGATAAAAAAAAAACAACTCTAATTTTACATAAGCTTACTTTTGCTATTTAAATTTATTACTTAATTAAACTTGCTCAAATCTTATTTGGCTTAACCATATATAGAACTTCTCCAAAATTTGTCTTTACAAACCTTCTACAATTTTCCTAGTCTCCTTCAGTTTGCTTCTTCCTCATTCAGAAACAACCAACCTTAGGACAAATCACTTTCCTTTAATTTCCTTCAAAAGTATGTCTCTATATTGTATTCCTTCGATTACCAAAAAAATAGTTTCTTTCTACTTTCATTAAAATTCTTAGCCCTTAGAAACTTCAATTTCTAATTATAACTAAAAGTAAGTAATTAGTATTCTTTGGATTGGCAAATTTCTGAATGCATTTCATGATCCTCAGAAACACAGGCTCTATCATTGGCAAATATAGTCACTATTTTTAAGAAGCATACTTTTAATAAAGCAAACGACATATTTATTAACAGATTCAAACACATCTTTTAGCTTCTCTGTAATAAGAAGCCAAAAGTAGATAAACTTAGATTAATCTAACAATGTTTCAGAATTTCATGTCATTTTAAAATACCTAGATATTCAATAATTTTTCATAATTTAGTAGAAACTCTAAGGTTTCAAGTTACCAAAAGAATGGGGGGAAAACATATTTTATTTTATTTTATTTTATTTTATTTTATTTTATTTTATTTTTTTTAGAGCAGTTTCACTGACCCTTATATGTGGGACTCAAACCGGGGCCGCTGGCTTCCCAAGCCAGCGCTTAACCACCATACCACTCAGCCGGCCTGAAAGAACACATTTTAAGCGCATAGATGTCACATAATTATTACTGAAAAGTCTTATCAACTACCTTTTAGTTTAGTTACATCCATTTATTAGTTCTTAATAATTCTGTGAGTTTTTTTTTTTTTTAAAGATTTTATTGGGGAATTGGTGGAGGGGAACAGCGTTGGGGAATCGGGGAAGGTGAACAGACAAGCTGCTGTCTTCTTGTTCTTCAGTTTTAGTTGCGGAGGATGTTGCTTCACTGTTGGTATAGTCATTGCGCTCTTCCCGGATGAGGCAGATCGGTCTCTGGCCTCTGGATGTCGCTCATCGCGGCTATTGGCAGCTCATGCTGGCTGCCAGCCGC
This sequence comes from Aselliscus stoliczkanus, assembly GCA_033961575.1. Taxonomy (NCBI): domain Eukaryota; kingdom Metazoa; phylum Chordata; class Mammalia; order Chiroptera; family Hipposideridae; genus Aselliscus; species Aselliscus stoliczkanus. The sequence goes on from CM066737.1 coordinate 27,695,830, forward strand.
TCACGCTGGCTGCGGGCCACTTACTGTAGCCTATGGCAGCCCACTGCAGCAGGGGCTGCAGCCCACACCATCACCGGGGCTCGCACAGCCCAGCTCCAGGTGGAGCTGTTGTTAGCTGTAGAGGGCAGTGTCACTGGCCCTCATGTGGGATCCGAACTGGGGCCGCTGGCATCCCAAAACCAGCGCTTAACCAATGCGCCACTCGGCCGGCTCTCTGTGAGATTTCAAAGTCAATTATTACCCAAGCTATTCTCCTGACAAATTTTATAACAAAGATAACATGGACTTGTGGGGGCTAAAAGAATAATACTTTCCCTCCCACCTTCTAAATTCTTGCTGTGCTAATAAGCAATGACAGATTAACAGGAGGACATCAAAATTTTAATACATGTGCCTCGGGGATTCACATAAGCATGAAAATTCCAAAGAGTGTGGCAACGTTGGGTATATAAGACATTTTAGACAAAGGAGAAAAGGGGGGACGGGGTCTTAGATTTCAGAAGAGAAAATGTGTGATTTATAGGTACTTGAGGAAGAGCAGAACAAACATGGCAGGTGAAGTCTTGCTGGGCAACTCAGAAACAGTGGGACACAGGGGTATCCAGATAAGGAGCTTGGAGTCTTCCTGACTAATGCTAGGGTTAAAATTCTTTTTTAAAAATATTGTATTGGGGAATAGCCATGGTCATTGGTTACACATTGCTTTCATGCTACAATGGCATAGTTGACTCTTTTAAGGAGGATGCAGCTCACAGTGGCCCATGCGGGGATCGAACCAACAACCTTGGTGTTATCAGCACCATGCTCTAACCAATTAAGCTAACTGGTCACCCCTAGGGTTAAAATTCTTACGGTGATTAAGGCCAGGCTCCCATCCTAAAAAGCAGGTTTGTCAGTCTGAATCTCTTGGGCAGAAAGGGGGTGGGGGAGGCTCAAAGGTTCTTTCTGAGTCTTGCTTCTTAATAAACAGCTTAAAGTCAGTATCCCAAAAGGCAGCTTCAAGCTGGCAAAATTTTGGTTCCCTTGGAACTTATTTTTTTTGTAAACCCAAATAAAATAAAAGATACCATATTTAACGTCAGTAACTCTAAAATGTTACCATGGGCAGAAAGAATAGGGCTTCGGGGAGAGGGGGAGGAAGTGAAGTAGGAGGTGGGGGGAGACAAAAGAGGGAGGAGATGAGGTCATCCTTTAGAAACCTGCAGCTACCAGACCAGCCAAAACTAGATCTCAGCGGCCTAGAGTGGGTCTAGGAGGCCATGTTGTCACCTGAGGTGAACTTGAGCTAATTATAATTGATTATAATTTTATTCGCATTATGGTTAGGGGAAATCTCTTCCCCTGTGTCACCATGACAGTTCTGACAAGAATCAAAGAAGGACAAAAATCCTTTCTCCCAACAGGAAGGAGTGGTCAGCAAAGACCGACCTACGAATGCGTATAGCATCACCTTTAGGTCTTGAATATTTTGCACCTTCATTTTAGGAATAATAAATTCCTAAGCCTCTTTGTTCTCAGGGCAGCTTCTCTTCTCTGGGCCAGCCCAATATCACCTTCTCAAAGTGTACTGTCCTCCTTTTAATACATCTGCTGCCTGCTTGGCTTATTGGGTGCATCCTTGAACTCTGTCCTGTGATGAACACCAAGATCCTGTTCTCTGGCGACCTCCGGGATGGTTCTTTGCTGACATCTAGACTGAGTTTTCCACAGAAAGAACAAAGCCGCTTTTTCTCTCTGCTTTCTTTCTGTTTCTGAGAGCCCTCCGGAAAGGCCTTAGCCACACTGCTGGCATGGGTCGAGCACTTAAGAGCCTGTAGGACACTTGCCGCTTGAAGATTCCCATGACAGGATGAGTTGGTCACGGATCGGTGTAGATTGGCACTAGGTACCCCTGACAACCTCAAGACAATATCCCTGCAACAAGGTACACAGTTCCACAATCATATAATACTCCCAGAAAAGACAGTACCCTATATCAAGGTTGAGGCCCAAAGGGGACTCCAGCTGTGATACAGAAATGCATAACTTAAGGACTTTTAGTCCATGTTCAACTCATTGTAATACTTCTATCCTACCAGTTTCAAGCTGAAAAGAGACTACCATCTAGTCCAGGGTTTGAGAATTATTCATGAGGCCGTTGGACCTATTCACTCACTGTGCCAAACTCATATTCAATCCTAATTCAACTCAGGTGCTGTAGGACTTTAGCAGATTTTCTGTCTTGGACCTGAAAGATGCATTCTTCTGTGTCCCCTCACACCCAGACTCTCAATACCTGTCCGCTTTTGAATGGACGGACCCTGGTTCCCATCTGTCCTGCTGGCTTACCTGGACTACACTACCTCACAGATTTAGACAGATTTCGGCAACACTTTGGCTAACAAACTTAGGGAGGTCTCCCTCCCACATGGGGCTGTCCTCCAATATCAGCATGATATACTTTTTATATTTGCCTCCCCCACCCCAGACTCTAGAATCACAACAGCTGTTGGAGCTCACCTCAAGGCCTGTTGATACTGCTTCTGCTCTCAGACTCCATCAGCCATCATTTAAGAATGTTCATTATCCTTTGCCACAATGTATGTTTCTATTTCAGGATGAAGTTTGGATGTTAACTCTGGGCATTTTTCGGTAGTATTGAGAAATATGACCACAATTACAGATGACTCAGGGCTCAACACACCTAACTCCCAGAGTGTCTTGGGTTCAGTCTTTCTCCATCCATGGCTCCCATTTTCACTTCTATAAAAGAGGATGTTGGGCACAATATGAGAGGGCCCACAAGGTGCTGAGATTCTCAACTTCAGTTTACACACTTAGCGTCCCCTATTATTTTGAAAATAAGGTGTTGGATGCCCGGGGAAGAAACCACAGCAGGGAAGCATAACAGCAGAATCACGAACAGCAAACAAGCAACATTTACAGAGCATTCACTGTGTGAATATGTCTGTCTATCTTGGATATATTTTCAATAATCCCAGATGAATCTTGTACCGAGTAATATTCCTTTGGGACAGAGCCCCCAAAGAAACTCCTTGGTGGGGAATATGAGATTGCTCCAATGACTAACGTCAGAAAGTCTGTTTTACAGCAGAGGCTTTGGCTTCCACAGTTGCCAAACTTTGCCATCCCTCCTCAACACCCTTGAGTATAGCCAGAAACTGAGTCACCATGAACACCCATCTTCACTATCATGACTGCTGGAAGATTAAAAATGCCCCCAAGCAAAGCTAGCTTCCACGTGTGAAACTCTAACCCAAAGAAACTTGGAGAAAAACATCAAATCCAATCTTCATCCTAAAATCATGCATGAAATTTCTTGAGAGAATTTGAACTGAGGGTGATTGTACAAGAAAGGGTTAGTTTCTTCCTGCTTTTCACAGCATACTGAACTAGCAGTCTTTCGGTGAGTTAGAAAGAATGTGCCACCTGAAAACTGGAAGATAGGGGTTTTCGTCCTGACCAGTAAGAGTAATTATACAGCACACTTTAAGTGTCTGGGCTTCAGTTACCTCATCTACGAATTGAGAAAGATAGGGGTGACTAGTTAGCTCAGTTGTTTAGAGCGTGGTACTGATAACACCAAGGTTGCCGGTTCGATCCCTGCATGAGTCACTGTGAGCTGTGCCCTCCCTAAAAAGAGCCAACGATGCCATTGTAACATGAAAGAAATGTGTAACCAATGACCATGGCTGTTCCCCTATAAAATAAAATTAAAAAAAAACAACTGAGAAGGCTAGACTGGAGAGTGTTCAATGCTCCTTGTATTTCTAACATTCTACGATTAACAAGCAAATGTTTTCCAGTGCAATAACAAACAAATATTCTCCATGTGTCATAGATACCTCTGTGGCTCTCAGGTACTACCCTTTGATTTATAAATAGCTTTTAATATTCACTTAGAAGATATAGACTTTTTAATTAATCGAAATGTTCAATGTACTACTTTGACATTTACAAAGATGAACATAATATGAAACTTGTTTATCCTTTTATTTCTTTTCAGATTTTTTATTGGGGAATCGGGGAAGGGGACAGACAAGTTGCTGTCTTTTTTTTTGTTCTTCAGTCTAGTTGTGGAGGATGTTGCTTCACTGGCCTATGTTGGGTATCATCATTGTGCTCTTCTCGGATGAGGCAGATCAGTTGCCGCTCTCTGGATGGCCGCTCACCACGGCTATTGGCAGCTCACGCTGGCTGCCAGCCACTCACGCTGACTGCCGGCCACTCACTGTAGCCTTGGCAGCCCACTGCAGCAGGGACTGCAGCCTACACTGTCGCTGGGGCTCGCACAGCCCAGCTCCAGGTGGAGCTGTTGTTAGCCGTAGAGGGCAGTGTCACTGGCCCTCATATGTCGGATACGAACCGGGGCTTCTGGCATCCCGAAACCAGCTCTTAACCAATGCGCCACTCGGCCGGCCCAAACTTGTTTACTTTGTGTTTGACTATTCTATACCACATTCCGAACCTCATGGTCACGTGGGAAACAAAAAATATACAAACATGCATTAATAAGCAACATATCAAGGCATCTGGAGGCTCTTCAATTAATCTATTTCCAGACTTTTCTCTCAGGTTTCATCCTATTAAAAAGCTGCTGCTGAGGGGCCGTTGTTTGGGAGCTGGCTTCGGATGCCAGCGGCCCCAGTTTGGATCTCACATATGAGGGCCAGTGACACTGCCCTCTACCGCTAAGATGGGGAACAACAGCTCCACCTGGAACTGGGCTTCTGTGAGTCTCCGGGATGGCACAGCTGCAGCCTCTGCTGCAGTGGGCTGCCATAGGCTGCAGTGAGTGGACGGCAGCCAGTGTGAGCAGCTGGCAGCCAGTGTGAGCTTCCAAGAGCCACGGTGAGTGACCATCCAGAGGCCGAAGATCGATCTGCCTTATCTGGGAAGAGCACAATGATGATACCAACATGGGCTAGTGAAGTGACGTCCTCCGCAACTAGACTGAAGAACAACAACAAAAAAGACAGCAACTTGTCTATTCCTCCTCCCCGATTCCCCAATGCTGTTCCCCTCCCCTAATTCCCTAATAAAATCTTAAAAAAAAAAAAAGCTGCCATCTTTCCTCCAACAAGGCAAGTCTTTACCAATAAATCACCAAAGCACTCCACATGGCTAAAAGAGGATAACTTACATAAGCCTTCCATTTAGATGTATACTGAGTGATAAAGCTTGCCTTCAGCCCTTGATGGAGCCAAGCAAGGGAAGAGTGACATTTTTGTCCCTACATATCAAGTAGCTTAGCAAAATACAGAGGCAATTTTATACATCTCCATGGGGAACTTCCTACAATAGTGGGACAAGATATGTAGCCAGGTGTCTGCTGACCTCTTCTTATGGGAATACAACAAAACCACAGACCAGATTTTACGATATAATCTTAATTTCAAAAATTTTCCCAGGGTTTCCATAAATTATCAGAACATCCTGAATATTCCAATAGTCCAGTATTCAAACTACTTCTACCAGCATGTGTCTTGTAAACAAGTAAAACACAGGGCTGGCCTTGTGACGCAGTTTGTTAAGAGCGTGAGCTGTGACAACAGAGTCACTAGTTCGATTCCCACATGGGCCAGTGAGCTGCGCCCAAGTTGAGCTGCTGCTGAGCTGCCAACGGGCGGCCGGATGGCTCAGCTGGTGAGAGCATGTGCTCCTAACAAGGTCGTCGGTTTGATTCACGCATGGGATGGTAGACTACACCCTCCACAACTAGACTGAAAGTGGAGACTGTCCTTGGAGCTGAGTTGAGCCTTCCACAACTAAGATTGAAGGACAACTTGACTTGGAGTTGATGGGTCCTGGAAAAACACAATGTTCCCCTTCCCCAATTCCCCAACAGTGTTCCTTTCCCCAATTTCCCAATAAAATATTTAAAAAAAGTAAAACACAGATCTTTCGTGTCACCACTGTTAGACCCTACCACATCTGGAAGCACATTCAGACGTGCTCTATCACTAGAGAGAGAACACTCTTACTATTAGTAGACCATAACCATACTCATAGTCCAAAGGATGTGCAAAAGTTTCCTTTCCCATCTAGTTTCCTTGTATTCAAAACAGAGACATCTTCAGTGGGCATAAGAAGTTTTCTTTCCTCCATGTTACCCCCCATCTTTTTTTTCTAAGAAATTTTTTTTTTTTTTTTTTTTTTTTTAGCTGAGCCATCCTGCCACCTGTTGGCAGCTCAACGGCAACTCAGCTCGGGCTGGCCTCGAACAGCTGTTGCTCAGAGCTCAGCTCACACTCTTGAGTGAGCTCTTAACCAACTGAGCCACTCGGCCGGCCCGAAAAGTTTTTTTTTTTATTGGGCAACAGTGTGTTTCTCCAGGACCCACCAGCTCCAAGTCAAGTAGTTGTTTCAATCTAGTTGTGGAGGGTGCAACTCAGTGGCTCATGCGGGGATCGAACCGGCAACGTTGGTGTTATGAACCTGCACTCTAACCACCTGAGCTGCCCCCATCTTTCCTTCTTTACCTGCCTCCTTCTTTCCTGGATTCTACCCAAGGAAGGTCAAAGCCAGGGGACCTTTGTTCCCCAACTTCCTCATGGGAGATTTGACTCCTTACCACATTTATCCTTATTGCCTACTCCAGGGACAGCTGAAGACTTTCAGAAAAACAATGAATTGCAGCTACACCCCACTGCATGCTGGGCACTGTTAACTCACTTTGTATATACATTTATTCCTTACAACCCTCTGAGTTAAGTGCAATTATTATCTCCCTCATTTTACAGATTAAAAAATAAATGAGGCAGAGAGATTAAATGACTCATCGGAGATTCCACAACTAGTAAACTGTGTGCTAAGAGTCAAACTTCTGTCTGCAGTCCACTTCTAGAGTCAAGGCTCATTTTAAGACACAGAATGGAACATTACATGATCAGCTTATTCCATGCAAATAGTGACTGCCTCTCATAATCTCATTTTACAATGTTATTATGCTTAAAACACAAATCCTTCCCACGAGATGTGGGGAAGGACAAGAACAAAGGGGGCCAATGGTGTTACCAAACATTAAGAGTTGTCTACCCAGCATTGCAGAGAGCCAATTACATCGACACTGGGGTGCAGGGAAAGAAAGTAATTGTATGGCGCCACACAATGGAGAATGGGCAGCTTGCACTAGAAAATCCAAACTCCTAGATGGTTTATGGACAAGGGGGTTTTATACAGCAAAAATCAAGATTCACCATGAGTAAGGAATCAGGGGTCCTGGCTCTTGCTAATAGGTCAAGAATGAGGTAAGGGTAGTAAATCATTATTTCAGGACCTGAGGTTGGCTTCTGGGTCCTTCCATCTGGTTTCAGGAGGATGTGGCCAGGGGTGGGTCCGCTTTAGGGCTCAGGAGCTGGAACACAACAGAGACCATGATGTTATCCTTAGCCTAACAGAAACCCTTACCTGTGGCCCTTAGTCCAGGCATGGCCACTGCTTCTGGCTGCCCCAGGACGTGACCGACCAGGAAGGGAAAGGCTTACAGGCCTGCTGTGAAGAAATGACAGAGTGCTGGGGCTACATATTAAATCAAAATCATACATAAATCGGGACCCTCAATCCTGCCCTAATCCATTCACATATTTTTTATTTAAGTTTTGCAAAAGCTGATCAGTCTAGAGGACATCTCATGCCCCCAGGACCACAGCTCACAGGTGCAAGTGGCCTAACTGACGCACAGTACAGGTCAGCTACAACTTTGGGAAGAAGGCAAGATGCTGCAAAGTACAGGATGCAATCTGACAGAGAGAGAGGGGAAACAAAAACAGGATTGGGAGTTTCCTTGGTGCCTATGATATAGGATATTTCTTGTGCCAGGGTCATAGTCTCGTGAGGCTGAAGAATGGAGACATGGACCCAAGAGGCAAAGTTTGTAGCCGGAGGAGTTTATTAGAGTAGAAAGCAACAGCTCTCAAAACGAGAGGGGGTCCCGACTGGGTTGCCCATTAGTTAGGGCAAAAGCTTTGGTTTTTATACCTTTTATATGTCTGGGGAGAGGGGCTGGCTAGTGCCTCTTGGCGTTATTATCAGATTTACATTGTTGCTTAGCCCAGAGGAGGTGTTTTTCTCAAAACTGTCTAATTTCCTTAGAGCTTAATCAGCTTAATCATTGTCTCTGCTCTGAGAGGAGCTTGTTATCCGAGACTGGCTTTGGAGACAGGACTCCTGACAGTCTTACGTTATGTTAAATAACCTCTTTGAAGATATGCATTCTACCTGGGGGATCCCTGAGTTGGAAAAAGAGGCCTTCTTCCTCCCCCACCCGATTTTGTCACTCTGGGGGGTCCTGTGACTTAAACGGGTCTGTCAGCTATTAAATTATTTCCCTGGCTTTCTTATAGTTTCCACTCTGATTCCCTGTACCATGGCAATTTCCCTGACTGCCTATAATTTTCCTATCTCACCCATACTTACATATTCAAGGAGCAAGTTATAAATAATTACCTGTTAATGCTAAACATAGAGTTTCCTTTAAAGAAGTAATTTAAACTTGGGAAAAACTGGACCAACAAAACAGCGTGATGTTAATTTTCTAAGACCTGTGTTTGTTTGTTTGTTTTCTATGTTCCTAATAATCGTGGGGGAAGAAAAATAATTTCTCTCTACCTTTCTAAGTTTCTTGGCTAAGACCACCCTATAATAAAAGACAGGTTAACAGGAGGAAAACAAACAATTTAATAACATGAATACCTCCGGTAAAAGGGGAGCGACTCAGGAAAATTGGATAACTCTTTGAAAAGGCCAAAGCCACCAGCTTAAATTCCATCTCCAGCTAAAGAGAAAAGAAGACATTGGGGGTGGGGGAGTCAGTTACTGGAGGTTACCAGGCAAAGCTCAGTAAACAAGGGTAAGGTTATTATGCAGATTTATGTCCTTGCCTTTGGCATTGATAAGAGTTTCTAGAAATTAGAATCTTCCTTCTCTTCCTGGAACAGAGAGGGAGACATCCTTACAAATAGAGATTTCCCTTACAAATGTAAAATGTCTCTTAGGAAAGGGTAACTTCTACTCTTTTTTTCACAGCTTTCCCTATGTCTGGTGTTTCTTACAAATAATCAGCTCAAGGTAATCCTTATGTCAAAAAGACATATTTTGGGGTAGCAAATTCTGCTCCCCTTCATAATTAAATGTGGGAGAAAATTAATGCAGGAAAAAATATTTTTATATCAAGTTGAAGGTTTCAAAATCATAAATCAATAATGGATAAAACATTAAGTGGTAACAGCTGAATATAGATCCTCTGCTATTACTGCATCTCCCTATATTTTTAAGCATATGTACCTCACAATGAAAACATACAGAAAATGGGAAGCTTCAGAATATACAAAACTGTAACTATTTGAATTTCTACCTTTTTCCTTTCAAAATCTGAACAAACAGAATATTGTTTCTGTCGGTTCCCAGTATTAGGCAGGAAAAGATTTAACAATGCACTAAGCCAGGCTTTAACATCTTTAAATGACATTTTAAATCAGGTTTTCTGCCAACTTAATTTTTTTTCACCAGAATCCTTTAACACAGAGAATAAGAAAAAGAATTAGTGAAACCAGCACCATATTCTTCATTAAGAAAAATTACTTTAGAGATAAAATATTTTATATATCAAAGAATGCACAACTTATGCCTATTTAATGCATGACTCCCATTGGATTCGTGGACATGAGAAGGGCCACATACTAAACCTGAGAAGCTCAGGGGAGGCCAGCATGGCGGGCCCTACAAACTCAGAGACCGATGGTAACCCCATAGGATGGTCTGAACATAAAAATTGCTAACTGAAAGCAGGCGATGGTGGGTAGTCATGTCCTAGGTCTGTAGCTTCCTTGACAAAGGTCAGTCTTTACCTTAAGTGAGTCTGTCTATTGTATTTTTGGATCTTAGATAGGATACCCTTGGGATGTCAGAGTCATCCCCTTTTTCCTGACCTCTCGGCTCAATCCACAGCATCAGAACAAGAGACCACAGAATCCCTCATTCTTATCTTGTTCCCCGATTACCATCTCTATGGGCTGTAATGGTAATTATTAACTACCCTGTGCCCACCAATGTAAAAGAAGCATGTGTCTCTCCACTTTACTTTTTATCCAATCTGAGATGTCCCCACTTTGCTTTCTCCCACCCCCTTAATCTACCACCCATGGATTTCATATAGCCCTCCTTACTTCTCCTCCTTTGGTTGTAATGTATAAAATAAGCTGCAAAACTGCCATTCTCCGGAGCATTTCCTTAATCCATTGAGATTTTGCTTTTCAGCAATTGTCATCAGTTTGGCTCAAATAAACTCACAAAAGTTCTCTACAGGTTTGGATGTTTCTTATGCCGACAGATTCTTTGTACAAAAAAAAACTGTTTCTCTTTAAAGAAAAAAAATAGACTGGCATGAAAAAAAATCCCTTTGAAGACCAAAACCCCCTGCCATGTAATTGGCAGACATATGCATCTACAGCTGCTGCTGTTATCAGACGTGCTCCAACAAATATGTTCTAATACAACCACTCTGTTTCTTGTCCCGAAGTACACTAGAAGCCCTGTCGAATAACCTTGTCCACCACAAGTATCTTTCGTTTGTTGACTTTAAATAGATGCCCTGGTGCCTCTGTGAGAGAAATCCTAAAAGAGATCAGCCCCCACTTACTTCGTAAGTTTGAAAGATTTCTGAACCGAGACCTGGCCAAAGCATGCCTGGGCCACTCTGCTTTCCAAGCTTTCAGAGCTGGAATCTGTGCACTGTCGACTGGTCAATATCACTCTCCAGAAAATTCACCAGAAGAGTGGTTTACTTGGGAAAAGACAAAGAAACGAGACTACCCCAGCAATGTATGAATGCACACCACCTCTTGACGAGGCTCAATCAGCTACCTATATGCAAGAGGCATGTTCCCAATTATTGGGATCCCTCCCCCTGAAGTTACCACGAAGTTTCACAGGAAGTCAGGACTAGAGCGTTAACTAGGAGCCCAGCTCAACCCACAGTCCTCCCAGCTCTATGGTTAATCATCTTAAGATGCCAGTGCACTTTTATCAGCACAAACCTGGGCTCAGTACCTCCACAGTCTCAAGGAGGTTTCTGAATTGTGGAAAACAAATTTATCGAAAATCTACCACCATCTTCTCAGTGTGGAAACAGAAGTCAGGTCATGTCCCTGCTGCAGGGTTTACTACAGAAACAGCCACATGGCGCTGCCTCCTGTGGTAGGTCTTCTGCTTAGTGACCCCGTGGTGCCTCAGTGCAAACTGTGGTCGTATGCATCCATGTCCCAGTTTGACATGGCTGCCCAGCACCTACTCAATTGCCTCCTTCCCCTGCCCTCTTATAAGCGCACCTACTCTAGGCAAGGTGGACTAGGCGCTGGCATTGGTGCATAGCTTCCCAAGGGGAGTACTTTGAAGGTGACTATAGTGACATTCAGCAATGAGGTATGTAGCAGTTTTTCTAGGACTAGTTTGCAAACTTAATTGTCAGCCCTCGTATGAGACAAGATTCACTGTCAAGTGACACTGATCCCACTCCATACGCCAGCCTCAGCAGCAAAGATGTGGATATATCCTAAAAAGGGACTCTGGTATCAGACACTGTAAGCCTTAACCCCTGACAGATGACATTTTTCTGCTCTATTTTCTGATATTCTAATTGTCATTCCCTAGCTCTCTGTCTTCCTTTACTTCGAAGGGCATGTTAAGTGCTCCCTGGGGCCTATGCTTCACTCCCACATTATGCTGGGTTGCCCTTGTTGACTTGCCCTATGACATCTGCTTTGTCTTGGTAACTCCTTTTCCCATTTCTCTGCAAAGGTCATTTCTAGCCTTAGCCATTGAAAATGAAGGAGAAAAAGGGTTACCTCTAAAAGCTTATACCAATCAGTAGTGAGCCCTCCAGCCATTAGAACCCTCAATCCCCTCCCCGATGGAAGCATTTTTTTTTTAAGATTTTATTGGAGAATTGGGGGAGGGGAACAGCGTTGGGGAATCAGGGAAGGGGAACAGACAAGTTGCTGTCCATTTGTTCTTCAGTCTAGTTGTGGGGACGTTGCTTCACTGGCCCATGTTGGTATCATCATTGCACTCTCCCCAGATGAGGCAGATCGGTCGCCAGCCTCTGGACGGCAGCTCACAGCAACTCTTGGCAGCTCACTCTGGCTGCCGGCCACTCACTGTAGCCTATGGCAGCCCACTGCAGCAGGGGCTGCAGCTATGCCATTGCCGGCAACTCACAGCAGCCCACCTCCAGGTCGAGCTGTTGTTCACCATCTTAGCTGTAGAGGGCGCAGTGTCACTGGCCCTCATATGTGGTATCCCAACCAGGGCCGCTGGCGTCCCAAGCCAACTCAACTGACACGCCACTTGGCCGGCCTACAGCTACTATATTCTTGCTATCCCCTCATTCACATTAACTTCGACAATGTCAATATTTAATAAAAAATTATGATGTAGAAGTATGTGCCAAGCTCTTACTATTCTTATGAAGTAGGGGAATTTTTCTGGAGCAAACACGTGCACAAGAGACTGTTATATCTGAGAACCAGATGTTCAAAGATTCAAACTGATTATGTATCCAAGAATACAAGGCTCTAAAGCAAACATGTCTCTTTAAAAATAATCTTAAAATTAAGTCATAACCACTAAGCTTTGGGCACAAAATGTGTGTGTGCGCGCACACACACACACACACACACACCCCCACACACTTTTTTTTTTTTTTTTTGAGGGCAGGGTCACTGGCCCTCATATATGGGACCAAACCAGGGTCACTGGCTTCCCAAGCCAGCTCTTAACCACCGGGCCCCTCGGCCGCCCCCCCACCCCCCCCCCCCACACTTTTGTTAGATATTCCAATATACTGTGCTGATTTCAATAAAAAATGAACTGAGCTGATGCTATGCTCAAGGTGCTACTAGATTAAAAAAGGAATGACACAGAGGAATGTAAGATAACACAGGGCAAGTTAGAAAAAAGAGAAAAACGTGCTGTAAATAGAGATCAAATGAGGGAGATACTACTTCTGGTTACTTATACCTGAAAATGTTTCATGTAAACTTCAGGACCTGAACCAGCCTCCCCAAAAGCACAAACACTTCTTAGAAAGAAATGAGGAAGAAAGCATTCCAGGCAGAATCACCTGGATAAATATACAGAGGTGGGAAGTGAGGGGCACCGTGGCTTGAGCATGGGATAGATCTATGAAAGAAATGGAAAAGAAGCCTGAAGGGGAGAGTGTCAAAGGAAGTCTGAAATTCCATACCCAGGAGTTTTCACTGGAATTTTTATGTCTTGGGAAATGTAGACTAAATAAGAGTGACTAAAGCTTCACTAGAAAAGTAAATCTGGAGTGGAAAGTGAATTAGGATGAGATAGAGATATAACACAATTACGGAAATCCAGGCAAGAGGCAATTTATTCATGCAAGAATAACCCTTACCTGGATCTCTACAACAGCACCTATTGGTTTTTCTGCCCTCCTCTTTGGCCCCCAATACAGCAGGACAGATCCTTTTCAAATGCTTATCTTATTCCCTTACCCTCATCCTTAAAGCCCCTTGCACCTGTATGAAAATTTCATGATATGGCCCTGATCTGACTAGTCCTGGGCTAGGTACCCTACCATACTTCAGAACACTAGGCTTCAGCCACACTGGTCTCCTTTTGGTTCCTCAAATAGATCAAGCTCTTTCTACCTCAGGACCTTTGCACATGCTGTTTCCTTTGTCCGCTGTGCTTTCTGCCCATTCACTGTTTCTTTCTTTCTTTCTTTCTTTCTTTCTTTCTTTCTTTCTTTCTTTCTTTCTTTCTTTCTCTTTCTGTCTCTCTTTTTATTTATTCTTCTTTTTTTTTTAGAGGGCAGTGTCACAGGCCCTCATATGTGGGACCTGAATGGGAACTGCTGGCATTGCAAGCCAGCTCTTAACCACCGCGCCACTTGGCCGGCCCCTCTCTCTTTTTTTTTCATTTTTTATTTATTTTTTATTTTTGAGGGCAGTGTCACTGGCCCTCATATGTGGGACCTGAACCAGAGCTGCTGGCGTCCCAAGCCAGCACTTAACCATCACGCCACTCGGCCGGCCCCCTCTCTTTCTTTTTTTTTTTAAATTGGGAGCAGTGTGCTTTTCCAGGACCCATAAGCTCCAAGTCAAGTAATTGTTTCAATCTAGTTGTGGAGGGCGCAGCTCAGTGGCCCATGTGGGGATCAAACTGGCAAACTTGGTGTTATGAGGACTGCATTCTAAACACCTGAGCTAACCGGCTGCCCTGCTAACTTTCTTCTATCAGGCTTCTGTGAACCCTACCTAAAGTAGGAACCCCTTTGCTATTCTCTATTCATCCTCTTACTTTTTTTTTTTTTTTGAGGGCAGTGTCACTGGCCCTCATATGTGGGACCCAAACCGGGGCTGCTGGCTTCCCAAGCCAGCGCTTAACCAGTGCACTACTCGGCCAGCCCTCCTCTTACTTTTTTTGAATCATTCCATGTAACACAACTTACTTTTTGTTTGTTTCTTACCTGTTCTTGGCCTGTCCTGCCTACTAGATCTTAGGTGGCATAAGGGCAGAGCCACATCCATTTTATTCAGTTCTAGAGTCCCAGTGCTTAGCACAGAGTAGGTGTTTGATGAACATTTGTGGAATAAATGTAAATGATCTATAACTGTATGGCAGGCACTATAATAGTACTGAAGAGATACCATTGAGTAAGATAGGATTGTTGTCAAATAGCTAATGGTCTAGAAAAGGGAGACAGATATGAAAACATCATTGCAATCGAGACAAGCATACAGCCAAGCAAAACAACTAGGAGACTCCTAATTGTCTAGGCAAGAAATGATGAGAGTCACAGAGATGTTTAAGTGGAAAATGCTATAGCAGTTTTGTGGATGAGGGAAAGGTTGAGTGTAGAATGTCACTGTGATTTTTGGATGAAAGACAGTGATAACAGTGATGAAAGAAAGAAAAGGGCCATTGAGAAATATTTTAGAAGCAGAGCTTATATATAAGGCTAGGCACCTGATAAGGGTTTGAGGAAGAGAGAGAAATCAAACAACGAGTGATTTTTGAGGCCTGGGGGATTGTAATGATGGTACTGTCAGTACCCAAAGTACAGATGCTAAGAGAAGAGGGAAAGAATTAAAAATACAGACTTTCCTTCTTACTTGTCACAACCTTTTCTTCAAACTCAAAGCCTGTTTTTATTTTTTTAACTTTCTTTAAATGCAGTGCTCAAGAAGCACAGTTTTAAGTCTTGTTCACAATAGAAAATTTTGAAGTTTCAACTTGAGAACAGCAATTTTCCAAATAAGCAGTTTCATCAATAGTGTCATAAGGATAGACAGGACTATAAATAAACATGGAACAGAGGTAGCAGCCCCAGCCCACCTACTCTTTGCACGGCTTCGTCAGCACCTACATCCTAGTCTGCCCTACGCAGAGGTTGGTAAACAGATTTTGTTTTTCAAACATTTTATTGGGGAATTGGGGGAGGGGAACAGCCAAGTTGTTGTCCTTCAATCTTAGTTTCGGGTGGGCTTAGCAGGAGTCAAACCAGAAACCTTGTTGTTAGAAGCACGTGCTCTCACCAGCTAAGCCATCTGGCCTCCTGTTGGCAGCTTAGGGCAGCTCAGCTCAAGGTGTCATGTTTAATCTTAGTTGCAGGTGGGTGTAGCCACCATCCCATGTGGGAGTCGAACCAGCAGCCTTGTTGTTAAGAGCGCACGTTCTAACCACCGAGCCATCCATGCAGCAACTCAGCTCAAGGTGCTGGGTTCAGTCTTTGTTACGGGCGGGGGTAGCCCACCATAAAACAGGCAATCTTGTTGTTATAGCAGCTGAGCCATCCTGCCACCTGCTGGCAGCTCAGCAACAGCTCAGCTCGGGTGCAGCATCACTGGCCCATGTGGGAATCAAACCGGCGACCCTGTTGCTCAGAGCTCGAGCTCATAAGCCAACTCTTAACCAACTGAGCCACTCGGCCGGCCTGTAAACAGATTTTTTTAATGGGAAAGATTTCATGTAGAGAGAAATATACTTAAAGGAAACTGAAGTTGAAGTACATCATTGTGCCCTTAAGAGAAAGTTGGGCAACATTCATGAGTTTTGGCATTTGGAACACCCACTTGATGCTCTGATAAATGAATTCAGGGGCTAGATATGATTATAAATGATAGGGTAGCCTTTCAGAATGAAAATAAAAATTTCAAAGATTATTTTAAAAGAAGTACAAACCGGGTGGGTGGTTAGCTCAGTTGGCTAGAGCGTGGTGCTGATAACACCACGGTTGGTGGTTCAATCCCCACATGGGCCAATGAGTTGCGCCCTCCTTAAAAAAAAAAAAAAGTACAAACAAACATGCATCTCTGATGGTTAAGTTGGCTTGAACTTTTTGCAAACATCACTTGGAGCCAACTTTCTACCCTCTAAACCTTCCTGCTGGCTATGATTTATGTTCACGAATGGTGCTAATGTACACATGACCAATTTTCTATGGCTACTTGGAAAAATTTGGCCTCAGAATATGGTATACTTAGTGGCTGCCCAGAACTTAATTAATTCCCAACTGACTAAGCTGACTTCAAAGGGTGCCATAACTAAACGTACCAAAGCTTTTTTGCAGAAAAATATGACATTAATCCCGAGTCCAGCCACTATCAATCTTACTTGAACACTCCAAGTGCCATAATTCATATTGAAGCTGTCTCTGCCCTTGCCAGTGTTTTCCAAACAAAATTTATGCTTAGGAAAATGAACAATTCATTTGGGACAGTTTTAACAAAGGAAATATATTTGTAGTGGTAGAAACTGATTTTCCAAACATTCATTGAGGCAAAACAAACACATTCTTTGAGTAAACCTAACTTGGTCCAAACACATATCCAAAAAGTTTTCAAAAAGTACTAGTTTTGGGCCGGTTGAGTGTCGCGGTGTTTAAGCGCTGGCTTGGGACGCCAGCAGCCCTGGTTCGGATCCCACATAGGAGGGCCAGTGACACTGCCCTCAAAAAAAAAAAAAATTGTAGATTCTATTTACCTAGTCATCTGGGAGATTTCACCATGTGGCTAGTGATACTGCTTGGGCAAACATATATTATTTAACGGTTTAATAACATAATACGGAGGTAGGGTGTCTTAGTGGGAAAAAAATGGATTTTGGAAGCAGAGACCTAGACTCAAATATCAATTCTTCCACTTATTTACTGTATGTTTGGCATGTAATGGAACCTCTCTGTGCCTAAATTTTCTGTGTTTTCAAAAGGGATTCTTTCACAGATGCCATATCAATGCTGCAAGAATCAAGTGAAATAATGTACATAAAGAAACCAGAATTGTGCCTGATACAAGGCACAGACTAGACAGAGTTGAGATATTTTTCCTTTATTTTGCAGGAAAGAAACAGCCATACACATGTTGAAAAATACCTATTCTCTCTTTGCAACCTTTGCCACTTGCTTGCATAATACATCTCCAGGTCCCTGCCCTGGGAATCACCATGAAGCCTTCATGTGTCATCCTTCATTTTACTTCTGTTCAGGTTCAAGTTAATTCATCCATCTAACCTCAAATTCACTTTGTTGTAGCCTTTTTTATTTTCTAAGAGAGAGCTTAATTTTTTCCTCCAGAAAATCTTGCCCATGTCATAAGAAACCACTTGCTGAGCCAGTTCATTGCATTGCTCGATGTATCTGATCTTCCCCACAGATGCTCAACTTTTTGCAGGTGGAGCTAGTGTGGAATTGAATTGTTACCGGAGTATGCTAAATTACTATCAGCTGATGATGCCAACTGGCATGAAACTGGTGCATTAGGACTACAGTAGTGAGGGCTCATAAAGACACTGGATAGCGAGCTGCATGCCACTTATTTGTACTATGTCAATGTACTAGTCATTTAATCTTTTTTTTTTTTTAATTTAGCTGAGCCATTCTGCTACCTGTTGGCAGCTCAGTGGCAGCTCAGCTCAGGCTGGGCATCGAACTGCTGTTGCTCAGAGCCAGTTTGCACTCTTGAGTGAGCTCTTAGCCAACTGAGCCACTCGGCCGGCCTACACAAGTCATTTAATCTTGAATAATTTTCCTATCTAAAAAGAGATGCTACAAATATCCACTGTGAGGATCAATGTAGACATTATGTGAACTCTCCATTACACACACTTTCTAAAGAGTCCAACTGTTCAGTGGGAAAGATTGTCAGGCAGCATATTTTAAATGATATGTACAAATGTATTAGTCTACAATCTAACAACTGGGTATGTTATGATATTGACAAATACTTAAATGATCAGTCGCTTTTCAAAACAGACAAGTTTCAGACTTTGCAAATCTCACATAAGCCAGAATCTGTTCATTTTTATGAGACAGTTGTTGAGGTATCTCACTCAGCAGAAAATGAGAAGTATATCATTTTGAAATTATACATGAGCAACTAATCCCACTGTAGAACAAACATGTTCTACTTTGTTGGTTCAATAACATCATTCTTCTTTGTTTCTTAGTTGCTTTGCTATATCACTAAACCACCATGGGAGATTTCAAAAAACAAAGATGTGCCAAAATAAAGCCACACTATAGTTTTTAGTTGGCTTTTTATATTATGAAAAACAACGTTCAACTGAATTGAAAGACCCTCTATTTTCCCCAAACAGGAATACCTACTGAAATCCACACTTAAACATATGAGCCAGCGTAGTCTCAAGGATTATATGATTTGAGCACTAAATCTCCATGAAATAGACAAGGTGAGAATTATTCACTCATTGTTCAGATGAAGAACCAAATTTAGAAAAGTGAGGGCCAGCCAAGTAGCGCGTTGGTTAGGAGTTGGCTTGGATCACCAGCTTTGAGTAGCACAGCCCTGGTTCAGATCCCACATATGAGGGCCAGTGACGTTGTGCCCTCTACAGTTAAGATGGTGAACAACAGCTCAACCTGGAGCTGGGCTGCCATGAGTAACCAGCGACAGTGTAGGCTGCAGACCCTGCTACAGTGGACTGCCGTGAGCTATGGTGAGCAGCTGGCAGCCGGCATGAGCTGCCATGAACTGCCGTGAGCAGCTATCCAATGGCCAGCGAGTGACTGCTTCATCGGGAAGAGTGCAATGATAATACAAACATGGGGGGCCAGCTGAGTGGTGCGGTGGTTGGGAGCTGGCTTTGGACGCCAGCGGCCCTGGTTCGGATCCCACATATGAGGGCCATTGACATTGCCCTAAAAAAAAATTAAAAAAAAAAATAATAATAATAATAATAATAATAATAATACCAACATGGGCCAGTGAAGCGACAACCTCTACAACTAGACTGAAGAACAAAAGGACAGCAACTTGTCTGTTCCCCTTTCCCAATTCCCCAATGCTGTTCCCCTCCCCCAATTCCCCCATAAAAATCTTTAAAAAAAAAAGTTAAATGACTTGCTGAAGGTCATACATCTTACAGAGCCCAGACAAGGAATTCGGATCTCTTAACTAATGCTGCCAACTCAGCAAAGAATTTCTTGCTTTAATAATTATAGTTAATATCTTAAGAACACTACAAACAAGCCATTAAATCATCAAATTACCAATGAAATACTTTAATTAAAATAGAATAATTTCCAACATGGATTTTTGCAATGTTAAATGAAATCCTGGAATAGTCAACAAGATGCAAGAGAACTCAGATAGGCAATTTAATGAACTCAGAAATAAAATCAACAAAGTGAGTATTTTACCAAAGAGATTAATTTTTTTCTTTTTAAAGAACCAAGTATTCTGAAACTGAATAACTCAATAAAAGAGATGCAGAATGAAACAGCAAGCTTAGGAAATCAAGTTGACCAGATGGAGAAAAGAATTAGTGATATCAAGATAGAAATCTGGAAGGGCTGGCCAAGTGGCACGGTGGTTAAGCACTGGCTTGGGAAGCCAGCGGCTCTGGTTTGGTACCACATATGAGGGCCAGTGACACTGCCCTCAAAAACAAACAAAACAAAACAAAACAAAGATAGAAATCTGGAAATGACGCAAATGGAAAAAGAGAGAGAATTGAGAGTTAAAAGAAATGAAAGAACTCTACAGGAACTACATGACTCTGTCAGAAAGAGCAATATAAGAATAATGGGGGGCCGGCCGAGTGGCGCATTGGTTAAGCGCTGGTTTTGGGATGCCAGCGGCCCCGGTTCGGATCCCACATGAGGGCCAGTGACACTGTTCTCTACAGCTAACAACAGCTCCACCTGGAGCTGGGCTGTGCGAGCCCCGGTGATGGTGTGGGCTGCAGCCCATGCTGCAGTGGGCTGCCATAGGCTACAGTGAGTGGCCCGCAGCCAGCATGAGCGGCTAGCAGCCAAGCGTGAGCTGCCAATAGCCGCGGTGAGCGACATCCAGAGGCCAGTGACCGATCTGCCTCATCCGGGAAGAGCGCAATGACGATACCAACAGTGAAGCAACATCCTCCGCAACTAGACTGAAGAACAAAAAGACAGCAACTTGTCTGTTCCCCTTCCCTGATTCCCCAACGCTGTTCCCCTCCGCCAATTCCCCAATAAAATCTTTAAAGGGCCGGCCGAATGGCTCAGTTGGTTAAGAGCTCGCTCAAGAGTGCAAGCTGAGCTCTGAGCAACAGCGGTTCAAGGCCAGCCCGAGCTGAGTTGCCGTTGAGCTGCCAACAGGTGGCAGGATGGCTCAGCTAAAAAAAAAAAAAAAAGAATAATGGGTATGCCAGAAGGAGAAGACAAGGTGATGGGCACAGAGAGCCTATTTAAACAAATAGTCAATGAGAACATCACAAACCTATGGAAAGAACTGGATCCTCAAATTCAAGAAACAAACAGAACACCTAATTATCTCAATCCTAACAGACCTTCTCCAAGGCACATTATATTGAAGCTGTCAAAAATTAATGCCAAAGAAAGAATCCTCAAGGCAGCAAACAAAAAGAACATGGAAAGCTACAAAGGAAAGCCCATTAGATTATCATCATATTTTTCAGCAGAAGCTCTACAAGCCAGGAAGGAGTGGAATCAAATATTCAAACTACTGAAAGAGAGAAATTACCAGCCAAGAATAATATATCCTCCAAAGTTACCCTTTAGATATGACGGAAGAATAAAGACCTTTCCAGATATATAGAAGCTGAGGGAATTTGCCTCCACAAGTCCTGCATTATGGGAAATACTGAAAGCAGTTATTCTACCTGAAACAAAAAGACAAAAAGACACAAAACTATGAGTAAGAAAACAAACAGACAGAAGCAGGAATTGGCAACACTTATACAGAATAGGGCATTATATACATAAACATAACATATAAAGCATAGTCTCTGACCACAATGCTTTGAAGTTTGAGATCAACTGCATAAAAGAAAGCAGAAAAAACCAAAAATATGTGGAGATTAAGCAACATGCTACTAAAAAATGAGTCAAAGAATAAATAAAAGGAGAGATCAAAATATAGAAACAAATTAGAATGAAAAATACATCATATTAAAATTATTGGGGGTCAGTCGGGTGGCATGTTGGTTAAGAGCTGGCTTAGGACGCCAGTGGCCCCACTTCGGATCCCGCATATGAGGGCCAGTGACACTGTCCTCTACAGCCAAGATGGTGAGCGATAGCTCCACTTGGAGCTGGGCTGCTGTAAGTCCCTGGGATGGCATAGGTGCAGCCCTGCTGCAGTGGGCTGCCGTAAGCTACAGTGAGTGGCCAGCAGCCAGCGTGAGTGGCCGGCAGCTGCTGTGAGCTGCCAAGAGCCGCTGTGAGCGGCCGTCCGGAGGCCGGCTACTGATCTGTCTCACTCGAGAAGAGGGCAATGATGATAGCAACATGGGCCAGTGAAGCAATGTCCTCCACAACTAGACTGAAGAACAAAAGGACAGCAACATGTCTGTTCCCCTTTCCCGGTTCCCCAACACTGTTCCCCTCCAATTCCCCAATAAAATCTTAAAAAAAAAATTATTGGGATGCAAGAAAAGCAACATGAAGAGGGAAATTCCTATTATTAGAGGTCTATCTCAAGAAACAAGAAAAATCCTAAATAAACAACCTAACATTACATCTTAAAAACTAGAAAAAGAAGACAAATGAAACCCAAAGTCAGTAAAGAAAGGGAATAATAAAAAGTAGAGCAAAATTAAATGAAAGAGAACAAAAAGACAATAGAAAAAAGTAATGCAACGAACAGCTGATTCTTCGAAAATGTTAATAAAATTGACAACCCCCTGTCTAGTCTCACTATGGAAAAAAAAGATACAAACAAAATCAGAAACAATAGAAAAGTTATCATGGTAACCAAAGAAATACAAAGGCTCATAAAAAATACTATGAAGGACTACATGCTGCCAAATTCAATAATCTAAAAGAAATGGACAAGTTCTTAAAAATATGTAATCTTCCTAGACTGAGTCATGAAGAACTGGAAAATGTAAACAGACCAATCAACAGTAATGAAATTGAAACAGTCATCTAAAATCTCCCCAAAAGCAGAAGTCCAGGACCAGATGGCTTCACTAGTGAATTCTACCAAACATTCACAGAGGATCTAATACCTGTCCTACTCAAACTCTTCCCAAAAATTGAAGAAGAGGTAGTATTTCCTAACTCATTTTATGAGACCAACATTACCCCGATACCAAAATCTGATAATGATAATACAAAAAAGGAAAACTACAGACCAATATCTCTGATGAATACAGATACAGAAATCCTAAACAAAATACTAGCAAATTGAAAACAACAATATAGGGCCGGCCGAGTGGCGCGGTGGTTAAGAGCTGGGTGGTTGGGACGCCAGCGGCCTTGGTTCAGATCCCACATATGAGGGCCAGTGACACTGCCCTCAAAAAAAAAACCAAAAAAACCCAAGAGACTCACCTCAGATCAAAAGACACTTTCAGGCTGAAAGTAAAGGGATGGAGTAAAATATTTCATGTAAATGCATCTGAGAAAAAAGCTGGAGTAGCGATACTTATATCAGATAAAAGGGACTTTAAATTGAAGAATATAACAAAGGACAAAGGAGGACACTTCATAATAATAAAGGGATCGATCCAACAAGAGGACATAACCCTAGTAAATATCTATGCACCTAACATAGGAGCTCCTAAATATATAAAACAGATATTGTCAGACAAAAAGACAGAGATCAACAGTAATACTATCATAGTAGGGGACTTCAACACCCCGCTATCACCAATGGACAGATCCTCCAGACAGAAAATCAATGCGGAAACAGTGACCTTAAATGACAGATTAGACCAGCTGGATTAAACTGATATATTCAGAGCATTTCACTCCAAAGCTACAGAATATACATTCTTTTCAAGTGCACATGGAACATTTTCTAAGATAGACCACATGTTAGGTCACAAAACAAGTCTCAATAAATTTAAGAAGATTGAAATCATTTCAAGTGTCTTCTCTGACCGCAATGCTATGAAATTAGAAATCAATTATAAGAAGAAATTTGGTAAGCTGACAAATAAATGGAGGGTAAATAATATGCTACTAAATAACGAGTGGGTCAAAAATCAGATCAAGGAGGAAATCAAAAGATACCTTGAGACAAACGAAAATGAAAACACCACGACCCAAAATCTCTGATATGCAGCGAAAGCAGTCCTAAGAGGGAAGTTTATAGAACTGCAGGCCTACTTAAAGAAGGAAGAAAAATCTCAAATCAACAGGTTACCCTTACATCTCAGGGAACCAGAAAAAGAACAGCAAAAGAAGCCAAAGGGGAATACAAGGAAGGAAATAAAAACTAGAGTGGAAATAAACAATATAGAGAACAGAAAAACAATACAAAAGATCAACGAAACCAAGAGCGGTTTTTTTTGGTTTTTTTTTAGGGCAGTGTCACTGGCCTTCATATGTGGGACCCAAACTGGGGCCGCTGGCTTCCCAAGGCAGCGCTTAAATACTGCGCCACTCAGCCGTCCCAAGAGCTGGTTTTTTGAGAAGATAAACAAAATTGGAAAACTTCTAGCCAGGCTAATCAAAAAAAAAAGAGAGAGAGGACTCAAATTAGTAAAATCAGGAATGGAAGAGATGAAATGACTATAGACATCACAGAAATACAAAAAAATTTAAGAAATTACTATGGGCAACTATATGCCAACAAATTTGACAATTTGGAAGAAATGGATAATTTTCTAGAAGCATACAACCTTCCAAAGCTAACTCGAGAAGAAACAGAAAATCTAAATAGTCTGATTATTACCAAGGAAATTGAATCAGTAATTGACAAGCTCCCAACAAACAAAAGCCCTGGACCAGATGGCTTCACAAGTGAATTTTATCAAACATTCAAAAAAGAACTATCACCTACTCTTCTCAAACTATTCCAAAAAATCCAGAAGGAGGGAAGGCTCCCTAATTCTTTCTATGAAGCCACTATCACCCTGATTCCAAAACCAGATAAAGACAGCACTAAAAGGAAAACTATAGGCCAATATCACTGATGAACATAGTTGCAAAAATTCTCAGTAAAATATTAGCAAACAGAATTCAGCAATATATTACGACGATCATGCATCATGATCAAGTGGGTTTCATCCCTAGGACACAAGGCTGGTTCAACATCCGTAAATCAATTAATGTGATACACAACATCAATAAAATTAAGAATAAAAATCACATGGTCATATCAATAGATGCAGAAAAAGCATTTGACAAAATCCAACAGCCATTTATGTTAAAAACTCTTAGCAAAGTGGGAATGCAGGGATCATATCTCAATATAATGAAGGCCATATATAATAAACCTACAGCTAACATCACATTCAATGGGGAAAAGCTAAAACCATTCCCCTTAAGATCAGGAACAAGACAAGGCTGTCCACTTTCTCCTGTTTTATTCAACATAGTTCTGGAAGTTCTAGCCACAGCAATCAGACAAGAAAACAAAATAAAAGGCATCCAAATTGTCAAGAAAGAGGGCCGGTCAAGTGGCGTGGTGGTTAAGCACTGGCTTGGGAAGCCAGCGGCCCCGGTTCGGGTCCCACATACGAGGGCCAGTGACACTGCACTCAAAAAAAAAAATACAAATTGGCAAGAAAGAAGTAAAAGTATCATTATATGCAGATGACATGATACCATATATAGAGAACCCCAAAGACTCCATCAAAAAACTATTGGAACTGATAGACGAATTCAGTAAAGTAGCAGGATCTAAAATCAATGTTCAGAAATCAGTGGCATTTACATATACCAATAATAAACCAACGGAAGGAGAAATTAAGAAAACTGTCCCATTTACAATTGCTTCAAGAACTATAAAATACCTAGGAATAAATTAACCAAAGAAGTAAAAGATCTGTACTCAGAAAATTATAAGGCACTGTAGAAAGAAATCAAAGAAGATACAAATAAATGGAAACACCTACCATGTTCATGGATAGGAAGAATTAATATAGTTAAAATGTCCATACTGCCTAAAGCAATATATAGATTCAATGCAATTCCTATCAAACTACCAAGGGCATTTTTCACAGAAATAGAAAATATAATCCTAAAATTTATATGGAACCATAAAAGATGCTGAATAGCCTCGGCAATCCTGAGAAATAAGAACAAAGTCGGGGGTATCACGCTACCAGACATCAAAACATACTACAAGGCTATAGTAATCAAAACAGTATGGTACTGGAATAAAAACAGGCACATAGACCAGTGGAACAGAATAGAGAGCCCAGAAATAAATCTATGTATATACGGACAGTTAATCTATGACAATGGAAGCAAGAATTTACACTGGGGTAAAGATACTCTATTTAATAAATGGTGCTGGCAAAATTGGACTGACACGTGCAAAAAAATGAAACTGGACCACCTGCTTACGCCATATACAAGAACAAATTCAAAATGGATTAAAGACTTAAATGTAAGACCTCAAACTATAAAACTCCTAGAAGAAAATATAGGGGGTAAATTTGCAGACATTACTCTGAGCAATATTTTTACTGATACATCCCCATGGGCAAGGGAAGTAAAAGAAAAAATGAACATATGGGATTATATCAAACTTAAAAGGTTTTTCACAACAAAGGAAACCATCAATAAAACAGAAAGGAAGCCTACTGAATGGGAGAATATATTTGTCAATGATATATCTAATAAGCAGTTAATAGCCAAAATTTATAAAACACTCATGCAACTCAAAACCAAAAAAACCAAACAACCCAATGAAAAAAATGTTCAACCTCACTGATCATTAGGGAAATGCAAATAAAAACCACAATGAGATACCACCTCACTCCAGTCAGAATGATCATCAATAAATCAACAAACAACAAGTGCTGATGGGGCTGTGGGGAAAAGGGAACCCTGCTGCACTGTTGGTGGGATTGCAGATTGGTAATTACGCAAATCAGTAGGGAGGTATCTCAAAAAACTGGAAATGGAACTACCTTTTGACCCAGCAATTCCACTCCTAGGCATTTATCCTGAAAAACCCAAGACACTAATTTGAAAAAATATATGCACCCCTATGTTTATTGCAGCGCTATTTACAATAGCCAAGACTTGGAAACAATCGAAATGCCCATCGGTAGACGACTGGATTAAGAAATGCGGTACATTTACACAATGGAATATTACTCCGCTATAAAGAAGAAAGAAATTGTACCATTTGCAACAATATGGATGGACCTAGAGAACATTATGTTAAGTGAAATAAGTCAGTCAGAGAAAGACAAATACCATATGATCTCACTTATTTGTGGAACCTAAAGAACTGAATAGGGTCCGACCGAATGGCTCAGTTGGTTAAGAGCTCGCTCAAGAGTGCGAGCTGAGCTCTGAGCAACAGCAGTTCGATGCCCAGCCCGAGCTGAGCAGCCGCTGAGCTGCCAACAGGTGGCAGGATGGCTCAGCTAAAAAAAAAAAAAAAAAGTAAATAAAAAATAAAGAACTCAATAAACGAGCCATGTAAACAGAAATAGTCTTAGAGACACAAAGAAAAAACTGATGAGGGCTAGATGAGATGGGGATGGGCATGAGGGAGAAGGGGAAGGGACGAGGCAACATAAACTGGTAACTACAATACTACTGCCTAGACAGAAGAGAGAGTTTAGGGAATATAAGGTTGTAAATATTTTTCTTAGGGGATCAGAAGGACTCATGTCTTGTTAGGGAGACTATTTCATGGACGGTGTAGTGACCTGACCACTGCACTGTACATCTGAAGCTGCCGCTGAATAATATTATATGTCAACTATAATTTAACACATATATAGTCATGGGATGTGGAGTATAGTGTAGGGATGGAGTCAATGGAATTGTAATAGATATGTATGATATCGGGGGGGCTGGGGAGGGGTGAGGGGTAGTCACTTTGTAAGGGGTGTAAAAGATAACTATTGCATTGTTTTGTACATCTGTAACTAATACTACTACTACTAATAATAATGTTTAAAAAAAAAAAGACATATGGGATTGTGTTCTCTCTCCACCTTTTCCCAGTCTATGTATATCCCTCTTTAATGTCTTGCGAATATGTGAAATACCAAGTATAGAAACTACTTCTATTATGAGGTTTTCCCAGCATGTATCAAGTAATAAAGGGTCATTGGATGAAATAAATAAATAAATAAATAAATAGTGCAGGGAAAATTAGAAAGCCACATGAAAAAGAATGAAACTAGACTGTCATCTGTCGCCGTGTACAAAATTAACTCAAAATGGATCAAAGATCTAAACATAAGACCTCAAACAATAAATTGCATGGAAGAAAGCATATAAACTAAACTTATGGACCTTGGGTTCAGAGAGGATTTTATGATTTGACTTCAAAGGCAACAGAAGTCAAAACAAAAATAAATGAATGTGACCATATCAAACTAAAAGGCTTCTGTACAGAAAAAGAAACCATCAACAAAACAAAGAGGCAACCAACCTAATGGGAGAAGATATTTGCAAACATCTCTAATAAGGGGTTAATATCCAAAATACATAAAAAATTCATACAAATCAACAACAAAACCCAAATAAAAATGGGCAGAAGACCTGAACAGACACTTCTCCCAAGAAGACATACAAATGGCCAACAGATACCGGGGGTGCCAAAAAAATGTATACAAGTGGACGCTTTGGTCAACGTTGCTCAAGCAGTAGTTCGCCATCATCAGAAGTGTCTAGACGCTGATGGTAACCACTTTGAGCACCTCTTGTCATTGCAAAAGTCAAATGTGCCTTATAGTCATCTTTTGTTATCGGTATACACCGAGAATTACAATTTTAATACAGTTTTCTTTTCCTAAAATGTGTATGCATTTTTTTGGCACGCTCTCTATATGAAAAAAATGCTCAACTTCACTAACTGTTAGGGAAACACAAATCAAAACCACAATGAGATATCACCTCACACCTGTTAGAATGGCTATCATCAACAAGACAAGTAATAAACATTGGAGAGGCTGTCAAAAAGGAACCCTCATACACTGTTGGCGGGACTGTAAATTGGTACAGCCACTATGGAAAACAGTATGGAGGTTCGTCAAAAATTAAGAATAGAATTACTATATGACCCAGCAAACCCTCTCCTGGGCAATCACCCCAAAATTCTGAAAACATTTGTCTGTAAAGATATATGTACCCCTATGTTCATTGCAGCATTATTTACGATGGCCAACCCATGGAAACAACCAAAGTGTCCTTCGATACATGATTGGATAAAAAAAGATGTGGCATATATATATATATATACATATATACATATATATACATATATATATATATATATATATATATATACACACACACACACACACACACACAATGGAATATTACATAGGCATAAAATGAAATACTGCCATTTGTGACAACAAGAATGGATCTTGAGATTATCATGCTAAGCGAAATAAGCCAGACAGAAACACTTGAGAACTACATGCCTTCACTCACATGTGGGATATAAAACTGAAAGTAACAAGGAACAAGACAGAGAAACAAAAACTCATAGACACAGACCACAGTTTAGTGGTTACCAGAGGGTAAGAGGGTCAAATATATGGTGACAGAAGGAGAACTGACTCTGGGGGGTGAATAGACAATATGATATATAGATGATGTATTACAGAATTGTACACCTGAAACCTATGTAACTTTACTAACCATTGTCACTCAAAAAAAATTAATTTAAAAATAATAATTTAAAAATCATCCATAACCTTTGAAACGTCTTTTGTAATTCATTGTGCTTTAACTGGACTGAAGCATAGATCCATTGCTTACTAAACCATGGAAAGAATGTGGGTTGTTTTTTATTTTCTCCTGTGGAATTAAAAACTCTAGATGTCTGGTACGTCTTGGTAATGTTCTATGTGGCCAAACAGGACTCTGTCTTCATTCATGCATATCAGTGCATCACACTATAGTGACATATCTACCTAGGACCTAGGAAATCCGGAATAACGATAAACTACTCCAAGTGACAGTCTGAGGCTGCCAGAATGAGGTGTTTATCCTATGGGACTCGTCAAGGAGTCTAAGCTTGTTGAGGACCAAACCTGTGAGTGAGTCACTTATCTCCATACACAGAAGAGTGCCTTGCCCATATTAGGCACTGGCTGAATGTGTGTGTGGCTGAATGGCAGAAATATTGCTCCATAACTTTCATGCATCTAGTTTAATGGAAATATACCTATGTGTAGAAAGGGGGTGAAATCAACTGTGATAAACTGTAAAGCATAAATACTCACAAAGAAATGTAAGAGTAAATTATGGCATCTTCTAGTGCCATCTACTGCTTAATTCTTGAGATACAAACAGAGCCTAATGATCTTTCACAATTTTAATGGTATGCATCCTTAAGATTAAAACACAAGTAACTTTTCCAGTATAGCCATTATTTTGGCACCCACTCAAAGTAATAAAATCCCCTACATCGCTAGGTACAGGACAGGGCTTTCAACCTCAGCACTACCAACATTTTGAGGTGGGTAATTCTTCATTGTGGGAAGGTGCCCTGTACACTGTAGGATGTTTAGCAGGATCCCTGGCCTCTACCTATTAGAGGCCAGGAGCAGCCCGACCTTAGTTGTGACATCCAAATATGTCTCCAGACATTATCAAATGTTCTGGGCGGTGGGGGTGGGGGCACATCATTTTGGCTGAGACTCACTGGTATAGGGAAAAGAGATTAATATTCACGCATTCATTCACCCATTCTATAAATTACTTGAATGCCTACCACCATTAAGCCAGCCTGTGGCAATACACTGAATGAAAAAGATGTGGTCTCTGCCCTAATGGAGCTTCCGGTAGAATAGGGAAGACAAGCAATCACCAAGGGCACCAGCACAGGCCTTAAGTTCAAGATGCGGTAAGGTCAATGAAAGAAAAGACAGACCTGGATAGGGTGGGCAGGGATGGCTTCTCTGAAGAGGTGGCGTTTAAACGGAGATCAGAAGACTGCGGAGGAGCCAGCCAGGGAAGAGTGTGTGTTGTGGGGGGTGGGGAGAAGGAAAGAGTGCTTGAGTGGAACAGAACAGCATGTGCGAAGGCTTTGCCAAGAGCCAGGGAGTGTGCTAGTCCTATTCCACGCATTGTTTCAATTTAGGTAGGGTGTCATATGTCCCAGCTGTCTACAGCGATCCCACTTAGACCTACGGCACTCCATGGTCATTTGGGGCATGAATTATATCACCACCCTATTATAAATTTGAAGGAGATTTTGTTTCTATCTCTAAGTTACATATTAAGAAAACTGAGCCCCAAGTAGGTTAAGTAATTTGTACAAGTTCACCAAGTTATTCAATGACAAAACTGGATTATAAAACCCTATCTGACTCCAAAGTCCATGCTTTTGTTTGTTTGTTTGTTTGTTTGTTTGTTTATCTTTTGAGGGCAGTGTCACTGGCCCTCATATGTGGGACCCAAACCGGGGCCGCTGGCTTCCCAAGCCAGCGCTTAACCACCACGCCACTAGGCCGGACCTAAAGTCCATGCTTTTGACTATTCTGCTTTAATGCCTCTCATAGAGAGAAGAAAGATGAAATAAGATAGAAGTACTAAGTACATAGGAGATACTAATAGAAGTGATCGTGTAAAATATTGAGCTGGTGGAAAAGTCATGACGTAGTTTTGCTATGTTTTGTGCTGCAAAAATGCGTCATGACTTTTCCGATAACCCAATACAACAACTATTTGAAGAAATGATGTGCAATGCTAAGAGATCAAAGCGGGAATTGGCATCATTTGAGCCTGATGGCATGAGTGCCCTATCGGGACATGTAACCAAATGTTCAAAGACCAGAATGAGCTTCCTCACCAAAGCAGTTCTGGAGGGCTTATTCATAAGGTGCCATTTTTTTTTTTTTTTTTTTTAGCTGAGCCATCCTGCCACCTGTTGGCAGCTCAGCTCAGGCCAGGCATCGAACTGCTGTTGCTCAGAGCTCAGCTCGCACTCTTGAGCGAGCTTTTAACCCACTGAGCCACTCGGTCAGTCCCCATAAGGTGCCAGATTGATGGTACAGTAGTGTCCATCTCTAATCAAGGTTCAATTTCTGGCAAAGATACCTATTAGACATGGGATCGTAGGTGACTTCCAGCCACTGAGATTATTTCCTCATCTGTGCAATAGAGATAAGGGCACACATTTGGCCTGACTCAAGGTTTGTCAAGAGGCTCAAATAAGGTCATACCTGGGAGAGTGCTGTGTACATTAGGAAGTAACAGCAGGCTTTTGGAGCTCTTGGCATTTCTGCTGCTGTACTTAGGCGATGCCAGAATTCTTTTATCTTTTCGATACCAGGATTCCTCAGAAGAGCTGAAGAAATGCGAAGTTCCCCTGGGGAGAAATATAGAGATGACATTTTTGTTGTTTTTTTTTGAGGGCAGTCACTGGCCTTCATATGTGGGACCCGAACCAGGGCCGCTGGCTTCCCAAGCCAGCGCTTACCACCGCTCCACTCGGCCGGCCCGAGAGATGACATTTTTGAATGCCTTGGTTGAACTCTCTGGCCAGAGACACTAGCGTGGATCTCCAGCAGCTTGATGGATCTATATGTCATTACACGAGTGTTTGCCATTCCCCTGTGGCCCTCTCAGGCCCACCTACAATTGAACTTACTGTGTGGCTGTCACAGCTGTGACCTTACCATGTGACTGTCACAGCTGTGACCTTACTGTATGGCTCTCTCAGCTGTGACCTTACAGTATGGCTCTCTCAGCTGTGACCTTACCGTATGGTTCTCACAGCTGTGACCTTACCGTATGGCTCTCACAGCTGTGACTTTACTGTATGGCTCTCATAGTTGTTTCTAGTTGGGGAAAAGACTAAACAAAAGAAAAAAAGTCACTCCACTCTAGAGAGAAATTTGCAAATATTGAGTTGGCATTCCAATGGCACTTTTTCATATCCATCTGCGCTGGCCTGCTTGTACAATCAACATTTTATTGTCTGGGATTTCAAGCAGTTTAAAAATTATTTCTAGAAATATAGCACCCCTTTGACCTTTAATCAACCTTTCAATAGTTACTTTCTGTAACAGAAAAACGATGGAAAATGCTTATTCTTTTAACTCATTATTTCTTTTCACAGTGAGTCACAGATTGGCTGTATTTTTTTAAACAGTAGAATGGAAATAAAACTTCTGAACTTACTTGGAAGGTGGATTTAAGTGATTAAAGTAACTTCCATACTGTCCTTTTTAAGCTATTATTTTTAACAACTTTATTAAGATGCAATTCACATACCATAAAATTCACTCCTTTAAAGTGTACAAGTCAGTGGTTTTTAATATATTCATACAGTTGTGCAACCATCACTGGTATCTAATGTTAGAACATTTTAATCACCCCCGAAAAGAAACT
Organism: Aselliscus stoliczkanus; assembly: GCA_033961575.1. Classification (NCBI taxonomy): domain Eukaryota; kingdom Metazoa; phylum Chordata; class Mammalia; order Chiroptera; family Hipposideridae; genus Aselliscus; species Aselliscus stoliczkanus. The sequence goes on from CM066737.1 coordinate 27,728,597, forward strand.
TCATCCCAACCCCCTCTCTTCCCTCCACCACAGGCAACCACTTATCTACTTTGGCTCTATATAAATTTGTCTGTTTTGGACACTGAACATAAATAGAATCATGTAATATGTGGCCTTTTGTGTCTGGCTTCTTTCATTTAGCACATTTTCAAGTTCACCCATATTGTAATCTGTTCCAGTGCTTTATTTCCTTTTATCATCCTAACAGCCCACTGTGGACAAACCGTATTTGCTTATTCATTCATCGGTTACAGGTTGTTTCTACTTTTTGGCTATTATGAATAATGCTTCTACAATCATTCATGTACAAGTTTCTGTGCAGACATTTGATTTCATTTCTGTTCGCTAATATACCTAGGAGTGGAACTGCTGGTTTTCCCCAAAAGTTTTAACAATGGTTATCTGAAACAATTATTGGAGAGATGGATTATTATGATAAAATAATTGGAATTATTCTTATAAAACTACTGTAGGCAGGCAAGAATTGGTACTAGGAATATTTAATTTGAAGGTTAAGAAGACTGAAGGATTATTTCTCAGATTTAATAGCTTGTAATTAAGTTGTTATCAACTTTAACAATTCTAAAAGCTATTTTCTTATTGTAACTGGTCATTATAAGTTAGGGTTTTTTCTGCCTGTTTCAGTACTGCTATTCTTTTTTTTTTTTTTTTTTAAAGATTTTATTGGGGAATTGGCAGAGGGGAACCGCGTTGGGGAATCGGGGAAGGGGAACAGACAAGTTGCTGCCTTTTTGTTCTTCAGTTTAGTTGCGGAGGATGTTGCTTCACTGTTGGTATCATCATTGCGCTCTTCCCGGATGAGGCAGATCGGTCGTGGCCTCTGGATGTCGCTCACCGCGGCTATTGGCAGCTCACGCTTGGCTGCCAGCCGCTCACGCTGGCTGCAGGCCACTCACTGTAGCCTATGGCAGCCCACTGCAGCAGGGGCTGCAGCCCACACCATCACAGGGGCTCGCACAGCGCAGCTCCAGGTGGAGCTGTTGTTAGCTGTAGAGGGCAGTGTCACTGGCCCTCATGTGGGATCCGAACCGGGGCCGCTGGCATCCCAAAACCAGCGCTTATCCAATGCGCCACTCGGCCGGCCAGTACTGCTATTCTTATTTATGAATTTTATTACTGTGAAATTATAAATTATACTAAGAATTGCTATGTCAGATCGTAACTCGTAGGCCATTTATATGTTTAATTTACAAGATTTAAAATAGCTATATTGTTATATTTGTGAATAATTAAATGAGCTAATACTGTGACAGAAAATATAAAAACAGATGAAAATAAAATGTGCCTCTAATTTAATTCATTAACTACCAATAAGGAATATAGTTTTGCTATATATAAAAAGGAAAAAAAAATCACAAAATACTTTGCAGGCTTTAGCCTGAAAATGCAAGCACTAGTTTCAAAATGATTTTCTTAAATGTAACATTAAATAGATTTAATTGAAGTGATTTGTGCTCCAAATACTGCAGTCGCTTCTGCTTGGGTAGAAGAAACAATCATGAGGAGTTGAAATTCTAAGACTAAAAGCAGAGTGTTCTGGGGGTCACCCCTCCACTCTGACCCACTTAACTGGCGATATCCTTGTAATGTACCCACTATGTTCTTAGGAGCTAATTGGGCCTCTGGCTACCTTCTGTAAAATCTAGACTCTCCCTAGTCAATTGTAAGCATGGGGAATTTCAGAACAGACCATATGGTGAAATATTCGAGAATTTTTTTTCCCCCCTTTATTAGCACGTACTTGATGTTGAATTTCCTCCCAGGCCATACATTTTTGTTTCTGCAGTTTCTTCTCAGAGATCTTTTTCTTCTGTGAAACCTCCAATTCGGGTTTGGAACAAACTGCCCTTTTTCAGTAAGGATCCCCTCAGTGAGGTAGGGAGAGCTCACATATGGGTTCATTAGCCCATTGGCTCAGTAAATTCCGAGCTGCATCTTGGGAGCTTTGTTCACCTGGATGTGCACGGTGATCAGAGTCTACATCTAAACCCTTAAGTTCAGGGGCCGGCCGAGTGGCTCAGTTGGTAAAGAGCTCGCTCAAGAGTGCAAGCTGAGCTCTGAGCAACAGCAGTTTGATGCCCGCCCGAGCTGAGCTGCTAACAGGTAGCAGGATGGCTCAGCTAAAAAAAAAAACAACAAAGTGAAAATAAACTCTTAAGTTTAGCATTACTCTCTGCATTTCTAAGCGTTTGCACGAAAACTCTGCACTCTTTTTGGGCCACCGACGCTGCGTCCAGCCCCACTATTAGGCTTGGGCACACCTCCCACCTCCACCATTGTACCGTGGAATGGGGCACACTGCTTCTGTAAGTGACATCCTTCAGATACTTGGTGGCTTTTCAGATATGTATACCCTTGATGGCCTGGGCAGTTTCACAAGTGTTCTTAAATTGAACATGGAGATTTGAATGTCTCGATTTACATGATTTTTTCGGGTTCTCTGGGTTAAATGAATAGCGAACCATTTTCAGAGGTCACCATCGGAGGCTTAAAGGAAGAGGTGATAACTTTTTTTTTGTTTTTAAAGATTTTATTGGGGAATTGGGGAAGAGGAACAGCCAAGTTGTCCTTCAATCTTAGTTGTGGAGGGCACAGCTAACTCAGCTCCAAGTCCAGTCACCATCCGTCTGCCTGTTGGCAGCTCGTGGCCACTCAGCTTAGGTGCAGCTCACTGGCCCATGTGGGAATCTAACCGGCAACCCCGTTTGCTCAGACCTTGCACTCTTTTTTTTGCTGAGGCATCCTGCCACCTGTTGGCAGCTCAGCAGCTGCTCATCTCAGGCCGGGAATAGAACTGGTGACCCTGTTGCTCAGAACTGAGCTCGCACTCTTGAGCGAGCTCTTAACCAACTGAACCACTGAACTCGCACTCTTAACCAACTGAGCCACTCGGCTGGACCCAAGAGGTGACAACTTTCTAATGCAATAATTAATTTATGGATTTAGTTACATATTCATTAGCATATGTAAAAGAACTTGTTACTCTAGATGAAAGATCTGTGTCCCTAAATAAGACCAGTACCTCCACCTTTTCTACCTACTAAAGGACATCACTCCAGCAGTTCCCCCCTCTAATTCTGGTATTTTCCCTTTCTACTCGACTATCCCCATCAGCACATAAACGAACGTACTGTCATTTCTCTCATTTTACAACACAAACTTCTTTTGACTATAATTCCTCTACTAGCTATCTCATTTCTATGCTTCCATCTGCAGCAGAACCCTTGGGAGCCATTCTTTACACAACCTGCCTCTAATTTATCTCCTGATTTCCCCTCTTAGACATGCTACAATCAGGCTTTCACCCCCCACCTCCACTAAAGTTGATCTTGTCCTGCTCAACAATGACCTTCATGTTATAAATCCCAGGGTCAATTTTCAATCCTCATTTTACTTGACCTATAGGCAGCATTGAATATAACAGACACCCTCTCCCCTTTTCTGTTAAACTTCTTCACTTAGCCTCCAGGAAGTAAACACAAAGCATTTGATCACCATATGTGATGATGTAAAGTTTGTGATAAGAAAAAAACCTGAAAATGATATCAAAGTAAATATGATCAGATTGTGTTCACCCATTGAAAGGTAGAGAGTATCACAATAGATTAATATAACACAATGTCCAGTTATAGACTACTTAAAGAGGCATATTATAAGTAAAACAACACAAAGTTGGAAGATAAAACAAAAATACGAAAGGGGAATACTAACAGAAAATGTAAATATCAAATACATATAATTTACATAAAGAACACTCACAGAAACAGCGAGACAGCATAATAAAAGGAACAATTCCCCAAGAATTATGAAAATCTGGAATTTTTAGGTCTCTGATAGAACAGCAGTATGGCCTGGTTTCTGAATTCTGACATCACCTACTCTCTGTGGTTCTCCAGACCGAGAAGAGATGTATTATAGTTCCTGCTGTTGCTAGTTTTTGAATTGCTTCACCTTCCCATTTGGTTTCCCTGCGTTAATGTCATCTGGTAACCAATTCTCTATATTAAATTTGGTCTTTGAAAAAATATTTTGAGTGATTTGTTTTCCTAGTTGGATCATGGCTGATAAAAAAATACATAATTTTGAGCAAAAAGAAAACGTATTCAAATCACGTGTTGTCACATGTCATAACATCTACTGGTTATTTTCCACTTGCTTGCCTCCACCAATCAGTCTCTGTCCTTTTTACCTTTGTTCTAGGTCCTAGATGGTAACCCCTGTGCGCTGCATTACCTGGACTCCTTACACTCTGGCTTCCAGTCACGTCTGGCTACTGGGAGGTATCGGCAGGAGATCAGAGAACATGAAAAAAGAGAGATTAGGGCAACTTTCCCCTGTTCCCTCCCTGCCTGAGTGGCTGCCATGGTTCTGACAGGCGCAGTGCCCTTCTGTTAACTTCAGCTTCATAGAGAGCATTCTGTTCCCACTGCTTCACATTTCACTGGGCTCCAGCAATTTCCTTCCTTTGTCCCTTAAAGCCTGGCAACAGTAATAGTCCCCTCTCACTGTTGATAGTCCCCAGGTGCTGTGACCTCCCTCAACATATTTCTAAGTAAATTTTTGTCAAAATCCCAGTTGTGTTATGCCATCAGTTTCCTAGACCCTGGGTGCTGCTGAAGCATAGTGATACATAAAGGAAGCTTAAGCAATTTTCCAAGAACTGATATCACAGGTGAAAATATCTGACAACACAATTAGATTAGAAATCAACAATAAAAGTTAAATATATGTATACACACACTAGTTTTGCACTGGTGTAAGCCCATCAATAACCGATCTACTGACTCGACCAGTCCTTGTGGTTCTTATTAAGACTGTAAGATGCCCGGGCCACGATGGCACAAATCCAGGAGCACTTCCACCGGAAGTGTGAGGAGATAAAAACAATCAGATGGCCAATAACAGTTCTTCACATGGGGTTCCTTCAGATTTCGTGGGAGCTGCTAACACTGCCAATGCTACAGAAAAGCTCAAAGATCAGGTGATGCAGAATCCTCAAGTTCTGGAAGTCTTATAGAAACGACTTGACAATGTCACGCACACTCCTTCAAGCTTTATTGAGACTTTACCTGAAGCACTAGAGAAGAATCAATGTGTTGACACAAGTTCAGGTGAAGCGTGCTCACACAGAAGCCAAGTTCTATGACGAGGTCCATGACATGGAGAGGAAGTACACGGCAATGTACCAGACTCACTTTGACAAGAAGAGGGAATTTGTCACTGCTGATGATGAGCTGAAAGATGCAGAATCGGAATGGTGAGGAGGAGAAATTGCCTGGAGATGTGAAAAATAGTCATAGCAGGAACAAAAACAACACCAGAAGAGCCAGGCCCCAAAGGGATTTCCATGTTCTAGTTCACCATCTTCAGAAACGTGGATATGCGAAGTGAATTAGTTCAGGAATACGATGAACCAATCTTGCAAATACCTGCGGGATACTAAAGTAACATTTTCAGACCCTGCACAGCCTACATGTCTTGTATTAAAGTTCCACTTTGAACCCAATGACTACTTTACCAATTCAGTGCTGACAAAAACTGTACAAGGTTAACTCGGAGCCTTTGAAGGTCCTGAAATAGTTGACTGTGATGGGCGCACTATGGACAGAAGAAAGGAAAAAATGTTACAGTCAAAATGATCAAGAAAAATCAGGAACATAAGGATCGAGGCACAGTCAGAACAATTACCGAACAAGTTCCAACAATTTGTTTTTCAACTTCTTCAATCCCCTGAAAACATTTGGGGATGGAGGATCACTGGATGAAGATTCTGACACTTCCATCACGAGCGGACAGTCCCATGAGCTGTGCTGTACTTTAGGGGGGAGGCCATAGAGAATGACCACAAGTTTGAAGAAGGTGAGGAAGGAGAAGAGGAGGAATTAGGAGGTGACAACAAGGGAGCACATGAGGATGATGCCGAAATTAGCCGAAATGCAAACAGCAGTGAGAAGTGAGTGCGCCTCCGCTGGTGCGGCTGTCGACCACATGTCTGTCAGGACTCGTCAGGGCTGCAGCACCATCGTACTGAGAGTGCTTACATCTAACCTGTTTTTTTTTGTTTTTTTTTTTGAGGGCAGTGTCACTGGCCCTCACATGTGGGTCCGAACCGGGGCCGCTGGCTTCCCAAGCCAGCGCTTAACCACCGCGCCACTCGGCCGGCCCTTAACCTGTTTTTTGTTTTGTTTTGTTTTGTTTTTGTTTTTGAGGGCAGTGTCACTGGCCCTCATATGTGGGACCCGAACCGGGGCTGCTGGCTTCCAAAGCCAGCGCTTAACCACTGCGCCACTCGGTCGGCCCAAAATTGATGCCTTTTATTTATTTATTTTTCTTTTAAGGGCAGTGTCACTGGCCCTCATATGTGGGACCTGAACCGGGGCCGCTGGCTTCCTAAGCCAGCACTTAACCACCACGCCACTCGGCGGGCCCTTAACCTGTTTTTAAGTGCATGGTTTTCACTTCAGCTTTTCCTTTGTCCTTATTATTTTGCTTAACCTGCATAGTGGCAACTTAAATGCATTTCAGAAAGAGCTGATTTAATTCCAGCACATTCTACGGCCTTCGGTGCAGCTCAGGAGACATTCCTAGGCCCTAACTTCAGGAAGGCCCCATAAACCCTGTAGGGTAGGTTCCTTTACTCAGAGTGTTCTTTCTTTGGTTTTATTTTCCTTGGGGTGGGGCTAGAAGGTTGTGACGCACACGATGCTGAAGCGCGCGCCTCTGTGATTCATCTTTGTATTTATTTGTTCTTTCATGCTGTGAGGGCTTGGGATGCATGCTGTCGCTTGTCCTCGAAGTTTCTGAAACCATGTTTGTGATTGAAGACCTGGTGACTTGAACAGGTAGAGGTGGTGGCATCTCCTCTGGGAGGGAGGCCTGTGTGGAAGAAACTATACCCACTCCTGCTGCCAGCAGCTGATGGCAGGAGAATGTTTCCATGACCTGCAGACTACACTACTACACTCTGCTTTAAGGGTGGGGCTTGTGGACAGAGCCTGAATGTGCCAGTCTTCTGTGGTGCTTGGAGGCACAACTCTCTGTTCAGTGTGTAAATGTCCTGTCTCGCTCTCTCAGCAGATCCCATTTCTCAGCCCCACATTCATCTTGTCTTAAAAGTTCTGGGCGCTGGCTTGGGAAGCCAGCGGCACCAGTTTGGGTCCCACATATGAGGGCCAGTGACACTGCCCTCAAACAAACAAACAAACAAACAAACAAACAAAAGCTCTGGGTTCAGAGCGATCTTTTCTTGGCTGGTATGTGGGGTTTCCAAGTATGTGACCATGGTCCCAGGCAGATGGGGGAATGCCAGGTCCACTCTGTGACCTGGCCTGGAAGGTGCTCAGCCTTACTTTTGATACATTTGTAACTGACAGAATAGAATACTGTATTAAAGTTGTGAAACAAGAAAAAGAAAAAAAAGATGATCGCTTTGGCAATACATATACTAAAATTAAAATGATATAGAGATTAGCATGACCCCAACGCAAGGATGGCACGCAAATTTGTGAAGAGTTCCATATTTTGGAATTTGCAAAAGGAGGATGGAGATAAGAAGCATGCTGAAGATAAAGGACTACTGTATATATGAAACTTTCATTTACATAAACTTAATAATAACCACATATACAAAAAAAATCCAGAACGGAGACACATAACATAAAAAAAAGGAAACAGTGGAAAATCATAGACCACCACCAAACCAAAATAACAGACAGAAACAAAAAGGCAAAGGAACAATGGAGAAACTGAGCTAAAAGAAAGCAAAATAAAATGGCTATGGAAAATCCTCACATGTCAATAGTCGCCCTAAATATAAATGGACTGAACTCACCAATAAAAAGGCACAGAGTGGCAGATAAGATGAAAAAACAAAACCCAACCATATGCTGCCTCCAAGAGACACATTTCGGCTACAAGGACAAATAGAGACTCAAAGTGAAAGGGTGGAAAACAATACTCCAAGCAAATGGCATCCAGAGAAAAGCGGGTGTAGCCATACTTACATCTGACAAAACAGACTTCAGGATATAAAAGATAACAAGAGACAAAGATGGACATTTCATAATGATAAAGGGGACAATACAACAAGAAGATATAATAGTCATCAAGATTTATGCCCCCAATCAGGGAGCATCAAACTATACAAAGCAACTACTAACAGAATTAAAGGGAGAAATTAAGAAAAACACAATTATATTAATAATGGGGGATCTACATACGCCATTTACAGCTTTGGAGAGATTATCCAAAAAGAAAATCAATAAGGAAATATGAGTCTTAAATGTCACATTAGACCAAATGTACTTCACTGACATTTACAGAGCACTTCATCCTAGAACATCAGACTATACATTCTTTCCTAGTGCACATGGAACATTCTCAAGGATAGACCACATATTGGAACACAAAATTAGCCTCAGCAAATTTAAGAACATTGAAATCATACCAAGCATATTCTCTGATCACAAGGCTTTGAAATTGGAGAGCAAAAAGAAAGCAGGAAAAACCACAAATATATGGAGATTATACAATATACTTTTAAGAATGACTGGGTCAAAGAAGAAATAAGAGGAGAGATCAAAAGATACACAGAAACAAATGAGAATGAAAATATATCCTACCAAAATTTGGGGGATGCAGCAAAAGCAGTTTTAAGAGGGAAATTTATATCATTACAGGCCTATTTCAGGAAAGAAGAAAAATCTCAGATGAAAAACCTCACATTACAACTTTAAGAACTAGAAAAAGAAGAACAAATGAAACCCAAAGTCAGCAGAAGGAAAGAAATAATAAAACTCAGAGCAGGGGCCAGCCGAGTGGTGGGTTGGTTAGGAGCTGGCTTCGGAAGCCAGATCTGAGCAGCAGGGCCCCAGTTTGGATCCCACATATGAGAGCCAGTGACACTGCCCTCTACAGCTAAGAACAACAGCCACAAGTCACCAGCGACGGTTTGGGCTGCAGCCTCTGCTGCAGTGGGCTGCTATAGGCTACAGTGAGTGGCCGGCAGCCAGCGTGAGTGTCTGGCAGCCAGTGTGAGCTGCCAAGAGCCGTTGGGAGTGACCATCCAGAGGCCAGCGAGCGACTGCCTCAGCCAGGAAGAGCACAATGATGATACCAACATGGGCCAGTGAAGCAACGTTCTCCACAACTAGACTGAAGAACAAAAGGACAGCAACTTGTCTGTTCCCCTCCCCTGATTCCCCAACACTGTTCCCCTTCCCCAATTCCCCAATAAAATCTTAAAAAAAAAAAATCAAAGCAAAACTAAATGGTATATAGAACAAAAAGACAATAGAAAAAATTAATGCAACAAAGAGCTGGTTCTTTGAAAAGATTAATAAAATTGACAAACCCTTGGCTAGACTCACTAAAATACAGAGAGAAAAGATGCAAATAAACAAAATCAGTAATGAAAGAGGGGAAGTTACCACAGATGTCAGAAATACAAACGATCATCCAAGAATACTACGAAAGATTACATGCCACCAAATTCAATAATCTAGAAGAAATGGAAAAGTTATTAGAAACATATAGCCTTTCTAGGCTGAATCACGAAGAACTGGAAAATCTAAATAGACTGATCAGCAGTAAGGAAATTGAATCATTCATCCGAAAACTTCCCAAAAGCAAAAGTCCAGAATCAGATGGCTTCACGAGTGTATTCTACCAAACATTCAAAGAGGATGTAAAACCTGTCTTACTCAAACTCTTCCAAAAAATTGAAGATGAGACAATACTCCCTAACTCATTTTATGAGGCCAACATTACTCTGATATCAAAACCTGGTAAGGATAACACAAAAAAAGAAAATTACAGACCAGTATCTCTGATGAATACAGATGCAAAAATCCTAAACAAAATTCTAGAAAATTGAATACAACACTGCATTAAAAAGATTATACATCATGACCAAGTGGGGTTCATCCCAGGGGCACAAGAATGATTCAAAATATGCAAATGGATCAATGTGATAGACCACATAAGCAAAATAAAGGACAAAAATCATATGATTATACAAATAGATGCAGAAAAAGCATTTGACAAGACACAACATCCATTTATGATTAAAACACTTAATAATATGGGTATAGAAGGAAAATACCTTAATATAATAAAATCCATATATGATAAACTCTCAGCTAATATCATAATGGTGAAAAACTGAAGCCTTTGCTCTATGTTCAGGAACATGACAGGGCTCTCCCCTATCACCTGTGCTTTTCAACATAGTATTGGAAGTCCTAGCCAGAGCAATCAGGCAAGAGAAAGAAATAAAAGGCATCTGAACTGGTAATGAAGAAGTTAAATCATCATTTTTTGCAGATTACATGATGCTATATATAGAAAATCCTAAAGACTCCACCACAAAGCTATTAGAAACAATAAATGAATACAGTAAAGTTGCTGGCTACAAAATCAATGTACAAAAGTCCATTGCATTCCAATATACTAATGAAATCTCAGAAAAAGAAATTAAAAAAAAATTCCTTTTACAATTGCAACACAAAGAATAAAATACCCAGGAATAAACTTAACCAAGGATGTGAAAGGCCTATACACTGAAAACTATAAGACATTTTTTAAAGAAATTGAAGAAGACACAAAGGAATGGAAAGACATTCTGTGTTCATGGATTGGAAGAATCAGCATAGTTAAAATGGCCATATTACCCAAAGCAATATACAGATTTAATGCAATCCCCATCAAAATCCCAATGGCATTTTTTAAAGAAATAGAACAAAAAATTATCAGAATTGTATGGAACCACAAAAGATCCTCAATAGCCAAAGTAATCCTAAAAAAAAAAGAACAATGCTGGAGGTATCACACTCCCTGACTTCAGCTTGTACTACAGGGCAACAATAATCAAAACTGTATGGAATTGGCAAAAATACAGACACACAGACCAATGGAATAGAATTGAGAACCCAGAAATAAACTCACATAAATTTGGACAATAATTTTCAACAAAGGAGCCAAAAACATACAATGGAGACAAGACAGCCTCTTCAATAAATGGTGCTGGGAAAATTGGAAAGCCACGTGTAAAAGAATGAAACTAGACTGTTATCTGTCACCTTGTACCAAAATTAATTCAAAATGGATCAAAGACGTAAACGTAAGACCTGAAACAATAAACTGCATAGAAGAAATTGTAGGTACTAAACTTATGGATCTTGGGTTCCAAGAGGACTTTATGAATTTGACTTCAAAGACAAAGGAAGTAAAAGCTAAAATAAATGAATGGGATTACATTAAACTAAAAAGCTTCTAGGGCCGGCCGAGTGGCGCGGTGGTTAAGCGCTGGCTTGGGAAGCCAGCGGCCCGGGTTCAGGTCCCACATATGAGGGCCAGTGACACTGCCCTCAATAAAACAAACAAACAAACAAACAAACAAACAAAAAGCTTCTGCTCAGCAAAAGAAACCATCGACAAACTAAAGAGGCAACCAACTAAACTGGAGAAGATTTTTGCAAACAACGCCTCCAATAAGGGGCTAATATCCCCCAAAATATATAGAGAACTCATACAACTCAACAACAAAAAAAACTAACAATCCAATTAAAAAATGGGCACAGGACCTGAATAGACATTTCTCCAAAGAGGACATACAAATGGCCAAATAGACATATGAAAAAATGCTCAACATCACTAATTATCAGAGAAATGCAAATAAAACCACAATGAGATATCACCTCTCACCAGTTAGAATGGCCATCATCAACAAGACAAATAATAACAAGTGTTGGAGAGGCTGTGAAGAAAAAGAGACCCTCATACCTTGCTGGTGGGAATGCAGATTGGTGCAGCTGCTATGGAAGGCAGTGTGGAGGCTCCTCAGAACAGTAAGAATAGAATAACCATATGACCCAGCAATCCTTCTCCTGGATTATAAAAATTCTGCAAACCTTTATCCGTAAAGATGTATGTACCTCTGCATTCACTGCAGCATTATTTACAGTGGCCAAGACATGGAAACAACCAGTGTCCTTCCGTAGATGATTGGATAAAGAAGATGTGCTATATATACACAATGGAATACTACTGTGCCATAAGAAAAGATGAAATACTGCCATTTGTGACAACAGGGATGGATCTTGAGATTATTATGCTAAGTGAAATAAGTCCGACAGAAAAAGTCGAGAACCATGATTTCACTTATATGTGGGATATAAAACTGAAAGCAACAAAGGAACAAGAGAAAGAAACAAAAACTCATAGACACAGACAACAGTTTAGTGGTTACCAGAGGGCAGGGGGGCGGAGGGGTAGAAGAGGAAAAAGGGGGTCAAATATATCGTGATGTATTATAGTAATGTACACTTGAAACCTATACTTTTACTACCCAATGTCACTCCAATAAATTTAGCAACAATAAAAAAAGACTGCAAGATGCCCTTCAGCAATAACCACCAAACGAATCTTTGAAAACTTAGAATACTTACAACACCTGGAGGATACACAGCACACCTGGAGCCACACAGTGACATGGGGGTGGGGGCAACAAGCACAGGCCTGGGGCTCTGCTTTTATTAGGGTCGGGGTGGGGGCTAGCATTTCATGGGCTCACTCTTTATTGGTGAATTTAAAGCATACAAGCGGAAATATTTTAAAGCAGGGGAAGAAAAGAATAACAACTTCAAAAGTCAGTTACTGGGGCGGGCAGTGGCGCAGTTGGTTAAGAGCTCCGCGAGCTCTGAGCAACACGGTCTCCGGTTTGATTCCCTCATGGACCCGTGAGCTGCACCCGAGCTGAGCTGCTGCTGATCTGCCACCAGGGGGCAGGATGGCTCAGCTGGTGAGAGCATGTGCTCCTAACAACGAGGTTGCCAGTTTGACTCCCCCATGGGATGGTGGGCTGCGCTCCATGCAACTAAGATTGAACACAGCACCTTGAGCTGAGGGGCCACGAGCTGCCAACAGGAAGCCAGATAATGACTGGACTTGGATCTGAGCTAGCTGCGCCCTCCACAACTAAGACTGAAGGACAACAACTTGGCTGTTCCCCTTCCCCAATTCCCCAACACTGTTCCCCTTCCCCAATTCCCCAATAAAATCTTTAAAAACAAAAAGAAAAAGAAAAAGAATGTACCAAAGTAACCTGAGTTGTTTCCATTCCCTTATCATTAAAAAAAAAAAAAAGTCAGTTACTGAAGTCGACCAAGATGGCAACGTGTTTGTGAAACAGAGGGTCCTCATGATTTTGATTAGATTTGTGATTATAGCTTTAGAAATCATTTTTGTTTTTTAAATCTCTCTCTCTACACACCTCATAGCCCTGGCCTTTCCCCCTGATAATCATTAACACCTGAAGCAGCAGACAACAAGTTGTGACCTGACTAAGTCACAAGGTCTGGACCTCTGACAGGCTAAAGATAACTTTTTTTTTCAATTACAGCTGACATTCAGTATTATATTATTTTCAGGTGTATAGCATAGTGGTTAGACATTTACATAACTTACAAAGTGATCCCCCTGATATGTCTGGCACCCGCCTGACACCATATATATTTATTACAGTATTATTGACTATATTGTCGATGCTGTACTTTACATCCCCATGACTATTTTGTAACTACTAGTTTGAACTTCTTAATCCCTTCCTCATTTTCATCCAGTCCCCCAACCTCCCCGCATCTGGCAACCATCAGTTTCTTCTCTGTACTCAAGTCCACCTTGACCTAAGTTATGCTTAAGCTCTTGAACCCTAAAATGGAACTGCGATGCACTGGCTACTTTACCATGAAACCAGACAGAGTTAATGCAAGAGCAGACCTCAGAGCTGTCCTCAAGACCTGAAGAAATTTCCTTACCCTTACCTCGCCTCCAGCGAGTCAGCTCCTAACATGATCCTGACCCCCTGACCTATGGTGTCTTGTGCTTTTGCCCTATGGAATCTGTAACCTACATGCCATCGAGGAGTCGGGTCTTTCAGAGCACAAACTTGCTGGTGCTGCAGAATGGCCAATCCTGTAATAATAAATTACTTCCTTTCTCCACTGCAAACTTCTGCTCATTCATTTTTTTTTTGGCTAGTGCACTCAGGCAGATAGACTCACATACTGGGGTTTGGTGACACCCAGATAGTCATCTTTGAAGTGGATGCTTCTTTGAAGTGCATGCCTGGCAATCAAAGCTCAAGTCAGGTACCCACATCATAAAAAAGAAAAAAAAATGTCAGGACTTACACTACAAAACTCCTAAATAAGTACTGAGATTAAGGAGATATCACAAGGCAAGTTATAACTGACTTGTAATAAAACCACTATATATGAAACATTTTGTAGGAATATTTGATGGTATTTTACACATACACCTTTAGTTATTATCTATTTGTCTCCTAATTTATTTCTTCACCATTCTTTCTTGCATCTCAGATCTTCTTTCTGTAGTCTTTCTTCTGCCTGGATAAATTTTTTAGAAGTTTCTTCAATGAGGGCCATTTGTAAGTATGCTCTCTTAGTTTTGTTTATCTTATATACCTTTATTTTCCCCATACTTTTTTTTTTAAAGAAATTTTTTATTGGGGAACAGTGTGTTTTTCCAGGACCCATCAGCTCCAAGTCAAGTAGTTGTTTCAATCTAGTTGTGGAGGGCGCAACTCCTTAGCCCATGGGGGAATCGAACTGGTACCCTTGTTATGAGCCTGCGCTCTGACCACCTGAGCTAACTGGCCGCCCCTTCCCCACACTTTTTAAGGATAGTTTGGCTAGATGTACACGATTATGTATTGAAGATTATTTTCTCTCATTTCCCTGAAAAATAGTATCCCACCTTGTTTTCTTGGTAGTTGATTCTGAATTCTCTGTATTTGGTTTTCTTTTTTTTTGAGGGCAGTGTCACTGGCCCTCATATGTGGGACCCGAACAGGGGCCGCTGGCCTCCCAAGCCAACGCTTAACCACCACGCCACTCGGCCGGGCCCTGTCTTTGGTTTTGTATAGTCGCACAACAATGTGTGTATTTCTTTTTGTGTCTCCTGCCATATATACTCTTTTCTCCTATATATAAGCATTTATGACTTTCATCAGACCTGGAAAACAGTCAGCCTTATAACCTTAAAAATTAGTCCTCTCTATTCTCTCTAGTCTACACTTCCTGATCTCTGATTTGACATACATTAGAGTATTTATTTCATATAACAAAATGACAACAGG
This sequence comes from Aselliscus stoliczkanus, assembly GCA_033961575.1. Taxonomy (NCBI): domain Eukaryota; kingdom Metazoa; phylum Chordata; class Mammalia; order Chiroptera; family Hipposideridae; genus Aselliscus; species Aselliscus stoliczkanus. The sequence continues at coordinate 27,743,775 of CM066737.1, forward strand.
TTAAATCTGTATGATAGATACATGGGTATTTCAATACATTTGAAAGATTTGATAATAACAAATAATAACTGCCCATGGCTAAGGATTATCAAGTGCTTAAACGTTTTTGAATGGATGAGCATATCATAGAAAGCAGAAAATATAAAAAAGTTATTAAAATGATAAAACCTAAAAAGTATAGCTTTCTTCTGATTCTTCACTAGCATTTGAACTATCTCTGAAGACCAATTCAGCTATATTAAAAACCTATACACAATGAAACAAATGCTTGCTTTCGATGCTAAGAAAAGATTCCCATGTTTCTCTGGAAAATATTGGAATGTATCTTCAATTCTTAGTATTGGGGTCATAGAACACTTAGCAGTAAAGCACTATATCCTGGCTAATGATTTCATCAGTTTGCGGCTTCTCAGAGGAGCTTTTCATTTAGGTGCTACTGTCCAAACGTCAAGGGTTGAGACTGTACCTAATTCAAGTCAACGCCGTATCTCCAGTGTCCAACACAGCAGCTGACAGCCAAGAGGTACCCAATAAATGTTTAATGCAGCAGTCCTCAAACTTTAATGAGCATAAGCATTCCCTTGGAGAGCTAGTTGCAATACAGTTTCTTGGCTGCCATCACAAGAGATTTTGGATTCAGAAGTTCAGGTTGGGGGCCATGAATTTGCATTTCTAATCAGTTCACAAGTGAAGCCTATACTGCAGGTCTGAGGACTACCTGTGAGTAAAACTGGTTTAACGAATGAAAAAAAAAATGTGTGTGAACATATGTTGCTTGGGGAAAGCAATGAAATTTCCTTTGCTTGTGTTATTATCTGATTCTCTTTCTGAATGATTTATATAAAGAGTGGTCCATTATTGGTTCTTTGGAGAGGCCCTTAAGGTGATAAAACCCTCACAATCAGGCCTCATTTGTCACTTTGGTCTATGCTTTTCTTACTCTAGCTACACCAATCTACTCGACTGTCACCTAACTAACATGTACTTCCACACCCAAGTACCATTACACATGCTTTGCCCTCTGTTTCAAATGTCTTACTTTGAATCAGAACTTCATTCAAGGTTTAGCTCAAACGTTTGAATTCAATTCTTCCTCCACCCCAAATATGAATCACAATTTCTCACCAGCGCTATATTCCCCGGGAGCTGTCATAACTTTACTACTATCCAATTACATTAGGAGTGGGCCGGCTGAGTGGTGCAGTGGTTAAGAACTGGCCTGGGACACCAGTGGCCCTGGTTCGGATCCCACATATGAGGGCCAGTGACACTGCCCTCCAAAAAAAAAAAAAAATTTAAAAAACAAACAAAAAAAATTACATTAGGAGTGGTCATTTATGTCCATCTCCATCCAGTACTGCACCCAACCTCCAATACTGTACATAATATCCATCATACAAACCAGCACATAACAGATAGTTAATAAATTCTGGATGAACTAGAATTAAGAGGACAACTTCAGGTCCATGTTAATTGAGCATCAAAATTCCAAAAGCATAAGCACTGTTTTCATGGTGATGTCCATATGACAGTGTGAACCTATGTTCAGATTAATGCCTGCTCTCCCTGCATAACATTAACAGGTCCAATTGTCACTTTCGAAAAGATCCCATCTAGAAGGGGAACATACAGTTACTTCATCATTAGCCCAGGTTCACTTACAGCAGGATCTGGCCAAATGATGCCTCTGGTTTTCATTTTTCTCCACCGACCCTGTCACGTAGTCAGCTGGATGTCATCTGGTGCACATCGGATTCAAAGGGACTACACAGGCCACCGTCATATTTTTAAAACAGCTTCTTACTTACATTCTTAATGTGAAAAGATGAACCTCAGGAGGTAGAGGTCTCACAGAAGAGATCAATCCAAGCACATCCTTGGACAACTGCAGCAGACATGGAAATAAAAAGCAAGCTTTCATGAGAAGGAAAATCCCTGACTCAGTACTCCAGTACCTGACATCTAGAAGGAGACTGGGCCAACCATCCTTTTTTTTTTTTTTAAAGATTATTTTTTAATTGGGAATTGCGGGAGGGGAACAGACATTTTGCTGTCCTTTTGATCTTCAGTTTAGTTGTGGAGGACATTGCTTCACTGACCCATGTTGGTATTATCATTGTGTTCTTCCCTGCTGAGGCAGATCAGTCGCTGGCCTCTGGACGGCCGCTCACAGTGGCTATTCGCAGCTCACACGGGCTGCTGCCCACTCACTGTAGCCTATGGTGGCCCACTGCAGGAGTGGCCGCAGTTATGCTGTCCTGGGGACTCACAGCAGCCCAGCTCCAGGTGGAGCTGTTCACCATCTTAGCTGTAGAGGGCAGTGTCACCGGCCCTCATATGTGGGATCCGAATCAGGGTCACTGGCGTCTCAAGCCAGCTCTTAACCAACGCACCATTCGGCTAGCCCCATTTTTAATATAGATTGCTACAAGCAAGCATGAGAATGATTCCTTCTTTTGTCAGCTAAAAAGAGCTCCACAGGAAACCAATTAGCCAAATGTGTGACAAGTGACAGTGTTTGACAACTGTGAAATAATCTATAGTTACATAATTTTAAATGATAAGCATATTAGCTTTGCTATAAATGAAGACTTTTTTGCATAACAGAAAAATTAATGACGTTACTGAGAAACAATGTGGCACAATGAAAAGAACACATCCTTAGAGTTAGGCAGAAGTAGGTTTATATTTCACTTCTGCCACTCACTACTTGTGCAGCCTCTGAGTGGCAGTTTCCTCATTTATAAATATGAAGTAATGGCACCTACCAAACAGGGTTGCTGAGAATGAGATTTATGAAGAGTCTAGCACATAGAAAGTATACGATGAATGCCTATTAGATTATTTTATGGGTTTTCAAAACCACAAAGTATTGTACAGATGCGTTTTTACTGTTAAACCAAAGTTTAAAAATTCTTGGGCCGGCAGAGTGGCGTGTTGGTTAAGAGCTGGCTTGGGATGCCAGCTCTGGGCATCAGGGCCTGGGTTTGGATCCCACATATGAGGGCCAGTGACACTGCCCTCTACAGCTAAGATGGTGAACAACAGCTCCACCTGGTTGCCTCTATAGCTAAGATGCTGAATAACAGCTCCATCTGGAACTGGGCTGCTGTGAGTCGCCGGCGTCGGCGACAGTTTAGGCTGCAGCCTCTGCTGCAGTGGGTTGCTATAAGCTCTAATGAGTGGCCAGCAGCCAGCATGAGCTGCCAAGAGCCACGATGAGCAGCCGTCCAGAGGCCAGCGACCGATCTGCCTCACCCGGGAAGAGCACAATGATAATACCAACATGGGCCAGTGAAGCAACATCCTCTCTCCACAATTAGACTGAACAACAAAAGGACAGCAATTTGTCTGTTCCCCTCTCCCGATTCCCCAATTTAAAAAAAAAAAATTCTTTTTTTTTTTTTTTAGCTGAGCCATCCTGCCACCTGTTGGCAGCTCAACGGCAACTCAGCTCGGGCTGGCCTCGAACAGCTGTTGCTCAGAGCTCAGCTCGCACTCTTGAGCGAGCTCTGAACCAACTGAGCCACTCAGCCGGCCCCCAAAAAAAATTCTTACTGACTGTTTTTAATATAGTAACTCATGGTATTTTCAATAGTCCTGTAGGTGGTCTTAGTGAAAGAAGACAGTGATAATGAAATAATATATATATATATTCAAATTGTATTGGGGAACTGCCATGGTTATTGCTTACACATTGCTTTCGTGCTACAATGGCATAGTTGACTCTTTTAAGGAGGGCACAGCTCACAGTGGCCCATGTGGGGTCGAGCTGGCAACCTCGGGGCTATCAGTACCATGTTCTAACCAATTGAGAGAATGGGTCACCCTCTCATTATATATTTTTTTCATTTCAGGGCCGGCCGAGTGGTGCAGTGGTTAAGCACTGGCTTGGGAAGCCAGTGTCCCTGGTTCGGTCCCACATATGAGGGCCAGTGACACTGCCCTCAAAAAAAAACCAGCAAAAAAAACCTCAGCTATATTTTTTTCATTTCATGTCACAATAGCACAACCACCAGTAAAAGAGCAACTGGAAACACAGATGTATCTACCGGATATTAACCTTTGGGGTGCTAAGGAAGTAGGTATGCTTTCTGTTTTTCTCACCATTGAATTCACTGAATCAGTCAAGTTTTTTTGAAAGCTGTGACCACAGCCTATATTTATTATATGAACTATCTAGATTTAGCAATGTTTCATTGAATTGCCACAAATGTATTGGTTTCGGGCTGAAGTGAATCCATTTTCTGAAATCATGTTTATTCTACCAACATCTAAGTATGTTTAGACTAAAGTAATGTATTGATTGTAGGCTTATATTCAGAATATATCTATCATGAAATCCACTCAAAGCATAAAAGAGGATAATAATATAAATGTTGATGATTTGGGCATGACTATGAGTGACACTTTTCACTACTGAAGTGTTTTGTATGAACTCCAACACAGGAGTGTCTGGTACATGCAAACTATGAGGTTAAGAACTATGAAGCAATCTTGAGCTGAGCTGCTGCCTGGATGGCTCAGTGGATAGAGTGTGCACTCTCAACAACAAGGCTGCCAGGTTCAATGCCCTTATGGGATGGTGGCTACATCCAACAGCAACTAATTGAACACAGTGGAGCGACTGGACTTGGAGCTATGCTAGCTACGCCCTCCATAACTGGACTGAAGAACAAAAGGACAGCAACTAGCTGTTCCCTTTCCCCAGTTCCCCAACATTGTTCCCCATCCCCAATACCCCAATAAAATCTAAAAAAAAAAAAAAAGGAAGCTTTCATCTGATGCAGGCCTCCTTGTCCAGATGGATTGTGAGGTCTAGGAATTGGCTGATGTCTCTCCTCACTTTGGAAACTTACCACTCTAGCAGCCTCCTCTTTGCAATAGAGAGCCTTGTTCATGTCACTGGGGGTAACGCCTATGTTGAGTTGCTTCTGATCCATCCCCTTTAAACATCAACAGAACCCCTGTGAGTTTGGTTTCTCTAGTTTTACACTGGCTCAAGCCTTGAGCGGTTCCAAGGGCAAGTGCCACTTTTTAAGCCCTAATGGAATGGAGAGTCAAATAAATGATCTTACTACTGTTAGTACCGCTGGGCTGTCAGAATAACAGAGCATGCTATTCCTGTCATGGGTGCTCTCCTGGATCCCTTAATTGCTTAGAGTCTAGGGATGCAGCACAGAAAGAATTGTCCATTGAAAGCAGATAAGTAACACTGTCAACGGGAGGGTATCCTCCATGAATAATATGTGGTGTTAGTATTATTGGCACCGGCACCCAGCACTAGGCTGCCAGCACTCAAATTGTAATGGCCATTCCCTGTGCACTTGCCACAGGCCAGCACACTGACACTGGCCTAGAAGAACACATTGATTTTAAACTGTTAGCGTATTAATTTGAAATAGGACCATCAAAAAGATTTGGAAAAAGAAATCACCTTATTTTACCTCTAGAATCCTGCCATATCAATGTCTGTTCAATTTATCTGCATGTTGTCTGTACGTGTGTATCTGGTGGGCATACAGAATCAATTTTACGGTTAGAATCCTGTGAATATTCAATTTAGGGTTTCCCTTTTCTTTCATTGTAAGTATCTTCTAAGTCTGGGGTTTGCAGAGTCTTTCTGTAAAGGTCCATATAGAAATACTTTATTTTTATTTTTATTGAGAGCAGTGTTACTGGCCCCCACATGTGGGACCCGAACCAGGGCCGCTGGCTTCCCAAGCCAGGACTTAACTACCACGCCACTCAGCTGGCCCAATATTGTATATACTTTAGGCTTTGCAACCACATAGTCTCTGCCACAGCTATTCACCTCTGTCATTGTAACACAAAAGCAGTTATATAAGATACAGAAGTTGAGGCCGGCCAGGTGGCTCAGTTGGTTAGAGCATGTGCTCTTAACAACAAGGTTGCTGGTTCGACTCCCACATGGGATGGTGAGCTGCCCACCCCCCCAAAATAGATTGAAAGTGGCGACTAGACTTGGAGCTGAGCTGCGCCCTCCACAACAAATACTGAAGGACAACAACTTGACTTGGAGCTGATGGGTCCTTGGAAAAACACAATGTTCCTGTTCCCCAATTCCCCAACACTATTCCCTTCCCCAATTCTGCAATAAAATCTTTAAAAAAAAATACACACACACACACACACACACACACACACACACACACACAGAAGAGAATGGCATTGCTGTCTTCCAATTAAAAACGTATTGACAAAAATAGGCAGCGAGATGGATTTGGTCCAACTCAGTCATGATTTGCTGATTCCTGTAGTCAAACAGGCTCCATACTCACCATTTTTAATAGTCACATAACATTCTACCCAATGGGGACACTAGGGGCCGGCCGAGCGGCTCAGTTGGTTAAGAGCTCGCTCAAGAATGCAAGCTGAGCTCTGAGCAACAGTGGTTCGATGCCAGCCCGAGCTGAGTTGCCGTTGAGCTGCCAACAGGTGGCAGGATGGCTCAGCTAAAAAAAAAAAAAGAAAGAAAGAACCAATGGGGACACTAATTTACTTGATTATTAACTTTATCACTGAGCATTTAATGTATTTTCTTTTTGTGAATGGGTGTTGAAATAAATAATATGCTATCATAAATAGTATTTGAGTGAGAGATAGTTTTTTTCGGTCTGGGTTTTTTCTTACCATACATTTAAATGTGAGTGTCTAGGCCTAAAGGTGCCAAACTGCGCTAAATGGGTCAACTTTCATACCGTCAGTGAGATATGTCTTCCTCTGCACACCTCTGTCAACATCGGATTTTAATTTACTAGGTTAGCTGAAGCAAGTCATTATTTGAGAGAACTGTTCCCAAACCTACCTTTTTTTTTTTTTTTTCAGCTGAGTCATCCTGCCACCTGTTGGCAGCTCAGCAGCAGCTCAGCTCGGGCTGGGCATTGAACCGCTGTTGCTCAGAGCTTGCACTCTTGAGGGAGTTCTTAACCAACTGAGCCACTTGACTGGCCCCCAAACCCACCTTTTATAGTGAATTCTCTTTGCAGGATGCTGAGTGGCTTGCATGAAGTCAAACATCCAGATAATGGGAGGGCAGAAAGCTGGATCGGGTCTTTTAAGCACCGTTTTCCATTTTAACATGCTTCCTCATAGGAACTACTATTCTCAACCAACTATTGGAAAAGACAATACAGACAGTTTTTCCTTCCTTGTCTTAAAACTGGGTCCTTTAGTCATCCTGATTTTCTGTGGCTCACTAAGGAATACCACCCCCCCACCAAGATGCACAGAGAGGCTGTTAAGGACATAAAGTGGTCAAATATTTTAGTAAGACCAATTTTATAACCAATATCTGCACGTAAGACAGGCCTTAACCACTGTCATATGGACTATGATAGGCTACATGCCCAGAATTGAAGGGAAGCTACTGGAATATAACCAACCATAAAATTTTAAAGCCATTGCTGAGGATAGTGAAGTGGAAGTATTACATTTTATTATTTTATTACTATTTCACTTGATGGATGGAAATGAAGTAGTACTTAAGAAGGGGAAAGGAATTCAACGCCTGATATAGGAATAATATTCCAAGTGAGTCACTTTACAATATCAGCCTTTCCCTCTGCTGCTCTCTGTGGATGCTGTCATCCACCTCATCCCTTCCAATTCATGTGTTTCATCTTGCAAAAAACAAGTCACCACATACCTTTCATGTATCATCTAAATCCAGGAACAATAGATGTAACTCTTGCAGTATGGCACCGAGAGGCATGAGAAAGCAGCTGGATTTCTGTAGGTCAGCAGGGCACCACTAATTTGATCCAGAAGATAATAGCGGGGGAAGAGAAGCACTCGCTTAGTGAAAGTATAACCAACACAGAGAAGGAGACTTAGCAACAGAAGCTTGGCAACAGGGCAGTCCAGGAAGAGGTGAGCAGGGTTTCCTGGGAGATATGTGGAGAACAATTTTTTAAAAACAAAACCCCAAAATCAATGAGAAGTACACACACTAACAGAGAGTCCCCATCTAACTGCATGAACTGGGCATGACATAGGTCAGGGCTGGGGCTGAAATTTGAAGACAGGTCTCCTGCCCTATGAGTGTGTTTCTAAGCGTGTGTATGGGGTGTGTGTACAAGGACTGGGTGACCAAACTACTTCCTAGGAGACACTGCCTGGGTTCTAATCCCTGTTGTTAACACTTACTGGTTATATAACCTTGGGCAAGTTACATAACCTCTCTGTGCCTCAGTTTCCTCATCTGTAAAATGCAGAATAAACGTATTTATGTCATAGAGCTTTTTTTTTCTTTTTTTTTTTTTTTAGCTGAGCCATCCTGCCACCTGTTGGCAGTTCAGTGGCAGCTCAGCTTGGGCTGGGCATCGAACTGCTGTTGCTCAGAGCTCAGTTTGCACTCTTGAGCGAGCTCTTAACCAACTGAGCCACTCGGCCAGCCCGAACTTTTTTTTTTTTAAAGTTTATTGGGGTGACAGCTGTTTACAGTAAAGTTACATAGGTTTTAGATATACAATTCTGTAATACTCAGAGTTTTAGTGAGGATCAAATTGGTGTGTGTGTGTGTGTGTGTGTGTGTGTGTGTGTGTGTGTGTGTATGCTTACATACTAAGACAGAATCTGTACATAGGGGTCAGCTGGACCCAGAGTTCCTTCCTTACTGAATCAGCCTCCCTCCCTCCCAATTCCCTGATTAAGGTTTACATGGTAAATGCCTACAAGTGACCTGCTTTGTCTGCATGTGACTTTATGACATCTTCTTTCACAGTATCTCCCTTCTTCCCAAATAGGCTGTACTCTATTTTTTTTAAACTTTATTGGGGAACAGTGTGTTTTTTCCAGCACCCATCAGCTCCAAATCAAGTCATTGTTTTCAATCTAGTTGTGGAGGGTGCAGCTCACTGGCCCATGGGGGAATCAAACCAGCAACCTTGGTATGAAGAGCCCATGCTCTAACCACCTGAGCTAACTGGCTGCCCCAAACAGGCTGTACTCTTGAGAAAGACTGTGTTACCTCCTGCCGGAACTTGCTTTCAAAGGATAAGGACTGGAGAGGGCTCAATGCTCTTTATCAACCAGGAGTTCGCGAACAGAATGTTTATAATGGAAAACCAACAATGATATTGACACTATTGTCTGGCTTCTCTAGCTTTCCTGAAGCCAATGTTGGGGTAAATTTACATCTCAGACATCGGCTCACAGAGTGCATGGGGCAAGTAGTAACTAAGCAGTGACGTTGAGGAGCCCCAAATACAAAGAGGCCACAGGTGAGTCACAATCAAAATAATCTTCTAAGTGAATGCACTGTAATTCTCCTGAAGAATTTACCTGAATGCTAAAAACAATTCTTTTCCTCTAGGACTTTCTCTCTCCCTCTGAATTATTTGAGGCAAGTCTCAAAGTATGGAGTGAGCTCAGGAGTGATTACTACAGGGGTCTGAGGCATCATGGCTCCAGGTGCAAACTTTTCCAGGTTGGTTGGGTTTGTGGAATCTTTTGTTATGTTAATAGAAGGATCAAAGAGTAAAAAACAGTTTTAGCTAGCCCTTATTTGACACATCAATTATATATACCGGGGGTGCCAAAAAAAAAAATGTATGCAAATGGACAGTTTGGTCAGCATTGCTCAAACAGTAGTTCACTGTAATCAGAAGTGTCTGGACACTGATGGTGACCTCTTTGCGCACCTCTTGCCATTGCAGAAGTCAGACATGACTTGTATTCATCTTTTGCTATTGATGTATATTGAGTATTACAATTTTAATAGTTTTCCTTTCTTAAAATGTGTATATTTTTTTTGGCACCCTCTGTGTATGTGATAAATCGCCATTGTATTTGCTATATGAAAGAGTAAAAACATGTGTTAAGTATGCACATATAATTTATATTAGAAAATGTAACCTACATTTGATTAACTAAACTTAATGATCTTTTATAAGTACTGGCCTTTACACTTTCATTAACACTGCTGGAAACCCACCAGTAGCACGTATTTTTTATTTTAAAGGTGACAAAATCCAAGAATTTATTAGTCAATGAGCTATTTTATTGAGCAATCACTATGTTCAGCATAGTATATTTTTTCTCAATACAGAAGTAACCGCCAATAGCTTCAAAATATTGGCTTAGGCCTTGTTTTGTGGAACACTACAGAGGTTGTTTATTCCTGCCACTTGAACAAAATTTAGGGAAACTATATTCCTATTGTGACATTCTGGAAAATCATTTGGTTCTAAGTACCACTAAATTCACATCAGGCAGATGGATAAACACTAGTATTCTGTCAGTTTGTTTATATCTCATGTCCCCAAAAGGCTGTCATCAAGGAACTGTGTCCAATGTTTAGCAACAATCAAACTCAAAGACTCATTTTCATTGAAAGTGATACAAATATATAGTTATATTTATATCTGACACATCTCCATATTAATACTTCTTAGACTTATATGATTCTACTACTAATGGTATCTAAATTCTCACATACAGAGAAAATTTTGCATCCTCCCTCACCCATCTCATTCTCCTGCTTGAGATGTCTCAGTACACTGTCTCCAAATCTTTCTCATTTATTTTTCTAGGCTCATTCCAATTGCCAAGTCCTGTGAATCTTCACTCAGATGCCAAGGGAGAATGAATACCCAAACACCTACTCTGATAGATAGTAAGCATTCTAAAAGTAAGAGCTGTGTTGTTCATGTTTTATCTGGCTCAGAGTCCAGTAGTTACTTAGGAAAGATGATGTTTATTAAAACCAAGGTACTTGTTATAAGCTGGATTGTGTCTTTCCCCTCAAATCCATATACTGAAGTCCTAACCCCAAATATCTCAGAATGTGACTATCTTTGGAGACAGGATATTTACAGAAATAATTAAATTAAAATGATGTGATGGGTGGTCAAGTGGCTCAGTTGGTTAGAATGTGAGCTCTGAAGAACAGGGTTGCTGGTTCGATTCCCACATGGGCCAGTGATTTACGCCCTCCACAACTAGATTGAAGACAATGACGTGAGCTGAAACTGCCGCTGAGCTGCCGGGGGGCAGCCAGATGCTCCAGCTGGTTACAGTGTGTGCTCTTAACAATAAGGTTGCCAGTTCGACTCCTGCATGGCATGCAACTAGACACCCCCTGCAACTAGACTAGAAACAGTGACTGGGGGTGACTGGTTAGCTCAGTTGGTTAGAGAGTAGTGCTGATAAACACCAAGGTTGCTGGTTTGATCTCCTCATGGGCCACTGTAAGCTACGCCCTGCCTAAAAGAGTCAACTATGCCATTGTAGCATGAAAGCAATGTGTAACCAATGACCATGGATGTTCCCCGATAAAATTTTAAAAAAAGAAGAAGAAAAAGAAAACGGTGACGGGACTTGAAGTTGAGCTGCACCCCCCACGACTAAGATTGAAGGACAAAAACTCGACTTGGAGCTGATGGGTCCTGGAAAAAACACAATGATCCCAATAAAGTTAAAACAACAACAACAAAATGAGGTTATTAGGGTGGGTGCTAAAACAATATGGCTGGTATCCTTATGTGAATATTGGGACAGACACATTCAGAAGGAAGGCCATGTGAAGACATAGGGAGCAGGGCCCACCGAATGGTATGTTTGTTAAGAGCTGGCTTAGGACGCCAGCGGCCCCAGTTCAGATCCCATATGAGGCCCAGTGACACTGCCCTCTACAGCTAAGATGGTGAACAACAGCTCCACCTGGGGCTGGGCTGCTGTGAGTCCCTGGGATGGCATAGCTGCAGCCCCTGCTGCAGTGGGCTGCCATAGGCTACAGTGAGCGGCCGGCAGCTGGTGTGAGCTGCCAATAGCCGTGGTGAGTGGCCGTCCAGAGGCCAGAGACTGATGTGCCTCATCTGGGAAGAGTGCAATGATGATCCCAACATGGGCCAGTGAAGCAACGTCCTCCACAACTAGACTGGAGAACAAAAGGACAGCAACTTGTCTGTTCTCCTTCCCCGGTTCCCCAATAACATCATTAAAAAAAAAAAAAAAAGGAGACATAGGGAGCAGATGACCATCCCAAAGCCAAGGAGAGACGCCTGGGACAGATCTTTCCTCCTGGCCCTCAGAAAAAAACAACTCTGCTGACAACTTGATCATAGACTACTGGCCTCCAGAACTGCGAGTGAATACAATTCTGTGGTTTAGGCATCCAGTCTGTGGTACTTTGTTACGCAGTCCTAGCAAACTCACACAGCACTTCCTGTGGCTATTGGTATTTCCTGTTCCCGCAGTTTCAATGGGTTCCCTTCAAACTTTGGCCTAGTCAGTTAACATAAGCCTTGCCTCTCCTTTCCTCTCACAGAACTCTCTAGTTGCTGTTTGCATGAACTTTAAACATCCCACCTGAATTTTGTCTTGTGATATTTACCCCACAGTACCATTGTTATTTTCGCCCTTGACCCACCACTTCTCACAACTTCCTGTTCTTCAAATACTTGGTTTTAAAGCCCTAGCATCCACACCCATCCCTATCCTTGGGGAAGAGGAGGAAGAAGGTAATTACCATGAGCAGAGCACAACTCCTATGGGGGGGGCATTCTGCTAGGTCTACCACGCTCCCCTTATCTATGCCTTGAAGCCAGTCTGAGACCCTCAGCCACTCTGGACCATCTTGTAACCTTCACGTGTTCAGCTCTCTGATTTTGCCATTACTGCTGCACTGGAATGTGGGCTCCTGTGCGTCAACAAAGTGTTTTATTTCAGGTAATATAAATGATCAATAAAGGTTTGATAACTGAGCTGAAGGGAACTGATCTCATTCAGAGATCAGTCTGTTAATTCAATACTCAAAATTAATATATACAATTAAAATATCAGAACTGAGTTTACCTTAAGTAGGATGTTTCTGCCCTTGATTTACGTATGTTCATTGCCATCCACTGACCAAAGAAGCCAAATATTTACTGTACTGGTCTTGGATTCCAACCTATGATCAGTTCTGCTTTCAATATTCTAAACCCATAGAAGGAGGGAAGCCCTAAGCGACTTCAGAAAATCAGGTATCTAACCTAACCAAAAATTAATACACATTCCTTTATTGTTTCCTTTCAATTCAACTCTAACTGCTCCTAATGTCAGTAACCCCCCCACACACTTTAATATGTTTTTTCTGTCTTAAGTAAATTAAATACACTCCTACCCTTAAGAATGACAGTAAAACTATGGTACCATAACTCTGATGCATAAAGAAATATTCGTAGGGCCAGCCGAGTGACTCAGTTGGTTAAGAGCTCACTCAAGAGTGAAAGCTGAGCTCTGAGCAATAGCAGTTCGATGCCCAGCCCAAGCTGAGCTGCCGCTGAGCTGCCAACAGGTAGCAGGATGGCTCAGCTGAAAAAAAAAACAAAAAAATGAGAAGAAATATTCCTTTTCTGTAACTCATAAATGCCATATAATTCATTGATAAGTTGTCATTCCATCCATATTTTCATGGAAATTGCATTGAGTTTAAGAAGACCAAGAAACAGATCTTTTCTTCCTTAAATCAACAGATGTTTTTACATATGTAGCTGAGAAAGCAATCAGTGGTAAGAAAAAAATGTTCCGGCCCTTGTTTAGATACATACAATGAGAAGACTTAACATCACAAATATGAACTTGGACCTGGGAAAGACTGAAATTTTTCTATAAATTGAGAGATGCAGACATCAGTGGGTTATGAAGACTTTTTGAAGGCATACACAGAAATGTGACTAAAAGGGGTAAACTCTAATGTAGTATATAGATGATTAGAACAAAATGTTTATACAAGTTTTCAGTCATTAATATTTGTTCACAAGTACTCACTGTTATTAAAGTGGTGAGACTGTGGGATGGTGACCTATTTGGGAATTAGCGCTTATAAAATTGTGTGAAGTGTTGCATGACACTTACAAATTCTTATCATTAAACTAGGTTTTGACTCTCTTTTTTCACACACACTGGTGCTGCAAACTAAGTATGAAATAATGAAATAGAAACTGCATAAATGGCTGCAGAAAACAGGAAAGGTTTTCCAAAGAATGACTGTTCAGTCTACTTCATCCATACTGGACCTAGGTTTTCTGAGCTGTGAGGGTAGGGGAGCCCAATGACACTCAGACTGAAGGCTCTCTCTGCTTACACTCATCCTCATCACTTTCAGCACCTTGGTTAAACTCAAGGTAGCTTAACATTTCCTGGCACTTTTCGAAAATCTTCCTTTTGTATCTTCCCTACTTAAGTCTCAGAGTATGATTTTAAACTGTTTGCATGCCACTGAGTGGATGGGATTCTATAGTATTTCTGGCTGCTACCCTATCTCTATTGGCTTCATCTTTTTTTTTTAAAGATTTTATTGGGGAATTGGGGGAGGGGAACAGCGTTGGGGAGTCGGGGAAGGGGAACAGACAAGTTGCTGTCCTTTTTGTTCTTCAGTCTAGTTGTGGAGGACATCGCTTCACTGGCCCATGTTGGTATTATCATTGTGCTCTTCCCGGGTGAGGCAGTCACTCACTGGCCATTGGACGGCCGCTCACAGCAGCTCACGAAAGTGCACACCAGCTGCAGGCCAGCCCCACTGCAGCCTACCGTCACAGGCGACTCCCAGCAGCCCAGCTCCAGGTCAAGCTTTTGTTCACCATCTTAGCTGTAGAGGGCACAGTGTCACTGGCCCTTTATGTGGGATCTGAACTGGGGCCCTGCTGCTCAGACCTGGCGTCCCAAGCCAGCTCCTAACCATCGTGCCACTTGGCCGGCTCTATGCATTACTTTTTGAAGTTGAATTGAATTATGGTAGCAATGTATAGTATGACATTTGCTCAAAAGATGGAGTGAATCAAATGAATGCTAGCATCATTCACTGTATTACAACTTTAATACAATGTTTTCCTTTCTTAAAATATATTAATACATATATTTTTTTGGCACCCTCTCTATATAAATGTCTGTACTCACAGCCAGCCTAAGCAGGGTGACTCCAAAAGAGGTTGTTACACTGTCATTTAAAATTAAAATTTAATAAGTTATAGCTAACATGATGAAAATATTCATAAATTTAATGAATCATCTAATTAAATATTGGATATGCAACAGTATGGAGCAGACAGAGGGAAACCTTGAGAGCTATTTTTGTGCTTAAGTGCAATTAGTAAGTGATGTTTTAAAAACAAAACCCTCTTGAATTTCATAAAGCTTTTTCTTCTAAAGCAGAAAATGTTTATTTCATAAACCGTCTCTTGTTTCCAGGAACTGCATGTTTATTTTTGCTTTCCATGCTAAGTAGTCAGCTGAACTACACATATACCAGCTCCTGTGTTGTCAGACTAGATTTAGCCAAGTCCAATTTCATGCAGAATGATACATTGTCAAGTATTTTGTTGCGCTATGATGCCAAAATGATTCTATGTTAGCAGGTTCCATCACTGGGGGGTGAAACTACATTTTTAAATATCAGGACATGACATCTATTGTAGTTTCATTTACAATGTTTCCTTACTATGCTTTCCTTATCTTATATTGTGGTAAAGTTACCCTTTACTCTGAGAAGCTACTAATGCAAGTATTTTTTTAATGCTTTTTTTAAAAATTGGGGAACAGTGTGTTTTTCCAGCACCCCTCAGCTCCACGTCATGTTGTTGTTTCAATCTAGTTGTGGAGGGCCCAGCTCAGTGGCCTATGCGGGGATTGAGCCGGCAACCTTGGCATTATGAGCACTGCGCTCTAACCAACTCAACTAACCAGCTGCCCCAATGCAAGAACTTTTGAGTTAATATGTCAGCTAGCTTTAGCCCGATATTCAGCGTAAAGTGGAAAGCTCAATTTGAAATTTGACAATTTGCTAGTGAGTTCATGGAGCTCAAGTTTGGAACTATTTAACCATAGCAGCCTGGGTCAAAAATACTGTTCCCATCCCACCTCAGAAAGCCTTCCATATCGGAGCTTCGGTAATCCATAGAATATTAACCAACCACTTTCCCAAGCAGCATGCGGACTGTGGAACAAATCATCTCTTTCATAGCCCCAACTGCCTGAGAGTTCATTTAGTCCAAATGAAATATTTTCCGATTTCCAAACCAAAGAAATGGTGAGCTACAGCCTTGAACTCTAAGTACTGTTTTATTTCTTCAGCTGGGTGGCATGTACACAGGTAATGACTGTATTATTCCTTTTATTAGTTTGGCATTTCTTAACTGACAGATCCATCTCTTTGAGGTTCACAGATATCATCAATTCTTTAAAATACAGTAAATACCATAAGTATTGCATTTGTAAAGAAAGAAATCCAGGCAACAAAACCAGATTATTTGTACACATTCACCCAGGATATGTCATTACCCACCATTCTCAAAAAATTCTCTTGGGTCCAGCAGAGTGGCTCAGCTGGTTAAAAACTCAAGCTCTGAGTAATAGGGTCACCGGTTCGATTTCCATATGGGTCAGTGAGCTGTGCCCGAGCTGAACTGCCCCTGAGCTGTCAACAGGGAGAAGGATGGCTCAGCTGGTGAGCGCACGTGTTCCTAACAAAGTTTCCGGTTCGAATTCTGCATGGGATGGTGGGCTAAGTCCACCCACAACTAAGATTGAACATGGCACCTTGAGCTGAGCAGCCGCGAGCTGCTGACCAGTGGCCAGATAGTGACTGGAGTTGGAGCTGAGCCAGCTGTGAACTCCACAACAAGGCTGAAGGACAACAACTTGGCTGTTCCCCTTCCCCAATTCCCCAATAAAATCTTTAAAAAAAAAAGTGAATTCTCTATTCAGTTACATAGGATTTTGCTGATAAATATAGCTGGATCACCTCCCTCCCTGTGTGAATCTGGGGCTACTGTCCTATTTCATTCATTTCCTTACATCACTTAGCATACGGCAGCTGGTCAAGGGTAAACTTTACTTCTCTCCCAAATCAACTATTCCTCAGTCCTTCATAAGTTCCCCCAGCAGCTGTACTATCCTTAATATAAAAATGATGATTTGGGCCAGCCGAGTGGCACGTTGGTTAAGAGCTGCTTGGGATGCCAGAGGCCCTGGTTCAGATCCCACATATGAGGGCCAGTGACAATGCCCTCTACAGCTAAGATGGTGAACAACAGCTCCACCTGGAGCTGGGCTCCTGTGAGTCCCCGGGGACGGCATAGCTGCAGACCCTGCTGCAGTGGGCTGTCATAGGCTACAGTGAGTGGGCTGGCACCCAGCGTGAGCGGCCAAGAGCTGCTGTGAGTGGCCGTCCAGAGGCCTGTGAGTGACTGCTTCGCTCAGGAAGAGCGCAATGATGATATCAACATGGGCCAGCAAAGCAATGTCCTTCACAACTAGACTGAAGAACAAAAAAAAAAAGGATTGCAACTTGTCTGTTCCCCTTCCCCGATTCTCCAACGCTGTTCCCCTCCCACAATTCCCCAATAAAATCCTAAAAAAAAAAAAAAAAAAAAAAGACGATTTAGCCTTAGGGAAAAAACCAGGTTGAAAATCATCGATTGCTTAAAAAGAGAAGAATAATGGCCTGAAATATATTACAGAAAATTACTGCACCCATTATGAGTGAAGAAGAAAATCAGTTGACTTTTCTCTCCCCTTTCCAGAGCAAAATGTGGCTCTGTAAAAGTGTAAGGAATGAAACAGAGAGAGAGAATCCATTCAGGTCTATCTAACCAGGAATAGGAAAAGAACCATAGGAGAAAATCTGATTTATGAGAACTGTTAATAAAGAATGTCAAGAAGTTTCAAGAAACCTGCAGGTGTTGCTCTTAGTCAAACGCATGTCAACTTTTTATATCCAATAATGTGTCATGAATTCAGACATATTTATGCATGGATATGGTGCATTTGATTACAACGCAGAAAGGGCGTAATACTCCACTGCTTCACATTCATGCCTACTCAGAAAAGAGAATTCTGTGGCATGGTTGTCTAGCAGATGTACAATGATTAGGGTAAGGGAATATAAAAAACAATTACTTTGCACCTACCAGGCTCACACATGTGGATCTATTTCACTTTTGGAGACTTCGCAGATCCAGAGGAATAAGGCACATGCGTCAATTCATAAAGGTAAAATGTGGTGAAATATTTCAAAGTATTTTGTAAATGTAAATTGCTATAGAAATGTGATATGTTATTATTGATCTTAATTACAGTTACAGTAAATCAATTTCTGAACTATCAAGCATACATTAATACAGATATATGCATACATGCACAAACATACATATATATGAATACACATATATATGTATGATATTATTCTTAGATACAAACTAAACTGTTAATATTTGAAAAAGAGTACTCACTTAAAAAATATGTGGGCCCTAAAAATGCAGTAGGCAGAGAAGATTATGGGATCAAGGAGGGCACATAAAGGGCTTAAATTACATAGTAATGTTTTATTTTTTCAGCTGGGTCATGTGTGTGAGGTCTGACAATTAAGTTCGCAAACTTGCCACGGTGAGCTTACATTGGCAGCACTGTACAAACAGCTCGGTAAGGTGACATAACCTTGATATATCAGTGTCTCACAGCTGTGTTCATATTGGTGTGTCATGGTGTCTTGCTGAGTGGCATTCATTATTGTTGTTGTGTGTTTTTGGGTGCCATCCTGAGAATGTTTGAGCTTGAATTAGAGAAACGAACAAAGATTGAATTTCTTGTTAAACTTGCAAGAATGGAAGTGAAATCAGGGGCATGTTAGTCCAAGTTTATGGGGATAATGCCATAAAGAAAACGGCAGTGTACAAATGGATTAAATGTTTTTCTGAGGGGAGAGAATGCATCACTGATGAAGAGAGGTCAGGGCAGCCACTAATGAGCAGAACTAATGAAAACATTGCAAAAATTCATCAAATTGTGCATCAAAATCATCAGCTAGCTGTGAGAAGCACAGCAGACGAAGTAAAACATCAATAGACAAAGACTTAGGCAAATCTTAACTGAAAATCTTGCCATAAGAAAGATGTGTGCAAAAATGGTCCCAAAGGAGCTCACCAATGAACAAAAAGCAAAGGAGAGTCAAAATTTGCCAATACCTTTTGGAGACATAACACGATGTTTTGGGCGATGTTATCACTGGTGATGAAACATGGCTGACTGACAGAGAAATAACTAGATATCTTGGAAGAGTCCAAGACATTAGTTTGACCTTTTCTGAGGGTCTAATATGACTGAGTATCAGCAATTTCCTATGATTCAACCTATTCATTTAAACATGGATTAATATGAAACAGTAATCTTTTACTTCAACATGTACAGTTGATACCTCAGAATTTATTCATGCTACAAGAAAGATGATTTTGGTCCTAAATGTGAAAAAAATAAAGAATGAAATCTTACTATTTAGAACATGGAAGGACCTAGAGGGTATTATGCTATGTGAAATAAGTCAGACTGAGAAAGACAAATAACATATGATCTCACTTATATGTGGAATCTAAGGAACAAAATAAACTAACAAAGAAAACAGAAACAGACTCATACATACACAGAACTGATGGTTGCCAGAGGGGAGAGGTTTGGGAGCTGGATGAGAAAGAGGAAGAGATTAAGAAGTACAAATTGCCAGTTATAAATAGTCACAGGTACGTAAAGTAAGCATAGGGAATATAGGCAATAATGTTGTAATAATTATGTATGGTGCCAGGTGGGTACTAGACTTATCGAGGTAATCATTTCATAAGGTACATAAATGTCTGATCTCCATGTTGTACACCTTAAACTAATATAATATTGTATGCTAACTGTAATTGAAAAAAATTAAATAAAACACTATTGGTTTAAACACTGAGGTAACAAATATCACTTATGTTTCATAATATTCAGACATTAATATGTTTCTATTGGATTTTAATGAACACTGGAGAATTTTGATAATGAAAACACTAGCAGGAATAACAAAATATTAACCATGGTCAACTCTGAACTACAATATTATATATTGTAGGGGAGGAAGAATAATATTTCCTTTTGGGTTCTTGGCTGAGACCACCCTCCACTCCCAATAATAAAAGACAGATTAACAGGAGAAAAACAAACAGAAGTTAAATAACACGTAGATTTCATTATTAGATGAGCCAAAAGAACCTTGATGTGTTAAAGGAAAGTTTCTTCCTCCCTCACAGTATGAAAAAGACATCTTAAAAACTGGTACATAAATCAAGACAGTTTGGTATTGGCATAAAAACAGGCACATCGATCAGTGGAACAGAACAGAGAGCCCAGAAATAAATCCAAGCATTTACGGACAGTTAATCTATGACAAGGGAAGCAAGAATTTACACTGGAGTAAAGATAGTCTATTCAATAAATGGTGCTGGGAAAATTGGACTGACACATGCAAAAAAATGAAACTGGATCATCTCCTTACGCCTTATACAAGAACAAATTCAAAATGGATTAAAGACTTAAATGTAAGACCTGAAACCATAAAAATCCTAAAAGAAAATATAGGGAGTACATTTGCAGACATTACCCGGAGCAATATTTTTATTGATACATCCCTACGGGCAAGGGAAGTAAAAGAAAAAATGAACATATGGGATTACATCAGACTTAAAAGTTTTTTCACAACAAAGGAAACCATTAATAAAACAAAAAGGAAGCCTACTGAATGGGAGAATATATTTGCCAACGATATATCTGATAAGGGGTTAATATCCAAAATTTATAAAACACTCATGAAACTCAACACCAAAAAAACAAACAACCCAATTAAAAAATGGGCAGAAGATATGAAGAGACATTTCTCTAAAGAGGACATACAGATGGCCAACAGGCATATGAAAAAAAGTTCAACCTCACTGGTCATTAGGGAAATGCAAATAAAAACCACCATGAGATACCACCTCACTCCAGTCAGAATGGCTATCATCAACAAATCAACAAACAACAAGTGCTGGCGGGGCTGTGGGGAAAAGGGGACCCTGCTGCACTGTTGGTGGGACTGCAGATTGGTGCAGCCACTATGGAAGTCAGTATGGAGGTATCTCAAAGAACTGGAAATAGAGCTACCGTTTGACCCAGCAATTCCACTCCTAGGTATTTATCCTGAAAAAACCAAGACACTTATTCAAAAAAAGTTATGCACCCCGATGTTCATAGCAGCACAATTTACAATAGCTAAGACTTGGAAACAACCAAAATGCCCGTCAGTAGATGACTGGATTAAGAAACTGTGGTATATTTATACAATGGAGTATTACTCGGCTATAAAGAAGAATGAAATCGTGCCATTTGCAATGATATGGATGGACCTAGAGACTATAATGTTGAGTGAAATAAGTCAGTCAGAGAAGGACAAATACCATATGATCTCACTTATATGTGGAATATGAAAAACTGTATGAATGAGCAAAGTAAACAGAAACTGTCTCATAGATATAGAGGAAAAATCAGGGTTGCTAATTGGGAGAGGAATGGGGATGAGGGAGAAGGGGAAGGGATTAGACAGCAAAAATAGGCAACTACAATATTGCTACTGGGATAGGAAAAACAGTTTGGGGAATATAATTAATAATGTTGTGGATATTCTGTGGAATGTCAGATGATCATAGGTCTTGTTAGGGAGACCATTTCATGGATGGAGTAGAGGTTTGATCACTGCACTGTATTACTAAAGTGGAGGTGGTATACCTACTGTAATTGAATATATATAGATAGTCACGGGATGTGGATTATACTGTGGAAGAGAGTCAGAGGAAGAGTAATAGATATATGATATGGGGGGGAGTGGGGTGGTGTATTGGGGTGGGGGCTTGTCACTTTGAGGGGTAAAATGTATAACTATTGCACTGTATTGTACACCTGAAACTAATTAAAAGTAAAATAAATAAAAAAAAATAAAATAAATTAAAAAAACTGGTACATAAAACTTACAAAATATGGGCCAGCCGAGTGGTGCATTGGTCAAGAGCTAGCTTGGGACGCCAGCAGTCCTGGTTCAAATCCCACATATGAGGGCCAGTAACACTGCCCTCTACAGCTAACAACAGCTTCACCTGGAGCTGGGCTGTGCAAGCCCCGGCGACGGTGTAGGCTGCAGCCCCTGCTGCAGCGGGCTGCCATAGGCTACAGAGAGTGGCCGGCAGCCAGCGTGAGCTGCCAATAGCCGCGGTGAGTGACCATCCAGAGGTTGGTGACCCATCTGCCTCATCCGGGAAGAGCGCAGTGATGATACCAACATGGGCCAGTGAAGCAACGTCCTCCACAACTAGACTGAAGAACAAGGACAACAACTTGTCTGTTCCCCTTCCCAATTCCCCAACGCTGGTCCCCTCCCCCAATTCCCCAATAAAAATCTCAAAAAAAAAAACACACAAAAAAAATTACAAAATATAAAAGAAACAGTTTTTTCTTGTTGTTTGTTTTTTTTGAGGGCAGTGTCACTGGTCCTCATATGTGGGACCCGAACCGGGGCCGCTGGCATCCCCAAACCAGCTCTTAACCAATACGCCATTCGGCTGGCCCAAGAAACACTTTTGATATGCCAACATTGGTTTTTATCCTGAATCAACCATTGTTTTTGTTTTTCAACTTAAAAAAGCCTAAAATATTAATTTAAAAATATTGATTAAAAATATTTCTAAACTCTAAATGCTGTGAGAAATTTGAGCATGTTGACATTATGGACTTCTAAGGCTAGCTCAATTTGCAAGCACTATCAAAAAAAGCATCTTAAAATCTGCCTTCTTAAAAACCTAAAAAAATAAACACTTTTGATATCTCAAATTCAGCTTCTATCCTGAATTAATCAGTGTTGTAAAAATCCTAGTTAGACCAAGAATTGCTAAAACAGACCAGTATGGATTTTTTAGGTTGTCATATACCTAAGAATTGTTGAAACTCTGGAAGTTGTGAGAAATTTGGACATGTTAACGTCATAGTTTTCAAACGTTATCCCAATTTGCAATTTCATTACCAAGTATTCTCACAACTAGACATGAACTCGCTAAAGAAATACATTAGGGAAATCTCTCATTACAGATCACGAATAAACAAACAAACCTTTAGGTCAACAAGCAAATGTCTCCTATTAAAGGCATTACACAGTAGTGTTTGCTCTTGTGTATATCCTCTCTCATCTTGAGTTTGGTATCTTTGAGAACTTCCAAGTTTTTGACATTCATAAGGAAGCTGAGGTTTTCAGGATAGTAGGAAATTCTCATCATTTCATCTAAAATAAAAGTCAAGATGGATAAGAAACCATCTTGTTGGTTAACACCATTTATTGTAATCAATTTAATATCACTTCCAGCAGTGTGGTACAGCACTTACATAAACAATATGATAATTGGAATTCCTCTGCTCCCTGAATTAGTAAGCAAGTTACACTGCATATCAATCATGCATAATGAGTCTGAAGTATGGCTTGATTATATTTCATTTGCATAAGAATTTTCTGTAATTTTTTGAAACTGATCATTTTTAATTCAGAATAGATTTAAATGCTACAGAACTGCTCTCCTCCTGAAATACTAAGCAATCTTCTTATATAATAGAAAAATGCTAATCAATTTTTTTAATGCAGATCCTAGCTTGTTAATGAGTTTTCACCTTTCTAGATGCTGTCAAATCTCATTACACTGTCACCTTTCTAGTATTCACAATTGGAGTACACATTTATATAGTTCAATTCTAATTGCCACATTATTTTGTTCCTTTTGCGAGGGAAACACCTTTTAAATAATCCTGGGGTTGTCCAATTTGAAGGTTATTTTGCTCTCTCTGTATTCTGTGGTTTATAAAACCTCTGCTATTAATTTACAGAAATACTGATTCAAACATGCCAAAACTCTGAAGAGTAAATATGAAACAGGAACCAACAAATAAATATAGATATAGAAGTTAAATTAGGAAATAAAATGTAGATGTAAAAATAGCTTATTAAATATAATAATTTAGAAACAATCTATTGGGAATTTTTACATTAAAATAATTACTCATAAGATAGTCAGAGGATAGACATTTTCTTGAATTTCATATACAGATAGGGAGCCATGGTGCCAAAAAAATATATACAAATTTTAATAAAGGAAAACCGTATTAAAATTGTAATAGTCAATATATACCGATAACAAAAGATGAATACAAGTCACGTTTGACTTCTGCAATTACAAGAGGTGCTCACAGTGGTTACCATCAGCGTCCAGACACTTTTTTATTTTATTTTTTTATTTTTTATTGGGGAATTGGCGGAGGGGAACAGCATTGGGGAATCGGGGAAGGGGAACAGACCAGTTGCTGTCTTTTTGTTCTTCAGTCTAGTTGCGGAGGATGTTGCTTCACTGTTGGTATCGTCACTGCGCTCTTCCCGGATGAGGCAGATCGGTTGCTGGCCTCTGGACGTCGCTCACCGCGGCCATTGGCAGCTCACTCCTGGCTGCCAGCCGCTCACGCTGGCTGCGGGCCACTCACTGTAGCCCATGGCAGCCCACTGCAGCAGGGGCTGCAGCCCACACCATCACCAGGGCTCGCACAGCCCAGCTCCAGGTGGAGCTGTTGTTAGCTGTAGAGGGCAGTGTCACTGGCCCTCATGTGGGATCCGAACCGGGGCCGCTGGCATCCCAAAACCAGCGCTCAACCAATGCGCCACTCGGCCGGCCCCAGACACTTCTGATTACGGTGAACTACTGCTTCAGCAACACTGATCAAAGTTTCCACTTGTATACATTTTTTCAGCACCCCGATATATTTCTTACAATAGTCGAATATCTTGAAAGATTTTCATGTGTAAAATGTTAAAATCTTTTCATAGAAGATTTCCAGAGTAGAAACCAAGATGTGAGGGCTGGCCGAGTGGCTCAGTTGGTTAAGAGCTCGCTCAAGAGTGCAAGCTGAGCTCTGAGCAACAGCAGTTCGATGCCCAGCCCGAGCTGAGCTACCGCTGAGCTGCCAACAGGGGGCAGGATGGCTCAGCTAAAAAAAAAAAAAAAAGAAAGAAACCAAGACATGGAATGAGGTAAGTGACTTGGTTTTAAAAACACACCATGTACTAACAATGACTTTTTAAAAATGCTTAATAGGAAAAAAAAGAAAAGAAAGAACCGTTTATATGGGAGAAGCAAGCACTCGGTGGGGGAAAAAAATCAATTTAACTTGCTAAGTAAACTCTTTTGATCGA
The DNA here is from genome assembly GCA_033961575.1 of Aselliscus stoliczkanus. Lineage (NCBI taxonomy): Eukaryota > Metazoa > Chordata > Mammalia > Chiroptera > Hipposideridae > Aselliscus > Aselliscus stoliczkanus. The sequence goes on from CM066737.1 coordinate 27,768,829, forward strand.
ACGCTCTAAGCAATGCCAAGTACCAGCCCACAGGCTAGAAGGAACAGTTCCTGATAGATCTCATTACCACACGTTGGATTTTCTATTCTTTTGAGAAAAAAAATAATAACCCCCATCAAGGTATCTTTTTTTTTCCCTCTAACGAAACTGAAATTTTCACAGAGAAAAGTCTGCTTGGTAAAGGGATTTACTGAATCATTCTGAGGCATTTTTTTTCCATCGGCAAATTCCCAGTTTAGATGGTACCATGAATACACATGGGCTTAGGAAAAAAAAAAATTCTTTTGTTCACATGTTCAAGTGCATGTCTAATTCCTAAAACCGATTGATTCACTTTCATTCAATCATATAAAGCTTCTAAAATCAGAATATGTAACATTCTTTGAAAAATGGCTTATATGAAATTGTAATAAGCCGTTTCACTTTCAAAAATCACAAGATTCCTGACATTTCCTAGGAGAGAAGATTCATCCTTGGCCTAAGATCCAGAGTCAGCTGTTTCATTCAGTGCAGCAAAGACAAACCAACTCTGTTCCCTCCCCTAAAAAGCAGTATTGCTTGTCTTCAAAATAGAATTTAATTAAACGACCACGAAGGCACTCATTTGATAGTGGGTTATAGGTGATTTTTAACAATACACCTGTTGAAAATCTGTAAAACAAACAACAGAAGGAATTTTTAGAAAGCAGTGACAAATAAAGACCTTGACTAAACAGTAAAATAGTGCAAAACATGGGGGTTGAGGAGGGAAGGCAACAACCAATTGTGAGACTTTTTAGAGTCCTTATATGCTAAAGGGAAGGCCACTGTCCTAGTGGCAGGAAGCAAGGGGTGTCCACAGTAACTCTATCTAAGTCATACGGTGCTTCTCACTTCAGCACAGCTAATGATGGGGCCACATGAACGCTTACAAAGAAGCAGCCTCTTTTTTTACAGTTAAGCTGAAAAGCATCAAAAAACAAATCCAACCTCAAGGTAAAGGTAAAGAAACCATAATGGAGGGCCGGCCAAGTGGCTCAGTTGGTTAACAGCTCGCTCAAGAGTGCGAGCTGAGCTCTGAGCAACAGCAGTTCGATGCCCAGCCCGAGCTGAGCTGCTGCTGAGCTGCCAACAGGGGGCAGGATGGCTCAACTAAAAAAAAAAAGAAAGAAAGAAACGATAATGGACTCTAAAAGCTCACATTGTGAGACTCTAGAGGTTAGCCAAGATATAACAAATTCAAACTTTAAAGAAAATAAAATGGTTATATATTCCCCTGCCCCACAAAGGTAAAATCACAAGACGCCAGGACGCCAAGACGCCAGGGAGGTGGCAAATTTCAACCTGCCCTGCCTCGTCTAGTGCACTCTATTTTGAATGCTCTGGACCCTCTACAGAGTCTTGCCCTGCCACCTCTCACCTGACTTTAGGAGGTGATCCATCTCTCGTCCCCAATTTGCAGCCATCATGATAGGTGCGCTGTAGCCATGGGCCACTCGTGCTGCACTCACCCGCCTGCCCACCTGCACTGGCGTGTGTGCCAAGGCCTGTGTGTGTGTGTGCACCTGCGGTCTTTCCCAAGTCCACCTCGACCCGCCCTTCTTTCCACCCATTTTCCCATGTGGGGCATTCCAAACAAATGTTCTCCTGTCTATTTTCTCATTCTTGTTTTTCATCTCTCATTTCCTCAAGTGTCTCCTTTTATTTCTGTCCCATTTCTCTCCCATTCTAGTTTAATTCTTGCTCCCATTCTTTTATTTGGCACTATTATTTTCTCATTACCAAAGCCTCTTAGTTTATTTCATCTCCTCATTTCCTCACTTATTCCGTGTAAATGTTCTTCTACTTTACATTATTCTCGTGTTTAATCTCATATTTTCAGCATATTCTCTACATTCGTCTTATTCTTTCACATTTCTCACTCTCAATTTAATTTTGGTGTCTCATCCCTTCCACATTAAACTCGCATAGTCTTTCATTTTCCATTATTCTCTTTTCCCCTTCTCATATTTATATATTTCTATTTTACCAGTCTCTTTGTTTTTGTTTTCACTCACTATCTTTACAGCATTACAGATTATACTTTCTTCTTCTATTTTCTATTTTCTCATTTTTTTACATTATGTTCCTGTATTCTCATTGTCTCCCATATTATTTTCTGTCACATTTCTCTCACGTACACTTCCACAGTTACTCTGCAGTAGTTCTCCCTCTCATATTTATTTATTTATTTATTTATTTATTTATTTATTTAGAGGGCAGTGTCACTGGCCCTTATATGTGGGATCCGAACCAGGGCAGCTGGCTTCCCAAGCCAGCTCTTAACCACCGCGCCATTCGGCCGTCCCCATCTCCCTCTCATTTTTTTTTTTTTTAGCTGAGCCATCCTGCTACCTGTTGGCAGCTCAGTGGATGCTCAGCTTGGGCTGGGCATTGAACTGCTGTTACTCAGAGTTCAGCTCACACTCTTTTTTTTTTTTTGAGGGCAGTGTCACCAACCCTCATATGTGGGACCCGAACCAGAGCCGCTGGCCTCCCAAGCCAACGCTCAACCACCACGCCACTCGGCCGGCCCCCTGTCATTTTTAAAAATACCTGTTTTCTGGGCTGGCTGAGTGGCACAGTGGTTAAGCGCTGGCTTGGGAAGCCAGTGGCCCCAGTTCGGTCCCACATATGAGGGCTAGTGGGGGAAAAAAACCAAACTGTTTTCTATGTGCAGTGGGCCTATTTAAATTATACTCGGATTTTCAACTGCATGGTGGGGGGTGGGGGGGTCATTGCCCCTAACCATCCCCCAACCCACCCACCCCAGTTGTTCAGGGGGCAACTATAATTGTTAGGTCTAACAGAGTTAAGTAAGAAAAAGTTTACTCTAGTGTTCAGATGTTGGCTGGTGAATGAACTTAACTGGTTAATGGTCAATGCAGGTGAATGGTGAAGCCAAGACTAGGCAAGCCCAGAAGAAATGAGGGTGAAGACAAGTCTACCCACGGACAATGACTATGTTGTACAATGGAGTGTGTCCTAGCGAGAGCCTCTCATTCGTTGTTGACAATCATACCACCGTTACAGAAATTTCTGGAAGCAACAAGGGGCTAAGGAAGTCTCAACTCAAAGTTCTCAACCCATTTCATTTTATGCACATTGTTTCCTCATAAGATCAGGTAATCTCACTGAGGGTTCTCATTGTTTTACAGGCCCCAACTAGGTCACACAGAGGCCTGACCTCTTTCCCTGTGTGTCCAGTTAAAAAGTCCACATAGAAGGGAAAACAAAAATAAATACACTCCTTGGGGATGGGAAATAGATCATCGTAAGCATCCTTAAGCCAGGGGAGTAACTAAAAAAAAAGTACCAGAAAAGTTTAAAACAAAGCTCTTAGATACATATAGCTCAAATTATAAGAACCAGATGAGGGGAAAAGAATGAGCAAACAAAGCCTGAAAATAAATACGTAAATAAAGGGTCACGTGATACATATGACACCAAGTGAGGGGGGGGCGGCGGTGGCTTGGGGGAGTGAGGTTGTCACTTTGTGAGGGGTGAAAAGTATAACCATTGCATTGTTTTGTTTACCTGAAACTAATAAAAAAATTTACAAAAAATAAAGGATCACATGAGAAGAATGTTTCAGAAGTGTCAACAGTTCTAGCGATACTGAAGAAAAATACGGTATAGACTCAATTCTATATTTGACCACAAAGAAGACATGCCAAGCAGTTTCAGTGAAGTCAGAGCATGGAGGCCACAACAGAGAAATTCAAATACTAGAGGAAGAGAACCTACACAGGTTTATCCTTACGTTTAATTGTATGAATCGGGTAAAGCGTAACTGAAGATCAGTCCATCAGTGTCCAATAAAAACAAACCCCGACTTCAATAAGGAGAATTCAAAAGAACTTTTACAACAGGGAGAACACTCCAACCTCAGAATCTGCGAGTCTCAAAACCAAACAAAGAAAGGTTTTCCTTGTACAAAGAGGAGTAAGCAAGTCCAGCAGGAACTTAGTAGGCGAGAGGGGCCAGTGGTGGGAGTGAGCAGTTTAGGAACTGCAGAGTGCTTCAACAGGAAATTTTTCTCTCTGTGGTCAACCAGTTCTTGATTTTCAAAATGAGTTGTTAAGGGGGCAGATTCTTTTTTTTTTTTTTAATTGGGGAATTGGGGGAGGGGAATAGTGTTGGGGAATTGGGGGAGGGGACCAGCCAAGTTGTTCTTCAGTCTGTTGTGGAGGGCGCCAGTCACCATCTGGCTGCCCGTCGACATCTTGTGGCCTCTAAGCTCAACTCAAGGTGCTGAGTTCAGTCTTAGTTGTGGGTGGGCATAGCCACCATCCCATGCGGGAGTCGAACCTATAACCTTGTTGTTAAGAGTGCATGCTCTATCCACTGAGCCATCCAGGTGGCAGCTCAGTAGCAGCTCAGCTCAAGAGCAGCATCACTGGCCCATGTGGGAATTGAACTGGCAGCCCTGTTGCTCAGAGCTTGCATTCTTAAGCCAACTCTTAACCAACTGAGCCACTCGGCTGGCCCAAGGGGACAGATTCTGCACCTTGGTGCTTGCTTAAGTTTTGGGTGAGTCAAATTTCAGGGGCTTGTGGGAAGAACAGAAATAGGAGGAAAGTCTGATCAGGCCAAGTCAGAGGATAAATAATGGGGATCATTAGTAGGAAGTTCACACTGGTTTTCCTGCTCCACCTGGAAAGTCTCCAGTGGTAAATCTGTTGTGAGCAGAGTACTTAGGCTGACCACTCTATTTTCAGTATTTATTTCTATTTCATTCAACAAATATTTTGGGGACCTATTGTGTGTCAAAGCTGTGTCTCATTTGTTTTTCTGTTCCAGTCCACCTATGGGAATTGGAATTAAGCTACCAAAGAAAATGCACAAGTGGAAACGTTAGCAATTAGGAAAGCCAAATTCTTTACACTGCAGATGACATAAAGGAGGCTTAGAACAGTGAAGTGACTTGCTCACAGCCACAGCTAACTACTAGCAGAACCAGAACTGAATTCTAATCCTTAATCCTTAACTCACACTCTCTCTCTCTCTCTCTCTCTCTCTCTCTCTCTCTCTCTCTCTCTCACACACACACACACACACACACACACACACACACACACACACACTTTATTATACCTCTGGAAAACTATCATGGTCACTGAGAGTGGATATCCTTTTCCTTAAGAAAAGCATTTTGGGGCCAGCAGAGTGGCTCAGTTGGTTAAGAGCAACAGCAGTTCAATTCCCGGCCCGAGCTGAGTTGCCACTAAGCTGCCAACAGGTGGTAGGATGGCTCAGCTAAAAAAAAAAAAAAAAAAAAAAGAAGGGCTGGCCGAGTGGCGTGGTGATTAAGTGCTGGCTTGGGAAGCCCGTGGCCCCAGTTCGGGTCCCACATATGAGGGCCAGTGACACTGCCTTCAAAAAAAATTAAAAAAAAAAAAAAGAAGAAGAAGAAAAGCATTTTTGCTTGGCTGTATAGTAATATTTAATTTAACTTTGCTTATATGTTTTATTCCAATTCTTTCTGGAAAATGTCAACTCAATCTTTCTATCTTGGAACATACATCCCCACAGGAAAAAAATATGATTCTTATTTTTCCCCAATTATAGAAAATTACATTAGAGAAAATGGTCATAAGTCCAGAGAAATAGCAGAACATTAAATCATGCTGAGGTCAGAGTTATGGTTTTGGGTTTTAATTAGTTATAAAATAACACAGTCAAAGAAGAATTTGTCTTCTTTTATTACCATGTTAACAAGATAGTTTTTAATAATAAATACAGCTAAAAATAACCTAAGGTGAATCTGCTCAGAAAAATTTGTTTGGCTATTAATATTCATAAGAGGAAAGTGCAGAATTCACACTTTCTCTACCTGTAGTCTGAAGTGAATAGAAAGCAGTAATGGACAAGGTAAGATGATGAACTAGGTAGAAAATAATCTAATCTGAAAGGAGACATTAACTGTGATTAAACACATTGTTTGCTATGCCTGTTGCAGTGAAAAACAAGAATTTGAGAAATTGTAACACATATTTTTATAACATGAAATATGGGAAGAGGTATGATAAAACTAGTATGCCAATGAAATCTGCCACTAGTATGTTCTCTTGCCTGTTTACCTTCTATTGTTTTATATTTCCATATTCTTAGAAACCATTTTTTTCTAGAGCCTCTAATGATAATACACTACATTATACATACTGGAATCTAAATGTCAAGATTGAATGAATATAAAATAGCTATTCCAAAGATGTATGAATGTGGCAAAAAGCAACCTCATCTCCATAAATCAAAGAACAACTGCCTTGAGATACAATGATAACATTTTGCTAACTACACATAATAAATAAAATAGAAATCACAATGGAATAACAAAATGCACCATTTTAACCATCAAACATATATTATCCTTAATGTGTGCCATAAGTTGTGGATTTAAAGCTATGATTTTCATAACTACATTTAAAAAATAAGGAGATGTGTTTCAGAATGGCCAAAGAGATGGCATGTTATATTTTCCCCTAATGCCCCCTCCTGCCCCCATTATATAATTTAACAAGGTTAAACCAGAAAACTAAACTTTCCCTTTGATTAAACAATTTTTGCCAAATATATATATATATATATATATATATATGATTTCATATGAGGTCTGACAATTAAATTCGCAAACTTATCCTAGAGAAAGTGCCACATACCTCACTGCCGAATATCACTGCAGTCACCTTTGAAGTACTCCCCCCCACCTTGGGAAGCTACCCACCGATGCCAGCACCTAGTCCACCCTTCAAAGCAATTTTGGAACTCTTTTCTGGAATGGCCATCAGAGCTCTTGTCGTATTAACCTTGATGTCCTGAATGTCATCCAAGTGTCTTCCTTTCAATATTTCCTTTATCATCGGGTAAAGAAAGAAATCATTGGGGGCCAGACCAGGTAAGTAAGGAGGATGTTCCAATATAGTAATTTATTTCCTGGCTAAAAACTGCCTCACAGACAGTGCCATGTAAGCTGATGCACTGTTGTGATGCAAGAGCCATGCATTGTTGGCGAAAAGTTCAGGTCATCTAACTTTTTTTTTTTTGAGGGCAGTGTCACTGGCCCTCATATGTGGGACCCGAACCGGGGCCGCTGGCCTCCCAAGCCAGCGCCTAACCACCGCGCCACTCGGCCGGCCCAGGTCATCTAACTTTTTCATGCAGCCTTTTCAGCACTTACAAAGAGTAAACTTGGTTAGCTGTTTGTCCAGTTGGTACAAATTCATAATGAATAATCCCTCTGATATCAAAAAAGGTTAGCAACATCACTGCAACAAGTTCACGAACTTAACTGTCTCACACACACACACACACACACACACAGAGTTTTAACTGAGGAAGGCAAAAAGCAATTCAATTTATATATACAAATCAATTTAATATTTTTAAATGATTTAATTATTTAAATAACTCAGAATAGGGGTAAAAATAATTTTTTTCCCATATAGATGCCAACGAGTGTATATTAGAGGAGGAAGAACAAGTGAGCACCAGAAGGTTTGGGTTTGAGTCCTGGCTTCTAAATGACTCCAGATAAATAACTGAATCTCTAAGCTTCACTCCATCCATTTGGAAAATGGAACTTGTACCTGCCATTATAATAAGAATCCCATAAGATAACATGTGAAAAAATCCTTCATAAACTTCAAAGATCACTACAAATGACAAATCGTTTTACTTTCCTGGCCCATTTCCACATGCCCCTCAGTGGACTGACTGAATGAATGGTAAGCCCTACAAGCAAGCATGTGGCGTTCTAAGGTGAAACTGATTCTATAAGATTTTTTTTTTTTGAGGGCAATGTCACTGGCCCTCACATGTAGGAATGACTGAACCAGGGCCGCTGGCCTCCCAAGCCAGCTCTTAACCACCGCGCCAATCGGCCGGCCCTATAAGATTTTTTATATTTAACAAATAGTCTATGTTTCCTCAGCCCTCAACACAGCCTACAACATGGTGTATTTCAAAGTGGATCCAGAGGCCTGGATTGGAATCCCAGGTACTATTCTTTCTGTCATGTGATTGTCACTTTAGCTTTCTGAGCTTCAAGTTACTTATGAATATGGTACTTTATTAATACATCACCTTTATTAATAAATATTGTCCCTGGGCACCTGGTTAACTCAGTTGGTTAGAGTGCAGTGCTCATAACGCCAAGGTTGCCAGTTCGATCCCCACATGAGCCACTGAGCTGCGCCCTCCACAACTAGATACTTGACTTGGAGCTGACAGGTCCTGGAAAAACACACTGTTCCCCAATAAAATTAAAAAAAAAAATGGTCCTTACTTCCCAGACTTGTTTGACAATTGCATGAGGTCATGCTTCTAAATTTCTAGCACCGTACTTGGCACACAGTAGGCACTCAGCAAAAAGTAATGATGTTATCAATATTGATATTGATTACCCTCATATGGCAATTATGCTTCCAGTTCTAAAGGGCAAGATTCACGCCCTGGGCATGTTTGTCTGAAATGTTTTCATAATGGTTATTGCTCAATACAACCTACAGTGAATCTGCTCAGAAGAATCTGGGTTTCTTATTCTGTGTGTTTTTTTTAAGATTTTATTGGGGAATTGGGGAAGGGGAACAGTGTTGCAGAATCGGGGAAGGGGAACAGCCAAATTATTGTCCTTCAATCTTAGTTGTGGAGGGCGCAGCTAGCTCAGCTCCAAGTCCAGTCGCCAACCGGCCACCGGTCTGAAGCTTGCGGCCGCTCAGCTCAAGGTGCTGTGTTCAATCTTAGTTGCGGGTGGGTATAGCCCACCATCCCATGCGGGAGTCGAACCAGAAACCTTGTTAGGAGCACGTGCTCTCCCAGCTGAGCCATCCTGTCGCCAGCTGGCATCTCAGAGGCAACTCAGCTCAGGCACAGCTTACTGGCCCATATGGGAATCAAACTGGTGACCCTGTTGCTCAGAGTTTGTGCTCTTAACCAAGTGAGCCACTCAGCCGGCCCCAAGAATTTGTTTGATATTAATATTTATCAGTGGATACCTCAGAATTCACCCTTTCTACATTTGGCAGGGATTGCTCTGCTTCACATCCTTTCTTCATAGACTGCCTCTTAGGAGAAGGAAATTTTACACATCCCAGTGATCAGTATTACAAATAGGTGCCACATCAGTGAATTTATATATAAACAAAACACGAAGGGTGAAGTTTCCAAGCAACCCCTAAATAGATATTTGAATAACAATGTAGCAACATCCTCAACTAATGTGAACTTCTCCTGTACTAGATGAGCGAGCATTCTAAGCCTAGTGATGAAATTCCTGGCCAGAGATAAGTGGCTATCTATGAACTTGGATCAACCGTAAAGCACACTCCATTTGCAGTAGTGGAAATTTTCATTTTCAGGCTCCCTTTTCTCCAAGTGCCTGTTTGCGTCTCCAAACCAGACAGGGAAAGAAGAGCTGCTTACATTCACTCTTTTGGGAGCAATGATTTAGAAGCCACTTGATTTGTGGACTATTTATTTGCTCTTCTATCTCCACTTACTGCTAGCAATGGCTTTATCCCACGAATCATCTCAGATAATTTCTAGAGATTTTAAAATCTATTTCAGAAACATTTTTTTGGGGAAAAATAAATTGCAGATACATATGAGTAATGAGTACCATGAAAATAAAATTAAAGAAGAAAAGGGAGAGAGCCCATGCTGGGTTGGGACTATTTCAAACTGGATGGTCCGGGATAGCCTCACTGATTCAATACATTTGATGAGAACGTTGAAAGAGGGGAGGATGTGATCTATGCATTCCAGGAAGAGGGGACAGCACAGGCAAATGTCCTGAGATACTATATAGAGCATTAATTATGAACACAAAATGCAGTCTCATAATTCTGAAAGCTATGTCAGTCAGAAAGTGACAGTCATGCCAGAGCATCCCATGAAAGGCGGACCCAGTGAATGCCCTAACCAGGTAACTCCAGATGCAGGGTGCAGTGTGACCATCTGGATGGCTTTATCAGACTGCAGATGGGGGCACCACACCGTTTCCAGCATATAATCAGAGCTCTCTGACTGCTCCTTGCTCAGGCCTCAGGGGACAAGCTGACAGCCACACCGCCACTCGTCCCAGATGGAGCCCTTGAAGCCTCGCCTCCAGACCATCTCACCAGCCTGGCCTGATGCCCAATGCTCCACACCCCAGCACCGTAAGGACTCTCACTGAACACCAGACTCTCTCTCATCCTTCTTGCATAAGACCCTTTTGCCTTGCCTAACCCTACTGCTTGCAAACCTGTGTGACCCCCCTTGTGGGAAACTGCTCTACCTGGATTACTGGAGGCTCTCCTCTAGCTGGAGCCATGATTAATGCCTGTGGGAAGCCGAGTCAGTAGGACTAGACCCATGGCTTTATTCTTATAAAGCTCTGCCATTGTGGAAAGACACACACATGTGTGAGACAGCTACTCTGATGGTCATGTCCCGCTCATGACACATATAGAAATGTGCGTGATGTGCTTGAGGGGCAGAAAGAAGAGCAGTCCAGGGACAACAGTGCAGACAAGTGGGTGAGGTAAGTGCCTGATCAGCCTTATATACAGGGTTTTACACTAACAATATATGTACAAACATTCTTAAACATGCACAAAAGAAGACCTAAGTAAATGAAAGGGACAGCATGTTTTCTACATAAGGAAACTCACTATCAGAAAGATAGAACAATAACACACTCCTCCAAGTTGACATGTAGTTTTGATGTAATGCCAATCAAATTTCTACAGGCTTTTATAGTCTGTTTGGAATATTTCCTAATCAGGCCTTTGTTTGATAAAATGGCTCAAAACAAGGATTTCTATTCAGCACAAGATGCGCAAAGTTAACAAATAGGTGACAGATTGGGAGATGAAATGTTCATTGTCAAACTCTGATAAGAAATTAGTATCTAGGCTACACAAAATACTCAAATGAACAGCAAAAGCAAAATCAGAGATACTGATCATAAAAATGGACCAACAAATGAAGTCAATGCACAGAAATGGACAACTGAATATATACCTCTAGTAATCAAAGAAATGAAAATTAAACAATGAACTTATTATACTTGCCCTCCATGCTATTGTCAAAACTCTGATACAAAATGTTGGTGGGTACCATGTACCCTCATGTACAAGGAAGTGTAGTCCAGTATGCCCAATCTGCAGACCAATCTGGTAGTCCTTAGTGAAAATAAATATAGGCCTACCGTATGATTCAGCAAACCCCACTCCTGGAATATTACTTTAAAGAAACTCACGTTGCAGGATCATAAGAAAATATGCACAAGGATATTCATCACAGAGTTGTCTGTGGCACTAGAAGCTGGAGGCAACCAAGGTGTTTATCACCAAGAGACCAGATAAAGGAATGTAGGTATGTGCTATGCAATACTCTGCAGCAGCAGAAACAATAAACTACATTCTCTTACAGCGAGTGGCTAGATCTTGGAAATAGCACTGAGTGAAAATATCTGAAACCATGGTACCTATATAGCGCAATCCCATTTATATAGATTTTTTAAAATGCAAAAATACTGTATTCTTGACAAAGACACAGTGACTGGAAAAGGTAAAACAATGAAATCGAACATGCTCTTTCTCTTTTTCAACACTACTCGCTCTTGTGAGTTTTGGTTTCAGAATTACAGTAAAGCCTTGGATTGTGAGTAACATGGTTTGCGAGTGTTCCGCAAGATGAGCAAACATTTCTAATACATTTTAAAGTGGTAAAAGAGCGATGTCTTACAATACGAATAGTTTGTTTCCGGAACAAATTATGCTTGCAAACGAAGGTATTACTGTATATTGCTTTGAGCCCAAGGATAACCTATGATATCTACCTCTTTCTTCTCAAGGAATGGACTCATCCATGACATTGGATTAGTCAATAAAGGACAATGTGTAAATGACTCTACAGACGGCACCTGGCATAGGAAGATAGGAGGGAAGAGGTTGATACAGGTTTATGTTTGAAGATCACTGTTCTCAGGAGGGTAGCAGAACAGGCAGTTTCTGACATTTTCCTTGAATAGATTTATATACCAATTTTGTTAAAAGAAAACAGAATGCAACATCTTCATTGAAGCTGCAAAAGAAACAGTTTATAAAATATATTATGGAGTAGGACAATACCAATAATGCATTCTGTGTACAGAACAGTATTTTCTCGTGTAAGCCTCCTGAGGTCCCAGCAAAATGCCCGGGGCAGGAATGGTCTATGTGGCTCCTGTTGGATTTAGTAAGGCTTAAAAAAAAAAAAAAGAAAGATGCTCTCTATAAAAGTGATCTGCTACCTCACTAATTGGCCAATATATTAATAATAACAATCGTATTGTAAATTCAAAGCTCTATTGCACTTTAACAGTATTTACAAGTGCTGTTACCTGCCTTGATGGTGAGGCCGTTCAAAAAACGCTCTAAGTTACGCGGCTCTTATCAGTCTCAGTTTACAGAATTAAAAACTGTGTCCCAGAAATGCTGTCATTTAGCTAGTAAATTTCAGAAGAGGTACTCAAACATCGATCTTCTGACTAGACAAGGGAGAAATTCTGGAAAGTACTGAATGAGAAAGCAGATATTTGTACATTTGCATAAAGCATTTTCAAGACAAAGGAAGTAGCAGAAACTGAACGTATGTGTTACACTGAGCACAGAATCTCCCTAATGTTAAATTTGAAATTTACTGGAATAGAGACTTAGAGTGACAGACTTAACTACTCAGAAACTCAGTAAAGATATCAACTGGTAAAGGTAATTAGCAAAAAAAGATCTGCTGTTTTAATAGTACCATCACATATCCTGAGTAGGCTCTGAAAAATTAAATTAAGATTGATGATATTCTTCAAGAAGATATGCAAAACAGAAAAAAAATGTTCTATTTTGTGTGGTAAAATTTCCACTTGGTTCATGTTTTATTAATAAAAATTAGCTAACTATGGCACTCATCTATTTCTAAAATATTATTCTAGAAAGACTTGACAAAGGAATGCTACACATACTCAGTAAGTGACCATAGATTAAAAGATAGCTCCAGAGGGTAAGGGGGGAAGGGGTGGTAGATGAGGGTAAAGGGATCAAAATATATGGTGATGGAAGGGGAACTGACTCTGGGTGGTGAGCACACAATGTGATATACAGATGATGTGATACAGAATTGTACACATGAAATCTATGTAACTTTACTAACCACTGTCACCCCAATAAACTTTAATAAGAAAAAGAAAAAAGATAGCACTTACTTTTCTTTAGTAATCCTTGGATAATTAACTATTGAAAGGGATTATATATTTTTCAGAAGCATTCCAACAAGTCATTCAAATGTCTCTATTTTGAAACTTACCCTCACAAACAAACTGAGATGGCTTTCTGAAATATTTATGCAGGCTCTAAATTTACATGTAAATTCATTCTTAACAATTTCTTGTCAAGTTTGGTTACACGCAGGTCTGGGCAGATATACACTTTCTCAGAGGCTGCCACAACCAAAGATGCTTATTTTAAACTGAAACACAATTCCAAGTTGTGTTATAATCAATACATTAACTGAGGAATTCAACGAGAATCACTCTGCAATGGATGGTAATTTTTATTTATTTATTTGTTCATTCGAGTTGGCAGAAAGCAGCCTGCCGTATGACTTCACTATATTGCTATAATAGTCATTTATAAGATCAATTTCTGTACCACTACATGTAGGCTGCTTAATTTCTGTGTAAGACTTACTTGCTTCTTGAAAAATATCCTAGATTCATTTGAATTTTATTAACTTGCCATCTCAAGTGTTTTGTCGTACCAATGATTCGGTTAAGAGTGTGAATGAGAAGAAAGGCTGCCTAATGCTCATAAGCAGGGAATTGCATTCAGGGATATTTTCCAACTCTAGTGGAGAGTAGTGTCTTTAATATAGATAAACCAAGATATTAAAAAAGAAGTGATTGCATCATGTTCACTCGATTTCCGTGGGCTAAGGGAGAAGACTCCACATGGACTTTAAAATATCGCATGAACTGCCTTCTCCATTCGCCCTCATGATAAATCTCAGAAGAGTAAGAGGCCACATAGTGCAATTGTCATTTATTGACATTCTAAACCTTGGGAGGTTTGGATTTCATTCCAGCTATAAATGTGACTATGTTGGGTTGAATATTTATTACATAATTTAAAATACATGTCTCCCAAGATAGTCTTCTTTGGAGGAGATGCCTGAATAGGACATAAAATATTCATGATTGTAATGCATGTCCTAAAGAAGGTAAGATCTGGGTGGCAACGAGGGAGTAGAGAAAAATTCAATCACCTAATGAGAATAGACTATCTCTGGGGCTGCAGAATTCAAAGGGGTGTCATTCGCATAGAACACGATGTGAATGATGTTTCCAGTGTCTGTGCAAGTAAATAAAAATTTATCTGAAGAAATACATATAAATGGACTGATTGATAAGAAAACAGTAACTTACATCTATAACTCAATTTTCTCCAGGACTCAACAGGTTGTCAGGACCAGCTGAGCTGGATATTGATAACACCAACCCAAATTTCTTATCCTCTTGCCCTACACACTCACTTTTGAAGGACCTCAGCCTCTGGGGCCTATCCCTGTATTTTCAAACATTTCTGGGAATTCTCAAAGGGGGTCTCACATTTTCTCATGAACAAGTCCAAGCAACTGTGTACACCAGCAGCATTTGCTCTTAACTACCTTATGTTTCCTAGGCACTGCTGATGCTGACGGGCCCTGCCACTCTACTGTGCTGGACATGGCAGTCGCCCACCAGAGCGCTGGGTCTTGTGCATGGCACTTGTCTCTCACAGACACTCCCACTGTCTCCTGCTGGGCTCTGCCACTGGTGCACTAGCATCCTTAAATCATCAAAACTGTCTGTGGTGAGGGCCGGCCGAGTAGCTCAGTTGGTTAAGAGCTCACTCAAGAGTGCGAGCTCAGCTCTGAGCAACAGGAGTTCGATGCCCGCCCTGAGCTGAGCTGCTGGTGAGCTGCCAACAGGTGGCAAGATGGCTCAGATAAACAAACAAACAAACAAAAAACAACTGTCCGTGGTGAATGGGACAGAATGTTCAACTAATCTTCATATTACACTTTGTTAGAGAGGACACACATCTGAATGATGAAACAGTCCTTTGCATTTACGAAGTCTGACAATTACGTTCGTGAACTTGTTGCAATGATGTTACTAACCTTTTTTGATATTAGAGGGATTATTCATTATGAATTGGTACCAATTGGACAAACAGTTCACCAAGTTTATTATTTGGAAGTGCTGCAAAGGCTGCATGAAAATGTTAGACAACCTGAACTTTTCACCAACTGTCATGGTTCTTGCATCATGACAATGCACCAGCTCACATGGCACTGTCTGTGAGGGAGTTTTTATCCAGTAAACAAATAACTGTATTGGAACACTCTCCCTTCTCACCTGATCTGGCCCCCAATGACTTCTTTCTTTACCTGAAGATAAAGGAAATATTGAAAGGAAGACATTTGGATGACATTCAGGACATCAAGGATAATATGATGACAGCTCTGATGGCCATTCCAGAAAAAGAGTTCCAAAATTGCTTTGAAGGGTGGGCTAGGCACTGGCATTGGTGCATAGCTTCCCAAGGGGAGTACTTCAAATGTGACCATAGTGATATTCAGCAATGAGGGATGTGGCACTTTTTCTAGGATGTGTTCGAGAACTTAATTGTCCAAATATATCTACGTTCCTCTCTCTGCTTAGGCCTCTGACATCAATCCAAAGGGGAATGGACCAGGGAAACACTGAGTAACAGCTTCCAAACTGTCCTTAAAACCACTGCTCTCCTTCGACAACTCTGACTAAGCCAGTGGGTCAAGCTTGTTATATCTGTTTCTAACTTCCATTTCTAGGTGTTTTGCTCAGGAGGTCCCTCAGTTTATCATGCAGAGAGTCTTCTAACAGGTGATTGCCACAGGTCATCATGCAAGTTTACATAACCCCTCGAACCACTGATAGGCACTGCTTTAGGTTAAACAGGCTGGGAATCCAAGCCTAAGTGTATGCCATCCTTTAGAAGCTAGCAGATGTTTTCACACACATTCTGTCATTTAATCCACATAACAACCCTATGAAGTAGAGTCGGCTTTGCTGTGAAAGAAATCAAAATTCAGAGAGCGAACGTTATTTGCTCAAGGTCACTGGAACAGCTTGATAACATTAGGCAACTAGAATCTTTCCTCTACAGCACTCATTGTTTTGTTGATTCTGCCTTGTGAGGGAGCTTATTTCATTTAATTTGGAAAACTTGCTGCTGAGTTAGGGCACCAAAAAAAGTCACTAAAAGAATGTAACGTATAGATGCTATCAACCTGCCCACTATATCATCTACATGGAGAAGTCTTAAGAGAAGTAATGATCATGTGACCTGATGCAATAGACCATGCGTAAGCCTGGTAAAGTAGGACCAGCCAAGTTAACACCTTAACTTTATAGAGAGTGGTTTCAGTTGACTGGTGGGGAAAGAAACCAGTTTCTAAAGATTTGAGGAGAAAGGAGGGACAAAAGCTGAGAAAACAAGACTGGATTATTTGAGATGCTCAAGCTATTTATTTCAAGAGGCTTGAACTATTTGAAGAATAAAGGATATAGATAAGGATGAATATGGGGCAAGAAATCTTTCCTCCTTAGGAAAGGAGATGTTTGAGCATGTTTGATGACAATGAAGAAGTAGCTAGAGGAGAAAAATTGGAAGTACAAAAGAGAAAGAAGACAATACGTATACAGTAAGGGGCCAAAGAAGACAGAAGGTATGGATCAAAAGCACATTGTCGTGGGGTTATCCACAAGTAAAGATACCATAGAAAAAAAAGAAAAGAGGAAAGAAAAGGCAAAAGGATATTTCAACTTTAGTTGATGGAGCTTTCAATAGTCTACTAAACCTGTTTTCACTTTAATAATTTAATGAATAGTCATAAATAAAGAATGTGAAGTGGGCTTTTCCCTCTATTTGAGGGTCATTTTGGAAAAATAGAAATATCCATAAGAGTGGATTTGGAATTCAAGTCCAAATTTGATGCAGGTCTTGACCCTACAACATGAGACTACATACCTAAAAGACTACTTTGAGGCCCAAATGAGAAAATGAACATGTAGATGCTTTGGTAATTACAATGGTAAATATTAATTGTTTTTATTAACCACATTTTTTTCTGAAGATTTTAAAAATTGTATAAATTTCTTTAAGCACGAGGAAGTCATATAAAGATAAGGAAGAAAGCATATAAGAAATTGAGAGATTTGAGAGAGAGGTAGAGAGGGAGTGAGGGAGGGGGAGGGGGAGAGAGAGAGAGAGAGCGAGAGAGAGAGAGACTCTGAGATAATCAGTCAAGAGAACCAACTTTTATGCTAAGCACACATGATTCAGGCTGCCATAAATGATCACAGAAATGGACATTTCCTCTCCAGACTGCCATACAAAATATTTGACAGGATTCCTCCCAAAATACAGTAATGCTACAATGGAGCACACTTGATTAAACTCTCAGTATTTAAGGTACATTAAATTTCTTCAATTAGTTCAGAATATGGTGCCAAATCACCAAAGTGTCATTCTGGAATAAGAAAGATATTTCGTATCTGTTTGTGGTAGAATGTACGATGGTTCATCATTAAATCTAACTTAGTGACTAGCACAGAATAGGCACTAATAAAATATTTGTTTAGAGAAGGAATTAGTTGCCTACAGCAGCCATGCCACCACTCATAGCAAAGCAGTGTTTGGGAAAGATCACAGAAAACAGCAAAAGGAAGAAAAGCCATGAATATTTAGAGTCTGTTTTGCATTACCTGTGGATCTGTCAGCGTTCTCCCCTTCCTACCCCACTCCAGCCCCTAGCACTGTGCTTAGGCCATAGTAGGTTCTCCATGAAAGCATGTCATGTTGAATGAAGGGTAACTTCCCTTTTATTGGGTGCAGATACATTTACTTGTTAATGTTTTCATTACTCTTCGTAACATACAATAAATATAACAAATCAGGCTAGTCTACTGCTGGCACATTTCTGTGTCTTACAAAATAATCTATGCTAACAATAACAGCAACAGCAATAATATCGTCCCCCATTCATTGATGGCCAAACATTGTATAAACACTATCACTGACTCTCACCATTGAACAAGAGACGTATCATTAAAAACAAAAATAGGTTTCATTATAGACAAAAAAATGAGATGCAGAGAAGTCAAATGCCTGTCCTGTAGCCACGCTGGGATAAATGGCAGAGCGGTGCACAAACTGAAGTAGATAGAGCTGGTTATGAAATCTGTTCTCTTCCCACTCTGCCATGTTTTCTATCCAAAATAGGTGAAGTGAGAAGAACCTATAGTAGCATCAGAATTACATTTTTATTCAAAGCAGTTGATAAGCTAACGTTTTATGCTTACCTTAAAAGACCCAATACACAGACATCTGCAGTGAGACAATGACTTGTGTGGCCATTGCATAGCATGGCAGCATGGGCAACTAAGGCAACACAACTTAAAGAGAACATATTGGCAAGACTCAAGTCCCAAATTCCTCAGAGAGCTTTCCCCCTTCCCTGTTAGTGGACTCTCAAAAAAAAGAGTAGCCGGCCGAGAGGCGCGTTGGTTAAGAGTTGGCGTAGGATGCCAGCTCTGTGCAGCAGGGCCCCAGTTCTGATCCCACATGAGGGCCAGTGACACTGCGCCCTCTACAGCTAAGATAGTGAACAACAGCTCAAGCTGGAGCTGGGCTGCTGTGAGTCACTGGCGACAGGGTGGGCTGTAGCCCCTGTGGAAGTGCACTTCTGTGAGCTAGCGCGAGTGGCCGGCAGCCGGCATGAGCTGCCATGAGCCACCTTGAGAGGCCGTCCAATGGCCAGCGACTAATCTGCCTCACCCGGGAAGAGCGCAATGATCACAATACCATCATGGGCCAGTGAAGCAACGTCCTCCACAGCTAGACTGAAGAAGAAAAGGATAGCAACTTGTCTGTCTCCCTTCCCCAATGCCCCAACACTGTTCCCTTTCCCTAATTCCCCAATAAAAAAGTCTAAAAAACAAAACAAAAAAACTGCAACAAATATCTTCGTACATATCTATGCATGCACCTGTATGTAATTCTCTTTGGGATACTCAGCAAAACTACTGGGTCTGCGAGTTGTGTATCTCCATTGTATTTTGACAAAATGCCACCAGTTTGCTTTCCAGAATGACTACACCAGTCTAGATACCCACCAGACGACCATGAGGGTTCCCTTCTCCCCACATCCCCATAAACACTTGATATTATCAAGTTGTGTAACTTTTATCAGCCTAACAGATGAAAATGATCTTACTGTGTTTTCATTTCTCTGATTCACAGTCCTGTTAGCCTTTTGGGTTGTCACTTCTGTAGAATGGCAGTTCACGTCCTTTGCCAATCTTTCAATCACGGTTACTGTTTTATATTCTTGTTGATTTGAAAGAGTTCCTTAAATAATCTATGTATTTATCTTTGTTTCAGACATTGCAAGTATCCGCTCTCATTCCATCACTTTTCTGTTAATATTGTCCATGGTGGGCCAGCTGAGTAGCTCAGTTGGTTAAGAGCTGGCTTAGAGCACGAGCTCTGAGCAACAGGGCTGCCAGTTGGATTCCCACATGGACCAGTGATGCTGCGCCCAAGCTGAGCTGTCACTGAGCTGCCAACAGGTGGCAGGATAGCTCTGCTGGTGTAACAAGATTGCCTGTTCAATGGTAGGCTACACCCACCCACAACTAAGACTGAACTCGGCACCTTGAGCTGAGCTGTCACCTGGATGGCTCAGTGGATAGAGCCATGTGCTCTTAACAACAAGGCTGCTGGTTCGACTCCCACATGGGATGGTGGCTATACCCACCCGCAACTAAGACTGACCCCAGCACCTTGAGCTTAGAGGCCACTAGCTGCCGACAGGAAGCCAGATGGCAACTGGTACCCTACACAACGAAGACTGAAGAACAACAACTTGGCTGGTCCCTCCCCCAATGCCAACACTAGTCCCCTCCCCCAATTCCTCAATAAAATCTTAAAAAAAAAAGAAAGAATACTGTCAATGGTATCTTTGAAGAAAAATCCTTAATTTTAGTCTAATTAAATTTGTCAGGTTTTTTTTCCAAGTATTTGGTGCTTTTGGAGTTTTGCTTAAACTCTTAGTTCTGGGCCAGCTGACTGGCTCAATTGGTTGAGAGTTGGCTTAGAGCGCATGCTGTGAGCAACAGGGCCACTGGTTTGATTCCCACATGGTCAGTGAATGCTGTGCCCTAGCTGAGCTGTTGCTGAGCTGCCAACAGGTGACACGATGGTTCAGCTGGTGTAACAAGATTTCCTATTCAATGGTGGACTAAGCCTGCCCGCAACTAAAAGACTGAACTTGGCACCCTGAGCTGAGGTGCTGCCTGGATGGCCCAGTGGATAGGGCGTGCGCTCTTAACAACAAGGCTGCTGGTTCAACTCCAGCATGGGATGGTGGCTATGCCCACCCACAACTAAGATTGAACACAGCACCTTGAACTTAGAGGCCACGAGCTGCCAACGGGAAGCCAGGTGGCAACTGGCACCCTCCATAGCGAAGATTGAAGAACAGCAACTTGGCTGGTCCCCTCCCCCAATTCTCCAACACTGTTCCCCCTCCCCCAATTCCACAATAAAATCTTTAAAAAGAAAAAAAAGAAAAACTCTTAGTTCGGGCTGCTATAACAAAATACCATAGACCAGGCGGATTATAAACAACAAATTTGTTTTTCACAGTTTTGGAGGCTAGAAGTCTGAGATCAGGGTAACAGTATGGTCAGGATCTAGTGAGGACCTTCTATTGGTTGCATACTGCTGTCTTCTCTTTGTGTCCTAACATAGCAACAGAGGAGAGAGAGCACTCAGGGATTACTTTTACAAGGGTGCTAATCCCATTTATGAGGGCTCCACCCTCATAACTTAATCACCTCCCAAAGACCCCATCTCCAATACCATCACTTTGGGGATTAGGTTTCAACATTTGGATTTTGGGGGACACAAACATTCAGTTCATAGAAATTTCTTCTTCAAACCTAGATAATAAAAATAATCTACAAATTGTTCTATTAACTTTATAGGTCTACTTATCACATTTAGGGCATTAATTCATCTGGGGTCCCACATTATATATGGCTGTGCATAGGAAATCAGTTCAATTTTTCTCCATATAATGAGCTAGTTTTCCTAATATCATTTACTAAACAAATCCTCCTTTACACATAATTCATTGTCCCTTTCTTTACTGTATATTGAGCCTCCCATATAAATGGTGTTTAGATCCTACTGAATTCCATTTAAAAGTGTGATAACAGTTTTATTGTAAATATTTGTAATACATTAAGAATTGAAAACCTTGGACTGGCTGAGTGGCGCATTGGTTAAGAGCTGGCTTGGGATGCCAGCGGCCCTGGTTCGGATCCCACATATGAGGGCCAGTGACACTGCCCTCCACAGCTAACAACAGCTCCACCTGGAACTGGGCTGCTGTGAGTCCCTGGGATGGCGTAGCTGCAGCCCCTGCTGCAGTGGGCTGCCATAGGCTGCAGTAAGTGGCCAGCAGTCGGCGTGAGCTGCCAAGAGCCATTGTGAGTGGCCATCCAGAGGCCGACAACCGATCTGCCTCATCCGGGAAGAGTGCAATGATGATACCAACATGGGCCAGTGAAGCAGCATCCTCCACAACTAGACTGAAGAACAAAAGGACAGCAACTTGTCTGCTCCCCTTCCCCAATTAAAAAAAAAAAATTAAAACCCTTTATAACCGTATGAACTCATAATGATAATTTTTTTAAAAATTTAACATATATCATTTAATTTTGTGAATTATCAGTGCAGGTTTAAAGAAAATTTCTATTCTCTTATGGTAATTATAATCCATCAAACAGTTAATCAGATTTTTTTTTTTTATGTTTAGTTTCTTTTTCTTTTTTTTTTTTGTAAATATTTTGCGGGGTGTCAGATGGTCACATGTCTTATTAAGGAGACCATTTCATGGATGGAGTAGAGGCTTGATCACTGCACTGTACACCTGAAGCTGATGTTGTATAATATTGTATACCAACTGTAATTGAATATATAGATAGTCACGGGATGTGGATTATACTGTGGAAGGGAATCAGAGGAAGTGTAATAGATATATATGATATGGGGGGGAGGCATGGGGTGGCGAATTGGGGGAGGGGGTTGTCACTTTGAAAGGTAAAAAGTATAACTATTGCACTGTGCACCTGAAACTAATTGAAAAATAAAGTAAAAAAAAAGAAACTAAACATGATAAATTTAAACTACCAACTTAAAACACATCATATTTTAAAATTCTGTTGATGGATATGAGAGAAAAGAGATTGTCAACCATGGTTAAAATGAACGTTTCCCCTCCGCTCCATGGACTATCTGAGGTGCATTTTGTAGGAATGAGCTTGAAGACTTTGCTAGTTCCTCATCTTGTCAGATTTCCTGGAGTTGGTTAGTACATTGTCACTCTCCTGGCAACTAAGTTCCTAGGAAACTGCGCATTAAGTTAATACTATGCCCTAGCAGGTCTCACCAACAAACTAATCAATGAAAGGATGTTAAGAGAAAAAAAACCTCATATCACATGCTTCTGATTAGTCAGGGCCTGGAAGAAAGAAGGTTTTGTATGCATCTATTGTGCTCTATCTAATTCACATGTCAAATATGCTCACAGGGGAAATTATACAAAAGCACTTGACTGCCCTTGTTTGCATCTCTTTATCATGGTTTCTATAAAGCCTTTTTATAGTATCCACAAAGGAGAATTTCATGTGATGATATTAAAGATTGCATCTACCTTTAGGCTACACTTACATAAGCCACCGTTAATCACTTCCTTCATTCACTGTGGTTTCAGTTGTCGATACAATAGGTATTAAAAGGATATGTCCTAAGCAAAAATCAAGTTTCAACTCAGAGAGATTTCCTATCAGTCTGGAGACCAAGTTTTCATTTTGCATTTTGTTTTGGACAGTCCCTGAAGGTTACAGGGATACTAGTAAAAGTATGTTCCTGTAAGCTCACTTCTATATTTTCAGACCCTTAAATCGTATGGCGTCTAATATGAGAAGCATGTAGTTATAGGTCCTTGTTAGTATAGTACCAATAGACCATCCATAAATCAAATCATGGGTTAAATTTCCCTCTTAGGGAGTGTTTCTTATTCCATAAGAATGTAACTCTGTAAGAGTCATGTACACTTTTATATAACCAGCGCTTAAAATCCTGAGTAAATAGTATTGAATAAATTATTTTTCATTCAGCCTACCAAATGTAAAATCCTCCATAAAGATCAGGAATATTCTAAAAGCCCCCTTCAAAAGACATGAGGTTTTTGCACAATAAAATCTCAACCAAGACAAATTCAGGCTAGAAGACAGAAGGTTCTGGAGTGATAGTCTGACATGATTCTAGCACCCTCACCAAGATCTTAGTGTTACACAGTATACCAGATGGAAATAAGAATACAGTTCAAGAATACAGTTTTTGACTCAAATGTCTTTATATGTCCCCCAAACCCTAACTAAAAAACATCTGTTCTGCTTTATCGTACCCCTTTCTTCCTTTGCAATATACATATTTTGTTCTAAAACTGAACTAATCCTAATTATTTGGAGAAATATTTATATGTAACAGAGAAATGGTAAAAAAATTACTGAAGTAGACTTGAAAAGTGAGTTAAAAACACAGGAGAAAAAAAATTCAGAGAAATCTTGTCCATTTAACCCATTATATAGAGTACTTAGCCCAATACCACATGAGGTCGCTTTCTATTTTTTAATAGAGAAGAAGAGAGATAAAATGTGCCCCACCCCCAAATCACGTAGGTGAGTATGGACAAATATATATTTACATCCATATGCTTTTTCATTAAATAAAGCCACATGCCAAACATAAGTATATCTAAGGAGAGGAAGAATGGATTGTAATAACAGTATTACCTTTGTGGTCTCAGTTTTCCCATCTGTGAAATTAAAGCATTGCAAAGTATGATTTTCACAGATCCTTAGAATCTCTGATTTTGCATCCTTTGGCTAACCTGTATGCTGTATATAAAAATAGAACTTTTTGGTAATGCTCAAAGTTAAAAAAAAACACAAATTTTTATCTGATTCAAATAAAAAAGTACTTGAAGATTAAACATTAGCTGCTATGACATTTCCCAGCATTATTAAAGCTAGGTTATAAGCTCTGTAAGAAAAATCATAGGACACTGATGATTAATAAGCTGGAGTGGAAAGCTCCATGAGAGCTTGTACTGGATGAACTATTATTAGATTTTAAAGGCACTGGGGAAATCCACCTGAGAATTTGGACAGATGCCCTTGAATTCATGTGCTTAATATTAATTTTCATTCCTAAGTAGCTAGGTACAGTGCTGTATAGCAGAGGTCATTGAAAAAGCCCACCATTTGCTGGCTTGGGAAGCCAGTGGCCCCGGTTCGGGTCCCACATATAAGGGCCAGTGACACTGCCTTCAAAAAAAAAAAAAGGAAAAAGAAAAAAGAAAAAGCACACCATCACGTGTCACAGTCTTTAGAGATTAAAAATGCTCCTTACCTAATACTATTAGATACATATGAATAAAAAAACAAACAAACAAAAACTAAACTAGGAATGCGTAACAAGTTTCTTATAAAGAATTAATCTTTACTCTCCTCTTCTTGGTGGGGATCGGGTGTTCAGTCTCGATCCCCGTAATGTATGGAGGCAGAGGGAAAGGGCTCTGGCCCCTCGGCGTCATGTGTTCGGTACCGGCGGCTTCCAATTCGCCAGTTCTATCCTCAAGCGCCGGGACACACAGCTCCAAGAAGCAAGGCACAACCGAGCGAGGTTCAGCTGGCTCCTACCTGGGGTGCTCACGAAAAAAAAGAAAAGAAAAGAATTCATCTTTTAAGCAAAACAGATGTCCTACGACTATTGTACTGAAAGCAGAAATTATTTTAATTTCTTATAGTGAGTCCCATTCATCCTGAAGAATTACAAAATTCTCACAAATGTGCCAACCTCTTAGCTTCCACTACTTGCAGAAACACACTCTGGATGTCACAAACGAAGTGGTCTACCAGTTTGGACTGTTTGGGTAGCTTAGCAGAGTTAATGTGGTACTCAGACACCCATAATAAGACATAGGTTAGGGCCGGCTGAGTGGCACGTTGGTTAGGAGCTGGCTTGGGACGCCAGCTCTGAGCAGCAGGGGCCCGGTTGGAATCCCACATATGAGGGCCAGTGACACTGTGCCCTCTACAGCTCAGGTGGTGAACAACAGCTCCACCTGTTGCCTCTATAGCTAAGATGGCCGGCAATGGTGTGGGCTGCAGCCCCTGCTGCAGTGGGCTGCCATAGGCTACAGTGAGTGGCTGGCAGCCGGTGTGAGCTGCCAAGAGCCACTGTGAGCAGCCGTCCAGAGGCTGGCGACCGATCTGCCTCACCTGGGAAGAGTGCAATGATGATACCAACATGGGCCAGTGAAGCCGCGTCCTCTACAACTAGACTGAAGAACAAATGCACAGCAACTTATCTGTTCCCCTTCCCTGATTCCCCAACGCTGTTCTCTCTCCCAATTCCCCAATAAAATCTTTTAAAAAAAAAAAAAAGAAGAAATCCTGGCCCTTGAATCTACCCTCGCTGCCGTAGGTCACAACCATGGTTCTAACCCTGAGTTTATGCAATTGCTTGATGTGTACCTTTATAATTTCCCTTACAAGCTTTGTGAAATTCCTTGTGCTACTTACATATGGAATTCAACATGGTTTTCTTCCTTGTGTGTATCCCTCCAGTGTTCTGGCCATCTGAATCAACTGTCAGCATTACTTATGAAGGTTCACAGGTTCAAATCCAAGTTTCTTGGCTAAAAATACAAAAGATTGTGTGATCTGGCCATTGGTGGACCCTCTAGGCTCAACTTTCACCAGCCTCTACCTCACAGTTGATGTTCCAGCAACACCAAAATAGGTGTAGTTTCATGCTGACAAGTTGTTTCTCCCCTGGCCCATTGTTCTTATTGGTGTCTTTGCCCATGAGCTCACATCGCACAATACCCCATTCTCTCTTTACCTGTGGATCCTCCTGGAGCAGTTCCTTGGGGAAGTTTTCCCTACAGAAGATGTCAAGTTCACATACCGAAATGCACCACTGGATGCAATGCTATAAGAGGTATGAAAGAGAAAGACAGGTCAGAATGCCATGAAGAAAATGGACCATGAGCATGGTTCCTCTTTATTTTTTTTTTATTTTTTTTTAAAGATTTTATTGGGGAATTGGCGGAGGGGAACAGCGTTGGGGAATCGGGGAAGGGGAACAGACAAGTTGCTGTCTTTTTGTTCTTCAGTTTAGTTGCGGAGGATGTTGCTTCACTGTTGGTATCGTCATTGCGCTCTTCCCGGATGAGGCAGATCGGTCGCTGGCCTCTGGATGTCGCTCACCGCGGCTATTGGCAGCTCACACTTGGCTGCCAGCCGCTCACACTGGCTGCGGGCCACTCACTGTAGCCTATGGCAGCCCACTGCAGCAGGGGCTGCAGCCCACACCATTACCGGGGCTCACACAGCCCAGCTCCAGGTGGAGCTGTTGTTAGCTGTAGAGGGCAGTGTCACTGGCCCTCATGTGGGATCTGAACCGGGGCCGCTGGCATCCCAAAACCAGCGCTTAACCAATGCGCCACTTGGCCGGCCCCTGGTTCCTCTTTAGAATAGTAGGAAAAAGAAATGGGATAATGGCCTCTGAATTTCTATCTGCCTGCCTGCTCCTCTTGAGTCGATGAGTCAGTTCAGCCAATGATTTGTAGCGCTGTCATAAGCAAAGGTTGCTTCATCTTACCTGCTACCCTAGGAGACAGCCTTAACTTTCTTAGTAAGGCTTCAACAAAGAATCAGAGAGAGTATTTTTAGGAAGTTGGGTTGATTAAACCATTCCTGCCTCTGCATCTTACACTCCATCACTGTGACATAGCATGAAGACCAAAAACCATTTTTCACCCAGTGCTAACCTTTTTTGCGCTCGTTTATCTTCTTTACCTTGGATCCTAAGTCAGTGTCTATAATCTTATTCTTTAAATACAGGCCAGGAGTCTATTTTAATTTCATATAAATATTTTAATAGTAGAGAATTGGGCAAACAACACTATGCAATAAATGTCTGTAAGTCTTCCGAGTGTTTGAGTGTTGCATAAGTGTGCAGGTATTTACATGGAATTATATTCAGATACCCATTTTCATAGCAACATATTCTGTATTTTATTTTCAATTTGTAATTTACCAGTCCATATAGGTATACATAATGGTTTTCAATTTTCACTCCCCCAGTATTGTGAAAACATCGATTTGAGGACATTTAGACTGGCAGGAGACCCTTAGAAATCTAGTGCAAACTTGATACTTTATATATGTATGTATATATGTGTGTGTGTGTATGTGTGTGTGTGTGTGTGTGTGTGTGTGTGTATAGAAATTGAGGCACATATCAAAGAACTGACTTGGCCAAAGTCACACAGATGGTTCATGGCATGATAAAGACACAACACATATCTTCAGGCCGGCCGAGTGGCACGCTGGTTAAGAGCTGACTTGGGATGCCAGTGGCCCCAGTTTGGATCCCACAAATGAGGGCCAGTGACACTGCCCTCTACAGCTAACAACAGCTCCACCTGGAGCTGGGCTGCTGTGAGTCCCCGGGGCGGCATAGCTGCAGCCCCTGAGTGGCCAGCAGCCAGCGTGAGCGGCGGGCAGCTGGTGTGAGCTGCCAATAGCCACTGTGAGAGGCCATCCAGAGGCTGGTGATCAATCTGCCTCACCTGGGAAAAATGCAATAACGATGCCAACATGGGCCGTGACACAACATTCTCCACTAGACTGAAGAACAAAAGGACAGCAACTTGTCTGTTCCACTTCCCTGGTTCCCCAACACTGTTCCCCTCCCCCAATTCCCCAATAAAATCTTTAAAAAAAACCCACACATATCTTCTCTCAGTCCAGTAGCATTTCCACTGTGCCCTACCCACTACTGCCACCAATTAAGCACTGTACTACCCAAATAGGACTGAAACCACAACTCCTTTCCCTCAAAGGGTTAGTAAGTCATATTCCCTCGAATCGGCTGGCAAATGCTATTACTTTCGATCTAGTCCTCTATCACCTCTATGTGCCCAGTCCTCTATAACCTACCTCCAATATCACCTCTCCTCTACAAAGCCTTCCTCAGACCCCACAGGGAGAGTTAGACACTTTCTATAATTTGGTATTTAAGAGCCTACTATGTGATATGCTCCATGCAAATGATTTGATATACATCATCTCTATTCATCCTCACATCAACCCTATGGCATTGTATTATTATTCCTGTGTTATAGGTAGAGGTAACTGATGTTTGGCAAGATTAGGCCTACACTTAAGACTGTATAGTCAAGATGTGCTGATTCCAAAAGCTTTGGTCTTAACTTTTATCCTTTACCTTCATTCCCCACTTAGGTTACAGGTCTTATCTTAAGATACTCTGGTTCTGTGCTTCCGGTGGGTTCCTAACCCAAGCACTTCATAAATGTGACTTCGGGTATACAGAAAGAGCTGGAGATGAATCCTCACATGATCTCCCTACTGGAAAAACAGCTCAAAGCTTATGACTCACTGACAGTGAGTCAGTTATGTCATGGACATTCAGGGGCCATTTGCTTTCAATTTCCTCAGTATCTACTTAGAATCTTTAAATATACAGAACTGCTCCTGTGCTGGCAGAACTCAGTAATTATTTGAAAGTAAAATGAACTTTAGGAGAGATAAAATTGGAGAAAAAGGTGTCTTGAAATAGTGTAACTCAATACTTGAAAGATTGCAAAGAAATTCTGAACTTGAGCATTAACAAACACACTTGCTCATGTTTTTTTTTTTTTTTTTTTTGAGGGCAGTGCCACTGGCCCTCATATGTGGGACCTGAACCGGGGCCGCTGGCTTCCCAAGCCAGTGCTTAATCACCGCGTCACTGGGCCGGCCCCATACTTGCTCATGTTAACACAGGAAACATGTTTTGTTTAAAACTTGAATGACTTCTCTCTTCTTCACAATCACTGGCCACCCACTTATAACATTATATTTAATACCAACTATAATGACATTGATTGTTCATTTTATTGAGGAGGAGGAATCTGAATTAATTTCCTTTGGTCATGAACCAGTTTTGCCTAGACAGCCCAAAACTTAGCTAAATTGTTATACTTTCTCCATACTTGAACTTGTATTCCCGCAATTCTTACTTTATATACATGTGATTTTATCTGTTTTTTTGATAGCTCATTATAGTTTAATAAAGATCTTTTATTTTATTTATTAATTTATTTTTTAAAAGATTTTATTGTCGGAATTGGGCGAGAGGAACAGTATTGGGGAACCGGGGAAGGGGAACAGACAAGTTGCTGTCCTTTTGTTCCTCAGTCTAGTTGTGGAGAATGTCGCTTCACTGGCCCATGTTGGTAATGTGATCATTGCACTCTTCCCGGGTGAGGCAGATCGGTTGCCAGCCTCTGGACGGCTGCTCACAGTGGCTCTTGGCAGCTCACACCGGCTGCCCGCTGCTCATGCTGGCTGCTGGCCACTCACTGTAGCCTGTGGGCAGCCCACTGCAGCAGGGCTGCAGCTATCATTCCCCAGGGACTCATGGCAGCCCAGCTTCAAGTTGAGCTGTTGTTCACCATCTTAGCTATAGAGCACACCGTCACGGCCCTCATGTGGGATGCAAACCAGGGCCCTGCTACTCAGAGCTTGCACTCCAAAGCCAACTCTTCACTAACGAGCCACACGGCCAACCCAAGACCTTTTATTTTTGCGTGGTCAAATTGTAGAGTCATAGAAGCACTTATCTCAGTGTGTTGATATCTTGCTTCCAGGAGTACCCTGTTTGGCTCAAATAAATTGTGCAGTCATTAAAAACTATGATCAAGTTGACACTGATTTCAGCCTTTCTGACCCATTCAAGTCCTCTGATTAGATTACAATGTTAGGATTGTAAAATATCAGATTTTTTTAAAAAAGATTTTATTGGGGAATTGGCGGAGGGGAACAGTGTTGGGGAATCGGGGAAGGGGAACAGACAAGTTGCTGTCTTTTTTTTGTTGTTCTTCAGTTTAGTTGCGGAGGATGTTGCTTCACTGTTGGTATCGTCATTGCGCTCTTCCCGGATGAGGCAGATGGGTCGCTGGCCTCTGGATGTCGCTCACCGCGGCTATTGGCAGCTCACGCTTGGCTGCCAGCCGCTCACGCTGGCTGCGGGCCACTCACTGTAGCCTATGGCAGCCCACTGCAGCAGGGGCTGCAGCCTACACCGTCACCGGGGCTCACACAGCCCAGCTCCAGGTCGAGCTGTTGTTAGCTGTAGAGGGCAGTGTCACTGGCCCTCATGTGGGATCCGAACCGGGGCCGCTGGCATCCCAAAACCAGCGCTTAACCAATGCGCCACTCGGCCGGCCCTAAAATATCAGATTTTTAAAAAGTACTTCAATGTTTGTTGTTGTTTTTTTGAGGGCAGTGTCACTGGCCCTCACATGTGGGACGCGAACTGGGCTGCTGGCGTCCCAAGCCAGCTCTTAACCACCGAGCCACTCAGCCGGCCCAAGAAGATCAATGTTTATTCAATGCAAATACTGTTTTATTACGAGGAACACAATCCAACACTACCACCAAATGTCTCACAAACATTTTCTTGACCATTTGAATTGATAGGAAACTCATTAAATCTTGACGTGGTCTACTTCATCTCTGGACACTTAAAATGGTTAGAAAAGCCCTGCTTTTTCTTATTTTTACCATATCATCTCCCAAGGCTTCCTTTAATTAGTCCTAGTTTTATTAGATGAGGCCACAGAGAAAAGTCAAATTCCTCTTTCACAGCTTTATAATTGCAATATTATAATACTCTGGTACAGATATAGAGTAATGAATAATAATAACTCATCATTAGATAGTGCTTACCGTATACCAGAAACTGTTCTAAGTGTTTTACATATATTAACACATGGTAACACTCACAACAACCCTATAAAGTAGATTCTATTATTATCCTCATTTTAAAAAGAGGAGCTTGACACACACAGAGAATTAATAACTTGTCAAAAGTCATGCAATTAGAGCGGGCCGGCGAAGTTGCGTATTGGTTAAGAGCTGGCTTGGGATGCCGGCTCTGAGCAGCAGGGCTCCGGTTCGGATCCCACATATGAGGGCAAGTGACACTGCCCTCTACAGCTAAGGTGGTGAACAACAGCTCCACCTGGAGCTGGGCTGCTGTGAGTCCGCGGGATGGCATAGCTGCAGCCGCTGCTGCAGTGGGCTGCCATAGGCTACAGTGAGTGGCTGGCAGCCAGCGTGAGCAGCCAGCAGCCAGTGTGGGCTGCCAAGAGCCACAGTGAGAGGCCAGCAACCAATATGACTCACCCGGGAAGAGCGCAATGATGATACCAACATGGGCCAGTGAAGCAAGTCCTGCACAACTAGACTGAAGAACAAAAAGACAGCAACTTGTCTGTTCCCCTCCCCCAATTCCCCAAAGCTGTTCCCCTCCCCCAATTCCCCAATAAAAATCTTTTAAAACAAAAAGTCATGCAATTAGTGAGTGGTGGAGCCAGGGTTCTAACTCAGGCTCTCTGGCTGAGGCCACTAGACTATATATTACTTATGGAAGTTGATTTATATTATACTGTGTTATGTTATATTATGTTATGATATGATATAGATGTTAGTTGTATTATATTATGCATTCTAAATGGGTTAAGGAGTTATACCCACTAAAGCACATAAGAAAACAGAGGTAAATATATATTTCTGATTTTTCTCCACCAGCACAGTTCTCAGAATGTAGGCTAGATCCCAAAAGAGAAGATTAGAATATCCATTACTGGATGAATGACTTACAGGCACTGATATGTGGGCATCTACCACACAGGAGTCCACCAGTCAAAAGGACAGTGTATTTGCTCAGAATTTCCATATGTATTTTTACTGTCTCATCTTAAATGTGCCGACAGCCAAGGAACAGCAGGCATTTGAGAAAATTCTCCAAAGGAAAGATAGACACCTTAATAAAGAAACATAAGAAAAAAAACTAAGAAAAAACAGAAATAATTTAAGGAGCAAAACTTATATTAATAATCTCATTAATAATCATCAACAATCTCAAACAAATAAGATAAAATATTAAATCTATAAAATAGGACAAGATAATATTAAAAAGAAACATCCCTCAACCAAAAAATGGTCTTAGAAAATATAACTATGACTCTAAATATATATTTTTTCAATCTTGGCAGAAACTGGGCAATAAGGACCAGTACATGATGTAGAAAGTGGAACTTTAAACGAACATCAAGTACACAATAGAAATAAATAAATAAATATGCAAATTAGATTATTAATTTAAGGTATCCGAATTATAATAAGAGTTACACAGAGAACAAGAGAAAGAGAAAGGGAGGATGGAGGGTGGAAGAAAGGAAGAAGGAGGAAGGGGGAAAAGAAGGAGGAAGAAAGAAGAAACAGAGGCGACATGTTTTTAAAACACGGTAAAGATTTCCACAACTGACGGTTACAAGGTTATAATTTGTAAAGTTCTGCCATTTCTGCAGCACCCTGAGTGAAAAAGGCACGATATCAAAGGTATACCATGTAATTTCAGAACTCCAGGGATAAAGAGAAAAGTCTAAAAGTCTAAAAGTAACCCACAGAAAGGTTAGAACAATAGGTTACATACAAAGAATCTGGAACTACAGTGCCATCTAACTTCTCGACAGCAATACTGGAAGCTAATTTGATAATGAAGCAATGCTTTTGAAGTACAAGAAAATTATATTCAACTTAGAACTCTGTATCAAAAAAAAAATCAATCAACAGTGTGAGGAAAATAAACATATTTTTAAATAAGCAGAGCCTACGAATTTATCTACCTTGCCCTTTTAAAAATAAGGCTATGGAAAATTTTCTACACCAACATAAGGGGGAAAAACAACAAGAAAGAGAAAAAGATGGGAATCTAGCAAAAAGGAGATCCAAAACAGGAAAATTCCAGTATAATGGCAACTCGTATATTACTTAGTGCAATCTCTTTAAATATAAACCAGGTCAGCTTTCTCCCCTGATTCATATACTGGAATGTCTTTCCATCACACTTACAATAAGTTAAAAACTTTTTGGGGGGTATCTGATTAGCTCAGTTTGTTAGAGCATAGGCTCATAACACCGGGGTTGCCGGTTTGATCCCCACATGGGCCACTGAGCTGGGCCCTCCACAAATAGATTGAAACAACTACTTGGAGCTGATGGGTTCTGGAAAAATATACTGTTCCCCAATAAAGAAAAAATTATAAAATAAACTTTTTTTGGCCTGTTTCTTCAACTTTAGCTTGTAATACTCTCCTTCTATCTCTATGCTGCAGCTACATTAACCATTTACAGCAGTCCTCCCCACCCCTTATCCATGGGGGGATGTGTTCCAAGAACCCCTGTGGATGCCTGAAACCATGGATAGTACTGAACCCTATATATACTATGTTTTTTCCTATACATACATACCTGTAATAAAGTTTAATTTATAAATTAGGTGCAGTAAGAGATTAACAATAACTAATAATAAAATAGAACAATTAAAACTGTAATAAAAGTTATGTGAATGCGGTCTGTCTCAGAATATTTTATTGTACTGTACCTACACTGTGGATACACTGGACAAAGAGTGATTCACGTCCTTGGAGGGAGGGTTCATGATTTCATCACACTCCTCAGAACAGCACACTATTTAAAACTCATGACTTGTTTATTTCTGGAATTTTCCATTTAATATTTTCAGGTTGCGGCTGACTGAGGGTAACTGAACTGCAGAAGACTGAAAATGCAGATAAGGAGGGAGGGCTACTACTGTATTAGTCCCTTGAATATATCAAGTGGCTTCCAGCACTACAGCAATCTATTTTCTCTTCCCTGGAATGCTTTCCCTTCTGATCTTCATGTAGCTGGATCCTTTCTTCATTCAGCTCTAAGACCAAATACCAAATTCTTCAACCTGTTTATTTATAATTGTATCCTCATCACTCTTTATTGCCCTTACAGTGCTATGTTTTTCTTCACAGTATTTATCAGTACTTGACATTTACTTTATTTAATAATTTATTGTTTTTCTCCCTTTTTTTTTTCTTCGAGGGCAGTGTCACTGACCCTCATATGTGGGACCCAAACCGGGGCCACTGGCTTCCCAAGCCAGCGCTTAACCACCGCGCCACTCGGCCAGCCAAGCACTTCCATAATTTTAAAAAAGAACAACATTGTAATGTTCTAGACTATTAAAAGTCCAGTGGAACTTGTCCTCAGAAATAGGATCTACCGCGATGTGGCAGTTTTTGCCCACATAAATGTTATGGGATTTAACATCCTTCTAAAATGAAATTTACACGAGAATTTGTGATGATAATCTGATCCCTTTCACTCTCTACTGGATTTCAAATAAAATGATCTAAGGAATATAAAAAAACAAGGTGAAGGAATCTATATCAGAGCTGGAAACTGCTCTGTCTCCTCCCCAATTTGCCAAATCAGTGGCAGGCATCACCCTATTGTTCGAGCCCTCAACCAAATCGTGGCACATCCCCCTGTCTCACTCCCCTCCATTTGGCTCAGTGTTAAACATGCCGTTCCCAGCATAGAGTAAAGCCTCGATAAAGGTTATTTCACAGAAGCACTTAAGAGATAACTTGCAATTTTCAAACAGTGAAGAGGGTGGTTTCATGTCCTAATGCTGGTTGCGCTCTGAGAATGACCTGGGTAACTGAGGAAGGCAGGCCCTTCTGAGAGGCAGTGATGGAACTGAGGAAAGAACCCCAGATGCGGAGTCCGTAGACCTGAGTCCCAGCTCAGTCTTGCTAGTAGTAAAACTTCATGAGCTGGAGCAATCCCTTCTCTCTTTAGACTCTGTTTCCTCTCATGCAAAATAAGTTGGGGTAAATTATTTTCGTGGTGAATTCAGGAGTGATCTTAGTGCGATCGCTATCATAAAATAGGTATAGCGATCCACCTATGGGGAA
Organism: Aselliscus stoliczkanus; assembly: GCA_033961575.1. Lineage (NCBI taxonomy): Eukaryota > Metazoa > Chordata > Mammalia > Chiroptera > Hipposideridae > Aselliscus > Aselliscus stoliczkanus. The sequence goes on from CM066737.1 coordinate 27,803,923, forward strand.
TGGTGCAAAAGCAATGCAGTAGGCAACACAGGCTGAAGGTTGCTAGAAAATGATACTGCAGCACAGACACTTGTGAGAAATCAAAGTGATGCTGCAAACAGTGGTCATTTTAGTTACAGCTGCCACTCGTTGAAAGTTTATTGGAGGGTCTATCTTGTTCTAGGCGCTGGATATACTTCGATTGGATTTAATTTGCACAACTCTAGGAACTGAAGTATTATCACTCTCTCCATTTTACCTAAAAGAAAGCCTCGGCTCAGACACATTAGGTAATTTGCCCAGGGACACACATCTAAGAAGTGGTGAAACTGGGATTTGATCCCAGATGTGTTTTTTTCCTACTATGATATCCTGGATGTAATAGCTGCTATTTATGATGCTTGTTATACACCAGGTAAGATAGTAGCCTATTTCTCTGTATTATCTTATTTACACGAGCCCTGTTAACAGTTTCGTAGACACTAGCCCAAGCACTCTCCTACTCCGTGCTTTGAGTGCCCCACTTTCTTCTGTCATTGAAATTGACCCCTCATCATTTGCAAAAGGTTGAAGAAATTTACAGACTCAGCCAGAAATGAGGAGAGCAAGGAAGTAAATTTATTCAAGAAAAAAGATGCCAGCATAGAAGTTGCTGGGGCAGACAATTGCCCCTAACTTTAGATGAGGTAGGAAAGGGTTAAGTAAATTTCCTTGCAGCAGGAGATGGGACATATAGACTGAGGTCATTTGATTGACATGTTGGTTACATAACTAGCTTCTTTCTGTACTTGCTCTTACCCAAAATACATACAGAAAAACCCACAAGGGGAGAGGGGGGCAAGCCTTAATGTTCATTTTACTTTAATTGCATTATAATGAGGCTAGAGTTCAAGTAACAGACAGATTTCAACAGTTTGTGCATGTGTGAGGAACCAGATAATACCAGTTGGTTCTTAGCTCCTCTCTTTAGGAGTGCCTGGACATCTTTGATTTATTTCCAGGGGATGAGCCTGGGTGGTTCCTGGGGAAGAGATGCAGGCCTGGGCAGTTCCCCTTCAGGCTGACTTTTATTAACCCTTTTCCGCCTCATCACATCTGTTGGAAGGAATCCTGCAAGGCTGCTTGGATGCAGGAAACACAACCCTTGGAAGCATCTTCATCTTACTTTCTCCTTTTTTCTTTAACCTCTCTCAGTTCTGCTTATCTGAACTCATGCTTCAGTCTTACTGACAAAAGCCTTGACTTATTGGTAATTCAGAGCACTTCCTACTGTATAAACAAGCAGTTTTTGAAATGTCATAAAATATTCTCCTGGAGCAATGATTTTTAATATGAAAAATCATCTGAGATTCTGAATGGCAGAGATAAAGTGGACAGATGGTACAGCCATTACTTAATTGAAGCAAATGATTGTATCTACAATTTAGATGGCATGGCAAAGCCCTGTCCAAAGAAAAGCAAAAGGTCTGCCTCCACATTACTTTGCTTCTTAGGAACGGATCTGAAACATAAGAGCCCAGAAAACAATAGGACACATCAACCTGATTTTCCTGAAATTGCTATGGAAGAGCACCCACTTAATCTTTATTCCAAAGAGTGAACACCAAGGTAAAGCGAGAACTCTGGGCAAACTGTGGCAAAGGTCAATGTAAGGGTCAACATAAGAAGGCCCAAACCTAGAAAATTTTTATAAAAATTGATTTGAACCAAACAGAGGATACACCTGGAAGCAAGATCTCAACACATTGAGACAAATGTTTCCAGGAATAACACTGCAGTTTGTTTTCATGCATTTTAGATTCAGGAGGGAAGGGAAGAAAGATTAGGTGAAGATGGAGGAAGCAATCAGGGGACAGGATTACAGGGTAGTTAAGATCACAGGCTCTCTAGAGGGGTCTGAAAGGGGGCATTTCAAAGGAGCGTGTTAACCTACAGGCACAGAAACAATACACAGGGCTGCTTAAGGCCAAGATAAACCTTTTACTAAAAGAAGTTATAGGCCTGGGGTGGGACTACCCACCATGACCTGCCCAGTTAGGAATTTATTATCAGGTCATTCTTTGAGCTTACGTTCCATAGAGCCCTTTTTTTTTTTTCGTCCACACAAGGTTTTTAAAGTAAAAACTGTCATCTTTTTGTTCTTTGTTTTTTTTTGAGGGCAGTGTCACTGGCCCTCATATGTGGGATCTGAACCAGGGCGTCTGGCGTCCCAAGCCAGCTCTTAACCACCGAGCCACTCAGCCGGTCGGAAACTGTCATCTTTTTTCTCAAAATCAAGCTGAATCTGGAATTTTAAGTTACAATGACAAAAGGTACTGTGACACTGCGTATTCTGAATGCTTTGTATATAAGTCCCACCCATTTGTATATAAGGCCCACTTATTTTACGAACATATAAGTTTGAAATATTATAATTCATTCATTCATATTCTCTCTCTCTGTCTCTCTGTCTCCCCCTCTCCCTCCTCAATGTATAATCAGAATGCTACCTAGAGATACGCCACATTTCTCCTACCCACAAACATCACTACCAGACACCCCCAAGCTGAAAGCTGATTCTCAACTAGCTCTCCCAAGCCTATGAGTGAGGTACAGAAAGTTGACAAACTTGCCTGATCAAGAGTTGACATTAAATTTGCATAGTCTTTCCAAGTATTCGTCAGCTTGTCTCCATACATATATTTTACTGAAAGTTTCAGGTTCACTTTGGAGGAGGTGGAAAAACAATTCTCCCTCTACCCTTCAGGTTCTTGGCTGAGACCACCTCTGTAATAAGAAGACAGATTACCAGGAGAAAAACAAACAGAAGTTTAATAGCACAGATACCTCCCGTATACATGGGAGAGACCAAGAAAAACTGATCAGCTCTGAAAAGGCCGAAGCCATCACCGTAAATACACTCTCCAGCTAAAGACAAAAGAAGATGCAGGGGGAGGGGTCAGTTTTGTGAGGTTACCAGGAAAAGCACAGTAAACAATGCTAAGGTTGTTATGCAGATTTCAGTCTTTGCCTTCTCCATTAATGAGTTTCTAGAAACACCCTTACAAATGGAAATAGCCGCGGTGAGCGACATCCAGAGGCCAGCGACCGATCTGCCTCATCCGGGAAGAGCGCAATGACGATACCAACAGTGAAGCAACATCCTCCGCAACTAAACTGAAGAACAAAAGGACAGCAACTTGTCTGTTCCCCTTCCCCGATTCCCCAACGCTGTTCCCCACCGCCAATTCCCCAATAAAATCTTTAAAAAAAAAAAAAAAAAGAAATTTCCCTTATAAATATAAATACCTCTTACAAAAGGGTAAATTCTAGTAGGTTTTCAGAGCTTCTCCCCTCTCTGTGGTTTCTTAAACATAATTTACCTAAAATAATCCATATTCCCAAGGAGACACATTTTGGGGTGGTATGTTCTGCCCCCCTTCATTTTAAAATTCACACTATTTACATTCCATAATGGTTTATATTAATCAACTTCATGCTTATATCACAGGCATTTATTGAGCAGCTATCATGTGCAAAGTACAACATTAACAGATTTGAGAGATATCAAGAGGAAAAGCCTTAGATTCTGCTCTAAAATAATAGAGTCCATGAAAAGGCCAAAATCCATCATGATAGTCTCTCAGAGGATGAATAGCCTCTTTTAAGCCTGGCCACCACTAATGCAACCACTGCCACCATTATTCCTATCGATGAAAGAAAGTACAAATCTGCTGAAAATTTTTTATAAGAGTTTATTTGAGCAAAAAAACTAAGGATTGACCTGGAAGCAAAATCTCAACGGACTGAGAAAATGCTCTGGAGAATAGCAGTTCTGCATTTTTTTTTTTATACATTCAGAATCAAAGGAGAAAATGTAAGGAGGGTTACATGACATGCATTGGTGATAGATGAAGGTATCGAAAGCAAAGCAGGTAAATCTCTGGGATTGGATAGAAAGTACAATGGACAGATACATTCTTGTTTAACATTGGTGAATACAGGGAAGTTAATATTGAACATTTACAGTAAATAGAGATGGTATGGGACAACAAGATAACAATGAGGAGTTTTGGGGAGTATAGGTGGTTATGCCTCCGAGTGATGTGGAAAACCAGTTACTGACATTCCAAGGGTGTGTTATCTTAGATGAACAAAAACAATGGACAGGACTCGCTTAAGGCAAAAATTAACCTTTGATTAAGGAATCTGTAGGCGTGGAATGGGACTATCCATCACAACCTGCCCAGTTAGGAATTTATGATTTGACCACCCTGTGTGGCTATTCTCTCACTAAAATTGTCAGGCCTGCCAAGTAGCTCCCTGAGCGTGTCAGGTTTGCTATATAGCTCGTTTTTTTCATTCACATTCCAATTCTGTCTAGGAGGTGGAGGTGGGGAGTTGAGATATAACTGCACATCAGAGAACTACGAAGCAAAATAACATGCCCAACTAGAGAAAAAATTTGGAAATCTCCCACCTCTACCCCCCTGCTCCCTGCAGACAAGATTTTTGTATGGGATCCAGAAAAGTCATCAATGGGTCTAGTGAATCTGTGGTGTTCGTTCTAAAGGGAATATTATTGTGACTCTAGTAATCATATGTAATTGTACGTTATAGCTTAAATTAAACCATGAAATAATTATACAAGACGACTTTCTATTTTTTTTTTTCTTTTTTAAAGATTTTATTGGGGAATCGGGGGAGGGGAACAGCATTGGGGAATCGGGGAAGGGGAACAGACAAGTTGCTATCCTTTTGTTCTTCAGTCTAGTTGTGGAGGGCGTTGCTTCACTGGCCCATGTTGGTATCATCATTGCGCTCTTCTCGGGTGGGGCAGTTGCTCGCCAGCCATTGGACGGCCGCTCACAGCAGCTCAGGGCAACTCACGAAAGCCCATGCCAGCTGCCTGCCAGCCCCACTGCAGCCTACGCCGTCACTGGCGACTCATGGCAGCCCAGCTCCAGGTCGAGCTGTTGTTCACCATCTTAGCTGTAGAGGGCAGTGTCACTGGCCCTCATGTGGGATTGGAACCAGGGCCCTGCTGCTCAGAGCTGGTGTTCCACCAACCTAACTGCTTACCAACGTGCCACTCCACCAGCCCCGAGAATTTTTTATAAAACCCTATAATTCGGGGAAAACCATCCATCATCATCACCTTAATGAACAGAGGGAAACCACGTAGGAGTAATTGTACATTGCATGGTCTGTGTTCACAAGTACCTGAAAAGTTTGGGTGAGTTAGGTTATTCCTTCGACAAAAGTAGCCAAGCTAAAAGCAAAGTCATGAAAACTGTATTCTAAGTAAATGTGCATAGCACAGAGAAAAGTGGAGACACCATGATAAATTAAACATAAGGTAAGCTCAGACGTTGGTATCACAACCCATGCTCCAGTGAGAAGTATCCTTTTTGTGAAATTATATTAAGGCTTCTGAAAAATATACCAGCTATACTGACACATGACCCATTTTCCACCAGTACCTTATTACCACCTCTTTCTCTAGGAAATTGAAGCATTTGGCATTTTTAACTACAGTCTAGGGCTTTATTACTTCTTTTGGTCAAATACATTAGTCTATAAAATAAGAGTAAAAGATTAATATCCTAAATATATAGAGAGATTATCAAAATCAATAAAGACCCAAGTAGATAGGTGGGCAAAAAAAAAAAAAAATCAATCTTACAAAAGTGAAAAACAAATACCAAACAAACATACATCATGACCCAAAGAATCAGCAAAATGTGTTAAAACAAACAGGAGATACAAGATATGGTCCATTAATTTAAACTGTAATCCCCAATACTGGTAAGTACTTTGAGAAGGGTAAGAGGCAGAAAAAACAGTAATCTAGCCTAAGGGGGAAATACACACACATGCACGTGCACACACACACACACAAACATACACATATATGTATATACATTTATTTATATATATATTTACATATATAAATTGATATGATTTTATAAAGATAAATATATATAAAATCAATACACACACATTGGGAGTGCCAAAAGAATGTATACAAGTGGACATTTCGGTCAACATTGCTCAAGCAGTAATTCGCCATAATCAGAACTGTCTGGACACTGATGGTAACCACTTTGAGCACCTGTTGTAATTGCAGAAGTCAAACGTGACTTGTATTCAGTTTTCGTTATCGTTATATATTGAGTATTACAATGTTAATAGTTTTTCCTCTCTTAAAATGTGTATATATATTTTGGGCACCCTTTGTATATACACACACAACCATGAAGATAATTTATAACCTTTCAAAATTATAAAGATCAAAATGTTCAACAGCAGAGGATGGCCAGTGAAATATTATACAACCACTGAAAATAATGGTTTGGGAAAGTATAGAAACATGGAGGAGTTCTTGTGATACAACACAACTAAGAATTTTCATGTGGCTGATAAGGTAAAAAGAAAAGGAAGGTTAGGGTGTGTGTGTGTGTGTGTGTGTGTGTGTGTGTGTGTGTGTGTGTGTGTGTTAGGGAGCAGGAGAAAAGCTGGTGAAGAATCTCAGAACCGGGCTAGCTGAGTGGCGCATTGGTTAGGAGCTGGCTTGGGATGCCAGCGGCCCGGGTTCAGATCCCACATATGAGGGCCAGTGACACTGCCCTCTACAGCTAAGATGGTGAACAACAGCTCCACCTGGAGTTGGGATGCTGTGAGTCCCAGGGACGGCATAGCTGCAGCCCCTGCTGTAGTGGGATGCCATAGGCTACAGTGAGTGGCCGGCAGCCAGCGTGAGTGGCAAGCAGCCAGTGTGAGCTGCCAAGAGCTGCTATGAGCAGCCGTCCAGAGGCCAGCGACTGATCTTTCTCACCCAGGAAGTGCGCAATGATGATACCAACATGGACCAGTGAAGCAACATCCTCCACAACTAGACTGAAGAACAAAAGGCCAGCAACTTGTGTATTCCCCTTCCCCAATTCCCCAACGCTGTTCCCTTCCCCTAATTCCTCAATAAAATCTTTAAAAAAAAAAATCCATGTCCAGGCCTCACTCCATACCAAATGAATAGAATCCTTAGGGGCGTGATTTTTCAAACCTCCCCAAGGGATTCCAAAGTGAAGTCAGGGTTGGTTGAGAACCCTAGAGTTTCAGCTCACTAAAGCTGGAAGAAGAGTTGATGAACTGCTTGTTTCCTGTTCACTTTGCGGACTATAGGCCCATGCTGAATCAAGGGTTGCCTCTTTCTGACCATTTTTCTCCAGTACTTGCCCCAAGCTCCGGCTTCTCTGGACGAGTAAATCAATACAAAAAAACTTACTTAGAACACAGTCCCCTCAGAATCTGTCAGTTTCTGTGATTTAGAAACATAGTTTTTCCTCTGAGGAAAATTATGAACATAGTTTTCTCTCCAAGAGAACAATATCTTTTCAAAATAAATATTTAACTCAAGTTTATCAAAATGGCAGTTGACGGGCCGGCTGAGTGGCTCAGTTGGTTAAGAGCACGAGCTCTGAGCAACAGCGTTGCCGGTTCAATTCTCACATGGGCCAGTGAGCTGTGCCCAAGCTGAGCTGCTGCTGAGCTGCCAGTAGGTGGCAGGATGGCTCAGCTGGTGAGAGCAGGTGCTCCTAACAACAAGGTTGCCAGTTCGACTCCCGTAGGGGATGGTGGACTGCACCTACCTGCAACTAAGATTAAACACTACGTCTTGAGCTGAGCTGCTGCGGGCTGCCGATGGGCAGCTGGATGGTGACTGGACTTGGAGCTGAGCTACCTGCACCCTCCACAACTAAGATTGAAGGACAACAACTTGGCTGTTCCCCTTCCCCAATTCCCCAATAAAATCTTTAAAAAAAAAATGGGGGCCGGCCGAGTGGCTCAGTTGGTTAAGAGCTCGCTCAAGAGTGCAAGCTGAGCTCTGAGCAACAGCAGTTCAATGCCAGCCAGAGCTGAACTGCCAACAGGTGGCAGGATAGCTCAGCTGAAAAAAAAAAAGGCAGCTGACACAAAGGCAAACCTGTGAGGGACAGCAAGCATATGGTAGAACAGAAGTAGAGTCATCAGGGCAGGCCTGGGGGAAGGGCAATGCAGTCAGGTGTGGACTCTCCTCTTACAGTTCTAACACAGTCTTGGTCTCTGTGAGGTGGGGGGAGGGGGGGTGCTTCAGCCTCACCCCCACGTTCTAGGATTCTTTCAGTGGTCTCTCACCCATGAAGAGTTGTTAATTGTTCTTGTGAGGGGGAGCAAATTCAAAACAACTTATGTCTCCTTCGTAACATCACTCCCAGAATCAGAATCCAAGAAGCATTTCACAAAATGAGGCAGCGGAGTGAATCTAATGAAATGCAGTATAATTGGGTAAACATAAAGCCAAACATGTAAGCACTTGGGTACAGGAGTTTTGGCGTAAAGAGATATTTAGGGGGTTGACTATCAGTCAAGAGTACTGCTGTTTTCAAACTTGGACATGCATCAGAAGCACCAGGCAAGTTTGTTATAACAGTTTTCTGGGCTCCAACCCTAGAGTTCCCGATTCACTAGGTCTGGGGCCCAGTGTGAGAACTTGTATTTCTAACAAGTTCCCTGATGAAGCTGATGCTGCCAGTCTGGGGACGACCACTGGAGAACCACTAGTGTACTGGGAGTGTTAAAACAAAGTTACTGCAAATTTAGGTGGCACACACAAAATTTGTGCAATAAAATAGGGAAGAGTATAAGTATTCTCCATTAGCTCTAATAGGCATCTATGGAATGAATGTTATACCCAGGAGTATGACCAAAGAAGAGAATCAATGATGGTGAAGGGACGTGCGACCGTGTCATGTGAGGAACTTGTGAAGGAATGGGACCATATAATTTGGAGAAGGTAAGACTTAGGTAGGACGCAGTGATACTGTTCTCTTCAAATCTGGAAAGAGCTATTACTTGGACAAGAGAGATTTGTTGTGGATGGTGTCAAGGAGTAGAGCGAGAATCCATAGTCATCCATCTAAGGAGATAGATTTCACTCTGAAGTAAAGCACATATTTCCATCCTGTGTTACACTCAGCTGCTTCCCAAAGTGTTGAGCTCCTATCTGTTGAAATATTCAAGCACAGACCAAAACGTAGTCAATCACCATATACCTTCAAGACTGAGAAATCCTACGAGTCTATGAATATAGTTTCCTTAGTTATACATCTGGCCAACAGGAAATCACTGCATTTGGAAAAATAAGGACAAACTAAAGGATGGTATCTGAAACATGGCATCTCTAAATCATGGCTCAAACTATGAGACTAGGGTTATTTAAAAAAAGGCTAGAATTGGGGCCGGCCGAGTGGCACAGCGTGTTAAGCGCTGGCTTGGGAAGCCAGCGGTCCCGGTTCGGGTCCCACATATGAGGGCCAGTGACACTGCCCTCAAAAAAATAAATAAATAAATAAGAAAAGGCTAGAATCAATGCAATTGGAAACTGAAGGGAGGAAATGGATTTAATAAGAGGTATCGAGGCAAATCCCAGACAAGGAAAGGTACAAGTACAAGTAAACGTGACCAAGTACATGAAGAAGTTGGGCTAAATGCAGGCAAGAAAGTAAGCTGGGTAAAAATTCACTCTTTCTGTGGAAATTTACCATCCACAGCAAATATTTTATCTTCATTCTGACATCTAATGTTAAGTGCAGTTATGTATGGGCCCACAGTTGATGTGGACAATCTGGGAATTGATTAGAGTTAAGAGAACTCGTGAGGATTGTAGGTCAGATAAATGTCTGTGTCATCAGTGCTGAAGTTGTAAATCAGAGTGAGAGGGGGAAAAGGAAAAACAATAAGAGCATGAGACAGAAGGCTGTCACTGTAAAAATACTGCTTGACTCATCTGGGGACCCAGCTCTGAGAGGCTGACAAGGGTCTGATGATAGATGGTCTAAAATGATGTTTTCGGCAAAATCGTGATGTTTGGTCCCATAGACTTCTCCGATTCATAGATAAGCTCTATGTCCACTTCCCATTCTTGGCCATTTAGTCCTCTGTGTCTTCCTGTTCTCCCCAGATTATCCATACTGAGAAACAATTATAATATACTCCATTTTGAATGAGGGAATATGAATGTGTTAAGATACATACAGTATTTTCCTTTGCAACTTTATACCATTATTAACAGATTTAAGACATCAGGGGCAAATGTATGAATAAATTAGGGGAGACAGAAGTCTTTCCTCCAGATCACTAAAATAACAGCCTACTCTCCACTTCCAGAATTAACCTAAGGGCAACGAGGGCCACATCAAAAGCACTGGGGAAATCTTACTGGAGTCAGCTCCAGCATAAATCACTTGAATTTGGAAAATAACACAAGTATTGGGTGCTGGGTTTTCTGGAAAAAAATTTAAAAACACAGATTGGTGCCAATGGCAAGTGATGTTCCTCCAATGATTAAATTAAGTGTTTGGAATCAGTTGGCAAGCTAGTGCAGTTGATGAGAAGGTCACTGTGGTCGACCAGTATAATCAGTTCAATTGCTACATAGAGCAATAAGAAGTACAGATTGTTAGAGCTGGAAGGACCATTAGAAACCAGCTAGCCCAAATCCTCATTCTCTAGCTGTTGAAGATGGCAGGTAAAGAATTGCCAGATTCTAGGATGAGTGAGTAGCAGAGCTGGAATATGAACCCCACATTGGGCTAACTTAGTCACATTCTGATTTCTCAAAGAGCCCTCACACCCTTGACCAGAGGGTGACCAACCATCCCAGGCTGCCTAAAACTTTCTCAGTTTTAACACTGGAAGTCCCGTATGTTGGAAAAAGTCTCGGTCCTAAGGAAACTGGTATGGCTGGCCACCCTACTGATCAGCTATTCCAAAAATGCATGCCAACGGACCAAAGAGGATTGGCCCCAATTGTACAGATGTTTAGTAGAGATGGAGTTACTAAATTCATTACTGGTGCCAAAATTTATTACTGGGCCAACTTTTGGGTCAGGAGCTCAATAATATTATCCTCTTAGGAATCCTCCCTTTCCCCTTCCTCCTCCTCCTCCTCCTCTTTCTCCTCTGCTTTTTCCTGCCTAAAATCTATATATTTCACAACTTTTTAAAACTGTTAAAAAATAAAAGTTCATAGCATGTGCCAGGCATTGTCCTCAATGTTGAGAACTCAGCAGTGAATGCAACAGAAAATTGCTGAGCTCATGGAGCTTATGTTCTGGATGAAGAAACAGGCAAAAAACAAAACAAAACAAAAAACCTAAATAACTTAGGGAAATAGATCATCTATCAACTGGTGATAAGTGATGACAAAAATGAAGCAGGAAGGCCGGCAGAGTGGCGCATTGGTTAAGAGCTGGCTTGGGACGCCAGCGGCCCAGGTTCAGATCCCACATATGAGGGCCAGTGACACTGCCCTCTACAGCTAAGATGATGAACAACAGCTCCACCTGGAGCTGGGCTGCGAGACCCAAAGATGGTGTAGGCTGCAGCCCCTGCTGCAGTGCGCTGCCATAGGCTACAGTGAGTGGCCAGCAGCCAGCGTGAGCGGCTGGCAGCCAGTGTGCGCTGCCAATAGCCACGGTGAGCAACCATCCAGAGGCCGGCGACCAATCTGCCTCACCCGGGAAGAGTGCAATAACGATACCAACATGGGCCAGTGAAGCAACGTCCTCCGAAACTAGACTGAAGAACAAAAAGACGGCAACTTGTCTGTTCTCCTTCCCCAATTCCCCAACGCTGTTCCCCTCCCCCAATTCCCCAATAAAAATCTTTAAAAAAAAATGAAGCAGGAAAGTAGGGGAGGGAGTGGTGTTTGTGGCGATGCTGCTGTTTTTTTAAATTAATTAATTAATTTTTATTGGGAACCAGTGTTTTTTTCCAGAACCCATCAGCTCCAAGCCAAGTAGTTATTTCAATCTAGTTGTGGAGGGTGTGTGGATCGAGCAGGCAACCTTGTTGTTATAAGCACTGCTCTCTAAACAACTGAGCTAACTGGCAGCTCCAGATGCTGCTGTTTTAGATAGCGTCGTCAGGGAAGGTCTCTCTGATAGGTGGCTTTATAGTTTACAAAGTCCTTTCGTACATTATTTTAATCACACAGGCATTTTCAAAGAGCACTATTATCAGATTAAACCTCAGTTTATATTCCCATTTAGTTTGCTAGAGCCCTTCACTGCAATGACTAAATATTTTAATTCCTCCCTGAGTTTCCTGTAACTGCTATTCTAACTGGCATTTGGTCTGTGGGAGCATTCCACAAAGGATATCTGGGAGCTTTTTAAGATTCCAAAGAGCTATGACAGTTGCAATGCAAACATTACCAAAGCCTTTTGAAAACATAATTTGCATTGTTTATGCGTCCAGATGTTATGGAAAAATAAAAATTAAGCTCTACTGAATGTCAGTACTAACAGTATGCCTGGGGACAGTGTACATTCAATAAATATTTGTGGAATGAATGAATGGATTTATAGAAATTCAAAATCAAAGCCTTTGATCTTTACTGTATTCAAATGTCCCTTTCTAGGTGAGGCCTGCTGTGATTTCCATATTCAGAATCACAACCCCTCTCATACACTATCTTCCTTCTCAGCTACGTTTTTCTCCATAGAACTTATCACTGTCTTAACTCTTTCATATATTATTTGTTTATTTTATTGCTTTTCTCCTGTCATTAGAATGTAAGTCCGATGAGGGCATTGCATTATTATCTGTTTTGGGTCGGCCGAGTGGTGCATTGGTTAAGAACGGGCTTAGGGTGCCAGCGGCCCCAGTTTGGATCCCATGTGAGGACCAGTGACACTGCCCTCTACGGTTAAGATGGTGAACAACAGCTCCACCTGGAGCTGGGCTGCTGTGTCCCCAGAACGGCAGTGGGCTGCCATAGGCTACAGTGAGTGGCAGGCAGCAAGCATGAGCAACTGCAGCCGGTGTGAGCTGCCAAGAGCCACTGTAAGCAGCTGTCCAGAGGCCGGCGACCGATCTGCCTCGCCCAAGAAGAGTGCAATGATGATAACAACATGGGCCAGTGAAGCAACGTCCTCCACAACTAGACTGAGGAACAAAAGGACAGCAACTTGTCTGTTCCCCTCCCCCAACTCCCCAATAAAAATCTTTAAAAAACAAACAAACAAAAAAATTTGCAAGGCCCCATGTAATGTAAAAATGTGAAAATGTGGGGCAGCTTAAGAAGTTCAAGATGGCAACCGCAGAACTTACATCAAGCATGGGTTCCTTCTCTGCATGGGGCCATAGGTGACTACACAGAGGGCACACCCATAAGTCTAGTCCTGCTCCTCTGGTAATCAGAGAAGCTCCTTCCTTCAATTTCCTGTTCACAAGCCAGTGCTTCTCTGTAGCCTTCCCTGTCTCTATCCCAAGCACTACAGACAGAGGTAGCTGTGACTTTCTCAATATTTTCACAGCCCTCAATAGTTACCTGTCTAACCACTTATCTTACCATATTGTAACTTTCTGATTATTTTTCATTCCTAGACTACTGTGAGTTCTACTAGACAGCCACTCTGACTGATTTACCACAGAGCCTGACACATGGGTACTCAAAAAAAGCTTCATCAAATGAGGGTCTGCTGAAAAACCTCACCCTCTGTTATCCATATGGAAAAAAAAAGATTTACAGGTTTATATGTAAACAACTCAAAACAGCTCTTCTAATATTGCTGAGCCTGAGGTGCTTGATGTAAAGGACTACATTTTCAAAAGACAATGCTTTTTTTTGCTCTGTTCATCCCAACATTCTCAAGATGATCATACCAAGCCTTTGAACTTTGTGGATTTCAGATGAACTGGGTCTGTGCCATATGTACGTACTTTGATGAATTTTAAAATGGCACCAGCTAAAGTACTGACATGCAACATTTGGGCTGGGAATTGAAAAGTAATTTAGAAAGAAAACAAGTCGAGTCTATTCCCCACTGATATTTAATGCTGTTTTGCCTCTCTTGGCAGCCTCTAACACATTAATGTCTATCTTCTTTCGTTTTTCCCTTCAGTATATGTTCCCATCCTTGTTTTCTGTGAATCACAAGAGAGAACTTTTGAGTCTCCTATAGTTTTATTGCCTGGTAAAATAACTGCTCTGAACATAATTGCATTATTTTCTTAAAGGTAAACAGTTGTTAAAATTCTGAATCTAATTGGATAATTAAAATTGCAAGAAAGCATGACAGCAATTTCTTGTGTATAAACTGTCTTTAAAATGACGCCTTCCCCAATCTTATTTTTACTGTTCATGGCATTTAGTTCTGGGCAGAGCCACTATTATGAGTCACTAGTTTACGCACAAATGTAGTGAAAGGCCTGGTCACCAAAGAAAATTATTAATTCATAACGAAACCTCGCTGAGTAGCTCCAAGTGCATTTTCCCATTTAAATACCACACAGGAGCATTGCTAAAACATGGGATGTAATGAGAACCTTCTGCTGCCCCCACTAACTAAACCCCCTTGCACACATCTACGAATTTTGTTACTCTCATTTTATTATTTTGAAGCTCCAGGATTTAATGAGCTATTGCAGTAGCTAGATTAATAATTCAGAAGTTATCTAAACAGTTCACCATGGTTCATAAAAACATTGAATAATAGATTCTTAATGTGGGACTGGTCCATTCTATGTCAATTTGCCATCAGGAGAGGGAAGTCTTCTACAGTATCCATACAGATAGAAAAGAACTGACCCAATCTGAAAAAAGGTTATCTGTAAAAATCTACACTAACCATCATTATGAATAGTGTAACATCTGAAGCATTCTCCTTAAAATCTGGAAGGAGATGAAGAAGTTCACCAACGACACCTTTATTCTAGTTTGTATGGTAGGGTCTAGCCAGCAGCTAGACAAGGAAAAATAAAATCAAAGGTGTAAGAATTGGAGAGGAAGAAACAGAACTGTCATTATTTGCAGATTATCTGGCTTACTGTGGACGAAGCGAAGCAAAAATGATGAGAAATTAGAATTTAAAATGGAGACTGTATATAAAATCAATATGTAATATTAACCACAAGAAGAGGTATACACATTTAATTTAGCATTTATTCTGAATCAGGTGCTATCATAAGCACTTTAGTTATATTAACTAACTTCAATAATCACAACTCAACAAGATATTATTCCTATTTTACACTTTAGGAAACTGAGCCACAGAATTTTAGTAATTTAAACACATTTACATAACAATAGTGGCAGAGCCAGTATGCAAATCTAGGTAGGCTACCTCCAGTGACCAAGTTCATAGTCACTGTGTTATACTCAATTATACTCTTACATACTTGAAGCAGAATTAGAAAATGTTTTTAAGAGATGCATTCTATAATATCAACAAAATAGGAGGTCCCTCAGAATAAATCTATCAAAAGATTGCCAAGACTTTTATAGAGAAAAGCTTAAAATGGCATTGAAATACATTAATAAGAAAAGCTAAACATGTACCATGTTCATGGAAAAGAAGATTCCAAATTGATCTACAGATTCTTTTAAATACCAATGAAAAATCCCAACAAGCAGCTTTTTAGGAAAATTGGAAATCTGATTCTAAAATTTGTATGAAAGAACAAGTGACAAAGGGGGCGGCCAGGTGGCTCAGTTGGTTTGAGCGCGAGCTCTGAGCAACAGGGTTGCCAGTTTGATTCCCACATGGGCCAGTGAGCTGCACCCTCTGCAACTAGATTAAAGACAACGACGAGTTAGCTGCTGCTGAGCTGCTGATGAGTGGCCAGATAGCCCAGTTGGTGAGAGCGCATGCTCTTAACAACAAGATTGCTGGTTCTACTCCCACATGGGATGGTGGGCTGCGCCCCCCGCAACTAGATTGAAAACAGCAACTAGACTTGGAGCTGAGCTGCGCCCTTCACAACTAAGACTGAAGGACAACTTGACTTGGAGCTGATGGGTCCTGGGAAAAACAAACTGTACCCCAATAAGAACAAGTGAGAAAGAATACTGAAGACTCTATTGAAGAAGCAAAATAAGGTGGGTGCACACACAAACGTTACTATTAAGCGATATATTAAGGCAGTGTGTTATTGTTGGGGACGGGGGGGGGGGGGAGAGGGAGAGAGGGAGAGTGAGAGAGAGGGAGAGAGAGAGAGAGGGAGAGACGGAAAAGGACAGGGAGAGAGGGAGAGGGAGAGGGAGAGGGGGGAGAGAGAGAGAGAGAGAAAGAGAGAGAGAGAGAGAGAGACAGAGAGAGACTGACTCATGGAACAAAAAGTAAAAACCCATGAGACCCAGTTTCCACCTTACCTCAAAACTTGTAGCATACTTTTCCCTCTGCCTGGAAGACCCACTTCATTTTGATACTTTCACAGCTTATTCTCTCATCTTCTCCAGGTCTTTCCTCACATGACACTTTCTCAGTGAGGCCCTTCCTGACTGCCTGATATAAAATTCATCTTTCCCCATTAGCTCTCTTTTTCTTCTTTGCTTCATTTTGCCCATAGCACTTACCACAGCCTACTATATATACTATGTGTTTTACTTATTTGTTTTCTTCCTCAAAAATAATGTGAGCTCCACGAGGGCAAGAATCTATATCTCTTATTCACTGCAGTATCTTCAGAGCTTAGAATAGTATTTGGTTCAGAATAGCAAATATTTACTGAGGAAATATATGAATGATTGAATTTCCTGATTAGTTTATAAAGCTTCCAGTCTGTCTCAAACCACACTTCCCCAATCTTGCTCTTGAATATGATACTCAACTTTCTTCAAAGCAACTGTTCCTAGATTACTTATTTGAATATTGTTTTGTGTTTTGTTGTTGCTAAAGTATAATACTTTTGAAGGAGTAGACTGTAGAGACATCAACTTTTCCCTTCTTCCCTTCTAAGTTCTTTGGCTGGTCTAATAAATTGACAGAAGGCAGGTTAACAGGAGAAAAACAAATTTAATTATGCACATACAGAAGTCCCACAAAGACAGAAGACTGGAAAGCTGGCAGGCAATTCAGGCTTACATGCCATCCTGAGCCACAGAGGAGCCATTAGTTCTGGGGCTTATCATCTCTGACACAAGCTCTCTTCCCAGTACAGGACCCCTATCTAAATTCTTTTAGGCATTTAAGGGGGAGGTAAAAAGCCTTCCCTGGGTTTGTTGGGCCTTCAATGCCTTCAGCTCAAAATAATCCAAAGTTGCACATTTGCCCTCGGGGCAAAATATATACTTGCCTTCGAACCCAAGAACGCAGTCAAACTCTTCTGTGTTTTGGGTGTTTGCTTCGAAGGGGAGCAGAATTTACCACCCCAACATATGCCTCTTTGGCATAAGGATTATTTGGGGCTGGTTATATTGAGAAACTGCAGACACAGGAAAAACTCTGAAAACCAAGTAGAAGTTACTGTGTGTGTGTGTGTGTGCGTGTGTGTGTGTGTGTGTGTGTGTGTGTGACTTGGGGGCGGGGAACAGCGTTGGGGAACTGGGGAAGGGGAACAGACAAGCTGTCATCCTTTTTTGTTCTTCAGTCTAGTTGTAGAGGACATTGCTTCACTGGCCCATGTTGGTATCATCATTGCACTCTTCCTGGGTGAGGCAGATCGGTCGCGGCTGCTCACAGCGGCTCTTGGCAGCTCACAACAGCTGCCGGCCGCACACGCTGGGTGCCGGCCACTCACTGTAGCCTGTGGCAGCCCACTGCAGCAGGGGCTGCAGCTATGACATCCCAGGGACTCACAGCAGCCCAGCTCCAGGTGGAGCTGTTGTTCACCATCTTAGCTGTAGAGGACAGTGGCACTGGCCCTCATATGTGGGATCCGAACCAGGGCTGCTGGCGTCCCAAGCCAGCTCTTAACCAATGTGCCACTCAGCTGGCCCTAGAAGTTACTTTTTTGTAAGGGATATTTATAAGGAAAACTCCATTTGTAAGGGTGTCTCCTTCTCAGTACCAGGAAGAGAAGGATGATTCTAATCTCTGATCAATGTAGAAACAAAGACTTAAGTCTGCACAACAACCTTACCCTTGTTTACTGAGCTTTGCTTGCAAACCGCCCATAACTGGCTCTCCACCCCAACACCTTTTTTTGTCTGTAGCTGGAGATGGTATTTAAGCTGGTGGCTTGGGCCATTTTGTGGAGTGACTCAGATTGCCTGGGTCTCTACTATGTATGTAACAGGTATCCATATTTTTAAACTTCTCTTTGTTTTTCTCCTGTTAATTTTTCTTTTTTGCTACGTGGGTGGCGATGGGTGGTTCTCAACAGAGAACCTCGAAGAGTAGAGGGAAAATTATTTTTGCTCACCTACAGCTTATTTGCTTTAGGACCATCTTATGCTATGTCCACCATACTGAAAATTCAAAGTTATATTATAGAACACCTGGAAGACACTCACATATACAGGCTTTCCTTTTGGATTTGTATCCACTCAGAGAGATGGGTGTTGAGGAGACCAAAGCCCTTTGACCTAGAAGAGAGAGGGTGAGCTTTTCAGAAAGAAGGAGTAAAGCACATTATTATTTCCATTTCTTCTGGTATAGAATGCTCCAAAGTACATTATAGAGGATATTAAATGAGGTGTAGTTCGTATACATAGAGATCTAAAGTCAACTATAGGTCAAATTATTTCTTTTGGGAAACTCTAGAGTTGTTTTTTCAAATAGATGTTGAACTATGTTGGTCTGTATTTTCCTACAAAACATATGGACAAAAAAAAAAAAAAAGGAGTGGGGAGCTCTATGAAAAGTAACGTCACAGGGTGATCCGATCATAAATTCCTAACTGGGAAGGTCATGGTAGAGAGTCACACCAGGAATATAACTTCTTCTTCTTCTTTTTTTTTTTGTGGGCAGTGTCACTGGCCCTCATATGTGGGACCCGAACCGGGGCCGCTGGCATCTCAAGCCAGTGCTTCACCAATGCGTGGACGTTTCTTACATCAACACTTACTTCAGTTTTAATTAGTGAAACACAATTTGATGTTATAAGCATAATAATAATACAAAAAGAACAAGGGTAAAAAATCACCCTTAATTCATATTAGAAGAATAACAAATAAAAAAATAGAGCAAGAATTCTTAAAATATGAGCAATATTAAATTCTTGCCATCTTGTCAAGGGGAATGGGGTGCTCAGAGCTAAATTTCATTTGATTTCAGTTGAAACTAAATTTTGTTCCATTTCTTGCAACAGGAGTTGGGGAGCACATTTGTAATTGTTTCATAAACCTGACTACCTTACTCCTGTGCTTGAAACCCTCTAATGATTCCCTAGTGCCCTCAAGATAAAGCCTCAACTTGTTTGTGTGTCAAACATTCCCCTTTATGATCAGACTCCTGTAAGTTACAATGTCCCTTATATTCACTTTCCAGTCACACCTGCACTTTCCCACACAAGCCATCTTATCTCTCCCCTCTCACCTTTGTTCATGATGTTCCAATGCTTGGGACAGAGCACCCATTTTCTTGTTATTCACATAGGAATTTACGCATCCTTCAAGTCTCTGTTCCAGGGAGCCTTTTCTTACCATCCAACCCCCGTGTAAGGCCTGTTAACACCTGTCTCTGTGCTTGCACTGCCCCCAATATCTGCCCATCACAATACTCCTCATACTTGTGTAATTCTCTATTTATATATCTCTCATCCTCATGAGGCTGTGAACTCCAGAAGAGCAAAGGTTTTCTGTCTTACCTTTTTATCCACAATGTCTGGCATATAAGTAGATGCTTACTAAATAGTTGTTGAATGGATGAATGAAGGAAGCATTGCTTAAAGAGGTGCTATTAAACAATGAAACGCCTCAGAGGGTAGTGGCTTCCTCACAACTGGGGTATCCAAGCAGATCATAATCTACTTCTAGTCAGTAAAGTTGTTGCCAGAACGCAGGTTTCAAGTAAGGATTAAACAAGGTGATTTCCGAAGTCCTTTCCAACTCTGACTTAAAGCAAAGTAAAGCTCTGCAATGCCAAAAAAGAAGTAATTCTGTCGCTACATTTAAATCATTCATGGTTGAGTTCAAATTTATGTTCAATTTATAACTAATATAAGCCCCTGTTATTGGCTAGATACCATCACATTCATTATACAATTTCGTCCTAAGTATTATGTCAAGCACATGTTGCCATCTCCATCCTACAGATCAGGAAATTGAAGCTCAGCAAGGTAGTAGTCACAAAGCCAAGATTCAGTTTTTGATGGGTTCAACTCAAAAGTTCAGGGACCTGTCCATTACATTCTACTTAAATGATCTCACACAGGGCCAAGAGTCCACAGGAAGTTGCATGAACTTCATGTACAAGTTGTGATCTAAAAATATGGTGAATGTTTGAATAAAAAAAAATTATTACAGTAAAAGACACATTGCCATTTATCCACCTCAAAATACTACTCCTCACTTCAAACACACTTATCACATCGCTCTTGCTACTTTCTGAAGCACTTCTGGAAGTCCTCTTTTGTGAGTGTCTTTAGTTGTGCTATCGTGGCTGCTTCAATGTCCTGAATCATTTTTACTTTGGGGAAGAGCCAGAAGTAGCAGGGTGCCAGATCTGGTGAATAAGGTGGATGAGGACACACAGTAATGTTTTTATTTGACAGAAATTGCCATAGACCAGAAGAGATGTGTGATGCAAGCAATGTCATGATGGAGGATGAAGTAAAGACACTCATGAAAAAGGACTTCCACAATTGCTTCAGAAAGTGGCAAGAGCGATGGGACAAGTGTGTTTGAAGCGAGGGGGAGTATTTTGAGGGGGATTCATGGCAATGTGTCGTTTACCATAATAAATTTTTTAAAATCTAAACATTCACCGTAATTTTTTATCACATCGGGTAGAAGGCAGAGACACTTGGAAAGAAAGGTAGCCTCAGAAAAAGTCTGCTAGTAAGCTTAAATGTTTGGTCCCCACTGCTAGTCCTGCTTCCTTTTCTGTTTTTATTTCAAGTTTATTGGGGGTGACAATTATTAGTAAAATTACATAGGTTTCAGGTGTACAACACTGTAATACATCATCCATATATCACATTGTGTGTTCACCACCCAGAGTTAGTTCTCCTTCCATCACCATATATTTCATTGTCCTGCTTTCTGATGACCCCTTTAAGTTTTTTTCTTACCCTCAGAATGGTACTGGGCATCTTTAATAACTGAAATGAAGTTGTCCACTACTGAAACACAAATGAACTCATTCCTGTGAATGTTAATTAGTGTCAGTGTTCATAAGAATTCATTAAGGCTGTTTTGGAATTTGAGAGGCTGCTTCAGGAATCACTGAAAAATAAAATGGAAAGGTCTGAATGAAAAACAGTAGTCGTATTTGATGAATCTGGCTATATTTTGGGTTTTCTCTTTGGGGTTTTAGGGAAACTTCTTTAGGCAAAATGTATACCAAATTATGGATGCTCTGCTTCGGAAATTAATGATCAGAACTATGAATACTGCAGTGTTGAGAATTTCAACTCTCCAAGCAATATTTCATCTTCACTCACAAATATATGCAGAAAACAAGATGATATTAAACTTTTCTTTTTTTAACTTATGACTTTGGAACACACTACTTTATTAATAATTTTTATACAGGGAAGAGTCTTAATTTTCATTTCACTTTTTCTC
This sequence comes from Aselliscus stoliczkanus, assembly GCA_033961575.1. NCBI lineage: Eukaryota > Metazoa > Chordata > Mammalia > Chiroptera > Hipposideridae > Aselliscus > Aselliscus stoliczkanus. The sequence goes on from CM066737.1 coordinate 27,825,377, forward strand.
CAACATCAGCCATGAAAATAAATTAACAGGGAACTATCGTTATACCTGTTGTTGATCATTTTTTCTTTTTCACCTCCCTTTCCCTTTGGACAGGAAATGAAAGATAAACTAATAATGGAGAAACTGAAACATGTCTGTCCATCTAGAACACTTTAATTTTTATAGGACATAGATCATCTTGGTTTTTTGGGGTTTTTTTGTTTGTTTGTTTTTTGAGGGCAGTGTCGCTGGTCCTCATATGTGGGACCCGAACCGGGTCCGTAGATCATCTTTTATCAAAAATGTAAAGGTAGTGCCGGCCGAGTGGCACGTTGGTTAAGAGCTGGCTTGGGACACCGGCTCTGAGCAGTAGGGCCCTGGTTCGGATCCCACATGAGGGCCAGTGACACTGCACCCTCTACAGCTAAGATGGTGAACAACAGCTCCACCTTGAGCTGGGGTGCTGTGAGTTGCCGGTGACTGCACAGCTGCAACCCCTGCTGCAGTGGGCTGCCATAGGCTACAGTGAGTGGTCGGCAGCCAGTGTGAGCGGCTGTCTGTCTAGAGACGGGCTACCGATCCGCCTCACCAGGGAATAGTGCAATGACAATACCAACATGGGCCAGTGAAGCAATGTCCTCCACAACTAGACGGAAGAACCAAAGGACAGCAACTTGTCTGTTCCCGTTCCCCAGTTCCCGAACGGAATCTTAAAAAAAAAAAAAAAGAAAAAGAAAGCTCAATGTTTTCTACTCGAAACATTTATCCCAAACTGAAAACTTTATAATATTAATTTTTACCACTCAAAAAATAGCTATAACATGCTTATTAATTTCTATAGAAAGAAAAAAATGCATGTGAAGGGCAACTCATAAAATGATGTACTGAGTGACAAAAATGTTACTTGAATGTTAAAACGTTGTTTTTACCTTTTGAAAATACTAGCAGAAATGTGCTGGATGAAAGGGGTTGAAATGGAGCAAAATTTGTAATCCCAAAATATGCGTCTTTGGCATATTGATTATCTTGAGCTGGTTGTATTTTTTTTATTATTTCTTTATTGACTTCACTCATGTGTGGGATATAAAACCAAAAGCAACAAAGGGACAAGACGAATAAAAAAACAAGAACTTATAGGCACAGACAACAGTTTGCCAGTTCTCAGAGGGTAAAAGGGGAGGTGGGTAGAAGAGGGAAAAGGGGGTCAAATATTTGGTGATGGAAGGAGAACTGGCTCTGGGTGATGAACACACAATGTGATATATAGATGATGTATTATAGAAATGTAAATTTGAAACCAATATAATTCTGAGCTGGTTATTTTTAAGAAACAGCATACAGAGGTGAAGCTCTGAAAACTGAATAGAAGTTACCATTTTTTTTTTGCATGAGACATTTGCATTTGTAAGGGAAATCTCCATTTGCAAGGGTACCTCCCTCTCAGTACCAGGAAGAGGAGGCTGACTCTAAATCTCTACAAACTCTATCAGTGGAGAAGGCAAGGACTGAAAACTGCATAAAAACTTTAGAACTGTTTACTGTGGTTTTCCTGAAAACCTCCCATAACTGTCTCTTCTCCTCATCCAACATCTTTGTTTTATCTTTAGCTGAAGATGGTACTTAAAGTGGTGGCTTGGGCCATTTTAGGGAGTTACGCCATTTTCCTGGGGTTTTACCATATATATGGGAGGTATCCATGTTATTAAATGTGTTTGTTTTCTCCTGTTAATCTGTCTTTTATTACAAGGCATTCTCAGTCAAGAACCTAAAAGGGTTGAGGAAAAATAATTTTTCCTACCAGACACAAACCCAGTTTTTCAAGTGTAAAATGGGGATATGATAGTGCCTACTTAAATGGTTGTTATGTGGATAAATGGGATAATTAAGCCTTTAGCTTAATGCCTTAGCTTACTATGAGTCCTTAGTAAAGGCTAATTGGATGAATAAATGAATGCCTGTGTGAGGACTAGATACTGCGGAGAGGACTAAAAGGATACCTTCTAGGGGTGACAAAGTAGTTTGGGACACAGAACGGCGTATGTTGCAAATAAAAGCCAACCATATTACATGTTTTTTACCAAGTGCTTATAGATGGTAAAAACTGCAGAATAATAGAGGACTAACCAGAATAGATGGTATAACATGATAATCTAGGCAGACTGCTAACCTTGTCAATATCAGCAGAATGACATGAGCATGGAGCACTAAAGACAAATTAAAGGATTCTTCTAGACTAGGGATTTATTGGGCAAAAAAAAGAAACGTTTGTCTTATTCACCTCTATGCCCCCAGGGTGGGCATGGCACACAATAGATACACAGGAGATGTTTAATGCATGGAATAAATGTTTCATAAATAAATGAAAAGGTGATATCAACATTGATGCAGAAACCTTAAACTAGACAGGAATGGATGGACTATGGGAAGAGCTCTCATGCCCTATGTTGGTCGGGAAAACACTACAGGAAGAACTTTATGTTTATAACAGAGCTCTATGGTTGAAATACTACCTCCTCTTAACTTCCTCTTCCCCTCCACAAAAACAGCTTCTACTTCTTCTCTCTTTGCACATGTGGCTTGCTATCATATCTGAATATACCAGATTGATTAATACTTTTTGATGATGAAATACCTAGTCAACTTTTTTTTTTTTTGAGAGCAGTGTCACCGGCCCTCACATGTGGGACCCGAACCGGGGCTGCCGGCTTCCCAAGCCAGCGCTTAACCACCGCACCACTCAGCTGGCCCAGACCTATTCAACTTCTGATTATGGTGAACAGTGATCAAATGAATGAGTGAACAGACAGACTTACTTGGGTCTCCCAACATTTTTGATAACCTGTGTGTCAGTGAGTGAATGTCAAACATATAAAAATTATCTTTGGGGCTGCTTGTTAGCTCAGGTGGTTAGATTGCAGGCTCATAACACCAAGGTTGCTGGTTCGATTCCCACATGGGCCCCGGAGCTGCACCCTCCACAACTAGATTGAAGACAACTATTTGATGCAGAGTTGATGGGTCCTGGAAAAACACACTGTTCCCCAATAAAAAATTTTTTTTCTTAGATGAGCCATCTTGCCACCTGTTGGCAGCTCAGCAGCCCAATAAAATTTCTTAAAAAAAAAATTATCTTCCATTGTTCTTTCCTTGTCTCTCTCTCTCTCTCTCTCTCTCTCTCTCTCTCTCTCTCTCTCTCACACACACACACACACACACACACAGTGACTTTTAATTATAAAGAACTGAAGAAAAGGAAGACTTGTACAGAAATTATCAGATTGGAAACTAAAACTTGATTATTGAATATACTTTAAAAGAAACATCAAAATTGGATAATAGCAGGTTCTACTTCTAGCTATAACAGAAGAGAGATCAGGTTCTCTGATAATAAATTTGTATTTTCAGAAGAAATATTTTATCAACAGGCACTAGAATTTACTCCTTAAAAGCCATCTATAAATCAATCACTTTAGTAGTAGTAATATAAACTCATGCCTGTCCAGGAAACAGGGCATTTCACTTGCATGGAAATACAGGTATAAGATGCAGTTAGCAAAATATCCCTTTCTTCAAATTCCAATTGCATGTTTGAAGGCGCTTTGGGTGATGAATAGATCTTCCATGCAATAAAATAGAAACAAACTTGATTAACTTTGTGTACTGTCTAGCACACCAGGGTGAGTTGTACTAACCATTGCCAGCTTGGGAATAGGTCCATATCCTTTAGAATATAGACATAATGGCTGTGAGACATTCAGAAAGTGAGATTCAGGTGTCATTCAGGTGCAATTAAAAATGAATAAGGACAGCAGATGAACGTTAAGAAAAACAAAATAAAATACAAACAAACTTGGCTTGCTTTGATAAGCCGAAGAGGCATGTATAATGAAACCAATATCTGTGACATTTCACACCCTGGTTTTAATTCTCTAGTTCTTTTCTCTCCTTATCCAGCGCTCTCCAACTTACCCTTTAGTAAAGTGCTATGCAATTTAGTGAGTTGCCTTTCTTATCTCCAAAATTATACTGAAATTTTTCTTTTTATTAATTTATAATTTTAGAATGTCATGATGCTGGAGTATTACAAAAGAAAGCAGCAGGTATCACAGCAAAGCTCACATTTTTAACCAGGTAGCCACTACTCAAATAATGATTTCCCCCTAGATATTCAACAATTTGCCATAGGAATACCAGATGGAGAAGAGAGGGAGCAAGGGATCGAGAACATATTTGAGGTAATAATGACTGAAAACTTCCCTAACCTGGCAAAGGAAATTGCCATACAAGCCCAGGAAGTGCAGAGAGTTCCAACCAGGATGACCCCAAACAGGCCCACACCAAGACACATTATAGTGAAAATGGCAAGGGTTAAGGACAAAGACAGAATCCTAAAAGCAGCAAGGGAAAGACAGAAAGTTATTTACAAGGGCACCCCCATAAGAATATCAGCTGACTTTTCTACAGAAACTCTACAGGCCAGAAGGGAGTGGCATGAGGTTTTCAAAGTGATGAAAAACAAAGGCCTACAACCTAGATTGCTTTATCCAGCAAGATTATCATTCAAAATTGAAGGAGAAATAAAGAGCTTCCCAGAAAAGAATAAGCTAAGGGAATTAATTACCACCAAGCCAGAATTGCAGGAAATGTTAAAAGGACTTCTTTAAGCAGAAGAGAAAACAACCTAACTGAGGAAGACCAGGAACACAAATAACTAAATGGCAATAACTACACACCTATCAATAATCACGTTAAATGTAAATGGATTCAATGCAAGACATAGGGTGGCTGAATGGATAATAAAGCAAAACCCTTGCACATGGATAAGAAAGCAAGACCCTGTATACAAGAGACTTACCTCAGATCAAAAGACACATACAGTCTGAAAGTAAAGGGATGGGGCAAAATACTTCATGCAAATGGAAATGAGATAAAAGCTGGAGTAGCAATACTTACATAAGATAAAATAGACTTTATTAATATACTTTTTAAAAATGATTTTATTGGGGAATTGGGGGAGGGGAACAGCACTGGGAAACTTGCATAGGGAAACAGACAAGTTACTGTCCTTTTGTTCTTCATTCTAGTTATGGAGGACATTGCTTCACTGGCCCATGTTAGTATTATCATTGCACTCTTCCCGGGTGAGGCAGATCGGTCGCTGGCCTCTGGACAGCCACTCACGGCGGCTCTTGGCAACTCACACCAGCTGCCAGCCGCTCACACTGGTTGCTGGCCAGTCACTGTAGCCTATGGCAGCCCACTGCATCAGGGGCTGCAGCTATGCTTTCCCAAGGATTCACAGCAGCCCAGCTCTGGTTGGAGCTGTTGTTCACCATCTTAGCTGTAGAGGGCAGTGTCACTGGCCCTTATATATGGGGTCTGAACCGGGTCTGCTGCTGTCCCAAGCCAGCACTTAACCAATGTGCCACTTGGCTGGCCCCATAAAACAGACTTTAAATTGAAGAATATAATAAAGGACAAAGAAGGGTACTTCATAGTAATAAAGGGATCGATTCAGCAAGAGGACACAACCTTAGCAAACATCTATGCACCTAACATAGGAGCTCCAAAATATATAAAACAGATATTCACAAACATAAAGACAGAGATCAACAGTAACACTATCACAGTAGGGGATTTCAACAACCCACTGTCACCAATGGACAGATTCTCCAGACAGAAAATAAAATGCGGAAACAGTGGCCTTAAATGACACAGTAGACCAGCTGATTTAATTGATATTTTCAGAGCATTTCACCCCAAAGCTACAGAATATACATTCTTCTCAAGTGCACATGGAACATTTTCCAAGATTGACCACATATTAGACCACAAAACAAGTCTCAATAAATTTAAGAAAATTGAAATCATATCAAGTATCTTCTCTGACCACAGTGCTATGAAATTATAAATCAACTACAAGAAAAAAAACTGGAAAACACAGAAATACATGGAGGCTGAATAACATGTTACTAAACAGCGAGTGGGTCAAAAAAGAGATTAAGGAAGAAATAAAAAGATACCTCAAGACAAACAAAAATCAAAACACCACAACCCAAAATGTCTGGGATGCAGCAAAAGCAGTCCTAAGAGGGAAGTTCATAGAACTGCAGGCCTATTTAAAGAAGGAAGAAAGGGCCGGCCGAGTGGCTCATTGGTCAAGAGCTGGTTTGGGACACCAGCAGCCCCGGTTCAGATGCCACATATGAAGGCCAGTGACACTGCCCTCTACAGCTAACAACAGCTCCACCTGGAGCTGGGCTATCCGAGCCCCGGCGACAGCGTAGCTGCAGCCCCTGCTGCATTGGGCTGCCATAGGCTACAGTGAGTGGCTGGCAGCCAGCGTGAGTGGCTGGCAGCCAGTGTGAGCTGCCAATAGCCACGGTGAGTGACCATCTAGAGGCCGGCGACTGATCTGCCTCATCCAGAAAGAGCGCAGTGATGATACCAACATGGGCCAGTGAAGCAATGTCCACCACAACTAGACTGAAGAACAAAAGGGCAGTAAGTTGTCTGTTCCTCTCCCCCAATTGCCCTATAAAATCTTTAAAAAAAAAAAAAAAAGAAGCAAGAAAAATCTCAAATCAACAGGTTATCCTTACACCTCAGGGAACTGGAAAAAGAAAAGCAAAAGAAGCCCAAAGGGAGTACAAGGAATGAGAAAATAAAGACCAGAGCGGTAATAAATGAAATAGAGACCAGAAAAACAATACAAAAGATTAATGAAATGAAGAGCTGGTTTTTTGAGAAGATAAACAAAATTGACAAACCTCTAGCCAGAAATATCAAAAAAAAAAAAAAGACAGAGAGGACACAAATTACTAAAATCAGGAATAAAAGGGTTGAACTGACAACAGACATCATAGAAATACAAAAAAAATTTTAAGAAATTACTATGAGCAATTATATGCCAACAAATTTGACAATCTGGAAGAAATGGATAATCTTCTAGAAGTATACAACCTGCCAAAGCTGACTCGAGAAGAAACAGAAAATCTTAATAGACTGATTACTACCAAGGAAATTGAATTGGTAATCAACAAGCTCCCAACAAACAAAAGTCCTGGACCAGACGGCTTCACAAGTGAATTTTACCAAACATTCAAAAAAGAATTAACACCTATTCTTCTCTAACTATTCGAAAGAATCCAGGAGGGAATGCTCCCGAACTCTTTCTATGAAGCCACTATCACCCTGATTCCAAAGCCAGATAAAGAGAGCACAAAAAAGGAAACCTACAGGCCGATATCCCTGATAAACCTAGATGCAAAAATCCTCAACAAAATATTAGCAAATAGAATTCAGCAATATATTAAGAAAATCATACATCATGAACAAGTGGGTTTCATCCCTAGTATACAAGTCTGGTTCAACATCTGCAAATCAATTAATGTGATAAAAAATGAAAAATAAAAATCATATGGTCATATCAATAGATGCAGAAAAAGCAAGCACTTGACAAAATCCAGCAGCCATTTATGACAAAAACTCTTAGCAAAGTGGGAATAGAGGGATCATTTCTCAACATAATAAAGGCCATATATGATAAACCCACAGCTAACATCTTACTCACTGGGGAAAAGCTAAAACCATTCCCCTTAAGATCAGGAACGAGACATGGCTGTCCACTTTCTCCACTTTTATTCAACATAGTTCTGGAAGTTCTAGCCACAGCAAGCAGACAAGAAAAAGAAATAAAAGGCACCCAAATTGGCAAGGAGGAAGTAAAATTGTCATTATATGCACATGACATGATACTATAGAGAACCCCAAAGACTCCATCAAAAAATTATTGGAGTTGATAGATGAATTCACTAAGGTAGCAGGATACAAAATCAATATTCAGAAATCAGTTGAATTTGCATATACCAATAATAAACTATCAGAAGGAGAAATTAAGAAAACAGTCCCATTTACAATTGCTTCAAGAACTATAAAATACCTAGGAATAAATTTAACCAAAGAAGTAAAAGATCTGTACTCAGAAAATTATAAGACTGTAGAAAGAAATAAAAGAAAATACAAATAAATGCAGAAACACTTACCATGCTCACGGATAGGAAGAATTAATATAGTTAAAATGTCCGTGCTGGGCCGGCTGAGTGGCGTGGTGGTTAAGCACTGGCTAGGGAAGCCAGCGGCCCCAGTTCGGGTCCCACATATAAGGGCCAGTGACACTGCCCTCAAAAAAAAAAAAAAAGCCATACTACCTAAAGCAATATACAGATTCAATGCAATTCCTATCAAACTACCAAGGGCATTTTTCACAGAAATAGAAAATATAATCCTAAAATGTATATGGAACCATAAAAGACCCCCAAGAGGCACAGCAATCCTGAGAAATAAGAACAAAGTCGTGGGTATCATGCTACCAGACATCAAAACATACTACAAGGCTACAGTAATCAAAACAGTATGGTACTGGCATAAAAACAGGCACATAGATGAATGGAAGAGAATAGACAGCCCAGAAATAAATCCATGCATATAAGGACAGTTAATCTATGACAATGGAAGCAAGAATTTACATTGGAGTAAAGATAGTCTATTTAATAAATGGTGCTGGGAAAATTGGAATGACACATGCAAAAAACTGAAACTGGACCACCTCCTTAGGCCACATAAAAGAACAAATTCAAAATGGATTAAAGACTTAAATGTAAGGAATGAAACCATAAAACTTCTAGAAGATAATATAGGGGGTAAATTTGCAGACATTATCCTTAGCAATATTTTTACTGATACATCCCCGCGGGCAAGGGAAGTATAAGAAAAAAATGAACACATCGGATTAAATCAAACTTAAAAGGTTTTTCACAACAAAGGAAACCATCAATAAAACAAAATGGAAGCGGTCTGAATGGGAGAAGATATTTGTCAACAATATATCTGATTAGGGGTCAATATCCAAAATTTATAAAACACTCATGCAACTCAACACCAGAAAAACAAACAACCCAATTTAAAAAAGGGCAGAGGATATGAAGAGACATTTCTCTAAAGAGGACATATAGATGGCCAACAGGCATATGAAAAAATGTTCAACCGCACTGATCATTAGGGAAATGCAAATAAGAACCACAATGAGATACCACCTTATCCTGGTCAGAATGGCTATCATCAATAAATCAACAAACAACAAGTGCTGGCGAGGGTGTGGAGAAAAGGGAACCCTGCTGCACTGTTGGTGGGATTGTAGATTGGGGCAGCCACTATGGAAGTCAGTATGGAGGTATCTCAAAAAACTGGAAATGGAACTACCTTTTGACCCAGCAATTCCATTCCTAGGCATTTATCCTGAAAAACCCAAGACACTAATTGGAAAAAATATATGCACCCCTATGGTCATTGCAGCGCTATTTACAATAGTCAAGACTTGGAAACACCCAAAATGCCCATCGGTAAACGACTGGATTAAGATACTGTGGTACATTTACACAATGGAATATTACTCCGCTATAAAGAAAAAAGAAATCGTACCATTTGCAACAATATGGATGGACCTAGAGAACATTATGCTAAATGAAATAAGTCATTCAGAGAAAGACAAATACCATATGATCTCACTTATATGTGGAATCTAAAGAACTGAATAAACAAGCAATGTAAACAGAAACAGTCTCAGAGACACAGAGGGGGATATAATCAATAATGTTGTAAATATTTTCTAGGGGGCCAGATGGACTCATTGACAGTGTAGTGGCCTGACCACTGCACTGTACATCTGAAGCTGCCGCTGAATAATATTATATATCAACTATAATTTAATATACATATATATAGTCATGGGATGTGGAGTATAGTGTGGGAATGGAGTCAGTGGAATTGTAATAGATATGTATGATATCAGGGCTGGGGGGGCAGTGAATTGGGGGAGGGGGGTTGTCACTTTGTAAGAGGTGAAAAGGATAACTATTGCATTGTTTTGTACACCTGAAACTAATAATAATCAAATTAAAAAAAAATAGCGCGAGCTCTGAGCAACAGGGCCACCAGTTCAATTCCTACATGAGCCAGTGAGCTGTGCCCGAGCTGGGCTGCTGCTGAGATACCAGATGGCTCAGCTGGTGACAGCATGTGCTCCTAACAATAAGACTGCCTGTTCAGTGTTGGCTACATCCGCCTGCAACTAAGACTGAACACGGCACCTTGAGCTGAGCTGTCGCCCAGATGGCTCATTGGATAGAGCATGCACTCTTAACAAGGATGCTGGTTCGACTCCTGCATGGGATGGTGGCTACGCCCACCTGCAACTAAGACTGAACTCAGCACCTTGAGCTGAGCTGCTGCTTGGATGGTTCAGAGGATAGAGCATGTGCTCTTAACAACAAGGCTGCTGGTTCGACTCTTGCATAGGATGGTGGCTACGCCCACCCGCAACTAAGATTGTAACACAGCACCTTGAGCTTAGAGGCCACGAGCTGCCAAATGGCAGCCAGATGGTGACTGCGCCCTCCACAACGAAGATTGAAGAACAACTTGGCTTGTCCCCCTCCCCAATTCCCCAACACTGTTCCCCTCCCCCAATTCCCCAATTTAAAAAATATATATATATATATATAGTACCCTAATATTTCAAAAAAATAAATTTAATAATAATGGTTTAAATTTGTTTAGATAACATGGGTTCCATCCCCTTTTTTTTTTTTGAGGGCAGTGTCACTGGCCCTCATATGCAGGACCCAAACCAGGGCCGCTGGCGTCCGAAGCCAGTGTCCAACCACCGCGCCACTCGACTGGCCCTGGGTTCCCCTTTTTTAAATAAATTTTATTGGGGAACAGTTTGTTTTTCCAGAACCCATCAGCTCCAAGTCAAGTAGTTGTCTTCAATCTATTTGTGGAGGGCGCAGCTCAGTGGCCCATGTGGGAATCGAGCCAGCAATGCTGGTGTTATGAGCCTCTGCTCTAACCACCTGAGCAAACGGGCCACCCCATGCGTTCCCTTTTTAACACTCTGTTATGAATAAGCTTCCCTCATCTCTAGGAGTATCTGAAAATTTAACATTCAAATTTCACATGCCCAGATTAGCAAAATGTTCAATCATACTTTCAATTCCCCAGCCTTCCTTACTTCATGTGGCAAGAATCTTCTAAATCTTTGCTTTTACCAAAAAGGCAAACCTTGTGTTTGTCACTTAACCCTGCAAGCCAGATCCAGATGCACCCTCCAGGATAGCAGGCTCCATATCTGTTATTGTTTTCTGAGTGCCTTGAGATATATAGATATCAAACACCTGTTTTGCTATATTTAGTATTGAAGAGGAAAAGTCTGAGGGCAGTCTAACATTTGTAGGCAAAGTGATTTTATTTATATATATCTTTATAATTAAAATTTTACCATGATGTGTCTTAATGAGAGCATTTTTTATTATTTTGCTTGATTGACTCTTTTCATTAGCTCTATAGGTCTTGTGGTCAGTGCTGTTATGAAGTATTTTTTTTCTGATATCTGTATGGATTTATTACTGGAAATTCTTTTAACTCTATAATTCTTTCTTCTTTATAAATGTACCCGTAAACTATGTGTTTTAAAAAAACACACATTATTAACATCATATTCCAAATGTTATGTAGCTGATAGAGTGCTTTGATAATCTATATTTTTGGATTGTGTTAATGCATAGAATTCTGACTCCCTGAACAATAACAAAAAATACCATTCTTTTTACTTAAACTATGGAAACAACATACCTCATCAATTTTAAAGGAAATCTCTAAACAAACAGCACAATAAATAATTGTATCAGGATGGTTCTCTAGGTATAGATCTCTGGTTCTATGCTCTTGCATGGAGAATTTTAACAGGGAAGATTTTGTTCATTATGTCAAGTGAAAAATATTAATATTACCTTTGTGTTCCTGACTGTTTTCATGAGTTCCTGAAAATGTCATTCAATTAGAATTCATCGCTCTAAAATGTAAAAGTCTTAGACTTTTGAAGTCTTTTGTCACATAAGTACATTGAAAAGCAACATTGATCACTTCATGTAGACATGTTTGTAGCAGACAAATACCTATATAAATCAGTTATTCTTCATCATTAAGAAAATGAAATGGCAAGCTATCGGCTGGGAAAAAATATTTATAATACATATACTTAATAAAGATTGTTATCCAGAATATATAAACTACATCTACCACTGAATAATAAAAAGGCAAACAACTCAACTAAAACCACACAATAGTTTGTACACTCTTCACAAAGAAGATATATATATATATCCAAGAAGAACATGAAACACTACTCAATATCAGTAGTCAACAGGGAATGCCAATTAAAACCAGAAAAGACATCACTATACTCACACTAGAATAGCTAAAATTAACAACAGTGGTGACAGAAAGTATTGGTATATTATGGAACAACTTGGAAGTCTCACGATTGCGGTGGGATTGCAAAATGATACATCCACTTTGGAAAACAATCCGGCAGCTTTTTACAAAGTTAGACATACATTTACTATATGACCCAATAATTCCACTCAAAGGCATACACAAGAGAAATAAAAACACATGTACACGGGGCCGGCCGAGTGGCATGGTGGTTAAGCGCTGGCTTGGGAAGCCAGCGGCCCGGTTTGGGTCCCACATATGAGGGTCAGTGACACTGCACTAAACAAACAACAACAACAACAAAAAACCACATGTACACGAAAACCTGTGCATGCATGTTCATAGCAGCATTATTCACAATAGTCCAAATCTGGAAACATCCCAAATGTCCTTCAATTGGCAAATGGATAAACAAACTGTGCTCCATCCATACAATGGAGTACTACTCAGCAATGAAAAGAAAATGAGCTATCAATTCATACACAATATGGATATAAATCTCAAAGGCATTATGGTGAACAAAGAAAACGAGACAACTGTAGCCCTTCCTGTCTGATTTCATTTATATGACATTCTGGAAAAGTTAAATGTAATATATGGTGACATAAAACAGATTTGTAGGTCTTGAACACTGTTGGGGGAGGAACAATTGATTTCAAAGGGGCAGGATAAAACTTTTGGGGGGGTCATGGAAATTTTTTATATCTTGATTGCAGTAATGGTGGCGTGACTGTCTATATGATTGTCAAAACTCATTAAACTGCATCCTGAAAATGGGTACACTTTATTGCCTACAAATTATAATGCAATAAATGATATTAAAATGAAAATAAGAAAATATGAACTTAAAAATATGACAGAATCTATGATTATAATCATAGCCTGAGATACAGTTGACCAGCAGCCAACAATGGGCCAAAAAAAAATCCTTGTGGAAATAAATGAACAAGTGGACTATACTGGAGGCTGAATCTATGATAGAGCAGCAGACAAATCTTTCTGTTTATACTGGCACCTCTAGTTCATGCTCCGAAACTTCCCTAACAAGTTGAACACACTCAAATCAGTATGAGGTCAGTATCCAGCAATCCTTTTCCCTGTTCCAGATCCCTGGCCTGGCACATGGCACGCATTCAGCAAATGATGCAGAATTCCTCACTTGCCAATTAACTGGAAAGGAACTTAAGAAGAATCACAAGATAGGCTGTATGTCTTGTGAGATACTAGCAAAGAAAGTGTTAGCTAAGTGACCCATTTTATTTTGCTTGGGAGGAGTTGCAGATATGTTTAACAACCCAGTAGAAAAAACAGAGGACTACCGCAATAGCCACATATTTCAGTGTTTTTCAACTTGGCTTGGTTTGGTTTCCACTTTTACATATTCCTTTTTTGACTCCACATGCTGGACAGTTTTTGAGGAAAATCGAGTCCATAAAAAGTACTTGCTGAATGTTCCAAGAGTCTTCCCACTGCATTTTCTTTTACAGTGAAGCAACAGCACAAATCCCAAGTCTGCTTGTTATACCATGAACAAAAGTTATTTTCAAGAAGTTAGTTAGCATGGTAGTAAACTTTGACCTTTGCTACAGTGTGGGGTGGACACCTAGTGCTATGGAAAAAATTTTTATTTTGTTTTCTTAGAGAGTCATGGGGAGGTCACAGTTGAAAATGTCCTCAGGGGCCGGCCGAGTGGCGCATTGGTTAAGCGCTGGTTTTGGGATGCCAGTGGCCCCGGTTCGGATCCCACATGAGGGCCAGTGACACTGCCCTCTACAGCTAACAACAGCTCCACCTGGAGCTGGGCTATGCGAGCCCCGGTGATGGTGTGGGCTGCAGCCCCTGCTGCAGTGGGCTGCCATAGGCTACAGTGAGTGGCCCGCAGCCAGCGTGAGCGGCTGGCAGCCAAGCATGAGCTGCCAATAGCCGCGGTGAGCGACATCCAGAGGCCAGCGACCGATCTGCCTCATCCGGGAAGAGCGCAATGACGATACCAACAGTGAAGCAACATCCTCCGCAACTAAACTGAAGAACAAAAAGACAGCAACTTGTCTGTTCCCCTTCCCCGATTCCCCAACGCTGTTACCCTCCACCAATTCCCCAATAAAATCTTTAAAAAAAAAAAAAGAAAAAGAAAATGTCCTCAGGCTACATTGAAAAACGGAGTTCAATTCTAGGTGCTAGAAAGAGCCACCTAGGTTTTCTAATCAGCACTACTGCTCTCCCTCTGATGCTGGTTCTTTGGTTCAGTGAGTGGGTGAGTTCCTATGTGGTACTGATTCACTGGAGAGCCCCATCTCATTATGAGTTGCCTGGTTATTAGGAATCTCACTACCAGGGGCAAGCTTCAAGATCTAGAGTCAGACCTAGGCAAGTCTTTCTGTACACAGGGGGTAAGATTTCCTTACGAAGGAGAAAGTCAAGAAATACACAACCACCACCATCAATATCCCGGTGATCCCTGCAGTTCTGAAACCTTGAACCCACATTCCAGGCTTAAAAATCTGGAATCTCACATTTTTCTATGCTCTCTAGGCAACATTTGTGACTTTATATGGAGTATGGTAACATTTTCTATGTTAGAAAAATGTGGCAAAGAACAATGTAAGTACGGAAAACATATTATTCGTTGGTGGAAAGTTGTCTCTGCCTTAAAATTGGGTCTATTCTTTTTTTAAAAGATTTTATTGGGGAATTGGGGGAGGGAAACAGCATTGGGGAATCATGAAAGGGGAACAGACAAGTTGCTGTCCTTTTGTTCTTCAGTCTAGTTGTGGAGGACATTGCTTCACTGGCCCATGTTGGTATCATCATTGCACTCTTCCCGGATGAGGCATTTTGGTTGCTGGTCTCTGGACAGCCGCTCAAGGCGGCTCACAAAAGTGCACGCCTGCTCCCGGCCACTCACTGTAGCCTGTGGCAGCCCACTGCAGGAGGGGCTGCAGCTATGCCCTTCCGGGGACTCACAGCAGCCTAGCTCCAGGTGGAGCTGTTGTTCACCATCTTAACTGTAGAGGGCAGTGTCACCGGCCCTCATATGTGGGATCTGAAACAGGGCCGCTGGCATCCCAAGTCAGCTCTTAACCAACGCACCACTCGGCTGGCCCAAATTGGGTCTTTTCTTGACCTTTGGTTGGGGCCCAGGGCAAGCTGCTCCAAAATATCCCACAAAGGCATATTGATTATTTTGAACTAAGGCTAATTAATTAACCACAAGCACACCTCTCTCTGTGTGTCCCTCCGAAAGCAGGATGTAAATCTCCCATGTGAAAGGTGCCCTCCCTATACCTGGAGGCACTCTCATCACTAAAGTTAAGGAATCCAGAACCAAAGTGCCTATAGAAACAAACTTTGTTGCCTCTGCTAATTAACTACCCAACTCCAAATTGTGTTTAGATTCCTCACTAATGAATACCAAAACCTTGATTAGATTCCTTTCTAATGAACACTAACTTTTTCTCTTTTTTTGGTCCTGTCAACTTTTCACAAATTTAGTTCTTTGTCTCAAAAGTTTAGAACACTGTCTGGTTCATCATTTCTTAGAGCATCACTTGTGATTCTCCCATGCACACATAATAAATGATCATTGGGCCGGCCGAGTGGCTCAGTTGGTTAAGAGCTCGCTCAAGAGTGCGAGCTGAGCTCTGAGCAACAGCAGTTCAATGCCCAGCCTGAGCTGAGCTGCTGCTGAGCTGCCAACAGCAGAATGGCTCAGCTAAAAAAATAAAAAATAAAAAAATAAATGATAACAAACTTAGTGATGTAAAACACACAAATTTATTCTCTCACAGTCTTAGAGGTCAGAAGTTTCAAATGGGTCTCACCAGGCTAAAATCAAGTTGTCAACAAGGCTGCATTCCTTCTGAAGACTCTAGGGAATAATATATTTCGTTGCCTTATTCAGCTTCTAGAAGATATCTATATTCCTTTTCTTATGGCTCCTTCTTCCATCTTGAAATCCAGCAGAGAGCATCCTCAAATACCTCTCCTTTGGCCCATGCTGGAATCCTTACAGCCCCTTCTAAGACCTTCTTGCCTTTCTATTATAATAACTTTGGTGTACATTTAGTCTACCCAAATAATCCAGCATCATCTCCCCATATCAGGATCCTTAAATTAATGACATCTGCAAAATCCCTTGTGCCATGCAAGGTTTGCATAGCTGCAGGATCCTTAGATAAGGATGTAGACATCTTTCAAAGGCCATTAGTCTGCCTACGACACACAGTGACATGTTATTTTCTATGTAGTTAGGAAAAAAACATGCTAATAAACTAATTCCTAAAGTTCTCTGTCCTATCCTTGTGTGGGGAGCTGCAGTGTTGGGACAATTGGTAATATTAGTGTATGAGCTCGGTTTAGAATAATGCCAATGTCAGAGGACAGAAGGCTGAAAAAATTAAGTTCCACTGAATTAAACCTGAATAAGCTGAATCTAGTTAGAATTTTCTGACATAAGTAATATACAGTAACACCTTGGTTTGCACGCATAATTCGTTCTGGAAACAAACCACTTGTATTGCAAGACATCGCTTGTTTACCAGGTCAAAATGTATTAGAAATGTTTGCTCGTCTTGTGGAACACTCGCAAACCAAGGTTTGCCTGTATATTCTAAGTAATCATGTACTTATTTTGTCAAGCTCACTCACGTATGGCATTTAGCCCCCATTCCATCTCTGTGATATAGAACAATGAATAACATGCAGATAATTCTTTTTTACATATTTTAGTTACCCCAATAAATTCTCCTACTGGAAAAATGAGCTGTATTATTTATTGTTTAATAGCAGAGAATCTAAATATATCTTTTAGCTATTTAGAGGTCACTTAGGCTTTAAGAAGCTGTTCTGTCATTATTGAGTCATAAAACTTAACAGCCCATGAATGCTGCCTGACTTCAACACCAAAGGCTAAATAGGATAAAACAATGCATTAATTATAGACCATTATCATCAGCAGTTGGTTAGGGGAAATGTGGTTTTATGGGAACTTCAAAATACATTAAAAAAAACAAAAACACTTCCATAACAGCAAAAGCATTTTTGTTTGTTTTTGTTTTTTGAGAGCAGTGTCACTGGCCCTCTTATGCGGGACCCGAACCGGGGCCGCTGGCTTCCCAAGCCAGCGATTAACCACCGCGCCACTCGGCCAGCCCAAAAGCATTTTTAAAGTAAACAATTCTTATTTTACCATTCTAACACCTTATCTGTGTTCATTGTTCTTGCTCTTTTCCAATCCCCATGTATATACATAAGTTGTTTTGACATACCTGTAATCTATTAGAGATAACAATTTTGCATTTGGCGTTTTACACCCTAATGTATTTAGTGTTTCAGATAATGATGTCATAGTCATAGTTGTCATTTTTATGGCTCCAGTGTACTTCACATCATGGATGTAACATGATTTTTTTGATTCTGAATGTGTCTTCCCCAAAATGTGCCACTTTGGCATGTGTATTATTTTTCTTTTTTTAGCTGAGCCATCCTGTCACCTGTTGGCAGCTCAGCTTGGGCTGGGCATCAAACTGCTGTTGGTCAGAGCTCAGCTCGCACTCTTTTATTTATTTTTTTAAATGATTTTATTGGGGAATTGGGGGAGTGGAAGAGCATTGGGGAACTGGGGAAGGGGAACAGACAAGTTGCTGTCCTTTTGTTCAGTCTAGTTGTGGAGGATGTTGCTTCATGTTTGTACATAGAGAAAGTCCCACTAGTGATAGGGAAAGTATTTTTATTAATGTCAGTAATATCTTTAAACCAACATTCCTACAATGCCTGAAATCATTTTCCTGAGGACAGAGATAAGGGTGAAGAATATGCCAAACGAATACAAAGGTTAAGTTATACACAGATTATTGTTGATTATGTAGAAAAGTTTATACATATATTAAAGAATTGTGGAGAAATAAAAGGAATGGTGACTTTTAAAAGACTACTGTTACATGTCAATGGAGCAAATTATGAAATGTATGCAACTCATATATACATGGTTTATACTCAATAGCATGTTAAATATTTAATTTAATAATAATCACTGTTTTCATGAGCATTGATTCTTAAAGAATAGGGCATTAAAGTTCTATTTATGTTGTATAAGCTACAAAATCTGAGATGTAATTGAGACATGTTAGAGTTTTTCAAAATGCCTATATTTTAGTGTCAGTAATAGAGTGTAAGGTAAGAGGTAGATCTGGTTGTATCAGATGATGGAATGAAGGCAATTTCTAATACATTCTCATGCGGCATGTCATTTTACTCATTCAAATGTACAAAAAGGAAAAAAATTTTGTTAAAGCTGGCAGTAAAATATTTAACAAAAGAAGTGAGCCATGTGTTAAAGGTTCTAAGAGGTAGAGGAAACTGCCATAAATTGAGGCCTTTTCCAGCTTTACTTTCGTTTTATCATGTAGCTGAACAATATTTACCTAAGGAATTCACAATCATATGTAATTTGACGTTTATGCAGGAAATATGACCAAAATACACCAACCATTAAAAGATGTACATGTCTGTTCAATAATGTGAGAGAAGGGGCCGGCCGAGTGGCGCGCTGGTTATGAACTGGCTTGGGATGCCGGCTCTGAGCAGCAGGGCCCCGGTTCAGATCCCACATGAGGGCCAGTGACACTGCCCTCTACAGCTAAGTGTCAGCTTGGAGCTGGGCTGCTGTGAATCCCCTGAACGGCATAGCTGCAGCCTCTGCTGCAATGGGCTGCCATAGGCTACAGTGAGTGGGCAGAAGCCAGCGTGAGCGGCCAATAGCCACGGTGAGTGGCCGCCCAGAGGCCGGCGACTGATCTGCCTCATCCGGGAAGAGCGCAATGATGATACCAACATGGGCCAGTGAAGCAATGTCCTCCACAACTAGACTGAAGAACAAAAGGAAAACAATTTGTCAGTTCCCCTTCTCTAATTCCCCAATTAAAACAAAAAAATTAAAAAAAAATAATTGAGAGAAGTCAGAATTCACACGAATAAGAATGATGGTTAGCTACCCTTGCATAAGAGAATATCTTTCAGTAGAATAGCTAGGTTTTCCTGAGCACAAAGAGTTGACCCACCAGATAATTCCTGATGCTGCAACCTTTGGTTAATCTAAGGCAATACTGATATATTCCAAATTTAAAATGTACTGGCTGAAGATCCCATTACATAACCCAAAGAATAAAAGTGGTAAACCAGAATCTCTGCTACAGAGCTATTGAAATGACAATAATGATCAATTTCCAGAAAGGAGAATCTTTATGATATGAGGAGCTAGTACTACTTTGTAAACAATAGAGAAGTTAATAGCAAGTGGGAAGATTAATCTCAGTGAATAACGCTAGGCTTTACTTGAAAAATGAATTTGCTGTTAAAGAAAATTCATTTTTATATGACTTGTTATTTTTTTTATATTGTAAACATATAACTTTTCATTCATTCATTCATTCATTCATTCGTTCTCTCATTCATTCATTCGTAGTATTAAGTCCCAGAAATGTGGATATATCAGTGAGCAGGGCAGACACAAAATCCATGCTTTATGGAGCTTACATTCTAATAGATATCTTTTCATGGCACGTATTTTTTTCCCTAGTACAAAACATCAAAAGGGCCTATTATTATCGGTAAAACAGCAAAAAACAACAGAGCAGTATTAACTGTTAATTGAGTTGCAAGGACTTATTCTAGAATTACATGGAAGAGTAACCAAGCAGCAATTTAGGTATTTCAATGAATACTGGATAGGAAAGAGATAACACATGCTCACAGAGGTGATAGAATTTATAGCAAGTTTATTTTTTTAAATGTCTGAATGAGATTTCATATGCAACTCACCTTTCTGTTTTGGGTGGGTTCCACCTGAAGAAAAAGTTTTGCTTGCCTCCCTCTACCGCTATATTATTTTCAGTTGTGGTTCTACATAATAATAGCGCTGGTTGCCACAAAGCAGTAGCCAACAGGTAGCTTTCCTTACATCTGTTTTCTTTTCATATCCCTTAGATCCCCAAGCTATTCCTGGCTATGTTGCTTGGAAGAGGAATGGAGAATGACTGCGGGGCTACATTACCAACTGTATCTTGTATCAGGTTTCCTCTGAGAAAGAGAAATTTGGGTAATCCTGGGATTTCAGAAATGCCTAACTGGCCTCCAACTAGCTGAGGAGTTGACATCAGTGGGAAAAGTTCCTTCAGAGATAGAAACCTGTAACCAGCCTCAATGAGGGGCATGAAGTGACTAACCCACCTTGGCAGAGGCAGGTGGCCTCATATGAAGGCGCTTATAAAGCAACGAATGCTTTGCACATAGGCTACAAAGGAGGTCAATCACTTTTCGTATGTTTTAAATGCACTTTCTTACTGCCAAATAGAGTCCATATAGTTTAGATATCCTCACCTGCCCATGTTTCAAAAAGTAAATGCAACACTAGCTATTATTACATCAGCTTTAAAGAAATATTTTGATGAAATAGTGTCCTTTGGAACAACATGGATCAATCTTGAGATTATTATGCTAAGTGAAATAAATCAGATGGAAATAGTCAAGAACCATATGATGTCACACTCATATGTGGAATATAAAATTCAAAGCAACAAAGGAACAAGAAAAACAAAGAAACAAAAACTCACAGAGACAGACAACAGTTTAGTGGTTACCAGAGGGTAACGGGGGAGGGAGGTGGTAGATGAGCGTAAAGGGGGTCAAATATATGGAGATGGAAAGAGAACTGATTCTGGGTGATGAACACACAATGCAATATACAGATGATGTATTGTAGAATTATACTGTTGAAACCTATATAATTTTAATAACCAACGTCACCTCAATAAATTTAATTTAAAAAGATATACTTTGTAATGATTAAACTCGTTATATTTTAATATTTAATTTCTGCAAATACACAACTAAATAATTATTTAAAATATTGTAGTCAAGTCTACCAAAACTGTTAAAAATCTACCAAACTATCAACCAGAAAACATTATAAAGTTTCCAGTCAGCAGTAAACAGCCTTTAGGGTATTTTCCAGTATCACCTTGGACACATTCCTAGTATGGTACAAAATAATCACCTAGTTTATCAATAGCCAAGTCAAATTCCATTTGCTTTTTGCTGTTTGAAGTTGAAAATTCACCTGTCAACACGGTTAACACAGATAATCACTGTTAATATTATGTGTTGGCAGAATTCTCATAATTTATGAGATGAGGCTTTAAATTTTAGCCCTTAAATTTGTAAGTTATTTGTTTTTTGTTTGTTTTTCAAAAATAAATGCAAATCCCAAATTACATGTGTTTGGCAGAAGAAGTGATGTGTGTTATTCTTGGCTTAAATGTCCAAAGCAGGTTGCTCTGAAAAACATTTTCTATATCTATTTAATCAATGAGTAATGGCTAATATATTGGCTATTAAATGATATGTGGCCCATATCACACTTACAACCTGGAGACTTAGAACCAATTAGTACATAACTTCTTTCCAGATATATTGATCATCTGAGAATAGATATCACAGACTTCTTGAAAGATTCACACATTTTGATTTAATATATCTTATAAACTGTGGCAGAAATAAACGCTTTGGTTAAATATCTATATATTATTTAATGCAATATGTCTGTTTCCTCTTCTGGAACTTCTCAATTCTTTTGTTACAAAGGATCACAGTTTTGTTAGTTTTTTTCCTTATATGAAGTTCGAAAACACAATGTGAACAATGTTAGCGATTTATATATCAAGCAACTTCGGCCTCTCCATTTTTCACTATTACCTATTTCCTCAGAGTCCACTCCTGCCCTTGGAAATTCTGAACACTTGCAAGTCCTTGACATGGTAGACGTTTTTATTTGACTAGCCATTAGGTGAGTGCCTGTTATACCTTCTGCACTAAAATAAAATCTGTGCAATGTCGGCCCAAAAGCATGACCCTGGCCCTTAAAGGAATACCCACCCTGACTTTTTAATGCACCACTTAAAAGAAAAATAATAATAATAAAAAAAACAATGTAGTTTCTGCTCTACTAACAAAGATAAATAATACAGTTTAAAAATAAATATATAGAAAAACATCATTCATGGTGCATTAACAATAATTTTTTATTACTAAACCCAACAGGTAAAATATAGTTTGGGGTCATGTCACCATTATTAGGACCCGGGGGTCTACATTTTTCTTAGTCTGTAATAAATATCTCTAGTTGCAAACAGGAGACTTCTACTTGAATATTTCTCCTCTCAATTCAGATCAAGTGTGTCCAAATGTGTATTCTTCATCTTCCCAGGAAATCTGTTTTCTTTTACTGTCTTCCTATGCCAATCGGTGTCATCTTTAATCTTTCATTAGTCCCAGTACCTAATCTTGGAGCCCTTTCCGAATCTTTTTCCACCTTCATCCTTTGCAACCTTTGGTCGTCCTTTGCAATCCTTCCAATGCATGCCTTTTATATCTGTTCACTGCTACCATCCTAATCTGAATCCTGGTCATCTCATACTTGGACAATTACAACAGATGCTTCCTGAAACTCTCAATGTCCTTTTGTTTCAATTCATGTTAGGCTTTGCTGCCAGAACAACTTGCTTAAAATGTAAATCTCACTAAAACACCTTTCTATTCAACATATTCAGTGGTTCTTCAATGACCTGTTTGGTGTAGCTCAAACAGTATGACATCCGGAATTGATTCAACCACCTTAGACTGGTACTCAAGATTTTGCATGTTTTGGCTGGACACAGCCAATGTTCTATACTCTCTCCCTACTATTCTATGACGGGGACCCAGTTCTACAATCAAGCTACCTCTTCACGGTCTACCAACACCATAATCACTCCAAACTATAAGCTTTTCTTCATGCTGTGTTTCCCACCAGGCAGTGTTCCTCAAAGTCATCTACAAAAGTTATCTACATCAGAATCATCTGAAATGCTTATAAATCATGAAGATTTCTGAGGCAACAATTCAGACCTCCTGCAGTTGGAAACTTAGAACCTGTATTTTTGGATTCAATTTTTTTTTAAATTTTTTAGCTGAGCCATCCTGCCACCTGTTGGCAGCTCAGTGGCAGCTCAGCTCGGGCCTGGCATCGAACTGCTGTTGCTCAGAGCTCACACTCTTGAGTGAGCTCTTAACCAACTGAGCCACTCATCCGGCCCTAGAACCTGTATTTTTACAAGCTTCCCAGGTGATTCTAGTATAGACTGAATTGTGAATTCCTTCATGTCAGGGGCACGTGAAATTACATTCTTAGTCTACTCTGCCTGTGGCATAGTGCCTGGGTTGATCTTAAACAAAAAGTTAGCCAGATATTTCTCCAACAAAATAGGTTCATTTGGGAAAAACAAGAAATGCAGTCTGGTACAGGCAACCATGGCGGGCCACAAGCAAGTCAGCTAAAACAAAAAAGAGGAAACTCTTTTTCAGAGAGGAAGAGGAAGATGGGCAGGCTCTTACAAAGAGTCCCTCCAGTAGTGCTCTATGATTGGGGTAGGGCATGAGAGCTCCCCCTTCTGGCCTCCCTACTTCATTTTAAAAGGTGTTTCTGTTTACTAACTTTTTTTACATTTTCTCGTTTGTATCAAGATCTTTTTCTGAAAGCACTGCTGATGAATCACAGGTGAATTTTACCAAACATTCAAAGAAAAATTAACACCTACCCTTCCAAACTATTCCAAAAAATTCAAAAGGAGGAAGGGAACCCAAGCCCATTTTACAAGGTCAGCATTATCTTAATTCCAAAACCAAACAAAGATACTACAAAAAAAGAAAATTATAGGTGAATATCCCTGAAGAACATAAATGCAAAAATCCTCAACAAAATATAAGCAAATGAATTCAGCAATACGTTAAAAAGATCATATACCATGATCAAGTGAGATTTATTCCTGGGATACAAGGTTGGTTCAATATTCCCAAATCAGGTAACATGATACACCACATAAACGAAATCAAGAATAAAAATCATATGATCGTATCAATAGATGCAGAATAAGCCTTTGAAAAAATCCAGCATTTATTGATGATAAAAACTCTCAGAAAACTGGGAATAGAGGGAACATACCTCAACATAATGAAGACTATATATGCCAAACTCACAGCTAACAACATACTCAAATGTGAAAAGCTAAAAACATTTTCCTTAAGATCAGGAACAAGACAAGGATGCCCACTTTCAACACTTATTCAGTATAGTACTGGAAAGCCTATCCACAGCAATCAGGCAAGAAAAAGAAATAAAAGGCATGCAAGCTGAAAAGGAAGAAACTGCCATTATCTGCAGATGACATGATACTGTATAGAGAGAATCCTATAGATTCCACAAAAAAACTAGTGAATTCAATAAAGTACAATAGCAGGATACAAAAATTAATATTCAGAAATCGGTGGTATTTTGATATACCAATAAGAAAGTATCAGAAAGAGAAATTAAGAAAACAATCCAATTTACAATTGCAGCAAAAAAATATAAAATACCCAGAAATAAATTTAATCAAGGAGGTAAAAGACCTGTGCTTGGAAAATTATGACATTGAAGAAGGAAACTGAAAATGCAAATAAATGGAAGAACATATCATACTCATGGATAGGAAGATTAACATTGTGCAAATGTGTATACTACCCAAAACAATCTATAAATTCAATGCAATCCCTATCAAAATACCCATGGCATTTTTCACAGAACTAGAACAAAAAATCCTCAAGTTTATATGGAATCACAAAAGACCTCAAAGAGTCAGAGCAATCTTGAGAAAGAACAAAGTTAGAAGTATCCTGCTACCTGATATCAAACTATACTACAAGGCCATAGTGATCAAAACAGCATGGTACTTGCACAGATACAGACATAACAGGGAGCCCTGAAATAAACCCATGCCTATATGGTCAATTAATCTGTGACAAAGGAGGCAAGAATATACAATGGGATAAAGACAGTCTCTTCAATACTGTTAAGAAAACTGGACATATGTCTGCCAAAAAAAAAAAAAAAGAAAAGAAAGAAAAAAAATAGACCACCTTCTTACATCATATACAAGAATAAACTCAAAATGAATTAAAGATTTAAATATAAGACCCAAAAGCATAAAACTCCTAGAAGAAAACATAGGCAGTAAACTTGCTGACATTACTCTCAGTAATATTTTTGTTGATCTATCTCCTTGAGCAAGGGAAAGGAAAGAAAAAAATAAACAAATGGGACTACATCAAACTAAACAGTGTTTGCACAGGAAAGGAAAGCATCAACAAAACAAAAGGACAACCTACCGAATGGGAGAAGGTACTGGCCAATGATACATCCCATGAGGGATTAATATTCAAAGTATATAAGAAACACATACAACTTAACACAAAAAATACAAGCAATCCAATTAAAAAATGGGCAGAGGACCTGAATAGACATTTCTCCACAGAGGACATACAAATGGCCAACAGACATATGAAAAGATGCTCAACATCACTAATCATCAGAGACATACGAATTAAAGCCACAATGAGATACCACCTCACACCTGTCAGAATGGCTATTATCAACAAATCAAACAACAAGTTTTGGCGAGGATGTTAGAACAGGGAACCCTCATGCACTGTGAATGGGATTGTAAATTGGTGCAGCCAGTATGCAGAACAGTATGGCGGTTCCTCAAAAAATTTAAAAATATAATTACCATTTGCCCAGCAATTCCGTTTCTTGGTATTAGGCTGAAGAAATCCAAAACCCTAATTTGAAAAGACATATGCCCTACTATGTTCATTGCAGCACTATTTACAATAGTCAAGATAAGAAAGCAACCTATGTGTCCATAGAAAGATGAATGGATAAGGAAGAGGTCACACACACACACACACACACACACACACACACACACACACTAGAATACTACTTGGCCATAAAAATAGAGAAATCTTGGGCCGGCTAAGTGGCTCAGTTGGTTAAGAGCTCACTCAAGAGTGCAAGCTGAGCTCTGAGCAATGGCGGTTCGATGCCAGACTGAGCTGAGTTGCCGTTGAGAGGCCAACAGGTGGCAGGATGGCTCAGCTAAAAAAAGAAAAAAAAGAAAAGAAATCTTATGATTTGCAACAAGATGGATGGACCTAGGAGATATTATGCTAAGTGAAATAAGTCAGACAGAGAAAGACAAATACCATATGATCTCACTTGTATATGGAATGTAAGAAAAAAATTTAAAAAAACAACAACAAAAAAACCTAGAAGCAAATTAATAAAATACAGAGAACATTTTGATGGTTGCCAGATGGGAGCAGGTTTGGGGGGCTGGGTACAAAAGGTGAAGAGATTAAGAAGTACAAATTGGGGCCGGCCGAGTGGCACACTGGTTAAGAGCTGGTTTTGGGATGCCAGCGGCCCCGGTTCGAATCCCACATATGAGGGCCAGTGACACTGCCCTCAATAGCTAACAACAGCTCCACCTGGAGCTGGGCTGTGCGAGCCCCGGTGACAGTGTAGGCTACAGCCTCAGCTGCAGTGGGCTGCCATAGGCTACAGTTAGGGGCCGGCAGGCAGCGTGAGTGGCTGGCAGCCAGCATGAGCTGCCAATAGCCACGGTGAGCGACCATCCAGAGGCCAGCGACTGATCTGCCTCATCCGGGAAGAACGCAATGACAATACCAACATGGGCCAGTGAAGCAACGTCCTCCGCAACTAGACTGAAGAACAAAAAAAGACAACTTGTCTGTTCCCCTCTCCCAATTCCCCAATAAAATCTTAAAAAAAAAAAAAAGTACAAATTGGTAGTTAAAAAATAGTCATAGGGATGTCAAGTACAGCATAGGGGATAGTCAGTAATACTGTAATAACTATGTAGGGTGCCAGGTGGGTACTAGTCTTATGGGGGAATCACTGCATAAATTACGTACATGTCTAACTACTATGCTGGATACCTGAAAGTAATATAAAACAATATTGAATGTAATTGAAAAAAATAATAATTATAACAGGTTAGAAAGAAAGCATTGCTGATCAAGAATCAGCTGTTTTCGGGTTTTT
This sequence comes from Aselliscus stoliczkanus, assembly GCA_033961575.1. Lineage (NCBI taxonomy): Eukaryota > Metazoa > Chordata > Mammalia > Chiroptera > Hipposideridae > Aselliscus > Aselliscus stoliczkanus. The sequence goes on from CM066737.1 coordinate 27,852,666, forward strand.
GTGACCCAATTTGGTCCCTGGACATCCAGAAGGACCATTCCTGGGTGTCCTGTCCTACATTGAAAGGAATGTATACAGAGTTGCAAGCCTATTGCAGTCCAATTTGAGTAATGAAATGGGGTAGAAGGGAAATCTCTCAAGAATTTCTCATTGTTGTTTTGTACACCTGAAACTAACAGTAAAAAATTAAAATTGAAAAAAAAATTCTAATTGAAAGTCTGTATCCTAGAAGAGTGAATAATGCCAAGGCATACTAAAGACAGAAAGAATTAAATAAGCACTTTGGGGGGCCGACCGAGTGGCACGTTGGTTAAGAGCTGGCTTGGGATGCCAGCGGCCCCGGTTCGGATCCCACATATGAGGGCCAGTGACACTGCCCTCTACAGCTAAGATGGTGAACAATAGCTCCACCTGGAGCTGGGCTGCTGTGAGTCCCTGGGGACGGCATAGCTGCAGCCCCTGCTGCAGTGGGCTGCCAAAGGCTACAGTGAATGGCTGACAGCCGGCGTGAGCTCACAAGAGCCGCCGTAAGTGACCATCCAGAGGACAGTGACCGATCTGCCTCACCCGAGAAGAGCGCAACGATGATACCAACATGGGCCAGTGAAGCAATGTCCTCCACAACTGACTGAAGAACAAGAGGACAGCAACTTGTCTATTCCCTTTCCTGGGTTCCTCAATGCTGTTCCCATCCCCCCAAAATCCCCAATAAAATCTTTAAAAAATAAATAAATAAGCACTTTCATTTTGGTCTTCAATGGTGCCTGAGCTTTTGGCTAAGATCAGGTATATATATCCTTCAGTCTAGTTTCCATTGGCACAACTTGGAAAACTTCATAACAAGCAACCATGGATGCAAATGTATGCAGGGCATCCGTCCATCAAGCATGGAGTGTAGCTCCTGTTGCAAGCTCTTTCAAGTCATGATTAAGCAAGAAATTCTTGGGCCAGCCAAGTGGCTCAGTTGGTTAAGAGTGCGAGCTCTGACCAACAGCATCACCATTTCGATTCCCACACGGGCCAGTGAGCTGCACCCAAGCTGAGCTGTCGCTGAGCTGCCAACAGGTGGCAGGATGGCTCAGCTGGTGAGAGCACGTGCTCCTAACAAGAAGGTTCCTGGTTGGACTCCCACATGGGATGGTGGGCCGCACCCACCCGAAACTAAGGCTGAATACAGCATCTTGGGCTGAGTGGCCGTGAGCTACTGATGGGTGGCCAGATGGCAACTGGACTTGGAGCTGAGCTAGCTGCGCCATCTACAACTAAGACTGAAGGACAACAATTTAACTTGGAGCTGATGGGTCCTGGAAAAACACAATGTTCCCCTCCCCCAATGCCCCAATAAAATAAAAATAAAAATTTTTAAATTAAAAAAGGAACAAAGTTTTTGGGGGTGGCCGGTTAGCTCAGTTGGTTAGAGCATGGTGCTCTTAACAGCAAGGTTGCTGGTTCGATCCCCCCATGGGCCACTGAGCTGTGCCCTCCTTAAGCAAAAAGAAAGAAGGAAGGAAGGAAGGAAGGAAGGAAGGAAGGAAGGAAGGAAGGAAGGAAGGAAGGAAGGAAGGAAGGAAGTTAGTTCTAAGTGAAGGACGATAGCAGGCTGACATCTAAGTAAATACATTCTGAGTGACAACAACATGAAGCCTAGAAAACTATTGAATTCACAGCCGGCGATAATGGAAAACTTGGTAGTCTGGTGAAGAAGCAGGGCACATAATGTTTGTGGTCAGAAAGAATAAACAATAACCACAGAACAAAACAAGGTGTCTTCCTCTGATTGCTACTCACTCAACTATGGAAATGCCCTGAGTAATTTCAAAATCTGAATGTAGCAGCACAGTGGGTGAAAATAAAAAGGAAGAAAAGGAAGAATATAATATCCTTAGGGAGACAGATACCCTTGAGAGAAAACACTGAAGGTGTTTTTGAAAAAAATCAGTAGAATTTTTTTTTGGTTTTTGTTGTTTGTTTTTTTTTTGAGGGCAGTGTCACTGGCCCTCATATGTGGGACCCGAACTGGGGCCGCCGGCCTCCCAAACCAGCGCCCAAACACTGCGCCACTCAGCCGGCCCATCAGTAGGTTTTAGAAAGTAGTAACTGTGAAGCGGGGTCTGGTTGGCACCCCTATAATAGAGGCCTCTCCATATTCCTGGCCTCACTTTTCCTTGACCTATAGCTTAACAATAGATCATCCCTCTGTGGCTTGAGCTCTGTAATGTCCCCTGTCACAGCCAGTTCCCTGTTTTAGAAAATTACCCTGAAATTTATGATTAACACCCTTAGGCTTATAGATCACAATCTCAATGGTCTAGCATTCTTTCTTGGCTACTCCCATCATAGTCCCTGTGTTGCTGACTCCACTGGAAAGCGATATCACCGGAGGGAAGGCTCCATGCAGACCCCGAAACCATCACGTAGCCTCTGCAGGAACACCCAGATTTTCTAACACCCAGATTTTCTCTTAAATGTCCCAAGTCAGTCTGAGAATGGTAAGACAGTTTTTTTGGGTGTTTTTTTTAAAGATTTTTATTGGAGAATTGGGGGAGGGGAACAGTGTTGGAGAACCAGGGAAGAGGAACAGACAAGTTGCTGTCCTTTTGTTCTTCAGTCTAGTTGTGGAGGACATTGCTTCACTGTCCCATGTTGGTGTTATCATTGCGCTCTTCCCAGGTGAGGCAGATCAGCGGTTGCCGGCCTCTGGACGGCTGCTCACGGCGGCTCTTGGCAGCTCACGCTGGCTGCCAGCCACTCACTGTAGCCTATGGCAGCCCACTGCAGCAGGGGCTGCAGCCCACACCATCGCCTGGGCTTGCACAGCCCAGCTCCAGGTGAAGCTGTTGTTCGCTATCTTAGCTGTAGAGGGAAGTGTCACTGGCCCTCATATGTGGGATCCGAACTGGGGCTTCTGGCATCCCAAGCCAGCTCTTAACCAACGCGCCGTTCAGCCAGTCCAGTAAGACCGTTTTTGAAGGTGTGAACCTGCTGCCTTCTCAGACCACTGCTGCTCTGATAATAAACACTTATTCTATGACCCAACTCCTGTGTTGGTCTATTGGCTGAGCAGCGCCAGCAGCATGAGCCCCAGACTTGGTTGCCCTCTGGTTTCAACTGCAAGTGATAAAAATAAATCATAGTAAGGTTATACAGTTGAAGTAATTCTCCCTCCCATGCCCTTTTCATTTTGAATGAAGGTTCAGATTCTTAAATTATTGATTCTTATATATTAATTACATATTGTGACCCTTTACTATATGAAGGAGGAAAAGGAACTTTTTCAGGTCCTTGACTGAGACCTCCCGCCCCACCCCAAATAAAAGTTTAATAGCATGGATACCTCCTGTATACATGGGAAAGAGTCAGGAAAGCCGATCAGCTCTGAAATGGCCCAAGCTACCACCTTAAATACACTCTCAAGCTAAACAGAAAAGATAGTGTTGGGGTGGGGAGTCAGTTATGGGAGGTGAGTAGGAAAAACTCAGTAAACAAGGGCATTGTTATATAGATTTCAGTCCTTGCCTTCTGCATTGATTAGTGTTTCTGGAGATTTATAGTTGTTCCTGTCTTCCATTATACATGTAAATTGCTCTTAAGAAAGGATAAGTTCTATTCAGTGTCCAGAGATTTTCCTATGCTGCTTCTTAATAATTATCATCTTAAAATAATCCGTATGCCAAAGAGACATATTTTGGGGTGGCAAATGAGGCTCCCTTCCAACTACTACTACTAATATGTAACATATATTGAGTTCTCACTGTGTCCTGGACAGAATATTAATCTAACCTAACTCTTACAGCAATCCCATTTTTTACAAAAGATTTTGAGATTCAGATACTATTAACTTCCCAGTTTTTTTCACCACATGACAAACTCAGAAATTGATACAAGCATGGTTAGTAAATTGTGGAGCAGGGATCAGAAACAAGGTTTGCCTGACACCAAATCTCTCAACTGTAATCCTGACTTTCATCTCCAAACCTAAGCAGACCCGGTGTTTAGCACTGGAGAACTACTTTATAAATGCCACAAAACAATGGAATACAGTCACAACATGCAGTCAGCTGGCACTTTCTTTTAGTTCTTGAAAATGTCATATAAGTAATTATTTAAATTTCTCTGTGCCACTAAGCCTAATAACGGATTTTTTTTTTAAAGATTTTATTAGGGAATTGGGGGAGGGGAACAGCATTGGGGAATCGGGGAAGGGGAACAGACAAGTTGCTGTTCTTTTGTTCTTCAGTCTAGTTGTGGAGGACATCGCTTCACTGGCCCATGTTGGTATCATCATTGCGCTCTTCCCAGATGAGGCAGATCGGTCCCTTGTAATTTTAATGTCCTTAGTATTTGACAGCTAGAATTAAATAATTTAATTCTCAATTAGGGCTTTGTTCACATGCTAACAGCTCTTCTACCTCAGCTCCTTTTGTTCTCATAGGATAATTTTGTGTTGCTGATGTGCTGTTTCTTTGTCGAGCAGGAGGAGGTAACTCCAGGGTCTTGAGGAGAATTTATGAGTTTGTTTTGCAGGAGGGAATGTCTCAAAGGTAGACTGGGACCAGCTGCTGGCACTCTGGAGTCTGATCTGAAAAAGAATTATCTGTGACTAAAGAAACATGGACTTCTCTCTCAGTTCCCTGGAACTCCCCTTCCACTTCCTCCACTTTAAACCTCCTCTGCTTGGTCCGGAACTTCGGAGATGGTCTTTGTACATTAGTCTGCCATCTTCCCAGGCTGCCGGCTTCCTGAATGACGCCAACCTTTCCTCTGCACTCAACACTTGTCTCTTGAGTATTGGCTTTTGAACTTGGGTTTTTTTTGTGATATTTTTTCTTTGGTTTACCAAATAGACCGACTACTCTCAGTTTTGATATCAATAAAAGTACAATAGTCATTCAGAATATTTGATTTCATTGTTTCTCAACGAGAAAGCAACAATCAGTATTAAAACCCATATGCTCCCCAATAGTAATTATTATTTATAGAAGTTAACTAATTTTAAAGTGTTATTAGAAGCATAAAGGGCCACTATTTTGTCTCTATATAATATGTAACTTTTTTGTATGTTTGTTTGTTTGTTTGTTTTTTAATTGGGGAATTCGGAGAGGGGAACAGTGTTGGGGAATTGGGGAGGGGACCAGCTAAGTTATTGTTCTTCAATCTTAGTTGTGGAGGGCGCCAGTCACTATCTGGCTGCCCGTTGGCAGCTCGTGGCCTCTATGCTCAAGGTGCTGTGTTATAATCTTAGTTGTGGGTGGATGTACCACCATCCCATGCCGGAGTCGAATCAGCAGCCTTGTTGTTAAGAGCGCACACCCTATCTACTGAGCCATCTGGGCGGCAGCTCAGCTCAAGGTGCCAAGTTCAGTCTTAGTTGTGGGTGGGCATAGCCCACCATCAAACAGGCAGTCTTGTTGTTAGGAGCATGTGCCATCACCAGCTGAGCCATCCTGCCACCTGTTGGCAGCTCAGCAGCAGCTCAGCGCCACTGGCCCATGTGGGAATCGAACCGGTGGCCCTGTTGCTCAGAGCTCATGCTCTTAAGCTAACTCTTAACCAACTGACCCACTCAGCTGGCCCCCTATAATATGTAATTTTGAGAATACTTAACACTTTTATTTTCAAAATATTCTTTCAAATGTATGCAGCATCCTTCAACACAGGATTCCCCATTTCGTATTAGTAAAAATCAAGTGAAAATGCTGTCCAAATGATGGAAAGAACACTGACCATCTTACAAGCTGACAAACAAGCAACACAAACAGAACTTAAATAGTTGTTGACATAAGAAATGTCAAAACCTGTAGAAAAGTTTAGTGAGGTTATTTGAGCCAAACTGATGACAACTGCGGGCAAGCAAAATCTCAATGGATTAAGAAAATGCTCTGGAGAATGGCAGTTTTGCAGCTTATTTTATACATTATAACCAAAGGAGGAGAAGTAAGGAGGGTTACATGAAATCCATGGGTGGTAGATTCAGGAGATAGGAGAAAGCAAAGTGGGGACATCTCGAATTGGATAAAAAGTAAAATGGAGCGACAGATGCTTCTTTTACATTGGTGGGCACAGGATAGTTAATAATTACGATTACAGCCCATAGAGATGGTATGTGGGGAACAACAATGAGGGGTTCTGTAGTCTCCTGCTCGGGTGCTATGGATTGTGCCCTGAGGGGTCTGGAAAAAGGGGATGACTCTGACATCCCAAGGGTATATCTTAAGACGCAAAAAGGCAATAGCCAGGCTCACTTAAAGTAAAGATTGACCTTTGTCAAGAAAGACGTTTAGTATGTGGCCCCTTTTTCATCCACAGTACAATTTCGTTTATACAGCAGCTAAAACTCTATCTAGGGCAAAAATTTAAAAATTCTTCAAGATAAATGTAACTAGCAATTTGATAATCATGTGAGTAAAACCATTTATTTCAAGGGATTATAAGAAACATATTAATTTATAAAATTTAAATTAAATATAATATCCTGTAAATTTATTATGTACCAATGACACAGCTATTGCATTTACATATATTTCAATATATTGCGTTTACAGCAATACCTTGGTTTGAGAGCATAATTCCTTCTGGAAACAAACTATTCGTATTGTAAGGCATTACGCATTTACCACGTTAAAATGTATTAGAAATGTGTGCTCATCTTGCAGAACACTCGCAAACCACGTTACTCGCAATTCAAGGTTTTAGTGTATATCCATTTTTCTTAAATTTTTCTCCTCATGCACAAGCCCTGATTAAAAACACACTTTTCCATGTTCCATCCCTCAAGATATCCAGAAAGTATGTATTTCTAAGAAGAGAGCAAGCTTTATGTAAAATCTGCAGAAGAATAAAGTCCTATATCAACCTACTTCAGTCTAGAATCTCGGTTTCTTAGCACTGGCACTATTGCTATCTGAGGCCAGATGGTTCCCCATCGTGGGGGCTTTCTCCGTTGAGTAGTTAGCAGAATCGATGGTGTTTATCCAGCATTTACCCACTAGATGTCAGTAGCAACTTTCCCCAGGTTGTGACAACCAAAACTGTCCCCAGACATTATTACCAAATGTCCCCTAGAGGGCAAGATAATTGCCCCCCTCTGCCCCTCTCTTGAGAATTCCCTATTGAGGTTTGAGGTAAGACCTGAGTATTATAATTCTATGTCTGTAACATAGAAGGAAAATTAACGGTTTCAAATTGTACACAAACTAACCTTAAACCACCACAAATGACGGTGGAAGCTGAGAAATAATGATGAGTATAATGCAAATGGTAGATTTTCTTTTTTCTGACTTGATCTAAGAAAGGCAAACAAAAACAAGACCATTTCAGAATGAAGGAGGTTTTTAAAATCATTTTTCGTGAAGACTTTAAAATACAATTAATCACAGCTCGTAAGGTCATTTGTAGACAGGCGAGCTGATAGGTCATTTGGAGATAGGCATGTCATACATATATCATAATGGCCTTGCCAGTGCATGTACCTTGCGGTGGGTATCCAGAGGGCATGAGGACTAGGAGAAAATGTGGAACTAGGAAATCAGACTGCAAATAAAATACGAATCAGGACAGCAGTGGAATAGAAAGTCAGGAAAGCAAGCAGAAATCACATGTAATAAACCTGCTGCAAACACAGGCATCACAGAAAACATCCCCAGAATCTGAGACAAGGAAGCAAGGCAGGGAGCTAATGATATGCATGGCCCCACCCACAGGAGAGGGCACCCATATTGACATAGCCTGGGACTGCTCTCCCATCTCAAATTGCTTATTCCCCCTACCTGTGGAGAGAGTCATCTCTAGTAAACCTAGAAACCTGCATGTGGTAGTTAATAGATTGTGTCTGCCCTGACATGACTGGTTTTCATCCCATTGTGGAACGGATGGCTGCTATTTTCAGTAGGGACGGTGGGCATACATTTAGACTGGAAACATGATTGTGTATTTGCGTTCTCATTTTCCAAGCGGAATTTAGAATCGCACATAGGAAACCACAAAACGCCCTTCTGATGGGCTAAACTGCCCTGGTGAGTACATCTCAACAGTGTCAGAAGTCACACTTTTTCCCGTTTATGTATTCCTCATCTGTTTTATTGTCTGTAGCATTTCTTACCACCTGAAATATTTTTTCCTTGTTTAGTGTGTCTCCTGTACATAAATATGAATTCCAGAGAGATGCCAGGACCTTGCTCTCTTGTCACTGCTGTGTCCTTAGTACCTAGAACAGTGCCTGGCATGTCACAGACATTCAATAAATGTTTGTTGAATGAATAAATGAACAAATGATTGGACGATAAGCAATTGAAGGAAATATTCCTACTCAAGTAACACATCCTTTTGAAAATTTCAACCTCAAATTATTGTACCTACCCAGAAATGCCACATTCTCTGTAGATATTGTCTGTCAACCTCCTCTGTGTTTTGGAGGTGTCAGTGATGGTGTCAACAGAGGCCCTGAAGATTTCTCAGTAAACCACAAATGAGAAAATTGCTCTGAGCTCCTTGATCATTGACAACAGCTGCTAAAGACTGCAAACCCATCTGAGAAGTAGAAGCAGCATTGGTGGTCTGGGGTTAACAGACAGACCACGGAGCAAAGCAAGTCATGAGGGGTTATGTTTTCACCTGCCCTCATACAATTAAATCTTGACCTCCAGCTGTACTTAAATAGGAAATAGAAATGTTTGAATTTAGACATGGCTGCGGGAGTCCTACTGACGGCAAATACAATGCATGGGATTAACACCTCCTTCAGAAGAAATCATTGCACTAATTAGATCCCAGGAGCCAATACCTGCAACAGTGAACAAAGAATAGTAGATGGGGAACCATCTGTACGACTAGCTCAGTGGATGAATAAACATCGGCAGTTCTATATCCATCCCCAGTACAGCCTCTGCACTCTAAATAGTCTAGAGCTGAAAGCCTGTGGTATGCCACCCAGTTAAAGCCTGGTAAAAGCAAAGTAAATGGGTTGTGTAAGGGGAAAATTGCATCGAAAATATTGGTATTTTGGGGGGGGGGGAGTCACAGCTGGGCAGGCAAGCTGTGAAAATTCTGCTTCCATTCTTTGCAAATTATACTATTGAGGAGCAACCTAGTCTAGTTTGCTCAGTTTTGCTTTTATGCATAGGCTTTAATGAATCCATACAATAGTAATTTTCCTAAATGGAGAAGTATTATTTCAGGAAATTTCTTTGAATTGCCAGAATCCCCATACAACTTTAGACTATTTCTGAATACAAATAACAAACTGTATTTAGTTTTAAAATATAAGTGATGATGGGGGTGTGTGTGTAAGAATTCAAAGTCTCTTTGGAATTTAAGATGTGTTAAGTGAAAGAAGAACATCAATAAAAGATATGATCATTCTCATTCTGGGAAAGGACAATGATTTTAACATACCAGCTAATATAGAGAGAACAAAGTAAAGAGGAAGACAATTTCAAATAGAAAATCTGTACACACATGTCAATGGCATTTGTTTAGACCTCACTAGCCTTTCTGTTTCTTTTAGGGGTATGATGCTAAAGTCTGGGCATCCTTTCTTGATTAACAAAAATGAATATGGCTACACATGAGAAGGCTTTGAAACTAGTTTCAAGTGTTGTGAGATTCCAACATGGGTTTGTCATTAATATCTTGGCAAGCTGGTAACTATCCGTGCATTAGCACATTATGAAAACCTCCAAAAAAAGTGGCACAATGCCTCACTTATATTGACTTCTTTTTTTTTTTTTTTTTTTTTGAGGACAGTGTCACTGGCCCTCACATGTGGGACCAAACCGGGGCCGCTGGCTTCCCAAGCCAGCGCTTAACCGCCGCGCCACTCAGCCGTCCCACAATGCCTCACTTATAAATAGTAAAGTAAAATAAGTCAGATAACCCTTTTCCAAGGAAAAGGAACAACTTAGGTACTACAATCCAGTGCTCCAGTGTTTCAGAATAAGTCATGCTTGAAGCATTGTTTCCCTCTTTGTAAGTAGTCACGGCTCATTTACATATCATGAGAATGAAAGGGCCAGACGAGGGGCGCGGTGGTTAAGCGCTGGCTTGGGAGGCCAGCAGCCCCGTTTCGGATATCACATATGAGGGCCAGTGACACTGCCCTCAACAAAAAAGAAAAAAAAAAGAAGAAAAAAAAAGAAAAAAAAAAAGAGAATGAGCAGTGGCAAAAAGGGAACAGATTGGATTATAAAGCCATGACTCAACAAAGAAACTCACTGAACTACAGACTCAGCTATCCTTTATTTCTTTTAGACTCATGTTTAAATGTATTAAGGTCATCAGTTAATTCAAGGGCAGAGAAATGTCAAGTTATTACAAGTGTCAAATGCTCAGGAATGTGGAAATCATTGTTTTGCTATCAGAATTAGATTAAAATAAAAATTCAGAGATAGGTGTACAAACTCAAGTGGTCTGAAATAATAAGTCTGATGTGTTCAAAAGACTTCAACGAAAGGCCACAGTTAGCCCTAGTGGTCCTTCGGACATTTTTTTTTTTTTGAATTATCTTTTCACCTTTTTTCAAGTTACTTCAGTAATAATGTAGTCAAGACAGGTAGTTGCTAGCCCAAATCCATTTTTTTCTTCCTTAGTAACAGAACCCTAAATTTGTCTGGTGTGTCAATGTGCTTCACCAAATGACTGCATATTTGAACCTCCCTGGCAGTGAGAATAAGTGAAAGGACTAAATTTTAGCCAATATAATGTAAGTGAAAGTGTTGTGTGGGACATTCAGGAAGGCTCTTAAAGATAACTGACTTCATTGCCTAAGCTTCCTTTTTAAATTTTAATGCATGGAACACAGATGCAATGGCTGGAGCTTTAGCAGCTATCTAGACCACTTAGGAGAGTGAGACAGAAAAAGGAAAGGAATCTCGATTCTTGGTGCCTTTAGAATTTGACTTCCAGCCCTGGATGTCTAGTCCTGGAATTATTTTAGATGAGAGAGAAATAAACTTCCCTATTGTTTAAGCCAGTGGTAATTTGGATTGTTTTTGTTAGTCAACTGAATCAAATTCTAATTGATATAAAACACCAGTAAGAATTCACCAAAGCTCTCTTCCTCTGTGCCGCCTAAGGAGGTGGCAGCCATCTCCTCCTTGGTATCATGGCTGCCCTCAGACCCTTGTGAAGCCTAAGACCATCACAAAGAGGACAAAGAAGTTCATCAGACACCAGTCAGGCCGATATGTCAAAATTAAGCATAACTGGCAGAAACCCAGAGGCATTGACGATAGGATGTGCAGAAGATTGAAGAGCCACAGGTGATGCTCACCATTATTTATGGGAGTAACAAGAAAACAGAGCACACGCTGCCCAGTGGCTTTCAGGAGTTCCTGGTCCACAACGTCAAGGAGCTTGAAGTGCTGCTGATGGGCAACACATCTTACTGTGCTGAGATTGTCACAATGTCTCCTCAGAGAACCACACAGCCATTGTGGAAAGAGCAGCCCAGCTGGCCATCACTCACCAATCCCAATGCCAGGCTGCTCAGTAAAGAAAATGATTAGACAGCTTGTGTGCAAATGGCGTTTTAATAAAACCATAAAATCCTGCCTCCCCCAATGTATTCCCCAAAACTAAAACAATGAAGGAAATAGGGGAAAGCAGATGCAAGGGTATTAAGGATCGAAATGGAGCATAATGTCTCACTTCAAAATATGCCTCTTTGGGGGCTGGCTGAGTGGCTCAGTTGGTTAAGAGTTAGTTTAAGAGTGCAAGCTCTGAGCAACAGGGCCACCGGTTCGATTTCCACATGGGCCAGTGACGCTGCGCCCAAGGTGAGCTGCCTCTCAGCTGCCAACAGCTGGCAGGATGGCTCACCTGGTGAGAGCACAGGCTCCTAATAAGAAGACTGCCTGTTAGATGGTGGGCTGGCTACGCCTGCCCGCAACTAAGACTGAACTCGCACCTTGAGATGAGCTGCCGCCTGGATGGCTCAGCAGATAGAGTGTGTGCTCTTAACAACAAGGCTGGGGGTTTGACTCCCACATGGGATGGTGGCTATGCCCACCCGCAACTAAGATTGAACTCAGCACCTTGAGCTGAGCTGCCGCCGGATAGCTCAGTGGATAGAGTGTGTGCTCTTAACAACAAGGCTGGGGGTTTGACTCCCACATGGGATGGTGGCTATGCCCGCCCCCAACTAAGATTGAACACAGCACCTTGAGCTTAGAGGCCATGAGCTGCTGACTGGAAGCCAGATGCCGACTGGCGCCCTCAAAAACGAAGATTGAAGAACAACTTGGCTGGTCCCCTCCCCAATTCCCCAACACTGTTCCCTTCCCCCAATTCCCCAATTTTTAAAAGTTTATTTATATATATTTTTTAATTAGCTTCAGGTGTACAACAAAGTGCAATAGTTATACTTTATACCCCTCAAAGTGACAACTCCCCTCCCCCAATTCTCACCCCCCACTCCAATTCCCCAATTTTTTTTTTTAAATAAGCCTTTGGAACAAGGATTATTTTAGGCTGACTATTTTATTTATTTATTCTTAAATTAATTTTTTTTTAATTTAATTTAATTTTTTAAAGATTTTATTGGGGAATGGAATTGGGGGAGGTAACAGCATTGGGGAATCGGGGAAGGGGAACAGATAAGTTGCTATCCTTTTTTTTTTTTTTTTTTTAGGGGCAGTGTCACTGGCCCTCACATGTGGGACCCAAACCGGGGCTGCTGGCTTCCCAAGCCAGCGCTTAACCACCACGCCACTTGGCTGGCCCTAGTTGCTATCCATTTTGTTCTTCAGTCTAGTTGTGGAGGACGTCCCTTCACTGGCCCATGTTGGTATTATGATCATTGCGCTCTTCCTGGGTGAGGCAGTCACTTGCTGGCCATTGGACGGCCACTCACAGCAGCTCACGAAAGCTCACACCTGCTGCCGGCCAGCCCCACTACAGCCTACGCCGTTGCTGGCGACTCACAGCAGCCCAGCTCCAGGTCAAGCTGTTGTTCACCATCTTAGCTTTAGAGGGCACAGTGTCACTGGCCCTCATGTGGGATCCGAGCCAGGGCCCTGCTGCTCAGAGCTGATGTCCCAAGCCAACTCTTAACCAACAGGCCACTCAGCTGGCCCCAAGCTGATTATTTTAAAATAAACAGCAGATAAGAGAGAAGCTCTGAAAACCAACTAGAAGTTAGTAACCCTTTTGTAAGAGACATTTGTATTTATAAGGGAAATCTCCATTTGTAAGGGTGTCTCTCTTCTCTTTATACCAGGAAGAGGAGGATGACTCTAAATCTCTAGAAACTCCTATCAATGGGGAAGGCATGGATTAAATCCGCATAAAAACCTTACCTCTTTTACTGTGCTTTGCCTGAAAACATGACTCTTTCCTGCCCAACATCCTTCTTTTGTGTTCAGCTGAAGATGGTATTCAAGGTGATAGCTTGGGCCACATGGAGGGGAAGGGGTTACTCACTTTTCCTGGGTCTCTCCCATATATGAGGTCTGACAATTAAGTTCGCAATCTCATCCTAGAAAAAGTGCTACATACCTCATTGCTGAATATCACTGTGGTCACCTTCAAAGTCTTCCCCTTGGGAAGCTATGCATCAAAGCCAGTGCCTAGTCCACCCTTCAAAGCAATTTTGGAACTCTTTCTGGAATGGCCATCAGAGCTGTCATCAAATTACCCTTGATATCCTGAATGTCAATAAAATGTCTTCCTTTCAATATTTTCTTTATCTTCAGGTAAAGAAAGAAGTCATTAGGGGCCAGATCAGGTGAGAAGAGGGGGTGTTTCAATACAGTTATTTGTTTACTGGCTAAAAATTCCCTCACAGACAGTGCTGTGTGAGCTGGTGCATTGTCGTGATGCAAAAGCTCCTTCGGGACCATTTTTGCACACACCTTTCTCATGCCAAGATTTTCAGTTAAGATTTTCCTGTTTCTCTATTGGTGTTTACTTGGTCTGCTATGTTTCTCACAGTCAGCCAATGATTTTGACGCACAATTCCACGAATTTTTGCAATGTTTTCATCAGTTCTGCCCATTACTGGCCGCCCTGCCCTCTCTTCATCAGTGATGTGTTCTCTCCCCTCAGAAAAACGTTTAATCCATCTGTACACTGCCATTTTCTTCATGGCTTTATCCCCATAAACTTGGACTAACATGTCTCTGATTTCACTTCCACTCTTGCCAAGTTTAACAAGAAACTGAAAGTTTGTTTTTTGTTCTAATTCAAGCTCAGACATTCTCACGACAGCACACAAAAACATGCAACAACAATAATGAATGCCACTCAGCAAGACACCGCCACATGTCAACACGAACACAGCTGTGAGACACTTATACACCAAGGTTATGAAGCCTTACCAAGCTATTTGTACAGTGCTGCCAATGTAAGCTCACGGTGGCAAGTTCGTGAACCTAATTGTCAGACCTCGTATAGAGGAGGTATCCGTGTTACTAAACTTTTTTTGTTTTCTCCTGTTATTCTCCTAATTTTTCTCCTTGTATCTTTTATTACAAAGGAGTCAGCGAAGAACCTAAAATGGTAGAGAGAAAATAATTTTTCCTCCCAGACACAAACCCAGTTTTTCAAGTGTAAAATGGGGATATGATAGTGCCTACTTAAATGGTTGTTATATGGATAAATGAGATAATTAAGCCTTTAGCTTAATGCCTTAGCTTACTATGAGTCCTTAGTAAAGGCTAATTGGATGAATAAATGAATGCCTGTGTGAGGACTAGATACTGCGGAGAGGACTAAGAGGGTACCTTCCAGGAGTGACAAAATAGTTTGGGACACAGAAAGGCGTATGTTGCAAATAAAAGCCAACCATATTACATGTTTCTTACCAAGTGCTTATAGATGGTAAAAACTGCAGAATAATAGAGGACTAACCAGAATAGATGGTATAACATGATAATCTAGGCAGACTGCTGACTTTGTCAATATCAGCAGAATGACATGAGCAGGGAGCACTAGGGACAAATTAAAGGATTATTCTAGACTAGGGATTTATTGGACAAAGTGTAAATTTTCTCAGGGCTGGGATCCCGGAAGGACTAACTGGATACAAATGCATCCTGTAAGAAGCACAATTTTAGAATCTTATGCCATCCAAATATTCTACTTTTGACCCTAATTTTTTAGTTTCAAATTCTAGATGAAAAAAGGGTTTTTATGGAAAGTAAGCTCACAGGGTGATGTGATCATAAATTCCTAACTGGGCAGGTCATGGTGGATAGTCACTCCCCAGGCCTATAATGTTTCAGTAAAAGGCTTATCTTTGCCTTAAGCAAGCCCTGTTTCTGTGCATCTAGGTTAATGTCTGTTTGAAATGCCTCTTTTCAGACCCCTCTTTTTAACGGGTGACCACCTTCAAGAGAGCACATAATCTCATTAACTATCTTGTAATCAATCCCCGCCTTGCTTTCTTCCCACCTTCATGTAATCTTAGGTTCCCTCCTTAATTACAAACACATAACAGAAGCTGCAAAATTGCTATTCTCCACAGCATTTGAGATCTTGCTTCCATGCAGATGTTGTCAGTTTGGCTCAAATAAACCTTTATACAAATTCTCTATAGGTTTGGACATTTTTCCCCATCAGCAACGTCAAGTCAGTGGAATGGCTGATATAGTTGAAACTTTCCCTCTGACCTTTCTGTTCGCAGAGACTCAACCTGGTAATAGCAGTCATTCTCCACATGCCTGGGCCTCTTAGAGGATTTTCACCCAGTATCGCTAAATTTTCCCCACTGTCCCCTAAGATTAAACCATTTCCCCCATTTTACAAATGCAGGAAACGACACCCTCAAGAAGGGAAACGACCTGACCAAAGTCTGAGATCAAAAAACAGTAAATACAGAGCCCACCTCTCTGGCCTCCCAGATGAGCTAGGAATTCTTTCTCTCTTATATCTCAGCACCCTGTGACACCCTCTGGGTCATGATGCCTTCCATACTACATCAGGAACTTCTTAAAAGGAGACACCTGTCTTATTTACCTCTATGTCCCCAGGGTGGGCCTGGCACAGAATGGATACAAAGGAAATGTTTAATGAATGCAATAAATGTTTAATAACTAAATGAAAAGGTGAACAAATGAATGAATGGACAAACTAACTTGGGTCTCCCAATGTCTTTGATAAGCTGTGTGTCAATGAGTGAAAGTCAAACGTATAAAAACTATCTGTACACTCCTCTCTTGCTGGTGGATGTCTACAAGTTTTTATTAAATGACTAGACGGAAAAAAATACAGAGGGTGCCAAAAACATGTATACACATTTTTAAGAAAGGAAAAGAATTGTATGAAAATTATAACAGTCCATATATACTGACAACAAAAGATGAATACAAGTCATGTTTGACTTCTGCAATTACAAGAGGTGCTCAAAGTCGTTACCATCACCGTAATTCTAATAAAGTTTTTTCCTTTCTTAAAATGTGTATACATTTCTTTGGTACCCTCTTTTTGGCACCCTCTGTGTATATATATGGTACGCATTTGTTCATGCATCTTTTTTTTTTTTTTGAGGGCAGTGTCACTGGCCCTCATATGTGGGACCCGAACCGGGGCTGCTGGCTTCCCAAGCCAGTGCTTAACCACCATGTCACTTGGCTGACCCTGTTCATGCATCTTTCAATGAGTTTTGGAACAAATGTCTACAATATGTTCAATCCAAAATATTAAAAAAAAGATACCATGTTTCATTTGCAGTAGTATGATGCACTTCTCCATCAAATATGAACATTAAGAGGGAACTACATTTAATGAATCTTCTACTAGAGGTTAGAAGCTGTAGTGGGTTCAAGATTGTCCTTAAAAAAATTATGTTTAGTGCCGGCCAAGTGGCTCAGTTGGTTGAGAGTTGGCTTGGGAGTGTTAGCTCTGGGCAGTGGGACCACCGATTCAGATCCCACATGAGGGCCCTTGATGCTGCGCCCTCAACAGCTGAGATGGTGAACGGCAGCTTGACCTGGAGCTGGGCTGCTGTGAGTCGACGGTGACAGCGACGGCATAGGCTACAGCGAGGCTGCAGTGGGCTGCTTTGAGCTACTGTGAGTGGCCCGCAGCCAGCGTGAGCTGCTGAGAGCCGCAGTGAGTGGCCGTCCAATGGCCAGTGGGCAACTGCCTCACCCGGGAAGAGCGCAATGACGATACCAACAGGGGCCAGTGAAGCAACGTCCTCCACAACTAGACTGAAGGAGAAAAGGACAGCAACTTGTCTGTTCCCCTCCCCCAATTCCCCAATGAAATCTTAAAAAAAAACAAACTTTACCCAGAGCTTCAGAATGTCACCTTATTTGAAAGCAACATCTCTGCAGATGTAATTATTTAAGGATCTCAAGATGAAATCATTGAGATCTAAATGCAATGGTTGGTTTCTTCACAAGAAAGAGTGATTTGGACACAGAAAGATACAAAGACAGGTTAGACAGAGACAGACAGAAGGCCAGGTGAGGACAGACGCAGAAATTAAAGAGTGATGCTGCCACAAACCAAGGAATGCTAAGGGCAGTGAGCAACCCCAGAAGTGAGGAGACCGGCATGACACAACTTCTCCCTCAGAACCTTCAGAATGAACAAACCTTGCAAACACCTGGATTTCAGATGTTTTGCCTCTTGAACTATGAGATAATAAATTTGTGTCACGTTAGGCGTGTACATTTGTAGTAATTTGTTAGAGCAGCCCTGGAAAACTAATACAGGAACCCAATAAATTTCCTCATTTAATCTTCACAACAGCACCGTCAGATAGAAATCACTGTATACATTTTATAGATAAACAAGATGAATCAGAAAGAAAGGGTCACTTATTTCAATCCTCTGACTTGGATGCAGTGCTCCATCTATGCTAGACTCTGCTTAT
This sequence comes from Aselliscus stoliczkanus, assembly GCA_033961575.1. NCBI lineage: Eukaryota > Metazoa > Chordata > Mammalia > Chiroptera > Hipposideridae > Aselliscus > Aselliscus stoliczkanus. The sequence goes on from CM066737.1 coordinate 27,870,484, forward strand.
ATACGGCAAAGCGCAGAGATGAATAATTGCGTAAGGAAGCACCAATTATAAATGATCAAGCCAGAATTTGAACCTAGGTCTGCTAGACTCCACAGGCATGATAATCTCGTGACATTGGTCAGAAATGATCCTATAGTTCTCCTGAATCGTGTCACCAATGGGACCCCAACGCTGTCTACCAAGTCTTCGTATGTGGAAATTATACTTCACTGATGGTCCCATCTGTGTCTCAGAGCTCTTTTGCCAATAAGATCAAGCAGAACAGGACACATGCTTTGCTTTCTGCAAACAAAATGCTAACGGGGACATTTCTCTCTTCAGATAAAGGCTGAAATAATCGCCTCTCTTCCTTTGAAAGTAAAAATGTGTTTGCAGGTGCTTCCCTACCTTACTGCAAAGAGGGATTTGTACCATCTGCTCATCACATCTGGATCAAGGGCAGTATGTCTGAAGATGACTGTTTGCTTTCACTAAAAACCAAAAAAGGGTTTGTTGGATCCCAATTCTGGAATCCTATGGTGGCAACCTTTACTTAGAGGTTATCAGGTGCAAGTATCAGCAGTGCCTCACTTTGATCTGTTTCTCCAATAAAATAAGGATCAACCTGCTCCATGCACAAAGCGGCAAAGGGTAGAGTAAACTCTAGTGGGTTTGAGGTCAAACAGAATTGGAGTTAAGACCTGACTGTGCTGCAGTGAGAAAGTTGTAGAATCACAGCATAAGAGGAAGAAAATCAGTCATTTTCACTTTTCTAGTTTACCAATGATAGGAAAGGGACTTAGCCAAGGTTTTGCAGAAAGACTACAAAGCAGAATCAAAACTAGAAAACAGGATTCATTCATTTAAACTGATGGTCTTGGGCCGGCCGAGTGGCACGGTGGTTAAGCGCTGGCTTGGGAAGCCAGCGGCCCCGGTTCGGATCCCACATATGAGGGCCAGTGACACTGCCCTCAAAAAAATAAATAAACAAATAAATAAATAAATAAACTGATGGTCTTTATACAGATTACGAGGTGTGACAATTAAGCTCGCGAACTTGTTGCAATGATGTTGCTAACCTTTTTTGATATCAGAGTAATTATTCCTTATGAATTTCTACCAACTGGACAAACAGTTCACCAAGTTTACTCTTTGGAAGTGCTGAAAAGGCTGCATGAAAAAGTGAGACGACCTGAACTTTTTGCCAACAATTCATGGCTCTTGCATCACGACAATGCACCAGCTCACACAGCACTGTCCGTCAGGGAGCTGTTAGCCAGTAAACAAATAGCTGTATTGGAACACCCTCCCTACTCACCTGATCTGGCCCCCAATGACTTCTTTCTTTACCCGAAGATAAAGGAGATATTGAAAGGAAGATATTTTGATGACATTTAGGACATCAAGGGTAATCAGACGACAGCTCTGATGGCCATTCCAGAAAAAGAGTTCCAAATTGCTTTGAAGGGTGGACTAGGCGCTGGCGTTGGTGCATAGCTTCCCAAGGGGAGTACTTCAAAGGTGACCATAGTGATATTCAGAAATCTCTAGGATGAGTTCATGAACTAATTATCAGACCTCGTATATTCTTTCTTTGAGCCTCAAAATCCTTGTTTGTAAATTAAGGCTAAAGATACCAGTTCGGCACACCTAATAGAGTTATTGCGATCATCAAATGAGAGAATCTATGTAAAAAACCTTGGGCCAAACAATTCCTGTCTTTGGGTCTGAAGCAGTTACTTTCAAATGAGGAGAATGCACCAGATAATTCCTCAGTTATAATCTTTGTTTTTTTATGTGTTTTGTGAAGTGTGAAGTGGCATACAATTATATTCTATCCTCATATTTCCACATTCCTGAACTGAACAGTTTATCTCTTCTCGATTCAGTTTGACCAACAGTGAACAAAGGTTTTGAGATGAAATAGAAACAAAGCATCCCTATCCCAAGGGCACTGCCGCATTATGCATTCCATTGAAGAATATAATTAAATGAATACATGCAAAAAATTCTGCTAAATGATCGAAAACAAAGCTACAGTGCAGAAGTAGTGCTCCTTTCAATCATGGTTCTGTGCCATTGTCTTACACTTCTAATTGTGGTTGAAAGAAATTTTGGCTCTATTTTATTTTATTTTTTTTGAGGGCAGTGTCACTGGCTCTCATATGTGGGACCCGAACCGGGGCTGCTGGCTTCCCAAGCCAGCGCTTAACCACCATGCCACTCAGCCGGCCCCTGGCTCTATTTTAAATTCCATTATTTCTCAGGAAATTCTATTACAAAAATGATTAATTTCCTCTCTAAACAATAGTTGATTAAACACTTTATTTGTGAGGGTCAGGATATAGAAAAGAAATAGATTCTCATTGTATCTGCAATTGTTACCTACCCAGGTGCAAGGTTTTGTTGGTACAGGGAAATATGGGGAGGAAGTTAGGAGGAAATCTTTTCCAATAGACATGTGCTGTATCTATTTTCTATTATTAAATAAGGGGTTAGGTGGGAGCAATTTTGAGGGCCCGATGAGGGGAAACAGAATTCTAAAACCATTGATGAGTACTTCTAGTTTTTAGAAAGGCAATTTAGAGGCATATGTACAATGTTCTATTGGCCATATCCCAAAAGGAAGAATCCTGGTATATCTAATTATCCATATGGTATATCTATATCATCCCTCCATTCAATTGTGCGGCCATTTAACAACCAGGCATCATTCTAGCTTTGGGGGTAAAACAGTGAACAGACAAAAATTCCTACCCTCATTGTTGACTTTGGTGGGGGGTGGATGGGAGGGAGTTAGACAATTAACAAATAAATAAGAAAAGTATATAACAAGTTAATTGGTGAAAAGGCAATGGGAAATAATGTAGGAAAGGAGATAAGGAAAACTGGTGGTAGGGGTCAGAGTTGCGATTTCTGCAGATACCGAAAAATGAGGGAGTTAGCCATGAAGATATCCAAGGAAAGGGCCCCTACGTAGAGGGAGCAGAAATTTCAAAGGCCCTGAGGCATTGACGTGAATGGGGCATTCAAGGAAGCCAGAATGACACGAGCTAGGTAGGCAAAGAGCAGTAGGGGATGATACTGTAGAGGTTCGGGAGTGGGTGAGACTTCTTGGGGGCACATAGGCCCCCAAATAAATGTTGACCTTTACTCAGAATGAGATGAGAAACCATCGGAGCTCTCTGAGCACAGAAGAATATGATTTGATGTATGCCTTCATCCGATAAATGTGGCTGTTCTGCCGAGAACAGACTGAAGAGGAACATGGATGGACATAGGGAGATCAGTTAGGAGGCTGTAAAGGTCACCCAGGGGAGAAGTGCTGGTGACTTGCATCAGGATGGTAGCACAGTAGCAATGATGGTTACAAGAAGTGGTCAAATTATGGCTGGAGCCAGCCGAGTGGCTCAGTTGGTTAAGAGCTCGCTCAAGGGTGTGAGCTGAGCTCTAAGCAACAGCAGTTCGATGCCCAGCTCGAGCTGAGCTGCCGCTGAGCTGCCAACAGGTGGCAGGATGGCGCAGCTAAAAAGAAAAAAAAAGGGGGGGGAAAAGAGCACAAGCTCTAAGCAACGGGTCGCCTGTTGGATTCACATGAGCCAGTGAGCTGCACAGGAGCTGAGCTGCAGCTGAGCTGCCAACAGGTGGCAGGGTGGCTCAGCTGGTGAGAGCACATGCTCCTAACAACAAGGTTGCTGGTTGGACTCCCATATGGGATGGTGGGCTATGCCCACCCACCACTAAAATTGAACATGGCACCTTGAGCTGAGCTGCCCGGAGCTGCTGACAGGTGGCCGGATGGTGACTGGACTTGGATCTGAGCTAGCTGCACCCTCCACAACTACTATTGAAGGACAACAACTTGGCTGTTCCCCTTCCCCCATTCCCCAACACTGTTCACCTTCCCCAATTCCCCAATAAAATCTTAAAAAAAAAAAAATTATGGCTGGATTTTGAATATTGAACAAATAGGCCACTATGTCAGGCATACTATGTAAGATGCTAACACTCCAATCATCTCTCATGTTCCGGCTAAAGGAACTGAAAACTTTAAAGTACCATTTTACATTCTCCAGGGGGCCAGGAATAGCAAAACAGATTGCCTGGCTTTGATCCAAAGGAACCCACTCACTCTCTAAATCTTAGACCAGGAAGCTGGGAAAAATATCTATTCTACAAATATCCTAATGTACCCAAAACTTTTTAAAGAGCTATACCCTTGCTGTTTTTTTCCTTTCATATTATTATTTCAGGTTTATATTTTTATTGGCCAGGTATTGAAACATGTGTGATGGGACCACACAGGGTAACTGATGGGAAAATAACTGTGAGGGGCTTAAAAAATAAAGATGGCAAGAACATAATGCAAATGAGAAAACATGTGTGGCAACATCGATGTACAGATGTCTCTTTCAAGCTAAAATCAGATGTATTGCCAAAAAGTCACAGGTGTACACAGCATGTGAAAATGAGAGAATACCAAGTAAAGAGATTTTTTTTTTTTTTTTTTAGCTGAGCCATCCTGCCACCTGTTGGCAGCTCAACGGCAACTCAGCTCGGGCTGGCCTCGAACAGCTGTTGCTCAGAGCTCAGCTCACACTCTCGAGTGAGCTCTTAACCAACTGAGCCACTCGACCGGCCAAGTAAAGAGATTTATATCCAATGTGCTTTCATTCAAATGAGAGGTTGGGCACCATTTAAATATAGTTTGGAAATACTGGAGGATTTAAGAAAGGGAATATCAGCAACTGCAAAATTTACCTAGGGAAGCAGGGAAAGGTTGAATGAACAAGGGTCACTGGAAAGCTTCTAATCACCAGATTTTGTTCTTTGTACCTTTATGCGGTTTGACCATCTTCTAATGGAACTGGGTTCAAATTGCATTTGTAGGCAGCTTGCAACAAGACATAAATAAAAATAGCCATCAGTGTTGACACAGATGGGAAATTTATATATACACATTTACATGTACAAATGATTCCTCTCCCACAATCGTTTCATTGATTTTGCCATGCACAGAGACACCTGGCCCTGGGGATAACTGATGGGGACAACCGTTCTCTCTCCTTTCTTCCAAGTCCTGACTCTGGTTATAGGAAAGAAGGGCATCTATAATTCTTTCAGGGAGAGAGGTCTTTTTGTACTTTCCACAAAGGTACCTTATGTGCTGGCAGTGGCTCCTCTATCCATTCCCTTTGTAAGTAGTCACCTTTTGGAGTAGTTATAGATGATGCTTCTGAAACTTCAATGAGCGCTGGACCAGTTGCTAATAATTCAGATTTCAGGTCCAGTCACAGACCTCATAAACTGGAGTCTCCATTGGATGGGGCCCAGAATTTGCAACTTAACAAATCTTCCAGCAGATTCTGAAGCTGGTGGCCTGTGAACAGTAGTTTGGGAAACACTGTTATGACTTTATTTCAGAAGTGAGAGACTATCTCAAAACTTGGTATCACCTTCTTTTTAATGTTAGCCATTCTAGAATGTTATGGAAGTGATAATGTGGTCTTTCTGGGCTGGCTGGGCTGGAACTCTAATGTCCCCTTGCAGGACTGAACCGTTAGTATCACTGTTCTGGTTTTCACCCCATAAAAGCTGTCCTTTGGTAAACCTTGGACAATTTCATCCTGCATGTGTCAAACTCAAACCTCAGCAAACTCACTCCTAGGGGACCCCCTAACAGACTCCTGGAGCTACCTGTCTGCTCAGCTTTCTCTTCTCTTTTGTAAAGTCATCAATGTATTAGTATACACTGCAGACCACAGAGCAGTGAGCTGCAGGCCAAGACAGTCACACTGGGCTGATGAGGCAGAGGTCAGAGCTCACAGTAGCAGCTGGAATCCAGGTGAGTGGACAACCTCATGAATTTTGGCCTCCCTCAGAGATGCAGTGTGTGTTGCGTGTTGTTAAGTGGCTGAAAACAATTGCCTCATACAATTTGTCCACTTTTACGATTGTTATCGTGAGAGCTCGTCTTAATGCTTCTTATCTCCACCCTAGCCAGAAGTAGCTTGGTGAGCTTTTCATTTTTCTCTTTTTTTTTTAAAGATTTTATTGGGGAATTGGCGGAGGGGAACAGCGTTGGGGAATCGGGGAAGGGGAACAGACAAGTTGCTGTCTTTTTTTTTGTTCTTCAGTTTAGTTGCGGAGGATGTTGCTTCACTGTTGGTATCGTCACTGCGCTCTTCCCGGATGAGGCAGATCGGTCGCTGGCCTCTGGATGTCGCTCACCGCGGCTATTGGCAGCTCATGCTTGGCTGCCAACCGCTCACGCTGGCTGCGGGCCACTCACTGTAGCCTATGGCAGCCCACTGCAGCAGGGGCTGCAGCCCACACCATCACCGGGGCTCGCACAGCCCAGCTCCAGGTGGAGCTGTTGTTAGCTGTAGAGGGCAGTGTCACTGGCCCTCATGTGGGATCCGAACCGGGGCCGCTGGCATCCCAAAACCAGCGCTTAACCAATGCGCCACTCGGCCGGCCCTTCATTTTTCTCTTTATCCTGGGTGTTCAAAAAGTTTTTGACATCATAAGCTTCTTTTCATTCTTCGTTGTGCTGGGCCCCTTCAATTTGGAAAACCATACTTTGCAGTTCTATGAATTTAATTCAGAAATTCCCTCTCTCTTTTCTTTACTCTCTCTTTCTGGAACTCCTGTTAATTCAGATGTTAGATACGCTAAAATGATCTTTAAGACAGTTAAAAAATCTTTTCTATCTCGTCTTTCTTCTCTATCTTTTTGTTTTAATTTCTGGGACAGTTCTTCAATTTTGTATTCTATATTTATGTATTGATATTTAAACATTTATACTCTCATATATTTAATGTCTAAAATATATTTATTATTCTCTGAATATTCCCTTTTTAGATAAAACTTATCTATGGTATATCTTCTCTTATCTTTGAATATATAAAGAGTATTTTTGCATTAAGTGAATGCTTTTTAATATAACATTTTAATTTCTTAATTTATTTTTTTCACAGTATGTTTACTATTTTCTTAGCCTTAGGGCTTACTATATACATCTTAACATTTCAGAATCTACTTCAAATTAATGCTGACTTATTCTAGTGAAAAATGTTATAACTGTATAGCTCCATTCTCTATATAATTTTACAGCTCAATTCTCTTTGCCTTTTGGTACTACTAATGATAGCTACTAATAGACCTGTATGTATACAATCCTAAGAATATATTACTTTAATTATTACTTTATATAATTTTATGTAATAGGAAGAAGCTGAGAGAAGAAAATAGAGAAAAAGTATATATTTATAAAAGTGCATTATGTTAACCTTATTTAACACTTCTGGTTCTCTTCATTTTTTCCTATGGATTTGAGTTTTCATCTGGTCTCAGTCTGCATTTACCACCTCCTTTGTGCTGTTATTGTCAAATATATTACTGTTATATACGTTACAGGCCCAACAATACAGTAACATGCATATTATTTTATATAATTTTTAAAAAATCACTTAACAGGAGGAAAGGAAAAGACATTTATATTGCATTTTATAACAATACGAAATCTGACAATTAAGTTCACAAACTCATCCTAGAAAAAGTGCTACATACCTCATTGCTGAATATCACTATGGTCACATTTGAAGTACTCCCCTTGGGAAGCTATACACCAACGCCAGAGCCTAGTCCAGCTTTCAGAGAAATTGTGGAACTCTTTTTCTGGAATGGCCATCAGAGCTGTTGTTGTATTCCCCTTGATGTCCTGAATGTCATCCAAATGCCTTCCTTACAATATTTCCTTTATCTTTGGGTAAGAAAGAAGTCATTGGGGTCAGACCAGGTGAGTAGGGAGGGTGTTCCAATACAGTTATTTGTTTACTGGCTAAAAACTCCCTCACAGACAGTGCCGTGTGAGTTGGTGCATTGTCGTGATGCAAGAGCCATGAGTTGTTGGCGAAAAGTTCAGGTCGTCTAACTTTTCACATGGCCTTTTCAGCACTTTCAAAGAGTAAACTTGGGTAGCTGTTTGTCCAGTTGGTACAAATTCAAAGGAATAATCCCTCTGATATAAAAAACGGCTAGCAATAGGGCCAACCGAGTGGCTCAGTTGGTTAAAAGCTCACTCGAGTGAGAGCTGAGCTCTGAGCAACAGCAGTTCGATACCCAGCCCGAGCTGAGCTGCCGCTGAGATGCCAACAGGTGGCAGGATGGCTCAACTAAAAAAAAAAAAAAAAGTTAGCAACATCATTGCAACAGGTTCATGAACTTAATTGCCCTTTGATATTTTGTGTGGGTTAGAATTTCTGTTCGGTGTCACTTGCTTTCAGCCTGAAGAACTTCCATTAGTATTTCTTGTAAGCCAGATCTGCTAGCAAGAAATTCTCTCCGTTTTTGTTTATTTGGAAATCTGTCATTTCCCCCTTCATTTTTTAAAGATCATTTTTCTGGCTCTAAGGTACTTGGTTGGAAGTATCTCTTGGTTTCTGTCTGCTGCAGCACAGGTCCTGTGCAGCAGGAACAAGCCACTGAGATCTTTTCTGTTCTCAGAGGCCCTTAGGCTTCTAAAGTATGCCAGGTCCCATCAACATTCCAAGATGGGCGAGACAGAAAGCAGTCTCCCCAGAAGCGTCCAGAAAAGCTGGCATGTAGGATGCATGCTCCACTCTTCACTATCACCCTGAAGGAGAGGCTGCGAAGCTGTATCAGCCTGTGTCAGTTATTCCACAGGTCCTTTGCACCAGCTCTTTTTTTTTTTTTTTCGTTCTCTGCAGCCTCTAGGCATCTAGACTTTGTCATATCTCATCAGCGTTCTGAGACAGGTGAGACAAAAGCTAGTCCATCAAGCAGTCCTCCTGGAAAGTCAGTATGTTGGACTATCAGCCAACCTTCTTTTTTCCTCTCCAGGGAGAACTGGGGAGTTGGGTATTTCTTCCCAGTTGTGTGGACTGTGCCACAGCAGTGATGATGGAGACAGTGTGCCAGGAATTTTCCTACCGTTTTTGATGGGGCTGGGTTTGCACTTGCCTTGGGTGTAAGAACCTCTTAAATGATTTCTGGATTTCTCACAGACAAAATTAGTCCACGTGTTGGTGTTAAATTGGTGTCTTAGCGGGAAGGCAGAGCGTATAGGGCTTCCTATTCTGCCATCTGTGTTGAAAATAGTTGATGGAGGGAAGAAGCAATTAGGTCGGTTAGGAGGCCATATAATAATTTCAGTGTGAGATGATGCTGATTTGAACCAACATGGTAGCAATGGAGGGTGTGAGGAATGGTGGGACTCTAGGTATATTTTGGTTTGTTTTGTTTTAGCTGAGCCATCCTGCCACCTGTTGGCAGCTCAACGGCAACTCAGCTCGGGCTGGGCATGGAACTGCTGTTGCTCAGAGCTCAGCTCGCACTCTTGAGCGAGCTCTTAACCAACTGAGCCACTCGGCCGGCCCTCTAGGTATATTTTGAAGATAGTTTGATGATGGATTAGAAGCAGGAATTGTGAAGCTCTGACAATGGTGACTTAAGGATTTTTGGCCTGAGCAAGTCAATGGAGAGAACTGTTTTTCACTGCAATAGGAAGATATTACAAATGGAACAGATTGGGTGAGTGGGGAGGGGAAAGATCAAGATATTTGGAGATGCTAATTTAAAATTGCCTATTAAGGCAATCAACTGGAGAAGTCAAGCAGGTGGTTAGATATGATCAGGAGTTTGGGGAGAGGGACTGCTTGGATTTTTACTTTAAAAACAAACAAACATGAGGATGGAAGCATTATGACAGTATTTTTGACTGTTCATTTAATTCTGTTTTGTTCACTTCCAAGCGAATCCCTGGCTCATATAAGAACTATAAATATTTATTAAATAGAATTTGAATAGTTTCTGTTAGGTAGTATAGATTTAAAAACACGTGTTCCAGGACCAGCTGAGTGGTGCAGTTGGGTAAGACACGAGCTCTGAGCAACATGATTGCCAGTTCGATTCCCACATAAGCCAGTGAGCTGTACCTGAGCTGAACTGCCGATGAGTTGCCAACAGGTGGCAGGATGACTCAGCTGGTGAGAGCACGAGCTCCTAGAAACAAGGTTGCTGATTCGACTCCTGCATGGGATGGGATGGTGGGCTGTGCGTGGGCAACTAGATTGACAGCAGCGACTGGACTTGGAGCTGAGCTGCGTCCTCCACAACTAAGATTAAAAGACAACAATTTGACTTGGAGCTGATGGGTCCTGGAAAAACAATGTTCCCCTTCCCCAACTCCGCAGTAAAACTTAAAAAAAAAACCAACAACAGAGAGAGAGAGAGCAAATCCTCTTTAAAAAAAAAATACAAACAAGGGCTGGCCGAGTGGTGCGTTGGTTCGGATCCCACAAAGGAGGGCCAGTGACACTGCCCTCTACAGCTAACAGCAGCTCCACCTGGAGCTGGGCTGTGAGCCCCGGCGATGGTGTAGTCTGCAGCCCCTGCTGCAGTGGGCTGCCATAGGCTATAGTGAGTGGCCGGCAGCCAGCGTGAGCTGCCAATAGCCACGGTGAGTGACATCCAGAGGCCGGCGACTGATCTGCCTCATCCAGGAAGAGCGCAATGGTGATACCAACATGGGCCAGTGAAGCAATGTCCGCCACAACTAGACTGAAGAACAATTAAGGACAGCAACTTGTCTGTTCCCCTTTCCCAGTTCCCCAATGCTGTTACCCTCCCTCATTTCCCAAATAAAATCTTTGAAAAAAACAAACAAACAAAAGGAACATGTGTTCCATCCACCATTCTACCATGTTGTATCAGAAGTTCACAGTGACATATCTCTATCCTTCAATTCTATATTTGGCTTCCTAGAAGTAAAAGATAATTGAACCACACAAGGTGAAAAGGGGGAACTTGTTATGAGGTGATAAATTCCCCTGGGCAATTTTAGCATTATTTGAAGCCTAGCTGAAACACCTCAAGAAATGTCACTCCAAATATGTTCAAAGAAATGACAGCATCCTTAGTATAATTACAAGGCATTTAAGGTTACCAGTTTTAAAAGGCTCATGAAACATACAAACGAGTATTAGTAAGATACTTTTCTTTTTTTTTGAGGGCAGTGTCACTGGCCCTCATATGCAGCATCCAAACCAGGACCGCTGGTGTCTTAACCAAGCCAGCTCTTAACCAATGCACCACTCGGCCGGGCCCCCATAAGTTTTATTAAGGATTTTCTTGCCAGCACAGTGATGTGAAACCACCTACACATGAAAAACGGAGACCAGAGCCTGTATGAAATTGCTGTATTACCAAAATATGCCAGGAGTTGGCTGTGAAAAGGTCACCTGGGTAATCCTATGTAAGTTTTGTCGGATGCTTACTGAGAAGAGAAGAACAGCTCTAAAATACAAAATGACTTTTAAGTGGGAAGTTTCCACAGTTCTTTCATTATTTCTTTTTACGATTATCTACAAATATTCATTATTACACTTGAACTACAGGAAACCTTTAGCACTGATAGAAAATACTGATTCATGTTATGTGACAAAAATGCATATATAGCAAAATTGAATGCTCTTTACATAAAAAAAAATGGGACTACTTAAAAAAAAAAACTTTCAAAAATTCCTGGTAATAGTTACCTGAATTAGAAAAGCAAAATTAGCCATTAGACACTGACTGTTGTAGAACACTGGACTGTAACAGCAACTCCACTGCTGAAAAAAATATTTAAGTCTGTCATGCAACAGGAAAGCAAAAAACCAAACTATTCTGGAACAACTGTTTGCATGGAAGAGAGCTTCTCCCAATCAAAAAATAAAGGAACACCAACAAAAACCTAGTCAAGATACCAATAGGCATTTATCAGCATTAACAGAAACAACAAGAAGCATCAAAATGAAATACTGGCTTGTTGGAAAAGTCACGACGTATTTTTTTCTGTTTCTCGTTGCAAAAATACCTCATGACTTTTCCGACAGCCCAATATTATACTTGATGTCCAATTGTTATAGCATCTCTTTTTTCATTTATTTTTGTTTTATTAAATTTATAGGGGTGACATTGGTTCATAAAATTATATAGGTCTCAAGTGTACAATTCTATAATATATCATCTATACATCATTGTGTGTTCATGACCCAGAGTCAGTTCTCCTTCCATCATCATGTTTGATCCCCTTTACCCTTTTCTACCTCCTCCCTTTCCCTTTCCCTCTAAACTGTTGTCTGTGTCTATTAGTTTCTGTTTCTTTGTTTGTCTGTCTTGTTCATTTGTTGCCTTCAGTTTTATATCCCACATATCAGTGAGATCATATGGTTCTTGACTTTTTCTGACTTATTTCACTTAGCATAATAATCTCAAGATCCATCCATGTTGTCGCAATCGGCACTATTTCATCTTTTCTTACGGCACAATAGTATTCCATTGTGTGTGTGTGTGTGTGTGTGTATACATATACATATCTCACATCTTCTTTATCCAATCATCTATCGAAGGATACTTTGGTTGTTTCCATGACTTGGCCACCATGAACATCGTGGTACACATGTTTACTGATAAATGTTTTTAGAAATTTGGGGGTATATACCCAGAAGAAGGATTCCTGGGTCATATGGCAATTCTATTCTTCATTTTTTAAGGAAACTCCATACTGTTTTCCATAGTGACTGCACCAATTTACATTCCCACCAGCAGTGTATGAGGGTTCTTTTTTCTCCACAGCCTCTCCAAAGCTTATTACTTGTCTTGTTAATAGTCATTCTATAGGTTTGAGGTGGTATTTCATTGTGGTTTTGATTTGCATTTCACTAGGAGCTAGTGAAGTTGAGCATTTTTTCATATATCTGTTGGCCATTTGTATGTCTTCCTGGGAAAAGTGTTCAGGTCCTCTGCCCATGTTTACATTGGGTTGTTTGTTGTTGTTGTGGAGTTATATGAGTTACTTATATATTTTAGATATTAGCCCCTTATCGGAGGTGTTGTTTAAAAATATCTTCTCTCCTTCAGTTGAATACCTATTTGTTTTGTTGATACTTTCTTTTGTCGTACAGAAGCTTTTTAGTTTGATGTAGTCTATTCATTTATTTTTGCATTTAATTCCATTGCCTTTGAGGTCAAATTCATAAAATAAAGACCAAAGTCCCTAAGTTTCATACATATGCTTTCTTTTATGCAATTTTGTTGTTTGAGATCTTATATTTAGGTCTTTGATCTATTTGGAGTTACTTTTGGTATATGATGACAAATAGCAGTCGTTTCATTCTTTTGCATGTGGTTTTCCAATTTTCCCAGCACCATTTATTGAAGAGGTTTTCTTTTCTCTATTGTATGTTTTTGGCTCCTTTGTCAAAAATTAATTGACCAGGCGGCTTGCCGAGTGGCTTAGTTGGTAAAGAGCTCGCTCAAGAGTGCGAGCTGAGCTCTGAGCAACAGCAGTTCGATGTCCGGCCCGAGCTGAGCTGCCACTAAGCTGCCAACAGGTGGCAGGATGGCTCAGCTTAAAAAAAAAATTAATTGCCCATATATATGTGGGTTTATTTCTGGACTCTCAATTCTATTCCATTGGTCTGTGTGTCTGTTTTTCTACCAATACCATGCTGTTTTGTGCATTGTCACTTTGTAGTATAAATTGAAATCAGGGAATGTGGTAACTTCGGCCTTTTTTTCCCCTCAAGATTGCTGTGGCTATTTGGGGTCTTTTGCGATTCTATACAAATCTGATGCCTTTTTTTGTTCTATTTCCTGAAAAAAAGTGCCATTGTGATTTTAATGGGGATTGCATTAAATTTGTATATTGCTTTGGTTATTATCGTCATTTTAACTATGTTGATTCTTCCAATCCATGAACACAGAATAGCTTTCAATTTCTTTGTGTTTTCTTCAATTTTTTTCATAATGTTCAATTTTAATAGCATCTTGATAAAGGAATGCTTCCTTTCATTTTAATATATTTCTGCACATGTATATAGAAACAGCCAGATCACAAGGTAATTCTTAGCATAAATATACATAGTTGACCCTATATATTATGCAGACCCTTTTAAAAAGGACTGATGCACCCAACAGTTATATGTATCATTTCATAAAGAACAATACAAAATTTATCACCAATAATACTGAATACCTATAGTCATTTATGTTTTGGAATATAATGATTTAGAAGGCAAATTCCTTTTGAAAATGGCTTAAACTCAAGCATCTGTTTTTGCTGAACATCAAATTTTGTTATTCCAGGAAACTACAATTTCAATAAGAATAAGTGAAATAACTACCAACCCTAATTTCAATTACTTAAGTATTTATTTGAGTCTATAAAAGTAGGTCTGTGGTCTATTTGCAATTAGGTTTTAGATAGTTGGTATGAAACTATAAATTCATTATTCCCACAGAACCTGGTGCTACACTGTTTCTAAAAAAGTCACAGAACCAAGTCATATCAAGCAGATATAAAGGAAAAACTGATGGTTGCTGGCTGGGAGGGAGTGGGGAAGAGGGAGAGGGGCAAGGTTTTGGACAGTGTATGTGGGACTACAATGTTGCCGCAGGGATATGGGGGCAGTTCTGGGAATGTAATTGATAATGTTGTGAAGAGACATAAGACATAACGTTGTGAAGGGACAATGTTGCGAGAAATAAGTCAGTCAGAGAACGACAGGTACCATGTGATCTCACTTGTGTGTGGAATCTGAAGAGCCGAGTGAACGATCAAAGTAAACAGACTCGTAGATGTAGAGGAAAAATTGAGGGTTGCTAGTTGGGAGTGGGGGTGGGAATGGGGAGGAAGGGGAAGGGATTAGACAGCATAAATAGTCAACTACAATATTGCCACAGGGATATGAAACACAGTTCGGGGAATATAATAATGTTGTAAAAATTTTGTGGCGTGTCAGATAGGCACATGTCTTGTTAGGGAGACCACTTCATGGATGGAGTAGAGGCTTGATCACTGCACTGTACACTTGAAGCTGATGTTGTATAGTATTGTATGCCAACTGCAACTGAAGATGTGGATGGTCACAGGATGTGGAGTATACTGTAGAGGGGAGACAGGGGAGTTGTGATGGATATGTATGATTTGGGGGGAGTGGGGTGGCGAACTGGGGGAGGGGAGTTTTCACTTTGGGGGGTAAAGAGTATAACTATTGCATTGTGTTGTATACCTGAAACTAATAAATAAATAAATAAATAAATAAATAAATAAATAAATAAAATAAAAAATAAAAAAGTCACAGAACCAAAGTTTAAACCTAGCATATACCACTTACAAGCAACACATGTGAAATACCAATCACAAGTAAAGCTTGTGAAACCTTAACTGCTACCCCTTAAAACCTGCCCCAAATCCTGGATCAAGGATGACAAATCTGAGTCTTATCTCCTGTCTTCTTGCCAGTGGACTGGCAAATAAAGCTCCTTTCTTTTCTCAGAAGTCAATGCCATAGTATTGGCTTCAAGGCATTCGCACAGCAGGCTCTTATTCAGTTAATAGATCCCATAAAAATGGTTTACAATGATGGTCATTTTCATAAGGTAACAATTCTTAGTTAAGAAAAACACTTGTGGAACACAATTCTATGAAGGATTTTTGGGTGTCCTGTTGTAATATAAGTTCTTAAAAATTTAAAGCAAGTACTCATTAAGGCAGAGCTGACATTTATTTCCCAAGAAGAATGATGACAAGCAAGTCATTTTATTAAAATGAAATCTATTATAAAATTGATTCTGGAAAGCATGTCAATAAGTCAGAATCCAGCTTCTTTAATGGTAAGTGCAGCAGCATTATAGTAACTGGTTTTAGCATTATTGCAAAAAAAGATTTCTGATTGGATCAGGAAATTAATGTGTCCTCGACTTAGGGGAAAAGTAAGCTAATTAAAAAAAAAAACAGGTCACCTGTAAGAATCACATTATCTTTGATGAGCCACAGTTTAATAAATGTCAGCAGTAAGAAATGAAACTTCACACCAATTCTATTTTATTCCCTATTTAGATATATTTATTTGAGGACAGATGGCATACATAAATTTATGGTCACATTCCTTGAAGCTGGCACATCACGGGGACCTATCAAGGAGTATGCCATATTCCCATTGCCTGTCTTGGTAGCACTACGATAGCAATAAATGCGAGCATGCTACAAATGTCAAAAGGATGAACAATCATTTTGTCAAAGTGTTGCCTTTTAAAATGGCTGACATGAAACTCCCAATATCTGTTCTAAAGAAAAAGATTTAACTACCAGAAGGTTTTCCTAGAAATACATCTCAGCTGCTTGAGACAGACAGTGAAGTGTTTGTAATTCTACATTAGTTTGTTTGGTGAGATACATGTCTGTACTGCAGAGTAGCTCTCTGATGATTTGTCAGAGCTATAAATTCATCGGCTGAAGCACTCTGGCAAACATGCATGTGTAAGAATTGAGTTGTTCTTTTGATCATGACTGGTTATTTTGCACGTCCTATTCTTGCTTTGCTTTGATATTCTGATAAGCCTGCATTTTGCTTGCATCCTTTAGGAAAGCCATATTAGGGGTGGCTGAGTGGCTCAGTTGGTTAAGAGCACACGCGAGCTCTGAGCAACAGGGTTGCAGCTCGATTCCCACATGGGCCAGTGAGCTGCGCCTGAGCTGAGCTGTCGCTGAGCCACCAACAGGTGGCAGGATGGCTCAGCTGGTAAGAGCACATGCTCCTATCAACAAGGGTGCCGGTTCAACTCTCGAATGGGATGGGGGGCTATGCCCACCCCACAACTAAGATTAAACACAGCATCTTGAGCTGAGTGGCTGTGAACTGCCACCAGGCAGCCGGATGGAGATTGGACTTGGAGCTGAGCTAGCTGCATCCTCCACAACTAAGACTGAAGGACAACAACTTGGCTGTTCCCCTTCCCCAATAAAATCTTTTTTTCTTCTTTAAAGCCATATTAGAAGTATCACAAGGAAATGGACCAGGGCAATGATGGTGGCACCAGCTCCCATCCAGGCCACAGTGAACAGGTAATAGGACATGTAGAACTCATTTGCATCGCAGATGTTTAGGGCAGAGGCATATATTTTTCCTGGGGAAGCATTCCAAGGAATGATTTACCACACTGCCGATATCCATGCAGATCTGCTCCACAATGGCTTTCCCATTGGTCTGGGTGAAATGATGACTTCACAAGCTGACCACACGCTGTAGAACATAAACATGGAACCACAGAAGAAACCAAGCACGCCTGGCCAAGGCACACCCAGCACATAGCTCAGCAAGATGAACTATTCCAGGGATGCATTGGCCACAGGCATTTGTTTTAAACTTGCTGTGAGGTTCTTTCACTGCCCTTATGCTGGAAAAGCCTTCTGCCGACAGAATGATCACACACAAGAAGAAAAAGGACACTATTTCATAGATAACATACGGCATCACTTGTATTACCTCATTCAGCAAGGGATGGTCACTGGTGTGGGTGGAAAAGTGTTGCTGAAGAATCCCCACGGTGCCCACGAGAGCCACAGAACAAGGTGACTCCAGAGAAGCAGAGGATGGTGGCCACCAGAGGGGTATAAGAGCCTTCCATACACTTACCGCAGCATTCGAAGCAGCATGTGGCTGGAAACCAAAAGAGGGGAATGGGCTGCTAACTCTCAGGCTCCCCTGGGATGGGTGAAGCTGATGGCCCAATTTTACAGGTCTGGGGGGCATGTGCCTGGTCTGGGCTCTAGACAGGCTACACAGGGATACTGGACTGGGGGCTCACTCCTCAATCCATCAGTACTTTCTTTTTTTTTTTTTTTTTAGATTTTATTGGGGAATTGGGTGAGGGGAACAGCATTGGAGAACTGGGGAAGGGGAACAGACAAGTTGCGGTCCTTTTGTTTTTCAGTTTAGTTGTGGAGGACCTTGCTTCAATGGCCCATGTCGGTATCGTCATTGCGCTCTTCCTGGGTGAGGCAGATTGGTCGCCAGCCTCTGGACAACTGCTCACGGCGGCTCTTGGCAGCTCACACTGGCTGCCGGCCACTCCCTGTAGCCTGTGGCAGCCCACTGCAGCAGTGGCTGCAGTTATGCTGTCCCGGGGACACACAGCAGCCCAGCTCCAGGTGGAGCTGTTGTTCAGCATCTTAGCTGTAGAGGGCAGTGTTACTGGCCCTCATATGTGGGATCTGAACTGGGGCTGCTGGCATCCCAAGCCAGCTCTCAACCAACGAGCCACTCGGCTGGCCCCATCAGTACTTTCATATAGCCTAACAAAGCATAGATCAAAAGATATAATAGAGCTAAGAGAGTCCATAAGTATCCATAAAAGAACAAACTCAATGAAAGGAAAGGAAATAAGATACATTAGATTACAAACATTTCATTTTATTTTCAAGCATTCATTAATTTACTCTAAAATTAGAGTTAACCTCCTCACGACAATTAGGATGGTTATTTAAAAAAAAAAAAATGGGCCAGCCGAGTGGCTCAGTTGGTTAAGAGCTTGCTTGAGAGCCAGCTCGGGCCGGGTTCCATTCCCGGCCCGAGCTGAGCTGCTGCTAAGCTGCCAACAGGTGGCAGGATGGCTCAGCTAAAAAAAAAGAAAAGAAAAAATAAAATAAAATAGAATACCTAGGAATAAATTTAACTGAGGAGATAAAGACTTATACTCAGAAAATTACAAGACATTGAAGAAAGAAATTGAAGAAGATACAAACAAATGGAAGCACACACTGCACTCATAGATAGGAATAATTAACATCATTAAAATGTGCATACTACCCAAAACAATCTACAGATTCAATACAATCCCTATAATAATACCAATGGCATTTTTCACAGACTAGAACAAAAAAATACTAAAATTTATATAGAACCAAAGATTCCAAATAGCCAGAGCATCCTGAGAAAGAACAAAGTTTGAGGTATCATACTACATGATATCAAAATATACTACAAGGCTATAGTAATCAAAACAGCATGGTACTGGCATAAAAACAGACATATAGATCAATGGAACAGAATAGGGAGCCCAGAAATAACCCACGCCTGTATGGTCATTTAATTTATGACAAAGGAGGCAAGAGTATACAATGCAATAAAGACAGTGTCTTCAATAAATGGTGTTGGGAAAACTAGCTAGACACAAGCAAAAGAATGAAACTGGTTCACCTTCTTATACCATGTACAAGAATAAACTTAAATGTGAGACCTGAAACCATAAAATTCCTAGAAGAAAACGTAAGCAGTAAACTCTTTGACATTGCTCTTAGTAATATTTTTTGGGAGGGTATGTCTCCTTGGGCAAGGGAAACAAAAGAAAAAAAATAAATGGGACTACATCAAACTAAAAAGTTTTTGCACAGTGAAGGAAACCACAAACAGAAGGAAAAGACAACCTATTGAATGGGAGAAGATATTGGCCAACGGTATATCTGATGAGGCGATAATATCCAAAATATATAATAAATATATACAACTTACCACAAAAATTCCAATAATCCAATTTAAAAATGGGCAGAGGACCTGAATAGACATTCCTCCAAAGAGGACATACAGATGGCCAACAGCCATATGAAAAGATGCTCCACATCACTAATCATCAGAGACATGCAAATTAAAGCCACAATGAGATACCATTTCACTCCTGTCAAAATGGCCATCATCAATAAATCAAGAAATAGCAAGTGTTGGTGGGGACTTGGAGACAAGGGAACCCTTGGACATTGTTGATGGGGTTGTAAATGGATGCAGCCACTATGGAAAACAGTATGGAGTTTCCTCAAAAAATTTTAAAAAAGCACTACCATATGACCCAGAAATTCTACTTCTGGGTATTGATCTGCAGAAATCCAAAACACTAAATCAAAAAGACCTATGCACCCCTATGTTTGTTGCAGCATTATTTACAATAGTCAAGATATGGAAGCAACTGAAATGTCCATCAACAGACGACTGGATAAAGAAAAGGTGGTACATATATACAATGGAATATCCCTCAGCCATAAACAGAATGAAATCTTACCATTTGCAACAACATGGATGGACCTGGAGGGTATGATGCTAAGTGAAATAAGTCAGACTGACAAAGATAAATACTGTATGATCTCACTTATATGTAGAATCTAAAAAACAAAATAAATGAACAAACAAAATGGAAATACACTCATAGATACAGAGAACCAACTAATGGTTTCCAGAGGGGAGGGGAGTTGGGGAGCTGGGTGAAAAAGGGGAAGGGATTAAGGGGCACAAACTGGTAGTTATAAAATAATCATGGGGATGTCAAGTACAGCACAGGGAATATAGTCAATAATAACATAATAAGTATGTATAGTGCCAGGTAGGTACTAATTGGGGGATGACTTTCTAAATTATATAAATGTCTAACCTCTATGCTGTACACCTGAAATTAATAATATTGAATATTAACTGTAATTTTAAAAAATTTTAAAGGAAAATATGTAAAATTGTGAAATAATAGAAGCAGAAAATAAAACAGTGGTTGCCAGGGGCTGCGGGTAGGGTGGAAATGGAATATTCCTATTAAATTTCAGTTATGCAAGATAAATAAGTTCTAGAAATACATTGTATAGCATTGCACCTAAAGTTCACAATATTGTACTGTATACTTAAAAATTTATTAAGAGGGCTGATCTCATTAAATATCCTTTGAGGGCCTGCCAAGTGGCGCGGTGGTTAAGTGCTGGCTTAGGAAGCCAGCGGCCCCGGTTCGAGTCCCACATATGAGGGCCAGTGACACTGCCCTCAAAAAAAAAAAAAATTTCCTTTGAAAAAAGGAAGGTCATTCTGACAAATGTTACAACATGGATGACAAATGTTACATGTTACAACATGGATGACATTATGCTAATTGAACAAGCCAATCATAAAAGGAAATATTGCATGATTCCACTTACTAAGATAAATTCATAGATACAAAAAAATATAACGGTGGTTGTAAAGGGCTCAGGGAAGAGCAAATAGAGAATTGTTTAATGAGTATGGAGTTTCAATTTTGTAGGATGAAAAGAGTACTGCAGGTCTGTTGAACCATAACGTGTTTAGTCTTAGTTGCGGGTGGGCATAGCCCACCACTGAAGAGGCAATCTTGTTGTTACACCAGCTGAGCCATCCTGCCACCTGTTGGCAGCTCAGCTGGGGCACAGTGTTCACTGGCCCACGTGGGAATCAAACCGGTGGCCTTGTTACTCAGAGTTCACGCCCTAAGCTAACCCTTAACCAACTGAACCACTATGGGTCAGGTACAATATTAGTCTGGATTTCCACAAAAGCATGCATGAACTAAGAATTTGGAAAGTTATTCCAGGAAGCAGGAGTGTAGCAATGGGTGGGAATAATGAGATAGGAAAAAACAAGAAGAGAATAAAGGGTGCACTATGAGGAACAATGTAGCAAAGCAGTTCCCCAAAACAGTAGGCCTCAGGAACCCTTATACATTCAAAAATTTGAGAGCCTCAAAAAAGGTTTGTTTGTGTGGGAGGCCCTGGAATTGAGTCGTATAGGGTGAGTAGGGCTTGAAATGGAAAAGTCTTAGAAGGGACATTCATAGATGGGGGATAAAATGTATGAAGTTATATCAGAGTATGATCTACTCAGGAGACATAAATAGGAACAAAAAAAAAAACGTTTGCAATTGTGTAAAAGAAGAGACATACCCTAAATGTGCACAAATGAGAAAATGATTAAACATCAATGGGACCCTCATGTTTGTATTATAATAATATGCAATGGTTAAAAGCAAATGTTAGATCAGCAATTTTCAAATGTTTTGGCCCTTTGCATTTTTCATAATTTTTAAAGACCCTAAATAGAGTTGTTGTTTAAAGAGTTTATATCAATTGATATTCACTACATTAGAAATTAAACTAAAAAAATTATAAAATGATTTATTAATTCACTTAAATACAATAACCCATTACGTTATGTTAAAAATAATTCATTTTATGTTTAAAAACAATATTTTTCAAAATGAATTATAATGCAGCACTGAAAGTCATCATTGTACATTTTTACAAACCTCTTTAATGTCCAACATAATAGAAAACAATGGGATTTTCATATATGCCTTTTCATTCAATCTGTAACAATATGCTGTTTTGGTTGAAGCATATGAAGAAAATTTAGCCTGACACAAATATCTCGTTGGAAAAGGAAGGAGTTTTTTAATTGCCTTTCCAAATAATTTTGGATAATTTTGATATTACAATGAAACTAAACAAGTATGAATTTCTTAAATATAATTGCAGTGTGAAGTCTGAAACCATATCAATAAACATTTTGCATGTCAAATGAATTTTCGCATGGTTGGCTTTGTAATGTCTGCACAGCCATTTGAAAAACACTATTCACAGTTTTTAATACCACTCATCTTATCAGAAAAGGCTTTAAGTATTGGGAAGCTATAAAACTCATGGTGATGAATACAAAATTTCCAAAAGTCTAATTTTCATTTGAATTGTCAAATATTAACATTGGCAACAATTGCTGTCATTTGTTTTCCATGTAGTAGCAGTCTCATTTCATTTATTTCTGAGGAAATGTTTACAAAATATGTAAGTTTGAATAACCACAATTTTTTATCTCATTCTTTCAGGTAAAAAAACGGTGTACCATGAAATACAATAGCTAGTTTAGTTCATAACTCAAATAATTGCACAAATGTTTTTCCTCAAGAG
This sequence comes from Aselliscus stoliczkanus, assembly GCA_033961575.1. Classification (NCBI taxonomy): domain Eukaryota; kingdom Metazoa; phylum Chordata; class Mammalia; order Chiroptera; family Hipposideridae; genus Aselliscus; species Aselliscus stoliczkanus. Next base: position 27,893,039 of record CM066737.1, read on the forward strand.
AACAATCTTGACTTCATATGTGCTTTCAGGATTGTTTTATGTGTACTTCCCATTTGGTCACAAAGCATTTTAAAAATACAGTAAAACCTTGGATTGCCAGTAACGTGGTTTGCAAGTATTCCACAAGATGAGCAAACATTTCTAATATATTTTAACTTGGTAAACGAGTGATGTCTTGCAATATGAGTAGTTTCTGGAATGAATTACGCTCGCACACCAAGGTATTACTGTACATGTGTTCAAGGGTAGAGAATTAATAATCTTTACTGTTTAATATTTTATACACACACACATATACGGAGGATGCCAAAAAAATGCATACACATTTTAAGAAAGGAAAAGCGTATATTAAAATTGATAACAAAAGATGAATACAAGTCACGTTTGACATCTGCAATTACAAGAGGTGCTCAAAGCGTTTACCATCAGGGTAATTTTAATATAGTTTTTTCCTTTCTTAAAATGTGTATACATTTTTTGGCACCCTCTGTGTGTACAGACATCACACACACACACACACACACACACACACACTATATATATATATATATATATGTTACTCAGCTACAAGAAAAAATGAAATACTGCCATTTGCAACAATATGGATGGACCTAGAAGGTATTATGCTAAGTGAAATAAGTCAGACTGAAAAAGTTGAGGACCATATGATTTCACTCATGTGGGATATAAAACTGAAAGCAATAAAGGAACAAGACAAACAAAAACTTTTAGATACAGACAACAGTTTAGTGGTGACCAGAGGGGAAGAGGGAAGGGAAGGTAGAAAAGGGTGAAAGGGGGTCAAATACATGGTGATGGGGAGAACTGATTGAGTGGTGAACACACAATGCAATACATAGATGATGTATTATAGAATTGTATACTTGAAACCTGTGTAACTTCACTAATCAGTCACCCTGATAAATTTAATAAAAAATAAAATAAATAAAAAGAGAATTTTCTCAACTAAAACTAGATTTTTTTTTTTAACTGAGTGCATGGCAGCGAAATATTCAATGACCTCTTGTACAATTTGATGCCACTTCCTTGATTTGTGCTAAGGCACTAGCAGTTTACCCACCATTAATTTTTTTGTTTATTTATTTATTTATATATTTATTTAGCTGAGCCATCCTGCCACCTGTTGGCAGCTCAACGGCAACTCAGCTCGGGCTGACAGAGAACCGCCGTTGCTCAGAGCTCAGCTCGCACTCTTGATCGAACTCTTAACCAACTGAGCCACTCGGCCGCCCCCCCCACCTTTAATTTTATACCATTAATACAAATGTCAATACAGTGCAAAAAAAAAAACCAAAACGTTTTACCTCACAGACCCTCTGAAAGTTTCACGGAAAATTCTAGGTGTCTATGGATCACACTTGAAGCACCCCTCAGAACTGTCCCTCTAAAATATGGGAAGATAGAGTCTTGGTCCTCTTACTGAGATAGGAAAATTATAGGTAGTCAGGGAAATTGCCATGGTAGAGGGAATCAGGATGAAAAATATAACAAAGCCAGGGAAATCATTTAATAGCTGACAGCTTTAAGTCACCGGATCTCACCAGCGTGACAGACTTGGGAGGGAGAGGAGGAAATCGTTGTTTGTTTGTTTTTTAAAAAAAGCCTAAAACAAAAGTCAGAAATGAAGTTTCACCTGCAGAAAGTGGAGGATTAAGACAGGTTAATTAACCCCAGGCAAGTTAATTAACCTAACCCCAGACAGGTTAACATAAGACAGTCAGGAACTCCCTATAGATAAAAGGAGTAGCTCCTCACCTAACTGGGACACCCAAGTAGGGACCCCCTCTCGTTTTGAGAGCTGTTACTTTCTACTCTAATAAGCTATTCTGTGCTACAAACTTGACCTCTCTGGTCCGTGTCTCCATTCTTCGGCTTCACAAGACTACGATCCCGGCATAAGAAAAACATCCTACATCATTACTTCACCCCTGATTGTTTAAAAGCTGTCCCTGTGGTTGTTCATGTTCCTGTATTTACAACGTTCCGTGCTACAATGGCTCGGGTGTGCTGAGAAACCAAGTGCTAAAACAAGATGAGGTATGCAAAAGGATAATTTGGGGGAGGAAGCAGGAGATGAGGAAAATCTTCAGCCTCTGATTCAGGTCTCACAGCTCTGGAAGGAAAGAGGGAAGGAAGGAGGCTTGAAGGAGGGGTAAATAGTAAAACGAAGCTTAAATTACTGGACAAGTCCAAAAGCGATTTGGCCAGGTCAATGGAGGAACCTCAAGCCAGTCTCCCACGCAGAAGTTCCATGTACCTTCGCCATGGGTCTGCCTTAATTACTTCCAGCAAGCTCAATCATTGGCTGGCTAAGCCCACAGGTGGTAAGACCCTGGCAGGCATGTAGTGGTGCAGCCATCACCCTATCATGCTCTTTGAAACTCAGAGCTGAGTGGCACATTTTCATGATCCCTGGGGGTGGGGGAGTCAGTTACAGGAAGTTACCAGGCCAAGCTCAGTAAACAAGGCAAAGGTTGTTATGCAGATTTCAGTCCTAGCCAACTGCACTGATCAGAGTTTGTAGCGATTTAGTCATCCTCTTCCTGATACTGAGAGGGAGGCATCCTTACAAATGGAGATTTCCTTTACAAATGCAAATGTCTCTATCATAAAGGTAACTTCTACTAGGATTTCTGAGCTTCTCTGTTCTGCTATTTCTTAAAAATAATTCACCTAATCTAATCCTTAGGCCTAAGAGCCATATTTTGGGGTGGCAGATTCTGCACCCTTTTAGGATGTCAGAGATGGGGGAATTTTCCCCTTTCCCTCTCAGTTCTTCTGGCTGCTAAAATAATTCAAACAACACACAGCAGATTAATAGGAGAAAAATCAAGTTTCAGTATGCATGCTGAAGGAATTCACATATGGGTGAAAAAATCCATAGAGAATAAGGTAAAATGAGGTATATATGTCATTCAAAACTGAGGAGGGGGAAGTAAGACAATTTGCAGGGGGATGAAAGTTAATATTTAGTAAACAAATGGCCATCTGGAAACAGTGGGACACAGAGAGGACTTCACTTAGGTCCAGAGGGCATTGCTAGGTTCCTCCTAGTCGATTACACCTAGTTTATAATACAATAGTCATCTATGAGGATAGCTCCCTTCCTGAAGCAAGACCTTTGTCTAAACTCTTTTATGGAAGTAAAGGGGAAGGTCAAAGATTCTTTGTGAGCCTTTGGGCCTTGATTGTTTTCAGCTGGAAATAATCTGCAGGCCAGGGTGACATATTTTGAGGCGACTGATTCTGAATCCCTCAAGTATATATATACAGAGAGTGCAAAAAAATAATGTATACACATTTTAAGAAAGGAAGAAACTATTAATTGTAGTAATATATACCAATAACAAAAGATGAATACTGATGCAGGAGTTTTGGATGTGTTGTGTGTGCATGTGTGTGTGTGTGTGTGCGTGTGTGTGTGTGTGTGTGTGTGTGTGTGTGTGTATACATGCCAGGATCGTGGTCACATGAAGCCTAAGAATGGAAACACGGACCAGAGAGGTAAAGTTTACAGCAGAGGACAGCTTATTAGAGCAGAATGTAACAGCTCTCAAAACGAGAGGGGATTCGGACTGGCGTGCCCACTACTTAGGGCAAAAGCTTTGGGTTTTATGCCTTTTGTATGTCTGGGGAGGAGGGTTGTCTGGTGCCTCTTGGCACTATTCTGAGATTTACATTGTTGCTCAGCCTGGAGGAGGTGTTTCCTTGAAATTGTCTAATTTCCTTAGCGTGTAATCAGCTTAATCAATGTCTCTGCTCTGAGAGGAGCATGTTAACAGAGACTGGCTTTGAAGAAAGGACTCCTGACAGTCTTATGTTATGTTAAATAACCTCTTTGAAGATATGCATTCTACCTGGGGGATCCCTGAGTTGGAAAAAGAGGCCTTCTTCCTCCCCCACCTGAGTTTGTCACTCTTGTGGGTCCTGTGACTTAAACGGGTCTGTCAGCTAATAAATTATTTCCCCAGCTTTCTTATAGTTTCCACTCTGATTCCCTGTACCATGGCAATTTCCCTGACTGCCTATAATTTTCCTATCTCAATACAAGTCACGTTTGACTTCTGCAATTCCAGGAGGTGTTCAAAGTGGTTACCATCAGCATAATTTTAATAGAAATTTTTTCTTGCTTACGATGTGTATACATTTTTTTGGCACCCTCTGAATATATAAAATTTTCACAAGTATGGTAGGTTAATGTTATTCCTATTATACAAATAAAGATATTAAAGCTCAGTGAAGTAAATTTTCTTGTTCAAGTTTATATAGCTAGTAATGGGTGTAGCTGATGCTCGAACCCCATTTTTTTAAAGGTTTTATTGGGGTATTGGGGGAAGGGAACAGCGTTTGGGGACCGGGAAAGGGGAACAGACAAGTTGCTGTCCTTTTGTTCTTCGGTCTAGTTGTGGAGGACATTGCTTCACTGGCCCATGTTGGTATCATCATTGCGCTCTTCCTGGGCGAAGCAGATCGGTCGCTGGCCTCTGAACACAGCGGCTCTTGGCAGCTCACACTGGCTGCCGGCCACTCACTGTAGCCTATGGCAACCCACTGCAGCAGGGGCTGCAGCTCTGCCATCCTGGGGACTCACAGCAGCCCAGCTCCAGGTGGAGCTGTTGTTCACCATCTTAGCTGTAGAGGGCAGTGTCACTGGCCCTCATATGTAGGATCCAAACCAGGGCCGCTGGCGTCCCAAGCCAGCTCTTAACCAACGCGCCACTTGGCAGGCCCTCGATCCCCATTTTAAAAATGTCCGAGCCACTTTAGTACAAGAAAACCTTTGGGCAACCTGCCACTTCCTTACTCTGTATACCACTGGGCATGGTGGCTCCATGGACACAGCACAGAAGCAACAGGCATTGGGACAGAACAGTTAAAATTCCTGATATCATAATATTGTGAGGCATTTCTATATACTTTGATAATATTAGAGCTGATATCGTTTACTAAGTATTCCATAGACATGGTATTTTACTAAGCCATAACCTTTCCTTTATAAAGAAATATGAAAACTTACAGCTAAAGCCTCATTAATAACATTTGGTATACACTTAATGGCTTCTGCTGTTTTTGGAGCAGTAAATACAATCCTACAGAACCGAATTTTCATCTGAGCCTATCAGCAAGTCTCGACTACAGCTCCTCATGGATATTTTGCTCTTTACTAGTTTCTTTTCAGTACCTTTGGTTTATAAAATAATCATTGCACCCTTTAAAAATTGGCTCCTCAGAAGTAACACCACCACCCTAACTTCTGAGGAAAGATAGAATTGAATCTCATTATTAACAAAAGGTTAAGGATATCAACTAATCCATACCCGGCCCCCTCCAGCCTTATTATTATTATATTATTATTATTATTATTATTATTATTATTTTAGAGGGCAGTGTCACTAGCCTGCATATGTGGGATCCGAACTGGGGCTGCTGGTATCCCAAGCCACCTCTTAACCACCGCACCACTGGGCCGGCCCTATTTTTTTTTTTTTTTTTGACAGATCAGGATATCCAGACTAGGCAAGCAAAATACGAGGTTTTCAAGGTAGTAAAGCAAATAAATGGCAGAGTTGGCACTACATGGGTTTACCCTCAAATAACTTCTGGGTGGACAAGAGAAACATACAATTTTGGATACACAAAGAAATATCTGGCAGGTAAGAGCTAAAGGAGACGATAGTGGGGCAGTAACAGATGATGACAACATTTGTAGAATTAGTGCATTAGTGCAAATGACAGCATTTGGAGAATTTTCCTCTACTTTGATTTGACTTTAATAAGTGAAAAAATTCTAAGTAATCTTATCTCTTGGGAGTACAGATATCTCTAGGGGAGCCTGATTTCAATTCCTTTGGATATATACACAGAAGAAGAATTGCCAGATTATCTGTTAGTTCTACTTTTGGATGAACTTCCAGTTTTCCATAGGGGCTGTACCAATTCCTGCGCTTCCACTTTTTTCTGGGACTGGAGCTCGGGGTAGGAGGAAGGGAGTAACAGAATTGGAAAATGAGAGTGAAAATGTTATTTGTACCAGGTGTCTGAAAAAATTAAATATTAAAGTATAGTCACCTTAGATACTTAGAGTTATAAATGTGACTTTTTAAAAAAAATATTTTGTTGCGGAATTGGGGGAGGGGAACAGCATTGGGGAATCGGGGAAGGGAAACAGACAAAGTGCTGTCCGTTTGTTCTTCTGTCTAGTTGTGGAGGACGTTGCTTCACTGGCCCATGTTGATATTGTGATCATTGCACTCTTCGGTGGGGGGAGATAGCTCGCCCGCCATTGGACAGCAGCTCACAACAGCCCATTGCAGCCTACGCCATCACCAGCTACCCACAGCAGCCCAGCTCCAGGTGGAGCTGTTGTTCACCATCTTAGCTGTAGAGGGCACAGCGTCTCTGGCCCTCATATGTCGGATACGAGCCGGGGCCCTGCTGCTCAGAGCTGGTGTCCCAAACCAACTCTTAACCCAATGCACCACTCAGCGGGCCCTGCCTGGGCTTTTTTATTTATTTATTTATTTATTTATTTATTTATTTATTTATTTATTTATTTTTGAGGGCAGTGTCACTGGCCCTCACATGTGGGATCCGAACTAGGGCCACTGGCGTCCCAAGCCAGCTCCTAAGCGATGTGCCACTCGGCCGGCCCACTGCCTGGGCTTTTTTAATGGCAGGGATCTCACTACCTTACCAGGCAGGATATCCTACATTTACACACCTATTATTAATATTCATATTTGTCTGGCATTTGATTTATTCTAACATTATTGGTCCAGACTGTGCTCTCTACAAAAATAAGCATAGATTAAAAATAGGAGAAATAATAATATGCACATATAAATATACATATCCTTTATCATCAAAAGAACTTGGTATTAGGCAGAATTATTATCATTCCCATTTAAACAAAGACTGATTTTTCACTCTTAGTATTAGGTAATCATATCCAGTCTCTCTATTTCTCATGAGGTGGCTTCTGGATACTTTATCATCTTTTTTGTCCTATTTGGAATGCACTACAGTTTGCTGATACCCTTATAATGTTTGGATTCTTAGAAATAACCACAGTAGTCTAGATATAGCTGGAACAGTACATAATTCAATAGGATTAGCCTTATTTTCAGATGGTATAATTATATTCCTAGTGGTATAGACTAAGCACAAATTAGTTCTTTTCTTTGTGTTTATTTTTGTGTTGGAAGTCAGGTGTCAATCATTCACCCTGTTCCAAATCTGACTTGTTTTTAGAACCTCAGCCAAGGATTTGGAAAATATATATATATATATTTATATATATATATATATATATATATATATATATATATATATATATATATTCAACTCTAAATATTCAATGACAGATTAAACCCAAGATGGATATTACTCCATCTAAGTACATATATTTCATATCTTTGTATAGTGAGAAGAAAATAGTTTATGCTAATTGTCTGCACTTTGAAAAGATGGCATACTCCTATTTTCAAAGTTAAATATCATCAGATGGGAAATTCTCAATATCAAACATACATAGACACACACATTGTCTTTTACTGTTCTCTTAATGTTAAAATAAAGAAGCTGTTGCTCACAACGAATCTTCCTGCTAGTTCTTGGGTCCAATTTGTCTCTCCTGAGAGCTTTGCATCAATCCTTTTAGATTTCATGTATTTATCTTCTTTCTCTCAACTCAACCTTTCCATCAATGTGCAGCTCCAAGCTACCACCATCTCTCAGCAGTAGCCTCCTAACTGGTGTACCCTCTTTCACTCTGGTTTTGCCCCATTCTAATGAATTTCTCCATATAGGAGCAAAAGTCATGTTGAAAAATCATATACAATAAAATGTTGGATTGCGAGAAACTTGGTTTGTGAGTGTTCTGCAAGATGAGCAAACATTTCTAGTACATTTTAACATGGTAAACGAGCGATGTCTTGCAGTGCAGGTAGTTTGTTTCCAGAACAAATTACGCTCACAAATCAAGGTATTACTGTATCAGGTAATGTGACTTCCCTGCTTCAAATCCTCCAATTGTTTCACATCATACTTAAAATCCAAGCTTGTTTTGTGACCTACCAGACCATACATGACAGAGCCTGTGCTTTTCTCTCTGACTTCTTTGCATCACTTTCCTGTGGCTGCTGTAACAAATTACCACCAAGTTGGTGACTTAAAAAATACCCACACATTTCTTTTCTTACAGTTCTGGGAGTCCAGAAGCCAAGATAGGTTGGTGGGGCCCCATTCCTTCTGGAGGCTCTAGACATGTTCCTTGTCTTTTCAAGCTTCTAGAAGCCACCTGCGTTCTTTTGCTCCCAGCCCCATGTCACTCTGACCTCTGTTTCCATCATCACATCTTCTCACTCACTTTGACTCCCTTGCTTCCTTCTTACAAGGACTATTTTGATAACTTTGCACCACCTGAATCATCTATGATCATCTTCTCATCTGAAGATGCATAACTTAATCACACCTGCAATGTTCATTTTACCAGGTAATGTAACCTATTTGAGGGTCTGAGATGAAGGTGTGTACATCATCCTGAGGACATTATTTCACTTATCTCCATCTCCAACAACTAATTCCCATTCTCATTATATTTCAGCCATACTAACTATATCATTTAGTGTTCTAAATTAGAAGCAACAGAGGCTTATGCTTAATGATTAATGAGAAAAGGAGCTTATTAGAATACATTTTAAAAAAATGTTGTTGTGGGGGGTTGGCCGAGTGGCTTAGCTGGTTAAGAGTTGGCTTGGGAGCGAGAGCTCTGAGCAGCAGGGCTGTTGGTTTGGTTCCCACATGAAGGCCAGTGATGCTGTGCCCTCTACAGCTAAGATGGTGAAAAACAGCTCGACCTGGAGCTGGGCTGCTGTGATGGCAGGTGATGGTGTAGGCTGCAGCCCCTGCTGCAGTGGGCTGCCATGAGCTACAGTGAGTGGCTGGCAGCCAGTGTGAGCGGCTGTTCAACGGCTGGCGAGCAACTGCTTCACCCAGGAACAGAGCAATAATACCAACATGGGCCAGTGAAGCGACATCTTCCACAACTAGACTGAAGAACAAAAGGACAGCAACTTGTCTGTTCCCCTTCCCCAGTTCCCCAATGCTGTTCCCCTCTCCCAATTCCACAATAAAATCTTTAAAAAAACAAACAAAAAAAGTTGTTAGGAGAGTTAGAGAACCAGGCTCCAGGCTATACTTCCAGAAATACCAGTCAAAATCATTTTCAGAAATGATCTCACGAGGAACTTTCCACCACTATAGCTATGGAGTACTAGATGTGCACCATTCCAAGAGCGTAACTTTGCAGCACCGTTATGACTGCGAAAGAGAAAAAGATCCCCTTCCTCTCCCTCTTGTGACTCTACCTTCCGAGTCCAAGTTTCAAATGTGTCTTATTGGTAGAGCCTGGGTCACATTCTGATACCTTATTTGCAACGAAAACCAGAAAGGGAAATATTCAATATTTAATCTCTTGGAGGAAGCATACTCTATGTTCCACTAAGGCTCATAAAAACAAGACCTCTCAAAACAATGAAAAGGGTTCAAGATATTGTTATGCCAAAATACATTGCAAATGTCTTCATTACCTTCATCAATCTGTTTCTAGATTATGCTTTTTTTTTTTTTTTACCAAGTCCAGGCCTTTGTACTTGCATTACAGATTCCCTTTCACTTACAATATGTCTCCATAAACCCATAAGTTAAAAATATTGTTAGTTGAAAATGCTTTTAATTGACCAAAACTAGTGATCATAGCTTAGTCTAGCCTCCATTAAATATGTTCAGAACACTTTCATCAGCCTACAATTGGTCAAAATCATCTAACACCAAGGCTATTTTATAATAGTGTTGATTATCTCATGTGATTTATTATGCATCTCACTTTCACTCCATCACAAACTCAAAAAATCATTAAGTCAAACCATCATAAGTCTGGGACTGTCTGCACTTGCTCTTTCCAGAACTTACTTCCTCACATTCTTTACATGGCTATTTCAGTCTCATTTATTCAAGTCTCAGCTAAATCTCCTCAAATACGTACATCTGGACACGTTATCTAATGTTCTTCCCCACTGACTTTCTATCATGAACTTATTCTAGTTTCTTCATACCACGTGTCACTATCTAACTTTATCATGCTTTTTGCTTGTTGACTTGTTCTTATGCATTACCATTAGAGTATAACTTCCATGAGAGTAGTAACATCAGTTTTATACATCTCTGTATCCTCTGTCACTAGCATAGTACCTGGTACATAGGTTTTCAATAAATACTTTTTTAACTGAAAAAGAAATGTAGTATAGTAGAAAATGTACACGCTTTAGACCAAACATACCTGAGTTTGAACACCTGATCTAGCCATTGATAAAAGTGAACTAGCATCTTAAGATGATTAACCATAGAGCTGGGAGGACTACGGGTGGAGCTGGGCCCCTTGTTAACTCTCTAGTCCTGATTTCCTGTTAGACTTTGTGGTAACTTCTCGGAGGGGGGGGATGCTAATAAAGAGAAGCCATCTTGGAGTCAGGGCTTTCTTTGGCATGTGGGCGGCCGGTTGGAACACCGGCTGTAAACTGCATTCACATACTCGTTGGTGGCTTTGTTTGTTTTTCTTTTCCCAAATAAATCACACTTGTGGTGGACTACCTGGAGAATTATTTGGCCAGTCGATACCATTAAAACTGTGTGAACCTAATTAAGTGATTTAACCTCTCTGAGTGTCAAGTTTGTCATTTTTAAGAGATAATGATGCTTCTCTGGAGATGTTATGAGGACTAAAATAGCAAACAAATGGAGAATAGGCGACAGACAGCTGTTCCTCTTAATTGCATGCCATCTGAAAATGTGATAAGCCAGTCTTTTATTACTTAACGGTGCTCTGAATACTGTGTTGAAAAGGTACTGTGATAACATTAAGTACTAGAGCATGTCATCGGAGAAGCTCCTACAAAGCATCATCAATTCAGTAATTAATATTGAAAAGAGTACATGAGAAAAATATATTATTTTAACATTAAGAAGAATGGGGTTGAGGAAGAGGAAAAACAGGAGGAAAAGAAAAAGTAGGTGTGGAACAACATATCCAGTATTGGGCATGGTGCACGGAACTTGGCAATTTCAAGTATGGCCATGATTAGTGAGATAACCACTGTGGAAAGTGATTTGTCAATGTCTACCCAAAGTAAAAAATGTGCATCATGCTTGGGCCAGCAATTCTTATTCTAGGAATGTATCCTAGGGAAATAAGAAAGGATACGTGCAAGGTTTTAACTATAGCAATACTCACTGAAACACTGGTTATAATATTGAAAAAAAATTCAAACAACTTAAATATTCAGCAATAGGAAAGGAGTTAAATAAATGCTGTGTATCTATTTAATATGGACACTAGGAAGCCATTAAATTATGTTTTAAAAATATCTGATGATTTCAAAAGATGTCTTTATGCATTATTTTTAACAGCCTTATTGAAATATAATTAACATACCATCCAGTTTACCCATTTAAAGTCTACAATTCAATAGTTTTTAGTATATTCACAATTGTGACATCATCACCATGATCAAAATTTTTTTTTTTTTTTTGAGGGCAGTGTCACTGGCCCTCATATGTGGGACCTCAACTGGGGCCGCTGGCTTCCCAAACCAACACTTAACCACCGTGCCACTCGGCTGGCCCACTATGATCAATTTTAAAACACTTTTATCACCCCCCCCCCAAAAAAAAAACAAAAAACAACCACAACTCTGTATCCATTAGCAGTAATTCCCCATTCCCACTTCCTTCCAATCCCTGGCAATCATTAATCTACTTTTTGTCACTATGGATATACCTACTCTGGAAATTTCATATAAATGTATAATACAAGTATGTGCATTGGTTCAGTCTGATTTCCTTCACTTAACATCATTTTTCCAAGGTTCATCCATATTATATCATTTCTTCCTTTTTTTAATGGCCAAACAATAGTCCATTGTATGGATATGTCACTTTTTGTTTACCATTCTTTAGTTGATAGACATTTGAGTTGTTTCCACTTTTATGAATACTATAAAAATTGCTACTAATACTCTTGTACAAGGTTTTGTTTGGACATAGGCTTTTCAATTTTTTTGGTATATATCTGGGAGTGGAATTATTATATCATATGATGATTCTATATTTAACTTACTGAGGTACCACCAAACTTTTACACAGCAGTTTCATCAAATTACATTCCCACAAGCAGTGTATGTGGGTTCCCATTTATTTACATCCTCACCAACACTTGTTATTATCTATATTTTTGGTTATTTCCATTTACTAGCTGTGAGGTGTTATTTCATTGTGGATTTGATTTGCATTTCCCTAATAGTTAATGATGTTGAGCATCTTTTCATGTCCTTATTACTGATTTGTATATCTCCTTTGAATAAATATCTCTTCAGATCCTTTGCCAATTTTTTTTTTATTTTTAGCTGAGCCATCCTGCCACCTGTTGGCAGCTTAGCAGCAGCTCAGCTCAGACTGGGCATCAAACTGCTGTTGCTCAGAGCTCAGTTTGCACTCTTGAGTGAGCTCTTTACCAACTGAGCCACTCGGCCTGCCCCCTTTGCCAATTTTTACACAACATTGTTTACCTTTTTATTGAGTTGTACCATTTGGTCATACATTCTGTATAAAAATTCCTTATATAGGATTTGCAAATATTTTTTACAGTTCTGAGGGTAGTCTTTTCATTTTCTTAATGATGTCCTTTGAAGTAAAAAGGTCTTAGTTTTGATGAAATCTACTTTTTAAAATTTATCTCCTGTCCTTGTGGTGTGATATCTAAGAATTTTTTGCCTAACCCAACGTCATGAAAATGTATGCCTATAGTTTCTTCTAAAAATGTTATAATTTTAGCTTTTACATGTAAGTCTTCCATCCATTTTGAGTTGATTTTTGTATATGGTGTGAATACCAGGCCCAAATTCATTCTTTTGTATAGAGATATCCAGTTGACCCAATACCATCTGTGGAAAACATTTACTGCCCTACTGAATGGTCTTGGAATCCCTATTGAAAATCAATTGACTGTAAATATGAGGACTTATTTCTGTATTCTCATTTCTATCCCATTGATCTATATGTCTACTACGATTCCAGTACCATACTGTTTCTATTACTATAGCTTTCTGGTAGTTTTTAAAAGTGAAAAATGTGAGTCCTCCAACAATGTTAACCTTTCTCTACATTATTTTGGGTATTCTGGATCCCTTGAATTACCATATAAATTTTAGACTCGGTTTGTCCACTTCTGAAATAAAAAAAGGGGAAGTGGGAATTTTAACAGAGATTGCATTGCATCTGTAGATCAATTTGAGTATTGCTATTTTGTCACATTAAGTATTTACAGCTATGAATATGGATGTCTTTCTATTCATTTAGATTTTATTCAATTTCTTTCAAAAACATTTTGCAACTTTCAGTGTACAAGTGCTGCACTTCTTTGGTTAAATTTAAAACTAATTATGTGGTTCTTCTTAATGTCTTTTAAAATTAAAATGTAATCATTTTCTTAATTTCCTTTTCTTTTTTTTTTTTTTTTTTTAGCTGAGCCATCCTGCCACCTGTTAGCAGCTTAGCGGCAGCTCAGCTCAGGCCAGGCATCGAACTGCTGTTGCTTAGAGCTCGCACTCTTGAGAGAGCTCTGAACCAACTGAGCCACTTGGCCGGCCCCTTAATTTCCTTTTCTGATTGTTCATTGCATGTGTGTAGAAATGATACAGATTTTGTTATTGTGCAGGATATGGTTTTATACCCTACAATCTGTTGAACTTGCTTATTAGCTCTAATAGTGTGTGTGTGTGAGTGTGTGTGTGTATTACTTAGGGTTTTCTATGTATAAGATAATCTCATCTTCAAATAGAAATAGTTTTATTTCTTCCTTCCCAAACTGGATACTTTTTATTTCCTAATTTCCCTGGCTGAATCCTCCAGTACAATGTAGAATCAAAGAAGTAAGAGCAGACAACCTTGTCTTATTCTTGAACTTAGAGAGAAAATTTTTATAGTTTTTCACCATTAAGTATGATGTTAGTTCTGGGATTCATGATAAAAATATTCAACAAACTATAGAACTTCCTGAATCTGATATCTTTTCAGTATCTATTACATTGATGTTATTTTTCACCTATTATTGATATTATGAAATGTTTTTCCAAATATTGGAAAATTTCTACAATCTGAATAAATACTCCAAGGCCAATGTATATTATTTTCAGTATACTGCTAAATTCAACTGCCACTATTTTTATGGTATACATGCATCTCTATTTAACATGATCATAAATATGATCCATCTATAATTTAAATGATCTTTTATGTTTCCTAAAATTTTTATCAGGGTTATACTAGCTCCATAGAATGTATTGGGGGCAATTTCATTTATTCTTCATGCTCTAAAACAGACTAAATAATATAGAAAAGTATCTACTCTTTGAGTAAATGAAATAACTCATAGGTGAATCTGTCTTAGCCTTGAGTATTTTAGGAAGGAATATATTTTTACACTTGAAGAGTTTCTTTTTTTTTTTTTTTGGTCTTTTTAGATTTTCTATTTTTATGTACATAAATTTGGTAATTTATATTTTTCTAGAAAATTGTCAGTTTTATGGATACTTTCTAAGCTTTTCATTCAATTGCAATTTTTATTGTTCAGACCTGTGAGACATCTAATTTTTTTCGTAATTTTCCTCTATTGTTTGGATTTAGTTATGGATTTATTTATGCTAGATTAATTTATGTTATTTTTATGGTCAATTCATCCATCTATAATCAACAATTTTTCTTTGAAATAAAAGCAGTTTTGATTCTATGTAAGATTATGAACTTTTTAGTGGACTAATATTTTAACCCCTCTTTGTGATTGAGGTGAATATAAAAGAAACCTGATTTTTCAGTACTTGAAGTCATAACTAAAGCATAAGTGCCTTATCACAATGTGCTCTAATTACAGACAAAGTATCCAAAAGCAAATAATCAGCTTTTTATTTGTTCAATGTGCCATTCTGGGGATTACAATGAAAGTTGCTATCAACATTATGCTTCCCAATATTGAAAATCACCAGCTGTTTCCTTTAACGTCCATGTTTTTAAAAGATATGTTTATATTTTAGCTGCAGAACATACAAGTTAACTTATTTGTTTCCTTCCATGCGGATTCCTTCTAGCAGTTTCTTCTAAACGTCTATTGCGCATAATATGGAATATATAGTTTATTCCATTTCCATTTAATAACATTAGGTCCATGTAATTTTCAGAAGGTATAAAGGTAGTAAAACCCACACATACACAGCTCAGAAATTAATTTTACTCATATACAAATAAAACTGACATGAGTTCAACTGGATAGGCACTTCAGAAGAGGGATCTTACATTCTCAACTAAATCATTACTCTAAAAATTGGGCAGGCCGAGTGGCACGGTGGTTAAGTGCTGGCTTAGGAAGGCAGTGGCCCCGGTTTGGTTCCCACATATGAGGGCCAGTGACACTGCCCTCAAAAAAAAAAAAATAACTATGCTGCAGACCTCGTTGCTGTTTATTTGATTTGTAGATTTCCTAAAGTCTTTGCAAGAAGACTACTTAAGCTTGAAAAAATTCCACCAGTGACTTGACCTTCTTTGAAGGGGATTTAATGTCATTTTTAAAACTAATGCTGGCAGCACAGCAGAGTCTAAAATATTCAAAGAAATGAATTATGATAGACTATCTGGATTTGATTTCCCCAACATATGCTTATGACAATCTATTTCTTTGTGATTTGTTTGTGAACTGCAGACCCACATTAGTCATTCAGAAAACTGGAAACTTACTTTGTTTTCAAAATTCTGGTGGAGGGTGGGGTTGAATCTTACATGCAATCTTTAAAATGATAGAATGATGTTTAAATGCAGTGAAGTTTATCTTATATGCCACAAAACCTAAAAAAAATAGATAAGGAAAATGGACACACATGCTAAACGACAGATACATCAGATGACTTTAAAACTTCATTTTTTTTAAAAAGATTTTTTATTGGGGAAGTGGGGGAGGGGAACAGACAAGTTGCTGTCTTTTTGTTCTTCAGTCTAGTTGTGGAGGACATTGCTTCACTGGCCCATGTTGCTCTTTCCGGATGAGGCAGATCAGTTGCCAGCCTCTGGATGGTCGCTCACCGTGACTATTGGCAGCTCACTCCAGCTGCCGGCCGCTCACGCTGGCTGCCTGCCACTCACTGTAGCCTATGGCAGCCCACTGCAGCAGGGGCTGCAGTTATGACATCCCCGGGGACTCACAGCAGCCCAGCTCCAGGTGGAGCTGTTGTTCACCATCTTAGCTGTAGATGGCAGTGTCACTGGCCCTCATGGGGGATCTGAACCATGGCCGCTGGCATCCCAAGCCAGCTCTTAACCAGCACACCACTCGGCCGGCCCTTGGGACCTATTTTAGACTTAAGGAATGAGACTATGTAGGGGTGAGGTTAGGGAGTCAGTATTTTAACAAGTTTACTAGTTGATTCTTATCAACAATGAAGTTTGAGAATCGCTGTCTCTTTCTTCTTGAATCATCTTTACCCTTGGATAGCCTTTCATCCAGATTATAACCTCCAATCAGTTGTCAATTCCTGATGTATTATTCAAGAAACAAAATTACACTGAGGAAGTCACAGCGTTAGGTAAAAAAGGCTTGTGCTTGGGGAAATATAAAAACCACCTTGGAGGGCCGGCTGAATGGCTCAGTTGGTTAAGTGCTCGCTCAAGAGTGTGAGCTGAGCTCTGAGCAACAGCAGTTTGATGTCCAGGCTGAGCTGAGCTGCCGCTGAGCTGCCAACAGGTGGCAGGATGGCTCAGCTATAAAAAAAAATAAAAAATAAAAATAAAAATAAAATAAAAACCACTTTGGTTCAAGTGCACAGTGAGAGATAGGTAAGCATGAGCTGAATCTAGGGACATGGTTAAGATCATGATCCTAGGAGCTGTTTTATACACAGTGAAGGATTTGGACGTTATCCAGAAGGACAAATATTCACTGAGACATTTTATGCAAAGGACAAATATGAGCGATTTGCAATTTAGAAATATAATACTGACTACTGAATGGGAAAATAGAATTGCCTTGAATCTGTAGATTACTTTGGACAGTATAGATATTTTAACAATAGGAATTCTTCTAATCCATGAATACTGAATATCTTTCCATTTTCTGCATCTTCTTTAATTGCTTTCATCAATGTCTTTTAGTTCTGTGTACAGATTTTTCACTACTTTGGTTAAATTTTTCTTAAGCATTTTATTCTTTTTGATGACATTGTAAGTGGGGTGGTTTTCTTAATTTCTTTTTCAGATAGTTTACTGTCAGTGTATAAAAACACAACTGATTTTTGTATGTTGATTTTGTATCCTGCAACTTTACTGAATTCATTTATTAGTTCCAACAGTTTTTTTTGTTTGTTTTGCTTTGTTTTTTTTTTGTGGAGTCTTTAGTGTTTTCTATATATAAAACCATGTCATCTGCAAACAGAGGCAATTTTACTTCTTTCTTTCCTATTTGGATGCCATTTATTTCTTCTTCTTGACTAACTGCTCTAGCAAGGGTGTCCAGTTCTATGTTAAACAGAACTTTTGTTTTGGTCCTGATCTTAGAGGAAAAGCTTTCAATCTTCCTTTGTTGAATATGATGTTAGCTGTGGGATTGGCATATGTGACTTTTATTATGTCAAAGTACATTTCTTCTGTACCTAATTTGTTAAGGATTTTTATTATGAAAGGATGTTGAATTTTTTCAAATGCTTTTTCAGCATCCATTGAGATGATCATGTGAATTTTATCTTTCATTCTGTTAATGTGATGTCTCACATTTACTGATTTGACTATGTTTAACCATCCTTTCATCCCAAAGATAAATCCCACTTGATCATGGTATATGATTTTTATTTTTATTTTTTTTAGCTGAGACATCCTGCCACCTGTTGGCAGCTTAGTGGCAGCTCAGCTTGGGCCGGGCATCGAACTGCTGTTGCTCACAGCTCAACGTGCACTCTTGAGCAAGCACTTAACCAACTGAATCACCCGGCCGGCCCGGTATATGATTCTTTTTTTGGGGGGGGGGAGCTGGGGGAGGGGAATCGGGGAAGGAGAACAGACAAGTTGCTGTCTTTTTGTTCTTCAGTTTAGTTCCGAAGGACATTGCTTCACTGGCCCATGTTGGTTTCGGCATTGCGCTCTTCCCGGATGAGGCAGATGGGTCTCTGGCCTCTGGATGTTGCTCACCGTGGCTATTAGCAGCTCAC
The DNA here is from genome assembly GCA_033961575.1 of Aselliscus stoliczkanus. Taxonomy (NCBI): domain Eukaryota; kingdom Metazoa; phylum Chordata; class Mammalia; order Chiroptera; family Hipposideridae; genus Aselliscus; species Aselliscus stoliczkanus. Next base: position 27,911,356 of record CM066737.1, read on the forward strand.
ACTGGCTGCCGGCCACTCACGCTGGCTGCTGGCCACTCACTGTAGCCTATGGAAACCCACTGCAGTACGGGCTCGCAGCCCAGCTCCAGGTGGAGCTGTTGTTAGCTGTAGAGCGCAGTGTCACTGGCCCTCAGATTTGAGATCCGTACTGCAGCCGCTGGCGTCCCAAGCCAGCTCTTAACGAAAGCGCCACTTGACTGGCTCTATATGATTCTTTTACTGTGTTTATAAACCCGATTTGCTAGTATTTTGTTGAATATTTTTGCATTTCTATTCATCATGGATATTGGTTGATAGCTATCTTTTCTTGTAGGGTCCTTATCTAGCTTTAATATCAGAGTGATGCTGGCCTTATAAAATGAGTTTGGAATGTTCCCTTCTCCAATTTTTTGGAATAGTTTGAGGTGGTTTGGCATTAATTCTTCTTTAAATATTTGGTAGAACTAATCATGAAGCCATCTGGTCCTGGGATTTTCTTCGTTGGAATTTTGTTTTGTTTTGTTTTTTAAAGATTTTATTGAGGAATTGGGGGAGGAAAACAGTGCTGGGGAATCGGGGAAGGGGAATAGACAAGCCGCTGTCCCTTTGTTCTTCAGTCCAGCTGCAGAGGACATTGCCTCACTGTTGGTATAGTCATTGTGCTCTTCCTGGATGAGGCAGACCAGCCGCCGGCCTCTGGATGGTCGCTCAATGCAGCCACCAGCAGCTCGTGCCGGCTGCCAGCCACTCACGGCAGCCCACTGCAGCAGGGCCTGCAGCCTACACTGTCACCGGGGCTCGCACAGCCCAGCTCCAGGTGGAGCTGTCGTCAGCTGCAGAGGGCAGTGTCACTGGCCCTCATATGCGGGATCCAAACCGCGGCCACTGGCATCCCAAAACCAGCTCTTAACGAATGCGCCACTCGGCCGGCCCGGAATGTTTTTGATTACTGATTCAATCTCCTTACTTGTTATTGACCTATTCAGATTTTCTGTTCTTCATGATTCAGTCTTGGTAGGTTGTATGTTTCTAGAAATTTATCTACTTCTCCTTGGTTATCCCATTTGTTGGTATATAATTGTTCATTATAATTGGTTATAGTCCTTTCTCTGGTATCAGTTGTAATGTCTCCGCTTTCATTTATGATTTTATTTAAGTTCTCTTTTTCTTTGTTACTCTAGCTAAAGGTTTATCAGTTTTGTTCACCTTTTTAAAAATAAACACAACACACAAATCTTAGTTTTGTTGACCTTTTCCACTGTCTCTCTAGCCTCTATTTCATTTATTTCTGCTTTAGTCTTTATTATTTCCTTCCTCCTGCTAACTTTGAGCTTAGTTTGTTCTTCTTTTCCCAGTGTTTTGAGGTATAAAGTTAGGGGGTTTATTTGAGATCTTTTTTCAGTTCCTCACAACTGCAGTCACGGAGCAGTCCTGCCTGTTGAGAGACCATCTAGACACAGGCTCTTTCAGGACCGTAAGGCACGCCAGCCAAACTGGGTCCAATTGTGGAGCCTGAAGGAGCCCTGTGATGGGCTCCAGCTCCACTTAGCCCGAGTCCAGGGGTTGTCCTGACTGAATGGAAACCCAGCAGGTGGCATGCCCATCCATGCCCCTGGAGACAGGCTGACAGACTTGGGTCCCAGGTGTGGACATTGAAGCAGTCCCACGATTTGGTTCTAAACCCTTTCAGTCATGGGCTAGGGCTAGTCCTGCCTATCTAGGAACCCATTCACTGACCTAGTAGGAGCCATCCCAAGGACCTGGTCAGAACCATGCATGTCCATGCATCTGGTAACAGGCCTTCCAACTATGGACGCCACTGTAGACCCAACAGCAGCCACGTGACCTGGCTCCAAATCTGTTCTACTGTGATCCTGGAAGCAACACCTTCTGTCTTTGTCAGAGGGAACTGACAAGAGATCTTTATCTGCCAAAACCAGTCTGTAAGGACTGGAAGAGGTCTTTGCTCCTTGAAATATATAGACATCAATGCAAGGATACACAGATCATGAAGAATCGGGCAAACATGACACTACCAAAGGAAACTAATAAAGCTCCAGGAACCAAACCCAAAGAAATGGAGGTAAGTATTGTCTGACAGGGAATTCAAAACAATCATCTTTTTCTTTTTTTTCGTTTTTGAGGGCAGTGTCACTGGCCCTCATATGTGGGACCTGAACCGGGGCCGCTGGCATCCTAAGCCAGCGCTTAACCACAGTGCCACTAGGCCGGCCCAAAAACAATCATCTTAAAGAAGCATGCTGTTTAAATTCTGATGGTTAGTTTTAATTTCTTATCTTTTCAAAAGGAACAATAATCCTTCTGCCTCACCATGATTTGTGAGTATTAAATGTTAATATATGTTATGGACCAGGCAGAGTGACAGGTATATAATAAGTGCTCAGTAAATGAAAGCTATTTTGATTAATATCCAGCCAAATGTTTCTGCTCATATTTCCCTTCTATGTCCCACGCTTTCTGTATTCCATGCTTTTTCCAGGGCTTACTCTGCCCGGAATACAATTTTCCCCCCTTATGTATATTCATATCACACCCAGTCTTAAAGGTCAAGTTCGAATTTTCTTCTCTTCTTCCTATATCCCCACTGGAGGTTACTTCTCCTTCCTCTGAACTCTCATGGCACACCATCTGTACATTTATTATGGTGCATACAGCATTTCCTTCTACATATTATGGCTGGTTGTGTGCATATCTAATTCACCAACTGGCCTGTAAGCTCTTCAAGAGAGGGTTATTTATTCATCTTTTATCTCCCACAGTGCCTATTACAATACCAAGCATTTATTAGGAACTCAATAAATCCTCCATGAATACAGAGAAATGTCACCAAACAAACCCCATTTCTTTAGGCTGAACTCTACTATCTTTTTCTGAGCACACCTTAACGCAAGACATATGAAGATAAAAATATGGACTTCAAAATTTTCCTTTTCACCCCTTTCCTGCCATCCTATTCTAAGGCTCTGCTAACTTGAACTTTTTTTTGCAAATATTTGGACACATGTCAGGACACTGTATGCTAAACCACACTTTTCTCAAGAAGAAGTAGATACACAATTTGTCATCCCTAAACTTCTGTGTCTCTAACCATTGTAAATTATACCTCCGGCATTGCATAAACAGATTTTTCTTGGGTTATGTTAATAAAATTCCAATGCCTCTGTACCATCGTGTAGCACCTCCTCTGTACATATTTAGGCACAATCAATTCTCAGGTAACGGTGGGGAAATCATTTCATTTTTGAGAGCTAACACCTGCATTTTCTGCTTTAGTTCTTGCTTAGCAAAATCTTCTCTTGATAGTTAGCAGACCCTGTTTGAACTGCCTACTTTGTTGACAACCCATGCTATTTATTCATTGATGACACACAATAGGAAATGCTTCAAAGGGAAAACACTTGAGTCCCTACCTAAGGAAAGGCTTAATAAGGTGCAGGTGAGCTTAGGGTGAAGCTAAAATAAAGAGCTTATACCAACATGGAACAAAGATAAAAGGCATAGATGTCAATTTGTGGAACCTAAAGGATCTTCAAGGATTTTTTTTTCCTGTTTTCTTTTTTCCAGGATTTCTTAAATCAGGTCTTCATTCTATGGAGTCATTACTTTAACTAATTTAAACCCCAAGACATGCGATAATGGAAGAACTAGTAATGTGACTCTGTTTTGCAACAGGAAATAATTTGGAAGAGAAAGGGAAAAGGTAGTAACTTTATTTATTAAGGCAAGGAATTTATGGGATTTAAATTAAGCAACTTTAACACAATGTTTTCTGTTCCTGGATGGCCCTGAAATTTTCACGTGCTAATGAAGATATGACCCATTGTATGCATAAGTGAATGAAGTGGAGATGATATTCTCTAGTGTATAAGACTAATGAATACTTCCAAAACACTCACATTTGTTTCACAGACTATTAGAATTGGAATAGACCTTAAAAATCATTCAGACCAACCACTTAAACTTACATTTAGGAAAACCAAGTACCAGAGAGAAGTAACTTTCCAGGGAACAGCCAGTCAGTGATAGAGCTTGCATAAAACTTTCTCCCGTCTATAAAACTGTGCCTAATGGTCTATGGTTACCTCTTTAACTCCCTTCTATTGGAGTAAACTATTTTTCTTTATCCATTTTTATTCTCCCATGGGCTGGAAGTTAAGATGTTCTATTTGTAGAATATAGCACATAACCTTAAATATTTAGCATGTCTAATTAATCTAAAGTCTAAAGTTAGCCAATATTTCTCTCCTACTCTGGAACACAGTAATGGCCTTAGAATGCAACTCTCATACACTTGGTGGGAATGTAGATTGGCGCAGCCACTATGGAATGCAGTGTGGAGGTTTCTCAAAAAAATTAGGATAGGGGCCGGACGACGGGCATGTTGGTTAGGAGCTGGCCAGCTCTGAGTAGCAGGGCCCAGGTTGGGATCCCACATATGAGGGCCAGTGACACTGCCTTCTACAGCTAACAGCAGCTCAACCTGGAGCTGGGCTGTGCGAGCTCCGGCAATGGTGTAGGCTGCAGGCTCTGCTGCAGTGGGCTGCCATAGGCTACAGTGAGTGGCCGGCAGCCAGCGTGAGCTGCCAACAGCCACGGTGAGAGACCATCCAGAGGCCGGCGACCGATCTGCCTCATCCAGGAAGAGGGCAATGACGATACCAACATGGGCCAGTGAAGGAATGTCCGCCACAACTAGACTGAAGAACGAAAGGACAGCAACTTGTCTGTTCCCCTTTCTCCGCTCCCCAACGCTGTTCCCCTCACCAAGTTCCCCAATAAAATCTTTAAAAAAAAAAGCACACAGTGCTAACTACTCACCAGTGTCCTGGGCACTAGAGTCAACCCAGCTCACATGGGGACAACAGAACTGTAGCGGCTGCTTTTGTCTCTGAGCGGCCATCAGAATTTGCTGAAAAAAGCTGGTCAAGCAAACCCCCACCACCCTCCCTCTTCACCCTACCCATGGGAGCATCCCCTTGCCTGCCCTGAGTACAACTGGAAAGAAAGACTAAGACTTCCTCCTTTCCTGTCCCCAGGCTAGGCATCACCTTGCCAGATGATCAAAAGTGGATTGGATGCCCACTGAAATGTGGTTTCCCTCTGTCTTCATGCCATTGGAATTAAGTCTGCCCAAAAGAGAAAAGACACGGGGAGGAAGGTGGTAGAAGAGGGTAAAGTGGATCAAATATATGGTGATGGAAGGAGAACTGACTCTGGGTGGTGAGCACACAATGTGATATACAGATGATGGATCACAGAATTTTACACCTGAAACCGATGTAACTTTACTAACTATTGTCACTCCAATAAACTTTAATTTTAGAAAAAAGAATGCTTAGACAGGCAATTTCCATTGCCTAAGCAGCAGGTATATTCTGTTCTCTTTTTCTTTACTAAAAGGACTATGATTTTATTCAAATATTGAGAAAAGTGAAGTTCAAAGATAGTGAGGCTATCACAAGGTAATAAATCATGAGTGGTCTAAGTCAAACACATAAGTCACATTCCCCTCTGCCAATGATTGCTTGTGGCCAAAGGATTATGTGTTCCAGTTGTGGCCAATGGGATATAAGGAAAAGTCTGCTCTCAAGCTGCTGGAAAAGATGTTCTAACTGATAAAAAGAGAACGATAGAAGAGAAGGTATTGTTCACTGCCTTCTTTGTTTCTGTTTGTGAATGTATTTGTTTGCGATTATTGTACTTCAGCTGTTCTGGCTATCTTCGAATCATATTGGGAAATAGTTGAGACTTACTATACAAGGAGCAGAATGAAGAAGAGAGCCTATGCCCTCAAATGCATAATTGAGCTGTTACACCAGCTCACGGGCTGGTGACCCCTGGCCTTCTTGATATGCAAAATCATTTTAATTGTTTAACGCTCTTTTAGTAAAGTAATTCATTATGCATTATTTCCAACCAAAACCTACTTAAATCATTTGACTCTTTTAAGTCACTCTTACCTATGACATTATTTTATACACTATTTTAGTAATTTTCCATATTAACGCTTTTTTGAGTCAATGTTTCTTCAGGGTAGCAAAAATGATTAGCAATTTCTCTGTTAAACATGCCTTTTTGTGACTCATTGTTTTCAGGCTTCAATTTTCTCCTTCATGAAGTTCAGCTTTTAATATTTCAGTGAAGTATTTATTTTGCCCCCCATCCTTGCATATGCTTATATATACTTATATATGCTTAAAATTCTAGATCAACCGTTATTTTCTCCTAGCATTTTGAAGATAATATTCCATTGTCATCTGGCAAGAATTGTTGCTATTGAGAGTCGACTATTAGTCTAATTACCATTCCTCGGTATGAGTTTGTGCTTCAAGATTATCTGTTAGACTTTGATATTCTCTAATTTCATCTCAGTGTGTTTAAGTGTGGATTTATTTGTATTGAAAACTGCATGGAACTTGATGTATTTCCTGAATCTGAGTATTAATGTTTTTCAATTGCAGAAAGTTCTCAAATATGACATGCTCAAACACTGACAATATTTGAAGCCCTAATAAACATGTCAGACATTATTCTTACTCTTTTGAATCTTTAAACCTCTACTCCTTAATTGCAGTCTCTTTCATCTTTTGTAGTTCATGCTGGATGACTTCTTTAGAACTATCTTTCCTTTTTTTAAAATTTATTTTTTCATTTTTTGTTAATCTGCTGCTTTAAAAAGTCTATTGAGTTTTGGAAATTTCTATACATATAAACATAAAAATTCTTATATTATATTGCATTATATATTATATTACATTATATTATATTATATTATATTGTATTATATTATATTATATTATAAATTACATTGTATGAATACATTCTCAATATAAAGATAAACAATAAAAATGTTAAGTGTCTTTAAGGGGAGAGAGCAAATAGGGTGAAAAGGACAGGCATGCCAAGTACACTTTTCTCATTGTACCTTATTTCACGTATTTGACTTTGGAATCATGTATTTGTTTAAACGATTATAATATTATATCAATATGCAGAAGGGAAAAGAATAATTATCCAAAATAAAGAGCAACATAAAAAAGAAAAAAAGAACCCAAGTCTGTATTGAGACAGTGGCCTAACCACACAATAATTTCACTTTACATTCCCAGTAGGGTATATCCTAAAAAAAAAGAGACTGCCAACTAATTTTTATATGTTTGCAATAATGATATTTTTAGTGATACTGGTATTGGTATTGAGAAATCATACACACACACACACACACACACACACACACACACACACATACACACACATATAAAACAAATCATTATGTTATTATTAAGAGAAAAATATTTTTCAGTATGAAAAGACATAAAATTATAAATCAAAGATGTTAAGTAAAAACACTGTGACCCTAAGTTTGATTTAGGAATATTAGTATGAATTCACAATATATTCTCTTAAAAATAAGATATACCCTAATGACAAAAATAAATAAGAAAGTTTTAAGTGCTCTAATATTATATTTTTGGTGTTAGTGTTGGCTTTGTCATTCAAAGACCACACTGTGCATATTGTGGGATAAAAAACATTAAGTTATTCATTTTCGCCTTAGAGAACCAGTGCTTTGGCATGGAAGGGAGATATAGAGATGAGGTTGATCAGGCTAAGTAAATAAGCTGTGGTTCTATATTTCATTGGGAAATAGCAGTATGAAATCCTGAAGTACTGTATCTTTAAAACTACTTCCTAGAACTTTGTACTGAAGAAGTGAAGAAAAAGATGAGGCACAGTAGAAATGAGCACACCTAGTACCCAGATAACAGTCCTTTTCAACCAAAAGGAAACAGAGGGGTGGCTGATTAGCTGAGATGGTTAGAGCGCAGGCTCACAACACCAAGGTTGCCGGTTAGATCCCCATATGGGCCACTGAGCTGCACCCTCCACAACTAGATTGAAACAATTACTTGACTTGGAGCTGATGGGTCCTGGAAAAACACACCGTTCCCTAATACAATAAAATTAAAAAATATAAAAATAAAAGGAAACAGAGATACTTGAATAAATGACTATTTCAAGGACACCGACCAGAAATATATTAGATAAAACTCACACATCTTATATCAAAAGGAAGGAAGCTAGCAGAGAAGTAGGATAATATGAAAGGGCTCAGGAACAGACCTTAATGGGATCCCGTTGGCTTAAGGTTGAACAATCTGAGCCTCAATGAGCACACTAACTGCAATTGATTTTTACATATTAAATATGTTTAAATTGATGTTTATAATATTAAATTTCATCATTGATTACATCTGGAAGATGCTAGGGAAGCAACACATTCTGCAAACTGGAAAATAAAAGGGAATATTCAAGCATTTTCTGTACTTCTGCATTTATTACACTTCAGGGTCTTAGGAGAACCACCCCATGCCAGCACCCTATTGACCTTGCATGTAACCACATAGATCACGAAAGCAAGCCGGAAATGCTGCTTACCTAATACTTGGGAGCATACCCTATGATACTCCTAGCACATGGGATGACAGGCAATCTTGTGAAGAGCTGCTGCTACAAGGCTATTTCTTACCCACCACCCTAAGTGTAGGGGGGCTGTTGCGAGGAAGTTTCCATCACCTCCCAGGTTCTGCCTCATACCTCCCCCAATCAGGGAAAAGTTTCAGGCTACAAAACTCATTCACTACAGCATGAAATTGACTCCTCAGCAACAGGGTGCCCCACGACTTGTGTTGGCATCTAGCCCTATTGATTCTGTGTTGTCCCATGGAACATGGTATGTGGGGAGCTGACACCACCATTGCTGATCTTGCTTTTGTTTTTGTTGTTTGTGTAAGTAATATAGAGTATCATAACTGCATATGGGGTGATCACTTTGCAAGCAATATATAAATGTCTAATCACTATGTTGTACACCTGCAACTAATATTGTATATTGACCATAGTTGACAAATAAAAAAAAAATTAAATAGAGTACCCGAATCTATAAAGGGATAATTTTTCACTGGCCAGATATGTCAGCCTGCTTGATAAGCAGACAATGGCAAAAAGTTTCGAGTTAAAAATATCATCCCAGTTCATAAATGTAGAAAGAATGAAAAAAAATTAGAACGTTAGCATTGCACAACCCTTAAAGAAGTAATGAATCTAGGAAGATATCATCAATGGCTGCTCACATCACAAGAAAAAGAGAATCAAAGAGTATGTGCCTCTTAATGGAATGACAAAACATCACCCATAATTAAGTTAATTAGAATGTTTCATTCCATTGAAATGCTTCTTCTGGGCCAGCTGAGTGGCTCGTTGGTTAAGAGTTGGCTTGGGAGCCTGAGTTCTCAGCTTCAGGGCTGCCAGCCAGTTCGGATCCCACATGGGCTGGTGACGCTGCACCCTCTACAGCTAAGATGGTGAACAACAGCTCCACATGGAGCTGGGCTGCTGTGAGTACTGGCGACGGTGGGCTGCAGCCTCTGCTGCAGTGGGCTGCCATAGGCTACAGTGAGTGGCCAGCAGCCAGTGTGAGCTGCCAAGAGCTGCAGTGAGCTGCCATCCAGAGGCCGGCGAGTGATCTGCCTCAGCCGGGAAGAGCGCAATGACGATACCAACATGGGCCAGTGAAGCAACGTCCTCCACAACTAGACTGAAGAACACAAGGACAGCAACGTGTCTGTTCACCCTCGCTGATTCCCCAATGCTGTTCCTTGCCCCAATTCCTCAATAAAATCTTTTTTAAAAAAAAGAAAGAAAGAAATGCTTCTTCTTCTATTTTTTCTTTTTTTTTTTTTGAGGCCAGTGTCACTGGCCCTCATATGTGGGATCCGAACCAGGGCTGCTGGTGTCCCAAGCCAGCTCTTAACCACTGCGCCAGTTGGCCGGGCCAAAGCATGTCAAATTTAATGAAGGTAGACAATCTGTTCATATTTTAAAGATGTTGCTTCTCCCTAATTAATGTATAATTTCAATTAATTCAAGTCCAAATTCTAACTGGGTTTCCAATGGAACTTGAGAAAAATATTCTAAACTTTATATAGAATATGAAAGGGAAAAGCATAACCATGACAACTGTGAAGAAGAAAAATTGAGAGGATTAAAAGTATAGTAGTTAATGGGGCCGGCCAAGTGGCTCAGTTGGTTAAGAGCTGGCTCAAGAGTGCGAGCTGAGCTCTGAGCAACAGCAGTTCGATGCTCAGCCCGAGCTGAGCAGCTGCTGAGCTGCCAACAGGTGGCAGGATGGCTCAGCTAAAAAATAAAAAAATAAAACAATTAAAAAAGTCAAAAGTATAGTAGTTAAGGTAATTAAAATACGTGAAGGTGTAGTAATTAAGCAATTGTGATATCCTGGAAAGAGAAGACAGGGTTGGTTATGTGGTTATAAGGTATCAGGACATTGGGTCAGCCTCTCAAGAGTCTCTTTGCTTTCTCCTTAAGGCTGCAAGACAGCTTACACACTGCTCCTAACAGAACATTCTTACTGGAAATTATCAAGAGAAAACTTAACTGGGCAATAACAGTGGCACGCATCGCCCAGGTGCCAGCATTGCGACATTCTGCAATCTGCAATCCTGGGGGCAGAACCACACAAGGAAGAATTACCCCCCTCAACATGCTATTAATGTCCCCAATCACAGTTCATCCTCTGGGGCTGGGCTCAAGGCTGGGCACATGACGAGGCTTGTGGTTCTGTTAGCAAGGAGTAAGAGAGATGGCCAGTGAGTAGACATATACCAGTGACCATGATAAGGAGGACCAACTCTTTTTCTGTTTTTCCAAGATTTTGATTAAACCATAGCTAACAACAATAGTATATTAGCTAAAGTTAATTAGCCATAGTTATTCAACATTTACATACCTAAAGAAGTGATCACCATGATAAATCCAGCAACCATCTGACACCGTACCATGCTGTCACAATATTATTGTGTGTGTATTGGATCCCCATGACTTATTTATTTTATACCTGGAAATTTGGACCTCTTACTTTCTTCACCTTTCCCCCATTTTGAATTTTTTAATTACATTTAACATTCAATATTATGTTACATTAGTTTCAGGTGTACAGCATAGTGGATAGACATTTACAGAATTTAAGAAGTGATCTCCCTGACTAGTCTAGTCCCCACCTGGTACCATACATAGTAATCACCATATCATTGACTATATTCCCTGTGCTTTACTTTATATCCCCATAGCTATTTTGTAACTACTAGTTTATACATCTTAATCCCTTCCCCTTTGCCACCCTGCCCCCAATCCCCTCCCATTTATTACCCTCATAAATCTAGTACCCATCTGCACCAAACATACTTATTACAATATTACTGACTATATTCCTTATGCTATATTCTACATCGCCATGATTATTGTGTAACAGTCAATTTGTACTTTTTTTTTTTTGAAAGCAGTGTCACTGGCCCTCATATGTGGGACCAAACCGGGGCCGCTGGCTTCCTAAGCCAGCACTTAACCACCGCGCCACTTGGCCGGCCCAATGTACTTTTTTATTTTTTTGAGGGCAGTGTCACTGGCCCTCACATGTGGGACCCGAACCGGGGCTGCTGGCTTCCCAAGCCAGCAACCAACTACCGCACCACTGCACCACTCAGCTGGCCCTCAATTTGTACTTCTTAATCCCTTCCTCTTTCTCACTCATCCCCAATCCCCCTCCCATCTAGCAACCATCAAAATGTTCTCTGTATCTATGAGTTTGTTTCTGTTTTGTTTGTTTATTTTGTTCTTTGGATTCCACATATAAGCGAAATCATATTGCATCTGTGTTTCACTGTCTGACAAACTCCACTCAGCACAATACCCTCCAGGTCCATCCATGCTGCCGAGATGGGAAGAACCCATTCCCTTCCCTGGCCGAGTAATATTTCATTGTATATATGGACCACCTACTCTCTATCCATTTATCCATTGACAGACATCCAGGCTGGGGAGGACCAACTCTTTATGAGCAACTAAAATATGTGAAATACTCTGCCAAGCAATATGTGTACATGAAGTCATTTTTTTCCTCACAGCAAAATTGTAAGGAAGCTTATTGCTATACCCATTTTATAGGTGAAGAGACTGAGCCTCAATCTGAGAGAGCTAAATCATTTCCCCAAGCTCATATGGCTAACAAGTAGCATTATCCAGTTTCAAAGTCAGTGTTCATAGAAACTTTATGTGTCCACCAGAAAACCCAAACCAACAATGTCTATGTTTATGAAGCAAACACACTGCAAAAACTATCTCTGAATTTCTTTCTTCAAGTTGATAAAGTGATCAACAGAGAAAAATCCTTGATGTCTCATGAACTGTAGTTACTCATTGATCCTTTCATGAGTGATGATTGTTAAATTCCTAGGGCCATCCCTGAACCACTTATTACTGGTTTTAGAATGAATTCGGATACACAGCTCTGCTTTAAATAACCCACATTTTCAATATCTAGTGTAAACAGGGTACTTTAACCACTGATATTTGAAAAGCACTTAAAAAGCTTCAGAATATGAAATATGCTGCAGTACTGTATATATCGGTAAATTACATTTCTAGTTTGTCCTCAATTTCTAGAAAATCCTCAGCCAAGTAAACTCTCAAGCAGATAAATCATTTTAATTATAATAAATGGCAGTTTCTCTAAATATATTCCTGGCAACATATAGCTTCTATTATTGACTTTTGTAAAAGTAATTTAAGGGAAAACTATTCTCAATAAAGTTGAGGATGCCAGGCTGTGAACTGCTATTCCTCATCGATGTATATTATACTCCATTTTGATTCCTTCACGATGGAAAAACTAATTTCCAATTTTAAGGCACTTAGGCTGATATATTTATTATGAAATTATCCATCTTGTAAATTGTCTTCTTCATAGTGCCTCATTGGCTAAATTTAAGGTCGCAATTTTCTGTACTGTGGATAGAATAATCATGGCTCAGATCCGAAAAAAAATAAAATAAAACATTCCCTCCTTACTAGAATTACAATAATATGCCATAGTATTAAAATGAGACCAATTTTTGTTTTAGTTTTTCCACTGGCATGAAAATTTTCCCCATTACTAACATTTTATACATAGTGATAATTAGTATGGTAGATGTCTTGTATAGTGAATAGAGCACAGGGTTCAAAATCAAGATGACTGGGCTTTAAATCCCAGCTTTGCTGTACTAGCTGTGTGGCTTTTTTTTTTTTTTTGAAAGGTTTTATTGGGGAAGGGAAACAGTGTGTTTTTCCAGGACCCATCAGCTCCAAGTCAAGTCATTGTCTTCAATCTAGTTACAGAGGGCACAGCTCACTGGCCCATGTGGGAATCGAACTAGTAACCTTGTTATTCAGAGCCCACGCTCTAAGCAACTGAGCCACCTGGCTGCCCTGGCTGTGTGGTTTTTGACAAATTGCTTAATGGTTCTAGGGTTGAGTTCCTTCTTCTTCAAAACAGAGATACTATTATTCAGTGTACAGAGTTGTTGATGAGTTTGTAAAGTCCCTGGCACACTGGGAGCATTCCATAAATGTTAGTCATTAATAATTACATTTGAACATCATCATATACTCATTTATGGTCTATAACTGTTTGCTTGTGTGCCTCGGCAGAATGCATAATCTGAATCGATCATAATCAGGTCCCTGCTCGACCTGGTAGTCAACCAATTTGCCTAAAGGCAAAGGTACATGAAGATCAGCAATAAGTGGGGATGGGGAGGTGGACATGGATTTAAAAGTCAAAGCATAATCCATAGGATTTAATGATTTACTGGAAATGAATGGGGAAGAATAATTAGTTCAGGGCTATATCTGAGTTTCTGGTTTTCGTTATTCAGTAAATGGGGTATCATTCGATAAGAAAAGGAATTGTTGAGAAGGAGAAGAGAGAGAGAGAGAGAGAGAGAGAGAGAGAGAGAGAGAGAGAGAGAGAGAGAGAAACACGTGCTTCTCGACATTTCAGTTTTCACTTTCAGGTGCCTATGGGACATCCCAAAATTGACATGTTAAATAAAGGCAGTTGACTGATGAGTTTGGAGTTCAATAGAGAGATCTGAGATAGATGTAGGAAAGTAGATATTGTTAGTCTAGTTGAAAAAACTTGGAATGACTTGTGTGGATAAGATCACTCTGGAAGTATAAAGGTTGGGAAGAGGACCAAGAAAAGCAATGTCTCCAGACCTAACTGCTCACTTAACAGCTATACACCCCTGGTCTTTATGTTGTAGTTATAATGTATTACTTATAATATTCCAAGAGAGCCAATGGATATGCTACTCCTTCTACCTAATAGGACCTGCCTATCTCTCCCACTACTTTGTCTTGTAATTGTTTAGGTAATTCCTTTTCTTTTTCCAGGACTCTATTTAACATTGACTCAGTATGGAAACCTTCCTAGAATACCTATGCACATGCCTCTCTAGTACATGTTGTGAGATGAATTGTGTCCTTACAAAATTCCTATGTTGAAGTTCCAATCCCAAGTACATCAGACTGTGATTGTATTTGGGCCTTTAAAGAAGGAGTAAAGTTGGGGGCAGCTGGGTGGCTCAGTTGGTTAGAGCACAAGCTCTGAGCTGCAATGTTGCTGGTTCGATTCCCACATGGGCCAGTGAGCTGCAACCGAGCTGAGCTGCCAACAGGCATCCAGATGGCTCAGCTGGTGAGAGCGCGTGCTCTTAATAACAAGGTTGACGGTTCAACTCCCACATGGGATGGTGGGCTGCACCCCCATTGCAACTAGGTTGAAAGCAATGACTGGACTTGGAGCTGAGCTTGCACCCTTCACAACTAAGATTGAAGGACAACAACTTGACTTGGATCTGATGGGTCCTGGAAAAACACAATGTTTCCCTTCCCCAATTCCACAACACTGTTCCCTTCCTCAATGCCCCACCCCCAAAAAAGAAGGAATTAAGTTAAAATGAGGTCATATGGGTGAGCTCTGATCCAATATCGTGGATATCCTTATAAGAAGAGAAGGTCAGGACACTGATAACATGCAGACTGAGGGATGACCAATGTGACACATAGCGAGAAGGTGGCCATCTGCAAGCTAAGGAGAGAGGCCTCAGGAGGACCCAACCTTGCCAACACCTTGGTCTTGACTTCTAGGTTCCAGACTGTGAGACAATAAAGGTCTGTTGTTTAAGCCGCCAAGTTAGTGAAGCTTCATTACGGCAGTCCTTGTAAACAAATACGCTACTTTAACACATATACTGTAATTGCTGATATACATGACTGAAATGAACGCGCCATCCCTAGAGAATAACAGTTTTTTTATTAGTTTCAGGTGTACAAAACAACATAATAATTAGATATTTACACCCCTCACAAACTGATTACCCCATCAAATCTACTACCCCTCTGACACCGTACATAGCTATTACAATACCATTGACGATATTCCCTATGCTATATATTTAATTATAGTTGACATTCAATATTATCTTATATTAGTTTCAGGTGTATAGTGTAGTAGTCAGGCATCTACACAGTCTATGAAGTGATCCACCCAATATGTACAGTGCCCATTTGGCACCTAACATAATCTTTAAACATTATAGATTATATTTCCCATACTGTATTTCACATCCCCGTGACCATTTTAATACTACCAATTTGTACTTTCTAATCCCTTCATCTTTTCCCCCTTTCCCCAACCCTCCTCTCATCTAGCAAGCATCAGTTAGAGAACACCAATATTTAAGGGATGGGAGAGGGGAATGATGCTGCAAAATAGAATAAAAAAGAAACATCCATGAGCTGTCCAAGTGGCGTGCTGGTTAATAGCTGGCTTGGGACACCAGCAGCACCAGTTCGGATCCCATATATGAGGGCCAGTGACACTGCCCTCTCAGCTAAGATGGTGAAGAACAGCTCCACCTTTAGCTGGGCTGCTGTGAGTCCCCAGGATGGCATAGCTGCAGCCCCTGCTGCAGTGGGCTGCCACAGGCTACAGGGAGTGGCCAGCAGCCAGTGTGAGTGGCTGGCAGCCGGCGTGAGCTGCCAAGAGCTGCCGTGAGCAACCATCCAGAGGCCAGCGACTGATCTGCCTCACCTGGGAAGAGCACAATGATGATACCAACATGGGCCACTGAAGCAATGTCCTCCGCAACTAGACTGAAGAACAAAAGGACAGCAACTTGTCTGTTCCCCTTCCCCAATTCCCAAATTTGTTCCCCTTCCCCAATTCCCAAATTTGTTCCCCTTCTCCAATTCCCCAATAAAATCTTAAAAAAAAAATAAAGTCGGGCCGGCCGAGTGGTGCGGTGGTTGAGCGCTGGCTTGGGAAGCCAGCAGCCCCAGTTCGGGTCCCACATATGAGGGTCAGTGACACTGCCCTCAAAAAAAAAAGAAAAAAAAAAAAAGAAAAAAAAAAGAACATAAAGTCTATTTAACAAAAAAATAAATAAAAGCAGCAGCCACAATGCAGTAGGAGAATCAAGAGGAATATCAAGGAAGCTGAGGAAGCAGTTGGCCAGTGTGCTTTCACGGGTATAGATGCAGTTCAACTTACCACATTGTACATTTAAAATATGTGCAGCAAAAGAGTACACTAACAAGATCAAAAAGCACAAAAATGTCAAAATAAGAATTAAAGCGCACTCATTTTATAAAGGCCCCTAGGACACATTCATAAAAGTGTAGGGAAAGTAGAGCCAGGAAACATGGGCAAAGAGCAAAAAGCCCATTCTAATGAATCTGTAAGACAACCTGACACAAACGAGAAGCCTAGAAGGCGAGGGATGTAGTGGTTTGCTTAGGGGTTCTTCTTACAGATCAGTGGCAAATCGGCCAAGTTCTCTCAAACAGCAGATCTTTGAATTCACAAGGTACATATTTTATCAGTGATAAAATTGATTATTGATTATCAATAATACAATTTTACCACAGAGTCTCCTTCCTCCTCCCTCAAGATTCCGCAATAGAAGCTATTTAGTCATCACCATGTATTATAGCCACTTTCCAAATGTGAATTAGGTCTGTGACATCCTGTATGTTGATCAGAGTATGAAACTGGTCTCTGATCTTTCTGCTTCTCTAACAGCTAGGATCAGCAATGTGCCTGCACACTGAGATGACCTGAACAGCTGGTAAAAATACCAATGCCAAGACCCTACCTGAGGCCATACAGACACAGATATTCTAGGCAATATGGTAGATTGGAACTGCACATTTTAAAGCTTCCCTGATGACTCCAAATGTAGAGTGAGGGCTGCAAAGCCATTGAAGTTATTGGAAGAAATCCAAAATCTCTGAGGGCTCCAAGAATTAGGTGTGTAAAATGAATGAATCACCCCACACACACACACACACACGCTTGATACATCTATGTTTAAAATGGACATAGATCCTTAGGGAGAAATAGAAATACATTGAACCATATTATTTCAGTCATGATATCTTTCTGTCAAGTATTTTTTTAATCAACTGACACTAAAGTACAATTAAAATTACTGAGTGCTATGAATATGAACTTTAAAAAGATACTCTGAGACTTTAAATGCTTGGGGCAGCTTTGCTACCCATGGTAGCATTTTCTAAATGGTTTGATTCCAGTTATTTTTGGAAACACTGCATATGACATCCTCTTTTCAACTTGATAATTCACAATAATACATTAAAAAATCTAAGAAACCCTGTGATAATAAAAAATCCTTTAATTTTGTTTTCTCAATATTCCCAAACTTATTTGAGTAGAGAACTTTTCCTCCATTCCCAAGAATACATATTAATATCCCAAGAGACACTGTTTTCCCAAGATATTTCCAATCCCCAATTGAGATCACTGCAGAAGGGAGAGAATAATGAAAACCCAGATGTTCACTTTTGCAATGAGAATTGTTGCAAGTGGTACAATGATCTTTCCACAGAAGGATTAGACACTTTCGAAATAGTGCTGGGTTTTTAACCCAAGTCTGTAACTTCAAAACCTAATCTCTGAGCTATTTACACTCTACATATATGAAATATATAAAAATGTATTCAGGTACACACATAGACTAGGAAACCAGATCTCAAATTTCTAGCTAAATAAGACCTAGATTTTATATTTAGGAATACAAGTTCAAATCTGGTATAACCTGGGCCGGCCACGTGGCTCAGTTGGTTAGAGCGTAAGCTCTGAGCAACAGGGTTGCCGGTTTGATTCCCACATGGGCCAGTGAGCTGCACCTGAGCTGAGCTGCCACTAAGCTGCCAAAAGGTAGAAGGATGGTTCAGCTGGTGAGAGCACGTGCTCCTAACAACAAGGTTGCGGATTTGACTCCCGCATGGGATGGTGGGCTGTGCCTCCCCCCACCCCCCCCACTAGATTGAAAACAGCGACTGGCCTTGGAATTGAGCTTGCATACTCCACAACTAAGATTTAAGGACAACAAATTGACTTGGAGCTGATGGGTCCTGGGAAAACACAATGTTTCCCTTCCCCAATTCACCAATAAAATCTTAAAAAAGAAAAAAATCTGGTATAACCTGCAAAGAGATAAAAATTGCTATTTATTAATAGAAGTTGATGGCTGGATAAAATGCAGAACCATTCTTCCAGCTTGCAGTGGATTTGTATTAAAACTCAATGTAATCCCTATCCAGAATTAATTTCTGCCAGAAGAATAAACAATAATGATATTTATACTATTAGTTAATCATTTCAAGTGCTTTTGCTATATCAGTAGTGCCTTCCACTATTTTTTAATAGTCTTCTTGTTTTTGTAGAAGAAAACGCTGAAATTGTCAATTGTTTTACTGCTCACTAGATCTTCATACAAAGGGTTAGGAGAAAAACAGTGAACTAATGAATGATGAGGAAACTGAGTCCCCGAGCAGTGAAATGACTTTCTACAGGCTACACATTGAGTTTCTTTCTTTTTTTTTTTTTTTAAGATTTTATTGGGGAATTGGGGGAGGGGAACAGTGTTGGGGAAACAGGGAAGGGGAACAGACAAGTTGCTGTCCTTTTGTTCTTCAGTCTAGTTGCGGAGGACATTGCTTCACTGGCTCATGTTGGTATCGTCATGGCACTCTTCTTGGGTGAGGCATATTGGTTGCCGGTCACTGGACGGCCGCTCACGGCGGCTCTTGGCAGCTCACTACAGCTGCCAGCTGCTCACGCTGGCTGCTGGCCACTCACTGTAGCTTGTGGCAGTCCACTGCAGCAGGGGCTGCAGCTATGCTGTTCCGGGGGACTCACAGCAGCCCAGCTCCAGGTGGAGCTGTTGTTCACCATCTTGGCGGTAGAGGGCAGTGTCACTGGCCCTCACATGTGGGGCCCGAACCAGGGTTGCTGGCTTGGTCCCAAGCCAGCTCTTAACCAACGCGGCACTCGGCCGGCCCCACATTGAGTTTCTTGATGATCCTTCCTCAGATTGACAACGATTAACTCTTGCTTCCGTACTCTCACATCATCTGCACTTTTCTGCATCCACCTCACATACAGAAACCACCTGCCCCATTAGTGACATATGCGATAATCAGAACATACTCTTTTGAATCAGGCACCAATTTTAAAAACCAGCAGAATTTGGCAAAATTTCTTTTGATTATATACTAGGTGATCTCTCTACTTTGCCTAGAAGGGGACCATAGGATCTGATGATTCCTAGTCACAGTTATAACTAATCTGGCCCAAATGTAAACCTGTGTGGTCATCTAATATGGCTTCTGCATCATTTTTTTCTCTCCCACTCATGTCCCAGCCACTCCATATAATGCATCAACCATCCCTGCTTGGCCAGTGCTTGCTGAGGACACCAGAGCTGCGCTCCCTGGTTTTTGGCTCCCTTAGATCTCTCTGTCTCTTTTCCACCTTGTCCTATGTTCATTCAGGCCCAGCTCAAAAGCCACAACCACCTAAAGTTGCCTGCTCCCTCTGTCACTCTCAATCTCATCACTGTTTATTTACTTCAGGACACTGATCACAGGTGAAATCTGAAATTTCACCTACTTACTGGCATGCTGATTGTCTGATTCCACTCACGAGAATGTAAGCATCTCCCCAAGGGCTGTAACCCCAACATTCAGAACAGGGGTTGGCTCACAGTAGGTGTACTGGGTTAAATAACATTCCCCCGAAATTCAAGTCCACCCACAACCTCAGAATGTCACCTTATGTGAAACAAGGGTCTTTGCAGATGTAATTAGTTAACTATCATTTTTTGATGGAGTGTCTTCCTCATTAGTTCAGATTTTCCTAGCATCACCTGAGGATGTTTTATTTTATTTATTTATGTATTGTTTTTTAAGCTGAGCCATCCTGTCACCTGTTGGCAGCTCAGTGGCAACTCAGCTCGGGCTGGAAATCCAACTGGCAACCCTGTTGCTCAGAGCTCGCACTCTTGAGTGAGCTCTTAACCAACTGAGCCACTTGGCCGGCCCACCTGAGGATGTTTTAAATAAACACATTTTGAGGATTATACTGTTTGTAGACAGTGAATAAAAGATTATCCGATGAAATGTTAAAATATACTTATTTCTTGGACATTCCAGTCAAGATGGAAACTCAGAGGCATTTAACTCACCAACCTCCTCCCAAGTCTAAACAGAATGACCAATTTATTTATTTATTTATTTATTTATTTATTTATTTATTTATTTATTGTTTGAGGGCAGTGTCACTGGCCCTCATATGTGGGACCGAACCGGGGCCGCTGGCTTCCCAGGCCAGCGCTTAACCACCGTGCCACTTGGCCGGCCCTTTGTGTCTTCTTTTTGCTAGACTCTCAGGGCAGACGAGAATGTATCTTCTAGATCCTTCCAAAGACAAGGTGCAGGAGAGGTGAATGTGTGAGTCCTCTAAGTTATGAAATGTTTTCATCAGCTCTCACACTTGAATATTAGATTGGATGAATACAGATATCTAAGTTGAATTTCACCTTCTCTCAGAACTTTGAAGGCATATTGGTGTCCTTTGTGATGTAACCATCTTTTCTGTCCTATCTTCACTTTTTCCCCTGTGTACTGAAATTTCACCATGAGGCTTCATATGGGCTCTTTTTTGTTTTCATTTGCTGGATGTTCAATGGTCCCTTTAAACCTGGAGACTTAAGCCCGAGCAATTAAAAAATTGTTTTTTTGGTCACTGTCTCCTGTCCATTTTTTTGTGGTCTCTTTATGGAACTCCTATTACTGGATGTGGGACTGACTGGACTGATTCTTATATTTTCTTTTTTATTTCTCTGTCTTTGTCCATTTATTTGACTTTCTGGAAGAATCCTTAGCATTCTCTCCAATTCTTCTATTGAATTTGATTTTTAAAATTTGTGATCACGTACTTAAGATCTTTCCTTTGTTCTGTTCCTTTTTAATAGCATCTTCTTGCTTTGTGGAAGCACATAGTGAAAAAATAGCTCATCATATATCACCTCCTGTATGCCCGACACTGCTGTTTCCCACATATCAACTCATTTATTCTTCACTAAACAATGTAAGAAAGGTACAAATATTATCTATGTCTTAGAGATACAGAACTAGAAGAAGAGCTTCAAATAAATACCCTCAGTAAATAAAAAGGTGCAGGAATACTGAAAGACACTATATGTGGTAATAAGCACATGACCAAAATGTGCTGAAATTGCCTGCCCTCTGATGTTCCCTTTTTTGGTTATAGGGCATATAGGGCATATCCTTGTTATAGGGCATTTTCATTTGTATTTTTAAAATTGCTTTACCATAATTTTAGTATGGTCAATGTATTATCTTCACCTGCAAGTTCACAATGTTTCTTTTTATCTCATTATTTCCATTGAAAGTTGATTATATTGACAAAATTCTAAGCCCGATATGAACCATGAAGCTGAAGAAGTTTACATTTCAAATAACTGATTTTTTTTTTTTTTTTTTTTTAGCTGAACCATCCTGTCACCTGTTGGCAGCTCAACGGCAACTCAGCTCAGGCTGGCATCGAACCGCCGTTGCTCAGAGCTCAGCTCGCACTTCTTGAGCTAACTCTTAAACAACTGAGCCACTTGGCTGGCCCCTGACTTGTTTTTTTATTTTACTCTGGTTGAGGATTTTTTTTTTTTTTTTTAGCTGAGCCATCCTGCCACCTGTTGGCAGCTCAAAGGCAACTCAGCTCGGGCTGGCCTCGAACAGCTATTGCTCAGAGCTCAGCTCGCACTCTTGAGCGAGCTCTTAATCAACTGAGCCACTCGGCCGGCCCTTCTGACTTGTTTTTTTAAAATTGTTATGTTAGTTTTCATAAATGATTTTTAAAAATCATACTTTATTATTAATATTAGAATCTTTTAAACAATTAGCATGAAAAGGAGTATTAAGTCTCTTAAATCTAATAACAACTGCACTGCTCATTCTAGCGATACACAGAAATGGATAGTGATTTAAAAAAGGAAAAGTTTTTTAAAAACACATTTTGTGTACTTTGGCTTACTCAGAACTACAACTTGCTTTTTTCCTGGCATGGTACATCACTGAAAGGTATTTTAGATCATGGAGATTTGGGCTGCAACAAAATGTTCCCCCACATCATTAGAGTGCTAGGAAGGAACATTGACCACACTGAGGGGCAGATCGGTGCTTATATACACCTAGCAAGACAGTCAAAGAAAAAACATAATGAGAATTTGTCTAGTGACATCATTTTTCACCTAAAGTTTAGGAATATTATCATCCCACTTACTCATGTTAAGAACTTTGAAGTTCTTTTACAATCTTCCACATGATCTCCCAAATTATTTTAGACCCAATTCTGTTTCTCCCTTTTTTTTTAAAGATTTTATTGGGGAATTGGGGGAGGGGAACAGTGTTAGGGAATCAGGGAAGGGGAACAGACAAGTTGCTGTCTTTTTGTTCTTCAGTCTAGTTGCGGAGGGTGTTGCTTCACTGTTGGCATCGTCATTACACTCATCCCGGATGAGGCAGATCAGTCGCCGGCCTCTGGATGGTCGCTTACCGCGGCTATTGGCCGCTCACGCTGGCTGCCAGCCGTTCACGCTACCTGTCGGCCACTCACTGTAGCCTATGGCAGCCCACTGCAGCAGGGGTGCAGCCTACACCATCGCCAGGGCTCGCACAGCCCAGCTCCAGGTGGAGCTGTTGTTAGCTGTAGAGGGCAGTGTCACTGGCCCTCATATGTGGGATCCGAACCAGGGCCACTGGCATCCCCAAACCAGCGCTTAACCAATGCGCCACTCGGCCGGCCCCCAATTCTGTTTCTAAAATTCTTCTCACATTCTTATGGTTATATTCAAACCCAGCCTCTTATCTCTCCTGTGTTAACTTTTTTTTGTTTTACTTTATTTGGGAACAGTGTGTTTTTCCCAGGACCCATCAGCTCCAAGTCGTTGTCTTCGATCTAGTTGTAGAGGGCACAGCCCCCTGGCCCATGTGGGAATCGAACCGGCAACTTTGGTGTTAAGAGCCTGTGCTCTAACCCCCTGAGCCAACTGGCCACCTGTCTCCTGTGCTAACTTGACTGGTCACCCCCTACATCAACTCGTACCTGAGTGGTTTTTCAAAAGTGCATGCTAGCCCACACCACTGTTCTGTTAAAATATATGAACCCTTTATTCATTCACTAGGATGAAGACCTTCTGAAAAAGAATCCTGCCAACAGCTCAGCAGAGTGCAGACTGAGGTGCAGTTGAGCAAACTTTCAGGGTATACTTCTTCTGTCTATAATTTCAAGATGGCCGTTAGAATAGAAGGCATGCCAATGTTTAGAGTCGGGAGTTAGTCCCCAAAGAGGACTGAAGTACTATTATTGTAAACCCTATGTTGCTGTCTAGGTGCTGAGGATACAAGGAAAACAACATAGCTAAAGCCTTAGATGCCCTACGTCACATAGCTCATAGCATAGGAGACACACAAGTAATAGACATCCAGAACATAATGCAAGGACTAAGAAGAAGATGTAGATGAAGTAATTAAGAGAATATAAGAAGGGGGACTGACAGGCAGTAAAGAGATCAGGGAAAACTTCCTTAAAGAAATGATGTTTGATGGGCTGGCCGAGTGGCTCTGTGGTTAAGCGCTGGCTTGGGAAGTCAGCGGCCCCGGTTCGGTCCCACATGTGAGGGCCAGTGAAACTGCCCTCAAAAAAAAAAAAAAAAAGAAATGATGTTTGAGCTTAGACTGAAAGATGAAGAAGAGTCCGCCAAGTGAAGGGAGGGAACAAAGAGCATTCTAGTAAGAGGGAATAATGTGTACGAAGGCCCTGGGGAGGGAGAGAATACTGTCATTGAGAACTAGAAAAAGATCAGCATGGTTTGGGAGAAGATATGGCAGTGGTCATGGAATAAGATGAGGCTAGAGAGATTAGCTATATAGACAATGGCTTGGACAAGGAGTCAGTGTGGATTCAGGAAGATGAGACATGAGGTGGCTGCTGTCCTCTAGGCCAGAAATGAAAGGAGAGCAACACGAGAAATGGAGGAAGCTAAACCACACAAATTCAGGAAGTAGGATAGAAAGTAGGCAATGGAGAAATTCTGTGATTCAGTGAGGATGTGGGTATCAAGCGTCCTTCCTGACAAAGCCAATGCTGGGGCTGTGACAGGATGGATGACTCACTGTGATTCCTCCAATAGTGGAATGAAGGATTGGACCTACTCTACGCTCTGGTGAGGATTGGTTTAGAAAATTATCTTGCATGTATGTAGAGACCACTGATGGCCCTTGCTTAAATGGCTAAAATTGAAAAAATGAAATACGAATTGCTTGAATGTAGGGGATTTATCTAAACGATCATCCTATGCTGAGAGTGCCAAGCACAGCATATAAATGTGCTGATTTTTTTTTTAAGATTTTATTGGTGAATTGGGAAGGGGAACAGTGTTGGGGAATTGGGAAGGGGAACAGCCAAGTTGTTGTCCTTCAATGTTAGTTGTGGAGGGCGCAGCTAGCTCAGCTCCAAGTCCAGTCGCCATCTGGCTGCCCGTTGGCATCTCACGGCCACTCAGCTCAAGGTGCCGTGTTCAATTTTAGTTGCGGGTGGGCATAGTCCACCATCCCATGCGGGAGTCGTACTGGCAACCTTGTTGTTAGGAGCCAATGTTCTCACCAGCTGAGTCATTCTGCCACCTGTTGGCTGTGCAGCAGCAGCTCGGCTTGGGCGCAACTCAAGGGCCCATGTGGGAATCAAACTGGTGATCCTATTGCTCAGAGCTCGTGCTCTTAACCAACTGGGCCACTTGGCCAGCCCCTGAAGTATGTTTTCAGAACTAGTTGAAAATGAATAACAAGGAGAAATAGTGAAATAATTAATTCCCTCATGTAATAAGGAGCCTTATTCCATTTATGGTGTTTGACTGCTGACCGCTTTCAAGCTCCATCTCCAGTTCCTCTTTGCACCCCTGGCCAGGCTGGTAAGACAGCACACTGGTTCCCTCCCTGGTCACAGGAAAAGTCAGGGCCACTCACTCCTCACCTCCTCTCAAGCCATTCAAGCCATTTTCAGAGCAGCTTAGGAACCTACCCTGCTCTCTCCAAAAGTCTCATTACGTGAGTAAAAAGTGTCCTCCCATGCTGTGAGAGGCAAGTGACATCAGTCATCTTGACATGCAAACTGATTTCTGATGGGGGTCTGTCCAGTCTCTATGGATTGAACGTTAACACCTTGGAAGTTGGCGAGAGTTCCTACTTACCAAATATTTCATAAGCTCCACTACAACTGCCAGTGTCTTTCCATTCACTCTGGGGCCATGGAAATAATTCTGGTTGAATGGACTATGAGGAAATGTGAATGTGTCATTTCCAGGCAAAGGCAGTTAAAAACTATACTTCTCTTTCCATGTCAATGGAACCCTAGAGGACATAGGGTGTAGTGATGGAGGACGGCTACCTAACCTGAATTAGATTGTAATCCAAGCAAGAAGTAAGCTATTGCATTATGTCACTAAGATTTGGAGGTTTATCTGTTCTTGCAGCACAAACTATACTCATCTGATGAATACATACTGAATTAGACCAATTCAGCAATGTACAGTTCTATACTTCCACAAAGTGATGTTCAAAATATTTCATCGAGGGACGGCTGAATGGCTCAGCTGGTAAAGAGTTAGCTTAAGAGTGTGATCTCTGAGCAACAGGGCTGCTGGTTTGATTCCCACATGGGCCAGTGACGTTGCACCCAAGCTGAGTTGCCGCTGGGCTGCCTACAGGTGGCAGGATGGCTCAGCTGGTGAGAGCACGTGCTCCTAACAACAAGACTGCCTGTTCGAGGGCCGGCCGAGTGGCGCATTAGTTAAGAGCTGGCTTGGGATGCTGGTTGCACCGGTTCGGATCCCACATGAGGGCCAGTGACACTGCCCTCTACAGCTAAGATGGTGAACAACAGCTCCACCTGGAGCTGCGCTGCAAGCCCCGGTGATGGTGTAGGCTGCAGCTACTGCTGGAGTGGGCTGCCATAGGCTACACTGAGTGGCCAGCAGCCAGTGGAAGCGGCTGGCAGCTGGTGTGAGCTGCCAAGAGCTACTGTGAGCAGCCATCCAGAGGCCGGTAACCGATCTGCCTCACCTGAGAAGAGCGCAATGATGATACCAACATGGGCCAGTGAAGCAATGTCCTCTACAATTAGACTGAAGAACAAAAGGACAATAACTTGTCTGTTCCCCTTCCCCGGTTTCCCAATGCTGTTCCCTTCCCCCAATTCCCCAAGAAAATCTTTAAAAAAAAAAAAAAAGACTGCCTGTTCGATGCTGGGCGTAGCCCACATCTACAACTAAGACTGAACTCGGCACCTTAAGCTGAGCTGCTTCCCAGATGGCTCAATGGGTAGGGCGTGCGCTCTTAACAACAAGGCTCCTGGTTCAACTCCTGCATGGGATGGTGGCTATGCTCACCCACAACTAAGATTGTAACACAGCACCGTGAGCTTAGAGGTCACAAGCTATCGATGGGCAGCCAGATGGCGACTGGCGGCCTCCACAACAAAGATTGAAGAACAACTTGTCTGTTTCCCTTCCCGAATTCCCCAACACTGTCCCCCTCCCCCAATTCCCCAATTTAGAAGAAATATTTCATCGAAAGCACCTATCAAAAAGATGGACACTTCTAAGGTATGTGTATCATTGTATTTTTTTTGTGTGTGTCATTCACTTAAAAAGGGGAACAAACATATATGCTATAGGGGCTGGCTGAGTGGCTCAGTTGGTTAAGAGCTCGCTCAAGACTGTGAGCTGATCTCTGAGCAAGAGCAGTTCGATGCCCAGCCTGAGCTGAGCTGCGGCTGAGCTGGCAGGATGGCTCAGCTAAAAAAAAAAAAAAAAAGGTGTGAACTCTGTGCAACAGGATTGCCAGTTCGATTCCCACATGGGTCAGTGAGCTGCACCCAAGTTGAGCTGCCAACAGGTGGCAGGATGGCTCATTGGTGAAAGCACATGCTCCTAACAAGGTTGCTGGTTCCATGGCGACTGGACTTGGAGCTGAGCTAGCTGCACCCTCCACAACTAAGATTGAAGGACAATAACTTGTCTGTTCCCCTTCCCTGATTCCCCAACACTGTTCGCCTTCCCCTAATTCCCCAGCAAAATCTTAAAAAAAAAAAAAAAGAAAGATGCTATAAACAGGTAAATTTATCTCCTCAAATGAACTTTTCTATGATTTTCCTTTGAGATATTAAGGACTAAAATTGTTGATAGAATAAAAACATGTAACTGTTTTACTATATTTCATTTTTAATCTAAGTACAATAATGGTATTTTCCTATGTAGTACCATGAAGCAGTATGAAATCCACTTATACTTCAATCTTATGTCCTTAAAATGGTAGATACAAAATTATTGTATGATGATTTAAAGTAAGATGTCACTCTCTTTTATCTTAAATTTAAGGTAAAATCTGATTTTTAGAGTAGAATAAAACCAAAGACTTTTTATAATGTAATTAAATCTATTATCTGTATTATTCTGTGATAGTTTGAAGTCTATTATCTGTATTATTCTGTGATAGTTTGAAGTCAGTATCACCATTTATCTCCTGTACTTTTCTATCCAAAACTGAACAATTGAGATCCTCTTTGTTTAGAGATTTTTTTAAACTTTAAACCGAATATGTTGATCGATGATGTTCAAATAATTTGTTGATGCTTGACTCAAACACATTGACATATATTCTGCCCTCCATGACAGGTTGTAATGATCAAGCTCCAAATAATTATTCTAACACTATTTCAACTCAACACCGTAATGAAAGAAGCAATTCTGCTTTTAAACACATATCACAAAACCACCTTTAAACATGACTGTTTTACTCTCTGGTTATCTATTCTGGTATAATATTGATATCCTTATAGTTCTTCTCAGCTTAGCAAATTTATCTTTTTATGATATCTGGCAGTTCTCTTCCTCTGTAAATTACATATTTCTGTACAAAGAATTAATGTATCCATCCGTAACATCCAACTTTTTCTATTAAGAGTTCCTGTTATCTCTTCCCCTGACCTTGCCAGAGAGTATTTTAAAATCATTGTCTATCTTAATTTCTATTATAATCATTCTGTCTTCATCTTTGATTGTCATAACATTTTTCTACTTCAATTTCACTTTATCATCTTTTTTCTGCTTTTTCTATCCAAAACATTCACTGGTAGTTAGCAAGAATCACCACAGAGTTTTTGACATCCAACCATTTCTCTTATAAAAAATGTCCCTTGTGCCTCTGTGTTCATTTCTTAGTCCCACTCACATTCAATAAACACTTTAAGCTCCATCGACAGGCACAGAGGTAAAATTAAGCATCCATATTCTGACCTTAGGCTTAGTAGCACATAATTCTATGTACATGGTTACTGAGATATATAAGTATGACTTCTTAGATGTGTCATACACATAGGTATCATTACCTCAGTGTTTCTCAAATTAGGTCATCTTAATGTCTAGCTATTATGCTCAAAAGTCATCCTTATAGAAAAAAATCGTTTTCAGAGTTGGCCATATTCAACCCATTTCCTGCATATTTCTAGAGCTATCCTCGACAGTCTCCCTGACACATATTTCAGTTGTCATGTGATGTGTGTGGTATTTCATACCTCTGTGCCTTCACACATCTGTCCCCACTGCCTGGTATTCCCTTCTCTCATTTTCCAGCTGAAAATACTCATCACTTAAGATTCAACTCAAGGGACGGCTGAGTGGCTCAGTTGGTTAAGAGTTAGCTTGGGAGTGCGAGCTCTGAGCAGCAGGGCCACCAGTTCGAATCCCACATGAGCCAGTGATGCTGTGTCTTCTACAGCTAAGATGGTGAACAACAGCTCCACCTGGAGCTGGGCTACCGTGAATGGCCAGCAGCTGGCGTGAGCGACCATCCAATGGCCGGCAACTGACTGTTTCAGCTGGGAAGAGCGCAATGATGATACCAACATGGGCCAGTGAAGCAACATCCTCTACAACTACACTGAAGAGCAAAAGGACAGCAACCTGTCTGTTCCCCTTCCCCGATTCCCCAACGCTATTCCCTTCCCCCAATTCCCCAATAAAATCTTTTTAAAAAAAGAAGAAACGATTCAACTCAAGCATCACCTCCTCTGGAATGTTTTCCATAAGTCTCAGTTGGGATGCCCTGCTCTTCACTCCCAATGCAGCCTATACAATGGCACTTGCCGTGTGGTACCATCTTTGTTTTCTTACCTGTCTTCCCCACTAAACTATACTCTTTCCGGGTAGGTACTGGGCCTCTTAGCATTTATACCTACAATCTAATCTGGTATATGAGTCGTATAAAATAGTCAATAAATACTGAGTGACTCATTTCAGATGAGACCTCTTCTTTATTTACTTGGAAGACATAGTATCATCCCTTTCTCCTATAAAATAATGATAGCACATGCATTCATTTTTAAGTTAAAGTGAATTAAACCACATTTGCTTTGTTGCGGTAAAAAACACAATATAAACAACGCTCTTAACAATTTGAAGTGTACATTACAGTACTGTTAAGTATATGTTCATTATTGTACAACAGATCTCTAGAACGTTTGCATCTGGCAGGACTGAAATGCTATACCCATTGGACACAACTCCCATGTCCCCTCCCCTTCCTACCACTGGCAACCACCACTCTTCTTCCGGTTTCTATTACAGTAAAACCTTGGATTGCGAGTATCGTGGTTTGTGAGTATTCTGCAAGATGAGCAAACCTTTCGAATACATTTTAAGGTAGTAAACAAGCGATGTCTTCCAATATGAGTAGTTTGTTTCCAGAACGAATTATGCTCACAAACCATGGTATTACTGTCGTTTGATTACTTTGGATACCTCATAGAAGTGGAATCATGCAGGAATTGTCTTTCTGTGAGACTGACTTGTTTCACTTAGCATAATACCCAGATGATACCTAGCTAATACTAGGTTTGCATTAGCATGGCATATTTATAAAAATTAATGAACCAGTTTTGATACATGAAGATTAACTAAAGTTCCTACTTTACTTGGACTTCCTCAGTTTTCCCCAATGCCCCTTTTCTCTCTAGAATTCCATCTAGGATGCTACATTACATTTACTGATCATGCCAACTTAGGCTTCTCTTTGTTGTGACAGTTTCTCTGACTGCCCTTGTTTTTGATGAGTTTTAAAGTTTTAAGGAGAACTGGTTAGGTACTTGGTAAAATGTCCTTCAATTGGTATTTATCTGGCTCGTTCCTCATGATTAAACGGAGGTAATGAGTTCTTTGGAGTTCAGCCACAGAGGTAGAGTGCCATTCCCATTACATCAGGGGTACATACTAGCAACATGACTTATTAATGTTGACATTAACCTTATCACCTGGCTGAGGTAGTGTTTGTGAGTTTTCTCCATTGTGAAATTATTCCTTTCTCTTCTTCCTTTACATGATGCGACTTTAGGAAGAAAGTCACTTTGCATAATTCACAAACGGTAAGAAGTTATGGCGAAAATCCTGAAGGGTGGATCTTCTACATATATTTTAAAAACATTCTTCTGCATGAGGTATTTGTGTATTCTTCTTCAAATGTATTTATCCAAATCATTTACTTATATAGCATGGACTCATGGATATTTATTTTATACTTTGAATTATAATCCAATAGTAATTTATTTAGTTTCTCAAATTATTTCCACTTTGGCCATTTCATTGGGCTCCTGTGTCTTTTTACATACTTTCATCATTTATATTGTGTGTGTGTGTGTGTGTGTGTGTTTAGCATATTGTTTATTTGTCACTATAAGATGCCCCAGGTTCATCTAGTACATCCCCTCCACCAGTCCTAGAACCAGCCATTTCTCTAAGGCACACTGGTTTCATTTTTTTTTTTTTTGAGAACAGTATGACAAACAAGATCTAGGCACAGATGTGCTCATTGCTACTAAGGTAGCGTTGCTTCTAGGACCTTCATCTGACCAAACAAGAAGATACAACTGTGTATACTAATCCATGTGTGTACACATATCTTTAACTATTTCTATATATAACCATCTGTATCTATATTCAGTTAAACATGAGTTCATACTGATGTATCTAATTGTAATTTTTTTTATCACATGAATCATTCTAGCCTCCTTCCCTTGCTTATCTGTAACCTCCTTACTCTAACACAGAAATTTACTGCCACCATCAACCATCCATTTACTTAATTGTTCAATTCCAGTATACATGTAAAGCGGTTTCAGAATTGCTACACACACCAGCATGGGAACCAACTGTATCAAATCGAGTACCATTCTTATGTACAGTTTCTTTTGCCTTTAGTCTTACAGAATCCACATTTCCAAAGTGACTTAGCTTTTTCTTCCAACCATCCTCCCTTCTGTGAGGTCACTCATATCTTTATAATACAGTTAGATTATGCTGTCACATTATACATTTCATTTAGGAATCCTCTAACCTCCTAAATGACTTTCAAAATTTACATACATTAAAGTTCACTCTTAGTTCTATAAAGTTCTATGAGTTTTGACAAATGTTTGGTACTGTGTATTCACCACTAGAATATTTCACAGAATAATACACTGCCAATATAGATTCATCCTTGGTAAAAGGAAAAATGTGTGTGTGTGTGTGTGTGTGCGTGTGCGCGCATGCACGCGCGCACACGCACACACACACACAGGATACCAAAAAATGTATACACATTTAAGAAAGGAAAAATCTATTAAAATTGTAATACTCAATACATACCAATAACAAAAGACAAATACAAGTCATGTTTGACTTTGGCAATGACAAGAGGTGCTCAAAGTGGTTACCATCAGCGTCCAGTCACTTGTGATGACAGCGAACTACTGCTTGAGCAACGCTGACCAAAGTGTCTACTTGTGTACATTTTTTTTGGTACCCCTAGTAGGTATATATCTATACATATCATTCTGGTGAATGATGTTGGTCATGGGGGAGGCTCTGCATTTGTAGCGGCAGGGCATACATGGGAAATCTCTGTACCTTCCTCTCAATTTTGTCATAAGCCTAAAACTTCTCTAAAAAATAAAGTAAATTTTTAAAGGATAGAAAGAAAACACCAGGCAAAGGGCTTCACTGTGGAATCCTACCTGATAGTTAATGAAAAAAATAATACCAATTCTAGAAAAATACTGCCTGAAAGTAAAAGACGAGAGAATACTCCTTGACATGTTTTTTTTATAACATTTTGGTAACATTAACCTGTTATCAAAACCAGGAAAAGAAAACTACAGACAAAGATAACTGAGGAACATAGACTGAAAAAAAAAGTTTTAGCAAATAAAATCCACCAGTATACAAAAAGGATAATACATCAAGAACAAATAGGGTTTATCCCAGGATTATGAGGTTTGCTTAATAGTGAAACAGCTTATATAAATTCACCATATTTACAGATTAAAGAAGAAAAACCACATAATTGTATAAAAAGATTTATAAAAGCTATATAAACAATCACACATACATTCTTTTTTTTTTTCGCATTTCTTTTTCTTTAATTTTTTAAATTTTATTTTTAATTAGTTTCAGGTGTACAACACAGTGCAATAGTTATACATTTTACCTCTCAAAGTGACAACCCCCCACCCCCAATACACCACCCCACTCCCCCCCATATCATATATATCTATTACTCTTCGTCTGACTCTCTTCCACAGTATAATCCACAACCCGTGACTATCTATATATATTCAATTACAGTAGGTATACCACCTCCGCTTTAGTAATACAGTGCAGTGATCAAACCTCTACTCCATCCATGAAATGGTCTCCCTAACAAGACCTATGATCATCTGACATTCCACAGAATATTTACAACATTATTAATTATATTCCCCGAACTGTTTTTCCTATCCCAGTAGCAATATTGTAGTTGCCTATTTTTGCTGTCTAATCCCTTCCCCTTCTCCCTCATCCCCATTCCTCTCCCAATTAGCAACCCTGATTTTTCCTCTATATCTATGAGACAGTTTCTGTTTACTTTTCTCATTCATACAGTTTTTCAGATTCCACATATAAGTGAGATCATATGGTATTTGTCCTTCTCTGACTGACTTATTTCACTCAACATTATAGTCTCTAGGTCCATCCATATCATTGCAAATGGCACGATTTCATTCTTACTTATAGCGGAGTAATACTCCATCACACATACATTCTTGAAACAAACTCTAAGGAAACTTGAAGAAACTTGATAAGAACCAGATAAACAGTGTCTATGAAAAACTTGTAGCTAATATCATATTTAAGACAATGGCCAAGTGTGTCATTTCATGTGTCAACTTGGCTAGTCTACAGTGCCCAACTGTTTAGTCAAACACTAGTCTATGTGTCGCTATGAAGGTATTTTCTTCAGATGTGATTAACATTTAAATTAGTAGACTTTGAGAAGAGTATGTTATATTCCAAGATGGGGTGGGTGGGCCATGTCAGATCAGTTGAAGGTCTCAAGACTCAAAAGCCTAAGGTCTCCCAAGGAAGAGGAATTGTCTCCCCAATTGCCTTCAAACTCAAGCTGAAACAACAACTCCTGCCAGAATTTTTAACCTGCTGGCCCACCCTGCAGATTTTGGACTTGCCTGCCCCAACAATGGCAAGAGAAAATTCCTTGATATAAACCTCTTGATAGACAGATAGATAGGTAGATGATAGATATAGATATATAGATATGCACATAGATGCAGATGTCTATATCTATATGTATACCTACATATAGAGAGAGCTCTCTCTTTACACACACACACACACACACACACACACACACACACACACACCCCTTATGGTTCTGTTTCTCTGGCAATCCCTGATTAATACACTTAAATGTAATATCAGATTTAAAAAATAAAAACCATGGATATTTATTCTAACCAGTTCTAGTAAATATTGTACTGGAGTTCTGGCTGTGAAATCAGGCTAGAAAAAGAAATGAAATGGATAATAACTGGAAAACAGGAAGTAAAACTGTCTTTATTTTCAGATAACATGATCATCTTTATAGTAACTCCTAACGAATAAGCAAAACAAAACTACTAAAAAAAAGAAGTAAATATAACAAGCTTGCAGAATGAATGGTCAATATAAAAAATCAATTGCAAAGTAAAATTAAAAAAAAAAAGAAAAGAAAAAAAAATCAATTGCATTTCTATGTACTTGCACATAGAACATAATGAACAAACTTGCACATAATGAACAATCAGAAATTCACATTTAAAAAGTAGACCATTAACAATGGCCCGAAAATATTAAATACTCAGGGATGAATTTAACAAAAGATATGTAAGACCTTTATATTGAAAACTACATTGATGAAATCAATTAAATAAGACTTAAATAAATGGAGAGATAGACTGTGTTCATAAATTGAAAAACTCAGTGATGTTAGAACGTCAGCTTCCCCCAAATTGACCTACAGATTGAACACAATCCCAATCAAAATCCAAATCTAAGCATACTTTTTGTAAATTGGGTAGTTGATTCTGCAATTTGGATGGAAATTTGGCTATTTTAGAATAGCCAAAATAATTTTGAAAAGAAAGAAAAAGTTTCAAGAACTCACATTACCTGAATGCAATATTTATTATAAAGTTATAGTAATCCGGGCAATGTAGTGTTGGCATAAAGACTGACATAAATCGGTGGAACAACAAAAAAAAGAGAGGGTAACAGAAGGAGACTCACACACATGGTGAATGAATCTTCAACAAAGGTTCCAAAGGTACCAACAATGGTACCAGTTGGGAAAGTGTAAAATTTTCAAAAAAGGATCCTGGGACAATTTGATTGCCATATGAAAAACAGATGAATCTCAACCCTGAGTTCACACCATTTACTAAATGAACTCAAAATGATTCATATATCTGTAAAAGTTAACACAATAGACTATCTAATAGAAAACATAAGAGAAAACTGGAGTCAATTTGTGTTTGCCAAAGGTTTCTTTTCTTTTCTTTTCTTTTTTTTTTTTTTGAGGGCAGTGTCACTGGCCCTCATATGTGGGACCGAACCAGGGCCACTGGCTTCCCAAGCCAGTGCTTAACCACTGTGCCACTTGGCCGGCCCCAAAGGTTTCTTAAATACAGCACAAAACACAAATTTTATAAAAGAAAAATCGATACATTAGGGATTTATTAACATAAAAATGTTTGTTACCTTCAAAAGACAGGACAATGAAAACTAAAAGGCGAGCCTTCAAATCAGAGAAAATAGCTGCAAAAAAATTTACCCACAAAACACTTATATCTCATTATATAAACAGTGATTAGAATATGAAAAACCCAACTAAAATGGGCAAAACATTTGAACAGATGTATCAGTAAAGAAAATAAACAGATATTAAACAAACACATGGAAAGACGTTCAACATCATTTGTCATTAGGATCATGTAAAACCAAACACACTGAGATAGTCCTATACTCCCACAAGGAGAACTCTCTTACATTACTGGTGACAATGAAAAATGGTACAGCCACTTCACAAAAGTAGTTTGGTGGTTTTAAAAAAAAAAGTTAAACATACAACTAGCATATGGTCCATAAATTTCTCTTCTAGCTATCCACACAGGAAAAACAACAACGTATGTCCACAAATAGACTTATGCAAGAATGTTCATAGCTGCTTTCTCTGTAATAGTCAAACATTGGAAACAACCTAATATATGTGAACAAGTCAATAAATACACATAATGTCATGTATCTATAGATTGGTATACTACTCATCAATGAAAAGCAATGAACTTCTGTTATACACAACATGAATGGACCTCCAAATAATTATGCTGGATGACAGGAACTATACCAAAAAGACAGTACGGAATACATGATGCTATTTATATAAAATTCTAGAACACGCAAACTAATCGATGGTGACACACAGCAGGATGGTCAGTGATTGCCTATGAACCAGGCCGGGTCAGAGGTGGGTAAGAGAGAGGAATAATTGAGGGGTGATGAAAATGTTCGTTATTATGATTGTGTTGATGGTTTTATTTATGTACACTTACATCAAAATTCATCAAATTGTGCAATTGATTTTTTATGTATTTATGTTTTAGCTGAGCCATCCTGCCACCTGTTGGCAACTCAGCAGCAGCTCAGCTCAGGCTGGGCATCAAACTGCTGAGCGAGCTCTTAACCAACTGAGCCACTTGGCTGGCCCTAAATTGTGCACTTTAAATACGTTCCCTTTAACTTATGTCAGGTTTGCCACAGCATAAAAGAAAAAAATAACACCTCATGGAAACAAATTCAGGAGTTGGTAAGGACACAGGGAGCCTGATTCCTTCAGCTATTTAGTGTCACTAAAAAGGGATTTAAAACCACAGCATGCAGATAAAATATGTAGTCTTGAATAGGGTGCTGGCTACAAAGAACTTTTCCTTTGCCAAAATTGGTAAATTTGAAGACAGAGTGATTATTAGATGATAGTAGAAAATTACTGTTGGGCCGGCCGAGTGGTACGGTGGTTGGGAGCTGGCTTCGGTCGCCAGCAGCCCCGGTTCAGATCCCACATCTGAGGGCAAGTGACGCTGCAAGGCTCGGTATTCACATGATGTGGCAAATAAAGAGAGAAAACAGGTAAAGACCCCTAGTTTTTGCCTTGAGCATCTAAATACAGTTTGTGGTTGCACTATCTGGGTAAAAGATTAAGGTCATGCTCAAAATCCCATTTCTCCCAGAAGGTTTTTTTTTTTGAACCGGTGGCCCTGTTGTTCAGAGCTCGTGTTCTGAGCCAACTCTCTGTATTTTTCTTTTTTATAAGAGACTTTTTTTAATGTACATTTTTAAAAAATTTCTTTCATTGTGAAATAAACATTTTTAAAAAATAAGTTTCAGATGTACAACGCAGTGCAATAGTTATGCTTTTTACCCCTCAAAGTGACAACCCCCTCCCCCAGTTCGCCACCCCACTCCCCCCCATATCATACATATCTATTATGATTCCCTTGACTCCCTTCCACAGTATACTCCACCTAAGCCAACTCTTAACTGAGACACTCGGCCGGCCCCGGAAGTTTCAGAAAGATTTTTCTTTTTTAATTGCTATTGCTAACACTGACATCTTAGAATAAAGAATAGTGTAAAGGCAAGAGTACTAGACTTAGTATCACAGAACCTGGCTTCAAGTCTGGGCTTTAACATTTATTAATGCATGATACTAGGCAAGTCATTTAACCTTTTTTTTAAAATATTTTATTGGGGGGCCAGCCGAGTGGCGCATTGGTTAAGCGCTGGTTTTGGGATGCCAGCAGCCATGGTTCGGATCCCACATGAGGGCCAGTGACACTGCCCTCTACAGCTAACAACAGCTCCACCTGGAGCTGGGCTGTGCGAGCCCCGGTGATGGTGTGGGCTGCAGCCCCTGCTGCAGTGGGCTGCCATAGGCTACAGTGAGTGGCCCGCAGCCAGCGTGAGCGGCTGGCAGCCAAGCATGAGCTGCCAATAGCCGCGTTGAGCGACATCCAGAGGCCAGCGACTGATCTGCCTCATCCGGGAAGAGCGCAATGACGATACCAACAGTGAAGCAACGTCCTCCGCAGCTAGACTGAAGAACAAAAAGACAGCAACTTGTCTGTTCCCCTTCCCCGATTCCCCAACGCTGTTCCCCTCCGCCAATTCCCCAATAAAATCTTTAAAAAAAACAAACCAAAAAAAAAAGATTTTATTGGGGAATTGAGGGAGGGGAACAGACAAGTTGCTGTCTTTTTGTTCTTCAGTCTAGTTGTGGAGGACGTTGCTTCACTGGTCCATGTTGGTATCATCATTGCGCTCTTCCCAGGTGAGGCAGATCGGTCGCTGGCCTCTGGATGGCCGCCCACTGCAGCTATTGGCAGCTCACGCTGGCTGCCGGCCACTCACTGTAGCCTATGGCAGCCCACTGCAGCAGGGGCTGCAGCCCACACCATCACCGGGGCTTGCACAGCCCAGCTCCAGGTGGAGCTGTTGTTAGCTGTAGAGGGCAGTGTCACTGGCCCTCATATGTGGGATCTGAACTGGGGCTGCTGGCATCCCAAATCAGCTCTTAACCAATGCGCCACTCAGCCGGCCTTCATTTAACCTTTTGAGCATCATTTTCCTCATCTGTGTGTGGAGGTAACAATAACTACCTGTGGCTATTTTTTTTAAAGCCACATAGTCTTTGACATTCTTTTCATTAAGAGATAGGGTCTATCTCCCTTACCTCCTTTTGAATCTGGGAAGGCTTGTGGCTGCTTCCAGAGAGTACAGCAGAAGGGACGCTGTGTGATATCCAAGGCTGTCATAAAAGGCCATGCAGCTTCCACCTTTTCTGTTTGGTGTACTTGAACCTGAGTCCTGAGCAGCCATGTTAGAATTTTGACTAACCTGAGGCCACCATGCTGTGAAGAAGAAGGAGCCACATGGAGAAGCTGAGTGTAGTCTGTCTAACTGACAGGCCCCCCACCCAATAGCCAACATCAAACTGCCAGCTATATGAGGGAGCCATCTTGGACATCCAACTCAATGGAGCCTTAATAACACTCAAGTCCCAGAAAACATATGATAGCAACTGCATAAGAGATACCATAAGGCGTGAGGAATGCCCAGCCAAGACCTGCCCAAATTCCTGACCCACGGAATCCTTGAACATCATAAAAGGATTGTAGTAAGCCACTAAGATCCTGTATTATTCAGCAATGGTAACTGGATTACTCCTTCTAAGGATTGATGTGAAGAACAAATGAGGTCATTATATAAAATAGGTTTGTTAACTCCTAAGTATTGTTAATATTTAAGGCATTCTTTCGATATCTAGTGCATTCACTGATGATAATGTACCACATATCCATTGGTTGTGATCTGTTTCCTACATACTGGTTTTGTCTTCCCATTATACCATGATGTCATAACACCA
Organism: Aselliscus stoliczkanus; assembly: GCA_033961575.1. NCBI lineage: Eukaryota > Metazoa > Chordata > Mammalia > Chiroptera > Hipposideridae > Aselliscus > Aselliscus stoliczkanus. The sequence continues at coordinate 27,950,527 of CM066737.1, forward strand.
GGGCCTAGCTCTCACCACACCTTTGTATCACCTGCAGCCATTGTACTACAGCTGGGTACAGAATCAATAAAACCTTTGGGAAATACTGTTGTCTTACATGTAATGTTGAAAGAGTTCACTAAAACTGGTTTGATATATTTCCAAAGTATTTATTTAACTTTAAATACTTCCACTATTCAAATTGTGTTCACAGGTATTACTCATATATCATTCTCTATTTGTTGTTAAGGCTGGCTCAATTTACCAACTCTTACTTTAATTGGTAAAGACAGTAAGTTTAACCAGATGGCCAATCTCAGTCATTCGCCTTTTTAAAGGAAAAGTTATACCTAAGCACGTAAACTATCTAAGAAGCTAATTCCTTTTGCAATTCTTCTTTTTAAGTATTCTAATTAGGTTTCCAAAGTAGTGCAATATAAAATAATCAGTGAAAGCCAAAAAAAAGTCATTAAGATTTTTTATTCCTTTCTTAACTTTTACCCTTAAACTTTTTTTCTCTATAGACTCTCACTTTTTACTCTCAATTTTTCCTTTATCCTCTCCATGGGAGTTTAAACTCCTACAGAGATTTATTCGGCTTTTATTTCTGTATGAGCCAGATGAAAAACTGCAAATAAGTGCAAACCACTGCAAAATACTGGGTTGGAGAAATACATTAATTCCATTGGAAGCTTGACTGCATCCACACTAGACTTGTGATTTAATTTCAACTAAGTCTTTCCTGATGCTCAGCAATCCTTCATCCTTTTTCTTATCTCATGATGACTTCCTATCACATGCCCCACAGCTGTTGTCCCAAACCTCACCATTCTCCTGCCTGGCCACTCGGCGGGCCACTCGAAGGAGCTGACACTGCTGTTTACTTTACATAGATGGAAGCTATCCAGAACAAGCTCTTTCATCTTCTTACTTTCATTCACAACCTCTCTACATGGTCACTCATCTTTATGTTTCTTTCTGACCATCTCAAAGCAAGAGCAGTTCCTCTTCCATTTTAAGACTAATCTCTCCACCTGTAACCGGGACTATCTTCATTCCTGCCTCTTGTGAAACTTACTCCATCAGTAATCTCTCTGCTTTTTGTGGCATTTTCAGTCTTTGGTTATTGGCTGCTTTCCTTTTTCCTAAAAGCATGCTAAGATTTCCTGATCCTTAAATAAACATCTCTTGCCTTAAATGTCCTCACACTCTGAGTTACCATTTGTCTTTCCATTAAACAGAGGTGTGGAAGACACCCATCAGAAGAATAGACCTGTCCCTATACTTTTAAGCCAACCTGACCCATCCAGGCTCTGGGTGTACCAAGTGATAATAGAGGAGAGCTGACCACTTCAGTAATAGTGAGGGCAATCCTATAATTCTATTTGCGTCTATTCCACTCTCCCTCTGCCTGGCTTTTAACCTATTCCTTTGTCTCCCATTTTAATTCCTATGTCTGCCCTGTGGACTGGATGATTTTTATTTCATCTCTGGCTATCTCTAAGAAACCCCTGTGACTCTTCTCTTTCTTTCCACCTCTCCCCTACTCCCTCCCCTCTCTCCTTTCCCTTCCCCCATCTCTCCTTCTCCCAGATATAATTGGACATATAACTACTGATTGAAAGTGCACTTCTGAATGGCAGTATGGTGAGTAGCTAAAAGAATGACCCCAAGTGACTCTAGACAGATTTTCTCTATTGTATTAGATTCATAAAGGGTAATCCATAGCCAAAAGAAGGCCTGTTTAGTGGTTTCCCAAAGAAAGCTGAGTTAACAATTTCCAGACTCAGTCAAATCGATCCCTTACATTTACAGGGCACTGTCCATTGTATAAAGCATTTTCCCTTCTATTATTACAATTGAAGCTCTCAATTCCACTGGGATAGACAAGCTCTCTAGGAAACTTTGTTCCTATTTTTTAAAATGTATTTGGTATTCTGCCTTGGCTTTCAGAAAGCTTAGAGATCAACTGAATAATCAAGTGTAAAAATAAGAACAACTTTGTAACTCTTACCTCTGTATTATTCTGTCCTTTCCTCTTTATTCCTTTCATTAAAAAAAAAATTAGTTGTCTTAAATGTTTGGATTATAGGCTTTCACAAGTTCTTTACAAAGTATGTGGGGTATAAATCTCAAATAAATAAAAATTGATAAGGCTTCTTTCTAGAAAAATGATAGTCACAAGGGCTGATCAACAAAGGCACAAAACCCAATGTAATCCGAAATTACACCCATCAAAAAAGCCCTGCTATCTTACACAATCACACACACACAAAAACAAAAACCCAGAGCAATGTAATATGATATACAAAATTAATATGCACTTAAGACTTTTTAAGATAAATTCATAATTCACATATTGTTCTACCACTGGTTTTTTTAGCTAACAATATATTGTGAACCTATTTCCATGTGAATATATAGAGATCTACATTATTTGATTAAACAGATTTATATTATTTAAGTTTATGGATGATTATTTCAGTTTTAACTTGTCCTCCCTCCATAAATAGGCCTCTACAATAAAGGTGGAACACACTGTTATATATTGTTTGTTATACTTATTTTAAATCTGTATTTCCTGTTTAAAAAATGGGCCAAGGGGGCCGGCCAAGTGGCACATTGGTTAAAGGCTGGCTTGGGACACCAGCGGTCCCGGTTTGGAACCCAGATATGAGGGCCAGTGACACTGCCCTCTACAGCTAAGATGGTGAACAACAGCTCCACCTGGAGCTGGGCTGCTGTGAGTCCCCGGGAAGGCATAGCTGCAGCCCCTGCTGCAGTGGGCTCCCATAGGCTACAGTGAGTGGCCGGCAGCCAGCGTGAGCGGCAGGCAGCCAGCGTGAGCGGCCGGCAGCCGGTATGAGCTGCCAAGAGCCACTGTGAGCGGTTGTCCAGAGGCCGGCGACCGATCTGCCTCACCCGAGAAGAGCCCAATGATGATACCAACATGGGCCGGTGAAGCAATGTCCTCCACAACTAGACTAAAGAACAAAAGGACAGCAACTTCTCTGTTCCCCTTCCCTGGTTCCCCAATGCTGTTCCCCTCCCCCAATTCCCCAATAAAATCTTTAAAAAAAAAAAAAAAGCAAAGGATCTTTTTTGTTTTTGAGGGTAGTGTCAGCAGCCCTCACATGTGGGATCCGAACCGTACCGCTGGCATCCAAAGCCAGCTCCCAACCAACGCACCACTCGGCTGGCCCAAAGGATCTTAATAGACATTTTTTTCCCCCCCAAAAAAGACAAATAGCCAACAAATAGGCAAAAAAAAAAAGGTGCTCAATATCACTAATCATCAGGGAAATACAAATCAAATCGACCATGAAATACCATCTCAAACCTGTTAGGATGGCTATTATCAAAAAGACAGCTGCTCTCAGCATCTGTGAGATTGTTTCCAGTCCTCACCTTGGGAACTCTTCCAAGGCGGGATCTTTACACCCGCTCTGCAAGGCTGCTCTGCCATTGTGGCCTGAAAGTTTGTCTTCTCCAATGTTTGAACTACCAGAAAGTTCCTTCCTTCTTTTACATTAACCAGAAAACCTCTTTTTTTTTTTTTTTTTTTTTTTTTACCTATTGTTCACAACTGGGTTTCTTACTGTTTTGGGCCATCTCTTCTTGTAGAGACTGATTTTGGTCAACGTGGGGCAGTTCATATTAATTCATGTTTTATACAAGAGAATATGATATTAGTTGCTTTTAAAGAATTCTGGCATTGTATGTGCGTTTTTGTAGACTTGTTACTGGACTTATAATTACCTACTAAACCCGAATAAGGTTTCTGTAAAATTAAATAAAAGCAATTCAGAATAAAAAAAAAAGATAGCTGCTGGTGAGTACGAGGAGAAAATACAAACCTCATGCACTGTTGATGGAAAGGTAAATGGGCATAGCCATGACGGGAAATAGTATACAGATTCTTCAAAAAAATTTTAACTACAACTACCATATGATCTAGCAACTCTAGTTCTGGGTATATAGCCAAAGGAAATAAAAGGATTATCTTGAAGTGATTTCTGCACTCCCGTGTTCATTGCAGGTTTATTCAAAATAGCCAAGACATGGAAATAACCTCTGTTGATTCATGGTTGAATGGATAAAGAGAATATTATATATATACACACAAACACACATATGATATATATATATATATAAAATGATATATGATTATGATTTATATATAACATATAGTTATATATAGTTATATGCAATATTATATATGTAATGCTATATATAATGTTATATATGTAATGTTATATATAAATAATGTTATATATAATGTTATATATGTAATGATATATATATATTTTATATATATGTATATATATATATAAAATATATATATGAAATGGAACATTATTCAGCCATAAAAAAGAAGCAAATCCTGCCATTTGTGACAACATAGATTAACCTTGAGGGCATTATGCCATGTAAAATAAGTCGGACAGAGAAAACCAAATACCATAAGATATCATTTATATGTGGCATCTACACAAGCTGAACTCATAAAAACAGGGAGAAGATTGGTGATTGGCAGTGGCTGGAGAATGGGGGAAATGAGATGTTGGCCAAAGGGAAACCTCCAGTTATAAGATGAATAAGTGCTGGGGATGTAATGTGTTGCCAAGCAGCAGCCTACCCGTCTGCCCCCATGCACCTTCCCATAAAGAGTGGAGCATCTATAAAGACAGATCCTTTTAAGGACATTGCTTTAACATTATGCCTACTCTGTTTGTACCCTGTTTGGCCCCACAAGATGGCTGGTTAGTCAATGACAGATGAGATTCCTCAAGGTGAGGGAACAACCTAAGACAGGCACAGTCGTGTGGGCGCCATAAGGAGAAATCATAGAGTTGATGAGAGTGGGCACAGAACCCCTGCCTTGGAGCTGACAGCCAGCTTATGGACTTAATGATGTGATAACATCTGTCCTCCGTGTAATCCTATCAGTGAGTTTTGGCATAAGAGGTTTCTGTCTCTTAGGGAGGTGCCTGTAAGCACATCATGGGACTTTCGGTAATGGCAGCCTGCAAGCATCAGTGATTTGGCCCTGAGCTAAGTTCTCAGGTATGAGACTCACAGACCCTGAAAGATACATTGATCCTTTCTTATGTGTGAGACAATAAAAGCAGCACTCGGGCCCGATTGGGGGCTCAGTCCATGAGATTTGAGTCCCCTGGTACCATATGCATTGTCTCTCTTTTTCTTAACCTTTCGCCATCCCTTCTTACTCTCCCCCTGCTCTGTCGTGCTGGACGTGACAATAATGTACAGCATGGTGACTATAGTTAACAATACTGTATTGTATACTCGAAAGTTGCTAAGAGAGTAGATCTTAAGTGTTCACCACCACCAGAACAAAAAGTGGTAATTATGTGAGGCGATGGATATGTTAACTAACCTTATTGTGGTAATTATCTCACAATATATACATAGATCAAATCATCACATTGTCCCTGTTAAACTTACACAATGTTACATGTCAATTACATTTCAATAAAGCTAAGGACAAATTAAGAACCATTCATTCTAATACCACTGTAGACTCAGTAACACGGAGTGTTAGAAATCTTAAATATAATTTTCCTACATAAGCTCTTTAAGTCCAATTTCTCAAAATCAATTGAACAACAATTTTCCTAGTTACTATTTTTTTTTTTTAGCTGAGCCATCCTGCCACCTGTTGGCAGCTCAGTGGCAACTCAGCTCGGGCTGGGCATCGAACTGCTGTTGCTCAGAGCTCAGTTCGTGCACTCTTGAGCGAGCTCTTAACCAACTGAGCCACTCGGCCGGCCCTCCTAGTTACTGTTTTTATAGCAATGGAAAACCGTATAAATCCTTACAGATTCAAAATAAATAACAACCTATCAAAAAGTAAGTTCCAACCTAATGTTTAACAGAACTCATCAAACAATTAAAATCATTTCAATACAACAGGATTTTAAAAAAATGGTCTTAAATGTCAAAACAAATTAAATTTTGTTTTTCTTTGTGAGAGGAGAAAAAAGAATGTTATGGTGAACAAAATTACCTTAAGTGTCAGAAATCAATTTAGTAGTCTTAAACACAGAATTATGTTCCTTTGAGTAACCATATACCTTTGAGTAACCAAAACAGGAACATTTTTGATAGCGAAAGGAGCACTAAAAATAACCAACAGTTATAAACCAGGATATACAGTCATGCCAGTGTTGTTCAATATATTAGAAATATTAAACTTGAGGTTTTATTATTGTTAAAAAAAGGAATCCTAGTAGAGAAGTTGAGTGAATTATTAGAAATGAATGCTTGGAGTTCTGGAGGGTGATCAGACTGGAGGTATAAATTTAGGAGCCATTTCTATGGTACAGAAAAATGGGAAACTTTTAGATGATATATGAAACTGTGTGGTTGAGACCACCAAGGGAGTGAGTTTAAATGGAGAAGAGAAGAGAACCAATGACAGAGTCTAGAGACCCCTCTAGTGGTTATTAGTAAGACAAATGAGGAGAAATCAGTAATGTAGAGTAAGAAGTGAACCATGAGGTAGGATGATGCATCCCTGGAGCCAAGTGAACACACTGATTCATGGAGGAAGGTGTCAACTGCTGCTTATGGGTCAAGAAAAATGAGAACTGGGAATGGACCATTTGATTTGGCAATGTGGTGCTCGCTAGTGACCTTGACAGGCCCTGTGTCAATGGAGTGATGGTAACGAATGCCTGAGTGGAGCAAGTTCAAGGAAGCATGGGAGGAGAGATAGAGAGCAAGTGTTGACAGCTCTTTCAGAGTTTTACTTTAAAAAATGATGCAGTAGGGGACCGGCCGAGTGGCGCATTGGTTAAGAGCTGGTTTGGGGATGCCAGCGGCCCCAGTTTGGATCCCATGTATGAGGGCCAGTGACACTGCCCTCTACAGCTAACAACAGCTCCACCTGGAGCTGGGCTGTGCGAGCCCGGGTGACAGTGTAGGCTGCAGCCCCTGCTGCAGTGGGCTGCCATGGGCTACAGTGAGTGGCCAGCAGCCAGCGTGAGCTGCCAAGAGCCGTGGTGAGCGACATCCAGAGGCCAGCTACCGATCTGCCTTACCCGAGAAAAGTGCAATGATGATACCAACATGGGCCAGTGAAGCAACGTCCTCCACAACTGGACTGAAGAACAAAAGGACAGCAACTTGTCTGTTCCCCTTCCCCGATTCCCCAATGCTGTGCCCTTTCCCCAATTCCCCAATAAAATCTTTAAAAAAAAATGATGCAGTAGCTAAGAGAGATGTGGGGTCAAGGGAAGACTTCTGTGTGTGTGTGTGTGTGTGTGTGTGTGTGTGAGAGAGAGAGAGAGAGAGCAAGCGAGCATGTGCACATGGACACACACACACACACACACACATTTAACCATGGGAGAGATAACAGCGTGTTTACTGAATGAGAATGCCCCCCTAGCAAAGTAAAATGAATGTGAGAGAGAAAAGGACAGAATTGCTGGAGATGTGTCCTCAAGTTAGGAACAGAGGTAGGTCGAATGCACCACTGGACAGGAACATGAAAAGTTCAGACCAGGCAAGATGGTAGAGCACATGGGTACGCGTGCTGAGAGGTGGGTGGATGTGGTGGCAGGTATCTGAGGAAACTCATTTCCAATATAAATTTTCTCAGTGAAAAAGGCAGCAAGGTCATTAGATGAGAGTGAGGATGAGGGAAGAGGCTTTGGGGACTGGGTGCAAGAGTGAGAGAGTGAATGGACTGAAAGAAACAGAGGGTGTTGCCGGGCCTGTAAAGGGCCTACATGAATTTGGTGGTCATATTTTTAAAGTGAGCAACAGCATGATTGTGTGTTTTCCTTGGGTCATATTCAGCTTAGGAACAATAGCCAGACATTTATTAATTCCACATAAAGAAAAAAAATTGATACGGTGGGACACAGGTGGTTCAGATTTCTGCAGTGTTTTTTGTTTGTTTTTCTTAACGTGTTGCTTAGTATAGTGAGGTGTCTAATTCAATTATTTTAAAATTTTTCTGCCTGAAATTTTCCATTTGTGCGGAGCCATTTCCCGCTTTAGTTTCGTCTTGCTCTTGAAGTTTGAACGGTTTCCTCAAGTACTTTGATTGCAAGTTCATATTTAAGAACGAGGCAATAGATATGTAATGGACAAGCTACCTAGGAACACTGTGTCCTGGGTGGGACTTTTCTACAGTCAGTCTTCCTTTACAGTGAGTGGAGTCAGGGGCATCCATTATGCCAGACTGGGTAGTGTTTCATTCTAAAGCAGGAGTTCTTAATTGAATCATGGGGGAGTTATTATAAACTACCAAAGCATACTTTTCCTCCCCGAGATTCTGATTCAAGTACTCTCTTCCACACAAGAATGCATATTAGAATGCAGATGAGTGTCATGTAATCAGAGGTGACTCTGCAAATCCTTTCAAATACAGAGGGTGTCAAAAAAGGTACACACATTTTAAGAAAGGAAAAAGCTGTATTAAAATTGTAATAATATATATCGATAAGAAAAGACGAATACAAGTCATGTGTATACATATTTTTGGCACTACCGGTATTAAGAGTAAACATTTCGACACCACTCATGATTCAATGTTTTTTGATTTTTAAAGATTTTTTTATTGGGGAATTGGGGGAAGGTAACAGCGTTGGGGAATTGGGGAAGGGGAACAGACAGGTGGCTGTCTTTTTGTTCTTCAGTCTAGTTGCAGAAAACGTTCCTTCACTGGCCCATGTTGGTATCATCATTGTGCTCTTCCCGGATGAGGCCTCTGGATGGCCGCTCATGGCAGCTCTTGGCAGCTCACACTGGCTGCTGGCCACTCACGCTGGCTTCTGGACACTCACTGTAGCCTATGGAAGCCCACTGCAGCAGGGGCTGCAGCCTACACCATTGCCAGGGCTCGCAGCCCAGCTCCAGTTGGAACTGTTGTTAGCTGTAGAGGGCATTGTCACTGGCCCTCATATGTGGGATCCAAACCGAGGTCGCTGGCATCCCAAAACGAGCTCTTAACCAATGTGCCACTCAGCCGGCCCTGATTCAATGTTTTTGACTTGGGATGTTGTGTTATGCTGCTTTTGAGAGTTGCCTCTATCCTTCCCATGCCATTCCATATAAATCACTTGTCCTGAGCATTCAGGAAAAAAATCAGAAACTTAAAAATGAAGCGAAAATATCATTATATGACCTTTTAATACCATGTCAGAGCATTTCCTGTTGAACCCACTGAAAGTCCTTGACTCTTTAAGGAAATGTACCTTTATCTGATCATCAGGGCCCCGGATGTTCTACAGTTACCTTCAACTGTAGAACACTGAAAGGGTGAAATGATGGGTTTTTCTGTCTGATGGAGAATACAATAGGGGAGGTTATGGTTTCATTCCCTGATAGGATAGTAACCAGCTTTGTATTTAACCCAGCAAATATATTTCAATATGTCTGTCCCCAAGCATTCTGTTAAGTCCCAATTTCTCAAATTCTTTGGGAGCTAACTCTGTCATTTCTCTGGCTCCTTCAGTAATGAACTGAATGAAACTCTAACACATGCTCATTACATATTTTTTATGAACTATGTTTTTAACAATTGAGTTATATGCTTTCATAGTTTGAGGCAGTTTTACTGACATGTGACACCACCTAAAGAACCACTGGGAGGGCCGGCCGAGTGGTGCGGTGGTTAAGCGCTGGCTTGGGAAGCCAGTGGCTGCGGTTCGGTCCCCCATATGAGGGCCAGTGACACTGCCCTAAAATAAAATAAAATAAAATAAAAAAAATAAAAAAAACATAAAAGAAAAAGAACCACTGGGGCAGACAAAAACACTTCATCAATGAATGTGGGAACAGGAGTATCTTTGGGATCCTATATCCCTTCTCGACCTCCCTCATTCAGAACGACTAAGACCAGCTATTGAGCTTGAGCACCTCTTTCAGGTGCCAGACAGAGATGGTATACAGATGATGACTGAAAGGCCTCTGTGGTCATCTTTCTTCAGTTAAAAGACTGAAGGCTTGAGTGTGGTATCTCCAGCTATGGCCTGCTGTTTGTATGTGAAAGTCCATGAAATGTCCAAAGGGGGGTTAAAGTAGTGGACTTGCTGACAACTGGAAGTGTTTCTTTTGTTTAAGAAATGCTGTGGGCACCTTGGCTGAGCTTCCGCCTGGACCGCTCAGTGGATAGGGCGTGCACTCTTAACAACAAGGCTGCTGGTTCAACTCCCGCATGGGATGGTGGCTACACCCACCTGCAACTAAGATTGAACACAGCACCTTGAGCTTAGAAGCCAGGAGCTGCCGATGGGAAGCCAGATGGCAACTGGCGCCCTCCACAATGAAGACTGAAGAACAACAACTTGGCTGCTCCCCTCCCCCAATTCCTCAATAAAAATCTTTAAAAAAAAAAAAAAAGATATGCTGTGGGTTGTTGGCTGCAAAATCCCAGTATGAAAAGGGAGAGAAATGAGTGTCATTCAATGGTCTTTATCTATGATGTCTGAAGAATGGTAAATGCCTCTATTTTTTCAAAAGCGGATTAGGAATATACAATGTCTCAGGATTCTATTTATTTGTAGAACTTCCTTGTTCTGTCTGATTTTGCCTGCAGAAGCTGTTCACACATATATGTGTTATTTTATATTTGTGTGTGTCTATGACTCTATAAATGAGCAGTTCTAACTCTTCTTCAGACAGGGGATTAATTGACCATTTCCAACGCTCTACTTATATGTGTAGCCTTACATACCTGTGAATAACTTTCTGGGAGATTAATTGAGCATGTAAGTTTGTCATTTGTCTATAATACAAAAATACAGAACTCAAAAGACAGATTTATGATCAAACAGAAAGACAATGCTAATTGGTATCATGCTAACAATTATTTGCCATAAAATTGAACTAATGAAAATTGCTGCAATTTATTTTGAATACTTAGTAAGTAAATGCAGAATTATATCTGAATCCAAGTTCACATAATATTTCTAATCAAGGTAAATCCTTGGATACATTATACTATTTTGAAAATTTTGGTTTGTAAACACTTATATGTATTCTCTATAATTTTATCACACTGTGGAAGATAATACAAGATAACACAAGACTATTTTTCACCAATAAATATAACATTTGCTGTAACTTTTTCATAGATGACCTTCATCAGTTTGAAGAAGGTACCTACTATTCCTATTTTGTTGAGAGATTTTACCATGAATGGATTTTAAATTTTGTCTAATATATTCTTTGCACTTAATGAAACAATAAGGAGTTTCTGTTTTATTCTCTGAAAGTGATGAATTACAGTGATTAGGTTTTAAATTTCAAACCAACTTTGAATTCTTGTGATTAAATCTTACTTGTTTATGATTCATTACCCTTTTTATATGTTATCTACTTGACAATAATTTGTTAGAGATTTTTGTGTCTATATTTAGGAGGGGTAGTGGATAATGTTCTGTTTTTTTAAATTTCTTTGTAAGGCTTGGTATTAGACTTACGTTAGCTCATGAAAAGAATTGAGAATTGTTCTCTACTGTATTTTTTGAAAAAGTTTAAGGCTGGTATTATTTCTTCCTTAAACTTTTACTGTTTCACAACAGTTTTCTTTTAGGGAAGGTTTTTGATCAGTTCACTTTGTTTAAAGGAAACAATCGGCAAAATGAGATGTTAATTTTAGTTAATCGCTTTTTTTAAAAAAATTGCCTATTTTGTCACAGTTATCAAAATTTTTCATATTATTCTCATATTATCTCTGATTAGTCTAGCAAGGTTTGTCAGTTTTGTTAATCTATTGAAATAACCAGATTTTAGCTATGTAAAGTTTTCCTATTATTTTTGTTTTATATTTTATCGTTTCCCACTCTTATCATTATTATTTCTTGCCTTTCACTGATTGTAGGTTTACTTTACTCATTTCATTTTTCCAATCACACTAACATTGCACCTTTGGCCACTGGTTTAATTGTTTTCAAATATCAGCTTACTTAAAACTATAAGTTGCCCTCTAACCACTGTTTTATGTGTGTTCCACAACTTTTTTTCTTTTTTTCTTTTTTTTTCTTTGAGGGCAGTGTCACTGGCCCTCATAAGTGGGACCCGAACCGGGGCCACTGGCGTCCCAAGCCAGCACTTAACCACCGCGCCACTCGGCCGGCCCACACACAACTTTTGATACACTGTTTTCATTATCACTTTGTTCAAAATATTTTCTAATTTATTTTACAATTTCATCTTTGACCAGTGAATTATTTAGACTCAGCGGATTACAATTGGATCTTGGCAGGAATAAATACTGACTCTGGGCTTGGCTTTGTTTACTTGGTGGTAGACGCAGATGCTCAGAATACTATCAAAGAAATAGAAGAAAACTGTACCAATTTTGACTGCCAAGTCACATTTCCTCAGAATGAGAATGAGACATGTGATAGCCCTTCATGTCCAACAACGGGCATAGAGACATCTTCTTCAGAGTAACAATTTGATAGAGAATTGGAATGGGCAATTGACATTGGAGTAAGAATTAGAACACTGTAACAATGGCATTAAATCCTGTGAAGGTCACCCATCCATTTTATTCTATCCTAACTACAGTAAAACCTTGGATTGCAAGTAACATGGTTTGCGAGTGTTCCGCAAGATAAGCAAACATTTCTAATATATCTTAACATGGTAAACAAGTGATGCCTTGCAATACGGGTAGTTTGTTTCCAGAATGAATTATGCTTGCAAACCAAGGTATGACTGTATATTCAAAGTTTTGCATTCACGTTGAAGGTAGCATCTTAGTCTTTTATTGACAATCAATAATGAATCTGAACTCCTCCATGTGGCATCCAATTCCCCTCATCTGTGGCCCCAACCTAACCCTGCCAAGAATAAATTAACATAAGAAAACCATAAAAAGGGAACAAAGTTGTCAACTGGGACAATTATCTATTAATATACATATTTTAAAAATTTATAATAATGGGAGTATATATGGAAGATACTAAATTATATTTGCCATCTAAATCATCCTCCAATACAAAGAGATATAATGAAAGCCAGTTCACATAATTAAGAGGAATACTACAAAAATTACTAAAAAATAGTCAAGTAAACCAATAAGAAGGTAGAAAAGGGGAAACAGAAGAATAAAAACAAAGGGAATAAACACAAAAATAAATAAACCTGTAGATATTAACCAAAATACTAAAAATGTCACACTGCTTTGAAATAGATTAAACACCTCTATTAAAAGTAGGAAAGGGCTGGCCAAGTGGCTCAGTTGGTTAGGAGCTTGCTCAAGAGTAAGAGCTCTGAGCAACAGGGTTGCCAGTTGGATTCTTGGCCCAAGCTGAGCAGCTGCTGAGCTGCCAACAGGTGGCAGGATGGATCAGCCAAAAAAAAAAAAAAAAGGGAAGAGTTCAGAAATAAACCCATACACGTATGGCCAATTGATTTTTTTGTTTGTTTGTTTTTATTAGGGAATTGGGGAAGGGAAGCACAGGGGGAGTTGAACCGGAAACCTTTAAGAGCACATGCTCTAATCACTGACCCAGCCAGCCACCTGTCGGCAGCTTAGCTCAAGGTGCTGTGTTCAATCTTAGTTGTGGGTGGGCACAGCCCACCATCCCATGCGGGAGTCGAACCGGCAACCTTGTTGTTAAGAGCACCTTCTCTCACTATCTGAGCCATCCTGCCCCCTGTTGGCAGCTCAGCTCGGGAGCAGCTCACTGGTCCATGTGGGAATTGAACCAGTAACCCTGTTGCTCAGAGCTCCCGCTCTTAACCAACTGAGTCACTCAGCCAGCCCCTCAATTGAATTTTTTTTTATTATAAAGGATACAACTCAAGAAGAGCCAGTGGAAGAGTTGCATAGGGCAAGCAAGGTATGGGGGGGGTAGGGGTAAAGAGCTTCTAGGCCCTTTTCAATGTATTCACCAACCCAGAAGCTCTCTGAGTCTCACTGCTTAAGAGTTTTTATAGAGCTCAATCTCAGATCCCCCCCTTCCTCTTCCAAGACGGCAGTGGACAGAGCTGAAACTTGCATCAATTTAATCACTTGGTCTTTCTGATGGACACTCCCATCCTGAGGCTATCTAGAGGGCCCACTGAGTTACCTCATTAGCATTATTTTACATGTGATGGAAGGGGCTTTTTATGAATAACAAAAAAACACTTTGTCACTCAGGAAATTCCAAGAGTTTTAGTTGCTCTGTGCCAGGAACCAGAAACAAAGATCAAATATGTTTCTTATTATACCACAGGCCACCTCCTGGTCTTTGACCATGAATGGATCCTTTCAAATAAAAGTATCAACAATTAAAAGACAATGGCATATGACTATAGTCCTTCAGTCATTACTAATTAGTGCAGTCTATCATCATATCCTGTGAAAATGTCTTCCAGAGAAAGGTCACTGAGGTTTGCAGGCTTCCATTTGGATCATGTCAGGTTTCGAAAGCAAGACTGGTCTCAGCAATATAAGGCTTCACCCTTTCAGGCACCCGGCCATTATAACTGAGCTCAGAGACAATATCATCTCTCGCTCTGAGCTTCTTTCAAGGTGTTAATGTAATATCAGATTTCACTCATTACATAACCCATTTATTCATTTTTTTTTCCTTTTGTCCACATACCCCTAAACTTTTCCACCTCTGGAAGGAACACTAGGCTCAGGCTGTGTTGGTCTAGACTGCAGACTGCAGTACTCGTCTAGCAAGGACCTCCCCTCAGTCCACTTCCATCCGTTCAGGGTAGGGTTACATACGTACATAACCAGTGGGCTTCCATGACCACTGGGCAACACAGAACTATTCACTGTCAACTCCAATTTTGCCAGATGAAGGCACAGCTTGCTCCATCAGGCCCTTAAGAATTCTTTTTTTTTTTTTGAGGGCAGTGTCACTGGCCCTCATATGTGGGACCCGAACCGGGGCCACTGGCCTCCCAAGCCAGCTCTTAACCACCGCGCCACTCGGCCGGCCCCAGGCCCTTAAAAATTCTGATGCAAATGTTTAAAAATATAGTTACAGTTTCTTGTTTAAAAATCATCCCTGTTTCTAGCAGTTTTGGTTACAGCCCTGGTCCTGTGATCACCAGATCAAGTAGGAGAAAGGAAGCAGAGACAATGTGGAGAAAAAGAAAGATAAAATAAAAAAATATATAGTTATCACACCAGGATTCGCCTCCCTTGGAAAGCATTGTATAGTCACACCAGCATGCTCCCCCAACCCCTCTTCCCCAAATCCACTGGAAAAATTGAGGAATCTATCTAATTAGGGAAACTTTCCATTATGTTGAGTATCAGCATACACATTTGTGAAAGCATATGTCAATGCTGCCTAGTGTTTTTATTTATTTTTTTTTTTTTGAGGGCAGTGTCACTGGCCCTCATATGTGGGACCAAACCGAGCCTAGTGTTTTTAGATGCATGGGTTCTGAAGTCAGTCTGCATGGGTTCAAATCCTGGCTTTGCCACTTTTATTGGTGTGACCTTATCTATGGAATGAAGATAAGAACACAATATGTTCACGGGGTTTTAAATGAGTTAATATATGTATATCACTAAGTAAATGCTTAATACTTGTTGGCTATTATTGGTGCTTCTATGCTCAAGCCCCAACATACTGTTCTCCATATTTAGCCAGATTGATGTGTTTCAAAATACAAATATGATCATTTGACACCAATATCCTTTATCCAATGAAGCAGGAGGCTTCCATTACACTTAATATAAAGAAAGGGGGAAAATCATAATACGATCTATAAGGCTCTCCCTTTTAGTCTCTGTAGTTTTTTTTTTTTTTTTTTTTTTTTTTTTTGCTTTTATTGGGAAACAGCCATGGTCATTGGTTACACATTGCTTTCATGCTACAATGGCATAGTTGGCTCTTTCAGAGAGGGTGCAGCTCACAGGGGCCCATGCGGGGATCTAACTGGCAACCTTGGTGTTATCAGCACCATGCTGTAACCAGCTGAGCTAACTGGTGACCCTAGTCTCCATAATTCTTGCTCATCCTTCAGATCTCAGCTAAGGTACCATATCCTAAGAATTCTTCCCTGCCATCCCCAATGAGGTGTATTAGACCGCTTAAGGACTAAGTTTCCAGTTGGAGCTAGTGGCACATTGCTTTCCTTCTAATAAGTAGGCCTTTGGCCACAGAACACAATCACAAAGAGTAGATAAAAACTGTGCACATTACACCGTTGCCTCCAACTTCCCACACAAGGGCCTATGGAGAAAAGAGAGGAGGCTCCTTAGACAAATGGAGGAGTTCAGGATTACAGATATTCCAGGTAGAGTTTGTTTTTATTTTTATTTTTTTTTTGAGGGCAGTGTCACTGGCCCTCATATGTGGGACCGAACCGGGGCTGCTGGCTTCTCAAGCCAGCGCTTAACCACCACTCCACTCAACCGGCCCAGGTAGAGTTTAATGCACACTGACAGCCAAGCAAAATTGATGAAACCAGTGTGACAGCCCGCAGTTTCTCAAGGAAACTGTCTCTCCTTGTCTGGTCAGGAGAAATGACCATCGGTTGATCTGAGGGCTGACACATCAAGTACATGAACATGGTACCCCAGAAAGACATTCATCATGCTGCCTCTTTTTTTTTTTTTTAAGATTTTTATTGGGGAATTGGGGGAGGGGAACAGACAAGTTTCTGTCCTTTTGTTTTTCAGTCTAGATGTGGAAGACATCGCTTCACTGGCGCATTTTGGTATCATCATTGCACTCTTCTTGGGTGAGGCAGATTGGTCGCTGGCCTCTGGACGGCTGCTCACAGCAGCTCTTGGCAGCTCACACGGGCTGCTGGCCACTCACACTGCCACCAGCAACTCACTGTAGCCTATGGCAGCCCACTGCAGCAGGGGCTGCAGCTATGCCATCCCGGGGACTCGCAGCAGCCCAGCTTCAGGTGGAGTTGCTGTTCACCATCTTAGCTGTGGAGGGCAGTGTCACTGGCCCTCATATGTGGGATCCGAATCAGGGCTGCTGGTGTCCCAAGCCAGCTCTTAACCAACGCAGCACTCAGCTGGCCCCATGCCTGCCTCTTTTTTTTTTTTTAGCTGAGCCATCCTGCCACCTGTTGGCAGCTCAGCGGCTGCTCAGCTCGGGCTGGGCATCGAACTGCTGTTGCTCAGACCTCAGCTTGCACTCTTGAGTGAGCTCTTAACCAACTGAGCCACTCAGCTGGCTCCATTTTATTTTTTAATTTTTTTCCCCTTGCTTGCCTCTTAATGGGATCAATTTAGTGTCAGCCAGAGTCTTCCCGGGAGTGACCAGGCAAGCAGAGACTGCAGTGCCCAGACACGGAGGGCAACCAGGCATCTGTGGGCTGACTTTCTCAGGCACAAGTATCAACTAAATTGTTTTGAAAACACAGCTGGAGGTGGCATGAGGGAGCTTCCGGGGAACTGGTAACATTCTATTTCTGGATCTGTTCATTTTTTGATAGTTCGTTGAGATACCTGATTATATGTGGACTTTTCTGCATGCACACTTCAATACAATGATATTTAAAGCAATCTTATGTTTTAATTTCACACTTGACACTTGAATTCAAACTGTTATATTATCATCAATATGTGCCAACTCGTTTTATATACAGTAAAACCTTGGATTGCGAGAAACTTGGTTTGCGAGTGTTCTGCAAGAGGAACAAACATTCTAATACATTATAACATGATAAACGAGCAATGTCTTGCAATACGAGTAGTTTGTTTCTGGAACGAATTATGCTCACAAACCAAGGTATTACTGTATAAGGAATGTAGTCTTTTTCAACAAAGTCAGGAAAAAATCTGACGATGAAAGAACAGATTTCTTAGGAAGTGACATTTGTTTCGGGGACTCATTACTGAGACCCTAGGTCAAATTAACCCATTACAACCTCTCTTAACCACACATCACTCGCCATCAGACCACTTGCCTTTGGTATCATTTTATCCTGATTGTTTTGACTATTTCATTAATGCCAGTCTCTCCCACAAGACACAACTTCGTTCGAGTTGAACCTGTATCTGTCACATTGTCTGTGGAATCCCTAAGATTTGGCACGGTACCTGGAATATCATAGGTGTTCAATAGATATTTGTTGAATGAATCAATGAATGTAACAAATATGCAAGGAAAAAATGGCAGGGTATTGAAGGTGGGGGAGAGGCTATAGGTGTTGAAAACAGAAAACACTGCCCTCTTCACACTGATTTAAGAAGACAATAGTTTTACTGTGATTGTGACACAATGCCATCTACATCCTCTCAGTTCATGAGTTCCTTTAAAGGAACACCTGGAAACTTTTATACTTCTAACTTCCACATTCCAACTTGTTTTTCATCAAGAAACAAGCTGAAAATGTACTGTAAAACCAGTGTGCTACTTTCTACTGCTGCAGTGGGCCACATAAGAAACAGAAGCACAGGAATGCGCCCTTTTTGTGGAGTTTCAACTGAGAGTGAAATATTGCTTTGAGCCTTCCAAATCTCTCTGTAATACAATACTGACAGATTGGAAAAGTTAATTCATAACCTTGCAACCTTTTTGTTCCCAAAAATCACAGAAAGAAGGGAGTCATCTTTAAACTCATGACTGAACCTTCCAGATAGCTTTTCATATATATATTCTTGTAAATGGTTCAATCCCATCTTCTCTCAGCTATTCCTTGTTATCAGGTATCTCTTTCTATATGTAATTAAAATAGTCCATCACTGTTCTGACATTAACAGCAGCCTGATACACTTTTCTGCTTCAAAGAAATAACATCTCATTTGTCAATCAGTGATACCTTAAGGTATCTTTAAACATTTGCTGAGCAGAACATACAATGAACTGCACATCACCCATATCTTTAGATTAAACTTTCAATCAAGAGCTACTCAGAGCAAAACCATGACAGGAATGACATGTCTCATATACCACATCCTACTGAATGTTTTCACATTTCTCTAAGCTTGTAGTAAGGTTCACAAAACAGAAAAAAGGAATAAGCTTATTCTTTTAGGACAAGAAGGCAGCATCATAAATTTGTAGTGACTGATACAAATTATGATTTCTTTTCTTTTAGATAAGAAACTACTTGCAACATATGAATTTTGGGGGGATGTGATCCAGCCTATAACAGAGCCCAACAGAGCTGAGTTGGAATCCCTCATACTAATACATTAAAACCACATATAACACTTACTGTCACCAAGTAACCATGATATACATTTGAATTGTGGTGGTGGTGGTGGCAGTTATAATTATTATTTTCCGGGCACACTCTAAAGTCATCCTGATTCTCCCATTATTCTGAATCATTGAAAGCATCACAATACTGATTCAGATGGGATTTCACACCAGCCCAGAAACATGTGTGGCCTCAATGTCAGCATTAAGCTGATTTGAGAGGAATAAGGAAGGTACTTTTTTTGCATACTTGAATGTGTGGACTGAGATTTATATTTGCTTCATCAGCTTGTGCCCAAACCGAAGACAGCTCTTGCCCAAGAGGCCTGACAGCTAATCTATAGGTACAGTACACGACAAACCATACAGACCATTACCGATTATGTGAAAAGTGACCTTACAGTGGGTTAGTACTTTGCAGTGAAAGAAATGCCAGTACCGACATGCCAGGTGACTCTGCTGCCTGCTAAGCGACATTGGGAGTTAGAGGACTTATTTCAAATACTGTCTGAAATCGCAGGGCTCAGGCACAAGAGAAAGACAAAGCAAGGGCCCCCACAGTGCCAAACAAGCGAAACAAGGATTAATTAAATAAGGTGGCAAATCTATAAGATAATTTTAAAACAAGTTACAGAGAAATGATTAAAATTCCAGGATGAATTTTCATTTTTACCTCTCTTACAAAGTAATTAAAAACCAAAAGCAACAAGTTACCCAGATTATATGCAGCTCGTTTCTAGGTGCAAACAGAGAAGCTGGTCACCAAGGGCTGCTGGCCTTTCATCCGTCCTTGAAGAAAGTGCATCCCTGCCAACAATTCAGAGCCAATAGCAGATAGATTCATATTTTATCTATTGTTTCATATTTATAAAAATGTACATTTAGGGCAGGCCGAGTGGCGCGGTGGTTAAGCGCTGGCTTGGGAAGCCAGCGGCCCCGGTTCGGGTCCCACATATGAGGGCCAGTGACAATGCCCTCAAAAAAAAAAAGTGTACATTTAGCAGAGAAAACAATGTAACAGTGTCAGGGGGGGCAGCTGTAATAACAGTCTAACGCCCTGTATTAGTTAGGGTTCTCCTGAGTACAAAGTCAGACAATGAAGTTTGTGAACTCATTCTAGAAAAAGGGTTACACATCTCTTGGCTGAATATCACTACAGTCACCTTTGAAGTGCTCCCCTTGGAAAGCTATGCACTGATGCCAGCACCTAGTCCACCCTTCAAAGCAATTTTGGAACTCTTTCTGGAATGGCCATCAGAGCTGTTGTCGTATTTCCCTTAATGTCCTTAATGTCATCCAAATGTCTTCCTTTCACTATTTCCTTTATCTTTGGGTAAAGAAAGAAGTCACTGGGGGCCAGATCAGGTGAGAAGGGAGGGGGTTCCAATACAGTTATTTGGTGACTGGCTAAAAACTCCCTCACAGACAGTGCCATGCGAGCTGGTGCATTGTTGTGATGCAAGAGCCATGAATTGTTGGCATAAAGTTCAGGTCGTGTAAGATTTTCATGCAGCCTTTTCAGCACTTCTAAATAATAAACTTGGTTCACAGTTCATCCGGTTGGTACAAATTCATAATGAATAATCCCCAATATCAAAAAAGGTTAGCAACATCATTGCAACAAATTTGAGAACTTAATTGTCAGACCTCATACATGTAGAAAGAGAAAGAGACACACAGAGAGAGAAATCATGAGAAATATTATTTTGCCAGTTCTCACACATTTGTTCTTCTGGATGATCTTTTGAATTCAACTGTCAAGTTTAAAAACATCTGTTATGATTTTCTTGAGGACCTCAATATAGTTTTATAGCTTTCTTCATGTAGGTCTCACACATTCATTGTTAAGATTGTTATTTATTAAATTTTAGAATTTAGGTTGTTATTATAAATGGAATTTTTAAAATATGTTTTTAGGTCCGGCCGAGTGGCGCACTGGTTAAGCGCTGGCTTAGGAAGCCAGCGGCCCCAGTTTGGATCCCACATATGAGGGCCAGTGACACTGCCCTCAAAAAAAAAATATGTGTGTGTGTGTGTGTGTGTGTGTGTGTGTATATATATATATATATATATACACACATATACATACATATATATGTGTATATATATATATATATATATATATTTATATTTACTGGCTATTACTGATATATGGGGCAAGTACTATTTTGTGTCTCACTTTATTGCGACCAGTTGATTAGTTCTGGAATAAAACTAAAAGGACATCCTGACTAATATTCAGTAGATTGAATATATGTTAGTTATAAAATATGTTAATTTTAAAATTCAGCTATTTTGCATTCCTGATCCCTTGCTCACTAAGGTTTAATCAATAATATTGCAGTTTTGGTGTCAAATGAAGATTAATTTGTAGATAAAATCTCTATAAATTGAACTAGGCTGCATCTTGAACTACTCTGGAAGCGATAGCAAACTTTTGGAGTTAGTAGAATTTCAATATTCTGAACTTCTTTTGTTAGAGACAGCGTGTGTCATCATGGTGGGTAAGGGCCTGATGCGTAGTAGGGCCAAAAGTAGTGTTTACTGTAATGCATACTGTGAGAAAGTAATGGAGGTAGTAGATCATGGTATCAAGGCACTACTGTTGGGTAATAGTGTAAGTAACCTAACTCTAATTTTGTTTTTCATCACTTTAACTTCTCAGAGCATATCTTTTCCTTATACTCCTCAGTCTGATTTCTAATTTCTTGGTATATCAAATAATACTGTGCAGAAATTATAGCTATCTCTTTTTTTTCTTTTTTTTTTTTGAGGGCATTGTCACTAGCCCTCATATGTGAGACCTGAACCGGGGCCGCTGGCTTCCCAAGCCAGCTCTTAACCACTGTGCCACTCGGCCAGCCCTAGCTATCTCTTCGAAGAACTTACTCTTGGCCGGCCGAGTGGTGCGTTGGTTAAGAGCTGGTTTTGAGATGTCAGCGGCCTCAGTTCAGATCCCAAATATGAGGGCCAGTGACACTGCCCTCTACAGCTAACAGCAGCTCCACCTGGAGCTGGGCTGCACGAGCTCCGGCAGCAGCATAGGCTGCAGCCCCTGCTGCAGTGGGCTTCCATAGGCTACAGTGAGTGGCCGGCAGCCAGCGTGAGCTGCCAATAGCCGAGGTGAGCAACCATCTAGAGGCCGGCCACCGATCTGCCTCATCCCGGAAGAGCGCAATGATGATACCAACATGGTCCAGTGAAGCAACGTCCTCCACAACTAGACTGAAGAAAAGACAGCAACTTGTCTGTTCCCTTTCCTCGATTTCCCAACGCTGTTCCCCTCCCCCAATCCCCCAATAAAATCTTTAAAAAAAAGAACTTACTTTTTGTACTAATTATTAACTCATTTAATCCTCAGAACTACGACATGTGGTATAGTAGGTATTATTACTATACCCATTTCACAAATGAAGAAACTGAGATGTCCCAAGTTTCTGAAGAATTTATGTGATGTCCAGATTACACAGCTGGTGAGCAGAAAAGACTGAGACGTTCACCAACATAGTCTGGCTCTAGAGTTCCTGCCTATCACACTCTAGCTGCCTCTCTTTCCCACTGACATCATCTCTTTCATAGGGACTTTTTTTTAACTCCCTGCAGGATGTACAAATTAAGATGTTGTCCATATTGATAAAGAACACAGGTGAATCCATCTATGAAAAACTTAGTTCTAATGAACTTTAATTTGTCTGCCAGTACTTTCGTCGTATTAACCCTCTTACTGCGATTGGTTTATACCCGAATGAATATATCTGAAATTTTTATACATAAAAATAATATCATTTATATACAAAGCAGTTCAAATTGTTATTATTAAGTGCATAAAATAGTCAAAACAGCAACTGTGTGGTTTTTGTGGCTTTCTGACACATCTTGAAAAAAAACCTTGAACTCAATGAACACAGCGAAAGAGTTAAGCCACAAAAGGAGGCTATAGACTGACATAACCTTAGACAGTTTCTGTTCTAACACACACAAGAAACTAAGATTTAGAGAGGGACAGCAGTTACCCCTGGTCACACAAGACAAAGGAGTAGGATCTAAGGCCTCTTGTCTAGGCCTGCTTTCTTTATAGCCATCTGGGACAAAACAGAGTTTTGTTCTTAAAATCTCAAACATCAGAAAGTACACCACCTTTTGGCTAAGCCAGGATCTGGCTGATTAATCATCCCTTTCATAACACACAATTCCGATGCTAGGAATCAATCCATGTCTAAAAGCCAAATGTGTTCTTCTAAGTAGCATCAAGCCCAGAAACAACGACAACAACAACAAAAAAAAACCTCCGTCAGTTCACAAAAGCCGAACATCTGTTTGTATTTGGCTACGTCCCAGCAAGTGAACACTCATTGCAGTTGAGCTTTTGTGTTTTTCTTGAAAATGGTAAACCTTTGGAAAATGTGAACATTTGTTCCCTTGATTATTGTGGTGAAACAAAGGTTTGGAGGGGACAGAAGGGAAATGCAAACATCTCCCACAGGCCAGCTCGTAGAATTATTGGCAAAAAGCGCAGGCAGGGCTAAGTCAATGTGATTTTTTTTCAAAAGTGATGTGCACGCGCGTGCATGTGCATGTGTGTTTCCAGGAATCTGTTTATAATAGAAATTAGCCTAACCAAATATTTCTGAGAACTATCACCCATCTTCAGCCCTCCAGCTGATTCTCTCCTATTATTGATCTAATGCAAAGTACTCATCTCAGTTAAAATAGCTCATGTGGTCTGATGCTCATCACCAGGAAAATCAACCTTTCTTTGCAGCTTCACACCACATACCAGCTTCCAGCTATTGACTATATAAGTGAGTGGGTCTTGTTTAAAGCCCCGGAGATTTATAAGCAAAGCAAGAAAGATTTTCAACAAAAATATCTCAACATTGCCTATGTGTGGAATACAAATAATTTTAGGTCATTTTGCTCTCTACACGTAACTAAACATAAGCCAGGTGGACATGGCACAATGTGAAATGAGGGTCATGTGTTTTACTTTTGGAATAGAGAATATGTGAGAATTTTTGTAAAATGCTTTGTGCTCTGCCAACCGTATTCTCTCATTCACGGATTCAAGTACGTTGTGTGTCTTTTTCCAAAATACATTAAAATTATTTTATTGTGTGATGTCTTCTGATAGTATAAAAATTTTCTATGAGACGGCTGAACAGGGAGCAGTATCTGTCTGGTATAGAGCATTTCTTTTGCATAAATTAAAATTGCTATGCAATTAGTCACATGTGGAATTGCATTCCAACAACTTGAATACAAGCATGGAAAACAAACTGTGCCTTGGGATACAAGAGTGCTATGATTTTAAAAGGTACTTGTTCAAAGAGGGTCTTTTTAATTTGGATTCACTACCACACCTGTGGACGTATGAGGCCCAGTCATGTGGCAAGATCACCACCTTCCAATACTCAGTAAGAATAAATGTATAAAAGGAACTGATAAAAATTAAGGTCTTCCCTTCTCTCCTTTACTTTCTTTACACTGTTCTCTGTCATCAGAATCATATTTTACTCTGATATGCTTCAAAATAATTTGTGTTCATTTTATTTCACTCACAAATATCCCCATGCAGGTCCATCGAGAAAGAAACACATAAAGCAGAAATGTACAATGGTTTAAATAATTGTTTCAAGTTACTCCGACTTCATTAAGAATAGTTTCATTATACCTAATTAATAATTTAGTATTCAGAAGTTTTTTATAATAGGTAAGATTTAGATATAAAAAAAAACAGTAGAAATTTCAGGACATTCTAATGAAATTATGTAAATTATTTTATACAGCATCAGAGACCTTGTATTTTCATCCTTACTGTGGTTTTATAAACCATGATTTCAATCCACATTTTAATGGCACAAACACAAGAAAACTATAAATAACTACAAACATCTACATGTTTGTACACACACACCCCAGCAGCATCGTATACATACTGCCTTATATAGAAAGCAGAATGTTATTGGGGGAAAAAAAGCATATACTAGAAATGATATTAGACAAAGAAATTTACCATTTTGAGTCTCAGTTTGTACCTTGTAAAGCACTGAGGAAAATGACTTTTTTTATGGTGTAGTTAAGACAATCAAAGAAAATAATGTGAATGTTCACTGTATAAACTACAAAATGCTATACACATATAAGATCTTTTGGTTTTGTTGCCTTTCTCTTCCAAAATTTTGACTATAGAGTCAGTTCAAAAATACCTCTAGAATGAATCTATACATTCAAAGGGCATAATTTTACTGACTATGATGGGATTTCCCACATCATACTGTGGACTCCTGATTCTATTACAGTTAATAACTTTTATACACTGTGTGACAGATGTGAGTTAAAATAGTCACAGCTCTGGTAATCCAACTGAGACCATAAGACAGAGAAAAACCCATTACACATTTTAGAAATGAAAAAGTGAGAATAATTATAGAGTTTGAGAGTTGAAGAAGAATATTTATAAGTCTATGTACTACATTTGAAAATCTCAATCGAATGGACAAGTTTCTAAGAAAATAAGTGACCGAAGTTAAAAAGAGCCAGCGAGGGCCCGCCGAGTGGCGCGCGGTGGTTAAGCGCTGGCTTGGGAAGCCAGCGGACCTGGTTGGTCTCACATATGAGGAGGGCCAGTGACACTGCTCTCAAAAAAAAAGAGCCAGGAAACCTAAATGAACTCATAATCATCAAATAAATTAGAAAACAAATGTTAATAGTTTAGTCAGTTTTGATTCCTCTCTGTCTCTCAGAACTCAGACTTTGTAAACAACCATCTTATTTAGCCTGGACATTTGCATAATAGCTTCCTAATTGGTCTCCCTGCTGTACTGTTTCTCCCCTTCAGTCTATTCTCAACACAGCAGCCAGAGAGATCTTTTGAAAACCGAAATGTCGGTCAAGATGGAGTAACAAGACTCAGGTTGACCTTCTTGCTTTAACCAATAGGAAACCAGGAAACAATGAAACCAAGGTTTTCAGGCATTAGACAATAGTCAGGAATGTTTTCCCCAACAGAAGGACAACAAAGAAGGGAAGCGCTATTACTTCACCAGCTTATTTCCTGGGAGCAGTTTCTAGGCTGCATCTCAGGGAGCAGGAACTCAGTCATGGCCTCCGATCTTGCTGAGCTAAGAAGATATACATAGAAACCTGGGATGCCAAGGGGGTAAAATATTGTGGAACATATTACTGGAGAATAGGGAGCTGTATAAAGAGACAGAATGGTTCTGGAAATACACAGAGGGGACACTCCGGTCTTTGGCTTAGTACTGATCTGTGTATTCATGACAGGAAATTACCTGAGTTCTTGAACAGAACTAGCAGAAAGGGAGGCAGAGCAATTACTGAAGTCCATATATATCCAGTAAAAGTTCATACTCTCACAAAACAAGGAGAAAAATTTTATAATGTGTGGGTCCTAGGGTTTGAATCCTCAGAATGGTTATCACTTTAGTAGTGAGGCTAGATTAGCTATAGATTACAAGCTGCTACAAATTATACATAACAAAGTTAGAATCAAGTCTTGAAAGGATCTAATTGATTCCAAGTAACTGAACTGCAAGCCAGAAAACAATCCAACCTATTTTAAAATTATAACAAATTCTAGTACCCCCCAAAATAAAATTTCCCAGTCATGTGAAAGAGCAGGAAAATATGACCCATTACAATGAAGAGAAAAAAATATCAACCAATAGAAACAAAACCAGAAATAACAGAGATGACAGAACTAGCAGAGAAAGGTGTCATAACAACTGACAAACACACACACACACACACACACACACACACACACTCTTCATATGCTCAAGAAGGTAGACAGAAATAGGAGCATGATGAGAGAGAAAAGTACTAAATGCAACCTGCAGAGACAAAATGTATCTAAAATGCAAAACATATATTGGGTGTGATTATTAACAAGTTAGATTCTGCAGGAAAAAAAAATCAGTGACCTTGAAGATATAGCTATAGAATTTATCCAAATTGCGGCACATAGAGAAAAAAAAGAATGGAAGATAAATATGAACAGAGAATCAGTGAACTGTGGGACAATATTAAGCTAAAATAATGTCTGTAAATTTTCCAAATTTGAGGTAAACTATGCACTCACAGGTCTAAGAAACACAACAAGCTCCAAGGAAAATAAACCCAAAGAGAGCCATGCCAAGACACATTATAATCAGTGATAAAGAGAAATTTTAACAACAGCCAGAGTTAAATGACTCATTATATATAGAGAACACAGATAAGAATGGCAATACATTTCACATCAGAAATTATGAAAACGGGAGAAAATAGAGCAACATATTCAAAGTATTGAAAGCAAAAAAACCTGTCAATCTAGAATTCTTTAACAAAATAATGTTTCAAAAATGAAGGCAAAGTAAAGACATTTTTAGTGTCCTTATCTTTTCAGTTTCTCATTTTCATTACAGAATTCTGTGCCAGCAGATCTGTATTACAAGAAATATTACAGGAAGTTGTATAGGCTAAAGAAAAATGATACCAGATACAAATTTGTATCTACACAAAGGAAGGAAGGGCCCTCAAAATACTAAATGTGTGATAAATATAAAATACTTTTTTTCTCATTTAAGAAAAGTCATAGTAAAATAAAATTGGCTGTTTAAAACAAAAATGGTAATAATGTATTATGGGGTTTAATATGAAATTTATGATAAAAGTAATACTGAAAAATGGGGTGGTAGAAAATGGAAATGGAAAATTGTTAGGATTGTTCTCAATACTTAAAGTAACATACTATTATTTAAAGGTAAAAAGTAGTAAGCTGAAAACGTTACGTGGTAACTTTAAAGCACCCCTCCCATTTTGTTTTAAAATGGGGAGGAGGGGCTAATAAGCCAGTAGTGGAGAGAAAATGGAATCATAAAAGTGTCCAAGGGAAAGCATGGAAAGAGGAAAAATGAAACAAAGAGCAAACAGGACAACTGAAAAAGTAAACAACCTAGTAGGCTTAAACCCAAGCCTACCAACAATTACCCTAAATTTAAATGATAAAAGGGTAAAGGGAGTCAAATATAAGGTAACAAACAGGAGAACTCACTCTGGGTGGTAAACACACAATGTGATACATAGATGATATATTACAGGACTGTACACCTGAAACCTATGTAATTTTACTAACCAATGTCACCCCAATGAATTTAATTAAAAAAATAAATGATATAAACACCACAAGTAAAAGTCAGTTTGTCATACTGGATAATAAAGCAAGGCCAAAATATATGCTATATAGAAGAAACCCACTTTAAATATAAAGCCATAGAGAATAAAAACCAAAGTATGGAAAACTATATACCATACAAATACTAATCAAAGTAAAGCTGTAGAAGTTACATGAATATCAGAGAAAACAAACACTAGAACAATGAATATTACCAGGGACAAGGAAAGTCATTTTACATTGATAAAGTGGTCAATACATAAAGGAAAAGGTGATAGAAGTGAAAGGAGAAATACATATATCCACAAAGATGGTTGGCAATTTAAATGGTTGGCCATTGTAAGTAGTACCTCAACGAATAAGTGAACACTTTCTAAATGGTGGAGTAAGCATACATAATCTGCTCTTTCATGAAACCAATGAAAATACTGGGAAAATGGTCAAAACCAGCTTTTTCAGAACTCTAGAAATTAACCAAAGACTTGTGCAACAGTCTGAGGGTGTATCCAAGAAAAACTGCCAGACCTTGGTAAAAATTGCAAGATTTGTCAAATTCTGACGTGGTCTCCTATTCCCTTCTCCACAGATCTGTGGTAGACATGTAAACCAGAGGCCTAGACATCATGGCAGCTGAGAATATCAATACTTCTGCCGCCACTGGAGGGTTTGGGCTGGATTTGGAACCCCACAAAAAGCCCCAACTTCCAAGCACTGTGAGCATCGTCAGTATTTGTGCTGTCTCGCAGCTCCCTGAAAAAGCCCCATTCACAAGGCATTAGTTAACATGACCTATGTTTCCTAAAAGGCTCTGCCTCCTGTCTCTGTTCCTCTTTTCCTCTCTGACCTCATTGCCCTCTCTGGCCAGAAAATTGTTCTTCCAGATACCTCACCTCTTACATGTCTCTGCTCAAATATGACTTTATTGGAGAAGCCTTCCTTGATCATCTTACAAGGTGAGATAAAAAAATAACAGTTGGGCCGGCCGAGTGGCGCAGTGGTTCAGCGCTGGCTTCGGAAGCCAGCGGCCCCAGTTCAGGTCCCACATATGAGGGCCAGTGACACTGCCCTCAAAAAAAAAAAAATAAAATAAAAATAACAGTGAATGTTTAAATTTAAAAAAATTATTACCGTAAAAGACACATTGCCAAGAATCCCCCTCAAAATACTCCCCTCTCTTCAAACACACATCCCATCATTCTTGCCACTTTCTGAAGCAGTTCTGGAAGTCCTCTTTTGTGAGTGTCTTTACTTTATCCTCCATCATGACAACGTTCCCCATCACACATTGCTTCTGGTACAGCAATTTCTGTCATCTAAGAACATTACAGTGTGTCTTCATCCACCTTATTCACTGGATTGGGTACTGTATGACTTCTGGCTCTTCCCCAAAGTCAAAATGACCATCAAATGTCATTTTTGAATTGATTCAGGACATTGAGGCAGCCATGACAGTGCAACTAAAGACACTCATGAAAGAGGACTTCCAGAACTGCTTCAGAAAGTGGCAAGAATGGTGGGATAAGTGTGTTCAAAGTGAGGGGGAGTATTTTGAGGGGTATTAATGGCAATGTGTCTTTAACTGTAATAATTTATTTAAACATTCACCATATTGTTTGATTACACCTCATCTTGCATAATTGCAATTTGCTTAGAGAGTAAATCTTAAGCATTCTCTCACACACACACACAAAATAGTAACTACATGAGGTGACTTCATGTGGGAAGCTTTCCACAGTGTATACCTACGAGGTTGGACAATTAAGTTCACAAACTCATCCCAGAAAAAGTGCTACATGCCTCATTGCTGAATATCACTATGGTCACCTTTGAAGCACTCCCCTTGGGAAGCTATGCACCCATGCCAGTGCCTAGTCCACCCTTCAAAGCAATTTTGGAACTCTTTTTCTGGAATGGCCATCAGAGCTGTCACCATATTACCCTTGATGTCCTGAATATCATCAAAATGTCTTCCTTTCAATATTTCCTTTATGTTTGGGTAATGAAAGAAGTAATTGGGGGCCAGATCAGATGATTAAGGAAAGTGTTCCAATATAATTATTTGTTTACTGGCTCAAAACTCCCTCACAGACAGTGCCGTGTGAGCTGGTGCACTGTCGTGATGCAAGAGCCATGAATTGTTGGTCAAAAGTTCAGGTCATCTAACTTTTTCACGCAGTCTTTCAGAAGTTCCAAAGAGTAAACTTGGTTAACTGTTTGTCCAATTGGTACAAATTCATAATGAATAATCCCTCTGATATCAGAAAAGGTTACCAACATCGTTGCAACAAGTTCATGAACTTAATTGTCAGACCGCATATATCAAATCATCACATTGTACACTTTAAATATATTACACCTTTATTTCCCAATTATACCTCAATAAAGCTGGGAAAAATAAAAACTTGCAACCTTTCCTCCTCCTCCCAGGGCATGCACTATGCCCCTTTCCAATTTTATTTTTCTCCATAACGATGACTGCCATTTGACATACCATATATTTTACTTATATAGTTTGTCTGTCTCTCCCCATTTATATAGGAGCTCCTTGCATTAAGACTTTATTTGGATCTGCCCACCTCCAGCACCAAGAAGAGTACATGGCACATATTAGATGCCTATAATATTAGATGCCAATAATAAGTATTGAATAAATGAGGTCTTTTCTCTGTTTTTAAACACTTCTAGAGCATGCAATATAGTGTTGTCTAACCCTACTAAAGCAATTAACAAAAGTTGCACAACTGTAAAATATTCACCTATTATATCTAATCACATCACATTTAAATAGAATATGCCCCAAATCTAAACTAACTCTAAAATGACCTTGACAATCCCACCAATGAGTTCTATAACTGCCAAGTCCAATTGCCAATCTAAGTCCTTTTGATAGAGTTGATCACTTCCTTCTTATTTTCTTCATTGACTTCTACGATATCAAATCCACTTGTTTTCTCCTATTTCATTGCCACTCCCTTAGTCTGTATTCTTTTAGTTGTTTTTTAAAATTTTTTTCTCATTTCTTACTTTCTTCTTCCTTCCTTCCTTCCTTCCTTCCTTCCTTCCTTCCTTCCTTCCTTCCTTCCTTCCTTCCTTCCTTTCCTTCCTTTCTTTCTAAGATTTTATTCAGGAATTGGGGAAGGGGAACAGCATTGAGGAATTGGGGAAGGGGAACAGCCAAGGTGTTTTCCTCCAATCTTAGTTGCGGGTGGGCGTAGCCACCATCCCATGTGGGTGTCGAACAGGCAGCCTTGTTGTTAAGAGCTTAAGCTCTATCTACTGAGCCATCTGGGTGGCAGCTCAGCTCAAGGTGCTGAGTTCAATCTTAGTTGCAGGAGGGCGTAGCCCACCATCCCATATAGGAGTTGAATGGGAAACCTTGTTGTTAAGAGCTCGAGCTCTGAGCCATCTGGCAGTCCATTGGCAGCTTGTGGCCACTGAGCTCAAGGTGCCATGTTCAATCTTAGTTGCGGGGGGCATAGCCCACCATCCCATGCAGGAGTTGAACCGGGAACCTTGTTGGTAGGAGCGCGTGCTCTCACCAGCTGAGCCATCCTGTCACAGCTCAGCAACAGCTCAGCTCGGGTGCAGCTCATTGGCCCATTTGGGAATCGAACTGGCAACTCTGCTGCTCAGAGCTCGCGCTCTAAGCCAAGTCTTAACCAACTGAGCCACTCAGCTGGCACCCTCATTTCTTTTAGATCTCTAAATGTTGACGTGTTCCAAGGCTCATCCCAGGACAAATTCTGATCTCTGGTTATTCTCTCACCCTAGGTAAGGTCATCCAGTCCTCTGACTTTATATCGCATCCTTTCACTGATGATTCTCAAATTTTTATTTACAGCTAGTACCAATCCATTCAATTCTGTGTCTCTGTGTCCAACTAACTACTTAACATGTTTCATTTGGATGTCTAATAAGCATCATAAACTTGACATAACCAAATATCAAATTCAGGATTTTCTCACTTAAAGTTGCTCTTCTTCCAATAGCAACTCCATTTCACCAGCTGCTCTGGACAAAAACCTAGGATTTATCCTTGACATCCCTTTCACGTCTCATACCGCATGCCCAGTGTCCAATCAGTTATCAAATTCTGTCAACTCTACTCTTATAAGGTGTCCAGAGACAGCTCATCACACTGTGGTCAACTTTGTCCCCCTTTGGACTACATAGCAACTAAACTGATCCTTTTAAAAATACATATTAGATTATGTCCCATCTCCATTTAAAACTCTATAATATCTTCCTATTAGTACTTAAAATATGAAGTCCTTAAAATGGCAGGTGGGGCACTACAAATTCTGGTGCCAAGTTTATTCCAGATTTTATCTCTTATTGGTCACTGCTTTACTCACTGTGCTCCAAATCCATTTGACTTTTTTATTCCTCCTCAAAAATAATACGTTTGGGCCCGCCAAGTGGCGCGTTGGTTAAGAGCTGGCTTGGAAGGCCAGCGGCCCTGGTTCAGATCCCAAATATGAGGGCCAGTGACACTGCCCTCTAAAAAAAAAAATAGTAATAATAATAATAGGTTCATTTCTACCTTTTTGTATTTGCATAACATTCTGTCCGCTTACAGTGCTCTTACCTCAGTTATCCATAGCCTTTATTCAGACCTCTGCTTGGATGTCACCCTCATGGACAGGGTTTCCGTCACTGCATTATATATTAAAACACACATTAACCTACTTTCCATTCCATTACTCACATTAGTTTTATCTCTTAGAAGGTATCTAGTATTTGTAAATATATGCATTATTTATTGTTTATATTAATCTCTAGAGTTTAGGTTCTAATAGTGCAGGTGTTTGGCCTGTTTTGTTCAACTGTCTATCTCCAAGACCTAGAAATGTTCTTGGTGCATAAATACGAAAGGACAATTAAGGTCGCGAACTTTCCACTGTGCACTTACACGCGAATTTAATTGTCCAGCCTTTCATATTTGATGGATGATTGAATGAATGATGAACAAATGAGTAAGCAAATGCACGTCAAGGGAAAGGATATACAACAATTGTATTTAACTCTGGGTAGATGGAATGGTAGGTCATTTTTATTGCTTCCTTTTGCTTATCTGCATCTTTGCTTTTTAGTTAATGAGAACCTATTGATTTTGCAATGAGAAAAATGTAATAAAAATTATTTTCCATTAAAAACTGCACTGCCCATACTCCCAAGTGGGTAAAGTACTTGAGTCCAAAGGCCACTATATCAGTAACCCATTTATAAATCAATTTTCTGTACTTCTGAAGCTGTCACTTGATAAAAGAGAGGCATGCTGATTGACCAACTGACAAAGATAATGAGTAGAAAAATGAATAACAGTAAGTCTAAATTGTTTAAATATCATGCAGATGTCAACAATAACTAAAATGGAAGGGGCATAAGTGAATTCTACAAGCCTGAATAAGTGCCAAATTGCTTATGAAAAATATATTGAGGGCCGGCCGAGTGGTTCATTGGTTAAGAGTTGGCTTGGGAGCGTGAACTCTGAGTAGCAGGGCCGCTGGTTTGGATCCCACGTGGGCCAGTGACGCTGCACGCTCTACAGTTAAGATGGTGAACAACAGCTCGACCTGGAGCTGGGCTGCTGTGAGAGGCAGGCAATGGCATAGGCTGCAGTGGGGCTGCAGTGTGCTGCTGTGAGCTACCGTGAGTGGTTGGCAGCCAGTGTGAGCTGCTGTGAGTGGCTGTCCAGAGGCTGGCAACCAATCTGTCTCACCTGGGAAGAGCGCAATGCTGATACCAACATTGGCCAGTGAAGTGACATCCTCCACAACTAGACTGAAGAACAGCAACTTGTCTGTTCCACTTTCCTGATTCCCCAACACTGTGCCCTTCCCCGATTCCCCAATAAAATCTTTAAAAACAAAAACAAAAAAACCCAAAAAACAGAAACAAAAAAAAGATTTTGATGTAAAAAATTCTTTAGGGCTGGCCAAGTGGCGCCGTGGTTAAGTGCTGGCTTGGGAAGCCAGCGGCACTGGTTCGAGTCCCACACATGAGGGCCAGTGACACTGCCCTCAAAAAAAACAAAAAAACAAAATTCTTTAGTAAGTTCACTAAAAATATTTAACATCACATTGCATTATGGAGGTTGCAAAAGTACGCAATTTGAATCCATAGGAAAACGATCAGTATAGTGTTTTAATAAGGGAATATTCGCTTTGTTTTCAACCATTATATTATTTTTCTCTATCATTTGGAATAGTTTCAAGTTTTACAGTCATGAGAAGATCATGACTCATGCTTTTCTTCAGTGAAGTTTAATCCAATTAATATTGTTATTATTATTAATCACTTCCTATGGTACAAAGAATTCTGTTGGGTGCTGTGGAGGAAAGCAAGATGAATATAAAACTGTCTCAGTTGTCCAAATAGTCACACACTTGTACCGAAAGCAGCTATGTGCACAATGAAGTATCAGCTAAGGCCAACAATACTACCTGTTTTTATGAAAGGAACAAGGGCTCTGGGAGTACATTTCAGGTTGGTTGTTGGCAAGGGGTACCTTGGAATATTTATCAGAGGAGGGTTTGAGTCGGGTCTGAAGGATACATAGAATTTTCATAGACAGGTAAGGTCCCAGGGCAGGAGGAGAGCATTCCTGACAAAATAAACAAATTGAGGGAAGGCCAAGAATTGGGAGAGTTAAGTAATAGCAAAGAGAGTGGAATGAACAAAGATGTTTTATTGGGGAAGTAGAAGGAGAAATAAACCTGGGAAAATAGGTTGGGCCCATGGTGTGCTGGTAAGTTAACACCCGGCTCTCCAGGAAGCCCTGGTATATACGATGTGCCAATTTATGTGGTATAAATATTGTCTCCATGGCCAATTTCTAGCTTCCAGCATATGTCAGTAAACACAGAATTGAGAAGCGATGCTCCTAATGGGCTCCTGCAAGCCGGTGTGGGCCAGCTCCAGCATGCTCCTACAGTTGGGTCAAATTGGGCAGAGATTAGAATCACATACTATGAAAATCTATTATAGGGGATGAGAAGTCACTGAAGGATTGTGAACTGGAGAATGACATAATCAAATTTATATTTTGGGACAAGGATTGGCAGCGGGTTTTTTCAAAATCTGGAGAAAACCTAGATGGTTCAATTAATTAACAAATGGCGTTTATCTTTTCCTAGAACATCCCATTTCCTTCCAACTGTCTTTGGGGACAGCAGGAGACTCTTCCCCACTTACCTGTGGGGGCAGCAAAACCACAGGTTTTCTTCTTCCTTTGGCAACTTTTGATGTAATGGTTCCCACCTCTATCTGCATTGCCCCACCTCTCCTTTATCCAATCATCTACTGATGGGCACTTAGATTGTTTCTATATCTTGGCTATTGTAAATAGTACTGCAGTGCACATATATATCTTTTCGAATTAGTGCTTTGGAATAACTATATACAGTGTCAGGTGGGTAATAGACATACTGGAGTGATAATTTTGTGAGGTATATAAATGTGTAATCACTATGTTGTTTTGTACACCTAAAACTAATATAATATTGTATGTCAATGGCAACTGACAAAAAAACGTTTTCTTAATTTAGAAAAAGGGGGCCAGCTGAGTGCCTCGTTGGTTAAGTGTTGTCTTGGGAGCACGCGAGCTCTGAGCAGCAGGGCTGCCAGTTTGATTACCACATGGGCCAGTGATGCTATGCCCTCTACAACTAAGATGGTGAACAACAGCTCGACCTGGAGCTGGGCTGCCATTGGTCGCTGGTGACGGTGTAGGCTGCAATAGGGCTGCAGTGGGCTGCAGTGAGCACCATGAGTGGCCGGCAGCTGGCCCAATTTGGGTACTCTTTTTCTGGAATGGCCATCAGAGCTGTCATCATATTACCTTTGATGTCCTGAATGTCATCAAAATGTCTCCCTTTCAATATTTCCTTTACCTTCACGTCAAGAAAGAAGTCACTGGGGGCCAGATCAGGTGAGTAGGGAGGGTGTTCCAATACAGTGATCTGTTTACTGGCTAAAAACTCCCTCACAGACAGTGCCCTGTGAGCTGGTGCATTGTCGTGATGCAAGAGCCATGAATTGTTGGTGAAAAGTTCAGGTCGTCTAACTTTTTCATGCAGCCTTTTCAGCACTTCCAAAGAGTAAACTTGGTTAACTGTTTGTCCAATTGGTTCAAATTCATAATGAATAATCCCTCTGATATAAAAAAATGTTAGCAATATCGTTGCAACAAGTTCGCGAAGTTAATTGTCCGGTCTCATATACACATATATACATACATAGAGTTAATTAGTACATTAATTTATGCATTTGCACGGTTTTCAAATCTTAATGAAACCTGCTATTTAATTAAGCACTATGCTTATATGTTGTAAAACATAGAGTGACCCAGTTGAAAACATTTCTATATATTCAAAACTGCTATAAGAATACCGACTTAGTGTCCTTTATAAAAACACTCATGCAGTATTTCTGTGAGAAACAGACATCAGGGAATACTTGGTGTCTCCTACCTACAGTTCAGTGGCTATATTAGCAATTCCTACTTATACAGGATTTTACAATTCTTAAGGTACTTGTCCTACACTTGTCCTACATTTAATCATTTGTCCTTTGCAATCTATAGAAATTGGACCCTTACATGGGTTATTCTGCTGATGCAAATATGAAGCTCAGATTGTCAGGTGACAAGCTCCAGATCATTTAGCAGACGAGGGGAAGACTTGCAGAATGCATGCTTCCGTATTCCTGAAACTTCTCTTTTCTTTTCTTTTCTTTTCTTTTTTTGAGGGTAGTGTCACTGGCCCTCATATGTGGGATCAGAACTGGGGCCACTGGCTTCCCAAGCCAGCGCTTAACCACCGCGCCACTCAGCCGGCCCTGAAACTTCTCTACTTTTCAAAAATCAGCTGGTGAAATCTATATTGCTTTCATTCCACCTTTTTTTTTTAAAGAGATTTATACCTATATTTTCTTCTAAGAGTTTTTTTTTTTTTTTTTAAGATTTTATTGGGTAATTGGGAGAGGGGAACAGTGTTGGGGAACCGGGGAAGGGGAACAGACAAGTTGCTGTCTTTTGGTTCTTTAGTCTAGTTGCAGAGGACGTTGCTTCACTGGCCCATGTTGGTATCGTCATTGCGCTCTTCCTGGATGAGGCAGATCAGTCGCCGGCCTCTGGATGGTCGCTCATCGCGGCTATTGGCAGCTCACTCTGGCTGCCGGCCACTCACTGTAGCCTATGGCAGCCCACTGCAGCAGGGGCTGCAGCCTACACTGTCGCCGGGGCTCACACAGCCCAGCTCCATGTGGAGCTGTTGTTAGCTGTAGAGGGCAGTGTCAGTGGCCCTCATATGTGGGATCTGAACTGGGGCTGCTAGCGTCCCAAACCAGCTCTTAACCAATGCGCCACTTGGCCGGCCTACTTTCATTCCACTTTTCACTCTCAAAAGGCGCAGAAGTGAATGTAATAGTTATGGTCGTTTTCTCAATCCCCGTACTCTTATTTTCCCTTTTCTCAATGGTTTCATTTATCATTCTTTTTATCTATGTTTTACAGAGAAGTTCAATAATTTTAGAAGTAGGGATAGAAGATATTAATAATCAGCAGCATTTCCTAATCTATTGCAGGCCTTTCCACTCACATCTCTGGTAAAACTGATCAATTTCACAAAAGAGAATTGGGTGCTGTACGGCTTATGTGACAACAAGCCTGTCCTGGTCAAACCAAGGAAGTCCTCATCCTCTTGTTTTTTAAAAGGAGGAGGGACCTGGATCAGAAATGCCTACATTTAAGACATAACTTCTAATAAGTGGAAGAAAAAGGTTTGGGACAAAAATAAAATATAAAAAGTTTGGCTAAAAATAAAAAGCATAGTTACCAGAGGGCAAGGTGGGAGGATGGTGGTAGAAGAGGGTAAAGGAGATCAAATATATGGTGATGGAAGGAGAACTGACTCTGGGTGGTGAACACACAATGTGATACACAGATTATGTAGTACAGAATTGTACACCTGAAACCTAAGTAATTTTACTAACAATTGTCACCCCAATAAATTATAATTTCAAAAAAAGTATAAGAATAATATCCTGCATAAAAACTTGACAAATGTCTAAAGCTCCATAAATCCATTCTAAACATGTTAGAAACCAGATGCCTAAAGTCTTAGAACTGAAAAGTTACTGGATGCAATTTTAGGGAATAAGGAACTCTCCCAGCTGTGTTTGAATTTGGGAAATGTGTAGCACTTGCCCTCTACCACGGGCAAAAAGTTGTGTGACTTTTAGGCAGGCAGAATTGGAAGAGTCAGGTACAATGTCCCACTGACCTGAGTTGTTGTTCCTCAGGTATCTGTATATTTTAACCTGAAGCACACGGTGATTTTCTAAATGCAGCTGTTGAAGGAATTCTTTGAGGGGCATAGCCACTCCAAGGTAGACTGGGAGTGGGGACTCATGTTTCTCCTGCACTCGGCCATTCTATCAGTGAGTCCCATTGGCTGAACTCAACTGGAAGCCAGCTTTTAAGGCAGTCTCAGTGATACAATTCTCAGAGGTTAGCACCCCAGAATACTAAGCAGAGCAGAAAAGGGCAAAGAATGGATCTGAAGTGGCAAACAGAGCAACATCATAGGGGTAGTCAATTATTATTGATTTTTAAAGCTCTTTATTTATGACAGCCCTTACTACTTTTCTATTGTTATCACATCTGTTTTTTCATTTTGTGATAATGTATCTTGGTATGTGCACAGGCCTAGGAGTCTTGTGTAAACCACTAGTTGTTTTGATATCAGTTGCTTCGGGTGATAAGGCCCTGGAAACATCCTGTGCGTCCCCATCATTTCTGTCCTAAGTTATTTCAGTTGGGGAGATTGTACTAACAGTGCTTCTGGGTATATAATAACCAAGATATTATGTTTGACCAAAAGTGATATGCAGATTCATTGTCTTACATGGCAAGACATAGAGAACACAGATTTTTTTTGGGTGGGGGGAACTGAGGGAAGGGAACAGCACTTGGGAATTGGGGAAGGGGAACAGACAAGTTGCTGTCCTTTTGTTCTTCAGTCTAGTTGTGGAGGACGTCGCTTCACTGGCCCATGTTGGTATCGTCATTGCGCTCTTCCTGGGTGAGGCAGTCAGTTGCCAGTCACTGGATGGCTGCTCATGGCCAATCACAGCAGCTCACACCAGCCGTCGGCCACTCACGGCAGCCCAGCTCCAGGTCGAGCTGTTGTTCACCATCTTAGCTGTAGAGGACACAGTGTCACTGGCCCACATGTGGGATCCGAACCGGGGTCCTGCTGCTCGAGCTAGTATCCCAAGCCAACTCTTAACCAACGTGCCATTCGGCTGGCCCCAGATATTCTTTTTTTATGAATTCCTTCATTGCTGAACACACAGAAGCCCCTGCAGCTTACTCTCCATGGGGTTTTCCAGTATAAAGTAGATACAGCTTGTCAACCTGGCAAGACTGTACTACTACTACTACTAGGAGTAGTACTAATGGTTTTCCCAGTGAGTTGTAGAGTGATGACATACTTTAGCCTCTGTTCTCATAGTTGTTCTGGCTGTTTCCTGGCCTATGTGAAATATCTGTGAGAGTCTTTCTTCAGCTAAAAATGACATGCAGAATGTCTGAGTGGCTGCGACACTCAGGAGCTCACTGTATTATTTTTAAATTTCATTTTTAAAAAATATTAAATATTTGTTTTTTATAATTTTTTAAATTAGCTTCAGGTGTACAAAACAACATAATGATTAGACATTTACACCCCTCACAACGTGATAACCCCCCCGAATCTACTACCCCTCTGACATTGTATATAGCTGTTACAATTCCATTGGCTCTATTCCCTATGCTGCACTCCACATCCTGTGGCTATGCAAGCACGTGCGCGCACGCACACACACACACACACACACACACACAAACAGTGCCAAAAAATGTACACACATTTTAAGAAAGGAAAACTGCATTAAAATTGTAATAGTCAATATATACCGATAACAAAAGATGAATACAAGTCACGTTTGACTTCTGCAATTACAAGAGGTGCTCAAAGTGGTTCCCATCAGCGTCCAGACACTTCTGATTATGGCAAACTACTGCTTGGGCAACGCTGACCAATGTGTCCACTTGTATACATTTCTTTGGTACCTCTGGAGTGTGTGTGTGTAAAATTATAGTTGACATTTAATATTATTCAGCTTCATGTGTATAGAGCATTGGTCAGGCATCTACACAGTCTATGAAGTGATCCCCTGATTAAGTCCAGTGCCCATGTGGCACCTTACATGATCTTTACAACATTATTGATTATATTCCCCATCCTGTGTTTCATATTTTATTGTGTTCAGAACATTCAATATGAAATCTATACACTCTTAGTCATTTTTAAGGGTACAATACATTATTGTTGAGTATAGGTACGATATTGTACAGCATATCTCGAGAGATTAGTCTTCTTTAAATGAAATGGGGAATCACTAATCAATAGGCATAAAGTTCAGTTCAGTGGCTCACTTTAAATTAAGCCCACATTCCCTTGATAACTATGCTTGGTTGTAAGGCAGTCAAAACTTCAGCTTTTGGGAGTCGAGGTCATACTGCCTCTAGAGGAACAAGACCCAGAAAGCAGTCTTGTGGACATAGTGAAAAGATTTCAGCTCAAAGATGAGAAAGTTGGGCGAGCCAAGTGGTGTGTTGGTTAAGAGTTGGCTTGGGAGCGCGAGCTCTGAGCAGTGGGGCCGCTGGTTTGGGTCTCGCATGGGCCAGTGATGCTGCGCTCTCTACAGCTAAGATGGTGAACAACAGCTCGACCTGAAGCTGGGCTGCCCTGAGCAGCTGTGAGCTACCTATCTGCCTCAGCCGAGAAGAGCCCAATAATCACAATACCAACATGGGCCAGAAAAGTGACGTCCTTCACAACCAGGCTGAAGAACAAAAGGACAGCAACTTGTCTGTTCCCGTTCCCCCATTCCCCAATGCTCTTCCCTCTTCCAATTCCCCCAAAAAATCTTTTAAAAAAAGATGAGAAATCTGACAAGATTAGAAAAGAGCTTCTAGAGCACCGACCGGGTCTGGTGTTAAGAATATGGCTTCATGGATGGAGTAGAGGCTTAATCACTGCACTGTACACCTGAAATTGATGTTGTATAATATTATATGCCAACTGTAATTGAATATATAGTCACAGGAGGTGGAGTATACTGTGGAAGGGAGTCAAAGGAATTGTAATAGATATGTATATGGGGGGGAGTGGGGTGGCGAATTGGGGGAGGGAGTTTGTCATTTTGAGGGGTAAAAAGTATAACTATTGCACTGTGTTGTATACCTGAAACTAATTTTTAAAAAAAAAATATTTATTTTACAATAAAAATTTTAAAAAAAATAAAAGAAAAAGAATATGACTTCAGGCTCCAACAGAATCATAGTACCTGAGGAATCCCAAAGCAGAGCCTGGTGGTTTTGACCAAGCAAACAAGAAAACTTTTCACGGGCAAAATAGTGCCTAGGTGCTCACCTGTGGATTGCTAACTCAGGTTTAGGGTAACAAAACTACTTCTAGGCCATCACCCCTGGGGACTGGGTTCACTGAGCTACTCCTAGATGAGATCTAATTTGATTCAGAACTCAGACAAGGTTAAACATACAGTGTACAATCATTTTTAATAATTGCCAGATGCTAGTGAAATGAAATCATATTGCTTTCTTAATTTATACATATTCCATTATGAGGAGAGTTGCCAGAGAAACCGAAGGATGCCAGTTAAATTTGAATTTCTGCTAAGAGCAAATAATTTTAGTGGAAGTATGGCGCTTGTAATGTTTGGGACATACATACATATACTGAAGAAGTATATACTGTTTACTCAAAATTCAAATTTAGTTGTGCATCCTGGATTTTTATTTGCTATATCTGGCAACCCTAATTGTGAGTGGCATTAACCATCTCTTTATGTGTGTATCTCCTTTTGTGTGTCTTTTTCTATTTATGTCCTTCGG
Organism: Aselliscus stoliczkanus; assembly: GCA_033961575.1. NCBI lineage: Eukaryota > Metazoa > Chordata > Mammalia > Chiroptera > Hipposideridae > Aselliscus > Aselliscus stoliczkanus. The sequence goes on from CM066737.1 coordinate 27,992,765, forward strand.
CCAATTTTCTTGGAGGTTGTTGAGGCATTAGTAAGAAAACTGTCCTCTGTATGCCATCTAAGATATACTTATTTTGTTCTAATTTTCATTTTGTGTATTTTTGCCAACAAGTTTTACATTTTAAATTATAGGATGTATCAACTCTTATATGGTAGCAGGGTCTTCTCAGGCTTAGAAAGGTCCTCCCAAGTCTCTGATGTCTGTATGTGGATGTATATGAGTGTGAATATATATGAAAATGGCCCCCAAAGATGTCCATGTCCTAATCCTCAGGACGTGCAAATATGCTCGAGTGCATGGCAAAAGGGGAATTCAGGTGGCAGATGGAATTAAGGATACTCATTAGCTGATTTTCAAACAGGGAGGCTATTGGGCCGGCCGAGTGGCATGGTGGTGAAGCGCTGGCTTGGGACGCCAGCAGCCCCGGTTCAGGTCCCACATATGAGGGCCAATTGACACTGCCCTCAAAAAAATAAAAATAAAAAACAAATAGGGAGGCTATCCTGATTATCCAGGTGGGCCCAAGGAAATCACAGGTGCCCTAAAATAGTGGACGAGGGAGGCAGAAGAGAAAGAGATCAGAGACAGGTGTGACTACAGAACAGTAAGAGAGATGCTACATTGCAGGGTTTTAGGAGGGAGGAAGGTGACTATGATCCAACAGATGCAGACAGATTTTAGAAACTGAAAAAGGCAAGGAAGTGGGTTCTTCCCTAAATCTTTCAGAAAGGAATGCAGACTTGCATACACCTTGATGTTAGCCCCATAAGACCCACTGTCACACTTCCTATTTCCAGAATTGTAATAGAATAAATCTGTGCTGTTCTAAGCCACTGTGTTTGTGGTAACAAGCAGCAATAGAAAACTCATAAACCATGTAATCTTTTAAAGCTTTTTTTTTTAAATGTTTAAATACCCCCTCCTCATCGTTATCCATAGCGGGCTGATAATCCTGACTCAAACCAAACGTGCTCCTATCTTACTGTTCCCGCTACATGACTTTTTTTTTTTTGAGGGCAGTGTCACCGGCCCTCACATGAGGGACCCGAACAGGGGCCACCGGCTTCCCAAGCCAGTGCTTAACCACGGTGCCACTCAGCCGGCCCTGTTCCCACTACATAAATTGCTCTTAGAATAGATAGAGTCATGGTTTGCTCTTCACTTCAGGTCTTGGCCCAATGGTCACCTTGGAGAGGTCTCCCATGAGGGCTCTATTAAGATACTCAATATAATAGCCTCTTTCCACCCTCAGTTAACCTCTGTTTCCTTATCCCAATTTTTGTTTTTCAAACACTTATCATGGTATGCCATATTATATACCAGGGGTGCCAAAAAAAATGTACACACATGACTTGTATTCATCTTTTGTTATTGGTATATACTGAGTACTACAATTTTAATACAGTTTTTGTCCTTTCTTAAAATGTGTATACATTTCTTTGGCACCCTCTGTATGTATTTGTAATTTTGTGTGTATCTTCCCCCGTTAGAATATGTGTTCCAAAAGAACTAGGACCTCCTATTCACTGCTGGATCCCCAGCAACTAAAAAGCAGCAGGCACTCAATACATATTTGTTGTGTGAACTAACGTATGACTCTCAGTCTCATTAGTTAAATGGAAAGGGTTTCTCCAAGGGCCGGCCGAGTGGCTCAGTTGGTTAAGAGCTCACTCAAGAGTGTGAATTCTGAGCAACAGCGTTGCCAATTGGAATCCCAGCCAGAGCTGAGCAGCTGCTGAGCTTCCAAACTGACAACAGGTGGCAGGATGGCTCAATTAAAAAAAAAAAAAACGGTTTCTCCAATATTTCCTGATCACTTTGAATACATATTACCAGAGTATATTCTTATGTGCCAAGAACCAATAAAAGATAAATATTAAATATAAATGACACTATTCTTTATCTACAGGTGGAGACAACTCACCTATACTTAAGACTTTTTTTGAGGTTTGGGGACCCTGAGCTCCTACCATTGTTACAGAAATTGAAGGCTTATAAGGAGTTAATGCTTTAAGGAAAAGATATGTTATGGGTGGCTTGAAAAAACTGCCCCTCCCAATATACTAATATCCTTTAAAAAATAATCTATGTGATATATAGATGATGTATTATAGAATTGTACACTTGAAACCTATGTACTTTTACTAACCATTGTCACCCTAAATATAATTTAAAAAATAACCTAAATGCACAATGTGATATATAATGTATTATAGAACTGTACACTTGAAACCTATGTAACTTTACTAACAATTGTCACGCCAATAAACTTTAAAGTTTTTTTGTTGTTTTTTTAAGGCAGCGTCACTGGCCCTCACATGTGGGATCCAAACTGGGGCCACTGGCATCCCAAGCCAGTGCCACTCAGCTGGTCCATAAACTTTAATTTAAAAAAATTTAATGAAGAGGTTAATCACTTTTCATAGAGATTAAGTAGACATCTGAGAGGAAAGTGCTATAACTCTTATTCCTTACTTTTTGAGGTTCAATATTATATGAACTCTGTGGTTGATTGGACTGATATTTACTAAGATTCACTGGAAAGAAATGATGTCGAGACTTCTAAATTAGATCTCACCATGAGTTTAGAAGTTGTCTAGACTGATGACCAGGGCTGACACAAGAACCATAGGGCAGGATGGGGCATAAGAAGCAGCTCTGGGCCAATGTTCTGGAGTAATAGCTCAACATATAAGTATAAATTGAAAGACTTTAAACCTAAACATGTGGGGCCAGCTGAGTGGCACATTGGTTAGGAGTTGGCCTGGGACGCCAGCTCTGAGCAGCAGGGCTGAGGTTCAGATCCCATGTATGAAGGCCAGTGACACTGCCCTCTACAGCTAAGATGGTGAACAACAGCTCCACCTGGAGCTGGGCTGCTGTGAGTCACCGGCAATGGTGTAGGTTGCAGCCCCTGCTGCAGTGGGCTTCCATAGGCTCCAGTGAGTGGCTCGCAGCCAGCGTGAGCTGCCAAGAGCCGCTGTGAGCGACCATCCTGAGGCCGGCAACCGATCTGCCTCATCCGGGAAGAGCGCGATGACGACACCAACATGGGCCAGTGAAGCAATGTCCTCCACAACTAGACTGAAAAACAAAAGGACAGTAACTTGTCTGTTTCCCTCCCCCAATTCCCCAATAAAACCTTAAAAAAAAATTAAGAACAGAATTACCATATGACCCAGCAATCCCTCTCCTGGGTCTACCCAAAAAATCTGGAAACATTTATCTGTAATGATATATATGCCCTGATGTTCATAGCAACTTTATTTACAGAGGCTAAGTCATAGAAATAACCAGGGTCCTTCAATCGATGATTAAAGGTGATATATATATATATATATATATATATATATATATACACACACACAGACACACACACACACACACACACACAATGGAATACTATTCTGCCATAAGAAAAGATGAAATAGTGTCATTTGCAACAACATGGATGGATCTTGAGATTATTATGCTAAGTGAAATAAGTCAGACAGAAAAACTCAAGAGCCATAAGGCTTCACTGATATGTGGGATATAAAACTGAAGACAACAAAGGAACAAGACAAACAAATAAACAAAAACTCATAGACACAGACAACAGTCTAGTAGTTATGAGAGGGTAAGGGGGGAGGGGTGGTAGATGAGGGTAAAAGGGATCAAATACATGGTGATGGAGGGAGAACTCATGCTGGGTGGTGAACACACAGTGTGATATATAGGTGATGTATTACAGAACTGTACACCTGAAACCTATTTAATTTTACTAACCACTGTCACCCCAATAAATTTTAATTTAAAAAAAATGCCTTTTCTCAATTCTATCTCTCTCTCTGATATTTCGAAGCAAAAATAATCTTTGGATTGTTGAATATTAAGAGGGAAGTAAGGGGGGGCCAGCTGAGTGGTGCATTGGTTAAGAGCTGGTTTTGGGATGCCAGCGGCCCCAGTTTGGATCCCACATATGAGGGCCAGTGACATTGCCCTCTACAGCTAAAAACAGCTCCACCTGGAGCTGGGCTGTGCAAGCCCCGGCAACTCTGTTGGCTGCAGCCCCTGCTGCAGTGGGCTGCCATAGGCTACAGTGAGTGGCCAGCAGCCAGCATGAGCTGCCAATAGCCACGATGAGCTGCCAATAGCCGTGGTGAGCGACCATCCAGAAGCAGGCGACCAAGCTCCCTCATTTGGGAAGGGCACAATGACAATACCAACATGGGCCAGTGAAGCAACGTCCTCCGCAATTAGACTGAAGAACAAAAGGACAGCAACTTGTCTGTTCCACTTCCCCAGTTCCCCAACGCTGTTTCCCTCCCCCAACTCCCCAAATAAAAAAAAATAAAAAAAAGAGGGCAGTAAGGGGAATAGGCAGGGATCAAAGGAAAAACTATGGAACTCCTGCTAATATTGGATGGTAGATATTTAGAAGAAAAAAGATCTGATTGATTTGTACCCGAAGCCGAACAAATGTATCACATTGATTATGCATGAATTATTTTTTGTTGGTTATATTTTAATGATCTGATTATATGTCTTCCCCACTAGCTTGTAAGTATTTTGAGGAGAATTCCTGTGTCTTATTCACCTCTACGTCAGTTCTTATATAGTCCCTGGCTTATAATAACACAGTTTCCACTTGCTGTATGTTTGCTCAGTGAATAGACTAATTAATTCAGCAAAACATTCAGAGGAAGAGGATGAATTTTAATGGGTTTGCCAAGCCATTATATTTTTTTCTCAGTAAGGGTGAACACTGCATTTCAAATCAAAAAAGAAAATTAACAGGAAAAAGGAAGAGAATTACTTCATTGAACCAGCTGTGCTAAGTGATTTAGGAGATACTAAAATAAACAAAATATGCTCCCTGACTCTATCAATATGAGAAAAATCTAATAATACCAAAGTATTATGGGGCCAGCGGAGTGACGCGGTGGTTGAGTGCTGGCTTGGGAGGCCAGCGGCTCCAGTTCGGGTCCCACATATGGGGGCCAGTGACACTGCCTTCAAAAAAAAAAAAATTGCATCGCTCCAAAGTATTATGTTTCAGTGGTTAAAATATTATATTTTAATTCAAATACTTTGGTCAACTAATAGTTACTTTGAATTATTCTTGTAGATTTTTTGTTCAAATGCTTTAGAAGGCATACAAACTTTGCAATGAATGGCAAAAATGTTTGTGTACTTACATTTCTTTTTAGTAAATGTTCATTAGTGGATAGAGTATATTCTAGTTACTATATTTACCATTTTATATAAAATGACTTACCCTTGGGCCGGCCGAGTGGTGCGGTGATTGAATGCTGGCTTGGGACGCCAGCGGCCCCGCTTCAGGTCCTGCATGTGAGGGCCAGTGACACTGCCCTCAAAAAAAAAAAAAAGAAAGAAAAAGAAAATGACTTACCCTTTAAAAGTAAATGCACATGGTTAAAGTACCATATGCTAATCAAACTTTTCACTTTGTACTTTTGTGACATACACATTTTTGGATTTAAAATATTCCTGGAATAATTAATGGCACATTTCATCCCATTTAGATTTTTTTCTGTTCAATTTATTTCTCAATTTTTGTCTACATCAAAAAGAACATTCTAAAATTAAACAAACGTGATTTTCCCAAAAGAAATAAAAGCCAGTATCATTCAAGCATACTTCGGGTTCTTTTCAGCATGTTTAAAACAGATAGATAGAACCAACTTTGGTTTCTAAATAATAATGACCTAAAAAATCAACCTCGGCCGGCCAAGTGGCTCGTTGGTTAAGAATTGGCTTGGGAGCATGAGCTCTGAGCAGCAGGACTGCTGGTTCGGATCCCACATGGGCCAGTGATGCTGTGCCCTCTACAGCTAAGATGGTGAACAACAGCTCGATCTGGAGCGGGGCTGCTGTGAGATGTCAGCGATAGTGTAGGCCGCAGCCCCTGCTGCAGTGGGCTGCCATAAGCTACCGTGAGTGGCCGGCAGCCAGAGTTAGCGGCCATGAGTTGCCATCCAATGGCTGGCGACCCATCTACCTCACCCAGGAAGAATGCAATGATCACAATACCAACAGAGGCCAGTGAAACAACGTCCTCCACAACTAGACTGAAGAACAAAAAGACAGCAACTTGTCTGCTCCCCTTCTCCAATTCCCCAATGCTGTTTCCTCCCCAAATTCCTTAATAAAATCTTTAAAAAAAAGTCAACCTCTATATGTGAATAATATTACCTCAAATACATGAGCAAACAGTGTGAAATATCATGAGAATACTCAGGTAAAGGGTATTTTATCATGCCAACTGAACTAAAATTTTAAACAATGAGAGCTGAGACAATTCATTTCTCCCAAAACTGTGCAAAGTTATCAAAAAAAATGTCTATAGTATGACATGAGAGAGAACTGCCATACAGCTATTCAACTTCTGCAGGATAAGGCAGTTTCAAGTGATTGGTCTGAAGAAGTGGGAGATGTATAAAACATTAGATGTTGTTCTGTGAAGAGTTTGGTTCAGTTAGAAACAGTATTTAATACTCCCCTTATTGTGCCTATTAAATGAGTCTCGCTCAGTGGATTTAATGGTTGTTAGGCTGCTAGACAAGGTTTTCAAGCAAAGCAGAAATCTCTGGCATAAGAGAAAGGAAATACACCTGTTTACTTAGAAGAACAAGGTGTCAGATCGGTGAAATCAGGAATATATCTAGGTAAGACATTGGCGAACAATAGGCAGGGACAGGAAGAAGAGAGGCAGAGTATTTGCACTCTTACATCCACAGGAATGAGATGAGTCAAGAACAGGGGTTGGCAAATTGCAGCTCGCAAGCCACATGGGGCTCTTTGGGTATGTTCCTTCTCAAATGTTTGCAGACCCCTGGAAGAGCCAATCCTGTCCCTCACAACAATTTAAAAATTATTCGAGAGCCATAAATATATTTTTACATAATCACCATTATGTGAATAATATCCTTTAAAAATTTTATAAATGAAACTGTGAGAGATTTTTTTTTCATTTTCAATTTTAATTCAGAACCTGTGGCTCGTGAGCCACAGTTTGCTGACCCCTGGCGGCTCCTCCGTCTCAAAAGTTTGCCGACCCCTGGTCAAGAACATCGTTGAGTTTGATAAAATTAAACGGAAGTTATAAGTGAGACTGAAGTTCATGGACTCTAGTGCTGTTGCCCTGGGATTTCCTGCCACCCTAATAATGCAGAAAAAGTTTATTCAAATGAAGTAAATAGACATCAGAACATTGATCAGTAATCAGAGTAAAATATGATCCCAGTGAGTCCCATCATCAGGGAAAGACTGCAAAGGAATTTGGTAGGGGTCTTGTTCAAGAGATAAAGTAGATCATATAGAGACAGGTTAAAATAATATATAAAAGGGATAATTCTGAACCTGCATACAAGAGGATATTTTAGATATCGCAGGCTGTTGTATAACTGACTTTATTTTAGTCATTGTCAATAAACTAAAGAGCTCATAAGTCCACGTCACCATATCCCTTCTGACTTTGGCCATTGCTGCAGGAGAGGTAATCCTAGCACTGATAGAAGGCAGAGCTTCTCGCCTCGAATGTGCTGGCTTTTGGAAATCAGCTTGGGTTGCCAGCCATTGTGGCAGCTTGCTTCTTTGATTGGTGTCCAGGCGTTTGATGCTACAAAAGGAGATTAATCCCATCCTAAGGGGATGGAGTAGGGAGACGGGGGATTCAAGAACATTTTCAAGATTCTGTGTCGAATATTTCAATATGTATTTGGGCAATTTTTGCTACTGAGATTGACAGTATTGCTGATGGCATTATCTTTATAGTTACTTTGATTTTTAAGATACGAAACTCTCAGAACGGCTCAGTGAAAAAAGGCTTTGCAAGGGGAGGCTGCTTTTTGCAGTTTTACAGCTGCACAAACAGGCACGCAAAGAAAGTTTAGTGACAAGGTCAGGCAGTGAGTCACATGGCAGCAAGGGTCCTGGGTACCATTAGATGTTATCAGTGTACCACCTCATTTGTAAATCAGAGTGTTTTGTTCTGGAAGACTTGGAAATATTTGCTTAAGGATATATTTTGAAATGATCTTTTTCTTAGACAAAGTAGTCACATGGATGTTTCGGTTACACTCTACCAGTATCTCTTAACCTCTGAGCTCTTTAAAAGTCCATCAGGCATCATTCTCACAGAAAAGTAATTTAGGTATTTCTGTGTGTGTGGGAAGAGGCTAGTTGGTCGTTTGAGAATTTTGCCCGTGCCAAATATATTGTGGCATACTCAAATGTATGCAAATAATTATTTCTCGAGTTATTTAGAATAATTGTCCAGTAAATATATTGTTAAATACAAGAATATACTCCTCTTAACAAAGCATGTTTCTGACTGAATTAACTTATTTAATATTAACTTGCTGAGCTCCATCTCAGATAGGCTAGGCAAGGATGAATGAGAAACCAATAAGATGTGGACCCTGGGCCTCATGAAGTTTACAGTTTAACACGACTAACATACAAGGAAGAAAACATTGAGTTGAAGGGACTACTGGAACATGGGTGGGTGTGGCCCTTGCCTTAGCCTTTCTCATTCTGATGCTAAGCAGTCTGGGAAAGATTCCACAGGAATTAGTGCATTAAGGAATGGTCAGGATGATGTGTGGCAGCCATAAATAGAAACTGCATGTGATGCTCAACATAACCATGTTACAGAAGAAAGTGTGCTTGTTTATTCTGTTCTTTAGACTCCACGTATAAGTGAGATCACATGGTATTTGCCTTTCTCTGTCTGACTTATTTCACTTAGCACAATACCCTCTAGGTCCATCCATGTTGTTGCACAATGGTAAGATTTCATTCTTTTTTGTGGCTGAGTAATATTCCATTGTATAAATGTACCACAGCTTCTTTATCCAATCGTCTAGTGATGGGCAGTTTGGTTGCTAGATGGGAGGGGGGTGGGGATAAGGGAGAAGGTGAAGGGATTAGAAAGTACAAATTTGTAGTCACAATACATTCACGGGGATGTGAAACACAGTATGGGGAATATAGTCAATAATGTAAAGATTACATAAGGTGCCACATGGGCACTGGACTTATCAGGGGGATCACTTCATAGACTGTGTAGGTGCCTGACCATTGCGCTGCACACCTGAAGACGAATAATACTGAATGCCAATTATAACTATATATATATATATATATATATATATATATATATATATATATCATGGGATGTAAAGTACAGCACAAGAAATATAGTGAATGGAATTCTAACAGCTATATACAATGTCAGAGGGGTAGTAGATTGGGGGGGTATCACTTCGTGAGGGGTGTAACTGTCTAACTAGTACATTGCTTTGTACACCTGAAACTAATAAAATAGTGTGATATATCAACTTCATGGTGTTCAGAAAATTCCTTCAATTGTGCTGACATTTAAAAAAGATATATGGAGGGCCGGCCGAGTGGCGCGGTGGTTAAGCGCTGGCCTGGGAAGCCAGAGGCCCCGGTTCAGTCCCACATATGAGGGCCAGTGACACTGCCCTCAGAAAAAAAAAAAAGAAAAGATATATGGGGCCGGCCGAGTGGCGTAGTGGTTAAGCGCTGGCTTAAGAAGCCAGCGGCCCTGCTTTGGTCCCACATATGAGGGCCTGTAACACTGCCCTCAAAAAAATAAAAAAATAAAAAAGATATATGACAGAAAACATTTGATTACCTTCCAAAGTTTCCACCACCAGTGTTAGTCTAATCTAGAAGATTTGTGGAGTAATAAAGTGAAAATTCTTAGTGATCTGAAAAACCTACATGATTAGGCTTAATAGTTGAGATTGTATATGGCCAATAGTATATGGAATTGGGTGCAAGTGAGAAACTATATTTACTGGAATGGTTCACATTTTGAAACTTTATACTATAATGCAAAGCAAATAACCTCTTTTATTCAGGATCCATCCAGTTTTATTGGTACCCAAATAAATCCAAGTGAATAAATGTAAGCCAATTTAAAATTCAATATCCCCCCAAAACCTAAGCTAAGTTCAAGTTCTGAAGTCTTTTTCTACAAAATAGAAGTGTATAGAGTGATTATAAGAATCCCCATTGGGCTGGCCGAGTGGCATAGTGGTTAAGGGCTGGCTTGGGAAGCCAGCGGCCCCAGTATGGGTCCCACGTATGAGGGCCAGGGTCGCTGCCCTCAAAAAAAAAAAAGAATCCCCATTAATAAAATCCATATACTTTCTACGGAAGGTACTGATTTTTTTTTCAAGATAGTCCTTGAGATTCTTTTTTTTGAGGGGGGGATTCTTTTTGAAGTTCATTCTAGGCTAGCAGTGTCAACAGCAATGGGCCACAATGAGTTTCAATTTAATATATTCCTTTGCTTAACTCGCATGATACTTTACACTTGAATAGATGTGACATATCTTCTGGCAATATTTATATGAATATAAGATATTAAATAATATGTAACATTTCAGACTTCTTTTATGGAACTGTTTCCATGGGAACCAAAGACATGTACTGAGAATTAAAACATGTTGTTTTTTTCCCCTGTATTGGATCTCTTCTTAGAGACTCTGCTGCACAAAAGCTAAAATCACTAACTCTATTAATTATAGACATTAATTACCCAACATGAATTTCTTAAAGGTCAAGGGACGAAATATAAAACGTAGTTTAGGCAATTTGACTTTAAACACACCATTTTTATAAAAGGCCAAATCAAAACTTCTAAATTACCATCAATACAAAATGGTTGCAGATGTTTTGATTTTAATTATAACACACAGATCAAGAATCAAGGAGACACATTCTAATTTAACCTATACAATGGACTTTAGGCTAATTTTGTGATTATTGACCATGGTCCAAAAACAGGGATAAACTATTTTAATAGATTATCCTGGCAAGATTTTTTTTTTTTTGAGGGCAGTGTCACTGGCCCTCATATGTGGGACCCGAACCGGGGCCGCTGGCTTCCCAAGCCAGCGCTCAACCACCACGCCACTCGGCCGGCCCCTGGCAATATATTACATAGATGGCATTCTGATTATAGGAAAGACAAAGAATTCCATGCTGTTGTAGAAGAGGTTACCGCACTTTTTTTTCTTCCCTTTTTTCCTTCCTGTCTCTTGTTTCCATGAATAAAGTTTTACTAAGATTCTAATACCATGGTAAGCATTTTAGAGGACTATAACATGCCCTGCCTTCAGGGAACCTACAATCTAGGGGCAGAGACTTACAAGTTAATAGGAAATGAGAATAGTGGACATGATGTGCCTTTCAGGGCAGGATTTTTCTTTTGGATTTCTTTTGAATCTTGGATCTCAATACTCAACATGGTACCTGGCTCTAGGAGACAGTCAATATATCTAAATATATTTACAAATGGTTTAAGAATACATGGTCTTCAGATTAAGCTAATCCTATATATAGTGAAATATAAAATTAAGCAGTAAAAACAGTAAATACTACACGGGTTCAAAAAATATAAGGCACTGAGTGCTAGAGAAATAAAAAAAAAGATTTTCACAGATGTGGTAAGACACTAGCTTGATTATAAAAGACAGGTAGTGTTTTATCAAAGGGGAAAGAGTTTTAATATATTTCCTAATACTAATAATAAATCGATTTCTAGTTGAACATGAGAAATTAAACACACATGCTTCTTCTCTCCAATCCCTCATAAAATCCCATTAAAATGTGTTAAAATCTTCACTAGTTTCCTTTTGCAGCTGTAACAAATTACCACAAACTTTGTCGCTTGACACGACACAAGTTTATTATCTTCCACAAGTTCTGCAGGTATAAACTCTAAAATCCAGGTGTCAGTAGTGTTACTTCTAGAGGCTTCACGGACGAACCCTTTTCCTTACCTTTTTCATCTTCTAGATGCTGTCTGCATTCTTTGGCTCATAGCCCCTTTCTTCATTTCACTTCAACCTACTTCTTCCATCTTTACAACCATTACTAATGCATCTGATCCTCCTACCTCCCTTTTATAGGGAAGCTTGTGATTACATTGGGACCAGCTGGATAACCCAGGATGCTCTCCTCTCTCAAGAGCCTTACTATAATCACAGGTCTCACAATTAAGTTCACGAACTTATTGCAGCCACGGTGCTAACCTTTTTATATATATATATCAGGGGGATTATTCACTATGAATTTGTACCAACTGGAAAAACAGTTAACAACATTTACTATTTGGAAGTGCTGAAAAGGCTGCGTGAAAAAGTTAGACGAGAATAATCTGAACTTTTTGCCAACAATTCATGGCTCTTCCTTCACGACAATGCACCAGCTTACATGCACTGTCTGTGAGGGAGTTTTTAGCCAGGAAACAAAGAGCTGTATTAGAACACACTTACTACTCACATGATCTGATCTGACCCCCAATGACTTCTTTCTTTACCCGAAGATAAAGGAAATATTGAAAGAAAGACATTTTGATGACATTCAGAACATCAAGTGTAATACGACAAGAGCTCTGATGGACATTCTAGAAAAAGAGTTCCAAAATTGCTTTGAAGGGTGGACTAGGAGGTGGCGTCGGTGCATAGCTTCCCAAAGGGAGTACTTCGAAGGTTACCATAGTGATATTCAGCAATGAGGCATGTGTCATTTTTTCTAGGATGAGTTCACCAACTTAATTGTCACACCTTGTACGCAAAGTCTGTTTTACTATGGGAACAGTGTCTAGACTCCTTTGAGGGTGCATCATTCAGCCTACTACAGTCTTCCCTCTAGGCACCCCATATCCACATCCACTTCACATGCAAACTACATGCATCTCATATCTAGGGCCACAAAACTCTCAACCTATTACAGCATCCACTCAAGTCCAACATAGCATCAGATCATCTCCATCATATCAAATGTCACAAATCTCATTATCTACATCACCCTATTGCTATGGAGAAGGCTATCAGTATAAAATTCTTTCTATCTGTAAACCTCTGAAACTCTAGAAACAGGTCATCTGATCCCAAAAGACAATGACGAGGCAGACACAGGACAAGTTATACACATTTCCATTGGAAATTGGAGACAATGAAAGGAAAAAAGGAGTCACTGATCCCAAGAAAAGAGAAAATCCAACTGAGCAGACTACACTAAGTTTTAGCCCCTGGGAATAATCCTGTGGAGCCCCTGCCTCCTTTCTCTGAGCCTATGGCTCTACCCTCAGGACCTTTGAAATCATCTTTCCTTTTTATGAATCATAGCATGTGTTTTCAGCTAACCAGTTTTATCAGTATGCTTCCTGTCTGTAGATTTTGGAAAGTCTGATAACTTTCTTTTTTTTTTTCTTGTATACATTCTTTTTGTTTGTTTTGTTTTTTGTTTCAGGTGTACAAAGCAATGTAATAGTTAAATATTTACACCTCTCACAAAGTGATAACCCCTCCCCCGCAATCTACCATCCCTCTGCCATCGTATATAGCTGTTACAGTCCCACTGACTATTCCCTATGCTGTATTCCAATTCCTGTGACAATGTAAGTTTTCTTACATTGTTCCTCACTTTCCCTACCATGTTCCCTACCATGTTCCTCACTTTCTTGAGTTCTCACCAGCAACACCTTTAATGACCATATTTCTTTCTTTCTTTTTTTTAAAATTGGGAACAGTGTGTTTTTTCAGGACCCATCAGCTCCAAGTCGAATAGTTGTTTCAATCTAGTTGTGGAGGGTGCATCTCAGTGGCCCATGTAGGGATCAAACAGGCAACTTTGGTGTTGTGAGCACTGTGTTCTAACCAACTGAGCTAACAGGCCTCCCTGCCCATATTTCTAACAGTCTGTTCAAGGCAATCTAGGCTTTTCTTATCATGCCTCTCAAAATTCTTCCAGACTGCCAATTACTCAAAAGTAATTGAGTAATTGAAAGTGCCAAACCCACTTTCAAATTTTCAGATATTTGTTACAGAATCCCACAGTCATTATCAACATCCACAGTAGTTTCCTATTGCTTTTGTAACAAATTACCACAATTTGGTGGCTTAAAGCAACACAAATTTATTTTACAGTTCCAGAGGTCAGAAGTTAAAGTCAAAGCAGTATCATGGCTGTGTTAACTTCTGGAGGCTTCAGGACAGAATCTTTTTCTTTGACTGTCAGCTTCGAAAGGAGGTCTACATTCCTCAGCTCGTGGCCCCTTCGTTGCACCATCCTGACCTGTTGCTCCCATCCTCTTATGTCTTACAAATAACTGTGATCCTCTGGCCTCCATTTTATAAGGACCATTGTGATTATATCAGGTTCACCTACATAATCCAGGGTGATTGCTCAATCTCTAGGGCCTTATTTAATCACATCTGCAAAGTCACTTTTTTTAAAAAAAAGATTTTTATTGGGGAACCAGGGAAAGGGAACAGACAAGTTGCTGTCCTTTTGTTCTTCAGTCTAGTTGCGGAGGACATCGCTTCACTGGCCCATGTTGGTATTATCATTGTGCTCTTCCAGGCTGAGGCAGATCAGTCGCTGGCTGCTCACGGTGGCTCTTGGCAGCTCACACCGGCTGCTGGGCACTGCAGCCTATGCCGTTGCCAGTGACTCTGCAGCCCAGCTCCAGGTGGAGCTGTTGTTCACCATCTTAGCTGTAGAGGGCGCTGCATCACTGGCCCTCATTGGGATCCGAACCGGGGCCCAGCTGCTCAGAGCCGGCGTCCCAGGCCAACTCTCAAATAATGCGCCACTTGGCTGGCCCTGCAAAGTCACTTTTAACATTGAAGATGACCTATGTATGTTCCAGGGATTTGGATGTGAATATCTTTGAGGGGTTATTAGTCTGCCTACCAACGACTATAAGGTATAAAAACCCATGAAGATTTAAAAAGGAAATAGGAAAGAAGACAACAGATGAGAGGTTTAAAAATTGTTCAAAGACGGGTACATGATGGTTCACATGTAAGGACAGGGAAGGGTAGGATGTAAATGGCAACAGAAAGAGACACTGAGGAGAACAGAAGAATTCATCCTGAAGGACCCAAGGGCCTCAAGGCTTAGGGAATGCAGAAAATGGAAATAAGCCATGTGGCTAATATCCGAAATCAGTCCCTCTCGTAACTTGTCAAGCAGGTAACTCTCAGCTTCTAGGAGAAATTAAATCCAAGAGTCTCTCAACTTGGGGATGCCATGAGAAGGAATCTGAATGAGACACAGACCTAAAGGGGAATTAAGTAAAAGTTAAACTGTTAAAAGAATACAGGCAGCCAAGCATAGATATCCTTAATGAGGTCATTGAAGAATTCTTCTCTGAAGACAGTGAATAGCTAGTAAGAAGACTTTCAGATACTAAATATATTCAGCTTTGCATTCTATACCAACCCAACTATCAATCAAGTGGAAGCTAGAATAAACACTTTTAGACATGAGAGGACTCAAAAATTTGCCTACTGTGTACTCTAATTGAGAAAGGTGCTGGAGAACGTACTTCAGAAAAGAAAAGAATGAACTCAGTTGGGGTCGGCCAAGTGGCTCAGTTGGTTAGAGCGTGAGCTCTGACCAACAGGGCTGCCAGTTCAATTCCCACATGGGCCGGTGAGCTGAGCCCGAGCTGAGCTGTCGGTGAGCTGCGTACAGGTGGCAGGATGGCTCAGCTGGTGTAACAAGATTGCCTGTTCAATGGTGAGCTATGCCTGCCCACAACTAACACTGACTCTGCACCTTGAACTGAGCTGCCGCCCAGATGGCTCAGAGGATAGAGTGTGCGCTCTTAACAACAAGGCTGCCGGGTTCGACTCCCGCATGGTATGGTGGCTACGCCCACCTGCAACTAAGACTGAACTCAGCACCTTGAGATGAGCTGCCACCCGGATGGCTCAGAGGATAGAGCATGCCCTCTTAACACCAAGGCTGCTGGTTCCACTCCCACATGGGATGGTGGCTATGCCCACCCACAACCAAGATTGAAGATAGAGGCCACGAGCTGCCAATGGAAAGCCAGATGGCAACTGGCGCCCTCCACAACTAAGATTGAAGGACAACAACTTGTCTGTTGCCCTCCCCCAATTCCCCAATAAAATCTTAAAAATAAATAAATAAATAAACTCAGTCTGGATGACAAGCAACTCAGGATATGGGACACCCAGGCTTGGGAAATGGTGAAAGGAAGTCCCAGAATAACAGCTTTATGAAGGAGGCATAGGAACAACTGGTCCAGGTCAGAAAAGTTTATATAGATGATGGATTATCGAAATGCATACTTGAAACATATACAATTTTACTAACCACTGTCACTCCAATAAATTTAATGAAAATAAAAAAATTTCCAATGCCAAAAAAAAAAAGTATTCTAGAAAAAGGGGAACTGAAACATCTGAGAGGAAGGTCACTAAATTAAAAAAACATAGAAATTTATGGGTTATATGATGTTTTGGAACATTTGTGGATATTATGAATTGATGCTTTACAGATATTTTTGGAGTATTTGGAGAAAAATGGAACAACAGGTACTTAAAAGCCAATCAAATAATGGAGAAAGAACAAGGAAGAGGAAGAGAGGAGGGCATGATTAACTCCAGGACAAATGAAATGTTTTTAAGAGAAAGTAAATGTAGGGGTGGCCAGTTAGCTCAGGTTGTTAGAGTGCAGGCTCACAACACCAACATTGCTGGTTCGATCCCCACATGGGCCACAGAGCTGTGCCCTCCACAACTGGATTGAAACAACTACTTGACTTTGAGCTGATAGGTCCTGGAAAAACACACTATTCCCCAATAAAATTTCTTTAAAAAAAAAGAGAGAGAAAGTAAATGTAGTCATAATTCAAAATATGGTCACACAATGAACAATGTTTACATCATCATTGATGCAAATTGTGAATATTGATTTAACAGCAACCAAAAACTGTGATATAATGACATGGGAAATTAGCTTGAGGAAGGGGGGAGGGCTGTAATATAAATTGATAAATCTCCAACTATCAGAATGCTTTTTCAATAGTCAGTAGATAATGTCTTACCCTGATGAATCCAAAACAGCAATTTATGTATCTTATTTATAAATATGGCAGTTAATAACAGTAGAAACAGCTGCAGTAATTGAATTGATTGCCTCTCAAGAGCAAACTCATGAGACAGGGATGGTGGGACAGATGAAGATAGATTATTATTATAAGCCATTTTGGATTTTATTTTTTAAAACTATGTACATGCACAATGGGTCAAATATAAATTAATTCACATTTTATTTATTTATTTATTTATTTATTTATTTATTTATTTATTTATTTATTTTGAGGGCAGTGTCACTGGCCCCCATGTGTGGGATCCGAACTAGGGCCGCTAGCACCCCAAACCAGCTCTTAACCACTGCGCCACTTGGTCGGCCCTTAATTCATATTTTATTTTTATTTTTTTTGAGAGCAGTGTCACTGGCCCTCATATGTGGGACCCGAACAGGGGCCGCTGGCTTCCCAAACCAGTGCTTAACCACCATGCCACTCGGCTGGCTCTTAATTCACATTTTAAATGTTCATAATTGAAACAATACAGGAATATGTAAATAATGTGAAATCTCACCCCATACCCACTCCAATTTCAATAGTTCAGACTATTTCATTGTATCTCTAAGTTCTAAGATGATGTGTGACTCACATTATTGGTTTGATGATCTATGGGTATTGTAAATACATAGAGCTATTATTTAGCAAACTTGTATGGAACTTACTCTTTACTAAGCTCTGTCCCATTTCATTTTCATAACAACCCTTAAGGTAGTTACATATAATATATCATTTAATTAGTACCTAAACCCATTTGGGTAAGTAGTGTTATTCTCATTTTAAAGATTAGGAAACAGAGGCAGCAATACCTAAAATTATATAGCTGTTAAACCTCTTAGGGAATGAAACTCAAGTTTTCTTGATTATAATGTCTTTGCTGAGCATTAAATAATAGGATATGTAATAAGCAGCTAGCACAGATTCTAGATCATAAATGGTGCTCAAAGAATAATGTATACAATTATTAATCTACATAAAGAATGTCAACATATTTTAATAAAATCCTCCTCCCTGTGTATAGCAAAGGATTATATTTGTCACGGTGAATAAACTAAATTTAAGTTTTCCACAGTATATCTGGTTCAGTATTTAATATAAAACTCTCCTTTGTTTTATATGTACTTATCTCCATTTCTCATAGATGTGATTTCAACATAACGTTTATATGCCTTAAACATATCTTTACTTAATAGCTTCCTGTAAGTCCATTTAAAAGAGTGAGGTAGGGCTGGCCGAGTGGCGCAGTGGTTAGGCGCTGGTTTGGGAGGCCCCGGTTCGGGTCCCACATGTGGGGGCCAGTGACACTGCCCTCAAAAAAAAAAAAAAGAGTGAGGTAAACATCCATATACTGGCTTAAAAAGTAAAAAAGCAAAATGAAATGCAGAAAAATATGTATACGGTCGTCCCCCCTTACCCACGGTTTTGCTTATGGAGGCTTCAGTTACCTGTGGTCAACCACAGTCTGAAACGATTTAATGGAAAATTCCAGAAATAGATAATTCATAGTTTTTTTAAATTGAGCACCATCCTGAGTAGCATGATGAAATCTCTCACTGTCCCACTCCATCCCGCGTGAGACGTGACTCATCCCTTTGTCCAGCATCTCCACGCTGTATAAACTCCCTGCCAAACGATCCCTTAATAACCATCTAGGTTATGAGATCGACTGTTGCAATATTGCAGTGCTGTGTTCAAGTAAGCTTTATAGTAGCCTAATGCTAGATCACAATACCTACATCACTCACTCATTTCATCTCATCACGAATGCACTGTATCATTTCACATCAAAAGAAGGGTGAGTACAGTACACTAAGATATTTTGAGAGAGAGGCCACATTCACATCACTTTTATTACTGTATATTGTTACAATTGTTCTATTTTATTGTTATTGTTAATATTACTGTGCCTAGTTTAGAAATTAAACTCTATCATAGGTATGTCTGCATGGGGAAAAAACAAACAAACATGGTATATATAAGATTTGGTACTATCCACTGTTTTAGGCATCCACTGCGGGGCTTAGAACATATCCCCTGCAGATAACTGGGGGACTATTATAATAAGGTCCTGTTTTTATGATAGAAATGGTGTGTGTGTGTGTGTGTGTGTGTGTGTGTGTGTGTGTGTGTTATGCTTGGATATACACAGAAGATTTCTAGAAGGATATGCAAGACACTGGTAAGCATTTGTTTCCAGGAAGGGAAGAAGGGAGACTAACATTTCCACTTATACCTTTATTTATTGTTTCAATTTTTTACCATGATCATGTATTACTTGTATAGTTGAATAAAACGAATTAATTTTTAAAAATTCCTTAATTATGCTTAATAAATAATTAGAACAATTTTGTGGCTGCTCTTTAGAGCTTCTGCATTACCAACCTCATAAAGCACAGTGCTAGGCAGCCAGGCCATACTCAATATGGTACTTGATGAGTAGTTACTTAATGAAGAAAATATGAGCTCTGCTTGCAAGACATCAGATACGGAAAAAAATCAAAAGTGACCATTCTTCTCTGATCCCTTTCGCAATTTATTTTAAAACAAAATATCTGTGCTCACCAAAATTAGTTACTCAACAATATGGCCTATTAATTAGAGTATATAATAAAGAGAGTACCTAATATCTGATGCTTAATAACAAGATCAAAATCCTAAATCAGAATGAAACTCATGGGAATAGTAATAACAGTGATTTGATTTTTTTCCCACATTTTCATTTTCTTCTCTTTTCAGTTTTATTGAGAAATAACTGACATATATCACTGCACAAGCTGAAGATGTACAGAATGATGGTTTCATTTATATATATTGTGAAAGGATTGCCACAATAGGTTCAGCTAACATCTACCTTCTCATATAAGATACAATAAAAAAGAAAAGAATAAAGGAAAAAAAATCTCCTGGAGATGAGAACTCCTAGGATTTATGATTTTTGGTTCTGAGAGACCCTGTGCAAAGCTGAAAGCAAATTAAATATTAAACGCAGATGGCACAGTAAGACCTTTGTAAATGCCATGGTTTATAAATTGTGGCTCATTATGATCTCAACAAAACAGACTCATAAATTTATTTGAAAGATTTTTTTTAAGTAGCACAATTTATAGTTAAGTAAAAGATAATGAACAACTGTTTCAAAGGGGGATTTTTAAAAGCAGTTGACTTTAAACCAAGATTATAAATAGAAATGGGTCACATGTCTTTCTGGAATCGCTGTTAGCCTTAGTGGCCTCTCCTCCTTCACAACTGACGGGGTGTCCATCTTCCCTTTCCTTTTGTCAATAAGATCTTTGGGACAAAAATCAAAATGCTTCAATAAAGGGGCCAGCCGGATAGCACAGTTGGTTGAGTGCGAGCTCTGAGCAACAGGGTTGCCACTTTGATTCCCACATGGGCCAGTGAGCTGCGCCCAAGCTGAGCTGCTGCTGAGCTGCCAACAGGTGGCAGGATGGCTCAGATGGTGAGAGCACGTGTTCTTAACAAGGTTGCAGGTTCGACTTGCATGGGATGGTGGGCTGTACCCCCCCACACCCCCCGCAACTAGATTGAAAGCAGCGACTGGACTTGGAATTGAGCTTGCACCCTCCACAACTAAGATTGAAGGACAACAACTTGATTTGGAGCTGATGGAGTGATGGGTCCAAGGAAAAACACAATATTCCCCTTCCCCAATTCTCCAACACTGTTCCCTTCTCCAATTCCCCAATAAAATCTTTAAAAAAAAGTTTAAATAAAAAGCAATTGAGCAATGACTTGGGAGGCTTTCTTTCATTTTTATGAGCTATAGAGACATTCTGAATGTTTGTACTGACTGTACTGAATTCTGTTGAGTGTATGCATTGAGTATACTATGAATTCTGAAGGTTTAGACAAATTTAAGAATCAAGTTATCGTAATTATTGTAGAGGAACCACATTTCCTCTCACTTATTTATTCATGTATTCAACAAACATTTTTTTTTGAGGGCAGTAACACTGGCCCTCATATGTGGGACCAAACCGGGGCCGCTGGCTTCCCAAGCCAGCGCTTAACCACCGTGCCAATTGGCCGGCCCTCAACAAACATTTATGAAAGATGCACCACGTGCCAAGCACTACAGTAGATGATGGAGATATGAGTAAGGCAATCCTTGCCTTCCTTGAACTTAGAATCAAATAATAAACTTACTGTCTACATGCACGATGTCATGAAAGAAATAATTACTGGAAAATATGGAACCACATAGAAAAATATCCAGTTCTGTTTTGGTGTAGAGGAGCGGAGTTATAGAAGACTTTTAGAGATGATACCATATAAATGCTTTCCCTATTGATAGTTCTAAGATTTCTAAATGTGCCACTCTGGGGCAATATGCTTTTCCCTTTTTAGAATACAATTTGTTATTTTAGAACAGGATTAGATTTACAGAAAAAATTCAAAGAGGGCACAGAGTTCCCATACAGTCTGCACCCTGCTATTAATATCTTACATTAATACGGTTCATTCTTTGTAACTAAAGGACCAATACTGAATCATTATTATGAACCAAAGTCTATACCTTATTGATACCTCCTTCATTTTTATCTAATTACCTTTTTCTCTTTCAGAATTCCTGCTGAAATACCATATTGCACTTGGATATCATGTCTTCTTAGGCACCTCTTGCTCTGAGAGTTTCCCAGACCTTTCCTGTTTTTGATGACCTTGACAGTTTGTTGTTTTTTTTTTCAAGTTGAAAAACACATTTTTACTGTATATATATATATTATAACAATAGATGCTATTCTCTCATTTCCCCATCTTCTTCCTCTTCTTCAACACCCCTGATATAAAGGACATTATTACACCTTATTAAAACTTCACCCAGATGTCCAGACAATTCTCCATCTATGTATTCTTCCGTGTTTGCAAGCTGCATGTTCATATAGCCATCTACAGATACCAGGTAGCCTTTGTACTCCATTCCTCACTTTAGTTTCACCATTACTGGCTTTCCTGTTAATCCATTGAGGAAAGGTTTGGAGTTGAGAGGCAAACTCATCGTGACTACGGGCAAATGCTGCAAGTTACAAGCCCCAGACGCTGCTGTCGTTCATCCATCGTAACTGGAGCACCTACAGCAGAGCCGGAATCACGGTAATCCAGGAGAAATGGACACCTAAAAACAGCCGATGACCTTGACAGCTTTGAAGAGTAGTGGTGAGTGATTTTGAAGAATGACTCTCTATTGAGATTTGTCTGTTTTGCCCATGATCCACTTGGGGTTATCTGTTTTGGGAAGATCAGAGAGGGAAAGAGCCATTCTCATCACATCATGTCCACACTACATACTACTAACAGAACCTACCACTGTTAATGTTGGCTTTGATCACCTGGATGAGTAGCACCTGTCAGGATTCTCTACTGTAAAGTTATTCACCCCCTGCCCTATACTATCCTCTTTGGAATGAAGGTACTATGAACAGCCCACACTTAGGGAGTGGGGAGTTATGCCCCACTTCCTTGAGGACAAAGGATCTACATAGATTTGTTGGAATTATTCTACTTGGGAGATTTGTCTATTCACTTTATTTATCTATTTATTTATTCAGCCATTTTTTAAAAAAAGAGTTATTGGGGAATTGGGGGAGGGGAACAGCATTGGTGAACCGGGGAAGGGGAACAGACAACTTGCTGTCCTTTTGTTCAATCTAGTTGCAGAGGACGTTGCTTCACTGGCCCATGTTGGTATCATCATTGTGCTCTTCCTGGGTGAGGCAGATCAGTTGCTGGCCTCTGGACAGCCGCTCATGGCAGCTCTTGGCAGCTCACACCAGCTGCCCGCCGCTCACTCTGGCTGCCGGCCACTCACTGTAGCCCATGGCAGCCCACTGCAGCAGGGACTGCAGCTACGCCATCCCAGGGACTCACAGCAGCCCAGCTCCAGGTGGAGCTGTTGTTAGCTGTAGAGGGCAGTGTCACTGGCCCTTATATGTGGGATCCGAACTGGGGCCACCGGCGTCCCAAGCCAGCTCTTAACCAACGCAGCACTCGGCTGGCCCTATTCAGCCATTTATACCAGTGTGGAGTCATGGATACTAATCGTATCTGTTGCATTATAATCCAGTATTACTTTATTTACTTTGTTTATGAAATATTCACATTTTGGCCATTGAGAGCTCTTTCACTTTTTCCCTTACATATAACTCCAAAAATGTGGGTTTTTTTTTTTTTTTTTTCAGCTGAGTCATCCTGCTACCTGTTGGCAGCTCAACGGCAACTCAGCCCAGGCTGGGCATCGAACTGCTGTTGCTCAGAGCTCAGCTCGCACTCTTGAACGAGCTCTTACCAACTGAGCCACTAGGCCAGCCCTAAAATGTGTGTTTTTTAAGCACTCATTTTCTGGCACTACAAGATGATCCAGATTCATCTTGTATATTTCCTTCTCCAGTCCTAGAATCAGCCATTCCTCCAAAGGGCCCTTTTATTGGACAATGGCATTAGAAACCAAGATCTGGGCACTAGGTATGCTCATTTCTGGTGGTGTGTCATTGCTTCTATGCCATCTCAGATAATAGTACAAGGAAATACTCATATATGTCTGCATATTAGTTTTGCCCTTTCAAGAATGTCATATAGTTGAAATCACAGTATGTAGCCTTTTTAGATTGGCTCCTTTTACCTAGCAATATGCATTTAAAATTCATCCATGACTTTTTGTGGCTTGACAGCTCATTTGGTTTTAGAACTGAATAATACTTCATTGTATGGCTGCACCACAAATTATCAATTCACTTAATGAATAACATCTTGATTGCTTCTTTTGGGGCCATTATGAATGAAGCTACTATTAATATCTATGTGATGGCTTTTGGATAGGCATACATTTTCCTATCATTTTGGGTAAATACCTAGGAACACGATTGCTGGGTTATATAAAACAAATAAAAAGGTGTACTCTTATAAGAAACTGCCATACTCTCTTCCAAGTGGCTGTACCATTCTGCAATCCCACCAGCAACGAATGACAGTTCCAGTAGCCATCCTAATAGGTGTGTCATTGTATTCCTTTCCTAGGGCTGCTGTAACAAATCACCATAAACTGGGTAACTTAAAACAGCAGAGATTTCTCCTCTCTCAGTTCTGAAGGCTGGAAATCTTGAAATCAAGGTGTCAGCCAGCTATGATCTCTGTGACACTCAGTAGAATCCTTCTTGCGTTTTCTTAGCTTCTAGTGGTGGCCATTGACTGTTAGCTTGTGGTTGCATCACTCCAGTCTTTGCTTGTGTCATCACGTGACATTTTCCCTGTATGCCTCCATCTTCATCTAGCATTTCCTCTTCTTATAAGGACACCAAGTCATATTGGATTAGGGTCAAGTCCAATGACCTCATCTTAACTTGTTGACCTCCGCAAAGAACCTATTTCCAAATAAGATCACATTCACAATTACTGGAGGTTACCACTTCAACATATCTTTGGGGATACACAATGTAAACCCCAATAGTAGTGATATCTACTGGTTATTTTAATTTCAATTCTACAATAAAATGAAGTTGAGCACTTTTTCATTAGTGAGGTGTACATTCATATATTTGCCCATTTTTTAATTGGGTCATTTGCTTTCTTATTGTGGAGATTTAAGAATTCTTTGTAGGGCCAGCTGAGTGGCGAGTTGGTTAAGAGATGGCTTGGGATGCCAGCGGCCCTGGTTCAGATCCCACATATGAGGGCCAGTGACACTGGCCTCTACAGCTAAGATGATGAACAACAGCTCCACCTGGAGCTGGGCTGCTGTGAGTACACAGGAGGGCGTAGCTGCAGCCCCTGCTGCAGTGGTCTGCCATAGGCTACAGTGAGTGGCCTGCAGCCAGTGTGATGGCTGGCAGCCAGTGTGAGCTGCCAAGAGCCGCTGTAAGCAGATGTCCAGAAGCTGGTGACCAATCTGCCTCACCCGGGAAGAGCGCAATGGTAATATCAACATGGGCCAGTGAGGCAACATCCTCCACAACTAGACTGAAGAACCAAAGGACAGCAAGTTGTCTGTTCCCCTTTGCAGGTTCCACAATGCTGTTCCCCTCCCCCAATTCCCCAATAAGATCTTTTTTAAAAAAAAAAAAGAATTCTTTGTATATTTTGGATACAAGTCCTTTAGCAGGTATGTGTTTTACAAATATATCCTCCCTGTTTGTGGATGGTCTATCATATTCTTAGTGTATTTTGCAGAGCAGAAGTTTTTAATGGAGTCCAATTTACCAATATTTTCTTTCATAGATTGTGCTTTGGGGACTGTATTTAAACACTGATCTCCAAACCTAAGGTTACCTACATTTTCTCCTACCTTTCTTCTAACAACTTCATAATTTCATATTTTGTATTTATGTCTGTGATCCCATAATACAGCATGTAGTCTTTTCAGATTGTCTGCTTTCACTTACTGATATTTCTTTAAGGTCGTTCCATGTCTTTTCATGTCTTTATAGCTCATTTCATTTCATTGCTGAATAATATCCCATTTATTGGTTGTACCTGTTTTTTGGTGTGTGTTTTTTTCTATCCATTTACCTATTGAAGAAGATCTTGGTTGCATCCATGTCTTGGCAATTACACATACAGCTGCTATAAATATTTGTGCACAGGTTTTTGTATGGACATAAGTTTTCAATTCATTTGAGTAGATACCAGGAGCACGATTGCCAGATCACATGGAAAGAGTATGTTTAGTTTTGTAAAAAACTGCCAAACTCTCTTCTAAAGTGCTTCTGCCATTTTCCATTCCCACCAGAGATGAATGAGAGTTCCTGTTGCTCCATGATCTCACCAACATTTGCTGTTGTCAGTGTTTCAGATTTTAGTCTAATTAGTCATAACGTTATTTTCTAGGAATTTTATAGTTTTAATTTTACATTCAGGCTGATCATCTATTTTCAGTTAATTTTTCCGAAGTGTGTAAG
Source organism: Aselliscus stoliczkanus (assembly GCA_033961575.1). Classification (NCBI taxonomy): domain Eukaryota; kingdom Metazoa; phylum Chordata; class Mammalia; order Chiroptera; family Hipposideridae; genus Aselliscus; species Aselliscus stoliczkanus. The sequence goes on from CM066737.1 coordinate 28,018,631, forward strand.
TTGTGTGTCTCAATTCATTTTTTTTTTTTGCATGTAGATGTTTAGTTGCTCCAACACTATTCGTTGAAAATACTATCCTTTCTCCACTTAACTGATATTGCTTCTTTAACAATGATCAATTGATTGTATCTGTGTGGTTCTATTTCTGGGCTCTCTGTTTTGTTCCATTGATTTATTTGTCTATTATTTCACCAGTACCATACTGTTTCGATTACTTTAGCTTTATAAGTCTTAAAGCTGGGTAATGTCAGTCTTCTGATTTTGATCTTCTTCAATATTGTATTGGCTACCCTAGGTCATTTACCTTTCCATACAAACTTTAGAATCAGTCTGTTAATATCCACAAATAACCTGCTGGGATTTTTATTGGGATTGCATTCAATCTACAGATCAGTTGGGAAGAACTGACATCTTAACAATATTGAATCTTCCTATCCATGAACATGAAATATCTCTCTGTTTAGAGCTTGTTTGACTTCTTTCATCAGAGTTTTGTATTTTCCTCACATAGATCTGGTACATATAATGTTAGGTTTCTATATAAGTATTCCATTTTGTCATGCTAATGTAAATGGTGTGTGTTTAAATTCCAATTGTTCATTGCTGGCATATGGGGAAAAAATTTATATATTAACCTTGTATCCTACAAACTTGCTATATTTGTTTATTAGTTCCAGAACACTTTTGTTGTTGATTCTTCAGGATTTTTTTAGACAATCATGTAATCTGCAATCAAAAATAGTTCTTGTCATTGCATGTGTTTATTTCTTTGTTTTCCCCTCTTTTAATGATTTCTCTTGGGGATTTTTTAAAAAAGATTTTATTGGGGAATTGGGGGATGGGAACAGCGTTGGGGAATCAGAGAAGGGGAACAGACAAATTGCTGTCCTTCCGTTTTTCAGTCTAGTTGTGGAGGACATTGCTTCACTGGCCCATGTTGGTATTATCATTGCACTCTTCCTGGGTGAGGCAGATTGGTCGCCGGCCTCTAGATGGCCACTCATAGCGGCTATTGGCAGCTCACACTGGCTGCTGGCCACTCACGCTGTCTGCCGGCCACTCACTGTAGCCTATGGCAGCCCACTGCAGCAGGGGCTGCAGTCTATGCAGTCACTGGCAACTCATGGCAGCCCAGCTCCAGGTTGAGCTGTTGTTGACCATCTTAGCTATAGAGGGCATAGCATCACTGGCCCTCATGTGTGAGATCTGAAATGGGGCCCTGCTGCTCAGAGCTGGCATCCCAAGCCAGCTCTTAACCAATGCGCCACTCAGCCAGCCCTCTTGGGGATTTTAATAGAACACTTTATAGGATTCCATTTTATCTCTTCTATGAGCTTATCAATTGTATTTGTTTAAAAAGATTTTACTAGTTACCCTAAAGTTTCAAATATACATTTTTAACTAATCCAAGTCCATCTTCAAATAACACTATAATATACTATACAGGGCAGGTACTTTATTTTTTTATTGTCTTTTAGATGTACCCATGTATAATACATAATAAAATAACTGAAAAATCAGATTTAATTTTTCTCTGAATTTTCCAGTGTGATATTGTGAATTTATCTTAGAACCTTCCACCAAAGTGCTTAATATGTACATGGCAATTTTACCTTTTTTAAATTAATTAATTATTTCAGTTACAGTTGATATTCAATATTATGTTATATGAGGTTGAGGTGTACAGCACAGTAATTAGACATTTATATAAATTATGTAGTGATCCCCTCAATTAGTACCCACCTAGCACTATACATAATTATTACAATACCATTCCCTATGCCCTACTTTACATCCCCTTGACTATTTTGTAATGGCCAATTTGTACTTCTTAATCCTTTCAACTTTTTCAGGGCAGGTAGTTTATAACAGAGGACTCCTAATTCCTTCCTTTTATACCTTATAACATTGCTGCAATTCATTTCACTTAGATATATGCTATAATCACTTAATAAATTGTTACTGTTATTACTTGAAAGAAAAAGGTATCTTTTTTGATCAACTAAGAATAAAAAATAAAAGGTTTTATTTCACCTTCAGATATTCCTTTTGTGATGCTCTTCCTTTCTTTATGTAGATTCATGTTTCTGACTTATATAATTTTCCTACTCTACAAAACTTCCTTTAATATTTCTTTCCAGGTAGTTCTGCTGATATGAATTCTCTCAGGTTTCACTATCTGAGAAATTATGTCTTCTTTTATTCACCTTTTCTTATTATTTCACTTTTGATAATTTTTTCTGGATATAGAATTTTAGGTTGTTGGGTTTTTTTAACACACTATATTGTCCACTCTTATTGTTTTTGAGAAAAAGTCTTTAATACTGCTTACCCTTGTTTCTCAACAGGTAAGGTGTTTTTCCTTCTGAATTATTTAAATGTTTTCTCTTTGTTTTTCTTCAGTTTGAATATGATATTCTTAGGTGCAGTTTTGGTTTGCTGTTTGGTGTGTATACTGCTCAATGTTCTCTGAGCTTTCTGGATTGATGGTTTGGTATCTGTCATTTTTGGTAAGTTTTTAACTATTATTACTTCATTATTTCTTTTGCGCTTTTCTCTCTTTCTTCTTCTCATATTCTAATTATATATATATATATTATACCTTTGAAATTTTCCCACCATTCTTGGTGCTCTGTTCTCTTTTTTCATTCTTTTTATCACTGCATTAAAAAGAATGTAGAGTCTCTATTGACATATTTTCAAACTCATTGATATTTTTCCTTGGCTATGTCCAGTCCACTGATGAGGCATCAAAGGCATTCTTCATTTCTTTTAGTGTTTTTGAGTTCTAGCATTTCCTTTGTATTCTTTCTTAGAGTTTGAATCTTTGTGCTTACATTAAGCATCTGTTTCTGTATCTTCTTCTGCCATTAGATCCTTTATCATTCTTTATCATATTAATCACAGTTAATCTTTTTTTTTGAGGGCAGTGTCACTGGCCCTCATATGTGGGACCCGAACTGGGGCCGCTGACTTCCCAAGTCAGCTCTTAACCACCGCGCCACTCGGCCGGCCCAATCACAGTTAATCTTAGTTTCTCGTATGATAATTCCAAATTGTAACTCATCTCTGAGTCTGATTCTGATGCTTGTGTTGTCTTTCAGACTGTGTTTTTTTTTATTGCCTTGTAGTATGTCTTTTTTTGTTGAATGGTGGCCATGATGTATTAGAAATAAGAACTGAGGAAAATAGACTTCTGGTGTGAGGTTTTATGTTAAGCTGGCCAGGAGATAGGTTGTGTTTCAAGTTTCCTATACATGTGGATTCCAGAGCCTTCAAATTCCTCTGTTGTGCTTGTTTTTGTCTCCTCTGTTGATTTTTCACTTCCCTAAGTACTCCTCCTCAAGAGAGGCTGCATTTTGCAGCTCTTTCAGCTCTAAGCCAGAGTTATTATATTGGAGCCCTATTGGTGTGGTGGTGGTGAGATGTCAGAGAGGAGGAGAATTCTATCATCTTGTGTCCCTGGGCTGGAACCTTTACAAGTATTTCTTAGCTACCATCCGCATCTTAGGAGATACAAGGTGGCTAGGATGGGAACCATTTCCTTTCCCCAAGTGGGTTAACGGTTAGGTAAAGATTTCCCTTGGAGAGGAGGACTTCATTATAGACATATCTTAAAATGGTTCTTTCCCCCTCTTCCTGCCAGGGCTATGAGGGTGTTTTTCTTAGCTTTCCATCATGTATTATGGGCTGAACTGTGTCTCCTCCAAAATTCATATGTTGAAGCTCTAACACTCAGCATCTCAGAATGTGACTGTATTTGGAGACAGGGCCTTAAAAGAGGTGATTAACCTTTTCATTGCATTTATTGATTTCAAGTTTGTTCTCCAAAATGTGTCAAAAATCCACAGAATAGGGCTGGCCGAGTGGCACGGAGGTTAAGAGCTGGCTTGGGACGCTGGCGGCCCTGGTTCAGATCCCACATGTGAGGGCCAGTGACACTGCCCTCAAAAAAAAAAAATCCACAGAATAATTACATTATTTATATTTTTAAGTAAATACAGTTTAAGGGCTACATTTTATTAAAATAAATGATTACTTTAAAGTATAAAATATTTCCTATTGTTATTCATTCTTGAAAAACACAAAAATCTAGAAAAACGTACATCTGCTTTCCTACACTTCCTTTCTGAAACATTGAGCTCGTGGGGTAAAGTCAAACACTGCACTCAGCGGCATGGAAATATTCAACTATAAACAAACATCGCAGCAAAAATGTTAAGTTAAAATGAAGCTATTAGAGTGGGCCCTAATCCAATTTGACTGGTGCCCTTAAAAGAAGAGGTGATTAAGACACATAAAAAGACACCAGGGGTGCACATGCACAGAGGAAAGATCACATGGGGACACAGCAAGAAGGCTGCCACCTGCAAGCCAAGAAGACAGGCCTCAAGAGCAACCAAACCTGCCAACACCTTGATCTTCGACTTCCAGAGTCCAGAGCTGTGAGCATGAATTTCTGTCGTTTTTAAACTATGCAATCTGTGGTATTTTGTTAGGACAGCCCTAATCAACTCACCATCATGAGAGCCAGGTGAAAATTTAAACCTCAAAAATACATGGGGCCAGCCGAGTGGCACGGTGGTTAAGCGCTGGCTTGGGAAGCCAGCGGCCCCGGTTCAGTCCCACATATGAGGGCCAATGACACTGCCCTCAAAAAATAAATACAGGAGGACCCCTAAGACTATGGCCCACATGAGTTTCTCATTCTTATACTAGCCCACACTCAGCTTCTAAAAATTTGTCAAAATTACCATTTCATTGTTACCAGTTATAGCTCCAGTGGTTCGTTCCAGATAAGGGAATATTGGCTTTGACTCGTTGGATTCACCCTGTCCCTTTAGATTTCAGGATGGCAGTTTGCCTTGAGATCTCAATTCTGTGATGATTCCAAGAAAATTTATTGATTTTCAGTATGTTCAGCTTTTTCTTGTTGTCTTCTTGAAGGATGACATGACAACTTTTAAGCTCTGAACATACTGGAGGGAAATCAGAAGTCCTGATATTTTTACTCAAACTCTATTTGCAAAGATTTGAAATAGAACTTTGTATGAGAAAAGCTTACATTTTGTACTTTAGTATTATGTCATAGTCAACTTGGACTGCTAAAACAAAATACCATAGAATGGGGGCGTTAAACAACAGAAATTTATTTCTCATAATTCTGGAGGCTGGAAGTCCTAAATCTGGGTGCTAGTAGAGTTGGGTTCTGGTGAGGGCTCTTTTGGCTTGAAGGTGGTTGCTTTCTTGCGGTGTCCTCACATGGAGGAGAAAGACAGTTCTAGTGTCTTTCCTTCTTATAAACACACTCATGCTACCCTGAAGGTCCCAATCTCACGACCTCATCTGAAGCTAATTACAGTAAAACCTTGGATTACGAATAACGTGGTTTGCAAGTGTTCCAAACATTCAGTCCCTAATATATAATATTCCTCTACTATAAAGATTCAATTACTTTAAAATTATAAATGTATAATTGATACTATTATTTTTCTCTTTAAAAATTCTGTCAGAAATCAACTAATATGCCTTGGCTTTATTAGCTTTAGCATTCTTTAATGTCTCCTTTTAACCTCATTATCCTTTTTTTCTGAGATTAGCTCGAGGGATAAAGAACAAAATTGCACTTTTGTATATATTCTTCCCTTTCCATTCACTTGTCCTAATCTCAGATGTCAACTCTCTCTCCACTAGCAATGTACGAAATGTTCGAAAGCTACAGGGACTAAGTGGTGACAGAGTATTATTTTCTTAGGTCAGAGATGGAAAGCTTATTGAAAGAAAATTCATCATACTATAGGTAGGACACTTATTTTCAGAGACCAAATCTTTCTACACTGGAAAAGCTACAATCTAACCAATAGTATTGACAATTTAATATCTCCACAAAATCAGTTCATAAGACAGTGAAAATTTATTGGAGGGTTACAAAATTAATAGAGGTCCTTGTTCCTTACCTCAAAGTAATGTTATCAATAAAAGGAAGAGGTCAAATTAATAAGACCAGAAGCAATTCAGGCCTTACATATATTAGATTATATTGACTAGACAAAGTTAACCTCTCAACTTATCTTAATTAGTTTTTGTAATAAATAAGCCATCTACTTATGTTTAATACCAAAACATGGTACTGTCATGCATTGCATAATGATGTTTCTGTCAATGACATACAACATATATGACGATGGTCCTTTAAGATTAGAATGGAGCTGAAAATTTTCTATCGTCTAATGTCATAGTCATAACATCATAGCACAATGCATTACTCAGGTGTTTGTGGTGATGCTGGTATAAACAAACCTACTGCACTGCCAGTCATAAAATTACAGCACATACAATTATGTACAGTACATAATACTTGGTAATAATAAACAATTATGTTACTGGTTTATGCATTTACTATACTATGCTTTTTATTGTTACTTTAGAGTGTTCTCTTTCTACTTATCTTCTATTTTATTTTATTTTATTTTTTACTTAGTGAAAGATAATTGTATTAGCCTATTTAGCTTTTTCTATATTTTGGACTCTTAGGATAAATATTTATTTATTTATTTATTTATTTATTTATTTTTAAATTAAAGTTTATTGGAGTGACAATTGTTAGTAAAATTACATAGGTTTCATGCTGTCACCGTGTAGCAAAATTAACTCCAAATGCATCAAACACCTAAACATAAGACCTGAAACAATAAACTGCATAGAAGAAAGCATAGGTACTAAACTTATGGACCTAGGTAAAGAGCATTTTATGAATTTGATTTCAAAGGCAAATGAAGTAAAAGATAAAATAAATGAATGGGACTATATCAAACTAAAAAGCATCTGCACAGCAAAAGAAACCGTTGACAAAATAAAGAGGCAACCAACTGAATGGGAGAAGATATTTGCAAACAATGCCTCTGATAAGGGGCTAATATCCAAAATATATAAGGAACCCATACAACTCAACAACCAAAAAAGCAATCCAATTAAAAATGGACAGAGGACCTGAATAGACATTTCTCCAAAGAGGACATACGAATGGCCAAATAGACATATGAAAAAATGCTCAACATCACTAACCATTAGAGAAATGCAAATAAAAACCACAATGAGATATCACCTCACACCAGTTAGAATGGCTATCATCAACAAGACAAATAATAACAAGTGTTGGAGAGGCTGCTGTGGAGCAAAAGGAACCCTCATACACTGTTGGTGAGAATACAGATTGGTGCAGCCGCTATGGAAGGCAGTGTGGAGGTTCATCACAAATTTAAGAATAGAATTACCACATGACCCAGCAATCCGTCTCCTGGGTATATACTAAAAAAAAAATTGAAAACATTTATCCGTACAGATATATGTATCTCAACTTTTTTTTTTTTAAGAATGTTTGTTTTTTTTTAAGAAATTTTATTGGGGAACAGTGTGTTTTCCCATGACCCATCAGCTCCAAGTCAAGTAGTTGTTTCAATTTAGTTGTGGAGGGCGCAGCTCTTTGGCCCATTTAGGAATCGAACCAACAACCCTGGTATTACGAGTCCGCACTCTAACCACCTGAGATAACCCGCTGCCCCTGTACCTCAACTTTTGATTTTACCATTTCTCTTGTGCTTGATCTAATCTCCTGTTGTTTTGTACAGTAACATGCTATACAGGTTTGTACCTAGGAGCAATAGACTATACCATATAGCCTGGAAGGGGAACAGACAAGTTTCTGTCCTATTGTTCTTCAGTCTAGTTGTGGAGGACATTGCTTCACTGGCCCATGTTGGTATCATCATTGCGCTTTTATTGGGTGAGGCAGATCGGTCGCTGGCCTCCGGATGGCCACTTACAGTGGCTCTTGGCAGCTCACACTGGCTGCCAGCCGCTCATGCTGGCTGCCGGCCATTCACTGTAGCCTATGGCAGCCCACTGCAGCAGGGGCAGCAGCTACGCCTTAGCTGGTGACTCACAGCAGCCTAGCTCCAGGCAGAGCTTTTCATCATCTTAGCTGTAGAGGGCAGTGTCACTGGCCCTCACATGTGGGATCTGAACTGGGGCCGCTGGTGTCCCAAGCAGCTCTTAACCAACGCGCCACTCAGCAGGCCCCATCTAGGTTTTTGTAAGTGCACTCTATGATGTTCGCATAATGACAAAATAGCCTAATGACACATTTCTCAAAACATATCAGTATCATTAAGTGGTGCATGACTGTACATATACATGCAATGCTCTATGAAAAATGTAATATATTATTTGATGAAATTCTAAATGAAGAAGTCATATGATATGTAGTTGGAAAATCAGATAATATGAAGAAATTTATGGGGATTTTCACTTTGAAGAAAGAGTAGGTTATGCATAATCACCATTTTACCCTATTTTCATGTTTCAGTGCCTGTAATTCCATTCACTGACTGGGACATTCTTACCCATCCCTTAAGCCACGTCAATATTTCCCTGAATTTCCAAGTAAAGTTAGTTGTTCCCCCATCTTTGCACCTGTAATAATTCATATATTCCTCTGATGATGATGATGATTATTATTATTATTATTATTATATTTTGTTTTTTTAGCTGAGCTATCCTGCCACCTGTTGGCAGCTTAGCAGCAACTCAGCTGGGGCGGGGCATCGAATTGCTGTTGCTCAAATGACTGTCTATTATTTTGTTTTTCCCACTAGGTTGAGCAAATCTAGTACAGAAATGAAGCTTTTTGTTCTTGTTGCCCACTTGATATTTCTTTTCTACTTTATGACACCTGAATTTTCTTTTGGAGAAGTACTCCTCTATTATTTCAGAAAGTCTTGGTGGAATTACCAATATAGGTGGTCTGCTATCTCCTGGGCAAGGGGAGAACATGCGACCCATTGCTCTGTGATTTCCTAAGAATTTGAATATGGAGTGTGACAAGGGTAAAAGACATTTGGATCGTATTAACTGAGACATTCTGAGGAGAGTGCATACTAATCTCTGCAGAACACTGTGTGTGGTGTAATGTCATTTTTCTTAAAAAAAGAAAACAGAATACTTAGCTATAGAGAGCTGTAGTTATCTAGATACAGGTATGTGTAAATGGATGCCTAGGAACAGGTCTGGAATATTCCAAACCAGTGTGTTTTAAGAGATTATCTATGAAGAGAATTCGGATTTGGGATAAAGTAAAGGGATATTTTCATTTAGAACTCTCCATATTTCTGACCTGTTTAATTTGAACAGGTAAAATTACTGTGTTACTTTTATAATTTGTTTATTTTCATTAAGAAAGTTCACTTTTCAAATTATATTCCCCCAGAAGAAAACATCTGGATTTCTTTCCTATTTATGGAGATAATTTGTCAAGGTTTGATGTTTTTCTGTAACACATGTCGTCACATACAGAAAGAGAATGACATATCGTTGAACAGCTGTTTTAATTCTCCTGAGAGACAGAGAACCATAACATTAAAGTGATTCAAATGTGAATCCTACACAACCTAAGAATAAAGTGATAACCTGAGGAGATAATGTGAAGCAAGGAGTCTGCAGAGGAAATTATGTAGCATTCCACAGGATTCTGAAGCTTGTTTTTTCACTTAACTATGTATTTTGGGCATCTAGGTCAGTAAACATAGATCTTGCCTCATTTTATTTTTTCATGATACACTGAATGTTATAGAATGGATAAAACATAATTATTAGTCATTCCTATCTGTGCATTTATTTTGTTTTCTATGTTTTTGCTATTATATACAATGTTGCAGTAGAAATCCCTCTCCATATATTTTTCAGCATATGAATTAATATTTCTGTAGGAAAAAAATGGAGAAATATAATAGAAATGGGACATTAAATGTTTTCCACATATAAGCGTTGTTTGTTGATATCAAACAGTTCTCAAAAAAAATGTTTTTATCAATCTGTATTTTCAACAAAAGTGTATAAAAGTACTGATTTCACCATGTTTTTCCAATATCAGATATTATTTGGTTTTCTTAACTTTTGATAGTGAAAAAATATTGATAGTTGATTGATATTCTGTGCAAACTGCTTTTTTTTTTCTAGCTGAGCCATCCTGCCACCTGTTGGCAGCTCAGCAGCTGCTCAGCTCAGCTGGGCATGAAACTGCTGTTGCTCAGAGCTCAACTCGCACTCTTGAGCAAGCTCTTAACCAACTGAGCCACTTGGCCGGCTGCAAACTGCTTTTTTTTTTTTTAAGAGGGCAGTCTCACTGGCCCTCATATGTGGGATCCAAACCCGGGCTGCTGGTGTCCCAAGCCAGCTCTTAACAACGGCGCCACCGGGCCAGCCCCGCAAACTGCTTTTTTAACTAAGGATATTTTCCTTCATTCCATGGTTGTCGTAGTCATCAAGAAAAATGAAATGGTTTCAGATTTCACAGGCCCTGTGTTTCCCATCTAGAAACCATATTTGGATACATTCATATGCTAAGTTCAAGTCCTAAGTAAAGTCTGACTTATCAACACAGAAATCAGAATTGGTCCCAGAACCCAGAAAACTCTGAGGGTAAATTGGTATCAAAGGCACCAGCTCTGAGAAAGGCAAAAGAAGAAGAAAATAGGAAAAAAGGAGGACTCCCAGTAAGAAATTAGGAAAATTATTACCATCAGAGAAAAGTTATCTTCCCGGAAATGCCCTCAGGGAAGGTAATGTGGACTGAGTACTAGAATTGTGCCAAACGTTCTCAGTGTGAATTGTGTATATGCCAAATTCCTTAGACAAGAAATTATCTGTTAATAAATTATATGCTATTAGCAGATAAAGGTTGACTGTATTCATCTTTATATCTCTAGAATCTAATATAATACCTGGCTAAAGGGTTGTGGTTTCAATCTGAATTGATGGTTTGAAAATTGAGGGACCATCAGAATCAAGGGGAGAGTTCGTTAAATTCCAGGTTGCCAGAGTTTTCATCCAGTGGGGTGGGGTGGTGAGAATTTACATTTCTATAAGTTCCCAAGGGATGCTGAAGATACTGCTCTGAGGAATCAAACTTTGAGAATCGTTGAGCATTGAGAAAGAGAGAGAGAGAGAGAGAGAGAGAGAGAGAGAGAGAGAGAGAATATATATGACAGAAACTGTCCACAAAAGTCTAAAATATTTACTATCTAGGCCTTTACAGAAAACATTTACCAATCCCTGCCTTAAGCAATACAATTATTGCAAAAAGAAATGTCAACAGATATTTATGTCCAGTGTTACCTAAATCACACTGTATTTCCAATTTGCTATCTCTGCCTAATTCTTGTTTGTTTTGCTTATATCCCTTTTAGGAACTATAAGAACATATTCAATTATTTTGTAAAAGCATTTCACTAAATTAAAATGTAGATGTTTTTAAAAGCATTATTCTGTAATAATTTGAGGAAAATAGGCATGGCATTAGTGCTTTCCATATTTAAGCTTCTCTCTTTATTTTAACTGCACTTTAAATCCTTTAGTGTTTGGAAGGTTCTGATCGGCCATTTCTAGATGTCAGATTTCTATCTGGAACATGAAAGCTTCAAATACATGTCTACAGGATATGGGAGCTGATTCAAATTTTTTTACAAGTGTGTATTTTAGTCTTCATATTGTTGGTGCTGTGTATTGGTATGCCTCAATAGGTCATCAACCTGAATTTCTGATATTCCTTATCTAGTTTAGAACTGCATCTGGAGTCAAGAAAGGAACCATAATATAACTAACATCTTAAATGTGTATGGTACATCCAAAGACTCCTGCCCATCCATGTGCTATTAGGTTGACTGTGGACTGATGATCAGTAGCAACAATCATGAGTGTTGATTTCAGATACTCAGAATATGAGTTTAACCACACAATGAGGGGTGTATTTCATCAATAAACAAATAAAATACAATAGCCTATAACTGAATATTGATAAAAGTGAACTGGCGGGGCCAGCTGAGTGGCGTGTTGGTTGGGAGCTGGCTTGGGACACCAGTGGTCCCAGTTCATATCCCATATGAGGGCCAGTGACACTGCCCTCTACAGCTAACAACAGCTCCACCTGGAGTGGGGCTGTGCAAGCCCCGGCGACGATGTAGGCTGCAGCCCCTGCTGCAGTGGGCTGCCATAGGCTACAGTGAGTGGCCGGCAGCCAGCGTGAGCTGCCAATAGCCACAGTGAGCGACCATCCAGAGGCCGGCAACCAATGTGCCTCACCCGGGAAAAGCGCAATGACGATACCAACATGGGCCAGTGAAGCAATGTCCTCCACAACTAGACTGAAGAACAAAAGACAACAACTTGTCTGTTCCCCTTCCCTGATTCCCCAACACTGTTCTCCCACAATTCCCCAATAAAATCTTTAAAAAGAAAAGTGAACTGTCAACTTAAGATGATTAACCGTAGAGCTGGGAGGACTATGGGCAGAGCTGGGTCCCTTGTTAGCTCTGTAGTCCTGACTTTCTATTAAGCTTTGTGGTAACTTCTGGTTGAGGGATTCATATATTTTATATATAGAGAGAGAGGCAGGCCATCTTGGGAAGGCTGGCTCTCTTCTTTTGCTTGTGTGTGCCTGGTTGGAGCTCCGGTCGGAAATATGAGTTCACACACTGCTGGGCTGGTGTCATTTCTTTTTCTTTTCCAGAATAAATTGCTCTTTTGGTGGATTTTCTGGATAGTTATTCTGGCCAGCCGACAATGTTATTGAATAAGAGGAAGAGGAGAAGACTGGCATAGGTGGGTCAGAGCCTGACTAGGGTAAACAGAGAATCCATGCCTAGGGCAGGGTGAGGGGCCAATGTAGGTTGTCAGAGCCAAGCAGGATGAGTAGAGGTTCCACCCGAAAAGGCATCCCAGTGGGAGGCATCCCTATTGAGCAGGGAGAGAGAGGTTTCCACGTGGGGTGGTGGCACCAGCTGCAGTCTGGTTTAAGGTGCTGGATCCTAAATGAGATAAAGGGGGTATTCAGGAAGGAAGCTGGATAGGCACAGGGTGTTGGAGGCGAAATGGGGTGAGGAAGGCATCTGGGCTGATGAGGGGATTGAGATAGCAGAGACTGGTTCCATATGGTGGGATTAATCATGTAAGTAAATACATTAAAGATGACGGGACCAGAGAAGGCAGTCACAAATATGGAAAAGAAAATAGCTCAAGTAAACCTCATAGCATTGGACTGAAAATGCAGATATTGGTGTGAACCTATGGACATGACAATACAGATACACAGAGGGTGCCAAAAAATGTATACATATTTTAAGAAAGTAAAACTGTATTAAAATGGTAATACTCAATATATACCAATAACAAAAGATGAATAAAAGTCACATTTGACTTCTGCAATTACAAGAGGTACTCAAAGTGGTTACCATCAGCGTCCAGACACTTCTGATTATGGGGAACTACTGCTTGAGCAACGAGGACCAAAGTGCCCACTTGTATACAAATTTTGGCGGCCCCGTTATAAATACGTCAATGTGTGTGTGTATACACGAAGAGATCCTGATATCAGTGATACTTCAACAGCTGTGAGACTACCTAGTGCTCATACCTGGGTTTCTAATACTGTCTTCCACCTGAAGGAACCAAGGATCCTGGTCAAAATGGCTGATTCTAGGGCTGGAAAAGGAAAAGTCAAGATGGGATCAGACACGTTGCACCAAAAAGTAAGGACATGCTAAAAATAAATAAATAAATAAATGACGAGGACATGACTAAAGGCACAGAAGCCAGTTTAAAAAGATTTGAAGGGGCTTCTCTTGGTCAAAACTGGGACAATCTGAGGGTCAAAATAGTAATAATAGTTTTGGTTTATAACTCAAATATAACAGGAATCAATAATATGATACAGGATATAAACAAATAATATAAATAAATGGAAATTTTTATGGAGAACAAGACATTAACATGGTTTCTGCTATGGTTTGAATATTTGTGTCCCCAAAATTCATGTGTTGAAATCCTAACACCCAATGTGATGATATTAGGAGGTGAGGTTTGGAGAGCTGATAAGGTAATGAGAGCAGAGCCTTCATAAATGAGATCAGTGCCCTTATAAAAGATGCCGGAGAGAGCTTCCTTGTCATTTTCACCACGTGAGGATTCAATGAGCTGTCTGCCACTCAAAAGAGAGCCCTCACCCAATCATGTGGACACCCTGATCTTGGACTTCCAGCCTCTGGAACAGGGAGAAATCAATTTCTGTGGTTTCGAAGCCACCCAGTCTGTGCTATTTTTTATAGCACCCCAAATGCACTAAGACAGTTTCAGAATACCTTTCCACAAAATACTTACTAGTTACAAAGGAGAAAAGAATAATTCTACAGTGGGGAAGCCTGGAAGACTTTAGGCTTAAAGACACGTTAATGAAATGACCACAGTTAACATTACCAGTAAGGGACTAAATAGAAATTGCATACTATCCGACAGGCTGCACTGAGATGAACACAACATCGCCTCAGGGATAATCTTGCCAAAAGCTGTAGCCTGAATTTTATCATGAGGAATCAATCATCAAACCCAACCAGAGAGATACTCTCCATAATAACTGGTCTGTAATACTGGAAAATATCAGAGGCCAGTTAAGTCAAAAGACCCAGAAGCTGTCCCAGGCCAAAGGAGACTGAGAAAACATGCAACTTAACGGACACGTGATTCTTGATTACATTCTTTCAGTATAAAGGACATTTCAGGGCCGGCCGAGTGGCGTGGTGGTTAAGCACTGGCTTGGGACGCCAGCGGCCCCGGTTCAGGTCCCACATATGAGGGCCAGTGACACTGCCCTCAAAAAAAAAAAAAAAAAAAAAAAAAGAAAAAAAAAAGTACATTCCATAGTGGGATACTGGCAATTTTGAATCAAGTCTAAGGATCAGATGGTCATAATACATCAAGGTTCATTTCCTAATTTTGTGATTGTATTGTGGTTATGTAAAATACACTTGACAGTAGGAAATACACATTGAAGTATTCCAGGCGGAGGGGATGGGAAATTATGTCAACTATTTACTCTCAAATTCTTGAGGTAAACAATGTTCTTTGTACTTTGTGCGCAGCTTATTGTTTCAAGATTGTCTTAATAAGATAAATACCATATTTCCCGTGTATAATATGCACCCACGTTTTTAGCCCAAACTTTCAGGGGGAAAAAAAAAAATCTGTCATTTTAATGAAAATTTTTTTTTTTTTTTTGAGGGCAGTGTCACTGGCCCTCGTATGTGGGACCGAACCGGGGCCACTGGCTTCCAAGGCCAGCGCTTAACCACCATGCCACTAGGCCGGCCCTTAATCCAAATTTTTATTTGTTTCGATTTAGGTACTTGTTTTTTTATATTACAAAGGAATTTTAGCATTTATTTATTTATTTATTGCACTTTTAACTCAAGCATAAATAAAAGAATTAAAAACATTTGTATAGATATGGAATTAGTACTACCCATGTATAATGTGCATTCTTATTTTTCCCTCACAAATTTGGGCAAAAAATGCATATTATACATGGCAAAATATGTACATATATTATATATAAAAAACATATCAAGGCTATGGAATGGTAATACTAATTCTAATTCTGTTTGCACCAGAGAAGTATTTCAGAGAAAGTAGAAATATTGATTTATTCACTTCACAAAAATAAAGGGATTTATGAGATCTCTTTCTGAAAGAAAAAAAGACACTTGAAAACTTAATAAAAAGTTACATGCCTAGCCAGCTCTCATTTTAAGATTATGTTTGCTTGAAGATTTGGGAAGGAATGGAATTAGTTCTTACAATCAGAATAAGAGCAAGAAAAAGAAAGAGGAAGGGATCATGCTGAGTGGGCTGAAGGAAAAGAAATTGCCTTAGGAAAATGGCAGAGATCTTAGTGGCAAGACTAGATAGAAAAGAAAATAAGGTATATCCAAGCCTAAAAGCTATTGAAGATGAGAACAGGAAAAATGGGGGGGGGGGCGCATTTGGGTTGCTATGAAACTAGGGAGTGTGATGGAAGAAATTTAACACAATGCAAGAGGAAAGATCTAGGAGAGCAAATGAGAATGACTCCCAGTGGGGGTCTTGCTACAGGAAACTACTGAGAAGTGCTTTAGGGAAAGCATCAAATAAGGAGTCAAACCCATGAGAATTTTGGGAGGGAAACTCCCTTGATGACCAGGTAAACTGCACTACGTGATTACATAAGACCTGAACAGATATAATTACATACGTTTACATAAGGTTTGGACAGACTCAATATAGAAGGTTTGCTAGGTGGGTTTCAAAAATGACACCATTACTGTAAGTGGGCAAGAAGACACACACTGCACCATAAGGAAACATTCCTGGAAAATGGATGTAGTGAAGCCTCCATAAGAAGTTATAAGGGCAGTGAAACACTCAAAAGAGAAATAATGTAGGATCATTATGGATCCAACACAGGATTTAAGAGGTTGGCTGGGTGAAACTGCCAATAGCAACTAATATCTCTTAGTCAGGGGTAGGAGCATAAGCCATGGGATAGTTGATGGGAAGGCAAGTAATCCCATAATACTTAGAGAGTCTAAAATAAGCCCCAATTGGGCCACACATATCCATCCTCGAATAGGAGTGAGGAGCAGGATAGAGACATAGGGAGAGAGAGACATACTCCCCATGACTTGGGGTTTGGAGATGGACAGAAGGCTCATTATTAAGGAAAAGCAGAATCACACTATGATTCCTGGAATTTCCCAGGGAGAGGGAGGATTGGCAGACCCCAGATAGGAATGGATACCCAAGTGGGAGTGTCTCCATGACAACCACAGCAGGCTACCAATGAACAGAGAACCTTTCCCAGTGCATAGATACAAGACCTCTGAACTACCCTGATTGGTCTGGGCCTCAGGAACGACTGAAATGGGTTTCTCTTCCGGGCAGACAAGATGAAGACTCTAAATTAAACACATATTCATTGAAGGAAATAAAGGATGTGGCACAGCTCCTGTAATTGAGGTTTTGTACTGAAATTTAAAAGTGCCCCATAGGGAGAACCTCTCCTTGGAGTTCAAAGAATGCATGCCCATCTTCTTTAGAGCCTAGCTCATTACAGCTCATAGAATTGAGGAAGGTTCATTTTGAGATCATGGCTGGGGCTGCTAATGAGCTGGTATGCAGAGATGAATGTGGGCTCCCAGAATTCACCACTATGTCTATACATGAGAGTAGCTGTGGCAGCCTGAGGTTTGACAGAGTACTGCGGAGTTTGGAACACACCTTGGCTGGGATCCTTGGAAAGAAAGGTATGAATGCATTCAGACTGGATTCTACTGATGGGATTAACATCCCTGTTATTAATATGCAGAATGGGAGAACATATCAATTTTCATGTCTAAGGCCCTAGATCTGAAATTAAATTGGTTCAAACTAAAGCCAGAAACAAAACAAAATAGGAAATTCTTCCCTGAGTGAGTGGGATACAGCAGCAGAGGGTGCTGGGTCCTCGGGTACAAATGATCCCTAACTGCCCCTTGCCTGGACGTACTGCTCAAGATATAGATCAGCTTATTTGGACAGACACTATTTTGCGTATGGGAATGATACCCTACCCACACTTGAGGAGATTTGCAGCAATGTCAATTTTATTCAGGGAGAAAAGACTTTTGGATCTTGCTCAGGGTAGACACAAAAGATGCTGTAGCAACGGAAGGCATCTGTGGCCAAGAAACTCCAGACCTTGATGATATGCCCAAAGGCACTTGGGTTCTCATAGCCTACAAGTGACTTTGGCTGAACCCCTGCAAGCTTACAAGAGGCTTTCTTTCTTGCTGAAAACCAGAGTGCATACTAAATAAGCCTCTTAAGCACACATCAGAGAGCTGGAGAAAAAGTCATCTGCATGTACACAGATGCTAGAGATTCTGTAACAGAGGATACTGGCCCAGGAAATCTAGACTCAGACAGCATTTAGCACAGATTTTGGCAGGAGAAGGGGTGCTGAAAGCCACATTGCAGACTTTGGGGAAGCCAGGTGGTAGCATGCTTGTGCTCTCTAAGCACTCATTGCCAAGTGAAAGGGAACTTGATTCCTTGCAGATGGACACACCCTTGATTCTGCCAACAAATGCCATCAAGATGGTAGCCTAGGGTACTGGCAGAGAAACTTTGATTAATGACATTCCTGGGCCAAGAAGAGTTTAGAAAAATGAAAACACCCTTCTTTTTGCCTTTCTTATAGAGGGCCACAGATATTTCATGGTAGATTGTGCCAATTATGAAAAGTCACAGGTAGGGGCCAACCAAGTGGAGCATTGGTTAAAAGTTGGCTTGAGACGCCAGCTCTGAGCAGCAGGGCCCCGGATCGGATCCCACAGGAGGGTCAGTGAAGCTGCACCCTCTACAGCTAAGATGGTGAACAACAGCTCGACCTGGAGCTGAACTGCCGTAAGTCACTGGCAATGGCATAGGCTGCAGTGGGGCTGGCCAGCAGCTGGGATGCGCTTTCATGAACTGCTGTGAGGGCCATCCAATGGCCAGCAAGCGACTACCTCACCCAGGAAGATCGCAATGATTATACCAACATGGGCCAGTGAAGCAACGTCCTCCACAACTAGACTGAAGAACAAAAAGGACAGCAACTTGTCTGTTCCCCTTCTGCGGATCCCCAACACTGTTTCCCTACCCCAATTCCCCAATAAAATCTTAAAAAAAGAAAGAAAAGAAAAGAAAAGTCACAAGTAGTGATGCAGAAGAAAGACAACACTTGGGGAATTTCAGGATATCTGAGAAGCACACACTAGTTCCACATGGATATAGCTTCATCCAGAGCCAATATCATCCATTGGGTCAGGCAACTGAGACCAAGTAATGAGGCATGAGAAAGAGGCATGAACAGTGACCAGATGATGGATGTTGGGTGGGTGAATGAATTATTGATTCATAAATCAGCTATCCTCCTGCTCTACACCTTAATGTTGGACAAAATGAGCAGATGATATTCAACATTTTGTTCCCAGAAACTAGGGCACACAAAGGTACATTGTAGGGAAAATGAAAATCATCAAGGACAAAGATTAACCTGAAAAGTCACCAGAGAAAAGAGACAGATTAGCGAAAACAAAATGACCATTATCACGTTGATTCATTACAGCAGCAAAAACAGATGCCAGAAGACGTACACAAAGAAAACTAGAGAAAATCAATATGTCCAAAGACTTGTTCTCTGAAAAGACTAATAAAAATTGAAAAATTGTCAAAGCAGATCAAGAAAACTAAAGAAGGGGATAGTGCAAAACTGAACAAGATAAGGGAGAAACTGACAATCACAGATTTTTAAGAATCATAACAGAATACTATGAATAGCACTTTGAATTCTAAAAAATTATTAATTATGAAATTATATTTAAATGTATAAATAACCAAATATATCGATAATCATTAATAAAATTAAACTGGTAGTTTATTTATACCTCCACCCCCCAAAAAAGACACCAGGGCCAGGTTGTTTTACAGGCATATTTCATCAAATTTTCAACCAGTGGATAGTCCCTATATAATACAAATTATTTCTAGGAATAAGAGAGAGATAAAGCTATTCAACACATTTTATGGAACTAGTATAACCTTTGAACCAAACAAGAAAAGAATAGTACAAAAAATAAGTATACAGCATGGAAGCAAAAATCTTCAAATGATCACATTTAATCTAGCTGTGTATGTGCATATGCATGAATGTACATAAACATAATGATCAAGGATATTTTATCTTAGAAATACAGCGATGCATCAGTATCAGAAAATCTATGCAATTTATCACATTGATAGTTACAGAAGAAAACAGTATTGACAGATGGCAAAAACAATTTGATAAGAGTTCATCATTCACAACAGAAATTATTAACATACCAAGAATAGATAGATGACTACTTTATTAATCTGATAAACAAAATCTACTTTAAAAACCTATGACAATGGGACTATATCAAACTAAAAAGCTTCTGCACAGCAAAAGAAACCATCAACAAAATAAAGAGGAAACCAACCGAATGGGTGAAGATATTTGCAAACAATGCCTCCAATAAGGGGCTAATATCCAAAATATATAAGGAACCCATGCAACTCAACAACAAAAAAACAAACAATCCAATTAAAAAATGGTCAGAGGACTGGAATAGACATTTCTCCGAAGTGGATACAAATGGCCAATAGACATACGAAAAAATGCTCAACATTGCTAATCATCTGAGAAATGCAAATAAAACCACAATAAGACATCACCTCACACCAGTTAGAATGGCTATCATCAACAAGACCAATAATACCAAGTGTCAGAGAGGCTGTGGAAAAAAAGGAATCCTCATACACTGTTGGTGGGAATGCAGATTGGTGCAGCTGCTTTGGAAGGCAGTGTGGCAGTTCCTCAAAACATTAAGATTTGCCATATGATGCAGCAATCCCTCTCCTGGATATCTACCCAAAAAAATCTGAAGACATTTACCCATAAAGATACATGTGCTCCAATGTTCATTGCAACTTTATTTATGGAGGCCAAGACATGGAAACAACCAAAATGTCCTTCAATAGATGATTGGATAAAGAAGATGTGGTATACTATGGAATGTAATACTATTCATCCATAAGAAAAGATGTGCCATTTGTGACAACATGGATGGATCTTGAGATTATTATGCTAAGTGGAATAAGTCAGACAGAAAAAGTAGAGAACTGACACAAGACATGATTTCACTGATATGTGGGATATAAAACTGAACGCAAGAAAGGAACAAGCCAAATAAAGAAGACATAGACACAGACAACAGTTTAGTGGTTACCAGAGGGTAAGGGGGGAGAGGGTGGTAGATGAGGGTAAACGGGATCAAATATAGGGTGATGGAAGGAGAACTGACTCTGAGTGGTGAGAACACAATGTGATATGTAGATGATGGATTACAGAATTGTACACCTGAAACCTATGTAACTTTACTAACCATTGTCACCCCAATAAACTTTAATTAAAAAAGAAGAAAAAAAGAAGAAACAAGGTCAGAACACAACAGGCATTTTCACTCTTGAATTCCTCAGTCTCCTCAATGCTCTTCTCTAGGAAAGGATGGAAGACAGGCCCTTCTACATCCTGTCAGCCACTTTTCTTTCCAAAGAATCACAGAGTTTAGCAGTTTGGAGACATTTTTCCCAGATACTAGTCACTGTGTCAGATAGTTCATTTATAGGGTAGCCTTTTCAATAAGGACACATTTCTTTCTGCCTAAAAAATATTATGAAGAATAATTTTGCTAATGAGCTGGGATGAATTCATTGCTGTCTATCATATTTCTTCTGCAAAAAGAAACGAAAGAAGCAAATGAGGGCCGGTCGAGTGGCATGTTGGTTAAGAGTTGCCAGCTCTGAACAGCAGGGCCTGGGTTCGGATCCCACATTAGGGCCAGTGATGCTGTGCCCTCTACAGCTAAGATGGTGAACAACCAGCTCAACCTGGAGCTGGGCTGCCATGAGTTGCTGGCGATGGCCTAGGCTGCAGCCCCTGCTGCAGTGGGCTGCCGTGAGCGGCTGGCAGCCAGCGTGAGCCGCCGTGAGCAGCTGTCCAATGCCGGGCAACCGATCTGCCTCACCCGGGAAGAGTGCAATGATCACAATGCCAACATGGGCAAGTGAAGCAACATTCTCCACAACTAAACTGAAAAACAAAAGGACAGCAACTTGTCTGTTCCCCTCCCCCAATTCCCCAATAAAATCTTAAAAAAAAGAATCGATGAGAGCTATTGTGCTATAGGTTATGTGGGATGATAGTGGCAGAAAATGATAATAAAAATCTCCTTGCACAAACAGAAGTAAGAGGAAAAGCCCTTCATTACATCCTCATAAAAGACTTCTCACTAAAGGAGCATTGCAAGATGAGCTAACCAAATACCATCCATTGAGGTATTGGAAGGAAAATAACAGAAAATCTATTTATATCTATTTTTTAGCCTCATGCCTTTTAAATCTTTTGTTTTGTTTTATAATTCACATAAAATTACTATAATGATATATGTTTCTAATTTAAATAAATAAGTATGTAAATAGTTAAAACAACACCATTTCATATTGCGGGGGAGAAAAAAGTTTTCCCTCTACCTTTCTAGATTTTTGGCTGAGACCTCCCTGTAAGAAAAGACAGATTAACAGGAGAAAAACAAACAGAAGTTTAATGACATGCATACCTCTTTTTTACATGGAACAGACCCAGGAAAACTGACTAACCCTGAAATGGCCCAAGCCACCGCCTAAAATACCATCTCTAGCTAAATAGGAAGGAAAACTGTTGAGGAGTTGGGGGAATCTGTTATGGGAGGTTGCCCAAAATAGCACAGTAAACAACAGTATGGCTGTTATGCACATTTAAGTCCTTGCCTTCTCAATTGGTAAGAGTTTCTAGAGATATGGTCATCTTCCTCTTCCTGGTATAGAGAGGGAAGCGCCCTTACAAATGGAGATTTCCCTCATAAACGTAAATGTCTCTGACAAAACCTAACTTCTACTAGATTTTCAGAGCTTCTCCCATTTCTGCTGTTTCTTAAAAATAGCTAGCTCAAAATAATTCTCATGCCAAAGTGGCATATTTTGGGGTGGGAAATTCTGCTTCCATTCAATGTCTGTATTAAGTCTTATCTAGTCTTTTTAGTGGTCCCCTCTGCCTCTAGTTTCATTCGCATCCCTCCAATCCTTTCTCTATATTGCCATCAGAGACACCTTTTTAAAGTTTCCATCTGATTTAGTTATTCTTCTGTTCAAAATCTGTTCAAAGTCTCCTTGTTGTCTAAAGAAAAAACTCCATAAGGAATGTCATGATCCAGTCAGTGCCTACTTCTCCAGGTTTATTTCTTTTCATAGCCCCTTGATACTCTTCACTCAAATTGAACTGAACTACTTTGATTCATGTTAAATTTGTTCAGATTACACTTCACCTATAACAGTATTTTAAATTGGATGTTTGCACTGAGTCACCACAGTGCAATTGACACAAAATTCCAAAACGAAGTTACAGAATACAAAGCAGATTTTTCAAGACAGAAAATCTTTAGAACCAGTCTTCTAAAGAGATTAATTTCAGGTCAGATTTTTTTGGAAATGGGCTGCAATGAGTGGTTATATGTAGAAGTTCACTGGGAAAGTTCTAGGACAATGTACTTACAAGGAAGTAAGGAAGGCAGAGCTGAATGGAGAGAGAATATGCTCTCCACTGCTTTGCAAATGAGGCTTTACAGAATACTCCAGAAATCTCCAGCTCTTGGATGGCCAGCTTTTCAGAGTTGTACCAAATTGAAGAAATGGGGTTGGGCCTTTGAACCCTTACAGCTGCCAATCATTGTCCATAGATCATTTGGTGGAAAGGCAGTTGTAATCTTGGATGAGGAGGCAAGGCCCTTTGAGGGGCCCAGTTGTGTGTGCTATCAACAGAAGATATTCCCAGCATTGACACTACAGAGGGGATCTGAATGGATCAACACACTACCTACTAGAAAGTTCCACAGGCGAAAGATGTTACAAGTTCAAGTGAAGAGAGATAAGGAAAGGACTTGTGAATGATTTCAGTTAAAGAGAATTGCTCATGTGCGCAGAAGGAGAAAAATGTTGGAAGGACACTCTTTCACTGCAAGCTTAGAGAAGGAAACTCCGAGAACAATTTAAAAACCTCAAGTAGGTCTATTGAAGTTTGAGAAACAAAGTAACTAATAGTGTGGTCTTTAACAAGTGATGTAATGTCTTTGAGCTTCTGTTTCCTCAAATGTAAAACAGGTACAAAAATATTTATTTGGTGGTGGTGAAGACTAAATAAAATAATGGATCTAATTAATTAGCACAGAATCTGACAGAGTAGCTTATCGATCAATATTTGTTCCTTTAACATTATCTCCTTCTAGTCTTCGCTCAAATTGCATTCTTTAATGAAGTCTTCAATGAGCATTCTTCAAAAATCATAATTTCCTACTCCTCATGCCAAAATTTCTTCACACACTGCCTGTTCATTGTTCTCCACTGTACCCAACATATAACATATATTTACTTATTTTTTATTTGTTATCTGATATTTCTTGCTCTCTGCTGTATTCTCAGTGCCTAAAACAGGGCCTAGCACATAATAGGGACTCAGAAAACATTTGTTGAATCAATGAGTGAATATGGGATACTATTTAGGGACACATAATTAATTTGCACTGTAACCAAATCTATTTTATATTACACCAAATTAATAGTTAATTTGAGAGCATAAAACCCAGGAATTAGGACTATAATTGACATACATTGAAAGGCTTAAAATGTTATGGTTGACAGGGCATTACTGTTGTCAATTAACTTGACATTTCAGATTTGGCAGGCATGGCAACTCTGTAGGACGCACCACAAAGCTGATTGAAGAGTTAAGAAACTTTACCATTTGTATTGGCATGGAGCAGGCTTATCTTAACAGAGAAAGTACAAGACGACAACTTGTTATTAAATGAAGTAGAATAAAGAGACAACCCAAGGAAGTTTAAAATCCACATTGTACTAGACCTGCTTTGACTCTGCCAAGCTATGGACATTAAAAATCAAATGTGACAAAGCATCTTCAGATATTAGAGGCAGATTGTATTAATATGGCAAGTATTTGTATACGAGGTCTGACAATTAAGTTTGCGAACTTGTTGCAACGATGTTGCTAACGTTTTTTGACACCAGAGGGATTATTCATTATGAATCTGTACCAACTGGACAGTTAACCAAGTTCACTATTTGGAAGTGCTGAAAAGGCTGCATGAAAAAGTTAGATGAAAATGACCTTGGGTAAGCTGAGTGGCGTGTTGGTTAAGAATTGGCTTGGGATGCCAGCTCTGAGCAGCAGGGCCCTGGTTCGGATCCCACACGAGGGCCAGTGACGCTGTGCCCTCTACAGCTAACATGGTGAACAACAGCTCGACCTGGAGCTGGGCTGCTGTGATCCGCCGGCGATATCGTAGGCTGCAGTGGGGCGGCAGTGGGCTGCTGTAAGCTACCGTGAGAGGCCGGCAGCGGCGTTAGCAGCGGTGAGCCGCCTTGAGCGGCCAACTGATGGCTGGCGACCAATCTGCCTCACCTAGAAAGAGAGCAATGATAATACCAACATGGGCCAGTGAAGCAATGTCCTTCACAACTAGACTGAAGAACAAAAGGACAGCAACTTGTCTGTTCCCCTTCCCCAATTCCCCAACGCTGTTCTCTCCCCCAATTCCCCAATAAAATCTTAAAAAAGAAAATAACCTGAACTTTTCGCCAACAATCCATGGCTCTTGCATCACGACAATGCACCAGCTCACATGCACTGTCTGTGAGGGAGTTTTTAGCCAGTAAACAAATCATTGTATTGGAACACCCTCCCTACTCACCTGATCTGGCCCCCAATGACTTCTTTCTTTACACGAACATAAAGGAAATATTGAAAAGAAGACATTTTGACGACATTCAGGACATCAAGGGTAATACGACAGCTCTGATAGCCATTCCAGAAAGAGTTCCAAAAGTGCTTTGAAGGGTGTTGTTGCATAGCTTCCCAAGCAGAGTCCTTCGAGTGTGTCTGTAGTGATATTCAGCAATGAGGTATGTAGCACTTTTCCTAGGATGAGTTTGTGAACTTAATTGTCTGACCTCATATGAGGCAGTTGTGTATACATGTTAACCCAATTCATCCTCACAATGACCTCATGATGAAGGTAGTATTATAACCCTCTCTTTAAAAATGAAAACACCTGAAGCTCAGAGAGGTGAAGTAACACAAAAGCCATCCAACCTGGAATGTCATTCATGATATGAACCTTGGTCTTTGACACAGTGGCCATTGTTTTCTCCACTTTACCACACTGTCATTTTATCATGAATATTTCTTCCGGAAGATGTCAATAACACCACAGAATTATGAATCAGAATCACTTCAGGCCATTTTTCTGTTCAATTATATATTATTCCACATAGCCCAGTAACAAATCTTCAGCATACACCCAGATCCTGAAGTGGAGTATCTTCTCAATAAAGTCTTCTAAGAATAAGATCAATTAACATAGCCAGTGGTATTAAGTACAGTCTTCTCTTATGAATGCTTAGGGTAGGTGACGTAAAGGAACTTATCTGAAGTAGATATTATTGGTGAAATTTAAGATTTCCAAAGGGCCTTTGAGACTTGTCTACCACATGGGAATCTGCTTTCAAGCCCAGAAGTACAGGAAATATGTGCTTCCTTTTTTGACTCAGACAGAAAAATTGAAGATAATTCCAGAGCCAACTGGCTTTTTATCACTGTTCCAATCCAACACATTAAGCTCTATGCAGGACTCCATATGGAACTGAAATTTTATAAAGTTTTTTTGTGTTTTTTTAGCTGAGCCATCCTGCCAACTGTTTGCAGCTCAGCAGCAGCTCAGCTCAGGCGGAGCATCGAACCAGGGACCCTGTTTCTCAGAGCTCACACTCTTGAGCGAGCTCTTAACCAGTTGAGCCGTTCATTTGGCCCCTTACAAAGTTTTAAAACACATATTGTGTCAAGTATTCATTTCAAATGGTTGTTGTGATCTTGACTACAATGCCATCCACTCTACTGGTTGCTGATGGATACAGGAAGTTGTAAGACACCATCGTGTACTCAAGGTGAGAGCTAGAGCTGGAAGACAAAAGCATCAGCTAGAGAGGTAGATTGCACTCCCAGTCCTGGATCCACCTTTTAGTAACTAATAAGACATATTATGTTAAACTGAAAATAATAAATGTATACGTCACAAGATGGTTGTGAAGATTGTATGGGTTAACCTAAGTAAAGTGTCCAGAAAGTCTAACACACAGTTCATATGAAAAAGTTAGACATGTTTTTATTGGTGCTATTATTATTATTAAAAGGAGGCTAGGGAGTATTATACAAACAATATGAAATACATTTATCGAAAAATGACAGAACACAACTTCAGTACTACTATTATCATTATGAATAGCAGAAAGGAAGCTCACCCACAATGGAGAAGGAATCATGCATACTCTAGTTCCTAGTAGTTCTTTGAATAGGCATCTAGCTGAAGTATAGCAGATGTTGACAAGTTCTAGAAGAGTCCAATACAGTCTTGTGCTGGTACCACCTTGTCCGTCACACAAGAAGTTAGCTATTAAATTTTCAGAAATTTGCAAGCTGGTTCCCACAGTCATTATTGAAAATTATAATAAACTTATAATTCAATACATTATATTAAAAGCAAAAGTAACAAATACTCAAAACTTATCTTAAATATTCCACTCCATTTTACCATGATCTATTGTATCTGTATGGTGGAAATCCTTCACAACGGTATGCTACTGTGCATCTCTTCCCACTGACACGTTCAGTGACATCAGGTTGGTAGCTTTAAATTGGCCATAGTGGGAGTATTCACACCACAGAAATCAGCAAATATTATCAATCAGGGCCCAGAAAGCCAGTTGCTAAACATTTACCAACACACAATTAGACAAGGTTAGACCAGCTGTTTTCAACCACAATATTATACTAGTTGCTTACTATCTGCCTTTCCAAATCCACACATCTGAATTTCAGGACCTGCTTACAGCCATCTTCACTGAAGCATAGAAGGTAAATGAGAAATATAAGGGTGGGGATCATTCCATGGCCTCAAAACAAGCTCTGTTTTGAGAACCTCTTAAGCCTATATGGTTCTCTTTGGAGTAGCGGATATTAAACATATTTCATTTTGAGATTAATATATATGGACATACACACACATCTAGGAGACTCAAATGACATTTAAATAAATCTGAACAATACACTAAAATCTATAAGTTCAAAATTTGTATGAAAAACTATGATCTTGAATAAATTATAAATTTTATCAACCATTTAAATATATATTCAGAGAGTAAATGGATGCACTTGACATAATAAATATATGAGAAATAACATTCAAAACATTTTAAACAGCAGGTATTCCAATGGTGTACACCAATATTTTTGCAGAGCTTAGAAATAATGCACAAAAATATTCAGTGGTGTTAAAACATTCTTTTGGCACAGAGAAGTATCCAGAGGAAAGAGACATTTATATCTTAGGGCCCATTACAATGAGTGGGCTGGGGCAGAAATGAACTATGCCAAATACTTTTCAAAATAAATCTTAGGATTTTATGTGGCATTGCATGGGTTCCCAAGTAATTAAAAAAAATTCAAAAGGTCTAACTGGGTAAATACCCAATTGGGTGTCTAGGCATACCTAATTTTATTGCACTTTGCTTTATTGTGCTTCACAGATATTATGTTTTTTTACAAATGGAAGGTTAAGACCCTCCACCAGCAAAAAGATTACCACTCATTTTATTGTAATACTTGCTTTACTGTGGTGGCCTGGAACCAAACTCACAATATATCCAAGGTATGCCTGTATTGCTCTTAGAACTTACATAGAAAACTAACTGAGGAGAGAGGATAATTCAGACACAAATACAACCCTTGAAGTTTACATGTGCAGTAAGTTCTGTTTGTTGTCTACACAGTGTGATCAAAAAATATGCTGAATGTTTAAATTTAAAAAAATTATTACAGTAAAAGACACATCACCATTAATCCCCCTCAAAATACTCCCCCTCACTCAGGACACACTTATCTCGTCATTCTTGCCACTTTCTGAAGCAGTTCTGGAAGTCCTCTTTCATGAGTGTCTTTAGTTTTGTTGTCGTGGCTGCCTCCATGTTCTCAATCATTTGGACTTCGGGGAAGAGCCAGAAGTCACACGGTACCAGAACCAGTGAATAAGGTGAATAAGGACACACCATAATGTTTTTATTTGACAGAAATTTCCATACCAGGAGCAATGTGTGACACAGAGCCTTTCCATTGTGATCACAAAATACGGTGAATGCTGCTGCTGAGTGCCATCCAACCAAAAGGCAGGGATCTTCAATACAGGAAGTGGCATGTCAAATCTTAGTAACAGTGTATGACAGGTTTCAACTTGTTCGATGTAGTCAGTCGAGTGTGAACTATGGTTGAGAGAAGGTGTTTTAAAGTGTGCCGTAAATCATCCTCCATCATGACAAGTCTGTGCCACACATTGCTTCTGGTATATGGCAATTTCTGTCCAATAAAAACATTACGGTGTGTCCTCACTCACCTTATTCACTGGATCTGGCACCGTGCGACTTTTGGCTCTTCCCCAAAGTCAAAATGATTCAGGACATCGAGGCAGCCACAATAGAGCAACTAAAGACACTCACGAAAGAGGACTTCCAGAACTGCCTCAGAAAATGGCAAGAACAACGGGATAAGTGTGTTTGAAGTGAGGAGACTATTTTTTTAAAACTTATTATTATTATTATTATTATTATTATTATTATTATTATTATTATGTTACAGATGTACAAAACAATGCAATAGTTATCTTTTTCACCCCTTACAAAGTGACTACCCCCTACCCCCTACCCACTATTTTTTTTAAACATTTTATTGGGGAATTGGGGGAGGGAACAGTGTTGGGGAATAGACAAGTTGCTGTCCTTTGGTCCTTCAGTCTAGTTGTGGAGGATGTCACTTTACCAGCCCATGTTAGTATTGTGATCATTGCGTTCTTCCTAGTGAGGCAGATCAGTAGCCGGCCTCTGGACGGCTGCTCATGGCAGCTCAGGGCTGCTCACGCTGGCTGCCGGCCACTCAGGGCAGCCCAGCTGCAGGTCGAGCAGTTGTTCACCATTTTATCTGTAGAAGGTGCAGTGTCACTGGCCTATGTGTGATCTGAACAGGCGGCCTTGCTGCTCAGAGCTCACTATCCCAAGCCAACTCTTAACCAACGCACCACTCAGCTGGCCAATGAGGGGACTATTTTGAGGGGGATTAATGGCAATGTGTTTTTTACTGTAACAAACATTTTTATTTAAATATTCACTGTATTGTTTGCTCACATCTTGTATATGTAATATTTAATAATGAATATTATTATATTAATCAATTATTATTTTATACTAATTATTATATTATATTAATGACTTACTAAATATTCAAAATATTAAATATATATATTATCTATATTTGTAGCATACTACTTTAAAAAAATACACAAAAATGGAGCCAGATTACTTTGGTTTAAAACCTGTTTGTTTTTACAGAGGAAAAACTGATGATTGCTAGATGGGATGGGGGTGGGCATGAGAAGGGGAAGGGATGAGACAACGTAAATTGGTAACTACAGTGTGGCCACAGGGATAGAAAAGACAGTTTGGGGAATATAATCAATAATGTTGTAAATATTTTATAGGGGACCAGATGAACTCATGTCTTGTTAGGGAGACCACTCCATGGACGGTGTAGTGGCCTGACCATTGCACTGTACATCTGAAGCTGCCACTGAATAATATTATACATCAACTATAATTTAATACATATATAGTCATGGTATGTGGAGTATAATGTGGGAATGGAGTCAATGGAATTGTAATAGATATGTAT
This sequence comes from Aselliscus stoliczkanus, assembly GCA_033961575.1. Lineage (NCBI taxonomy): Eukaryota > Metazoa > Chordata > Mammalia > Chiroptera > Hipposideridae > Aselliscus > Aselliscus stoliczkanus. Next base: position 28,048,974 of record CM066737.1, read on the forward strand.
GATATCAGGGGTGGGGGGCAGCAGATGGGGAAGGGGGGTTGTCACTTTGTAAGGATTGAAAAGTATAACTATTGCATTGTTTTGTACACTTGAAACTAATAATAATAATTTTAAAAACCTGTTTGGTTTTTTTTAAAGGAAGTGAACATGAATTACCTCTGTTCACTTTATTTTTTTATTTTATTTTTTTATTTTTTTGAGGGCAGTGTCACTGACCCTCATATGTGGGACCCAAACCGGGGTCGCTGGCTGTTTTTTTTTTAACACTTATACTAGCTTGGTGACTTTGGAAAGCTATTTAAAATACTCATGCCTCAGTTTCCTCATGAGTAAGGATAATAATAGTGTTTTCCTCATAGAGTTGTAAAAATAAAATGAATTAACAATGGTAAAAGTGCTTAGAAAAACGCTCAACACATAAAAAACCTTCAATATATATTAGGTATAATAATAACTATTACTGTTGCTATTAAGCGATAGCACTTACTGAGCATATATCATGTATAAAATGTTCCTCATCACATCATCTTGCTTAATCTTCACAACAACCATGATGAGGTAACTATTATATTAAACTGGCATTGTTAATAAGTTGCCTGTGACCCCATGGCTAGTAAGTTGAGGAGTCAAGCAAGGATTTATATAAATGTCTCCTGAATACCAAAAACCCATGCTTTTCCTATTATTTTTCAAAATAGAAATGCAAATTTGCAGTCTCTATGAAATGCTTACTGATCCAGAATCTCTTAGGATGACTCTATAAAAATCTCACTTTTTGACTAGGTCTTCAGGTGATGCGTATGCACATTAACGGTTGACTAACAATGCATTGTGCCATGTTGGCTACATTCATTAATTTTTCTACTGGAACATTTTATCCCTAACACCAAATGCAAAAAGTCTACAAGATATGGCTCCTGCAATGTCATCCAAAGGATTATCGATTATTTTTCTTTCTTGATTTCTCAAGGCAGTTATACTTAGAATCATTGAGATTAAAATACTGCAGCTATCAGGTTATAATTAAAAAACTATTTGCTTACTATAAATTAAAAATAATTTTCTCCTTTTTAAAGAAGGCAGATTGATATTTAGATCCATTGAATAATATGATTCCCATTCTGTTATGAAATATGGATGATGAGTTGTTTATTATACCACAGATAAACACGTCTGATTAAAATTTGGGGTACTTCTATATTAGTGTAGTGAAAATATCAGTCTACTAGCACTTTCTGAAACTACCATAGCTAAAATATAGAACCTAGTGTCCGTGTATGTAACATTTGGAAGAAAAAAATTTAGAAAAATAATTTGTTCTTGTGCTACTTCCAAATATAATCACTGTTATTTGTGTAATGTTTAAATATACTTATTTCTGGCTGTTTCTACATATTTTTACCATAGTTATTGTATTTCATGTATAATTTTATAATGTTATTTTTCATTTATGTACATTTTTCTGTCATGAAAGTCTTCATAGACATTATTTCAGTGCTCATAATATTACAGCTATATAAGATGTACTGTAATGTACTCTATTATGCAATAATTATGCATTTAAATTCACAATTATTTTATTATTATGAATCATAACATCTAGAATGCAGAAAGAAAGGGTGTAACATCAAATTGTTAACAATGATTATCTTTGAGTAGTGTGCACTTGTGGGTGGTTATGTTTTTCTGAGCTTTTCAAAATTCCTACAATGAACATACATAAATTTTAACAGAGAAAATGTTATTCAAAATAAAATGAATTGTATTACACATGATTACAGCTGAAAGAACTGCAAATCTCAGACACAATTTAAGAAGGAATCTTAGGGAAACCCAAAGACAACAGGGGACACAAAAGCAAGGACAGTAGAGGAAATTTTAGACTCTGATGTCACAGCCACAACAAACAGTAATCACAGTCTAACTCCTACCCAGATAAATATAAAACCTTGCACTAAGGCCTATTTATCATAATTCCCTTTACATGTATGGCTTTCAACAAAAAAAAAATCACAAGATATGCTAAAATGCAAAAAACATATTCTGATGAGCAAAAGCAACCATCAGAACTAGACTCACATATAGCAGAAATTTGGGAATCATCCAACCAGCAATTTAGAATAACTCTGATTAATATGCCAAGGGCTCCAATGGAAAAAATGGACAACATACACAAACAGATGGGTAATGTAAGCGGAGACATTAACACTCCACAAAAAAAAACATCAAAAGGAAATTCTATAATCCACAAATTCTAACATAAATTTTAAAATGCCTTTGAGGGGCTCATCAGTAGACTGGACACAGCCAAAATAAGACTTAGAAAGCTTAAAGATCTGTCAATGAAAAATTCTCTAACTGAAAAGCAAAGAGGAAAAAAAGAATTTTTTAAAATTGGACATAGGTTTCAGGTGTACAATTCTGTAATAATGTATTGCAGAATTGTACACCTGAAACCTATGTCACTTTACTAACAATTGTCACCCCATAAACTTTAATTAAAAAACAAAAGTACAGCACAGGGAATATACCCAATAATATTGTAATAACTTTGTAAGTGACAGGACATAACCAGACTTATTATGGGGATCATCTTGTAATATATAAATACGAAATCACTATGATGTACCTAAAACTAATAGGATATTGTATGACAATTATACTTTAATTAAAAAACAAACATAAGGGGCTGGCCGAGTGGCGCGGTGGTTAAGCGCTGGCTTGGGAAGCCAGCAGTCCTGGTTTGGGTCCCACATATGACGGTCAGTGACACTGCCCTCAAAACAAAACAAAACAAAAAACTAAACATAAAAAATAAATAAAATTTCTTACAGTCCCTTAAAAAAATTTGGACATAACATCCATACAAATATCCTTACAAGAGGATAACACACACATAATGGGAATGCCAAAAGGAAAGGAGAAGTAAACAATAAATAAATGAATTTAATGGCTGAGATTTTTTTTTTTCAAAATTAATGACAGGCAGAAAACTGTAGATGCAGGAAGCTCAGAGAACATCAAGGATGATATTCCAAAAAATTCTACAGCTAAATACTTCATATCCAAAGTAAAGGAAAGCGAAAAATAAAGAGAAAAGTCTTGAATGAAACCACAGAGGTAAAAAATGCATATCACCTATAGAGGAACAAAAATAAAACTTACATCAGACTTTTCAAACATCATGCAAGCAAGAAGAGAGGAAAGTAAAACATATAAAGTACTGAAAGGAAAAAAAACCCACCAATCTAAAATTCTGTACCCCGTGAAAATATCCTTGAAGAGTAAAGAAATGAACTTTTTCCAACAAAAAAATAAATCAATGGAATTTGTCACTGGTAGACCTGCCTTACAAAATATGTTAAAAGAAGTTCTTCAGAAAGAAAGAAAATTATGTAGGTCAGAAACTGGTATCTACGTTAAGAAAGGAGGGGCTTTAGAGAATAAATGGAAGTAAAATATTTTATTTTTCTTATTCCTAATTAATCTAGAGGATAATAGTTTATTCTAAAATAATAATAGAAACAATGTTTTAGGTGACTATAGCTCATGGATAAGTGAAATAAATGAAATCCAGGTTATGAGGGACAGAAGAGAGGAATTGAGAATATAAAGTACCTGCACTATATGTGAAGAAGTGGTTTAGAGTTCATAGTGGACTTAAATTAGTTATAAATGTATACGGCAAACTAGGGTAGCACTGAAAATATAAAAATAAGTATAGTTATTATGTTATGAATAAAGAGACCACGGAATCATATAAAATGTTCAATTAAAGCAAGAGAAGGCAGAAAAAGAGAGGAATACAAAAGCAGAAACAAAGCATAGGGTCATGAGCAGAAAACAATTACAAATATTACAGATAAAAATGAAACTATATCAATAATTACTATAAATACCAATAGTCTAAATGCATTCACTAAAAGATAGAGATTGTCAGTGTGGATCAAAAAATAAAACCCAACTATAATGTTGCCCTCAAGAAAGTCACTTTAAATATAAAGACACAGATAGATTTAAATAATGGGATAGAGAAAGATATACTATGCTACTGTACTAACCAAAAGAAGTTGGAATAGCTATATTAATTCCAGACAAAGAAGACTTCAGAACAAGGAGAATTATCAAGGATAAATAGGGAAATTATATAACAATAGGGTCAGTCATCTAAGAAGACATAAGAATCCTTAATGTATCTACACTAACAATCAGTTGTCAAGATACCAACATACATGAGGCAAAAACTGATAGACCTGAAAGAAGAAATAGATGAATCCACTTTTAAAGTCGCAGAGTGCAACAGTCTTCTATCAGTAATTCAGAGATTTACTCGGCCAAAACTAAGTAGGGATATCGTTGAACTGAACTGCACCATCAATCATCTGGATGTAATTGACATTTATAGACTACTTTACTCAACAACAGCGGAATACACATTCTTCTCAAACTCACACAGAACATTTACCAAGACATTCTGGGCCATAAAACTCACCTTAACAAATATTTAAAAACAGAAATCTTATACAGCATGCTGTCAGACAGTGAAATTAAACTAGAACTCAGTCACAGAAAGATTGCCCCAAATATGGAGATTAAACAACATACTTCTAAATGACCCATGGATCCAAAAAGTCTGAGGGGAAAAATAAAAATATTCTGAACCAAATTAAAATGAAGATACAACTTACCAACATTTGTATGATGCAATGAGGCAGTGCTTAAAGGAAAATTTTTGCACTCAGTGCATATATTAGAAAAGAAGAAAGATCTAAAATCAATAATCTAAGATTCTATTGTAGGAAACTAAAAAAAGAGGGGTAAATTAAATCTCCAAATCAGAAGAAATTAAATAATAAATATTAGAACAATAATCAATGAAATTAAAAACAGGAAACCAATAAAAAAAATTCAACAAGGAGCGGCCAGTTAGCTCAGGTGGTTAGAGTGCAGTGCTCATAACACCAAGTTTGCCAGTTCGATTACCACATGGGCCAGTGAACTGTGCCCTCCATAACTAGATTGAAAACAACAACGTGACTTGGAGCTGATGGGTCCTGGAAAAACGCCTTCCACAACTAGATTGAAACAACTACTTGACTTGGAGCTGATGGGTCCTGGAAAAACACACTGTTACCCAATAAAGTTAAAAAAAAAAAAAGAAATGCTACAAAATCCAAAGCTGGTTCTTTGAAAGATCAGTAAAACTGATAAAGCTCTACCCAATCTAACCAAGAGAAAAAAAGAGAAGAGACACAAATTATTAATATCAGGAATGAAAAGGGCCTTTAATGCTGATTCCTTGGACATTAAAAAAATAATAAAGGAACAGTAGGAACAAATCTATGCCAACAGATTTGATAACCAAATGAAATGGACTAATTCTTTGAAAGATACAAACTATAAATTTTTTTTAAAGATTTTATTGGGGAATTAGGAGAGGGGAACAGCGCTGGGAAACCGGGGAAGGAGAACAGACAATTTGCTGTCCTTTTGTTCTTCAGTCTAGTTGCGGAGGACGTTGCTTCACTGGCCCATGTTGGTATCATCATTGTGCTCTTCCTGGATGAGGCAGATCAGTCACTGGCATCTGGATGGTCGCTCACCGTGGCTATTGACAGCTCACACTGGCTGCCGGCCACTCACTGTAGCCTATGGCAGCCCACTGCAGCAGGGGCTGCAGCCTACACCATCACCGGGGCTCGCACAGCCCAGCTCCAGTTGGAGCTGTTGCTAGCTGTAGAGGGCAGTGTCACTGGCCCTCCTATGTGGGATCCAAACCGGGGCCACTGGCATTCCAACCAAGCTCTTAACAAATGCGCCAATCGGCCGGCCCACAAACTATCAAAATTCACACAAGGAAAAAGCAGATAATCTACAAGGCCTATATCTAGCAAAGAAATTGAATTAATAATTAATAATCATCCTAAAATAGAAAAGCAGCAGGCTCAGAGGGCTTCGCTGGTGAATTCTAACAAATATTTAAGGGAAAAAATGATAGCAATTCTTTACAATCAGTTCCCAAAAAATAAAAGCAGAGGAAATACTTCCTGACTCATTCTATGAAGCCAGCATTACCCTAATACCAAAAGAAGCACATTACAAGAAAGGAAAACAACAGGCCAATGTGCCTTATGAACATAAATGAAAAATCTTCAACAGAATTTTAGCAAATCGAATCCAACGATGTAGAAAAAAGAATTACACACCATGACCAAGTGGGATTTATCTCAGGCATGCACAGCCGGTTCAACATTCCAAACACAATTAATGCAATCTTTCACACAGGCTAAGTAAGAAAAGTCATATGATTATAACAATAAATGCATTGAAAGCACTTGAAAGATCTAACACCCACTGAGGATAAAAATTCTCAGCAAACTTAAAGGAGAAATTCCTCAGTTTCACAAAAAGCACCTACAAAAAACCTCCAGTTAACATCATACTTAATGGTGAGAAACTAGATGTTTTCCCCCAAAGATTTAGAACAAGGTAAGAATGTCCCTTCTTAGTACTCCTACTCAAAGTTGTACTGGAAGTCTTAACTAATGCAATCATACACTACAGGGAAGTAAATAGTACACCAGGTGAGAAGGAAGAGAAATCGTCTTTGTTCAGATTATGTGACTGTCTCTGTAAAAAAAGTCCCAAAGAATCAGCAACAACAAAAATACTTCTGGGACTCATAAGCAAGTATAGCAAGGTTGGAGGATACAGTATGTGTGTATATCAAATACACACACACAAACACACATTGGTGGTGCCAAAAATATATACAAGTGGACACTTTTGTCAGCGTTGCTCAAGCAGTAGTTCGCCATAATCAGAAGTGTCTAGATCCTGATGGGAACCACTTTGAGCACATCTTGTCATTGCAGAAGTCAAACGTGACTTGTATTTATCTTTTGTTATCAACATATATTATTATAATTTTAATACAGTTTTCTTTTCTTAAAATGTGTATACTCGTACATTTTTTTGGCACCCTCTCTATATCAATTGCTTTTCTATATGCCATCAATGAACTATTGGAATTTGAGATTAAAAACATAACACCATTTACACTAGTATGAATAAAACAAAATACTTAGGTATGAATCTAACAAAATATGCACAAGATCTCTATGAGGAAAATTAGAAAACTCTGATGAAAGAAATTAAAGGTCTAAATAAATGGAGAGTCCATTTCCATGTGAGAGTCAATATTATAAAGATGTTGGTTCTTCCCAAATGATCTATAGATTCAGTGCAATCCCATTAAATGCCAGCAAATTACCTGTGGCTATTAACTGATTTTACAGTTTGTATGGAAAGATAAAAGACAAAATAGCCCACACAATACTGACGAACAAAGTTGGAGAACTAACACAATCTGACTGCAAGACTTACTATAAAGCGATAGTAATCAAGATAGTATGATATTCGTGAAATAAGAGAAATAGGTCAGTGAAACAGAATAGGGAGTCCAGAAATAGACCCAAATAAATATCTTTGACAAAGAAGCAAAGTCAATTCAGTGAAGAAAAGAAAGTCTTTTCAACAAATGGCATTGGAACAACTATACAGCCACATGGGGGGAAAAATGAGTCTAGACACCAACCTTATACCTCTTACACCTCTCACAAGTGTTAACACAAAATGGATCAGAGGCTTAAATGTACGAGGTCTGACAATTAAGTTCGCAAACTCATCCTAGAACAAGTGCTGCCTACCTCATTGCTGAATATCACTACGGTCACCTTCGAAGAACTCCCCTTGGGAAGCTATGCACCAATGCCAGCACCTAGTCCACCCTTCAAAGCAATTTTGGAACTCTTTTTATGGAATGGGCATCAGAGCTGTCGTCATATTACCCTTGATGTCCTGAATGTCATCCAAATATCTTCCTTCCAATACTTCCTTTATCTTCAGGTAAAGAAAGAAGTCATTGGGGGCCAGATCAGGTGAGTAGGGAGGATGTTCCAATACAGTGATTTGTTTCCTGGCTAAAAACTCCCTCACAGACAGTGCCATGCGGGCTGGTGCACTGTCGTGATGCAAGAGCCATGAATTGTTGGCGAAAAGTTCAGGTGGTCTAACTGTTCCACGCAGCCTTTTCAGCACTTCCACATAGTAACCTTGGTTTTCCAGTTGGTACAAATTCATAATGAATAATCCCTCTGATATCAAAAAAAGGTTAGCAACATGGTTGGAACAAGTTCATGAACTTACTTGTCCGACCTTGTAAAACACAAAACTATAAAACCTTAGACAACGTAGGAGAAAACCCAGGTGATGGCAAGGAAGTAGAGCAAAATGACTTTCATTCATTACTGGTGGGAATGCAACCTGGTGTAACAGCTTAGTAACAATTAGGCAGCTTCTTACAAAACTAAACATAGTGTTGCCATACAATATAACATTTAGACTTTTAGGTATTTACATACTTACCCCAATTGATTTAAAAAATTATGTGCAAACAAAAACCTGCACACAAATATTTATGGCAGCCTTATTCATAATTGCTAAAAATTGGCAGCAACCAAGATGTCTGTCCTTCAATAGGTGAATGGCTAAACAAACGGTGGTTCCATCAATACGATGGAATATTCTTTAGCAAAAAAATGCAATGAGCGATGAAGCCACAGAAAGAAATGGAGGAACATTAGAAACATATTGCCAAATGGAAAAAGCCAATCTGGAAAAGGTACTGTATTATTCCCACTATTTAACATTCTGCAATGGCAAAACTGTTGGGTTGTCGGAAAAGTCATGACGTATTTTTCTATGTTTTCATTGCAAAAATGCGTCATGACGTTTCTGACCACCCAATATATACAGTAGAAATATCAATGGTTGCCAGGGGTTTAGGGGTGAGAGGGGGAAGGAAGAAATAGGTAGAGCACAGGGGGGTTTTTACAGCAGTGAAACTATTTCGTATGATACCATAATGCTGGATATACGAACTTATGAATTTGTCAAAACCCATGGAACTGCATAACACTAAGTGTGAACCCTAATGTAAACAATGAATTTTAGTTAATAACAACATATTAATATTGGCTCATCAATTGTAACTAATGTACTATACAAATGCAAGATGTTAATAACAGATGAAACTAGGGTGGGGGTGGGGGAGTAGAGACAGTATGTGGGAACTCTGTACTTTTGCTCCATTTTCCTATAAACCTCAAAAAGTTCTAATAAAGTTTATCCTTGAAAATAAAATGACATGGATAAGAGCCCTGAACATCACTGTATGATAATCTTGGATTGCATTTCTATTAATATTTTCATAGGATAAAATCCTATAAGTAAATCCAGTCAATATGTATGGCTATATTTAAGATGCTTGTGACCACCTGACACAATTTCGCAAAACGTGATACCAATTCCCACACCAGTGACCACTGTTCCATCTCAGACTCTCATAGGGAATTTGACATTTGTCAGGCTGGCTCATCCCTAATCCTGGCAAGTCAACTCACAAAAGAGAATATATTGGTCATAAGAAAAATAATTCATGAGGATATAGACAGATTAGGAAAAGGCATCACTCTCATAGGAAAAAAAGAGTGGTAACCAACCATTTGTCATCTCTTGCCTGCTAGGCATCCAAGTACCTGTTTTAACACATAGCTGTTACCAAGACATTGGACAATTTTTTCCTCTTCTCTTTGTAAATCAAATCTATCAATAATAGGATAACTTATTATACACATAAAATAGTAGACCTTTATTGTGTTTGTCAGTTGTTTGTCTATTTCATTTTTGAGTAGTATTCCATTGTATGAGTGCAACAGAGTTTCTTTATCCTTTTACCAGTTGATGGACACGTGGGTAGTTATCAGTTTGGGGCTTTTTTTTTTTTAAAGATTTTATTGGGGGAGGGGAACAGTGTTGGGGAATTGGGGGAGGGGACCAGCCAAGTTGTTGTTCTTCAATCTTTGTTGTGGAGGGTGCCAGTCACCATCTGGCTTCCTGTGAGCAGCTCATGGCCGCTAAGCTGAAGGTGATGTATTCAATCTTAGTTGTGGGTGGGCATAGCTACCATCCTATGTAGGAGTCGAACAAGCAGCCTTGTTGTTAAGAGTGCATGCCCTATCCACTGAGCCATCCGAGTGGCAGCTCAGCTCAAGGTGCCGAGTTCAGTCTTAGCTGCAGGCAGGCGTAGCCCACCATTGAACAAGCAATCTTGTTACACCAGCTGAGCCATCCTGCCAGCAACAGCTCAGCTTGGGCGCAGCATTCACTGGCCCATGTGGGAATCAAACCGGCGGCCCTATTGCTCAGAGCTCACGCTCTAAGCCAACTCTTAACCAACTGAGCCACTTGGCCAGCCCTGGAGCTTTTGTTAATACAACTGCTATAAATATTTGCATGCAAGATTTTTGTTTTTGTTTTTTTAAGATTTTATTGGGGAATTGGGGAGTGGAACAGCGTTGGGGAACCGGGGAAGGGGAACAGACAAGTTGTTGTCCTTTTGTTGTTCAGTCTAGTTGTGGAGGACGTCGCTTCACTGGCCCATGTTGGTATCATCATTGCACTCTTCTCAGTGAGGCAGATCGGTCGCCGGCCTCTGGACGGCCGCTCACAGTGGCTCTTGGCAGCTCACACCAGCTGCCAGCCGCTCACGCTGGCTGTCAGCCACTCACTGAAGCCTATGGCAGCCCACTGCAGCAGGGGCTGCAGCTATGCCATCCCGGGGACTCACAGCAGCCCAGCTCCAAGTGGAGCTGTTGTTCACCATCTTAGCTGTAGAGGGCAGTGTCAGTGGCCCTCATATGTGGGATTCAAACCAGGGCCGCTGGCATCCCATGCCAGCTCTTAACCAACGTGCCACTCGGCCGGCCCTGCATACAAGTTTTTGATAGGGAATCTCAAAAGGGTTACGCTAAGGCAAAAAAAAAAAATCAGAACAAAAGACGACCTACAGTATAATTTCAGTTATATATTATAGAAGAAGCAAACTCAGTGTCAGAAATTGGATCAGTAGGGAGGAGACAGACTGCTAAGAAGTACAAGGAAATTTGTGTGTGTGGGGGGAAGTACAAGGCAATTTCATCAACAAATTTCAACAAAATTTGATGAAAATGGGATCTTTGGTGGTGGTTATGGGATTATTAATGTGTCAGTGCTCATCAAATTGTACACTCAAAATTGGCGAAATTTATTGTATGTAAAGTACACAGTAATCAAACCAAGCAAAATAGGGAAAGGGACAATCATTAATTCTCAAGGATACTACAGTCTCATCCTATCAAGGGCCTCATAGTTTGCAGGACAGCCTGTCTCCCCTTTATTCTAGATCATTATATTATACCGAGAAGTGTTAGCTCCCCCACTTCATCTCCTTCATACCTTCTTCTCTTTGGATTTTTTTAGCTGATTGGGAATGGGAAATAACATGGTTGCTGAGCCATACACTTCTTTATGGCCTTTCTCCCAACTACAGAAAGATGCAGCTTTCAAAACCATGTTTATACTGATGAAATTCTAAGTCAAGGATGATTCTAATTCACAGTCTCCATCTGGCAGAATGGTTTTGTTTTTTCCATTGCATAATGTTTATGGTTGTATCCACAGTGCCTATCAGAGTGCCTGGCATAGTGAGCATTCTATAAATATTTATTGACTGAAAAAAATATATAGTTGAATGGTTTGTTCTGTTTTAAAGTGTTCTATTGAAAAAATATTCAAGCTTGAAGAGAAAACTTCCTTAACACTTGTAATCGGGCATAACACTTTGTATGACGAGTTTACTCGTTTCCCGCAAAAAATGTGTTAAGTACAATACAGACTACTAGCCTCTTTAGAAATTGTAGTACACGGTACTCCAGCCAGATATCCCCATTGAGACCACCAAGCCACTCGTTTCCCTGCTTGCTGAGAGTGGGGCTGCTAAGGTTCCCAGCTGAGTCCTCTGGGAATTGCCCTTGACCTAAAGAAACCACCGTGCCCAAAGTTACATCCCCTCCCTGGCAGAAGCCTGTATCTAATGACTGGTTAGTGTGAGGAGATAAAGACCTGACTCCCTTACCTCAATTCAGGACAATTGGGAGATGATTCCAGTTCCACAGATTCCCATGGGACAGCGTGCAACTCTATGAAGGTTTAAGTCACCCCTCTGCTTATCCTGCTTCCTTCGCTCCCTGAAAGGAGTTGTTCCTGGGATCATTTGCCAATAAACCTCCTATATGCAACTATAGTAAAACCTTGGATTGCAAGTAACGTGGTTTGCGAGTATTCTGCAAGACGAGCAAACTTTTTTTTTTTAAGATTTTATTGGGGAATTGGGGGAGGGGAACAGTGTTGAAGAAGAGCAAACATTTCTAATACATTTTAACATGGTAAAAGAGCGATGTCTTGCAATATGAGTTGTTTGTTTCCAGAACAAATATGCTCGCAAACCAAGGTATTACTGTATTTGTTTTCTTGGAAAAGCTGACCTAAGACAATTCATATTGGTAATACTAGTCCTAAGGAGTAATCTCAAATATTTTAGAGCTGGATTACTCACTGGTCAGATAGAGAGGACTTCATCTCTGGTGATAGGACTTCCAATAGCCACTGGTATGTTGTAGCAGTGCCATTGTTAAAACACTCATTGGTGTCATGTATACCGGAAACTAATATTCAACTGGAATGGGATGCTGGAGGGCAAGGAGTGCAACCGTGTGCACAACAGTGCAGGCATTTGAAAGGTTTTAGGTGAGTAGTAATTACAGGACTATGGAATTGGACTTTTGTGGGTATTTTTGATGCACTGGAGAAAAACAATGAAAAAGGGTGAGGGTGATAAATCGCCAATTGAAACTCAGGAGGATTTCTTGGCAGCATCTAAAGAAACTTGTCTTCTGCAGCTGGAGGGCAGAAAAAGCTGCCAATCTGGTTCAGACTTAATTATAAGGGGTGAGGAGCTTGAAAAGCTGGGATTCTCAGCCCTATGTCCCACAGGGCAACCACTGGAAGGGAAAGGGCCTCTGAAGCTTCAGATGAGGATCTCTGTGTCAATACACTCGAAATTCCTAAACCCCCAGCTTTCCCTGAACCTGCTGGAACTGCAAAAGTGGTCCACTGCTCTCTGTTCGAGTAGCATTCACTCATTGCTTGAAGACAATGCATGGGCAAGACAAATCAGGATCCTTTTGCAGTCAATCCCCACCTCTCTTTCTGGCCACCACAGAGATAAGATGAAGGCATGACTGGGAAAAGTCTTGGGTTGACAAAGGAAGGGAAAGGTGATGACACACTAAAAGAACTAGAGGACCTAGCAAGAGGATGTATGTACCCGGGGTTACACCCTGAAGATGCTGACTCAAGAGGGGCAGGATGTAGTTGGAACCAGTACGTTGATCAATGTGGGAGATGCCCCCTCCCATTATTAAGGATTTAGTGATCTAGCAAGGCAGGAGACACTGATGTCATGCTACGAGGATGGCCTCTGAAAACTCAAAAAAGCGCCCACTCTAAGTGAAAACTAAGCATCAGGATTACTGTGGTAGATGGTAGAGGAAAAAAATCCAAAAGCTCAGAGAAGTAGGCATGCGAGAGTGAATTTACTATTTAAGGACAGAAAACTCAACAGCGCATCATATTCTGCAGAAGGGTCCAGAGTATAATCTATTTACCAAAACAATATGAAATGTACTGGTAAGAAAGGAACTAGCCATTTTGAGAAACTCGGTGTGGGGTTGTATTTCTTTCTGTGATATATCTATAATGGGATATATCTGTAATGCTTCAATTTTACCAGGAATCTGGAGTTGCAAAAGGGCTGAGAATCAGGCACGTTTCAATGACAGCAACCTCATCAGAGTCCTCAGTATCTATTATCCACCGATATAGATGGGGACAAGGCTTCTCTGTGTGAAAAACATTTCTCATGTAGATGTTATAAGTAAAATATGTGTATTAGAGATGCTTAGACTTTGATATGGTTTTTTTTTATTTTATTTTTGGACAGTCAGTATTATTTGACATTAGTTTCAGGTGTACAGACAGCATAGTGGTTAGACATTCATATAATTTAAGAAGAGATTCCCCCCCCATTAATCTAGTACCCACCTAGCACTATGTATAGTTATTGCCATATTATTGACTATACACTCTATCCTTTACATCCCCGTGACTATTTTGTAACTACCAATTTGTACTTCTTAATCCCTTCCCCTTTCTCATCCTGCCCCCAACCCCCCTCCCATCATTCACTCCAACAAACATAGTACCTGTCTGACATCATACACAATTATTCCAGTATTTTTTAAAGGCTATCTTGACTCAGTTCTTTTTTTTAATGATTTTTTTTATTTTATTGGGGGAAGGGAACAGCGTTGGGGAATTGGGGAAGGGGAACAGACAAGTTGCTGTCCTTTTGTTCTTCAGTCTAGTTGTGGAGGACGTCGCTTTACTGGCCTATGTTGGTATTGTGATCATTGCGCTGTTCCTGGATGAGGCAGATCGGTCACAAACCATTGGGTGGCCGCTCATGGTGGCTCATGGCAGCTCACGAAAGCTCATGCCAGCAGTGTACCAGCTCCACTGCAGCCTATGCCGTCACCAGCGACTTATGGCAGCCCAGCTCCAGGTGGAGCTGTTGTTCACCATCTTAGCTGTAGAGGGCAGTGTCACTGGCCCTCATGTGGGATTCGAACCGGGAACCTGCTGCTCAGAGCTGGCGTCCCAAGCCAACTCCTAACCAAACTGGTACTCGGCCGGCCCTGTCTTGATTCAGTTTTGAAGCCCTGGCTAGGGGCCAGTAAGCTCCCCCTCTTGAGCAGGTAATTAAGCACGCATCCCAACCACTTTTCTTATCGGGCTCTCACTCTCTGAGCCACTATACACCTGCCCTAATAGCACCTGGGGCCAGGTACCAGACAACTAAGGAGAACTCCTATGCCAGCGAGAACAAGGAGTTATTCAAATGAGCTAATCCACAGGGAGCCCACAAAAACTAGCGAGCCCCACCCCACTTGCCACACATCAGCTGCCCTCTACAGTGCCAGCTTGCTGTTACCTTGTCCCCAGATATGCCTTGCTCTGTGACAGTGCCTGGCAACCTTCTCTCATTCAGAGCTGTAAGTAACAGAGTTTTGCCTTTTGTCTATCCCATTTTCAGTGAATTGTATCCCACCATCAAAAGGATGTTTAAATCTTATAAAAAATACTATTCTCATTTTATGTAGGCAAGATAAAGTTAGGTCATTCTTTGAATTGTTGGGGGGTTGTTTTTGTTTTTGTTTTTAAGATTTTATTGGGGAATCGGGTTAGGGGAACAGACAAGTTGCTGTCTTTTTTGTTCTTCAGTCTAGTTGTGGAAGATGTTGCTTCACTGGCCCATGTTGGTATCGTCATTGCGCTCCTCCCGGATGAGGCAGATCTGTCGCCGGCATCTGGATGGTCGCTCACTGTGGCTATTGGCAGCTCACGCTGGCTGCCGGCCACTCACGCTGGCTGCCGGCCACTCATTGTACCCTATGGCAGCCCACTGCAGCAGGGGCTGCAGCTATGTCATCCCCGAGCTTTTAACCAACTGAGCCACTCGGCCGGCCCCTAGAGTTGTTTTTCTTTTTAAATCACCTACAACTTTGCATAAACCGTTAAAAGTTTTTAAAAAATTTTACATCTATGATTTTATTTTGATCTTTCTGTTCACACTAACCTGCTGAGGATGGCAGAATAAGGATTATTATTTCTACTTATAATTGAGAAATCTGAGATTTCAAACAGTGAAGTAACGTGCCCCAAATCAAACAGTTAACAATGGACAGAACTGGAAATTATATCCAGATATTATGATTCTAAGTCACTTTTCCATCATATGATTTCCAAAGGTCATCTACCCATCCATTCATTCACCTATCCATCCATCCATCCATCTATCATTTACTGAGTATATATACTATTATGAACCAGGTAGACACTAGGCTCTGGGAGATACAGACATGAATCTATCACAATCTCTGCACTGTAAAGAACATAAGAAATAGACATGGAAAAGAAAATTATAAAACAGTTCATTAGGTTCTATTACAAGTACTTGGTACTCTAGTGGGGGTGGTCACAGGTAGGGTTTTCACCCCAAGCCAAAGGAAAATTTTCCATTAGCACGGAAGACCATGTGATGGTTACGTAGCAGTCATGTATGTAGGCAGAGATGCCAACATTCAATTCATTTCCCAAAACACTCCATAGGAACCATGCTCATCACTCAGCTTCAAAGATTAAAACCCCAGTTCCTGCCTTCAAAAAGTATATTATTGTAGCTACTAGGGGAAACAAATGTGTAAAAAAAAACCACCCATATTATAATAAAGTATGATAAGTGCAATGAGACAGAAATGTCCATGTTACAGTGGGGACACACAAGAAAGGATGACACTCTATCTCGGTGAAGAGAAAAGAATTACAGACAGCCTCCTAGCATAAGTGACTGAGAGGTGGCTTAAAGAATCAATAAGGGCCCACTAAGAGGCCTGTGGGAGGAAAGGCATGGAAGAGGGAAAAGATATCCAAAAGTAAATCTGAGTACAAGTACTGACAATTAAGTTCGCGAACTCATCCTAGAAAAAAGTGCTCCATACCTCATTGCTCAATATCACTATGGTCACCTTCAAAGTACTCCCCTTGGGAAGCTAGGCACCGACGCCAGCACCTCGTCCATCCTTCAAGGCAATTTTGGAACTCTTTTTCTGGAATGGCCATCAGAGCTGTCATCATATTACCCTTAATGTCCTGAATGTCATCCAAATGTCTTCCTTTCAATATTTCCTTTATCTTCAAGTAAACAAAGAAGTCACTGGGGGCCAGATCAGGTGAGTAGGGAGGGTGTTCCAATACACTTATTTGTTTACTGGCTGAAAACTCTCTCACAGACAGTGCCGTGTGAGCTGGTGCATTTTCATGATGCAAGAGCCATGAATTGGTAACGAAAAGTTCAGGTTATCTCACTTTTTCACGCAGCCTTTTCAGCACTTTCAAATAGTCAACTTGGTTCACTGTTTGTCCAGCTGATAGAAATTCAAAATGAATCATCCCTCTGACTTCAAAAAAGGCTAGCAACATCGTTGCAACAAGTTCACAAACTTAATTGTCGGACCTCATATGGTTGTGAAAACACAAAGAACAACTACCACCCTACCCCACACTGACTAACCGCATATAGGTCACACTCTTAAAATAGCCAGATGGTACACCAAGTACTTTTAGCAGTTGGCACACATCTTTGATAACTTCTGTGCTTTGCATCAGAGAGTTCCCTAGTAAAAAATAGTTTGATTAGATCCATTGTTTCTACCCTACCTCTGTAAGGCCACCTGGGATTCCCCAGCCAGGCTGGTATACTTGCCACTTGGCAGGGTACCACACCGCTTAGCTGTTCTGTTTAGGGGCATGAACACAAGGAAAGAACTGAATGCGTCACATTATAATTTTGGACACAAAAGAACAAAAGATGACTTGAAAAGCAATGTACACACTTCCAGCTCACAACCCAGGTCATTCTAATTTGTAGAGATGTAAAAAGAAGCCAAACTTTCACCTCAGATTCATTTCCTAACATTATCACTTCCACCTTTCCGTCAGCGGCCCCGACCTTAACTCACCCTTTCTTCCATTGGTGTGCTGCCTGGTAGGACCTCTGCATCATGCCAGGAATCAGATGGGTCCGAAGGGAGAGCTGCCACTCCTCATAAAAGTAATTTGGGAAGCATATGTACAATGACCATAACGCTAAGGGGTGTGAAACGCTTTTTCTTTTTTTTTTTTTTTGCACAGTAAGAGAAAGTTTCCTCAGGCAGCAGAAAAATCCCTCCAGTTATGTAAATGAATGTAGGACTTCAAAAAAGGACAAGTCATAAATGGAAAAGGAGGGTTGGGAAGTGTCTCATATGGACAGACGTATAATGAATAAGTATGACTGAAAGAGGACTTTGATGTTTTTTGCCCTCTAACTACTTCAGCACACAGCATACACACATTCCTGTCACTCATTCCAGAAATTTTCAAAAGCATTTTTTTTTCTTTCAAACAGAAAAGGAGACTTTAACTTTTTGACGTTTCATTTACACGCTTTATGTCTGCAGTTCTCCCCACCTGAAATGACCCTCACCCCTTGCACATCTGTCCAAAACCTAACCTGGCCCCCACAATGTCCCATACTCAGCTGTCCCTGCATTGAATTTCTTCATTTATAATCAGTTCCACAGCCATGGCTAATATTGCTTCGTTTCAGATTCTTCAAGACTCAACTCAAGCTTCTGGTAAGCTTTCCCTGATCTTAGAGTTATTATTTAGTTGCCTTCTTTTACTTTACTTTTCTTTTCTTTTTTTTTTTAAAGATTTTTATTGGGGAATTGGGGAAGGGGAGCACTGTGTTACCCATCTATTCCAAGTCAAGTTGTTGTCCTTCAGTCTTAGCTGTGGAGGGCGCAAGCTCAGCTCGAAGTCCAGTCGCCACTTTCAATCTTAATTGTGGATGGGCATAGTCCACCATCCCATGTGGGAATCAAACCTGGCAACCTTGTTGTTAAGAGCGCACGCTCTAACCATCTCAGCAGCAGCTCAGCTCGGGCGCAGCTCACTGGCCCATGTGGGAATCAAACTGGCAACCCCATTGCTCAGGGCTAGCACTCTAACCAACTGAGCCATTCAGTCTGCCATCTTTTTCCTCTCATAGTACCCAATCTACTTGTATACTATTATCCTAACACTTATCGTACTGCAATTAGATGTTTGCAAATTGGTATCCTGCAGTTTGGCTCAGAGAGTTATTATGGTAGGGAACTTGTTTGACCCATTTGACACCGTACCTAGTACGTGGTAAGAAATCAGGAAGTGACTTTGTGAAACTTAAAAAAAAAAAAAGCAATGCTATAGACAAACCCCTGGCAAATGTAATGAAAACAAAAGAGAAAACTGAATCAAAAAAAAAAAAAAAAAGGAAACAGGAAAGATTATAGTGCTAATAATACAGTGCAGATTTTATTAATAATGAAGAAATTCTTGAGGAAATAAATAGTTTTGTAAGAATACAAAAATTATCAGAATTGACACAGGAAGTAGAAAATTTAGACTAACAATCATGAAAGGAATAGGAGGGCCAGCCGAGTGGTTCAGTTGGTTAAGAGCTTGCTCAAGAGTGCAAGCTGAGGGCTGGCCGAGTTGCACATTGGTTAAGAGCTGGTTTGGGGATGCCAGTGGCCCCGGTTCGGATCCCACATACGAGGGCCAGTGACACTGCCCTCTACAGCTAACAACAGCTCCACCTGGAGCTGGGCTGTGCGAGCCCCAGCGACAGTGTAGCCTGCAGCCCCTGCTGCAGTGGGTTGCCATAGGCTACAGTGAGTGGCCAGCAGCCAGTGTGAGCTGCCAATAGCTGCGGTGAATGACAATCCAGGGGCCAGAGACCGATCTGCCTCACCCAGGAAGAGCGCAATGACAATGCCAACATGGGCCAGTGAGGCAGCATCCTCCGCAACTGGACTGAAGAACAGAAGGACAGCAACTTGTCTGTTCACCTCCCCTGATTCCCCAACGCTGTTCCCCTCCTCCAATTGCACAATAAAATCTTAAAAAAAAAAAAAAAGAGTGCGAGCTGAGCTCTGAGCAACAGCAGTTTGATGCTCAGCCCGAGCTGAGCTGCCGCTGAGCTACCAATAGGTGGCAGGATGGCTCAGCTTAAAAAAAAAAGCAAGAGGAAATGTGATCAAACTTTTTAAAAAGATTCCAGGCCCAGATGTTTAGTGGTCGAGCTCCTTTACTCCAATGATTCTCAACTGGTACATGTGTGTATTGGGGAGTTGCCCCCCAGGAGACATTTTGGCTTGTCACAATTGGAAGTGGGGGTGCCACTGATATTTAGTGGGTAGAAACCAGGGCTACTGCTCCATATCCTACAATGTACAGAACTGACCCCACAGGAGAGAGTTATCCAGCCCCAAATGTCAACAGTGACAAAGCTGAAAAACCCTACTCTACACTTTGAAAAGTAATTTCCATGTGACATAAAACACTCCAACACATAGAAAAAGAAGGAAAGCTCTTCAGAGGAGTTTTTAATGCAAACCTTACTCTGATACCCAGATAGGAGACAGATGATACCAAAAATATATAGTCCCCTTTAGACTGATATCTGATACTCAGATAGGGGACAGATGATACCAAAAATATATAGTCCCCTTTAGACTAATAGGCAAAAAAAAAAAAAAAACACTAAGTAAAACAATAACAAAAAAATCTAGCAGTATATATAACAGTTAATAATGGGTTTTATTAACGGTGGTAAGAACGCTTAACATGACATCTACTCTTTTTATTTATTTATTTATTTTAAGATTTTATTGGGGAATTGGGGGAGGGGAACAGTGTTGGGAAATTGGGGGAGTGGACTGGCCAAGTTGTTGTTCTTCAGTCTTCGTTGTGAAGGGCGCCAGTCGCCATCTGGCTTCCCCATCGGCAGCTCGTGGCCTCTAAGCTCAAGATGCTGTGTTCAATTTTAGTTGCAGGTGGGCGTAGCCACCATCCCATGTGGGATTTGAACTCAGCAGCCTTGTTGTTAAGAATACATGCTCTATACACTGAGCCATCTGGGCGGCAGCTCAGCTCAAGGTGCCGAGTTCAATGTTTAGTTGCTGGTGGGCATAGCCCACCATTGAACAAGCAATCTTGTTGTTACAAAAGCTGAGCGATCCTGCCACCTGTTGGCAGCTTAGCTAGGGAGCAGCGTTCACTGGCCCATGTGGGAATCGAACTGGAGACCCTGTTGCTCAGAGCACGTGCTCTAAGCCAAGTCTTAACCATCTGAGCCACTCCGCCAGCCCATGCCATCTACTCTTAATAAATTTTTAAGTGCACAATATCGTTAATTACAGAACCAGATGTACAGATTTCTAGAACTTATTCATTTTGTATAGCTGAAACTTTATACCTGTGGAACGCCTCTTCCCATTTCCTTCACCCCTGCCCCTGTCGGTGGCTATCACCATTCTAATCTGTTTCTATGAGTTTGACTCTTTGAGATACCTGATATAAGTGGCATCATGCAGGATTTGTGTTCTGTGACTGGCTAATTTCATTTAACATAATGTTTTCCAGGTTCATCCATGTTGTTGCAAATGGCAGGATTCCTCTCTTTTTTTTAAATTTTATTGGGGAACAAACAGTGTGTTCTTCCAGGACCCATCAGCTCCATGTCAAGTAGTTGTTTCAATCTAGTTGTGGAGGGTGCAGCTGCTTGGCCCATGTGGGAATTGAACCAGCAACCTTGGTGTTATGAGCCTGTGCTCTAACCACCTGAGCTAAAGCGCCGCTCTAGGATTTCCTTTTTGATTGCTGAATAATATTCCACGGTGCGGATATGCCATATAAACTTCATCCATTCATCCATTCATGGATATTTAGGTTGTTTCCATAACTTGTCTATTATGAATATGCTTCAATATACATGGGAATGCGGATACCTCTTTGAGATCCCGGGTTCAGTTCTTTGGGATAGCCAAGCAGAAGTGAGATTGCCAGATAATACAGTTGTTCTAGTTTAATTTGTATATTGTTCTATACTCTTGTCCATAGTGGCTACACCATTTTCCATTTCCACGAACAACATAAAATAGTTCCAAGTTCTCCTCACCAACATTTGTTATCTTTTATTGTTTTGATAATAACCACACTAAGAGGTGTAAGGTGACAGGTCACTTTGGTTTTGATTTGCATAATAATGGTTTTTAATCTCTGAAATGTACGGATTTTATAATAATTAAAATGTATTAATATAATTACTTCACTAAGCAAATTTTATTTATATTTTTCAGGTATTTTTGATTGTGGTAAAAATATGACATGAAGTTTCTCAAATTCACAATTTTTAAGGGTATGGTTCACTAGTAAGTTATTCACATTATTGTCCAACGGATTTCTAGAACTTTTTCATTTTGCAAAACTGAAACTCTATACCCACTAAACACTAATTCTCCCTCCTCCCTCCCCACAGCTCTTGGCAACTACCCTTCTACTTTCTGCTTCTATTATTTGATGACATTGGAGACTTCACATATGTGGAATGATTCAGTATATGTCCTTCTTAACTGGCTTATGTCACTGAGCATAATGTCCTTGAGGTTCATGCAACTTATAGCATATAACGGAATTTCCTTCTTTTTTGAGGCTGCATAATATTCCACTGTGTATATTATCCACTGTGTAAAATGTATATACCACATTTTCTTTTCCCCCCAGTTTTACTGAGATATAATTGATATATAACCTTGTGTAAGTTTAAGGTATAACTGATGATCTGATACATTTATATACTGTAAAATGATTACCACAGTAGGTTAAGACCTCAATCACGTCACATGATTACAATTTCTTATTTGTGGTGAGAACATTTAAAATCTATTCTCTTAGCAACTTTCAAGTATATTAGAGAGTATTGTTAACTATCGTCACCCTGCTGTACATTAGAACTCCAGAACTGATTCATCTTACAAATGGAAGTTTGTGCCCTTTGTCTGAAATCAGATCTCTCCATCCCCTACCCCATCCCTGGAAACCACCATTCTACTCTCTTGATGGAGGTAGGCTTTTTGATGGGGTTCAAAATGCAATGAGTAGGTTCCATGTCCCTATAATGCCCTCTGAGAGTCCTCTCTGCTGCTGTCCATCCCCCAGCCAAAGAGCTCATGACTAGGTACACTGGATGGGGTGAGAGAGAAATGGGCATTTTTGGCAATGTCCCATATAGCTGGGGAAGGCAGTTTCCCAAACGGGAGAAATCATGGGTTGAGGTCTTTCTTGGCACTGAGCTGTGCCTCCTTGGGGGATAAAGTCACACTCGCCCTCTTACCCTCTCTGATGGTTAAAACTTGTGTGTGTGTGTGTGTGTGTGTGTGTGTGTGTGTGTGTTGGAACTTTTCCATGGAAACCAGGACTGCTACAAAGGCTCTCTCATCCGTGGGTGACTGTCTGAGATAGTGTTTGTTCTGGGACCACAGCTGAGAAGGGCAGGAGCTGGTTCGTGGGCCACTGGAGCCCACAGCTGAGACCCAGGCTTGTATACCTATTATCTGATAAATGATTGGGCGAGGCTCCTCCCAGGTCCCTTGGTATATGCTTCTGGATCCCTCAGCTCCCACCAGACACTTTTGTCCATGAATACATGCAAAATTGTTGATGCTGAGCAGGGAATGTGATAAAGGATGTCTTATGCCACCACGTTGCTTACGTCATCCCCATGGACATTTTTAAAAGATGAGGACACTTGGGCTGGCCGAGTGGCACGTTGGTCAAGAGTTGGCTTGGGACACTGGCTCTGAGCAGCAGGGCCCCGGTTCGGATCCCACATATGAGGGCCAGTGACACTGCCCTCTACAGCTAAGATGGTGAACAACAGCTCCACCTGGAGCGGGGCTGCTGTGAGTCGCCGGCGATGGCATAGGCTGCGGCCCCTGCTGCAGTGGGCTGTCATAGGCTACAGTGAGTGGCCGGCAGCCAGCATGAGCGGCCGTCCAGAGGCCGGCGACCGATCTCTGCCTCAGCTGGGAATAGTGCAATGATAATACCAACATGGGCCAGTGAAGCAACGTCCTCCACAACTAGACTGAAGAACAAAAGAACAGCAACCTGTCTGTTCCCCTTCCCTGGTTCCCCAACACTGTTCCCCTCCCCCAATTCTCCAATAAAAATCTTTAAAAAAAAAGATGAGACCTTCTCAATAAATAGAGAAAATATTTTTGGTAAAATTAAAAACCTGTTCCTGACAAAATTTTTATTTAGCCAGTGAGAAATAATAATTGTGCTGACCTAATATGCTAAATCAAGCCAATGTCATGATTCTTTGTGAAACATTATAGTATAGACATTCTCGTTAAATAAATAATATTTGAGCATAAGCCTGAATAAAAGGACAGAGGAAGCCATCAGGAGGTGTCGGGGAAGAACATTCCAAGAAGAAAGAGGACAGCCAATGCAATGGCTCTGAGATGTGAAAGGGTTCAGAGTAGTCAAAAAAACGCTAAAGGATCACTGTGGCTGGTGTATAGTGAGCAAGGAGAACAGATTTTATTCTGAATATAACAGGCAGTCATGGAGGATTTGAGCAGGGAATAATATGATCTGATCTATATTAACATATTCTCTTTTTCCTGATTAATTAATTACACTACCATTCTTCCAATTAGTCACAAAGGAAACACCAGGAATCCCACGTACATTCCATGGACAATTGATCACCAAGATTTGCTGATTCTACTTCTCCAATAACTCTTCTAAACGGCCCTTCTTCTTTGGCCCCGTTCCACTGCCTAGATTCATGCCCTAACATCTCTCATCTGGACAACTGCGATGACTTTTAGTTGGTCTAGGGCCACAAATCCGGACACCATGCTGAGGCTAGTTATCTTCTTGGAATACAGAAGGCACCCCCCCCCTGTTTCAAAACCTCCAATGACTAATGCTTCATAATAAAATCCAGACTCTTGAACTTGATATTCAAGGTCCTTATTGCCTCTGCTTATCTAGACATCCTCATTTTGTTCCTCAGAGCAAGGATGACAAACCTTTCCATGGACTCATTATGATTTTTTCAAACACTTACTGCTGTTCCCTGCCTCTGGTCCTTTGCTTGTTTTGGTACCTTAAACAAGGTACTGACTTTTGGATTGACAATTTCGTAAAATGTCTTCCCATTTTTCTAAATATCAAGGGGTGTAGCATTTCTCAAATGTGTTCCTAGAAGGCCTGTTTCATGGTATATTACAAGAAAAAAACATATATTCTGTTCCTAAATACGCTTGGGAAACACTAAGACAAAGAAAGTTAGCATCTTTCTGTTGTAAAGCTTTTCAAAGATTTCAATATGTGTTGACAATATCAAGAAGAGGGTATTGAACACATGATTTTCTATTGAAACCATGGAACCATTAAAACTGTGAAACAATTTTTTAATGAAATGTTATGTGGAACTAGTGTTCCATGGGATATATTAGGCGAAATACTGAAGAAATAATTTCTTATTCTCTAAAATGAATCAAAGTTTGTTATTATTTAAATCTATTTGGTGAAATGATAGGCCTCAACAAAGCTTACAACAATCTTTAAGATCTGAAGGAAGTCATCAGAATTCACCCACATTTAATTTGAGAGGATTCCATGTTATAGCTCTCAGCCAGTTCAGCAGAAAAGCAATGTCAGCTAGTAGTCATCTATCAGATTAATACAAAAACTTACTAGAAGATACTTACAATGAAATATGCAACGTGTTAATTTTGCTGCTGGAAATAAGCTCAGAAGTATAAAACCACAGTGCACAATTCCCATTCCTTTTTTCATCAAATATATAGAACAGTGCACTGCCGTCTGGGTATCAGGTTTCCTCAGACTAGAGACACGCTTCTTTTGACTTGACTCACCCAGATGGAGTTCTCAGAGTCATACAAAATTCATGCAGAGAGGTACAGAAGGAGCAATTATGAGAAAATGAGTTAACCGTTTGACCCCAACATGTCCCTACGTATTTCAGTAAATATCTCCAAACGAGAACAAGACCAACTTCCCTCTAAAGCTCTATATGCCTCCAAGTGTGTGTATGTGTGTGTCTGAGAGAGAGAGAGAGGCACTGTATCTTGGCACCTTTCCATCCCAGCCAGCCTTTAACTGATAGCCATTAAAATAAACCTTATAGCTGGTTGAACCACTTCCTGTAGCCTCTTTGTATATGAGGATGGCTTTCATCACTCTTTGTGCATCGCATCATGCACAGGTACTCTGATCTCTAGTTAGCAGTTTTGCCGACTTATACAAAATTCAGTACCCAATAACTCTGTAATAACTGGCTTGGCTCCTTGCCAATGCCACCCCAATCATCATTTTTGGGCCAAGTAATCCAGATCCTTGACCAAACTGTTCCCAGGTATGAAAAATATAAAGAGAGTTACATCCTGATCTTTTAAGCTCAACCTAAAGTCGATGAAGCTTTTTAAGTCCCTCTGATAGTCATCCCCCCTTTCCTTGTCAAAGATACGCCATGGCAATGTACAGGTCCCAGGCAATGAAACACGATCTAGGACAATCATGGCAGTTCCATAACTCTCTGAGCAGAATTAATGTAGAGGTTGGTGTGTGACTCACTTCTGGCCAAACATAAAGGAAATCTGCTGGAGCCGGGTGTGTGTGGGGGTGCGGTGGGAGGAGGTCAGGGTGCAGTCCAGAAATAGTATTTTCTGAGGCTAGACCTGAACGTCTCCTTTCTTCCTGCTTCTGTATGCAACTGTGCGAAGACAGCATACTTCATGACCATGAGAGGAAAGCAAAGAGAATAGCAGAGCCATTCTAGAGCCCAGTGTTCATTCAGCTGGTTGAACAGGAAATTGCCTACCACAAAATTCCAGCTAGGTGACTGAATAACATACTCTTCTTTTTGAAGCTATTTTTTCTGGGGTATTCGATTTCTTGCACCCAAATCATCTTAACGTGTCAAACCTGGTTTCACCCTGGGCTATTGCTTTGTTCTCATGCCAACCTAGTTTGGGACCACAATCAAAGACGTTTCTTGTGCCACAGCATCCTCTCCATTCACTATCAAGTATGCCAGTTCCTCCAGGGGTCATATTCCAAGTCACTCACGATTTCACGTTGATTGTCTTCTTTGTACCAGGCATGTTTCAAACTCGTTTACCCCCCAGATTTTCAGAACCTGGAATACTGAGCGAAACTCGGTATGCAAACCTGGGTCACACCAACTTGTTGCCCATCTACCCGTTTTCAAGTGAAACCTTGGTTCTACTTCCTGCTGCTAAAATCTATCAAGGCCATGCCCATCTATTTATAGAGAAAACTCCAATCACTACCCGACCAGGTGTAGATCGAAAGGGAGTAGGTTTAATTTTTGGATGAATATTAAAATCCCCTTGGGAGCTTAAAAATGATTCAGCGCTGGGGCCACACACAAGAACACTTAAATTAGACCCTCCTGGGGTGGTTCCCAGGTGTCATTATTTTTTAAACTACTCAGGTGTAGGACAAAAGGAGTCAGTCAGGATCCCTCCCCCGGCTGTCTGACAGAATTGTTGTAGCGACCCACAGGATACGGAAAACGGGAGTGTTGTGCAGGCACCCTCTATTTGATGATGTCACTATTTATGTGCCTTATGTAAACACTTTGGCTATGAGCCGCTATTGTTCCTGCACAATATAAAACCCAGCCATTGTACAAGGCACAGCGGTACCCAGACAGCCAGTGAATAAAGCATGTCTACTCTGCCTTTGGCTCTGCGCATCTTCTTCCAGCTCCCAGAGTCACTGGCACCTTACACCAGGACTCTCATACTCCCTGACACCAGGGGATTCCATGTGCAACCGACATTGAGACCCATGGATGTAGGAGGCCTGAAATGCACCTGGGAAAATTCCTTCGAACTGCAATGCATCTCTTCCCAATCATGTCAAAAACCACTGCAAAATAGGTCCCTGTCCTCCTACCTATCCCCAAGACAACATGAGAAAATTTGTTGTTACTATACCAGGTGGGACAGAGCAATGGCCGAAAAGTTCTGGGCCTGCCTTCCGTCAGGCAAACAGCTGTCAGGCTTGGGCAGCTGAAAATGATTCTGTCTCCAGACTCAGAGAAATCCAAACTGTAAACAGAGTCCAACCCAGGTCTGTTTAACAGTAATGAGTGTACAGTACTCTTATGACCACAGTGTTCTCCACAATTGCCTGAAAATGAGAGTCACCCAGTGTACTTGTTACAGACCCCTGGGCTCTAACCCAGAACTGCTGAAGTAGAATTTCCTGGGGAAAGATTTGGAAATTTATGAAGTTAACAAGTGGTCCCAGGTGACTCTTAGCAAGCACATTTTGAAAAACCTACATTACTGCATATTTTTCCCAATTTTATCTGTTCCACATGACAGGGTTCAGCTTATCTGGGGTACAATCAAACCCCAGAAGGTAGCACTGAATTTTGAGACTAGAAAGAGACCCCGAAAGTGATCAAAAAGTTAATCCCAATTCAAAGCTATACTTTATGCAATGTTCTTCCTGAAACCTCTCTGAAAAATACCCTATTGTCTTATTTAGAAAATCTTGTCCATTAAAATACAGGCATACCTCAGAGATATCACAGTTCAGTTCCAGACGACTGCAACCAAGCGAGTGATCTTCTTGCTGTGGAGGGTCGTGCCTTCAATTGGATAAAAGAAAAAGAAAATCTGTGAAGTGCAATAAAGGAAAGCACAATAAAACAAGGTATGTCTTCTATGTGTATCTAACGTACGAGGTCTGACAATTAAGTTCGTGAGCTTGTTGAAATGATGTTGCTAACCTTGTTTTGATAATCAGACTGATTATTCATTATGCATTTGTACCAACTGGACAAACAGTGAACCAAGATTACTATTTGCAAGTGCTGAAAAGGCTGCATGAAAAAGTTTCACGACCTGAACTTTTCACCAACAATTAATGTCTCTTGCATCACAACAATGCACCAGCTCACACGGCACTGTCTGTGAGGGAGTTTTTAGCTAGTAAACAAATAACTATACTGGAACACCCTCCCTACTCACCTGATCTGGCCCCCAATGACTTCTTTCTTTACCTGAAGATAAAGGAAATATTGAAAGGAAGACATTTGGATGACATTCAGGACATCAAGGGTAATATGATGACAGCTTCGATGGCCATTCTGGAAAAAGAGCTCCAAAATTGCTTTGAAGGGTGGACTAGGCACTGGAGTCAGTGCATAGCTTCCCAAGGGGAGCACTTCAAAGGTGACCATAGTGATATTCAGCAATGAGGTATGTAGCACTTTTTCTAGGATGAGTTCATGAACTTAATTGTCTGATCTCATATCCTCATGGTCTCTGTCAGACCCCAAAGAGTCTCAACCACTGATGCCTGAGCTGTTTCTGAGACTGCACACCACACATCCCACCCTCCCCAGCCACCTACACAGCTTGACTGGAAATGTCCTGCGCAGTCAGGGTCACAGAGCTGGCTGGCCCAGCTGGAGCAGTGAAAATCGGCATGGTCTCCCCACACTTCCTGGACGGAACCCTTGCAGTAACGGAGGGCCAAGTGACTACAAGCCCATGAAGGGGGAAGCAGTCCGCCAGGGTGCATATAAAAGGGCTCATGGTCTGTAGCGAATTTAAAACCAACCTATTATCACCTCATTCCTGCAATTCTAAACATTGTCAGTAATACATCATTCTCCCCTGAAAGAAATATTTTGGTGGTCTTCAAGTTGGAAATAATTGCTGTGGTTTTTGTCGAGTTTTAATAATATATATCTCAGTCTCAAAGTTGCACTTCGTTATCACTTATCCTTTAAGAAACATTACATTCCACGTGAAAATAAATTTGGAAGAACTGTCGGGTATACAGTCAGCCCAGATGCACAGGCTTTCCTTTGATGAGCGAGTTTGTCAGTTTGGAATCATTTGAGCTCCTCAGAGCACAGTTCCTCTGTCCAACCCCCGTGGTAATACCTCTTCCTGAGTTTACGCAGTGGATATAAAATAAACCATGACAGGACAGTGGTTGTGAAGACAAAGACTTAGAACTTAAGTTACCACATATCTCTCGTTCTCTTGGGTTAAGGGAAAAGTCATGACGTATTTTCTGTTTTTCCTTGCAAAAATGCATCATGACTTTTCCGACAACCCAATATGTGACCACTTGGTATTTTAATTTGTGTTAAAAAAAATTTTTTTTGACTACAGAAATACTTAAAAGCCATTGGAATCAACCCCAAAGAAACAAAGACATGGATAATAATGTAATTTCTAGAATTTCCTGTGACACTGGATTTTTAAAATCTCTACCAAACTTATTGTTTAAGATGTTTCCTAAGTATGTGTAACTATTGTTTCAGCTGAAAAAATTTTTCATTGAAGGTAACATATTCTTCAGTCAAGTATGAGTGAACATGAACACAAGAAGATTGATTTTGATGCATCATTGACAAATTTGCAGAAATCTTAAAGTCAGAAACTGCGATACCATTTTTAGTTATTATTACTGTTATATCAGTATGTAGCTGTAATTTCTCCCTTTTTTTCTCCCATTTACTTTTTCTGCACTAAGATATTTTACTTTTTTTTTTTTTGAGGGCAGTGTCACTGGCCCTCATATGTGGGACCCGAACCAGGGCCGCTGGCTTCCCAAGCCAGCGCTTAACCACTGCGCCACTCGGCCCGCCCAAGATATTACTTTTTATCTTTTTATTGGCTTGTTAAGAAAGTCACAAAGAAAATTCTGACTGCTTTATTTCCTGGCCATTTTTATTATTCATTTTATGCCATGATTATGATCGAAAATAATATTGTCACATAAAGGAGGTTTTCCAAACTATCCAGTCCAGGTATCAAATATACTAGGTAAACCACTGCTGTGAGCAGGAGTCAAGTGCACCAGTCTCTTTTAAGCTGAGGAAATGAAAAGCCCTTGCTTAGTCTTAACCCTTGGTGTTGTCGCAGAGGTCTCCTGCTGAAATGGCCACAAGATGGAGACAGTGTGGGTCTCTGAGGCAATTTGGAAGGGAACCGTTATGCAGTGTGGACAGGGCAGCAGTGGTCTGTTTCATATGGAAATGCAAATATTTCTCTGTGGTAAGCCAATGAGATTTGTTTCCTTATCACAGCAAAGCCTAGGCAATCCTGACTGATACAGAACTGAAGCACAGGTAGCCATCCCTTCCTCAGATAGGAAGACACGGTCAAGTTTTGTGTGCCATTTAGCTTTGCATCTGTGGACACTTTGATCTTCGAGCAAGTCTGGAAGAGGAACTACTATGCAAGGAAAATATTTACATTATGTAGGTATGTTTTATGCTCAGGGACTGAGAAGTCTTTGCTTATTTTTCTTTTTGTCAAAGAAATGTGTTTTATTATGTAAATATAGTGACTATTGTAATAGATGATATTATTAATGGATTCCTATGAGAATTCTCAAGAAATAAAAAAATCACAGAGCAAAAACCATCCATTTTAGGGTAATTTATCCTAACTCCCAAAGTCCTTGAAAATAAGATTTAGGTGCTGAACTCAGAGACTGAAGTTAACATTCAAGAATCCTAGGGGTGGCCAGTTAGCGCAGGTGGTGAAAGTGCAGGCTCATAACACCAGGGTTGCAGGTTCGATTCCCGCAAGGGCCACTGAGCTGCCCCCTCCACAACTAGACTGAAACAACTACTTGACTTGGAGTTGATGGGTCCTGGAAAAACATACTGATCTTCAATTTTAAAAAAATGAATCCTTGAGTGCTCACTTCGACAGCACCTATACTAAAATTGGAACAATACAGGGGTGGTTAGCATGGCCCCTGCACAAGGATGACATGCAAATTTGTGAAGTGTTCCATAGTTTTGGTAGTCACAAAATAGTCACGGGGATGTGAAATACAGGATGGGGAATATAATCGATAATGTTGTAAAGATCATGTAAGGTGCCAGATGGGCACTGGACTTATCAGGGGATCATTTCATAGATTGTGTAGATGCCTGACCACTGCGCTGTACACCTGAAGCTGAAATAGAATAATATTGAATGTCAACTAGAATTAAATACACCAGGGTGCCCACAAAAAAATGTACACAAGTGGACACTTTGGTCAGTGTTGCTCAAGCAGTAGTTCGCTGTAATCAGAAATGTCTGGACTCTGATGGTAAAAACTTTGAGCACCTCTTGTCATTGCAGAAGTCAAACGTGACTAGTATTCATCTTTTGTTATTGGTATATATTGAGTATTATAATTTTAATAGTTTTTTCCTTTCTTAAAATGTGTATACTTTTTTTGGAACTCTGTATATATATAGTCACAGGGTGTAAAGTACAGCATAGGGAATATATAGTCAATGGTATACTAACAGTTATGTACAATGTCAGAGGGGCAGTAGATTGGGAGAGGGGGGTTATCACTTTGTGAGGGGTGTAAATGTCTATTCATTATGTTGTTTTATATACCTGAAACTAGTATTAAAAATATAATATTAAAAAAAGAATCCTTGAAAAGTCCTTGCTTAATTTTAACGCTCAATTTTGTGTTGGCCTGATACAGTGATGCTTCATTCATTCAGAATCATTCTGGAATGGGGAGTTCCATATTGTGGGGAGGGGGGTGCCTCTAGCTTCAGAGACAAGATTGGTGATCACGGAATGGTCACCTTGTCAAGTTTTTATCTTTTGTTGTGTGACAGTGAGTGAATCACTTTCATTACCTGAGGCTATCATTTAAGTAGCTTTGTTGCAAAGAAACCAAATCTGACTAACAGAACCAAAGGTGATTTATTGAGTGGAAACTGGGATAACTCCCCAAATTAAAAGAAGAGCTAGATAATCAAACTTTGGGAAGGATGGGAATCAGAGTAGCTCTGGAAAGTAGACCAAAAGGCCCTCCCTCTTCAGGGTACTACTGTCAGATGACTTACTTCCAGCCATTTTCAGTCTCTATATATCTCCGTGCAAAATTAAAATTCCTGAGATAGAGGACCTCCTTAGCCCATTTTGAGTCATGTGGCTGCCTAGAGATCCCGGGACCTAGTCTAATGGTCCTTCCTAGTAGTCCCAGGGGAATAGAGAGGGAGGTGGCCTGCAGGACAACAGAAAGTGGTCGAACCACATCAGTGTTGAGATACATAAATATAGATGGATAATAAATAGATACAAATATATATTTATGGTCCAGGTGGCATAGATACTGTATACAATATATCTAATATATAGGCACACACACACTGTGTGTGTACATATATGTATATTTAAACTCTTTTGTCAAACAAAACCTTGTATGGAAGCTGAAGTCAGTGACCTCAGAGCACCTCTGTAAAAAGAGCAATTGAAAATAACTTGGCTAGAGGTTGTCTAATACCTTTTCCATTGACATGTTATTTTACCCATTTTGATGAAAATCTTTCTGACTTGAGGGTTGTTTTTTTTTTTAAAATATGTTCAAATCTATTTTTGGACGACACAGGGCCATCCTGGTGAACATGAGAGGCTGTCACGGGCTATAAGAATGTGGTGTTTTGGCTTCCTCCCTTGAGCCCAAGATGTCAAGTGTAACTGCTGCTGTCAGTATGCCTGACTCATGTACTGTGTAGCCTGCCTGCAATGTGATGTTTCAGTGGACTTACGAGCTAAACAGAAATTGTGAAGAGTTTAGGGGAAGAAGAGATGGACGCAGTGTTATAAAAAGTGCCTACGCTTATAAGAAAACAAGTATCTTGGGGCCAGCCAAGTGGCGAATTTGTTAAGAGGTGGCTTGGGATGCCAGCTCTGAGCAGCAGGGCCCCGGTTTGGATCCCACTTGAGGGCCAGTGATGCTGCGCCCTCAACAGCAGCTCGACCTGGAGCTGGGCTGCTGTGAGTCACTGGTGCTGGTGTAGACTGCAGTGGGGCTGGCTGGCAGCTACCAGCAGCCCGCGTGAGCTGCCATGAGCCACCGTGAGCGGCTGTCCAGTGGCGAGTGAGCGACTGCCTCACCCGGGAAAAATGCAATGATGATACCAACATGGGCCAGTGAAGCGACATCCTCCACAACTAGACTGAAGAACAAAAGGACAGCAACTTGTCTGTTCCCCTTCCCCAATTACCCAGCACTCTTCCCCACCCCCAATTCCCCGATAAAATCTTTAAAAAAAAAAAGAAAGAAAACAAGTACCTTAGTGCCACTGTCATGTATTCGCCATGTTCCCTTGAGCAAACCATTTCCCTACCTCATCTTCTGTCTCTTGTGTGAATTCCATTGCCTTTGCCTGGCATGTTGTTACTCCTCAAAGAATGTTGCTGAACTGAATCTCAGCTCCTTCTAGTTCTAGGAGCCAATGATTTTACATGCCAAAATGCTTACTCTGACTTTTAAGATTGTCATATATCCAACACTGACCAGACAATGTGCTAAATTCTTCATTTAGGGCCGGCAGAGTGGTGCGTTGGTTAAGAGCTGGCTTGGGACGCCAGTGGCCCCGGTTCAGATCCCACATATGAGGGCCAGTTACACTGCCCTCTACAGCTAACAGCAGCTCCGTCTGGAGCTGGGCTGCAGGAGCCCCGGTGACAGTGTAGGCTGCAGCCGCTGCTGCAGTGGGCTGCCATAGGCTACAGTGAGTGGCCAGCAGCCAGCGGGAGCTGTTAATAGCCACGGTGAGCAGCCATCCAGAGGCCAGCAACTGATATGTCTTATCTGGGAAGTGCGCAATGACGATACCAACATGGGCCAGTGAAGCAACGTCCTCCACAACTAGACTGAAGAACAAAAAGACAGCAATTTGTCTGTTCCCCTTCCCTGACTCCCCAACACTGTAGCCCTCCCCCAACTCCCCAATAAAATCTTTAAAAAAAAAATTCTTCATTTAAATGTCTATTAATGATGGGGTGACCGGTTAGCTCAGGTGGTTAGAGCGCAGTGCTCATACCACCAAGGTTGCCGGTTCAATCCCTGCATGGGCCACTGAGCTGTGTCCTCCACAACTAGATTGAAACAACTACTTGACTTGGAGTTGATGGGTCCTGGAAAAACACATTGTTCTCCAATAAATTTTTTTTAAAATGTCTATAGATGAGGGAAGCACCCAATGATCACATACAATATGCAACACATTTGAACTATGTTATCTGATTTAAACCCAAAGCTGTATGAGAAAAGTGGCATTATTCAAATTACAGGATAAGAAGAGTGAGGGTTCACGGACCTGATGTCATTTTTCCCAAGGTAGAAGGCCTTGAGAGAGTAGGGAAGGATGGCTTTCTTTCACTTGCAGAAAAGTTTGTGGAAATAAAAATAAATGATACATATAAAAGGGATTTCAAAATTAAAAATGAAATACAGGCAGAGGGTAACATGATCATCATTATTCGTATTATATGTGGGTATGTAAATTAAGAAAGGAAAAGTTCTTGAGGAATGGCCTGAGGGTTTCTGCGATAAAATAAAGGGCAAAGGACTCTGGTATCTGTCAGGGTTTCTCAGACTCCTTTTTTGGGAGGGGTAGTGCAGGGGTGGGGGGAATCTATGGAAGCTGAGAGACCCCTCCAAGCCACCTCTGAGTTTTGAAAGATCACGCTTAGATGTGCAATGCATGCCTGCAGCCTAGTCCTGCATGTTTCATCTAGGAGACACCCATCAGTAAGACAAGAATGACAAAGCAGGCTCCATCCTCTGCCAACAGCATCTTACAGATATGGTGACATTGTGTTCAAAGAGTCAACTAATCAAATGCATTGGAACTGAGTTCACCTGATACTTGCAATAAAATCGACTCCAGCAAAAATTAATTTTGCAGAACTACTCCACGTTGCAATTCCCGGCAAGTATACCCTAAGCCACTTTTTCTCCACCCTGAGAGATCTCCCTAACATTTGGATCTTGGGAACAGGAACTGGACTAAAAATCTTTCCTCTACCAGTTGGTCCTGGCTCTTAATGTAAATCAGCGCACCACCCTACCAGTGACCTGTTTGGTGTGTCAAGGTAGCAGATAGCTTTTACTAAATCATTTTTAAAGCCATATTACAACCTTCTTCTAGACCTGCACTGTCCAATATGGTAGCCATGAGCTATTGAAATGTGGCAAATCCAAACTGAAATGCAGTCTAAGTACAAAATGCACACCAGAATTCAAAGATCAAGTAAGAAAAAAATACAAAATATCTCATTAATGCATGGTCTCCCAATTAAGTTTGTGAACTCATCCTAGAAAAAGTGCTACATACCTCATTGCTGAATATCACTGCAGTCACCTTCAAAGTTTTCCCCTTGGGAAGCTATGCGGTGACGCCAGTATCTAATCCACCCTTCAAAGAAAGCAATTTTGGAACTTTTTTCTGGAATGGCCATCAGAGCTGTCGTCATATTACCCTTGATGTCTTGAATGTCATCCAAATGTCTTCCTTTCATATTCCCTTTATCTTCCGGTAGAAAAAGAAGTCATTGGGGGTCAGATCAGGTGAACATGGAGGGGGTTCCAATAGTGATTTGTTTACTGGCTAAAACTCCCTCACAGACAGTGCCGTGTGAGCTGGTGCATTGTCATGATGCAAGAGCCATGAATTGTTGGCGAAAAGTTCAGGTCGTTTTCATCGTTTTCATGCAGCCTTTTCAGCACTTCCAAATAGTAAACTTGGATCACTGTTTGTCCAGTTGGTACAAATTCATAATGAATAATTCCTCTGCTATCAAAAAAGATTAGCAACATCGCTGCAACAAATTCACGAACTTAACCGACAGACCTCATATGTTTTTATAATATTGATGTTGTGCTGTAATGGTAATATTTTGGATATAGTGTGCTAAATAAAATCTATAAAAATTAATTTCATTCATTCATTTTCAATTTTTAATGTGGCTACTAAAAAATTCCAAATTGCCTATGTGGTACACCTTATCATTCTGTTGGACAGGGCAGCTCTAGAATAATGGGTATCTACTTGCCTCATTTCTGCTTATTACTTTTTTAAAAAATATTGACAAAGAACTAGATTTTTTTTTTAAGATTTTATTAGGGAAATGGGGGAGGTGAACAGTGTTGGGGAACCTGGGAAGGGGAACAGACAAGTTGCTGTCCTTTTGTTCTTCAGTCTAGTTGTGGAAGACATTGCTTCACTGGCCCATGTTGGTATCATCATTGCGCTCTTCTTGGGTGAGGCAGATTGGTTGCTGGCCTCTGGATGGCCACTCACGGAGGCTCTTGGCAGCTCACACCAGCAGCAAGCCATTCACGCTGGCTGCCGGCCACTCATTGTAGCCTATGGCAGCCCACTGCAGCAGGGGCTGCAGCTATGCCGTCCTGGGGACTCACAGCAGCCCAGCTCCAGGCGGAGCTGTTGTTCACCATCTTAGCTGTAGAGGGCAGTGTCACTGGCCCTCATATGTAGGATCCGAACCAGGGCCACAGGCATCCCAAGCCAGCTCTTAACCAACGCGCCACTCGGCCAGTGCTTATTACTTTGAAGAACAAATATAGATTCATCTTGATCAGACAAAAACCCAAAGTCACACAGAACAAAACTTTACCCCCACCTTCTGGGTGCACATAAAACAGCTCTGCAATGGAACAAGCAAGCCAACAGCCGTTGGTTTTGAAAACTGAAACCCCGCACGCGATAGTTTGCACCGTAAAGAGTATTATTCATCATGAACCCACAATCACTTTGGCCGTCCTCTTAATTGTGTTCATTCTGATATTTAAATGTAGCCAAAAGAAAAATCATCTGACATAGCTGGAACTGTCCACGGAAAAACCTGTTTTAAATGGCCTTTTACTTCAAAATTCTGAAATCATTTTTATCTTACTTTAGAACATAAGAAATATAAGTAAGCTTCAGTTGTTTGGACATCACAGTGCATCACATGAAATACTAACATGGATGCATGAAAGCAACTCAAACCCACTGAGATGATTCAGAAGCTGAAGCAATGAATTCCTTTAGGAGTGCAAAAGTTTTAAATTCACTTGAGTGTCAAGCAGACAAAGGGTCACACACTTTGACAGTCTCAGCAGTTTGGGGAGAAAGCTGCATTGAAATTTTAAAAGGCAAGCAAAACAGACGTTACTACATTTGCACTGTTCCCATTAGAATTGTAGGCTACGAATCAGCAGGAAAGAGTGCTACCCAGGCTACTTCCAAGTCTATGTCTAATTGTGTGAAAATTCTTCCTATTTTATGTCCTATCCATATATTCCACAGTAAGGAGACCTTTTTGTGACACGAATTTTGTAAGAGGAACGTAACTAGTGGTGCATTTTCAACTGTTTGAGGTTCTTCTTAAAACAACTGAGGTTTATGTTTGTATGGTAAGGCAAAGAATGACTTGGAAATAGTTTTGAAGTGTGCCATGTAAATAAGAAATTCAGATCAGGTGACTGAACTGAATTCAAGTGGTGTGTCTGTCATTTATGAATGAGGGGATATTGAGCCAGTTAATGAAGTTCCTATATCCAGAAATCTGAAACTTTTCCAAGTTATTTATTTCCTTTTTCCAATAGTATATTTATTTTTTCTTCTGAATAAATCCACCACTGATATCTTTTATTTTCAACTATTTTAAGAATAAAGAAACTACAGATAATAATATGGAACCCAAGCATCTCTAAATATAAAAATGTTTCTACTTAGTCATATTTACTTCAGATTAAAAATATATTGTGGTAAAATACACATAACATAAAATTTGCCATTTAACCAATTTTAAGTGCATAATTCAGTGGCATTGATTACATTCACAATGTAATTCATCTTGGGCACTCATCATTACTCTCTATTTCTAAAACTTTCATCATCCCAAACAGAAACTCTGTACCTATTAAATAATAACTCTCCATTCCCCAGCCCCAAACCCCCGGTATCCTCTAAATTACTGATTGTCTCTATGACCTGTGATAGGGACATCATATAAGGGGATTTGCAGAATATTTGCCTTTTTGTGTCTGGCTTCTTTCACTTAAATTAATGTCTTCAAGTTTCATCCATGTAGTCACATGAATCAGAATTTAATTCTGTTTTATGACTGAATAATATTCCATTGTATGCATCCACCACATTTTGTTTATCCAGTCATTTGTTGATGAACATTTGCGTCATTTCCACATTTTGGCTATTGTGAATAATGCTGCAATGAACACTGTCACACATGAATCTATTTGAGTCCCTGTTTTCAGTAAGGAGTGGAATTTCTGGGTTATAGGATAATTATACATTTAACTATTTGAGCAACCATCAAACTGTCTTCCCACAGTAGCCACCCCATTATACATTCCCACCAGCAATATACAAGGGTTCTACTTTCTGTAATCCTTGCCGACGCACTTTGTGTGTGAGTGTGTGTGTGTGTGTGTGTGTGTGCGTGTGTGTGTTTCTCCAGGACCCATCAACTCCAAGTCCAGTAGTCGAGTAGTTGTTTCAATCTAGTTATGGAGGGCGCAGCTCAGTGACCCATGTGGGGATCGAACCGGCAACCTTGGTGTTATGAGCACTGTGATCTAACCACCTGAGCTAATCAGCTGCCCCTGACACTCTTTTTTATGATACCCATTCTAGTAGGTATAAAGAGGTTTTGATTTGCATGTCCCTAATGACTAATGATTTGAACATCTCTTCATGTGTTTATCGTCCATCTGTATATCTTCTTTGGAGAAATGTCTGTTCAAGTTCTTTGCCCATTTTTTAAGTGGGTTGTTAGTCTTTTTGTTGTTGAGTTGTAGACGTTTGCCTCAGATTTTTAAAGAAATAAAACATTAAAATCTACCTTAAATCCCTTTTATATTTGCCCCGATCCCATTATTTCACTCCCTAAACTTATTCAAAAGTGACCACTATTTTAAAATGAGTTTATACCATCCTGTCAATAAATTAATATTTTATGAAGTATGTTTGTGTTCATAACTAACATAAAGTATTATTTTGCTTTTGGAAGTTACAGAAAGAAATGTGTGAATCCTTCTGCATACTTTTTACTATTTTTTAAATTAGTTTTAGGTGTAGAAAACAACCTTCTGCATTTTTGTCTTATCACTAAATCTTGTATTTTGAGATCTGTGTTCATATATGTGGATCTATTTCATTTATTTTAACTAGCATGTGGTTTTGTATGATTAATGACATTCAGCTATTTTATACTAAAGGACATTTAGGTAATTTTATTAATAATAGTTATTACTATTTTGCTATTACCAACAATACTGAACATTTGTGTATAAAAGATATGATAGTGCTAGATAAGAATGCTGACTCGGGTGACCAGTTAGTTCAGTTGGTTAGAATGCGGTGCTAACACCAAGGTTGCAGG
The DNA here is from genome assembly GCA_033961575.1 of Aselliscus stoliczkanus. Classification (NCBI taxonomy): domain Eukaryota; kingdom Metazoa; phylum Chordata; class Mammalia; order Chiroptera; family Hipposideridae; genus Aselliscus; species Aselliscus stoliczkanus. The sequence continues at coordinate 28,088,726 of CM066737.1, forward strand.
TTCAATCCCCACATGGTCCACTGTGAGCTGCGCCCTCCCTAAAATGGTCAACTATGCCATTGTAGCATGAAAGCAATGTGTAACCAATGACCATGGCTCTTCTCCAATAAATTTTTTTTTTTTTAAATGCTGACTCTGGAGCCAAGCTGCCTGTGTTCCAATCCCAGGTCTTTTGCTTATTAGGTATACATACCTGGACAAGTTATTTCATCTCTTTCTGTCTTGGTTTTTTTACTACCTGTAAAACAGACAACAGTGAGTGTCTCAGGCAGTTGTTGTGAAAGTTAGTTAAGAGAGACATTTCATTAAGCACTCAGAATAGTACTCAGTACATAATCCTCCCTCCATACCATTCTACCTGTCAGAGATATTTTCTATACCTACAAGAAGAAATGTTGAGACATACAGTATGTTCATCTTCAACTATACAATAAACTGGCATTCTGCCCTCCAAAGTAGTTCGGTACCAATTTATCTTCCAACCAGGCATGTTGAGAGATCCTGTTTCTCCACACCTCCTCAAAGAGTTGGAAGGATCAGATCTTCTCATTTACCAATTTGATGACTATGAAATGATATTGCATTGCTTTAATTTGCTTAGCATGTCTTCATAAGTATTTATTTCCTGGGGACTGATTATTTTATTTTTTATTCTTTATTTTTTTGACATTCAGTATTATTTTATATTAGTTTCAGGTGTATAGCATAGTGGTTAGACATTTACATAATTGATGCAGTGATCCCCCTGACTAGTCTAGTGTCCAACCAGCATCTTGCACAGTTATTATAATATTATTGACTACATTCCCTATGCTGTACCTTACATCCCTGTGACTAATTTGTAACCACCGATTGTACTTCTTACTCCCTTCACATTTTTCACCTTGCTCCCCAACCCCTCCTATTTGGCAACCAATCTCTTCATAAATATTGACAAATACATGTGCCACCACTGTTCTTTTATTTAGTGCCCAATTATATTTTCCCCCTATTTTCTTTTGGGTTGTTTGACTTTTCCTTATTTGTAGGAGTTCTTTATATATTGTGGTTACTAATCTGCGTCAATAATATGCTTTGCATGTTTCTTTTCCAAGCTTATGGTTTAACTTTTTATGTTCTTATAGTGTTTTTATTTAATTGTACAATTATAGCGTTTTTATTTATTTAATTTTATTCAAAGTTTTATATAGTCAAATTACCAATCTTTTCCTTGGAAGTTAATCGTCCAAGGTCACACAGTTTATAAGTGGCAGAGCCTGGATTTCATGCCAGTCAGTTGGGCTCCAGAGTTTGTGATTTTAATCACTATGCTGTGCTCTCATGTGAATTTTTCAATATCCATGAAAAAAAATCCAATTATAAATTTAATTAAAATTGCATTGAATTTATGTACTAATTAGGGCAGAATTAATATGATTTTGACAGTGAATCTCCACATGTATAAACTAGAATAGTTTTCCAGTTACTAAGTGTGGCATGCACTGCTGGTTTCCTATCCAAATCCATACTGCCTTGTTCCTAAGTAACCAAAATCGAATTTTGTTCAGGGTAGCAATATCCTCAGGTGGAAAACTACATTTCACAGCTCCTTGAAGGTAGAGAGGGCCATGTGACATATTCCTAGTCAATAAAATATATTGGGCTGTTGGAAAAGTCATGACGCATTTTTGCAATGAAAAGCATAGAAAAAATATGTTATGACTTTTCTGACAACCCAGTAAGTGTACGTTGCTGGACAGGACTCCTGAGAAAGCTCTTTAAAAACAGGCAGATTTTACTGGCATCAACTTTTGTTTTTCCCCCTTCATCCTTCCCCTTCTTCAATTTTGTAATGCTTATGCTGTGTTGGACAGCCATCCTTTGATTATGAAGATAAAAGTCATATGCTAAGGATGGTAGGGTGGAAAGCTCAAGGAAGCCTCGGTCCCTGGGAGCATTAGTCAATGTACCAGCTCGAATAGACCTCCTTCAAGATTCATTTTGCACCAGAAAAGTAAAACTTTTTTTAATTAGTCCACTTTTTTTTTAATTGGGGTGACAATGGTTAGTAAAATTACATAGGTTTCAAGTGTACAATTCTGTAATACATCATTTATATATCACATTGTGTGTTCACCACCCAGAATCAGTTCTCCTTCCATCACCATATATTTGACCCCATTTATCCTCATCTACCTCCCCTCCCCCTTTACCCGCTGGTAATAGTTTACCAGTAAACTATTGTCTGTGTCTATAAGTTTTTGCTTCTTCATTTGTTTGTCTTGTTCTTCTGTTGCCTTCGGTTTCATATTCCACATATATAGTCCATTCTTAATGTTTCCTGTTACAAACACCTGAACATAATCCCTAAGGGACACAATAAAGTCTTCTTTCATGACCTGTGATGATTAATTTTATGTGTCAACTTGACTGGGCTAAGGGATGCCCAGATAGCTGATAAAACATTATTTCTGGGTGTTTCTAGACGATGATTAGCATTTGAATTATTAGACTGAGTAAAGAAGTTGGCCTTCACCAATGTGGAGGGGTCTTATCCAATTCCTTGAGAGTCTGAATAGAACAAAACGATAAAGGAAAGGCGAATTCACTCTACTCAAGCTGGGACATTCGTCTTCTGCCATCATCAGGCATTGGTGCTCCTGGTTCTCAGTATTTAGACTCCTACTGAAACTTACACTATTGCCTGCCCTGCTTGTCAGGATTTTAGGTTTGGACTAGAAATATACCGCCCTGCTTTCCTCAGGCTTCAGCTTGTAGACCACAGATAGTGGGACTTAGCCTCCATAACTGCGTCAGCCAATACCTCATAATAAATTTTTTTGTAGTTTCCCATTACTTCTGTGTCTTTGGAGAACCCTAATACATTGCCTTAAATGTTTGTAATTTTCTGCACAAAATCTTCCACAACTTTTGTGAGTTTTATTACTAGGTGGCTATAATTTTTTGTTATTAAAAATAAGAACTTGGGCTGGCTGAGAGGCTCAGTTGGTTAAGAGCTCGCTCAAGAGTGCGAGCTGAGCTCTGAGCAACAGCAGTTCAAGCCCAGCCCGAGCTGAGCTGCCAGTGAGCTGCCAACAGGTGGAAGGATGGCTCAGCTAAATAATAATAATAATAATAATAATAATAATAATAATAATTTTAAAAAAATAAAAATAAGAACTTTTCCTTTATTACGATAGCTTCAAATTGGCAGTTGCTACTTCCATAGACAGGAAAGTTATAAATTATTTCACATTAATTGTTTACCCCAAAACATTACTTTCATGGCTCTAATAGTTGGTGGAGGTCATTGAAATTTCTGTGTAGATAACGATCATGTGTGAATAACGACAACTTGACTTCTTCCTTCATTTCTCTTACATTTTAAGAACCTTTTCTTCTCTTACTGCAATGGTTAGGCCCTCCATCACAATGTTGAATAGAATTTTTTTTTCTAGATTCCCTTTACTGGATTAAAGGAGTCTATTTGCAGCATACTAAGAGCTTTGATGATGATGAAGAATGGGCATTACGTTTGATCAGGTACACTGTCTACGTATCTTGAGATTATAACACTTTTTTTCTCTTAATCTTTCAACCTGTTAGTGTAGTGAATTAAAATGATAGATTTTTTTTTGATGGTGTAGATGCCTGACCACTGTACTGGACACCTGAAGCTGAAGCTGAATAACAACAAATGCCAACTATAATTTAATATATATATAGTCACAGGATGTGGAGTACAGCATAGGGAATAGAGTCCATGGAATTGTAACAGCTATATATAGTGTCAGAGGGGGAGTAGATTGGGGGAGGGGTTATCACTTTGTGAGGGGTGTAAATGTCTAACTATTATATTGTTTTGTACACCTGAAACTAATAAAAAATAAATAAATCATGCTGGGACCAAAAGGAAAAAAAATAAAGGAGTGGTAGAATTAAAAATTAAAATAAAAATTAAAAAATAAAATCTAATGGTAGATTTTGAAGGCTAAACCATACCAAAGGCTTGGGACAGATGACAGTTTTCTCATCGTATCCTCAGGTCATTGGTGAAAGGTATCGCAGTCTGTTTTGTCAGATGGGGCAGCTCTTGAAGGCATTTCACTTTAAGTAGGCATTTTAGTTTCCACTCCCCTTGTAGATTCTGGCTTACATGGCTTGTCTCCATGTGTGTTAAAAACCTATCTTCCTACTAAAGCATATATGAAGCACTGAAAACTGTACAGGCCACTGCAAAATCAGCTCATATGTAATGCCAAACTTGAAAATGATCTCTTCATTTCAAGTACCTAAAGATTTGTTTTCAATTTACCTACATAATGAATTTTTTCATTTTGATATATTAAATCTCATATTTCCATGCGTTTATAATGAGAGTCTGACATGTTTCTGGGAACTGATTTATTAGATATTTAACTAGGCAGAAAATCAATACATGTCTTATTAAAAAGACTTCTTAGATAGCGGGAGAATTAGGAATTTTGTCTAGTATTTCTGTATGTCATGGGTTTTTAACTGGGAGACAACAAAGCACACAGGCTTTGTCAATTAGCTCAGTGCTTCTCTTAAAAACTAAATTGGAACAGTGAAATTTAAATGTGAAATTGAACTGAACAAACTCATCTCATGAAGGAAAGGGCTGTGGCTTTGACTGGCAGCCTGCATCTCACCAATTCAGAGAGCTCCAGACCCAGGACCGAAAGCAGATGAACCACATCAAAACCATCCTTTTGTCATTAATTTGTCTCAAAGTGGGAAGCTTTTGGGAGTAGGGAAGTGGGGATGGTCCATATTTTCAACAGTAGGAGAATGATGTTTAAACACAAAAATAATTTTTTTCATTTTCAGAAAAAAACAAAACAAAAATGGAGTATTTACCTAATCTGCCTAGCACTGAAGACTTTTTTGAGTTTATGACTCCTGTCAATATATTTACAACAGTGGTTTTCAAATCTAACCCATCTTTGCAACATTGTTTTCTAGAAATTATACACTAGTAATTATACACCTATTACATAGCAATAAGTATATGTCAAATCTTTTAAAAGCAGTATCTCTTTTAATTATAGTCAAAACTCTGTAAGGTAGATAATGTCATCCTATATGATAGATAAGAAAGCTGAGTTTCAAAAAGATTGCACCACCTACCCACCAAGCCAGATCTGTTTTCAAAGCATGTATTCTTTTTAATAAACCCACCTGTACTCTGAAGTTTTTCTTTTCCTATAATTCTTTTTATGCTTACACTATCCAAGAGTTGTTATCAGTAAGTCGCTTTAAGTGTAGTTGGAAGCCATTATTCCTCCATGATGTATTTCACCAAATTTGATGAAGAACTTTCATGATGGAAATTCATTAAATTCAGAAGTTCCTGGTGGTCTTTGATAGCTAGAATTTCATCTCTCCTCCCATAAGCTAAGGGAATAAAAGGAATACAAATCATATTCCTGGATGTCCATGATGTATATAGTCAACAGTCAAGATTTTAAAGGAGGAGGGCCAGCCAAGTGGAGCATTGGTTAGGAGTTGGCTTGGGACGCCAGCTCTGAGCAGCAGGGCCCCGGTTCAGATCCCACATGACGGCCAGTGACACTGTGCCCTCTACAGCTAAGATGGTGAACAACAGCTCAACCTGGAGCTGGGCTGTCATAAGTTGCTGGCCATGGCATACGGTGCAGTGGGGCTGGCCAGCAGCTGGCATGAGCTTTCATGAGCCACTGTGAGCGGCTGTCCAATGACCATCAAGTGACTGCCTTACCTGGGAAGAGCGCAATGATGATACCAACACGGGCCAGTAAAGCGATGTCCTCCACAACTAGACTGAAGAACAAAAGGACAGAAACTTGTCTGTTCTGCTTCCCCAATACCCAACACTGTTCCCCTCCGCCAACTCACCAATAAAATATTAAAAGAAAAAAAAGATTTTAAAGGAGGAATCACAGGGCCGGCCGAGTGGTGCGGTGGTTAAGCGGTGGCTTGGGAAGCCAGCGGCCCCGGTTCGGGTCCCACATATGAGGATCAGTGACAGTGCCCTCAAAAACAATAAATAAATAAATAAAAGAGGAATCACAGGTTAATTCATAGCCCAGTCCCCCAAATCACCATTGGGTTAATTTACATTTAAAGTCTGCCCGAATAACTCTGGTACTAAGGAATGAAGGGGAATGCTCATCAGAGGGGAGCTTTGCCCTTTCATTGCTCAAAGCTAAATTATTTCTGCAAAGTCAAATATAAAGGCTAGAGGTAAAGAATACAGAGCAGCAAGATGGATGAAAAGTACCTTTCAGTTAAGGTTTTATCTTTTCAGAAACTTCAAACAAAATAACTTTCCATGAGTTTTAAAAAGACATGTCACTTACATGTATTTTTAATTAATGAACAAAACTATACAAAGCAAAGAATGCCAAAATTAATTAAGTTTCAGAGAAGAGAAAGAAACTTTCAATTGAAAAAGAATGAAAAAATAAAAGAGATGCCAATCTAAAATAAATAAACATTAAATAAAGTAAATTGAATCAAGAATATGGCACAATGATCTGATGACAGAGCAAAGAGGTTCATAATGATTCAACTATAAATCTAAATGCTGCTTCTTGTACATATCATCTATGACTTTCAGCTAGCATTAACACACTCATACACGGCTGGTGGGAATGTAAACTGGTATAGCCACTATGGGAAACTGTATGGCGGTTCCTCAAAAAAATTAAGAATAGAATTATTATATGACCCAGCAATCCCTCTCCTGGGTATCTACCCAAAAAATCTGAAAACATTTATCCATAAAGATATATGTACCCCTGTGTTCACTGCAGCATTATTCATGGTGGCCAAGACATGGAAACAACCAAAGTGTCCTTAGATGGATGATTGGATAAAGAAGATGTGGTATGTATATATATATATATATATATATATATATATATATATATATATATATATATATAATGGAATATTTCTTGGCCACAGAAAAGATGAAATATTGCCATTTGCAACAACATGGATGGACCTTGAGATTATCGTGCTACGCAAAATAAGTTAGACAGAAAAAGTTGAGAATCATACGATTTCACTCATATGTAAATGATATAAAACTGAAAGCAACAAATGAACAAGAGAAACAAAGAAACAAAAACTCAGACACAAACAACAGTTTAGTGGTTACCAGAGGATAAGGAGGGAGGGGTGATAGACGAGGGAAAAGAGAGCCAAATATATGGTGATGGAAGGAGAACTGACTGGGTGGTGAACAAACAATACAATATATAGATGATGTAGTATAGAAATGTACACTTGAAACCTAATTTTACTAACCAATGTCACCTCCAAAACAGTTAATAAAAATTAAAAAAAAAAAAGAACCTCAGTTAACTCAGTTGTTCAATGGTTTACTAACACAGCACCAATTCCAAAGGATCCTTTTAAGAATTAAATTGGATAATTTGTGGATGGTGCTTTTTAAAATTCCATTTAGTAAACTGATAAATGCTTTCCGTTTTATCTTTCACTTTCCTTAGTGTAAACAAATACCTTTACAAACAGGACAGTATAATATAATTGACAGAACACCTGGTTTTAATTGAGGAGAACTGGTAAATGACCTTGGGAAAGTCAGTTCACCTCTTTGGCCTTCAGATTACTCACCTGCAAAAATAAATATTGATTTATTTTGCCCTTGTTCGGGGTCACAGACCTAGCAAGTGTTAGATCCATACACAAGTCTGACAAACAATCTGGATTCTTTTTTGCTTTAAACTTGTCATCTCATGGGATACTTTGAGATTGTCAAGTAAAAGAAAGCATATTCTAAATGCTAGCCCTATGCCCAATCCCTTCCCACCCACCAACAAAAAGAAAGAAAAATGCTATAGCACAGACTCCAGCAGGAGCTTAACAGTGATTTTCTAAAACCTTACTATTTATTTTCAGTGGATAAGGTACATGAAGTTCCATGACTCTTTTCCTATGAGCATGTATACATACATACATAAGGTCAGACAATTAAGTTCACGAACTCATCTTAGAAAAAGTGCTACATACCTCGCTGCTGAATATCACTACGGTCACCTTTGAAGTACTCCCCTTGGGAAGCTATGCACCGACGCCAGCACCTAGTCCACCCTTCAAAGCAATTTTGGAACTCTTTTTCTGGAATGGCCATCAGAGCTGTCAACATGTTACCATTGATGTCCTGAATGTCATCCAAATGTCTTCCTTTCAATATTTCCTTTATCTTCTGGTAAAGAACGAAGCCATTGGGGGCCAGATCAGCTGAGTAGGGAGAGTGTTCCAATACAGTGATTTGTTTACTGGCTAACAACTCCCTCACAGACAGTGCCTTGTGAGCTGGTGCATTGTTGTGATGCAAGAGCCATGAATTATTGGCTAGTAGCTCATCTAACTTTTTTTTTTTTAAGATTTCATTCAGGAATCGGGAGAGGAGAACAGCGTTGGGGACTTGGGGAAGAGGAACAGTCAAGTTGCTGTCCTTGTGTTCTTCAGTCTAGTTGAGGAGGACGTTGCTTCACTGGCTCATGTTGGTATCATCACTGCACTCCTCCCGGATGAGGCAGATCAGTCGCCAGCCTCTGGACGGCCACTCACAGCGGCTCTTGGCAGCTCACATCAGCTGCCAGCCGCTCATGCTGGTTGCCGGCCACTCACTGTAGCCTATGGCAGCCCACTACAGCAGGGGCTGCAGCCTACACTGTCGCCGGGGCTCGCACAGTCCAGCTCCAGGTGGAGCCATTGTTCACCATCTTAGCTGTAGAGGGCATTGTCACTGGCCCTCATATGTGGGATCCGAACCAGGGCCGCTGGCATCCCAAGCCAACTCTCAACCAACACACCACTTGGCCAGCCCAGGTCGTCTAACTTTTTCATGCAGCCTTTTCAGCATTTCCAAATAGCAAACTTGGTTAACTCTTTGTCCAGATGGTACAAATTCATAATGAATAATCTCTGATATCCAAAAACGTTATCAACATCGGTGCAACAAGTTCGCAAACTTAATTGGCAGACCTCATATATATTGGGTTGTCCGGAAAGTCATGACGTTTTTTTTAATGTTTTCCATTGCAAAAATGCGTCATGACATTTCCGACTACCCAATACATACATATATGGTTTCTTTTCTCCAAAGAATAGGTTATATTGGGTTGTCAGAAAAGTCATGATGCATTTTTGCTACGAAAAACATGAAAAAAATACGTCATGGCTTTTCCAACAACCCAATAGGTACAAAAATCTGAAGGTTTATATTTACAAGATGCCAAGCAAACTTTGGGGTTTTGCAACCCAACTGCTGTGTGACCATAAGCAATTTACTTTGACACTAGGTCTTTGTTCTCGTTATCTATTGCTCCAAAACAAACAACCTCATACTCAGTGATAAAAACAAAAAAACAAAACAGAAACAATCATGTATTATTATTTTTCACTGTGCTCAGCTATATGGTTCTCACCTGGGATTGGTCACACCATTGCAGTCGGATGAGAAGTGGGATTGGACGCATCTTGAAGGCTTCTTCACTCAGATGTCTAGCAGTTAACATAGGGTGTTGGCTGGGACCACAGAGGTGGCTTCTCCATGTGGCCTAGGTTTCCTTACAGTCTGACCTCTGGGTTCCAAGGGTGAGCAGAGCGAGAGAGAGGTGACAGTGACAGTGAAGGCAAGAGACAGAATGAACGTGAGGGAGCATTTGGTGGACGTTTTATCGTCTTTTGTAACAATCTCAGAAGTCACATAGTATCATTTCCGCTATACTTGATTACATACAGAAATCAGAAAAGCCCACCCAGTATCAAGGGGAAGGGACGTAATTTCCAAATTTTGTTGGAAGAATGACAAGGTTCTCCGAAGCACACTAAACCTAATAATAAATACCACTTTTACTACTCACATAATCATATATACATTCCTTCATGAGAGGATATATTTACAAAGTATTCAATTGACTCTTCCTGACTCTTGTTATAAACAAACACACGCTGCACACGTATATACCTGGTGCCTTTGTAATGCCACCTAGATAATGGCAAGTATTCAATCCCTCTTGGCACAGTAATTTAAAAGGCTACACTTCATTTTCCTTCACTGAAGCTACTACTCAAAAGCATTGTTTATGCAGACATCTCAGACAAAGCAAAACAGAATATGTTCATTTGTAACTGTCAAATTAATTGCAAATTATTTTTCATTCAACTGAGAACAAAATAATTTCATAATGACAGTAAAAATTTGCTACATAGCAAAGTCACAGTGAAAAAAGGCAAGGGTGAATTCACTGCACGTTCTGACAAATTTCGCCAGGAAAGTGGACAAGCTAGTTGGCTTAATGTTCTTTCTTAACGGGGAAAACATTAAAAAGAAGTCATCCACAAATAAATCAGTAGGTCTGTTTTTAGAATCTCAGAAATGATTAATGACACTTTAAGAAGAACCAATCTTCTTTCTATCGATCGCTCTTCCTTTTATATACGACAAACACAGGGCCTTTGAATCGGTAAGATGCAATACATGAAGTATTCTTCATCTTGACTTGAGTTTACGTTTTCATGTTACACCATATAATGAATATGTTGATTTGATTGGGTAGCCTAAGATGATATTTTCATGTTTTCAGTAAATATCAACTCATTAGCCATATCAATGGATACTCCCATATTATAAACCATCCTAAGATCAAAGTGATTATTTTCAATGATTTAATTGTTGGAAATTATATCTGTCTAGATATATTAGGGTATACTTCAGCAAAATAAACACCCCAAATCTCAATGGTTGAAGACAATAAATATTTATTTTAAATGATCTGACATGTCCAGTGTGGGCTGGCTGGGCTCTGTTGGGTTTTAGTTGCTCAGAGATTTAGGCAAAAGGAGTATCCACCATCCCAAAATTTGCTAGTCGTTTGACAGATGGAAAAAAGCAGCTTTGGGGGACAGAACCATCCATGTGTATATCTAGTTGTAATCTAGTTGTAAACTATTGCATAGTACTACAGGCATGCAGGTACCACATTTTATCTATCCACTTGCCCAGCAATAAATACTCAAACTGCCTCCAACTCTCCACTTCCCCAAATAACACTGCAATGTACATCTTTGTATGTGTTTCCTGATGGACCTCTTTAAGAATTTGTTTGTACACACACACACGAATGGGATTACTAGGTCAAAAGTGGTATATATATATATATATATATATATATATATATATATATATAATTTTATTTTATTTTATTTTATTTTTGAGGGCAGTGTCACTGGCCCCCATATGTGGGACCCAAACTGGGGCTGCTGGTTTCCCAAGCCATTGCCCAACCACCGAACCACTTGGCCGGCCCAGTGTATATATTTAGATTTGACTAATTGCACTTTTTTTTTTTACAATGGCTATACTTAGCTTAGCATACCTCTCCTCTCCCCTCCCCTCCCCTTCTCTTCCCTCCCCTTCGCTCCCCCCACTTATGTACCCATATGTATATGAAAGTATCCAGCTTATTAAAAACAATATTTTAGAAGCAGTATAGCCTTGATGTGGGGGCTGGAGTCATAGCGGCTCCATTCAAATTTCCATTCTGCCAATTTCTGCTTGTATGACACTGGGAAGTGACTTAGTCTGGGTTTTAGTTTCCTCATCTGTAAAACACAACTATAGCCAGCAAACAGGATGATTGAATGGACTTAAAGGGATGCTTGGCACTCAATAGAAACCATGGTTATTATGATTCTTATGTGTTGATAAAGGTCTGATTATATTACTATCTTTCTGCTTCAACTCCAAAACATTTATGAGCTATTCCTGTCCCTTCCAGCTACATAATAAGTGGGGAATGCTGAGAGCATGGGATCTCCTTCAAGGACTCTGGACTGTCTGGGTTGCTGGCAGCAGAAAGCACTTTATAGATTTGCATACTTTTAAGATGGGAAAATATATTCTATTATGGGCCTGACTGGAAGATGGTCCCTCAACCACCTAAATGCCCTGTTATCTATGGACTTTCCTGATCTCTCACTACAAATACCCCGGATTGAGATAACTGCAATAAATAAATGCCTTCTTGGGGCAACCAGTTAGCTCAGTTGGTTAGAGTGCAGGCTCTTAACAACAAGGTTGCCAGTTCGATCCCCGCATGGGCCACTGAGCTGCCCCCTCCACAACTAGATTGAAACAACTTCTTGACTTGGAGCTGATGGGTCCTGGAGAAACACACTGTTCCCCAATAAAATTTAAAAAAGAAAAGAAAAGAAATGCCTTCTTGGGGTCAAATGACATCCCTCTGAAATGATAAGACTGTTAAAGGCAGTCCACCACTGGGCTGGGGTTCCACTTCCTGAAGGAAGAACACATAAAGTAGAATCCTAGGTCCTATTCCAGCACTTGGGACAATGAAGACTGTCAATAAATGCCAGGCAACTGAACACTGATGAGTGAAAGACTGAGTTCACCCTTAAGAGCTACAATGTTAAAAGCAGGCGGGGTCACTGAGAAGAATTAACATTCAAGTTTACAGGAGGCCATGTCTCTTCTCTTGTATTTAAAGAGCTTATTTCAAAGACCATAGAACAGAGGGCCTGCTGAGTTGCTCAGTTGGTTAGGAGCTCGCTCAAGAGTGTGAGCTCTGAGCAACAGCAGTTCGATGCCCAGCCCGAGCTGAGCTGCCGCTGAGCTGCCAACAGGTGGCAGGATGGCTCAGCTGACAAGAAAAAAAAAAAGACCATAGAACAGTGTGGCTAGTGGTTCTCAACTGGGAGTGATATGGTTCAGCACGGGACATTTGGAAATGTCTGGAGACATTTTCAGTTGTCACAATTGGGAGATGCTACCGGAATGAGTGGATAGAAGCCAGGGAGGCCATTCAACATTCTACAATACATAGCCTCCATGACCGTGAATTTTCTGGCCTAAGATGTCAATAGTACCAAAATTGAGAAACTGTTCTAGAGCCTGAGATGCTTGGGTTTAAATCCCAGTTCCACTATGTATGAACTGTGTGACCTTTGATGAGTTACTCAATTTTCTTCATCTATACACCATAATTGTTATGTCTGGAATATTGGTGATGTTCAGTGAATGCTAGCTTCTGGGTTTTTTTATTAATTATTATTATTAAAGTAATCCAAGCATATGAATAATCTCTTGAAGGCCATCAACTAGCTATACATTGATGAGATGCATAACATGTTAACTACTCTGTGGGAATTAGGAAAAACTGTTACTCTTTTCCTTTTTTATCCTAACTTATACACGGATCTGTTTGGTGTCATGCTGTTAATTCTTCCAAGGACTTTAATATTCTTGTTCCGAAATAGCAGAAACAAGCTCTACATACTAAACAAAAACTAAGAACTGACTGGAACAGCACAGATGCACTGGGAAACTTGCAAGTGAAAGGGTCAAAATTTCCCATTAGCTTTGTCAGAAAACAGGATCATTTTCTTGTTCTTACAGTCAACTTTTTATCATGAAAAGGAATACTGGAAAATGAACCTAAAGCCATCACACCTTTTATTTCATTTGATCAGAAATATTCTGGTGGTTCTTTGTGAAATAATTCTATTCCGAATCACCAGTTAGCTTCACCTGCCATGTCCCCTTACATTGTGTCACACTAGCATAGGCCAGTATGACAGAAAAAGTCTGTTCAAAGAGTATTCACACTGGGGAGAATCCTCAAGCCACAGGATCAATCTTCTTTACTCCAATATGTGGCTCTGCTTTTATTTATTTTTTATTTTGCATTTTTAAAAATTTTATTGAGAAACAGTCATGATCATTGGTTACACATTGCTCTCATGCTACAGTGGCATAGTTGACTCTTTTAAGGAGGGCACAGCTCACCATGGCCCTTGCTGGGATTGAACAAGCAACCTTGGTGTTATCAGCACTACACTCTAACCAACTGAGCTAACCAGTCACCCCCTGCTTTTACTTTTGCTAAGGCAGTGCTCTATTTCATTTATAATTCACAGAGCTGCTTCAGAAGTGCTGAATGTCTAGCCTAGCACTTTTCAGGGAGTACAATTGTCTTCAATGGCAAAGGGATTTTTTTCAAGGAATAGGAAAGATCAGTGCCTTTCATTCACTTATTACACCTTTCAATTTCTGTTTACTGAGGGCCTCCAAGGAACTAGAGATGCTAAACTAAAAGAAACAGCAGAGCTTCACTACCAAGGTGGGACGACAGATACAGAATTGCAAATAGTGAGTTGAACACAAATACTGTACAATGAAAACAGGAAGAACTGGGTGCTGTGGAATCAGATAAAGATTCCTGGATGACACTGTGTATCATCATTCTCAATTGTGTAGCTTTCACCCCCACCACGCGTCCTAAAACTTCTTTGACTATTATAATCACCAGTGACCTCTACCTGTCTCAGTGCAATGGGCCCATTAGAAGCATTTGCCACCCATGCTCCCTTCCTGCTTCTTTTTTTTTCCTTTAAGTTCATAGTTTATTAGCCCTCCCATGAAAAATCTGCTCACTCACCACAGATAAAGTCCCTGACGAATCTTCTACTCCTTCTGTCATCCAATCTCCACCTCACTTTTCCCAGCACCAACACTGGCCTTTGCAATCCCCCTAACTCTCTCCATTCTGTTCTTGCGTTCCTTTTGCTCTTTCCTTGAGGTCGTTTTCTTCTCATACAGGCCATGTCTTCCAAGTCTGTGTGTGGGTTCATTTTTCTTTGAGTAATCCAAGGAATCATAAATCGTGCCAAAGTCGGTTGTTTTGCCATCACCGAAATGGGTTCTGAATCCAAATACAAAGATGACATCTGATGTGGTCTTTTACATTTTGGCTAGTGTACCCCGAATTTCTGTCTTGGGTGCTGTTGCCTTCCCAGGGTGAAGGACATCAGTGACCATTTGTTTCCATTGAAGTAGTCCATTGATCATGAACTTCCTGGTCCAGAGAGTTACTGGGTCATTCATGATGGCAGCTGACCCTCAAGCAGCCAGAGAGGGAAAAAAGCCCTTCCTGTTTCTTGATGTACTCTTTCCACTTGCCTTTTAGAAAACTACACCCTCCATTTTATCCTCCCATTTCACTTAACTGAGGCTCCTCCCAGGATCGTTTACTGATTTCTCCTCATCTCCCCAACCCAGAATGGTGTTGAGGTGCCTCAGAATTCAGTCCTTAGATTTCTCATCTGTCTCACTCCCTCTGTGGGTTCCTTCAGTGTTTGGGCTTTAAGCATCATCTGTATGCTGATAATGCTCAAACCCATACATCTAATCTGCATCTCTCTGAACTCCAGATGCATTTAACTACCTACTCATCATCTCCACCTGGACGCCTAACAGGCCTTTTGAATTTATGTCCCAAAGTAAATTCTAGCGTCACTGCCCCCACATCCCTGATCCTCTTGAAGAATTCTGCATCTCAGTAAATGGTAACTTTATCCTTCATTTGCTCAGATCCAAAACCTTGACGTCACCCTTGGTACCTCTATTTCTCTTTTTCTTTTTCTTTTTTTTAGCTGAGCCATGCTGCCACCTGTTGGCAGCTCAGCGGCAGCTCAGCTCGGGCTGCGCATCCAACTGCTGTTGCTCAGAGCTCAGCTCACACTCTTGAGCAAGCTCTTAACCAACTGAGCCACTCGGCTGGCCCTTTACTATTTCTCTTTTTCATACATGATCTGTTAGAAAATTATTTTTGATCCATCTTCAAAATAAATGAAACCTCAAACTATAGGGTTGACGGAAAAGTCATGACACATTTTTGCAACGAAAAACATAGAAAACAACACGTCATGACTTTTCCAACAACCCAATAAATCCAGAATCTGACCACTTCTTACTACCTCTGATATACCACCCTGGCCCAGCTACCATCAACTCTGGCCTGGATAATTGCAACAACCTTCTAATGGGTCTATCTGATGACATCCTTGTCCCCCTACAAACGATATTTAACCCAGTGTGATAGGCAGAATTCCAAGATGGCCCTTGAGGTTCCATACTTCATATAATCCCCCACTTTGAGTGTAGGCATACTCACTCCATGGTCTACATTACATTATATAAGACTCCATCAGAGCGTACTGGAGGGCAGTTAGAACAGAGAGTACTGCCTAGCTGTTCGGAAGAAACTAAATACCCCTGTTATGAACTGCCTATAGGAGCCATGTGACAAGGAACTATGGGAGGTCTCTAGATGCTGAGAGTGTTTTTTGGCTCCCATCTGGATAATTCAGAACTATCTCCCATCTCAAGACCCCTAACTTAATCACATCTGCAAAGTATATTTGCCATGCAGGGTAACTGATTCACTATAGCTAGGGATTAAGATGTAAACATCATTGAGGGCCCATTTTTCAGATTTCACTTTATTTTTTTAAAAAATCTACTGCAAAGCACTTCCTACCCACGTCCTCTAATTTTCTTTATCACTACTTATCACTATCTAATATAGTGAATCACTAATTTATCTTGTCTCTCTCTCTACCACTAAAGTATGAACTCCATGAGGGCAGGAACTTGTCTGTTTTCTTCACCATATATCCTGGGCCTAGAACAGTACCTGGAACATAGGAGGTACTTAATAAATCAATTGTGGAGTGATTGAATAAAGGACAAATAATTAGCCCTGCAGCCTCTCCATCCTCTTCGTCCTCCTCCAATCTTTCCAGATCCTTTAAAGTTAATAACAGACATATCTTGGTTGCTATCATTACTATGAATAAAGATCAAATTCCTTACCGATATAAGCAAGGCCCATTATAATATGATTTTTACTTCTACAGTTTCCTTCTCACCACACTCCCCTGCATACAGTACTCTTAGCCCCTCTCCCCCAACTCTGAACATGATCATGTTTAACCTTTCAATGCTGTTCCTCATGCTCTTCCTTCTATTGAGAATGTCCTTCCTCTCTGTCTTCTACTTTTTTAAAGATCCGGCTTGAATCTTACAATTTCTGCCACATATGAACTAATTAGTTTCCAGCACAACAAGGGTTCCCCACCCCCACGCTCTGGCTAATATAACTGTTTATAACACTGTCATAGAATGTCTGTCTTTATTCTTATTAAGATTACAATTAGTGGTCTATGTAAATATATTTCCCATTTGGCCATGACTTCTTCAAGGAATGATGTTCTGTTATTCACCTTTTTGCTGA
The DNA here is from genome assembly GCA_033961575.1 of Aselliscus stoliczkanus. NCBI lineage: Eukaryota > Metazoa > Chordata > Mammalia > Chiroptera > Hipposideridae > Aselliscus > Aselliscus stoliczkanus. Next base: position 28,105,843 of record CM066737.1, read on the forward strand.
CAATTTTTAGTACAGAGCATGGCACATGAAAAGGGCTCAAAACATAATGAACTGAATTAAAGTGAAAGATGAAAATAGCCAATAATATTTTTTTGTGAAATTGAAGTAAAAACAAAAATGGAAATAGTAGCTGCCAGCTGATGATTATGCAGAAACCCAAATGCATATTACTCAACACAAACCTAAGACAATTTCCCCAATGTGATGCCTTAAATAAGACAACTTTAAATGACATTACACAACACAACTGATACATCGCTTAAGCCTTTTCTTTCTTTTAAGAGTTAACTTTGCTTTTATAAAAATGCTAAACACCCATTATAAGTAATCTGAACAATGGAGAAAATTACAACGGAGGAACTAAAATACCACCCAGGTATAATGCCCAGAAAAAAATAGCATCGTTTTCATGAAGGAGAGCATCATCGCACACAACTGTATTTGAATAAATATAGAGCGCAAGGGAGAGAGACACATATTTTTACAAAATCGAGATCATTCAACACCCTAATTTAAGTGTTAATTCATTTCCTTTTCCTGTTGAGAAGGTGAATAGCATTGGACTGCTGGATGCCTCTTCCAAATGAACCCTGAAGAAATTACACGAGTTAGAGAGAAGCATCAATCAGAGAAGCTAACAACAATATAAGAGGAAACAAAATGTGAGATAGTCCGGGTAAAGTGTAAGGCTGACCTGAGATGCTGTCCTTGTGAGTGTCTGTATGTATGAGTGTGTGTGGTGGGGGGTAACGGCAGCTCAGGGCACAGGACCATGGGGGACAGGATGTCAGTGAGAGGATAGATTGGGAATAGTCACCTAAGTTCTCCTCTTGCTTTTTCTCCCTAGGTATCTTTCCCTGCCCACTTTCCACTGAGATCAGGAGCAATAGTCCAGGCTGCAGGTGTCAAAGGGATATCATAATAGTACAGAAGTCCTGATGGAATAAAAAGTTAATGCGACAGGTGGGGGAGGGGGTCCCAACGGCCTGCTGGCCTTGGCTCTTTCCCCTCCTATGACCCCTGTATCTCCCATCCTCCCCCACTCCAGAACTGGTGGAAACTGCCTCTTTCCAAGACTGTCTTTGTGAACAGAGAAGCAGAAACAGCAGATGTGTTCAGCTTATATCTGAACATATACCAACTGAAATAAAATTATTATAACAGAAAGAGCAAAATTACACACACACACACACTTTCAAATATTCTTAAAGAGATCATGACAGATGTTGGCAATCTAAAACAGAAACAAAAATTTATATCAAGATCCAACTGGAAAGATATGTTAGGAATGAAAAATATAATATTTGAAACCAGGAGCACAACAGATGGTATAGGAGGATGGATGTAGCTAAAGAAAAATTCAATGATGTGGGAAAACATACCGAGGAATTTTCCCGCCAAATAGCAAGAAAATAAAAAGAAGTAGTAACATTATATATAAGAAGGGCAGAGAGACGTGGAGGATATATGTAGAATTTTCAATAGGTGTACCAAAATTAGAAGAAAACAAGAGAGATAAGTACTGTATTAAGTAGGGAAGGTAATGCCATCTGCTATATATACCAAACCATCCCAAAGCTCAGGGGCCTAATACAATAAAGGTCACAAAACTATACGTCAAAGGGCTGGAGGCAGCTCAGCTCCCTGAAGTCACTCAGGGACCCAGGCTCCTACCATACAGAGGTTCTTCACCTTCTAGGTCTTCAGAGTCTCTCACTGGATCCTTTGTTTCCAGCCAGACAATGAATGAGGAGATGCATGTGAGATATTTTAGAGGCTGGGCTGGAGGTGATACATTCCAAAGGCCAGAACTGACCTACCCAGAAGGGGTCTGGAAATTCTGGTTTAGCAGTATGCACAGGAAAAAGAAGAGAACTATTTATGGTATGAATATTAGCAGACTTTGCCATAGAATTAGATTAAGAAATTATGAAGACATCTTAGAAATGAAGCTTAAAGACCATGTATGTACATAAGGAATACAGTCAACAATACTGCAATAACTATGTATGGTGTCAGATGGGTACCGGACTTATTGGGGTGATCACTTCGTAAGTTATATAAATGTCTAATCACTATGTTGTACACCTGAAACTAATATAATATTGTATGCCAACTGTAACTGCAAAACAAAAATAAACAATAAAAAGACCATGTATGTGAAGGGTTAATAGAGTGCAAAACAGGAGATATATGGGGAAATCCTCACTGTACACATTAAAGTACAACTTAGAATCACTGAAAGCAAAAATAAAATTTTAAAAATCCCAAGAAGAAGGAGATCAAATATAAAAAGAATAAAAAAGAATTGACATCAGATTTCTCACCACCAATATGAACTCAAGAGAATGGAATATTTTTTAAAATACTGAAAGAAAAGAATATTAGATATAAAAATTTATATCCAGCCTATTTATCATTTCAATGCGAACATGTACTAAAATTTTTCTTAGGCACACAAAACTCAGGAGATTTGCCACACAATAACCCACTTTGAAATCATTCACAGAGAAGATATTCAATTGCACTCATTCATTCAACAAATATTTATCAAAAGCCAAGTATCTGTGAGGTTCTTGTAATAGTGCAATGAAAAAAGCATGTAAAAACCCCTGCCTTCCAGAAGCTTACATTCCAAAAGGTAAGGTTATAACTATCTACCACAACACAAATTATGTATATATGTATACAAAGTCTGACAATTAAGTACAAGAACTTGTTGCAATGATGTTGCTAATCTTTTCTGGTATCAAAAGGATTATTCATTATGAATTTGTACCAGCTGGACACACGGTTCACCAAGTTTGCTATTTGGAAGTGCAGAAAAGGCTGCGTGAAAAAGTTAGACCATCTGAACTTTTCACCAACAATTCATGGCTCTTGCATCACGACAACGCACCAGCTCACACGGCACTGTCTGCGAGGCAGTTTTTAGCCAGTAAATAAGTAACTGTATTAGAACGCACTCCCTGTTCACCTGATCTGGCCCCTAATGACTTCTTTCTTTACCAGAAGATAAAGGAAATATTGAAAGAAAGACATTTTGATGACATTCAGGACATCAAGGGTAATATGATGGCAGTTCTGATGGCCATTCCAGAAAAAGAGTTCCAAAATTGCTTTAAAGGGTGGACTAGGTACTGGCATTGGTGCATAGCTTCCCAAGGGGAGTACTTCGAAGGTGACTGTAGTGATATTCAGCAATAAGGTATGTAGTACTTTTTCCAGTATGAGTTCAAAAACTTAATTGTCCAATCTTGTGTGTGTGTGTGTATACATTATATAAATGCACATATAGACCATATATATGTGTGTGTATATATATATGTGTGTGTGTGTATATATGCACATATATACCATATATATGTCTGTATATATATATATATATATATATATATATATATATATACACACACACATATAAATAAAACATAATAAGTTGTATTGCAAAAAATAAATCAAAGAAAAGGACAGAAATATTGGAGGGACAGTTTGTAATTTTAAGGGACAGTTTGTAATTTTAAGGGAGAAGAGAAATTTAGGAGGAGGCTATAAGATAGATGGGAATTAAAGGTGGTCAAATATCTTTAAAATTTTTTCCTAACAAAGCTAGCACCAAAAAACATTTTCAAAAGTATATTTATAGCAAGCTAGGGCTAAATTGCAGTACAACATTAATAAGGTAAACAACAAAATAGTCAAGGGGACGTAAAATAAAGCACAGGGAATATAGCCAATAATGTGATAATAAATGTATAAATGCAGGTGGGTACTAGTCAGGGGGATCACTTTTTAAATTACATAAATATCTAACCATATGCTGTACACCTGGAATTAATATAAAATAATACTGAATGTCAATCACAATTGAAAAAAAAATAAGGTAAAGAATGGGGAAGCGCCGGCCGAGTGGCACGTTGGTTAAGAGCTGGCTTGGGATGCCAGCAGCCCCGGTTCAGATCCCACAGATATGGGCCAGTGACACTGCCCTCTGCAGCTAAGATGGTGAACAACAGCTCCACCTGGAGCTGGGCTGCTGTGAGTCCCCTGGGATGGCATAGCTGCAGCCCCTGCTGCAGTGGGCTGCTATAGTCTACAGTGAGTGGCCGGTAGCCAACGTGAGTGGCTGGCAGCCAGTGTGAACTGCCAAGAGCAGCTGTGAGCAGCCATCCAGAAGCCGGCAACTGATCTGCCTCACCTGAGAAGAGCGCAATGATGATACCAACATGAGCCAGTGAAGCGACGTCCTCCACAACTAGACTGAAGAACAGAAGGACAACAACTTGTCTGTTCCCCTTCTCTGGTTCCCCAATGCTGTACCCCTCCCCCAATTCCCCAATAAAATCTTTTTTTTTAAAAAAAAAAAGAAAGAAAAAAGAGTACATAGCATGTGATTACATTTATGTACAAAGTTGTTTTTGAAAACAGGCAAAACTAACCTATAATAATACAAGTTAGGATAGAAGCTTCCTTGCTTCCTTTTAGAAGATAGGACTAGGAATGGGCATACCAGAGGCTTTGGGTTGCTGATAATGTATTTCTTAACCTGGATTCTGTTTACATTGGTGCATATCACATGAAAATTCAGTTACGATCTTCTGATTTGTGTACTTTTCTGTTCATTTGTTATACTTCAATAAAATTTTATATGAAGAACTACATATAATTCTGGCAAATAATAGCAGTGAATGTTAGAATCATTAAAGACTGGGGGGAGACAAGGGAATATTGATATAATCTCAAAGTATCACCCCACAAATTACATATTAATTACAGATGGAAAATGTTGCCTTTTCAAATGGAAAACTATGACAAATCCCATCTAACTCAGGTGATCAATTATGAAGTGACAAACTGTGTTAGGTACCTCCTGACGTAATGTGATGTAATACAATGACAGCATACAACATCATACGATATGTAGTGCTCTTGCTAATAATGTTTAACCTGTATGTCATCATGAGAAAGCAACCAGACAAATCCATATTATGGACAGACTTCAGTATAGCTGGACTGGACTCTTAAAAAATTGTGTCATGAAAGACAAAAAAAGGTGGGGACTGTCCTATAATAAAAAAGACTACAAGGCCAGCTGAGTGGCGTGGTGGTTGAGAGCTGGCTTGAGACGCCGGCAGCCCCAGTGCGGATCCAACATGTGGGGGCCAGTGACACTACCCTCAAAAAAAAAAAAAAAAGACTACAGAGCTGTAATAATACTAGGCAATGGATGATTTTTGGATTCTGGGCCAACAGACAAAACAACTATACAGGAAATTTGGGGGACAACTAGGGAAATTGGAATAAGAACTATGCACTTGATAATAGTATTTTATCAATGCTAAATTCCTTGGAGGTGATAATGGTCTGTAGTTGTGCAGGATAATGCTCTTATTCTTAGGAGATAAATACATTATTTAAATTTTCTTCTTATTTTTTCTTATTGTCTAGTTTCTATAATAAGCAAATATTACTTTAAAATAGACTAAAACAAACACTTTTAAAAAGAACTAAGGCATTAACCTTGGCAATTATAAAAAGCATCACAAGGCCAGCAGAGTGGCTCAGTTGGTTAGGAGTGCGAGCTCTGAGCAACATGGTAGCCGGTTCGATTCCCACATGGGCCAGTGAGCTGCACCGGAGCTAAGCTGCCGCTGAGCTGCCAACAGGAGGCAGGATGGCTCAGCTGGTGAGAGCACGTGCTCCTAACAACAAGGCTGACAGTTCAAATTCTGCAAGAGATGGGGGGCTGTGCGCCCCCTCCCCACCACAACTAAGATTGAACATGGCACCTTGAGCTGCTGAAGGGTGCACGGATGGTGACTAGACTTGGAATTGAGCTAGCTGCGCCCTCCACAACTAAGACTGAAGGACAACAACTTGGCTGTTCCCCTTCCCCAATTCCCCAACACTGTTCCCCTCCCCCAATTCCCCAATAAAATCTTTAAAAAAAGAAAGGAAGAAAGAGGCTACCACAACAGAAGCCATAGGTACAATTTAAAAAAAAAAGAAAAAGAAGGCTGGCCGAGTGGCGCATTGGTTAAGAGCTGGTTTGGGACGCCAGCAGACACCAGTTCAGATCCCACATATGAGGGCCAGTGACACTGTCTCTACAGCTAACAACAGCTCCACCTGGAGCTGGGCTGTGAGAGCTCCGGCAACGGTGTAGGCTGCAGCCCCTGCTGCAGTGGGCTGCCGTAGGCTACAGTGAGTGCCCAGTAGCCAGTGTGAGCTGCCAGGAGCCATGGTGAATGAGCATCCAGAGGGTGGTGATCAATCTGCCTCACCCAGGAAGAACGCAATGATGATACCAAGATGGGCCAGTGAAGCAACATCCTCTGCAACTAGACTGAAGAACAAAAAGACAGTAACTTGTCTGTTCCCCTTCCCTGATTCCCCAATGCTGTTCCCCTCCCCCAATTTCCCAATAAAATCTTTAAAAAAAGAAAAAGAAAAAGAAAAAGCATCACAGAGCAAGAAGAAAATGAAAAATAAATAATACAGATATAAGTAGAAACCAATGGCAAAGATAAAGAAAAAGTGATAGAGAAGATTAACAAAAGAAAAAGGTGGTTCTCTGGAAAGATTAACTAAATGGATAGATTTCTAGCAAGGCTGGTTCCTACAAAAAGATAAAATATAGATATATAATAACTTGAAAGAGAAAAAAACTACAAATATAAGTATTTAAAATATAAAATATATTAAAACCTACAGTAAATATATAATTAAAAATATAAACTAGCAATATCAATGTAAAAGGGAAAAAAAATTAAATACACCAATATCCATTAAATTCACAAAAATGGTAGTGAAAGAACTTCCCTCAAAATTAATGCCCAGACTAACAGTAAGCCAATTTTACAGGTGAATTCTAGCAAAGTATAAAAGGATAGTTAGGTCCAATCATACACAGAGATTTTTCACAGAGAAGAGAAATAAAGTGGAAGCTGCCAAACAAATTTTACTAGGCATCTCTAATCTTGATTCTAAAACCAGATGACAATAAAATAAAAGGAAAATTTATGTCCCTTTCAGATATGAATACAGGTGCAAAGATCCTACATAAAATATAAGCTAAATAATTTCAACATTGTAAGATGAATACACTATCTGATAATTAAGTAGGATTTATTCCCTGGGAATAAAATTATTTCAATATCAAAATAATTGCAATCAAAAGCATTAATATACTAAAGGACAATAAAACAGGTTCGTCCTTATGCAAATAGCTTCAAAGCCTATCTATGGGAAAAACAAAATTCTTAGAAATGTGGGAAATCACAGAAACTTCCTAACTTGGTAAAGATTACATGCCAAATGCCTACAGCAAACATTAAATTTAATGGAGAAACAGTATATGTAACCCATTAAGATCAGGGTCAAGACCCATGTTCAATCTCAGTGTTAATGTTTAACATATCATTTAAAGGACTGGCCAATTCTATAAGGAAAGAAAATTAATGAAAGGTATAACAATTGAAGGGGAGAAAAAAAGCTGTTGAAAATTTGATCCCGTATAATCACCTACTTAGAAAAAAACAAAATCAACAGATATAAAATATACTAGATTATCATTAGTATATCTTCATTTTCAAGTAAATTCTATGTGTAGATATCTTGTTTATTTTTAAAACTATGATCTAGTTAAATCATAGTTTTCAAAAACCCAAAGATTTCTGCATCATAGTTTCAAAAAAAAAAATCTTTATACCCATGGAATTTACTTTATAATCCAGAAATATAATGACTATAATATGTCCTGTGGTAATAAGTGGTATAAAGAAAACAAAGCAGGGCCGGCGGACTGAATCAGTGAGTTAAGAGCTCACTCAAGAGTGCAAGCTCTGAGCAACAGCAGTTCAATTCCCAACCCGAGCTGAGTTGTCACTAAGCTGCCAACAGGTGGCAGGATGGCTCATCTTAAAGGAAAAAAAACAAAAACAGAGTAAGGAGATATAAAAATGTTGAGTGGTTCTTACTTATAATAGTGTCTAGAGAAAGTAATATTTGAAGAGAGACTTGAAGGAGGTTGTAGATTTGGGGCAAGGAGAGGGCATTTCCAGCAGAGTGAACCACCAATACAGAAGTCCTGTGCTGGAAGCTTGCCTGATGTGTTCCAGAAACAGCGACATGGTAAGCCTAGATTAGAATAACTGCAGATTTAAGAATGGTAGGAGAGGGCCAGCCAAGTGGTGCGTTGGTTAACAGCTGGCTTGGGACGCCAGCTCTGAGCAGCAGGGCCCCGGTTCAGATCCCACATATGAGGGCAGTGACGCTGTGTCCCCTACAGCTAAGATGGTGAGCAACAGCTCCACCTGGAGCTGGGCTCCTGTGAGGCGACGGAGTAGGCTAAAGTGGGGCTGGCTGGCAGTTCACGTGCACTTTCCTGAGCTGCCTTGGGCTGCCATGAGCAGCCGTCCAATGGTCAGCGAGCAACTGCTTCACCCAGGAAGAGCGCAATGATAATACCAACATAGGCCAGTGAAGCGATGTCCTCCACAACTAGACTGAAGAACAAAAAGGACAGCAACTTGTCTGTTCCACTTCCCAATTCCCCAATGCTGTTCGCCTCCCCCAAATCCCCAATAAAATCTTTAAAAAAAAAAAAAAAGAGTGGGGCCGGCAAAGTGGCGCATTGGTTAATAGCTGGTTTGGGGATGCCAGCGGCCTCGGTTCGGATCCCACATATGAGGGCCAGTGACACTGCCCTCTACAGCTAACAACAGCTCCTCCTGGAACTGGGCTGTGCGAGCCCCTGCTGCAGTGGGATGCCATAGGCTACAGGGACCAGCCGGCAGCCAGTGTGAGTGGCTGGCAGCCAGTGTGAGCTGCCAAGAGCTGCTGTGAGTGGCCGTCCAGAGGCCGGCGACCGATCTGCCTCATCCGAGAAGAGCGCAATGATGATACCAACATGGGCCAGTGAAGCAACATCCACCGCAACTAGACTGAAGAACAAAAAGACAGCAACTTGTCTGTTCCCCTTCTCCAATTCCCCAACGCTGTTCCCCTCCTCTAATTCCCCAATAAAATCTTTAAAAAAAAAAAAGAGTGGTAGAAGACAGAGTTGGAGATTTGGGGTATACTTTTAAGTATGAGAGAACTTATCAAAAGTAGTTCTCAATTTTGTGGGCCTGGTACTGGATGAGTGTGGTGATTCCACTGCCCAAGATGGAAAATGGTAAGGAATATCCAGGTTTAGAGGCCAAAGAATCCCGTTTTGAATAAGTTCAATTTGAAATACTTATTACAGCTCCAAGAAAAGAAGTTGGATAGTCAGGTGGTTATAACGCTTTGGTGTGTAGGGAAAACATTGGAGTTATAAACAAACTGGTAAGAGCCATTTTGATAGAAGGGTGAAGTCAAAAGCCTGGCAAAACTTTTCAAGAAGGAAAGGGAGGAGAAGGGGGCAAAAATTTTAGAAATAGTAGATGGGGTCATCAAAGGAGGACTTTGTTTTGCTTTGTTCATGTTTGATGCGTGTTAATACAACATATTTGTATTACGCCGGATATTGCCTGCTACATTTTGATAATTTATCATTTTTCTTTGCGTATTTTTGCTGAATTTTTAAAAAAATTTTTTATTGGGGAACAGCCATGGTCATTGGTTACATATTGCTTTCATGCTACAATTGCATAGTTGACTCTTTTAGGGAGGGTGCGGCTCACAGTGGCCCATGCGGGGATCGAACTAGCAACCTTGGTGTTATCAGCACCATACTCTAACCAACTGAGCTAACCGGTCACCCCAACTTTGCTGAATTCTTGTTCCAACTTAATTTTATTGAGAGGTGCTTGCCGGGAATGTTCTTTTATTGGAAATAGTGTTTTGCATACCCAAGTGATTTCTATTTGCATAGTTTTCATAAATATATGTCCATCTTGCTCACACATAGGAAGCTTGGTTCAGATTCTCTACTATTTTTTTTTAAGCTGAGCCATCCTGCCACCTTTTGGCAGCTCAGTGGCAACTCAGCTTGAGCTGGGCATCGAACTGCTATTGCTCAGAGCTCAGCTCACACTCTTGAGCAAGCTCTTAACCAACTGAGCCACTTGGCTGGCCCTACTACTATTTTTACTATACAGAGGGTCCCAAAAAATGTATACACATTTTAAGAAAGGAAAAACTGTATTAAAATTGTAATACTCGATATATACCAACAACAAAAGATGAATACAAATCACGTGTATACATGTTTTTGGCACCCCAGGTATTTTCTCCAGCCTTCTTATTCAAACATTTCATCATACATATTACCTGCCCTGTGCCTGAAGGCATCTGAGCTTGTTAATCTGCCATAATGTAGCTAGTTCAAACGGGTAGAGTTGATGCAAGATAATTTGTTGAATAATTCATGGAAACAATGTAAAATGGTGCCTTCATATAGATGAAATCTTCAGACATACTTAGCTCTTTTTGTATTTGTTACTCTTTTCAGGTGATTTCTCTGCCTTTCCTACCCTAGCACCAAACCTTCAGGATGGATTCATTACTAAGTTATTTTTAAATATCTGAAAATATAAGTCATCATTTATTGCTGTTCAATTTTAGGCTTTACTGGCTAATCTCACTTTAATATTTTTTTAGGGGACTCTGAAATCATTTTGTCAAGTTTTAAAAATACTGTTGGAATTTTAATTGGAATTACATAAAACCTATAGTTAATTTGGAGATATCTGACACCTTATTAATTCCTATTCCTGGAGTTGTCTTCACGTTTTTTTGGATTAGAGTTACTAGAGATTTTACAGTCAGCTTTTCCAAAGAAAGAAAAAAAAGTTTTTATATTCATTTAACTAGCTATTGAATAAAACTTTGTTGTATTATGCTATTTAGCATTTAATACCTTTCACCTGCCTTCCCTAGTTTTATCTTGTTGCTATTTTTTTTTAGTTTCTTGAGTTAAATGATTAGCTAAGTTATTTCCATTCTTTACATTTGATATTACACTACTTAAGGATATAAGATTCCCTCTGGGGCCAGCCGAATGGCGCGTTGGTTAAGAGCTGGCTTGGGACACCGGCTCTGAGCAGCAGGGCCCCGATTCAGATCCCACGAGGGCCAGTGACACTGCACCCTCTACAGCTAAGATGGTGAACAACAGCTCCACCTGGAGCTGGGCTGCCACGAGTCACAACGACGGTTGCAGGTTCAACTCCCACATGGGATGCTAGGATACACCCACCAGCAACTAAGATTGAACACAGCACCTTGGGCTTAGCTGGCCTGAGCTGCCAACGGGTGGCAGGATGGCAAGTGGATTTGGATCTGAGCTAGCTGCACCCTCCACAACTAGACTGAAGGACAACTTGCCTGTTCCTTTTGGCTGTTCCCCTTCCCCAATTCCCCAGTAAAATCTTTAAAAAAAAAAAAAGAATGAATGAATGAATGAATGAACTACAACTCAACAACTCAGAGTGAAGACATCTCAAAGACAGAATGTTGAGTATAAGAAGTGAGTCCTAAAAGAGGCTATACCATGATTACATTTATGTAAAGTACAAAGATAGGCAAACAAATTACTCTGTTACATGTCGGGAAAGTGTGCACAAGTGTCTGAAAGGAAATTCAAGGAGGGCTCCTAGGATACCAATACTGTTCTGCGTCTTTATCTGGGTGCTTGTTATATAAATGTGTTCCACTTGTAAAATTTCTTTGAGCTGTACGATTATGCACTGCACATTTTTTGTATTTATATCATACTTTTAAAAGTTTAAAAACAAAATTAATGCATATTCATTAAAAATTTAGGGCCGGCCGAGTGGCGCATTGGTTAAGAGCTCGTTTTGAGATGCCAGCGGCCCTAGTTTGGATCCCACGTATGAGGGCCAGTGACACTCTACTGCTAACAACAGTTCCACCAGGAGCTGGGCTGTGAGCCCCCGCGATGGTGTAGGCTGCAGCCTCTGCTGCAGTGGGCTGCCATAGGCTACAGTAAGTGGCCGGCAGCCAGCGTGAGCCGCTGGCAGCTAGCATGAGCGACATCCAGAGGCCAGCGACCCATCTGCCTCATCTGGGAAGGGCGCAATGACGATATCAACATGGGACAGTGAAGCAACATCCTCTGCAACTAGACTGAAGAACAAAAAGACAGCAACTTGTCTGTTCCCCTCCCCTAATTCCCCAATAAAATCTTTAAAAAAAAAATTTTAGAGAAAGAAAACATATAAAAGATCTTTTCATTTTAAAAAGCCATAATCCTGGCTGGCCGAGTGGCTCAGATGGTTAGGAGTTGGCTTGGAGCACAAGCTCTGAGCAACAAGGCCACCTGTTTGATTCCCGCAAAGGCCAGTGAACGCTGCGCCGGAGTTGAGCTGTCGCTGAGCTCCCAATAGGTGGCAGGATGGCTAAGCTGGTGTAAAAACAAGATTGCCTGTTCAATGGTGGGCTATGCCCGCCCGCAACTAAGACTGAACTCAACACCTTGAGCTGAGCTGCCGCCCAGATGGCTCAGTGGATAGAGCATGTGTTCTTAACAACAAGGCTGCTGGTTTGACTCCCGCATGGCATGCCACCCGCAACTAAGATTGAACACAGCACCTTGAGCTTAGAGGCCACAAGCTGCTAACGGAAAGGCAGACAGTGACTGGTGCGCTCCACAACGAAGACTGAAGAACAACTTGGCTGGTCCCCTTCCCAATTCCCAACATTGTTCCCTTCCCCCATTCCCCAATTTAAAAAAAATCTTTAAAAGATTTAAAAATAAATAAATAAATAAAACTAAAAAGCCATAATCCTGACACTAGAGATAATTACTGAGATATTTTGATTTGATTCTTTCCAGTATCCTTTTGGTGTATACAAACACACATACATACACAAATTCACATGTATATATGTGTATATGTCTATGTGTATGTGTGTGCATGTGCATATTATGTAGACATAATTTTATTCAACAAAATTGTATTGAGTCCCAACCAAGTAATGTTCTAGACCAGGGGTTGGCAAGCAATGGCCCATATGCCAAATCCAACCCACTAGCTGTTTTTGAAAGTTTTATTGAAACACAGCCTTCTCATTTTCACACTCATTGACTTAAATATTGCCCATGACTGCTTTCATGCTACAATGGAAGAGTTGAGTAGTTGTGGCAGAGGCTATATGGCTTGCAAAGCTAAAATATTTAATATCAGGCTCTTTACAAAAAAAAAATTGTCAACTCCTGATTTAGACTCTAAAGACGCAATTGTGTACAAAGCAAATTCT